>CM065594.1:95924673-98782230 GCA_033119425.1 Bufotes viridis | reverse complement strand
CCGCAAATCGTGGATCCACAAAGCACGGATCCCGGTTGAGTGCATGCCATCTGTTATTTTTTAACTTCTGTAGAAATGTCCTATGCTTGTCCACAAATCTATCAAGAATAGGACATATTCTATTTGTCTTTTTTGTTTTGTTTTGCGGGGCCACTGAACGGACGTGCGGATGTGGACAGCCCACAGTGTGCTGTTTGCATCTTTTGCGGCCTCATTGAAATTAACAGGTCCGCATCCGATCCGCAAAAAATGTGGATCGGAACTGGAAAGAAACTACATTTGTGTGAATGAGCCCCTATGGTGACAGGCAGGGGCGGACATATCGCCTGTGCAGCAGGTTCAGCTGCACAGGGGCCCAGAGAGGGAGCGGGGCCCTTTCCAGTGCCAGCTGAGGTGTTTTTTTTTTTATTTTATTATTTTTTCCCTCCCTGCCTGATTAGGACTTACTGTGAATCTGCTGCCTGTTCTGCCTATACTCCATAGCTGAAGAACCTGCGATGACCTCATAGTCACGTGACCTTTTCAACACTGGAAGTGGTGGTAGGACCCGTGATGAGGTCACCATCATGTGACCAGTGCAGAAAAAGACAGCGCTTAGCAGTCGAGACCTGTGATGCCATGGAATGAATGTAAGTGTCAGAGAAATGCTGGGAGATGTGGTTCTCCCCTGTTATACCTTCTCCCTGCTTAGTTGGAGGGAAATATGTTATTTAACTGGGACTGTATGTTAGAAGGGAAAAAATAAGATCAGAGTATGGCACTCAACTTATCTGGGAATATGCAGGCAATAGATATTTTTCAAATAATTGTAGCATTTATTAAAACACATAATAAAACAGATATTACAAAGATGAATAAAAAATACAAATTGAAATAGAATGAGTTCATGAAGAATCCATTAGCTCGATTGTACTGGTCAAACATAGTCCGTACAGTCTCGGCTATAGAACCATCTGCAGATAGTTAAACACCGGGAGATATAAGATGCGTCCGCATTGATTGGATCGATTCTCCGCTGGCGTGTTATATCAAATACTTACTGAGTAGGTGGTGCGCCCCACCACAGTACTCCGACTGGTCAGTGTCAGTACAGTAGTCACTTTCTTTTGAAACAGTCGACTCAAATAGACAGTTATCTGGAGGCTGATTCAGCATGAGTCTTCAGAAAGTCAACTGCAATCGGCGATACCGCATGGACATAACTTCAGTTCAGCGACTTTTCCGGGCATCGATTTATAAGAGAATCACTTAGTTTGTGGTACAGCGGTGAGACTCAGCCATAAATGGCGTACAAACCTTATGCCTCGCCCCGAGGATCTGCCTGTTCCTTTAGACTCCAGAAATGCGCATTTCTCCACCTAGTATGCAGCTGCAAGTGAGGCTCTGAGCAGCGTAGTCACACCAAGCCGAGGTCTCGGTAATGCTGACCTTCTTCCTCAGTGGTATACTGTAGTCAAATGAACATCTCCTCATATAGCCCAAACTCGAGCCTCACTGCTAATTGGATCTTCTCCTCCTCTTGGGGGTCTAGTTGAGCAAATCAGAACAAAACACACACGGTGTACTTCTCCTATTCATCGACTGCTCTTGCACATTTCAATGTGCAAAACAGTCGATGAATAAGGAGAATACACCTGTGTGTGATTTTGTTCTGATTTACAACTCTAACAGACTTCCCCCAAAGGGGAGGAGAGAGATCCAATTAAATCAATTGGGGTCAGTTTGGGCTATATAAGGAGATGTTCTATTTGAATACAAATATACCACTGAGGAAGAGGTCAGCATTACTGAGACCTCGAAACGCGCTTGGTGACTACACTTACTCAGAACCTCCTTGCAGCGCTGCTATTAGAAGTGGAGAAATACGCATTTCTGGAGTCTAAAAGGACAAACAGACCTCCGGGCGAATGAAAGGTTTGTCGCCATTTATGGCAGAGTATACCGCTTGATACTACAAACTAAGTGGTCTCTTATAAATCGATGCCCGGAAAGGTCGCTGTTTTAAAGTTAAGTGTCCATGCCGAATTGCCTCCAAACAATCGTCGATTTGAGTTGACTTTTCCGCAAAGAAAGCCCATGCTGAATCGCTCCAAATAACTGTCTATTTGAGTCGACTGTTTCAGCAAAGAAAGTGACTACTGGTACTGACACTGACCAATTCACGGAGGTAAGATTTGTGGTGGGACGCCACCACCTACTCAGTAAATATTTGATATAATACACCAACGGAGAATCGGTCCAATCAAGTACGGACACATCTTATATCTCCCAGTGTTTTAACTATCTGGAGTGGTTCTATAGCCAAGTTTGTACAGACTATGTTTCTTTAGTACAATCGAGCTAATGGATTCTTCATGAACTCACTCTATTTTTTAATTTGTATTTTTTATTCATCTTTGTAATATCTGTTTTATTATGTGTTTTAATAAATGCTACAATTATTTGAAAAATATCTATTGCCTGCATATTCCCAGATAAGTTGAGTGCCATACTCTGATCTTATTTTTTCACTTTTATATTTGTGGTGCTTTGGAAGCTTACACCATCTGAGTATTGAGCACCATAGTCCAAGCACAGATCAGTGGAGCCGTCTCTAAACCACTTCTGTATGTTAGAAGGGCTGAAGGGAGGGGATGGGTGTTAGTTACATGGGACTGTATGTTATGAAGACCGGATTGAGATGACTGGTGTTTTTTAAGTGGGACTGGATATTATAGAGGACTGGAGGATAAGGAGTGATGTTACTTACATGGGACTATGTGTTGAAGGGGCTGAAGTTATTTACATGGGACTGTATGTTATAGAAGACTGTAAGGAAGAGAGGTTATTTACATGGGACTGTATCATATAGAAGACTGGTGGGAGAGGACTGGTGTTATTTACATGGACTGGCCTACCAAGTTACCGGGACGTTTCCCGGTAGGCTGCCGGCCCTTGGGCCGCTTTAGTGCTCCTCGCCTCCTCCCCTCTTTTCCGCCACCGCGCAGCCTGCCCCTTACCCTCCCTGGCCGGCGCTTCACTGTCCTGAGCGCGTACCGTGTCAGGAAGTAGGGCGCGCACTATGACCTGATGCTGCACGCTGCCAGGTGACAGCCGGGAAGACAGAGAGGACGGAGCGCGACTTGGAGAAAGCGGCGGAGCAGATTCTGGTAAGTATGTTTGGGCCTGGGCTGGCCTGGGCCCTCCCCTGCCTGCCACTTATTAATTTGAGTGCCAATCCGGGCGACTGACTGGGGGTCTGTCTGATGGGGGTCTTTGGGCTCTGAGGTCTGATGGGGGAGGGCTCTCTGGGTCTGGGGTCTTTGGGCTGATCTGTGGTCTGATGGGGGCTGACTTGGGGTCTGATGGGGGTCTTTGGGCTGATCTGAGGTCTGATGGGGGCTGACTGGGGGTCTGATGGGGGTCTTTGGGCTTGTCTCTGGTCTGATGGGCCTGACTGGGGGTCTGATGGGGGTCTTTGGGCTGATATGGGGGCTGACTGGGGGTATTTGGGCTGATCTGAGGTCTGATGGGGGCTGATTGACAAAACAATATCTGCTATATGTATCAGTATCTGCTGATACTGCTGTATCCAAACCCAATTAGGCTACTTTCACACTAGCGTTTTTTGCGGATCTGTCATGGATCTGTAAAAACGCTTCCGTTACAATAATACAACCGCATGCATCCGTCATTCACGGATCCGGTTGATGATCCCCCAACCAATATGGCTTTCTTAATATTGACTACATCAATGGTGAATATTAATGAGGCTGACAATGTCGGAGACCCTAAGTGGCTGGGCCTAGGCCCCCCAGCAGCCTCTGACTGCAGTACAGCCAGTATTGCCCTGATGGCAGCTTTTCTTCCCCAACTTGTGCAGTTGTGCAGTGACCTCTGCACATGCAGCACGTTGAACACTGTGCGGAGGCATGGTGGTTAGAGGAGGGGTGTGGTGGTGGTGGTTCTGCAGTGACCAGATTGAAAGGTTATGTGTATGAGTGAGTAGCCGGATGGGGGTAGTAGTTGCAGTGCTCACAGTTCTGATGCTCCCTGGGACTGTCACTGGCATGCAATGATGGGAAGGGCACACCTTTTCTTCCTCTTGGGGAGCACTCCGGTTCTGGAATTCTCCTGTCTGATGACAGTTGAGGTGTCCTTGGTCTTGAGGGTTTTACAGTGCAAGGCAGGGTTCCGACTGTTGTAAAGCCTACATTCTGCAGAGTGGTAGTAGTGCAAGAAGCAATGACAAGGCAGTTGTGCAGCAGTTTTACTGAAGAATTCAAATGCAAACAGACCAGGACATGCACGGACTGGTAGATATTCACAAATGTTATAAGTTTTACTTTTATACAGGTAGTGGTAGGCCAAAGTGACTCTTTAACCACTTGAAGACCACAGGTTTATACCCCCCTAGTGACCAGGCCCTTTTTTACAAATCCGCACTATACTACTTTCACCGTTTATTGCTCCGTCATACAACTTACCACAAAAATGAATTTTACCTGATTTTCTTCTCACTAATAGAGCTTTCATTTGGTGGTATTTCATTCTTGCTGACATTTAAACTTTTTTTGATATTTTACTTTTTTTGACAATTTTTTTGCAAAAAAACAACATTTTTTGCTTTCTGTTGTAAAAATTTTCAAATAACACTACATTTCAATTAAAATTTTCTCTAAATTTATTGTTCTACATGTCTTTGATAACAAAAAAATGCAATAAGTGTATATTTATTGGTTTGGGTAAAAGTTATAGCGTTTACAAACTATGGTGCAAAAAAGTGAGTTTCCGCACTTTGATTTTCTGAGCACCTGTCCTGTTTACTGACGCACTACAATGCCCAAACAGTAGAAACACCCCATAAATGACCCCATTTCGGAAAGTAGACACCCTAAGGTATTCGCTAAGGGGCATAGTGAGTTCATGGAATTTTTTATTTTTTGTCACAAGTTAGCGGAAATGGAATTTTTTTTTTCACATTTTTTTTATTTTCCGCTAACTTGTGTAAAAAAAAAAAAAAACTTCCGTGAACTTACTATGCCCCTTAGCGAATACCTTGGGGTGTCTACTTTCTAAAATGGGGTCACTTGTGAGGTTTTTCCACTGCCCTGGCATTTGAGGGTCTCCGCAATCATTACCTGTATGGCCAGAATTAGGAGTTTTTGCTATTCTCCTTATAATGACCATACTGGTAATGAGAATTTTTTTTCGGTTCAGCCGCTGGGCTGAAAGCAAAAAATGAACGGCACAGATTTCTTCATTCACATTGATCAATGTGGATGAAAAAATCTCTAAAAAATGTGCAAAAAAAAAAAAAAGAGGGGAAATCTGTAAAGCTGCGATCGCTAAGGGACCCTTAAGCCTCATTCACACGTCCGCAATTCTGTTCCGCAAAATTTTGCAGAATAGAATTGCAGATACATTCAATTCTATGGGGACAGACTTTGTCCCGCTCGGATCCGGAATTGCGGATCTGCACTTCCGGATCCGCAAAAATATAGAACATGTCCTAGGCATTTTCTATATAGTTCTGGCAATCTGCAGATCCGCAAAATGCGGAAAGTACTTTGCCGGTGTCCGTATTTTGAGGATCCGCAGATCCATGGATCCGCAAAACACATACGGACGTCTGAATAAGCCTTACAGGAGGGTAATTAGTGACAGGGGGGGTGACAGGGGGTGATCTGGGGCGGTGACATGGGTGATCAGGGGTTAATCAGTGATGATGGGGGGGGGTGTGTGTAGTGATTGGTGTACTTTGCCCTGGTGGTCCCAGACAAATGGACCACCAGAGGAGAAAACAGCAGGCATATCAGACACTGTTTTTTTTCCGCATCTACAGCCTGCCAGCGCATGATCAGCGCTGGCAGGCTGTAGTTTCAGTTGTCCCGGTTACAATCGCATGAACACGCGCGCACGGCGCACACGCGTTCATGCAAAATCTCGGGTCTCACGAGATGACGCCGATAGGCGTGACTGAGACCTGAGAGAGCCGCCGCGCTGACGCCCATCGGCGTTAGCGTGGCGGCAAGTGGTTAATACTGGGGCACAGTCACGGTTTCACTAACAGAATGGATTAACTATTAATGTTGATGCACTGAACAGTGATGCACACGGCGATATATTAAACATGCCTTTAATACTGATACAAAGTCACTGTTTCGCTTATAGAACGGATTAACTATGAATGTCGGTGCACTGCACAGTGGTGCACATGGCGACATATTACACCTCCCTGTATTACTGATGCACAGTCACGGTTGCGCAAATATAATGGATTAACTGTGAATGTCTTTGCACTGCACAGTGATGCACATGGCAATACATTCTCCCGGTACTCTCCCTGCACTCTCTGTTTGCACTTTGCAGCAACACTGTCCCTAGTGAATGAGCATCTTGTCACGTCTCTCCCAGTGCTGAGCTCACAGGAAAATGGCGGCAACCGTGTGGCATCAGGGTTTTATAGTGCTCTGCCAACCTGTGAAATCACAGGGGCTTGGCTACCTGTGGATTAGCAGGCTGCATGGCATTATGGGTGATCTTGCTTTTCTGGGCTTGTCTCCTCTACTTTGTCCTGAGAGCCATGTATAATTTAAAGTGGCAACCAGAGTATAAATGGATTACAGCTGACGTTGTAGCCTTATACCTATCTATACCTCATAGGGTTGCTTTGCTGGCTATGGAGTTTCATCTGCATAGCTATACCAGACACAGCGATATTTTTATTGATTATGTTTGTAAGGTTACAGAATTCCTATTGGTTCACAACTACTTCATGTTTGATGACAGTTATTATCTCCAGATACGTGGAGTGTCAATATGGGTGAAATTCTCGCCCTCATTGGCTAACCTAACCATGGCTTATTGGGAGGAGAAATATATTTACAGCCTAAATAATCCTTTCAGCTCTGGATTGGTCTGGTACGGCAGATTCATCGATGACCTGCTCCTCATATGGACGGGCGATGTGTCTGCCGTCTCAGACCTCGAGAGTTACCTTAATAACAATGATTATAATCTGCAGTTTACATGTTACATGGAGACCACAGATATTAACTTTTTCTGACGTTAAGTGGCCATCCAAACGAGGTAGTAAGTACACGAACCTTCATGAAAGAATCATCTGGCAATTCCATTCTCAATGCCAAAAGCCGCCACCCACTCCATGTCATCAAAGCAATCCCTGTGGGGGAATACATCCGTGCCATGAGGAATTGCAGCTCTATATCTACATTCAAAGATGAATGTGTTTTGATAGACAGTAGATAAAAAAATAGGAATTATCCAGACTGGATGCTGTCCAGAGACAAAAGTATAGTAATGCAGAAAACAGGATTTAATATGCTGTTTGGAAATAATGACAAATTTAAGAAGAGCTCCCAAAAGGTAATGGATAGAGATGAGCAAACACCTGGATGTTCGGGTTCGAGAAGTTCGGCCGAACTTCCCGAAAATGTTCGGGTTCGGGATCCGAACTCGACCCGAACTTTATCCCGAACCCAAACCCCATTGAAGTCACGAGATGACGCCGATAGGCGGCAGTGAGACCTGAGAGAGCCGCCGCGCTGACGCCCATTGGCGTTAGCTTGGCGGCAAGTGGTTAAAGTAATCATCATTAGGCCTCATGCACATGGTCATTGCCTGGCTGTTCTGTGCATGGGGGACCGCAGACAGAACTAGACCCATTCAACACAAATTGGTATGTGATCTGCCCGTGCTGCAAAAAAATAGAACATGTTCTATTTTTTTTTGCGGTGTAGAGGCAGAGAAAGAAACCCCCACAGAAGCACTCCCCCACTCCCACTACACCTTACGGATTCCACACCCATTCAAATGCTATTGCAGGCCGCAATACGGGCATAGATGAGAAAAGGCTGTCTGCATGAGGCTTTACTCTGTACTTTACTAGCTGACTTTGAAATAAGCATCCAGATGCGGGGTGTATATTTTAGATACTATAATGCAACCAAAGGGTGGTCCCCTCATGCCATGCAAACTCTTCTGCACCTTTTTTGTCAAGTTGTGGTACTTTCAGTACATGTCCACAAAATCCACCTTGGGATATTGAAATTCTCACAGTGGAACAGACTGTTACTTGGTATGCTCAGGCTCACCGGAAGCAACTCCTGAACATGGATGCCATAGAGTCAATAAGTCCTTTCAGACAAGTTATCTGTATTGGGCTTTCTCTGCACCTACTTCTTTATATCTGGTCTGCTTCTGTAGATGTTCTGGCCCTGTCCTGGATGGATCCAGGTCCAGGATGGTTAGGTTTTTGTCAGCACTACATCTTTGCTTCTGTTCTCTTTGCTCTAACTCCATGAGACTCAGTAGACTTGAACTGAACTGTAACTGACTAGGATGTTCTTTACTCTCCTATATATAGAGGATAACACCAGCCCCATCTAGCGGTGGCTGTTGGTATGACCTATTAATACTATTCTGTGAATGCAGAAAAATTCAGGCAATATGCATATCAAAGCAAAAAAAATAAAAAATCTTGCCTTTTGCACTTTTACAGTGCTTCATTATGCTGGAGGAGGACACTGCAGTTGTAGTCCTCACAGTGGCTATACACTCCCTTGGGCTCCACACGTTCAGTGAATGGAGGCTCACTCACTCTTTCTTCCCCTCAAGGCACACACTAACACTGGGGCTCCTTCCTGATGATGGCAGGGGTGCCCTTGATGTTAGATGTGTCTGGAGATAGGGTGAAAGGCAGGAGACATGGACCAAACAACTATGGCATTGCAAGACAATAACCAGGCTGTATTTGGGGATTATAATTCCAAGGCCCTTTACTGAGGTAGTTTTGGCAGTTTATAAGCAAAATAAATGGTAGTAATATGTTTAGTATTCCTCCAGAGCACTTACAGTCTTTCCAAGGTTAAATATGGGATAGCAGGCTATAAGATGGCTGACTTTGAGTCTCTCTCTCGCTATTAAATCCTAACAATTTTCCCAATTGGCCATAGAGTAGCAAATTGTCTCTTGCATTATGTACTGCAGTTCCCAGGCTGTCAAATGGCAAGTCTGTTATTGAAATGTTATGGGTGCCAAAATAATATACCCTCTCCACAAGCAGGAAGGTCTGTTGCCAAAACAAACGATTAATTTTACTCTCTTTCCTTGCACCAGTGCTTTGTAGTGGCCCTACAGTCTTTAAATTCTCTGTTAACCCAGCTCCCCGTACCTGCGATTCTGTGCCCACACACAGGTACGGATGCCAGGCTTCTTCACTCCTTCCCGCTGGGGCGAAGGAGGAAGCGAGGGTGCGAAACGGCTGTTGGGTGTGCTGCCTGCTGTGATCCCGGACCCCCATTTACTTGATGTAAGCATTATACACATTTTTTATGCCCTTGCGTTGTGTTGTATCAGGTCCTGTGACACTTTAATTATAGTAGTGTACACTATGGATGGATTCAACAACTGTTAAGCGGGGCTGTTGTATTGCACTTTATCATCAGTGGGCTATTACGTCCGGGCTCATGCTGGTTTTTGTGTTATCTTCTTGTTACCATTCACTATCATTGTGATTTTATATTGTATTGTTTATATGTATATGCATAATAAAATTTATTTTTACAATGAGTATGGTGTGGAGCAGTTGTACTTGATAGGTACTCATAGTACCTACTAGTAGCCATTTGGCTCCAGGAGGAGTACATAGTGGGCTCAGCATGCATGTTGGTACCTGCATCCCTGGATTTAACGGAGGCTGTTATGGCCCCAAAAATGGCTTAATAAGCAGAGTGGATCCAGCATGCATGCTGGGCCTGTACTCCCTGGATTTTGCGTGGCTGTCATGGCACATAACAGGTAGGATTTAGCGTTAGGACCACTCATAGAGGCGGCCTTGGCGTGGCGAGTGGCTTATTACTTTTTGATCAAAATGTACACTGACGCCTCTGTTAAACTCTAGCATAGAAGCAGGGCAGAGTTCTGGTTGCAGAGTCCTGTTGCATTTCTGTGTTTGTATGTCCTTCTACAGGGAGGCGCCTGAGCAACTTAGGTTCCGAGCTAGTCTAGTTTCCTGTTTTGAGCTAAGGTGTTCTGTTGGTTCTTGTATTTCTGCGTACCTGACTTTGGATTACATATTACAGACTTTGCCTGTACTGACCCTGATCTATGTTTACGGACTTTGCCTTACTGCCGCCTGCCCTGACTTCTGCCTTCGTATCCTGACTACTCCTCTCAGCCTGATCCTCTGGCCTCCCAGCATCCACTGGGTGTATTTTGTCACCTGGAGGTTAGTCCAATGGGTTCACACTCTTGTCCTGATCCCCTCATGTTCTAATTCCCCCCTGAGGTAGCACCTGGTACTCCCCTCGGGAAAGTCTCTCCTCACCATCAGAGGTATCATGTGAAGAACGAGGGGTGTGCTCAGACATTGCCCTCAGAGGAAGTTGGTCACGTGGGTTCCCACCCGCTGATCATAAAATTCTCTTAGACGTTTGACAGTTGTCCACAGCATGCAGGGATGGAAGAACCTTGTAGTAAGCGTCATACCATACAGGCACATGCAGCTCTGCACACTTTGCCTGCCTAGCCTACACTACTAAGCCTTCCACCCACTGACTAGAGAACTAAGTTAGTTTACCCATATTCAGCTCTTGGAATCACAGACAATGCATAGAAAAATACATTAACTGTTAGCAGTTATAACTCTTTAGCAGAAATTCACAGGGTCACAGATGACAGATGACAGTGCATGTCTAGAACATACTTCTATAGAAATCAACACAAAATTTGGGGATAGTTAAACTCCTCACCTTACCTCTCCTATTCTCCCACTTTCTGCACAGTCATCTCTGGTCACAGGGGTAGATTTATAACGTTTATGACTTTCTAGACATACTACGACAACATATAGTCACAATTAGAATTGTTATACTACCCTTGCCGCTTTTCTAAAAGGGGTTGGGGCAAGGCACAGGGAGAGGATGTAGTTGCAACAAATTTATCCTTATTTTCACCAGTTTTCCGAGCAGCTGTAGGTTTCTACCAGAGGATGCTCCTAATATATGACGAGACATGCACCTCATCATATATTAACAGAGGTGGACTGGCCATAGACCATACAGGGAAATTTCCTGGTGGATTGATGCCCATCTTTTGAATACTGTAACAAGGCATTTTGCAGTATTTTGTGCTACACTATGGTATTTGGTTTTGCCGGGGTGGTATTTTGTGCTGCACTATGGTATTGCTGGCCCTTCCTTCTTCTGTTGTTCCTACGTTTGTTGATGTTGGTCTTGTCTACTCATGTTGTCCTGCCTTCTATTAATTTGACCAACCAACGACATGGGGCCACTTTTAGTTTTTTTTTCCAGGCCCACTTTAAGCTCCCTTTCTGCCCCTATATATAAGGTGCATCCTCTGTCAGCGCAGGGACTATAAAGACCAGCATGGAAAGCACAGGTCTTGATAAATCTCCCCTACAGAGTTTAACCACAATACTTTCTCTCGTAAATCAATAGGTGATAGAAATACCTTCCACCTCCCTCCTCCTCATTTCTCCTCTTCCCGCACAACATTCTCTGCTCATGTCAAGCTGCAAGAAGATGGCTGTATCCATTACTATATGCAGAAAAAAAAAAAAATCTATAATCAGTAAATGTAATGTACATTAGTAAAACAATTAATACTGAAACACCTCTGTTACAAAACTGTAGACATCAAACACAGTATCTAACATTGACAAAAAGGTGATAAAAGAAACTCATCCTCCCTACTTCCCCTCACTGCACAATGATCTCCAGATGAGATAAATCCACTAGGCAACATTGGGCAAACGCCAGGACCACTGGGCTTGGGGAGCTCATGGCATACTTGTCAAGCCAGGGGTAGGAAAAGCAGTGTACCTACTGGCTGTCCTGGTTATGAGGTCTTACTTATGTAATTTTATATTTATTCAGTACCAGTGAAGGACACCTTGGGCTGTAGCTTATTCCTTGCCATAATCTGAAATCCTATTTCCTTGAACTAAGCTTATAACAAAAACAAAAAATATATCATTTTGTGAATTAATATATTTTTCTCTCTACACCCCATATATGGCTGCATTATATATAAAATATATAAAAGTCTTATTATCCCATAATCCACAACTACAATAATACATGTAGTAGTAAATTACCATTCCCTCAATTTTACATTGATTCAAAAAATAATAATAAAAAAATCAAAAACAGAGAATGTGAATTTACCATATTCATAGAATTTTTATTCTTATCTGAGCTTAGTTGGCCATCCCTGAAATAAACCTACAGCTACCGGCATCTCATATGCCAGTCATGTCTGTAAACTTATTTATCACATATTTCCAGCAAGGAATGTTTAACCAGTCTGTTTCACATTCAAAGAAATTGAATGTCTCGGCCGGTTCGCAATAGACAAACAACTTACAGACATAAAAATAGAAGAAAAAAAAAGATACACAAACAAAAGATTTTTTTTTTGCTTCCTGTAACAAATTAAAATAATTATATCAAGACAAACAGGCATCTGAAATGGTAGGATTCTGCTGGGCACTTGGAAGATACGTGAAATCTGAAAAACACCTGCACGTGAAATATTGCTGTAAACTTTTAGATTTTTTTTTTCCTTTTACTGAGGCTTTATTGAGATGCTTTTGTCTAACACTGAAAGTTAACAGATCATGGTGCCTTTTATTGAGTTAATTGTCCTTTTATCTGAGGTTTTGTTCTTGTAATGTGTTTACCACCTGCTCCGCAGCATTCATAGCCTTCTGTATTTTTGCCACAAGATACATATTGAAAATCAGCACTACACAGGGTGCAAAGTAAAATGGAATACATTTTGTGGTCTTAAAATTGTTATCCAATTGTGTTTTGTCACTTTATACCAACCAGTGCATCTGCCTGTGATAAAAGTCGTTTGCATACAATCATTGCTATTTTTCTGCTTTAATTGTATTTTGCTATACTAGTCACAAAAAGTTAGGGATATTTGGCTTTTGGGTGAAATTTATGGAAAACGCAAAAAGTTCAGGCTACAGTGATATTATATAATGAAAGTAGAGCATTTAAGTAAAAGCATGCAATGGTGATTTCCTCATCTCAAACAATTTATTGACACAAAATCCAACAACAGTGGTGGGTATACCCCAAACAAAAAATGTCAATGTCCAATAACTTGTCATGGACTCATGTGGTCTTGAGTAGAGATGAGCGAACACCTGGATGTTCGGGTTCGAGAAGTCAAAAGGGACCCGAACTTTTGGGCACTAAAAAGGCTGTAAAATAGTCCAGGAAAGGGCTAAAGGGCTGCAAAAGGCAGCAAAATGTAGGTAAATGCACTGCAAACAAATGTGGATAGGGAAGTTAGTTAAAATAACATAAAATAAATAAAAATGAACCAATATCAATTGGAGAGAGGTCCCATAGCAGAGAATCATGCATCATATCACCGACCACTGGAGAAGGCCACTTTCAGATATTTCGGCCCCAGCACCCAGACAGAGAAGAGAGGTCCCACAGCAAGGAATCATGTGTCATATCACCCACCTCTGGAGAAGGCCACTTTCAGTTATTTCGGCCCCAGCACCCAGACAGAAGAGAGTGGTCCCACAGCAAGGAATCATGCGTAATTTCACCCACCACTAGAGAAGGCCACGTTCAGTTATTTCGGCACCAGCAACCAGACAGAGGAGAGAGGTCCCACAGCAAGGAATAAGGCGTAATATTACCCACCACTGGAGAAGGCCACTTTCAGTTATTTCGGAACCAGCACCCAGACAGAGGAGAGAGGTCCCACAGCAAGGAATCATGCGTCATATCACCCACCACTGGAGAAAGCCACTTTCAGTTATTTCGGCCCCGCACCCAGACCGAGGATACAGGTCCCACAGCAAGGAATCATGCGTCATATCACCCACCACTGGAGAAGGCCACTTTCAGTTATTTCGGCCCCAGCACCCAGACAGAGGAGAGAGGTCCCACAGCAAGGAATCATGCGTCATATCACCCACCACTGTAGAAGGCCACTCAGTTATTTCGGCCCCAGCACCCAGACAGAGGAGAGTGGTCCCACAGCAAGGAATCATGAGTCATATCACCCGCCACTGGAGAAGGCCACTTTCAGTTATTTCGGCCCAGCACCCAGACAGAGAAGAGCGGTCCCACAGCAAGGAATCATGCGTCATATCACCCACAACTGGAGAAGGACACTCAGTTATTTCGGCCCCAGCACCCAGTCAGAGGAGAGAGGTCCCTCAGCAAGGAATCATGCGTCATATCACCCACCACTAGAGAAGGCCACTTTCAGTTATTTCGGCCCAGCACCCAGACAGAGGAGAGAGGTCCCACAGCAAGGAATCATGCGTCATTTTACCCACCACTAGAGAAGGCCACTTTCAGTTATTTCGGCACCAGCACCCAGACAGAGGAGAGAGGTCCCACAGCAAGGAATCATGCGTCATATCACCCGCGACTGGAGAAGGCCACTTTCAGTTATATCGGCCCCAGCACCCAGACAGAAGAGAGTGGTCCCACAGCAAGGAATCATGCGTAATTTCACCCACCACTAGAGAAGGCAACTTTCAGTTATTTTGGCACCAGCACCCAGACAGAGGAGAGAGGTCCAACAGCAAGGAACAAGGCGTCATATCACTGACCAATGGAGAAGGCCACTTTCAGTTATTTCGGAACCAGCACCCAGACAGAGGAGAGAGGTCCAACAGCAAGGAATCATGCATCATATCACCTACCACTGGAGAAGGCCACTTTCAGTTATTTCGGCCCAGCACCCAGACAAAGGATACAGGTCCCACAGCAAGGAATCATGCGTCATATCACCGACCACTGGAGAAGGCCACTTTCAGTTATTTCGGCCCCAGCACCCAGACAGAGGAGAGAGGTCCCAAAGCAAGGAATCATGCATCATATCAACCACCACCGGAGAAGGCCACTCTCAGTTATTTCGGCCCAGCACCCAGACAGAGGAGAGAGGTCCCACAGCAAGGAATGATGCGTCATTTCACCGACCACTAGAGAAGGCCACTTTCAGTTATTTCGGCACCAGCACCCAGACAGAGGAGAGAGGTACCACAGCAAGGAATCATGCGTCATATCACCCACCACTGGATACGGCACTCAGTTATTACGGCCCCAGCACCCAGACAGAGGAGAGAGGTCCAACAGCAAGGAATCATGCATCATATCACCCGACACTGGAGAAGGCCACTTTCGGTTATTTCGGCCCCAGCACCCAGACAGAAGAGAGCGGTCCCACAGCAAGGAATCATGCGTCATATCACCCACAACTGGAGAAGGCCACTCAGTTATTTCGGCCCAGCACCCAGACAGAGGAGAGAGGTCCCACAGCAAGGAATCATGCGTCATATCACCCACCACTGGAGTAGGCCACTTTTCAGTTATTTCGGCCCAGCACCCAGACCGGGGATACAGGTCCCACAGCAAGGAATCATGCGTCATATCACCCACCACTGGAGAAGGCCACTTTCAGTTATTTTGGCCCCAGCGCCCAGACAGAGGAGAGAGGTCCCACAGCAAGGAATAAGGTGTCATATCACCCACCACTGGAGAAGGCCACTTTCAGTTATTTCAGCCCAGCACCCAGACCGAGGAGAGATGTCCCACAGCAAGGAATCATGCGTAATTTCACACACCACTAGAGAAGGCCACTTTCAGTTATTTCGGCCCAGCACCCAGACAGAGGAGAGGTTCATTCAACTTTGGGTTGCACCGCAAGATCATGGTAAAGTTAAAAAAATGAGGATTCAATAAAGAAGTGCCCCGGGGTACAAGAATACATGGTTGAGGGGGAGGCAGTTATAAATGTCTATTCTGCACAAGGGAGGCACAGGTCCTTTGGGATCCATGCCTGGTTCAGTTTTATGAACGTCAGCTCGTCCACGTTGGCTGTGGACAGGCGGCTGCGTTTGTCAGTCATTACGCCCCCTGCCGTGCTGAATACACGTTCAGACAAAACGCTGGCCGCCGTGCAGGCCAGCACCTCTAAGGCATAAAATGCTAACTCTGGCCACGTGGACAATTTGGAGACCCAGAAGTTGAATGGGGCCAAACCATCATTCAGTACGTGGAGGGGTGTGCAGACGTACTGTTCAACCATGTTAGTGAAATGCTGCCTCCTGCTAACACGTTCCATATCAAGTGGTGGTGCAGTTAGCTGTGGTGTGGAGACAAAACTTTTCCACATTTCTGCCATGCTAACCCTGCCCTCAGAGGAGCTGGCCATGACACTGCTGCATTGGCGACCTCTTACTCCTCCTCTGCCTTGGCCTTGGGCTTCCACCTATTCCCCTGTGACATTTGGGAATGCTCTCAGGAGCGCCTCTACCAGTGTGCGCTTGTACTCGCGCATCGTCCTATCACGCTCCAGTGCAGGAAGTAAGGTGGGCACATTATCTTTGTACCGGGGATCCAGCAGGGTGGCAAACCCAATAGTCCGCACACGTTAAAATGTGGGCAACTTTGCTGTCGTTGCGCACGCACTGCAGCATGTCGTCGCTCATGTGTGCCAGGTGTATCATCACCGTCCTCTTTATCCCCCCAGCCACCCACCAGTGATGGGCCTGAGCTGAGTCGGGTGCCACCCCGCTGTGAACCTGCTTCATCCTCATCCTCCTCCACCTCCTCCTCATCCTCCTCGTCCTCCAGTAGTGGGCCCTGGCTGGCCACATTTGTACCTGGCCTCTGCTGTTGCAAAAAACCTCCCTCTGAGCCACTTCTAACAGACTGGCCTGAAAGTGCTAAAAATTACCCCTCATCCTCCTCCTACTCCTCCTTGGCCACCTCCTCTTCCATCATCGCCCTAAGCGTCTTCTCAAGGAGACATTGAAGTGGTATTGTAACACTGATAACAGTGTCATCGCCACTGGCCATGTTGGTGGAGTACTCGAAACAGCGCAACAGGGCACACAGGTCTCGCATGGAGGCCAAATCATTGGTGGTGAAGTGGTGCTGTTCCGCAGTGCGATTGACGCGTGCGTGCTGCAGCTGAAACTCCACTATGGCCTGCTGCTGCTCGCACAGTCTCTCCAGCATGGGCAAGGTGGAGTTCCACCTGGTGGGCACGTCGCATATGAGGCGGTGAGCGGGAAGGCCGAAGTTACGCTGTAGCGCAGACAGGCGAGCAGCGGCAGGATGTGAACGCCAGAAGCGCGCACAGATGGCCCGCACTTTATGCAGCAGCTCTGACATGTCGGGGTAGTTGTGAATGAACTTCTGCACCACCAAATTCAGCACATGCGCCAGGCAAGGGATGTGCGTCAAACCGGCTAGTCCCAGAGCTGTGACGAGATTTCGCCCATTATCGCACACCACCAGGCCGGGCTTGAGGCCCACCGGCAGAAACCACTCGTCGGTCTGTTGTTCAATACCCCGCCACAACTCCTGCGCGGTGTGGGGCTTGTCCCTCAAACACATCAGTTTCAGAATGGCCTGCTGACGTTTACCCCGGGCTGTGCTGAGGTTGGTGGTGAAGGTGTGTGGCTGACTGGATGAGCTGGTGGAAGCAGAGGAAGAGGAAGCCGAGTAGTCGGAGGAGGAGGCTACAGGAGGCAAAGAATGATGCCCTGCGATCCTTGGCGGCGGAAGGACGTGCGCCAAGGAACTCTCCGCCTGGGGCCCAGCCGCCACTACATTTACCCAGTGTGCAGTTAGGGAGATATAGCGTCCCTTGCCGTGCATACTGGTCCACGTATTTGTGGTTAGGTGGACCTTGCCACAGATGGCGTTGCACAGTGCACACTTGATTTTATCGGATACTTGGTTGTGCAGGGAAGGCACGGCTGTCTTGGAGAAGTAGTGGCGGCTGGGAAGAACATACTGTGGGACAGCCATGGACATCAGCTGTTTGAAGCTGTCTGTGTCCACCAGCCTGAATGACAGCATTTCAAAGGCCATTAGTTTAGAAATAGTGGCATTCAGGCCCAGGGCTCGAGGGTGGCTAGGTGGGAATTTACGCTTTCTCTCCAATGTTTGTGAGATGGAGAGCTGAACGCTGCCGTGTGACATGGTGGAGAAGCTTGGTTAAGGAGGTGGTGGTGTCGGTGGCACATCCTCTGTTTGGTGGGCGGCAGGTGCCAACATTCCTCCCGAGGCATTGGAAGAGGCCAAGGCAGCAGCAGAAGAGGGAGCAGGGGGAGCCAGAGCGAGTTCCTTGCTTTTAAGGTGTTTAATCCACTGCAGTTCATGCTTTGCATGTAGATGCCTGGTCATGCAGGTTGTGCTAAGGTTCAGAACGTTAATGCCTCGCTTCAGGCTCTGATGGCACAGTGTGCAAACCACTCGGGTCTTGTCGTCAGCACATTGTTTAAAGAAGTGCCATGCCAGGGAACTTCTTGAAGCTGCCTTTGGGGTGCTCGGTCCCTGGTGGCGGTGGCCAGTAGCAGGCGAACTCTCTTGGAGGCAGCTGTTCTGCTTTTGCCCCCTGCTCCCTCTTTTGCTACGCTGTTGGCTCGGTCTCACCACTGCCTCTTCCTCTGAACTATGAAAGTCAGTGGCACGACCTTCATTCCATGTGGGGTCTAGGACCTCATCATCCCCTGCATCGTCTGCCACCCAGTCTTCCTCCCTGACCTCCTGTTCGGTCTGCACACTGCAGAAAGTCGCAGCAATTGGCACTTGTGTCTCATCATCATCAGAGACGTGCGGACTGCGATGAGGTGGTATTCCCATGTCCTCATCATCAGGAAACATCAGTGGTTGTGCATCAGTGCATTCTATGTCTTCCACCACTGGGGAAGGGCTAGGTGCATTGCCTTGGGAAACTCTGCCAGCAGAGTCTTCAAACAGCATAAGAGACTGCTGCATAACTTGAGGCTCAGACAGTTTCCCTGATATGCAAGGGGGTGATGTGACAGACTGATGGGCTTGGTTTTCAGGTGCCACCTGTGCGCTTTCTGCAGAAGACTGGGTGGGAGATAATGTTGTGAACGTGCTGGATCCACTGTCGGCCACCCAATTGACTAGTGCCTGTACCTGCTCAGGCCTTACCATCCTTAGAACGGCATTGGGCCCCACCAAATATCGCTGTAAATTCTGGCGGGTACTGGAACCTGGAGTAGTTAGTTCAATAGGACGTGTGGCTGTGGCGGAATGGCCACGTCCTCTCCCAGCACAAGAGGGTACACTAATACCACCACGACAGCGTCCGCGTCCCTTACTAGATGGATGTTTTCCTCATTGTTACCGTTCACCAAGCACCACAATAAGAAAAAAAATATTTGGCCCAATGTATTGATTTCAAATTCAGGCCTTTTTTTACAGGCACCTAACACTAGCTGCCTATTTATTTATGTAGCGTATTACACTAATCCAGGCACAGCAGTAACCACTGATTTAGGGGAATATCTCTTTTAGGGCTAGTATTTAGGCCCTGGATGAAAGGTATCCTTTTATGGACAGATTTAAACTAGGCCTGCAACAGCTGGAACACCAGATTCAGGGTATTGCATGTTACGGTATAACCCGGTATAGTGAGGGTTAATACCGTTCGGGCGATTCCCCTGGAGAAGAGCACAGCAACCCACAACCGCTGGAATCCACCGAACTGGGACCATACGAAGTCCTCCTTTCCTGGAACAGGCAAGAGAACGTTCTGACGTAGCAATTCCCCCCAAGTACGAGACGAGGCTCCGTATTAATGGTTAAACAGGAATTCTAACTTTATTGAGGGCTACCTGCCCGGTATTTATGCAGGTCTCCCACCTGGTGGACACTCCCCTAGGGGACCAGAAGGAAGACTGCGACACGGGATACAGCAGCCAATCACACACAATGGGACAATACAGACACCCCCAGCATATCCCTCCCCTCTGCCTGTGATACAATTACCCTACATGGGTAATGTAATCATCCCAGGCAGGAGAATACACAATGTCTTCTGTCCTGGAGACAATCGAGGACTCATTCAATTATCTCTCAGGACAAAGGGAAATCGCCAATACACACGTGGGGACAATAGGACAGACATCACTATTCAAATATACAATGTGCCACCCTTTACAGTACACACAGACATTTAACATATCCCCAGATGGCTTGGATCTGAGCGCTCAATATATCCAAACAGCGCTCAGATGCCACAAACACAGTCAAATCGCCATGGGGTTTAAGTTTAGCGTGGGCTGATGAGAGGGCCCATAATCCTGGGGCAAGAGGCTGGCAATCTGTCCCCTCCAAAACTCAGTGGCGAGTTTGGTTTCGCCACACATCTCCCCTTTTCCAAACAGACTAACAGGGTATCTGACCTTCTGCCGGTCAGTGCCCTTGTTAGTCCAGCAGCCCACCCACAAAACAGAAACAGCAGTACAGCCCATCCACAATAAATGGTTACTACACCTGAGCAAGGGATAAACCTGTCCATGTCCATGTGCCTCACTACGGCTGTGTGGGGGACTGGTAGACTGCCTGAGTGGGTTGCTGAGTGGGCAGAGACCAGCGGTACTCTGCCCTGGTGCCAGCGCTACCACGGAAGTAGCCTGGTTGGAGCCTGGTTGTTGGAGGGGGAGACCGACTGTCTCCCCTTTAGATACACAGCTCTGCTGTTGTAGGGAGAGACTGACTGTCTCCCCTTTAGATAGACCACCATGCTGCTGTGGGGGGAGACCGACTGTCTCCCCTTTGTCTAAATGGCCCTGTTGCTGGGGGACAGGACCGACTGTCCCTACCCCCTGTGCTGTGAGTGCAGAGACCACGATCCCATCTGCACTGTTGTTGGGCTTACTGTCTCCCCCTGGTGCGTTAAGCTGCCGCTGGAGAGAGCAGGTAACAAGCTTCTCTCCCAGACATACTTCCAGCCGCTGGGGAGGGAGACCGACTGTCTCCGCTCCCAACACAGTGTCCTGCTGCTGGGGAAAGGAGACTGGGCTCTCTATTCCCTGCCGGACTCTCTGCCGATGGGGAGGGAGGACAAGGCTCTCCTCTCCCAGTAAGTCACTCTGCTGCTGGGGGCCAGGACCGACTGTCTCTGCCCACTGTAACTTAGCCTGCCGCTGGGGAGAGGGGGTAACAAGCTCCTCTCCCATACATACTCCCAGCCTCTGGGGAGGGAGACCGTCTGTCTCCGCTCCCAATACAGTGTCCTGCTGCTGGGGAAAGGAGAATGGGCTCTCTATTCCCTGCTGGACACTCTGCCGATGGGAAATGGAGCCTGGGCTCCCAATTCCCTGCACTTGACTCTGCCACTGGGGGACAGGACCGACTGTCTCTGCCCCCTGTAACTCAGCCTGCCGCTGGGGAATGGAGACTGGGCTCCCAATTCCCTGCAGGACCGGTGGAGAGACCTCGGTCCCATCTCCACCGGCCACCTGGGGTTCTTCCCAGTAGACCTCCACAATATCCTCCCAGCTGAAGGGCTCTGGACCTGGGTCTGACACTCTGCTCTCTCGCTGAGCCCTCTCACTGGAGTGAAACAGCTGCTGGTAGTCCTGTTCCAGCTCCATCTCCCGGGTCACCAGGTGGACCAGGTCTTGCTCAATTTTGTGAGTGTCGTCCCAGTCATACCTGCTCTCCCGCCACTCAAAGAGGTCCCTGAACCGGGCTTGTGTAGGGCTCCCAAACTCCAGCTCTGAAAAAGTCTCCCATAACAAGCCAGGACCATCAAACTCCTCTCCCTCTGGCATGTCATGCTCGGCTGTCCGGGTAGGTACCGAGCTTCATACCACCAGAGTGCCTGGTAGGCATCTTCCAGCCACATCTCCCGCCTTACCAGGTGCTTCAGGTCTTCTACCCACTCTTCCAGGGGCTGCTCTCCTAGGAAGGGCATCCGCAGGGCTACTCGCTTCTGCTGTCGCTGCTCGTCCTTGGGGAGCCTCTCGTTCCGCAAATACTCCACAATACCCAGTGCCTGGTACCAGATGCCTTTGCGGACTGCATCTCGGTCATCCATGACACCCTCATCATACTCCACTAGTGGTTCCATACCGGTGCTGTACTGGGACACGCTTTGACCTCAAATTGTAAAATCCACGGTGCCTTCTGTTGCTTTCCTTCTGGCTGTAGGAACGATCCCGCTGCTTGCCACCAGTTGTTACGGTATAACCCAGTATAGTGAGGGTTAATACCGTTCGGGCGATTCCCCTGGAGAAGAGCACAGCAACCCACAACCGCTGGAATCCACTGAACTGGAACCATACGAAGTCCTCCTTTCCTGGAACAGGCAAGAGAACGTTCTGACGTAGCAATTCCCCCCAAGTACGAGACGAGGCTCCGTATTAATGGTTAAACAGGAATTCTAACTTTATTGAGGGCTACCTGCCCGGTATTTATGCAGTTCTCCCACCTGGTGGACACTCCCCTAGGGGACCAGAAGGAAGACTAGCAATCTGTCCCCTCCAAAACTCAGTGGCGAGTTTGGTTTCGCCACATTGCTATTTTGGCAATTGAATTTCACTCCAGAACAAAATATATAATTTGCAGGACACTATGAAACTTGGACAGCCACAGCTGAAACCACTGATTTATGGTATTGCTATTTTGGCAATTGAATTTCACCCCAGAACAAAATATATCTTTTGCAGGACACTATGAAACTTGGCCAGCCACAGCTGAAACCACTGATTTATGGTATTGCTATTTTGGCAATTGAATTTCACCCCAGAACAAAATATATGTTTTGGCGGACACTATTATAGTTTGCCAGCCAGCGCTGGGACACCAGATTTAGTGGATTGCTATTTTGGCAATTGAATTTCACCCCAGAACAAAATATACCCTGTTACAGACAGATTTAAACTAGGCCTGCAACAGCTGGAACACCAGATTCAGGGTATTGCTATTTTGGCAATTGAATTTCACCCCAGAACAAAATATATGTTTTGGCGGACACTATTATAGTTTGCCAGCCACAGCTGTGACACCACATTTATGGTATTGCTATTTTGGCAATTGAATTTCACCCCAGAACAAAATATATGTTTTTGCGGACACTATAATAGTTTGCCAGCCACAGCTGTGACACCAGATTTTTGGTATTACTATTTTGGCAATTGAATTTCACCCCAGAACAAAATATATGTTTTGGCGGACACTATAATACTTTGCCAGCCACAGCTGTGACACCAGATTTATGGTATTGCTATTTTGGCAATTGAATTTCACCCCAGAACAAAATATATTGTTTGGCGGACACTATTATATTTTGCTAGCAACAGCTGTGACACCAGCTTTATGGTATTGCTATTTTGGCAATTGAATTCACCTCAGAACAAATTATATCCTTTGCAGGTCACTATGAAACTTGGCCAGCCACAGCTGAAACCACTGATTTATGGTATTGCTATTTTGGCAATTGAATTTAACACCAGAACAAAATTTATCCTTTGCAGGACACTATGAAACTTGGCCAGCCACAGCTGAAACCACTGATTTATGGTATTGCTATTTTGGCAATTGAATTTCACCCCAGAACAAAATATACCCTGTTACAGACAGATTTAAACTAGGCCTGCAACAGCTGGAACACCAGATTCAGGGTATTGCTATTTTGGCAATTGAATTTCACCCCAGAACAAAATATATGTTTTGGCGGACACTATTATAGTTTGCCAGCCACAGCTGTGACACTAGATTTATGGTATTGCTATTTTGGCAATTGAATTTCACCCCAGAACAAAATATATGTTTTGACGGACACTATTATAGTTTGCCAGCCACGGCTGTGACACCAGATTTATGGTATTGCTATTTTGGCAATTGAATTCACCCCAGAACAAAATATATCCTTTGCAGGACACTATGAAACTTGGCCAGCCACAGCTGAAACCACTGATTTATGGTATTGCTATTTTGGCAATTGAATTTAACACCAGAACAAAATTTATCCTTTGCAGGACACTATGAAACTTGGCCAGCCACAACTGAAACCACTGATTTATGGTATTGCTATTTTGCCAATTGAATTTCACCCCAGAACAAAATATACCCTGTTACCGACAGATTTAAACTAGGCCTGCAACAGCTGGAACGCCAGATTCAGGGTATTGCTATTTTGGCAATTGAATTTCACCCTAGAACAAAATATATCCTTTGCAGGACACTAAGAAACTTGGCCAGCCACAGCTGAAACCACTGATTTATGGTATTGCTATTTTGGCAATTGAATTTCACCCCAGAACAAAATATATCCTTTGCAGGACACTAAGAAACTTGGCCAGCCACAGCTGAAACCACTGATTTATGGTATTGCTATTTTGGCAATTGAATTTCACCCCAGAACAAAATATATGTTTTGGCGGACACTATTATAGTTTGCCAGCCAGTGCTTTGACACCAGATTTATGGTATTGCTATTTTGGCAATTGAATTTCACCCCAGAACAAAATATATATTTTGGCGGACACTATTATAGTTTGCCAGCCACAGCTGTGACACCAGATTTATGGCATTGCTCTTTTGGCAATTGAATTTCACCCCAGAACAAAATATATGTTTTTGCGGACACTATTATAGTTTGCCAGCCAGTGCTGGGACACCAGATTTAGGGGATTGCTATTTTGGCAGTTGAATTTCACCCCAGAACAAAACATACCCTGTTACGTACAGATTTAAACTAGGCCTGCAACAGCTAGAACACCAGATTCAGGGTTTTGCTATTTTGGCAATTGAATTTCACCCCAGAACAAAATAAGTATTTTGCAGGACACTATGAAACTTGGCCAGCCACAGCTGAAACCACTGATTTATGGTATTGCTATTTTGGCAATTGAATTTCACCCCAGAACAAAACATATGTTTTGGCGGACACTAATATAGTTTGCCAGGCACAGCTGAAACCACTGATTTATGGTATTGCTATTTTGGCAATTGAATTTCACCCCAGAACAAAATTTATGTTTTGGCGTACACTATTATAGTTTGCCAGCCACAGCTGTGACACCAGATTTATGGTATTGCTATTTTGGCAATTGAATTTCACCCCAGAACATAATATAGGTTTTGGCGGACACTATTATAGTTTGCCAGTCACAGATGAGAACCAGATTTATGGTATTGCTATTTTGGCAATTGAATTTCACCCCTGAACAAAATATAGGTTTTGGCGGACACTATTGTAGTTTGCTAGCCAGTGCTGGGACACCAGATTTAGGGATTGCTATTTTGACAAATGAATTTTACCACAGAAAATAATCTATCCTTTGCCAATCAGCAGGCAGTATTATACTTGGCTAGCCAAAGCTGGAACACCAGATTTAGGGGATTGGTATTTTGGCAATTGTATTTAACCCCTTAATAAAAGATAGAAATTGCTATCCTGAGTTTCTAGGGGTGAAAATTAGCACAGCCAAGCCCCTGATGTAGGAGATAGCAAAAAAAAACTAGTATTGATGGATTGATGGACTGGGTGCCAGCTTGTTCTGGTGCACCACAAGTCACAAAATGGCCGCCGATCACCCCAGAAAATAAGTGACAGAAAAACGCTTTGTGCGGCCTAAAAACCAGTGAGCAAATAACTAGCAGAAGTTCAATCATTCACAGCTGTAGATCGTGTCCCGAACACCCCAAAATTCGGTACGAACCCGAACTATGCTCGAAATGTTCGCTCAACACTAGTCTTGAGCATCAATTACAGCTTGACAATGACATCTCATGCTGTTCACAAGTCGACTTATTGTCTGCTGAGGCATGGCATCCCACTGAAGAGCGGCCCTCAGGTAATTGAGGTTCTAGGGCACAGATTTACGATCCTTTATCAGCGACTCCTCTGATCCTATAGGTTTTCAATGGGATTAAGGTCTGGAGAAAGTGCAGGCCACTCCGTTTCTCATCCAGCATAGATGCTTTCTGGCCCATGCAATACGTTGACGCCTGTCGTCAGGTACACTTGCAGGTTGTCTAGCATGCAAACCACGCTGATTTAAATGGTTTCAAATGGTCTGACGTGACACTTGGGTGCCTCTTACCTCCCTTAAATTGCCTAGAGTTATGTGGCATTTATCATCCAGCTCCGCAGGGCATTGTTCACAATAAAGTCGTCAGTGTGGGATGTGGCCAAAGGACGTCCCCTTCCATGCCTTTCTGTGACTCTTCCAGTCTCGCTATATCTCTGTTGCAACCTGATGATACTCTGTGACACTCTGTGCTCAGTGGCCACTTCCGTCTAAGGTAAATGAAGGATAAGCAGCACTACAGATTCCTGCATGGGAATAAGAGAGGTACCGTTAGTAAAGGTCGTGGTGCTCGCAGATAGAGATCCTGGCCAAGAGTTCTGCTAGAATGTACAGAAATCCGCAGCACTCCTCCAGTAATGAAAAAATCCGGACTTTTATTCAACCAGTAGCATAATTATAGCAACGTTTCGACCACTGCTTGATAAAGACCAGAGGTGGTCGAAACGTCGCTGTAATTATGCTGCTGGTTGAATAAAAGACCGGATTTTTTCATTATTGGAGGAGTGCTGCGGATTTCTGTACATTTTCACTTCCATCTAAGAACATCCTGCTTGAAGCCTCACAATGGTGAGGTACGGTTGATCAGTTGTTAGGTGTCGTCTTGGTCTCAATATGTCAAAATGTGAACATCATCAAGAGGAGGACTGTTTAAATACCAATTCTAATTGAACCAGGAAATACCCGTTATTCTGTAGGTATGGACACTGCACAGTACCACTTATCTTTTCCTGAGTTGTGTGTAATTCTCAGCATCTGCTCTTATTCTGTATAGATGAACACTGCACAGTATCACTTCTCTTGTCCTTTATACATGATGCAATTCTCAGTATCTGCTCTTATTTTGCATATATGGGCACTGCACAGTACCACTTCTCTTATCCCTTATACTGTGTAAAAGTGATCATATATACTGGGTGTAATTCTCAGTGTCCTCTTATTGTGCTTACATTGACATTGCACAATACCACTTCTGCTGTCCTGTATACTGGGTGCAATTCTCAGTATCCTCTTACTGTGCATACATGGACACTGCACAACACCACTTCTTCTGTCCTGTACACTTGGTGTAATTCTCAGTAGAATGAATATATATATATATATATATATATATATATATATATATATATATATATATTTATATACACACACACACACACACTGCACAGTGCCACTTCTGTCCTTTACACTGGGTATAATTCTCACTATCTGCTGTTATTCTGTATATATGGACACTGAACAGTACCACTTATCTTGTCCTGTATACTAGTGGGTGTAATTCTCAGTATCTGCTCTTATTCTGTAAATAGGGGAACTGTACAGTACCACTTCCTCTCCTGTATACTGGGTGTGATTATTAGTACCTATTCTTATTCAGTATGTATGGAAATTGCACAGTACCACTTCTCTTTTCATGTGTGTTGTGTGTAATTCTCAGCATCTGATTTTAGTCTGTATATATGGATGCTACACAGTACCACTTCTCTTTTCCTTTAAACAGGGTGCAATTTTTAGTATCCTCCCTTATTCTGCATACATGGGGACTGACAGCACCACTTCTCTTTTTCATGTGTGTTGTGTGTAATGCTCAGTGGTTGCTCTTTTTCAGTATATATGGACACTGCACAGTACCACTTCTCTTGTCCTGTATACTGGATTTAGTTCTCAGTATCTGCTCTTATTCTATATTCAGGAACATTGCACAGTACCACTTATCCTGACCTGTCCTGCACACTGGGTGTAATTCTCAGTATTTGCTCTCATTCTGTACATATGGATGCTGCACAGTACCACTTCTCTTGTCCTGTATACAAGGTGTAATTTTCAGTATCTGCTCTTATTCTGTATATAAAGACACTGCACAGTACCACTTCTCCTGTTCTGTATACTGGGTGTAATTCTCATGATCTGCTCTTATTCTGTAAATATGGACACTGCACAGTACCACTTCTCTTGTCTTGTATACTGGGTGTAATTCTCAGTATCTGCTCTTATTCTGTATATACAGACACTGCACAGTACCACTTCTCTTGTCCTGTATACTGGGTGTAATTCTCAATATCTGCTCTTATTCTGTATATATGGATGCTGCACAGTACCACTTCTCTTGTCCTGTATACTGGGTGTAATTCTCAGTATCTGCTCTTATTTTGTATATATGGACACTACACAGTACCACTTCTCTTGTCCTGTATACTGGGTGTAATTCTCAGGATCTGCCCCTATTCTGTATTTATGGATGTGGCACAGTGCCATTTCTCTTGTATACTGGGTGTATTTCTTAGTATCTGCCATTATTCTGTATACATGGACACTGTACCACTACTTTTGTCCTGTATGTTGTATTTAATTCTCAGTACCTGCTCTCAGTATACTGTATATTGACACCACACAGGAAGGGGTTTGAATTAAAGGGACCGTCCGGGAGTTTTTGTTTATATGGTGCTTCCAGTTTTTTATTTTGAAAATACAGAACAACCTCTTTAATTTTGGAATTGTTGTGATTCAAGGGCATTATATTGATGGTGTAATAGGGGTTCATTGTCTTTAAAAAGAATCAGAGTGTATGTAGGTAAAAAATAGTTTGGCCTGTCCAAGATTTTTGGTTTTCCTATATTTAGTACCGGTTCAGTTGTTCAGAAAAAAAAAAAATATTACAATAAATAGGTTGTCAACCCTGGCCTATGGTCTGGTCTGAGGTGTGTATTTTACTCTGTGTCTGAACACATTTTGGGGTCTGGTCTGGGTCTATATTAACTTTGGGGTGTGATAAAGGAGTCATATACATTACTTGTGCATACGTTAGCAAGGTTTGGACTGCTCAGCAGTGTACGGAGTACGGACTGTGAAATTTATGTATGGAGCCGCATAAACAGGGAGTACAGTCAGAAGTGCATATTGCTGCTCCTGTCCGTACCCCTGGAGGTTTACTAAATGCTGGCATAGCACATGGGTACCTTGTAACCATGTGCTATCTCAGCATTAGCTGAGTGGAGCGGGCTCCTGCCTGTACCTGCTTCGCTAAGCTATGAGCTGACATGCAGGACTTTTAGCTTTGCAAAGCAGGCACAGGCAGGAGCCCACTTCACTCAGCTAATCCTGGCATAGTACATGGCTAAAGGGTACCCATGTGCTTTGCCAGGAGTTAGTAAACCGCCAGCGGGCATGGGAAGAAGCAGCAATATGCGCTCCTGCCCGTACAAACCTTCAAATGCGGCCCCATTCATAATTTTCACAGTCCTTACTCCATACACCACTGGGCAGTGGGTGGTGTAACGAGAAGTGAATTTTTAACGCACAGGAAATGGTGCACTTTAGGTAGGGAAAAGTATAATAAAAATACAAAATTAATTAATAAAGTATATTAGAAAAACCTTTATTAGGGCATTAGCAGTGGCGTAGCGCCAATAGCGGCAAACCACGCAACTGCTACGGGGCCCGTGGCAGGGGCGGGCCCGGAGAGGACATAAGCTCCGCCCTCTACAATGTCTGTTATATGGCTCTTCTTCCATCCCAAGTCCCTATCTAAGATGTGGGCGAGCCCTGCTTCTCCTGTGCTCAGGCCCCCCTCCCCACTTACTTTACATACATTTTGTTGTGTGCGCTGCGCCTGCAGCACTAGAAACAGTGCGGGACCGGGTGCCAGGTGAGCATGTCACTCACTCTCCTCTGCCTGCTGGGTGCTGCACTGGCCAATTAGCCTTTAGCAGTGCTAGGCTCCTGCTGCTGATTGGCCAGTGTATCACATCAGCAGAAAGAACTGAGGGGCGGGACATGCTAACTGCCTGGCTCAGTCATCCGTCGGACTCCAGCCCCCACAGACAAAGTGAGCAACTACTGGGCTGCATGACCTGGTGGTGAGGGAGAAGGGGGACAGCAGCAGGGACCATACTTTATTTGAGTGGGGGGGGGGCACACTGTTCTCCATGTAAGTGGCAGCAGCAGCAAGCAGAGTTCATGTTGCTGCTCATGCATATCATAGAGAGAACAGTGTGCCCAGGATCCCCCCTTCCCCATATTGCTGATTTCTGCTTATATAGAGGACAGTGTGTGTGTGTGTGTGTGTGGGGGGTCTGCTTGAGGTACACACTGTCCTCAATATGAGCATCACAAGTATATATATATATATATGTGTTTGTGTCTATATGTATGCATGTAAGGGTGTATATGGGTCTATATTTATCTGTGCACGTGTGTGTATATGTATCTGTATAAATGTATGTGTATATATGTAGATATATATCTATATATGCATTTATGTGTGTGTGTGTATATATATATATATATATATATATATATATATATATACATTTTTTTGAGGAAATATGTTGGGGATCATTTTTATGGTATGTATGTGTGTGTGCGTCTGTCCATGTGTGTGTGCGTCTGTCCCTGTGTGTGTGCATCTGTCCGTGTGTGTGCATCTGTCCCTGTGTGTGTGCGTCTGTCCCTGTGTGTGTGCGTCTGTCCCTGTGTGTGTGCTCATCTGTCCCTGTGTGTGTGCGCGTTTGTCCCTGTGTGTGTGCGCGTCTGTCCCTGTGTGTGTGCGTCTGTCCGTGTGTGTGCGTCTGTCCCTGTGTGTGCATCTGTCCCTGTGTGTGTGCGTCTGTCCCTGTGTGTGTGCGCGTCTGTCCCTGTGTGTGTGCGCATCTGTCCCTGTGTGCGTGCGCGTCTGTCCCTGTGTGTGATCGTCTGTCCCTGTGTGTGTGCTTCGGTCCCTTTGTGTGTGTGTCACAATCACCATACCCACAGTGTTCCTATGTCTTGATGCAGCTGCATCAGGACGTTCTGTGCGGGGCAAGAAGAAGATGGAAGAGGAGGCAGCGCCGCCAGCATGAAGTCCGTGAGAGAGACACAGGGAGGCACGCTAAGAAAGCAGGTAACACTACCACATGATCTGCATTAGTGTTCTCAGTGGTTTTATATAGGACTGCATGTAACACTACCACATGATCTACACTAGTGTTATCTGTGGTTTTACATAGGACTGCAGGTAACAATACCGCATTACCAACACTAGTGTTATCGGTGGTTTTGACATAGGACTGCAGGTAACACTACCACATTATCAGCACTAGTGTTATCTGTGGTTTTACATATGACTGCAGGTAACACTACCACATTATCAGCTCTAGTGTTATCTGTGGTTTTACATATGACTGCAGGTAACACTACTATATTATCTGTACACAGAGAGCAGGGCTGCCATCAGAAATTTTGGGGCCCCTTCCACAGCTCAAGGGCCTGGCCCCCCCCCCCGACACTGCCCCAGTGGCGGATCCAGAGCTTGGTCTTTGGAGGGGCACTTCCCCCAGGAATAGGAGATCATGGGGCCCCTGTGTCCCCGTCCACCTTCAAGCCACACCCACACACAGCCCCACCCATATATCGCGCCCATACCTCTTACATCCAAGGACGTCTCCCACACGGCCCTCCACTATGTAGGTCGCCCGCCAGACTGCGCCCCACTGAGTAATTTGCCCCCCCCAAGTTAATTTTGCCCCCACACAAGTTAATTTTGCCCCCAGACAGCCCTGCATTATGTAATTTGCCCCACACGGTCCTCCATTATGTAGTTTGCCCGCCACACTGACCCCCTACTGACTAATTTCCCCCCCCCCCTCACAAGTTAATTTTGCCCCAGGCAGCCCTGCATTATGCAAGTGGCCCCCACTAAGTAATTTGCCCCCACACTAAATAATTTTGCCCCCACATGCCCCTCCATTATGTAGTTTGCCCGCCACACTGACCCCCACTGAGTAATTTGCCCCTCCCCCACAAGTTAATTAAATAAATAATTTTATTGACATCCATGCTCTGCTTGTTTCTGAGAATGTAATGAAAGGGAGGGGCGACGTGATGGAAAAGCTTAAATGTATATTAGAAGTGCCATAACAGGAACATATTGAAAATATTTATTTTTTATGAACAACAGAAAACTGGTCAATTAGATAAAGGCTCCAGTGGCTGGGCCAAGAGTAGATGGATGGGGCATGAATTAATATAAATTAAATTTTAATTTCATAACATTAAAGGTTTAGTTTATTTCAAGATAGAAAAGCATAAAAAGACGCACCTAAGTTTTTGAGGAGAAAAATAAGAAAAAAATTATTTTTAACATTTGGTGGGATTTGAACTAATGGTGGCCTGTGGATGGCACTGTTTTTGGGGGATCTGTGGATGGCACTATTTTTTTGGGGGATCTGTGAATGGCACTGTTTTGGCTGGGGGATCTGTAGATGGCACTGTTTTGGGGGATCTGTGGATGGCACTGTTTTGGGGGATCTGTGGATGGCACTGTTTTGGGGGATCTGTGGATGGCACTGTTTTGGGGGGGGATCTGTGGATGGCATTCTTTTGGGGTGGGGGGGGATCTGTGGATGGCACATATATGGCATCTTATGCTATATATATATGTCATCCACAGATCCCCCCTAAGTGCCATCCACACTGATCCCCCATAAGTGACCCCTAACACTCAGAATTAATAGTGGTATAATAAAGCAAAGACCTTTTTTTCTTCAGAATCGCACCACACTCCGGAGCCCAGTGCCGCCTCCTAGTTAATTTATTACATAATATAGATTACATCGCTTCTCTTCAATTATGTCAGCGCCAGTGAGGTGAGTAAATTAGCTAGTTTGCACGTCAGACAGACACACACGACGCAGGGACAGACAGACACAGGCGCAGGGACAGAAAGACACAGGCGCAGGGACAGACAGACACAGGCGCAGGGACAGACAGACACAGGCGCAGAGACAGACAGACACAGGCGCAGGGACAGACAGACACAGGCGCAGGGACAGGGACAGACAGACACAGACACACACGCAGGGACAGACACACACACACACACATACACCATGGCCCTCAGAATACACCTGGATCTGTGCTATAAACCCCCTTAATTGCACCAGATTCCACTCCACTTAAACCCCACTGCTCCTGAGTGCTCCACCTACCCCCTCATACATGAGCTGCCCCTCACCTGCTTTCCATGAAGCTCTGTGGACTCCAGGACTGCAGCACATCCTCCATCACTGAGCAGCCTGCAGGCACACAGCCCCTCCTCCCTCCACAAGCTGCTGCTGCTGTCGGGGTTTGTCCATGTGACTATTAAGGAGCATGTGACCAGTGATGTCACAGACCTCCTTCTAGCAACTACATTCCACCCATGGATCTGCCGAGACTCCAGCTGTCTTGTTCTTAGAACAAGATAGCTGGGGCCCGGGGCCCCGGGAGGTAAGGGACAGGCTGCAGAAGGAAGAGGGGGAGGAGCACTGGGCCCCAGAGCCGGCTGCCACAATAAAAAAAAAAAAAAGTTTCAGGACTGGCCGGGCCCCCCCAGGGTCTGGGCCCCTTACTGAAGTATGGGCTGTACCCCCCTGATGGCGGCCCTGACAGAGAGCTATCACTGTGTTATTTGTAGTGTTACATAGAACTGTAGATAAAACCTTTATGGAATATCTATAGGAGTCCCATGGATTCAGATACCACAGGGTTTTTTCCTACTGCATTTTCTTTGCCTCAAAACTGTCCTGTGTCCTTCATTCTCTGAGTTAGTACAAATACGTATGAACGTATGTATAAATTTCATTATGGGCAAATAAGGGGGGGGGGTGGCGGGGGGGGGAGCCAGGACATGAGGTGGGATGGGCCAGGGGTAGTACTGGGCGGGGGTAGGGGGCCCAATTCAGATTCTTGCTATGGGGCCCAGTGATTTCTATGTACGCCCCTGGGCATTAGGGACATCTTATTAAAATTTTTCACAAAGATTTAGTTACTGTTTAATAACAATTTAAAGGCACTTCTTTGACAGAGACAGTAAATGTAGTGCATATAGCTGTAGATTTTACTGCATGTGGTTTCCTGCGCCACCACACTCCTGAGATAGACTGGACATCTGATCTAGGACCACACCCCACAGTTGAGCATTGCATAGAAGTATTATGGAATTGTATGGCTTTGTTACTTTGTAAAGATTGCATGTATCTGTGAAAAGAGACTCATTTTATGCACTACCTTTGGGAGCCTACTACTGCATGTGAAATACTTGAGAACTGTGCATACTGCTATTATTTGTACTATTAACCCCATGATCTATTCAGTAAAGAAAATACTTTATTTTATTTTAACTAAGCCAGCCTGGTCATTGGTCTCCATTCCAGATCGCAACCACCAACCCTGTCTCCTGTTCTCCTGCCTTGCATCCCGTTGCTCAACTTACATAAAGGGAACTCCAGCTACGACCAGGCAGGAGACCCCAATGTCCCAAGGGAAGAAAGGTTGCATCCTTCCCATTACTGCATGGGTGGCCAGGGTGGAGAGCTGTGTAATATCCCAGACTTGGAGTTAATATCATTATGTACTTTAATTACTTAATTTCATATATTTTTCATGCAATTCTATGTAATGTTATGTATGTCACATGTACAGTTGCAATAAAAAGTATGTGAACCCTTTGGAATGGATTTATGCACAAATTGTTCATACAATGTGATCTGATCTTCATCTAAGCCACAATAGACAATCGCAGTCTGCTTAAACTAATAACACACAAAAAATTTAATGTTACCATGTTTTTATTGAACACACCATGTAAACATTCACAGTGTAGGTGGAAAAAGTATGTGAAACCCTAGACTAATGACATCTTCAAGAGATAATTGGAGTGAGGTGTCAGCCAACTGGAGTACAATCAATGAGATGTGATTGGAGTTGTTGGTTGCCCTGCCCTATAAAAAACACACACCAGTTCTGGGTTTGCTTTTCCCAAGAAGCATTGCCTGATGTGAATGATGCCTCACACAAAAGAGCTCTCAGAAGACCTACGATTAAGAATTGTTGACTTGCATAAATCTGGAAAGGGTTATAAAAGTATCTCCAAAAGCCTTGCTTTTCATCAGTCCACGGTAAGACAAATTGTCTATAAATGGAGGTAGTTCAGCACTGCTGCTACTCTCCCTAGGAGTGGCCGTCCTGGAAATATTACTGCAAGAGCACAGCGCAAACTGCTCAATGATGTAAAGAAGATAACTAGAGTGTCAGCTAAAGACTTACAAAAGTCTCTGGCATATGCTAACATCCCTGTTAGCGAATTTATGATACATAAAACACTAAACAAGAATGGATTTCATGGGAGGATACCACAGAGGAAACCACTGCTGTCCAAAAAAAAAACATTGCTGCAAGTTTACAGTTTGCACAAGAGCACATGGAAGTTCCACAGCAGTACTGGCAAAATATTCTGTGGACAGATGAAACCAAAGTTGAGTTGTTTGGAAGAAACACACACCACTATGTGTGGAGAAAAAGAAGCAAAGCACACCAACATCAAAACCTCATCCCAACTGTGAAGTATGGTGGTGGGGGCATCATGGTTTGGGGCTGCTCTGCTACCTCAGGGCCTGAACGTATTGCTATCATCGAAAGAAAAAATAATCCCTAAGTTTATCAAGACATTTTGCAGGAGAAGTTAAGGCCAGGACAACGACCCAAAGCATAGAAATAAATCAACAACAGAATGGCTTAAACAGAAGAAAATACACCTTCTGGAGTGGCCCAGTCAGAGTCCTGACCTCAACCCGATTGAGATGCTGTGGCATGACCTCAAGAAAGCGATTCACACCTCACATCCCAAGAATATTGCTGAACTGAAACAGTTCTGCAAAGAGGAATGGTCAAGAATTACTTCTGACCGTTGTGCACGTCTAGTTGTGCAACTACAGAAAACATTTGGTTGAAGTTATTGCTGCCAAAGGAGGTTCAACCAGTTATTAAATCCAAGGGTTCACATACTTTTTCCACCTTCACTGTGAATGTTTACATGGTGTCTACATGGTGTTCAATAAAAACATCGTAACATTTAATTCTTTGTGTGCTATTAGTTTAAGCAGACTGTGATTGTCTATTGTTGTGATTTAGATGAAGATCAGATCACATTTTATGACCAATTTGTGCAGAAATCATATCATTCCAAAGGGTTCACATACTTTTTCTTGAAACTATATTATGCCATCTTATCCAGAAAAGGGTGGTATTGTTTAGCAATGACTTTCTGTATCAGGGCTTACCCACCCTGTTCCACCCCTCCTGGGAGAGTGGGCTTGTCCAACTTCCTGCCAGGAGTGGGAAGTCTAGAGTGAGTTAGGTGGAGAGGGGACATAAGTAGACCTGTCCTAATAGTGTAGGGGAGTTGAGAAGCAGCTTATAGAGCACCAACTCTGAGGGACCACTTTTGAGAGTCAGGATCGAGATAACCCTCTCCTGCTGGAGAGTTGGGAAGCAGCTCCTAGAGCACCACCTATCCACAATTCAAGTAAGGACTCACGTAAAGTCATAGGATCCCAGACAGAAGAGTGAACAGCGACACTGCATCTACAGACACTGCTGTGAAGTAAGATATTACAGCTAAAGACACCCTCATCAACAAACAACCACTAGGCTAGCAACATCTAAGTGCTGAACTGCAGCCATCCATTCTGCCACCATACTTTTTCAGCTGGTGACAGAGAAGAATTGACCTAAAGCCTGCTGCTAATGCATGTATTTTCAAGTTCTACATTCCACCAACCCCCATCAGGTAAGGATATCATTGATTGATTTACTTAACTGACAAAAGGGGCGGTCTGACCCCAAAACGCATTTTTGATCATCAATAAAGCTGAATATTTTTCACATGGGTACTCATGGAAATTCCTTTTCACAGTGTCGCCAGCACCTCCTTTTTCTCTTTCTCCATTTCTCTGTGCAGCCACCAGACAACTGAGTACCAGGAGGGAGTGTAGCAACGAACAATCCATTATACTAAATGTGATCTCAGTTGCGCACTCAACTCTCTTTCTTTTTTGCTATTTCCAGAACCTCCTGATCCTACACACCCGGTTCCTCTCTTCTTTTTCTATTAGTGCCTATAGAGATAAAGATAAATGGACCGGAAGTGTGCATGATCAACCTGCTGCTCATTCATTTTGAGGCTCCATGGATTATGGAGTTCCTGTTCTCTTGATCAGTGGGGATCCCATCTGTACTGATCTACAGCTATCCCCTATCTTTATCCATAAAAAGAAAAGAGCACAGAGACACTCACCATCAATCTTGAATTGCAGTTGCAGTTTATTTCATTATTGCATAGAAGTGGTGGACGCAGACAATACACAGGTGCATGAATCGGCTACAGCTGTTTCGCGCTAAATTGTGCTTTGTCAAGCCTCCAGTGATGCAGAGGGGAGGGACCTATAAATACCTCCCCTCCCATGTGCGTCACTGGTATACATATATGTGAAATACAAAAACATATACACTTTAAACCCAAATCAAATGAAAACAGCCAAATCATTTTTGTCATTTAATCCTAAAGGTCCCATGGCTTGCGTTTTAATAATCCATGCGGCTTCTCACTGGAAAAGGATGCGTTTTCTACCCCCCCCCCCTTCTCATGGGGGTTTGGACTTTTTCAATGCCTGCACATTTTAAAACTTCACTCCTACCCCCCATGCTCAGCATGTATATGTTCAATTAACCTAGTTGCTCCATTCTTAGTTGTTATTGATCTTTTGTGCTCCCTGAAACATACATACAGACACCTATGTGTCTTTCCAATATAATATTTCCTGCATAGGCAAAAAAAATCACATACACTACATATTGGGTTTTACAATGTAAGACTTGTTTGACTACATGTCCCATCTGTAAGTACTTCAGTTTATACACATGTTTACACATGGAGCAGTGTCCACATGCATAATTTCGCTTATGGGCACACCTTCCCAGCCAGTTATCAACCACACTGGTAAATCGCATATTCATTTTGTTTGCGTTATTTAGATAATCCACAAATGCATTGAAAATATGCTTCTCCCCTGTCCAGACAATAAATATATCGTCTATATACCTTAAAAAAAACTTTGATGTACCGTATGAATGGATTCTGAACAGTGTAAATATACCTCTCTTCAAATATTGCTAAAAATAAATTTGCAAAGGTGCATGAGACCGGTGTCCCGTGTCACGGTTCCAGACATTTGTTTGAACGATTCCTGATTGAAACTGAAAGCATTATGGGTCAGTATGAAAGACAGAGACTCTGTAACAAAATCAATGTATGGGCCACTCTTGCCTATCTTTTGTAAAATGTCGCGGACAGTCTCCACCCCCAGTTCTTGTGGAATCCTAGTGTATAGGCTTTCCACATCCACCGCGGCTAAATAAAAGCCGTCCTACCATTGTATTTCACCCAAAGCCTCCAAAAAAAATCGGTGGGGTATCCTCCAAATATGAGAGAACTCCTTTTAACACCGGGAGCAGCATCCAATCCAAATATTGGGAAAGGGGTTCGGTCAAAGAACCGTTCCCCGACACTATGGGGTTGCCCGGGTGGTTGTACCACCAATTTGTGGATCTTAGGTACTATATACCATACTTGTTTGATGGGGAACTGAGGGTAGAGTCTCTCCGAGGTACGTTTAGTCAGAAAGCCTCTGTCCACATACTTCCACAACAATGTCTTAAGTTGCTGTTGATATTTTATGGTGGGATCTGAGGCTAGGGGGATATAGGTATTGGTATCTCTAAGTTGTCTATCTTCCTCTTTCATATAATGGGTTTTGTACATGACCAACCACATTGCCCCCCTTGTCGGCTGGTTTGATAATGATATCTTTACAATTTGCAAGCCAATGTAGTGCTTTTTTCTCTCCTTCACTGCGGTCTGATTTAATCTGTGGATATATCAGAGCTTTGGTTTCTTTCAAAACCTGCTTCTGAAATAGATTTAAACTACCTCCAGCCGACAAGGGGGGCGGTGGGGGTGGGGGGTTTAAAAATCAGACTCGAATCCGACTCAGAGGTCCAATAATCTTGTGATCGCTTGTATCTTCTGCGTCAGGCACTCCCATTGTAGCATTTTCTGGCAGGTTTCCAATCAAAAATATGATTGTTATCAAAGTCATGCTTATCTCGCAGAAACTTTTATCACTGCTTGTGTTGGTATCAAATGTTTTTCCAGTTTTTTTGTGGACACTGCTCCATGTATGAACATGTGTATAAACAGAAGTACTTACAGATGGGAAGTGTGGGACATGTAGTCAAACAATTCATACATTGTAAAACCCAATATGTAGTATATGTGATCTTTTACCCATGCGGTAGATATTATATTGGAAAAACACATAGTTGTCTGTATGTACGTTTCAGGGAGCACAAAAGATCAATAACAACTAAGAATGGAGCAACTAGGTTAATTGAACAAATACATGCTGAGCATGGGGGGAGGAGTGAAGTTTTAAAATGTGCAGGCATTGAAAAAGTCCAAACCCCCATGAGAGGGCGGGATAGAAAACGCATCCTTCTCCAGCGAGAAGCCGCATGGATAATTAAAACGCAAGCAATGAGACCTTTAGGATTAAATGACAAAAATGATTTGGCTGTTTTCATTTGATTTGGTTTTAAAGTGTATATGTTTTTGTATTTCACATATATGTATACCAGTGACACACATGGGGGGGAAGGTATTTATAGCTCCCTCCCCTCTGCATCACTGGAGGCTTGACAAAGCGCAATTTAGCGCGAAACAGCTGTAGCCGATTAATGCACCTGTGTATTGTCTGTGTCCACCACTTCTATGCAATAATGAAATAAACTGCAACTGCAATTCAAGATTGATGGTGACTGCTGCTGTGCTCTTTTCTATTTATGGATATTATTATATGGACTATATCACCAACAGAGCACCTCCGTGGAATTTTTGTGAATGCCAGTGCGATAAAGTTATTCAAGTGATCGTGTAGTGTACGGGAGTTGTACTGCCCGTCACTACAGAAGGGTCACTTGGATGCTGTCGTTCCTCTCATTTATGGGGAGGCTGGTAAAAGTCCTATTTGTAAAATGTAATGCAATTTATGGTATTTTATTCCCTGTTACTGTGAAATGTGCCATGTGCAGGCCGGCTAGGGATGTAATTCCAGCTCTAGTCACTAGAGGGAGCTAGGTAGCCCTAGTCTATATAAGGCCCAGTCAGGGAAGGGGAGCTCAGTTCAGTCTACTCCAGGCCATGAGCCTGTGAAGTCTACACCAGGCCCTGGGCCTGGGAAGGAGTGCAGACCCTGGAGTCTGTGAAGGCCACATGTCACAGGCCTAAGCAAGTCAGCAGAAGTCAAGCAGAGGCAATCCCTAGAGCAAGAGGTACTGAAATGTCCAGAGGAGGTACACTGTCTACTGGAGATTCAAGGATATAAGCCAGAAGTAGGGCATTGGGGCCTTGAAGATTAATTGCCAGTCAGGACAAGTCAGGAAGAAAGTAAGGTTCACCTGCAATTCAAAGTCCTGTTATTTTACCCTCTGTTTCACCTTGCTGGATGTAAGCCTGCTGTAACTGCGACTGTACAAAAGTCTATTTTCTGCAACAAGAACTGTGTTAAGAGGTTGCCTGCTGTATTTTCCACTGTTTCAGTAAAGTTGGAATTCTGTTTTCAAGCTACAAGTCTGCACCTCTGTTATTCCTACTATAAATACGGTGTGCCACCGTTTACTGGCACTGGCGTCACGAAACATCAGGGACTTAGCCATAGGCACGTTAAACTACAACACCAAGGGCACCTCACATTCCACCTGGCTGTGTCCCTCAAGAACCCAGAGAGTGCCCCAGAGGAACAGCGTGCCGGCCTCTCCATCACTGGCATTCCCCAGGTTAGTCCCACACATTGCCCTGACTTGGGGATGCTACATTTTGGCGTCACGAACAGGATACGCACGTTTTACGGACTGTGAACAAAAACGTGAACTTTGTGCCTTAACCAGTTTGCCAAGTGACAAAACGCCTGTTTGTTTATTGAACTTTGCGGACTTAAAACGTACAGAAAAGTGTCCCAAAAACTTCTAAAAGCGCTGTGCAGTGTTGCGCTATCAAGAGGAAGAAAATCGCCACTTCAAAGTGTGTTTTTGTGGACTTTTACAATCCTGCTTGCTGTCACTGAATTGATGCATCATGGCGCCCAAGATGACGCCGGCGCCATTGGACTTCTTCTTGCGCCATCCCTGACCTCAGTGGCGCGAAAATTTAGCGCCAAAACCCTCCAAGAGGGAGGAGAAGACTGCCTGGAGGTACCGCCTCCCTTTGAGGATTATAATATGGACACCGCCTACCCTATACTGAAATACCTAGGGGGCGTGCAAGAAACGACGGGGTGGAGCCTGCAGGAACAGTGGCTCACCCTGCTACGGGGCTTCCTACCTGAATCAGAGGGATCCGGAGCCGTAGTTGGAGCAATGGAGGCGACCCCAGGAGCAACTAAGGAGCGCCCTGCGCCCCCAGCGTATACTCCCAGCGACATGGCCCAGACCTGTCCATGGCCACAAGCCGAGCCCTGCCGTTTCCACCCGCGGCGAGAAGGCTTCCTCCCGCGGAACCCCGCGTGGTCGGCCCTGATGGCCGAGATCCGAGTGGCGGCAACTTTGAAAACAACCACTCAGAAAAAGTACTTCGAGGAAGTCACCAAGCGGATATATGAGGACTCCAGGGACAGCAAGCCCCAGCTCGAACGCCGCACCGGAGTCGTGCTCGAGTTTGACAAGGTCAGAGGATTTGGATTCATCCAAGAAACCGGCACCAACCGGGACTATTATGTGAATCGCCGGTCCGTCAAGCGCAGCTATCTCCCAGGGCGACTGCATAATCTAGCGGTCGGGGAGAGAGTAGAGTTTACTCCCGCGGAGGGCCTGCGAGGCCCATATGCCACTGCGGTGACCCGTCCCGGACCAGTACCGGAGGACTGGGAAGAAGCAGAAGATCCGGTGGAGGCAGAGGACCCGCCGGGACCCATCCGGAATACGTACCAGGAGAAGAGTTCCTTTCTCGGCCCGAACATCTTCTGGCAGCCGACGATCCTGGACAAGCCTCCCAGTCCTTATCCCTCTCCAGAGCTGCCGCGACGAGAGAAGACAGCCGCTGATTGGGCACGGATGGCCCAGTTCAGTGAAGCGATGGATGACCTGCGGAGGAACCGCCATGAGAGAGCCTCGTCTGAGCCTGCTGCAAGTGTGCCGGAATCCAGCAGTGAGATCTCCGCCCTGGAGGAGCGGATCGCTTCCTTACAGGCTTACCTGGATGGCCTGCGGCAAGTGACCGAGTCTAAGAAGGCAGCGCAGCAGTCCAGCGGTGGTGAGTTACCTGTGCCCCCTGTGCATCCTGAACCCGTAGTACCAAGTCCTACCGCTAACGCTGAGCCACCCAAGGTCCGTGTAAAAGCGGATAAATTGACATATGCCAGGAGCCGAGTCCGCCTTGACGGGAGCATCATGTCCCGGCCAGAGGAAGCGCCTACCCCAGCGCCGGCCCGTGTTCCGAGACCAGCAGCTCCTATATGTCCGCAACCCAGCGGGCCAGTGAGGTGGGTAGGCCCAATACCTGTGATGTTTCCAGCCCATTCTCTTTGGTGGGCACCCCCTCCAAGTGGCCCTTGTGCATGGCCCAGACTACCAGCAGCACAGGGCTGCACTACCTCTGATGAACAGGGATCCTTTGATACATACCTGTGAGCAGGCCTGCTAGGCCATTTTTGCTCATCCTCACAGAGACATCATACATGTTGCAGGAACTGTTCCTTTAAGTTTGCCAGGCTGGTGGAGCTTGCTGCCAGTTCCCCACGGCCGGTGGCATGTTTGTGAAGATAAGTTGCCACTGTGGAACCACTGCTCCCAGCCTGCCTCTTTCTGTTCCGGGACATCCTGCCTGCTGCTACCATTTTGGTGTCAAGTACTTTAATAATTCCAAGTTGTGCTTTTATTTGCACTTTATCCCTTTTTAACCCCCATTTCAGGTTGAAAAGGGCTTTTATGTCAGCACTTTAAATATACGCAGGACTTGCCAGGAAGGTGTTTCCCTGGTATTGTCAGAGTCCTGTATTGTGATTTTATGTATGTGCTGCTGACCGTATTTATTACTTTAAAAATTTTATCCAAGTCTATGTGCCCAGATATGGACTCCCTATGTGCGAGCCTCTGAGATGTTGCTTTTATTATGGACTCCTTCATTGTCATGGACTATCCTGGTATTCCCTAACATCCGCTGTGCCAGGTCAGCGCCCCAGTTCCACTCATTATCCTGAAGGAAGAGAACGACGCCCCTTGTCACCGCACTTCTCCGTTAACCAGCTGGACCTGATAATAATTGTCAATGCAGATGGAATTGATTACTGATATGTATGTATGCCTGCATGTTTTTCTTGTCTCTTTCAGGTGAAAATTCCAGCCGGGCGGTACCCTGTTGGAGTACGAGGTCGTACTCAGCTTAAAGCAGCGGGGTATGTAGTGTACGGGAGTTGTACTGCCCGTCACTACAGAAGGGTCACTTGGATGCTGTCGTTCCTCTCATTTATGGGGAGGCTGGTAAAAGTCCTATTTGTAAAATGTAATGCAATTTATGGTATTTTATTCCCTGTTACTGTGAAATGTGCCATGTGCAGGCCGGCTAGGGATGTAATTCCAGCTCTAGTCACTAGAGGGAGCTAGGTAGCCCTAGTCTATATAAGGCCCAGTCAGGGAAGGGGAGCTCAGTTCAGTCTACTCCAGGCCATGAGCCTGTGAAGTCTACACCAGGCCCTGGGCCTGGGAAGGAGTGCAGACCCTGGAGTCTGTGAAGGCCACATGTCACAGGCCTAAGCAAGTCAGCAGAAGTCAAGCAGAGGCAATCCCTAGAGCAAGAGGTACTGAAATGTCCAGAGGAGGTACACTGTCTACTGGAGATTCAAGGATATAAGCCAGAAGTAGGGCATTGGGGCCTTGAAGATTAATTGCCAGTCAGGACAAGTCAGGAAGAAAGTAAGGTTCACCTGCAATTCAAAGTCCTGTTATTTTACCCTCTGTTTCACCTTGCTGGATGTAAGCCTGCTGTAACTGCGACTGTACAAAAGTCTATTTTCTGCAACAAGAACTGTGTTAAGAGGTTGCCTGCTGTATTTTCCACTGTTTCAGTAAAGTTGGAATTCTGTTTTCAAGCTACAAGTCTGCACCTCTGTTATTCCTACTATAAATACGGTGTGCCACCGTTTACTGGCACTGGCGTCACGAAACATCAGGGACTTAGCCATAGGCACGTTAAACTACAACACCAAGGGCACCTCACATTCCACCTGGCTGTGTCCCTCAAGAACCCAGAGAGTGCCCCAGAGGAACAGCGTGCCGGCCTCTCCATCACTGGCATTCCCCAGGTTAGTCCCACACATTGCCCTGACTTGGGGGTGCTACAATCGTATAGACACATGTGGCAGAGCCGGCTGCGATACCTATTTCTGCAATTGGAATACCCTTTCAAATAGTAACTAAAACTTTGACTAATATTTTAATAAGATGTCCCAAATGGCCTAAAAAACTTTTTGTAATATACTTTATTAATGGATTTTCTATTCTTATTAGACTTTTCACTACCTAAAGCGCACCATTCCCTGTGCGTACAGCTCTTAGCTTAGCGAAGCAGGAGCCCAACTCCACTCAGCTGATCCTGGCATAGTATATGAGTACAGGGTGCTATGCCAGGAGTTAGTAAACCTCCGGGGGGCACGGGCAGGAGCAGCAATATGCGTTCCTGCCTGTACGCACTGCTGCTGTGGCCCCATTCATAAAGTGTGTACAACCTGTACTCCGTACACCGCTCTGCGGTGTACAGAAATGTCAGTTTTAAGCGCACAGGGAATGGTGCGCTTTAGGTAGGAAAAAGTCTAATACAAATAGAAAATCTATTAAAGTATATTACAGAAAGTTTTATTAGGGAATTGGGGACATCTTATTAACATTTTAGTTAAAGTTTTATGGGAATAACCCTCTAAAATATATTGACACTAAATGATAAGAAATCTCTTTCTGTGTATCACAAATTTCAGGTTTTATTCTTAAAAATACTTAATAAATTTAGCACTTGAACTGCCCTCTGGATTGACCTGCAAGGTACTCAGACAGTGAAAGTCTCAAATACAAACCCTTCTCATTATTGACCATTTGTATTCTTTGTTGGGAAAAAAAGTTAGTCAGTTTCCTTGGCAACACAAGATTGTCAAAAGAATGTTCTAAGTCAAAGGCAACAAGATATAATATGAAATACAGAAAGTGTTTTAGTGCAACACAGAAGCAACAACTATAAGAAAAAAATGCAATGCTCCAAGCTTCAAATGCAAAAATTAAGCTGGCATGGCTAGCAGAACTCTAAAACAGATGACAATTATAAACCTTCCTTTATATGCTTCAGAAAGTCCCCATTAAAGATATTGGGTTGACAGAAAGGAGCCAGCTCAACAAAACAATTTGCCTGGCACCATTGATGCACGTGCAAGGGGAGAGCTGGGAGGAGCAGGAGAGAGTGGTCATGGTAGTTATGGCACTGACAGCAGTGGTGGTGGTTCATATTGGTTGTGAGTGGATGGGGTACCCATCCTTTCCCTAGGGCGCACCCTGGTTTTGGGGATCCTGTTTGGTGTTAGGTGGGATGTCCTTGATGTTAGGTATATGGGCACATGGTATGACTCTTTGGTGGTGTAAGCAATGTAGTGGTGGCAGCAGTGCAGGTGTTGGATGCAAGGCAATAGGTAGACCAGTATAAGGTAACAAGTCCAATAAACTTGACTGAGATATTTTTGGCGAATAACACTTGTGAGGATAACTTCAGTGTCTTCAAATACACACAACAAAGGTTGTATATGGAAAATCAGTCTGTACAGTTTCTCTCTCTATTGAATCCAAACAACTTCCTAAATTAACCAAAAGCATGCAATTCCATTCTCATTAACTCTTTCTGTAATTTCGAGGCTCAAGGGTGCTGACCTTAAATCAGATGGCCAGTCCATTTCCAAAGTGTGGTGGGTACCACAACAATATTTTACACCCTTTTAACAAGCAGCACTAAAACCATAGACATATGTTACCGTTGCTATTGCGTACTGTCCCTTATAGTCCTAAACAGTCTTTGCTTGATTCTTTGCTCTCTCAGAGGTTTGCCACTTGTCCTTAGCATAAAGGGATGAAAGATCCTTATAATGGGTCTCATACTGCACAGACTCATTCAACTCCTCACACTTTGCTGCCTAGGCCAGACTCACTGGCTGATGCGATCAGACTACATAGCACCTCCCACAGGGGGGACAATTCCGGACAGTCTCCTTGTGAGTAGGGCACAATAACTAAACTCTTGGAATTTATATAACACAGCAGTAAAAAAAAAACTGTAATAATAGATATTAAGGGGGTCATTTATAATCCTGAAATACGCCTATATTAGGTGTATTTCAGGTGCAGATTGCGGCGAAAGTTATGCTGTGGCTGCAATCTGCGACTTTTCTCTTCTCACGCCAGTTCTAAAAAAGTGGGCGTGTAAGAGGATGGGCCAGCAGGTCTGTCTCATTTATCATTTTCTACACCTGTTTTAGGCGTAGAAAATGGTCTAAATGTAAGCCAGCTAGGAAGCTGGACTGACGCTGAATGCGCCAAAGTTATGTAGATGCGCCTCTTTATAATTTTGGTGTATCCACCGCCACATATGGGAGTTACTATAAATGACCCCCTAAGTCTTTAACAGTAATCACAGCATGTGTTTCTTGAGTAGAGGGCTACAGGGGTTGTCAGACAATACCAAGCAATTAGAGGGCCATTTTGGACTTAAAGGGGTTTTCCCATCTCAAACAGACCGCTGGCATCCGCACCTACAATGAGAACGGAGCGGGGAAATGAACGGAGGGCGCACTGTGCATGCGCTGCCACCATCCATTCATTTTGTATGGGGCTGCCGAAAATAGCCGAGCGCTGGCTCGGCTATTTCCGTCTGCCCCATAGAAAGGAATGGGAGCATGGGCCGCGCATGCGTGGTGCACTCCCATTCACTTCTATGGGAGCAGCGCTTGGTGGTGGATGGACCCTGGGAAATCTGGGGTCCTCCAGCCACAGCGCTCCTCGCTTCGTTCTCATTGTAGGTGTGGGTCCCACCAGTGGGACCCACACCTATCAGAAAATGGGGGCATTGGACCTTCTGCATTCTTCTGTGGCAGGACTTGATAGGGGTGCACTGAATTACCCTTAGTATACAATGTTAAACCATTGCAGGCTAAGGGAATAGCGATCATGTTTGTTGAAGTGCCCTATGCGTATCAAAACCATAGTCTACAATGTTAAACCATTGCAGTGTAAGGGAATAGCAATCATGTTTGTTGAAGTACCCTAAGGGGATTAAAAATAAGTGTTAAACGTAAAAAAAAGTTTTAAATAGTATAAAAAATAAGGGATATAAAAATTCAAATCACCCCCTTTACTTATTTTTTTTTAAATAAAAATAAACAATGAAAAAAAGTTATCTCCATGCCTTAAAAAATGTCCAAGCTATTAAAACATTAAAGTGTTTATCCCATACAATGGATAAATCGCCTTTTTTTTTTTTGTGGTCACTTCACTTGGGATTTAAAAACAAGACTTCTGGTGTATTGCTCTGGTATTTCCCAACTTCCTATTCACTTGAATAGAGTACTGCAAGTCAGTTGAGATTGCCTTCCACATGGATGAGTGGGCCCAGAGAATGCATCAAAAGCATTCCCCAGACCGTAATGCTACCACCACCAGCTTGTGTTCTTCCAGCAATGGGTATTTGTTCTCTGATGTTTCTAGCTTGACATGCCAGCGTTCATCTGTTCGATGAAGCAGAAAACGTGACTCATTGTAGAATGCAATCAGTGAAGGTCTTATTGCGATGCAGCTGCGAAAATTGAAGCCTTTCCTGCCAATGCAACTTTGTTAGCAGGCATGCAGCAATCATCCATATGTTTCAGAGCCCCATAAACAATAGGGTCCTCTGAACTGTTGTTTTAGACACACGTCTGGTAGCCCCCTGGTTCATTTTGGAGGTGAGCTGCTCCACTGTAGTTTGTCGGTCCTCACGCACTTTTGTAGCCAACGTTCACCTCTCATTTCTATGACACGTGGTGCACCGCAGTTTCCATGTTGCATATTTATAATGGTGCCTTTTGTTCACTCACAATACACTTTCACCACAGCAGCTGTTCACAAACTGCAGTGTGTCAGTAATACTGCCACTCTTGGCCCAAAAGCCATTAATCATCATTTTTGCAACTCCGATACAATGGTCACTTTTATCCATGACATCAACAAGGAATATGTGCGCAGATATGAAGCCACACATACAATACAAATTCATCAAATGTATTCAAATTCAAAAATGTATAGATAAAAAGACAAAATGAGCAGTTTTGGACCCACAATTCAGCCACAGACACCTCCTGGGAAGAAGGCACAATATAAACTCACAAAAGCAATAGTAACTGCTATGGTGGGTATAATGGTATCCAGAATGTAAACTCGGTTTATCCTAGTCAGAAACAGTCAAATGCAGCACCGATTGTTAAAAAAAAAACATATCACGGAAAGCAGTATATGGCTGCTAGTTCGGACTATCCCTATGCTAGTGTATTAAGTGTGTCAAAAAGCTGCAGTAAATAAATACCCATCCAAAAGTTGTATAAAGTATTGTTAAGAAAACATATACCTAAGAGCAAAAAAAAAAAAAGGCAAAAATTATTGCAGCATGGATACAGTGGATACAGACCAAATAACCCAGGAGATGACCAACACCCCGACGTGTGTTTCGTCCAGCTTCTTCTTTGGGGGATGCTGTTATATCCACCATAGCAGTTACAACTGCTTTTGTGGGTTTATATTGTGCCTTCTTCCCAGGAGGTGTTTGTGGCTAAATTGTGGGTCCAAAAGTGCTCATTTTGCCTTTTTATCTATGAATTTTTAATCATCATTGAATAAAGATGAATTTATATTTTATGTGTGGTTTCATAATTTTGGTGTTCTGCAGTGCGAGAGCAATACATTGGTGTTCTTGCAGACAGCCTATTTAACACCTTATATACTCACCAAGTCAGCTCAGGACACGACTTCCTTCATGAGCTATACCCCTCCGATGTTGAAAGTATGATGTGGTCATAATAATGTGACTCGACTGTGTAAATATACAAATCACTATAATAGTAATTTCCTTTAGACAATTACAACACTGGCCATCACACAACTTCTGGGGCACTATCTTCAGGATACATGACGCTAACCTTGCTCTCAGCTTCTCTCTCATATAGTGAAGTGGTATTTATCCCTCTGTCAATCAATTCGGCTTTTAATGAACACTACTCACAGTATGTGCAGGAAAACAAGCGAGAATGGAAAGATTCCCTAATCATTGTCAGAGGCAAGATGTGATTGTTGGGAAAAATATTACCACTGACCTTTCCAAACTTGAAGAAGGTGACAATGGTTGATAGGAGGTTGAAGATAACAAGGTGAATAAACGAACAGACATTTCACCATTTGTAGGTCAGAAGTGAATACTGAATAGATTCTATGTATCATGAACGGGTTAACACCCAAAGATTGTTTTCACTAGCTGATCCCAGGTCGCATAAGCCCTTTTGTCACACTGCATATTCAGCAAGAGGGTATACCTGTAAATCTTAATGCATGTGCTTCTTAAAAAATTTAGCACATCATTATTATTATTGTTATTTATTATTAAAGCACCATACATTGCTCGCTGTACATATGATAAGGGGTGCACATACATAATACAGACAATTGCACAAAGCATGAACAAGACGAGTTGCAAGCTGGTAGAGAAGGAGAGAGGGCCCTGGGGTGAGGGCTTACAATCTACGAGCACGTCTTACTTTAGCTAATTTTGTATTACGACCAATGAATAGAATGCTGGTATTGAAGGGAACCTGTCATCAACTTTATTCTGAACTCGCTGAGGGCAGCATAAAATAGTGACAGCAATGTTGATTTCAGCAGTGTGTCACTCATGAGCTAAAAGTAAGTGGTTGCTGAGAACCAGCATCATAATCATTGCAGCCCAGGCCTTAAAGCGAACCTGTCACCTGCTTTTCACTTATTAAACTATTCACAGGACCTTATAGATCATCCTCATTGTGTTTCCAAACTGGTTTTTCCTGTTTTTCTGGCCTGTAGATTCATGAAAAAATCACTTTATAAAGTCCTGCACTTTATAAAGCCCTCCTTTGCAGCGCGATCCCGACCATCGCGCTTAATCGCGCATGCGCCGTCCCCCGACGCTTCACTCTGCGCGATGGTCGGGATCGCACTGCAAAGGAGGAGGAGGCGCATGCGCCGCCGATACAAGCGCGGTCCCGGGAGTTGCTTGGTCACGCCCCTCTGGAGTATTACTAGACAGTGGCACAGTGGGGGTTCCTCCCACTGCATTGACGGTACGTAGAGCTTATGTTTCTCCATTGTTTTCCATTTGTACATTAAACACTGTTTAGACCGTACCTTTGTATCTCGTTTATTGTGAAACGACGCGGAGGTCTTTCGCGGGACCTCCAACTCGTGACAGAATGATCCACTCTGGAGCGTGAACTAGACAGTGACCCCAGGAGCGAGTGACAACTGGTACAAGAATGTACCGACGGTACAGAGCAACATGACATACACAGGGAACATGAACGGGAGTTCAGGCAAGGACACAGGAGTGGCAATGGACAGAGAAGGTCTTGCTCCACCAGTGGGAACTGCGTGGCCTTGCCCAAGCACTCTGCAGCAAGGAAGCTGCAAGAGCTTGCTGAACACAGAACATGGACAGAGACGAATGCTCCCCCTCCGAGGAACGACAGACCCCCTTTCGGAGGAAACAGGAAACATAACAAGGCAAGACATAACAGAACAGGCGAACTCAAAGCAGAGACACAGGAGTACGGACAACATAGCCATGAACGACAGGCAGAGCAACAAGAAGCAGAGTACAACAACAAGCAGTGGACAACAAACAGAACAGACAAACACGGATCCCATGGGTCAGCAGCATGGGAGACAGTACACACCAGGAGCAGGACAGGACAAACACACACCAAAGAGAGCTGACCCAGAACTGAGGCAAAGTCAGCCTTATATACAGGTTCCATGGGTGTAGCAAAGAGGCCACACCCATGGAGCCAACAGACACAGATGGGAGTTAACCCATACAATACCACATATAAACACATTGGAACGAAGCTGCAGCGAGGAGCTGCAGCACACGAATGAACGGAAGGTCACGGCTGGAAACAGCGGCCGTGACAGGAACTGAGCAAAGTGAAACCAAAACAAAGAACGTCATACACAAGACAGGGAGGAACCTCTGACCAACCGTCTCCCAGAACCGGCGGTGACAGTACCCCCCCTTCTACGGGTGGACTCCGGACACTCAGGACCGAACTTCTCAGTATGAGACCGATGGAAAGCCCTGATAAGACGAGTGGCCTTAATGTCCGCCAGTGAGACCCACATCCTCTCCTCAGGACCATAACCTTCCCAATGAACGAGGTTCTGAAGAGAACGCGGATAATGCAGGAATCCACAATCCTGGAGACCTGAAATTCAAGATTACTATCAACTAAAATCGGGGGAGGAGGCAAAGAAGAAGGAACAGTAGGTTGGACATAAGGTTTCAGTAGGGACTTGTGAAAAACATTATGGATCTTCCAAGTCTGAGGAAGATCAAGACGGAAAGCAACGGGATTGATGACGGATAAGATCTTGTAAGGCCCAATAAACCTAGGACCCAACTTCCAGGAGGGAACCTTCAGTTTGATATTCTTTGTAGACAACCACACCAGATCACCCACATTCAGGTCCGGCCCAGGCACACGTCTCTTATCTGCCACACGCTTATATCTCTCACTCATTTTCTTTAGATTACCCTGAATCTTTTGCCAAATAAGTGACAAGGACAAGGAAAATCTCTCCTCATCAGGTAAACCAGAAGACCCCTCTCCAGAGAATGTCCCAAACCGCGGATGAAACCCATATGCACCAAAAAATGGTGACTTATCAGAGGAGTCCTGACGACGGTTATTTAAAGCAAACTCAGTAAGGGACAAAAAAGAACACCAATTCTCCTGATTCTCCGCAACAAAACAGCGCAGATATGTCTCCAGATTCTGATTGACGCGTTCGGTCTGACCATTCGACTGCGGAAGAAAAGCAGAAGAAAATGACAACCGAACCCCCAAGCGAGAACAGAAGGCCTTCCAGAATCTGGAAACAAATTGCGTGCCCCTATCAGAAACGATGTCAGAAGGAATGCCATGTAATTTAACAATATGATCAACAAATGCTTGCGCCAGAGTCTTAACATTGGGTAACCCAGGGAAAGGAATAAAATAAGCCATTTTGCTAAAACGGTCCACTACCACCAGAATCACAGTCTTCCCCGAGGAGCGAGGCAAGTCCATAATGAATTCTGTGGACAGATGCGTCCAAGGACGGGAAGGTATGGGTATGGGGAAGAGAGATCCCGATGGCCGTGAATGAGGGACCTTGGCACGAGCGCAGGTCTCGCAGGCTGCCACAAACCCCTAAACCGTCTTACGAAGAGCTGGCCACCAGAATCTGTGAGCAATGAGATCCACTGTGGCTCTACTCCCCAGGTGCCCAGCAAGAACACTGTCATGGTGCTCCTTAAAAACTTTGTGTCACAAAGCGAGCGGCACAAATAACATCCCAGGAGGACAAAGATCAGGTGCCTCTGCCTGGGCTGCCTGAACCTCTGCCTCCAAATCAGGATAAAGAGCAGAGACGATCACCCCATCAGCCAAAATGGGACCTGGGTCCTCAAAGTTCCCCCCTCCCGGAAAACAACGTGACAGGGCATCCGCCTTCACATTTTTAACCCCAGGGCGGAACGTAACAACAAAATTAAACCTAGAAAAGAACAAGGACCATCTGGCCTGTCTCGGGTTCAGACGCTTGGCTGATTCAAAATAGGCCAGATTCTTATGGTCGGTAAACACGGTAATTGGATGTCTGGCTCCCTCCAACCAATGACGCCATTCCTCAAAAGCCAACAACTCCCTATTTCCCACATCGTAATTTCTCTCTGCGGCTGAGAGCTTTTTTGAGAAAATGGCACACGGTCGCCATTTAGCAGGAGAGGGACCCTGAGATAAGACCGCGCCCACCCCCACCTCAGAGGCATCCACCTCAGCAATAAAAGGTAGAGAGACATCAGGTTGTACCAAAATGGGAGCGGAAGCAAAACGATCTTTAATACTAGATAAGGTTTGAAGCGCCTCTTCCGACCATGAGGAAAAAATCTACCCCCTTGTTAGTCATATCAGTGAGTGGCTTAACAACAGAGAAATAATTCAAAATGAACTATTTTTCAGTGCCTTCTGATTTTCAGGAAGCTCCCAATCAAGCACGGCGCGGACCTTCTCCGGGTCCATCCGAAAACCAGAAGCGGAGAGAAGAAAACCAAGAAATTGAATCTCTGGAACCACAAACACACGTTTTTCGAGTTTAGTATACAATTTATTCTCCCGCAAAATCAGGAGGACCTGACATACAGTTGTGTTCAAAATTATTCAACCCCCACTGAAATTGAGTGTTTTGGCCAGTTTGACATTGATTTTGATCATTTCAGTCATCTTGTTTACAATTAAATCAAAGAGGCACTTGTAAGTCAGACAAATATAACATAACATTTATAATAAAATAACCACAAATGTCTTTTCTGTGCTCACATCATTATCAGTTTTATTCAACCCCCAAGTGACATTCAATCTTAGTACTTAGTACAACATCTTTTTCCAGTTATAACAGCTTTTAAACGTGAAGCATAGCTTGACACAAGTGTCTTGCAGCGATCTACGGGTATCTTCGCCCATTCTTCATGGGCAAAAGCCTCCAGTTCAGTTACATTCTTAGGCTTGCGCGCTGCAACTGCTTTCTTTAAGTCCCACCAGAGGTTCTCAATCGGATTTAAGTCTGGTGACTGCGATGGCCACTTCAAAATGTTCCAGCCTTTAATCTGCAACCATGCTCTAGTGGACTTGGAGGTATGATTGGGATCAATGTCCGGTTGAAAGATCCAACGTCTCCCAAGCCTCAGGTTTGTGACAGACTGCATCACATTTTCATCCAATATCTCTTGGTACTGAAGAGAATTCATGGTACCTTGCACACGCTGAAGCTTCCCTGTACCTGTAGAAGCAAAACAGCCCCAAATCATGATTGACCCCCCACCATGCTTCACAGTAGGCAAGGTTTTCTTTTCTTCATAGGCCTTGTTCTTCCTCCTCCAAACATAGCGTTGATCCATGGGCCCAAACAGTTCTAATTTTGTTTCATCAGTCCACAGAACACTATCCCAAAACTTTTGTGGTTTGTCCACATGACTTTTGGCATACGGCAGTCGACTCTTCTTATTCTTTGGAGACAGCAAGGGGGTGCGCCTGGGAGTTCTGGCATGGAGGCCTTCATTACGCAGTGTGCGCCTTATTGTCTGAGCTGAAACTTCAGTACCCGCATCTGACAAATCTTTTTTCAGTTCCTTAGCAGTCACTTGGACTTTTCTCCACTTTGCGCTTCAGGTAGCGCACAGCAGTCAAAGTCAGCATCTCCTTTCTGCCACGACCAGGTGGCGTTTCAACAGTGCCCTTTGCCTTGAATTTGTGAATGATGCTTCCTATGGTGTCTCTTGGTATGTTTAACATCTTTGCAATTTTCTTATAGCCATTGCCCTTCCTGTGAAGAGAAATCACCTCTTCTCTTGTCTTCCTGGACCATTCTCTTGACTTCACCATGTTTGTAAACACACCAGTAAATGTCTAGAAGGAGCTGAGTATCACAGTCATTTTAAATCTGCCTAATTGGAGCTTATTATGCTTGATTGCTGCTCCTTGATATCCACAGGTGTTTTCAATACCTGATCGAAAACACTTGAATGAACCTCTGTTCTTAAGAGTGGTAGTCTTTAAGGGGTTGAATAATTGTGTCAATGAAGAAATCACAAAAAAAAAACATTTAATACTGTATTACAAAAACAATTGATGTCATTTTAGTTGCATTTGGTTCTATAAAAAGTCCTTGTAAGATTTCATTCTGAACACAATTACAAATGTACACTAAATTCCCTAAAACCCTTTACAGCATTGGGGGTCGAATAATTTTGAACACAACTGTAGGTGGTCCCGATGAGTCTTGAAATCTGGAGAAAAAATCAAAATGTCATCTAGATACAACAGTACAAATTTCCCCATTAAATAAAAGAAAATGCTGTTCACAAAATGTTGGAAGACGGCCGGAGCATTCATCAAACCAAAGGGCATAACCAAGTTCTCAAAATGACCCTCCGGGGTATTGAAGGCCGTCTTCCATTCGTCCCCCTTCCTGACCCTGACAAGGTTGTATGCCCCTCTTAAATCCAACTTAGAAAAAACTTTAGCCCCCACAATCTGGTTAAACAAATCCGGGATCAGAGGAAACGGATAGGGGTCACGAATCGTGATACGGTTAAGCTCCCTGAAATCCAGACAAGGTCTTAAAGAACCATCTTTTTTTTTAACAAAGAAAAAACAGCAGCAACAGGTGACTTCGAGGGTCTGATATGTCCCTTTCTCAGGCTCTCAGAGATTTAAGTACGCATGGTGTCTCTCTCAGGTTGAGAGAGATTGTATAATCATGATTTAGGCAGCTTGGCGCCTGGAATGAGATTAATTGGACAATCATACTTTCGGTGAGGGGGAAACTCCTGGACACCACTCTCGGAAAACACATCAGAAAATTCAGAGAGAAAAGAAGGTACAGTCTTGGTTGAAACCTCTGCGAGAGTTGCCGTGAGGCAATTCTCGCTGCAAAACTCACTCCAACCATTTATTTGCCTTGCTTGCCAATCAATGGTGGGGTTATGTTTAGTGAGCCAGGGTAGCCCCAACACTAGAGAAGTAGGTAATCTGCTTAAGAAGACAAAACTATGCCCTTTAAATATTTTTGAGAAAGTGGAGCGGAATCGATAGCAAAGACAGGTATAGCTTTTTCCAAAGTGCACACCTGGAAACCATGTGTTGTAGCAAATTGACAATCAATGAGATTTACAGCTGCTCCACTATCTACAAAAATCTCACAAAGAATGTTCTTGCTGTCTAGCGCCACCCTGGCAGGTAGGAGAAAACGGGAACTACAAGCAAACGGCAAATCTTTAATTTCCGCATTAATCTTGCCAATTGTAGAACATGGAAAGTTTTTAGAGGGTTTCTTTTCCCTTTTCTTTTTATTACCCTCAGAAAACCCCATGAACCTCCTAGAAAGGCAAACATTAGCTAAATGGTTAATACCTCCACAACAGAAACATACCCTCCTCTGAGGGCTGAATCCTCTAGTATCAGAGGCAACTAAACCTAGCTGCATGGCCTCCTCCTCAGAGGGGATTGCGACAGACTGAGACCCCTGCGAACTGAATGAGACAGCCCCACTGTCCTTGGACTGAATATGACATGAGAGAGTTGTCTGCTCTCTCTCTCTCAGACGCCTGTCAATACGAACAGCTAGAGACATGGCAGTCTCTAACGACACTGGTCTCTTATGAAAAGCAAATGCATCTTTTAATCTCTCAGAAAGACCATGACAAAATTGACTTCGGAGTGCAGCGTCATTCCAACCAGTATCAGCTGCCCATCTCCGAAATTCAGAACAATATATCTCTGCGGACTGTTTACCCTGGCATAAAAGACGCAGTTTAGATTCAGCCAGAGCAATACGATCCGGATCATCATATATCTGACCCAGGGCTATAAAAAATTAATCTACCGATCGGAGGGAGCATGCCCCCGCCGGCAGTGAAAAGGCCCAAGACTGAGCGTTATCCCTGAGCAGCTAGATGATGATCCCCACCCTCTGCTCCTCATCACCAGAGGAATGGGGACGTAAGCGAAAATGGAGTTTGCAAGCCTCTCTAAAACAATCAAAATTCTCACTACCCCCGGAAAACGTATCCGGAAGAGAGATTTTAGGCTCGGAACAAACTCCATGAGCGCCAACAGAGCCGGTCACCTGAAGCTGAGAAACAATTTCACGGAGATCTGCTACCTCCAGAGAAAGACCTTGCATGCGGTCAATCAAGGCTGAAACCGGATCCATGCTTGGGACCGTTATGGCGGTTTATAATGTCATGGATGGAGTACAGTTAGCAGGAACTGATAAATAACGACAGACTGGCTTGATCCCAAACTAAGGAAAATATAGGAGGGTCCTATAAATCCCTAAGAACTCTCCCAAACTACTGTGCACATGTACAAGTCCCGGTGGTAGACAAATACATGCCCTCGTACCTATAACTGAGTGACACCTGAATTCCCTATAGTAGTGAGGGGAACAGCCACCAGCTCCCTGCACAGAATATGGAGGGAGTCAGGGTCACCTAGACTCAAGCCAGCAAACAAAACACAAAGTAAACGGAATGCACTTATCTTAGAGCAAAACAACTGCAGCCTCCAGCAGCACACACTTCATCCAGGAAGTAATATAAACCGCACGGAGAAGCAGTAAGGGAGGGAATATAAAGGAAACCAATTAATCAAGGCAAGAGGCAGCTGAGGGAGAGAAAGGAACCAAGCAAAGTGAAACCAAAACAAAGAACGTCATACACAACACAGGGAGGAACCTCTGACGGACCGTCTCCCAGAACCGGCAGTGACAGGATTAGCCATATCCAAAACTTATATTAAGATAATACATTGCATAACTTCCTAAACCTGCATAACAAATACAACCTAAATAAAGCAGACTTATACAAATACTTACAAATTCGTACTTTTCTAAACAATACTACGTTATCACCTCCAGCGATTCCACCCTAGACATTTGCCTATTTAACTAATCGATTAGGTAAATCAGAAAAAGGAATTAAATTGTTCTATTCCCAACTTTCAGAACCCTACTTAGAATCTCACACTACACATATTAAAAAATGGGAGATAGACTTAAACATAAAGATCTATTTGTCACAATGGAAAAAAGCTTTCACAATGTCAACCCACAGTTCATCCTGTACTGAACACCATGAAGCATATTCTAAACTTATATATAGATGTTACTACACACCATACAGACTATCTAAGATTTATAAGAACACATCTAGTATATGCTGGAGAGGTTGTAACCAGATTGGAACTCTTACCCATATATTCTGGGAGTGCCCACTCATATCTAATTTCTGGCAAGAAATCAACAACCTTATTTTAAACACTATAGGAGTGAAACTCCCTTTCAGACCGGAAATATTTATTTTAAGATTCAACTTAGATAATCTTTCCCTACCCCAAAAACCTATACTATGTCATATACTTACAGCTTCCTTACAAAGTATAGCACAACTTTGGAAATCTACATCTACCCCGCCCATCTCACAGATAATTAGGAAAGTTAATACTAATTGCAGAATCGAAAAGATGATAGCAAAAAGCAATAATAAATATACTAAATACCAAAAAATCTGGACACTATGGTGGACTACGACATACGCCTCTCTATTAGATACATAAGATCAATTCAACATAAACCTAACTTTTATAGACAAAGTGGAATTGAACCCTGTTTTCTGTTACTGTTTATATTTTTATTTTTTATTTAGTATTTTTTTTATGGTCCATGTTATAAAGTGTCTCATCTCATGTTTTACAATGATTAACAGGAGATACAGTACTCTATTGTACTTATCTGTACTTTATTGTCCTTTAATATCTTGTAATTGATGTTAAACCATTAAACATCTATTGAAAGAGAATCCTCGATTTAGGTACAAGAGGTCCATATACTGTTTTTATACAGGAACACTTTGCTGTTGGTGTCTGTCTCTGCAAGTAACCGTCAAAAAGCCTTCCATCTGTCAATCCATGCTATCAAGCTTTATTAAGGACAAGAGTTGAGCGAACACCTGGATGTTCGGGTCCGAGAACTTTGGCCGAACTTCCCGAAAATGTTCGGGTTCGGGATCCGTACTCGACCCGAACCCCATTAAAGTCAATGGGGACCCGAAATTTTGGGCACTAAAAAGGCTGCAAAATAGCTCAGGAAAGGGCAAGAGGGCTGCAAAAGGCAGCAAAATGTAGGTAAATCCCCTACAAACAAATGTGGATAGGGAAATACCTTAAAATAAAATAAAATGAATAAAAATTAACCAATATCAATTGGCAACTTGGAGGAGGAGGAGGTGGAATAGGAGGTTGTGGTGGCATCAGGTGGGAATGCTATGGGAGTTAATGTTCTCATCACAGCCAAAAAGGATTCATGTCTGCCTGCAGTGCCACAAGCCTCATTCACAGACTCAGGGACATGGCACCCGCAAAGAGGAGAGCGGTCCTGTAACAGCAACACAGGCCTAAGGTCAACCTGCAATGGAACAGGCCATTATCATTTATGTAGGTCCCTGACACCCAGACAATGGGGCGGTCATTAGACAGTAAAAAGAGTTAAATGTCTGCAACCAAGACAGCAAGCAAGTATGTGAAAGTTAGGCCCCTGACACCCAGACAGAGGAGAGAGGTCCCAAAGCAGAGAATCAGGCTTCATGTCACCCACCAATGGAGAAGGCCACTTTCAGATATTTAGGCCCCTGGCACCCAGACGTAGGAGAGGTTCATTCAACTTTGGGTTGCCCTGCAAAATAATGGTAAACTTAAAAAAAGTGGATTCATTAAAGAAGTGCCCTGGAGTACAAGAATATATGGTTAAGGGGAGGTAGTTATAAATGTCTATTCTGCACAAGGGATGAACAGGTCATGTGGGATCCGTGTCTGGTTCATTTTTATGAACGTCAGCTTGTCCACGTTGGCTGTGGACAGGCGGCTGCGTTTGTCAGTAATAATGCCAGCTGCCGTGCTGAATACACGTTCAGACAAAATGCTGACCGCGGGCAGGCCAGCACCTCCAGGGCATAAAAGGCTATATCTGGCCACGTGGACAATTTGAGACCCAGAAGATGAATGGAGCCTCTTGCTCCTCTTCTGCCTTCACCTTGGGTTTCCACTTGTTCCCCTGTGACATTTGGGAATGCTCTCAGTAGCGTGTCTACCAACGTGCACTTATACTTGCGCATCTTCCTATCACGCTCCAGTGCAGGAAGTAAGGTGGGCACCCTGTTTGGGGATTTAACAGGGTGGCAACCCAGTAGTCCGCACACGTTAAAATGTGCGCAACTCTGCTGTCTGTTAGCATGTAGTCGCTCATGTGTGCCAGGCTGCCCAGAGGTAAGGACAAGCTGTCCTCTGTGGGAGGCGTATCATCATCGTCCTCCGTTTCCCCCCAGCCACGCACCAGTGATGGGCCCGAGCTGTGTTGGGTGCCACCCCGCTGTGAACATGCTTCATCCTCATCCTCCTCCACCTCCTCATCCTCGTCCTACTCGTCCTCCAGTAGTGGGCCCTGGCTGGCCACATTTGTACCTAGCCTCTGCTTTTGCAAAAAACCTCACTCTGAGCCACTTCTAACAGACTGGCCTGAAAGTGCTAAAAATGACCCCTCTTCTTCCTGCTCCTCCTCCTGGTCCACCTTCTCTGCCATCATCGCCCTAAGTGTTTTCTCAAGGAGACATAGAAGTGGTATTGTAACGCTTATAATGGCGTCATCGCCACTGGCCATGTTGGTGGAGTATTCGAAACAGGGCACACAGGTCTCGCATGGAGGCCCAGTTATTGGTGGTGAAGTGGGGCTGTTCCGCAGTGCGACTGACCCGTGCGTGCTGCAGCTGAAACTCCACTATGGCCTGCTGCTGCTCGCACAGTCTCTCCAGCATGTGCAAGGTGGAGTTCCACCAGGTGGGCACGTCACATATGAGGCGGTGAGCGGGAAGGCCGAAGTTACGTTGTAGCGCAGACAGGCGAGCAGCGGCAGGATGTGAACGCCGGAAGCGCGCACAGACGGCCCACACTTTATGCAGCAGCTCTGACATGTCGGGGTAGTTGTGAATGAACTTCTGCACCACCAAATTCAGCACATGCGCCAGGCAAGGGATGTGCATCAAACCAGCTAGTCCCAGAGTTGCAACGAGATTTCGCCCATTATCGCACACCACCAGGCTGGGCTTAAGGCCCACCGGCAGCAACCACTCGTTGGTCTGTTGTTAAATACTCCACCACAACTCCTGAGCGGTGGGGGCCTGTCCCCCAAACATATGAGTTTCAGAACGGCCTGCTGACGTTTACCCCGGGCTGTGCTGAAGTTGGTGGTGAAGGTGTGTGGCTGACTGGATGAGCTGGTGGAAGCAGAGGAGGAGGAAGTCGAGTAGGAGGAGGAGGCTACAGGAGGCAAAGAATAATGCCCTGCGATCCTTGGCGGTGGAAGGACGTGTGCCAAAGACCTCTCCACCTGGGGCCCAGCCGCCACTACATTTACCCAGTGTGCAGTTAGGGAGATATAGCGTCCCTGACCATGCTTACTGGTCCACATATCTGTGGTTAGGTGGACCTTGCCACAGATGGCGTTGCGCAGTGCACACTTGTTTTTTATCGGATACTTGGTTGTGCAGGGAAGGCACGGCTCTCTTGGAGAAGTAGTGGCGGCTGGGAACAACATACTGTGGGACAGCCATGGACATCCGCTGTTTGAAGCTGTCTGTGTCAACCAGCCTCAATGACAGCATTTCAAAGGCCAGTAGTTTAGAAATGTTTTCCCAGGGCTCGAGGGTGGCTAGGTGGGAATTTACGCTTTCTCTCCAATGTTTGTGAGATGGAGAGCTGAATGCTGCCGTGTGACATGGTGGAGATGCTTGGTGACAGAGGTGGTGGTGTTGGTGGCACATCCTCTGTTTGGTGGGCGGCAGGTGCCAACATTCCTCCCGAGGCGGAAGAAGAGGCCGAGGCAGCAGCAGAAGAGGGAGCAGGGGGAGCCAGACAGCAGACAGTATTACACTTAGCTAGCCACAGCTCGAACACCAGATTTAGGGGATTACTATTTTAGCAATTAAATTTAACCCCTCAATAAAATATAGAAATTTCTATCCTGAGTTTCTAGGGGTGACAATAAGCACAGCCAAGCCCCTGATGTAGGATATAGCAAAAAAAAAACCTAGTATTGATGAATTGATGGACTTGGTGGCAGCTTGTTCTGGTGCACCACAAGTCACAAAATGGCCGCCGATCACCCCAGAAAAAAGTGACAGAAAAACGCTCTGTGCAGCCTAAAAACCAGTGAGCAATTAACTAGCAGAAGTTGAATGATTCACAGCTGTAGATCGATCACTTTATTAGGTGTTTTTGCTGAGTTTTCCCTGCCTAATCTCGCCCACACAGCAGCTGCATCCTACCCCTACACTAATCAGAGCAGAGTGACGTGTGGCGCTACGTGACTCCAGCTTAAATAGAGGCTGGGTCACATGCTGCACTTGGCCAATCACAGCCATGCCATTAGTAGGAATGGTTGTGATTGCTTCTTATGGCAAGAAGTAAAACGCTACCTGATTGGCTGCTCTGCAGCCCTTCAGAAAGCGGGAACAAATAGCCGAACAACGGACCCAAACCCGAACTTTTTTGAAAATGTTCGGGCTCTGGGTGCCGAACACCCCAAAATTCGGTACGAACCCGAAATATACAGTTCAGGTTCGCTCATCCTTATCTAAGACCTCTAAATCTTGAATGACAGGATGTAGGAGATGATTTCACATAAAATCATTCAGCTCCAAGTTAAAAGAACAAGCTAGGCAGCTGCGAAAAGGATCTGGAATGAGAACTTTTTCTGTTTTGCTGCTGTGAGTTATCTGTGCACACCGTGGGAGGCTTGCAAGATAATAGCGCACATACATCAATATATGCTCACCCCATATACACTGACAGCTTCCCACATAATATACAGTATTCTCACGCTCCAGTCTACAGCCAACCTAGACTGACATTTAAGCCAAGAAATCAATGGATTCAAAGTGGGGTTTATACAGGACAAGTTACTGCTCAGGTTACATTTTGTTTTTGCTTTTTCTCTATTATTTGACATTTACTAACAGAAATCTATGCTGATGTTATATTTCTGTACATAGCACTCATACTATTAATCAATGTGTTTCCATTTCCTTACCTACCTGCTCTTTTCCCCTCACTCATTCACAGGGCAGCTATTTGTATTTGCAATTTTTCATGTCCTCTTCCTGAAGTAGTCTAATCTTCTATACATAATCTTCTTGTCACTTGCATTTGTCAACTGCTCCTACTTTCATTTCAAGACTTTCCGTAACACCAGAACTTGAATGTTTGCTGGTTCCATCGTCAGAGTAGTTTTTTTTGTATCAGTCAATTTGACTTCTAGAGCTTTTTAAGGAAATAAAAAGCTTCAAGTTCTGGTTTAAGACAGGAGTACTAAGTGCGTCTAAAAAAAAAGTTGAATAGTAAATAATAATGTTGAAATGTTGAATTAAATACATACAAAATACCAATGTATAACATTGTAAAAACATTATATTATTTGTCCAGAGTTGCATCTTGTAAAATATTCCCAAGCTGTAGCTCTGCTCTTTTAGTTGAATATTATAAAACTTATCTTGTACTCGCTCTCAGTTATATCCTTTATAATACCCCAGAGCTACACTCACTATTCTGCTTGTGCAGTCCCTGTGTAACATACATTACTGATCCTGTACTGAGTTGCATCCTTTTGTAAACTCCTCGGGATATCCTCGGGATATTTCATCAATATCAGATCAGCTGGGGTAGACACCTGGCACCCCCACGATCAGCTGGTTAAAGAGAAGGCATGCGCCGTGCCAGCTCAGCCTTCTCTTCATTGTTTACCTGCTTGCTGTCACAACAGCAGCAGTGAGCAGTGTAATTACAAGAAGCCATCCCATTCACTTCAATTGGATGGCTGGTTCCTATAGGTCATCAATAAAAATAACCTGGACAACCCCTTTAGGCCTATTGTATTCACTGGCCAACAATCTTGGCAATTATTAAGATCCAGCCTTCAGCCAGGACTGCTAATTCCTGATAACTGCCCTGTGTAACTATGCCACCGATCACCCAAAGAATCACTATAATTTTTTTCAAAAAAAGCTTGCAGGGTCTCATACCCGTACCCTTCCAAATAAGACAATATTGCCAGTAAATGTTTTCCAGAGGACCAGACCCACCCCAAACACACCATCCAAACATTTAAATAAATGACAAAAGCCAGGGATGCTGACCAGTTGCACTGGAGCACAGCCCACTAACACAAAATTAGTGATAATATACAACTGTAAATTAATTAAATGGCTGGCTCACAGAAATTTGCATATGTTTTTACTAATTGATCATACACACATAACAATAAAATACAAATAAAACCCCCCAAACTTCATACACCCAATAATAATCATATGCTCTCGCAGAAAAGGTATATATATATATATATATATATATATATATATATATATATATATAAGTTCATGTAATAAAAAAAGGTTTCCTTTTATTTCAGTTCATCACTTTGGTGTGCATCTATTGCAGTAAATTCATAGATTGCATCAATTTAATGTCAATAGTATTCTATATCAGGCGTTCTCTTGATTAATAGCAAACTCGCAATGCCTTATAATGATCTGCATCTGGCGTTCGCTTATTAATGAATGGCTTACAATGTTGCTTTATAGTAAGCTATGTTGTCAACTTCTGTGAGTTATATGCATATGGTAGGTGTTCTCATATACCTTGAACAAGTCCTCAGATGATCCTAGTAATAACTAGGAGACTTATTACTCACAGATCCCGCCATAGCAGACAGCTCTCCTTCCTTACAGACCAGCCTCACCCTCTGCTGTATACCGGTTAGAATGTACACCGGCTTTGTGCATGTTTGGCTCTTACAAGCATTCTAGAAGCACCGGGATGCCAAGGAGAAATCGAATACTCTCTGCACTGCAATGCTTTTAGATGTCAGTGCACACCTTCAATGCTTTGGAAAACAGCCACCAGATGCGTTTCGGAACAGACTGTTCCTTCCTCAAACATGTTTTCACTTTCTCAGCTCCCATATAAAGGTTGGCATAACTTGGGGTAAACCTGGTCCCCACCATGGTGCCCTACATTCACAAATAACACTGTATTTATTGGCATGCAGAAAGTAATCATGGTTTAAAATGAAGCTAATTCAGTTCAACCTAAACTATTCTTGTCCTCGATGATAATTTCTAATCATTTCTAATAATTTTTTTATTATGTGAGGAAATAGATTAGACAGAAATAGATAAATTACAGGCATTGCATATCTTATTTTTCTCATTTATATTATAGTGTATAGTATACACGGGCATGAGGTTTTCTTCATTTTATTTGTTTCAATTTCTGGACGATCTGTGTGGTATATTTATACAAGCGAATTCTGTTCAACTCTGATTAAGCAGTCTATCCCCCAAATAATTGGCCTCCTCAGAAGGTGATACTGGGACTTATGAATTTAGAGAATCTGACAATTGTTATATAGTGATACTTTTTTATGATAAAACAATGTTTATATATATATATATATATATATATATATATATATATAAATTGTGTGCAGCCCTACCTTGTTTGGCTAATTTCTTGAGTTATTTCACAGATTTGCTGGTGGGGTTATTATTCAATAATTGTTATGTTTCTTTACCCTTATAAAAGACAATTATTTTTATCAAACTGGATAATAATAACATCTTTTGTAAAAATAGTATTGACCTTGTTGTTGCATAAGGTTGTTATGGCAAAGGTTGTGGAACCACTATGCCAACCAACCAGTTTGACTTTGGGCTAGACCTAAGGTCATTATCTTGGCAGTCCCCTGGTTTTTAGCCTTTACCTTTGCTGCAGGAGAAACAGGCAGCTATCTGTAGGAATAGTCACTGTGTGCTTGGCTGCTGAGCCATGGAGATCAGAGCACCAAGGGAACAAGCAATACATGTAGTCAGGAAACAGACAAAGATCAGTGCTGGCAGAGGCTGGCAAATCCGTGAAACAGTCCAAAGGTCAGGGCAGGTGGCACAGGATCAGTACGATGAACAGGCCAGGTATACTGGCAGGCACACAGATTAAAGCAGTATTAAATGTTCTGGCTAGCTAGAGAGACCTAGTAGATCTGTATAAACTAGTAATGAGCTAATTGAGTTTCAGATCTAGATCCAAAGTCGAGTACGCCCTTCGTCCGCACTTTATAGATGGCGCCCACTCCCGCACGGAGCGGGCGCATGAGCTGCGGGTAAACACTTGATTCATCAAGCTGACACCCGCAGCTCATGTCCGTGACTGGCAGCGATGCCGATCGCGGACATTTAACCCCTCAGATGCCGTGGTCAATCCTGACCATGGCATCTGATCGCGCAAAAACCGAAAGTTTCACTTTCGGTTTGTGCTCCGGCTCCCCTGATGGCCACAAGGGGGAGCCGGAGCATGCATGTAGTAGCCTAGGTCTCTGTGAATGAAACCTAGGTTACTACATAGTATTCCTATGGAGCCTATGACTGTAATAGGCTCCATAGGAAATATGCGATTTTTTCATATATTCCAATGCTATTGCATTGGAATATATGAGAATAGCAATCTGATGATGGTATCTTATAGTTCCCTATGGGAACTATAAGAAAGTGGTAAAAAAAAAAAAAAAGTTTAAAAATAAAAATAAAATAAAAAAAATATAAAAATTCAAATCACCTCCCTTTCCCCAAAATGAAAATAAAATAAATAAAAAATAAAAAATTACACATAATGGGTGTCGCAATGTGCAAAACGCCCATACTATAATAATATTAAAAATATTCACCCTACGGTAAACATAAAAACGGAAAAAGCATCCAAATGGCTAATTCGCCATTTTTGGACGCTTCATTTCCTAAAAAAAATGAATAAAAAGTGATCAAAACATCATACGCACCCCATAATGGTATCAATTAAAAGTTCAGATTGCCCCGCAAAAAATGAGCCCCTACACTGCTCTGTACGCATAATTACAAAAAAGTTATAGGGGTCAAAACATGGCAACAAAAAAAAAAAAAAAAATTCCCACTTTTAATTTTTTTTTCACTATCAAAACGCAAGAAAAACTATACATATTAGGTATTTCCGGATTCGTACTGACCTGAAGAATAAAATTAACCAGTCAGTTTTATCGCAAATCGAACGTTGTAATTTAAAAACCCGTAAAACTGTGGTGAAATTGCATTTTTTTTTTGAAATTTCACCCTATTTGGAATTTTTTTCCAGTTTCCCACTACATCACATGCAAAAATAAATGGTAGCGTTAAAAAGTAAACTTGTCCCGCAAAAAACAAGCCATCATATGGCTATGTGAGCGGAAATATAAAAATGTTATGGCTTTTGGAAGGCAGGGAGCGCAAAACAAAAACGCAAAAATCCCAAAACCCCCGGTCCTTAAGGGGTTAAAACTTAATTTTAATGCTGTATGGAGACGGGTCTCTGTATAGCATTAAAATGTATATGCTCTGGAGAGGCGCAGTGAGTTATTCCCAAATTCTCACAAGACATTGTGAATAACTTCGGGCATCGATTTTTAAAGTTGAAAACCATTTTAAAACATGGATCTGAAGTCAGCTTTGGTACCGAGGTACCAGTCGGTATTGAACATTCGGATCCATTTTTAAAATGTTTGTGAAGGTTCTCATTTATCCAGGTCATGGTATATCTGTAAAGAATAAGTCAAAGCAACTGGACTTGCTGTAGATTTCTTGAAAACATTTCACTCGTTCTTCCAATGAGCTAGGACTATGGAATCAACACCCCATGCTGGGTATAATGACCTAATTACCAGATGTTGATTCAGTTACATATTTATTCCCAGAGAATTGAGAAAGCTCATTGGAAGAACGAGTGAAACGTTTTCAAGAAATCTACAGCAAGTCCAGTTGCCTTGCTTTATTCTTTACAGACATGTTTTAAAATGGTTCTCAACTTTAAAAATCGATGAATAACCCACTTTGCCTTGCCGGAGCACATACATTTTAAGGGCTCATGCACATGAATGTATTTTTCCCGTTTCCATGATGTTTTTTTACAGGTTGGTATGTGGAACCATTGACTTCAATGGGGCTTAAAAAAATGGAAATGATGTCCGCATATCCGCATGTCTGTTCTGCAAAAAAAAAATTTAACATGTCCTACTCATATCCATTTTGCGGACAAGGACAGGTATTGTTACAATGGATCTGGGGGAAAAAAGGATGAAACACGGACATCACACGGACATCCATTTTTTTTGTGGATCCGTGTTTTGTGGACCGCAAAATACATACGGTTGTGTGCATGAGCCCTAATGTTGTACAGAGACCCGTCTCTGTACAGCATTAAAACAAAGTGGGTCATTTACTATACTGAAATATGCCTATATTAGGCGGATTTCAGGTGCAGATAGCAGGTGCAACAGTTAGTTGTGCCACCATCTGGGTCTTCTCAATGCTCACGCCAGGTCTAAAATTGTGGGTGTGGCGTTATTTACTCCTGTTTTAGGTGTAGAAAGTGGTCTAAATGTTAGACGGCTCGGAAGCTGTCTTACATTTAGAACTGGCACTGGATGGGCTGAAGTTATGGAGAGGCCGGCGCCTCTTCATACTTTCGGCGGATCCACCACCAGCTATAGGGGTTATTAAGATTGGCATAAAAAACGTTGGTCTTAATAAATGTGCCCCAAAGTTTTTAATGAACCAACTTCGGTTTTAGGATCTGAAGCTCGATTTGCTCATCACTATTAAAGACCAACAGGCAAGAAAATGAGGTCAGCAACATAGCTATATAGCAGCAGCTGATTAGCAATTTGATACAGCCATGCCTCAGCTCACAGAGCAGGAGGTTAACCCAGGCATTGCTGAAGACAGAGGTACAATAAATACAAACCCAAATTCACACACAGGAAGCCAACACCTGTGTGCCAGGATAGAAAAGGCCATGGACCACCATTGAAACAAAGTTATTACTTAGATCACTGATATTTCTTTTTTTTTTTTTTTTTCACTGTATGCCCAAAATTATAACATTCACAGTGTATTAAATGACAACTAGCTGTTGACTTTGTCATTAAACTGGTTGACCCATTTGGATATTTATGGAATATCCACAGGATATGTGGGTCCCAACTATAGTCTCAAGAATGGGACCCCACTGCACACTGCCATGAATGGAGAACAGACCATATATGCATGGCTCCCATTTACTGCTATTGAACTCTCAAAAATAGACAAGCAAGCAGCTATTTGTGGAAGTCCCATATTAGTGAATAAATGAAACCAGTTGCATGCATCATCTGTGACAACTGGAAGAGCATTCAACCACTGAAGGTGTCCAACCATCAGAAGTTGTACATAACATACGAAAATATGGAAAAACATTAGTGCTAAAAATTCTTATTCTTATTTTCCACAATGGTAGGGATAATATAATGTTTCACTATCAATGGCTATGCTCTTGGCTTATACATTTCCAAAAACACTTCTGTTTATGAGAGCATGGTAACATTCAACAGTCAAATATAAGTTATTATTAGAGATGAGCGAATCGAAGTTGAAGTGGAATTCGATCCGAATTTCAGGAAAAATTAGATTCGCACCGTATCCGAATTTTCTGACGCTTCTTGGTAACAAATCACATTTTGGCTGCTGCACATGTCAGGACATGGAGCAAAGAACTCTGGGAATGAGGGATCCCCCATAATGCCATGCATGCAGCCAATCAGCAGCCAGCCAGCCCTATAAATAGCCTCAGCCATCTTGGATTCAGCCATTTTCCAGTGTACTTAGTGCAGGGAGAGATGTCAGCAGGCGCTCGGGAAAGTGCTAGAAAAGACTTGAAAACTTTTATTTTGCTGAATAGAAGCTCAAAGAAAGAGCATTAGAAGTGTATGGAAACTATAGGGAGGAATTATTCCACAGTATTGAAGCAGAACAGGGTCCAATAGAGGAGTGTACAGCCTGGGTAATAGGAGCAATTCTATTACACCTTGCTGCACTGACTGGGGATCCAAATTGCCATTATACTGTTGCTTTCAGGTTTGCAATAGATGATACCTCTGTAATTCCAGCAAACCGTTCTGTGCTGTGTGATATAGCCATTAACAGGTTTTATTACTAGGAAATCATTCAATGTCTTATTAGCCCTTGTGCAGTGCAGTTTTATGTTATAAAGTCTTTTTTTGGCATGTCTAAGTGTGAAAAAAGGCTTATTAGCCGGTTTATGGTGAAAAGAGAGAATTGCAGTCCTTTTTGTCATGTATAAGTGGCAAAAAAAAGTATTTACCGTTCATTGGTGCAGGTATATGTTTTAAAGCTTTTTTGGCATGTATTAGTGGCAAAAAAAAGGGCTTATTAGCCGTTGTGTGGTGAAGTGAGAAAATTACAGCCCTTTTTGGATTGTATTAGTGGCAAAAAAAGTATTATTTGCCGTTCAGCGGTGCAGTTATATCTTCTAAAGCCTTTTTTAGCATGTATTAGTGTGGGGGGGGGGGGAGGCTTATTAGCTGTAATGTGGTGAAAGGAGAAATTACAACCTTTTTTAACGTCTATTATTGGCAAAAAAAGTATTATTTGAAGTTCAGTGGTGCAGTTATATGTAGAGATGTCCCGAACTATTCGGCGGCAAACAGTTCCCGGCGAGCATCGCATGTTCGCGTTCGCCGCGTGGGCGAACATATGCGATGTTTGATTCGCCCCCTATACTTTATCATTGAGCAAACTTTGACCCTGTACCTCACAGTCAGCAGACACATTCCAGCCAATCAGTATACCCTCCCTCCCAGACCCTCCCACCTCCTATCAAAAAGCAACGTCCGTAGTGTGTTGTGGATCGCCGGCACTCCCCAAAGAGATGAATATTCTTGTCCGCACGCTGCGGACAAGAATAGCGAATGCTCTATCCTTTGCGGAGCCGTGGCCAGATGTTTCGGGGCCGAAACCCAAAGGTTCGGGGCCACGGATCCGCAAATGCAGTAGTGGAGAGCACATAGTTTGCTCTCCGCATCACGTCCGGCCCCATTTACAATGAATGGGTTCGCATCCATTCCGCAGAATTGCGGAATGGAAGTGGACAAAGATTGCTGATGTGTGAATAGGGACTTAGGTCCGGATGCGTTTGCGATGCGTTCAGTGAAAACTGTGCGATTTCACAGGCAAAGCCATTCAGTTTTGCATGCGATTGAGTTCAGTTGTTCAGTTTTTAACGCGCAGATGCAATGCGTTTTGATGTGTTTTTCACGCGTGTGATAAAAAACTGAAGGTTTCTAAACAACATCTAGCAACCATCAGTAAAAAACGCAACGCACCCGCACTTGCTTGCGGATGCAATGCGTTTTTCACGCAGCCCCATTCACTTCTATGGGGCTAGGGCTGCGTGATAAACGCAGACTATAGAACATGCTGCGATTTTCACGCAACGCACAAGTGATGCATGAAAAAAACCGGTCATGTACACAGACCCATTGAAATTAATGGGTCAGGATTCAGTGCGGATGCTATGCGTTCGTGTCATGCATTGCACCCGTGCGGAAAACTCGCTCGTGTGAAAGCGGCCATCTGCTGTAAGGACAGCATCCTGACAGCACCCCAAAAAGCCCTTTTTAGGGCTGGTACATCAGTCTGCTTTTATTTATTTTATATATATATATATATATATATATATATATTGCAGTTGTGTGACAGTTTGTGAGAGGCCACAGGCCCACAGACTGTACTGTGTGCACACCACTCATATAGGGCGGCACAGTACCTTGCAGATAAAAAAGTCATTTAATTTTTACCCTTTAATATAATTTCAGTTGCCTGCCAGTGTGTGTCAGGCCCACAGACTGTACTGTGCCCACTGCCCACCACTCATATAGGGTGTCACAGCACACTGCACGGCGCACGCGCAGTGAACTAAAATTCAAATGAAGGGGACCGAGCATGGGTCTTTTTCCATCTCCCGTTTCCAAAAATCTATTTACTACACCGGCCCTGGCCCTGATAAGGGACAAAACAGAGATTAAACTGATAGGAATAGTACTTAGTTAACACTATTTGCATTGGTGGCAAATTCCATTGCAAGTGCCCAAAATTAGAGGGAAGAGAACAGAGCAAGCTTTTTTCTCTATCTCCCCATGAAAGGATTCAATTCAATACACGTCCCCTGATAGGGGACTTAACAAATATTAAAATGGTAAGAATAGTAGTTCACACTATTTGTATTGGTGGCACAATATATTGCGCGGTGCATGCGCAGTGTCCCAAATTGAAAGTAAGAGGACCGACCAATCATCTTTTTCCATCTCCCGGTTCCTAAAATCTATTCGATACACGTCCCCTGATAGGGGACATAACAGGGATTAAACTTATAGGAATAGTACGACTTAACACACCACTCATATAGGGTGGCACAGTACATTGCTCGGCGCACGCGCAGAGCCCCAAGTTGAAAGGAAGGGGACCGACCAACCATCTTTTTCCATCTCCCGATTCCTAAAATCTATTCCATACACCGGCCCCTGATAGGGGACAAAACAGAGATTAAACTGGTAATAACAGATTTTTTTAACTTAAAAAAAAAAAGACAGCCTCTGCGGAGCTGGGTATTTTTTGGCCGTGTTACTGAACGCTCATGCCAAATGGCTGTAGGCTCATGCATCCTTTTGCGGAGGTGACAATCCTGGTCAGTCAAACCCAAGGCAACATCATCGACCTCATCCCATATGCATTTTTTCTAGAGCGTGCCCTACGAAGAGTGCTGGATCAGGCCATAGATGAGCATGAAGAGGAAGAGTTGTGGTCACTATCACCACCAGAAGCAGCCTTGTCGTCGTCAATTGCTGGACCTGTGGCAACGCAGAGAGAGGAGTCTGAAGAAGAGGAGTCAGAGGAGGGAGGTGGCTTTGAGGAGGTGGAAGACCAACCACAGCAGGCATCCCAGGGGGCTTGTTGTCACCTTTCGGGGACCCTTGGTGTTGTACATAGCTGGGTGGAGGAAGAGACCTTCAATGACGTCAGTGAGGACAAGGAACGGGACATGGCTAGCTTGGTATCCAACCTTGTGCAAATGGGGAGTTTGCGGTTGTGCAAATGGACTGTTTGTGGTTGGTTGCTGTGCGTTAAACGGGGAGTTTGGGCTGTCAGAGTTTGGTCTGTCACTGTGAAGCGGCCGTAACCCTTACACTACCTGATCGATACAACATCATACCTGATCGTATACACACACTGGATGTTTTAAAGCACATTATTCCAAACAATTTAGGAATGTTAGGTGATTTATGCCCTTTATGGATTAAAACCCGACTCTGCGTCAACTACGTAATTTTCCATGTGAGTTTTGGCATGGATCCCCCTCCGGCATGCCACAGTCCAGGTGTTAGTCCTTTTGAAACAACTTTTCCATTACTATTGTGGCCAGAAAGAGTCCCTGTGGGTATTAAAATTTGCCTGCCTATTGTAGTCTATGGCGGTTTGCACAGTTCACCCGTTCGTGAACATTTGCGGAAGTTCACGTTCGCCGTTTGCGAACAGAAAATTTTATGTTCGCAACATCTCTAGTTATATGATCTAAAACCTTTTTTGTTGTGCATTAGGGGCAAAAAAAGTATTATTTGCAGTTCAGCGGTGCAGTTATATGTTCTAAAGCCTTTTTTTGGCATGTATTACTGCGAAAAAAGGGCTTATTAGCTGTTTTGTTGTGAAGTGAGAAAATTACAGCCCTTTTTGGCGTGTATTAGTGGCAGAAAAAAGTATTATTTGCAGTTCAGCGGTGCAGTTATATCCTCTAAAGCCTTTTTTGGTGTGTATTAGTGGCAAGAAAATTACTATTTGCCGTTTTAGCGGTGCAGTTATATGTTCTAAAGCCTTTTTTGTCATGTATTAGTGGCAAAAAAAAGTATTATTTGCCGTTCAACGATGCAGTTATATGTTCTAAAGCCTTTTTTTGTGTGTATTAGTGGCAAAAAAGTATTATTTGCTGTCCAGCGGTGCAATTATATGTTCTAAAGCCTTTTTTGGGCATGTATTAGTAGGGGGGAAAAAGAGTTTATTAGCCGTTGTGTGGTGAAGTGAGAAAATTACAGTCCTTTTTGTCGTGTATTAATAGCAAAAAAATATATTATTTGCCTTTCAGCGATGCAGTTATAGGTTCTAAAGCCTTTTTTGGCGTGTATGAGCTCTTGCAGACGAGCGGAACTCCTTCGTGTTATCCGCAGCGAGAATGAGAGCCAAGCTGCGCGGTGGACAACAGAGGCACGAAGCAGTAACATGATAGATACTGCTCCGTGCCTCTCTGTGACCCTTTCACTACAAAATCACTGTGACAACTTTATCCCACAGTGATTTTTTAGTGAAAGGGTCACAGGGAGGCACGGAGCAGTATCTATCATGTTACTGCTCTGTGCCTCTGACGTCCACCACGCAGCTTGGCTCTCATTCTCGCTGCGGATAACACGCAGGAGATCCGCTCGTCTGCAAGAGCCCTATTAGTGGCAAAAAAGTATTATTTTCCGTTCAGCGGTCCAGTTATATGTTCTAGTGCATTTTTTGGCATGTATTAGTGGGGAAAAAAGCTTTTTAGCCGTTGTGTAGTGAAGTGAGAGAATTACAGCCCTTTTTGTCGTGGAATAATAGCAAAAAAATATATGACTTGCCTTTCAGCGATGCAGTTATAGGTTCTAAAGCCATTTTTTGGTGTGTATTAGTGGGGGGAAAAAGGGCTTATTAGCTGTTGTGTGGTGCAGTAAGTAAATTACAGCCCTTTTTGTCATGTAGTAATAGCAAAAAAAAAAATTATTTCCCTTTCAGCGGTGCAGTTATATGTTCTAGAGCCTTTTTTGGCATGTATTAGTGGGGGGGAAAAGCTTTTTAGCCGTTGTTTGGTAAAGTGAGAAAAATACATGCCTTTTTGACGTGGATTAGTGGCAAAAAAAATTATTATTTGCTGTTAAGTGGTGCAGTTATATGTTTTAAAGCCTTTTTTGGGCGTATTAGTGGGAAAAAATGGCATATTAGCCGTTTTGTGTTGAAGTGAGGAAATTACAGCCTTTTTTTGGCATGTATTAGTGGCAAAAAAAAGTATTATTTGCTGTTCAGCGGTGCAGTTTATATGTTCCGAAAACTTTTTTTGGTGCGTATTAGTGGGAAAAAGTGCTTTTTAGCCGTTGTGTGGTGAAGTTAAAAAATTATAGCCCTTTTTGTCGTGTACTTGTGGCAAAAAAAGTATCATTTTCTGTTTAGCGGTGCAGTTATATGTTCTAAAGGTTTTATTGTCGTGTATTAGTGGGGGAAAAAAGGGCTTGTTAACTGTTGTGTGGTGAAGTGAGAAAATTACAGCCCTTTTTGTCGTGTATTAGTGGCAAAAAAAAAGTATTATTTGTCGTTGTGTGGTGAAGTGACAAAATTGCAGCCTTTTTTGGGATATATTAATTTCCTTTTTATTTACTTATTTGTAGAGATGTCCCGAACTATTCGCCGGCGAACAGTTCCCGGCGAATATCGCTTGTTCGCGTTCACCGCGGCGGGCGAACATGTGCGATGTTCAGTCCGTCCCCTATACATCATCATTGAGCAAACTTTGACCCTGTACCTCACAGTCAGTAGAAACAATCCAGCCAATCAGCATACCCTCCCTCCCAGACCCTCCCACCTCCTATAAAAAAGCAAGGACAGCATCCATCTTAGATTCATTCTGAAGCTGCAGTGTTATTTAAAGCAGAGAGAGTGCTGCTGCTGAATTAATATAGGGGTTCTAAGGAAAGCGTTAGCTAGGCCAGTGTTCTGTGTCCACTCCAGTCCTCAAAGACTTATCTGCTGTCAGGACAGCGTCCTTACAGCACCCCAAAAAGCCCTTTTTAGGGCTGGTACATCAGTCTGCTTATATATATATATATATATATATATATTGCAGTTGCCTGCCCGTGTGTGAGAGGATGCAGGCCCACAGACTGTACTGTGTGCACACCACTCATAAAGGGTGGCACAGTACCTTGCAGATAAAAAAGTCATTTAATTTTTACCCTTTAATATAATTGCATTTGTCTGCCAGTGTGTGTCAGGCCCACTGACTGTACTGTGCCCACTGCCCACTACTCATATAAGGTGGCACAGTACCTTGCAGATAAAAAAAATCATATAATTTTTACCCTTTAATATAATTGCATTGGCCTGCCAGTGTGTGCAAGGCCCACAGACTGTACTGTGCCCACTGCCCACCACTCATATAGGGTGGCACAGTACCTTGCAAATAAAAGTCATTTAAATTTTACCCTTTAATATAATTGCAGTTGCCTGCCAGTGTGTGTCAGGCCCACTATACTGTACTGTGCCCACTGCCAGTGCCCACCATTCATATCAGGTGGCACAGTACCTTGCAGATAAAAAGTCATGTAATTTTTACCCTTTAATATAATTCAGTTGCCTGCCAGTGTGTGTCAGGCCCACTGACTGTACTGTGACCACTGCCAGTGTCCACCACTGATATCGGGTGGCACAGTACCGTGCAGATAAAAAAGTCATTTAATTTTTACCCTTTAATATAATTGCACTTGCCTTCCAGTGTTTGTCAGGCCCACAGACTGTACTGTGCCCACTGCCCACCACTCATATAGGGTGGCACAGTTCCTTGCAGATAAAAAAGTCATATAATTTTTACCCTGTAATATAATTGCATTTGCCTGCCAGTGTGTAAGGCCCACTGACTGTACTGTGCCCACCACTCATATAGGGTGGCACAGTTCCTTGCAGATAAAAAAGTCATATAATTTTTACCCTTTAATATAATTGCAGTTGCCTGCCATTGAGTGTCAGGCCCACTGACTGTACTGTGCCCGCTGCCAGTGCTCACCACTCATATCGGGTGACACAGTACCTTGCACGCATAGTACCACTAATTTAAAAAAAAAAATGACAGGCAGAGGCAGGCCACCCCGCAGGGGCCGTTATGGTCATGGTGATGTGATTTCCTTTGGCCCTAGAATAATGCTCAGTGTTCAGAGGCCACGTACCCTGAACTCGAAAAATTCTGAGGACATAGTTGACTGGCTTACAAAGGACACCCAATCTTCTACAGCTTACGCTTGGAACCTTGACGCACCATCCTCCTCCAGCTCAGCTTCTGGCACCTCTCAAGTCACCACTCGCCCGCCCGCCGCCACCACCAACACTAGCACCACATCCGCTTCACTTGATCTGTCAAAGGAGTTATTTAAACATCAGTTGGAAGAAATGAGTGATGTGCAACCATTATTGCCAGAGGATGTAGATAACAGGGATATGTCTCAGTCAGGCAGCATTACACACATGGACGTACAGTGTTATGATGATGATGTTGTACCCGCTGCTGCTTCCTTTGCTGAGTTGTCAGATACAAGTGAAGCAGTTGATGATGACAGTGTGTCGGTGGATGTCACGTGGGGGCCCGCTCGAAGAGAAGAACAGGGGGAAAGTTTAGATGGGGAGAGAGAGAGGAGGAGACGAGTTGGAAGCAAGGGGAGGTCGTTGCAAGGCAGACTTACAGGACGTCCTCAAGCAGGCCAGGAAGGTGTGTGGCCATTTCAGGCGTTTCTACACGGCCATGGCGCACTTTTCCGATATTCAGCGGCGAAACATGCCAGTGAGGCGCTTGATTTGCGACAGCCCAAAACATTGGAATTCAACACTCGTGTTGTTTGACTGCCTGCTCCCACAAGAAAAAGCTGTCAACGAGTATTTGTATGACCGGGGCGCTAGGACAGCCTATGCGGAGCTGGGAATTTTTTTGCCATGTTACTGGACGCTCATGCATCCTTTTGATGAGGTGACAAACCTAGTCAGTTGCACCGAAGGCACCATCAGCGACCTCATCCCATTTGTTTTCTTCCTGGAGCGTGCCCTGCGAAGAGTGCTGGATCAGGCTGTAGACGAGCGTGAAGAGGAAGAGTTGTGGTCACCATCACCACCGGAAACAGCCTTGTCATCATCGCTTGCTGGACCCATGGTGTTGTACATGGCTGGGGGGAAAAACGCCGCTCGTCACACTGCTCTGATTAGTGTAGGGAGAGGATGCAGCTTCTGTGAGGGCGAGATTAGGCAGGGAAAAGTCAGCAACAGCACCTAATGAACGGATCGATCTACAGCTGTGAATGATTGAACTTCTGCTAGTTACTTGCTCACTGGTTTTTAGGCTGCACAGAGCGTTTTTCTGTCACTTATTTTCTGGGGTGATCGGCGGCCATTTTGTGACTTGTGGTGCACCAGAACAAGCTGCCACCAAGTCCATCAATCCATCAATACTAGTTATTTTTTTTTTGCTATATCCTACATCAGGGGCTTGGCTGTGCTAAATGTCACCCCTAGAAACTCAGGATAGCAATTTCTATATTTTATTAAGGGGTTAAATACAATTGCCCAAATATCAATCCCCTAAATCTGGTGTTCCAGCTTTGGCTAGCCAAGTATAATACTGTCTGCTGTCTGGCAAAGGATAGATTATTTTATGTGGCGAAATTCAATTGCCAAAATAGCAATAACATAAATCAGTGGTTTCAGCTGTGGCTGGCAAAATATAATAGTGTACGCCAAAACATATATTTTGTTCTGGGGTGAAATTCTATTGCCAAAATAGCAATACCATAAATCAGTGGTTTCAGCTGTGGCTGGCAAAATATAATAGTGTCCGCCAAAACATATATTTTGTTCTGGGGTGAAATTCAATTGCCAAAATAGCAATACCCTGAATCTGGTGATCCAGCTGTTGCAGGCCAAGATTCATAGTGTCTGCCAAAACATATATTTTGTTCTGGGGTGAAATTCAATTGCCAAAATAGCAATACCCTGATTCTGGTGTTCGAGCTGTTGCAGGCCAATTGTAAATCTGTCCATAAAAGGATACCTTTCATCCAGGGCCTAAATACTAGCCCTAAAAGAGATATTCCCTTAAATCAGTGGTTACTGCTGTGCCTGGATTAGTGTAATACGCTACATAAATAAATAGGCAGATAGTGTTAGGTGCCTGTAAAAAAAGGCCTGAATTTAAAATCAATACATTGGGCCAAATACTTTCTTTCTTATTGTGGTGCTTGGTGAACGGTAAAAATGAGGAAAACATCCATCTAGTAAGGGACGCGGACACTGTCGTGGTGGTGTTAGTGTACCCTCTTGTGCTGGGAGAGGACGTGGCCATTCCGCCACAGCCACACGTCCTATTGAACTAACTACCCCAGGTTCCAGTACCCGCCAGAATTTACAGCGATATTTGGTGGGGCCCAATGCCGTTCTAAGGATGGAAAGGCCTGAGAAGGTACAGGCGCTAATCAATTGGGTTGCCGACAGTGGATCCAGCATGTTCACAACATTATCTCCCACCCAGTCTTCTGCAGAAAGCGCACAGGTGGCACCTGAAAACCAAGCCCATCAGTCTGTCACATCACCCCCATGCATATCAGGGAAACTGTCTGAGCCTCAAGTTATGCAGCAGTCTCTTATGCTGTTTGAAGACTCTGCTGGCAGGGTTTCCCAAGGGAATCCACCTAGCCCTTCCCCAGTGGTGGAAGACATAAAATGCACTGATGCACAAGCACTGATGTTTCCTGATGATGAGGACATGGGAATACCACCTCATCGGAGTCCGCACGTCTCAGATGATGAAGAAACACAGGTGCCAACTGCTGCGTCTTTCTGCAGTGTGCAGACCGAACAGGAGGTCAGGGAGGAAGACTGTGTGGAAGACGATGCAGGGGACGATGAGGTCCTAGACCCCACATGGAATGAAGGTCATGCCACTGACTTTCATAGTTCAGAGGAAGAGGCAGTGGTGAAACTGAGCCAACAGCGTAGCAAAAGAGAGAGCAGGGGGCAAAAGCAGAACAGCCGCCTCCAAGAGAGTTCGCCTGCTACTGGCCACCGCCACCAGGGACTGAGCACCCCAAAGGCAGCTTCAAGGAGTTCCCTGGAATGGCACTTCTTTAAACAATGTGCTGACGACAAGACCCGAGTGGTTTGCACGCTGTGCCATCAGATCCTGAAGCGAGGCATTAACGTTCTGAACCTTAGCACAACCTGCATGACCAGTCATTTACATGCAAAACATGAACTGCAGTGGATTAAACACCTTAAAAGCAAGGAACTCACTCTGGCTCCCCCTGCTCCCTCTTCTGCTGCTGCCTCGGCCTCTTCCTCCACCTCGGGAGGAATGTTGGCACCTGCCGCCCACCAAACAGAGGATGTGCCACCGACAACACCAACTGTGTCACTAAGCATCTCCACCATGTCACACAGCAGCGTTCAGCTCTCCATCTCACAAACCTTGGAGAGAAAGCGTAAATTCCCACCTAGCCACCCTCGAGCCCTGGGCCTGAATGCAAGCATTTCTAAACTACTGGCCTTTGAAATGCTGTCATTCAGGCTGGTGGACACAGACAGCTTCAAACAGCTGATGTCCATGGCTGTCCCACAGTATGTTGTTCTCAGCCGCCACTACTTCTCCAAGACAGCCGTGCCTTCCCTGCACAACCAAGTATCCGATAAAATCAAGTGTGCACTGCGCAACACCATCTGTGGCAAGGTCCACCTAACCACAGATACGTGGACCAGTAAGCAAGGCCAGGGACGCTATATCTCCCTAACTGCAAACTGGGTAAATGTAGTGGCGGCTGGGCCGCAGGAGGAGAGTTCCTTGGCGCACGTCCTTCCTTGGCCAAGGATCGCAGGGCATCATTCTTTGCATCCTGTAGCCTCCTCCTCCTACTCGGCTTCCTCCTCCTCTGCTTCCACCAGCTCATCCAGTCAGCCACACACCTTCACCATCAACTTCAGCACAGCCCGGGGTAAACGTCAGCAGGCCATTCTGAAACTCATATGTTTGAGGGACAGGCCCCACACCGCGCAGGAGTGCTGGCGGGGTATTGAACAACAGACCGAAGAACGGGCCTCAAGCCCGGCCTGGTGGTGTGCGATAATGGGCGAAATCTCGTCGCAGCTCTGGGACTAGCCAGTTTGACGCACATCCCTTGCCTGGCGCATGTGCTGAATTTGGTGGTGCAGAAGTTCATTCACAACTACCCCGACATGTCAGAGCTGTTGCATGAAGTGCTGGCTGTCTGTGCGCGCTTCCGGCGTTCACATCCTGCCGCTGCTCGCCTGTCTGCGCTACAGCGTAACTTCGGCCTTCCCGCTCACCGCCTCATATGCGACGTGCCCACCAGGTGGAACTCCACCTTGCACATGCTGGAGAGACTGTGCGAGCAGCAGCAGGCCATAGTGGAGTTTCAGCTGCAGCACGCACGCGTCAGTCGCACTGCGGAACAGCACCACTTCACCACCAATGATTGGGCTTCCATGCGAGACCTGTGTGCCCTGTTGCGCTGTTTCGAGTACTCCACCAACATGGCCAGTGGCGATGACACCGTTATCATATCAGCGTTACAATACCACTTCTATGTCTCCTTGAGAAAACGCTTAGGGCGATGATGGAAAAGGAGGTGGCCCAGGAGGAAGAGGAGGATGAGGGGTCATTTTTAGCACTTTCAGGCCAGTCTGTTAGAAGTGGCTCAGAGGGAGGTTTTTTGCAACAGCAGAGGCCAGGTACAAATGTGGCCAGCCAGGGCCCACTACTGGAGGACGAGGAGGATGAGGAGGTGGAGGAAGATGAGGATGAAGCAGGTTCACAGCGGGGTGGCACCCGACACAGCTCAGGCCCATCACTGGTGCGTGGCTGGGGGGATATGGAGGACGATGACGATACGCCTCCCACAGAGGACAGCTTGTCCTTACCTCTGGGGAGCCTGGCACACATGAGCGACTACATGCTGCAGTGCCTGCGCAACGACAGCAGAGTTGCCCACACTTTAACGTGTGCGGACTACTGGGTTGCCACCCTGCTGGATCCCCGGTACAAAGACAATGTGCCCACCTTACTTCCTGCACTAGAGCGTGATAGGAAGATGCGCAAGAACAATCGCACGCTGGTAGAGGCGCTCCTGAGAGCATTGCCAAATGTCACAGGGGAACAGGTGGAAGCCCAAGGCGAAGGCAGAGGAGGAGCAAGAGGTCGCGAACGCAGCAGTGTCACGGCCAGCTCCTCTGAGGGCAGGGTTAGCATGGCAGAAATGTGGAAAAGTTTTGTCTCCACGCCACAGCTAACTGCACCACCACCTGATACGGAACGTGTTAGCAGGAGGCAGCATTTCACTAACATGGTTGAACAGTACGTCTGCACACCCCTCCATGTACTGACTGATGGTTCGGCCCCATTCAATTTCTGGGTCTCCAAATTGTCCACGTGGCCAGAGTTAGCATTTTATGCCTTGGAGGTGCTGGCCTGCCCGGCGGCCAGCGTTTTGTCTGAACGTGTATTCAGCACGGCAGGGGGCGTCATTACTGACAAACGCAGCCGCCTGTCCACAGCCGACGTGGACAAGCTGACGTTCATAAAAATGAACCAGGCATGGATCCCACATGACCTGTTCATCCCTTGTGCAGAATAGACATTTATAACTACCTCCCCTTAACCTTATATTCTTGTACTCCAGGGCACTTCTTTATTGAATCCTCTTTTTTTAATTTTACCATTATTTTGCAGGGCAACCCAAAGTTGAATGAACCTCTCCTACGTCTGGGTGCCAGGGGCCTAAATATCTGAAAGTGGCCTTTTCCATTGGTGGGTGACATGAAGCCTGATTCTCTGCTTTGGGACCTCTCTCCTCTGTCTGGGTGCTGGGGCCTAAATAACTAAAAGTGGCCTTCTCCGTTGGTGGGTGAAATTATGCCTCTTTTGCTGCTATGGGACCTCTCTCCTCTGTCTAGGTGTCAGGGGCCTAGCTTTCACATACTTGCTTGCTGTCTTGGTTGCAGACATTTAACTCTTTTTACTGTCTAATGACCGCCCCATTGTCTGGGTGTCAGTGGCCTACATAAATGATAATGGCCTGTTCCATTGCAGGTTGACCTGAGGCCTGTGTTTCTGTTACAGGACCGCTCTCCTCTTTGCGGGTGCCATTTCCCTGAGTCTGTGAATGAGGCCTGTGGCACTGCAGGCAGACATGAATCCTTTTTGGCTGTGATGAGATGATGATCCCACAGGACCTGTGCCTCCCTTGTGCAGAATAGACATTTATAACTGCCTCCCCCTCAACCATGTATTCTTGTACTCCGGGGCACTTTATTGAATCCTCATTTTTTTAAACTTTACCATGATCTTGCGGTGCAACCCAAAGTTGAATGAACCTCTCCTCTGTCTGGGTGGTGGGGCCAAAATAACTGAAAGTGGCCTTCTCCAGTGGTGGGTGAAATGACTCATGATTCCTTGCTGTGGGACCTCTCTCCTCTGTCTGGGTGGTGGTGCATAAATAACTGAAAGTGGCCTTCTCCAGTGGTGGGTGAAATGACGCATGATTCCTTGCTGTGGGACCTCTCTCCTCTATCTGGGTGCTGGGCCGAAATAACGGAAAGTGGCCTTCTCCAGTGGTGGGTGATATGACACATGATTCCTTGCTGTGGGACCTGTATCCTCGGTTTGGGTGCTGGGCCGAAATAACTGAAAGTGGCCTTCTCTAGTGGTGGGTGAAATGACGCATGATTCCTTGCTGTGGGACCGCTCTCCTCTGTCTGGGTGTTGGGTCCGAAATAACTGAAAGTGGCCTTCTCCAGTGTTGGGTGATATGACGCATGATTCCTTGCAGTGGGACCTCTCTTCAATTGATATTGGTTAAATTTTATTTATTTTATTTTAATTAATTTCCCTATCCACATTTGTTTGCAGGGGATTTACCTATATTTTGCTGCCTTTGGCAGCCCTCTAGCCCGTTCCTGGACTATTTTACAGCCTTTTTAGTGCCTAAAAGTTCGGGTCCCCATTCACTTCAATGGGGTTCGGGTTCGGATAAAGTTCGGATCCCGAACATTTTCGGGAAGTTCGGCCGAACTTCCCAAACCCGAACTTCCAGGTGTTCGCTCATCTCTACTTATTAACTGTTTTGTGGTAAAGTAAGAAAATGACAGCCCTTTTTGGCGTGTATTAGTGGCAGAAAAGAGTATTATTTGCCGTTCAGCGATGCAGTTATATCTTCTAAAGCCTTTTTTTGCGTGTATTAGTGGCAAAAAAGTATTATTTGCCGTCCAGCGGTGCAATTATATGTTCCAAAGCCTTTTTTTGGCATGTATTAGTGGGGGGAAAAAAGAGCTTATTAACAATTGTGTGGTGAAGTGAGAAAATTACAGCCCTTTTTGTTGTGTATTAATAGCAAAAAATATATATTATTTGCCTTTCAGTGATGCAGTTATAGGTTCTAAAGCCTTTATTGGCGTGTATTAGTGGGGGAAAATGGCTTTTTAGCTGTTGTGTGGTAAAGTGAGAAAAGAGTCCCTGTGTGTTTTAAAATTCACCTGCCTTTTGAAGTCTATGGCGTTTCACCCGGTTCGCCCGTTTGTCAACATTTGCGGAAGTTCACGTTCACCGTTCGTGAACGGAAAATTCTATGTTTGCGACATCTCTACTTATTTGATCTAACATTAAGTCAGACAGAGAAGTGACAGGCTCTGCACAGGGCAGGGGCAGAGGCCTAAATGTTTCTGGCGCAGGCACAGGTCGCAGCAGGGGTCACTTTCAGAAGCCTGAGCTCACAGTGTCAGCTAGCGGTCATGTCTTGACCAGCAAACCAACGGTTTTTGAATTGTTGACTTGGTCATCCACTTCATCCCAAGTGACATCAGACACTGCCAGCCAAGAGTCGGTGGGTTCGTCAGACAAAACCCTTAGTTGGCATGGCCTGGGAGCAGGCCCTGTGCCCTCACCTGTCCTCATCCTGCCTCTGTCCTTTTCTGTTCCCTCAGCCAGAGAAGTATTATATGCTGTGGGCTCCGCTCCACTATACAGCGAGGATGAGCTACTAGAGGACCATCAGCAGCTACTGCCCAGCCAAGAACTGGAGGAGACATCCACCTCTTCCTCCAGTAGTCGGTCAAGTAGTGATGAGAAGAGTGGGAGCTGGTGTTGCGAGCGGTCAGTCTCCTGGCTCACAGATCTGAGGAGGACATCAGTGATGTGCAGACAATACTCGATGATGATGTAGCTGATCTCATTTGGGAGCCGGGTGACTAAGGAGCTTCATCATCATCAGGAGAAGAGGGTGGCAGCTTGCACGTGAGGCAGCGGAGGATAAGGGTGGAAGGTCGGGAGCCAAACGTGCTAGGGGTAGACCACCCGCTTTGCAGGAGCCTTCCTGCCCGCAAAGTAGTAGTGCAGGGGTTCACGGAGGTAGCAGTCAATCAGTGCCGAGTGTTGGTGGTAAAATCACCAACTCTGCAGTGTGGCAGTTTTCTGTTAAGCCGTCGGAGGAGGTGAACATGGTCATTTGCCGAATCTATGGGCAGAAGGTGAAGCATGGCAAGGGTGCCAATGTTGGCACCACAGCCCTGCGTCAACATATGCAGCATCACCATAAAGAGAACCGTAGCTCCAATGTGGTTGTCCAGCATGCCGCAGCAACCGCTTCATCACCCAGTGGCACGCACCCGATTTCAGGCAGTCAAGGCTCCACCATCTCAGCCGAAAGAATCTGTCTGACCTTCCCATCTGCTGATCCTAATGCTCCTGCTTCTCCTCCTCCTAGTCAGTCATTCATCAGCAATCGATCTCCAAAGTGATTTCCAAGAGACAACAGTATGCATGTACTCATCCAACGGCACAGAAGCTGAACATGCTCCTGGCCAGGTTGCTGGTGCTGCAGTCCCTCCCTTTCCAAGTGGTGGACTCTGCATCTTTCAGAGAACTTATGGCTTGTGCCAAGCCAAAGTTGAGAGTCCCAAGCCATAATTTTTTTGCCAAAATGGCAGTACCTGCACAAATATGTAGAACAGAAGGTGGGCCAGTCCTTGAGCCTGTTGATGTCTGCCAAAGTGCATGGCAGTGCCAATGTGTGGAGCTATAACTACGGTCAAGGACAAAATATGTCCTTTACAGCCCACTGGGTAAATGTGATTCCTGCCCAACCAAACAAGCAACTTGGCCAGTTGATGAAACTTCCGCCTTCAGGTTCTCACGCCATTGGTCCTGCGACAATGTCCGCCTCTGCCTCCTCATCCTCCACCGTGTCCTCAGCCAGAACTGCAGAGACAATTCACAGTGCTCCTCCAGTATACCACATGTGCAGGGCACAGCCTTGTCACACTGTTCTACATCTTGTTTGCCTGGGGGAACTGAGTCACATAGGGGAGGAACTGCTCCTTGTCCTTCATAAAGAAATTGAATGCTGGTTTTCTCCACGACAACTCAAAATCGGAACCATGGTTACCGACAACGGGAAGAACATGGTGTCGGCGCTGCGTCATGGAGGGCTGAGCCATGTGCCCTGCATGGCTGATGTGTTCAATCATGTTGTCAAGCGGTTCCTGAAGTCTTCCACCCATCTGCAAGGCATGTGTACACCACCAGGCACACCCTCCTTTACCTGCAGCGGCAGAACAGGGTCCCCTAACATAGGCTGATATGCGATGTTTCCACTCGTTGGAATTCCACCCACCATATGTTGTACAGACTATACGAACAGAGAAAGGCCATCAATGATTTATTGATGATCCAAGCGGACAGGAGTACTCCCCTGAGTAACTTCGATGTCAGTCAGTGGCAGCTCATGCGTGACACCTGCCATTTGCTCAAGCCCTTTGAGGATGTCACTTTGTCAGTCGCCAGTACTATGGGATGAACAACGTCATTCCACTGCTTCATATCCTGGAACAGATGCTGGTAGATCTGGCTGGTCAGGGGACTGGAGACCTGGTGCCTAAATCTCACGGCCACATGAGCCCTGTGGGGGCTGAACTGGAGGAGGAGGAGGAGGAGGAGAAGGACATTGGAGCACAAGTAATGTGTAGCGAAATGGGTGGTTTTTCTACACAGGTGACAGGAGAGGAGGAGCAGGAGCAGCTGGAGGAACAAGAGGGAGATGAGGAAGATGAGGCAGATGACCCAGGCACACCGTGGCAGTCTGCAGTGGAGATGGAGGCAGGGAGTCCCTCCGAGTCACTTGCGCAAATGGCCCGCTGCATGCTCACTTGCTAGGGTAGTGACAGCCAAATTGTCACCATTCAGCAGAGGGATGACTTCTGGATCTCCACCTTGTTGAACTCTCGCTACCAGTCCAAAATGGGGGCCTTTTTTACACCCGCTGAGAGGGAGGAAAAACTGAACTACTTTAGCGACCTACTATGTAGTCAGTGGGCTGCTGCCTATCGGCACCATCATCCATCCTCTCGCAGGTTTGAGCGGGGGGCCCTCTGCACTCTCATTCCACTGCCATGGCTGCTGTGGCAAGGTGGGTGGGGGTAGGAGAAGTACCAGCTCCATCAGCAGCAGCTTGAGTCTAGAGTCGATGATTAGCAGCTTTCTTAACTCGCCTACTGAAGAAACTACTCAACAGCAGCAGCAGCTAGACCTGGAGCACAACCTGAACCAGCAGGTGGTGGAATACTTGGACAGCACCCTACTACCCTACATTTAAAATCTGCCGGACTACTGGGCAGTCAGACTGGATTTGTGGCCGTAACTGGCCGAGTTTGCCCTGGAAAAGCTGTCCTGCCCAGCCAGTAGTGTGGCATCAGAGCGGGTGTTTGGTGCGGCGGGGGCCATAGTTACCCCATGGAGAACTCGCCTGTCCACCCAAAATGCAGAGAGACTGACCTTTGTAAAGATGAATCAGGCATGGATCAGCCAGCATTTCCATTCACCAATCCCTGATGCATCAGATTATATCACCCATGCTGCCTCACCTAAACCTTGACAAAAGAGACCCGTTTCTTCTGGATACCTGCCGCAGGTACTATTTTGATGCTGCCACCTGCCTGATGCCACACATCTGATGCCAAGTGCTCCTTCTTACACCAACCATCGTCAGCCAGTGCTGTTATTGCCACCCACCTCCCCGCTCTGTCAGTGGGTCACTCTGTGGTCTCCCAATGCTGTTGCCACCTCACCACTCAGATCTCCTCATGCTGCTGCTGCCACCTCCACACTATGTCACCTTGCCACTCTGTGGCCTCCTCATGCTGCTGCTACCTCAACGCTACATAAATGGGTCACTGGGCCACTCTGTGGACTTCTCAAGTGCCACTATTTGGCCTTTGTGGCCCGGTTGGCATCATCATTTATTTGACCCTTCTTCCTTTTAGAAGAAAGGAAAAATGAGATGCACAATAGATCCTGTCTGTGTAGCAGCTGTAAGTCCTACACAGAATTGGCTTATGATTTGGTAGCCAAAAGCAGTAGTGGGTACAAAACACAGAAGACATGCAAATATTCCATTGACATGTCATCTCTGTTTTAGATCCGCCCCTGTTTTTTTTTTTTTTTGCATTAGCAATACTGATGGATTATGGAGCAAAGGCTGACCAAGTGAAGGTGGATGCTCCACAGACAGGATCCGTTTTTTGTGGGTTATTGTTCTAACGGATCAGAGAAAGGGCAAAATAATCAGTGACATCAACCCAAACTTACTGCTGACACCCTCTCCACTCGGTCGGGGGGGCTCCACTTGTATAAGCATTTAATAGAACAGGTTCTGTAGACATCTACTGTATGTGGAATCAGCTGACGACTGTGTAAAAGGAGTGTGCACTTTCACACTAAATTAGGATCTTGGGCCTCTGCAGGCTTCTTTATACCTGGCGCTAATATCAACCTGTAAGGCTGAGTTCACACTTGAGTCATTTGGTCAGTTTTGGCCCCGTAACTGCAAAAATAAGTGAAGTGTGCAGTAATTCTAAGAGTGACGCCTGTCATGTGCGTGTCATACTGACTCACAGTATTGTTTCACTACCACAGCAGACTCCCTATGCGAGTTATTGCAAGGCCCAGTGTTCTACACCACTATACATGCTCTCTGCAGCAAGGAAATGTTTTTTAACATAATTTGCCACAAATAAATTTGAATCGAATATTTTCGGAAAATTCGGCGAACTATCCAAATCGAATTTTTGAGAATATCACTCATCTCTAGTTATTATCTTGGCCACTACTTTTCAAAAACTGTTAGCCAGAACCTTTTCCAAAATCACCAAACTGGAGGGAGACCTCATGTGGACCTATTGTCCATGAGGTGGTCGATTACAGTCATCATTGTCTATGACCTTCTTTCCAATTCTTTTTACTTTAAAGATCTTTTAATGACCTTGCAGTAGAGATTAAGATCCAATGTCTCCCCCTCTCCGTGTCCCAGTTACATCAGAGGCAGATTTAATGCGTCTCCTATTTTTATAGCCTTGATGATAGAACCGTCAAACAATGCCTGTGTTCTTTGTTTAATCTTCTACCATTGATGCAAATCTACTTGTCGAACCCCCATCACAAGTTAATTTACAGCTCACCAAGGCTGCTGCCAAATCTTGCTCTAGCATTTGGAATTATAAATTGGGCACTTGTAGTTTATGACTCGCCCTAAATCTGGGCTATGAGAACATTGATCACATCTGGATAGACTATGGCTCTCTGTATCTTGCAAGCGGATTTTACAATTAATTCTGCAACCCACTGTGTCAGCCACTGTGCAGCCGGAGAAGACGGGACTGTTTTCAATATTTTATTGCATTGGTAATTAACTTTTCAAGAGCATTTTAATGCTTTATCTTAAAACTGAATGCATATTTTGACTTTTTCTCTGTTTGCAATGGAAAGTAAAACATCCAGTATTCCAGACCCTCTCTAAATTCCAGTGCTACCGTTTCATCATTGTTCTCCAGCAGCCTTTAGTAATTTTGTGTCAAGGTGACTTTCCTCTGTCTTTATTAAGATCAGATGTTAATGCAATTAATTAAAAGATATTGCTGCATAAGTACATCTATTGCTAGAGATGAAACAACAGAATACAGGTTAGAGGGGGCAATGCAGCTGCATATTCACTCTGAGTCGGTATGCTATGAGAAAAGAAGCAACATGGATGTAAGCAGGGGTGGGATTCAAATTCTTAACAAGAGTTTCCCGATCCAGGCATGATAGCATAACTGCCATTCATGATGGTATTATAATGACTTGCACTGTCATTGTTATACAAGTGGTGGCCCTGAGCAAAAGAGTGGGACCCTAAATGCCTCCTCCTAACTATTGTGCTAATAATAAAGTCACATTAAGTCATTTCAAAAGATGGTGTACAGAGAGTTGTATTGATGATCTCTTGCACTTTTAGGCATCTTAAAATATTAGAGGCAAAAGCCTCAAGGTATACGTCCCTTACCCAAACAACAAAATAATGTACATAAATATATTGTTGTTAAATGATACTTCAACTAAATATTCTGAAAATGCAGTGGTTAAATATGATCTCCATACTCTTACTAAACAAAGCTCATTATATAATGAACAATATTAAAAATAAAAAAACACTATATAAGGCTCATGTAAGAGTGCAACACCATGACCACTCAAATTATCACTACATAGTGGCTGAATATTTGTGCCATACTATTATTGAATAAAAAACAGTATACAAAGACCAATAATACCAATATTGCTATACCAGAACCAAATAATACCACCATACAGTGATAAAATATGACCTCCATACTGTTATGGACTGAAACACAAGATTCAAAGCCAATATTACAGTCTAAATGATACTACAAATATTACAAATACACCATGACTAATACTTTTTCCACCACATAGTGACTGAATATCACCATACTATTGCTGAATAAAAACCACAACACAAAGACCAATATTACTACTACAAAGTTACTATACAGTGGTAGAAACCAGTTTTGCATAGGTGCAGTGTAGATTGTATAAGTTATCACAAAGCGATTAAATCCAGTGACTCACAGTTGACATCTCTTATTGGAATTCAGTTTTACCATCTTTTCTATTTTGCCCAGACCACTATGATGACTTCTTCCAGCCTCAACTCAGTGCCCGCAAATACCACACTTAAACAGTAACAACCTACTCTATGCCCCCATACAATAAAAAATAGGCATCTTTGTGCCGCCTAATATGCATCAGGGCCCTCTCAGAGGCTATAGTGCCGTCTCAACTGTTATAGTGCTCCCTTGTATGTAATAGCACCACTCATATGTTACACAGTCCCTTCAAATGTTACTGTGTCACTTCATTGTTTATAGTGCCCCTTCTCTGTTTATAGCGCCCCCCCCCCGCATTTTATATTCCTCCCAATTTGTTTATAGTGCCCTTTCTTTGCTTAATTCCCCCTCACCATTTACTGTGCCCCCACTCCTGTGATAGCGTTCACTTTTTTTTTTTTATAGTGCCCCTTCACAGAAAATAATACCTCTTTCCTCCCCTTACCCTGATCATCAAAAAAGTAGAACAGCTGGGCTGAGCCCTCTTCCAGCCTTTGCCACATGTGCCAGGATGTTGATGTCCTGAACCGCTATTCAGTGTCCAGTGTCCTAGAGAATGGCAATGCAGAGATTCTATGGCTCCCTAGTTTTCCATAGTATCAATAGTTAAATGTAATGCTCCCACCACCAAAAATTTTTAATTGAAGGGGGCATCTGGTCAGCATCCCACTTCTCCACAGTTCTCCAAATCGGCTACTTATTTAATTCAAAGAGGTACAATGGAAATTAGGGACAGTGGGAATCACAGCAGTCTGACACATGCAGTACTGTATTCACTTTTAATACCTGTCAAATTGTCTCTGTATCCCAGATTAAAATAGGAAAATCCCAAATTAATAATAATTACCAAGTTATTTTATCATGTTGTATACTATGTGTTTTCTATAATAGAACAGAAAAATTCCTGCTTTTCCCCCTAATAGCAAAGTTTTGTTGGAAGCCAGAAGTTACTTTATAATCAATGAGATACATGAGGACAGATGATCAAATAGAGGAACAATGGAGCCCAAGTGTTCAGTGAAACATGAAATTAAACATCAAGTAAGTCTGTTCAGTCACCCCTCTGTTCCTACTTCTTCCTAAATCCTTAGGTGACACAATGTGATACACGTAGAGAACCCAATGTCGGATCTGTATTGTTATGTGACATCGGGAAAGAGCGTTGATCCATTGAAACAACAGAAGAGAAGAATTCTCACCAACAAAAACATCCATAGAAGCAAAAACATTTCAATGTAATAGAAAACGACAAGGGAGTTATGTTGAAGAGCCAACAAACTTTAAAATTCATTGTATTTGGAGGATGTGTGTGTATAGCATAAATGTATCCCCCCCCCCCCCAAATATCTCTCAGATATGCCCTATCAGGGTATATGGACCTCACAGTAGGGTTTCCTGCTCAGGCGCTCCTTTATGAACTAGACAGAACTACTGTAAAGTCTAAGGCCTCATTCACAGTTCCGTGTCTGTTTGACATCCGTAAAAAAAAAAATCAGTGTTTCATCCGTGAAGATGTCAGTGAAGGATCCATGTTTGGTCAGTGTGTCTGTTTTTTGTCCTCCATGTGTCATCCTTAATCCATGGATGTTAAAAGCATTTCTTATCAGTGGTCAGCAAAAAACAGACCAAACAGGGACACAACACAGATGCCATCTGTGTTGTGTCCGTGTTTTTTCATGGATCCACGGTCAGTAAAAAACATACTGATATGTGAACAGACATATGAAAATCAATAGGTACGTGTGCTGTCCGCAGAAAATGGCAACACCACATGTCAGTGAAAAACTGAAATGTGAACGATGCCTAAAATAAAACAATAATCACTCTTCCAAATATATTTTATTAGTCATGGAGGTTACATTTTTCCGGTAAAGATCAACAAAAGTAATTATTCACGTCACTAAATTCAAGGTGGCGTTGTCTATTTTACGTTACATGGCAGGCGAGTACGGAATGCATCACCTAGAGGAAGTCACTGCGATTTTGAGAATTGGCTCAAGAGTGGGGACCGAAAACCACAATTCACATTGCAAAATCCTGTTACAATATTTTAACGTAGGCAATCTGGGTATCAGTAATAACAAGTAGTGATGAGCGGCAGGTGCCATATTCGATTTCGACTAAATTCGCGAATATTCGATAGAATATTCGTTTCCTATTTGTCGAAATCGAATATTCGTCATTATTCTAGTTATCGCGACTAATATGCGATTTAAATAATCGCGTATTGCGATTTTAACTTAAGGCTACTTTCCTATTGGTTTCATATCTAGAATTATAGTGAAGATGAAGAATATGACGAATGTATTCGTCATATTCCTCGAAACGAAGATAACAAAGTATTCTCCATCTTCGTTTTAGCTACCTATTCGTCATCTTCGCTAATTCTAGCAATCAAATCGGAGGGTTGACTATAGAGACTGCTGTGTTCAATTCGCTATGCGATTATATTACTTAGCTTTTTTTAAAAATAAATAGAATAATTATATTACTTGATAATTATTATAATTATTCTATTTATATAAAAAAAAAATAATAATATAATCGCATAGCGAATTAAACACAGCTGTCTCTATAGTCAACCTTCCTATTTGATTGCTAGAATTTACGAAGTTGACGAATATGGAGCTAAAACGAAGATGGAGAATACTTTGTTATCTTCGTTTTGAGGAATATGACGAATACATTTGTCATATTCGCTAATTCTACCAAGCCAACCATACATGGGAACGTCTCCATACTAAAATGTACTGTCGGATTTGAGAATTACGTTGAAATTGCAATGCGATTAATATGACTTGAATTAATCGCATTGCGATTTCTACTTAGACCTGGTTTACTATGGTTGGCTTGGTAGAATTAGCGAATATGACGAATGTATTCGTCATATTCCTCAAAACGAATATAACTAAGTATTCTCCATCTTCGTTTTAGCAACCATAAGTAGAGATGAGCGAACAACTGGATGTTCGGGTTCGAGAAGTTCGGCCGAACTTCCCGAAAATGTTCGGGTTCGGGATCCGAACTCGACCTGAACTTTATCCCGAACCCGAACCCCATTAAAGTCAATGGGGACCCGAACTTTTAGGCACTAAAAAGGCTGTAAAATAGTCCAGGAACGGGCTATATCAACCACCACCGGAGAAGGCCACTCTCAGTTATTTCGGCCAGCACCCAGACCGAGGAGAGAGGTCCCACAGCAAGGAATCATGCGTCATATCACCCACCACTGGAGAAGGCCATTTTCAGTTATTTAGGCCCCAGCACCCAGTCAGAGGATACAGGTCCCACAGCAAGGAATCATGCGTCATATCAACCACCACCGGAGAAGGCGACTCTCAGTTATTTCGGCCCAGCACCCAGACAGAGGAGAGAGGTCCACAGCAAAGAATCATGCGTCATATCACCCACCACTGGAGAAGGCCATTTTCAGTTATTTAGGCCCCAGCACCCAGTCAGAGGAGAGAGGTCCCACAGGAAGGAATCATGCATCATATCACACACCACTGGAGAAGGCCATTTTCAGTTATTTAGGCCCCAGCACCCAGTCAGAGGAGAGAGGTCCCACAGCAAGGAATCATGCGTCATATCACCCACCACCGGAGAAGGCCACTCTCAGTTATTTCGGCCCTGCACCCAGACAGAGGAGAGAGGTCCCACAGCAAGGAATCATGCGTCATATCAACCACCACCGGAGAAGGCCACTTTCAGTTATTTAGGCCCAGCACCCAGACAGAGGAGAGAGGTCCCACAGCAAGGAATCATGCATCATATCAACCACCACTGGAGAAAACCTTTTCAGTTATTTAGGCCCCAGCAGCCAGACAGAGGAGAGAGGTCCCACAGCAAGGAATCATGCGTCATATCACCCACCACTGGAGTAGGCCATTTTCAGTTATTTAGGCCCCAGCAACCAGTCAGAGGAGAGAGGTCCCACAGCAAGGAATCATGCGTCATATCACCCACCACCGTAGAAGACCACTTTCAGTTATTTCGGCCCAGCACCCAGACAGAGGAGAGAGGTCCCACAGCAAGGAATCAAGCGTCATATCAACCACCACCGGAGAAGGCCACTTTCAGTTATTTAGGCCCAGCACCCAGACAGAGGAGAGAGGTCCCACAGCAAGGAATCATGCGTTATATCAACCACCACCGGAGAAGGCCACTCTCAGTTATTTCGGCCCCACCACCGAGATATAGGAGAGGTTCATTCAACTTTGGGTTGCACCGCAAGATCATGGTAAAGTTAAAAAAATGAGGATTCAATAAAGAAGTGCCCCGGAGTACAAGAATACATGGTTGAGGGGGAGGCAGTTATAAATGTCTATTCTGCACAAGGGAGGCACAGGTCCTGTGGGATCCATGCCTGGTTCATTTTTATGAACGTCAGCTTGTCCACGTTGGCTGTGGACAGGCGGCTGCGTTTGTCAGTAATGACGCCCCCTGCCGTGCTGAATACACGTTCAGACAAAACGCTGGCCGCCGTGCAGGCACCTCCAAGGCATAAAATGCTAACTCTGGCCACGTGGCCAATTTGGAGACCCAGAAGTTGAATGGGGCCGAACCATCAGTCAGTACATGGAGGGGTGTGCAGACATACTGTTCAACCATGTTAGTGAAATGCTGCCTCCTGCTAACGCGTTCTGTATCAGGTAGTGGTGCAGTTAGCTGTGGCGTGGAGTCAAAACTTTTCCACATTTCTGCCATGCTAACCCTGCCCTCAGAGGAGCTGGCCATGACACAGCTGCATTGGCGACCACTTGCTCCTCCTCTGCCTTCGCCTTGGGCTTCCACCTGTTCCCCTGTGACATTTGGGGATGCTCTCAGGAGCGCCTCTACCAGCGTGCGCTTGTACTTGCGCATCTTCCTATCACGCTCCAGTGCAGGAAGTAAGGTGGGCACATTGTCTTTGTACCGGGGATCCAGCAGGGAGGCAACCCAGTAGTCCGCACACGTTAAAATATGGGCAACGCTGCTGTTGTTGCGCAGGCACTGCAGCATGTAGTCGCTCATGTGTGCCAGGCTCCCCAGAGGTAAGGACAAGCTGTCCTCTGTGGGAGGCGTATCGTCATCGTCCTCCGTATCCCCCCAGCCACGCACCAGTGATGGGCCTGAGCTGTGTCGGGTGCCACCCCGCTGTGAACCTGCTTCATCCTCATCCTCCTCCACCTCCTCCTCATCCTCCTCATCCTCCAATAGTGGGCCCTGGCTGGCCACATTTGTACCTGGCCTCTGCTGTTGCAAAAAAACACTTCTAACAGACTGGCCTGAAAGTGCTAAAAATGACCCCTCATCCTCCTCCTCCTCCTCCTGGGCCACCTCCTCTTCCATCATCGCCCTAAGCGTTTTCTCAAGGAGACATCGAAGTGGTATTGTAACGCTGATAACGGTGTCATCGCCACTGGCCATGTTGGTGGAGTACTCGAAACAGCGCAACAGGGCACACATGTCTCGCATGGAGGCCCAATCTTTGGTGGTGAAGTGGTGCTGTTCCGCAGTGCGACTGACGCGTGCGTGCTGCAGCTGAAATTCCACTATGGCCTGCTGCTGCTCGCACAGTCTCTCCAGCATGTGCAAGGTGGAGTTCCACCTGGTGGGCACGTCGCATATGAGGCGGTGAGCGGGAAGGCCGAAGTTCCGCTGTAGCGCAGACAAGCGAGCAGCGGCAGGATGTGAACGCCGGAAGCGCGCACAGACGGCCCTCACTTTATGCAGCAGCTCTGACATGTTGGGGTAGTTGTGAATGAACTTCTGCACCACCAAATTCAGCACATGCGCCAGGCAAGGGATGTGCGTCAAACCGGCTAGTCCCAGAGCTGCGAAGAGATTTCGCCCATTATCGCACACCACCAGGCCGGACTTGAAGCCCACCGGCAGAAACCACTCGTCGGTCTGTTGTTCAATACCCCGCCACAACTACTGCGCGGTGTGGGGCCTGTCCCCCAAACATATGAGTTTCAGAATGGCCTGCTGACGTTTACCCCGGGCTGTGGTGAAGGTGGGTGGCTGACTGGATGAGCTGATGGAAGCAGAGGAGGAGGAAGCCGAGTAGGAGGAGGAGGCTACAGGAGGCAAAGAATGATGCTCTGCGATCCTTGGCGGCGGAAGGACGTGCGTCAAGGAACTCTCCGCCTGCGGCCCAGCCGCCACTACAATTACCCAGTGTGCAGTTAGGGAGATGCTTAGTGGTCCACGTGGCCGTGCTTAGTGGTCCACGTATCTGTGGTTAGGTGGACCTTGCCACAGATGGCGTTGCGCAGTGCACACTTGATTTTATCGGATACTTGGTTGTGCAGGGAAGGCACGGCTGTCTTGGAGAAGTAGTGGCGGCTGAGAACAACATACTGTGGGACAGCCATGGACATCAGCTGTTTGAAGCTGTCTGTGTCCACCAGCCTGAATGACAGCATTTCAAAGGCCAGTAGTTTAGAAATGCTGGCATTCAGGCCCAGGGCTCGAGGGTGGCTAGGTGGGAACATACGCTTTCTCTCCAAGGTTTGTGAGATGGAGAGCTGAACGCTGCCGTGTGACATGGTGGAGATGCTTGGAGACACAGGTGGTGTTGTCGGTGGCACATCCTCTGTTTGGTGGGCGGCAGGTGCCAACATTCCTCCCGAGGCGGAGGAAGAGGCTGAGGCAGCAGCAGAAGAGGGAGCAGGGGGAGCCAGAGTGAGTTCCTTGCTTTTAAGGTGTTTACTCCACTGCAGTTCATGCTTTGCATGTAGATGCCTGGTCATGCAGGTTGTGATAAGGTTCAGAACGTTAATGCCTCGCTTTAGGATCTGATGGCACAGCGTGCAAACCACTCGGGTCTTGTCGTCAGCACATTGTTTAAAGAAGTGCCATGCCAGGGAACTCCTTGAAGCTGCTTTGGGGTGCTCGGTCCCTGGTGGCGGTGGCCAGTAGCAGGCGAACTCCCTTGGCGGCGGCTGGTCTGCTTTTGCCCCCTGCTCCCTCTTTTGCTACGCTGTTGGCTCGGTCTCACCACTGCCTCGTCCTCTGAACTATGAAAGTCAGTGGCACGACCTTCATTCCATGTGGGGTCTAGGACCTCATCATCCCCTGCATCGTCTTCCACACAGTCTTCCTCCCTGACCTCCTGTTCGGTCTGCACACTGCAGAAAGACGCAGCAGTTGGCACCTATGTTTCGCCATCAGAGACGTGCGGACTCCGATGAGGTGGTATTCCCATGTCCTCATCATCAGGAAACATCAGTGGTTGTGCATCAGTGCATTCTATGTCTTCCACCACTGGGGAAGGGCTAGGTGGATTCCCCTGGGAAACCCTGCCAGCAGAGTCTTCAAACAGCATAAGAGATTGCTGCATAACTTGAGGCTCTGACAACTTCCCTGATATGCATGGGGGTGATGTGACAGACTGATGGGCTTGGTTTTCAGGTGCCACCTGTGAGCTTTCTGCAGAAGACTGGGTGGGAGATAATGTTGTGAATATGCTGGATCCACTGTCGGCCACCCAATTGACTAGCGCCTGTACCTGCTCAGGCCTTAACATCCTTAGAACGGCATTGGGCCCCACCAAATATCGCTGTAAATTCTGGCGGGTACTGGAACCTGAGGTAGTCTGTTCACTAGGACGTGTGGCTGTGGCAGAATGGCCACGTGCTCTCCCAGCACCAGAGGGTACACTAACACCACCACGACCGTGTCCGCGTCCCTTACTAGATGTTTTCCTCATTTTTACCGTTCACCAAGCACCACAATAAGGAAAAAAATATTTGACCCAATGTATTGATTTCAAATTTAGGCCTTTTTTTTACAGGCACCTAACACTATCTGCCTATTACACTAATATAGGCACAGCAGTAACCACTGATTTAGGGGAATATCTCTTTTAGGGATAGTATTTAGGCCCTGGATGAAAGGTATCCTTTTATGGACAGATTTACACTTGGCCTGCAACAGCTGGGACAAAAGATTCAGGGTATTGCTATTTTCACAATTGAATTTCACCCCAGAACAAAATATATGTTTTGACGGACACTATGAAATCTGGCCTGCAAATGCTCGGACACCAGAATCAGGGTATTGCTATTTTGCCAGATTAATTTCACCCCAGAAAAAAATATATTTTTTAGCGAACACTATGAAATCTGGCCTGCATCTGCTTGGACACCAGATTCAGGGTATTGCTATTTTGCAAAAATAATTTCACCCCAGAACAAAATATGTGTTTTGGCAGACACGATGAAATCAGGCCTGCAACTGCTGGGACACCAGATTCAGGGTATTGCTATTTTGACAGATTAATTTCACCCCAGAACAAAATATATGTTTCAGCAGACACTATGAAATCTGACCTGCAACTGCTGGGACACCAGAATCAGGGTATTGCTATTCTGCCAGATTAATTTCACCCCAGAACAAAATATATGTTTTAGCGGACACTATGAAATCTGGCCTGCAACTGCTGGGACACCAGAATCAGGGTATTGCTATTTTGCCAGAATAATTTCACCCCAGAGCAAAATATGTCTTTTGGCAGACACTATGAAATCTGGCCTGCAACTGCTGGGACACCAGATTCAGGGTATTGCTATTTTGCAAAAATAATTTCACCCCAGAACAAAATATGTGTTTTGGCAGACACTATGAAATCTGGCCTACAACTGCTGGGACACCAGAATCAGGGTATTGCTATTTTGCCAGATTAATTTCACCCCAGAACAAAATATATGTTTTAGCGGACACTATGAAATCTGGCCTGCAACTGCTGGGACATCAGATTCAGGGTATTGCTATTTTGCAAAATTAATTTCAACCCAGAACAAAATATGTGTTTTGGCAGACACTATGAAATCTGGCCTGCAACTGCTGGGACACCAGATTCAGGGTATTGCTATTTTGCCAGATTAATTTCACCCCAGAACAAAATATATGTTTCAGCAGACACTATGAAATCTGGCCTGCAACTGCTGGGACACCAGAATCAGGGTATTGCTATTTTGCCAGATTAATTTCACCCCAGAACAAAATATATGTTTTAGCAGACACTATGAAATCTGGCCTGCAACTGCTGGGACACCAGAATCAGGGTATTGCTATTTTGCCAGGTTAATTTCACCCCAGAGCAAAATATGTCTTTTGGCAGACACTATGAAATCTGGCCTGCAACTGCTGGGACACCAGATTGAGGGTATTGTTATTTTGCAAAAATAATTTCACCCCAGAACAAAATATGTGTTTTGGCAGACACTATGAAATCTGGCCTGCAGCTGCTGAGACGCCAGATTCAGGGTATTGCTATTTTGCCAGATTAATGTCACCCCGGAACAAAATATATGTTTTAGCGGACACTATGAAATCTGGCCTGCAACTGCTCGGACACCAGAATCAGGGTATTGCTATTTTGGCAATTGAATGTCACCTCAGAACAAAATATATGTTTTAGCGGACACTATGAAATCTGGCCTGCAACTGCTCGGACACCAGAATCAGGGTATTGCCATTTTGCCAGATTAATTTCACCCCAGAACAAAATATATGTTTTAGCGGACACAATGAAATCTGGCCTGCTACTGCTGGGACACCAGATTCAGTGTATTGCAATTTTGCAAAATTAATTTCACCCCAGAACAAATTATGTGTTTTGGCAGACACTATGAATCCTGGCGTGCAACAGCTGGGACACCAGATTCAGGGTATTGCTATTTTGGCAATTGAATTTCACCCCAGAACAAAATATGTGTTTTGGCAGACACTATGAAATCTGGCCTGCAAATGCTGGGACACCCGAATCAGGGTATTGCTATTTTGCAAAATTAATTTCACCCCAGAACAAATTATGTGTTTTGGCAGACACTATGAAATCTGGCCTGCAACTGCTGGGACACCAGATTCAGGGTATTGCTATTTTGCCAGATTAATTTCACCCCAGAACAAAATATATGTTTTAGCGGACACTATGAAATCTGGCCTGCAACTGCTGAGACACCAGAATCAGGGTATTGCTATTTTGCCAGATTAATTTCACCCCAGAACAAAATATATGTTTTAGCGGACACTATGAAATCTGGCCTGCAACTGCTGGGACACCAGAATCAGGGTATTGCTATTTTGGCAATTGAATGTCACCTCAGAACAAAATATATGTTTTGACGGACACTATGAAATCTGGCCTGCAACTGCTGGGACACCAGAATCAGGGTATTGCTATTTTGCCAGATTAATTTCACCCCAGAACAAAATATATGTTTTAGCGGACACTATGAAATCTGGCCTGCAACTGCTGGGACACCAGATTCAGGGTATTGCTATTTTGCAAAATTAATTTCACCCCAGAACAAAATATGTGTTTTGGCAGAAACAATAAAATCAGGCCTGCAACTGCTGGGACACCAGATTCAGGGTATTGCTATTTTGCCAGATTAATTTCACCCCAGAACAAAATATATGTTTCAGCAGACACTATGAAATCTGGCCTGCAACTGCTGTGACACCAGATTCAGGGTATTGCTATTTTGCAAAAATAATTTCACCCCAGAACAAAATATGTGTTTTGGCAGACACTATGAAATCTGGCCTGCAACTGCTGAGACACCAGAATCAGGGTATTGCTATTTTGCCAGATTAATTTCACCCCAAAACAAAATATATGTTTTAGCGGACACTATGAAATCTGGCCTGCAACTGCTGAGACACCAGAATCAGGGTATTGCTATTTTGCCAGATTAATTTCACCCCAGAACAAAATATATGTTTCAGCAGACACTATGAAATCTGGCCTGCAACTGCTGAGACACCAGAATCAGGGTATTGCTATTTTGCCAGATTAATTTCACCCCAGAACAAAATATATGTTTTAGCGGACACTATGAAATCTGGTCTGCAACTGCTGTGACATCAGATTCAGGGTATTGCGATTTTGCAAAATTAATTTCACCCCAGAACAAAATATGTGTTTTGGCAGACACTATGAAATCTGGCCTGCAACTGCTGGGACACCAGATTCAGGGTATTGCTATTTTGCCAGATTAATTTCACCCCAGAACAAAATATATGTTTTAGCGGACACTATGAAATCTGGCCTGCAACTGCTGGGACACCAGATCCAAGGTATTGCTATTTTTCCAGGTTAATTTCACCCCAGAACAAAATATGTCTTTTGGCAGACACTATGAAATCTGGCCTGCAACTGCTGGGACACATGATTCAGAGTATTGCTATTTTGCAAAAATAATTTCACCCCAGAACAAAATATGTGTTTTGGCAGACACTATGAAATCTAGCCTGCAACTGCTGGGACACCAGAATCAGGGTATTGCTATTTTGCCAGATTAATTTCACCCCAGAACAAAATATATGTTTCAGCAGACACTATGAAATCTGGCCTGCAACTGCTGGGACACCAGAATCAGGGTATTGCTATTTTGCAAAATTAATTTCACCCCAGAACAAAATATGTGTTTTGGCAGACACTATGAAATCTGGCCTGCAACTGCTGGGACACCATATTCAGGGTATTGCTATTTTGCCAGATTAATTTCACCCCAGAACAAAATATATGTTTCAGCAGACACTATGAAATCTGGCCTGCAACTGCTGGGACACCAGAATCAGGGTATTGCTATTTTGCCAGATTAATTTCACCCCAGAACAAAATATATGTTTTAGCGGACACTATGAAATCTGGCCTGCAACTGCTGAGACACCAGAATCAGGGTATTGCTATTTTGCCAGATTAATTTCACCCCAGAACAAAATATATGTTTCAGCAGACACTATGAAATCTGGCCTGCAACTGCTGAGACACCAGAATCAGGGTATTGCTATTTTGCCAGATTAATTTCACCCCAGAACAAAATATATGTTTTAGCGGACACTATGAAATCTGGCCTGCAACTGCTGGGACACCAGAATCAGGGTATTGCTATTTTGCCAGATTAATTTCACCCCAGAACAAAATATATGTTTTAGCGGACACTATGAAATCTGGCCTGCAACTGCTGAGACACCAGAATCAGGGTATTGCTATTTTGCCAGATTAATTTCACCCCAGAACAAAATATATGTTTTAGCGGACACTATGAAATCTAGCCTGCAACTGCTGGGACACCAGAATCAGGGTATTGCTATTTTGTCAGATTAATTTCACCCCAGAACAAAATATATGTTTTGACGGACACTATTCTATTTTGCCAGCCACAGCTGAAACCACTGATTTATTGTATTGCTATTTTGGCAATTGAATTTCACCCCAGAAAATAATCTATCCTTTGCCAGACAGCAGACAGTTTTATACTTGTCTAACCAAAGCTGGAACACCAGATTTAGGGGATTGGTATTTGGGCAATTGTAGTTAACCCCTTAATAAAATATAGAAATTGCTATCCTGAGTTTCTAGGGGTGACAATTAGCACAGCCAAGCCCCTGATGTAGGATATAGCAAAAAAAAACTAGTATTGATGGATTGATGGACTTGGTGGCAGCTTCTTCTGGTGCACCACTAGTCACAAAATGGCCGCCGATCAACCCAGAAAATAAGTGACAGAAAAACGCTGTGTGCAGCCTAAAAACCAGCGAGCAAGTAACTAGCAGAAGTTCAATGATTCTCAGCTGTAGATCGATCCGTTCATTAGGTGCTGTTGCTGACTTTAACCTGCCTAATCTCGCCCTGACAGAAGCTGCGTCCTCTCCCTACACTAATCAGAGCAGTGTGACGTGCGGCGCTACGTGACTCCAGCTTAAATAGAGGCTGGGTCACATGCTGCACTTGGCCAATCACAGTCATGCCATTAGTAGGCATAGCTGTGATGGGCTCTTAGGGCAAAAAGTAAAACGCTAGCTGATCGACGAACAACGTACCCGAACCCGAACTTTTTTGAAAATGTCCGGGTCCGGGTCCCGGACACCCCAAAATTCGGTACGAACCCGAACGATGCTCGAACTGTTCGCTCAACACTAACCATAAGTAAACCATGTTTGTTGAAATCGCAATGCGATTAATTCAAGTTATATTAATCGCATTGTGATTACAACTTAGCACTGCTATCTTTCATATTAGGCTAGAATTAACGAATATAGAATATAGCAGCAGTGCTAAGTAGAAATCGCAATGCGATTACTTCAAGTTATATTAATCGCATTGCAATTTCAACTTCGAGCTGGGTTTATAATGGGTCAGCTTGCTAGAATTAACGAATATGGAATATAGCAGTGCTAATTGAAATCGCAATGCGATTAATATAACTTGGAGTAATCACATTGCGATTTCTACTTAGCACTGCTGCTATATTCCATATTGGTTAATTCTAGCCTAAAAAAGATAGCAGTGCACTGCTAAGTTGTAATCGCAATGGGATTAATGTAACTTGAATTAATCGCATTGTGATTTCAACGTAATTCTCAAATCCGACAGTACATTTTAGTATATGGAGACATTCCCATGGTGATGGGGAAGCTCCATGAGCACGGAAGTCGGCAGAAGCGGCAACGGGCACTGACTGGAGCAGCCAGGAAGCCAGGAATCCTCAGGACAGGTAAGAACTACTTTTGGGAAGTGGGAAAGAAAAAAATATAACTAAAAAACAAAACAAAAAAAAACGAATATTCGAAATAGCGAATTGATAACGCTATATTCAAAATATTCGTGAATTAGCGAAGTGCTGATATTCGCTAAAAAAATTCGCTATTCGAATATTCGCGCTTAACACTAATAACAAGCTGTGTGATGCTGTATGGCCTCTTATTGTTTTTTTCATATATTTCACATGAAGTTATATGGAGGTATATTGAGTCTTGCTGCACAGGGTACATCTGCAAAATAGTCTGTGTCAAAATGTGTATTTGTGGCAAAATCCTTTGCGGAAAATTCAGGGTCTTTATAACTCTCTGTAACAAACCCTCAGCAGTGAGACATATTAGTTATTGATGAGGTGTCAGTCTGTAGATGTATACAAGAATGTTCCCGCTCCCTGATAATAATCAGAGATAAGAAAAACAGCAATAAATCTAAACACAAAAGTTGCAGAACTATTCATGAAAAGATTAAAGGGCATCTGTCAGCAGGATCAACCACATTTAACCAGCCATAATGCCTAGTAGGGCTGGTCCTGCTGGTTAAAAATATAACTTTCTTAACCCAATTGGTTGCAATGTTTTGATGAAATAAGTATCTCTTTTAATTTTAAATATGCTAAGGAGCAAAGGTGCAAATAGTGGTTAGGGCCTGTCTTTGGTGCACTTAGGGCTCTTTCACACTAGCGTTTTTGTTTTCCGGCATAGAGATCCGTCGTCGGGTCTCTATGCCGGAAAAATCCTGATCAGGATTATCCCAATGCATTCTGAATGGAGAGAAATCCGTTCAGGATGTCTTCAGTTCAGGACCGGAACGTTGTTTGGCCGTAGAAAATACCGCAGCATGCTGCGCTTTTTTCTCCGGCCAAAAATCCTGAACACTTGCCGCAAGGCCGGATCCGGAATCCGTGATCCATGCACATGGGGCGCTCTGACGTCATTCTGGAGCGCCCTGGGAGCCGCACGGACTGTAAGTATACCGCTCCCCACTACTACTATGGCAACCAGGACTTTAATAGCGTCCTGGCTGCCATAGTAACCTCAAAGCATTTCGAAGACTGATCAGGATCCTGATCAGTCTTCTAATGCTTTCAGGCGACTTGCGTTCTGACGGATCCGGCGGGACAGAAGTGCCTGCCGAATCCTCAGGACGCAAGTGTGAAAAAGGCCTTAAAGTGTAACTGTCATTCTTTTTATTTTTGTAAAGTATAGGGGCAGTGATACTGAACATTTTTATAATATAATTTAACCCCTTCACGACCAGCGCCATACATGTACGACACTAACCTAGCTTGTACAGATGCCAGCCGTTTTTCCCCTTCATACCTCTGTCTGTACAGACTTCTGTATTGAAGGGGTTAACAGGGAGGGAGCTCCCTCCCTCTCCCATCGGGGGCTGTTGTGCGCTTGCAGCCCCCGATTCTTCATGGGAGCACAGACGGAGGGGGCTCCCCTCCCTCCCCATGACCTGCTGCTCTGTTGTGGCAGAGGGTGATGGTTACCATGACAGCAGGACGCTTTCAGAGGCATCCTGCTTGCCATGATAATGTAAGTCTGATCATACTTCTGCTAACGGCAGAAGTCTGATCAGACTTTGTAAAGGAAAAAATACAGTACAGTACACTATATAGTGTACTGTACTCTATTAGGGTACTTTCACACTAGCGTTAGTGTGATCCGGCAGGCAGTTCCGTCGTCGGAGCTGCCTGCCGGATCCGCTATTCAGTGTGACAACTGACAGCATTTGTAGACGGATCCGAGTGCGGATCCGTCTACAAATGCATTGCAAGAACGGATCTGTCTCTCCGCTTGTCATGCGGATGGACGGATCCGTCCTGCAGTCTTTTTCAGTTTTCCCAGTCTGCGCATGCATTGGATCCGTCCTTCAGTTGTTTTGCAATGCCGGATCCGGCACTAATGCAAGTCAATGTAAATTAATGCCGGATCCGGCATTCCGGCGACTGATCAGGCATTTTAGACGGACATAGTACCGCAGCATGCTGCGGTATTATGTCCGGCCAAAACTTCTGACAGTGACTGAAGGGAAGGCATACTGATGCAAACTGAACGGATATCTATCCATTCAGATTGCATGGGGATATGCCTGATCAGTTCTTTTCCGGCATAGAGCCCTTTTGACGGAACTCTATGCTGGAAAAGAATAACGCAAGTGTGAAAGTACCCTTATATAGACATCAGACCCACTGGATCTTTAAGAACCAAGTGGGTCTGGGTAAAAAAAAATACACTACACATATTAGGTATCGCTGTGTCTATAAAAACCTGCTCTATAAAAATATCACATGACCTAACCCCTCAGGTTAACTCCATAAAAAAAAAAAAATTGGTGTAACAAAAGCCACTTTTGTCACCTTACATCACAAAAAGTGTAATACTAAGCGATCAAAAAGGCGTATGCCTCCCACTATAGTACCAATCAAACCGCCATCTCATCCCTCAAAACATGAGCCCCTACATAGCTCTCAGACTATGGAGACATTAAAACATGTTTTTTTTTCTAAAATGCTGTTATTGTGTTAAAGTAAATGAAATAAAAAAGTATACATATTAGGTATCGCCATGTCCGTAAAAACCTGCTCTTTAAAAAATAACCAATGATCTAACCCCTCAGGTAAATACCGTAAAATAAAATCATTTTTGTCACCTCACATCACAGAAAGTGTAATAGCAAGTGATCAAAAATGTATATGCACCCCAAAATAATGCCAATCAAACCGTCATCTCAACCCGCAAAAAATGATATACTACATAGGACAATAACCCCCCAAAAAATAAAAAAAATATGGCTCTCAGACTATGTAGACATTAAAACATGATTTTTTTTTTTGTTTCAAAAATGATATTATTGTGTAAAACTTAAATAAATAAATAAAAAGTATACATATTAGGTATTGGCGCGTCCGAAACAACCTGCTCTATAGAAATGAAAACATGAACTAACCCCACAGGGGAACACAGCAAAAGAAAAATAATATAAATACGGTGTCAAAAGCCATTTTTGTCACCTTACATCACAAAAAGTGTAATAACAAGCGACCAAAATGTCATATGCACCACAATATAGTGCCAATAAAACCGCCATCTCATCCCTCAAAACATGAGCCCCTACATAGCTCTCAGACTATGGAGACATTAAAATATGTTTTTTTTTCTAAAATGCTGTTATTGTGTTAAAGTAAATGAAATAAAAAAGTATACATATTAGGTATCGCCACGTCCGTAAAAACCTGCTCTATAAAAATATCCCATAGTCTAACCCCTCAGGTAAATACCGTAAAATAAAAACATTTTTGTCACCTCACATCACAGAAAGTGTAATAGCAAGTGATCAGAAATGTATATGCACCCCAAAATAGTACCAATCAAACCGTCATCTCATCCCGCAAAAAATAATACCCTACATAGGACAATAACCCCCCAAAAAATAAAAAAAAATATGGCTTTCAGGCTATGTATACATTAAAACATGATTTTTTTGTTTGTTTCAAAAATGATATTATTGTGTAAAACTTAAATAAATAAATAAAAAGTATACATATTAGGTATCGGCGCGTCCGTAACAACCAGCTCTATTAAAATAAAAAATGAACTAACCCCACAGGGGAACACAGCAAAAGAAAAATAATATAAATACGGTGTCAAAAGCCTTTTTTGTCACCTTACATCACAAAAAGTGTAATAACAAGCGACCAAAATGTCATATGCACCACAATATAGTGCCAATCAAACTGCCATCTCATCCCACAAAAAATTAGCCCCTACATAAGACTGTCGCCCAAAAAATTAAAAAAGAATATGACTTTCAGAATGTGGAGACACTGAAAAATCATTTTTTTCGAAAATGCTTTAATTTTTAAAAACTGAAACAAAAATTCCCAAAAAGTAGTCATATTTGGTATTGTCATGTTCGTAACAACCTGCTCTATAGAAATAGCAGACAATCTAACCTGTCAGATAAACAATGTAAATAACAAAAAATAAAAACGGTCCCAAAAGAGCAATTTTTAAAAAAATTCCATTTTAATCCATTTTTCCAGTAACAAAGCAAGGGTGAACAGCCAAACAAAACTCAATATTTATTGCCCTGATTCTATAGTTTGCAGAAACACCCCATATGTGGTTTTAAACTGCTGTATGGCCAAACGGCAGTGCGCAGAAAGAATTGAACACCATAAAAAAGTAAACCCCTCAAGGTATTCAAATCTGACTTTACAAACTTTTTTAACCCTTTGGGTGTTCCACAAGAGTTATTGGCAAATGAAATTTCAGAATTTCTATTTTTGTTACCTTGTAATATAGAGCAGCAAAAAATCATATTTACCCTAAAATAGTACCAACAACACTGCCACCTTATCCCGTAGTTTCCAAAATTGGGTCACTTTTTTGGAGTTTCTATTCTAGGGTTGCATCAGGGGGGCTTCAATGGGACATGGTGTCAAAAAACCAGTCCAGTAAAATCTGCCTTCCAAAAACCATATAGTGTTCCTTTCCTTCTGAGCCCTGCCGTTTGGCCATACAGCAGTTTACAACCACATATGGGGTGTTTCTGCAAACTACAGAATCTGCGCAATAAATATTGAGTTTTGTTTGGCTGTTAACCCTTGCTTTGTTACTGGAAAAAATGGATTAAAATGGAAAATCTGCCAAAAAAATTGAAAAAGTGGAATTTTATCTCCATTTGCTATTAACTCTTGTGGAACACCCAAAGGGTTAATGATGTTTGTAAAATCAGTTTTGAATACCTTAAGGGGTGTACTTTTTTATATGGAGTCAGTTTTTTGGAGTTTCTACTCTAGGGGTACATTAGGGGGGCTTCAAATGGAACATAGTGTCTAAAAACCAGTCCGGCAAAATCTGCCTTATAAAAACCACATGGCGCTCCTTTCCCTCTACGCCCTGCCGTTTGGCCATACAGCAGTTTACACATATGGGGTGTTTCTATAAACTACAGAATCTGAGTAAAAAATATTGAGTTTTGTTTGGCTGTTAACCCTTGCCTGGTGACTTGAAAAAAATAGATTCAAATGGAAAATTTTCCAAAAAAATCAAAATTTTCCCGCAAGGTTGCTAAGACACTGGACCCCATCTTTATTATTTTCCCTTATGTCATGGTTATAAGGGAAAATAATAGCATTCTCAATACACAATGATTAGTAAAATGTGCATTAAGGCCTCTTGCACACGGGCGTCATGTTTGACGCCCGGATAAGATGCGGGTGCGTTGCGGGAATCGCCGCGATTTTTCCGCGCGTGTGCTAACGTTTGTAGTGCGTTGAGCACGCGCGTGAAAAAATCCGCATGCTTGGTACCCAGACCCGAAGTCAGACTTCATCACTGAAGTCTGGTTTCGGGATGAGTATTCTGTATGTGTAATTATTTTCCTTTATAACATAGTTATAAGGGAAAATAATCGCATTCTAATTACAGAATGCAATGTGCCCCGGGCTTTAAAGGGTTAAAAATAATAAAGAGTTAACTTACCTTCTCCCATTGTACGCGCAGAGCCCCAGAACGTCTTCTCTCTTGATAGTTTGGATGCTTGAGGACCTGTGGTGACGTCACAGGGTCACATGGTCCAATCATAGAAGCATTTGAGTGGACCATGTGACCCATGTGATCCTGTGACATCACGGCAGGTCCTTCATCCAACATCGCGATCGTATCCTAGCAACCATGCGGAAAAATCGCAACGCATCCGCACATGATTGCGGATGCTTGCGATTTTCCCGCATCCCCATTCACTTCTATGGGGCCTGCGTTGCGTGAAAATCGCAGAATATAGAACATGCTGCGATTTTCATGCAACGCAAAAGTGATGCGTGAAAATCACCGCTCATGTGCACAGCCCCATAGAACTGAATGGGTCAGGAATCAGTGCGGGTGCAATGCGTCCTCCTCACGCATTGCACCCGCGCGGAAAACTCGCCCGTGTGAAAGAGGCCTAAGGGGTTAAAAATTAAAAAAAATTTACTCACCATGTTATAAGGGAAAATAATAAAATCTACAAAATACTCAGCCTGAAACCGGACTACAGTGATGAAGTCCGGGTTCGGGTCTGAGTACCAAACATGCCGATTTTTCCCACACGCGTGCAAAACGCATTAAAACGCTTTGCACTCGCGCAGAAAAATCACGCATTTTCCCGCAACGCTCCCGCCTCTTATCCGGGCGTCAAACATGACGCCTGTGTGAAAGAGGCCTAAGGCTGGGATTTACTAAGGTCTTGTTTACACTTTACTAAGGCCTTGTACACGTGATTTTGTCAGTGATTTCCATCAAAGCTCAAAATGGACCACTTAATAGCTATTTTCTAATAGAAATGTAGGATTTCAGCAATTAAAGTATATTACAAAAATAGTCACTATCACTACCCTTTATACATTACAAAAATAAAAACGACAGTTACATTTTAAATCTTAACTTGCATATTCTTAAAAACATTTCTCCTACACATTAAAGCCTTGTTCACAGGATTTTGTCAGTGATTTTCATCAGTGATTGTAAGCCAAAACCGGGTGTCGGTCAAAAACATAGAACAGGTGCAAATCTTTCCATAAGGCCTCATTCACACGACAGTATTTTGCGGACCGTATACTGGCCGTTTTTTCAGTTCAGTATACTGACAGTATACTGAACCATTCACTTCAATGGGACTACAAAAAATACTGAAGTGTCTCCGTATGCCTTCCGTTTCCGTTTTTTCCGTTCCGTTTAAATATAGAACATGTCCTATTCTTGTCCGCAAATCATGTTCAGTGGCTCCATTCAAGTCAATGGGTCCGCAAAAAAAACGGAAAGCATACGGAAGTGCATCCGTATGTCTTCCGTATCCGTTTTTTGCGGAACCATCTATTGAAAATGTTAAGACCAGCCCATTTTTTTCTATGTTATTACTGTATACTGTATATGCCATACGGAAAAACGGAACGGAAAAACGGAACCGAAACGGAAACACAACGGAAGCAAAAAACGGAACCACGGATCCGCAAAATACGGACCGCAAAATACTGAAAAAGCCATACGGTCGTGTGAATGAGGCCTTATACTGTAACTTATCTGTGTGTAGGCTCCACTTCTAGTTTTGGTTCACAATCACTGATGGACATCATTGACTAAATCACTGAAGTGTGAACTAGGCCTAAGACTGGCATTTCATGTGGCAGTCATAGTAATCTGGTTCACCTGTTCCATACACACTAAATTTATTGAGACGCGAAAGCCTCTTAATAATTTTTGGCAAGTCTCCAATCTTTAACTGTGCCTGACTCTGAATTCTATGCCAGCTCAGAGCTGGTGTAGATTTCAGCTATAGTTTACACCAGTTTTCTAGTAAATATTCTGGGACGTAGTCAGCCAATCTGTTCTCACTCTATCCCACCAACACAATGCAGATTTTTTTAAAACTGTGGTAAAACTGTGTGGAGTAAAAAAGGATGAACAACTGGGCACGCTCCAATATCCCGGAGTTAGTAAAATGTTATACCTATCATAAAGGAACATAAAAACATAATTAATAAATATGAAACAAACCGCAACAGATCTGCTTAAAAAATGCAAAAAGGATGCAAATTGGTGCAAACAAAAACAAGGGGGATACAAAGGATAATCAGCCGGTGTTACCGGCAGGCTAGGACTGGCCCACAGGGGTACAGGGGAATCCCCCGGTGGGCCCCTGAGCAAGATGGGCCCCTAGTCTCCCACTGCCTGCACAAGTGGCACATAGCACATTTGATTTACTGCACTACATACATATATTCAATGTATAGCACCTCAACCAGCTTATGTTCATATATAAAACTTGTTAGATTATTTATTATATATGAATGTATCCGTATGGTGGGCCCCCAAAATAAATCTGACTGGTGCGCCCTAGGTACCCCAGTCCGACACTGGTTACCGGTCTGTTAGCAGCAAACAATCAGAGTGTGCCGATTAATATATGTAGGCACCATACTGACTGAGGTTTGCAGCAGTTGAAAAAATTTCGAAAGATTGGAGAGGGGACAACCAAGTCAAAAAAATGTCCAGGGAGGAGACAAAATATATTTTTGAATTCAATACGTTAAGGGTAAGTTCACATGACGACATTTGTCGCGCGACAAAAAGACGCACTATTGTCGTGCGACAGAAATGTATTGCGACTTGCATGCTACACGCAGTCGCATGTGCTTCGCGTGACTTTTTTTCCTTGTTTTGTCGCACGACAAACATTAGATCTTATTAAAAAAAGTTTTCCTGGCCACAATCTTTTGGCTGTCTACAGAGTCTGTAGACTTGTCAAATTGTGTACATTTGTTTGAGAAACAAACGGATGCTGAACTTCTCTTGTATGTGATTTTGGGTTCCCAGATTGTTCATAATGAGAGAAGGAGGAGGCTGCCTTTGAAGGGGCGTTTTTGGGTCCATCCTCTAAATTATCAGCGATTATCCAAAGGCCATTTTGTGTTGTTATTTTCTGATTTGCGGCGTTATCCCCAAAAATTCTGAAATTATTTTCGGATGAACATTACACATTTTGATTATGTTCTGGATATTCTGTGTGTGCATTTAACACGCAAAGTTACAAATATGAGGCAGCCTCTTTCTCCTGAGGAAAGACTCAGTATCACTTTGAGATAAGTCTATGATAAACTTTGAATGTAGTATATTTTGTGGCCTAAACCAGAAATGTTTTTTGGGAGCCATAAGATTATCTAAAGTAGACTGTCCGGTCAATCTAAGTAAGGCAGCCAAGTGGAGAAGGAGGCAGTCCCTCCCCCTGTGCTGCTGTCTGCTGCCACCAATGAGAAGAGAGGGGCGTACGCCACATGCTCCTCTGCGAACAAGCGTGTAAAATATTGGCGGCCCACGACTATTGACAGGACTCAGCAATACATTTTTATTTCAAATCATGGGTGGTCTTTAAATTTGCATGGATCACACCTCCCTGTCAGCGGTGTTGTGCTGGCAAGGTTTGTCTCCAATGCAGTACAAGTAACTTTGCCTATGTATCGCACATTTACATCCTCAGTATTTTAAAACAGTGGTAGCAGTGGCCACAGGGTCCCCTAACCTGAGGCTCTCTTTTATTTTTTTGTGTTTTTGGGGTCTTCCTGCCCTATGATTTTTGATCTTGCCATTTTGGACACTATAGAAGGGATGCCTAGCCTGGTCAGTTCCCTGCTGTGCATGCTGAAAGTTAACATTCAGATGTGGACTTGAGAAGAGTGTCTTGGACACCATGCGGCCTGACTAAACCAATTCCATCCTAGTTTTTGTTTGTTTTGAAATTGGTATTTGAATAGGGGTAATCTTATAAATGTACATTTATTGGGCCAACCAATATAGTATTTTTGAAAAATTGTTCAGTTCATGTTAGCGGCCAGTTGGCTTATAAGCCATATACTAAGATTTGAGTTTAGACATTAATATGTTTTAATTCTAAACTTTTTTGGGCCACTAACAGGTATTTAGCTACTGGAATGAGCTATTCATCATTACATTTCAAGTATCTTTGTGGCAAATCTACAATTTCCCTTATTGTAAAGGAAATGTGAGGCTATATGGGCTAACTTGAAAGATGTGTTTATGCCTGAGCCCACCGAAGCAATGTAGCTGGCCAAAGCTGTGGGATTCTAGGAGCATACAAATTTCCCTAATTGCCTGGGCGCCTTAGATGGGAAACATATTCGGCTACAGGAACCGTCTCAGAGTGGTTCTCGCTTTTTTAACTTTAAAAAATTCTTTTGAATCGTTCTTTTGGCCTTTGTGGACAGCAACTACTGTTTTACAGTAATCCAAGTGGGTGGTTATGGCAGCAGTAGTGACTAATCTTCTACGATTATTGACGAATTCTACGAATTGTCTCCATGAAGGTTCACTGAACATTCCGCCATATGCTGTTTTACCTGGTAATTTGGGCCCACCAATGCATTATATTTGATGATGAGGCCTTTTTGCTTTGTCGCTACTAGAGATGAGCGAACACCTGGAAGTGCGGGTTCGGGAAGTTCGGCCGAACTTCCCGAAAATGTTTGGGTTCGGGATCCGAACTCGACCCGAACTTTATCCCGAACCCAAACCCCATTGAAGTCAATGGGGACCTGAACTTTTAGGCACTAAAAAGGCTGTAAAATAGTCCAGGACAGGGCTAGTGGGCTGCAAAAGGCAGCAAAATGTAATTAATTCCCCTGCAAACAGATGTGGATAGGGAAATGAATTAAAATAAAATAAAATAAATAAAGATTAACCAATATCAATTGGAGAGAGGTCCCACAGCAAGGAATCATGCGTCATATCACCCACCACTAGAGAAGGCCACTTTCAGTTATTTAGGCCAGGCACCCAGACCGAGGAGAGAGGTCCCACAGCAAGGAATCATGCGTCATATCACCCACCAATAGAGAAGGCCACTTTCAGTTATTTCGGACCCAGCACCCAGACAGAGGAGAGAGGTCCCACAGCAAGGAATCATGCGTCATATCACCCACCACTGGAGAAGGCCACTTTCAGTTATTTCTGCCCAGCACCCAGACAGAGGCGAGAGGTCCCACAGCAAGGAATCATGAGTCATATCACCCACCACTGGAGAAGGCCACTTTCAGTTATTTCGGCCCCAGCAACCAGACAGAGGAGAGAGGTCCCACAGCAAGGAATAAGGCGTCATATCACCCACCACTGGAGAAGGCCACTTTCAGTTATTTAGGCCAGGCACCCAGACCGAGGAGAGAGGTCCCACAGCAAGGAATCATGTGTCATATGACCCACTACTAGAGAATGCCACTTTCAGTTATTTCGGACCCAGCACCCAGACAGAGGAGAGAGGTCCCACAGCAAGGAATCATGCGTCATATCACCCACCACTGGAGAAGGCCACTTTCAGTTATTTCAGCCCCAGCACCCAGACAGAGGAGAGGTTCATTCAGCTTTGGGTTGCACCGCAAGATCATGGTAAAGTTAAAAAAATGATGATTCAATAAAGAAGTGCCCCGGAGTACAAGAATACATGGTTGAGGGGGAGGCAGATATAAATGTCTATTCTGCACAAGGGAGGCACAGGTCCCGTGGGATCCATGCCTGGTTCATTTTTATGAACGTCAGCTTGTCCACGTTGGCTGTGGACAGGCGGCTGCGTTTGTCAGTAATGATGCCCCCTGCCGTGCTGAATACACGTTCAGACAAAACGCTGGCCGCCGTATGCCCCTAGCCACGCACCAGTGATGGGCCTGAGCTGTGTCGGGTGCCACCCCGCTGTGAACCTGCTTCATCCTCATCCTCCTCCACCTCCTCTTCGTCCTCCAGTAGTGGGCCCTGGCTGGCCACATTTGTACCTGGCCTCTGCTGTTGCAAAAAACCTCCCTCTGTGCCACTTCTAACAGACTGGCCTGAAAGTGGTAAAAATGACCCCTCATCCTCCTCCTCCTTCTCCTTCTGGGCCACCTCCTCTTCCATCATCGCCCTAAGCGTTTTCTCAAGGAGACATAGAAGTGGTATTGTAACGGTGTCATCGCCACTGGCCATGTTGGTGGAGTACTCGAAACAGCGCAACAGGGCACACAGGTCTCGCATGGAGGCCCAGTCATTGGTGGTGAAGTGGTGCTGTTCCGCAGTGCGACTGACGCTTGTGTCCTGCAGCTGAAACTCCACTATGGCCTGCTGCTGCTCGCACAGTCTCTCCAGCATGGGCAAGGTGGAGTTCCACCTGGTGGGCACGTCGCATATGAGGCGGTGAGCGGGAAGGCCGAAGTTACGCTGTAGTGCAGACAGGCGAGCAGTGGCAGGATGTGAATGCCGGAAGCGCGCACAGACGGCCCGCACTTTATGCAGCAGCTCTGACATGTCGGGGTAGTTGTAAATGAACTTCTGCACCACCAAATTCAGCACATGCGCCAGGCAAGGGATGTGCGTCAAACCGGCTAGTCCCAGAGCTGCGACGAGATTTCGCCCATTATCGCACACCAGCAGGCCAGGCTTGAGGCCCACCGGCAGAAACCACTCGTCGGTCTGTTGTTCAATACCCCGCCACAACTCCTGCGCGGTGTGGGGCCTGTCCCCCAAACATATGAGTTTCAGAATGGCCTGCTGACGTTTACCCCGGGCTGTGCTGAAGTTGATGGTGAAGGTGTGTGGCTGACTGGATGAGCTGGTCGAAGCAGAGGAGGAGGAAGCTGAGTAGGAGGAGGAGGCTACAGGAGGAAAAGAATGATGCCCTGCGATTCTTGGCGGCGGAAGGACGTGCGCCAAGGAACTCTCCGCCTGGGGCCCAGCCGCCACTACATTTACCCAGTGTGCAGTTAGGGAGATATAGCGTCCCTGGCCGTGCTTACTGGTCCACGTATCTGTGGTTAGGTGGACCTTGCCACAGATGACGTTGCGCAGTGCACACTTGATTTCATCAGATACTTGGTTGTGCAGGGAAGGCACGGCTGTCTTAGAGAAGTAGTGGCGGCTGGGAACAACATACTGTGGGACAGCCATGGACATCAGCTGTTTGAAGCTGTCTGTGTCCACCAGCTTGAATGACAGCATTTCAAAGGCCAGTAGTTTAGAAATGCTGGCATTCATGCCCAAGGCTCGAGGGTGGCTAGGTGGGAATTTATGCTTTCTCTCCAATGTTTGTGAGATGGAGAGCTGAACGCTGCCGTGTGACATAGTGGAGATGCTTGGTGACGCAGGTGGTGGTGTCGGTGGCACATCCTCTGTTTGGTGGGCGGCAGGTGCCAACATTCCTCCCGAGGCGGAGGAAGAGGCTGAGGCAGCAGCAGAAGAGGGAGCAGGGGGAGCCAGAGTGAGTTCCTTGCTTTTAAGGTGTTTACTCCACTGCAGTTCATGCTTTGCATGTAGATGCCTGGTCATGCAGGTTGTGCTAAGGTTCAGAACGTTAATGCCTCGCTTTAGGATCTGATGGCACAGCGTGCAAACCACTCGGGTCTTGTCGTCAGCACATTGTTTAAAGAAGTGCCATGCCAGGGAACCCCTTGAAGCTGCCTTTGGGGTGCTCAGTCCCTGGTGGCGGTGGCCAGTAGCAGGCGAACTCTCTTGGCGGCGGCTGGTCTGCTTTTGCCCCCTGCTCCCTCTTTTGCTACGCTGTTGGCTCGGTCTCACCACTGCCTCTTCCTCTGAACTATGAAAGTCTGTGGCACGACCTTCATTCCATGTGGGGTCTAGGACCTCATCGTCCCCTGCATCGTCTTCCACACAGTCTTCCTTCCTGACCTCCTGTTCAGTCTGCACACTGCAGAAAGACGCAGCAGTTGGCACCTGTTTCCTCATCATCAGAGACGTGCGGACTCCGATGAGGTGGTATTCCCATGTCCTCATCATCAGGAAACATCAGTGGTTGTGCATCAGTGCATTCTATGTCTTCCACCACTGGGGAAGGGCTAGGTGGATTCCCTTGGGAAATCCTGCCAGCAGAGTCTTCAAACAGCATAAGAGACTGCTGCATAACTTGAGGCTCAGACAGTTTCCCTGATATGCATGGGGGTGATGTGACAGACTGATGGGCTTGGTTTTCAGGCGCCACCTGTGCGCTTTCTGCAGAAGACTGGGTGGGAGATAATGTTGGGAATGTGCTGGATCCACTGTCGGCCACCCAATTGACTAGCGCCTGTACCTGCTCAGGCCTTACCATCCTTAGAACAGCAAATATCGCTGTAAATTCTGGCGGGTACTGGTACCTGAGGTAGTTGGTTCACTAGGACGTGTGGCTGTGGCAGAATGGCCACGTCCTCTCCCAGCACCAGAGGATACACTAACACCACCACGACCGCGTCTGCGTCCCTTACTAGATGTTTTCCTCATTGTTACCATTCACCAAGCACCACAATAAGAAAAAAAATATTTGGCCCAGAGTATTGATTTCAAATTCAGGCCTTTTTTTACAGGCGCCTAACACAATCTACATATTTATTTATGTAGCGTATTACACTAATCCAGGCACAGCAGTAACCACTCATTTAGGGGAATATCTCTTTTTGGGCTAGTATTTAGGCCCTTGATGAAAGGTATCCTTTTATGGACAGATTTACACTTGGCCTGCAACAGCTGGAACACGAGATTCAGGGTATTGCTATTTTGGCAATTTAATTTCACCACAGAAAATAATCTTTCCTTTGCCAGACAGCAAACAGTATTATACTTGGCTAGCCAAAGCTGGACATCAGATTTAGGGGATTGGTATTTGGGCAATTGTATTTAACCCCTTAATAAAATATAGAAATTGCTATCCTGAGTTTCTAGGGGTGACAATTAGCACAGACAAGCACCTGATGTAGGATATAGCAAAAAAAACTAGTATTGATGGATTGATGGACTTGGTGGCAGCTTGTTCTGGTGCACCACAAGTCACAAAATGGCCGCGATCACCCCAGAAAATAAGTGACAGAAAAACGCTCTGTGCAGCCTAAAAACCAGTGAGCAAGTAACTAGCAGAAGTTCAATCATTCACAGCTGTAGATCGATCACTTCATTAGGTGCTTTTGCTGACTTTTTCCTGCCTAATCTCGCCCTCACAGCAGCTGCGTCCTCTCCCTACACTAATCAGAGCAGTGTGACGTGCGGCGCTACGTGACTCCAGCTTAAATAGAGGCTGGGTCACATGCTGCACTTGGCCAATCACAGCCATGCCATTAGTAGGCATGTTTGTGATGGGCTCTTAGGGCAAGAAGTAAAACGCTAGCTGATTGGCTGCTGTGCAGCCCTTCAGAAAGCAGGAAGTAATCGCCGAACAACGAACCCGAACTTTTTTGAAAATGTTCGGGTTCGTGTCCCGAACACCCCAAAATTTGGTACGAACCCGAACTACTCTCGAACTGTTCTCTTAACTCTAGTCGCTACATATAATGCGTCCCTACCCTCAAAGGAATCTGTCTACAGTCAAGCGTGTTTTTAACTATCGGTTATGTCGTGCACGTAAAGTCGTTGAATGTGCATGTGGCCTTCTAGCGGCAAAATTGTAGATTTTTCACACTGCCATGAATGTATTATTGGGGACTGCGGAAATAATTGTGAAATGTGCATGTGTATTGCATAATTTACTTTGCCTTCAAAATGACAGCCAGGACTCGGATAATTTGACTATTCCCTTTCGCAGTTTACAACATCTGCCATACCATTCTAACCAACGGTCAATGTTAGTTCGTGATTAGAGTTGAGCGAACACCTGGATGTAAGGGTTAGAGAAGTTAGGCCGAACTTCCCGAAAATGTTCGGGTTCGGGATCTGAACTTCACCCGGAACCCGAACCCTATTGAAGTCAATGGGGACCCGAACTTTTGGGCCCTAAAAAGTCTGTAAAATAGCCCAGGAAAGTGCTAGAGGGCTTCAAAAGGCAGCAAAATGTAGGTAAACCCCTGCAAAAAAATGTGGATAGGGAAATGACTTAAAATAAAATAAATAAAAATTAACCAATATCAATTGTCAACTTGGAGGAGGAGGAGGTGGAATAGGGGGTTGGGGTGGCATCAGGTGGGAATGCTATGGGAGTTGAAGTTCTCATCACAGCCAAAAAGGATTCATGTCTGCCTGCAGTGCCACAGGCCTCATTCTCAGACTCAAGGCCATGGCACCCACAAAGAGGAGAGCTGTCCCGTAACAGCAACACAGGCCTCAGGTCAACCTGTAATGGAACAGGCTATTATCATTTATGTAGGCCCCGACACTCAGACAGAGGAGAGGTCATTTGACAGTAAAAAAAAGTTTAATGTCTCTCACCCAGACAGCAAGCAATTAAATGAAATATAGGCCACTGACACCCAGACAATGGGGCGGTCATTAGACAGTAAAAAGAGTTAAATGTCTGCCACCAAGACAGCAAGCAAGTACATGAAAGTTAGGCCCCTGACACCCAGACAGAGGAGAGAGGTCCCATAGCAGCAAAAGAGGCATCATGTCACCCACCAACGGAGAAGGCCACTTTTAGTTATTTAGGCCCCAGCACCCAGACAGAGGAGAGAGGTCCTAAACCAGAGAATCTGGCTTCATGTCACTCACCAATGGAGTAGGCCTCTTTCAGATATTTAGGCCCCAGGCACCAAGACGGAGGAGAGGTTCATTCAACTTTGGGTTGCCCTGCAAAATAATGGTAAAATTGAAAAAAGAGGGATGGACAGGTCCTGTGGGATCCAGGCCTGGTTCATTTTTATGAACGTCAGCTTGTCCACGTTGGCTGTGGACAGGTGGCTGCGTTTGTTAGTAATGACTCCACCTGCCGTGCTGAATACACGTTGAGACAAAACGCTGGCCTCCGGGCAGGCCAGCACCTCCAAGGCATAAAAGGCTAGCTCTGGCCACGTGGACAATTTGGAGACCCAGAAGTTGAATGGGGCCGAACCATCAGTCGGTACGTGGAGAGGTGTGCACATGTACTGTTCCACCATGTTAGTGAAATGCTGCCTCCTGCTAACGCGTTCCGTATGAGGTGGTGGTGCAGTTAGCTGTGGCGTGGTGTCAAAACTTTTCCACATTTCTGCCATGCTAATTCTGCCCTCAGAGGAGCTGGACGTAACACAGCTGCGTTGGTGACCTCTCGCTCCTCCTCTGCCTTCGCCTTGGGCTTCAACTTGTTCCCCTGTGACATTTGAGAATGTTCTCAGTAGTGCGCCTCCCAACGTGCGCTTGTACTCGCGCAACTTCTTATCACGCTCCAGTGCAGGAAGTAAGGTGGGCAAATTGTCTTTGTACTGGGGATCCAGAAGGGTGGAAACCCAGTAGTCCGCACACTTTAAAATGTGCGCAACTCTGCTGTCATTGCGCCGGCACTGCAGCATGTAGTCGCTTATGTGTGCCAGGCTGCCCAGAGGTAAGGACAAGCTGTCCTCTGTGGAAGGCGTATCGTCATCGTCTTCCGTTTCCCCCTAGCCAGCCACGCACCAGTGATGGGCCGAGCTGCATTGGGTGCTATCCCACTGTGAACATGCTTCATCCACCACCTCCTCCTCATCTTCCTCATCCTCCAGTAGTGGGCCCTGGCTGGCCACATTTGTACCTGCCTCTGCTTTTGCAAAAAAACTTCCTCTGAGCCACTTCTAAGTGACTGGCCTGAAAGTGCTAAAAATGACCCCTCTTCCTCCTCCTCCTGGGCCACCTCCTCTTCCATCATCGCCCTAAGTGTTTTCTGAAGGAGACATAGAAGTGGTATAGTAACGCTGATAACGGCGTCATCACCACTGGCCATGTTGGTGGAGTACTCGAAACAGCGCAACAGGGCACACAGGTCTCGCATGGAAGCCCAGTCATTGGTGGTGAAGTGGTGCTGTTCCGCAATGCGATTGACCCGTGCGTGCTGCAGCTGAAACTCCACTATGGCCTGCTGCTGCTCGCACAGTCTCTCCAGCATGTGCAAGGTGGAGTTCCACCTGGTGGGCACGTCGCATATAAGGCGGTGAGCGGGAAGGCCGAAGTTACGCTGTAGCGCAGACAGGCGAGCAGCGGTAGGATGTGAATGCCGGAAGCATGCACAGACGGCCCGCACTTTATGCAGCAGCTCTGACATGTCAGGGTAGTTGTGAATGAACTTCTGCACCACCAAATTCAGCACATGCGCCAGTCAAGGGATGTGGCGCCCATTATCGCACACCACCAGGCCGGGCTTGAGGCCCAACGGCAGCAACAACTCGTTGGTCTGTTGTTTAATACCCCGCCACAACTCCTGTGCGGTGTGGGGCTTGTCCCCCAAACATATGAGTTTCAGAACGGCCTGCTGACGTTTACCCCGGGCTGTGCTGAAGTTGGTGGTGAAGGTGTGTGGCTGACTGGATTAGCAGGTGGAAGAAGAGGAGGAGGAAGCCGAGTAGGAAGAGGAGGCTACAGGAGGCAAAGAATGATGCCCTGCGATCCTTGGCAGCAGAAGGACGTGCGCCAAAGATCTCCACTACAGAAAGCAACTACATTTACCCAGTGTGCAGTTAGGGAGATATAGCGTCCCTGGCCATGCTTACTGGTCCATGTATCTGTGGTTAGGTGGACCTTGCCACAGATGGCGTTGCGCAGTGCACACTTGATTTTATCGGATACTTGGTTGTGCAGGGAATACACGGCTCTCTTGGAGAAGTAGTGGCGGCTGGGAACAACATACTGTGGGACAGCCATGGCTATCAGCTGTTTGAAGCTGTCTGTGTCCACAAGCCGGAATGACAGCATTTCAAAGGCCAGTAGTTTAGAAATGCTGGCATTCAGGCCCAGGGCTCGAGGGTGGCTAGGTGGGAATTTACGCTTTCTCTCCAAGGTTTGTGAGATGGAGAGCTGAAAGCTGCCGTGTGACATGGTGGAGATGCTTTGTGACAGAGGTGGTGGTGTTGGTGACACATCCTCTGTTTGGTGGGCGGCAGGTGGCAACATTCCTCCCGAGGCGGAGGAAGAGGCCGAGGCAGCAGCAGAAGAGGGAGCAGGGGGAGCCTGAGTGAGTTCCTTGTTTTTAAGGTGTTTACTCCACTGCAGTTCATGCTTTGCATGTAGATGCCTGGTCATGCAGGTTGTGCTAAGGTTCAGAACGTTAATGCCTTGCTTCAGGCTCTGATGGCACAGCGTGCAAACCACTCGGGTCTTTTCGTCAGCACATTGTTTAAAGAAGTGCCATGCCAGGAAACTCCTTGAAGCTGCCTTTGGGGTGCTCGGTCCCTGGTGGCGGTGGCCAGTGGCTTTTCTGCATTTGCACCCTGCTCTCTCTTTTGCTACGCTGTTTCTCACCACTGCCTCTTCCTCTGAACTATGAAAGTCAGTGGCACGACCTTCATTCCATGTGGGGTCTAGGACCTCATCGTCCCGTGCATCGTCTTCCACACAGTCTTCCTCCCTGACCTCCTGTTCGGTCTGCACACTGCAAAAAGACGCAGCAGTTGGCACCTGTGTTTCGTCATCATCATCTGATGAGGTGGTATTCCCATGTCCTCATCATCAGGAAACATAATTGGTTGTGCGTCAGTGCATCCTATGTCTTCCACCACTGTGGAAGGGCTAGGTGGATTCCCTTGGGAAACCCTGCCAGCAGAGTCTTCAAACAGCATAAGAGACTGCTGCATAACTTAAGATTCAGACAGTTTCCCTGACATGCATGGGGGTGATGTGACAGACTGATGGGCTTGGTTTTCAGGCGCCACCTGTGCGCTTTCTGCAGAAGTCTGGGTGGGACATATTGATGTGAACGTGCTGGATCCACTGTCGGCCACCCAATTAACTAGTGCCTGTACTTGCTCAGGCCTTACCATCCTTAGAACGGCATTGGGCCCCACCAAATATCGCTGTAAATTCTGGCGGGTACTGGAACCTGAAGTAGTTGGTTCACTAGGACGTGTGGCTGTGGCAGAACGGCCACGTCATCTCCCAGCACGAGAGGGTCCACTAATAACACCACAACCATGTCCGTGTCCCTTACTAGATGTTTTCCTCATTGTTACCATTCACCACAATAAGAAAAAAACTATTTGGCCCAATGTATTGAATTCAAATTCAGGCCTTTTTTTTACAAGCACCTAACACTATCTGGCTATCTATTTATGTACCATATTACACTAATCCAGGCACAGCAGTAACCACAGATTTAGGGGAATATCAATTGTAGGCCTAGTATTTAGGCCCTGGATGAAAGGTATCCTTTTAAGGACAGATTTATACTTGGAGATTCACAGTAGCGTGTGAAAAAATATATAGGATTATGCTTTCAGTACTTGAATTTTAATACTTTGTGTAATATTCCCTTTAACAGAAAGAAATACACTTAGAGATGCAAAACAGTGTGTGCAAATGTAGAGGATTATGCTGCATTTTAACACTTACTGTAATATACCCTTTAACGGAAAGAAATATACTTGGAGATGCACGCTGAGTGTAATATACCCTGTTACGGACAGATTTACACTTGCCTGCAACAGCTGGAACACCAGATTTTGGTTATTGCTATTTTGGCAATTAAATTTCACCCCAGAACAAAATATATTCTTTGACGGATACTATTAAAGGGCTTCTGTCACCCCCAAGTGTGCAATTTTCAGTAGCTGACATTAGCTATTTGCTAATGTCAGCTGATTTCAAACATACCTTTCTTACCTTAATCTGAGCTTTATATTTCCTAAAAATCATACTTTTAAAACATGCTAATTCTCTTCGCTACCAGCAAGTTGGGCAGGTACTTGCTGGTAGCCGCCGCATCCTCGGGCTGTAGGACCGCCCCCTTTGCTGTAGATAGACAGGGCCAGCGCGCTCTCCTCCTCCCGCTGGCCCTGTCTTCTCCTGAATTCCCACACCTGCGCCGTACCATTCCACAATCGGCGCAGGCGTACTGAGTGGAGCAGTGGCAAGTGCCTGTCCTCCACGAATTTAGGAAAAGACAGGGCCAGCGGGAGGAGGAGAGCGCGCTGGCCCTGTCTATCAACAGCAGAGGGGGCGGTCCTACAGCCCAACTTGCTGGTAGCGAAGAGAATTGTCATGTTTTAAAAGTATGATTTTTGGAAATATAAAGCTCAGATTAAAAAAAATCAGCTGACATTAACAAATAGCTAATGTAAGCTACTCAAAATTGAACACTTGGGGGTGACAGAAGTCTTTTAAACTACTTGTCCAGCCTCAGCTAGAACACCAGATTTAATGTATTTCTATTTTTGCAACTGAATTTCACCACAGAAAATAATCTATCCTTTGACGGACACTATGAAACTTGTCAAGTCCTGAGTTTCTAGGGGTGACAATAAGCACAGCCAAGCCCCTGATGTAGGATATAGCAAAAAAAAAAATAAACTAGTATTGATGGACTTGGTGGCAGCTTGTGCTGTTCCAACACAAGACACAAAATGGCCTCCGATCACCCCAGAAAAAAAGTGACAGAAAAACGCTCTGTGCAGCCTAAAAACCAGTGAGCAATGTGGATAAGTGTTTTTTTTTTAAACATCAAAATAAAAATCAAGAGGTAGACAGTTGTACAAATTTAAAGTTGTCTTTTCAATATACTTTTGTGTTTACTAACAATTTGAAATTTGAAACAGAAAACTTGAACAAATATTTTGGTGTGTGTTATTAACTGGTTCAGTTGAACACTTCTTAGCCAGTGTGATATTTCGCCTTAGGGTACTTTCACACTAGCGTTGGTGCGGATCCGTCTGTTTATTTGTACAGACGGATCCGCACCTCTAATGCAAACGTTTGTATCTGTTCAGAACGGATCTGTTTCCATTAGCTTTAAAGAAAAATTACAAAGTCCAAAACGGATCCGTTTTGACTTACATTGAAAGTCAATGGGGAACGGATCCGTTTTCAAATGCACCATATTGTGTCACTGACAACGGATCCGTCCCCATTGACTTACATTGTAAAAAAAAACGGATACATAGGCTCCGCCTCTTCAGACGGACACCAAAATGCTGCATGCTGCGTTTTGGTCTCCGCCTCCAAAACAGAATAGAAGCGGAACTGAGCCTAACTGATGCATTCTGAACGGATCCCATCCATTCAGAATGCATTGGGGCTTAACTGATCCGTTTTGGACCGTTTGTGAGAGCCCTGAAACGGATCTCACAAACGGAATCCAAAACGCTAGTGTGAAAGTACCCTTAGTCTCATACACTTTAAAAATCATGCATTTTTGGTCACACACAATTTGGGAACATTCACATTAGGCATGTTTGCATCAGACATATGATGTGGAGATATAAAATTTGTTGTGCCTTTTTGCAATTTCCAAATTATAAATGTGCTCCATTTAGAAGGCTTTATTTAGGAACTTTTTTGCCTTATTCCATAAATAAAGATGTGTTTAGATTTGAAAATAATGTAGATCTCTCCTCTGGGTTGATTCACAGCATGTGACTTCTAGTCAGCTGTTCGTGAAGGCAGTGGTACTGCCATTATCCAGGCAACAGGGATTCTGCCTAATCTTACTTAGTGATTGTGGCTTTGTTGCATCCCACGACATGGCTCTTCAAAAAAACACGTGCCTGGCCTTAACATGCCACAAGCCCCTGCAAATGATGTCTGCCAAATATGCATTGTTGATCTGCATCTGATTGGGATGGGTCTCTGGTGTTGTTTCCCCGCCTAACACATGCAGATCATCTATCCTCTGGTTTAGACATCAATATTCAAACTGCGGGTGGCCCACACCTCCGACCCATGCCGTTCAGCTGTTACAGTATAAGTTAGCTGTGCCGTGTTTCCTCCTGCAGCTTTTTGGCTGATGAGGAGTTCTTGATGTTGGCCCCCTGCAGATCTGATATAACAAGAAGTTCTACACTCAATTGTTGTTGGCCTATACGCAATGAAATCCCAAATCCTAAAATTACAAACATGCAGATCACAGCGGGGTGCGACTACATAGCCAAATGTTTGGAAGGTTACAATTTTTTAACACACTACAAATGCAGCAATGTGTGTATAGCAAGTATGTAATTTTTTTGTTTTTTAATGGCGGAATTTAGCAAGCAGACAAAAATTGCCTATTTACTGATGCTTATGAGTTTTGTCCTATACACAAAGTTATTTCAGTTTGTTGAAGAGTGGCATTCAGGAATGAATGCTCTCCATGGCCACCTACTCATGAAAGCCACTCTTCAACCTAGTTTAATAGCTTTGTATATAGGACTTTACTAGTAAGCATAAGTACATGTGTTATTTTTGATGAACCTGCAAATGTATTCTCGAGTTTTCATATTTGAGGCCGGGGATCTCAATTCAGCTTTATCCACTTGAATGTGGAGCCATTATTTAGGGCAAAATGGTGAGTAATGTTTTAGGCAAAAACACATAAACAAACTTTTTGCCAGACAATAGGCCTTTTTTCAAGGCATTTACAACGCATGCAAACATCTCAATTTTATGTTTTCAATCGGAAAAAAAATAGACAAAATCTGGCTCAGGAGTGTTCCGAGCTGATTGGGTTCGTGATGGGCCTACAGAGGAAGTCGAATGTGAGCCAGCTGCTGTTGAGTGTGTGGATGTAGGATGTGATTCTTGAGTGGCTGCTTGACTCCAAGGCGGATTAGACCGCACACCTGATGTTTGATGTGTTGGATTTGGCTGAAATAGTTCGACCTGCTGTGGAGCCATTGCAAATGGTTGTATGTTTGGGGTGGGTAAGTTAGTGCCAGTTTGGCCCATAGGGTTAGCTAATGGTGCTAAAGTAAGATTTATATTGTGTGGGGTATGTGTTTTGTGGGTAATTTGGACCATATCTATTTTGAGGCGTATTATGGAAATATTGAGGTGTGGGATTATACTGGATGTGTGTATGATGTTTGATAAGTACTGGCTGTGGTTGGGTAGTAATGCACTGGGGCCGATTGTGGATTTAGGTTAGGAGCTAATAGTGGTGTGGCTTGTGTGGGAATGTTTACTGGGACCGTAGGTTGGTCCGACATGGCAAGATATTTATGGAGAATCTCCCACAACTCTTTACGACAGGAATCCATCCTATCTTTAGGAAGCTTTTTAAGCACTGTGTATGTAAACAATGAAAATGGTAATTAGGATCCTCCATATTTAGCCGGCGGTCCTCAATGAGGGATGATAACTGGCCCAAAAGTGGCAAATTCTGCTCATTGGCTCTTCTCCGTCGTTGACGAGATGAAGTTGCGGAAGGGGCTTCTGTGGATAATGAAGCTTCTGCAGTAGATTCTGGTGGGGCATCTGATCTATCATGGTCTTGTTCGGGTCCGCTGGTTCGTTGGAGATTTCCACTCGTACTGGTAAGGAGAATGAGAAACTACATCATGCACACATAACACCGCATTTTATGTGCATTTATGTACATTATAGTGTATGTGGGCAAAAGTAATGTACATACATTTGCTTATCAAGTGTTGATTTTTGCATTAAACCATATGTATGTGCACCATACACTTCAACTTTAAGCTATTCAGCACTGATGTTCCACAAGCACAACATATCTACTTAGAATGCACATAAGACCATTTAGAAATCACACTAAAAACTGAATACATTACCGTCTTGTCTCCAGTACTGTCCGTAAAAAGTCAAGCTCCTCAAAACACAAGTACTGTTTCCTCTTCGATGGTGAGCTGCCACTTCTTTCGACATCTCTTAGTTGACATAACTCACGTGTGTAGCAGTCCTTCAGAGATCGCCACTGTGTTTGGACTGCCTTTCCTGCATGTATTAAACAATCAAACATGACCAAGTGCATTTTTCTCAAACATATAACACTATGATGGAATGTAGATAATACTCCAAATATGACGAGAAAATTCGCCCCCAAAAAAAAAAAAAAAAAAAGCCGGGCCCATAATTTTGGGATTCTGCCTAATGTTGAAAGAGCATTTACAATAACTTTTGCTCCATTTGTCACGAGTATCTAAAGAAACACATTGTTTTTTGGGATCTGAAAAATGAAGTCAATAATATTAAGTACATCACAACTTTATTGCTCCCTACCTATTTGGAACCCTGTTCGGTATAACATTTGTGGCGAAGTTTCAAAGATTGAGATAATCTATATGGTGTAAGTGCATTTACCTCTTCTCGAAAAAATCATACCCAAATACTGAAAAAATGTTGTGTGCAGTTTAGCTGTATCTTATGATTATTGAAAGGTAGTGCAAAATGATACTACTAAAATGGAACAAATAAACATCTCTTTAAAATATCTTGACTGTAATTAACCCAAAAAACATGTAGTCATTAAATTAATAATTCTGTAGGTCAGGGTCGTTTGAACAAGTTGTTTCCACAATCAAACTAACCACACTAGACTCTGCTTGTCCAAACAACATATCATGCTGTTACACATGATGATCTAACTATACTGATAGGTAGAGTGGCGCACTCGGAAACACCATGTTCAAAACAAGGTAAAGGTTGGGTCTGCCCAGTCCAACTGAGGGAGCAGAAGACACAGTAGCCTTTTAACCAGCAGAACGCAGCACCGCCAAGGGATCAGAAAAAGCCCATGGTGAATCCTGTGCGCCACTGTACCGATGAGGAAAAAGATTTATCTCCCAAGGTTGGTCACCATGATCACTCCATGTTAACAAAACAAAAAACAAACAAACTCACTTTTATTAATTTGTTGAGATTTAGGAAGGGATGCCCATTCTGGGAAAATTTCAGTTACAACTTTATCCCCGGCTTTGTTTTTCTGGTCACGAGCCGCACAGGCAACATCCCTGCTGTCCCAGATACAAGGTCTTTGCTGTACTGCCGCAATCAAAATTTCTTCATCAACTTCACGGCGTGATACAGCCATTGCGATACTTCACTAAAGAAAATACATATAAAAGTTAAAGGAAATAACTAAAAGGGCAAGGAATATAAATAATCCTTAATGAAATTTATATGGAAAAATTGAAAAAATACAAAGCCAAAATTTCATACAGCCAACACCACTACATATACTGCTGAACTGTAGAAACACACAGACAACACCACTACATATACTGCTGAACTGTAGAAACACACAGACAACACCAATACATATACTGCTGAACTGTAGAAACACACAGACAACACCACTACATATACTGCTGAACTGTAGAAACACACAGACAACACCACTACATATACTGCTCAACTGTAGAAACAAACAGACTACACCACTACATATACTGCTCAACTGTAGAAACAAACAGACTACACCACTACATATACTGCTCAACTACACATTGGATTTCACTGTGGGGAAATATTCAAGATGCAGCACCCACCAGAATCGCATGCAGGACAAAGATACATGCTTGCATTGACCGCGATTTACGGCAAAATTCAACATTCACATTTGAAGAAAATATCAACCAACTGCTCAAAATACTGGGGCCTAGTCTATTTTAAATGGAAGTTCAAAACAGATATGATGGAATTTCTTAAACAGACAGGCACTATTTTCCCCAAACTATTAATTATTGCTAACTTGATTTTCAAAAAACATAAAAAATAAAAAAAAACATAACAAAATTAATGTGTCGGGAAAAGCCAAGAGGGCAAATTTAAAAAGAATGACATATACCTGAGCAAAATATAAAACTGGTGTCTGATAAAATAATGCTCATCAAAAATGGAAGAGAAAGAACCGCTAAAGTCCTGGTTGCCATGGTAAAGTGTAGTGGGGAGCGGGGGAGCGGTATACTTACAGTCCGTGCGGCTCCCAGGGCGCTCCAGAATGATGTCAGAGCGCCCCATGCACATGGATCGCGTGATCCATGCGTGTAGGGCGCCCTGACGTCACTCTGGAGCGCCCCGGGAGCTGCACGGATGGTAAGTATATTGCTCCCCCGCTCCCCACTACACTTTACCATGGCAACCAGGACTTTAGCGTCCTGGCTGCCATGGTAACCATTGAGAAAAAGCTAAACATCGGATCCAGCGATGCGCCGAAACGACGTTTAGCTTAAGGCCGGATCCAGATTAATGCCTTTCAATGGGCATTAATTCCAGATCCGGCCTTGCGGCAAGTGTTCAGGATTTTTGGCCAGAGCAAAAAGTGCAGCATGCTGCGGTATTTTCTCCGGCCAAACAACGTTCCGGTCCTGAACTGAAGACATCCTGATACATCCTGAACGGATTTCTCTCCAAAACAAAAGCGCTAGTGTGAAAGAGCCCTAAGTCGCACAAAAGTCGCAATCGTGCGCGATTTGCATTACAGTCTACGGGGAAAATGGTGCACAGACATGCGTTATGCTACACAAAATCCAACAAAAATATTTTTTTTTGCGACTGTCGTGTCGCAGTCGCAGCATGTTGCATGTCGCAGTGCGACAGCATAGACTCCCATTATAAAAATTGTCACTCGATATAGTGGGACTTTTTGTCGCGCGACAAATGTCGTCATGTGAACGTACCCTAATACCCGGTGGACTGAACGCCGAATTCAAACTTTTTGGCTTTTTATAATGACATGGGTGGGTGCAATTTGGCGACAGTCAATCGTGCCATTTATTCAATGTGGCCGATTCTCTCTTACCAATGGGCCCCCACCCTTGGTTCTTCCCCCTTATCTCCATTTTATATCCTATTTAATCTTATTGAGGTTATTTAGTTAGTTTTTATGTGCATTTTAGGTTTCAGTCATTTTTATAATGCTATTTAATAAATTCGGTCTTATCTGATGAGAAAACATCTCTATAGAAAGCTTTTTGCCGGATATCGCAGGAATAACGCATCAGAAACGCACCAGAACCGCAGGTGGGGTTCCGATGTGTTTTTTATTCCATTAGGTTTGTTCATTTATTTTGTATAAGTGTATGTTTTTGTATAAATATAATTCATTGCTTAATGTTTTTTTTACCTATGCAACATCGGCTGTTTTTATTTGACTCATTGTTTATTTTCATGTTTATCTTTTTATTTATTTTTAGCTATCTGTATGATTTTGTGCAATATATTAATATTTAGATAATGGATATTTGCCATTACATTCAGGTCAGCCGGTCATATTAAAAATTCATGTCAGATTTTCCCAATTGCCGTAAATCCTATAAAGGTGGGGTGTTTTTTGGGGGGTTTTAACCACTGAAAAAGGGGTCACACATTACCCCGAAATGCGTTTGGTATCCCCAAAAAATGCACATTTATCCAAGCCTTGGTCACCTATCCAGGAGTGCACAAGTGAATACTATATATACTATAAGTTCTGCGGGCTATAGTGATCCTATGTAAAGAAAGCTCCGTCTGCCGCGCGAGATACGATGCTTCTGTGTGGGACCGGATGACTCACGGAGAACCACGTGGAGCCGCCGGCGTGGTGAGTTCAGACGGGAATAACCCGGGGACACTTACATGCTTCGCACAGATAGAAGACGTCGGTGCTGGTAAGACTGTGGCCTTCATTATTAATAAGAGCTATTGTGTAACGCCGGCAGTTATTACAGCGAAGTACAGCGGGACGCTGCTGGGTGTACCACAGGACCGGGACGCCGCTCGGTACAGTGCAAGGTATCAAAGACTTTATGTGCAAGTATAAGAGAGACATTACTTACTAAATAAGAGACTAAATGAGAAAGAATTACAGTTTACTGCTGTGTATGGATTATTAAACCGGCATAAAAACTGAACAAGGAACAGTATTTTTTGTGGGGGATGCCCGCAGTTTACAGTATACCTGTGGGTGACCCCCCAGTTTACAATATACCTGTGGGTGACCCCCGCAGTGGACATTTATGTGGTGCCCACATATATTAATCGGCACACTCTGATTGTTTGCTGCTAACAGACCGGTAACACCTGCTGATTATCCTTTGCATTCTCCTTGTTTTCTTTTTGCATTTTTTAAGCGGATCTGTTGCTGTTTGTTTCATATTTATTAATTAGCATATATAATATATGTTTTTATGTTACTTTATGATAAGTAATACATTTTACTAACTCCCGGATATTGGAGAGTGCCCAGTTGTTTTTTGAGTAATTACAGTTTAGGTGGATTGGGTGGATCTACCAACTGAGAGCACCTCAACTAAGTGTACTCATTGCCCGGGTTTTAAAAAAGGATGAAGTTTCAGTTTTGCAACATTTGGCTTCCAAAAGTTGCAAAAAATATGACCTGTGACAAGAAATGGGCGAACAAACCTATGACAATAAGGCCCCTTTCACATGGGCGAGAATTCTGCGCTGGTGCAATGGGTGAGGTGATCGCATTGCACCCGCACTGAATCCGGACCCATTCACTTCAATGGGGCAGATGAGCGTTGATTTTCACGCATCACTTGTGCGTTGCGTGAAAATCACAGCATGTTCTATATTCTGCGTTTTTCACGCAACGCAAGGCCCATAGAAATGAAAGAGGCTGCGTGAAAATCGCATGCATCCGCAAGCAAGTGCGGATGCAGTGCAATTTTCATGCATGGTTGGTAGGAGATGATAGTGATGAGCAACCCCATTAAAGTGTATTCAATGTATTATTTTCCTCTATAACATGGTTATAAGGGAAAATAAAAGCATTCTTAATAGAGAATGGTTACTAAAATGTGGATTGAGGGGTTAAAAAATTAAAAAAATTAACTCACCTCATCCACTTGATCGCGCAGCGTGCATTGTCTTCTTTCTTCTTCTTTGAGCCCCTGCAAAAGAACCTTTGGTGACATCAGCGCAGGTCCTGCTGAATGACCTTCTATCCTCATTCATTCAGAAGAAGAAATAAGACGATGCCCGGCTGCGCGATCAAGTGGATGAGGTGAGTTAATTTTTTGAATTGTTTTAACCCCTCAATCCACATTTTAGTAAGCATTCTCTATTAAGAATGCTATTATTTTCCCTTATAACCATGTCATAAGGTAAAATAATAAAATCTACAGAATACCGAACCCAAACCCGAACTTCTCTGAAGAAATCCGGGTTCGGGTCTGGGTACCAAACATTTAGATTTTTCTCACGCGAGTGCAAAATGCATTAAAAAGCATTGCACTCTCGGTGAAAAATTGTGTGATTTCTCGCAACGCACCCGCGACACCCATTTTAAAAAGGCCTAAGGCATTATAATCCATCTAGAATTAGTGCTGAGCAGCAGAAACAAATGAGATTAATTGTGAAGATTCATTAGTCAGACTGAGATGCAGTCAATGCTTTAAATTCTATATGAGCTGCATTCTGAAGGACTCTCTTTGCATTTCAAAGAGCACCGTGTTGTGTTTGTCATTCTGGGACTGGCATAATGCGTGAGACTCAGCAGCAGTCATCTGCTTTTTCTAGCTAATTAGAGGGGAAAGGTGCAATAGTTGAGGAATTCAGATATTATTGCAACTTAAAGGAGACCTATCAGAAAATCCATAAATCCCTTTATTATTCTTTAGAGCTCTGAAAACTATCTTTAAAAACCTTATTCTTGTTCTGAGTTATCGGTAGATGAAGTCTTCTGAAAAGCAGTTCTTTACATGCTGTATGTCGCCATGACAATAGTTCAGTTTGTTGTGCTCTGGTGGTGTTATCAAGGGGGACTGGGCCAGTATCCAAACTGATCTCTTTTTTTATTTTCTTACTTGAGCTAGAAAAATGTAAAGATTGTTATTGCTTTCAATGAAATACAGTATTATTGAGTGGTTAAACTGAAATTCACTTAAATAGCAATCCCCTGAATCTGCTGTTCCAGCTGTGGCTAGGCAAGTGTGAAACTGTCAGCCAAATTTATTTATTTTTTCTGGGGTTGAAATTTAATTGCCAAAAAGCAATCCCCTGAATCTGGTGTTCCAGCTGTAGCTAGCCAAGTGTAAGTGTAAAACTGTCAGCCAAAATATATATTTTTTTTCTGGGGTTGAAATTTAATTGCCAAAAAGCAATCCCCTGAATCTGGTGTTCCAGCTGTAGCTAGCCAAGTGTAATACTGTCAGACAAAATATATATATTTCTTTTTGAGGTTGAAATTTAATTGCCAAAAAGCAATCCCCTGAATCTGGTGTTCCAGCTGTGGCTAACCAAGTGTTTTTCTGGGGTGAAATTTAATTGCACAAATAGCAATTCCCAGAATCTGGTGTTCCAGCGGTGACTGGATAATTTCCCTAGTGTCCTTCAAAGGATAGAATTTGTTCTGTGGTGAAATACAGTTCCAAAAATAAAAATACAGTAAATCTGGTGTTCCAGTTGTTGCAGGCCTAGTTTAAATCTGTCCGTAAAAGAGTATATTTCCTTCTGTGGTGAAATTTATTTGCTAAAATAGCAATTCCATAAATCTAGTGTTCCAGTTGTTTCAGGCCTAGATTACATCTGTCCGTAAAAGGGTATACTTCTGTCTGTGGTGAAATTTAATTGCTAAAATAGCAATTCCATAATTCTAGTGTTCCAGCAGTTGCAGGTCTATTTGAAATCAGTCCGTAAAAGGGTATATTTCTTTCTATGGTGAAATTTAATTGCTAAAATAGCAATTCCATAAATCTAGTGTTACAGTTGTTGCAAGCCTAGTTTAAATCAGTCCGTAAAAGGGTATATTTCTTTCTATGGTGAAATTTAATTGCAAAAATAGCAATTCCATAAATCTAGTGTTCCAGCAGTTGCAGGCCTATTTGAAATCTGTCCGTAAAAGGATACCTTTCATCCAGGGCCTAAATAATAGGCCTACAATTGATATTCCCCAAAATCTGTGGTTAATGTTGTGCCTGAATTAGTGTAATACGGTTCATAAATAACGAGGCAGATAGTGTTAGGTGCCTTTAAAAAAAGGCCTGAATTTGACATCTTCACATTGGGCCAAATATAATTTTTCTTATTGTGGTGCTTGGTGAACCGCAACAATGAGGAAAACATCTAGTAAGGGACGCGGTCGTGGTGGTGTCAGTGGACCCTCTGGTGCTGGGAAAGGACGTGGCCGTTCTGCCACAGCCACACAAAGTAGTGAACCAACTACCTCAGGTCCCAGTACCCGCCAGAATTTACAGCGATATTTGGTGGGGCCCAATGCCCTTCTAAGTATGGTAAAGCCTGAGCAGGTACAGGCATTAGTCGATTGGGTGGTCGACAGTGCATCCAGCACGTTCACAACATTATCTCCCACCCAGTCTTCTGCAGAAAGCGCCCAGATGGCGCCCGAAAACCAAGCCCATCAGTCTGTCACATCACTCCCATGCATATCAGGGAAACTGTCTGAGCCTCAAGTTATGCAGCAGTCTCTTATGCTGTTTGAAGTGTCTGCTGGCAGGGTTTCCCAAGAGCATCCACCTAGCCCTTCCCCAGTGGTGGAAAACATAGAATGCACTGACGCACAACCACTCATGTTTCCTGATGATGAGGACATGGGAATACCACCTCATCAGAGTCAGCAGGTCTCTGATGATGACGAAGCACAGGTGCCAACTGCCGCATCTGACTGCAGTCTGCAGACTGAAAAGGAGGAGGTCAGGGAAGAAGACAGGGTGGAAGACGATGCAGAGGACGATGAGCTCATAGACCCCACATGGAATGATGGTCGTGCTGCTGACTTTCATAGTTCAGAGGAAGAGGCAGTGGTGAGACCAAGCCAACAGGGAAGCAAAAGAGGGAGCAGGGGGCAAAAGCAGAACAGCCGCCGCCAAGAGAGTTTGTCTGCTACTGGCCAGCGCCACCATGGACCCAGCACCCCAAAGGCAGCTTCAAGAAGTTCCCTGGCATGGCACTTCTTTAAACAATGTGCTGAGAAGACCCGAGTGGTTTGCACGTTGTGCCATCAGAGCCTGAAGCGAGGAATAACGTTCTAAACCTTAGCACAACCTGCATGACCAGGCATCTACATGCAAAGCATGAGCTGCAGTGGAGTAAACACCTTAAATACAAGGAAATCACACAGGCTCCCCCTGCTCCCTCTTCTGCTGCTGCCTCGCCTCTTCCTCCGGAGGAATGTTTCCACCTGCTGCCCACCAAACAGAGTATGTGCCACCGACACCAGTACCTACGTCACCAAGCATCTCCACCATGTCACACGGCAGCGTTCAGCTCTCCATCTCACAAACCTTGGAGAGAAAGCGTAAATTCCCACCTAGCCACCCTCGAACTCTGGGCCTGAATGCCAGCATTTCTAAACTACTGGCCTTTGAAATGCTGTCATTCAGGCTGGTTGACACAGACAGCTTCAAAAATCTGATGGCCATGGCTGTCCCACAGTATGTTGTTCCCAGCGCCACTACTTCTCCAAGACAGCCGTGCCTTCCCTGCACAACCAAGTATCCGATAAAATCAAGTGTGCACTGCGCAACGCCATCTGTGGCAAGGTCCACCTAACTACAGATATGTGGACCAGTAAGCATAGCCAGGGACGCTATATCTCCCTAACTGCACACTGGGTAAATGTAGTGTCGGCTGGGCCCCAGGCGGAGAGTTCCTTAACGCACGTCCTTCCGCCGCTAAGGATCGCAGGGCATCATTCTTTGCCTCCTGTATCCTCCTCCTCCTACTCGGCTTCCTCCTCCTCTGCTTCCACCAGCTCATCCAGTCAGCTACACACCTTCACCACCAACTTCAGCACAGCCCGGGGTAATCATCAGCAAACGTCATTCTGAAACTCATATGTTTGGGGGACAGGCCCCACATCGCGCAGGAGTTGTGGCGGGGTATTGAACAACAGACCGACGAGTGGTTTCTACCGGTGGGCCTCAAGCCCGGCCTGGTGGTGTGTGATAATGGGCGAAATCTCGTCGCAGCTCTGGGACTAACCGATTTGACGCACATCCCGTGCATGGCGTATGTGCTGAATTTGGTGCTGCAGAAGTTCATTCACAACTACCCCGACATGTCAGAGCTGCTGCATACAGTGCGGGCTGTCTGTGCGCGCTTCCGGTGTTCACATCCTGCCGCTGCTCGCCTGTCTGCGCTACAGTGGAAGAGGAGGTGGCCCAGGAGGAGGAGGAGGATGAGGGGTCATTTCTACCACTTTCAGGCCAGTCTGTTAGAAGTGGCTCAGAGGGAGGTTTTTTGCAACAGCAGAGGTCAGGTACAAATGTGGCCAGCCAGGGCACACTACTGGAGGACGAGGAGGATGAGGAGGAGGTGGAGGAGGATGAGGATGAAGCAGGTTCACAGCGGGGTGGCACCCGACACAGCTCAGGCCCATCACTGGTGCATGGCTGGGGGGATACGGAGGACGATGACGATACGCCTCCCACAGAGGACAGCTTGTCCTTACCTCTGGGGAGCCTGGAACACATGAGCGACTACATGCTGCAGTGCCTGCGCAACAACAGCAGAGTTGCCCACATTTTAACGTGTGCAGACTACTGGGTTGCAACTTTGCTGGATCCCCGGTACAAAGTTAATGTTCCCACCTTACTTCCTGCACTAGAGCGTGATAGGAAGATGCGCGAGTACAAGCGCACGCTGGTAGACGCGTTCCTGAGAGCATTCCCAAATGTCACAGGGGAACAGGTGGAAGCCCAAGGCGAAGGCAGAGGAAGAGCAAGAGGTCGCCCACGCAGCTGTGTCACGGCCAACTCCTCTGAGGGCAGGGTTAGCATGGCAGAAATGTGGAAAAGTTTTTTTGTCTCCACGCCACAGCTAACTGCGCCACCACCTGATACGGAACGTGTTAGCAGGAGGCAACATTTCACTAACATGGTTGAACAGTATGTCTACACACCCCTCCAAGTACTGACTGATGGTTTGGCCCCATTCAACTTCTGGGTCTCCAAATTATACACGTGGCCAGAGTTAGCATTTTATGCCTTGAGGGTGCTGGCCTGCCCGGCGGCCAGCGTTTTGTCTGAACGTGTATTCAGCACGGCAAGGGGCGTCATTTCTGACAAACGCAGCCGCCTGTCCACCGCCAACGTGGACAAGCTGACATTCATAAAAATGAACCAGGCATGGATCCCACAGGACCTGTCCCTACCTTGTGCAGAATAGACATTTATAACTGCCTCCCCCTCAGTCATGTATTCTTATACTCCGGGGCAATTCCTTATTGAATCCTCATTTTTTTAACTTTACCGTGATCTTGCGGTGCAACCCAAGTTGAATGAACCCCTCCTCAATATGGGCGTCGGAGCCTAAATAACTGAAAGTGGTCTGTTACAATGGTGGGTGACATGAAGCCTGAACCTCTGCCATGCCATGCGACCTCTCCCCTCTGTCTGGGTGCTCTGGCCTAAATAACTAAAAATGGCCTTCTCCAGTGGTGGGTGATATGACGCATGATTCTCTGCTGTGGGACCTCTATCCTCTGTCTGGGTGCTGGGTCCTAAATAACTGAAAGTGGCCTTCTCCAGTGGTGGGTGATATGAAGCATGATTCCTTGCTGTGAACCTCTCTCCTCTGTTCGGGTGATGGGGCCTAAATAACTGAAAGTGGCCTTCTCTAGTGGTGGGTGATATGACGCATGATTCCATGCTGTGGGACCTCTCTCCTCTGTTCGGGTGATGGGGCCTAAATAACTGAAAGTGGCCTTCTCTAGTGGTGGGTGATATGATGCATGATTCCTTGCTGTGGGACCTCTCTCCTCTGTCTGGGTGATGGGGCCTAAATAACTGAAAGTGGCCTTCTCCAGTGGTGGGTGATATGAAGCATGATTCCTTGCTGTGGGACCTCTCTCCTCTGTTCGGGTGATGGGGCCTAAATAACTGAAAGTGGCCTTCTCTAGTGGTGGGTGATATGACGCATGATTCCATGCTGTGGGACCTCTCTCCTCTGTTCGGGTGATGGGGCCTAAATAACTGAAAGTGGCCTTCTCTAGTGGTGGGTGATATGATGCATGATTCCTTGCTGTGGGACCTCTCTCCTCTGTCTGGGTGATGGGGCCTAAATAACTGAAAGTGGCCTTCTCCAGTGGTGGGTGATATGACACCTGATTCTCTGCTGTGGGACCTCTCTCCTCTGTCTGGGTGCTGGGGCCGAAATAACAGAAAGTGACCTTCTCCATTGGTGGGTGACTTGAAGCCTGATTCTCTGCATTTGGGTCCTCTCTTCAATTGATATTGGTTAATTTTTATTTATTTTATTTTAATTCATTTCCCCATCCACATTTGTTTGCAGGGCATTTACCTACATTTTGCTGCCTTTTGCAGCCCTCTAGCCCTTTCCTGGACTCAGTGCCGGACTGACCCCCAACAGGCCCCACCCCTTGCAGTCTAGGGGCGGAGCCAAAAACAGAAGCACAATTGAGGGGCAGGGCCAGCCACCAGTAAGATAGGAAGGCTTCAGCCAACACACAAGCTTTGCAACAACCAACATACAGACCTTGCAAAAATATAGGAAGCTACAGAAAAGTCTTATAATATCCTCAGTGGATCTCAACCTCCCCATCCTCCACACCCTGTACAGGTCAGTGCCCCGAAATAGCACTCACAGTTCTCCAGCAACTCTACAAATACCACCAATTCCGTACACAGGCGAACCACAACACCACCTACAGATTTTTCCTGTAGGCCCCTCTATAATGTGCCAGTAGCCAATAGCCCCCCTATAATGTGCCAGTCGCCAATAGGCCCCCCTATAATCTGCCAGTAGCCATAGGCCCCCCTATGTTGTGCCAGTGGCCATAGGTCCCCCCTATAATGTGCCAGTATGATAGGCCCCCCTATAATGTGCCAGTAGCCAATAGGCCCCCCTATAATGTGCCAGTGTGATTGCTCCCACTATAATGTGCCAGTAGTCAATAGGCCCCCCTATAATGTGCCAGTAGCCAATAGGCCCCCCCTATAATCTGCCAGTAGCCATAGGCCCCCCTATGTTGTGCCAGTAGCCATAGGTACCCCCTATAATATTCCAGTATGATAGGCCCCCCTATAATGTGCCAGTAGCCCCCTCTATAATGTGCCAGTATGATATCCCCCCTATAATCTGCCAGTAGCCAATAGGCCCCCCTTTAATCTGCCAGTAGCCCTAGGCCCCCCTTTAATCTTCTAGTAGCCATAGGCCCCCCTATATTGTGCCAATAGCCACAGGCCCCCCCCTATATTGTGCTAGTAGCCATAGGCCCCCTATAATATACCAGTCCAGGGCCCCCCTATAATTTGCCAGAGTCCAGGCCCCCCCCCTCTATAATGTGCCAGAGTCCAGGGCCCCCTATAATGTGCCAGAGTCCAGGGCCCCCCCCCCTTATACTTTATACTTACCTCCTGCTCCTGCACCTGTCCTGAGAGCGAATTGCGCGGCTTCACTCCCGTCCTGACACTCCTCTTTACGGCAGCGCAGCGGTAGTCTGGCGGTAGCACACCTCCACGGCGGTCTCCCTCCGCAAGCTGGAGCGTGAGGTAAGTCAGCTCCACCTCCTAGCCTCCTACATCTTCACAGGCAGCAGTGCGCCGCAGAAGAGAACTTGCAACACTCTCACACTCTCATATTTTTTTTTTACTACACGAGGCCCGCTCACCAACCTGTGTATGCAGGCTGCATGAAAGATAATTTTTATTATGCCTACATTCAGGTTAGGTAAGATTAGACTGAGTGGGGCCCCATGTAGTAGAATTTCTAGGGCCCCGCTCACTTAGTCTAATCTTGATGACTTGCTTAATGTCAACTGGCCCCGCCACTGTGCACAGGCCAGTCCGACGCAGTGGCGGATCCAGAGCCTGGTCTCAGGAGGGACATTTCCGGCAATCGATACGCCCCTGCTCCGATCACTACAGAAATACAGTACAGCCCCACTTACCTTTTACATCCAGTGACGTCTCCTGTGATGTAGATGTTCTCTGTCCTCATCTTCTCCTTTCAGACCTGCAGACCAGACCACCAGTTTTCGTCTCTGCAGTTTGACAACAAAATAAATCTTAGTTTACTACTTTTCCATCATCCTCCCATATTCTGGACAAATCATCCTACTACCCCCAATGCTGTGCTCCCAAATACTACACTGCAGAAACAGATAAACCCCTGATAATACTAGTACCACACAGAGCCCCCATATAAAATACCTCAGTAATGTCCCCATAGTGCCATCATATGCCAATAATAAGTGCCATTTCCCCCCAACATGTGCCAGTCTCCTCTCTGCCACCCCCCATCATGTGCAGGCTCCATTTCTCCCCTCTTCCCCCCAATCATGTGCAGGCTCCATTTCTCCGCCCCCCCCCCCCAATCATGTGCAGCCTCCATTTCTTCCCACCCCCACCCCAATCATGTGAAGGCTCCTTTTCCTCCCCCCCCCATCCCCCAAATTCATGTGCAGGCTCCTTCTCCCCCCATCCCCCAAATTCATGTGCAGGCTCCTTCCCCCAATTCATGTGCAGGCTCCTTCCCCCAATTCATGTGCAGGCTCCTTTCTCTCCCCCCACCAATTCATGTGCAGGCTCCATTTCTTCCCACCCACCCCAATCATGTGCAGGCTTCTTCTCCTCCTCCCCCAATCATGTGCAGCCTCCATTTCTTCTCACCCCCACCCCGATCATGTGCAGGCTCCTTCCCCCCATCCCCAAATTCATGTGCAGGCCCCTCCCCAATTCATGTGCAGGCTCCTTTTCCTTCCCCCCAAATTCATGTGCAGGCTCCTTTTCTCTCCCCCAATTCATGTGCAGGATCCTTCCCCCAATTCATGTGCAGGCTCCTTTCTTCTCCCCCAAATTCATGTGCAGGCTCTATTCTCCCCTCAATTCATGTGCAGGCTCCATTTCTTTCCCCCAAATTCATGTGCAGGCTTCTTCCCCCTCCCCCAATTCATGTGCAGGCTCCTTTCTTCCCCCAAATTCATGTGCAGGCTCCTTTTCTCCCCCTAATTCATGTGCAGGCTCCTTTCCCCCCAATTCATGTGCAGGCTCCTTTTCTCTCCCCCAAATTCATGTGCAGGCTCCTATTCTTCCGCCCACTCAATTCATGTGCAGGCTCCATTTCTCTCCCAAATTCATGTGCAGGCTTCTCCCATTCATGTGCAGGCTCCTTTTCTCCCCCAAATTCATGTGCAGGCTCCATTTCTTCCCACTCCACCCCAATCATGTGCAGGCTTCTTCTCCCCCTCCCCCATTCATGTGCAGGCTCCATTTCTTTCCTCCCCCATTCATGTGCAGGCTCCATTTCTTTCCTCCCCCCCCATACTTACCTCCTTGGAAGCGCTGTGATGCAGGCCTCTTCCGGCCTTTGTCCCGCTCTGTACTGCTTAGGCAGCGTGATGACGCCATCGTGCCGCCTGCTGCACCGCTCTGATAGGCTGCGGGCCTTGTGCCGGCAGCCTAACAGAGGAACAGGGAAGGGAGACGCCTCCCTCCCCTGCCGCACAGCAGTTGTCCAGAGGACAGCGATACAGATCACTATGGAGATGAACGCTTCCACAGTGGAAGAGTTCATCTCCTGTCACTTGCTGCCGGCCCGCCGCCACTGCTGTCGCCCATAAAAACGGCCCCTATGGCCAGTCCGGCCCTGCCTGGACTATTTTACAGCCTTTTTAGTGCCCAAAAGTTCGGGTCCCTATTGACTTCAATGGGGTTCGGGATGAAGTTCAGGTCGAGTTCGGATCCCGAACCCGAACATTTTCGTGAAGTTCGACTGAACTTCTCGAACCCGAACATCCAGGTGTTCGTTCAATCTACTCCTGATCACTGTAAGTAATTTTACATTACAGCACTGTTTGAACAATAGCTTTAAATGCAGATAGAGTGTTCCAATATATTCGTGATTGTGCAAATTGGCATTAATTATGCACAATCGCAATACATGCAACTTCAAATTTTATTAGGTCTAAGTAAATATTACTGATTGGTGCACTAAGTATTGTTGTGACATCACACCACTATGTCTGTAGTATGTATGTATGACAGCAGAGAAATATCTCTCACATGCACATTGCACTTCCATTTTCCTGCCACTCAGTATATAACACACACACACACACACACTAGGGTGGTGGGACAGTCCGGTTTTCAGGCTCCTGGCCCTCCATCCGGAACAAGGCCAGAACAGACGGATGGAAGTTCTCCTTTTTTTGTAGTTAAACGGGTGTTGGCAGTTGGCACGGGTCAGGATGGCTTTATGTATCCCCATAACTGGGAGCAGGGCCTGGCAGCATGTCTGGACCGCACAGTGCACTGTATGACATGACGTCAGTGTACCTTTAGTTCAGGCGGAAGCTGCTGCGGAGCGCAGGTGCCACTCTTATCAATGCTCACTGGCACTGCCTACCATATATGATTCCACTCTGGTCCAGGCCGTCCCGTGCTCGAAGAGCCACTAGAATCAGCACTTAGGCCAATAGGCACAAGGTTAGCACAGATCCCACTGCCCCAGGTACTTACAGGACTATATATCTGAGTATAAATTATATATGGACTAAGCTGGAACAACTTGGGCATCTAGTGTGTAGTATTTATCTATTGTGAGCCACTGTCCCCGGTACGCTGTTCTCCTTTTTGGGGCTTTGCAAGTGGCCACCCTAACACACACACAAACACACAGAGTCTATAGATTTGAGTTTGTGTCATGTTGGTCAGGAAAAGCTTTCTTTGTCTTACCGCCAGTATTTGCTGGTTCATTTAGTTTTACCAATGGTGCACCACGGGGAGGCGAGCCGGGCTTTCACTTCACTAGACAGGTACATCTTTGCTTTACTGGTAGAGATGAGCGAACACCTGGATGTTCGGGTTCGAGAGGTTCGGCCGAACTTCCGGAAAATGTCCGGGTTCGTGATCCGAACTCAACCCGAACTGCATCTCGAACCCGAACCCCATAGAAGTCAATGGGGACCCGAACTTTTGGGCACTAAAAAGGCTGTAAAAGACTCCCGGAAAGGGCTAGAGGGCTGCAAAAGGCAGCAAAATGTAGGTAAATCCCCTGTAAACAAATGTAGATAGGGAAATGATGACTTAACATAAAATAAAATAAAATTAACCAATATTAATTGGAGTTAGGTCCCATAGCACAGAATCAGGCTTCAAATCACCCACCAATGGAGAAGGTCGCTTACTATTATTTCGACCCCAGCATCCAGACAAAGGAGAGAGGTCCCATAGCAGAGAATCTGGCATCATATCAACCACCACAGGAGAAGGCCACTTTCAGTGACTTAGGCCTTAGCACCCAGACAGAGGAGACATGTCAGATAGCACAAGCATTACATTTATACCATCCAGCACAGGAGAAGGCCACTTTTAGTTACTTTGACCCCTGCACCCAGAAAGAGGAGAGAGGCCCCACAGCACATATTCAGGCATCATATCACCCACCACAGGAGTAGGCCACCATTTAGTTAATTTGACCCCTGCACCCATGTCAGCTGGTACAAGCATCAGTTTCACATCACCCAGCACAAGAGAAGGCCACTTTGAGAGACTTTGACCCCTGCACCCAGACGGAGGAGAGAGGTTTTCACAGCAGAGAATCAGGCATTTAGATCACCCACCACAGGAGTAGGCCACCATTTAATGGGACCCCGGCAACCATGTCAGATGGCACAAGCATCAGTTTCACATCACCCAGCACAAGAGAAGGCGACTTTGAGAGACTTTGACCCCTGCACCCAGACGGAGGAGAGAGGTTTCACAGCAGAGAATCAGGCATTTAGATCACCCACCACAGGAGTAGGCCACCATTTAATGGGACCCCGGCAACCATGTCAGATGGCACAAGCATCAGTTTTACATCACCCAGCACAAGAGAAGGCCACTTTGAGAGACTTTGACCCTGCACCCAGACGGAGGAGAGAGGTTTCACAGCAGAGAATCAGGCATTTAGATCACCCACCACAGGAGTAGGCCACCATTTAATGGGACCCCGGCAACCATGTCAGATGGCACAAGCATCAGTTTTACATCACCCAGCACAGGAGAAGGCGACTTTGAGAGACTTTGACCCCTGCACCCAGACGGAGGAGAGAGGTTTCACAGCAGAGAATCAGGCATTTAGATCACCCACCACAGGAGTAGGCCACCATTTAATGGGACCGCGGCAACCATGTCAGATGGCACAAGCATCAGTTTCACATCACCCAGCACAAGAGAAGGCCACTTTGAGAGACTTTGACCCTGCACCCAGACGGAGGAGAGAGGTTTCACAGCAGAGAATCAGGCATTTAGATCACCCACCACAGGAGTAGGCCACCATTTAATGGGACCCCGGCAACCATGTCAGATGGCACAAGCATCAGTTTCACATCACCCAGCACAGGAGAAGGCCACTTTGAGAGACTTTGACCCCTGCACCCAGACGGAGGAGAGAGGTTTCACAGCAGAGAATCAGGCATTTAGATCACCCACCACAGGAGTAGGCCACCATTTAATGGGACCCCGGCAACCATGTCAGATGGCACAAGCATCAGTTTTACATCACCCAGCACAGGAGAAGGCCACTTTGAGAGACTTTGACCCCTGCACCCAGACGGAGGAGAGAGGTTTCACAGCAGAGAATCAGGCATTTAGATCACCCACCACAGGAGTAGGCCATCATTTAATGGGACCCCGGCAACCATGTCAGATGGCACTTGTATCACATTTATATCACCCAGCACATGACAAGGCCACTTTCAGTGAGTTAGGCCTTAGCAACGAGACAGAGGAGACAGGTCAGATAGCACAAGCATCAGTTTTACTGATCACCCACTACAGGAGTCGGCCACCTTTAGTTAATTTGATAGCTTCAACCATGTCAGATGGCACTTGTATCACATTTTTATCACCCAGCACATGACAAGGCCACTTTCAGTGAGTTAGGCCTTAGCACCGACACAGAGGAGACAGGTCAGATAGCACAAGCATCAGTTTTAGATCAACCAACACAGGAGAAGGGCACTTTTAGAGACTTTGACCCCTGCAGCCACATGGAGGAGAGAGGTCCCACAGCAGAGATTCAGGCATTTATATCAGCCAGCACAGGAGAAGGCCGCTTTCAGTGACTTAGGCCTTAGCACCGACACAGAGGAGACAGGTCAGATAGCACAAGCATCAGTTTTACATCAACCACCACAGGAGAAGGGCACTTTTAGAGACTTTGACCCCTGCAGCCACACGGAGGAGAGAGGTCCCACAGCAGAGAATCAGGCATCATGTCAACCACCACAGGAGTAGGCCACCTTTTGTTTCTTTGACCCCTGCACCCAGAAAGAGGAGAGAGGTCCCACAGCAGAGATTCAGGCATTTATATCAGCCAGCACAGGAGAAGGCCGCTTTCAGTGACTTTGGCCCCTGCACCCACACAAAGGAGACATGTCAGACAGCACAAGCATCAGTTTTACATCAACCACCACAGGAGAAGGGCACTTTTAGAGACTTTGACCCCTGCAGCCACACGGAGTAGAGAGGTCCCACAGCAGAGATTCAGGCATTTATATCAGCCAGCACAGGAGAAGGCCGCTTTCAGTGACTTAGGCCTTAGCACCGACACAGAGGAGACAGGTCAGATAGCACAAGCATCCGTTTTACATCAACCACCACAGGAGAAGGGCACTTTTAGAGACTTTGACCCCTGCAGCCACACGGAGGAGAGAGGTCCCACAGCAGAGAATCAGGCATCATGTCAACCACCACAGGAGTAGGCCACCTTTTGTTTCTTTGACCCCTGCACCCAGAAAGAGGAGAGAGGTCCCACAGCAGAGATTCAGGCATTTATATCAGCCAGCACAGGAGAATGCCGCTTTCAGTGACTTTGGCCCCCTGCACCCACACAAAGGAGACATGTCAGACAGCACAAGCATCAGTTTTACATCAATCACCACAAGAGAAGGCCACTTTGAGAGACTTTGACCCCTGCACCCAGATGGAGGAGAGAGGTTTTCACAGCAGAGAATCAGGCATTTAGATCACCCACCACAGGAGTAGGCCACCATTTAATGGGACCCCGGCAACCATGTCAGATGGCACAAGCATCAGTTTTACATCACCCAGCACAGGAGAAGACGACTTTGAGAGACTTTGACCCCTGCACCCAGACGGAGGAGAGAGGTTTCACAGCAGAGAATCAGGCATTTAGATCACCCACCACAGGAGTAGGCCACCATTCAATGGGACCCCGGCAACCATGTCAGATGGCACAAGCATCAGTTTCACATCACCCAGCACAAGAGAAGGCGACTTTGAGAGACTTTGACCCCTGCACCCAGACGGAGGAGAGAGGTTTCACAGCAGAGAATCAGGCATTTAGATCACCCACCACAGGAGTAGGCCACCATTTAATGGGACCCCGGCAACCATGTCAGATGGCACAAGCATCAGTTTCACATCACCCAGCACAAGAGAAGGCCACACTGAGAGACTTTGACCCCTGCACCCAGACGGAGGAGAGAGGTTTCACAGCAGAGAATCAGGCATTTAGATCACCCACCACAGGAGTAGGCCACCATTTAATGGGACCCCGGCAACCATGTCAGATGGCACAAGCATCAGTTTTACATCACCCAGCACAGGAAGGCGACTTTGAGAGACTTTGACCCCTGCACCCAGACGGAGGAGAGAGTTTCACAGCAGAGAATCAGGCATTTAGATCACCCACCACAGGAGTAGGCCACCATTTAATGGGACCCCGGCAACCATGTCCAGATGGCACAAGCATCAGTTTCACATCACCCAGCACAAGAGAAGGCCACTCTGAGAGACTTTGACCCCTGCACCCAGACGGAGGGAGAGGTTTCACAGCAGAGAATCAGGCATTTAGATCACCCACCACAGGAGTAGGCCACCATTTAATGGGACCCCGGCAACCATGTCAGATGGCACAAGCATCAGTTTCACATCACCCAGCACAAGAGAAGGCCACTTTGAGAGACTTTGACCCCTGCACCCAGACGGAGGAGAGAGGTTTCACAGCAGAGAATCAGGCATTTAGATCACCCACCACAGGAGTAGGCCACCATTTAATGGGACCCCGGCAACCATGTCAGATGGCACAAGCATCAGTTTTACATCACCCAGCACAGGAGAAGGCGACTTTTAGAGACTTTGACCCCTGCACCCAGACGGAGGAGAGAGGTTTCACAGCAGAGAATCAGGCATTTAGATCACCCACCACAGGAGTAGGCCATCATTTAATGGGACCCCGGCAACCATGTCAGATGGCACTTGTATCACATTTATATCACCCAGCACATGACAAGGCCACTTTCAGTGAGTTAGGCCTTAGCAACGAGACAGAGGAGACAGGTCAGATAGCACAAGCATCAGTTTTACTGATCACCCACTACAGGAGTCGGCCACCTTTAGTTAATTTGATAGCTTCAACCATGCCAGATGGCACTTGTATCACATTTTTATCACCCAGCACATGACAAGGCCATTTTCATTGAGTTAGGCCTTAGCACCGACACAGAGGAGACAGGTCAGATAGCACAAGCATCAGTTTTAGATCAACCAACACAGGAGAAGGGCACTTTTAGAGACTTTGACCCCTGCAGCCACATGGAGGAGAGAGGTCCCACAGCAGAGATTCAGGCATTTATATCAGCCAGCACAGGAGAAGGCCGCTTTCAGTGACTTAGGCCTTAGCACCAACACAGAGGAGACAGGTCAGATAGCACAAGCATCAGTTTTAGATCAACCACCACAGGAGAAGGGCACTTTTAGAGACTTTGACCCCTGCAGCCACACGGAGGAGAGAGGTCCCACAGCAGAGAATCAGGCATCATGTCAACCACCACAGGAGTAGGCCACCTTTTGTTTCTTTGACCCCTGCACCCAGAAAGAGGAGAGAGGTCCCACAGCAGAGATTCAGGCATTTATATCAGCCAGCAAAGGAGAAGGACGCTTTCAGTGACTTTGGCCCCCTGCACCCACACAAAGGAGACATGTCAGACAGCACAAGCATCAGTTTTACATCAACCACCAAAGGAGAAGGGCACTTTTAGAGACTTTGACCCCTGCAGCCACACGGAGTAGAGAGGTCCCACAGCAGAGATTCAGGCATTTATATCAGCCAGCACAGGAGAAGGCCGCTTTCAGTGACTTAGGCCTTAGCACCGACACAGAGGAGACAGGTCAGATAGCACAAGCATCCGTTTTACATCAACCACCACAGGAGAAGGGCACTTTTAGAGACTTTGACCCCTGCAGCCACACGGAGGAGAGAGGTCCCACAGCAGAGAATCAGGCATCATGTCAACCACCACAGGAGTAGGCCACCTTTTGTTTCTTTGACCCCTGCACCCAGAAAGAGGAGAGAGGTCCCACAGCAGAGATTCAGGCATTTATATCAGCCAGCACAGGAGAATGCCGCTTTCAGTGACTTTGGCCCCCTGCACCCACACAAAGGAGACATGTCAGACAGCACAAACATCAGTTTTGCATCAATCACCACAGGAGAAGGGCACTTTTAGAGACTTTGACCCCTGCAGCCACACGGAGGAGAGAGGTCCAACAGCAGAGAATCAGGCATCATGTCAACCACCACAGGAGTAGGCCACCTTTTGTTTCTTTGACCCCTGCACCCAGAAAGAGGAGAGAGGTCCCACAGCAGAGATTCAGGCATTTATATCAGCCAGCAAAGGAGAAGGCCGCTTTCAGTGACTTTGGCCCCCTGCACCCACACAAAGGAGACATGTCAGACACCACAAGCATCAGTTTTACATCAACCACCACAGGAGAAGGGCACTTTTAGAGACTTTGACCCCTGCAGCCACACGGAGGAGAGAGGTCCCACAGCAGAGAATCAGGCATCATGTCAACCACCACAGGAGTAGGCCACCTTTTGTTTCTTTGACCCCTGCACCCAGAAAGAGGAGAGAGGTCCCACAGCAGAGATTCAGGCATTTATATCAGCTAGCACAGGAGAAGGCCGCTTTCAGTGACTTTGGACCCCTGCACTCACACAAAGGAGACATGTCAGACAGCACAAGCATCAGTTTTACATCAACCACCACAGGAGAAGGGCACTTTTAGAGACTTTGACCCCTGCTGCCACACGGAGGAGAGAGGTCCCACAGCAGAGATTCAGGCATTTATATCAGCCAGCACAGGAGAAGGCCGCTTTCAGTGACTTAGGCCTTAGCACCGACACAGAGGAGACAGGTCAGATAGCACAAGCATCAGTTTTACATCAACCACCACAGGAGAAGGGCACTTTTAGAGACTTTGACCCCTGCAGCCAAACGGAGGAGACATTTCAGACAGCACAAGTATAACATTCATATCACCCAGCACAGGAGAAGGACACTTTCATGTACTTTGGCCCCGGCACCCAGACAGAGGGAAGGTTCATTCAACTCTGGGTTGCACCCCAAGATCCTACTTAATTTCAAAAATTGATTTTTCAATGAAGAAGTGGCCAGGAGTACAAGACAACATGGTTTAAGGCAGTTATTAAGGACTACACTGCACAAGGGGGGGTCAGGTCTTGTGGGATCCATGCCTGGTTCATTTTTATAAAGGTCAGCTTGTCCACGTTGGCTGCGGACAGGCGGCTGCGTTTGTCAGTAATGACGCCCCCTGCCGTGCTGAATACATGTTCAGATAAAACGGTGGCCGCCAGGCAGGCCAGCACCTCCAAGGCATAACATGCTAATTCTGGCCACGTGGACAATTTGGAAACCCAGAAGTTGAATGGGGCCGAACCATCCGTCAGTACGTGGAGTTGTGTGCAGACGTACTGTTCAACCATGTTAGTGAAATGTTGCCTCCTGCTAACACGCTCCAGTATCAGGTGGTGGGGCAGTTAGCTGTGGCGTGGAGACAAAACTTTTCCACATTTCTGCCATGCTAACCCTGCCCTCAGAGGAGCTGGCCGTGACACTGCTGCGTGGGCGACCTCTAGCTCCTCCTCTGCCTTGGCCTTCCACCTGTTCCCCTGTGACAGTTGGGAATGCTCTCAGGAGCGCGTCTACCAGTGTACGCTTGTACTCGTGCATCTTCCTATCACGCTCCAGTTCAGGAAGTAAAGTGGGCACATTGTCTTTGTACCGTGGATCCAGCAGGGTGGCCACCCAGTAGTCAGCACACGTTAATATGTGGGCAACTCTGCTGTCGTTGTGCAGGCACTGCAGCATGCAATCGCTCATGTGTGCAAGGCTCCCCAGAGGTAAGGACAAGCTGTCCTCTGTGGGAGGCGTATCGTCATCATCCTCTGTATCCCCCCAGCCACGCACCAGGGATGTGCCTGCGCTGTGCTGGGTGCCACCCCGCTGTGAACCTGCTTCATCCTCATCCTCCTCCACCTCCTCCTCATCCTCCTCGTCCTCCAGTAGTGGTCCCTGGCTGGCCACATTTGTACCTGCCCTCTGCTGTTGCAAAAAACCTCCCTCTGAGCCACTTCTAACAGACTGGCCTGAAAGTGCTAAAAACGACCTGTCATCCTCCTCCTCCTCCTCCTGGCCCTGGCCCACCTCTTCCATCATCGCCCTAAGCGTTTTCTCTAGAAGACATAGAATTGGTATTGTCACGCTGATAACAGTGGCATCGCCACTGGCCATGTTGGTGGAGTACTCGAAACAGCGCAACAGGGCACACAGGTCTCGCATGGAGTCCCAATCATTGGTGGTGAAGTGGTGCTGTTCCGCAGTGCGACTGAACCGTGCGTGCTGCAGCTGAAACTCCACTATGGCCTGCTGCTGCTCGCACAGTCTCTCCAGCATGTGCAAGGTGGAGTTCCACCGGGTGGGCACGTCGCATATTAGGCGGTGAGCGGGAAGGCCGAAGTTCCGCTGTAGCGCTGACAGGCGAGCAGCGGCAGGATGTGAACGCCGGAAGCGCGCACAGACGGCCCGCACTTTATGCAGCAGCTCTGACATGTCTGGGTAGTTGTGAATGAACTTTTGCACCACCAAATTCAGCACATGCGCCAGGCAAGGGATGTGCGTCAAACCGGCTAGTGCCAGAGCTGCCACGAGATTTCGCCCATTATCGCACACCACCAGGCCGGGCTTGAGGCCCACCGGCAGCAACCACTGGTCGGTCTGTTGTTCAATACCCCGCCACAACTCCTGCGCGGTGTGGGGCCTGTCCCCCAAACATATGAGTTTCAGAATGGCCTGCTGACGTTTACCCCGGGCTGTGCTGAAGTTGGTGTTGAAGGTGTGTGGCTGACTGGATGAGCTGGTGGAAGCAGAGGAGGAGGAGGAAGCCGAGTAGGAGGAGGCTACAGGAGGCAAAGAATGATGCCCTGTGATCCTTGGTGGCGGAAGGACGTGCGCCAAGGAACTCTCCGCCTGGGGCCCAGCCGCCACTACATTTACCCAGTGTGCAGTTAGGGAGATATAGCGTCCCTGGCCGTGCTTACTGGTCCACGTATCTGTGGTTAGGTGGACCTTGCCACAAATGGCGTTGCGCAGTGCACACTTGATTTTATCGGACACTTGCATGTGCAGGGAAGGCACGGCTGTCTTGGAGAAGTAGTGGCGGCTGGGAACCACATACTGGGGGACAGCCATGGCCATCAGCTGTTTGAAGCTGTCTGTGTCCACCAGCCGGAATGACAGCATTTCAAAGGCCAGTAGTTTAGAAATGCTGGCATTCAGGCCAAGGGCCTCGAGGGTGACTAGGTGGGAATTTGCGCTTCCTCTCAAAGGTTTGAGAGATGGAGAGCTGAACGCTGCTGTGTGAAAAAGTGGAGACGCTAGGTGACGGTGGCGGTGGTGGTGTCGGTGGCACATCCTCTGTTTGCTGCTCGGCAGGTGGCAACATTCCTCTCGAGGCAGAAGCCGAGGCAGCAGCGGTAGAGGGAGCAGGGGGAGCCTGAGCGGATTCCTTGTTTTTAAGGTGTGTACTCCACTGCAGTTCATGCTTTGCATGTAGATGCCTGATCATGCAGGTGGTGCTCAGATTAAGAACTTTAATGCCTCGCCTCAGGGTCTGATGGCACAGCGTGCAAACCACTCTGGTCTTGTCCTCAGCACATTATTTGAAGAAGTGCCATGCCAGGGAACTCCTTGAAGATGCCTTTGGGGTGCTGGGTCCCTGTTGGCGCTGGCCAATAGCAGGCGAACTCTCTGGACGGCGGCTGTTCTGCTTTTGCCCCCTGCTCCCTCTTTGGCTTCGCTGTTGTCTTGGTCTCACCACTGCCTCTTCCTCTAAACTATTTAAGTCAGCGGCACGACCTTCAGTCCATGTGGGGTCTAAGACCTCATCTTCCTCTGCATCGTCTTCCACCCAGTCTTCCTCCCTGACCTCCTCCTGTTCGGTCTGCACACTGCAATAAGACGCGGCAGTGGGCACCAGTGTTTCGTCATCATCAGAGACTCGGTCACTCTGCTGTGGTGGTATTCCCATGTCCTCATCATCTGGATACATAAGTGGTTGTGCGTCAGTGCATGGAATGTCTTCCACCGCTGGGGAAGGGCTAGGCGGACGCCCCTGGAAAACCGTGGGAGCAGAGTCTTCAAACAGAATAAGAGACTGCTGCATAACTTGAGGCTCAGCCAGTTTCCCTGATATGCATGGGGGTGATGTGACAGACTGATGGGCTTGGTTTTCAGGTGCCACCTGTGCGCTTTCCGAAGAAGACTGGGCGGAAGACAATGTGGTGAACGTGCTGGAAGCACTGTCGGCCACCCAATCGACTAATGCCTGTACCTGCTCAGGCCTTACCATCCTCATAACGGCATTGGGCCCCACCAAATATCGCTGTAAATTCTGCCGGCTACTTGAGGGAGTTGGTTCACTACTTTGTGCGCCTGAGGCCGAACGGCCACGTCCTCTGCCAGCAACAGAGGCTCCACGGACACCACCACCACCGCGTCCTCGTCCCTTAATAGAATGTTTCCTCATTGTTGCGATTCAACTCGCACCACAATAAAATATATTATTTTTTAGCCCCAAAATTCCCACACTGGAAGATATAATTCCTTTTTCCGGTATTAATTACAAGAAGACTGCTGCAAATTGGACACCAGAATTTTTAAAATGCTAGTTTTGGTACATAGTTTCCCACACGGGGAGATATTATTCCTTTTTACAGGAGTAAAAACGTGAGGCCTACTGTTTCTGGTCTAACAAACACCAGATTGATTAAATTGGCCTTTTTTCACCAAAATTACCACACTGGACAATAATGCCTTTTTGCGGTATTAATTACAAGAAGACTGCTGCTAATTGGACACCAGAATTTTTAAAATGCTAGTTTTGGTACATAGTTTCCCACACGGGGAGATATTATTCCTTTTTACAGGAGTAAAAACGTGAGGCCTACTGTTTCTGGTCTAACAAACACCAGATTGATTAAATTGGCCTTTTTTTCACCAAAATTACAACACTGGACAATAATGCTTTTTTGCGGTATTAATTACAAGAAGACTGCTGCTAATTGGACACCAGAATTTTTAAAATGCTAGTTTGTGTACATAAATTCCCACACTGGAAGATATAATTCCTTTTTCCGGTATTAATTACAAGAAAACTGCTGCAAATTGGACACCAGAATTTTTAAAATGCTAGTTTTGGTACATAGTTTCCCACACGGGGAGATATAATTCCTTTTTACAGGAGTAAAAAACGTGAGGCCTACTGTTTCTGGTCTAACAAACACCAGATTGATTAAATTGGCCTTTTTTTCACCAAAATTACAACACTGGACAATAATGCTTTTTTGCGGTATTAATTACAAGAAGACTGCTGCTAATTGGACACCAGAATTTTTAAAATGCTAGTTTTGGTACATGGATTCCCACACGGGGAGATATTATTCCTTTTTACAGGAGTAAAATCGTGAGGCCTACTGTTTCTGGTCTAACAAACAGCAGATTGATTAAATTGGCCTTTTTTTCACCAAAATTACAACACTGGACAATAATGCCTTTTTGCGGTATTAATTATAAGAAGACTGCTGCTAATTGGACACCAGAATTTTTAAAATGCTAGTTTTGGTACATAGTTTCCCACACTGGGAGATATAATTCCTTTTTACAGGAGTAAAAACGTGAGGCCTACTGTTTCTGGTATAACAAACACCAGATTGATTAAATTGGCCTTTTTTTTACCAAAATTACAACACTGGACAATAATGCCTTTTTGCGGTATTAATTACAAGAAGACTGCTGCTAATTGGACACCAGAATTTTTAAAATGCTAGTTTTGGTACATAGCTTCCCACACGGGGAGATATTATTCCTTTTTACAGGAGTAAAAACGTGAGGCCTACTGTTTCTGGTCTAACAAACACCAGATTGATTAAATTGGCCTTTTTTTCACCAAAATTACAACACTGGACAATAATGCCTTTTTACGGTATTAATTGCAAGAAGACTGCTGCTAATTGGACACCAGAATTTTTAAAATGCTAGTTTGTGTACATAAATTCCCACACTGGAAGATATAATTCCTTTTTCCGGTATTAATTACAAGAAAACTGCTGCAAATTGGACACCAGAATTTTTAAAATGCTAGTTTTGGTACATAGTTTCCCACACGGGGAGATATAATTCCTTTTTACAGGAGTAAAAACGTGAGGCCTACTGTTTCTGGTCTAACAAACACCAGATTGATTAAATTTGCCTTTTTTTCACCAAAATTACAACACTGGACAATAATGCTTTTTTGCAGTATTAATTACAAGAAGACTGCTGCTAATTGGACACCAGAATTTTTAAAATGCTAGTTTTGGTACATAGTTTCCCACACGGGGAGATATAATTCCTTTTTACAGGAGTAAAAACGTGAGGCCTACTGTTTCTGTTCTAACAAACACCAGATTGATTAAATTTGCCTTTTTTTCACCAAAATTACAACACTGGACAATAATGCTTTTTTGCAGTATTAATTACAAGAAGACTGCTGCTAATTGGACACCAGAATTTTTAAAATGCTAGTTTTGGTACATAGTTTCCCACACGTGGAGATATAATTCCTTTTTACAGGAGTAAAAACGTGAGGCCTACTGTTTCTGTTCTAACAAACACCAGATTGATTAAATTGGCCTTTTTTTCACCAAAATTACAACACTGGACAATAATGCCTTTTTGCGGTATTAATTGCAAGAAGACTGCTGCTAATTGGACACCAGAATTTTTAAAATGCTAGTTTTGGTACATAGATTCCCACACGGGAGATATTATTCCTTTTACAGGAGTAAAAACGTGAGGCCTACTGTTTCTGTTCTAACAAACACCAGATTGATTAAATTGGCCTTTTTTTCACCAAAATTACAACACTGGACAATAATGCCTTTTTGCGGTATTAATTGCAAGAAGACTGCTGCTAATTGGACACCAGAATTTTTAAATGCTAGTTTGTGTACATAAATTCCCACACTGGAAGATATAATTCCTTTTACAGTATTAATTACAAGAAAACTGCTGCAAATTGGACACCAGAATTTTTAAAATGCTAGTTTTGGTACATAGTTTCCCACACGGGAGATATAATTCCTTTTACAGGAGTAAAACGTGAGGCCTACTGTTTCTGGTCTAACAAACACCAGATTGATTAAATTGGCCTTTTTTTCACCAAAATTACAACACTGGACAATAATGCCTTTTTGCGGTATTAATTACAAGAAGACTGCTGCTAATTGGACACCAGAATTTTTAAAATGCTAGTTTGTGTACATAAATTCCCACACTGGAAGATATAATTCCTTTTTCCGGTATTAATTACAAGAAAACTGCTGCAAATTGGACACCAGAATTTTTAAAATGCTAGTTTTGGTACATAGTTTCCCACACGGGGAGATATTATTCCTTTTACAGGAGTAAAAACGTGAGGCCTACTGTTTCTGGTCTAACAAACACCAGATTGATTAAATTGGCCTTTTTTTCACCAAAATTACAACACTGGACAATAATGCTTTTTGCGGTATTAATTACAAGAAGACTGCTGCTAATTGGACACCAGAATTTTTAAAATGCTAGTTTTGGTACATAGTTTCCCACACGGGGAGATATTATTCCTTTTACAGGAGTAAAAACGTGAGGCCTACTGTTTCTGGTCTAACAAACACCAGATTGATTAAATTGGCCTTTTTTCACCAAAATTACAACACTGGACAATAATGCCTTTTTGCGGTATTAATTACAAGAAGACTGCTGCTAATTGGACACCAGAATTTTTAAAATGCTAGTTTTGGTACATAGATTCCCACACGGGGAGATATTATTCCTTTTACAGGAGTAAAACGTGAGGCCTACTGTTTCTGGTCTAACAAACACCAGATTGATTAAATTGGCCTTTTTTTCACCAAAATTACAACACTGGACAATAATGCCTTTTTGCGGTATTAATTGCAAGAAGACTGCTGCTAATTGGACACCAGAATTTTTAAAATGCTAGTTTTGGTACATAGTTTCCCACACGGGGAGATATAATTCCTTTTTACAGGAGTAAAAACGTGAGGCCTACTGTTTCTGGTCTAACAAACACCAGATTGATTAAATTGGCCTTTTTTTCACCAAAATTTCAACACTGGACAATAATGCCTTTTTGCGGTATTAATTACAAGAAGACTGCTGCTAATTGGACACCAGAATTTTTAAAATGCTAGTTTTGGTACATAGTTTCCCACACGGGGAGATATTATTCCTTTTACAGGAGTAAAAACGTGAGGCCTACTGTTTCTGGTCTAACAAACACCAGATTGATTAAATTGGCCTTTTTTTCACCAAAATTACAACACTGGACAATAATGCCTTTTGCGGTATTAATTGCAAGAAGACTGCTGCTAATTGGACACCAGAATTTTTAAAATGCTAGTTTGTGTACATAAATTCCCACACTGGAAGATATAATTCCTTTTACAGTATTAATTACAAGAAAACTGCTGCAAATTGGACACCAGAATTTTTAAAATGCTAGTTTTGGTACATAGTTTCCCACACGGGAGATATAATTCCTTTTACAGGAGTAAAACGTGAGGCCTACTGTTTCTGGTCTAACAAACACCAGATTGATTAAATTGGCCTTTTTTTCACCAAAATTACAACACTGGACAATAATGCCTTTTGCGGTATTAATTACAAGAAGACTGCTGCTAATTGGACACCAGAATTTTTAAAATGCTAGTTTTGGTACATAGTTTCCCACACGGGGAGATATTATTCCTTTTACAGGAGTAAAAACGTGAGGCCTACTGTTTCTGGTCTAACAAACACCAGATTGATTAAATTGGCCTTTTTTCACCAAAATTACAACACTGGACAATAATGCCTTTTTGCGGTATTAATTGCAAGAAGACTGCTGCTAATTGGACACCAGAATTTTTAAATGCTAGTTTGTGTACATAAATTCCCACACTGGAAGATATAATTCCTTTTCCGGTATTAATTACAAGAAAACTGCTGCAAATTGGACACCAGAATTTTTAAAATGCTAGTTTTGGTACATAGTTTCCCACACGGGGAGATATAATTCCTTTTACAGGAGTAAAAACGTGAGGCCTACTGTTTCTGGTCTAACAAACACCAGATTGATTAAATTGGCCTTTTTTCACCAAAATTACAACACTGGACAATAATGCCTTTTTGCGGTATTAATTACAAGAAGACTGCTGCTAATTGGACACCAGAATTTTTAAAATGCTAGTTTTGGTACATAGTTTCCCACACGGGAGATATTATTCCTTTTTACAGGAGTAAAAACGTGAGGCCTACTGTTTCTGGTCTAACAAACACCATATTGATTAAATTTGCCTTTTTTTCACCAAAATTACAACACTGGACAATAATGCTTTTTTGCGGTATTAATTACAAGAAGACTGCTGCTAATTGGACACCAGAATTTTTAAAATGCTAGTTTTGGTACATAGTTTCCCACACGGGAGATATTATTCCTTTTACAGGAGTAAAACGTGAGGCCTACTGTTTCTGGTCTAACAAACACCAGATTGATTAAATTGGCCTTTTTATCACCAAAATTACAACACTGGACAATAATGCCTTTTGCGGTATTAATTACAAGAAGACTGCTGCTAATTGGACACCAGAATTTTTAAAATGCTAGTTTTGGTACATAGTTTCCCACACGGGGAGATATAATTCCTTTTACAGGAGTAAAAACGTGAGGCCTACTGTTTCTGGTCTAACAAACACCAGATTGATTAAATTGGCCTTTTTTCACCAAAATTACAACACTGGACAATAATGCCTTTTGCGGTATTAATTACAAGAAGACTGCTGCTAATTGGACACCAGAATTTTTAAAATGCTAGTTTTGGTACATAGTTTCCCACACGGGAGATATTATTCCTTTTACAGGAGTAAAAACGTGAGGCCTACTGTTTCTGGTCTAACAAACACCAGATTGATTAAATTGGCCTTTTTTCACCAAAATTACAACACTGGACAATAATGCTTTTTGCGGTATTAATTACAAGAAGACTGCTGCTAATTGGACACCAGAATTTTTAAAATGCTAGTTTTGGTACATAGTTTCCCACACGGGAGATATTATTCCTTTTACAGGAGTAAAAACGTGAGGCCTACTGTTTCTGGTCTAACAAACACCAGATTGATTAAATTGGCCTTTTTTCACCAAAATTACAACACTGGACAATAATGCCTTTTGCGGTATTAATTACAAGAAGACTGCTGCTAATTGGACACCAGAATTTTTAAAATGCTAGTTTTGGTACATAGTTTCCCACACGGGGAGATATTATTCCTTTTACAGGAGTAAAAACGTGAGGCCTACTGTTTCTGGTCTAACAAACACCAGATTGATTAAATTGGCCTTTTTTCACCAAAATTACAACACTGGACAATAATGCCTTTTGCGGTATTAATTACAAGAAGACTGCTGCTAATTGGACACCAGAATTTTTAAAATGCTAGTTTTGGTACATAGTTTCCCACACGGGAGATATAATTCCTTTTACAGGAGTAAAAACGTGAGGCCTACTGTTTCTGGTCTAACAAACACCAGATTGATTAAATTGGCCTTTTTTCACCAAAATTACAACACTGGACAATAATGCCTTTTGCGGTATTAATTACAAGAAGACTGCTGCTAATTGGACACCAGAATTTTTAAAATGCTAGTTTTGGTACATAGATTCCCACACGGGAGATATTATTCCTTTTACAGGAGTAAAAACGTGAGGCCTACTGTTTCTGGTCTAACAAACACCAGATTGATTAAATTGGCCTTTTTTCACCAAAATTACAACACTGGACAATAATGCTTTTTGCGGTATTAATTACAAGAAGACTGCTGCTAATTGGACACCAGAATTTTTAAAATGCTAGTTTTGGTACATAGATTCCCACACGGGAGATATTATTCCTTTTTACAGGAGTAAAAACGTGAGGCCTACTGTTTCTGGTCTAACAAACACCAGATTGATTAAATTGGCCTTTTTTCACCAAAATTACAACACTGGACAATAATGCCTTTTTGCGGTATTAATTACAAGAAGACTGCTGCTAATTGGACACCAGAATTTTTAAAATGCTAGTTTTGGTACATAGTTTCCCACACGGGGAGATATTATTCCTTTTACAGGAGTAAAAACGTGAGGCCTACTGTTTCTGGTCTAACAAACACCAGATTGATTAAATTGGCCTTTTTTCACCAAAATTACAACACTGGACAATAATGCCTTTTGCGGTATTAATTACAAGAAGACTGCTGCTAATTGGACACCAGAATTTTTAAAATGCTAGTTTTGGTACATAGTTTCCCACACGGGGAGATATAATTCCTTTTACAGGAGTAAAAACGTGAGGCCTACTGTTTCTGGTCTAACAAACACCAGATTGATTAAATTGGCCTTTTTTCACCAAAATTACAACACTGGACAATAATGCCTTTTTGCGGTATTAATTACAAGAAGACTGCTGCTAATTGGACACCAGAATTTTTAAAATGCTAGTTTTGGTACATAGTTTCCCACACGGGGAGATATTATTCCTTTTACAGGAGTAAAAACGTGAGGCCTACTGTTTCTGGTCTAACAAACACCAGATTGATTAAATTGGCCTTTTTTCACCAAAATTACAACACTGGACAATAATGCCTTTTGCGGTATTAATTACAAGAAGACTGCTGCTAATTGGACACCAGAATTTTTAAAATGCTAGTTTTGGTACATAGTTTCCCACACGGGAGATATTATTCCTTTTACAGGAGTAAAAACGTGAGGCCTACTGTTTCTGGTCTAACAAACACCAGATTGATTAAATTGGCCTTTTTTTCACCAAAATTACAACACTGGACAATAATGCCTTTTGCGGTATTAATTACAAGAAGACTGCTGCTAATTGGACACCAGAATTTTTAAAATGCTAGTTTTGGTACATAGTTTCCCACACGGGAGATATTATTCCTTTTACAGGAGTAAAAACGTGAGGCCTACTGTTTCTGGTCTAACAAACACCAGATTGATTAAATTGGCCTTTTTTCACCAAAATTACAACACTGGACAATAATGCCTTTTGCGGTATTAATTACAAGAAGACTGCTGCTAATTGGACACCAGAATTTTTAAAATGCTAGTTTGTGTACATAAATTCCCACACTGGAAGATATAATTCCTTTTCCGGTATTAATTACAAGAAAACTGCTGCAAATTGGACACCAGAATTTTTAAAATGCTAGTTTTGGTACATAGTTTCCCACACGGGAGATATAATTCCTTTTACAGGAGTAAAACGTGAGGCCTACTGTTTCTGGTCTAACAAACACCAGATTGATTAAATTGGCCTTTTTTCACCAAAATTACAACACTGGACAATAATGCTTTTTGCGGTATTAATTACAAGAAGACTGCTGCTAATTGGACACCAGAATTTTTAAAATGCTAGTTTTGGTACATAGTTTCCCACACGGGGAGATATTATTCCTTTTACAGGAGTAAAAACGTGAGGCCTACTGTTTCTGGTCTAACAAACACCAGATTGATTAAATTGGCCTTTTTTCACCAAAATTACAACACTGGACAATAATGCCTTTTTGCGGTATTAATTACAAGAAGACTGCTGCTAATTGGACACCAGAATTTTTAAAATGCTAGTTTTGGTACATAGTTTCCCACACGGGAGATATTATTCCTTTTACAGGAGTCAAAACGTGAGGCCTACTGTTTCTGGTCTAACAAACACCAGATTGATTAAATTGGCCTTTTTTCACCAAAATTACAACACTGGACAATAATGCCTTTTTGCGGTATTAATTACAAGAAGACTGCTGCTAATTGGACACCAGAATTTTTAAAATGCTAGTTTGTGTACATAAATTCCCACACTGGAAGATATAATTCCTTTTTCCGGTATTAATTAGAAGAAAACTGCTGCAAATTGGACACCAGAATTTTTAAAATGCTAGTTTTGGTACATAGTTTCCCACACGGGAGATATAATTCCTTTTACAGGAGTAAAAACGTGAGGCCTACTGTTTCTGGTCTAACAAACACCAGATTGATTAAATTGGCCTTTTTTCGCCAAAATTACAACACTGGACAATAATGCTTTTTTGCGGTATTAATTACAAGAAGACTGCTGCTAATTGGACACCAGAATTTTTAAAATGCTAGTTTTGGTACATAGTTTCCCACACGGGGAGATATTATTCCTTTTTACAGGAGTAAAAACGTGAGGCCTACTGTTTCTGGTCTAACAAACACCAGATTGATTAAATTGGCCTTTTTTTCACCAAAATTACAACACTGGACAATAATGCCTTTTTGCGGTATTAATTACAAGAAGACTGCTGCTAATTGGACACCAGAATTTTTAAAATGATAGTTTTGGTACATAGATTCCCACACGGGGAGATATCATTCCTTTTTACAGGAGTAAAAACGTGATGCCTACTGTTTCTGGTCTAACAAACACCAGATTGATTAAATTGGCCTTTTTGTCACCAAAATTACAACACTGGACAATGTAATGCCTTTTTGCGGTATTAATTCCTTTTTACAGGAGTAAAAATGTGAGGCCTACTGTTTCTGGTCTAACAAACACCAGATTGATTAAATTGGCCTTTTTTTCACCAAAATTACAACACTGGACGATATAATGCCTTTTTGCGGTATTAATTACAAGAGGACTGCTGGTATTTCAGAACACCTTTTTTTTTTAAATGCTAGTTTTGCTAGATAAATTTCCCACACTGGGAGAAATATTGCCTAAGCCTTTATACAGTATTAATTACAACAGGGGTGCTTCTTCTGGTCTAACACCAGAATAATTTTATTATTACGGTGAAAGCTTTTTCTAATTTATATTTCTGGCACATAAAAAAAAAAAATATTTCTGGCTGACAGTATCGGACTTGGCTGTAGTGGCACTGGCTAGCCTAGCTGGAACAGCACATTCATGGGATTTGCTATCCAAGTGGTTACTTTCAGTTTCACCACTGATATATTAAATATCTTTGCAGTTAGTATGGGTGACACAAGCACAGCCAAACCCCTGATGTAGTATATCTATGAAAAAATCGACTATTACATGAGATTAATGGACGTTGTGGCAGCTTTTGCTGTAGCACCACAAGTCCCAAAATGGCCGCCGCCTATCAGCCCAGTAACATGTGCCAGAAAACAGTCTGCCCAGCCAGAAAAAAAATAGACATTGACTGAGCAGCTGAATCGCTGTTGTTCTGATTCACAGGTGTAGATTTTACACTTCTTTGGAGCTTTGGTTTAGACTCTGTGGCAGCTTGTGCTGGCGCACCACAAGTCCCAAAATGGCCACCGCCGGTCAGCCCAGTTACATGTGCCAGTAAAAATCGCTCTGGCCAGTCTCAACAAAATAGTGACTTTCAGTGAACAGCTCAGCTGAGTTGTTCTGATGCACAGGTATAGAAAGGTAGATCATTCAATCACTTCTTTATCCCTGCCTATCTCGCCCTCACAGAAGCTGCATCCTCTCCCTACACTAGTCAGAGCAGTGTGACGTGCGGTGCTACGTGACTCCAGCTTAAATAGAGGCTGGGTCACATGCTGCACTTGGCCAATCACAGCCATGCCATTAGTAGCCCTTCAGAAAGCGGGAAGTAATCGACGAACACCGGACCCGAACCCGAACTTTTTTGAAAATGTCCGGGTTCGGGTCCGTGTCACGGACACCCCAAAATTTGGTACGTACCCGAACGATTTTCGAACTGTTCGCTCAACACTATTTACTGGCCAATATCCGATTGCTCAGACCCCACACACATACAATTGCAATACAATCCGATCTTATGACGGTAACATTAAATTGAATATTTCCCCTTCAAAGACTTAAATACTTTTTGATGTTTTGATTTTCAATACTTGTATAAAAAAATTTGGGATTATATGCTTGCATCTTTATCCTGCAGCGCATGTTGGTGCGGAGCCATGACAGCACCCAGGTCCAGTCTGACAAGCAGAGGATCGTGATGGGGATCCGTTTTGAGCTATGGAGGAAGTATAATGGCAGGCACAGTAAGATGGCCTTACTAAAGAAATGGTCATATCTGAAGAGGAGGCACCCGGAGCGGATCAGAGAGATCTGTGACAGAATATTCCCAGGTACAATGCTTACATTACTTTTGTATCTCTCACCAACACTCTGTAATGTATATATATGCAGTTATGCAAATAAGTATTTCATCCCTTTACAAATGGTAACTTAGTACCTGGTGTGACACTTACCAAATCAGCCGGTTACATCATACATCTCGACCTCGCTGTGAGTATATATTGTAAGAGGGCGCAAGGTGCCGTCATGGACGGAAGATACGTGTCACCGAGGTTCCTGGCCTCGTTGAGGTGAGAGCCGGGTTTTATGTGTCAGCAGCAACTAGTGCTGCTTGACATTGATAGTTAGTTTGGCTGCAAAGCCAATCCGGGCCGGCTCTTACTGGGAGTAGGCAAAGAGTTGGGTGGGTGCCTACTCCCCACGGTCCAGGCCAGACTTTGCCGGGCTTTTTAAAGGCAGCCACATCAGCAGGTGTGGCTGTGATTGTCCTGGAGCTGCTGCTAGTGCTGTGGAGCTCTCTGGGCTGGAAGGTTGAGACCAGCAAGGAGGCGTGCAGTCGTCCTGGAAGCCTGAATGTGGATTATCCTGCGGCTGGGCCGACTGCCAGGTGCGAACGCGCACCTAAACATCTCACAGGTGATTGAACCTGGTTTTGGACTCTTTGGTTTTGCCTTTTGTGTTTGCTGAGTGTGAATTAACACCAAGAGACTGTTTATCGTTTATTTTGTGCAAGTGTGAATAAAACACTGTTTATTGCACTTTCTGGACTCCTTGTTTTGCCTCTGTACTGCACCCGCACCGCTTTCTACCAGAGCGACTCCCCACATTTGGTGTCGGATGCGGGCATGCGCAGTGAGGCTGGCGTAAACGCCGAAGTTTTGTTTTTCCAAAGTGAATGTCATATGTCAAGCCGGCAAAGTTTCAACACGTGAACCCTGACAAGATGGAGGCAGTTGTAAAGGCTCACGTGGAGGCCAATTTACAGCAGCGGGAGGCCAACAAGCAGCAGCAGGAGACAAACCAGCTGCTGTTGCAACATGTAATGGCTTTGCAAGCGACTGGAGCCTCTCACCGTGCCCATGATGCCCGGAAAGCGGTCCGTGCAGCAATTCCCAAGATGACCCCCGAGGATGATGCTGAGACCTACCTGGCAGTCTTCGAAAAGTGGCCGTGAGGGAGAAGCTGCCCCGTGACCAGTGGGCTGAGGTGGTCGCTCCGTTCCTGGCTTCCGGACCCCAGCAGGTGTTTTTCGACTTGTCGGACGACCAAGCGGCCGATTATGACACCGTGAAAGGAGAGATCCTAGCCAGACTGGGGGTGAACGTGCTGGTCCGCGCTCAAAGAGTCCACCAGTGGGACTTTAAAACGACGGAACCCGCTAGGCCGCAGTACTACGATCTGCTGCACAGGCTGCAAAAGTGGCTGCAGCCCGATCTACTAAGTCCCACTGCCATGCTGGATCGACTGTTGGCGGACATCTTTTGGAGGGCCCTGCCTTATCCCCTCCAGCACTGGGTCGGCCAGGCGTCTCCGGTAAGTGCCCTGGAGATGGTCGACCTGGTGGAGCGTTACGAGGCCACCAGAAACCTGCAGGGGAGTCTTGCTGGGAAGGGGCCAGTCAAACCCCGGAGGCCTCCACCCCAGTTCCGACGACCGGCGACAGAGAGACCTGCACGGAATGTATCCCTGCGGATCCGCCTCCCGTGGTATGCTGGAGGTGTCAGGAGCCAGGCCACATCAGGGCCGACTGTCCGCATCAGGGTGAGCCGATGGATGTGAACTACGGGTATCGCCACTCCCTGTATGCACGGAAGCTGTGCGCAACTGGCACCCGTGAGGTGCAGGATAATAACCACCTGTGTCAGGTAGAGGTGGGAGATTCTCTGGCGGTGGCCCTGCTGGACTCCGGGAGTTTAGTCTCCTGGTAAGAGCTGCCCTAGTACGGCCTGCGGAGTATACCGGCCGTAAAATCGGGGTCCTATGTATCCACGGAGACTTAAAAGACTACCCCACTGCATTAGTGACTTTGTCCACAGCGGCTGGTAAGTGGACCCACGAGGTGGCTGTCGCTACCAAACTCCCACATGAACTGATACTTGGGAGGGACTTCCCAGGTTTCCCGGCGCTGTGGCCGGCTATAAAAGTGTCTGATGGGCCCGAGACAGGGGTAACCCTAGTAGAGTGGCCTGATACCACTGGAAGGCCAGAACCCTGGGAGCCCGAATCTGAAGGGCCAGCGGTAGGGGTGACCACTGCTCCAGCGGTAGAGGGGGAGACAACCCCACTGAGTGTAATGGTGGGAGACACGGAGGACTTGCCACCGGGACCTGAGTTGGCAGACCTCAATGTCTCCGGGGAAAATTTTGGGACCGCACAACACCGGGACCAAACCCTAACCAGGGCCTGGGAAAGTGTTGTAATGATTGATGGTAAACCCCAGAAACCTGGGGCTGAATTAATGTTTCCACGATTTATTGTTCTTCAGGATATGTTGTATCGGGTGAACCAAATCCGAGGTGAGCCAGTTGAACAGTTGGTGGTGCCCACCGCATATCGCAAGCTTGTTATGGAGCTTGCCCACCAACATGTTCTTGGGGGACACATGGGGTGGCAGAAAACGCAGGACCGCGCACTACAGCGATTTTACTGGCCCGGTTTGTTTAAGGAAGTAGAGGAGTTCTGTAAGTCCTGTCCGACCTGTCAGGTAAATAGCCCCCAGCCGCATTACAGAAGTCCCCTGGTCCCTCTCCCAATAATTGAGGTCCCATTCGAGCGTATTGCCATGGATCTGGTCGGACCCGCACCGAAGTCTGCTAGGGGTCACCAACATATCCTGGTGATTCTGGACTATGCTACTCGATATCCAGAGGCGGTGCCTCTTCGACACACATCGGCTAGGCTCATTGCAAAGGAGTTAATGGAGATGTTTACCCGGGTGGGCCTACCTAAGGAGGTTCTGACGGACCAAGGGACCCTTTTATGTCTAAGATTATGAGGGAATTGTGTAAACTGTTGCATATAAAGCAATTACGGACGTCCGTTTACCATCCGCAAACGGACGGCCTTGTGGAAAGATTTAACCAAACTTTAAAGAATATGTTAAAAAGGGTGGTGTCCCGAGATGGGAAGGACTGGGATCTGCTTCTGCCCTATCTCATGTTTGCAGTGCGAGAAGTGCCCCAGGCCTCTACTGGGTTCTCACCCTTCGAACTGCTTTATGGCAGACACCCACGGGGCCTGTTGGACATCGCTAAGGAAGCGTGGGAACAACAGCCCGTCCCCACAAAAGCGTAATTGAATATGTTACCCAGATGCAGGAACGTATGGAGAGGGTGTTACCGCTGGTCCGGGAGCATATGGAGGCAGCACAACAGGCCCAAAGTAGAGTCTATAATCGTCAGGCTCGGGTACGAGACTTTAATCCCGGAGACCGAGTTTTAGTTCTGGTACCCACCCTTGACAGCAAATTTCTAGCTAGGTGGCAGGGGCCCTATGAAGTGCTCGAGAAAGTGGGGGAAGTAAATTACAAGGTGCACCAGCCAGGGCGGCGGAAGCCGGAGCAGGTGTATCATGTGAATTTGCTGAAGCCATGGAAGGATAGGGACTCGTCCAGCGATGACAGCCCTCGGCCAGGGCTTCTAGGTGAGAAGGATCCAGCCCTCACCTCGAAGTCCGGGAAGCAGCAGCCACCGTAAAAATTTCAGATAGCCTATCCTCCAAACAGGTCCAGGAAGTTAAGGAGTTCATTAGTCGGAACACGGATGTGTTCTCGACCTCCCTGGGCGCACATCCCTAATCCAGCATGACATTATCACTGAGCCTCAGGCCAAAGTCCGGTTAAAGCCGTACCGGGTACCCGAGGCTCGGCGACAAGCCATTGTGAAGGAAGTGCAGCTGATGCTCCAGTTAGGTGTCATCGAGGAGTCAAAAAGTGATTGGGCCAGTCCGATAGTCTTAATACCCAAGCCGGACGGGACATTGAGGTTCTGTAACGATTTCCGCAAGCTGAATGAGGTGTCCAAGTTTGACGCATATCCCATGCCGAGGGTGGATGAGCTCATTGAAAATTGGGCCAAGCCAGGTATTTTTCTGTCTTGGACCTCACCAAAGGGTACTGGCAGGTACCCTTAACGGAGGCTGCCAAGGAAAAACTGCTTTTATCACACCGGAGGGGTTGTATCAGTACAAGGTATTACCCTTTGGTCTACATGGCGCCCCGCCACGTTTCAAAGGCTTATGGATATTGTGCTCCGTCCACATCGACGGTACGCCTCAGCGTATCTGGATGATATCGTTGTCCATAGCACCGACTGGGAGAGTCACCTACCGAAGGTACAGGCCGTAGTGGACTCCCTTAGGAAAGCTGGCTTAACTGCTAACCCAAAAAGTGTGTGATAGGGTTAGAAGAGACCAAATACCTAGGGTATGTCATTGGGCGGGGGTGGTCAAACCTCAGGTAAACAAAATTGAGGCAATTAAGAATTGGCCCCGACCTGTCACTACGCGGCAAGTAAAATCATTCCTGGGCATGGTGGGATACTACATGAGGTTTATTCCCAACTTCGCTACAATTGCTGCTCCATTGACAAGCCTTTTAAAGGGACGCAGGTCAGTGTCGATCCAGTGGAATGAGCAGGCGGATAAGGCTTTCTCTGCTCTGAAGTCGGCCCTGTGTGGGTCCCCGGTTTTGGTGACGCCCGACTTCAAGAGAGAATTTGTGGTACAGACCGATGCCTCTGAAGTGGGCCTCGGGCTGTACTCTCTCAGGAAATCAATGGGGAGGAGCATCCCGTGGTTTTCCTGAGTCGCAAACTCACCCCAGCCGAGACCAGGTACAGTATAGTGGAGAGAGAGTGCCTGGCCATCAAGTGGGCACTAGAGTCTCTCCGCTATTATCTGCTAGGGAGAAAGTTCCGTCTGGTGACCGACCATTCCCTCTAAAGTGGATGTGCCAGGCGAAAGACAGGAATGCTCGGGTCACCAGATGGTTCTTGTCTCTGCAGAACTTCAAGTTCACAGTGGAACACAGGGCAGGCCGCTTGCAAGGAAATGCGGATGCCCTGTCTCGAGTACAGTGTTTGGCGTGTGTTCACCCTGTCAGGGTTGAACAAAGGGGGAGGTATGTAAGAGGGCGCAAGGTGCCGTCATGGACGGAAGATACGTGTCACCGAGGTTCCTGGCCTCGGTGAGGTGAGAGCCGGGTTTTATGTGTCAGCAGCAGCTAGTGCTGCTTGACATTGATAGTTAGTTTGGCTGCAAAGCCAATCCGGCCGGCTCTTACTGGGAGTAGGCAAAGAGTTGGGTGGGTGCCTACTCCCCACGGTCCAGGCCGGACTTTGCCGGGCTTTTTAAAGGCAGCCACATCAGCAGGTGTGGCTGTGATTGTCCTGGAGCTGCTGCTAGTGCTGTGGAGCTCTCTGGGCTGGAAGGATGAGCCCAGCAAGGAGGCGTGCAGTCGTCCTGGAAGCCTGAAGGTGGATTATCCTGCGGCTGGGCCGACTGCCAGGTGCGAACGCGTACCTAAACATCTCACAGGTGATTGAACCTGGTTTTGGACTCTTTGGTTTTGCCTTTTGTGTTTGCTGAGTGTGAATTAACACCAAGAGACTGTTTATGGTTTATTTTGTGCAAGTGTGAATAAAACACAGTTTTTTGCACTTTCTGGACTCCTTGTTTTGCCTCTGTACTGCACCCGCACCGCTTTCTACCAGAGCGACTCCCCACAATATATATATAAATATATATATATATATATATATTTATTTATACACACAGGGAGGTTCAGATGTATGATGTAACCGGCTGATTTTGTACATTTCACACACACATAAATCAATATACGTGTGTGTGTGTATATATACATAAACTGCAGTCATCATTCTATATTCCAGTAAAAGGACTCGTCCATCATTACATTACATAGATCCCCCACTTAATTTGGATTTTTAGATTTCTGAGCTGTTTAAATTCTGAACATTGGGTGATTACAGGTGTTCTGGTTCCCTCCGTCCGCCGCAGACCTTCCACAGAGGATCTGGAGGTAGTGGTGGTGTCCGCGGAGGTGGAAGAGTGAGAGCAGACGAGACCCTCCCAGTAGCAGGATGCGCAACCCACAACTGATGTGTGCAAAGTGGTGGAGGTGGACGCTGATGAAGCCGGATCCTCCCAGGATACCTTTATATTAGGTACCATGTCACATTAAATAAATTCCTGAGGTCCACAGAAATTAAAAACTCCAAGTGACCCATTTTTGGAAACAGCACCTCCATAAGAACATTTTAAGTGCTGGAAAGGGTATTTTTAAGCAAACAGGTGTATCACAGAAGGCCGAAACAATAGTGAAAGCAATTCAAAGTGCACATTTGTAAATATGTAAAATTACTAGCAGTTCCCAATTTTTCACTTTCACAAGGGGTAACAGGACAAAATGCACCCCAGTATATGTTCCCCATTTTCTCCCCATTCAGGAAACAGGAAATGACTGGTTTAAAACCTAACTTTTTCTTCAATTTGATAAAAAATATATACCACAGGTATTCACATACACCACAAACGTCTATAAATCCCTAGTACCGGGGACTAGACAAAACAGTCACCAGCGCTCTCAGTCAATAACGAATGAAAGAGCACGTGACTGTACATATAAAACAAAACGGATGTCCTCCAGCCTCCTAAAATGCGCAGGAGGGTGGGGGAAGACAAAAAGAAAAAACTGCTATGCACACGATTTTGGTATACAGTGGGCATCGATTGAAAGAACCAAGCACTTAGAAGCCACAGTGTGATATATGTGGTTCCACCCACAAACAAATGACGGTATATAAAGTGCACGGCGGCACCGTAACCGATTGTCCTACCGTACTGTTGATAGGAGAGTTTGGTGGTGTGCCCGCTCGGATGTTCTTTAATATGCAGCAGCCCTGGGGGGTTCCGTAAGATGGAGATAAGGGTCCAAAAATAATTACAGACGAGGGAGAGGTCGGGGTAATAGAGGCAGAAACTATCAAAGTGGTCCGTCTGATTTTTTAGATCAGATACCCCCATACCCCCTCAGAAACCGCTCCAATCAACAAGGAGTGGTGGCCCAGAAGTGATTAATCTCTCGAACCGTCAAGTATCTACTATTGAAATGACGGTGTTAAGTAAGGGTCTTACCTTTGTCCCGACACAACGATTTGACGTCTTTGGGTGGGTGAAAGACCTACACCTATTCATTCGCAAACTTAAGTGGCGTAAACATTTTGCAAACGTAGAAAGACGTCAGTGCCGGGACCTAGGTATCCCCTAGACCTTCTTAACGACGTTAGGACACTCTTTGGTTTGGCTGATGAACCTGCACCTACTCAGGGTGTGGGTCCATTTACCACCCTAAAGAATAAAAGTAAAAAATGCCCCCCTCAGGGGATGTATCATGCCTTGATGTTTTCTAGAGGTAGTGTGTAAGGACCTCAACAATATTAAAACCACTAAAACTACCCGTAATTATTCAAATGAAGAGTGGCATGCAGTACAAACATTGAAGAACGACCACACTATTACTGTTAAGCCCTCGGACAAAGGGGGAATACAGTGATTTTGGATAGCGGTGTTTATGTGGACATGTGTATGCAACTCTTGTCTGACAAGAATAACTATGCTACACTCACATACAACCCGACGGAACCTTTTAAGCTTGAATTAAAAGGAATTCTGGATGAAGCTTTGGTAAATAAAATTATTTCAGAGGATGAATATCAATTCCTCTTTCCTATTTCACCAACTACAGCAACCTTTTACAGTCTCCCCAAGATTCATAAGGGCATTACTCCAATCAAGGGACGCCCTATTGTCTCGGGTGTGAACAGCTTATGTCAGAACATAGGTATCTATATCGATCGCATCTTAATGCCATTCGTAGTTTCGCTGCCGTCATATGTCCGTGATACTATGGATCTGCTGAAACGTATTGAGGGGATTTGTATTGATGATAATTCTATTTTGGGGAGTGTAGACGTCGAGGCGCTATACTCCTCAATTCCGCACGAAGCAGGCCTCAAAGCTATTGAATACTACCTTAATATGAGAGGCATCCAGTGTAAAGCACACAATCTGTTTGTTCTCAAACTACTGAGATTTCTCCTCACACACAATTATTTCTTGTTCAACACTAAGATTTACCACCAGCTCAGGGGCACGGCAATGGGGTGCTCGTGTGCACCGGCGTATGCCAACCTGCTCCTGGGCTGGTGGGAAGCCACTGAGGTCTTTGGTGACGGGGTCTCGACTTGTACCGGGCCCATCCTTTGTGGGCCCGGTACATAGACGACATTTTCGTTATCTGGAATGGTACAGAGGAGTCTTTTAACAAGTTTGTCAAGGATCTCAATTCCAACAGTGTGGGTTTGAGATTCACTATGGAATCTGATCGTGATACATTGGCCTTCCTAGATATCAAGATCTCTAGAGGAAATTCCAATGAATTAACCACTAACATCTACCGCAAGCCTACCTCCACAAACTCGGTACTTCACTGGAGCAGTGGTCACCCCTTTACAGTGAAAAGGGGTATCCCTAAAAGCCAATATTTGCGCTTGAGGCGCAACTGCTCTAGTAAATCCGAGTTTGTAAATCAGGCTAAGATCCTTCGGGAAAGATTTCATGACAGAGGATACCCCGATAGTGTCCTAAGACCGGCGTACCAGGGAGCCCTCCGTAGAGAACGGTCGGAACTCCTAGTACCCAGAAGAAAAACAGACAATGTAGACAGTAAAATACGCCTAATTGCAACGTTTGATGAGGCGACAGGACGTGTGAAGGAGATACTCAGAACACACTGGCCTATTCTCCTGATGGATCCTGATATTAAGGACGTCATCTTTGACTATCCACAAGTAACCTTCCGTAAGGGGAGTAGTCTTAGAGATGCCCTGGTTCACAGCCACTACACCCCAGCCCCGAGGCAAGGCACATGGCTGGACTGTAAAATCCAGGGCTGCTATAGGTGTAGTGGTTGTGTAGCTTGTAAGATTATTCAGAGTGGCAAAACATTCAGCAGTACGAACCTACAAAAATCTTTTCAAATTAAAGACTTCATCAATTGCCGCACTCCTGGTGTGATTTACAAAATCACATGCAGTTGCGGCATGGAATATGTGGGTAAGACCAACAGGGAGTTGCGGAGACGACTCGGCGAACACCTTAGGGACATAATCAATAAAAGAGACACCCCAGTTGCCAGACACATTAATGAATCCCATGATGGTAACAGCAACTGTATTAAGGCCATGGGCATTGAAAAGTGAATCCACCGGTGAGAGGTGGTAACTGGGACCGCCTACTACTGCAAAGGGAGGCAAGGTGGACCTACATTCTGGACACGATGTCACCTAGAGGATTAAATGAACAGATAAATTTCTCCTGTTTTCTTTGATCCCAATATGCAGACGTCTCTAGGTTTGGATGTCCCCTTTAGGCTGGTGGTCATATTGCATCTTTTTGTCACCTCCTTACTTACTTAATACTATAATTCTTATTTTCATTTTTATTTTATTTTTCATCTACATGAGCAAATTTCCCGACCACGTCTACTTATTTGGTGTCCTTTTTCCCATGTGAGGGAATTACTGTTATTATTATTCCGCAGAAAATACCATTCTCCTATTTACCCATATCTGGGTTATGTGTCAGAATGCTGGATACAAGGCTTATCTATCCGTCACTCTGACATTAGGTGTGTCATTACTATCATGCTTACACACCTCCTAAAGTATCGGGTCATGGCTATCATCATCACCCACCCATATTATGGACATGAACTATATATCATGAGCCAGTCTAAACTAATGGATGTGCATGTGATTTTTGTTTTCTTTTTAATTGAGTACCATGAAAAGTAGTTTTTGTCATTCACCGACAATTTATACTACAGGGACCTTTTTACGTATGTAGATCATTTCACCTGACAGATATCTATCTTGCCACCTGATATGACGTTACCAAGTAAACACAAAGGTTGATCTATTGGAGTCCTTTATTATCCGTGCTCCACACTAAACCTGAGTTGTTTTCTCGATGACATGAATGACTGCGCTGTGGATTTCCGAACGCAGACATTCATAATCAATCACTGAGTACACTTCCGCGATGTGGAACGCACGCTATCCACTGTGGAACGCACGCCGCGGTCGCCATCTTTGTTCTCAGTTTCTACATACCCTCGGCATCGTCTTGCAGGGGAAGGGTTTAGGTTTAATGTCCACGCCCATCCCACACCTCCTGGGCTTTAAATAGTGGCGGGCTCAGCAGGTAAACCAGGTAACATCTATACCTGAGCGTTCTTAAAAACAGCCTAGCACTTATCTGTGCGTCGTTTGTTGGTGCAGCACCTATCAGTGCAGCACATTTTTTTCAGTAGTTGCCGTATTCATCTTAACGAGCCTCTACTTTTTTGAAGTTTATTTTGCCCTCAATAGCGGTTCCCCTGAAGAGAGGAAGATATCCTCAGAAACGTGCATGTCGGGACTTGGGGTATTTTTAGGGAACGCATAGCCCTAGGGTAAGGTTCCGGACGGGGGCCCAGCTAGTGGGACACTCCGTGGGTAGGTCTTTAGGGCCAGACCCAGGGACAGGTTCCGGACGGGGACCCAACTAGTGGGACACTCCGTGGTTAGCCTCATTAGGGCAATCATTTGATTGTAGGGTCAAATAGGGTCCATCCAGTATCCACCCTCCCCCTTATCTCCACCTTACGGAACCCCCAGGGCTGCTGCATATTAAAGAACATCCGAGCGGGCACACCACCAAACTCTCCTATCAACAGTACGGTAGGACAATCGGTTACGGTGCCGCCGTGCACTTTATATACCGTCATTTGTTTGTGGGTGGAACCACATATATCACACTGTGGCTTCTAAGTGCTTGGTTCTTTCAATCGATGCCCACTGTATACCAAAATCGTGTGCATAGCAGTTTTTCTTTTTGTCTTCCCCCACCCTCCTGCGCATTTTAGGAGGCTGGAGGACATCCGTTTTGTTTTATATGTACAGTCACGTGCTCTTTCATTCGTTATTGACTGAGAGCGCTGGTGACTGTTTTGTCTAGTCCCCGGTACTAGGGATTTATAGACGTTTGTGGTGTATGTGAATACCTGTGGTATATATTTTTTATCAAATTGAAGAAAAAGTTAGGTTTTAAACCAGTCATTTCCAGATCACTGTTTTCAGTATTAGATGCCCTAGCGAGTGATCAATTACATTGAAACACCCCCCTTTTCAATTCCTTCTACCATTCAGGAAACACCCTATATATATGATATATATATATATACACATACACTCTACTGAACTATCAATAATTAACCAACTATATAATCTTTATAAACTAACAAATTGAGATGTAAATTGGAAGTGCTTTAACAAATACGACACACAATGCATTAACAATACACATTGAATAAAAAAAAAAAATGCAGCTGAAACAGGAGCACCTAAAATCAATGCAGGAACTCCGGGAGCAGCAAAGGAATCAGCAGATGATTTTTGAAAGAAAGGTGCAGCAGATAGTGGAGCAGCACCATCAGAGAATCCAGGAGCTTTTGGACCTTCTAGACAAACTTAAGAAATTGCCATAGCGGCATATTTGTTTCCCCTTTAGTCCAGGGCAAACTCATCGGGATCAGGACACACAGCAGCAGGTACATGGCAACGGTGGAGTATAAGGCCTACACATAACTCATCAGGATCAGGACAGACAGCAGCAGGTACATGGCAACGGTGGAGTATAAGGCCTTCACATAACTCATCAGGATCAGGACTGACAGCAGCAGCAGCAGCTACACACAGCTCGGCCTAACTCAGCGGGAACCATAAGCAGCAGGTTCTTTGTTTGCTACAGAAATGTGTTCCCAGGAATGGGCCCCCACCAGACCGGAGCAACACCAAAAATAAACTTAGACATCTCTGACAGCATCAGGTTCTTTGTCTGAATGCAATATTTTCCTTTGACAATTTTTTTTCCAACGGTATTTTAAGTTTGTAAAGCCCACAATAAATTATTACAAAATTAGCTCCACACGCCACCCGCATCACTCTGCTCTCAGTTTCCATATCAGGCACATTGAGTCTGGAGCAGAACACTGCGGTAACACAGCCTGCCTCTACTCCAGTGGCCTACAGTAAAATTTGTATCCAGTGACCGCCTAATGTACCTCCAGCCACATAATCACTTGTTCTTTTCGTCAGGTGAATGCCTAATTTTTGCGGCCTGTACTGGCCTACATTAAAATTTTTATCCCGTGACCGCCTAATGTACCTCCAGCCACATAGTCACATTCACAAGCTCTTTTCAGTCAGGTGAATGCCTAATTTTTGGGGCCTGTACTCCCATGGCCTAAGATAAAAATTTTCGAGGCTCCAGCAGGGCACATTTTTGATATTTTCCCTTTAAGACGCATAAAAATTGCCAAAATACATCTCTTTGTGGGAATTTTTGCAAATGATCCCCCTCTGGTAGGTCACTGTCCATGTCGTGGGACTATTTGTGCACTTCTAGTAAATATTTGGTGGCTACAAATATGACCTGAAGGTTTTCAGGTTCGCCTGCCATTAAAGTCAATGGGGCCCGCTGCGAACGCGCGGTTCGCGGACATTTGACTTCAAGGCGTTATGGGCAAGCCCGTAATGATATGTAAAATGGTGGACATCATTTTGAGCTATTCACACAAATCGAATCTCAAAAACTAAAATATTTGGGAAATTTCTAAATATATTCAATTTGTTTAGAACTGATTCACTGATCTCCGTTCCTGAAACTATTTTGTATTCATTTCAGTATTCTCTGTCGCCTCTTCTTTTTGCTTGCGTTGTTTAATTTTTATTGATGCATTTCAATTAATTCTCTGAGTCTTTATACTGCTAACATATTTGTGCAGAAGAGCTTTTTAACATTATTATTAGGATTCTTATTTGCCTTTTGCTGCAATCATCTGTTTTCTACAAATATATTAGCTAAATGATTGGAGGAAACATGTTATACACAAAGTCATCTCAAAAGAAAGGAAAAAGAAGGAAATAAATGCAAATTTTTTGACAGCCAGCATATGTTGAACAGGACTGAGATGATGTAGAAATCATATCTCAATGCCTATCTGTGTCTTTTAGGCCCTTTTGATGCCCACCATCTGCTAGGTGTTTAGGAATGTGGGTCAGGGCTCAAATCAGCCGGAACAGAACTGACTGGGAACAGATGGGGAACTTGTCACCATTAACGAGAGAACATCTGTCCTTTCCCCCAGATCTCCTTCCTTTCAAGCTCTACATCAGGAAGAGGATAAAGAGGTGACAGATCGCTGTTAAGGTTCCACGTCACATCAAGGATGTCACTCTACTTAATGCTGATTTATGATTGAGGAAGTGCTTAATATACTAACAAATACACATTGGCTTGACACATTAAATGCTCTCTCTGTATACATTTCATGACAATAATAAAAAAAGATTTAAAAAAATGGATGGTCAGTAAATTCCTTCATTTGTTATAAATTGCATTTCTTAACTTTTTCTATTAAAATAAAGTAAAAGAAGGAAGCTACATCCTCTAACATTGACATCCCATTTTAGGAAAAGTGAAAAGATGAGAAGGGGAAAGGTTTTATCATGGTACTAGGGAAAGTCGAGAGAAGGGGTGACAAGTAGTGTTGAGCGCGAATATTCGAATAGCGAATTTTTTTAGCGAATATCGGCACTTCGCTAATTCGCGAATATTTCGAATATAGCGCTATAAATTCGCTATTTCGAATATTCGTTTTTTTTTTTTTTAGTTATATTTTTTTCTTTCCCACTTCCCAACAGTAGTTCTTACCTGTCCTGAGGATTCCTGGCTTCTTGGCTGCTCTAGTCAGTGCCCATTGCCGCTTCTGCCGACTTCCGTGCTCATGGAGCGTCCCCATCCATGGGAACGTCTCCATATACTAAAATGTACTGTCGGATTTGAGGAATTACGTTGAAATCGCAATGCGATTAATTCCAGTTATATTAATCGCATTGCGATTTTAACTTAGAGCTGGGTTTATAATGGGTCAGCTTGCTAGAATGAATGAAGTTAACGAATATGGAATATAGCAGCACTGCTAAGTTGAATTCGCAATGCGATTAATTTAACTTGAAGTAATCGCATTGCGATTTCAACTTAGCACTGCTAGTGCTATATTCCATATTCGTTAATTCTAGCCTATGTAAGATAGCAGTGCTAAGTTGAAATCGCAATGCGATTACTTCAAGTTAAATTAATCGCATTGCGAATTCAACTTAGCAGTGCTGCTATATTCCATATTCGTTAACTTCGTTCATTCTAGCAAGCTGACCCATTATAAACCCAGCTCTAAGTTGAAATCGCAATGCGATTAATATAACTTGAATTAATCGCATTGCGATTTCAACGTAATTCCTCAAATCCGACAGTACATTTTAGTATATGGAGACGTTCCCATGGATGGGGACGCTCCATGAGCACGGAAGTCGGCAGAAGCGGCAATGGGCACTGACTAGAGCAGCCAGGAAGCCAGGAATCCTCAGGACAGGTAAGAACTACTGTTGGGAAGAGGGAAAGAAAAAAATATAACTAAAAAAAAACCAAAAAAAAAACGAATATTCGAAATAGCGAATTTATAGCGCTATATTCGAAATATTCGCGAATTAGCGAAGTGCCGATATTCGCTAAAAAAATTCGCTATTCGAATATTCGCGCTCAACACTACTGCCAAGTATGCCATGCATATATTGTGGTGATGATATAGAGGAGCTGAGCAGGATACTCAAGGGTCAACATATGTAACACACACTAGTGGAAAGGAATACCGCTACCAGTGACCCAAGCACAGGTTAATACCAGTAGACCCCTTAAAGGAAATGACTGCCTAAGATTAAAGAACAGCAGTCCTGGCAACCAAGAAAAGAGGTAAGTTCTGACAAGTCTGCCTGCTGCCCTACTTGCTTCATTCCTAATGAAAGGCTAAATAATTAACATTTCTAAGGAATTTGAGAATGTTTTAAGAATGCAAACCTCTCGCCTTTACAAGAACTTCTATTACTCTCCAAAATATTAAATATAATATATTATTATAAATAAATATAATATATATTATTATGTATATATTATCTACTACTGTAGTGTTACCTTTATTGGAAAATTTCTGCTCTTTTACATTCCAAACAGAGGCTAAGCCATACATGATATGTCAAAGGAAATGTCAGGTGCATAATGAAACAAGAAGATGCTACGATCGAGAGGAACTGAACGGATTTATTATGTTTCTGAACAGCTTATTATCCATGTTCATTTCATTGTTTAAATAAAGGCATTGTGCTGCAAATTCTCTGAACACGAACTTCACTCAAGATAAGGCGTCCTTGAAATATGTATCAAAAGTATTTTTCCAGGAGAATCTTAAAAGCCTCAGAAAATGAATAAAATCTAATAGAATATAAAAGTAACAATATTTGACTGCTAATAGTGGAGAAGAGAGTGTAAAATATGAATCCAAAGTACCATCTAGTACCAATGTCCACTTTGGATTCCTGTTTAAAAATGTTTTTAAATAAGCAGATAGGAATACTGTAGTAATTCACCGAAGTCTAGCGCAACTTCGGCTGAGAGGAAGTTTGGCTACACTGAGCCAATACATCAGCAAATCAGATCTACACCAGATCTATGATCCGAAGCCTACTGGGGACCACTAAAGGACCATTATTATTGTGTGGTGAACTAAGGAGGGCAAACTATGCTGTGGATCACAGCGGGGGCTTTAAGTTAAATTCTTTTGACAACAAATGTCTCAAATTTGCTTCAAATGTAGCCCCGTAACACAATGCACACAAGGCATAATGTTCAGAATTCCATGTTCTACGGAGTATCATGATAAAGAATCCATTAGAGGAAACCTCTGTGTGCCTGTGGAGCAGAGTCTAAAAAGATCGGACACATGAACAGTGGGCCAAATGTATTGCCATTACACAGCCCCTAAAAATAAAGATATGTCCACATGGGTTGTAAAGGCTGTGGATTTGCTTTGCAAATTTGTGTGCAGCCAATTTGCACTGTTTTACAGTACCATCAATGTGATGACTTTTAAAAGAATCTCAACATTGCAACAATATCATACATTGAGATATTGTATGCCACCAATATTCTCCCATGCAAAAAAAGCAAATAGTAAACCAGCAAAACATATAAAGTATACAGTCCCATGCCCCAAGAATCTCATTTTTATAATAGCCTGAGACACTATAATCAAAAGTCTGCATTCACCGCAGTCTGGAATATTAAGTGGCAAATCACTAAACATGCAAAAATCAACATGATACTTATAGAAATGTAACTGAAGTTCAACAGGGAGATTACCATGAATTCAAATTACTGATCAAAGGCAACAGGTCGATATCATGGAGGTAATATTTCTAATCATTCCAGAGTCCGACAGAGTTGCAGCAGCTGTCTCCTATTGTAACATATGAAATATGTCACATGCCATAGATTTTAGTTTACAAGTTTTGAGAGAGCAGCAGCAATTAGATGTAGAGTATCTGAAGAGAGATTGTGTGACTGACATCAGAGTTAGCCTTTTCTTTATGAGGTCACCTTGACCTTTCCAAGCTCAGAAATCACAGAGATTATTACTTTTTAATTAACTGATCACAAATCTCTTGAGAACATAGAATAACTCAGTGAATAGCCTGGAAGCCAAAGTCTGCAAATTCCAGTAGGAAACACAAGGAATAAAAGAATGTGTTGTTAGTCCTTAGACCGGCTGAGCCCCACTCCTGGCACTCCCACCGATCAGTTGTTTCAAGAGACCGCATCGCTCGTATGAGAGCAGTGTTCTCTTCACTGTTTACCTGCTCGCTGTTGGCATTGGTTGGGCTCAGACTTAGTCAGGGCGAGCTGCAGAAAAAGGGAAAGATAGTGTAGGGCGAGCTTAGTTCTGATTGTTGAAAGGTGTTAGAGACCCAACAGTCCTTTTAAGGACTATTGTTTTATCTGGCTGCTAAATGTATTAGAGCAACATGTGACAGCAGCAACATAACCTGCAGTACATCTTCTGTATAACGTTAGCCGCTAATGACAGCAGCGACATTACCTGCGGTACCTCTCCTGTATAACGTTAGCTGTTGGTGACAGCAGCGACGTTACCTTTGCTACATCTCCTGTATAACGTTATCCGCTGGTGACAGCAGCGACATTACCTGTGCTACATCTCCTGTATAACGTTATCCGCTGGTGACAGCAGCGACATTACCTGTGCTACTTCTCCTGTATAACGTTAGCCGCTGGTGACAGCAGCGACATTACCTGCGAAATATCTCCTGTATAACATTAGCCGCTGGTGACAGCAGCGACATTACCTGTGAAATATCTCCTGTATAACGTTAGCCGCTGATGACAGTTGCAACATTACCTGTGCTACATCTCCATTATAATGTTAGCCACTGGTGACAGTAGCGACATTAACTGCGCTACATCTCCTGTTTAACGTTAGCTGCTGGTGACAGCAGCGACATTACCTGCGCTACATCTCCTGTATAACGTTGGCACCTCCCAAATAGCTACGACATTCCATTGATATTTTATTAGCCGCTGGTGACAGCAGTGACATTACTTGTGCTAAATCTCCTGTATAACATTTGTGCATCCTAAATAGCTGTGACATTCCCTGTAATTTTTTATTTGCCGCTGGTGACAGCAGCAACATTACCTACGCTACATCTCCTGTATAACGTTAGCCGCTGGTGACAGCAGCGACATTACCTACACTACATCTCCTGCATAACGTTAGCTGCTGGGGACAGCAGCGACATTACCTGCGCTGCATCTCTTGTATAATGTTTGCGCATCCCAAATGGCTGTGACATTCCCTGTGATATTTTATTAGCCGTTAGTGACCGCAGTGACATTACCTGTGCTACATGTCCTGTATAACTTTTGTGCATGCCAAATAGCTGTGACATTCCCTGTAATTTTTTATTTGCTGCTGGTGACAGCAGCGACATTACCTGTGGTACATCTCCTGTATAACGTTTCCGTATCCCAATAAACGCGCAGGGAAGTACTGCCACTCACTCTAATACTGTAGCCATGTTAGTTACTGGCATCACAGCGATTGGCTCACTGAAACGTGTCATAGGTGGCTATATAGCACTCGATGACATGTGGTTCGGCTCAGACTTAGTCAGGGCAAGCTGCAGTAGAAGGGAAAGATAGTGTAGAGAGAGGAATTGTGATTTTTTTTTTAGGTAGTTTTGATTGTTGAAAGGTGTTAGAGACCCAACAGTCCTTTTAAGGACTATTGTTTTATCTGGCTACTAAATATATTAGTGGAACATGTGCTCAATTGCGTGCAATTGTTTGGCTGCTGGTGACAGCAGCGACATTACTTGCGTCCTATCTCCTGTATAACGTTAGCTGCTGGTGACAGCAGCGACATTACCTGCGCTACATCTCCTGTATAACGATGGCGTATCCCAAATATCTATGACATTCCCTTGATATTTTAGTAGCCGCTGGTGACAGCAGTGACATTACATGTACTACATCTCCTTTATAACGTTTGTGCATCCCAAATAGCTGTGACATTCCCTGTAATTTTTTATTTGCTGACGGTGATAGCAGCAACATTACCTGCACTACATCTCCCGTATAAAGTTAGCCGTTGGTGACAGCAGCAACATTACCTGCGCTAAATCTCCTGTATAACGTTAGCCGCTTGTGACAGCAGCGACATTACTTGCGCACCATCTCCTGTATAACGTTATCTGCTGATGACAACAATTTTTTCTTAGCCGCTGGTGACAGCAGCGACATTACCTGCGCTACCTCTCCTGTATAACACTTTCATATCCCAAATATCTGTGACATTTACTGTAATTTATTTGCGCATACACTTACACATCTGCACTCCTGTACGTGTGACATACTTTCAACCATTAATACCATTTAATATGATGAAGGCGAGCAGTAAGGGTTGGGGTAGTGGCCTAGTAACAAGACTCTCAAAGTCAGACCGGTGTGACCAGGTGGTCGGTTGGATTGCAGCAGATAATGCTTCCAGTCGGTTAAGGACCACCTTGTCTTCCTCAAAGTCCAGTCTCTGTAGCCAAGAGTCTGGTCAACAGAATCCTCACCCTGATCCTCCTTCCTCCCACCATGGAGTCTTGGCAAACAAGTGATCCCACGGAGCTCTTTTCATCGCCATTCCTTGATTTGGTCCTCTCGCCAAGCCTGCTTGAAGAGGGACATGAGGAGATCTTGTGCACTGATTCACAAACTCATGAACATCCACAGTCAGAAGAAGTGACACATTAGTGTTTCACAAGGTGGATTATGATGATGAGACACAGTTGCCAATAAGTCAACCGCAAATAGTGTCTCAAGAGGTTCATGTTGAGGATGAGACACTGTTGTCAACAAGTGAGGTTCTTGTTAGGTCAACAAGTCAGGAGGATGACCAGAGTGAGGAAATGGAAGAGGAGGTGGTGGACGATGAAATCACAGACCCAATCTGGGAGGTTGGCAAGCCAAATGAGGACAGCAGTACAGAGGGGGAGCGATCCGCAGCACCGCAACAGGCTGGAAGAGGCAGGTGGGTGGCAAAAGGGAGAAGACAGGCCACGCCAAACAGGCCCGGAACTGTTCCCCGGAGCAATCCCTTGCTGCAATCTCCTTTGCCAAGGGGTAGGTGTTCCGCAGTCTGGCGCTTTTTTGAGGAAAGTGAACACGATAAAAGAATTGTAAAATAATAGCCGTAACTTGGTGGTGGCTTTGAAGCTCGGCAAGCTCACACACATACCATGCCTAGCACACGAGTTCAAATTAGTGGCTCAGCGGTTTCTCAAAACCTACCCCAATTTGCCTGAGCTACTGGTGTAGGTGCGCCTCATGTGTGCCTACCAATGTGTGCTGCCAGTCTGGCAACGCTGCAGGAACGCTTGCAATTGCCAGCTCATCGACTGTTGTGCGATGTGAGCACGTACTGGAACTCCACGTTCCACATGTTGGCCAGGATTTGTGAGCAGCAGAGGGCAGTAGTCGAATACCAGCTGTAACATGGTCGTCGCCTTTCCAGTCAGCTTCCGCTCTTCACAAACGGCGAGTGGGCATGGATGTCTGACCTCTGTGAGCTTTTACGCAACTTTGAGGAATCAACACAGATGGTGAGCGGCGATTCCGCTATTATCAGCGTAACCATACCACTTCTGTGTCTACTGAGACGCTCGCTGCACACAATGAAAGCGGTCACATTGCATGTTGAAGAGGTGGAAATGGGGAAAGACAGTACACATGGTGATAGCCAGACCACCCTCAGTTCATCTTCTCAGCGTGAATCAGAGGAGGAGGAGGAGGAGCAGGAGACGGTTGACTCCGCTACTGAGGGTAGTACCCATAGCTGGTTAATTCCATCTGTTCAGCGTGCATGGGCTGAAGAGGAGGAAGAGGATGATAACATTGAGAGGCATCTTCCTGATGAAGACAGTGAAGTCTTGTCTGTTGGGACTCTGGCACACATGGCTGACTTGATATTATGCTGCCTTTCCTGTGACCCTCGTGTTATACACATTTTGGCCAACACCGATTACTGGTTGTTCACCCTTCTTGACCCACACTACAAAGCGAACTTCTCATCTCTCATTCTTGTGGTGGAGAGGACTAGCAAAATGGTGCAATACCAGAAGGTCCTTCTTGAAAAATTGCTCCAAAAAGTTCCAGCTGTCAACGCTGTTGGCAGAGTACGTAGCTGGGCAACCGAGGAGGGGAACACACAGCAAGGGGAACACACAGCAGTTCCAACAGAGGCAGGACAACTCTCCAAGGCCTGAGACAGCCTTATGACACCCCGCCAGCAACCTCACCCTGATGCGTGGCCTAGTGTCACAAGGAGGGAAAAGTTTTGGAAGATGGCGAAGGAGTATGTTGCAGACCGTGTCAGCATCCTCAGTGATCCCTCTGTGCCTTGTAAATATTGGATGTCCAAGCTGGACATGTGGCACAAACTTGCGCTGTACGCCTTGGAGGCGCTGGCCTGCCCTACCGCCAGCGTTTTGTCAGAGCGGGTATTTAGTGATGCTGGGGGCATAATAACTGATAAGCGCATCCGCCTGTCAAATGAAAATGCTGACAGGTTGACTCATCAAAATAAACAAGGCCTGGATTTCCCCTGACTTCTCTACTCTACCAGAGGAAGGCGGTTGAATATAAAGGCACTTTAAATGTGGCTTTTATGATGTTTTAGATTGTCACCAGCAGGCCCTCGTCCATAATGTTTTAGAGGATCACCTCACCAGCAGGCCCTTGTTCCTAATGTTTTGGAGGGTCAGCTCAGCAGCAGACCCTCACCCCTAATGTTTTAGAGGACCACAAGCAGGCCCTCACCCATAATGTTTTAGATGGTCAGATCAGCAGCAGATCCCCACCCCTAAGGTTTTAGATGGTCAGATCAGCAGCAGGCCCTCACCCTAATATTTTAGAGGGTCACCAGCAGGTCCTTGCTCCTAATGTTTTAGAGGGTCACCAGCAGACCCTTGCCCATAATGTTTTACATGGTCAGATGAGCAGCAGGCATTTGCTCCTAATGTTTTAGAGGGTCAGCTCAGCAGCAGGCCCCGCCCCTAATGTTTTAGAGGGTCACCAGCAGGCAACCAATTGTAATTTTGTATGATGCCCTCCTTTATATGTAATAAAGGGTGTATTGGAATGCCGGTTCCTTGTAATTTGTTGCAGCCCTTTCACTTAGTGCATAGGCTTTATGAGTGTAGTGGTCCCACTACCTGAACAATTGTACCACAATGTGAACGAAGCCCTTATGTGATATACAGGTTGTATCGGACTTCCTCTTCCTTGTAATTTTTGACAGCACTTGCATTTTATATGCAAGTATTTATACAGGAAATAATGTTTCCTAACAATTTTTCCTCTAAAATCGATTTTATCTTCAGTTTTGTGCGTATTATTGTCAGTCTGTAAAAGTGGCATACTACTCGGACAACATTGTTCCCAGCAGCGACCTGGTAGTCCAAGATGCATCCAGACATCCTCCCCATGCTGTTCCTGAACCATTTCAGTGGTGTTTCCATCAATTTCTGTCCTTTTTCTGTGAACCAGACACCCTCCCCTCTTCAGAGCAGGGGATGCCTGGTTTAATGCTCTGGTTCTCCCATTGATTTCCATTGTGCTCGGGTGCTTTGTTGAGCACCCAAGCATCCCAAAGTGTTCTACTCGAGCACCAGAGCACACGAGCACTTTGGTGCTAGATCAACACTAGTCACTGGGGTTCTTACTCTGTTGATTTACTGCTGAAAAGCAAATCTGAACAATTATGCAGTGAAGGGAGGAGAAGTACATTACCTATTCAGCTGTATGTTCTATGGCTGGTATTTAGAGATTTTGAAAAATTTGATTCAGCCCATTTGCTGAAGTATGCCAAGAAATTTGATTAGTTACAAATTAATTTGTCACGAATCATTATAAATCAGGTATTCCCATACGTTACGGTGGCTGAGGGAATGTATGGAGCGAGCTGCTACAGTGAGCCCGCTCGATATCTAGCGAGTGCCGGCTGTATCATACTGCAGACACTCGGCGGCAATTACAGGGAATGGCGATCCTGCTGTACACAATTATTTCACGCCTCAGGTGTCGCGATCAGTTGTCGGATTGCAGCACCTGTGAGGTAAGGCAGATGGATGAGGCTCCCTCTGCCTTCCAATTGGAGCCCCTACAGTAAAATAGCGGGGCTCTGATCGGTTACCATGGCAACATGGACGCTTCTGAAGCTTCCTATAGCTGCCATAGTAATCTCCCTGCTGTGCTGTGCATGAGGCATAGCTCAGCAAGTAGTGTGTCAAAATCCTATACCCCCCATTAGGATGAATAGGAATAAGGATCAAAAGATCCCAGGTGTTATCTTTGCCCTCCAGCTTCTACATGTACCACTACAAAGTGAGTTCTAAGTAAAAGGTTAAATTAAATAACGGAAAGAATGAAAAAAATCATTACAAAATCGGTTTGACGACCTGGTGCTTGCTGCAGTGATTTCACTTTGTGCGTTTATGTTGATCTGATCAAATTCCCTAGGCGATAAAATGATCAGTCCATTAAAATTAATGATCTGGCTTTCACTCCGTAAGCCCTACTGCTAATGCAATATTACACTAATAAAGTGTGTTATTAGTCTTACAACTGCTTAAATAATTAATAGTTTCTCAATTTGTAACAGGAGATCATTTGTCTGCTCTCACCTGTTCATTCCAGGCACTGAATGCCTATTTTTAATTGAAAACAGACACTGATAAAACAAGGCATTATCTGTCCACACATACACAATAAATGGACCTGCTGTGTAACAAAATGAAGTTATGCAGCTTTTTGTAGGACACAATAAAATCTTTGTGTCTTTCAGGCAGACCTTGATAAGAAAGCAGGGATTAAAATTTTTGATTGAGGCTGAATGCTACACTCTATAAGAATTTTATTAGAATGACTTAGTTTTCGAGAGTCACCATTGGACTTGCATATTTTTTCATTACATTGAATTTGATAATTAGGGAATACCTATAAAGATAAGCAATACCCCACAAAGTCAGTTCCCAAATGGTCAAACTCATTTCTGAATTATAGGATTTTACATTATCCTTACTACTGCCAGTAATCGTGAGGAAGGACCTTCTGGTATTGCACCATTTTGCTCGTCCTCTCCACCACAAGAATGAGAGATGAGAAGTTCTCTTTGTAGCGGGGGTCGAGAAGGGTGAACTGAACAACCAGTAATTGCAGTTGTGCAAAATGCATAGAATGCGAGTTTCACAGGAAAGGCAGCATAACATAAAGTCAGCCATATGTGTCAAAGTCCCAACAGAATAGACTTTGCTGTCCTCATAAAGAGGATGACTCTCAATTAGGGTTGAGTGAAACCGAACTGTAAAGTTCGTTTTTGTACCGAATAGAGATGAGCGAACACCTGGATGTTCGGGATCGAGAAGCTCGCCCGAACTTCCCGAAAATGTTCGGGTTCGGGATCCGTACTCGACCCGAACTTTATCCCGAACCCGAACCCCATTGAAGTCAATGGGGACCCGAACATTTGGGCACTAACAAGGCTGTAAAATAGTCCAGGAAAGGGCTAGATGGCTGCAAAAGGCAGCAAAATGTAGGCAAATGCCCTGCAAACAAATGTGGATAGGGAAATGAATTAAAATAAAATAAAATAAATAAAAATTAACCAATATCAATTGGAGAGAGGTCTCATAGCAGAGAATTATGCGTCATATCACCCACCACTGGAGAAGCCACATCCAGTTATTTCGGCCCCAGCACCCAGACAGAGGAGAGAGGTCCCACAACACGGAATCATGCGTCATATCACCCACCGCTGGAGAAGGCCACTCAGTTATTTCGGCCCCAGCACCAAGACAGAGGAGAGAGGTCCCACAGCAAGGAATCATGCGTCATATCACCCACCACTGGAGAAGGCCACTCAGTTATTTCGGCCCCAGCACCCAGACAGAGGAGAGAGGTCCCACAGCAAGGAATCATGCGTCATATCACCCACCACTGGAGAAGGCCACTCAGTTATTTCGGCCCCAGCACCCAGACAGAGGAGAGAGATCCCACAGCAAGGAATCATGCGTCATTTCACCCACCACTAGAGAAGGCCACTTTCAGCTATTTAGGCCCCAGCGCCCAGACAGAGGATAGAGGTCCCACAGCAAGGGATAAGGCGTCATATCACCCACCACTGGAGAATTCCACTTTCAGTTATTTCGGCCCAGCACCCAGACAGAGGAGAGGTTCATTCAACTTTGGGTTGCACCGCAAGATAATGGTAAAGTAAAAATGAGGATTCAATAAAGAAGTGCCCCGGAGTACAAGAATACATGGTTGAGGGGGAGGCAGATATAAATGTCTATTCTGCACAAGGGAGGCACAGGTCCTGTGGGATCCATGCCTGGTTAATTTTTATGAACGTCAGCTTGTCCACGTTGGCTGTGGACAGACGGGTGCGTTTGTCGGTAATGACGACCCCTGCCGTGCTGAATACACGTTCAGACAAAACGCTGGCTGCTGGGCAAGCCAGCACCTCCAAGGCATAAAATGCTAACTCTGGCCACGTGTACAATTTGGAGATCCAGAAGTTGAATGGGGCCGAACCACCAGTCAGTACGTGGAGGGGTGTGCAGACGTACTGTTCAACCATATTAGTGAAATGCTGCCTCCTGCTAACACGTTCCATATCAGGTGGTGGTGCAGTTAGCTGTGGTGTGGAGACAAAACTTTTCCACATTTCTGCCATGCTAACCCTGCCCTCAGAGGAGCTGGCCGTGACACTGCTGCGTTGGCGACCTCTTGCTCCTCCTCTGCCTTCACCTTGGGCTTCCACCTGTTCCCCTGTGACATTTGGGGATGCTCTCAGGAGCGCATCAACCAACGTGCGCTTGAACTCGTGCATCTTCCTATCACGCTCCAGTGCAGGAAGTAAGGTGGGAACATTGTCCAGGGATCCAGCAGGGTGGCAACCCAGTAGTCTTCACACGTTAAAATGTGGGCAACTCTGCTGTTGTTGCGCAGGCACTGCAACATGTAGTCGCTCATGTGTGCCAGGCTCCCAAGAGGTAAAGACAAGCTGTCCTCTGTGGGAGGCGTATCGTCATCGTCCTCCGTATCCCCCAGCCACGCACCAGTGATGGGCCTGAGCTGTGTCGGGTGCCACCCCGCTGTGAACCTGCTTCATCCTCCTCCACCTCCTCCTCATCCTCCTCGTCCTCCAGTAGTGGGCCCTGGCTGGCCACATTTGTACCTGGCCTCTGCTGTTGCAAAAAACCTCCCTCTGAGCCACTTTCTAACAGACTGGCCTGAAAGTGCTAAAAATGACCCCTCATCCTCCTCCTACTCCTCCTGGGCCACCTCCTTTTCGATCATCGCCCTAAGCGTTTTCTCAAGGAGACATAGAAGTGGTATTGTAATGCTGATAACGGTGTCATCGCCACTGGCCATGTTGGTGGAGTACTCGAAACAGCGCAACAGGGCACACAGGTCTCGCATGGAGGCCCAATCATTGGTGGTGAAGTGGTGCTGTTCCGCAGTGTGACTGACGCGTGCGTGCTGCAGCTGAAACTCCACTATGGCCTGCTGCTGCTCGCACAGTCTCTCCAGCATGTGCAAGGTGGAGTTCCACCTGGTGGGCACGTCGCATATGAGGCGTTGAGCGGGAAGGCCGAAGTTCCGCTGTAGCGCAGACAGGCGAGCAGTGGCAGGATGTGAACGCCGGAAGCCCGCACAGACGGCCCGCACTTTATGCAGCAGCTCTGACATGTCGGGGTAGTTGTGAATGAACTTCTGCACCACCAAATTCAGCACATGCGCCAGTCACGGGATGTGCGTCAAACCGGATAGTCCCAGAGCTGCGACGAGATTTCGCCCCTTATCGCACACCACCAGGCCAGGCTTGAGGCCCACCGGCAGAAACCACTCGTCGGTCTGTTGTTCAATACCCCGCCACAACTCCTGCGCGGTGTGGGGCCTGTCCCCCAAACATATGAGTTTCAGAATAGCCTGCTGACGTCACCTTCACCACCAACTTTAGCCTGTGCTAAAGTTGGTGGTGAAGGTGTGTGGCTGACTGGATGAGCTGGTGGAAGCAGAGGAGGAGGAAGCCGAGTAGGAGGAGGCCTCAGGAGGCAAAGAATGATGCCCTGCGATCCTTGGCGGCGGAAGGACGTGCGCTAAGAAACTCTCCGCCTGGGGCCCAGCCACCACTACATTTACCCAGTGTGCAGTTAGGGAGATATAGCGTCCCTGGCCGTGCTTAATGGTCCACGTATCTGTGGTTAGGTGGACCTTGCCACAGATGGCGTTGCGCAGTGCACACTTGATTTTATCAGATACTTGGTTGTTCAGGGAAGGCACGGCTGTCTTGGAGAATTAGTGGCGGCTGGGAACAACATACTGTGGGACAGCCATGGACATCAGCTGTTTGAAGCTGTTTGTGTCCACCAGCCTGAATGACAGCATTTCAAAGGCCAGTAGTTTAGAAATGCTGGCATTCAGGCCCAGTGCTCGAGGGTGGCTAGGTGGGAATTTACGCTTTCTCTCCAAGGTTTGTGAGATGGAGAGCTGAACGCTGCCATGTGACATGGTGGAGATGCTTGGTGACGCAGGTGGTGGTGTCGGTGGCACATCCTCTGTTTGGTGGGCGGCAGGTGCCAACATTCCTCCCGAAGCGGAGGAAGAGGCCGAGGCAGCAGCAGAAGAGGGAGCAGGGGGAGCCCGAGTGAGCTCCCTGCTTTTAAGGTGTTTACTCCACTGCAGTTCATGCTTTGCATGCAGATGCCTGGTCATGCAAGTTGTGCTATGGGTCAGAACGTTAATGCCTTGCATCAGGCACTGATGGCAGAGCGTGCAAACCACTCGGGTCTTGTCGTCAGCACATTGTTTAAAGAAGTGCCATGCCAGGGAACTCCTTGAAGCTGCCTTTGGGGTGCTCGGTCCCTGGTGGCGGTTGCCAGTGGCTGTTCTGCTTTTGCCCCCTGCTCCCTCTTTTGCTACGCTGTTGGCTCGGTCTCACCACTGCCTCTTCCTCTGAACTATGAAAGTCAGTGGCACGACCTCTATTCCATGTGGGGTCTAGGACCTCATCGTCCCCTGCATCGTCTTCCACACAGTCTTCCTCCCTGACCTCCTGTTCGGTCTGCACACTGCAGAAAGACGCTGCAGTTGGCACTTGTGTTTCGTCATCATCAGAGACGTGCGGACTGCGATGAGATTGTATTCCCATGTCCTCATCATCAGGAAACATCAGGGGTTGTGCATCAGTGCATTCTATGTCTTCCACCACTGGGGAAGGGCTAGGTGGATTCCCTTAGGAAACTCTGCCAGCAGAGTCTTCAAACAGCATAAGAGACTGCTGCATAACTTGAGGCTCAGACAGTTTCCCTGATATGCATGGGGGTGATGTGACAGACTGATGGGCTTGGTTTTCAGTGACCCCCTGTGCGCTTTCTGCAGAAGACTGGGTGGGAGATAATGTTGTGAACGTGCTGGATCCACTGTCGGCCACCCAATTGACTACCGCCTGTACCTGCTCAAGCCTTACCATCCTTAGAACCGCATTGTGCCCCACCAAATATAGCTGTAAATTCTGGCGGGTACTGGAACCTGAGGTAGTTGGTTCACTAGGACGTGTGGCTGTGGCAGAATGGCCACGTACTCTCCCAGCACCCGAGGGTACACTAACACCACCACGACCGCGTCCCCGTCCCTTACTAGATGTTTTCCTCATTGTTACCGTTCACCAAGCACCACAATAAGAAAAAAAATATTTGGCCCAATGTATTGATTTCAAATTCAGGCCTTTTTTTACAGTCACCTAACACTATCTGCCTATTTATTTATGTAGCGTATTACACTAATCCAGGCACAGCAGTAACCACTGATTTAGGGGAATATCTCTTTTAGGGCTAGTATTTAGGCCCTGGATGAAAGGTATCCTTTTATGGACAGATTTAAACTAGGCCTGCAACAGCTGGAACACCAGATTCAGAGTATTGCTATTTTGGCAATTGGATTTCACCCCAGAACAAAATATATAATTTGCAGGTCACTATGAAACTTGGCCAGCCACAGCTGATAACCACTGATTTATGGTATTGCTATTTTGGCAATTGAATTTTACCCCAGAGCAAAATATATGTTTTGGCGGACACTATTATAGTTTTCTAGCCAGTGCTGGGACACCAGATTTAGGGGATTGCTATTTTGGCAGTTGAATTTCACCCCAGAACAAAATATATGTTTTGGCGGACACTATTATAGTTTGCCAGCCAGTGCTGGGACACCAGATTTATGGTATTGCTATTTTGGCTATTGAATTTCACCCCAGAACAAAATGTACCCTGTTACAGACAGATTTAAAATAGGCCTGCAACAGCTGGAACACCAGATTCAGGGTATTGCTATTTTGGCAATTGAACTTCACCCCAGAACAAAATATATCCTTTGCAGGACACTATGAAACTTGGCCAGCCACAGCTGAAACCACTGATTTATGGTATTGTTATTTTGGCAATTGAATTTCACCCCAGAACAAAATATATGTTTTGGCGGACACTATTATAGTTTGCCAGCTAGTGCTGGGACTCCAGATTTAGGGGATTGCTATTTTGGCAATTGTATTTCACCCCAGAACAAAATATATGTTTTTGCGGACCCTATTATAGTTTGCCAGCCACAGCTGCGACACCAGATTTATGGTATTGCTATTTTGGCAATTGAATTTCACCCCTGAACAAAATATATGTTTTGGCGAACACTATTATAGTTTGCTAGCCAGTGCTGGGACACCAGATTTAGGGGATTGCTATTCTAAAAATTGAATTTCACCACAGAAAATAATCTATCCTTTGCCAAACAGCAGACAGTATTATACTTGGCTAGAAAAAGCTGGAACAACAGATTTAGGGGATTGGTATTTGGGCAATTGTATTTAACCCCTTAATAAAATATAGAAATTGCTATCCTGAGTTTCTAGGGGGTGACAATTAGCACAGCCAAGCCCCTGATGTAGGATATATATAAAAAAAAATAGTATTGATGGATTGATGGACTTGGTGGCAGCTTGTTCTGGTGCACTACAAGTCACAAAATGGCCGCCGATCACCCCAGAAAATAAGTGACAGAAAAAAGCTCTGTTCAGCCTAAAATCCAGTGAGCAAGTAACTAGCAGAAGTTCAATCATTCACAGCTGTAGATCGATCACTTCATTAGGTGCTTTTGCAGACTTTTCCCTGCCTAATCTCGCCCTCACAGCAGCTGCGTCCTCTCCCTACACTAATCAGAGCATTGTGACGTGTGGCGCTACGTGACTCCAGCCTAAATAGAGGCTGGGTCACATGCTGCACTTGGCCAATCACAGCCATGCCATTAGTAGGCATGGCTGTGATGGGCTCTTAGGGCATGAAGTAAAACGCTAGCTGATTGGCTGCTGTGCAGCCCTTCAGAAAGCGGGAAGAAATCGCCGAACAACGAACCTGAACTTTTTTGAAAATGTTCGGGTCCGGGTCCGGGTCCCTAACACCCCAAAATTCGGTACGAACCCGAACTATCCTCAAACTGTTCGCTCAACACTAGTACCGAACTTTAGGGTTTTTGGTACCCAGACCTGAACCTGGCCAATCAGCAAGCGTTTCACTAGTCTGCCCTTCGAAGCCATCCCAGCCATGCCTACTAATGGCATAGCTGTGATTGGCCAAAAGCAGCATGTGACCCAGCCTCTATATAGGCTGGAGTCACGTAGCGCCACCCGTCACTCTGCTCTTCTCAGTGTAGTGATAGGATGCTACTGTTGCTGTGAGGGAGAGATCAGGTAAGAATTCAGTTGAACTTGGTGGTATTCAATCTACATTGATTATTGAGGGTGCTTTGCTACATTTTTGTACCCAGCCCTGAGCCCAGTGACACTGAAAAATAACTTTTAATCCATCTGCTAGTTCGGTGGGCGACGGCGGAAATTTTTGTAAGTGCAGTGCACTTGCAACTGCATGTGAACTGCATGTGTGCCAGGTACAATACTTTAATTCTGTTCTGGTAGCTCAGTGGAGGACAAATTCCCTTTTTTGGCCGGTCAAGTACCCCTGCGACCTGCACTGCATACCTTGAAGTGAAAATTATTCAATTACATTAGTCTGTCACATATTTTTGTGACCTAAAGCGATTTTATATCTGTCTGCAACAGGCACTGTATATCTGACAGTCTAATAAAACTCGTTTAATACTGCAGTTACCTTGCTGATATAAAAAAGCACACTTTTTTGGTAGATAGTAAATTTAAAGGCTATGCTGCATTTCTGACAGTCCAATTAAACCGTTACATACTGCATACATTGCTGCTATAAAAAAAAAGCAAATTTGCAAACTTTATTGTCCCAACAGCAGTACAAATAAATCATAAAAATAAACCTCAGCCGTCTGGCCACTGACTACACAATATACCCTCCCTCTCTAGTGGGATCCGGGTCTACCACCCAGCTCCCCAAAAACACCACAGTGCTTACCCCCACACAGGGTTAGAGGGTCCTGGCTCCCACATGTCTTGACACAGCGTGCTCCTTTCCCAGACTGGGAGCCCTGATTGAGGAACTCAGCCCAGATTAATCCAAGCTCCTCAGCTGGCTGCTAATTATCCCCATTACCAGCCTGACTGCTGCAGACAGTGGGAGAAAACTATTTTCCCAACCTTTCTTGTTCTCACCCAGCCTGCTCTGGGTTGAATACGCCACTTGAATGACCTTCCTATGGCCTTCTGGCAGCTCCACTGCCACATAACCTCCCCCCCTGATAAAGGCTGTAGGACTTTTCACCTTACTTAAGCCCCCTCCAGGGTCAAAGCTCCTACTTTGGGAAACATCTGAGGTTTTTTCCCACTCCAACTCAACAGCCTTAGCTTAGTCAGCCTTTGAGTCTCCTTTGGAGTCTTCATCCACTTTGTTAGCCTTCTCATCCTTCTCGGACACGGAATTATATGCTTGCATTCTTAGTTCCTCCTCTTTCTCATCAAGGTTAGAGGCACCGGGGACATCAGGGTCTTCACCAGACTCGTCGTCTTCTGGCAATCCCTGCAGAGGTTCACCCAGGATATGGTTCTCCTTTCGGGCAGGATTCAGGAGAGCCAGCCCATCGTATTTCTTCCCCAGCAGACTGCTGGCTTTCTGGAAGGCATTGACAGCAGAGGGAATGTCTTTCATGACCAGGTCCTGGCCACACACTGCCATGAGTCTCTGGGCTTCTGCATCCACCTCAGCACCATCATCTGGTTCAGCAGATACATCTTCTATCTTCTTCTCTGCCTCGGCTGGCACCACAGCGCCACCACCTCCAGACCCATTCTTAACGGGCTCTGACTTCTTGGCATCTTTTAGAGCATCTTCCTCCTCAGGTGTCCCATTTTCTTCCCCCTGCTGCGCAGGAGCACGCTTAGGCCTCTCCAACTCATAGACTTCATCTTTTGAGCTCCTGAGATCTTCCATCTCTGCTCTGAGTTGCTTGTTCAGCCTCTCCAATTCATCTCGCTCCTTAAGCGCTTTTTCAAGGGCTCTAGCCAAGGAGAGGGCCTTGGTCTTTTTCTTAGTTTTTCGCACCAGCTTGTTAGCAGCGCCCCACTCTTGGGCCTTCTGTTCCAGCTGCTCTTCACTCTGTTCTGGTGTAACAGCAGTTGTAGAAGTACCACCATTCTTCTTTAGACACTCTGTGGGATTTCCACCCAGGGACTCTTCAAACCAATTGTTGATGTCTACTATAGACTTTTGTGTCTTTCTGGAGTCTTTTCCCTTCCCTGGGACACCCTTCAGTTCACTTATCTTTTCCGGCGTCTCCTCTTTTGACCCTTCTGCAGCCTTCTTCGGTGACTCTCTGACAACAGCTAGTCCCTTCTCTATCGTATCTAGGGACCATGTGGCGAGATTGAAATCGGCTTCCTGTTTGCAGCTGTACTGTCCTCTCAGGTCATCTAAGACTGTCTGGATATGAGCTTCAGACACTAGGCTGACATCACCCGACTGAACTCTCGTCTCGTCAGATATAACTGTCATCTGGTTATTACTAGTAACCATTTTAGTTTGGCAAGACCTCGACATGGAAGCCTCTCTGAGTTGCTATCAGTCACAAAACATGCATTATATATATTGCTCGTGTCATTCTCAATCCTGTCCTCTAGGGGCACCGATGAGCTAATTCCCACCTGGGACATTTTATTAATCATAGAAACATGTGGAGACTGCATATCCACTTCTAGTACGTGTGGTACACCCTCTAGGACTGCCCCATGTACATGCACATTTTTCACAGTGGTTTCCCTCAGTTATGAGCCCTCATCAATTAGCATTTTTATACCATCTACATTTTTACCAACAGGGGGAGCTTCTTCCCCAATCACAGCCTGCAAAGGAAAAGGACTGTCATCATCCTTATCACTTCTTGCACATAGATCCACATTATCATTATACATTTCAAAAAACTCTGCACCTTCACTTGGCACCGTGTCTGCACAATTGTTTCCAATGGTCATTTCACTTAAACCATTGCTTTCTATCTGCATTTCCCTTACACCAGGCATGTCCAAACTCTGGCCCTCCAGGTGTTGCAGAACTACAACTCCCATCATGCTCTTCTGTAGGTTGATAGCTGTAGGTTGTCCAGGAATGATGGGAGTTGTAGTTTTGCAACATCTGGAGGGCCGGAGTTTGGACATGCCTGCCTTACACCTTCATTTAAAGGGACAGGTACAGGTTCTGTAGGAGCGTCATTACTTTCTACAGAAGTGTCTCTATTGCCCCACATTACGTCATGCATGAGCCAATTTGCAACACACAGTCCATCAGTCTCTGTTCTCACCATGGTCTCACCCTCCGTGAGGACCACCGGATAGTCCACAGTATTCACATAATTGTCCCGGACAGTCATCATTCTACCTCTTACCCAGGCTAGCATGGGATCTCTGCACTTTAGACAACACAGTGACCTTCTCCCCTGCAGATTCCTGCGAGAGAGCAACTGCAACAGGCTTACCCGCCTGTTCAGACACAGCAGTTTTCCCAATGTCACACATTTCTGAGACAGTTCCTCGCCTCGGCAATTTATCACTCACCAGTCCAGCAGGTATCAACTGCCGCCGGCTCACCATCACTGGGTCTGCCACATAATTAATAACAGGAACAGTCTTACCCTTTGTTTTCGTCACAGGTTCGGCAGTCTCGGGAGACGAGAGCATCCCACTGGACATCTCTACCGAAATCCTCCTCCAAAATCCAGCTTTTGGAGACCTGCCCTTGATTCCTGGTAACATGATCACCTGCAGATTCCTTACTCCAACAGTTGCTACCAGATACAACATGACCTGTAGTTAAGACTTTTCCTGGATGGTCATTCCAGCCGCACCCTTTCGAATCTTGCACACAGTCGCAGGGAAAATAGGAACTCCTGAGAATCGCATTGCTCACCATCTCTATATCTTTCCGTCGGTTGCCCTTGGCAACGGCACACCTTCGCCTTTCCTCCAGAACTCCCAGCACACCACCGACCTCTGGTACTTTTGCACAGTGACCATACAGCGTTGAGAACCCTTTCCTCAGGGCCAGCTGCAACTGCACCTCCAGAGCCTCTCACTCTGCATCAAACAACGCCATTTCTTTTGGACCATAACCCAGCTCCTTGGCCAAGTTTTCTTGCCATTTTATAGCCCATATCTGTCGGACGTATTCTTCTCAGAGACCCATAGTAGCAGGAAAAATTGTCAGCAACTAGTCCCCTTTGCTGGGCTACTGGCCCTTTAATTTACTGCAGTTTTACTTGCCCCACAGCCAAATAGTCCACACTCTTATGAGCAGCACCTGCTCCACTGGACAAAAAAAACTTTAACTCCACAACAGCAGGATTCAGCAGCACCTGCTCTGTTGTCATTGTCTGTAGCAACCGACTGTTGCCCTTCTCTAGAGGGACGACTGCCTGCATCCGACACCATATGTAGGGGATTAGCTGTGGTCTTGGGGATCATTCACACACAGATTGTCATCCACCGCAGCTTTAGGGGCCAAACATTGCTTTATTGTCCCAACAGCAGTACAAATAAATCATAAAAATAAACCTCAGCCGTCTGGCCACTGACTACACAGTATACACTCCCTCTCTAGCGGGATCCGGGTCTACCATCCACCTCCCCAAAAACACCACAGTGCTTACCACCACACAGGGTTAGAGGGTCCTGGCTCCCACAGGTCTTGACACAGCCTGCTCCTTTCCCAGACTGGGAGCCCTGATTGAGGAGCTCAGCCCAGATTAATCCAAGCTCCTGAGCTGGCTGCAAATTATCCCCATTACCAGCCTGACTGCTGCAGACAGTGGGAAAAACTATTTTCCCAACCTTTATTGTTCTCGCCCAGCTTGCTCTGGGTGAGATACGCCATGTGAATGGCCTTCTGGCAGCTCCACTGCCACAGTGTGAAAAAAGCACCTTTTTTGGGCGATAAAGTACCTTTGCGGCCTGCACTGCAAAGCAAAAAAAAAATTGTCTGTTCAATTGTTGGGTAACATTAACCCATTTTTTGCTGTTTTATACCCCTGCTCTACATAGCAGACAGGGCAATAATTTCCAAAAATTTGTCTGTTACATTGTTGGGTGACATTAACCCATTTTTGCAGTATATAAACCCCTGCTCTGCATAGGTGACAGGGACGTAAATTTCTAAAAATCGTCTGTTACATTCTTTAGTAACATTAAACCAGTTTTGTCGTATACAAACTCCTGCTCTGCATAGGTGACAGAGAGGTAAATTTCTAAAAATTGTCTGTTACATTCTTGGGTGACATTAACCCAGTTTTGCCATATACAAACCCTGATCTGCCTAGGTGACAGGGGGGTAAATTTCTAAAAATCGTTTGTTACATTTTTGGGTGACATTAACCCAGTTTTGACGTATACAACACCCTGATCTGCGTAGGTGACAGAGAGGTAAATTTCTAAAAATCATCTGTTATATTCTTGGGTGACATTAACTCAGTTTTGCTGGATGAAAAACCTCTGCTCTGCATTGCTGACAGGCAACTAAATTTAGTAAAAACGTTACTTCGGTGGGTGACCGCAAAAAATGAGGAGAGTGTCAAATAAGGGACGTGGCCCTGGTCGTGGTGCTGCTGGTGTTGGTAGAGCTCCTGTTGCAGGGAGAGGACATGGTCGATCTGTGCCAGCTACATATCCAAATGAAACATCTTTCTCAGGTGCACGTAGAGCCTTCAGCGTTATTTAGTAGCCCGAATGCCGCTCTACGAATGGTGAGGCCAGAACAAGTACAGTCGCTAGTAGATTGGGTGGCTGACAGTGCCTCCAGTATCTTCACATTGTCTCACACCCGGTCCACTGCTGAAGGTTCAGAGATGGCACCTGCAGGCCATGGGTATCTATCTAGCACCTCACCCCCTTGCAAATCAGCCAAACAGTCTGAGCCCCAAGCCGAGCAGCAGTTTCTTATGCTTTTTGATGAGTTTGCTGGCAGGGTTTCCCAGGGCCATTCACCTAGCCCAGCCCTAGCAGTGGAAGAGATTGAGTGCACCGATGCCCAACCACTTATGTTTGAGGATGAGGACATGGGAATACCACCGCAGCACGTCTCTGATGATGACGAAACACAGGTGCCAACTGCTGCGGCTTTCTGCATTGTGCAAACCAACAAGGAGGGCAGGGGTGAAGACTGGGTGGAAGATGATGTGTTGGACGATGAGGTCCTAGACCCCACCTGGAATCATGCTCATGCGAGTGACCTGTGCAGTTCGGAGGAAGAGAGGGTGGTCGCACAGAGCCTCCAGCACAGCAAAAGAGGGAGCAGGGTGCAAAAGCAGAGCGGCCTTCCCCTAGACAGTACACCTGTTACTGCCCACCGCACCCAGGGACCGAGCACAACAAAGCCAGCTCCAAGGAGTTCACTGGCGTGGCAGTTCTTCCTCCACCTCTGGAGTCACAGTGGCACCGGCCACCGCGCAAACAGAGGATGTGTCAGCAACATCCATAACCTTCAACAAGCACCACCACAATGTCCCATGGCAGCATTCAGCTTTCCATCTTCCAATCAATAGAGCGAAAGAGGAAGTACCCCCCTTCCCACCGGCGATCCCTGGCCCTGAATGCCAGCATTTCAAAATTGAAATGGCCTTTGAAATGATGTCATTCCGTCTGGTGGAGACGAAGAGTTTTAAACACCTTACGGCGTTGGCTGTCCCACAGTACGTCATTCCCAGCTGCCACTACTTTTCCAGGTGAGCCATACCTTACCTGCACAAACAAGTGGGGGACAAAATCAGGTGTGCACTGCGCAACGCCATCTGTGGCAAGGTCCACATAACTACCAATACGTGGACCAGTGAGCACGGTCAGGGACATTATATCTCCCTAACAGCACACTGGGTAAATGCAGTGGCCTCTGGGCCTGTGGCGGATAGCTGTTTGGCGCATATCCTTCCACCACCGAGGATTGCAGGGCATTTCCCTTTGCCTCCTCTTGGCTCCTCCTCCTACTCCTCTTCCTCCTTTAACAGCTCCTCATCTGGTCAGCGTAACACCTTCACCACTAACTTCAGCACAGCCAGGGGAAAACAACAGCAGCCAGTCATTAAACTCACCTGTTTGGGGGACAAAACCCACACCGTGCAGGAGCTGTGGACGGGCATGGAACAACAGACCGATGAGTGGTTGGTGTCACTGAGCCTCAAGCCCGGCCTGGTGGTGTGCGATAATGGTTGAAATCTCGTAGCAGGTCTGGGCCTAGCCAGTTTGATGGACATCCCTTGCCTGGCGCATGTGCTGAATTTGGTGGTGCAGAAATTCCTAATAAACTACCCCGATATGTCAGAGCTGCTATAGAAAGTGTGGGCTGTATGTGCGGGTCTTCGGCGTTCTCACCCTGCTGCTGCTTGCCTGTTTGCGCTGCAGCGTATCTTCGGCCTTCCCGCTCACCGCCTCATATGCGACGTGCCCACAAGGTGGAACTCCACCTTGCACATGCTGGAGAGAATTTGCCAGCAGCAGCAGGCGATAGTGGAGTTTCAGTTGCAGCACGCACGGATGAGTCGCTCTGCAGAACAGCATCACTTCACCACCCATGAGTGGGCCTCCATGCGAGACCTCTGTGCCATGTTGCGCTGTTTCGAGTACTCCACCAACTTGGCCAGTGCCGATGACACAGTGATCAGCGTTACTATGGGGTCTGCCCCATTCAACTTCTGGGTCTCCAAATTGGGCATATGGCCTGAGCTTGCCCTTTACGCCTTGGAGGTGCTGGCCTGCCCTGCAGCCAGTGTATTGTCTGAACGTGTATTTAGCACGGCAGGGGGGTATCACAGACAAGCGCAGCCGCCTGTCCACAGCTAATGTGGACAAGCTCACGTTCATTAAAATGAACCAGGCATGGATCCCACAAGACTTGTCTGTACCTTGTGCAGAATAGACATTTATACCGGACTCAACCATCCATTCTTGTACTCAAGTGCACTTATTCTTTGTTTTTATTTTTGTTATATGTCCCAATATTTTGAGGGCTAAAAAAACGTCTTGGCTACCTTCTCCACCTACACCGCCACAGTCTACACAGCCACGGTCACCACCTCCTCCTAGTTCAAGATTGTTTATTTTTAATTTTTATTTATTTTATTTTAAATTATTTCCCTATCCACATTTGTTTGCAGAACACTTGTCATGCTCTTAAGCACATTTTGCTGCCTTTTGCAGCCCTCTAGCCCTTTCCATGACATTTTTAGAGCCATTATAGTGCCCAAAAGTTCGGGTTCCCATTGACTTCAATGGGGTTCGGGTTCGGGTCAAGTTTGGGTCCCGAACTCGAACTTTGCGATGAAGTTTGGCCAAACCCGGCAAACCTGAACTCCCAGGTGTTCGCTCAACTCTACTCTCAATCTCCTTATCCTCTTCCTCCTATCCTGCCCATCTATGCTGCACAGATGAAATAAACCTGCTATGGTTACTACCCTCTGTAGCGGAGGCAACTGTCTCTTGCGCCTCCTCCTCCTCATCATCATCCAATTCACACTGAAAAGATAAACTTGTCTGACTATCACCCTGTGCAATATCTTCCCTGTAGTTCCACCTTTTCCACATGTAAAGCGTCCGCCTTCATTGTTAGCAGCCAGCGTTTTAGTAGACATAGACGTGGGATGGTTAGGCTGATAATAGCTGCATCGCCACTCACCATCTGTATTTATCCCTCAAAGTTGCATAAAACCTAACAGAGTTCAGACATACAAGACCATGTTGCAGCTTGTATTCCACTACTGTCTTCTGCAGCTCACAAAGCCTGGCCAACATGTGTCATGTATGTAGATTGTATGCCCTCACGAGCAGGGCCCTCTCTCCTTCTGTACCAGTTTGTAACTCGTCTTGTTCATGCTTAGTGAAATTGTTTGTATTATGTCTGTATACCAAGTTTCATATGTACAGCGCTATGGAATGAATGGCGCTTTAATAATAAATAATAATAACTCTACAGGACTCCAGGGATGGGTCCTGGATGGAAGATATATTTCTCCCATTTTTGGTTTTGCTGCTCTCTAGACAGGCAGTTGGAGAAGGAGTACGGGGTAGTTTGCAACCCAGAGTTGCATGTTATTTGATGTTTGGGGCCCGGACTCTGGATTGGAAGGGAAAAGGTTGGGCGGGCCTTTCCATTCCACCCCAGGGCTTGTCTAGAGGTAGACTGGTGCATAAAGGGTTACCCTCCAGCAGCAAGAGATAAATTGCAAAGGACTCTGGGAAGGGGGTGTGATTCCTGAACAGGTGTTCCTGCAGAGTGTGCAGGCTGCCTGAGTGTATGTGTGGATCACAGCTCCCGGATGGATTTCCCAGTGCTACAGGGAAGAAAAACCCAGCTTGCCAAAGAAAAGTAATACTGAGGTGTCAGTAAGTGAACTATGTTTTTTCAAAGCCTTTAAAGACTTGGTTGAGGCTGGAGAAACTGGACTATTTTTGTTTACTCAGCAAAGCTGCAATTTTGTTTCTGTTTGTACCCTGGCGGATGCCTAGTTTTAAGTTGCCAATAAAAAGACCTTGGTTTGAACTGTGAGACTGCATAAATCGAGTCAATCTGATCCCTGATCCCCTGAATATCACAACTGGTGTTTCTGATGCGGGCAGTAGTCATCACAGCAGAAAAGTGAATTGGATTATTTTTTTCCCTTCTCTCTCCCACCTCCAGTTTGTTGCACAAAATGGAGGACTTAGTGCGGCAATTAGCTCTGGCTACAGTGCAGCTGCAGAAGAGTATGGCAGTGCAACAGCAAGCTACTGAGGCACAGCTGACTGCACTTCGAGAAACTGCGGAAGCACAAGCAAGTGCCTTGCGAGAGTCGACACAGGCACAGGCTAAGATGTTGACAGAGGCAGTACAGCATCTTGCTCAGGGGCGTGAATTAGTTGTTGTTGCCCCTAGCAACCAGGCAACTATTCGGGCTAGTCATTTTTTGCAAAAACTGACACCTTCAGATGATACCAAAGCATTTCTTGCCACGTTTGAGAGAACTGAAGAATGAGAAGGGTGGCCGAAAGAGCAGTGGGCTGGCCTTATTGCACCTTTCTTAACAGGAGATCCACAAAAAGCATATTTTGATTTGCCAACAGAGAAAGCAAAAAATTATGATGACTTGAAAGCTGAAATCTTAGCCCAGCTTGGTGTAACTACAGCTGTCAGAGCACAGAGAGTGCATAGCTGGAGATACCAACCTGAACTACCCTCCAGGTCGCAGATGCATGACCTCATACAGCTGGTGAGGAAGTGGTTGCAGCCGGAGACCTGACTGGACCGCAGATGGTGGAACGAGTCGTCCTGGACCGGTATCTGAGGGCCCTTCCTGGGCCATTACAGCGCTGGGTGAGCCATGGGGACCCCAAGACGGCAGATCAGCTTGTGGATATGGTGGAAAGGTACACAGTTGTGGAGGATCTACTAGGAGCTTCGAGGCCTATGAACTACCCCGCTAACAGAGCGACCAAGTTCCCCCCAGGGTTGGAAGGGGCCAGCAGGAAAAAACGACCGGCACTTCACTTATATGCAAAGGTGAACTTTATTCACGCATCAGCGAGAAAAAAAGCGCTGAGCGACACGTGTTTCGGCTCAAGCACGAGCCTTTCTCAAGCATATGATACAAAGTAACAAAACTTATTTAAATAGCGCGCCCTCATCGGCGTGAATCGTGTTGACGTCACATTCCCATAGCAACCAAATGTATACAAAATATCGGGATACAACCAAAGATATGTACAAAATCAGATACAATCTGATGTAATTAGATCATTGTATTTATACAAACATGTCTGGATATATGATAGCGATCTATTCAATATAAATAGAATCTTCTATATAGTGTGATGCCTTCAATATTCAATGTGTTTAACATCTTCTATATAGTGTGCTGCCTTCAATGTTAAATGTATTTAACATCACATCACCATAGTAGTATACAAAAATATCGAGATGTTACAAAAGTGTAAATATTGTCATTGTGTAGGCATATACAACCTAGATACATAGCGTCATCATAATCCTCATATGTAAATCCTGGATTTCGTACTTCAAAAAGAGGAAAAAATGATAAAATAAAGACTGAAAAACAGAGAAAGAAAGGGAAAAAAAAGGGAAAAAAAGAGAAAAAGAGGTAAATGGAGAATATAAGATGAACTATAATCAAAATAATATATAATATAGACATAATTGAATAATTACCCAAAATATAGTATCAAGTAGATGTGGCTTGATATACGGGTATTTCTTCCTATTATTTTTTCTGTGACTATGCAGACATAGAATTTAAGAGATATTAATAACAAAAATTAAAATAATAACCCAAAATTGCACAGATTCTATACACACCTATAGACTAACCTATAGGAATGCACTCACTTCGTACTCGCGATTAAGTCCCCTGGGCTCTAAAGTTTGTAAAGTATGGATCCAGAAACTCTCACGTTTCTTGAGCATTTGTAATCTATTGCCACCTCTTCGGGGTGGCAGCACCTGCTCCAATAATCTGGAACCTCAATTGTGAGACATTGTGGGAACATCTGTCAAAATGAAAAGGAACAGGCAGAAGTAAATTCTTTCTGCGTATCGTGGATTTATGGTTGCAAAATCTGTCTTTCATTCTGGTAGATGTCTCACCAATGTACAAGAGGCCACAAGGGCATTTTAACAAATAAACGACATAATTGCTGTCACAAGTAAAAAAAACCTTTCACAGGGAACTTCTTCCCTGTGTGTGGGTGAGTAAAAAATTCACCTCTAATGACAGCGAAGCAATGGACACACTGCAGGCAGGGAAAAGTGCCCTTCTTAGGTGTAGATAAGAAGAGTTGTCGTGGTAAGTTTTGAGAGCCACCAATGTCAGCTTTGACAATGGTGTCTCTAATGTTTTTTGTTCTCTTATAGCAAATCATCGGTTTATCCCGGAACTCAATCACATCTGGGTAAGCCGTGCTGATCACTCCCCAATGTTTGTTCACCACATGGCGGAATTTATTCATCCATGGATGATATTTTATAATGAAAGGTAAACGTTTGTTCTCCTTACCAGATTTCACAGACTCAATTTCACCTCCATGGTCTCTGATTTTCTTGATCCCAGAATCCAATAAGGGTCTGGGATAACCTCTAGAAATGAACTTGTCTGCCATTTCAGTGAGTCTTGTGTCTCTAGTAGACTCATCAGACACAATCCTCTCCACTCGTCTGAACTGAGAGAAGGGCAAGGACTCCTTGACTGAAGGTGGATGGTTGCTCGAGTAATGTAGTAAGCTGTTCTTATCTGTGACCTTGATGTGTAGATCAGTCTGTACACATCCACCGGGATTTTTAATTACCCACGTATCCAGGAAATTAATCCTGTGTAGGTCACTATGAGCAGTAAAACGCAACTCTGGCCATATAGTGTTGAGGTATTGTATGAACTGAACCAGGGACTCATCGCCGCCCGCCATACGCAAAATACATCGTCAATAAACGACGCCAAAAACACAATGTGAAGTGTACAGTACATTTTTGTATACATGATTTTCCTCAAACCATGCCATGTAACTATTTGCGTATGGCGGTGCGGCGTGCGAGCCCATCGCGGTCCCGCGCTTCTGCTGGAAAAAGGTATCCTGGAACAGAAAATAATTTTCCTTTAATATTACTTCCAAAAGTTGTAAAAGAACAGTTTTTCTTGTGTCGTATACTCAGAAAATTCCAGGATCCATTTAACCGCAGCCAGGCCCTTATCATGCTCAATGGATGTGTACAGACTGCACACATCAAGCGTCACTAAAAATCTCCTTCTTGCAATTCCAAATTCTTTATATCCGTCAGGAAATGAGTAGTGTCCAGCAAAAAGGATGCAGTTTTCTTAGTCAATGGAGTCAATGCTCTTTCAATCAGCACAGACGGTGCAGACAGGATAGAGTCATTAGAAGCGACAATAGGTCGTCCTGGAGGGGCCGTCATTGATTTATGGATCTTTGGTAGTGTATACAATACCGGTGTAACCGGATGTTGATTTATTAGAAATTGGCACAGTTTTTCGTCAAGTAATCCCTTAGTTTTATACAAATGGACTATGTCAATTAATTTGCCCTTAATATCAAAAACAGGGTCTCTATTTAAAGGGAAATATGTATCTCTGTCGGAAAGCTGTGTCAAAATTTCTGAGACATAATAATCTCTGTCCATCATAACCAATGAGCCCCTTTATCTGCTGGCTTAAAAATGACAGAATTATCGTCCAATAAAGTGCACAGTGCTTGTTTTTCCTCTTTAGACAAATTGTGCGTAAAAACAGTCCATCATGCTGTATGTCAGCCAAAAGGGCATCAAAGTCTCTTTGCACCAAGGATATATAAGTCTCCACAGGGTGATACACTTTGGGAGGTTGAAATCTACTTTTTAATCTTAAGTCAAATTGATTCAGTGACAATACCCTCTGTTCAGGTGGACTGGGTGTAGAGACTGGTATATCCTTGGTTGCAAAATGTGCTTTCAACCGTATACTTCTATAAAATCGTTGACAATCCATATCAAATTGGAAACTATCAAACAACTCAGTAGGACTAAATGATAAGCCCCTCTGTAGCAATTGTAGCTGTATAGGGGTTAAACTTCTAGATGATATATTATATACTAGAGTCTCTTTTGTACCTGAGACCGTGTTGTCATTGGTCCTTGTGTTTCTCCTGTAGTGACATCCTGCTCTCCTTGTGTTTTTAGTTTTCGACGTCTTTGTCCTAAAAAAGACGCAGGTGGATGTGAACTGGTGGTATAGTCGCTCCCAGAATCTGATGACTGGGAACCTATTCGGCGTGTATAACGCCTTATCAAGGGAACAGCTGTGCCTGCAGAGTCTTGCCATTTGTATATCCTTTTGTTCTGATAGTCCTCTAAATCACGTGTATACTTCTTTCTTTTTGTAGCCTCGATGTCCTTTTTAAGCGTTGTGCAATTTTTTTCAATCTTGCTTTTCAAAGCTGCAAGGTCCTCTAGTGTCAAAGCGTCTTGTAGTTGATTTTCAATTGATATAATCTTTGTCTTAATGTCAGCAATTGATACATTCAAATGTTCGATGGTTAAAATCATCAAATCATGCGAGCATTTGTTCAATATGTTTGCAAATTGGGTACAGTATTGCAAGTTATCGCAAAAGAAAGTGGGTCTTAGATTTACCCTTAGGCCTCGCGGGATCCTATGATGTCTGCAATATTCGGCTAGCGTTGCCGCGTGTAACTCCCACGCTACCAGCTTCCTCGATTCCCTCTCCCAATCCTTGCTGCGTGTTTCAGCAGGCGGCGTCTTCAGGAACTCTGCGCTGGTGGTGACCTCAGACACGATCTCTCGCGCTCTCTCCTCGCTATATGCAAATGACATGGTATGTCACGGACTTCATACGAAGGTGCTCGCACTGTGAAACCAGTGAACAATTAAAGACGAAAACAGTCGGCACTCCTCTCTTCTGTTGCAGTGGTGCTCGCGTCCAGGGCTGGTCACCCAGAGAAAACAGGAAAAAACGACCGGCACTTCACTTATATGCAAAGGTGAACTTTATTCACGCATCAGCGAGAAAAAAAGCGCTGAGCGACACGTGTTTCGGCTCAAGCACGAGCCTTTCTCAAGCATATGATACAAAGTAACAAAACTTATTTAAATAGCGCGCCCTCATCGGCGTGAATCGTGTTGACGTCACATTCCCATAGCAACCAAATGTATACAAAATATCGGGATACAACCAAAGATATGTACAAAATCAGATACAATCTGATGTAATTAGATCATTGTATTTATACAAACATGTCTGGATATATGATAGCAATCTATTCAATATAAATAGAATCTTCTATATAGTGTGATGCCTTCAATATTCAATGTGTTTAACAAACGTTTACCTTTCATTATAAAATATCATCCATGGATGAATAAATTCCGCCATGTGGTGAACAAACATTGGGGAGTGATCAGCACGGCTTACCCAGATGTGATTGAGTTCCGGGATAAACCGATGATTTGCTATAAGAGAACAAAAAACATTAGAGACACCATTGTCAAAGCTGACATTGGTGGCTCTCAAAACTTACCACGACAACTCTTCTTATCTACACCTAAGAAGGGCACTTTTCCCTGCCTGCAGTGTGTCCATTGCTCCGCTGTCATTAGAGGTGAATTTTTTACTCACCCACACACAGGGAAGAAGTTCCCTGTGAAAGGTTTTTTTACTTGTGACAGCAATTATGTCGTTTATTTGTTAAAATGCCCTTGTGGCCTCTTGTACATTGGTGAGACATCTACCAGAATGAAAGACAGATTTTGCAACCATAAATCCACGATACGCAGAAAGAATTTACTTCTGCCTGTTCCTTTTCATTTTGACAGATGTTCCCACAATGTCTCACAATTGAGGTTCCAGATTTTGGAGCAGGTGCTGCCACCCCGAAGAGGTGGCAATAGATTACAAATGCTCAAGAAACGTGAGAGTTTCTGGATCCATACTTTACAAACTTTAGAGCCCAGGGGACTTAATCGCGAGTACGAAGTGAGTGCATTCCTATAGGTTAGTCTATAGGTGTGTATAGAATCTGTGCAATTTTGGGTTATTATTTTAATTTTTGTTATTAATATCTCTTAAATTCTATGTCTGCATAGTCACAGAAAAAATAATAGGAAGAAATACCCGTATATCAAGCCACATCTACTTGATACTATATTTTGGGTAATTATTCAATTATGTGTATATTATATATTATTTTGATTATAGTTCATCTTATATTCTCCATTTACCTCTTTTTCTCTTTTTTTCCCTTTTTTTTCCCTTTCTTTCTGTTTTTCAGTCTTTATTTTATCATTTTTTCCTCTTTTTGAAGTACGAAATCCAGGATTTACATATGAGGATTATGATGACGCTATGTATCTAGGTTGTATATGCCTACACAATGACAATATTTACACTTTTGTAACATCTCGATATTTTTGTATACTACTATGGTGATGTGATGTTAAATACATTTAACATTGAAGGCAGCACACTATATAGAAGACGTTAAACACATTGAATATTGAAGGCATCACACTATATAGAAGATTCTATTTATATTGAATAGATTGCTATCATATATCCAGACATGTTTGTATAAATACAATGATCTAATTACATCAGATTGTATCTGATTTTGTACATATCTTTGGTTGTATCCCGATATTTTGTATACATTTGGTTGCTATGGGAATGTGACGTCAACACGATTCACGCCGATGAGGGCGCGCTATTTAAATAAGTTTTGTTACTTTGTATCATATGCTTGAGAAAGGCTCGTGCTTGAGCCGAAACACGTGTCGCTCAGCGCTTTTTTTCTCGCTGATGCGTGAATAAAGTTCACCTTTGCATATAAGTGAAGTGCCGGTCGTTTTTTCCTGTTTTCTCTGGGTGACCAGCCCTGGACGCGAGCACCACTGCAACAGAAGAGAGGAGTGCCGACTGTTTTCGTCTTTAAGGGTTGGAAGGGGAAACTACCCGTAGTCCAGGCTCAAATGGGGGGTCCAGCAATGGAAACAACCCTAAAGAGACTGCGTTTCCCCGAAAGGCTGGCTTAACACAGTGTTGGAAGTGTCAAGCCTGCCGGCATGTGAGGGCGCAATGCCCGTTGCAAGGAGAGCCAATGGAATGTGGTTCGGCCCGGCGAGTATCCTTTCATGCTCAAATAACTTGTACTGCACGCCCTGAGGATAAGGGAAAGTTTGAATGCTGGGTTTATGTGAATGGATTCCGTGCTCATGCTTTATTAGACTCAGGAAGCATGGTGACTTTGGTGCATACCCAAGTGGCTGGACAGGTTTACCCAGCAGCACCAACCCTGCATGTTATTTGTGTACACGGGGACACTAGGGCGTATCCTTTGGTGGCTGTATCCATTGCTACCATGTGTGGAACTATGGCGCATAATGTGGGGGTGGTACCTTCCCTAGTGTATGATGTCATTTTAGGATGTGATTTTCCGTTGTTCTCAGAGTTATGGAAATTGTTGAAACATGATAATTCTGCCATGTCAAAGGAAGTAGAAATGAGTGACGGTCCACTTGTCCCCATATGTAAAGGGGAACAGGTGGAATTACCTCTGTTAGAGACAACAAAAGAAATTGAGGTAGCTTCTGAGGGGGGGGGGGGGGGAATAGCCCCGTTACAGCTTATGCTTGGGGAGGATGAGGGGGACACCTCCAGAGATAACGTCCATCCTGGTCTGCAAGTGGGAAGAGGGGCTTTTGATACGGCTCAAATGCAAGACCCTACTCTGGTTTATGCCCATCAGCAGGAAACGGTAATAAATGGAGTGTCACAAGAACCTGGGGCTGAGAACAGGTATCCCCACTTTGCAATGAATGCAGACCTGCTGTATCGGGTAGCCAAGATACGCTCTGAGGTAATAGAGCAGCTCTTGGTTCCCCAGCCTTACAGGCGAATGGTACTGGATATGGCACATAATGAGGTTTTGGGAGGACATCTGGGTGCTGAAAAGACAGAAGCAAGGGTGGTAGACCAGTTTTACTGGCCAGGACTTAAGGCAGATGTCAAGAAATACTGTGCTTCCTGCCCAATAGGTCAGTTAACCACTCCAGCGCCCCGCTTTCGAAATCCCTTAGTGCCTCTCCCCATAATTGAAGTTCCCTTTGAACGTATAGCCATGGATTTAGTAGGCCCTTTAGTAAAGTCAGCTAGGGGTCACCAATACATACTCGTGGTACTAGATTATGCTACCCGATACCCAGAGGCTGTCCCTTTAACCACTTCAGCCCCCCTAGCTTAAACCCCTTAATGACCAGGCCACTTTTTACAATTCCGCACTACACTACTTTACCCGTTTATTGCTCCGTCATGCAACTTACCACCCAAATGAATTTTACCTCCTTTTCTTCTCACTAATAGAGCTTTCATTTGGTGGTATTTCATTGCTGCTGACATTTTTACTTTTTTTGCTATTAATCAAAAATTACCGAAATTTTTGCAAAAAAATGACATTTTTCACTTTCTGTTGTAAATTTTTTTAAAAAAAACTACATTTCTATATAAATTTTTCTCTAAATTTATTGTTCTACATGTCTTTGATAAAAAAAAAATCCAATAAGTGTATATTTATTGGTTTGGGTAAAAGTTATAGCGTTTACAAACTATGGTGCAAAAAAGTGAATTTCCTCATTTTGAAGCAGCTCTGACTTTCTGAGCGCCTGTCATGTTTCTTCAGGTGCTAGAATGTTAGGAAAGTATAAATACTCCCCAAATCACACCATTTTAGAAAGAAGACACCCCAAAGTATTCGCGGAGGGGCTTGGTGAGTTCATGTATCATTTCATTTTTTTTCACAAGTTAGCGGAAAATGACACTTTCTGAGAAAAAAAAAAAAAAGTTTCAATTTCTGATAACTTCTGGCAAAAAAATAAAATCTCAGACGGACTCACTATGCCCCTCAGTGAATACATTGGGGTGTCTACTTTCCGAAATGGGGTCATTTGTGGGGTGTGTTTACTGTTCTGGCATTTTGGGCGGGGCTAAATTGTGAGCCGCCATGTAAAACCTGTTCATAAAACAGCGTCTGATATAGCTGTTTGATGCGATTTTATATCGCATCTACAGCCTGCCAGCGATTGATCATCGCTGGCAGGCTGTAGTCCAACTCTTGAGACGCGCGACGCTGTGAACGCACGCACGCACGCGCGCGCGTTCACAGGAACTCTCGCGTCTCGCGAGATGACGCACCGGCGCGTCCGAACAGAAGAGCAGGACCTCCCGCAGGACGCAATCCTGCGTACGGCGGTCCTGAAGCAGTTAAGGAACCCCACTTCTAAAAACATTGCTAGAGAGCTGTTTCAAATGTTTTCAAGGACGGGTTTTCCTAAGGAGATCCTTACCGACCAGGGCACTCCATTTATGTCAAGGGTGATGGCGGACCTTTGTAAACTGTTTCAGATTACACAGTTGCGGACGTCCGTCTATCACCCTCAGACGGATGGCCTGGTTGAGAGGTTCGATAAAACCTTAAAATCCATGTTTAAAAAAGTAGTACAACAGGATGGTAAGGATTGGGACTGTCTGTTACCTGCAGTGCTATATGCTATCCGGGAGGTCCCTCAGGCATCCACGGGCTTCTCGCCATTTGAGTTGGTGTATGGTCGGAGGCCACGTGGATTGCTTGATCTGGTAAAGGAAACCTGGGAAAATGAGGCCACTCCTCATAAAACGGTGGTGGAACATATTTCCCAAATGAGGGACAGAATTGACAAGGTGATGCCCTTGGTCCGGGAACATCTCCAGAGTGCTCAGGAGGTACAGAGGAGGGTATACAATCGGTCAGCTAAAATTAGACAGTTTCAAGTGGGTGATCGGGTGGCAGTGCTAATACCTACGGTGGAGAACAAGTTTCGGGCCAAATGGCAAGGGCCGTTTGAAGTGGTAGAAAGATTAGGAGAGGTAAACTACAAGGTGTACCAACCGGGGAAAAGGAAACCATACCAGGTTTACCACGTAAATTTGTTAAAACCCTGGAGAGACCGAGAACCAGAAATGGCATTGGCAAGCCTAAGCCCTGAGCGACAAAAAGGGATAGAGCATGTAAAATTATCCCCCACATTGTCTGGGACACAATCCCAACAGGTTAGAGAGTTCTTACAGAGAAATACGGAAGTGTTCTCAGAACTGCCAGGTCTCACACATGTTATAGAGCATGTCATTATCACTGAGCCTGGCGTCAAAGTGTGTGTTAAGCCATACCGCATCCCTGAAGCCTGCAGAAAAGCAGTTTCAGATGAGGTTAAAAAAATGTTGGAACTGGACATAATTGAGGAGTCGCAGAGTGAGTGGTCAAGCCCCATTGTGCTGGTCCCAAAGCCCAATGGAATGCTGCGATTCTGTAATGACTTTAGAAGATTGAAAGAAGTGTCAAAATTTGATGCTTATCCCATGCCCCGGGTAGACGAGTTAATAGAAAGGTTAGGTCCAGCCCGGTTTATTACAACTTTGGATCTGACGAAGGGGTACTGGCAGATACCTCTATCCAGAGGTGCCAGGGAGAAAACTGCATTCTCCACTCCGGATGGTCAGTTCCAGTATAAAAATATGCCTTTTGGTCTTCACACTGTTCCAGCCACCTTTCAGAGAGCAATGGACAAATTGCTCCGCCCCCCCATCAACAGTTACCTCTGTTTATCTGGATGACATTGTGATTTTTAGTAAGGATTGGGATTCCCATCTTCCCAAGGTACAGGCGGTACTAAACTCACTGAGGGAGGGAGGTTTCACAGTGAACCCCGAAAAGTGTGCCATAGGAATGGAGGAAGCCAAGTATCTGGGATACATTGTGGGACGGGGTTTGGTAAAACCCCAACTCAATAAAGTAGAGGCAATAAGAGACTGGCCCCGCCCCATTACCAAGAAGCAGGTAAAAGCTTTTCTGGGCCTGGTTGGGTATTACCGGCGGTTTATACCCAACTTTGCCACTCTAGCAGCACCACTGACTGATCTGACGAAAGGTCGAAAGTCAGTCATGGTGAGCTGGAATGAGGACGCAGAAAAGGAGTTTTTGGAATTAAAATCGGCCTTATGTCAGCACCCGATATTGGTGGCTCCAGATTTTTTAAGGTAATTTGTGATACAGACAGATGCATCCAATGTTGGGCTGGGGGCTGTCTTGTCACAAGTTGTGGGCGGTGAGGAGCACCCTGTGCTGTTCTTAAGTAGAAAACTAACAGCAGCGGAGAGAAGGTATGCGGTAGTTGAACAGGAATTTTTGGCCATCAAATGGGCCCTTGACTCGTTACGCTATTTTTTGTTAGGAAGGAAGTTCCGTTTGATCATGGACCATGCCCCCTTGACTTGGATGAAGAGGAACAAGGAAACCAATGCCAGGGTGACAAGGTGGTTCCTTTCTCTACAGGTGTTTTCATTCATGGCAGAGCATAGACCCGGGAGACTGCATCAAAATGCTGATGCCCTCTCCCGAGTTCACTGTATGGTATCCAGTAATGCCTCCAGCTCTTCGGGGTTGAGGCAGAGGGGGGGGGGATATGTACCGGACTCCAGGGATGGGTCCTGGATGGAAGATATATTTCTCCCATTTTTGGTTTTGCTGCTCTCTAGACAGGCAGTTGGAGAAGGAGTCCGGGGTAGTTTGCAACCCAGAGTTGCATGTTATTTGTTGTTTGGGGCCCGGACTCTGGAATGGAAGGGAAAAGGTTGGGCGGGCCTTTCCATTCTACCCCAGGGGTTGTCTAGAGGTAGACTGCTGCATAAAGGGTTACCCTCCAGCAGCAAGAGATAAATTGCAAGGGACTCTGGGAAGGGGGTGTGATTCCTGAACAGGTGTTCCTGCAGAGTGTGCAGGCTGCCTGAGTGTATGTGTGGATCACAGCTCCCGGATGGATTTCCCAGTGCTACAGGGAAGAAAAACCCAGCTTGCCAAAGAAAAGTAATACTGAGGTGTCAGTAAGTGAACTATGTTTTTTCAAAGCCTTTAAAGACTTGGTTGAGGCCGGAAAAACTGGACTATTTTTGTTTACTCAGCAAAGCTGCAATTTTGTTTCTGTTCGTACCCTGGCGGATGCCTAGTTTTAAGTTGCCAATAAATGACCTTGGTTTGAACTGTCAGACTGCATAAATCGAGTCAATCTGATCCCTGATCCCCTGAATATCACATAACAATGTGGAATTACAGCACGTACTCACGTGGCACAACAGTCAGTTAGCTGGCAAATACAAGCGCTGCAGCAGCGTTGGCAGGCCGTCGGCAGCTGTAGATTACTTTTTGAAATGGGCACACACACAGTGCACCTTAACCAGTAGCTCAGGCAAATTGGGGTAGGTTTTGAGGAATTTCAGAACACTTGGGCAAGGCATAGTATGGCCGGATCCTGGACATTAAAGAGGGATCCAAATGGCCATATCAACATCTGTCTCATGTACAATCTTGTCTTCTTCTCTGGGCAGAGGTTGTTTTCTACCCAGTGATTAAGATTCTATTATTAGGACAGGTTTTTGAGGGACAATTTCCAGACGTTTTGGTGTGGTCACTGGGCAGAGTTGTGATTCTGCCCAGTGAGGGCCGTGATTATGTTGCATTGTTATGGTTTGAGTTTGAGTTTATGACTACGCTGTAAAATATGTTATGGTTATTAGGTTATTCATGAGTTCTTAAACAGGCCATGCCATTAGTTAACCTCCACTCTTGTGTGTTATGGTTTTATTTGAATTAATGTAAACGTGTGCATGGTACATATATGCTGTATGATTGCCATGTGTGTGAGCTTGCCGAGCTACAAAGCTGCCAACAAGTTACGGCCATTATCAGACACAATCAACCTGGCCCTTATGCCCTGCCACAGCTCTACGGCAGTGTGCTGTTTGTCACCCAAGCAAATGAGTTTCAGCACGGTGATGTTACGGGACACAATTGCTGGTGTAATGCGGGGACAGCACACCGAGAAAAATAGTGGCAGCTGGTGACTGAGTAACGAAGGACTGCCGCCGCCATGAGGCTGAGGAAAGCCTCGGTGTCCATAGGCCTAAATGGCAACATTTCCAGAGCCAGAAATGTTGAAAGGTGCGCATTTAGTGCTATGGCCTGTGGGTAGGTGGCTGGGTATTTGCACTTAAGGTTAAAGACCTGGAGTAAGGACATCTGTATGCTGTACTTGGACACAGAAGTGGGTATGGGAGTCATCCAGGCCTGCGTCTAGGACAGAGGGTTGACCAGCACGTAACATAGGGATGGAAGAGAAGGCAGTGGTGTGACCCTCAGACACTGATTGTGGACCCAGGGGTTCGGCCCACCTATTAGGGTGCTTTGATGCCATGTGGGTCATGCTGGTGGTGGTGAGGTTGCTACTGTTCACACCCCTACTCATTTTGCCTCCAGTGTACTGTCTTCCCCCATTATGTTCCCGGGTTTGAGGTTTTTATTGTTATGGTTTGAGTTAGAGTTTATGAATAGGATGTAAATTATGTTATGGTTATTTGGTTATTTATGAGTTCTTATTTTGGTATGGCACAGTTTGCAAATTACAATTCTTTTACCGTCCGCACTTTTCTCAAAAAAGCGCCAGACTGTGGAACACCTACCCCTTGGCAAGGGAGATTTCCACAAGGGGGAACAGTTGGGGGCCTGTTTGGTGTGGCCCGCCTTCTCCCTTTTGCCACCCCACAGCCTCTTTCAGCCTGTTGCAGTGCTGTGGATCCCTCCCCCTCTGTCCTGCTGTCCTCGCTTGGCTTGCCACCTTTCCAGGTTGGGTCAGTGATGTCATCGTCCCTCATTTCCACTTCTGCACTCTGGTCAGCCTCCTGACTTGGGTTGACCTAACAAGACCCTCACTTATTGACAACTGTGTCTCATTCCCATCATCCACCTCATGAAACACTAATTGCCATTCCCCAGCATCATCTTCTTCTGACTGTGGATGCTGACGAGTTTGGAGATCAGTGCACACGATCTCTTCATGTCCCTCTTCAGGGAGTGTCAGCTCACCTGCAGGCCCTCACCTACAATCTTTTAGAGGGCAATCAAAAAATATTCTTAAATTTCAATAACATTTTTTAGTAGCCAGTGCTGACCGCCATTCCCTGTGCTAACTCTACAATGTAACATTACCACAAGCAAAAAATATTTTTAAAATTCTATAAAATTTTATCGTGGACATTGTTTTTGATAATATCTCTGCATAATATCTTATTGGCAAATGCTTTCAGTTTCGTTCTTCTGGTGCAAGTCAAAGAATTTCATCTATAGCAGCACAATATGGATACCTCCGGCCATCCATCTTAATCATGGCCCCAGTTCTGAAAAAAAAAAAAATGTTTGGCAGCAAGGGGGGGGGGGGTTTGTGCGTATCTTTGTCAGTCTGTAACAGTGGCGTACAACTCGGACAACATGGTTCCCAGCAGCAACCTGGGAGTCCAAGATGCATACAGACATCATCCCCATGCTCTTTTCCCGATCCATTTTGTTGGTGTTTCTGTCACTTTCTGACCTTTTCCAATGGACCAGGCTCTTCAGAGCAGGGGGTTCCTGATTGTCTCCCATTGACTTCCATTATACTCAGGTGCTCAGCCGAGCACACGAATATAGCAATGTGTTTGGGCCGAACACCAGAATACTTTGGTGCTCGCTCATTACTAAATATTACATATAAAAGGATTACATATAAAACGAATGAGACAGTATCACACATTATTGGATAATTAGATACTGAGCTCAGCAAACAGTATGACACATGCTATGATTAGATACAGCAACCAGTCAGTATTAAACATAAAAAAAAATGACATGCACAGCTCAGCCGACAGTATCACACATGATCGGATTAGATACACAGCTCACCAGACAGTATCACATAGAATAGCATTAGACATAGCAGATGTATAATTAATATAAGACAGAGCAATGCAATTGTGGCTTTGTTACAAATGGACAAGGCCCTAGAGGTTATAAGTATGTAGATTAGGGGTTTGAAGCCACGCTAGGAGATGTATGAGATGTGTCCATGTCCAGTTCAGTGTCCTTGTCATCATGATAATGACTTACTGCTCCTTACACTCAGACTACTCCTCCCCCTTCTCTTACTCTGCTCTGTCGTCAGCCATTGCTTATGGAATGTGCAGCCAGAAAACAACTGTACATGCCCAGCAATCTGACGGTGAACAAGCTTAACTACCACCTGGCCAAGTCGCTGGCATTGCAGTCGCTGACTAACTATTTAGTGGATTCAGCTGCCTGATGGCGTTTACTCAGCCTCACTGGAAGATACCCAGCAATGAGAAAGCACTGCAACTACAAAGCCTGGTTCTACTGACACCTCAACGTTTGTGTCAGTCTGGTTCCCACACAAGTGAAACATTGTCCTGTTAGAGCTGATCTGCCTGGGTGAGAGTAGCCACACAGCCAATCACTTGCTAAAGTGCAGCAAGCATCAAGCATCCCACTGGTTGTCTCCCTGCCAACTCCAACTTGGCAAGGTGATCAGCAAAAATGGCAGGAACATTGTGTCGCACTATATTTGGGGGAAATAACACATGCTCCCTGCGTATGGCACAATATCAATTTAGTCTTGCAACACTTTTAGAAAACGTACAGTGGCTTGCAGAGGGTGCTGGCAATGTCAAGAAGACTGTCCTCACATTTTAGCCATTCTTATGTGGCGACTGGCGAGTAACGCCCTTCTGCACTTGCAGCGACAGAATGGTCTGCCATTGCACCGCTTGATCTGCAATGTTCCAACTGGAATTCCACTTTGTATGGTATCTGTATCTCTATGAGCAGCGTAAAGTGGTGAATTATTTCATCATGTACCAGACCACCTTAGTAGGGAGCATGTATTGTTTTGAGGTCAGTCAGTGAACGCTCATCAGAGATGCCTGTCATGTAATCAGGCCCTTAGATATCAGATTTGTCAGTAGAGACAACTGCAGGATCAGCAATGCCATAGGCCTAATTTTTATCTTAGAGCAGACACGCATTTTGCTGGCTGCCCTGTAGCTGTTCAGGATCCATGTGTCCCATGCAGGAGGAGGACCGAACATCTTGGAGGGGTGCAAAACCAGAAAAAAATAGGTCCTCGGGCACACTGGCCAGAATGACAAGCTGTATGCTTGCTTGCTTAATTAATGACAGGTGTATAATTCATATTAAGCAATCTGAGTATTAAAACACTCCTCCAACCAAACCATCTTCTCCTGCAAATCATCTGCACCTTCCCCATTGAGGTTCAGTGCAGCCCATCTTTACGACGATAGAGCCTGTAGCTAACAGCGAAGTCAGCTCTATTAACCAGGAATCCAAACCCCTTCTTTCTATATCGGTTTTTGAGCTACTTGTGAACTTCCCTAATCTCTTTCTGCCTTTCTGGTGTGACTCGTGGTAGTGGTAGTACAGTATTTCAGAAAATACTACCTTTGTGGTTCTTGCCCTGCATTTGTGACCGAATTCCCTGAAACCATTTTAAGGACCCTCCATCTACCTCTAATTTTGTCATTAAAGTCAATGTGCACCAGAACTCCTGGGCCTTCACCACCCCTTCCCAGCAATCTTTCAACCTTATCCCTCATATGTCAAGCACCAGGATGACAACACACCATTTAATGATCCCTATCTTTGTGACAGATTGCCCTAACTGTACCCTTGCACTCCCTGTACCAACTGCCTTGCTAGAGTTGATGTTCCCTTGGTCAATCACTGCTATCTCTGCTACTGGACTGAAGATAATCCATCATGGATAGACCAATAAAAAAGGTGTTTGGAAAAGGTTATAGTAGACCTTTTTTCATTGATGGATCACTTAATGATGATAAGTACCTCCAGATGTTACAGTACACTATATTTACATATGTGCTCAATGAGAATAGAGTGTTCCCATGTTACTTTATACAGCATCATATTGTGGCTGTATGCAGATTGCTGGATGTGCAATTCCCTGGGCACTGGTCGCCAGACTTAACGTATTTGCACTTTTATCTCTGGGCTAATTTAACTTTGTGTGTGCAGAAAAAAATATGTAATATGGCTCACCTGAAATGGTGAATCCTACAGTGCCATGAAGAAGTATTACCTATCTCGAAGATTGGATTAAATGTATTTGCATGTGGCGGAATGGTGGACATATCGATTATGTTATGTAAAGCAGTTAAGGAAATGTTGACCTCACTTAACTTCTAAACATGTAAAGATATGTCAAAACTACACATCCACTGTGTTTCTGAGTAAGTTCTAGGCAAGACTGATATATCATATGATCCCATTTCAATTGGAAAAACTTGCAACAAATTCAATATGGCTTAACACATTGGAAGTCAATACTTTCACACATTGGAAGTCAATTTTCTACAAATCACACCTGTTAAAAAGGTGTAATAAAAAGAGTGAAATAAATTGTAAGTGATTAAATATGTAATAAAAAAAAGTGAAGAATACCATGATAAAACCAAAGCTTCACACACATGCACAAACACACATACACACTAAACAGAACTCACACGACCGTATGCATTTTGCGGTTTACTGTTTTTTTTTTTTTTTTTTTTGCAGACCCATTCAGAGTTCAATAGGACATGTTCTATCCTTGGCAGAACTGACATATGGATGCAGAAAGCACACGGAATAAGATAAACAGAATGGAATATGTTGAATGTTACATCTTCTAATATATAAAGCTGAGTGTATGTGTGTATGTCTGCTTAAGGAATCTGCACCGTCGCATTTACAATCACAAAATTTAGCACACAGGTATATCAGGAGTCCGGGAAGGTTTTAGAATGGGTCTCACCTCTGTAGGATGCACCGTTCCTGAGATATTCCCCCCAAAATAGCAAATATGACACATCACATCCCCAACTGACATACACACTGGCACTTGTCCCTTATCAGCCAGAAGAAGCTCACAGGTCCTTAGTCTCCATATACACACAGTTTTACACCAGGTGTCCATAATAACTCAGCCATTTTTCTTCAATGCTGTAGGTCAGCTTTAAAGGGGCAGGGCACTGTGGATGACACTGTTACGGGAGCGGAGAGCTGTGGAGGTCACAATTAAAGGGGAAGGTAGGGTAGCCATTCAGGCCACCCTCAAAAGATGGGCTTAAAAACCCCGCCCCCAGATTCTGCTAATCCACGCCCCCTCACAAACCTCAGCCGATGGGTATTAAAAAAATTAAGGTAAAAATCTACTTCTGTCAGCTGCAGTGCTGTGAGGAAGGGTGACTTTCTCCCTACAGCTCATTCTCAGACAGCACATTGCTGCTGTCTGAGAGTGAGCTGTTCAAAAGGATATCCCTGTGTCCATTCAGGCCGGAGGATAGGGAGTCTGAAAGCCAGACCTCTGGCTACCCTAGGGGCAGGCTGCTGTGGAGGTCACAGTTAAGGGGACTGTCCGCTATGGAGGTTAGTGTTAAGTGGCAGATTGCTGTAGAGGCCACTGTTAAGGGGGCGGGGTGTTATGGAAATCATTGTTAAGGAGATGGGATACTGTGGAGGTCACTATGAAAGGGGCAGCTACTGTGGAGGTCACTGTTAAGGGGGCGAGATGCTGTGGAGGTCACTGTTAAAGGGGCGAGCACAGTGGAGGTCTCTGTCAAGGGGCAGGGAACAGTGGAGGGCATAATTAAGAGGATGGTCTGCTATGGAGGTCAATGTTAAGGGGCGGGGTGCTGTAGAGGTTACCGTTAAGGGGGTGGATGGGGTGATGCAGAAGTCACATTTTAGGGAACGGAGGTCTGTGGAGGCAACTTTTAAAGGGGCAGGCCCCTGTGTGGTCACTGTCAAGGGGGTGGGGTGCTGTGGAACTCACTGCTAAAGGGGCAGGCTACTGTAAAAGTCAAAGTTACAGGAGATGGAGCACTGTGGGGGGGGGGTCAGTTTTAATCCCATGATCTATAAGGTTTATTACTGTCAAATTATCATATTGCTTGGAGCCTTCCTTCCTTTCCCTTGTCTACCTTTTGTATTCAGACATGTGTTTTTTGAGGTCTCCAAAGTAATATCTTTTCACCTACAGTTCTGTGCATATCTAAATTGATTCTGATTGAAAATAAATCTCATCCTTATTGTTAATAACTGCCTCTTCAGTGGAGCTGACATTGCCTGACAAAGTCCTTTTATGAGTACTGGTCCAATACCCAGAATAACTGTCTCAAGATGCTCACACTAGTTACTGAGTCAGAACAGTAACCATTAAGTTTTTGAACTTCATGTGAGTATAATAACCATCAAGCTTTCTGTGCCAATATGTGAAGAGGAGCAAAGTAAAGTTGAACTGTTTGAACCCATATATCCATCTTTCTTATGGTTCAGAAAGTTGGCATTCATTTAGAATTCAGATGGAGTAACCTTTTGCCCCTGGTAATGATATCATCAATAAGCATGGTCTTCACACCATAACTGATAATATATAATGTATAATAATATATGTGTACAGTATTGTAGTAACTATAAATCACTGTGGTACCTGAAAGAGTTGAATGAACATTTCTGTTTCATATGGCAAAAAATAAAACTCTGTATTTTTTTTCTCTAAAGATCTAATGGAAATGAGGACATTTCAGCCGTCAACATTGTACCATTATGTTCATTCTACTAATGACTCTCTAAGCAACAGCAGATGGCTGTATATACCTCTGTCAGGGACTACAAAACCGCTCATGCATCATGTTTATAAGCTGCATTAAATGGGTAATAAGCGCTAACATGCAATTATACTCTGCTGTGTCTGGTTCTCTTCTCCTGAAAAAGTTCCAGGAAAACTAACTGCAATGCAAGACATTTTCTTTAGTTACAGTGGTTCTAGAAATAAGGACATCAACTAAAGAAACTAGAAGCTCAAGCTAAGAGGGTACTGTTCCTAATTTTGGATCGAGATGAGCGATTTGATTCTACAATAATCAAATTCCTTATAAAGTTCCCAAAACCTGCAGAAATTGCTCAAAAAGGGCCTCCATCATTTTACAGATCTTAAGACAGGGCAGAAGGAGGACCACATGACCCTGGGTGGAGTCCAGGTCGGCAGACTTTCCCAGAATGTCTTGAAGTCAGTGACAGCCAATCATTAGGGACTATAGATGTGATGCGGTTTGACTCAATAAATGTATCATAGCCTCTATATAACATTCCAACCATCCCTAGCTAGTATTGTGTCAGTGAGTGTGTTTCCCAATGAGAAGACAATAACTAGTTAGATTTACAATTAATTGATAGAGAGCTAAGGTCACTAAGGCTGGGCCATCACCCTTTCATGGTGGCTAAGTCTAAGTGCCTCACAGATCTTCAGTGCAGAATGGGGGCTCGGCTTTCACATGAGAATCAGCCTGCACTAACAGAAGCACAGATCTGGGCCGTTTAACCCCTTAGGTGCAGTGGTCAAAAGAAAAGAGAGCCAGGAGAAGAGAATTATAGAAGTGATCAAAAGATTGTCTATTAAAGTCTCCTTGTTGGAGTGTTAAATAGTTTTTAAAAAAGTTTTACAAAATAAAAAAAATCTAATTAAAAATACACATTTTTTCCATTGAAAAATGCAAAAATAAAATCCCCTCCACATACAGTATTTGGTATTATCATGTGCATTACGACCCAAGTACCCGGTTGTCTTGTAATTTATCCCATATGGTGAACGCCATAAAAAAAAAAAGCCAGAATTGTTACCCAAAGTGTTTCCCAAAATGATACCTATGAAAACTACAAGTTATCCCACAAAAATAAAGCCCTTAGACAATACCATAGAAAGAAATAAAAAAAATTTTGGTCTTAGAATGCGGTGACGCCAAAACATGTTGTCGTTCAACCCTGGCCTAATGCTGACCTACAGCAGTGGAGAAAATGGCTGGGTTGTTATTGAATCCTGGAGTAAAACTGTGTGTATATGACAGTGTGTATGGCAGTTGGGATATGCGTAAAAGACTTGCAGGTTTCTATTGGCTAATGCAGGTAATTTTTTGGAAATATCTGAGGAACGCTCTGAACCCCTCTGAACCCTTACTGAAGGCTAATAGCAATTTATTCTTAACTTCTAGTAGAAATAATACAGGAATAGCACAACATAGAGCCACAATAATAGATGTTCCAGAATTGTTGTTACATGGGGAAAGCATGTAGCTATTAAAACAGGCATGTCAGGAGAGGTGAAAGGTCCTCTTTAACTGTCCTTTTGGTTCCGTTGGTTCCTGTCGACAGAACAATTTTTTACCGTCATGTATAATGTCACCAAACTGAAACTTTTTATGTCCCCATAGACATTTATTAGAATGGAGTAAAACAGAATGCCTCTTAAAGGTTTCTGTTTTGCATTCCGTCCTAAAGTTCCGCTATATTCCTTGATAACGGAATTCCGTGACGCCAAAGCGAACCTGCCCTTACCTGTTCCACAACCCCATACTGCTCTCCCCTCTGTTCCCTCTTAACAGTCAGGAAGAAACACATCAGAAGATCATATCAGAGGGTCCAGTGTAACTATAGGGGGGGCAGAGGTAGCAGCGGTACCTGGGTCCTAAGGCCCAGCCCCTGATCTTGATCCCTAAACATCTCCTGCAGCAATGCCCCCATCATTTGTATGCTCCTCACTTTTTTTTCCAATCATAAGACTGAATGTTCTTCGTTACTTAGAACCGAATTTTTATCTTGGTCATGATTCACTGTGCGTTTCATCACAAGCAGTTGAAGATATCCTGCTAAAAGGTTCTATATATAATATTTTTTTACATTTTTATTTTTTACCTTTTGCATTTTATTTGGCACAATGATAGAGTAGCTGCTCTGAATAATAAGGCCTTCCCTGAGAATAAAAATGGAATATATTTACAGCTGACAAAATCTCAATCAACAGGAGATGTGTTTGCAGCAATCAACAAGAAAACAGAAAGCCAAATCTGGAAATAGAGATTTAAAGGGACAGAATCGCCAGAATACAAATTTTTATTTTTAAAGAATAATTGTTTTCTAAAAATTTTTGGGAAAAAATTTAGTTATTTAGTATTTTGTCATGTTTATACATGTAAATACAAATGATGAAATGTCGCAGTATTACTTGAGATGACATCTAGTGGGCAAACTGGACAATGTTTAAAAAATTTTATATCCAGAATACAGTGAAATTGTACATTATCATCTTGCTACCTCTAAGTAAGGAGGGTCAGAGAGAGAGTGGTCTATTGTACTGCTGCAAAATCAAGAGTGCAAAGGGAACACAGAGTTTAGAAGTGGGATTATCTGTGGAGGGGTTTTATGTCAACAAGACAAGGGGTGGGGTTACTGTATATGAGGACTGTTGGTGATGTCACAAAGTATAGGGGCAGGTTATCTAAAGAGTGGTGATATTACATTGTGAAAAAGACTGGTGATGTCACAGAAAAATGGGCAGTGTCATTTCAGGAGGGTGTTTATGTACACATAGTGGAGAAATGTAACACACAAAGATTTTGCTGTAACATCTAATTTCAGCAGAGTCTGATTGATCCTTGGTCAGGGAAGCCCAGACAAAAAGTGGGCATGAAATGGCTCACCCGATAAGTGGGGTTGCCCTTTTCGGGGCAATTACTCTGCTTTTAGGCAGGGATTTGGTAGACTGAGGGAAAGTGTCCCACCGGCCTATCAGCATAATTTCTATTTATCTGGATTATGCTATCAACACACGAGATGGTTTACTGCTGCAGCATCTAATAATATCCCGAACATGAGAATACCCAGAAAGGGACGTGATGGAGTGATCGCTTCCAACAGTTACGTCTAAACCGTGAGTGGCCACATTAAGGGATTACACTGTATCCCTCCTAATGTGATTGATATCCAATTGTATTATATGATCTTTGATTTATTTTTATTTTTTTCTTCATGTGGGAATATTTTAAAATATATATTTAAAGTTATGTTTTAAGGGTAGACTTTTCTTTCAGTGATATTTATGTTAGACATATGAGTTTAGTGATTAGTTCAGACATTATGCCCCCTTTTAGGCATAAGTTTTGAACCTCAGGTTCAGAACAAGCCACAGTTTTTTTTCAGATAACACTGTCTGTGTTTAAATGCCATCTACCCTCAATAAGGGACAATTTTTGGAACATTATTACTATCCAACAGCCCAATGTGTTTTTAAACATGTTCTTTTTAACACTGTCAAACATGCTTTTACCCATAGCTATATACGTCAGTGTCACTTTGACATTAAAGGGGTTATCCAGGTCTATAAAAATGTAATAACTCACTACAATAGGTTCTAATATGACAGACTAACGCTAACTGAGTACCTTGAAACATCTTTTGATCAAGCTGTGATTTTCTCATGTCTGCCAAGCAGCCAGAATTTTCTGCTTCTGTGCTTCCTGGTTGTGGGAGTGTGAGCAGTGATGAGGCTGCTGTTCTCTGTATCCTCCCGCTGCCCCTCCCGGCAGTGCTGCTTGACGACCACCACTCCTCTTTCTCTTCTTCCCTCCCGCCTACTACTCCAGCTCAGCCTAATAGGTACACCCATTATATCATCATTCAGACCCCAGTACTCCAGGAAGCATGCTCAATTTGTTTCCATGTACTAGACAGTACACTTCCTTCTTGCCAGTTCTTTAGCTGTGTTTTTCACCTTCTCCACAGTGACAGTGACAGTGATATACAGATCACTATTCCAATTACAGACATGGTAATCATGATTATATTAGCAGATATTTCCTATTTTTACTAGTACTAAGGCTTTTGATCCCCAGCAATGCATACTGCTATAAAGTCCATTATACAGTGGGATGCGAAAGTTTGGGCAACCTTGTTAATCGTCATGATTTTCCTGTATAAATCGTTGATTGTTCCGATAAAAAATGTCAGTTAAATATATCATATAGGAGACACACACAGTGATATTTGTGAAGTGAAATGAAGTTTATTGGATTTACAGAAAGTGTGCTATAATTGTTTAAACAAAATTAGGCAGGTGCATAAATTTGGGCACCACAAAAAAGAAATGAAATCAATATTTAGCAGATCCTCCTTTTGCAGAAATTACAGCCTCTAAACGCTTCCTGTTGGTTCCAATGAGAGTCTGGATTCTGGTTGAAGGTATTTTGGACTATTCCTCTTTACAAAACATCTTTAGTTCATTCAGGTTTGATGGCTTCCGAGCATGGACAGCTCTCTTTAAGTCACACCACAGATTTTCAATTATATACAGGTCTGGGGACTGAGATGGCCATTTCAGAACGTTGTACTTGTTCCTCTGCATAAATGCCTTAGTGGATTTTGAGCAGTGTTTAGGGTCGTTGTCTTGTTGAAAGATCCAGCCCCGGCGCAGCTCCAGCTCTGTAACTGATTCCTGGACATTGGTCTCCAGAATCTGCTGATACTGAGTGGAATCCATGCGTCCCTCAACTTTGACAAGATTCCCAGTCCCTGCACTGGCCACACAGCCCCACAGCATGATGGGACCACCACCATATTTTACTGTAGGTAGCAGGTGTTTTTCTTGGAATGCTGTGTTCCTTTTCCTCCATGCATAACGCCCCTTGTTATGCCCAAATAACTCAATTTTAGTTTCATCAGTCCACAGCACCTTATTCCAAAATGAAGCTGGCTTGTCCAAATGTGCTTAAGCCCACCTCAAGCAGCACTTTTTGTGCTGTGGGCAGAGAAAAGGCTTCCTCTGCATCACTCTCGCATACAGCATCTCCTTGTGTAAAGTGTGCCGAATGGTTAAACGATGCACAGTGACTCCATCTGCAGCAAGATGATGTTTTAGGTCTTTGGTGCCGGTCTGTGGGTTGACTGTGACTGTTCCCAGCATTTGTCGCCTCTGTCTATCGGAGATTCTTCTTGGTCTGCCACTTCGAGCCTTAACTTGAACTGAGCCTGTGGTCTTCCATTTCCTCAATATGTTCCTAACTGTGGAAACAGACAGCTGAAATCTCTGAGACAGCTTTCTGTATCCTTCCCCTAAAACATGATGGTGAACAGTCTCTGTCTTCAGGTCATTTGAGAGTTTTGAAACCCCCATGGTGCTACTCTTCAGAGAAAATTAAAAGAGGAGGAAAACTTACAATTGATCCCCCTAAATACTCTTTCTCATAATTGGATTCACCTGTGTATGTAGGTCAGGGGTCACTGAGCTTACCAAGCCAATTTGAGTTCCAATAATTGGTTCTAAAGGTTTTGGAATCAATAAAATGACAACAGTGCCCAAATTTATGCACCTGCCTAATTTAGTTTAAACAATTATAGCACACTTTCTGTAAATCCAATAAACTTCATTTTACTTCTCAAATATCACTGTGTGTGTCTCCTATATGATATATTTAACTGACATTTTTTATTGTAACAACCAACGATTTATACAGGAAAATCATGACGATTAACAAGGTTGCCCAAACTTTCGCATCCCACTGTATATGAATGTATATTATACAGACTGTATATCTGTATGTACATACATTTTATATACCTTATTTTTGTGCAAATACATATTTAGCAGTGTGTCTGTATAATATATGTGTGTCCATGGCTGGCGATTCTGTGTCTCTAGCAAGTATTGTCTGTTAGAACATGCAGCTACACACATCTCTTTGCACACCTTTTTATGCTACAAATGGTTGGATACATGCTATCCCTCAGTGAATCACAGTAATCAAAGCGATCTAATGCACATTAGACTATGCTATCATATTGTATATCACTTTTTATTGATGTCACACAAGCAGTGGCGTACACACAATCCATGGGGCCCCGGTGCGAAACTGATCCATGGGGCCCCCTACCCGTCGCCCCCCCCCCCCTCATTTCTGAGAGCGCTGCTAATGGCCAATTCAGCCCCAGTTTACTACTAAAATTATTTTGGCTAAATAGGTTACATTTTTGTAATATACTTTATCACTTGCCATTTCCGTGCGGCTAATCCGCTGCGTGAAAGAGTGCCAAGCCCCGCTCCAGACAGCAGAGAACAGAGCACTAACAGGATTGATAATGCTCTGTGCCTCTCTGTGATCTTTTAACTACAAAATCACGGTGACAACTTTATCTCACTGTGATTTTGTAGTAAAAAGATCACAGAGAGGCACGGAGCATTATCAATCCTGTTAGTGCTCTGTGTCTCTGCTGTTCGGAGCGGGGCTTGGCACTCATTCACACAGCAGATTTACCCGTACAGGATGTTAAAGAGCCCTAACCCCAATGCACGGCTACACTCACCCAGTCCTAACTAATAAAATCTGGTCCTACCTCATCCAGAGTGTCGCTGGTGTCGGCGTGATGTCCGCTGGATCCAGAAAAAGGTCCCTGTGGTGAGAAAAAAAGAATAATCACATCAGGAAGGGATGGTGACTGCCCCTGTGAAATCCCCAGCAGGGGGCGCTGTGCTGGCCTGTAAGACTGAGCCATGCCAATATATAGCAGGGTAATCTAGTGCTACCACACAGTACTAATGCCCACCTTGAGGCCCCTCACAGTACTAATGCCCACCTTTGTTCCTGTAACAGTAGGTATACTCAGATATGTGCCCCCTCACAGAAGTTATGCCCAGTTATGTGTCCCCTGTGGGGAGTCGCTCTGGTAGATAGCAGTGCGGGTGCAGTACAGAGGCAAAACAAGGAGTCCAGAAAGTGCAATAAACAGTGTTTTATTCACACTTGCACAAAATAAACGATAAACAGTCTCTTGGTGTTAATTCACACTCAGCAAACACAAAAGGCAAAACCAAAGAGTCCAAAACCAGGTTCAATCACCTGTGAGATGTTTAGGTGCGCGTTCGCACCTGGCGGTCGGCCCAGCCGCAGGATAATCCACCTTCAGGCTTCCAGGACGACTGCACGCCTCCTTGCTGGGCACATCCTTCCAGCCCAGAGAGCTCCACAGCACTAGCAGCAGCTCCAGGACAATCACAGCCACACCTGCTGATGTGGCTGCCTTTAAAAAGCCCGGCAAAGTCCGGCCTGGACCGTGGGGAGTAGGCACCCACCCAACTCTTTGCCTACTCCCAGTAAGAGCCGGCCCGGATTGGCTTTGCAGCCAAACTAACTATCAATGTCAAGCAGCACTAGCTGCTGCTGACACATCAAACCCGGCTCTCACCTCACCGAGGCCAGGAACCTCGGTGACACGTATCTTCCGTCCATGACGGCACCTTGCGCCCTCTTACACCCCTCACAGTAGTAATGCCAAATATGTGCCCCCTCACAGTAGTAATGACCAGAATATGTGTCCCCTCACAGTAATATGCCCAGATATGTGCCCCCTCAGAGTAGTAATGCCAAATATGTTCCCCTCTCACTGTAGTAATGCCAGATTATGTGTCTCCTCACAGTAATATGCCCAGATATGTGCCCCCTCACAGTAGTAATGCCCAGATTATGTGTCTTCTCACAGTACTATGCCCAGATATGTGCCCCCTCACAGTAGTAATTCCCAGAATATGTGCCCCCTCACAGTAGTAATGCCAAATATGTGCCCCCTCACAGTAGTAATGCCAGATTATGTGTCCCCTCACAGTAATATGCCCAGATATGTGCCCCCTCACAGTAGTAATGACCAGAATATGTGCCTCTTCACAGTATTTATGCCCAGTTATGTGCCCCCTCAAAGTAGATATGCCCAGATATGTGCCCCCTCAGAGTGGTTATGCCAGATTATGTGCCCCTTCAAAATATTTATGGCCAGATATGTGCCCCCTCACAGTAGTTATGACACATTATGTGTCCCTCAAATTAGATATGCCCACATATGTGCCCCCTCACAGTAGTTATGCTTTCATATGTGCCCCCCCTCACAGTAATGCCTGATTAGGTGCCCCCTCAAATTAGTTATGCCCCCCCCCTCTTGCCCTTTGCCCCCAGTCTGCAGCCTTAGAAAAAAAAAAAAAACATACTTACCTTCTTCCCTGATGACAGGCTCCCTCACTCATCTCGGTGCTGGCTGTGCTGAAGGCAGATTCCCGGGTCTTCAGATCTCCTCCCACAGCCAGCAGCGTGATCTGGGGCCAGCAGGGGGAGCTCCTGAGCTGTGAAGAGCAGTGAAGCAGGGATGAAAGAGGTTTCCCTGCTTCACTACGGAAAAGAAATGCCGACCAGCCGGGTGTGTAAGTGCGCGCTGGGGCTCCGATTACTGCCACTGCCACCAATGAGGAGGAGGTGAGGGGACCCTGTGGCCACTGCCACCAATGCTTTTAATACTGGGGGAGGGAGGAATGGGGGATGGGGGGCACACTGGCCACCAATGTATTTAATAATGGGGAAAGGGGAGGGGGGAAATTGGCCAATGTCTTTAATACTGGGGAGGGGGAGGCGCACTGACCACCAATGAGGAGTGACTTTTACTATACAGATGCAGGCAGAAGAAGCTCATTGTCGGAACACCGGCACCTGCCTGTGACCGGGTGCAACGATCAGCGGCAGTTAACCCCTCAGGTGCCGCACCTGAGGGGTTAATTGCTGCGGATCGCTGCACCCGGTCACAGGCAGGTGCCGGCAATGAGCTTCTTCTGCCTGCATCTGTATAGTAAAAGTCACTCCTCATTGGTGGCCAGTGACCCCGCCTCCTCCACCCGTCTCTCTTCATTGGTGGAAGCAGCACAGGGGGCGGGAGAGACTGCCTCCTTTTCCCTGTGCTGCCGAGGAGAACATGGCCGCGCTGAGAGCTGTGCAGCCATGTTCTCTAAAACTGGGCTGTGCAGTAGCGCAGCCCAGTATAGATAAAATACTAATCCTGGTATCGAGGTCGAAAAAATACCCTAGTCTCCGGTATAGCAGTATTTCCCCGGCTATATGTCAGGTAAACACATGTCTCCGGTATAGCAGTGTTTCCCCAGCTATATGTCAGATACACCCTTGTCTACGGTATAGCGGTGTTTCACCGGCTATATGTCAGGCAAACACTTGTCTCCGGTATAGCAGTGTTTCCCCAGCTATATGTCAGATACACTCTTGTCTACGGTATAGCGGTGTTTCCCCGGCTATATGTCAGATCCACACTTGTCTCCAGTTTAGCAGTGCTTTCCCAGGTATATGTTAGATACACACTTGTCTCCGGTATAACAGTGTTTCCCCTGCTATATGTTAGATCCATACTTGTCTCCGGTATAGCGGTGTTTCCCCGACAATATGTCAGATCCACACTTGTCTCTGGTATAGCAGTGTTTCCCTGGCTATATGTCAGATACACAATTGTCTCCAGTATAGCAGTGTTTCCCTGGCTATATGTCAGATCCACACTTGTCTCCGGTATAGCAGTGTTTCCCCTGCTATATGTCAGATCCACACTTGTCTCCGGTATAGCGGTGTTTCCCCGGCTATATGTCAGATACACAATTGTCTCCGGTATAGCAGGGTTTCCCCGGCTATGTGTCAGATCCACAATTGTCTCCGGTATAGCAATGTTTTCCCTGCTATTTGTCAGTTACACACTTGTCTCCGGTATAGCAGTGTTTCCCCGGCTATATGTCAGATACACACTTGTCTCTGGTATAACATTGTTTTCTCTGGCTATATGTCAGATCTGTTTGCCTAGTCATCTGGCATCCTCCTTGCTCCCTTCTTCAGTAGGCTCTGGTACCTTAGTACTCCTTTTGTAGTAAAATTTCCCCTTAGTGCCCTTTACACAGTTGTTATTCCCCCTTACTGCCACCACACAGTACCTTTGACCCCGTAGTGCTCCCTTCATAGTAAAATGCTACTTTATTCTCACCTTCACTGTAGTTTTGCTACTTTCATCACAATATGTCCCCTTCATAATAGTTTGCCCCCTTAGAGTACTCTGTATAGTAGGGGGCTCTCTTCGCAGTTGTTTCACCCCCTTAGCGCCTCCTTCATAGTAGATTGCCCCTTTCACAATATCTTTGCCCCCTTAATGCCCTCCTCCTAGTAGAATGCCCCCTTAGTACCCGCCTTCACATTAGGATGCCCCCATTGTGACCCATTCACATCAGATGTCTCCTTCCCATTAGAATGCCCTCCTTCACATTAGAATGCACCCATAGTGCCTCCTACAAATTACAATGCTCATCACATTAGAATGCCCCCATACTGCCCCCTACACATTACAATGCCCCCTCATCACTAAACTGAGAAGGGGGCAGGGTAGTGAGCTGTAGTTTGACAGCACTAGAACACAGAGAGCTTCTCCTTCACCCTGCTGATGGCAGGCAGTGCTGCTGGCTTGAGAAAGGGGGCAGGCAAGTAAGCTCTACTCCCACAGCGCAAGTCCAAATACTGTTCCTCGCATTTGCGCTGTGCTGCAGGAGAGCAGGGGGCAGTCAATGAATGTGTTGTCAGTGATGAATGACACGTTCATTGTGGGTTGGAACAAGAATGCCAGGATCAGGTGCACAATGAACAGCATGTGATCCTAAATCAAGGAGGAAGCAGAAGGGGGCACACCACCTGACCAGGAACCAGATCGCAGGCCTCCTAGGAAACATTTAATTAAAGTCAATTACACACTTTTAATAAGCATCATATAATAATAATACCAAAAGGCAAAGTCTCAGAATACTCCTTTAATTATTACTATTACTGTCTTTGCATTATAGAGCTTAAAAGGGGGGAAAGAGAAAGAAAAAAGATGAAAAAAGATAGACAAGAGAAATATCCTTGGAGACCTCAGAGTGTCATATACTAATTTTCAGGCTAATAGGAGCACTTTTGATTCGGATAGAAAAAATTTCGACCCAAATAGAATTTGTTAAATGATTCGTTAGGTTTGAACCCAAAACTAAATTAAAGAAATTTGCTAATCTCTTAACTAAGCTATTGTTTTCTACTGTCATTGTCCCTTTAAGTATAATATTCAAAGACCTTAAAGGGAGTCTGTCACCAACGTGACCGGTTTTAAACCAATCACATAGTTCAGTGGGACACAAAGACATGACACAGATGGTACCTTTGTTTCGTTTTTTAGATCATCCAAATCGCCCAAAATGTAGTTTTTAGTGTTGAGCGCGAATATTCGAATAGCGAATATTAATCGCGAATATCGCAACTTCGATAATTCGCGAATATTGCGAATATACTGCTATATATTCGTTATATCGAATATTCGTCATTTTTTCCATCTGAACAAATGATTCCTCCCTGCTTAAAATGCTTGTGGGTCAATGAGTCATCGGCCCACAAGCAAGAAGCAGGGAGGAATCATGACTTTAGATGTTGAAAAAAGACGAATATTCTAAAAACGAATATATAGCACTATAGCGAATATATTCGTTTTGACATTTTTAGAATATTCGTCTTTTTTCCCCTCCAAACAGTACAGTTAAACCCCTTTGGCATACTCCTCCCCACAAGCGTCCCGGTCACCATGGGAACGCCTGGTGGTTAGAATATACCATCGGATCTGAGTTAGATCGTGAAAACTCAAATCCGATGGTATATTCTAACACAGAGGCGTTCCCATGGTGATGAGGACGCTTAAGTTAGAGTATACCAACACGCGCATACATACCGGCTCCCTGCTGCCTGGAGGCACCTGTCCTCTGACAGGGCACTGTGATCTGCACTATTAACCCCTCAGATGCCGCACCTGAGGGGTTAATAGTGCGGATCACAGCACCCTGATCAGAGGTCGGGTGCCGCCGGGCAGCAGTGCGCCTCCCCACTATTAAAATCATTAATGGGCAGTGCGCCTAATTCCCCCTCACCAGTATTACAAACAATAATTGGTGGCCAGTGCCGATCCCCGCCCTATTAAACATCATTGGTGGCCAGTGTGCGCCGACAATCCCTCCCCCGTATTAATTATCGCTGGTCAGTGCGCACTCAATCCCCCTCCCTCCCCAGTAAAAAATCATTGCTGGCAGTGCGCCTCCCTCTCCCCCCTCCCATCATTGGTGGCAGCGGCAGCTCCGATCAGAGTCCCAGCAGTGTAATGCTGGGGCTCCGATCGGTTACCATGGCAACCAGGACGCTACTGCAGTCCTGGCTGCCATGGTTAGTTAGTCAGCATTGTACTTACCTGCGCTGGGCCGCCGGGCGCTCCTTCTTCTCAAACTCACAAATTATTATATTATATTATATTATTATTATTCTATTTATTAAAAAAAAAAAAAAAAAAATCGCATAGCGAATTTAACACAGCTGTCTCTATAGTCAACCTTCCTATTTGCTAGAATTAGCGAAGTTGACGAATAGGTTGCTAAAACGAAGATGGAGAAAACTTCGTTATCTTCGTTTTGAGGAATATGACGAATACATTCGTCATATTCGTCATCCTCGCTAATTCTAGATATGAAACCAATAGGAAAGTAGCCTTAAGTTAAAATCGCAATATGCGATTATTTAAATCGCATGTTAATCGCGATAACTAGAAAAATGACGAATATTCGATTTCGACGAATATGAAACGAATATTCATACGAATATTCGCGAATTTCGTCGAAATCGAATATGGCACCTGCCGCTCATCACTAGTTGTCTTCCTGAGCCGTAAGCTCAACCCAGCCGAGACCAGGTATAGCATAGTGGAGAGGGAGTGCTTGGCTATCAAGTGGCATCGAGTCTCTCCGCTATTACTTGTTAGGGAGGAAGTTCCGTCTGGTGACCGACCATTCCCCTCTCAAGTTGATGAGCCAGGCCAAGGAGAGGAATGCTCAGGTGACCAGGTGGTTCCTGTCCTTACAAAACTTCAAGTTCTCAGTAGAACACAGGGCAGGCCACTTGCAGGGTAATGCAGATGCCCTGTCCCGCGTCTACTGCCTCACATGTGTTCACCCCCTCAGGGTTGAACAAAGGGGGGGTTATGTAAGAGGGCGAAGGTTCCGTCGTCGACGGAAGGTACGTGTCACCGAGGTTCCTGGCCTCGGTGAGATAAGAGCCGGATTTTTTGTGTGTCAGCAGCAGCTAGTGCTGTTTGACACATTGATATTTAGTATGGCTACAAAGCCGAACCGGGCCGGCTCTTATTGGGAATAGTCAAGTGCTGGATGGGAGACTATTCCCCTTCTTGCCCCATGTCCTCACATGTGTAGCCACCATTTTAGCCGCCATTGCAGCCGCCATGTTAGGAAAATTACGATTCTTTACCACGAAGCGCGAGGAAATTCGCATTTGTTGTGAATCGAGTTTTTCCTGAAATTCTAAACAAATTCCACTTTGTCAGCTTCGATTCGCTCATCTCTAATGCTAGCACAGAGTTAGCTGTAGCCGAGCTTGACCTAGGTATGGCTTGTTTTGAGCCTGTGCCCACAGTATTAATGGCATCAGCAGATCCCAAGCTGATCATAATAGAAGCAGATTTTTCTCTACCAGTTCTTTTGGAGGTTTTGGCCATACACTGCCTCTGTTCTGTTTTGTGGCCACAGCCACCACTCTTCTTTTCTGATGCTCCTGCTCCTCAGCACCCCAATCCAGATCCCAGGTCTTGTCCAATAATCTTCATAGTCCTCACCCTAACTGCCACTTTTATCAGACAATGGTATGTCATAGTGGACTACCTGTCCCCCCCTCATAATTCCCCTCTCTGTATTTGCGCCAAGTGCTACTGCTTATACCGTGGTTATAAGTGCCACTACTGTTACTACCACCAAGAACAACAAGACAGCTATGCATAGGGTCCCCAAAATCTGCCTAAACCTCTTCCTCAAGGCAGTACAGACACTGACTGTTCTCACACAAGTCATCCATATGTAGACTCTCTGGAGTATCTTCCATAGCACATGGGGTTTAGCACCCCACTAGGAAGGAGCAGTAAAGACAGATGATACAAGTGAAAGACATCTCTATGACCACTAGGAGATGGAGCAGGAGGATTATTATTATTATTATTATTATTATTATCTGTGACCTACTACTACCTCTACTACTAATGGTCGGATGGCTGGTGCTGCTACTGCTGTTTGCACTACCACAGCCACCCACATTCTGACATTCTGACTTGGATGATGAGGCAAGGGTCATTCATTTTTCAGTTTGAAAACAACACAATGCATTATATTAAACTGCTCAATATATGGATGCAGTACAATGCATAACTGGTATATTGACCCAGTGTAGTGCATTCAATTACTAGTATATTAATGTAGTAAAATGTGTTAATTAACTGGAATACTGATGCTGTACAATTCATTAATTAATTGGTATATTGATGCACTGAAATGCGAAATTGCAAACAGTAGTTAAATTGAAACCGCTTTTTATGTAATTAAAAGAGGCATGATTAAACATGTCCTGCTACTAACACACTGGTAAAATGAGCTGAACTGCTTGATTATAAACGTAAGCACAATTGCAACTGGTTTTTATAAGGAAAAAGGTGCAATTGCCTACTGTTTCTGGCAACATGTATACTGCTGATACTTGAGATACTGGGAATAATCCTATAAACACTTATAATACCCTAATCAACTCCAAACACTATCAAACACTATCAATGTCTATAAGCCAAGATGGTGTGTACCCATATCTTTACATATTTACCACCAAAAAAGCCGGTACACAAATTCCATTAAAATATAATTTTAATTTAAATAACAATATAAAATAATCACATTACCAATACCATCAGTAGGAGAAACACAATTCAATTACCATATACAGTTCCTATTTTGGTTGATATAAATACAATAATCAACATACAGGTTAGCTGGTCCCACATATGATACTGCCAGGTCTATTATGAACTCGCCATGGGCAATTACATAAGCTCTCTATGTTATCAATACATTATGCTAAACAAGCCATAAGATAGGTATCTACCCCTATACAGCAATACTGCTACTCTGCCCTTTCAAAGTATTAGTTAAACCACCGCAGTTATATGATTAGGAAAATACCGTAAACCACATACCAAAAAGTAGTGTTCACCAACCAAAGGAATTAGAATGGCGCCCCCTCTACGCGCATTTCGCGTTAGCTTCTTCAGGAGGAGAGGCTGACTCTTAAATCTGGAGATCTTTTCATCCAAAGTGGGGCCAATGAAGGGAAGAATCTAAGATCACATGAGTATGCGGGGAAGAATCTAAGGTCACATGAGTATGCCGAGATGACGGCACATCGCATACCGAACACTCCCCGTATAACGCACTTCCGCCCTTCCCCTGTGTCAGCCTCAGTGAGGGCAGGCATACAACCGTCCTGACATCACCTGAGACCAAACTATTAGGAGAATATGCGGAAGCACCCGGAGGCATTCAGCCGCAATGCGCACTCTCGTCATCACCATCCTAGTACATAGTAAATACTGAAAAATCCTACCAACTGCCTAAGACCCCAATGTAATTGCCTAAACATAACCTTATATATCAGGGATCTAAGGGATTCCTACCAAATCCCGATGTATCAACATCTACAACCACCCTAATCGATTAAACCCTATGTGGGAACCAATTTTAACATCTTGCATGATCTATGTGTTTAGAACCAAAAAAGGGGATCATAACCATAAATAATGAGAGGAGAAAGCAGCTAAACAAATAAGTATTCATATAACCCCAAATTATAAAGTGCAAGATACACAAAGACATTGTAATTGGATCTAATTAACCTATGAGACAACCCTAAAGTTCACAGTGCCATTGCTAATAATATTCTATTTCTTATTTCATACAAAATATACGATTAAAGTGCCACAAAAAATACATTCATCAATAGGTGTATAAAAAAAATATACCAATTCATAACTACTTCTATGTGTCATCCTACAAAGTGCTAATTTATATTAAATCCAATTATGAAAAAAGTGCCGCGTGGTTCTGATAATAAAAATGTCAACCCATTATGACAATAAACAATCTAAAGTGCTAGTTCCATTATTATAATCCCCTATATAAAATATACACAGCTTTTTCCATACATAATGGTATTCAAAACCTACTTAAAATCTCCTTTACTATCTAGTAAGTGACGTTACATAGTCCTAATATCATAATCCACATTCAGTTTATTCAAGGTGTTCCTAAAATATCATATGCCCATATCATAGGGGAATATTCATATTAGTGAAACAGAACATCAACCTGCTTTTTCCAATAGGAGGAACCCCATGTTATTTAATATTGCCCAACATCAATTAAGGGTAAGACACCACATCATCTCCCCCAAAAAATTAATTTATAATATCAAAAATGGTCATTACAATTTAACAATGACATGCAGTTGTAGAACACATTATGCAACCGTTGTTCCATATTTTTATTTGCTTTCTTTATTCCAGGAACTGACTTCCCCATCCATTTTAACTCCACTTCAAGCCCACCAATCTCATGTAAGTTTCTAAAAATAAACAGATATCACATATATTAGATCAATTAAAAACAATTAAAACTAAGATCTCCATGCTACTATCTACAGAAAAGAACTAAAGCCAACTGACTCGTTTAACCCCACGGGCGCCATTGAACCTAGTCTGAAAATCCACTTACTCTCGATCTGAGCTAGTCTTTTGACCAGGTCAACTCCTCTCATTTGTAAGCGGATTTGGTCAATACCTATGAATCTCAATAGGTCCCCATTACTCTGGTGGTATATTTTAAAGTGCCGTGGTATGATTTTCAGATTATTGAGATCCCTTTCCTCTTTGTCTTTTTCTATATCTCTTACATGTTCCCTCACCCTTTTGCTTAGTTACCTGGTTGTCAGGCCTATATATATTTTACCAAAAGGGCAGGAAGCATGATAAATAACACTCTTGGATGAACAGGTGATAAGCTCTCTGATCTCATACCTTTTTTCTTTGTGCATTCCCGTAAATTCTTTTGATTTTATCATATTTTTGCAGGCCTTACATGCCCCACAGGGGTACAATCCCCTCACTCCAGCACCACTTTCCTTGTTTGAATCAGGGACATAATGGCTTTGCACCAATACATCTTTCAGGTTTTTTGCTCGCTTGGCTGTCATTAGCGGTCCATCCAAAACACAGTTTTTCAAAATACTATCCGTTTGTAAGATATTCTAATACTTATGCAGAATCTCTTAAATTTGCCACCATTGTTCGTTGTAATTAGTTATAGAGTTGAGCGAACAGCTGGATGTTGGGGTTCAAGAAGTTCGGCCAAACTTCACAAAAATGTTCGGGTTCGGGATCCGAACTCGACCCGAACTTCAACCCGAACCCCAACCTCATTGAAGTCAAAGGGGACCCGAACTTTTGGGCACTTAAATGGCTGTAAAATAGCCCTGGAAAGGGCTAGAAGGCTGCAAAAGGCAGCAAAATGTAGGTAAATGCCCTGCAAACATATTTGAATAGGGAACTGACTTAACATAAAATAAAATACAGAAAAATAATAAACATTTTAAACTTGAGCCCACGTGAGTGACAGTGGCACCTGTAACCCAGCAAACAGAGGATGTGGCAGCAACACCACCACATCTGGCATTGTCACCAAGCATCTCCACCAAATCCCATGGAAGTGTTCAGCTATCAGCTGTCCATCTCCCAAACACTGGAGAGAAAAAGAAATAGAAAGAGGAAGTACCCCCCTACCCATGGCTCTGAATGCCTTATTTCAAACTTCCTGGTCCTTTGAAATGCTGTCATTCTGTATGGTGAACAGTTTTAAATACCTTATGGCGGTGGCTATCCCACAGTACGTGTATCTCAGCCGCCGCTACTTTTGCAGCTGAGCCATCCCTTCTCTGCACAACCAAGTGGCGGACAAAATCAATTGTGCACTGTGCAACGCTATCTGTGGCAACGTCGACATAACCAACAACACAGTGGGTAAATGTAGCGGCTGGCCCAAAGGTGGATAGCATTTTTGAGGATTGCTGGGCATTTCTCTTTGTATCCTGTTACCTCCTCCTGCTCCTCCTACTTGGCTTCCTCCTCCTCTACCTTCTCCTTATCCACTCAGTGTAACACCTTCACCACCCACAGCAGCACAGCCAGGGGGAAACAACAGCAGGTTGTTTTAAAACGTGTGTGTTTGTGGGACAAACCCCGCACCGCGCAGGAGCTGTGGACAGGCATGGAACGACAGACCGACCCATTGGTTGGTGCCACTGAGCCTCCAGCCTGGCCTGGTGTTGTGCGCTAATTGGCAAATATACTAGCAGGTCTGGGCCTAGCCGGTTTGACACACATCCCCTGCCTGCCACATGTGCTGAATTTGGGGTGCAGAAATTCCTAAACACCACATAGTGAAAATCAATTCAGTTAATCAAACACACACAACACCCCCCCCCCCCTTTCACTCAAACTATTAACAAACTATTTACAAATTTTCTTAAAAACACATTAAAATAACTATAATGCAGCTAAACTTACTATATAAACAAACAAAACTATATACACGCCTTATCCTTAACTTAAGGCCAGCGACATCCAAGTGGCTGGAAGGGTGGGTTCCTGCACCAACATAGTCCCTGGCCTGGAACACAATTGTCCAGCCAGGGCACAGTTCTAGAGGATGAGGAGGATAAGTAGGATGAAGAGGAGTAGGAGGACCGAGAACCGTTTTCTCAGCAGGGTGGCACCCAAGCCAGCTCACAGGCAGCTGGGTCACCATCAGCACCTCAGAAGGCTGAGTTAGCATTGGCGAAAAGTGAGAAAGCTTTGTCATCATGCCACAACAACCTGCACCACCAGCAGATCTGGAACGTCTTAGCAGGAGGCAGCATTTCAGCAACATGGTGGAAGAGTACACATACGGACTGATGGGTTTGCCCAGGGGAGTAGCTACAGGGAAGCATGAGAAGCTACTGTTTTGGGTCCCTGACCTAGAAGTGGCCCATCCAGGAGGAGGAGAAGGACTAAAAGACTTTGTCAGGGCCCCCTCAACAGTATTATACAATGAAATTAGACAGTATAGACAGTGTAGAAAGCGGATGGAAAATAAACCCAAACAGCCTCACACCCTACACACTCAAACCCCCCCTCCACCCCTTTCACTCAAACCATTAACAAACTATTTACAAATTTACTTAAAACATATTAAAATAACTATAAGGCAGCTAAACTAATCATATAAAGAAACAAAACTATATACATGCATTATCCTTAACTTAAGGCCAACCAAATACAAGTGGCTCGGAGGGTGAGTATCTGCACCAACATAATCTCTGGCCTGGAACACAATTGTCCAGCCAGGGCACAGTTCTGGAGGATGAGGAAGAGGAGTAGGAGGACTGCTGGGGGATACAGAGGACACAGACGATATACCTCCCTCAAAGAGGATAGCTTGTCCTTGCCTCTGGGCAGCCTGGCAGACATGAGCGACTACATGCTGCAGTGCCTGCGCAACGACCGCCCATTTACTGCCACATTCTAACTTTTGCTGATTACTGGGTGGCCACCCTGCTGCATCCCCGTTAAAAGGACAACGTGCCGTCCTCTATATACCTCACGGGAGTGTAACAGGAAGATGAGTCCGCTAGTAGACACGCCGCTGATGGCATTCACACCTGACACCGGGGACTTAGTGGAAGCACAAGTGAAGGCAGAGGAGGAGGAAGAATTTGCCAATGCAGCTGGGTCACCAGCAACACCTCAGAAGGCAGGGTTAGCATGGGCAAAATGTGGAAAAGCTTTGTAATCACGCCACAACAACCTGCACCACCAGCAGATCTGGAACATCTTAGCAGGAGGCAGCATTTCAGCAACATGGTGGAACAGTACACGTACTGACTGATGGGTCTGCCTAGGGGAATAGCTAAAGGGGAAGCAGAGGAAGCAACTGCTTTGGGGCCGTGACCTAGAAAGGGCCCATCCAGAAGGAGGAGGAGGACTAACAGTATTATACAATGAAATTATATACTGTGGCAGTATAGACAGTGTAGAAAGCGAATGTAACAGCTGCTGGGCCTGGTCTGAGAGAGCGATCTTTAGTAGCCACAGGCATGGTGGCATGAAAGCAAGGGGTTTGCGCAAAAATTATTGGGGGAAGGGGGCCCCATTCAAAAATGTGAAGTGGAGCCCAATCATTTCTAGCTACGCCACTGGGTCTGCCCCATTCAACTTCTGGGTCATCAAATTGGGCACATGTCCTCAGGTTGCCCTTTACGCCTTGGAGGTGCTGGCCTACCCTGCAGCAACTGTATTGTCTGAACGTGTGTTTAGCATGGCTGGTGGCATTATCACAGACAAGCGCAGCCGCCTTTCCGCAGACAATGTGGGCAAGCTTTTGTTTATTAAAAATAACCAGGCATGGATCCCACAGGACTTGTTTGTACCTTATGCAGAATAATGTAAGTTATGCAGTGCACGGGTTTGTACCTGGCAAAAATGGTAATATTTCAGCCAACAATTTGAAATCTATCCTTTGCCGGACAGTATTAAACTTGGCCAGCCACAGCTGGAAACACTGATTTCCGGTAATGCTATTTTGGCAATTGAATTTCACCCCAGAACAAAAGATATCCTTTGCCGGACACTATTAAAATTGGCCAGCCACAGCTGAAACCACTGATTTATGGTATTGTTATTTTGGCAATTGAATTTCCCCCCAGAAAAAAAAAATATCCTTTGCCGGACACTATTAAACTTGGCCAGCCACTGCTGGGACACCAGATTTAGGGGATTGCTATTTTGGCAATTGCATTTCACCCCAGAAAATTATCTATCCTTTGCCGGACACTATTAAACTTGGCCAGCCACAGCTGAAACCACTGATTTACGGTATTGCAATTTTGGCAATTGAATTTCACCCCAGAACAAAATATATCCTTTGAAGGAAACTATTAAACTTGGCCAGCCACTGCTGGAACACCAGATTTAGGGGATTGCTATTTTGGCAATTGAATTTCACCCCTGAAAGTTATCTATCCTTTGCCGGACACTATTAAACTTGGCCAGCCACTGCTGGGACACCAGATTTAGGGGATTGCTATTTTGGCAATTGATTTTCACCACAGAAAATTATCTATCCTTTGCCGGACACTATTAAACTTGGCCAGCCACTGCTGGAACACAAGATTTAGGGTATTGCTATTTTGGCAATGGAATTTCACCCCAGAAAATTATCTATCCTTTTCCGGACACTATTAAACTTGTCCAGCCACAGCTGAAACCACTGATTTACGGTATTGCTATTTTGGCAATTGAATTTCACCCCAGAAAATTATCTATCTTTTGCCGGACACTATTAAACTTGTCCAGCCACAGCTGAAACCACTGATTTACGGTATTGCTATTTTGGCAATTGAATTTCACCCCAGAAAATTATCTATCTTGTGCCAGACACTATTAAACTTGTCCAGCCACTGCTCGGACACCAGATTTAGGGGATTGCTATTTTGGCAAATGAATTTCACCCCATAAAATTATCTATCCTTTGCCAGACACTATTAAACTTGGCCAGCCACAGCTGAAACCACTGATTTACGGTATTGCTATTTTGGTAATTGAATTTCACCCCAGAACAAAATATTTCCTTTGACTGACACTATTAAACTTGGCCAGCCACTGCTGGAACACCAGATTTAGGGGATTGCTATTTTGGCAATTGAATTTCCCCCCAGAAATTTATCTATCCTTTGCCGGACACTATTAAACTTGGCCAGCCACTGCTGGGACACCAGATTTAGGGGATTGCTATTTTGGCAATTGAATTTCACCCCAGAACAAAATATTTCCTTTGCCGGACACTATTAAACTTGGCCAGCCACTGCTCGGACACCAGATTTAGGGGATTGCTATTTTGGCAATTGAATTTCACCCCAGAAAATTATCTATCCTTTGCCAGACACTATTAAACTTGGCCAGCCACAGCTGAAACCACTGATTTACGGTATTGCTATTTTGGCAATTGAATTTCACCCCAGAAAGTTATCTATCCTTTGCCGGACACTATTAAACTTGGCCAGCCACTGCTGGGACACCAGATTTAGGGGATTGCTATTTTGGCAATTGAATTTCACCCCAGAAAATTATCTATCCTTTGCCGGACACTATTAAGCTTGGCCAGCCACAGCTGAAACCACTGATTTACAGTATTGCTATTTTGGCAATTGAATTTCACCCCAGAACAAAATATATCCTTTGCCAGACACTATTTAACTTGGCCAGCCACTGCTGGGACACCAGATTTTGGGGATTGCTATTTGGGCAATTGAATTTCACCCCAGAAATTTATCTATCCTTTGCCGGACACTATTAAACTTGGCCAGACACTGCTGGGACACCAGATTTAGGGGATTGCTATTTTTGCAATTGAATTTCACTACAGAAAAAAATCTATCCTTTGCCAGACAGCATACAGTATTACACTTGGCTAGCCACTGCTGGAACACCAGATTTAGGGGATTGCTATTTTGGCAATTTAATTTAACCCCTCAATAAAATATAGAAATTTATATCCTGAGTTTTTAGGGGTGACAATAAGCACAGCCAAGCCCCTGATGTAGGATATAGCAAAAAAAAAAAAAAAAAAAACTAGTATTGATGGATTGATGGACTTTGTGGCAGCTTGTGCTGGTGCACCACAAGACACAAAATGGCCGCCGATCACCCCAGAAAAAAGTGACATAAAAACGCTCTGTGCAGCCTAAAAACCAGTGAGCAATTAACTAGTAGAAGTTGAATGATTCACAGCTGTAGATCGATCACTTCATTAGATGTTTTTGCTGAGTTTTCCCTGCCTAATCTCGCCCTCACAGCAGCTGCGTTCTATCCCTACTCTAATCAGAGCAGAGTGACGTGCGGCGCTACGTGACTCCAGCTTAACTAAAGGCTGGGTCACATGCTGCACTTGGCCAATCACAGCCATTCCATTAGTAGGCATGGCTGTGATGGCTTCTTAGGGCAAGAAGTAAAGCGCTACCTGATTGGCTGCTGTGCAGCCCTTCAGAAAGCGGGAAGAGATCGCCAAACAACGAACCCGAACTTTTTAAAAAATGTTCGGGTCCATGTCCCGAACACCCCAAAATTCGGTACGAACCCGAACTATATAGTTCGGGTTCGCTCAACTCTAGTTATAAATCTCGTATTTTGTTGTACGTCTGGTGTTTTTTCTATATTAGAGCATAGTAATTGATCCCTCGATTTTCTTTTTGCCTTCCCAATACAATTTTTAATTTGTCTGTTACTATAACCCTTTGTTACTATAACCCTTTATAAAACACTGTAGAAGCTTGTTTTTTTTTTTTTTTTTTAATGATTGCTGTTCATGTACAGAAAAAATTAAGTTGGTGCAGGATTTTGATGAATATAGTAAATTACTGCAGGTGTGTTCTTGCAGCAGCTTCCCTCATAAGACGCACACATACAGAACTCTGACCCTATGCCTCTCCTATTTATAAAACCCTTACTTTTCTATTTATTTACTTAACTAAAATTTACTAACTAAATATGTCTCTACAGCACCCTTACAACACCCTAAGCTTTCTGGCTTGTGTCTGTAATTGCTGTTTGCCAGAGACATCCAACACATGTCCTCTCATATGGCAGACTAAGCTCAGAATGATGTCTGAAGGACCTGCCAATATTCTGCCCCCTGACTCACAGGTTGTCTATCTCTGAGCCTTCCTCTTCATTCTCTCTGTTCTGTTTCCTGATAATGTTGACCGTAAAATGGTGCCAGTTCTGTTTTGCATGATTTGTCTGAAGCGAATCTCTACAACTTTGGAATCCTTTGGCAGCAGATTTTTTTGTGAAATTTCTAACACATCTAAATCATTTAGAATCAATTCACTTATCTCTACTGTAGAGCCATTTAGCTGCTACAACCTTGGATATTTCAAGTATTCAACCTAATGATTGCTTATTATAGTTCCCTATAAAATATATATATATATTTTCCCCATACGGTAAATGGTGAAACGTGAAAAAAAAAAAAAAGTCTAAATGGCCAATTTTTGGTTGCTTCAATTCAAAAAGTGATCTAAATGATCTCCCAACCCCCCCCCCCCCTAAAGATCACCCTGCAAAAAATGAGCCCTCATACAGCTCTGTACACATAACTACAAAAAGTTATAGGGGTCAGAATATTGCGACAAAAATGTAAAACTGACTTTTTCCAAGGTATTATTATTTTATCAATATCAAAACACAAGAAAAACTATACATATCAGATATTGCCAGATTCATACCCCATAAACCCCGTAAAGCTGTGGTGGAATAGCTTTTTTCGCCCAATTCCACCCCATTTTGAATTTTTTTGCTGCTTCCCACTACATCATATGCAATATTAAATGGTGGCATTGGAAAGTACAACTTGTCTCGCAAAAGACAATCTCTCATATGGTTATCTGAACGGAAAAATAAAAATAAATTATGGCTCTGGGAAGGGAGGGAACGCAAAACAAAAACGCAAAAAAAAAAATCTCTGGGGTAGAAAGGGTTAAAAACACACTGAACTGTCTTTTTTTCTAATTATAAAATGCTTCAGAAAATTATCCCTGTTTGGTGGCAGATGCCTTTTTCTCTGTCTTTTGATCTCCAAAATTGTAGCTGCTATTTTAAGCAATTTGTGTGGGATGACTCACAAAAGTTTCGGTTTTCCAAAATTAGAATCTTTTGGTAAATTCATAACAAATTTGACATGATTAGTGTACGTGACATTCTGAATGGCTCTCATACAGCTGTTGCAACGGGGGTCCGGGAACTTTAATCTCAGCCTACCTGCCGCATGAACATTTGGGAATAACACTGGCTTCACATCTTTCCCTAGTGATGCCCATAAAAAGACGTCTGTTACCCTCTTAGTGCCCTGAGCTTACAGTTTACAAATCTCTAATTATTTATGTGATTTGCTATTGAAAATTCAATTCTTTTCTAGACTTTCCTTCACAAATGAGGTCTCATCCCATTGACATAAATTTTCACGGAGTGCAGCCATGATCACAGCTGTTATATAATAATTAATCTGCTTTAAGAGCAAATCCCTGGTGCAATTAAAGGTCTATGTTTTGTGCCTTTCTAATTATAAGCTCAGGAAACCAATCTTATCCATCTCTTCAGGTAAAGAAAGAGAGAAATTGACCTGAAATACATGTTATGTTAATTTACCACCATTTTCAGTGATTTTTACAAAAATATTGTTTTGTCTTAAAAAAAAAAGATGTAGATGTTGATTAGATCTGAAGAACTATGTCTTCACTTCTTCACTATAGAATAATTATCATGGACCTAAAGCACTGTTCGTCTGAGCTCCTGATTTGTTATTAGGATGCTGGGAAAGAGTACAGTGAACACTGACACTTGTATAGGCAGAACATTTTGTTAATGCACTTATTCTGTTACTTGTTGATACTTTTGTTGATATAATATTCAGATTTTAACATGTCATTTCAGTATATATCTTTTTACTTTCTGTATGGGGTGAATTTCTCTAGATAGAAGATATTCATCTTTGGTCAGCTCATATAATTTCTTCAAATACTTATTATCATTCACGTGACTGTCATCCTCATCACTGTTTGTAACATCAGCATCATCATCGTCATTAACAGTCATAACAATGATCCCCATCATCATCACTCTATCATAATGACCAGCAGTAGGGGCAGTGTCATCACCATAATCCTATCATTATTAGCACCATCATCATCTTCACACCACCATCACCATTATCATCACATCACAATTATCATTATTAGGCTTGAGCGAATCAAGCTTTGGATCAAAGATCCGAAGTCAGTTTGTTAAAAAACTTTGTTGGTAATGTTGGTAACTGTTTCCGTACAACATTAAAATGTATGTTCTCGTGTAGTGTTGAGCGAACAGTTCGAGCATAGCACATTTTCGTAAAAGTTCGGGTTCGTTGTTCAGAGATTTCTATGGCGCATTTTGAAAGCCTGCAAAGCAGCCAATTAACATGCGTCATACTACTTGCTACTTGCCCCAAGGGACCGTCACATCCATGCCTACTATTGGCATGGCTGTGATTAGCCAAGTGCAGCATGTGACCCAGGCTCTATTTAAGCTGAAGTCACAGAGCGCCGCACGTCACTCTGCTCTGATAAGTGTAGGGATAGAATGCAGCTGCTGCGTTAGGGCGAGATAGGCAGGGATTAACTCATCAAAAACACTTAATGAAGTGAAAGATCTACAGCTGTGAATCATTCAACTACTGCTAGTGAATTGCTCACTGTTTTTAGGCTGGGCAGACCTTTTTTATGTCACTTTTTTCTGGGGTGATCGGTGGCGGCCATTTTGTGTCTTGTGGTGCGCCAGCACAAGCTGCCACAAAGTCCTTTAATCCCTCAATAGTAGTTTTTTGTTTTTTTGCTATATCCTACATCAGGGGCTTAGCTGTGCTTATTTTGTCACCCCTAGTAACTCAGGAAAGATTGTTCTATATATTATTGAGTGGTTAAACTAAAATTCACTTAAACAGCAATCCCCTGAATCTGGTGTCCCAGCTGTGGCTAGCCAAGTGTAAAACTGTCAGCCAAAATATATATATATTTTTTTCTGGGGTTGAAATTTAATTGCCAAAAAGCAATCCCCTGAATCTGGTGTTCCAGCTGTGGCTAGCCAAGTGTAATACTGTCAGCCAAAATATATATATTTTTTCTGGGTTGAAATTTAATTGCCAAAAAGCAATCCCCTGAATCTGGTGTTCCAGCTGTGGCTAGCCAAGTGTAATACTGTCTGATGTCTGGCAAAGAATATATTTTTTTTTCTGGGGTGAAATTTAATTGCACAAATAGCAATTCCCACAATCTGGTGTTCCAGCGGTGACTGGATAATTTCCCTAGTGTCCGTCAAAGAATAAATTTTGTTCTGTGGTGAAATATAAAAAAATAAAAATACAGTAAATCTGGTGTTCTAGTTGTTGCAGGCCTAGTTTAAATCAGTCCGTAAAAGGGTAAATTTCCTTCAGTGGTGAAATTTAATTGCTAAAATAGCAATTCCATAAATCAAGTGTTCCAGCAGTTGCAGGCCTATTTGAAATCTGTCCGTAAAAGGGTATATTTCTTTCTATGCTGAAATTTAATTGCTAAAATAGCAATTCCATAAATCTAGTGTTTCAGCAGTTGCCAGCCTATTTGAAATCAGTCCGTAAAAGGGTTTATTTCTTTCTATGGTGAAATTTAATTGCTTAAATAGCAATTCCATAAATCTAGTGTTCCAACAGTTGCAGGCCTATTTAAAATCAGTCCGTAAAAGGGTTTATTTCTTTCTATGGTGAAATTTAATTGCTAAAATAGCAATTCCATAAATCTAGTGTTTCAGCAGTTGCAGGCCTATTTGAAATCTGTCCGTAAAAGGGTATATTTCCTTCTATTGTGAAATGTAATTGCTAAAATAGCAATTCCATAAATCTAGTGTTCCAGGAGTTGCCTAAATACTAGGCCTACAATTGATATTCCCCAGTGGTCACTGCTGTGCCTGGATTAGTGTAATACGGTACATAAATAACTAGGCAGATAGTGTTAGGTGCTTTTAAAAAAGGCCTGAATTTGACATCTTCACATTGGGCCAAATATAATTTTTCTTATTGTGGTGCTTGGTGAACCGCAACAATGAGGAAAACATCTAATAAGGGACGTGGTCGTGGTGGTGTCAGTGGACCCTCTGGTGCTGGGAGAGGACGTGGCCATTCTACCACAGCCACACGTCCTAGGGAACCAACTACCTCAGGTTCCAGTACCCGCCAGAATTTACAGCGATATTTGGTGGGGCCAATACCGTTCTAAGGATGGTAAGGCCTGAGAAGGTACAGGCGCTAGTCAATTGGGTGGCCGACAGTGGATCCAGCATATTCACAACATTATCTCCCACCCAGTCTTCTGCAGAAAGCGCCCAGATGGCGCCCAAAAACCAAGCCCATCAGTCTGTTACATCACCCACATGCATATCAGGGAAACTGTCTGAGCCTCAAGTTATGCAGCAGTCTCTTATGCTGTTTGAAGAGTCTGCTGGCAGGGTTTACCAAGGGCATCCACCTAGCCCTTTCCCAGCGGTGGAAGACATAGCATGCACTGACGCACAACCACTCATGTTTCCTGATGATGAAGACATGGGAATACCACTTCATCAGAGTCAGCAAGTCTCTGATGATGACGAAACACAGGTGCCAACTGCTGCATCTTACGGCAGTGTGGAGACTAAACAGTAGGAGGTCAGGGAGGAAGACTGGGTGGAAGACGATGCAGAGGACGATGAGGTCCTAGACCCCACATGAAATGAAGGTCGTGCTGCTGACTTTCATAGTTCAGAAGAAGAGGCAGTGGTGAGACCGAGCCAAGAGTGAAGCAAAAGAGGCAGCAGGGGGCAAAAGCAGAACAGCCACCGCCAAGAGAGTTTGCCTGCTAATGGCCACCGCCACCAGGGACCGAGCACCCCAAAGGCAGCTTCAAGGAGTTCCCTGGCATGGCAATTCTTCAAACAATGTGCCGACGACAAGACCCGAGTGGTTTGCACGCTGTGCCATCAGAGCCTGAAGCGAGGCATTAACGTTCTGAACCTTGGCACAACCTGCATGACCAGGCATCTACATGCAAAGCATGAACTGCAGTGGAGTAAACACCTTAAAAACAAAAAACTCACACAGGCTCCCCCTGCTCCCTCTTTTGCTGCTGCCTCGGCCTCTTCCTCCGCCTCGGGAGCAATGTTGGAACCTGCCGCCCAACAAACAGAGGATGTGCCACCGACACCACCCCCTGCGTCACCAAGCATCTCCACCATGCCACACGGCAGCGTTCAGCTCTCCATCTCACAAACCTTGAAGAGAAAGCATAAATTCCCGCCTACCCACCCTCGAGCCCTGGGCCTGAATGCTAGCATTTCTAAACTACTGGCCTTTGATATGCTGTCATTCAGGATGGTGGACACAGACAGCTTCAAACAGCTGATGGCCATGGCTGTCCCACAGTATGTTGTTCCCAGCCGCCACTACTTCTCCAAGACAGCCGTGCCTTCCCTGCACAACCAAGTATCCGATAAAATCAAGTGTGCACTGCGCAACGCCATCTGTGGCAAGGTCCACCTAACCACAGATACGTGGACCAGTAAGCACGGCCAGGGACGCTATATCTCCCTAACTGCACACAGAGTAAATGTAGTGGCGGCTGGGCCCCAGGCGGAGAGTTCCTTGGCGCACGTCCTTCCGCCGCCAAGGATCGCAGGGCATCTTTCTTTGCCTCCTGTAGTCTCCTCCTCCTACTCAGCTTCCACCTCCTCTGCTTACATCAGCTCATCCAGTCAGCCACACACCTTCACCACCAACTTCAGCACAGCCCGGGGTAAACTTCAGCAGGCCATTCTGAAACTGATATTTTTGGGGGACAGGCCCCACACTGCGCAGGAGTTGTGGCGGGGTATTGAACAACAGACCGATCAGTGGTTTCTGCCGGTGGGCCTCAAGCCCGGCTTGGTGGTGTGCAATAATGGGCAAAATCTCGTCACAGCTCTGGCACATACCAAGCCTGGCGCATGTGCTGAATATGGTGGTGCAGAAGTTCATTCACAACTACCCCGACATGTCAGAGCAGCTGCATAAAGTGCTGGCCGTCTGTGCGCGCTTCCGGCGATCACATCTTGCTGCTGGTCACCTGTCTGCGCTACAGCGGAACTTCGGCCTTTCTGCTCACCGCCTCAAATGCGACATGCCCACCAGGTGGAACTCCACCTTGCACATGCTGGAGAGACTGTGCTAGCAGAAGCAGGCCATAGTGAAGTTTCAGCTGCAGCACGCACGTGTCAGTCGCACTGCGGAACAGCACCACTTCACCACCAATGATTGGGCCTCCATGCGAGACCTGTGTGCCCTGTTGCCGCGTTTCGAGTGCTCTACCAACATGGCCAGTGGCGATGACACTGGTATCAGCGTTACAATACCACTTCTATGTTTCCTTGAGAAAACGCTTAGGGCGATGATGGACGAGGAGGAGGAGGATGAGGGGTCATTTTTAGCACTTTCAGGCCAGTCTGTTAGAAGTGGCTCAGAGGGAGGTTTTTTGCAACAGCAGAGGCCAGGTACAAATGTGGCCAGCCAGGGCCCACTACTGGAGGACGAGTAGGACGAGGATGAGGAGGTGGAGGAGGATGAGGATGAAGCATGTTCACAGCGGGGTGGCACCCAACACAGCTCGGGCCCATCACTGGTGCGTGGCTGGGGGGAAACGGAGGACGATGATGATACGCCTCCCACAGAGGACAGCTTGTCCTTACCTCTGGGGAGCCTGGCACACATGAGCGACTACATGCTGCAGTGCCTGCGCAACGACAGCAGAGTTGCCCACATTTTAACATGTGCGGACTACTGGGTTGCCACCCTGCTGGATCCCCGCTACAAAGACAATGTGCCCACTTTACTTCCTGCACTGGAGCGTGATAGGAAGATGTGCGAGTACAAGCTCACATTGGTAGACGCGCTACTGACAGCGTTCCCAAATGTCACAGGGTAACAAGTGGAAGCCCAAGGCGAAGGCAGAGGAGGAGCGAGAGGTCGCCAACACAGCTGTGTTATGGCCAGCTCCTCTGAGGACAGGGTTAGCATGGCAGAGATGTGGAAAAGTTTTGTCACCACGCCACAGCTAACTGCACCACCACCTGATAGAGAACGTGTTAGCAGGAGGCAGCATTTCACTAACATGGTGGAACAGTACGTGTGCACACCCCTCTACGTAATGACTGATGGTTCGGCCCCATTCAACTTCTGGGTCTCCAAATTGTCCATGTGGCCAGAGCTAGCCTTTTATGCCTTGGAGGTACTGGCCTGCCCAGCGGCCAGCATTTTTCTGAACGTTTATTCAGCACGGCAGGTGGCGTCATTAATGACAAACGCAGTCGCCTGTCCACAGCCAAGGTGGACAAGCTGACATTCATAAAAATGAACTAGGCATGGATCTCACAGGACCTGTCCATCCCTTGTGCAGAATAGACATTTATAACTACCTCCCCTTAACCATATATTCTTTTACTCCAGGGCACTTCTTTATTGAATCCTATTTTTTTTAATTTTACCATTATTTTGCGGGGCTACCCAAAGTTGAATAAACCTCTCCTCCGTCTGGGTGCCAGGGGCCTAAATATCTGAAAGTGGCCTTCTCCATTGGTGGGTGACATGAAGCTTGATTCTCTGCTTTGGGACCTCTGTCTGGGTGCTGGGGCCTAAATAACTAAAAGTGGCCTTCTCCGTTGGTGGGTGACATGATGCCTCTTTTTTCTGCTATGGGACCTCTGTCTGGGTGTCAGGGCCATGCTTGCTGTCTTGGTGGCAGACATTTAACACTTTTTACTGTCTAATGACCTCCCCATTGTCTGGGTGTCAGGGGCCTAAATGTCATTTAATCATTTGTTGTCTTGGTGGGAGATATTAAACTCTGTTTACTATCATGACCGTTCCATTGTCTGGGTGTCAGGGGCCTAAATTTTACGTATTTGCTTGCTGTCTTGGTGGCAGACATTTAACACTTTTTACTGTCTAATGACCATTGTTTGGGTGTCAGGGGCCTAAATTTCACGTACTTGATTGCTGTCTTGGTGGCAGACATTTCACACTTTTTACTGTCTAATGACCGCCCCATTGTCTGGGTGTCAGTGGCCTATATTTCGTTTAATTGCTTGCTGTCTGGGTGAGAGACATTAAACTCGTTTTACTGTCAAATTGCCTCTCCTCTGTCTTGGTGTCAGGGCCCTACATAAATGATAATGGCCTGTTCCATTGCAGGTTGACCTGAGGCCTGTGTTGCTGTTACGGGCCGCTCTCCTCTTTGCGTGTGCCATGGCCCTGAGTCTGTGAATGAGGCCTGTGGCACTGCAGGCAGACATAAATCCTTTTTTGGCTGTGATGAGAACATCAACTCCCATAGCATTCCCACCTGATGCCACCCCACCCTCCTATTCCACCTCCTCCTCCTCCAAGTTGCCAATTGATATTGGTTCATTTTTATTTATTTTATTTTAGGTCATTTCCCTATCCACATTTGTTTGCAGGGGATTTATCTACATTTTTCTGCCTTTTGCAGCCCTCTAGCCCTTTCCTGGGCTATTTTACAGCCTTTTTAGGCTTAAATATGTGAACTCAGCCTTACATGTCAATGTTAGCACCAGGTATAAAGAACTGTACAGAGGCCCAAGATCCCACTATAGCGTGAAAGAGCGCCCTCCTTTTACACCAATTCACTGATTCCAAATAGATTTCTACAGAACCTGTTCTATTAAACACTTATACAAGTAGCCCCCCCCCCCTCTGATCCGTCGAAACAATAACCCCCAAAAAACGGATCCTATCTGTGGAGCATTAGCCTTCATTCGGCCAGCATTTAGTCAGTAATCCATTAGTATTGCTAAAGCCCCCCCAAAAAACAGGAGTGGATCCAAAGCAGAGATGACAATGAATATTTGTATGTCTTCTTTCTTTTATACCCACTTCTGCTTTTGGCTACCAAATCATAAGTCAATTCAGATGCAAAATAGGGACCATGTCATGCAGACCTTACAGCTGTTACATAGACAGGATCAGTTGTGTATCTCAATTTTCCTTCCTTCTGACAGATCAGAAGAAGGGTCAAATAAATGATTATGTCATCCAGGCTGAAAGGCAAAATAGTGGCCCTGTCATGAAGTGGGGAAGGTGGGAACAGCATTAGAAGTCCACAGAGTGGCCTTATGAAATAGTTGTGAGGTGGAAGCAGCATGAGGAGACGACAGAGTGGCCCAATGACAGAGTCTGGAAGTGGCAGCAGCATCAGAAGGAGGCCACAGAGTGGCACAATGACAGTGTGGAGGTGGCGGCAGCATCAGGAGAAGGCCACAGAGTGGCACAATGACAGTGTGGAGGTGCAGCAGCATCAGGAAGAGGCCATAGGGTGGCACAATGACAGTGTGGAGGTGGCAGCAGCAACAGCAGCATCAGGAGGCCACAGAGTTGCACAATGACATAGTGTGGAGGTGGCAGCAGCAGCATCAGGATGCCACAGAGTGGCACAATGACATAGTGTTAAGGTGGTCGCAGCAGCAGCATCAAGAGGGGGCCATAGGGTGGCACAATGACAGTGTGGAGGTGGCAGCAGCAGCATCATGAGGCTTTAGTGGTGAGGTGGCAGCAGATTTAGTGTTGGTGTGGCACCATGGATGATCAAGTCTGATGCATCAAGCATTGGTGGGTGGAAATCCTGGCTGATCCACACCTAATTCATCTTGACAAAGGTCAGTCTTTCCACATTTTGCGTGGACAGGTGAGTTCTTCTTGGGGTAACTATGGCCGCTGCCGCACTAAACACCCGCTCTGATGCCACACTACTGGCCAGGCAGCACAGATTTTCCAGGGCAAACTCTGCCAGTTTTGGCCACAAATCCAGTTTGGCTGCCCAGTAGTCCAGCGGATGTTCAATGCGGGGTGGCAGGGAACTGTTTGAACCTGTTGGTTCATGTCCTGCTCCAGGTCTTGCTGCTGCTGCTTGTGAGTAGTTTCTTCACTAGGCCAGTGAAGAAAGCTGCTCATCAGCGACTCTAGACTCAAGTTGCTGCTGATGGAGTTGCTCCTACCCCCCACTCTGCCACAGCAGGCATAGCAGCGCAGAGGGCCCCCCGGTCAGACCTGCGAGAGGATGGACGATGGCGTAGATAGACAGTGGCCAACTGACTACATAGGATGTCTCTATAGTAGTTTAGTTTGTCCTCCCTCTCAGCGGGTGTAAAAAAAGGCCCTCATTTTGGACCCGTAGCGAGGGTCCAAAAAGGTGGATAGCCAGAGGTCATCCCTCTGCCGAATGGTGACAGTTCGGCTGTCACTACGCAAGCAAGTGAGCATGCATAGGGCCATTTGTGCAAGTGACTCGGAGGGACTCCCTGCCTCCATCTCCACTGCATACTGCCAAGGTGTGTCTGGGTCCTCTGCCTCGTCTTTCTCATCACCCTGTAGCTCCTCTGGCTGCTCCTGCTCCTCTTTTCCTGTCACCTGTGTGTAAAAACCACCCATTTCACTACACATTGCTTGTGCTCCAATGTCCTCCTCCTCTTCCAGTTCAGTCCCCACAGGGCTCATATGGCCACGAGATCAAGGGCCACTTCTCCAGTCCCCTTACCAAACAGATTTACCAGCATCTGTTCCAGGACATGAAGCAGTAGAATGACGTTGTTCATCCTGTAGTCCTGGCAAATGACAAATAACGTGGTCTCCTCAAAGGGCCTGAGCAAACGGCAGATGTCACGCATGAGCTGCCACTGGCTGACATTGAAGTTACATTGGGGAGTACTCCTGTCCGCTTGGATCATCAAGAAATCGTTTATGGCCTTTCTCTGTTAGTATAGTAGGTCCAACATATGGAGGGTGGAATTCCAACGGGTGGAAACATCACATATCAGCCTATGTTGGGGGAAGCCGTTCTGTCGCTGCAGCTCAAGGAGGGTGTGCTTTGCGGTGTGTCTACTTAGAACATATAACTGCACCGCTGAACGGCAAATAATATATTGTGAGACGGGACTACTCAGACAGTCTCTTTTCAGGGTTTATTAGGCACACAGTACAGCACAGGATTGCTTTCTCCAAATAACAGAACAGTCCAAATGAAATAACAAAAGACGATGATACAGGCTTCTCACCAGCTGCAGTTTTTCTCCCAGCAATTCCTCACTGCCAAGAGGTTTGGTTCAGTCTTCCTCTCAGACCACAACACTCTCTGGCACGACACTCTCTGGCACGACACTCTCTGGCAGAGTGTCTTTTAAAATCACCCTCCCACCTGTGTATGGCGGTAACACCCGGGATGGAGTAGGGGAGAGACCTTCCCACCCAAGCTCTTCAGTCACTCCTAAATCCCGGACCCAAATTCCAGCTACCACCAACTCAGTAATCTACCACCACTGGTCGCAACTTACCTCCGGGATTTACATCACTGAGCGTAGCAGCCTCAGTGACACAACCATCTATGATGTCACCCACTGCATGCTTACAATATATTTATTTTTTTGCCACTAATATACGCCACAAAAGACTTTAGAAGATATAACTGCACTGCAGAACAGCAAATAATATATATTTTTTTGCCACTAATAAACGCCAAAAAGGGCTTTAGACCATATAACTGCACCACTGAACGACAAATAGACCCTTACTTTTTTCAATTTATACAAGCCACAAAAGGCTTTAGAACATGTAACTGCACTGCTGAACGGCAAAAAATATATATTTTTTTGGCAACTAATGCACGCCAAAAAGGGCTGAAATTTTCTCACTTCACCACACAAGGGCAAATACTTTTTGTGTGCCACTTAGACATGCCAAAAAGGGCTTTCGAACATATAACTGCACCGCTGAACATCATATACCGTATTTTTCGCCCTATAAGACACACCTGCCCAGACGCAACTAGGTTTTTAAGGAGGAAAATAAAAAAAAATATTTTGAACCAAAAGGTGTGCTTTTGGTGGGTTTTGAACTAATGGCGGTCTGTGGATGATGCACTGTTATAGGGATCTGTGGATGACACTATTATGGAGGGGATCTATGGATGACGCACTGTTATGGGTGATCTGTGGATGGCACTGTTATGGGGGTCTGTGGATGACACTATTATGAAGATCTGTGGATGGCACTGTTATGGGGATCTGTGGATGGCACTGTTATAGGGATCTGTGGATGGCACTGTTATGGGGGGATCTGTTGATGACACTGTTATGGTGGAATCTGTGGATGACACATTTTTAGCATCTTATGTGTCATCCACAGATTCCCCCCATAGCAGTGTCCCTGTGCAATAGTGAATGACCCCCAATACAGGGGTTCTATTACAGTGGGCCCCTCTTACTGTAGTATTCACACTTAACCTGTAGCAATGGGCACTTTGTTATAATAGCAATTCATTGCAGCATTAGAAAAATCCACATAGTACAGCACTCACTTCAAACTCTGTAGCAGGCAGGCCGGGCGGGCGGCGGCAGCGTAACGTCACTCACTACGTCAAGCGCCTGCTCCGCCTGCTTTATTCATAATGTGGGAGGAGCAGGCGCGTGACGTAGTGAGTAACGTTACGCTGCCGCCGCCCACCCGGCCTGCCTGCTACGGAGTTTGAAGTGAGTGCTGTACTACGTGGATTTCTCTATTGCTGCAATGAATTTCTAGTATAACAAAGCTCCCATTCCTACAAACTAGATATGAATACTACAGTGAGCGGGGCCTGGTGTAATAGAATACAGTGACTGCACCGGGCCCCGCTGCCATTCTAATATCACTTGCCGGCCCCCAGCCCCTCCTCTCTCCCCGCTGATACACCTCCAGCCGCGCTGTGCAGCATTGCGGCCAGCGATGTATCAGTGTTAAATAGCCGCATTCACCCCATAAGACGCACTGCCATTTCCCTCCCACTTTTGGGGGGGGGAAAAGTGTGTCTTATAGGGCAAAAAATTTGAGTTCAGCGAACACCATGAAGTTCGGGTTTGCCGGGTTCGGCTGAACTTTGTCACAAAGTTCGAGTTTGGGACCCGAACTTAACCCGAACTTGACCCTAAACCCAATTTAAGTCAATGGAGACCATAACTTTGGGGCACTAAAATGGCTCTAGAAGAGTTATAGAAAGGGCTAGAGGGCTGCAAAAGGCAGCAAAATGTGGGTAAGAGCATGACAAGTGCCCTGCAAACAAATGTGGATAGGGAAATGACTTTAAATAAAATACATAAAAATTAAAAATAATAATCTTGAACTTGGAGGAGGAGGTCCATATGGACTAGGAGGTTGAGGAGGCGGTGGACGTGGCGGTGTAGGTGGAAGTGGCGTTGGAGGTGGAGGTCACAAAACAGTGTGGAATATATAAAATAAAACAAAGAGAAAGTGCGCTGGAGTATAACCATGGCTGTGTAAAAAGTCCTGTGGGATCCGTGCCTGGTTCATTATTAGCTGTGGACAGGCTACTGCGCTTGTCTGTGTTAACGCCCTCTGCCATGCTAAATACACGTTCAGACAATACACTGGCTGCAGGCCAGCACCTCAAAGGCGTAAAGGGCAAGCTCAGACCATGTGCCCAATTTGGAGACCCAGAAGTTGAATGGGGCAGACCCATCAATCAGTACGTGTAGGCGTGTGCACACATACTTTTCCACCATGTTGCTGAAATGCTGCCTCCTGCTAAGACATTGCATATAACCTGGTAGTGTTGGTTGTTGTGGCGTGGTGACAAAGCTTTTCCACATTTCTGCCATGCTAACCCTGCCTTCTGAGGTGCTGGCAGTGCCCCGGCTGCATTGTCGACCTCTTCCTACTCCTCTGCCTTTGCCTTTTGCTTCCACTAAGCCTCCGCTGTCAGGGGGGAATGGCATCAGCAGCGTGTCTACCAGCATGCGCTTGTAGTCGCACACCTTCCGATCACGCTCCATCAAGGGAATTAAGGAAGGCAGGTTGTCCTTGTAACTGGGATCCAGCAAGGTAGCCACCCAGTAATCAGCACAAGTTAGAATGTGGGTAAATCAGCGGTCTTTGCGCAGGCACTGCAGCATGTAGTCGCTCATGTGTGCCAGGCTACCCAAACGCAACGACAAGCTTTCCTCTGTGGGAGGTGTATCGTCTGTTCCTCCTCATCCTCCCCCTCCTCCTAATCCTCCAGAACTGTGCCCTGGCTGGACAATTGTGTACCTGGCCTATGTTGGTGCAGAAACCCACCCTTTGAGCCACTTGTAAATGACTGGCCTGATAACCGTGGAAATGATCCGTCTTCCTCCTCCTCTTCCTCCTGTGCTACGTCCACTTCCATCATTGCCAAAAGCGGTTTTTCAAGGAGACATAGAAGTGGGATAGTAATGCTGGGAATGGCGTCATCGGCACTGGCCATGTTGGTGGAGTAGTCGAAACAGTGCAATAAGGCACACAGATCTCGCATGGAGGCCCACTCAGTGGCAGTGAAGTGGTGCTGTTCCGCAGAGCGACTTACCCATGGTGCTGCAGCTTAAACTCCACTATCGCCTGCTGCTGCTCGCACAGTCTCTCCAGCATGTGCAAGGTGGAGTTCCACCTTGTGGGCACGTCACATATGAGGCGGTGAGCGGGATGGCCGAAGTTATGCTGCAGCGCAGACAGGCGAGCAGCAGCAGGGTGAGAATTCTGAAAGCGCGTACAGATGGCCCACACTTTCTGCAGCAGCTCTGAAATATTGAGGTAGTTTTTCAGGAATCTCTGCACCACCAAATTCATCACATGCACCAGGCAAGGGATGTGCGTCAAACCGGCTAGGCCCAGAGCTGCTACGAGACCTCGCAGATTATCGCACACCACCAGGCCAGGCTTGAGGCTCAGTGGCACCAACCACTCATCGATCTGTTCAGGGGCGTAGCTATAGGCTCATGGGCCCTGGTGCAAGAGTTCAGTTTGGGCCCCCCCCCCATCCCCCGCCCCCTACCCTCAATGCCGTTTCATAACACCACCAGACCCCTGTACGCCTAATGGCAGAACTAAAATCTCACAGAGAAAATACATTTTGATCCAATAAGTGCATAATAATAAGGATGCCATTTAAAAGTAGTAAAAGTTCTTATTTTTTATTGAAAATATAAAATCTGAGTGAGATAAAGTGTAGTGGCACGATTACGCACAGTGGCAGACCTAGGAGCAGAGAAAAATGTGTGTAGTTAGTATTGTTAATAGTATTTGAAACTGCTCACTTTAATGTATGATATAAAAAACCTCCCTCTAAGACCACCCCTTGTGCTGACCAGATTTCTTCAAATAAATGTTCAGTGAAATCATATAAAGTACTAATGTAAACAGTAAAACAAAAACGTACCGTCAAGAAATCTGTAAGTTCAATATAGACAGCAGCCTGTGATCGTCTACATTCTCAATCTTCTCAAAGCAGCCATTAACTGGAAACTAAATTAACCTGTAAATTGAAGGATAATAATTAGCATGTGGAATGGATCAATATTCATAAAGTAATTTGGTCAGTCAAAGAAAGTGATGCTTACTGGTAACTTGAACGAGGTGAACAGTGTTGTTGCCATGATCAAACTTTGATAAACTCCTAAACAGTCAACAAAACAGGCAAACTGAACAAGTAAAGTTGAACAGTCGTCCTATGGAAAGAAGAATTACAATTAATACTGGATAATTATATATAGTAGACAATTAAAAATTTGTAAGCATCTGCCATGGCTTTCACTATACACAGAACCAATCAACCATGTATGTGTATCTATGAGAGTGTTTTATAAATGCTATATTGCTTTAAAATTTATTTTTACTGTAGTCATCTCTATGAAATACACATCTATGTTTAGGGTTTTATCCTGTGGATTCGAGCTAAGCAGATGCTGTACAAATATATCAACCTGAACCATGCAACAGATTAATGAACCAAAACCTTGCAACATAATTCAACATGAACCGAAAACGAGTTAGTAGGAACCATTTAACTAGTTGAAACTGAAAACTTCGAAACAAAAACTGGTAACTCTGAACTGGCAAACTTTATACTCACAATCCTACTAAAATGTTTGTCTCCGTGCTTTTGCCTCAGAAAACTTGTCAATCATGCTCTGGATATCAAGTTTCTTGGCCTTCTCGTTTTCGACACTTAGTAGGGCTAGATGACTTAATCTCTGTTGAGACATTGTGCTCCTGAGATAATTTTTGATCAATTTCAACTTTGAAAATGATCTCTCTGCTGATGCGACTGTGACGGGTAGTGTGAGAAAGAGAAGAAGAGCTATGCAGGCGTCCGGTAGAGTGGAAGACAATCCAGTGTTATCAACCATCAGAACTATGGCTAGATCTCGAACAGATGAAGATTTTTTGATATCTTGTAGAAGTGCTGACCGGAAACTTAGCAGCTGGCCAGGAAAATCATTAGATAAATCATCCTGGTACAAGTTTTGCAATGTTGTTGCTTCTTTAAAGATGGCATCATCTGATTCGTTAGAAAGTGTTGTAGGCTGAAGAATTCTGAATCTTTGTAGAACATTATTCATGGCAATAAACCTATTTTGTAGCTGACTTATGGCAATATCCAAACACCGGTAAAAAACTGTAGCTTTGAATCTTTCTTCGGGGTCTTGTAGCCTTTCATCCAAACACAGCTCATCAAAGTGTCGTTTCACTTTCCTGACTCGTTTATTTTCAAATTTCGCTTGAATGCCCCATTTGTCCGCTAGAGAAACTGATGTCTGTTTAGCTTCTTCATAATTATCTCGGAAGTTGCTGAGAACTTGAGTAGCATTGTGTAATAGTTTGGTTGCATTAGACAGATCCATGTCTTTTGACTGCAGCATTTTAGAAACTGAATTAATATTTTCTAAAATTTTGGCTTGCAGGACTAGTATTAAAATAAACTGGAAGGCCTCCAGTTTTGCCTTCAATGCATTAGCCTCATCTCTCTCTTTTGGCTTGGTTGAAATGATAACAATTTTTGACAAAGCTTGTAAAATATCAGAAAACCTAAACCGTAGTGCTAGCACTGAGTCATATCGAGAGGCCCATCTTGTTGGGCAAAGCTGCTTTAATGTTAGGGAGGATTCAGAGGTAAAGGATGCTAAAAATGCCCATCTCTTCACACTTTCACCAAAGAAAGTATACAACGACTGAACGGTGTCAAAAAAATTTGAAATTTCGGTAATATTTGAAACTGCATCCTGCAAAACTAAGTTGAGGTTATGGGCAGCACAATGTATGTAAAGAGCATTCTTTTCTTTCTTCAGAATGCGCGTCTGTACACCTGTGTAAATGCCACTCATGGTGGCAGCTCCATCATAGCCCTGGCCTCGGCATTTTGATAAATCCAGACCTCTCTTTTCTATGGATTCTATAATCGTTTTTCAAGGCCAGCTGCTGTTTGATCATCAACACATTGGAAACCTAGAAATGCCTCTTCTATTCTAATACCGGTTGGCCTAAGGTTTTCATCTCTCTCAATAATTACATATCTAAACACTTGGCTTAATTGATCAATTTTTCCAATGTCTTGGGTGGTATCCATAATTATGGAATAAAACTGTGCTTTCCGGATTTCAGAAACAATCTCCTCCTCCACTTTATTTGCGAGAAGACTTATCAGTTCATTCTGTATTTGTGGACTGAGATATTTTACTGTTCCTTGGGGCCTCTGCAAAAGGTCCTTTAGTACAGTATCATACTCCGCTAGTAACTCAATTATAGTGAGGAAATTGCCATTGTTTACCTCCCTAACTTTTCCCTGTGACCACGAAAAGCAAGGTTGGCCATAGCCATTGTTAATGTAACATTAACAATTCTATGTAAAGCTTGTCTCCAAAATGTAGTCTCTCTTCTTATTTGTTTTTCATTTTCCTCATCTATGGTTTTGTGACGTCTCCATTGGTCATAAATTATACAGGCGTCTATGTGGGATTGACTGGTTTCATGTATCTGTATTTTTGCTGACAATCTTTGCCACTTTTGTATACCTTTTGCCCATGCTGGTTCAAATCCCTGTTTCTTACGATCTCCAAACAACCAGCAAGGCTCACAATAGGCTGCATTAAGTTTGGGAGAATAACAAAGCCAAGTAACAGGTATTCTAAGGCCTGTTTTAGTGACTCTCTCATAGAAACTTGCCGAGAAACACCTTTGGTCTTTTTCATCTCGAGGGAATGGGCCTTTAGGTCTACATGGACCATTACTTATAATAAACCTTTTCAGATTTCCATCTTGAATGGTAATCGGGTAATGGCCTCTGTCTGTTACATGCTCCTCTGCTAGACAATGTTCTATAAGGCTGGACTGTGTCATTGACTCTGACACAGGCTGACTTTCTAACTGTTCCTCTGTACTTGTGCTACAACCTTCATCTAGACTTGATACACTCTGCAATGGTGTCTGCACACTACTGCCTGGACTTACATTTACATTCTCTGTTGATAAAGTTTCTTCATTTATACTGTGAGAAGCAGAGGATGTACTTGCTTCTCCAGGTATTTTAAAGAAACTACTTATTTTTGTAAGTTTGGCAGATTTCTCCTTTTCCTCCCTTTGCTTTTTGCGTTTTTGAGCGCCACTCATATGGTGAGACATGATGCAGATGTCGATAATTAGTTCTGTCAAAAATACACACAATTTTATACTGTGTAACAACCACATCTCTGGTGCAATAATACCTATACTATCTATAATAAAGTGTCATATGTACAGTTGAGCAAACCTTATTGCGGATGCAAGAAGGGGGACATGGTGTCACGAACCCTAAGTTTGCATGTGCAATTTACTGGTGTGGTGTGTTGGCTTACCTAAGTTACAGATGCAGTTGGAGCAGACTGAAATCCTTGAGGTGCTGAAGAGGATTTTGATTGGAGAATCGATCGCCTGACAGCACAAGATGGCTGTTAAAAGAAAAACAGTGGTTACTTGCTGTGCATTGATGTAAGGCCCGGTGAAGAAACCCCTCCGCCACCCCTTTATATATCACTGTGTTTGTATAGGTTCACACCGTGGCCAAATATTCCAAATAAGAGGGTGGCTTCGCTGGTACTTACCTGCAGATAAAGTAAGGGAGCAGCTGGGCACCTTGAACACTTTAGAGAGAGTAGCTATCAGCAGATCTATATACTGGAACAAGCTTTCTTCTCCTGTAGAAAGAATGACATTAGGTTATGCAATGCTAGTTAGAGATGATTCTGCATAAATTGCTATTTGGAAATATGAAATGATTGAAAGTTTGTAATCTACACTGCAAGGAAGGTAACAATCCGTTTTGCAGAATATATCTCCAATATATAAAAGAAATCCACTGTACATTTCATACATAAGGATGTATGCCATCACCGGGTGTGGAGCACAAATCCTGTTAGTATATGTTAGTTAGCTTTATGACAGTGAGATATGATAGGACTGTGTACAGACTGCTATCAGCACAGGTGCCTGTCACACAGAAGACCTAGTGACTGGGAGCAGACGGGTCAGACAGATAGAACAGCATTCTTTTGTGTGACCGGCACTGACGCTGATAGCAGTGTGTACACAGTCCTATCATATCTCTCCTATAAAGCTAAACTAACAGAAATGTACAGTGGATTTCTTTTATATATCTGTATATTCTGCAACACAGATCGTTAACTTCCCATGGCTCCACACCTGGAGATGACATACTGCCATATATATGAAACTTACATACTGCTTTCAGCACAGGTGCCAGTCACACAGTAGAATGATGCCCTATCTGTTTGACCACTCTGCTCAGCCACTAGCTCAGACCCATGGCCCGCTGTAGGCACTCTCTGGCAGTGGCAGCATAGTGACTCACTCAGACTTGTTATGTCCCCTCGCTCGGACCTTATGCTCAAAGTATTGTGATACAGATGCAGAGTAATAACACCATATAGTGTCCAGATAATATGCAGTACTCATAATACCTGCCACAAAGTTCCTTTCAATGATGCTAATCAGTGCCCAAAAAATATCACCATTGCGTGCGCTGTCTCAGGATACATACACACGACTTCAATTGGTCAGCAAAAAATGCTGATAGTTCATCCGTTTGTGTTTTGTGTCCATTGTCAGTGTTGTGCATGTCCTACTTTTTTCTCATTTGCGAATGGGATAGGCATTTATTACAAGTAGAGTTGAGCGAACACCTGGATGTTCGGGTTCGACGAGTTCGGCCGAACTTTCGAAAAATGTTCGGGTTCGGGATCCGAACTCGACCCGAACTTCATCCCGAACCCGAACCCCATAGAAGTCAATGGGGACCCGAACTTTTGGGCACTAAAAAGGCTGTAAAACACACCCGGAAAGGGCTAGAGGGCTGCAAAAGGCAGCAAAATGTAGTTAAATCCCCTGCAAACAAATGTAGATAGGGAAATGATGAGTTAACATAAAATAAATAAAAATTAAACAATATTAATTGGAGTGAGGTCCCATAGCACAGAATCAGGCTTCAAGTCACCCACCAATGGAGAAGGTCACTTACTATTATTTTGACTACAGCACCCAGACAAAGGAGAGAGGTCCCACAGCAGAGAACCAGGCATCATATCACCCACCACAGGAGTAGGCCACCATTTAGTTACTTTGACCCCTACACCCAGACGGAGGAGAGAGGTTACACAGCAGAGAATCAGGCATCATATCAACCACCACAGGAGAAGCCACCATTTAGTTACTTTGACCCCTGCACCCAGGAAGAGGAGAGAGGCCCCACAGCACATATTCTGGCATCATATCAGCCACCACAGGAGAAGCCACCATTGAGTTACTTTGACCCCTGCACCCAGGAAGAGGAGAGAGGCCCCACAGCACATATTCTGGCATCATATCAGCCACCACAGGAGAAGCCACCATTTAGTTACTTTGACCCCTTCACCCAAACAGAGGAGAGAGGTTCCACATCAGAGAATCAGGCATCATATCAACCACCACAGGAGTAGGCCACAATTTAGTTTATTTGACCCTGCACCCAGGAAGAGGAGAGAGGCCCCACAGCACATATTCTGGCATCATATCACACACCACAGGAGAAGGCCTCTTTCAGTGATTTAGGCCTTTGGACCCAGACAGAGGAGAGAGGTCCCACAGCAGAGAACCAGGCATCATATCACCCACCACAGGAGTAGGCCACCATTTAGTTACTTTGACCCCTACACCCAGACGGAGGAGAGAGGTTACACAGCAGAGAATCAGGCATTTAGATCACCCACCACAGGAGTAGGCCCCAATTTAATGGGACCCCGGCAACCATGTCAGATGGCACAACCATCAGCTTCATATCAATCAGCACAGGAGAAGGCGACTTTGAAAGACTTTGACCCCTACACCCAGACGGAGGAGAGAGGTTTCACAGCAGAGAATCAGGCATTTAGATCACCCACCACAGGAGTAGGCCCCCATTGAATCAGACCCTGGCAACCATGTCAGATGGCACAACCATCAGCTTTATATCAATCAGCACAGGAGAAGGCGACTTTGAAAGACTTTGACCCCTACACCCAGATGGAGGAGAGAGGTTTCACAGCAGATAATCAGGCATCATATCAACCACCACAGGAGAAGCCACCATTTAGTTACTTTGACCCCTGCACCCAGGAAGAGGAGAGAGGCACCACAGCACATATTCTGGCATCATATCAGTCACCACAGGAGAAGCCACCATTGAGTTACTTTGACCCCTGCACCCAGGAAGAGGAGAGAGGCCCCACAGCACATATTCTGGCATCATATCACCCACCACAGGAGTAGGCCACCATTTAGTTACTTTGACCCCTACACCCAGACGGAGGAGAGAGGTTACACAGCAGAGAATCAGGCATTTAGATCACCCACCACAGGAGTAGGCCACCATTGAATCAGACCCCGGCAACCATGTCAGATGGCACAAGCATAAGCTTTATATCAATCAGCACAGGAGAAGGCGACTTTGACAGACTTTGACCCCTACACCCGGACGGAGGAGAGAGGTTTCAAAGCAGAGAATCAGGCATTTAGATCACCCACCACAGGAGTAGGCCCCAATTTAATGGGACCCCGGCAACCATGTCAGATGGCACAACCATCAGCTTCATATCAATCAGCACAGGAGAAGGCGACTTTGAAAGATTTTGACCCCTTCACCCAAACAGAGGAGAGAGGTTCCACATCAGAGAATCAGGCATCATATCAATCACCACAGGAGTAGGCCACAATTTAGTTTATTTGACCCCTGCACCCAGGAAGAGGAGAGAGGCCCCACAGCACATATTCTGGCATCATATCACACACCACAGGAGAAGGCCTCTTTCAGTGATTTAGGCCTTTGGACCCAGACAGAGGAGAGAGGTCAGAGATTAGCTTCATATCCCCCAGCACAGCAGAAGACCGCTTTATTTGACTTAGGCCTCAGCACCCAGACAGAAGACAGAGGTAGCATGGCAGAGGTTATGGCTTCATGTCACCCGTTAGTTTAACCGGCCACTTTCATCTGGTTAGGCCCCGGCGCCCAGACAGAGAAGAGTTTCATTCAACTGTGGGTTTCATAAAATTTGTATCAAATAAAGAAGTGGCCCGTAGCACAACAAGACATGTTTTAGGCAGTTAATAAGGACTACTCTGCACAAGGGAGGGACAGGTCCTGTGGGATCCATGCCTGGTTCATCTTTATGAAGGTCAGCTTGTCCACGTTGGCTGTGGACAGGCGGCTGCGCTTGTCAGTAATGACGCCCCTGCCGTGCTGAATACGCGTTCAGATAAAACGCTGGCCGCCGGGCAGGAAAGCACCTCCAAGGCATAACATGCTAACTCTGGCCACGTGGACAATTTCGAAACCCAGTAGTTGAATGGGGCCGAACCATCCGTCAGGATGTGGAGGGTGTGCAGACATACTGTTCAACCATGTTAGTGAAATGCTGCCTCCTGCTAACACGTTCCGTATCAGGTGTCGGTGCAGATAGCTGTGGCGTGGAGACAAAACCTTTCCACATTTCTGCCATGCTAACCCTGCCCTCAGATGAGCTGGCCGTGACACAGCTGCGTTGGCGACCTCTTGCCACTCCTCTGCCTTCACCTTCAACCTGTTCCCCTGTGACATGTGGGAATGCTCTCAAGAGCGCCTCTATCAGCGTAGCGCTTGTACTCGCGCATCTTACGGTCGCGCTCCAGTTCAGGAATTAAAGTGGGCACATTGTCTTTATACCGGGATCCAGCAGGGTGGCCACCCAGTAGTCTGCACACGTTAAAACGTGGGCAACTCTGCTGTCGTTGCGCAGGCATTGGAGCATATATTCGCTCATGTGGGCCAGGCTACCCATGGGTAAGGACAAGCTGTCCTCTGTGGGAGGCGATCGTCATCGTCCACCGTATCCCCCAGCCACGCACCAGTGATGGGCCTGGGCTGCCACCCCGCTGTGAACTTGCGCCATCCTCGTCCCCTCCACCTCCTCCTCCTCATCCTCCTCGTCCTCCAGTACAGTGCCTTGGCTGGCGACTAGTGAACCTGTCCTCTGCTGCTTAAACAAACCTCCCTCTGAGCCACTTCGAACAGACTGGCCCGAAAGTGTTAGAAACGAGCCCTCATCCTCCTCCTCCTCCTCCACCTGGGCCACCTCCTCTAACATCATTGCCCTAAGTGTTTTCTCAAGGAGACATAGAAGTGGTATTGTAACGCTGATAACAGTGTCATCGCCACTGGCCATGTTGGTGGAGTACTCGAAACAGCGCAGCAGGGCACACAGGTCTCGCATGGAGGCCCAATCATTGGTGGTGAAGTGGTGCTGTTCGGCAGTACGACTGACGCGAGCGTGCTGCAGCTGAAACTCCACTATGGCCTGCTGCTGCTCGCACAGTCTCTCCAGCATGTGCAAGGTGGAGTTCCACCGGGTGGGCACGTCGCATATGAGGCGGTGAGCGGGAAGGCCGAAGTTCCGCTGTAGCGCAGACAGGCGAGCAGCGGCAGGATGTGAACGGCGGAAGCGCGCACAGACGGCCCGCACTTTATGCAGCAGCTCTGACATGTTGGGGTAGTGGTGAATGAACCTCTGCACCACCAAGTTCAGCACATGCGCCAGGCAAGGGATGTGCGTCAAACCGGCTAGTCCCAGAGCTGCCACGAGATTTCGCCCATTATCGCATACCACCAGGCCTGGCTTGAGGCCCACCGGCAGAAACCACTCGTCGGTCTGTTGTTCAATACCCCGCCACAACTCCTGCGCGGTGTGGGGCCTGTCCCCAAACATATGAGTTTCAGAATGGCCTGCTGACGCTACCCCGGGCTGTGCTGAAGTTGGTGGTGAAGGTGTGTGGCTGACCGGATGAGCTGGTGGAAGCAGTGGAGGAGGAAGCCGAGTAGGAGGAGGAGGCTACAGGAGGCAGAGAATGATGCCCTGCGATCCTAGGGGGCGGAAGGACGTGCGCCAAGGAACTGTCCGCCGGGGCCCAGCCGCCACTACATTCATCCAGTGTGCAGTTAGTGAGATATAGCGTCCCTGGCCGTGCTTACTGGTCCACGTATCTGTGGTTAGGTGGACCTTGCCACAAATGGCGCTGCGCAGTGCACACTTGATTTTATCGGACACTTGCATGTGCAGGGAAGGCACGGCTGTCTTGGAGAAGTAGTGGCGGCTGGGAACCACATACTGCGGGACAGCCATGGCCATCAGCTGTTTGAAGCTGTCTGTGTCCACCAGCCGGAATGACAGCATTTCAAAGGCCAGCAGTTTAGAAATGCTGGCGTTCAGGCCAAGGGCTCGAGGGGGACTCGGGGAATTTGCGCTTCCTCTCTAAGGTTTGAGATATTGAGAGCTGAACGCTGCTGTGTGATATAGTGGAGACGCTAGTTGACGGTGGCGGTGGTGGTGGTGTCGGTGGCACATCCTCTGTTTGCTGCTCGGCAGGTGGCAACATTCCTCTCGAGGCGGAAGCCGAGGCAGCAGCGGTAGAGGGAGCAGGGGAGCCTCAGCGAGTGCCTGGTTTTTAAGGTGTGTACCCCACTGCAGTTCATGCTTTGCATGTAGATGCCTGGTCATGCAGGTTGTGCTGAGGTTCAGAACGTTAATGCCTCGCCTCAGGCTCTGATGGCAGAGCGTGCAAGTCACTCGGGTCTTGTCGGTAGGACATTGTTTAAAGAAGTGCCATGCCAGGGAACTCTTTGAAGCTGCCTTTGTGGGGCTGGGTCCCTGTTGGCGATGTCCAGTAGCAGGCGAACTCTGGGGCGGCGGCTCGTCTGCTTTGGCCCCCTGCTCCCTCTTTGGCTTCGCTGTTGTCTCAGTCTCACCACTACCTCTTCCTCTGAACTGTGAAAGTCATCGCCACGACCTTCAGTCCATGTGGGGTCTAAGACCTCATCGTCCTCTGCATCGTCTTCCACCCAGTCTCCCTCCCTGACCTCCTCCTGTTCAGTCTGCACACTGCAAAAGACGCGGCAGTGGGCACCTGTGTTTCGTCATCATCAGAGACGTGCGGACTCCGATGAGGTGGTATTCCCATGTCCTCTTCATCTGGAGACATAAGTGGTTGTGCGTCAGTGCATGGTATGTCTTCCTCCACTGGGGAAGGGCTAGGTGGACGCCCCTGGGAAACCCTGAAAGCAGAGTCTTCAAACAGAAGAAGAGACTGCTGCATAACTTGTGGCTCAGACCGTTTCCCTGATATGCTTGGGGGTGATGTGACAGACTGATGGGCTTGGTTTTCAGGTGCCACCTGTGCGCTTTCCGCAGAAGACTGGGTGGAAGACCATGTGGTGAACGTGCTGGAAGCGCTGTCGGCCACCCAATCGATTATTGCCTGTACCTGCTCAGGCCTTACCATCCTAAGAGCGGCATTGGGCCCCACGAGATATTGCGGTACATTCTGCCGGCTAGTTGAGGGAGTTCGTTCCCTACTGTGTGCGCCTGGGGCCGAACGGCCACGTCCTCTACCAGCAACAGAGGCTCCACGGACACCACCACGACCGCGTCCTCGTCCCTTAATAGTATTTTTCTTCATTGTTGCGATTCAACTCGCACCACAATGAAATATATTATTTTTATAAGCAAAATCCCCTCACTGGAATACTTTCAGTCTTTTGACTGTATGGATTACAGATGGAATGACTGTTATATGTGAGTACCGCTTTCTTTGACAGATTCTAGTATGGGTACATATATGTTTTCCCAACCCCAGCACATTAGTTTGCTAATTCCAGATGTATGAAACGCAGGCCTAACTGTATCTAGTATATTGAACGCCAGATAAACTAACTTGGCCTTTTTAAATAAAAAAATTCCCTCACTGGAATACTTTCAGTCTTTTGACTGTATGGATTACAGATGGAATGACTGTTATATGTGAGTACCGCTTTCTTTGACAGATTCTAGTATGGGTACATATATGTTTTCCCAACCCCAGCACATTAATTTGCTAATTCCAGATGTATGAAACGCAGGCCTAACTGTATCTAGTATATTGAACGCCAGATAAACTAACTTGGCCTTTTTAAATAAAAAAATTCCCTCACTGGAATACTTTCAGTCTTTTGACTGTATGGATTACAGATGGAATGACTGTTATATGTGAGTACCGCTTTCTTTGACAGATTCTAGTATGGGTACATATATGTTTTCCCAACCCCAGCACATTAGTTTGCTAATTCCAGATGTATGAAACGCAGGCCTAACTGTATCTAGTATATTGAACGCCAGATAAACTAACTTGGCCTTTTTAAATAAAAAAAATTCCCTCACTGGAATACTTTATGGCTTTTCACTGTATGGATTACAGGTGGACTGGTATTAGTAGGGGTGACACAAGCACACCCAAGTCCCTGATGTAGGATTTCTATGGCACAGACCACTATTACAAGTGATTAATGGACGTTGGGAGAGATTGTGCTGCAGCACTAGTCCCAAGATGGCCGCCGCCTATCAGCCCAGTAACATGTGCCACAAAATGGTCTGCACAACCTTTAAAAAAATAGCCTTGGACTGTGCTGCTAAATCGCTATTGGTCTGAATCCCAGGTGTAGATGTCTGACTTGTTTGGAGCTTTGGAATGCACACTGTGGCAGCTTCTGCTGCAGCACTACAAGTCGCAAAATGGCGGCCGGCGGTCAGCCCAGGTACATGTGGATGGAAAAATCACTCTGGCCACTCTAAAAATAGCCAATCCCTATCAAAAAGCAGCTCAGCTGCAGTTGTTCAGATGAATCACAGGTGGAGGAGAGAAGTATTCAATTATCCCTGCCTATTCTCGCCCTAGCATCAGCTGCGTCTATCCCTGTTCTATTCACATCGGGAGTGAGCACGTCCCGACGTGCGCACAAGCTTATAAAGAGGCTGAGTCACATGCTGCACTCGGCCAATCACAGCCTTGCCAATAGTAGGCATGGCTGCGATGGCATCTTAGGGCAAGTAGTATGATGCATGTTGATTGGCTGCTTTGCAGCCTTTCAAAATGCGCCTAAATACATGCCGAACGACGAACCCGAACCCGAACTTTTTTGAAAATGTCCGGGTTCGGGTCCGGGTCCCGGACACCCCAAAATTCGGTACGAACCCGAACGATGCTCGAACTGTTCGCTCAACACTAATTACAAGGGATCTGTGAAAACAAAGGAGTCCTCCCAAAAAACTGATGGACCATCATTTTTTTTTTCTTTTTGCTGATCCCGTTTTGCGTACAGCAAAAAACAACTGTTGTGTGCAGGTAGCCTAAACAGAACAGGAGAACTCGAAATTATATTCACTGCTGAATTTAGGTGTTTAACTGCAGAGCCAAGTATGTCATAGACATGAACTACTGCTATGATGCTCCAGTTGACAAAACTCAGAATCAAAAATGATTTCATATTTGTTTTCAGCAGTTTGATCACATCAGTTACGCAAAAAAAAAAAAAACTGAGTTACAAGTGGGGGTGTGCGTGTGCCGCGTTCTTGCATTGAAGACTATGAAAAATGGTTCCCTTAGGCCAGGGATGTTGAAACTCTGGCCCTCCAGCTGTTGCAAAACTACAACTCCCAGCTTGCCTGGATAGCCTACAGCTATTAGTAAATGCTAGGAGTTGTGGTTTTGCAACAGCTGGAGGGCCAGAGTTTCGACATCCCTGGCCTAAGGGAACCATTTTTCATAGTCTTTAATGCAAGAACGCGGCACACGCACGCCCTCACTTGTAACTCAGTTGTGATTTCTTGTGCAACTTCTACGGTTATGCAAGAAATATACACACCGTATATAGCCGGTGTGCATTATTGCACACAATGTGGTGTCTGAATAATTTTTTAACTGCACATTTATCAAATTTATTGCTAATATATTTACAAATTATAATCAGGGCGAAATTTGATAGATGTGCAGTGAAAAAATTCTTCAGGTGTGCAATAATGCTGGACTGACCCATACACCGGCTATATACGGACGGACCGGTAATATCGTATATAGCTGGTGTATGGGTCAGTCCAGCATTATTGCACAAAAGGCTCACAGTCACAGCCTGCCTGCGGCCTGCCCCCTGGCACACATACACTGTTATTAAGTGCCCAGCCAGTCAGCAACACACAGTCCCACTGCCATCATGCTGGGCGCTGCACTGCCTGCCCAGGCCATGATCCCATCACTGCAAATCATCACTGGGCCCTGGGCTGGGCGCTGCCTGCCCCGGCCTGCTGGCCATGATCCCATCACTGGGCCCTGGGCTGGGCGCTGCACTGCCAGCCCAGGCCATGATCCCATCACTGCAAATCATCACTGGGCCCTGGGCTGGGCGCTGCACTGCCCGCCCAGGCCATGATCCCATCACTGCACATCATCACTGGGCCCTGGGCTGGCCGCTGCCTGCTGATTCCATCACTGCAGTGCCAGCCCAGTGCCCACTCAGTCTGCCCAGCATGATCACTGGGCCCTGCCTGGCCTGCTGATTCCATCACCTGCAGTGCCAGGCTGCCAGCCCAGTGCCCACTCAGTCTGCGTGCCTGCCCCAGCCATATCCCAGCCATCACTGAGTCTGCAGCCAGTTACCCAGTCTGCCTAACTAAGTGCCGATCATTCACAGGGCCCCCAGCCCCAGGGAGTAGTTCACACTTACTCAGTCAGTCTGACTCTCACCTGTCCAGGCTGTCCTGACTTCAGTCACTGCCGCGTGCCGCCTGCTTCTGAGTCGGACTGACAGGGAGCCGGAGATGCGCCGTCGCCGAAACCACGCCTTCCTCCTAGTCCACAGTCAGACCTTGGCTCGCTTCGCTCCTCCCGCTTCACAGTCTCTGCCTCTGCGAGTACGCCCCCTCTCTGGTAAGTAAGCCGGCCGCGGCCGCCCATAGCCTGTGCTGCGCGGCTGCGCCTGCGCCCTTTTAGATTTTTAATAGCTGCTCGCTGGCGAGGAGGCGGTAGGGGGGCCGTGGGCCCCCCTGGCTCAGGGGCCCGGTCGCAATTGCGACCGCTGCGACCCCTGTAGCTACGCCACTGGGTCTGTTGTTCCATGCCCGTCCACAGCTCCTGCGCGGTGTGGGGTTTGTCCCCCAAACAGATGAGTTTCGAAACTGCGAGCTGTCGTTTTCCCCTGGCTGTGCTGAAGTTGGTGTTGAACGTGTTACGCTGACCAGATGAGGAGGTGTTAGAGGAGTAGGAGGAGGAGGCAACAGGAGGCAAAGTGAAATGCCCTGCAATCCTTGGTGGAGGAAGCATATGCGCCAAACAGCTGTCCGCCTCAGGCCCAGCCGCCACTGCATTTACACAATGTGCTGTTAGGGAAATATAACGTCTCTGCCTGTGCTTACTGGTCCGCGTATTGGTAGTTATGTGGACCTTTCCACAGATGGCGTTGCGCAGTGCACACCTGATTTTGTCCCCCACTTGTTAGTGCAGGTAAGGGAGGGCTCGCCTGCAAAAGTAGTGGTGGCTGGCAATGACGTACTGTGGGACAGCCAATGCCATAAGGTTTTAAAAACTCTCCGTCTCCACGAGACGGAATGACAGCATTTCAAAGGCCAGGAATTTTGAAATGCTGGCATTCAGGGCCAGGGATCGCGGGTGGGTGGGGGGGTACTTCCTCTTTCGCTCCATTGTTTGGAAGATGGACAGCTGAACCCTGCCATGGGACATTGTAGTGCTGCTTGTTGAAGGTGACGGACGTGATGGCGTTGCTGACACATTCTCTGTTTGCGGGGTGGCCGGTGCCACTCTCACTCCAGAGGTGGAGGAAGAGGCCGAGACTGCATCAGAAGAGGGAGCAGGAGAAGCCTGAGACCTTTATTGGTTTTGGAGGTGTTTACTCCACTGCAGCTAGTACTTTGCACTTTGATGCCTGGTCATGCAGGTTGTGGTCAGGTTTAGAACGTTTATGCCTCGCTTCAGGCTCTGATTGCACAGTGTGCAAACCACTCGTGTCTTGTCATCTGCACATTGTCTGAAGAACTGCCACGCCAGGGAACTTGTCGGAGCTGTCTTTGTTGTGCTCGGTCCCTGGGTGCTGTGGGCGGTAGCAGACGTACTGTCTAGGGGATGGCAGCTCTGCTTTTGCACACTGCTCCCTCTTTTGCTGTGCTGGTGGCTCTGTGCGACCACCGCCTCTCCCTCCGAACTACACAGGTCACTCACATGACCTTTAATCCATGTGGGGTCTAGGACCTCATCGTCCTCCACATCATCTTCCACTCAGTCTTCACCCCTGCCCTCGTTGTCGGTTTGCACACTGGAGAAAGCTGCAGCAGTTGGCACCTGTGTTTCGTCATCATCAGAGACGTGCTGCGGTGGTCTTAACATGTCCTCATCCTCAAACATAAGTGGTTGGGCATTGGTGCACTCAATCTCTTCCACTTCTGGGGCAGGGCTAGGTGGATGGCCCTGGGAAACCCTGCCAGCAGACTCATCAAAAAGCATAAGAGACCCCACGTGGTTGGAAAAATTGTCCTTAACCTCTTTAAAGCCCTTACCGAAAATTACGTCTTACATATACTCCCAGCTTCTCCTTGCGCCTCTCACTGACAGGCCGCTGTACTTAAAAAGATGGGAATAGGAACTCCAAATACAAATTTTGGAACCAGAAGCTAGGTTCACTCTTCTGCACTCTCACTGCTCCTCCAGAAGTGTTCGACTGCAGGAGAATTCCCTTAAAATCCTCACGAGATGGTATCGAACTCCTGACTTTCTGTACAGGGCGAAGGTAGATAGGAAGGTAGTGGCACAATTTCACGCATTAAGTGGTTCTTCCCTTGGCAGAGCTGATTCTGGAGTGAAATTGAGGGTCTTATTAATGAAATATGCAAGACGAAAATCCAGCTCTCCCCAGAACCGGTATTGTTGTGGAAGCCGCAACCTGATATGAGACCTTCCACAGTTAACCTGCCAACCCACCTTATTGTTGCGGCAAAAATTGTGGTGCCGGGAAGGTGAAGAGAGGTAGACCCTCCAACGGTGAAAGAGTGGTTGGATGAAGTACACAGTATATGTTTAATGGAGGAGCTAGTGGGTTGGTATCTGGGGAAATGGAGTGCCTTTCTTAAAGTATGGCAACCTTGGCTAGACTTCCAAGTAAGCAAAATACAGGTGGATAAAGAGTAGGTGTTCATATGATCTGCTGTCCTTCCCCCTCCAACACGACATACATTTGGAATGCTCCTAGAACGGTGTCCATCATCCATTGGTATAATTTGTGAACTTAATAAATGATCTGTGTTAGCTCTGGCCAGTATTCTCAATCTCTAGTAAATTTAGGAGGATATTCCATACTTCTCTTACGGTATGCGATTTCCTTGAGTCTTTGGTGGAGTAGACTGCCTTTTAGGGAATAGTTGGTATGGTGCAGTGTACTGAGCTGCATGGTATCATGCCATACCACTATGACACTAAAACACAATAGAACAAACGAACAGGGCAGGTCACTTTGCCTATTTCGGGATTTTAGGCTGGTTTAGAGCTCACACTTTTTACTCATATAGGTCTGTTATCCCCTTTTTCTTTTGCTTTCATCTAAGATTAAGAGCTCTCGTATGCTTTGTCTGCATTATATTCCTAGCGGGATGTTTTGTAATGTTTTGTAATGTTTTATTCTGTGGTGTGACGATATACTGCTCATGTTACTCTGTCATGTAACATTATGTCACGCTTGGATATAAATAAGGAATTATTTAAAAAAAATAAAAAAGAATAAGAGACTGCTGCATGATTTGGGACTTAGGCTTGGCTAATTTGCAAGGGGGTGAGTAGATAGATGCCCATGGCCTGCAGGTGCTTTCAGCAGTGGACCGGGTGGGAGACAATGTGAAGATACTGGACGCACTGTCAGCCACCCAATCTACTAGCGACTGTACTTGTTCTGGCCTCACCATTCGTAGAGTGGCATTTGGACCTACTAAATAATGCTGAAGGCTCTGTCGTCTACGCGCACTTGAGGAAGGTGTTTCATTTGGGCGTGTAGCTGGCACAGATCGACCACGTCCTCTTCCTGCAACAGGAGCTCCACCAGCACCAGCACGACCAGGGCTACGTCCCTTATTTGACGTTCTCCTCATTATTTGTGTTCACCCACCAAACTAACAGATGGTTAATCTCAGGTGACAATTTAAATGCCAATAGTCAACAATTAAGTTCACTAACAGTAAGGCAATGCCGATGTCATAAAAAGAATACATTTATTTATGTCACACAACAGTGTAACGGAACAATTCAATACAATTACTTTTTTTTTTAACAATTTTTATTGAGCAAATAAATAGAGTACAAAGAGTATGCAGCAATGGAGGCAATTCAACAGGCCTCCACTACACACAAGTATAGTTAGAAACAAAGTACAGGTCTATCAATCACAGATTACTTAACGTAGTACATAGTGTTGAGCGCGAATATTCGAATTGCGAATTTTTATAACTAATATCGCAACTTCGATTCGCGAATATTTAGAATATGATGCTATATATTCGCTTATTCGAACATTTTTCCAATATCTGAAAAGCGAAAACATGACTTGTCCCTGCTTCCTTCTTGTGGGCCAATGAGTCATTGGGCCACAAGCAACTTAAGCAAGAAGGAATCATGTTTTTATTTTAAATAGGAATCCATCAACCCAACTCTGACATTAATTCTCAATGCGAGTATATGTTCGCATCGCAAATTAAACTTAGATCTGGGTTCCTAATGGTTGGTTGAACTTGCTACTTGCTGGAATATAACGAAGATTGTGAATATAGTGCTATATTCGTGAATTCGTTATAATCGCAATATTCTAGCAAGCCATTGCCAACCTTTAGGAACCCAGCTCTAAGTTAAATTCTCTATGCGAGTATTACAGGTTATATTAATTGCAATGCGAATTCAACTTAGATCTTATGACCTAGACAACCAAGACATTAAATGAATCTAATAGTATATTTCCCTTATGCGGTGCGATTCACGATGTCAAATTTTCGCATGACATAAACTATCTAACATACAGAGAATTATAAATCAGTAATGAGAATTGTATAATCTGCCTCTTTATGTAGGAAACTGTATTTTACATCATGCGAAAAATCAGCAATCACCTATGCGCGTGAATCGCACCGCATAAGGGCAGTATGATATTGGGTTCATTCAATGGGTTGTCTTGGTTGGTCTACTCGAATAGACGAATATTGCGAATATAGCACTACATTCGCTATTTTCTTTATCTTCGTCTATTCGACCCAGCAAGCTAACCTAATAGTATACTGGCATTATGCGATCCGATTCACGCGCATATGCAATTGCCGATTTTTTTCGCATGACGTAAAATACAGTTTCCTACATAAAGAGGCAAATTATACATCACAGTAACAATTTTCAATACTGATTTATAATTGTCCTCTGTATGTAAGATAGTTTGTGTCATGTGAAAAATCGGCAATTGCATATGCGCGTGAATCGCACAGCATTAGAGAGTATGATATTGTGTTCATTCAATGGGTCATCTTGGTCTACTCGAATAGACGAATATTGCGAATATAGCAGTATATTCGCTATCTTCTCTATATTCGACCCAGCAAGCCAACCTAATAGTATACTGCCCTTATGCAGTGCGATTCACGCGCATATGTAATTGCCGATTTTTCGCACTACACAAACTATCTTACATACAGAGAACAATTATAAATCAGTAATGAGAATTGTTACCGATGTATAATTTTGCCTCTTCTTGTAGTAAACTGTATTTTACATCATGCGAAAAATCGGCAATCACCTATGCTCGTGAATCGCACCTCATAAGGACAGTATGATATTGGGTTCATTCAATGGGTTGTCTTGGTTGGTCTACTCGAATAGACGAATATTGCGAATATAGCACTACATTCGCTATTTTCTTTATCTTCGTCTATTCGACCCAGCAAGCCAACCTAATAGTATACTGCCCTTATGCGATCCGATTCACGCGCATATGTAATTGCCGATTTTTTGCATGACATAAAATACAGTAAAGAGGAAAAATATATATCAGTATTCAGTAATTAGAATCATTTAGAATACAATATTTGCATTTTTGTAATCGCGTAGGGGCATCAAGCTATTTCACTACAAGTTTTGTTTGTTAGAATTTTCGAATATGTAGAATATAGTGATATATATTCTCCATGCAAATTTTTTTTTTTTTCTACAATGTATGAGGTGACTCATCATTATCATTTTCCCTCCCTTCTCCTAGCTTGAATAGCAAATGAGAAGGCTTTGTCACAACTTAGCTACATCCCTAGCAACCAATTGGAAACTAGACTACCCCTTCACTATATAAGTGACGACATCACCCAGCAGCCATTTTGTGGTGTTGGATTTGTTGGAGCTTGGAGCTGTGCTATTTTGTCTGCTGTGCGTTTTATATAATCTCGATTTAATTTATAATATTCTAGTTAGTTAGTTTCAGGTAGTGATTAGGGAATAGTGTAGTTTAGTTTTATAGCTGATAGGGTCGAAATAATTTGAGATAGTTTAGTAGTTTAGTAGAGTTAGGAGAAAAACATAGTTAGTGTTAGGGCCTAGTGTATCAGGTAGGGTTCAGTGCAGGGTTAAGTGTAGGGCATCGAGTTAGGTAGGTACAGTAGCTGTAATATTGATAGATAGATAGATAGATAGATAGATAGATAGATAGATAGGTAGATAGTGCTGGATAGTTTAGGTTAGGTATTAGGGCTACAGTTAGGGAATAGTAAAGTTTAGATTTTTCAGGGCAGCGTGTAGTTTAGGTTAGTTAGTGATATAGCATAGTATTTTTTTTTGTCTGTGTGTCTGTCTTAGGTTTAAAAACAATAAAAACTACAAAAAAAAGTTTATAGGTTTACGTGTTTAATGTAGTTTTTTCTGTCTTACGTTAAAAAAAACCCCGTCTTGTAGTCTCTGTGTGTCAGTTACTGTTTGTGTTAGGTTAAAAAAAGAGTTTACGTTTTAAGTGTTTGGCATTTAGTGTAGTTTTGTTAGTCGTCCATTAAAAAAAAAACGTTTTTTAGTCTCTGTGTGTCAGTTAGTGTCTGTCTTAGGTAAAAAAAAAAAAAAAGTTTTAAAGTTTTACGTTTTTTGTGTTTAGTGTAGTTTTGTCAGTCCTCCGTTAAAAAAAAAAAAAAAGTTTTTTTAGACTCTGTGTCTGTTAGTTAGGGTCTTAGGTTAAAAAAAATTATTTGATAGCTTTACGTGTTTAGTGTCGTGTGTTACAGTTTTCGTCCTTTCATTTTACACCCATCGTCCCCACCCCAATAAAGTTTTCCCCTAATCCCCAGTATGAGTGTACCGGGCCGTGCAGGCAGTCGTGGACGTGGTCGGGGTAACAGGGGAGTTGGTTCCCGCGCTGGACCACTCCCAGCACGGGGCCGCTTATCGAGCCACGGACAGGCAGATGCAGGTGGCAGGGGTGTCCGCCTGATCCGTGACTTTTTCACAAGTGGCAGCCGGCCCATAACTTCCCAGGATGCAGAGGCTGTCTTTGCTCTTGTCGCTGATTCGAGTGCCACAGAGTCCACTGCCCCGGCTGCCAGCAACTGCAGCACACCGCCTCCTGTAGAACCAACCCCCAGCTTCCAAGAATTGTCCCCTCTCATGTTCGAACAGTTTGAGACTGAGAGGGACATCTTGGGGGAGGCAATGCAGGAGGCGGAATTACTGTTCAGCCCTGAGGATGGGCAGGACCTGTTGGAAGGGATTGAGGATGAGGAGGAGGAGGGGCCTATAAATCCCAACTGGTGCAGGTGGTGTTAGCCACACAACCCCTGCACCTATTCAGACCCAGGCGCCAGCAAGGGGACAGCGGAGCCCGGTCAGGGGCTCCATGTCACCTGTTCCCGTCAGTCCACCACAGGTTGGCCTTGGGTCTGACATATCAGGGGGTGAAGAGGAGGGTGACCCGGAATGGGTGCCACCTCCTTTGTTAGGTGACGGCAGCACCGATGAAGGTAGGCACCCGAGGCAAATGGTGCGCCAGGTCACCAGGGAGCCCAGTGTCAGGGGCTCCACTGGTAATGGCAGCAGGAGTAGGCAGCAGCAGCCAGCTCCACCTGTGCGCACTGAGCCCGAACAGGCGCATGCCAGCACCACCCCATCTGACAGCAGGTCGGTGTGGAAGTCGCCTGTTTGGGCTTACTTCACCCTGGCAGCAGATGATGTCACAGTTGGCATTTGTAAGCTGTGCAATGCCAGGGTGAGGAGAGGGAGATCTATGGCTCGGCTGGGTACCACGGCTCTCAACCAGCACATCCGAGTCAACCACTGGCGGGAGTGGGAACAGATGCGGGGTGGTCAAAGCAGCAGCGCCACCAGCAGTGTGCGGGAGACAGCAGCTCCTGCCACTGTACTGCAGCCACCCCAACCCGTTCCACCAACTCATTCCCACTCCCCCGCTCCCTCTAATAGAGCCATACCTCTGCCTCCACTGCACCCTCCTCTGCCGTCCGGCGCCAGCCATCTATTGCAGATGCTTTTGAACGCACCGCGCCCTACGCCCCCGGGGACCGTCGCGAGCGTTCACTCAATGGGCTCCTGGCAAGGGTTATCGCCCAACATCTGCTGCCTTACAATCTGGTGGATAGCAATCCATTTAGGCAGATGTTAAAGCAGGCCCAACCCAGATGGCGTGTCCCCAGCCACCATTACTTTGCCAGGACCGGCGTCCCTGCCCTTCACCAGCACATTGTGCGGAATGTATCCCTGTCGCTGGATCATGCTGTCAGAGACAGGGTGCATCTCACAATGGATGCCTGGACCAGCAGGCATGGGCAGGGACGCTATATAAGCTTCACAGCCCATTGGGTGTCCCTCCGAGGCGCCGGGGAGGGATTGGCAGCATCTGATTTTGTGGTGCCGCCCGTGGTGTCCAGGGGAGAACTGCTGCTCTCCCGCAAGCCACTGTCTCCACAGCTGCTGAGCCCCCCAGCAAGCGTCCCCGTTGCTACGCAAGTGTGGGGCACGTCCGCTGCCAAGCCATGCTCCAGCCTGTGAGCTTAGGGGATCGGAGACACACTGGACCTGATGTTCTGTCCGCAATACAGGCTCAGGTTCAGAAGTGGCTGACACCCCGAAGGCTCCAAGCAGGTATGGTTGTCTGTGACAACGGCAGCAACCTACTCGCCGCCCTTTATGCTGGCAGTCTGACCCACGTGCCCTGCATGGCACATGTCCTCAACCTAGTGGTACAGAAGTTCCTTCGTACGTACCCAGGGTTGAGTGACATTGTGCTGAGGGTACGTAGGATTGCCAGCCACTTCAGACGCTCTCCAACTGCCGCCGCGTCCCTGTCCAAACTACAGAGGGACAACAGCCTGCCCCCCCACAGGCTGATTGTGGACAGTGTGACGCGGTGGGACTCCACCCTCCACATGCGGGAGAGGTTGTGGGAGCATCGACGGGCAGTGAGGGAATACCTGCTGGACCTAGGCACTTTAGGGCCATCACACTCACTCCCCTACATCACCAATGCGGAGTGGGGGCAGATACAGCAGGTCTGCCACATGCTGGCCCCATTCGAGCAGGCGACAAAGATGGTCAGCGGGGAGCATGTCGGTCTGAATGACATGCTCCCCCTAATGTTCCTGCTGGACAGGACACTAGATCGCCTGCTCGAAGCTGGGGAGAGTGCTTTGGTGGAGCAAGATGAGGCGGCCTTGCTCCACCAGGACCAGGCCCAGGACGAGAAGGAGGAGGAATCAGTGTATGTCCAGGAGTCTGGGCCTGGTCAGGAGGGAGAGCCGGTGCTGGGGGCACCAATAGTCCGGGGGTGGGGCATCTCCGACCGGGAGCAGCAGCATCAGCAGCAGGAGGACCAAGAGGTCATGGTCCCGGGCAGTCGTGAAGAGTCACAGCGGGCTGTGCTCTTCCCCATGGCTGCCCATATGCTGCGATGCCTCAGGAGGGATCCCCGGATCAAAAAATTTAAGGAGAGGGAAGACATTTGGTTGGCCACCCTTTTAGACCCTCGCTGCAAGGGGAAACTGGAGCAGTTCATCCCAGCCAGCCAGAGGCAGGCCCGTCTCGAAAAATTGCGGGCCTGTCTTATCCACCGGCTGGAAGAGGCAAACCCTCGGCCTCAAGCTCCAGTTCTCCCCGCCCATCTCACCCAGCAGGCGGCTGGCACCAACAGCACCTGCAGCACCAGCCGAGCAGGTGACCATCTGGGTGAGATGAGGCTCTTCTACCAGTCTGCGCGACCCAGTACCAGCAGCAGCAGCATCATTCACCACCAGCGGCTGGCCCACATGGTGGCAGACTACATGGGGTCAGTCGGTGCTTCTGACAGCATGACCACCGACGACCCCATGGAGTACTGGGTTGCCAGGCTGGACACCTGCCGTGAGCTCGCTCAGTATGCGCTGAAGTTACTATCTTGCCCCCCCTCCAGCGTACTGTCTGAGCGGGCATTCAGCTCGGCAGGTGGGGTGGTCACAGACAAGCGGACCCGTCTGTCCACAGACTCCGTGGACAGACTCACATTCATTAAGATGAATGAGTCCTGGATCGGCAGTGACTTCATGGCCCCCGCTGTCGGTTCAGGGCGCTGAAGGGTCCCTTGTCCATCCCTCTCCTTTGCTCTCCCTCCCAAACTCTGTTGTTTTTTAATTGTTCCCTCTGTTTTTAACTTTATATGAATTACTTTTATTATTTATTTATTGATATTTATTTGATCGATATTTTTTGTCTAGTTTGTATCATGTATATATTAATTTAATTTTTTAATTATAAATTTGTTTTGAACATGTTGAGTTACATTTGGGCCTTTAAACATAATGTCTGCTGCTGCCTTTGCTGCTGAATTTGGCCAAGCTACATGTGGCCATGATAATACACCACTTCTGAAATCCTGGTTGGGAACTGAGAACATGACCTAGCAGCCAAACAGCTTTACAGTTTAAACACTCCCCTACGAAATTCTCCCCTCTGCCTGTGATACAATTACCTTACACAATGGGTTAATGTAATTATCACAGGCAGGAGAATACATAGTTTTAAACAATGTCTTCTGTCCTGGAGACAACAGAGGAGTCATTCAATTATCTCTCAGGACAAAGGGAAATCGCCAATACACATGTGGGGACAATAGGACAGACATCACTATTTAATACACAATGTCCCACCCTTTACAGTACACACAGACATTTTACATATCCCCAGATGGCTTGGATCTGAGCTCTCAATATATCCAAACAGCGCTCAGATGCCACAAACACAGTCAAATCACCATGTGGTTTAATTTTAGCATGGGCTGATGAGAGGTGCCATAATCCTGGGTCAAGATCAAGAATCTGGCAACAAGGCTTCTCCAGCACCCATTGGTCAGGTTGTTTTCGCCACCCTGCCGTTGATCCCACTGCCGTTGATGCTGCTGCATGTCATGAAAATTTTGACTTACATTTGATCCTTTTAACATAACGTCTGCTGCTGCCTGTGATGCCGAATCGGGCCATGCTACATGTTGCCCTGATAATACACCACTCCTTAAATCCTGCCGTTGATGCTTCTGCATGTCATGAAAATTTTGACTTACATTTGATCCTTTTAACATAAAGTCTGCTGCTGCCTGTGATGCCGAATTGGGCCATGCTACATGTTGCCCTGATAATACACCACTCCTTAAATCCTGCCGTTGATGCTGCAGCATGTCATGAAAATTTTGACTTACATTTGAGCCTTTTAACATAACGTCTGCTGCTGCCTGTGATGCCGAATCGGGCCAAGCTACATGTTGCCCTGATAATACACCACTCCTTAAATCCTGCCGTTGATGCTGCTGCATGTCATGAAGATGCTGAGTTACATTTGGGCTTTTTAACATAACGTCTGCTGCTGCCTGTGATGCCGAATTGGGCCAAGCTACATGTTGCCCTGATAATACACCACTCCTTAAACCCTGCCGTTGATGCTGCTGCATGTCATGAAAATTTTGAGTAACATTTGATCGCACAAGGAATAATCATAGAGTCCAGACGTTCACACTTTTTTTAAAGTAAAATTTCGATTGGGTTATTTAATGTTTTATTATAAACTGGAAGTGTGCTGACCTGCCAGTGCCTGGCGTTATTCTGCCTAGTTACAAATGGAAACTTATGAGTCAGCATTCTAGTACTGTGTTAACTCTAGATCAGGCATCCTCAAACTGCGGCCCTCCAGCTGTTGCAAACTACAACTCCCAGCATGCCCGAACAGCCTACAGGTATCAGCCTACAGCAGGGCATTGTGGGAGTCGTAGTTTTACAACAGCTGGAGGGCCGCAGTTTAAGGATGCCTGCTCTAGATGCTGTATGTCCTGATCGTGTGTAGACAACCATCATTGACCTGATTTTATCTTTTGCACTTTAACAAGTATAGAATTATGAATTCTCTTAACCTGGTTTGCATGTTTCGTATTCTCGCATGTGCTCAGCTTAATTATGTATTGTCAATATTTAGACATAAAAATATTTATTTAAATAATCTTTTTAAAAATACATTTTATCTAGCGTTGTTTGGCTTCATTCACAAAATGAAATGATTTCACTTTATTTTATTATTTTTTATTTTAAATTAAGTGTGGTTTGGGGCGGCTATGTTGTGGTTCACGCTGCAGCACGGTGTGGACCGCATGTGGCTTTCCCTTGTCAAAAGGTCTTGTGCAGTTGGCATTGTACAGGACTGATTGATGAACCTACGAAAATGTATATATATATATTTTTTTTTTGTCACACGGATTTAGGATCCAACACGGTGTTGTCTGTCGTTCTGGGAGGGATGACTTTCGTGTTGACCTCTCTACATGGTTGGGTGTGACTGGCGTTATACTCATCCGTGTGGAAATCCGGTTTTGTGAATGGAGCCATGTAGCAACATGTAAATATGTATAGGTACTTTTCTTGTTTATGTCACTTATTGGCAATTATGTAATGAGGATTTGCACATGCTAATTATATATAACCACTGCTTTAAGATTTTAAGTATAAACTGTGTACTATATGATGTTCTTGGAGACATGTCACCGGTTAGAGGATTCATATAATCATAGTCATGTAATCAATCATATGTTTCTATGTGTACGGCGGAAGCAATGCTACAACATGCAAATTATTAAAAAATTGGACGCTATCGAAGATCCATGTTGGTTAGTTCTTACCCCTACCATTTTATTGTTCCAATATTGTTCCTTCTTTTTGTTTTATAGTTCTGATAACAAGATTTGATTGTAAAGAAATTTTGGGAATTTGTAAAAGTTTATAATTTTGCTAATTTGATAAATCAAACAAGGTTTTTTGTAGTTATTATTACTCTGTTCAAGTTTTATATTTTAGTAGTTAATTGTTTGATGAAAAAATACATTTATTATTCACGATAATTTGAAATTTATGTTACTAACTACATAAAATAATTTAGTTACTAGGAAAATTAACCAAAAAATGTATTTTGAATGTAACTCTGGACTATTAGAATGCTTTGCTTTGTATTTAATATTTAATACACAACCATTACCAATGACTACTACTATCGTGATCCGTTTGAGTTATGTGTAGGCCTCATACTACCCTACTTCTATATACCTGCGGATGCTGTATGTCAGGATACTGATTCGTTTGGGAACGGACTCTAGGGGCCTTTACTTAAAAAAAATGTTTAACCATTAAAGTGAAAACTTCAAAGTTTTTTAATTAAAAAAAATAAAATAAACAATATAATTACAAAAAAATAAAATAAAACAATTGCACAAATCTTAATAGGGCAATGACCTCATAGTTTTAACCATATTTTTTTAGATCCCCCACGTCCTTGGCATGCTTCTCCTCCATTTCTCTCATGCCATTTTAAAACTGGAGCTTGATCTCCCTCATCTTCCTAATTTTTAGGTCCATTTCTTTTAATACTGTAAAAAAATAAAAACAATAAATAAAATAGACGGTGTTGTTTCTGAAGAAACCACATGATGTTGGCTTGAAATCTGATTGGCTGTTGGTGTTTAAACAAATGCCTGAAATTTGATTGGGCAGTGTAGTCTCCACCTACTTTGTTATACATTTTAATCCCAGTCACATAGTAACCCACAGTGCCAAGTTTGGGGACCCTGGCTTAAATACCATGGGAATGACAGCTTTTTAATGTTTTCACACTGAAGTCAACAGTGAAAATTTGTTTGGTTGTTTGTGGCTCTGCCCACTTTTTAATTTCCCCCAAATTTGACACAAACTTTCAGGGTGACCCCATGACTAAGTGACCCAAGTTTGGTGACTTTAACTTGAAAGCTGAAGGAGTGACAAAACTTAATAGTTTTCCTATGAAAGTCGATGGGACAAAATGCGGTCTCCGGGGGGCCGCTCCAGGGGCCCGGAGGGTGGGATCGATTAACAAAGCACAAGCAAAGTTTGTTAATTGTACTCCTAAAACTGTGGGAGGAGTAGCATATAGAAAATTGCTAAATTTTCATTGGCCAATGGTATCTCCGTCCACTTTGGGGTGCCCCCCCCCAAAATATACCCGTTTATTTGGGTTGACACCAACAATATCTGGTCCGAGTTTGGGGAATAATCATGGCTGCTCGGTATGTCTCAATGGGAATGTGGGAATGTATACCTCGGTGAATCAGTACACCTGTAACTATAGGTTTCAGGGAGGTTTTCTTTAGAAATTATTTTGGGCCTGGGTTTTAATAGTCAGAGACATTGGGTGGGACAGGTCACACCCGTACTATATCTTGCGGTTTTCATAACATTGTGGTTAAAAAGGCTGTTAAAATACAGCGTGGATAGGCGATCAGAACGCAGAACAATCCTAGAGGGGAACCAGACATCTGGAAGACTGTAAAGAGTGTTGAAATAGTACTTTTTTGTTATCCCGCTTGTACGGAACTGTAAGTGTGGGACTAAAGGTTCTCCGTTATGTGTGGGCTGAAGAAAGATTATTAGTAAAGCTTTAACAAGCTTATTGTTTGCTCCAAAAAAGAATGTCTATGGTGAAGACTAAACTGACACGTGTATGTGAACAGTGAGTGAGTGAAAACAGCCACAGCACATACTTACTCTCCTTGTGGTGATCAGCTCCTCTTCTTCTTCCTCCTCCTCCTCGTCCCCGTTATCAGCCACTTGAGGGGGTGAGGCGGGTTGGGGTGAAGGACCACCCTCCACTGACTCCTCTGGGGGGCTAGGGGCATGAAGTTGCCCTGAGGGTCCGGCCTCCTCCTCTGACGCAGATACCTCCCACACCTGCTGTCTGGGAGGCCTGCGCCTGACAGCAGGCAAAGGAACACCTATAATAACAAATTTTACTACTTTTAGAAAAAAATCTAAAAACAAAAATGTACATATGCTTTACATTACTTTTGTATCTTTATTCCAACACTCAGTAATCATTATACCTGGGCATTTTTCGTTCCGTATTTCGCGGATTCTTTCCGCGTGCCTCCTCTTTAAGTCTGAACATTTTTTTAAAATGGCCAGACGTTTGTGCTGGCTGTTGTAGTCCCTCCAAAGCTCATAGCCGAGCCTGCGCACAATGGAATTCTTCTCAGCATGGGAGCGGGTCAGGTCGTAGCCCTTCTCCAACATGCGCTGCAGTATAAAAAAAAAAAGCATATAATCAGATTTTATAACGGTAACTTTAAATCTAATATTTGACTTTATAACACTAATAATTTTTGGTTTGGTGGTTGAGATGATGAATAAATGTTGGTGACTATGGCTAAGGCAGCGCACGGCGAGAGGTTCCCCGGGCTTAAACTACGACATGCAGAGCTTTCAGTTAGACTGTCTCTCGCCGTGCGCTGCCTTGCTGCTGCCGTACCACCGCCCCCGCCACCATTATAGTCAATAGGGACGAAGCGTCATTCTAGGGGCGTAAGTGAACTACCGGCAGTACGGATCCGACAGGCTGTTCATCCCCCTGGAATAGTCAGACGTACTCCCCTGCCGCTAATGTGAAAGTCGCCTAATCTTAATTTTTTTTAAATTTGGGATTGTGTTGAAATTGTTTGTGTGTGTAGTATGAAATATTGGATATTGGCCATCTGAGGAGAGATGTACCCGTCTAGTGAAGTGACGGTACGGGGTGTAAGGCTGGTTCGCCTCCCCGTGGTGCACCCTGGGTAACGCTAAATGAACCAGCAAATACTGAATGTCAAACATTACTTCTCCTGGCCAACGGGACACTTATTAGAATCTATATACTAGGCATCCTCAAACTGCGGCCCTCCAGCAAACTGCGGCCCTCCTGCTTTTTCCAAACTAAAAATCACATCAATCCATGACAGCCTACAGCTATCATCCAATAGAGGGGCATCATGGGAGTTGTAGTTTTACAACAGCTGGAGGGCCGCAGTTTGAGAATGCCTGCTATAGACTGTGTATGTGTGTGTGTTGGGGGTGGGGGGTGGTCAAAGGTGGTGTGGGTTTTAGGGGGTGTCTGGTGGTATGTAGTGGTGGGAATATTGTGTGAGGCGGAAGATTAGATGTGCAATGTGAATCATATATAGATTTATCTGCTGTCCTTTTTTTTTAACCATTAGAAAACGTGGTGTGGTGTTAAACAAGCAGGATATGCTCGAACCCACATGCGGTTATGCATATATATAGGGGAGCATATCCTGCACTTGTAGTCCGTTGCTGATGGCAATCAACAGCAAAAAATGCATACAATGGAAGATGCCAGCAACGGACTACAAGTACCACAATAACCATCCTACATACGGTAACAATTATGTGGATGTGGAGAAAAATCAGAAACTTAACAATAGCAAAGACTGGCTGGCATCTTCCACTATATTATTTTTTTGCTGTTGATTGCCATCAGCAACGGATTTCCAGCATCAGGATCCCCTGGGCACCCGTAGACGGCAGGTCACGATGCCAAGCAAGGCATTGGGCAGCCTCTGCACGGCATCAGTCTGCCTTCTCACACATCGGGTCCCCGTCACAGCAGCACGGGGACCCGATGCGCTCGTTCACTAACCGCAAAACACTTCTATGTCACGGTCAGCGCTGACCGCGACATAGAAGGGTTTAATCCGTCCAGGATCGCTGTAAACAGCAATGCCGGCGGATACAGCAGGGGCCTGGCTATCAGGGACTGGCGTACCCCTGCTGTGATTGGTCAGGCGCAGCTCCTGCACCAGCGCGATCATCTGGCCGTGCATGCACAGCATTTTGTGTTAAGGGGTTAATGACAGTGAACTCCACATTGCCGCCCCTTTAATAGTGGCCCCTGCCCCCCATGCATGTAGCAGTGTAGTTTTGTCGTCATACATGATATAAATGAACATTTAAGGACCTGAAAACTGTTGAAATCTGTGATCACTTGTTATGGCAACCTGGGGACATGCCAGCCTCTATTGGCTGATAAGGGACATGTGACGTGTGGATGGCAGTTGGGGGCTTGTTTTTGCTAATGCAGGTCATTTTTGGGGGAATATCTCAAAAATAATATGTCCTATAGAGCTGAGACCCGGCCTAAAACCTTCCCAGACACCTGATGTACCCGTCTGCCAAACTTAGTGAAGATTGGTCCAGTCATTTGGTCGGCCATAAATAACAGACAGACAGAAACTCATTTTTATATACATGAGATTAGTAGATATTAATGATTTGGGGCAATAAGTATTGTTTTTGAATGCCAACAATACTTGTTTCCACAAATCAATTCTATGTAAGCACTGCAGTAAGCAAACTATGTGAAATGAGATTTTATATGCAAAAATTTGAGAATGTTTTATCTCCATAAAAATACATTTGAATGTCACATGTACTGATAGTTGTAATGTAATGTTCAATAACTTACTGTGATCAGGATATCTTCCTCCTCTCTGGTAAAGTTGTTGCCCACCATCTTTATTCGCATGGATCGCATGCACCACAAGAAAACGTGTTGGAACTGCTCCCAGGAAGAAGCCACGCCTGTATGTGCACGTGCGCATGCACACGAACACGCGCACAAAAACGCGCACGAGCACATACGAATAAGTTGTTGCTGCCGCCTAACTTGAACAATAACATCTGTACGCACACGAATGTTTCTATGGAAATTATTTGCATTAAAGTTGCGTTGTACGGCTACAGAACTACGAATACGATTGGCTTGTTCGAATTAGCGAATATTGTGAATGTGAATATATCGCTATATTCTATTCGCTAAATCAAAAAATGCATTTGCAATAGGAAAGTTGTCTATTGACACTCAGCTCCAAGTTGGATGTGCAATGCGAAAAAAAATTTTTCCCCAATGAACAGAATATGAAGTTGAACACTTCTAAGTAAGTATTCTGATTGTTGAAAAAAATAATGGTAATTTTTTTCGCAATGCGCATCCAACTTAGAGTATTCGTTCATGTTTGCAAGCCAGTAGGAGATATGCCTTTTATATAAGAAGTTCAATTCGCGTAATGCGAATAAAATATTCGCATATTATCGCGATTATTTTAATAATGACGAATATTCGATTTCGGTGAATATATTACGAATATTCATTCGAATATTCGCGATATATCGCGAATTCGAATATGGCACCTCCCGCTCATCACTAGTAGTACATCACATGAGGTAAGCCGTAAAAGAAGGCATTTGTTAAACGGTACAGTTGTTACTGAACGAAATCTGCAGATTCTCATCTGAGATGGGTCAAGGCAGGTATAAGAACTCACACTACGGTACTCAATGAAGAGGAGGGCGAGTCCTCACATTTGAATTTAAGGGTCCACATAAGGTAGTAGAAGAGAGCAGAGTAGAATGAAAGAATAGAAATCAGGTCTCTTACTGTTCTGAAAAGCATCATGTTGAGTAGCCTCTGAAGGAACCCCACTGTTTCCAAATCTTGGTAAATTTATGGTGAGATCTCAATTCCCACGAAGACAGCTCCTCCAACCTGTATATTTGATCGATTTTCTGGAACCATTGTTCCATAGATGGAACGTCGGGTGTTAGCCAGAGTAGCGGAACAAGCAGTTTGGCAGCACTAATTAAGTATTTAAAAAGTGCAAGGTTGGGAGGAGGGGGGTCTCGCGGGAATAAGTTCAGGAGGGCGATCTCTGGCGTTGGCGGAAAATTAACCCCACATATCTGATTCCCTGTTTTAAAGATCTCCTCCCACCAACGCAATAGTATAGGGCACGTCCACCATATATGGAGGAAAGTGCCTCTTTGGTTTGAGCATCTCCAGCATGTGTCCAATGCCGAAGCAGAATAAAGGCATGTTTTATCGGGGGTTTTGTACCATTGTGTGATAATTTTTTAGTTATTCTCTTGGATTTTTATGCATCTCGATATCCGGTGTGAGGAGTTGTAAATAACGAGGGTATCTTCCAGAGGAAGGGGTTTCCCTAGATCTTTCTCCCACAGTCTTATAAAGGCCGGGGTCAGAGCAGTGGGGGGGGGGGGTAGGGGGGTCCTGAGTCTGTTGTAAAATTGAGAGATCATTTTATGAGGAGCAGATTGTTGAGAAATTATGCTCTCAAACCAGGTGATAGGGCGTATTAGCGTGTGTAAATGTGCATTTTGGTTCATATATGCTCTAAGAAAGTGAAGTCCGTTAAAACTTAAAGGAGGTACTTTTAAATGGTCACACATTAAGTTTTGAGATATTAGCTGTCCATCTCTGTAAAGATCCACTAGTTTCATTTTAGAATAACTAATCTCAATGGAGAGACTAGTTTTCAAGGCTTGGGGAGCTAAATGGAACACATCCTCCACTCTAAGAGTTGGGGATGGAAGAGGTGTACCCAAAGTTGAATCCTGCAAGGTGTTCCAGGCTCGCAGAGTAGCCTTCATAATTGGAGAGATATTAGAAAGGGGGGGGGCAGTGGGGACAAGCACCCTAGAAGAGCCGCTTTAAATGGGAGCCCCAGTAAGGACTGTTCCATCGAGACCCAGGACTTCTGCTTGGGGGCTATCATCCAGTCCACAACTCTGGTAAGTAGAACCGCTTTACCATATAATTTGGGGTCTGGCAAAGATATTCCACCTCTCTCTCTCGGGCAAGACAGGGATTTATAAGACATCCTCGCTTTTCTTTTATTCCATATGAAGGAACTGATCATGGAGCGAAGTTTGTAATAATACGTTGAAGGTACTGGGATCGGCAGGGTCTGTTGGAGGTAGGTAAGTTTAGGAATAATGAGGAAGAGTAGAATGTTTTTTCTCCCAAACCGCGATAGCATAGGGACATCCAGGGAGGTCATATCTTCAGCCATTTTTTTTTGAAGCGGGAGATAGTTCAAGTTGAAAAGTTGGCTCGGGTCCGTGCTCATTTTCACACCTAAATGAGTCAGGAAAGGAGAGGACCAATTGAAAGGAGAGTGTGACTCTAATTAATTCTTCAGTGATTTAGATAGGCCTGTGGAGATAATCAGCGATTTATTATGGTTCACCTTGAAATTGGAGAGCATCCCATAGATGACCATATATCTTTGGTAGGGCTACTTCCGGATTGCTTACTAATAGAAGCATATCGTCCGCAAATGCGGCTATTTTATGTTGCTGATCTCCTAGTGCTTGTCCCTGGATGTCCCTATCTACCCGAATGGCCTGCAGAAGGGGTTCCAGGGTGAGGACAAAAAGGAGGGGGAATGACAGGGTGTCATTCACCCGGACCGAAGCTGAGGCATGTAAGTACATAGCTTCAATTGCCTGTAGAAAAGGAGTAGGTAAGTTGCTGGATTGCAACGCTGAGTACATAAAGGACCAATTGACTCTATCGAAAGCCTTCTCAGCGTCCGTGCTGAGAAGGATTAGGGGTAGGCCATTTATTTTAACATGATGCAAAATATTGAGGACCCTTGCCGTGTTATCCTTCCCCTCTCTTTGCTTAACAAAACCCACTTGATCCCTGTGGGTGAGGGAATGGTGGAGTTTCGGCAATCGGTTGGCCAACAGCTTAACTAGAAGTTCTAGATCTATATTAAGAAGGGAGATGGGTCTATAGTTGGGACAAAGAGAGTGATCTTTACCCTCCTTAGGTATTAATGTAATATGAGCTTTAGTCATATCCTCAGATAATGGCATGCCCTGCAAAGTGTCATTAAATACTGGAAGAAGATGGGGATGAGCACTCCATGAAAAATCGAGTAGTAGGGAATTGGGAGTCCATCCGGGCCTGGACGTTTCCCCTTGGGAGAGTTTTAATAGCTCCTAAAGGCCTCTTGCACACGGGCGTCATGTTTGACGCCCGGATAAGATGCGGGTGCGTTGCGGGAATCGCCGCGATTTTTCCGCGCGTCTGCTAACGTTTGTAGTGCGTTGAGCACGCGCGTGAAAAAATCCGCATGCTTGGTACCCAGACCCGAAGTCAGACTTCATCACTGAAGTCTGGTTTCGGGATGAGTATTCTGTATGTGTAATTATTTTCCTTTATAACATAGTTATAAGGGAAAATAATCGCATTCTAATTACAGAATGCAATGTTCCCTGGGCTTTAAAGGGTTAAAAATAATAAAGAGTTAATTTACCTTTCTCCCATTAGCGCAGAGCCCCAGAACGCTTCTCTCTGATATTTTGATGCTTGAGGACCTGTGGTGACATCACAGGGTCACATGGTCCAATCATAGAAGCATGCTTCTATGATTGGACCATGTGACCCTGTGATGTCACCACAGGTCCTCAAGCATCCAAACTATCAAGAGAGAAGACGTTCTGGGGCTCTGCGCGTACAATGGGAGAAAGGCAAGTTAACTCTTTATTATTTTTAACCCTTTAAAGCCCGGGGAACATTGCATTCTGTAATTAGAATGCGATTATTTTCCCTTATAACTATGTTATAAAGGAAAATAATAATGATCGGGTCCCCATCCCGATCGTATCCTAGCAACCATGCGGGAAAATCGCAACGCATCCGCACATGATTGCGGATGCTTGCGATTTTCCCGCATCCCCATTCACTTCTATGGGGCCTGCGCTGCGTGAAAATCGCAGAATATAGAACATGCTGCGATTTTCACGCAACGCAAAAGTTATGCGTGAAAATCACCGCTCATGTGCACAGCCCCATAGAACTGAATGGGTCAGGATTCAGTGCGGGTGCAATGCGTCCTCCTCACGCATTGCACCCGCGCGGAAAACTCGCCCGTGTGAAAGGGGCCAAAGGCTCTTCTGAAGAGAAGGGGGCGGATAAATGTCTTTATGTTTTATCTTGGTCTGAGAGTGAGGAGAGGGCTAGTTTATCCAAATAGGATCCATAAGGTGAGGTAGAGCCTGAGTTACCGAAGAGAAATCGTGGCGGGTTGAGGTTATAAAGGGATTCATAGTAATCTCTAAATAGCGAGGCTATCTTTCGCGACTCAAAGGTCAGATCTCCCTCTGTAGTTTTTAATTTGTGGACATAATTATTCAGTTTACGGCGTTTAAGCCTGTTCATCATATAACGGGAAGTTATATTCCCATGAGCGAAAACATACTATTGGGAATGTAGAAAGAATTTGGCGGATGCCGCATTCATAAGGTTTTTGAGGGAAGCCCTGCACGCAGACAGCTCCTTCAGATGGGATTCTTAAAGAGATCTTTTATGGGCACTTTCCAATGCACTTATCTTTTCGTACAGGGTATCTGTTTTTTTCTTTTTTTAAATGGGCTCCAAGGCTGATGCAATGACCCCTTATGAACACCTTGTGAGCATCCCAGATTGTTTGGGGTGTGACCTCAGAGGTACAGTTTGTAGCAAAGTACTCATCGAGTAGACGTTTCAACTGGGATTTAACCTCCGATGAACTAAGAAGTTGCTCATTTAATTGTCATTGGCTAGTAGATCTATGTTCAGGAGGGGACATTATATAGATGTATATAGGGGCATGATCGAATAATATAATGGATCCCACATCAGCCCTGGGACACAGCTGGAGAGGCTCTTTAGAGATGAACAGGTCGTCCAGGCATTGGTACGACCTGTGCAATGGTGAGTAATAGGTGTAATCTCTGGGGTCAGGGTGAATAGAATGCCAGACGTCCAGTAAATGGCTCCTAGCTAAAGTTTGTAGCAGAGAGCAGATGCCTTTTTGGGATTGTGCAGATTTATGGGAGGATAAGTCCAAAAGAGGGTTTAGGACAAGGTTAAAATCAACCCCCAACACTGTGATGCCCTCTCTGAAGGACTCCATTTTCTGCAAGACCGATTTCAACCAGCGTATCTGGTTACTAGTCGGGGAATATACATTTACAAAAGTGTATAAGTGTTGTCCCATTTTACCTTTTATCATTATGAATCGACCCGTCTGGATCGCATAATTGAGCGTCTAATAAAAAGGGAACTTTACTATGAAAACCAATACTCACTCCTTTGGAATTTGATGTGGGGGACCCAGTTGGAGTAGTAAGAAAAGGATAAATTTGGGAAGTGTTGGATCTTAAAAGGGGTTTCTTGCAGGAAAACCACATTCGCCTTGTCTCTGCTCAAAATCCGAAAATCTGGCTCCGTTTAGACGGTGAGTTGCAACCCTTAACATTATAAGAGGCGATTTTAATAGCCATCATAGGGGTAGAGAGGAGAGGCAATTTGCTGATTCAAGTTAGTGTGAGAACTTAGTGACCATGTGAACTGTAAAAAGTACTCATCTCTCAGATGATCTGATAGGAGAACCAGATAATTTCTGATTGAAGGGGTGACCCGTCTCAGATGGATGTGATGTGATTCACGGATAGACCTAGTAAAAGAATAACAACACAGGCAAACAATAAGTATCAAAACAAAGTTAAAATATGGAATATAAAGGTCCGTAGGGACCTGCATGAGAGGGGGAAATGGCAATTGCCGATTAGGGACTTGGCTCCACACTGTGAGACAGCATAAGAGCCTTAAGGCCAGTGATATTGTTTAACGGTATCATATGAATATGGGCACATCGGAGCAGGATAGCTATAGTAAGCTTCTGAGACAGAAGGTATGGGGGGAGGAGGTAAGGGAGCATAGGGGAGGACAAAGGGAGAGATGTGAAGGTAGGAAAAGGTGGGGAATGGGAAATATGGGGTGGGGATCGGGGAGAAGGACAAGTATGCGTACACCCTCTGACTTCAGAAACCTAAAGAAAAAATAGACAACTGAGAGTGTCCCTGACGCTGAGGACAATAAAAGGAGACATAAGTGAACAATCAAAGCTTGGTTGGCTTGGATCAAAAAATAGCACCAAAAAGGCAGTGGTCTGCTGATTACATAAAAAGGCAAAGGGCCGCTGAGTACATAATAAAGCAATGGGCCGCTAAGTATAAGAGAGGACCATGAGCTGCAGAATACAGAACAAAGTTAGGGATGTAACCGGGGAAAAAACCCCAAAAGGTCACTAAGACAGGCATTAGATATATATCAGATATGACAAACTCAAAACATTATACTCGAATTGACAGTAAAAGACTAAGGAGATGTAGGAATATTATGATTCAGAAGACATCTGTAGCTATGCGTCTTGGGGTGAGAGGTTGACTTTTCTTCTTATACCGTTGGGCCTTGGGGGTGCTCTTGGTTTCAAAAGGCACAATTTCAGGTAGATCCAGGAGTGTTGTTAAATCCTGGACAGTGTCCCAGTCCTCAATATCCAAAAGTGGACCGTAAGTGGCTTAAGTATTCTCCTTTTTTGTAGTGTGATTGGAGCCATATGTTGAAAGACACTTATTGTCACGCCAATATATTTCACACCTCCTGGTTGACGGGCCTTAAGTATAATTGCCTCCTTGTCTTGGAAGTGAAGAAAATGGCAGCTAATGTCCCTAGGAGGGTCAGTGCTGCTCGGTTTCGGACGTAGGGCTCTGTGAGCTCTTTCAATTTTCACTGATGCCGAGCGTTCTGGGCCCAGTAGTTCTACGCAGATCTCCTTGACAATGTCGGGTGAATCTTGCAGAGAGTCAGTCTCTGGAACGCCTCTAAAGCATAAATTATTACGTCTCCCATGATTTTCCTGGTCTTCTAGGGCATTATATACTGCGTTGAGGTGGGATTGACATTTTTGTAGGCTTGTGGCTGTGGCCGCCTGGAAATCCAGCATCGCGGCCTGAACATTTTCTAGGGCCTCAAACCTACCTCCTACATGTCTGACATTGTGTCTGAGGGAGGATATCTCGCCTATTAACGGTTCAATAGCTTTTTGTAAGGCTGAATCAAGGTATTTCCTTGAGATTGGGAGGTGCTTACCGTGCCTGGCGTCTTCGTTATCGCTGCAGTCAGCCTGTAAGTCCAGCTCACTTTCCTCCATCTCCTTGTATGCCTCCGGCGCCATCTTTGCTTCCCGCACTGCGCAGATGGCAGTAGCTTTTTTGATAAATTTGTCCATATCTCCGCTGTTGGTCGAATGCTTTTAAGAAAAGGACGAATCTCCTGACTTTTGCTGACCAATTTTGCCCATTTGTATGCCAGGCAGCTAATGTAGGCTGTAGAATAGCCGGGTTAGAGCAGCAGAGCTCAAGCACACACGTCAAAGCCGGTCTGGCGCTGGCTCCTTCCCCCCAATACAATTACTTCACTATCACAAAAAATTAGAATTTTCCAACCAACAATGTAACAGCTGACGTTGACTGTAAATGCAGTATGTTACGCTTTTATTGGAATATCAGAAATGCAGCGTAGCATCCTAATGTGCTATCTAGCACAAAAACAGTGTTTTTTGCAAACAACAATAAAAATGCAGTATGTTACAGTTTTGTTGGAATATTAGAAAAGCAACGTAAGCTGCTAATGTGTTATCTAGCACAAAAACTGTTGTTTTTGCAAACAACTATGTAAATGCAGTATGTTAGAGTTTTATTGGAATAACAAAAATGCAACGTAGAATGCTCATGTGCTATCAAGCACAAAAACAGTTTTTTCGGCAAACAACTACATACATACAGTATGTTACGGTTTTATTGGAATATCAGAAATGCAGCGTAGGATCCTAATGTGCTATCTAGCACAAAAACAGTGTTTTTTGCAAACAACTATGTAAATGTAGTATGTTACGGTTTTATTGGAATATCAGAAATGCAGCGTGGCATCCTAATGTGCTATCTAGCACAAAAACTGTGTTTCTTGCAAACAACAATAAAAATACAGTATGTTACAGTTTTATTGGAATATCAGAAATGCAACGTAGGCCGCTAATGTGCTATCTAGCACAAAAACTGTGTTTTGCAAGCAACAATAAAAATGCAGTATGTTACGTTTTTTTCGGAATATCAGAAATGCAACGTAGGATCCTAATGTGCTATCTAGCACAAAAACTGTTTTTTGCAAACAACAATAAAAATGCAGTATGTAACGGATTTATTGGTATATCAGAAATGCAACGTAGACCGCTCATGTGCTATCTAGCACAAAAACAGTTTTGTTTGCAAACAACTACGTAAATGCAGTATGCTACGGTTTTATTGGAATATCAGAAATGCCACGTAGGCCGCTAATGTGCTATCTAGCACAAAAACTGTGTGTTTTGCAAACAACAATAAAAATGCAGTATGCTACGGTTTTATTGCAGTACATATAGCAATGTAACTGCTGTATGTACTGGTTCAATTGGGCTGTCAGAAATGCAGCATAGTCCGTAAATTTACTATCTAGCAAAAAAGTGTGCTTTTTTATAGCTGCAAAGTAACTGCAGTATTTAACGGTTTTATTGGACTGTCAGATATGCAGTGCCTGTGGCAGACAGATAAAAAATCGCTTTAGGTCACAAAAATATGTGACAGACTGACAGTCAGGTAGGCACTGCAGGCCGAAGGGGTAGTTGACCGGCCAAAAAAGGGAATTTTTCCTCCACTGAGCTACCAGAACATAATTAAAGTAATGTCCCTGGCACAATTGCAGTTCACATGCATTTGCAAATGCACTGCACTTGCAAAAATGGCCGCCAACACCCACCGAATTGGCAGATGGATTGAAAGTTGTTTTTCAGTGTCACTGGGCTAAGGGCTGATTACAAAAATATAGCATAGCACCCTCAATAATCGCTGTAGTTTGACGATTGACCAACTGTCATGGGAGCCACGTCTGACTCCGTTATACCTGGGGTCAGGAAGTCGCAGCGGGTGGCTGCGCGCTCTATGTCTAAGGATCATGCTATTACTTAATGGTAGCTTTCTGTGTTTGCCTTGCAATCCTTTTTGTCTCACTCAGGGATCTGTAGCTTCTTCTCCTCAGCTGTTTCTTGTCCGCCACTCCCAACCTCCTTATATTCCCCCTTCCCACTTCTCTGGTTGCCAGATATAGAGCTTCCTGCCTGGACTTCTATACTGACCCACTGGAGCTGTGTAGCTGTTGTTCCTGGTTGTCGTACCAGAGCGTTACCCTCCGGATCCCTGTTGGACTTTTGTTGTCCGCTGTTGTCACCCACCCGGGCTTATATGTTTTGTCTGTATTGTCTGTCCTCTCCCTGGTGTTTTCCTTTAGTGTTAGTGGTGAGGACTAGTGCTCCCACTGCCCTATTCACTACTTAGGGCTCAGCTTAAGGAAAGCCAGGGTTTAGGCATGTGATCGGCGTACGGGTGAAGAACCCGTCTAGGGACGTCAGGGCAGTCAGGTGCCAGCTTAAAGGTGAGTTAGGGGTCACCACCTTTCCCTCTCCCTTGGACAGGGCTTTCCCTTTTCCCTCCCTGCTACACTTGGCCAATCACAGCCATGCTATTAGTAGGCATGGCTGTGATGACTTCTAAGGGCAGACAAGTGAAATTTCTCTGTAATAAACTCTGTTAATGGCTGTATCAAACAGCACTGGCACCCCAATAACAAGAACGATTTGCTTGAATTACAGAGCTGTATAATGGCAATTTGGATCCCCAGTCAGTGCAGCAATGTGTAATAGGATTGTTCCTATTACCCAGGCTGTAAACTCCCCTACTGAACCCTGTTCTGCTTCCATACTGTGGACTGATTTCCTATCCTTTCCCTGAACTTCTATACAGCAAAATTAAAGTTTTAACGTGTTTTCTACCACTTTCCCTAACGTCTGTCACGCCTCTCTCTTCACTAAGTACACTGGAAAATGGTTGAATCCAAGATGGCTGAGCCTATTTACTGCTGATTGGCTGCATGCATGGCATTATGGGTGATCTCTCGTTCCCAGAGTTCCTTGCTCCATGTCCAAACACGTGCAGCAGCCATTTTAGGAAAAAATGTGATTCGTTACCACGAAGCGTAAGGAAATTCGGATTCGGTGCAAATCAAAGTTTTCCTGAAATTCGGATCGAATTCCACTTCATCAACTTCGATTCGCTCATCTCTAATGCTCCATTTTGAAGTTATTACTCACAGATAATGTGGTGCACCACTCTGTGTATTTGCGAAGTGATCACCTATATGCTGGTTTAATTAAATTGAACAACCCCCCAAAAAAATAAAATTCCAAATGTGTGGAGAAAGAAATAAACGGAATTGAATGATTGAGGCCTGATGCTTAATATCACATTACTATTCACAGATAATTGGATGCACTACCCTGTGTATTGGTGTACTGATAACCTATATGCTGCAGTAAAATGGTGCCACATGCAGTTTAACTGAATTTGTCTGAAACAAACCTGAAAAGGTTCGGGTTCGTCTGTCATCCGAAAAACTGCAAAGTTCGGACACAGTTCTGCCACAGTTTTATGGGTTTTGTTTTTATAGTGTTTCCTCTGTGGTAAAACTGACCTACAGTATTATTTTTTATTCTACAGGTCAGCATGATTACAACAATACCACATTAGAAGAAACTAATTTTTTTATTTGCATCACCATATTCTTACAACCATAACCTTTTATTATAGTTTTTGGAGCATGTTATGGGGTGTGTATGACATTTTGATCCACTTTTTATTCAAGTTTTTGTGGGATGCAAAGTGATGAAAAAGGGGGCGGGGGGGGATTTGAATATTTTTTTTAATATTAAAAAAAACACTTTTTTTTTTTTTACACTTTTTAATAGTTCCCATAGGGAACTATAACAAACAATCATTATCTTGCCTCTCTCATAGACTCCAATGCATTAGCATTAGTGTCTATGACAATTACACTAAGTTCCTATGGAACCTTGCTACAGGCAGGCTCTTCATAGGAACTAACGTGTGGCAGCTTCCTATTACTCAGGAGGATAGAGGCTGCCCAACACTGCATCTTGCTCCCCCGATCCTTTCTAGGGGCAGCCCATGTGTGTGCTCCCGGTTTTTGACCGTCTAGATGCCATGGTCACATTTGAACAAGGCATCTGAGGGGTTAAATGTGTGAGATTGACATTATTGTCGATTGCATACATTAGCCCCGGGTACCTGCTGTAGCAGAGGGCAACATATTTAAAGTATATAGTCATACAGCGGTCGGGAACAGGTTAATAAGAGGCAGGATAGAAAAAGGGTGCAAACAACGTCTTTGTCCCATCTCCAGTGGACCAAAAAAGGGACCTGGCAGTTATCTGGAAATATTCCAAACCTTAGTGGGAAGATTAAGATTAAATTTAGACAACCCATTTAAGTGGCTGAAGAAGTGGCTTGTGGTGAAATCTGATGACAAATGAGCTGTAGTTATTATTTGTACAAGGCCATGCAGCAACTGAAAGATGAAGAATAGAGATGACCCGAACTATCCGCCGGCGAACAGCTTGTTCGCGTTCGCCTCTGCCGGACGAACATATGCGATGTTCGGTCCGCCCCCTATACATCATCATTGAGCAAACTTTGACCCTGTACCTCACAGTCAGCAGACACATTCCAGCCAATCAGCAGCATACCCTCCCTCCCAGACCCTCCCACCTCCTGAACAGCATCCATTTTAGATTCATTCTGAAGCTGCAGTCTTAGTGAGAGGAGGGAGAGTGTAATTGCTGCTGATTTAATTGGGAAATTGATAGCTAGGCTAGTGAATTCAGTGTCCACTCCAGTCCTGAAAGACTCATCTGATCTCTGCTGTAAGGACAGCGTCCTGACAGCACCCCAAAAAGCCCTTTTTAGGGCTGCAACATTAGTCTGCTTTTTATTTTCCTTTATATACATATTGCAGTTGCCTGGCCTGCCTGTGTGTGAGGAGCTGCAGGCCCACAGACTGTAGTGTGCCCACTGCCAGTGCCCGCCCCTGTTATTCCGTGTGGTACAGGACTTTGCATCAAAAAAAGGCATTTAATTTTTACACTTTAATCTAAGGTTAGTTGCCTGCCAGTGTGTGTCAGGCTGACTTCCACTGACTGTAGTGTGCCCACTGCCAGTGCCCACCACTCATACCGGCTGGCACAGGACTTTGCATAAAAAGGCATTTCATTTTTACACTTTAGTGTAATTTCAGCTGCTTGCCTGCTGCTAGTGTGTGTCAGGCCGACTTCAACTGACTGTAGTGTGCCCACTGCCAGTGCCCACCCCTGTCATCCCGTGTGGCACAGGACTTTGCTTAAAAAAAGGCACTTAATTTTTACACTTTAATCTAAGGTTAGTTGCCTGCCAGTGTGTGTCAGGCTGACTTCCACTGACTGTAGTGTGCCCACTGCCAGTGTCCACCACTCATACCGGCTGGCACAGGACTTTGCATAAAAAGGCATTTAATTTTTACACTTTAGTGTAATTTCAGCTGCTTGCCTGCTGCTAGTGTGTGTCAGGCCGACTTCCACTGACTGTAGTGTGCCCACTGCCAGTGTCCACCACTCATACCGGCTGGCACAGGACTTTGCATAAAAAAGGCATTTCATTTTTACACTTTAGTGTAATTTCAGCTGCTTGCCTGCTGCTAGTGTGTGTCAGGCCGACTTCAACTGACTGTAGTGTGCCCACTGCCAGTGCCCACCCCTGTCATCCCGTGTGGCACAGGACTTTGCTTAAAAAAAGGCACTTAATTTTTACACTTTAATCTAAGGTTAGTTGCCTGCCAGTGTGTGTCAGGCTGACTTCCACTGACTGTAGTGTGCCCACTGCCAGTGTCCACCACTCATACCGGCTGGCACAGGACTTTGCATAAAAAGGCATTTAATTTTTACACTTTAGTGTAATTTCAGCTGCTTGCCTGCTGCTAGTGTGTGTCAGGCCGACTTCCACTGACTGTAGTGTGCCCACTGCCAGTGTCCACCACTCATACCGGCTGGCACAGGACTTTGCATAAAAAAGGCATTTCATTTTTACACTTTAGTGTAATTTCAGCTGCTTGCCTGCTGCTAGTGTGTGTCAGGCCGACTTCAACTGACTGTAGTGTGCCCACTGCCAGTGCCCACCCCTGTCATCCCGTGTGGCACAGGACTTTGCTTAAAAAAAGGCACTTAATTTTTACACTTTAATCTAAGGTTAGTTGCCTGCCAGTGTGTGTCAGGCTGACTTCCACTGACTGTAGTGTGCCCACTGCCAGTGTCCACCACTCATACCGGCTGGCACAGGACTTTGCATAAAAAGGCATTTAATTTTTACACTTTAGTGTAATTTCAGCTGCTCACCTGCTGCTAGTGTGTGTCAGGCCGACTTCAACTGACTGTAGTGTGCTCACTGCCAGTGCCCACCCCTGTCATCCCGTGTGGCACAGTACTTTGCATCAAAAAAGGCATTTAATTTTTACACTTTAGTGTAATTTCAGTTGCTTGCCTACTGCTAGTGTGTGTCAGGCTGACTTCCACTGACTGTAGTGTGCCCACTGCCAGTGCCAACCACTGATACCGGGTGGCACAGTAGCTTGCCGATAAATAAGGCATTTAATTTTTAGACAGTAGTCTAAATTCAGTTGCTTGCCTGCTGCCAGTGTGTGTCAGGCCCTCTTCCACTGACTGTAGTGTGCCCACTGCCAGTGCCAACCACTGATACCGGGTGGCACAGTAGCTTGCCGATAAATAAGGCATTTAATTTTTAGATAGTAGTCTAAATTCAGTTGCTTGCCTGCTGCCAGTGTGTGTCAGGCCCTCTTCCACTGACTGTAGTCTGCCCACTGCCAGTGCCAACCACTGATTCCGGGTGGCACAGTAGCTTGCCGATAAATAAGGCATTTAATTTTTAGACAGTAGTCTAAATTCAGTTGCTTGCCTGCTGCCAGTGTGTGTCAGGCCCTCTTCCACTGACTGTAGTCTGCCCACTGCCAGTGCCAACCACTGATACCGGGTGGCACAGTAGCTTGCCGATAAATAAGGCATTTCATTTTTAGACAGTAGTCTAAATTCAGTTGCTTGCCTTCTGCCAGTGTGTGTCAGGCCCTCTTCCACTGACTGTAGTGTGCCCACTGCCAGTGCCAACCACTGATACCGGGTGGCACAGTAGCTTGCCGATAAATAAGGCATTTAATTTTTAGACTGTAGTCTAAATTCAGTTGCTTGCCTGCTGCCAGTGTGTGTCAGGCCCTCTTCCACTGACTGTAGTGTGCCCACTGCCAGTGCCAACCACTGATACCGGGTGGCACAGTAGCTTGCCGATAAATAAGGCATTTAATTTTTAGACAGTAGTCTAAATTCAGTTGCTTGCCTGCTGCCAGTGTGTGTCAGGCCCTCTTCCACTGACTGTAGTGTGCCCACTGCCAGTGCCAACCACTGATACCGGGTGGCACAGTAGCTTGCCGATAAATTAGGCATTTAATTTTTAGACAGTAGTCTAAATTCAGTTGCTTGCCTGCTGCCAGTGTGTGTCAGGCCCTCTTCCACTGACTGTAGTGTGCCCACTGCCAGTGCCAACCACTGATACCGGGTGGCACAGTAGCTTGCCGATAAATAAGGCATTTACTTTTTAGACAGTAGTCTAAATTCAGTTGCTTGCCTGCTGCCAGTGTGTGTCAGGCCCACTTCCACAGACTGTAGTGTGCCCACTGCCAGTGCCAACCACTCATACCGGGTGGCACAGTACCTAGCACGCGTAGTACCACTTATCTAAAAAAAATGACAGGCAGAGGCAGGCCACACTCGCAGGGGCCGTCGTGGTCGTGGTGCTGTGATTTCCACTGTCCCTGGAATAATGCCCAGTTTTCAGAGGCCACGTACCCTGAACCCGAAAAATTCAGAGGACGTAGTTGACTGGCTTAGACAGGACACCCAATCTTCAACAGCTTCCGCTAAGAACCTTGACGCACCATCCTCCTCCAGCTCAGCTTCGGTCACCTGCTCTCAAGTTACCACGCACCCGCCCGTCGCCACCACCACCACTACCACCACAGCCACCACAGCCGCTTCACTTGATCCGTCAGAGGAGTTATTTACACATCAGTTGGATGCAATTAGTGATGCGCAACCATTATTGCCAGATGATGTAGATTACGGGGCTATGTCTCAGTCAGGCAGGATTACACACATGGACGTACAGTGTGTTGATGATGATGATGTTGTACCCGCTGCTGCTTCCTTTGCTGAGGTGTCAGATACAAGTGAAGCGGTTGACGATGACGATGTGTCCACGGATGCCACGTGGGTGCCTGCTCGAAGAGAAGAAGAGTGGGAAAGTTCTGAAGGGGAGACAGAGAGAATGAGGAGACGAGTTGGAAGCAGGGGGAGGTCGTCGCAAGGAGTTAGTGGCACAGTCAGACAGCATGTATCGGCACCTGGGGTCAGCCAGACAGCACGCCAGTAAACGCATGCTGTTGCCACCACTAGAATGCCGTCATTGCAAAGCTCAGCAGTGTGGCATTTTTTTTGTGTGTCTGCCTCTGATAAAAGCAATGCCATTTGCAACCTGTGCCAAAAGAAACTGAGTCGTGGGAAGTCCAACATCCACCTTGGTACAACTGCTTTGCGAAGGCACATGATCTCACATCACAAACGCCTATGGGATCAACACATGAGTACAAGCAGCACACAAACTCAAAGCCACCATGCTCCTCCTGGTCCAGCATCTTCAGCCACGTCAACCACTGCTGTCCTCCCTGCCCCCTCTCAACCACCCGCCACTCCATTTCTCACCTTCAGCAGTTCCTGCTCATCTGCCAACAGTCAGGTGTCTGTCAAGGACATGTTTGAGCATAAGAAGCCAATGTCACAAAGTCACCCCCTTGCCCGGCGACTGACAGCTGGCTTGATGGAACTCTTAGCCCGCCAGCTTTTACCATACCAGCTGGTAGAGTCTGAGGCCTTTAAAAAATTTGTCGCTATTGGGACACCACAGTGGAAGGTACCCGGACAAATTTTTTTTTCAAAAAAGGCAATCCCAAACCTCTACCATGTCATTGAAAAGGAAGTCATGGCATCTCTGGCATACAGTGTTGGGGCAAGGGTCCATCTGACCACTGATACCTGGTCTGCAAAGCATGGTCAGGGCAGGTATATCACGTATACTGCGCATTGGGTCAACCTGCTGACGGCTGACAAGCATGGAATGCGTGGCTCCGCAGCGGAGTTGGTGACACCACCACGACTTGCAGGCAGACCTACTGCCACCTCCTCTACTCCTACTCCATCCTTTTCAATATCCTCCTCGGCTGAGTCCTCTTCTGCTGCGGCGTCTGGCTGCACATCAACTGATTCCCCCCAGCTCCCAAGGGGCTATTCCACATCCCGGATACGACAGTGTCACGCTATCTTGGGGTTGACTTGCCTGAATGCAGAGAGCCACACAGGACCAGCACTCCTGTCCGCCCTGAACGCACAGGTGGATCAGTGGCTGACCCCGCACCAACTGGAGATCGGCAAAGTGGTGTGTGACAATGGAAGCAATCTGTTGGCGGCATTAAATTTGGGCAAGTTGTCACATGTGCCGTGCATGGCACATGTGTTGAATCTCATCGTACAACGTTTTGTGTCTAAGTACCCAGGCTTACAGGACGTCCTCAAGCAGGCCAGGAAGGTGTGTGGCCATTTCAGGCGTTCCTACACGGCCATGGCGCACTTTTCCGATATTCAGCGGCTCAACAACATGCCAGTGAGGCGCTTGATATGCGACAGCCCGACACGTTGGAATTCAACACTCCTAATGTTCGACCGCCTGCTCCAACAAGAAAAAGCCGTCAACGAGTATTTGTATGTCCGGGGTGCTAGGACAGCCTCTGCGGAGCTGGGAATCTTTTTGCCACGTTACTGGACACTCATGCGCAATGCCTGTAGGCTTATGCGTCCTTTTGAGGAGGTGACAAACCTAGTCAGTCGCACCGAAGGCACCATCAGCGACCTCATCCCATTTGTTTTCTTCCTGGAGCGTGCCCTGCGAAGATTTCTGGATCAGGCTGTAGATGAGCGTGAAGAGGAAGAGGAAGAGTTGTGGTCACCATCACCACCAGAAACAGCCTTGTCATCATCGCTTGCCGGACCTGCAGCAACGCTGGAAGAGGAGTATGAGGAAGAGGAGTCAGAGGAGGAATGTGGCGGCTTTGAGGAGGAGGAAGACCAACCACAGCAAGCACCCCAGGGTGCTCGTTGTTGTCACCTATCTGGGACCCATGGTGTTGTACGTGGCTGGGGGGAAGAACAGACCGTCAATGACATCAGTGAGGACGAGGAACGGGAAATGAGTAGCTCTGCATCCAACCTTGTTCAAATGGGGTCTTTCATACTGTCATGTCTGTTGAGGGACCCACGTATAAAAAGGATGAAGGAGAACAATCTGTACTTGGTGGCCACGCTACTAGGCCCCCGGTATAAGCAGAAAGTGGCAGAAATGTTACCAAATTACCGAAAGTCGGAAAGGATGCAGCAGTTCAAAACCAAACTAAAAAATATGCTTTACACAGCTTATAAGGGGGATGTAAATGGGGGATTCGACAATGGTTAATCAATTCGACCGGATAGGGTCCGTAACAGGGATTAAACTGATAGCAATAGTACTAGTTAAGACACCACTCATATAGGGTGTCACAGCACATTGCTCTGTGCACGTGCAGTGCCCCAATTTGGGAGTAAGAGGACCGACCAAGCTGCTTTTTCCATCTCCCGGTTCCTGAAATCAATTCAGTTTACTGTATGAGAGTTTGGTCTGTCACTGTGAAGGCAGTCGAAGGTACCCGGCCTAAATTTTTTTTCACAAAAGGCAATCCCTGATATGGGACGTAACAGGGATTAAACTGATGAGAATAATACTACAGAAAATACCACTCATATCAGTGGAGGGAGCCAGCGTTTTTTTAACCATCTCCCCGTTCGAAAAATCTATTCAATAAATGGCCGCCAGATTGGGGACGTTAGAGGGATTAAACTGATGAGAATAGTACTACAGAAAATACCACTCATATCGGCTGTGACAGTAAATTGCACGGCGCAGACGCAGTCACCGTGGTTTAAAACAGAGTGGAGGGAGCCAGCGTTTTTTTAACCATCTCACCGTTCGAAAAATCTATTAAATTCATCTTTTGGGGACCCTTGGTGTTGTACGTGCCTGGGTGGAGGAAGAAATCTTCAATGACATCACCGGGACGTGGCTAGCTTGGTATCCAACCTTGTGCAAATGGGGAGTTTGCGGTTGTGCAAATGAACTGTTTGCGGTGCATTAAAAGGGGAGTTTGGTCTGTCAATGTCAGTGAAGCGGGCGTAACCCTTACACTACCTGATCGATACAACATCATACCTGATCGTATACACACACTGGATGTTTTAAAGCACGTTATTCCAAACAATTTAGGAATGTTAGTTGATTTATGCCCTTTATGGATTAAAACCCGACTCTGCGTCCACTACGTAATTTTCCATGGGAGTTTTGCCAAAGATCCCCCTCCGGCATGCCACAGTCCAGGTGTTAGACCCCTTGAAACAACTTTCTCATCACTATTGTGGCCAGAAAGAGTCCCTGTGGGTTTTAAAATTCGCCTGCCAATTGCAGTCTATGGCGGTTCGCCCGGTTCGCCCGTTCGCGAACATTTGCGGAAGTTCGTGTTCGCTGTTCGCGAACTGAAAATTTTATGTTCGCGACATCACTAATGAAGAAACGTTTTCTATATTATCTGAGGACCCCACTGCACAGTAAAAATCCGAATGGCAATCACTACTGTACCAATAAATATGCAGATAAACTATTTCCTACTAAAACTAACTGGTATTTTCTTCCATAAAATCCAGAAGACTGTGGTAAGTAGAGATGAGCGAACACCTGGATGTTCGGGTTCGAGAGGTTCGGCCGAACTTCCGGAAAATGTCCGGGTTCGTGATCCGAACTCAACCCGAACTTCATCCCGAACCCGAACCCCATAGAAGTCAATGGGGACCCGAACTTTTGGGTACTAAAAAGGCTGTAAAAGACACCCAGAGGGATAATATACCGCAATAAACGCATTGCGATTACAACTTTGAGCTAACGATCACCATGGGAACGCCTCCTCCAGTAGAATGTACTGTCGGATCTGAGAATTAAGTTGAAATCGCAATGCGATTCTTATATATTTGCTTAATCGCATTGTGATTTCAACTTAGCATTGCTAAATAATTCCATCCATATCGTTAACTTACTGAGTCAGTAAGTTAACGAATATGGATGGAATTATTTAGCAATGCTAAGTTGAAACGGCAATGCGATTAATCAGATATATAATAATCGCATTGCGATTTCAACTTAATTCTCACATCCGACAGTACATTCTACTGGAGGAGGCGTTCCATGGTGATCGGTAGCTCAAAGTTGTAATCGCAATGCGATTAAGCAAATACATAAGAATCGCATTGCGATTCCAACTTTTAGTACTCAACTTTTAAAATCGTACACCACTTTAAGTTCCAAAGTTGCAATCGCGTTCGAATAGAACTTAAAGCTGTCTCTTAGTCAGTTTTAGTATTGGTGTGCTGTAATAGAAGTTACATTCGTACGCGAATATAACTTAGAGCAATACAGTCAACTTTACACTGTTAGTTTTATTATCGCGATAATACAACTATTCAAGAATCGTGTACGTGCGTCCGTACGTGTGTGCGTTACCTCGGACACTTTTCTATTTTGCCAGCCACAGCTGAAACCACTGATTTATGGTATTGCTATTTTGGCAATTGAATTTAACCCCAGAAAATAATCTATCCTTTGCCAGACAGCAGACAGTATTATACTTGTCTAACCAAAGCTGGAACCCCAGATTTAGGGGATTGGTATTTGGGCAATTGTATTTAACCCCTTAATAAAATATAGAAATTTCTTTCCTGAGTTTCTAGGGGTGACAATTAGCACAGCCAAGCCCCTGATGTAGGATATAGCAAAAAAAAAAAAACTAGAAAATAAGTGACAGAAAAACGCTCTGTGCAGCCTAAAAACCAGCGAGCAAGTAACTAGCAGAAGTTCAATGATTCTCAGCTGTAAATTGATCCGTTCATTAGGTGCTGTTGCTGACTTTAACCTGCCTAATCTCGCCCTGACAGAAGCTGCGTCCTCTCCCTACACTAATCAGAGCAGTGTGACGTGCGGCGCTACGTGACTCCAGCTTAAATAGAGGCTGAGTCACATGCTGCACTTGGCCAATCACAGCCATGCCATTAGTAGGCATGGCTGTGATGGGCTCTTAGGGCAAGAAGTAAAACGCTAGCTGATTGGCTGCTGTGCAGCCCTTCAGAAAGCGGGAAGTAATCGACGAACACTGAACCCGAACCCGAACTTTTTTGAAAATGTCCGGGTTCGGGTCCGGGTCCCGGACACCCCAAAATTCGGTACGAACCCGAACTATTCTCGAACTGTTCGCTCAACACTAGTGGTAAGTACTCCAGGTCAACCAATTGTAGCAGGGAAAATCTCAGTTACCGAGCCCCTGTCCTGCAACTTAGATGGAATGCAAAGAACACAGAATTAATTTGTCTATTATGCTCTACATGTAACCCCTATGCACAATATATTGCATATTAAAGTCATTTTAATGATAGCATATTGGTCTTCTGGACAGTTTTGGGATTTTGTGACATACATTAATATTATCAAAGTAAACATTCGGCTGACTGTGAGTTTTGGGTGTAATTGTAACATATTTCTGGATATTCAAATTGAAATTATTGATAATGGTATAACTACCAGTGTATACTGAAAATCTATTATCACCAATGCTTTGCTACCCTTTCAGAGCTACTATCAACACCAGGTAAATATGTCATTTCTGTACAGCCAATTTCTACAACTTCGGCAAATCAATAGTGATTATAAATAATACATTATTGGAGCAGAGTCTTGAGTTAATTGATTAAATTAATGTTGAAACTAAGTTAATGAGGAATCTACAATTGTCGGATCACTTGTCGATATATTCAAGTAGAGTCCACCAGCTGATCAAATTAGGAATTCTATAAAAAAAAATCCATTGCCATAAAGTTCAGGTTGATGAAAAGTGGTGTGCGAATTGAAGTTCACGAAGTGGACTTCGATTTGAATTTCAGGGAAAATTTGATTCGCTGCACAGTCGAATTTCCCTTTGCTTCATAGTAACTACAGATGAACGAATATTCCAAGATTGGGTTAGTTTCTGATTTGTCAAATTTTTCAAGAAGTTTGGTTCTGGTCCGAATCTATTCATTCCAAACCAAAGTTGCTCCAATTGCCCTGGAAATTGGTATATAACCCCCTCTAGTCATCTAAAAGCTCCTATCTAGTTTTGTAAATTTTTTACAATTTTTTTCATTTTCCTTTATCCGTCCCCATTGTCTGATACAGCGTCAGGTGTAACTGCATCTACTTTTACAGTTGCTGCCACAAACTGCGGTTGTTGCTTGGCCTCAACTGACTGCAATTACCTCCTGCCTGGTGGTGACAAAACACTATTGATTGCTTATGTGATGGGCACCGTTTTTCAAGATTCATCTAAATCAAACCAGAAAAGATTCGGGTTTGATTCAGTGCCTAAAAAATTGGAGATTTGGAATGAATTTGTAAATAAATTCCCTCATCTCTAGTAGTAACAAATCGATTTTCCCTGAAATAGGGTAAAAAATAAAAACTCTAAGTCACAGGACAGGGGCTCGGTAAACGAGATTTTCCCTGCTACAAAAATAAAAAAAGTATTATTTTTTATTTTTTATTACAGACTTAAATATTAAAGTCAGATGCCGTGATCACCAATGAACACGGCATCTGAGGGGCACAGTGATGGGGATCCGCGCCGTTCCCTGTCATTGCACCCACTATTTACAAAGAAATGTGCTTCTTGATGAAGTAATTTGTTACAAAGCAAATTTTTTTGTAAAATTTGTCAAAGCAGCCGAATCAAATTTTCCATAACTTTGTTCAACACTACTGATGAAGATTTGCAGGACATATCTCGGAGTATTGCAGGATTATCTAGACTAAAGATGGTTCTTTAGAACTAGTGATTCGTAAGAATCAATTTGCTCATCTCTACCCTAGACCCCTTATAGTTTCTTTCAGGAGGTGTAAGAATTTGAGAGACAAGTTAGTGAGGGAAAGGATCCAGGAAAAGTTTGTATGTTGGCTTATGGATGGAGTCCCAAAAGGTAATTGTAAATGTAGATATTGTCCTTTCTATAGGAATATGCACACAGTTTGGGTTGTCCAGATTGGTGCCATTAGACATATAGTGACACACTTGATCATATGTCTCACAGATTTTGTTGTATGTACAATATTCTGCTCTTGTGGTTTGTCCCCTCTTTGAATTAATTTGTGAATACTTCCAGGGGCAGACTGGCAGGAAAGGTCTCCAGTGGTCTGCCTGAGGTACACAACAATCTAATGCTCCCAGCAATAGCCCTTTGAGGACCAAGGGACGGATTTGTCCCATGTTTTTAATTGCCTGTATTGATGACGGTAAAAACGCTGGGAGTGTCAGGTACCTACTGTATGTACCTGGCTGGCAGCTGCAGATGACCTCCTGAATTCAACTGTGTTGAGTACTGGGCCGGGGAATGGGAGCCGATGGCTGAAGGCATTTTTCCTGCAGTATAGCATTTGGGTGCATTGGGGGACACAGCGTGCATAGAATTGAGGATGGCTGCTGGATGACACAATTGAGGCAACAGGTTGGTGAATTTGTGTTGAGAAGAAGGGAAAGATGATGGAAAAGTAAGGAGTCTAAGGCTTCTCTCACACTGCCATTAGTAGTTCTGACAGACGGTTAAGGCAAAGTACAACCTGTTGGTACTGTCTGGATCTGGCATTACCAAATGCTACCAGAATGCCTGCCAGCTTCATTGAATTTAATGGTGTCCGGCGGAGATCCGGCCAATACTCAGCAAAATGTTAGGATTCAGCCAGACAAAAACAGATGCACGCATGCGCACAATCTACTGGCTAGCAGAGGAAGCCTGACATACAAGCACAGGCCGTGGCCTGCAGCGGGAAGTGAACCAGAGGGTTCCGGTGGTCGGACCCATAGGCGGATGGAGGAGGGCAAGCAGGTTTAAGCCACCAGTAGAGATGAGCGAATTTTTCAAAAATTTGATTCGATCAAATCCCATTCAAAAACAGCTATTTCCGGGCAGCAGAAAGCCATTATTGGGGTGTAGAACACTGTGCCTTGCAGTAACATGCACAGGGAGTCTGATCTGGTAGTGAAATAGTACTGTGAGTAAGTATGACATGCAGATGACACATGTTCATATGTCATCCATTTTTTGCGGATTCATGCTGTAGAAATGCTATCCCCAGCCCATTTTGCACATGTGTTTGGAGTCTGCAACGATTACAAAGTTCCTTGCAGAAAAACGGAACGGAAATGAAATGGAAACACAACGAATCCAAAAAACGGAACAACGGATCTGTGAAAAACGGACAGCAAAACCATACGGTCGAGTGTACAAGCCCTTTTGCAGACAATAATAGGACATGTTCTATGTTTGAAGGGAACAGCAAAACGGAAAAACGGAAACGGAAGGCATACGGAGTACCTTTTGTTTTTTTTGCGGATACATTGAAATGAATGGTTCCGTATACGGAAGGCAAAAAAACGGAACGTAAACAGAAAATACATACGGTCGTGTGCATGAGCCCTTACAGGTAGAAGTAAGCGTCAAGAAGAAGCGCGCTCCTTTTACACCGCCAGCTGATTCCATATAGATGTCTACAGATTCAAGAATGTCCCATAAGGAATCCAGCTCACATTAGTTAATTTGGTGTACCCATGTGCATGGTGCCTGGTATTTCAACCTCCTCAGGAAAAGTACAATAAACAGTAAAGTATAGGCTCCAGCACTCACTTTTGTTGAGGTGTCTTTTTCTGTTAACAGTCACCATACCTGAGAGATGTATTGTCCTACATGTCTGTGAAGAATCTACCTCAATAAAATACAGAGAAAAATACACCTCAACAAAAGTGAGTGCTGAAGCCTATACTTTACTGTTAAATGTCTACAGAACCTGTTCTATTAAAACTTATACAAGTAGAGACCCCCGACAGAACAATGACCCAGAAAAAATGGATACTGTCTGTGGGGCATACGCCTTCACTCAGTCAAAATTTGCTCAATAATCCATTAGTATTGCTAAAGTCAAAATAACCTGGAGTGGATCTAAAACAGAGATGGCACATGAATGGAATATTTGCATGTCTTCTGTGTTTTCTACCCACTCCTGCTTTTGGCTACCAAACCATAAGCCAATTCTGATGGGACAATACTGGCCTTAAAGCTGCTATACAGACAGGATCCGTTGTGCGTCTCGTTTTTCCTTCCTTCTGACAGATCAGAAGAAGTGTCAAATAAATAATGATGTCAGCCAGGCCGAAAGGCAAAATAATGGCCCAGTCATGAAGTGGCGAGGGTGGGAACAGCATGAAAAGTCCACAGAGTGGACCTTTGACATAGTGGTGAGGTGAAAGCAGCATGAGCAGATCACAGAGGGCCCCAATGAAAGGGTCTGGAGGTGGAAGCAGTAAGAGGAGGCCACCGAGTGGCACAATGACAGAGTCTGTAGGTGGCGGCAGAAGCAGCAGCAGCATTAGAAGAAGGCCACCGAGTAGCACAATAACAGAGTCTGGAGGTGGCAGCAGTATGAGGAGGACACCGAGTGGCACACTGACCGAGTCTAAAGGTGGAGGCAGCATGAGTAGGCCACAGAGCGGCACAATGACAGATTGTGAAGGTGGCAGCAGTTTGAGTAGGCCAGAGAGTGGCACAATGACCGAGTCTGTAGGTGATAGCAGCATGAGGATACCACAGAGCGGCACAATGACAGAGTCTGGAGGTGGTGGCAGCATGAGTGGGCCACAGAGCAGCACACTAACAGAGTCTGAAGGTGGCGGCAGCATGAGGAGACCACAGAGTGGCAAGTTGACATAGTGTGGAGATGGCAGTAGCAGAAGTAGGAGGAGTATACCACAGAGTGGCAAGATGAGATAGTGTGGAGATGGCAGAAGCAGCAGCAGGGTACCATAGAGTGGCAAGTTGACAGTGTGGAGATGGCAGCAACAGCTGCATCAGGAGACCACAAAGTGACCCGGTAACAGAGTGTGGCAGTCGGTGGCAATACCAGTACCCGCTGACGAAGATGGGTAAAATAAGGATCACTTGGCATCAGGCGGGTTGCAGCATCAACGTAGTAGCTAAGCCAGGTAGTCATAAGAAACCGGTCTCTTGTATCAAAGTGATGGTGTGGCACCATGGATAATCTAGTCTGATGCATCAGGAATTGGTGGTTGGAAATCCTGGCTGATCCACGCCTGATTTATCTTGACAAAGGTCAGTATCTCCACATGGTCCAGCGGATCTTCAATGTGGGGTGGCAGGGTGCAGTCCAAGTATGCCACCACCTGCTGGTTCAGGTCCTGCTCCAGGTCTACCTGCTGTTGCTGCTGCTGGCGAGTAGTTTCTTCATTATGCGGGTGAAGAAAGCTACTCATCAGTGACTGTAGATGGAGGAGGTACTGCTCCTGCCACCCCACCCCTCCCCAACAGCCATGGCAGTGGAACGTGAGTGCAGAGGGGCCCCCTGGAGAGACCTGCGAGAGGATAGACGATTGTGCAGATAGGCAGCGGCAAACTGACTACGTGGATGTCTCTTTAGTAGTTCAGTTTGTCCTCCCTCTCGGTGGGTATAAAAAAGACCCCCATTCTGAACCGGTAGTGAGGGTCCAACAAGGTGGAGAGCCAGAAGTCATCCCTCTGCCGAATGGTGACAATTCGGCTCTCACTACACAAGCAAGTGAGCATGCATCATGCTATTTGTGTAAGTGACTCGGAGGGACTCCCTGCCTCCATCTCCACTGCACACTGCCACGGTGTGTCCTGGTCCTCTGTCTCTTCTTCCTCATTGCTCTGTAGCTCCTCTGGCTGCTCCTGCTGGGCAGGAACTACATTCACCCAGTGGTCCGTAACGGACATGTATTTTCCCTGACCATAGTTACATATCCACATGTCGGCGTTGCCCTGCACTTTGCCAGACACCAACAGGCTCAAGGACTGGCCCACCTTCTGTTCTCCATGTGTGTGCAGTGTTGGTACTGCCTTTTTTGCAAAGAAATGACGGCTTGGGACTCTTCACCTCGGCTCGGCACAAGCCATCAGTCCTCTGCTGAAAGGTGCAGAGTCCACCACTTGGAAAGGGAGGGACTGAAGCACCACCAACTTGGACAGGAGCACGTTCAGCTTCTGCACTGTTGGATGCGTGCACACATACTGTTGTCTCTTGGAAATCACTTTGGTGATCAATGACTGACGAGGAGTAGGAGCATCTGGACCAGCAGAAGATGGGATTGACAGACAGCTCCCTTCGGCTGAGGTGGTGGAGCCTTGACTGGCTAAAAATGGGTGCATGCCACTGGGTGATGTAGCAGTAACTTCGGCAGGCTTGACCACCACATCTGACCCATGGTTCTCCCAGGCCACTTTATGGTGATGTTGCATATGTTGACGCAGGGCCATGGTGCCATCATTGGCACGATGGCCATGCTTCACCTTCTGCCCACATATTCTACATATGGCCATATTGACCTCCTCCGGCAGCTTCACAAAAAACTGCCACACCGCAGAATACCTGATTTTACCCCCAACACTACTCACTGGCTGACTGCTACCGCGGCCGCTTCCGTGAACCCGTGCACCAGTCCTTTCTGGGCAAGTATGCTGCTGCAAATGGTAGGACTACCCCATGCCCGTTTCCTGGCTTAGCCGCTGCCTGATGGGTAAGCTGCCACCCTTTTCTCCTGATGATGACGAAGCCCCTTCTTCATCCGGCTCCCAAGTGCGATCGGCTTCATCATCATCGTGTAGTGTCTGCACATCACTGATGTCCTTCTCAACGGCCTCTTGGTCAGGAGCCTGACCACTTGCAACACAAGCTCGCGTGCCACTCATCACTACTTACCCTCCTAGCGAAGGAAGCGGCAGATGTCTCTTCCACATCTTGGCTGGACAATAGCTGCTGACTGTCCTCTAGTAGCTCTTCCTCACTGAAAAGTGAAACTGAGCCCACTGCATGTAGTACTTCTCTCGGTTAGGGAACAGAAAAGGCCAGAGGTAGGTTGAGGACAGGTGAGGGCACAAGGCCTGCTCCCGGGCCATGCCAACTAAGGGTTGTGTCTGACGAACCCACCGACTCTTGGCTGGGGGTGTCTGATGTCACTTGGGATGTGTGGGACTGGGAGGAGATAGGAGGGTGAGTGGGTGTCAAAACCTCACTCAGATCACGCTCACGCCTATTCCAAGAACCCAATTTTGAGCGCGAATCTTTTGTGGATAGAAGGTAGATAGATATAACAAATTTTTACATATTATTTTCCCCTTATTTTCCAGGGGTTGGATTTTTAGGGCTACAGGTTTGGTTCAAAATTGGTCATCATTTTTACATTTCAAGATTATGTCATAAAATCAATAAGACATCAGCCCCATTCTTCGATATAAGGGGCTTCAATATATGCCCCCACAATAAATGTTCACTTTGTGGTTATAATAAAGAATATACACAAAGTCACCTAATAATCAAAAGAACAACACAGGCCGGAAGACAAACGTGCGTTCCACCTTGGAACGCACATACAGTGACATTTCCGGACCTGCGCATAAGCCACCGAAGCGCTCCGTTTGAAGCGATAGTAGCCTGGACATGCGCACCAGGTACAAGATGCGCTCCAGGCTGAGATGAACATCGCGCACCCTTCCGGTCATGCGCACTATCACCCCCTGGCACTTCCGCTTCCGAAGCGCCACGATTCTTCCAGACCCTCCCCCTTTAATTTGGCGGTCTTTTCCTCATTACCTTGGGGGTATATATACCCCTTATACATATACAAAATGTTTTAAACTCCTGATGAAGGGACGTGCCTGTCCCGAAACGCGTTGAGCCGGATTTTACACTGGAATAAAAGACATTTGAACAGAAGCCCCCTTGTGATTGGCTGCCTCCAATTTGTTAACATCCTTGAAGCGATCCAGGCTGGGGGGGTGTTTGGTTTACAGGTGTTTTATGCTTATCCTAGTAAACCGCCCCCCTCGTGAAGTAAGTTTAAATGTCTATTATATTTTGATTTTAATTCTTTATACTATATGATACTACTACTTTTTATACAAGGAACACCACTTACCGTATTTTTCGCCCTATAGGACGCACCTTCCCCCCCCCCCCAAAAGGGTGGGGGGGAAAGGCAGTGCGTCTTATGGGGCGAATGCTGCAGTTTGTATACCGCCGATCGCATACTGCGCAGTGCGGTCGGCGGGTGTATCAGCGGGCAGGGAGGAGGAAGGAGAGGCCGGCATTTAGCTCTGTAATTACTGCGGGCTCGGTGCAGTCACTGTATCCTGATACACCGGGCCCGCTCACTGTAGGAAACCTAACTGTAGGGAATGCTGTAGGCTGATTCAGTTAACAGTAGTCTTTTATCCAGGCTACACTTACTGTATTAAATTTCCGGCAGGCAGAAGGCAGGAGGCTGAGCTGGCGGGCGGGCCCTGACAACGTAACTCACTACATACTGCGCCTGCTCCACCTTCTTCATTCATAAAATAGGCGGAGCCGGCGCGTGATATAGTGAGTAATGTTGTCAGCCCCGGGCCGCCGGCCCAGCCTCCTGCCTTCTGCCTGCCGGAAAGTTAAAGTAGTACAGTAAGTAAAGCCTGGATAAAAGACTACTGTTAACTTAATCAGCCTACAGCATTCCCTACAGTTAGGTTTCCTACAGTGAGCGGGCCCGGTGTATTAGGATACAGTGACTGCACCACTGTAATTACAGAGCTAAATGCCGCCCCCTCCTCCCTATTGGGGGTCATTCTGTGGATGGCACTATTATGGGGATTTGTGGATAGCATGTTATGGGGACTGTGGATGGCATGACACTGTTATGGGGGATCTGTGGATGACACATAGCATAAAATGCTATTTATGTGTCATCAACAGATCCCCCCTATAGCAGCGTCATCCACAGACCCCCATAACAGTGCCATCCACAGTCCCCAATAACAGTGCCATCCACAGTCCCCAATAACAGTGCCAGCCACAGTCCCCAATAACAGTGCCAGCCACAGTCCCCAATAACAGTGCCAGCCACAGTCCCCAATAACAGTGCCAGCCACAGTCCCCAATAACAGTGCCAGCCACAGTCCCCAATAACAGTGCCAGCCACAGTCCCCAATAACAGTGCCATCCACAGTCCCCCATAACAGTGCCATCCACAGTCCCCCATAACAGTGCCATCCACAGTCCCCAATAACAGTGCATCTACAGTCCCCCATAACAGTGCCATCCACAGACCCCCATAACAGTGCCATCCACAGACCCCCATAACAGTGCCATCCACAGACCCCCCATAACAGTGGTATCCACAAATCCCATATAACACCATTAGGCACACTTTTTGGTTCAAAATATTTTTTTTCTTATTTTCCTCCTCAAAAACCTAGGTGCGTCTTATGGGCCGGTGCGTCTTATAGGGCGAAAAATACGGGTATATGTAAAAATTTGTTATATCTATCTACCCTCTATCCACAAAATATTGGCGCTCGAAATTGGGTTCTAGGAATAGGTGTGATCTGAGCGAGGTTTTGATACCCACTCACCCTCCTATCTCCTCCCACCCCACACATTCCACAACCTGCAGACAATCTAGTCCACATGATGAACCCTTGAGCAGCCTTTGTATTACAACTACCTATCTATTACCATGCCTATTCACCATCCTCTGGCGCCTCTAGTTTCTCGAGTCTCTTGGACATACGTCCACTAGATCCGATTAACCCTCAAAAACTCTCCTTTTCTTTTTATACGTCACTTGGGATGACAGGGATGACCGAGTTAACCAATAAGAACCACCGGGTTGCTGGTCAAGACACGATCACTAGATGACACCAGGAGCTCGGACCTCTCGCTGCGACTACTGCTGCCACGTCCCCTTACTCTGCTGTGACCTCTGCTTGCTCCAGAAACATTAAGGCCTCTGCCACTCCTCTGTGCATGACCTGGCACTTCTCTGCCTGACATACTTGTAGCTGAACTAAAAAAGTAAACCGAAATTAAAACACCCCTAAAAGTGATGAATATATTTTTCTTTTTGTACTGAAATAGCCCACAAAACGCATTCACCACAATTAAGTGTGGAAATGCACTGAGAATATATTTTTCTTGTTGTACTAAAATAAGACCCTATACACTTTGATTAGAAAAAATTTAAAGAGTGAAGTGCGTATATATATTTCTTGAAGTACTGAAATATGCCCCTATATGCTTTCACCAGAAATAACTGCAACAGTGCAGTGCATATATATATTTCTTTCTTTTACAGAAATACGCCCCTATATGCTTTCACCAGAAATAACTGCAACAGTGCAGTGCGTATAAATTTTTAATTTTTACTGAAATACGCCCCTATATGCATTCACCAGAAATAACTGCAACAGTGCATATATATTTTTCTTGTAGTACTGAAATACGCCCCTATTTGCTTTCACTAGAAATAACTGCAACAGTGCAGTGTGTTTATGTTTTTCTTTTTTTACTGAAATACGCCCTTATCTGCTTTCAACAGAAATTACTGCAACAGTGAAGTGTGTATATATTTTTCTTTTTTTACTGAAATACGCCCCTATATGCTTTCACCAGAAATATAACTGCAGAAGTGACCTGACAATATATTTCTTGTTGGACTGAAATAGGCCACTATACACTTTCAACAAAAATAACTGCAACAGTGCAGTGCATATATATTTTTCTTTTTTTACTGAAATACCCCCCTATACACTTTCACCAGAAATAAGAGCAACAGTGCAGTGCGTACATATTTTTCTTGTTGCCCTGAAATACGCCCCTATATGCTTTCACCAGAAATATCTGCAACAGTGCAGTGCATATATATTTTTCTTTTTTACTGAAATGCGCCCCTATACGCTTTCAACAGAAATAACTGCAGAAGTGAGGTGTGTATATATTTTTCTTGTAGTACTGAATAAGATATTAAGATGTAAGCCACTAAAGGCTTTTCAACATAACACTTGCAGCCCAATAACAGAAAGCTCGAATGACAGAGATGTCTAATGACTATTTGGATCTCCAATTAATCATTCCCTGCACTTGTAAACTACTTTCCTATCAAAGTCTCTAGCGCCTTCTGACGTCTCTCCCTGCACTAAGATGCTGTGAAATGATTCCTCCCTATCCTTTCCCTGCACTTATAAATCGTTTTTTTTTTTTGTCCTTTTTTCCCAGAATCGTTTTTTCACTTGCTGTCCCTAGTGCCTTCACATGTCTGTCCCTGCACTCTGAACGCTGGAGAATGTCTGACTGTAAGATGACCCCTGTATTTATAGGGCTGTGACAGGGCTGGCTGGCTGCTGATTGGCTGCATGCAGGCATGTCAATCTGGGTGATCCCGCCTTCCCTGTTCCTTGCCCAATCTCCTCAGTCCTCACACGTGTAGCCGCCATATTATGAAAATTGCGATTCATTACTGTGAAGCTCGAGGAAATTTGCATTCATTGTGAATTTAATTTTTACTGAAATTCTAAACTAATTCCACTTCGTCAGCTTCGGTTCGCTCATGTATAGCCACCAGGATGACAGGAGCAGAAGCCTGGTGGGTAGTGCTACAACCAAGCCCACCTCCTTTAGTGGAATGGTGGCGAGCACGGTGCACCATAGTTACAGTTGCGCTGTGAAATTTGTTTCTGCTGAGGTAATATATTGTGTTGTGTAATGCTCCAGAGTGGCATTACCACCATTTACACCTCTCAAATATCTCCTATGGTCAATCTAATGCCATCACATGTATTGATTTCTAGGTCCTGTATATTGTGAATATTATTTTCCATGTAAATATTATGTTCAAGTGTAATGTGCCTGATTCACAAGCTTGGCAGAGCTAGTTTGCCTAGAGTGGAACCTTCTTTCAATTCTAACCCTCTCTAGAGAGGGAGGGGTTTTAGTTAGTGAAGGTCAGAATAGAGTACCTTCTCCAAGGGGAAGGGTATGTGCAAGCCAGCAGAGCACCCCTAAGCTCTGCTGGACATGGAGGTCACATCAGGAAGCCTCACAAGCCATATGTAAACTGCCCTGGATAAAGATAAAGACAGTCAGACTACAGAAAGCTAAGTACAGCATAAAGAACTGAAAAGTTTCTATTTAAACCTGATAGCACTGTAGAGCCCAGGAGTAACAGATGTAGCAAAGCCGAATGTGTTTGCCTAGCAGAATTTATTCCAAAGCCTGTTGGTAACCAAGATAAAGTTGGAAGATTGTTCCCTGATGAAAGTTTATTCAATTAAATCTGTTATCAACTTCAATACAAGTCTAGACTTCATTTATTTAATCACCCCCTTCACTAATAACCCCCTTTTCATTGCTGCGGAGTCAACGCCTAGGGTCCAGGATATCCAGGTAGGAACACCGCGACACGTGCACAGCCACATCTAATGGAACATTATAGGTTACCCTTACACCACTCTGGCATTCCTACACTGGGTACCACCAACAACATCTACCTAAGGGAACTCTGTCCCTTGTTGCTTCAATGCAACTGGCATCATGACAAAACAAGTACTCTTTCCCTACTGTTAAAGGGCCCTGGGAGGAGGCACCTGCCGCAGTTTCACTATGGTATTTGGTTTTGCTGAGCGGTATGATGTGCTGCACTGTGGTATTTGGCTCTGCTGGGTAAGTACATTGTGCTGCACTGTAGTATTGACCTCACCTTCTATCAATTTGGGCCTGCCTACAATATGGGATTGTTATTCCATTAGACTGTTATTCTATTACCATCACTAGCACCATTATAGAATGCTGCAAACACATTTTAGTAGATATGGAATCCCTGACTCTGTCAATAAAGGTAATGGACCACAGTTTGTCAGCTCAGCGTTTGCATGACTTTCTAAAGAGTGAGGAATTTGACCATATTACATCATCCTCACATCTCAGTTAGTCCATTACAATTACTGTAAAAATATCAGTCATGAAGAAAGCTTTACAACATGGCAAGGATCTGTGGAATGTTGTTCTTCACTGGAGAAAAACCCCAACAGTAGCCCTGTACAACTCCTAATATCAAGAAGGACTAAGGGAGAGATTATTGAAGACCAACGTTTGTACGCTAGTCTTAATGTCCCACATGCCTTGTTATAAAGTAAGCACACCCTCCAGTTGTCCGTGCACCTAGAGTGAAATCTATTCCACCTCCAAAATGGCATAGATTTCAATGATAATAGTGAAGAACAGAAGAGAATGGACGGGAGCTTGACAGCGCACAAATTAGATAAGTAATTATTATTTACTTAGAGACTTCCTGGCAATAGCAACAAAGGGTCAAGGGTAGCGTTGAGTGAACCCGAACTGCAAATTTGGGGTTAATACCGAACTTTGCGAGTTTGGGTACCCAGACCCGAACCCAGAATTCTTCACTGAAGTTCGGGTTTGGGTTCAGTGTTCGGGTGATTTTATTATTTTCCATTATAACATGGTTATAATGGAAAATAACATTCTTAAGACAGAATGCTAAATAAAATGCCATTGAGGGGTTAAAAATAATAAAAAATACTCACCTCATCCTTGATTGCGCAGCCGGTATCCTCTTCTTTCTTCAGGACCAAACCCAAACTTTGTCCTGAAGTTAGTCCGAAGCTGGCAAGCGCGAACTTCCACAGGTTCGCTTATCCCTAGTCACGGGCTTCCCGTGAGGCGTCATATATGTCAGCGCCCCTCCGGCTTAGAGATGATGATAGATCTGCTGTGGCAGATATCCCTGCCAATGACTTGTCCACACCACCCTCCTTTTAAGAAAAGGGGGAGGGCAGCATAGAAATTACATCTGCACACCAAAACTTTACACAAATGGCATTCACAGATTAAAAACTTTTATGCTAGTTTTCTGGTATATGAATATGATAAAACTCTCCCAATGACTTCACTGCTGTTTCCAAAGGTAAAGTGGTGGAGAATTTAACTGATAAATGCAAAAAAAAAAAAAAGGCATACTATTAGTGTTGAGCGAATCGAGTTTGGGTCTATGATACGATGCTCGCTTCACTCAACCCCACATACTATGATAAAGGAGCCAAGGAACTTCCATAATTAATTATTGGCCAATCAGTGCACAAAAAAACATATAACATATGTACTATTGCATTGCTTTTATTGCAATTTTATGCCGCTTCAGTTTGTCCCTGCTATCTCCTTGTAGCCTGTCTCTGTAGCTCCTCTCTTCTTCCTGTGCCTGGCTTCTATTTTACACATACTGTATGCTTTGTACAGTCTGCATTTTCTGTTAAATCCCAGTAAAAAAAAAATCTTTTTTTCACTTACTGTTATGCATAATTACTGTACAATAAGGCCTGGAATACATCTCATTTGGTTTCTACATCATGCCTGATGAGATCAGTTGACATTATATGAGAAAATTTCAGGAATCAGTAGCACTGTTCAATACAGTCAAGCATAGCCATATCATCGCCTTCGTCAACACTTGGAATTTGGCGATATGGTGGGGTTTTTTTTGTTGAGAAAACTGCTCCAAGCTCCTACATTGTGAAAGTGCAACGGGCTGCATACCCGGGGTGATCGAGCCCCAGTGCTTAGGAATGCTGAGTGGTATGCTGTGGTCCTAATAGTTTATGTCACTGTGCTCCTACCTGGATACTGTTGCTCCCCCGGGTTAGGCTCCTTAGCAACAAATGAGTTGTAGTTGAGGGAGTAAGTAGAGTCCAGACTTGGTAAAGTTCAACAGTTTTACTTGAATAAACTAGTGTCATCCAAACAATATGTGATCACTCTCTTGGATCCAGCAGGCTAAGGGTAAACTTCCATAATTTGCTTTATCTTACTACTGTGCTATAGTTAGTCTGGTTCCTATAAACTTCAGTTACTGTTTCTTATGAGAGTGAGGTATCCTGTGACCCATGTCTTGGGCTCAGTGTTTCCTCTCAGAGGTACTAAGTCCTTTTATATATCAGGAATGGGCTGCTCTCTGATCTAGTTCCCCAAAGCTGCTGCAGAATTAAGGGGAAAACGCTCCCTCATCGCACCATGCTGCTTCAGTTTTTCGTTCCAACTCTCACCCCTCTCTTTCAACTCCACTACAGCTTCCTGCAACCTATCCCTTGGTAGGAAGCAGGTCTAGCCCACTTCTGCCCAAAAGGGGGGGAGAATAGAATGGTAAGTTCCATTCTATCTAAAGGTCTCTGCCAGGTATACTGCCACCTGCTGGACAACCAGGTGCAGTACAAGAACATAACAGTTTTTGCATATAACAAAATTACACTTTGCTGGTGGTGGTACAGTTGGTTGTGCAAACCTATACAATGGCAGCAAACAAGCTAGCAATAGGAATGTTGGAGTGGTAGTGTCCCTCTACAAAAACAAATGGACAGTTGTACAGAAAAAATAGGACATTTGACATTGAAATGAGTGATTACATCTGCTGAGAATCTTCATAAGACAACTCCTGAACCAGAGACAGATGACAATAAGCAACAGTGTGAAGCTCCATCTGCACAAAGACACCCTAAAACGAGGGTCACTGGGATACCAGCAAGATATAAGGACACTGTATGCTAGATGTATTTTACAGAAAATGATCACCTGTTGCAAAAAAATGTATTTTGTTATCAGCTGTTATACTGTATAGCAATCAAGCAAGGGAGGACGTTAGGAGTAATCCATATGTAAATATGTTTAGTGCCATCTACAGGTTATATTGATATGACAGTTGCTAACCTTTGTTATGTTCTGTAAACAATAATCATAATTAGGGTTCCAAGTGGTACTTTGAAACCAAACCCGAGTTCGGTATCAAAGTTTTTTACAGTAATTATTAGTTCACAAAGTCTTGCAAGAATTTGCGCAGTAATGACTTTTGCTCATCGGAGCCAATATATTCTAATACTATATAGAGCTCCTGCTCCGTACAGTATCACTATGAAGTTTTATGCGAATCAACTTCGGATGAAGCATCCGAATTCTATTCGCGCATCCCTAATCATAATGATCAGCAGCTGGGTATTCATCATCATCACTATCATCATCATCACCACAATCATTTTCAAATCCATCATCCGCATCAGTATAACTAACACTATCCACAACACCACCATCATCAGCAACAGGAGCTTTGAGATGTTTTACAATCATTTACTTTAATTTTTTTATACTAATATTGTATTGCACATCCAGAAAGAGTCTACTGATCTCGACAAAACCAGATAAATGGGTAAAAAAAGAACGAAGGGGCTATAGTCAATGTAGATTGGGATGTGAATGGATAATAAGGTCAGATCTAGTGGTATATCTACCATAGAGACAGACCACACAACTGCTGTGGGGCCCAGGGGGAGTAGGAACCTAGCGCTGAATAGCTTTTTCTGTGACCTATATAAATTCACAGCATTTCCATCAGTCCCTACTAGGGTAGCTCAGTGCAAAGAGATTATTTACATCTTCCAGTGAAATCAATGGTAACTGTAAAAATTCCTATGCTTTGAGCTCCCCCTAGTGGTGTCTACAGACAGCCAGTGTACTGTGTGAAGGGAAGCAGGAGATTTATCAGAGTATGTAAAGGGGTTTTCCCGTTTCAGAGCTTAACCCGGACATACCCATATTTTGACCTAGGCAGCCCCACTAAGATTTCATTATCTGATGTGCTCCTTTGCCCTGCGCTGAATCGCGCAGGGCAAAGGTATTTTCAGGTGATCCAGTGACATACTGGGCTCTCCTTAGGGCTGCCAGGTGGAGGCTTCCAGCCAGCAGTGAGCCCGATGACATCACCGGCACTAATGGACGGGCTTTTACACTGCTCTAGCCTATAAAATGGCTAGGGCAGAGCTAAAGCTGGCCCATCAGAACCTGTGACGTCACCGAACACACTGCTGGGTGGAAGCCTCCACCTGGCAGAGTGCGGAGGTAAACAAACAAGCTCTTGTCCGATGCCCATCTTAGTGGGGCTGTCTGGGTGAAAATATGGGTATGTCTAGGTTCTGCTCTGAACCCGGACAACCCCTTTAGGTCAGTTGTACTTTGTAAATACATTGAAAAATATGATGTTCCGAAGGAACACTATATTTATGAAGCGCCTGTCCCACTTTTTCCAACACAGAGGTTGTATAAACTGGATGAGGTGCAGGGCAACTCTTAATTTATTATCCATTTAATTTTTTTTTATTAAAAATGTCTTCCACTTATTAAAGAAACATAAATTCATCAGAAATCTGCGAGGTCGTACTTAACATTCTGCATTGCTTGGGAGCCCTTGATGCACACATACTAGGGAAGTAGGGTGGGGGCACACTAAGTTTTGCTGTGGAGCCCTATGAGTTCTGTGCATGCTCCTGCTGATCATATCATTCAAGACCCCAAAAGAATATATAAAGCAAAACATTATTATTTCTAGACATAAAGACAACCTGCTTGTGTGAATTTGTAATGGACAGAAATCCAGTTCACCTTACCATGTATAACTATTGATGCTATACGTAGTGTATTGAGAGGGAAAAGAAAGCAAATTTGCAGTTTTCTGCTGTATTGTCACAGCACAGAGAAGGTATTGACACGCCACCAGTTGCATGGTTTCACTCTCTCTCGGTACTCTTCAGGGTAGAAAATCTCATTTACTCTCATTTACTCTCATTATAGTGAAGCAATTATTTCTAGTATGTTAAATTTATCTTCTATAAAGTGGCAGGAGCGCGCAGCAAGCAAGGTAGAAGAGATGGTCCCCATCTCCTAAGCATCTGCTGATTAAAAAATCTCAGACATCTGAAGAATCCACTTTGTAGATGCGGCAGTAAACAATCCGGAAAACATTACTCGTCTTTCCCTCAGATGTCTGGTGGCTGCAGGGATGTAAAAGACTAAATTATTCTGGGGAGGGCTGTGCTGCGAGGAATCAGATACTGTGGTGAGATATTGCTACTATGGCCCCATTCACATCTATGTAAGATCCTCAAGATACGGACATGTCCTATCTTTTGCCATATCTTTTTCCCTTTTGTCCTATCTTTTGCCGCATTTTGGGGATCGTGGACCTATTAAAGTCAATGAGTCTGCACTGATTTATTTATGGGTACGGCATCCATACGGTAGTGTGAATGAGCCCTAATGGTGAAGCACTAAGGCAACTTTTTCACAGTGGAACTTCTGCTGTGAATTTCCGTGGATGATTTGCTGCTAATTTGTTTGAGGATTTGTCGTGAATTGTAAAGGGGGAAATCCGCAGCATAAATTGAGCTGCTGCAGATATAACATTTACACCAGTTGTTTTTAAGTTACACTGCAGATTGTTTCACAGACTGTTGATGAGGTTCCTTGGTACTGTAGGGCACTTTGAAATTTGTGCAAATCCACATCATCTCATGTGAACATACACTAAAAATCCATTATGTTGTTATACAGAATCTGTATTGATGCTCAAAAGACCCTGGGAGTTAAGGCTAAGGTCAGTCTCATTGCTACAGTCAAGTTCCTGATAGAGATGAGTGAATTGATTGATACAAATCCATTCATTAATCAAAGTTTTTGAGCAGTGAGAGGTACCCAGAGCTATAGCGGCGCATGCACAGTAGCAGCAGCAGAGTCTACACACATATGCCACTACACGGTACAGCAGTGCAAGCTTGAGACTAGAGTTGAGCGAACACCTGGAAGTTCGGGTTCGAGAGGTTCGGCCGAACTTCCGGAAAATGTCCGGGTTCGTGATCCGAACTCAACCCGAGCTTCATCCCGAACCCGAACCCCATAGAAGTCAATGGGGACCCGAACTTTTGGGCACTAATAAGGCTGTAAAAGACTCCCGGAAAGGGCTAGAGGGCTGCAAAAGGCAGCAAAATGTAGGTAAATCCCCTGCAAACAAATGTAGATAGGGAAATGATGACTTAACATAAAATAAATAAAAATGAACCAATATTAATTGGAGTTAGGTCCCATAGCACAGAATCAGGCTTCAAATCACCCACCAATGGAGAAGGTTGCTTACTATTATTTCGACCCCAGCATCCAGACAAAGGAGAGAGGTCCCATAGCAGAGAATCTGGCATCATATCAACCACCACAGGAGAAGGCCACTTTCAGTGACTTAGGCCTTAGCACCCAGACAGAGGAGACATGTCAGATAGCACAAGCATTACATTTATACCATCCAGCACAGGAGAAGGCCACTTTTAGTTACTTTGACCCCTGCACCCAGAAAGAGAAGAGAGGCCCCACAGCACATATTCAGGCATCATATCACCCACCACAGGAGTAGGCCACCATTTAGTTAATTTGACCCCTGCACCCATGTCAGCTGGTACAAGCATCAGTTTCACATCACCCAGCACAAGAGAAGGCCACTTTGAGAGACTTTGACCCTGCACCCAGATGGAGGAGAGAGGTTTTCACAGCAGAGAATCAGGCATTTAGATCACCCACCACAGGAGTAGGCCACCATTTAATGGGACCCCGGCAACCATGTCAGATGGCACAAGCATCAGTTTCACATCACCCAGCACAAGAGAAGGCGACTTTGAGAGACTTTGACCCCTGCACCCAGACGGAGGAGAGAGGTTTCACAGCAGAGAATCAGGCATTTAGATCACCCACCACAGGAGTAGGCCACCATTTAATGGGACCCCGGCAACCATGTCAGATGGCACAAGCATCAGTTTCACATCACCCAGCACAAGAGAAGGCCACACTGAGAGACTTTGACCCCTGCACCCAGACGGAGGAGAGAGGTTTCACAGCAGAGAATCAGGCATTTAGATCACCCACCACAGGAGTAGGCCACCATTTAATGGGACCCCGGCAACCATGTCAGATGGCACAAGCATCAGTTTTACATCACCCAGCACAGGAGAAGGCGACTTTGAGAGACTTTGACCCCTGCACCCAGACGGAGGAGAGAGGTTTCACAGCAGAGAATCAGGCATTTAGATCACCCACCACAGGAGTAGGCCACCATTTAATGGGACCGCGGCAACCATGTCAGATGGCACAAGCATCAGTTTCACATCACCCAGCACAAGAGAAGGCCACTCTGAGAGACTTTGACCCCTGCACCCAGACGGAGGAGAGAGGTTTCACAGCAGAGAATCAGGCATTTAGATCACCCACCACAGGAGTAGACCACCATTTAATGGGACCCCGGCAACCATGTCAGATGGCACAAGTATAACATTTATATCACCCAGCACAGGAGAAGGCGACTTTGAGAGACTTTGACCCCTGCACCCAGACGGAGGAGAGAGGTTTCACAGCACATATTAAGGCATCATATCAATAAACACAGGAGAAGGCGACTTTGAGAGACTTTGACCCCTGCACCCAGACGGAGGAGAGAGGTTTCACAGCACCCAGACGGAGGAGAGAGGTTTCACAGCAGAGAATCAGGCATTTAGATCACCCACCACAGGAGTAGACCACCATTTAATGGGACCCCGGCAACCATGTCAGATGGCACAAGTATAACATTTATATCACCCAGCACAGGAGAAGGCGACTTTGAGAGACTTTGACCCCTGCACCCAGACGGAGGAGAGAGGTTTTCACAGCAGAAAATCAGGCATTTAGATCACCCACCACAGGAGTAGGCCACCATTTAATGGGACCCCGGCAACCATGTCAGATGGCACAAGTATCAGCTTTATATCACCCAACACAGGAGAAGGACAGTAAAAATCAAGTCAAGACCCCATTGATTTCACCCAGCAGTGCCACGAATACAATCACAAATTCAGGCCCATGGCACCCGCAAGAGGAAAGTCCAAATCACGCCAAGACAGGCATTTAGATCACCCACCACAGGAGTAGGCCACCATTTAATTGGACCCCGGCAACCATGTCAGATGGCACATGTATCACATTTATATCACCCAGCACATGACAAGGCCACTTTCAGTGAGTTAGGCCTTAGCAACGAGACAGAGGAGACAGGTCAGATTGTACAAGCATCAGTTTTACTGATCACCCACTACAGGAGTCGGCCACCTTTATTTAATTTGATAGCTTCAACCATGTCAGATGGCACTTGTATCACATTTATATCACCCAGCACATGACAAGGCCACTTTCAGTGAGTTAGGCCTTAGCAACGAGACAGAGGAGACAGGTCAGATAGCGCAAGCATCAGTTTTACAGATCACCCACCACAGGAGTAGGCCACCTTTAGTTAATTTGACCGCTGCACCCAGAAAGAGGAGAGAGGTCCCACAGCACATAATCAGGCATCATATCAACCAACTCAGGAGAAGGCCACCATTTAGTTACTTAGGCCTTAGCACCGACACAGAGGAGACAGGTCAGATAGCACAAGCATCAGTTTTACATCAACCACCACAGGAGAAGGGCACTTTTAGAGACTTTGACCCCTGCAGCCACACGGAGGAGAGAGGTCCCACAGCAGAGATTCAGGCATTTATATCAGCCAGCACAGGAGAAGTCCGCTTTCAGTGACTTAGGCCTTAGCACCGACACAGAGGAGACAGGTCAGATAGCACAAGCATCAGTTTTACATCAACCACCACAGGAGAAGGGCACTTTTAGAGACCTTGACCCCTGCAGCCACACGGAGGAGAGAGTTCCCACAGCAGAAAATCAGGCATCATGCCAACCACCACAGGAGTAGGCCATCTTTTGTTTCTTTGACCCCTGCACCCAGAAAGAGGAGAGAGGTCCCACAGCAGAGAATCAGGCATTTCGATCACCCACCACAGGAGAAGGCCGCTTTCAGTGACTTTGGCCCCCTGCACCCACACAAAGGAGACATGTCAGACAGCACAAGTATAACATTCATATCACCCAGCACAGGAGAAGGACACTTTCATGTACTTTGGCCCCGGCACCCAGACAGAGGGAAGGTTCATTCAACTCTGGGTTGCACCCCAAGATCCTAGTTAATTTCAAAAATTGATTTTTCAATGAAGAAGTGGCCAGGAGTACAAGACAACATGGTTTAAGGCAGTTATTAAGGACTACTCTGCACAAGGGAGGGTCAGGTCTTGTGGGATCCATGCCTGGTTCATTTTTATAAAGGTCAGCTTGTCCACGTTGGCTGCGGACAGGCGGCTGCGTTTGTCAGTAATGACGCCCCCTGCCGTGCTGAATACACGTTCAGATAAAACACTGGCCGCCGGGCAGGACAGCACCTCCAAGGCATAACATACTAATTCTCGCTACGTGGACAATTTGGAAACCCAGAAGTTGAATGGGGCCGAACCATCCGTCAGTACGTGGAGTTGTGTGCAGACGTACTGTTCAACCATGTTAGTGAAATGTTGCCTCCTGCTAACACGTTCCTTATCAGGTGGTGGGGCAGTTAGCTGTGGCGTGGAGACAAAACTTTTCCACATTTCTGCCATGCTAACCCTGCCCTCAGAGGAGCTGGCCGTGACACTGCTGCGTGGGCGACCTCTAGCTCCTCCTCTGCCTTGGCCTTGGCCTTTCACCTGTTCCCCTGTGACAGTTGGGAATGCTCTCAGGAGCGCGTCTACCAGCGTGCGCTTGTACTCGCGCATCTTCCTATCATGCTCCAGTGCAGGAAGTAAAGTGGGCACATTGTCTTTGTACCGTGGATCCAGCAGGGTGGCCACCCAGTAGTCAGCACACTTTAAAATGTGGGCAACTCTGCTGTCGTTGCGCAGGCACTGCAGCATGTAATCGCTCATGTGTGCCAGGCTCCCCAGAGGTAAGGACAAGCTGTCCTCTGTGGGAGGCGTATCGTCATCATCCTCTGTATCCCCCCAGCCACGCACCAGGGATGTGCCCGCGCTGTGCTGGGTGCCACCCCGCTGTGAACCTGCTTCATCCTCATCCTCCTCCACCTCCTCCTCATCCTCCTCGTCCTCCAGTAGTGGTCCCTGGCTGGCCACATTTGTACCTGCCCTCTGCTGTTGCAAAAAACCTCCCTCTGAGCCACTTCTAATAGACTGGCCTAAAAGTGCTAAAAACGACCCGTCATCCTCCTCCTCCTCCTCCTGGCCCTATCCCACCTCCTCTTCCATCATCGCCCTAAGCGTTTTCTCTAGGAGACATAGAATTGGTATTGTCACGCTGATAACAGTGGCATCGCCACTGGCCATGTTGGTGGCGTACTCTAAACAGCGCAACAGGGCACACAGGTCTCGCATGGAGGCCCAATCATTGGTGGTGAAGTGGTGCTGTTCCGCAGTGCGACTGACCCGTGCGTGCTGCAGCTGAAACTCCACTATGGCCTGCTGCTGCTCGCACAGTCTCTCCAGCATGTGCAAGGTGGAGTTCCACCGGGTGGGCACGTCGCATATTAGGCGGTGAGCGGGAAGGCCGAAGTTCCGCTGTAGCGCTGACAGGCGAGCAGCGGCAGGATGTGAACGCCGGAAGCGCGCACAGATGGCCCGCACTTTATGCAGCAGCTCTGACATGTCTGGGTAGTTGTGAATGAACTTTTGCACCACCAAATTCAGCACATGCGCCAGGCAAGGGATGTGCGTCAAACCGGCTAGTCCCAGAGCTGCCACGAGATTTCGCCCATTATCGCACACCACCAGGCCGGGCTTGAGGCCCACCGACAGCAACCACTGGTCGGTCTGTTGTTCAATACCCCGCCACAACTCCTGCGCGGTGTGGGGCCTGTCCCCCAAACATATGAGTTTCAGAATGGCCTGCTGACGTTTACCCCGGGCTGTGCTGAAGTTGGTGGTGAAGGTGTGTGGCTGACTGGATGAGCTGGTGGAAGCAGTGGAGGAGGAAGCCGAGTAGGAGGAGGAGGCTACAGGAGGCAGAGAATGATGCCCTGCGATCCTAGGCGGCGGAAGGACGTGCGCCAAGGAACTCTCCGTCTGAGGCCCAGCCGCCACTACATTCACCCAGTGTGCAGTTAGTGAGATATAGCGTCCCTGGCCGTGCTTACTGGTCCACGTATCTGTGTTTAGGTGGACCTTGCCACAAATGGCGTTGCGCAGTGCACACTTGATTTTATTGGACACTTGCATGTGCAGGGAAGGCACGGCTGTCTTGGAGAAGCCATGGCCATCAGCTGTTTGAAGCTGTCTGTGTCCACCAGCCGGAATGACAGCATTTCAAAGGCCAGTAGTTTAGAAATGCTGGCATTCAGGCCAAGGGCTCGAGGGTGACTAGGTGGGAATTTGCGCTTCCTCTCAAAGGTTTGAGAGATGGAGAGCTGAACGCTGCTGTGTGAAATAGTGGAGACGCTAGGTGGCGGCGGTGGTGGTGGTGTCGGTGGCACATCCTCTGTTTGCTGCTCGGCAGGTGGCAACATTCCTCCCGAGGCGGAAGCCGAGGCAGCAGCGGTAGAGGGAGCAGGGGGAGCCTGAGCGGGTTCCTTGTTTTTAAGGTGTATACTCCACTGCAGTTCATGCTGTGCATGTAGATGCCTGATCATGCAGGTGGTGCTCAGGTTAAGAACGTTAATGCCTCGCCTCAGGGTCTGATGGCACAGCGTGCAAATCACTCTGGTCTTGTCGTCAGCACATTGTTTGAAGAAGTGCCATGCCAGGGAACTCCTTGAAGATGCCTTTGGGGTGCTGGGTCCCTGTTGGCGCTGGCCAATAGCAGGCGAATTCTGGACGGTGGCTGTTCTGCTTTTGCCCCCTGCTCCCTCTTTGGCTTCGCTGTTGTCTCGGTCTCACCACTGCCTCTTCCTCTTAACTATTTAAGTCAGCAGGACAACCTTCAGTCCATGTGGGGTCTAAGACCTCATCGTCCTCTGCATCGTCTTCCACCCAGTCTTCCTCCCTGACCTCCTCCTGTTCAGTCTGCACACTGCAATAAGACGCGGCAGTGGGCACCAGTGTTTCGTCATCATCAGAGACTCGGTCACTCTGCTGTGGTGGTATTCCCATGTCCTCATCATCTAGATACATAAGTGGTTGTGCGTCAGTGCATGGAATGTCTTCCACCGCTGGGGATGGGCTAGGTGGGCGCCCCTGTGAAACCGTGCGAGCAGAGTCTTCAAACAGAAGAAGAGACTGCTGCATAACTTGAGGCTCAGCCAGTTTCCCTGATATGTATGGGGGTGATGTGACAGACTGATGGGCTTGGTTTTCAGGTGCCACCTGTGCGCGTTCCGCAGAAGACTGGGCGGAAGACAATGTGGTGAACGTGCTGGAAGCACTGTCGGCCACCCAATCGACTAATGCCTGTACCTGCTCAGGCCTTACCATCCTCATAACGGCATTGGGCCCCACCAAATATCGCTGTAAATTCTGCCGGCTACTTGAGGGAGTTGTTTCACTACTTTGTGCGCCTGAAGCCGAACGGCCACGTCCTCTGCCAGCAACAGAGGCTCCACGGACACCACCACGACCGCGTCCTCGTCCCTTAATAGAATGTTTCCTCATTGTTGCGATTCAACTCGCACCACAATAAAATATATTATTTTTAGCCCCAAAATTCCCACACTGGAAGATATAATTCCTTTTCCGGTATTAATTACAAGAACACTGCTGCTAATTGGACACCAGATTTTTATAATGCTAGTTTTGGTACATAGATTCCCACACGGGAAATATAATTCCTTTTAGAGGAGTGAAAACGTGAGGCCGAGTTTTTCTGGTCTAACAAACACCAGATTGATTAAATTGGCCTTTTTTTCACCAAAATTACAACACTGGACAATAATGCCTTTTGGCGGTATTAATTACAAGAACACTGCTGCTAATTGGACACCAGATTTTTTATAATGCTAGTTTTGGTACATAGATCCCCACACGGGGAAATATAATTCCTTTTTAGAGGAGTGAAAACGTGAGGCCTAGTTTTTCTGGTCTAACAAACACCAGATTGATTAAATTGGCCTTTTTTTCACCAAAATTACAACACTGGACGATTTAATGCCTTTTGGCGGTATTAATTACAAGAGGACTGCTGGTATTTCAGAACACCGGAATTGTTAAAATGCTAGTTTTGCTAGATAAATTTCCCACACTGGGAGAAATATTGCCTAAGCCTTTTTACAGTATTAATTACAACAGGAGTGCTTTTTCTGGTCTAACACCAGAATAATTTTATTATTACGGTGAAAGCTTTTTCTAATTTTCTGGCACATAAAAAAAATAAAATATTTCTGGCTGACAGTATTGGACAAAGTAGTGGCACTGGCTAGCCTAGCTGGAACAGCACATTCATGGGATTTGCTATCCAAGTGGGTTACTTTCAGTTTCACCACTGATATATTAAATATCTTTGCAGTTAGTATGGGTGACACAAGCACAGCCAAACCCCTGATGTAGTATATCTATGAAAAAATCGACTATTACATTAGAATAATGGACGTTGTGGCAGCTTTTGCTGTAGCACCACAAGTCCCAAAATGGCCGCCGCCTATCAGCCCAGTAACATGTGCCAGAAAACAGTCTGCCCAGCCAGAAAAAAAATTGACTTTGACTGAGCAGCTGAATCGTTGTTGTTCTGATTCACAGGTGTAGATTTTTAACTTCTTTGGAGCTTTGGTTTACACTCTGTGGCAGCAAGTGCTGGCGCACCACAAGTCCCAAAATGGCCACCGCCGGTCAGCCCAGTTACATGTGCCAGTAAATATTGCTCTGGCCAGTCTCAACAAAATAGTGACTTTCAGTGAACAGCTCAGCTGAGTTGTTCTGATGCACAGGTGTAAAAAAGGTAGATCATTCAATCACTTCTTTATCCCTGCCTATCTCGCCCTCACAGAAGCTGCATCCTCTCCCTACACTAGTCAGAGCAGTGTGACGTGCGGCGCTACGTGACTCCAGCTTAAATAGAGGCTGGGTCACATGCTGCACTTGGCCAATCACAGCCATGCCATTAGTAGGCATGGCTGTGATGGGCTCTTAGGGCAAGAAGTAAAACGCTAGCTGATTGGCTGCTGTGCAGCCCTTCAGAAAGTGGGAAGTAATCGACGAACACCGGACCCGAACCCGAACTTTTTTGAAAATGTCCGATTTTCGAACTGTTCGCTCAACACTACTCAAGATCTCTGTTTGATGAACAAATCGATTTATATGAAATAATTTGCTCATCTCTAGTTCCTGATACAAGGGGGCAGATTTTCTAAGACTGGTGTTTCCCATGCAAGTCTAAGGGTGGTTTCACATAACAATTTACCCATCAATTTAACGTATACAAAAAAGTATATGTTAAACGGATGCCTCAGGATTCCATTGTAAAAAAATAAAATGTATACTTTTTTTTAACCGGACTGTGCAGGATACAAGAACGTGGAGTGCTGCGTTTTTTTATTCTTGTTTTTCAAATGTATACATCAAACGGAGGCATAAAATCTGAATTTGGGAGGCAGAATGCAAAACGCAAGGCTTTAAGAGGAATTCTGCTTAGATCTGTCATAATAGAAGTCTATGGGCAAGCATGACGGATTCGACAGGACTTTGTTTTCCGTCCTGCATAACTATTATGACAGATCAGAATGGAATGCCTCTTAAAGGCTTCCGTTTTGCATTCCATTCTTATAGATTTCATTATATTTTATTATATCTCTGTTATAATGAAAAGTTAGCCAACTAAGAGAGGCCAAAGGTCTAACTAACTGGGACAAAGTCCTCAAAAATAAAAATACAGCCACAAAATGGGATATTTTAAAAAACATCTTAAAATCTAATTGTGAGCAGTACATACCTTATGGGAATAAAAGGTTAAGGAACAAGAAAAAGCCAATGTGGATAGATAGAACTGTAAAGAAAGCAGTAAATGACAAAAAGAAAACATTTAAATCAGTGCCCTGTCTGACCCAGGAAGAAGAACAGTGGCACCTTAAAAAGATTAAAATAGACAAATCGCCAGGACCAGATGGCATACACCCCCCCCCCGTATCCTAAGAGAATTAAGTAATGTTATAGCCAGACCCTTTTTTCTGAAATTTAAGGACTATACTGACAAGGAATGTTCCACAGGATTGGCGCATAGCGAAAATGGTGCCGATATTCAAAGAGGGTACAAAAACAGAGCCTGGAAACTATAGAACGGTAAGTTTAACATCTGTAGTGGGAAAACTGCTTGAAGGTTTTCTAATAGATTCAATGAAAATAAGCAAATAATGCCATATCAGCATTGCTTCATGAGAGGTCGGTCATGTCAAACGAATTTAATCAGTTTCTATGAGGAGATAAGTTCTAGACTTGACAGAGGCGAATCAATGGATGTCGTATATCTGGCACTGTACCACATAAAAGGTTAGTATTAGAGATGAGCGAACACCTGGATGTTCGGTTTCGAGAAGTTCGGCCGTACTTACCGAAAATGTTCAGGTTCGCGATCCGAACTCGACCCGAACTTTATCCCGAACCCCATTGAAGTCAATGGGGACCCGAACTTTTAGGCACTAAAAAGGCTGTAAAATAGTCCAGGAAAGGGCTAGAGGGCTGCAAAAGGCAGCAAATGTAGGGAAATGCCCTGCAAACAAATGTGGATAGGGAAATGATTTAAAATAAAATAAAATAAATAAAAATTAACCAATATCAATTGGAGAGAGGTCCCATAGCGTCATATCACCCACCACTGGAGAAGGCCACTTTCAGTTATTTCGGCCCCAGCACCCAGACAGAGGAGAGAGTTCCCACAGCAAGGAATAAGGCGTCATATCACCCACCACTGGAGAAGGCCACTTTCAGATATTTTGGGACCAGCACCCAGACAGAGGAGAGAGGTCCCACAGCAAGGAATAAGGCGTCATATCACCCACCACTGGAGAAGGCCACTTTCAGTTATTTCGACTCCAGCACCCAGACAGAGGAGAGAGGTCCCACAGCAAGGAATAAGGCGTACTATCTCCCACCACTGGAGAAGGCCACTTTTAGTTATTTAGGCCCAAGCACCCAGACAGAGGAGAGAGGTCCCACAGCAAGGAATCATGCCTCATATCACCAACCACTGGAGAAGGTCACTTTCTGTTATTTCGGGCCCAGCACCCAGACAGAGGAGAGAGTACCCACAGCAAGGAATCATGCGTCATATCACCTACCACTGGAGAAGGCCACTTTCAGTTATTTAGGCCCCCAGCACCCAGACAGAGGAGAGAGGTCCCACAACAAGGAATAAGGCGTCATATCACCCAAAACTGGAGAAGGCCACTTTCAGTTATTTAGGCCCCAGCACCCAGACAGAGGAGAGAGGTCCCACAGCAAGGAATAAGGCGTCATATCACCCACCACTGGAGAAGGCCACTTTCAGATATTTAGGCTCCAGCACCCAGACAGAGGAGAGAGGTCCCACAGCAAGGAAAAAGGCGTCATATCAACCACCACTGGAGAAGGCCACTTTCAGTTATTTACGGACCAGCACCCAGACAGAGGAGAGAGATCCCACAGCAAGGAATAAGGCGTTATATCACCCACCACTGGAGAAGGCCCGGCGCCCAGATTGATGAGAGGTTCATTCAATTTTGGGTTGCACTGCAAGATCATGGTAAAGTTAAAAAAATGAGGATTCAATAAAGAAGTGCCCCGGAGTACAAGAATACATGGTTGAGGGGGAGGCAGTTATAAATGTCTATACTGCACAAGGGAGGGACCGGTCCTGTAGGATCCATGAATGGTTCATTTTTATGAACGTCAGCTTGTCCACGTTGGCTGTGGACAGGCGGCTGCATTTGTCAGTAATGACGCCCCCTGCCGTGCTGAATACACGTTCAGACAAAACGCTGGCCGCCGGGCAGGCCAGAACCTCCAAGCTATAAAATGCTAACTCTGGCCACGTGGACAATTTAGAGACCCAGAAGTTGAATGGGGCCGAACCATCAGTCAGTACGTGGAGGGGTGTGCAGACGTACTGTTCAACCATGTTAGAGAAATGCTGCCTCCTGCTAACACGTTCCGTAATCAGGTGGTTTTGCAGTTAGCTGTGGCGTGGAGACAAAACTTTTCCACATTTCTGCCATGCTAACCCTGCCCTCAGAGGAGCTGGCTGTGACACAGCTGCGTTGCCGACCTCTTGCTCCTCCTCTGCCTTCTCCTTGGACTTCCACCTGTTCCCCTTTGACATTTGGAAATGCTCTCAGGAGCGCCTCTACCAGCGTGCGCTTGTACTCGTGCATCTTCCTATCACGCTCCAGTGCAGGAAGTAAGGTGGGCATATTGTCTTTGTACCGGGGATCCAGCAGGGTGGCAACCCAGTAGTCCGCACACGTTAACATGTGGGCAACTCTGCTGTCATTGCGCAAGCACTGCAGCATGTAGTCGCTCATGTGTGCCAGGTGTATCGTCATCGTCCTCTTTATCCCCCCAGCCACCCACCAGTGATGGGCCTGAGCTGTGTCGGGTGCCACCCCGCTGTGAACCTGCTTCATCCTCATCCTCCTCCACCTCCTCCTCATCCTCCTCGTCCTCCAGTAGTGGGCCCTGGCTGGCCACATTTGTACCTGGCCTCTGCTGTTGCAAAAAACCTCCCTCTGAGCCACTTCTAACAGACTGGCCTGAAAGTGCTAAAATGACCCCTCATCCTCCTCCTCCTCCTCCTGTGCCACCTCCTCTTCCATCTTCGCCCTAAGCGTTTTCTCAAGGAGACATAGAAGTGGTATTGTAACGCTGATAACGGTGTCATCGCCACTGGCCATGTTGGTGGATTACTCGAAACAGCGCAACAGGGCACACAGGTCTCGCATGGAGGACCAATCATTGGTGGTAAAGTGGTGCTGTTCCGCAGTGCGACTGACGCGTGCGTGCTGCAGCTGAAACTCCACTATGGCCTGCTCCTGCTCGCACAGTCTCTCCAGCATGTGCAAGGTGGTGAGCGGGAAGGCCGAAGTTACGCTGTAGCGCAGACAGGCGATCAGCGGCAGGATGTGAACGACGGAAGCGCGCACAGACGGCCCGCACTTTATGCAGCAGCTCTGACATGTCGGGGTAGTTGTGAATGAACTTCTGCACCACCAAATTCAGCACATGCGCCAGGCAAGGGATGTGCGTCAAACCGGCTAGTCCCAGAGCTGCGACAAGATTTTGCCCATTATCGCTCACCACCAGGCCGGGCTTGAGGCCCACCGGCAGAAACCACTCGTCGGTCTGTTGTTCAATACCCCGCCACAACTCCTGCGCAGTGTGGGGCCTGTCCCCCAAACATATCAGTTTCAGAATGGCCTGCTGACGTTTATCCCGGGCTATGCTGAAGTTGGTGGTGAAAGTGTGTGGCTAACTGGATGAGTTGATGTAAGCAGAGGAGGAGGAAGCCGAGTAGGAGGAGGAGACTACAGGAGGCAAAGAAAGATGCCCTGCGATCCTTGGCGGCGGAAGGACGTGCGCCAAAGAACTCTCCTCCTGGGGGCCAGCCGCCACTACATTTACTCTGTGTGCTGTTAGGGAGATATTGCGTCCCTGGCCATGCTTACTGGTCCACATATCTGTGGTTAGGTGTGTCAGGCATTTTCATAGGTATATATATTGATTCCTGGTCATATTATATTCAAAATGCATGCTCATTGTCTTTAAGAATCATACATGAGCCAAAGTTTTCATATGCGACTGAGACAGGCCAAGATGAGGTCATGCCAAGCTCAGTCTGTGTAAAAATACAGAGAGTATTGTGTCTTAAGAGTTATTGCCACAAATGTGGTCTTATCTGTAAGGGAGTACACTGGATTCTCCAGACATGTCCGTCTGAAGAGAACAAGGCCCATTCATATCATTATGGTCCATAGATCAACAGTGTGAGAAACATTCAGAGAGACGCCTAGAGGTCTGTCTTTAGTTGTTTCAAAGTTTTCTAAACTAATCCTTATCTCTGATTTACGACGACGAGGGTCAAATGTATATGATGCAAAAATACCCTAGTTAACTCTTTATAGTATGGTGCTAATAGCTTACACAACAGTGCCATCCGGAGACAGATGGACATCGCTACACCATCCTCCATAGTTGCATTATGGGTAAATATGATCTTATTACTTATGTTTACACCCCCTCAATTGATTGGAGAATACTAATCCAGGGGGTGGTAAAGTTAGATTACAAGGGAGATAATTACCCTAGATAGATCAGCATCAAGAGAGGCAAGAAGGAGGAAAGCAAGGAACAAAGGAGGAAGCATAGCATTCCAACATTCCAGGAGCCAACTCCCAAGATGAAAGCCATGGTGATGGACCATCCAGCTTTCCTAGGAGCAGAAGTGAGATTCCTGCTAGGACTTGGTAAGAAACACAAAGAATGATGTTTCATTTTATTAAGACAATTTAGATAATGTGGGTAAAATCATAGCATCTATGTTGGCGAACATACTAATTTATTTATCATCTCTTTATATGAGATGTAGTCTTAGATATAGAATAATTGTGAGCCTTCATTCTACCTGCAGAAGAATCAAGTTTCATAATTTATCAGAGTATTAAATGATTGCATATATATATGCGGAGATATATTGATAGTAGCATTCTTCGCCAAGCTAGATGATAAATTCCCACTGGAAGATTTGTTCCAAGTTCTTCCAATTTCTGTTGTCTTAATAGTCTTACCAGGTTATACAGATATGAAAATAGTATTGACAGAAGTATTAAAAGTAGTCTAGGATTTGACTGCTATCTTCTAAGTTATATACTTGAATGGATTTGCCCATTACTACATGTGAGGTGTATTTTAGTTTGGTTAGAGAGGGGTGGGGAATGTATTTATCATTCCATATAGATGTCTAGGATTAGACACGCCTCTGAACAGGAGTAATGTATATAATGTAACTTCTTGTTTTGATATCCTAACCAAATAGCTTTGTTATAATGTGACAAGCTGCTCATACCCACATGTGTTTATTTACTTATTGTGAAGCTTCTAGTGCCTGATATCATTGCCATATATATTCCTTGGCATATATAATCGTGTTTATATACCTATTTGTTTATAATCGTGTAACTAATAAAATCTGCATGTTTTTATAATACCTGTGTATTATTATTTAATGTCAAAAGTTACACCTTTAGCATTAATGTCAACTCACATGAAAAGAACTTATTATCTGAGGAAATAGTCGGCCTCAGATGTGAATTGTATCGATTGAGTTATCTACAATTCACCAGGTCATGATTTCTACAAGTTATGGAAAATTCTTGATTAATTTTTTTTATGACCATAATTAATAATTCTTATTTGAATTATTATAATCCCGACAGGTGGACCTTGCCACAGATGGCGTTGCGCAGTGCACACTTGATTTTATCGGATACTTGGTTGTGCAGGGAAGGCACGGCTGTCTTGGAGAAGTAGTGGCGGCTGGGAACAACATACTGTGGGACAGCCATGGACATCAGCTGTTTTAAGCTGTCTGTAGAGATAGCCCGAACTATCCGCCGGCGAACAGTTCCCGGCGAACATAGCTTGTTCGCGTTCGCAGCAGCGGGCTAACACATGCGATGTTCGGTCCGCCCCCTATACATCATCATTGAGCAAACTTTGACCCTGTACCTCACAGTCAGCAGACACATTCCAGCCAATCAGCAGCATACCCTTCCTCCCAGACCCTCCCATCTCCTGAACAGCATCCATTTTAGATTCATTTGGAATTTGCAGTCTTAGTGAGAGGAGGGAGAGTGTAGTTGCTGCTGATTTAATAGGGAAATCGATAGCTAGGCTAGTGAATTCAGTGTCCACTCCAGTCCTGAAAGACTCATCTGAGCTCTGCTATAAGGACAGCGTCCTGACAGCACCCCAAAAAGCCATTTTTAGGGCTGCAACATTAGTCTGCTTTTTTTTTTCTCCATATGCATATTGCAGTTGCCTGGCCTGCCTGTGTGTGAGGAGCTGCAGGCCCACAGACTGTAGTGTGCCCACTGCCAGTGCCCACCCCTGTCATCCCATGTGGCACAGGACTTTGCATCAAAAAAAGGCATTTCATTTTTACACTTTAATCTAAGGTTAGTTGCCTGCCAGTGTGTGTCAGGCTGACTTCCACTGACTGTAGTGTGCCCACTGCCAGTGCCCACCACTCATACCGGCTGGCACAGGACTTTGCATAAAAAAGGCATTTCATTTTTACACTTTAGTGTAATTTCAGTTGCTTGCCTGCTGCTAGTGTGTGCCAGGCCGACTTCCACTGACTGTAGTGTGCCCACTGCCAGTGCCCACCACTGTCATCCCGAGTGGCACAGGACTTTGCATCAAAAAAAGGCATTTAATTTTTACACTTTAGTGTAATTTCAGCTGCTTTCCTGCTGCTAGTGTGTGTCAGGCCGACTTCCACTGACTGTAGTGTGCCCACTGCCAGTGCCAACCACTGATACCGGGTGGCACAGTAGCTTGCCGATAAATAAGGCATTTAATTTTTACACAGTCTAATTTCAGTTGCTTGCCTGCTGCCAGTGTGTGTCAGGCCCACTTCAGATACAAGTGAAGCGGTTGATGATGACGATGTGTCCACGGATGGCACGTGGGTGCCTGCTCGAAGAGAAGAAGAGGGGGAAGTTCAGAAGGGGAGACAGAGAGAATGAGGAGACGAGTTGGAAGCAGGGGGAGGTCGTCGCAAGGAGTTAGTGGCACAGTCAGACAGCATGTATCGGCACCTGGGGTCAGCCAGACAGCACGCCAGGCAACGCATGCCCCAGAATGCCGTCATTGCAAAGCTCAGCAGTGTGGCATTTTTTTTGTGTGTTTGCCTCTGATAACAGCAATGCCATTTGCAACCTGTGCCAAAAGAAACTGAGTCGTTGGAAGTCCAACATCCATCTTGGTACAACTGCTTTGCGAAGGCGCATGATCTCACATCACAAACGCCTATGGGATCAACACATGAGTACAAGCAGCACACAAACTCAAAGCCACCATGCTCCTCCTGGTCCAGCATCTTCAGCCACGTCAACCACTGCTGTCCTCCCTGACCCCTCTTAACCAACCACCACTCCATCTCTCACCTTCAGCAGTTCCTGCTCATCTGCCCACAGTCAGGTGTCTGTCAAGGACATTTTTGAGCGTAAAAAGCCAATGTCACAGAATCACCCCCTTGCCCGGCGACTGACAGCTGGCTTGACGGAACTCTTAGCCCGCCAGCTTTTACCATACCAGCTGGTGGAGTCTGAGGACTTTAAAAAATTTGTCGCTATTGGGACACCACAGTGGAAGGTACCCGGACAAATTTTTTTTCAAAAAAGGCAATCCCAAACCTCTACCATGTCATTGAAAAGGAAGTCATGGCATCTCTGGCATACAGTGTTGGGGCAAGGGTCCATCTGACCACTGATACCTGGTCTGCAAAGCACGGTAAGGGCAGGTATATCAAGTACACTGCGCATTGGGTCAACCTGCTGTTGGCTGACAAGCATGGAATGCGTGGCTCCGCAGCGGAGTTGGTGACACCACCACGACTTGCAGGTAGACCTACTGCCACCTCCTCTACTCCTACTCCATTCTCTTCGATATCCTCCTCGGCTGAGTCCTCTTCTGCTGCGGCATTTGGCTGCACATCAACTGAATCCCCTCAGCTCCCCAGGGCTTATTCCACATCCCGGATACGACAGTGTCACGCTGTCTTGGGGTTGACTTGCCTTAAAGCAGAGAGCCACACAGGACCAGCACTCCTGTCCGCCCTGAACGCACAGGTGGATCAGTGGCTGACCCCGCACCAACTGGAGATCGGCAAAGTGGTGTGTGACAATGGAACAAATTTGTTGTCGGCATTGAATTTGGGCAAGTTGTCACATGTGCCGTGCATGGCACATGTGTTGAATCTCATCGTACAACGTTTTGTGTCTAAGTACCCAGGCTTACAGGACGTCTCAAGCAGGCCAGGAAGGTGTGTGGCCATTTCAGGCGTTCCTACACGGCCATGGCGCACTTTTCCAATATTCAGCGGCGAAACAACATGCCAGTGAGGCGCTTGATATGCGACAGCCCGACACGTTGGAATTCAACACTCCTAATGTTCGACCGCCTGCTCCAACAAGAAAAAGCCGTCAACGAGTATTTGTATGACCGGGGTGCTAGGACAGCCTCTGCGGAGCTGGGAATCTTTTTGCCACGTTACTGGACACTCATGCGCAAAGCCTGTAGGCTCATGCGTCCTTTTGAGGAGGTGACAAACCTAGTCAGTCGCACCGAAGGCACCATCAGCGACCTCATCCCATTTGTTTTCTTCCTGGAGCGTGCCCTGCGAAGAGTGCTGGATCAGGCTGTAGATGAGCGTGAAGAGGAAGAGTTGTGGTCACCATCACCACCAGAAACAGCCTTGTCATCATCGCTTGCCAAACCTGCGGCAACGCCTGAAGAGGAGTATGAGGAAGAGGAGTCAGAGGAGGAATGTGGCGGCTTTGAGGAGGAGGAAGACCAACCCCAGCAGGCACCCCAGGGTGCTCGTTTTTGTCACCTATCTGGGACCCATGGTGTTGTACGTGGCTGGGGAGAGGAACAGACCGTCAATGACATCAGTGAGGACGAGGAACGGGAAATGAGTAGCTCTGCATCCAACCTTGTTCAAATGGGGTCTTTCATGCTGTCATGTCAGTTGAGGGATCCACGTATAAAAAGGATGAAGGAGAACTACCTGTACTTGGTGGCCACGCTACTAGACCCCCGGTAAAAGCAGAAAGTGGCAGAAATGTTACCAAATTACCGAAAGTTGTAAAGGATGCAGCAGTTCAAAACCAAACTAAAAAATATGCTTTACACAGCTTATAAGGGGGATGTCACAGCACAACGGGAATCTAACAGGGGAAGAGGTTAGTGTAATCCTCTTCCTACCACGGCGGCAAGGACTGGACGATTTACAGATGTGTTGTTGATGGAGGACATGCAGAGCTTTTTCAGTCCTACTCATTGCCACAGCCCTTCGGGATCCAGCTTTAGAGAACGACTCGACTGACAGGTAGAAGACTACCTCGCCTTAACAGCAGATATCGACACTCTGAGGAGCAATGAACCCCTTCACTACTGGCTGTGCAGGCTTTACCTGTGGCCTGAGCTATCCCAGATCGCGATAGAACTTCTGACCTGCCCTGCTTCAAGTGTCCTGTCAGAAAGGACCTTCAGTGCAGCAGGAGGCATTGTCACTGACAATAGAAGTCGCCTCGGTCAAAAAAGTGTTGATTACCTCACCTTCATAAAGATGAATGAGGCATGAATCCCGAAGGGACTGACAGTGGGGGATACGTTTGACTAACAAAAGGCCTGATTACATGCCTTGGCCTCAAAATGGGCCCCACGCTGCTGTATTTAATGTCTGCATACCGGATGACTTTCGTGAATTCTCCACCACCAACTAGGGTTCAAGCTGCAATGTTTTATTCACTTTTCTGCCTGGAAAACATCAATTTTTCCGGCCGCTGCTACAATAGCGGCTGCAACAATGCCAAATTTTTCTGTCCTATGGTGCAGCACAGTGGCTGCAAAAACAAACCAAAAAAAAAAAAAATGGCACATACAAGTGTCAATTCCCCTTCGTGATTGTTACCTTGTTGTGGTGAAGGGGCTTGCGTATCACAATGAAGCGATCATCACCTCTATGAGTGTGTTGGCAATGTTGCCACACCCCTGATGAGAAGGCCGTTGCTTCATTATGGTCAGACCAAAAGCGATCGGACGGCTGGAAAATATTTCATAGAAAAAACATTAATGTACTTTTTTTCTTTATATGTTGTATGGGTTTTTAATACATAAAATAAAAAATCATAATAAAGTCTCTTAATAGTTTATTAGAAATGATACAGACAATTAAAAAAATCCCCATCAATTCCAATACAAAGCAAGTAGAGAGCTCAGAACTAAATTATTTCATGATGTCGTAATGGTTCGCTAATTCGACAATGGTTAATCAATTCGACCGGATAGGGTAAGTAACAGGGATTAAACTGATAGGAATAGTACTAGTTAAGACACCACTCATATAGGGTGTCACAACACATTGCTCTGTGCACGCGCAGTGCCCGAATTTGGGAGTATGAGGACCGACCAAGCTGCTTTTTCCATCTCCCGGTTCCTGAAATCAATTCAGTTTGGTGTATGAGAGTTTGGTCTGTCACTGTGAAGGCAGTCGAAGGTACCCGGCCTAAATTTTTTTTCACAAAAGGCAATCCCTGATATGGGATGTAACAGGGATTAAACTGATGAGAATAGTACTACAGAAAATACCACTCATATCGGGTGTGACAGTAAATTGCACGGCGCAGACGCAGTGACCATGGATTAAAACAGAGTGGAGGGAGCCAGCGTTTTTTTAACCATCTCCCCGTTCGAAAAATCTATTCAATAAATGGCCCCAGATTGGGGACGTTAGAGGGATTAAACTGATGAGAATAGTACTACAGAAAATACCACTCATATCGGGTGTGACCGTAAATTGCACGGCGCAGACGCAGTCACCGTGGTTTAAAACAGAGTGGAGGAAGCCAGCGTTTTTTTAACCATCTCGCTGTTCAAAAAATCTATTCAATAAATGGCCCCCAGATTGGGGACGTTAGAGGGATTAAACTGATGAGAATAGTACTACAGAAAATACCACTCATATCGGGTGTGACAGTAAATTGCACGGAGCAGACGCAGTGACCGTGGGTAAAAACAAAGGGGAGGGAGTCAGCGTTTTTTTAACCATCTCCCCGTTCGAAAAATCTATTCAATTCACCTTTCGGGGACCCTTGGTGTTGTACGTGGCTGGGTGGAGGAAGAAACCTTCAATGACATCACCGGGACGTGGCTAGCTTGGTATCCAACCTTGTGCAAATGGGGAGTTTGCGGTTGTGCAAATGAACTGTTTGCGGTTGTTTGCGGTGCATTAAAAGGGGAGTTTGGTCTGTCAATGTCTGTAAAGTGGGTGTAACCCTTACACTATCTGATCGATACAACATCATACCTGATCGTATACACACACTGGATGTTTTAAAGCATGTTATTCCAAACAATTTTGGAATGTTAGTTGATTTTGGCCCTTTATGGATTAAAACCCGACTCTGCGTCCACTACGTAATTTTCCATGGGAGTTTTGCCATAGACCCCCTCCGGCATGCCACAGTCCAGGTGTTAGACCACTTGAAACAACTTTCCCATCACTATTGTGGCCAGAAAGAGTCCCTGTGGGTTTTAAAATTCGCCTGTCAATTGAAGTCTATGGCCGTTCGCCCGGTTCGCCCGTTCGCGAACATTTGCGGAAGTTCGCGTTCGCTATTCGCGAACAGAAAATTTTATGTTCGCGACATCACTAGCTGTCTTTGTCCACCAGCCTGAACAACAGCATTTCAAAGGCCAGTAGTTTAGAAATGCTGGCATTCAGGCCCAGGGCTCGAGGGTGGCTAGGTGGGAATTTACGCTTTCTCTCCAAGGTTTGTGAGATGGAGAGCTGAATGCTGCCATGTGACATGGTGGAGATGCTTGGTGACGGAGGTGGTGGTGTCGGTGGTACATCCTCTGTTTGGTGGGCGGCAGGTGCCAACGTTCCTCCCGAGGCGGAGGAAGAGGCTGAGGCAGCAGCAGAAGAGGGAGCAGGGGGAGACAGAGTGAGTTCCTTGCTTTTAAGGTGTTTACTCCACTGCAGTTCATGCTTTGCATGTAGATGCCTGGTCATGCAGGTTGTGCTAAGGTTCAGAACGTTAATGCCTCGCTTCAGGATCTGATGGCACAGCGTTCAAACCACTCGGGTCTTGTAGTCATCATCAGCACGTTGTGTGAAGAACTGCCATGCCAGGGAACTGCTTGAAACTGCCTTTGTTGTGCTCGGTCCCTGGTGGCGGTGGCCAGTAGCAGGCGAACTCTCTTGGCAACGACTGTTCTGCTTTTGCCCCCTGCTCCCTCTTTTGCTACGCTGTTGGCTCGGTCTCTCCACTGCCTCTTCCTCTGAACTATGAAAGTCAGTGGCATGACCTTCATTCCATGTGGGGTCTAGGACCTCATCGTCCCCTGCATCGTCTTCCACACAGTCTTCCTCCCTGACCTCCTGTTCGGTCTGCACACTGCAGAAAGACGCAGCAGTTGGCACCTGTGTTTCGTCATTATCAGAGATGTACGGACTCCGATGAGGTGGTATTCCCATGTCCTCATCATCGGGAAACATCAGTGGTTGTGCATCAGTGCATTCTATGTCTTCCACCACTGGGGAAGGGCTAGGTGGATTCCCTTGGGAAACCCTGCCAGCAGAGTCTTTAAACTGCATAAGAGACTGCTGCATAACTTGATGCTCAGACTGTTTCCCTGATATGCATGGGGGTGATGTGACAGACTGATGGGCTTGGTTTTCAGGCGCCACCTGTGCGCTTTCTGCAGAAGATTGGGTGGGAGATAATGTTGTGAATGTGCTGGATCCACTGTCGGCCACCCAATTGACTAGTGCCTGTACCTGCTCAGGCCTTACCATCCTTAGAACGGCATTGGGCCCCACCAAATATCGCTGTAAATTCTGGCGGGTACTGGAACCTGAGGTAGTTGGTTCACTAGGACGTGTGGCTGTGGCAGAATGGCCACGTCCTCTCCCAGCACCAGAGGGTACACTACCACCACCACGACCGCGTCCGCGTCCCTTACTAGATGTTTTCCTCATTGTTACCGTTCACCAAGCACCACAAAATATTTGGCCCAATATGTATTGATTTCAGATTCAGGCCTTTTTTTACAGGTACCTAACACTATCTGCCTGTTTATTTATGTAGCGTATTACACTAATCCAGGCACAGCAGTAACCACTGATTTAGGGGAATATCACTTTTAGGGCTAGTATTTATGCCCTGGATGAAAGGTATCCTTTTATGAACAGATTTACACTTGGAGATGCACAGTAGCGTGAGAAAAAATATGTAGGATTATGCCTTCAGCAATTGTATTTTAACACTTTGTGTAATATACCCTTTAACGGACAGAAATACAATGGGAGATGCACGGTAGCGTGTGAAGATAATGAGGATGACCCTCTCAGCACTCGTATATACACCTTGAGTGTAATATACCCTTTAACTGACAGATTAACACTTGGCCTGCAAAAGCTGGGACACCAGATTCAGAGTATTGCCATATTAGCAAGTGAATTTCACCCCAGAACAAAATATACCCTTTTACGGACAGATTACCACTTGGCCTGCAACAGCTGGGACACCAGATTCAGGGTATTGCTATTTTGGCAATTGAATTTCACCCCAGAACAAAATATATGTTTTGACGGACACTATTATACTTTGCCAGCCACAGCTGAAACCACTGATTTATGGTACTTCTATTTTGTCAATTGAATTTCACCCCAGAACAGAATATATGTTTTGGCGGACAATATTATACTTTGCTAGCCACAGCTGAAACCACTGATTTATGGTATTGCTATTTTGGCAATTGAATTTCACCCCAGAACAAAATATACCTTTTTACGGACAGATTAACACTTGGCCTGTAACAGCTGGGACACCAGATTCAGGGTATTGCTATTTTGGCAATTGAGTTTCACACCAGAACAAAATATATGTTTTGGCGGACACTATTATACTTTGCCAGCCACAGCTGAAACCACTGATTTATAGTATTGCTATTTTGGCAATTGAATTTAACCCCAGAACAATATATACCCTTTTACGGACAGATTAACACTTGGCCTGCAACAGCTGGGACATCAGATTCAGAGTATTGCTATTTTGGCAATTGAATTTCACCCCAGAACAAAATATACCCTTTTACGGACAGATTAACACTTGGCCTGCAACAGCTGGGACACCAGATTCAAGGTATTGCTATATTGGCAATTGAATTTCACCCCAGAACAAAATATATGTTTTGGCAGACAATATTATACTTTGCCAGCCACAGCTGTGACACCAGATTTATGGAATTGCTATTTTGGCAATTGAATTTCACCCAGAACAAAATACATGTTATGGCGGACAATATTATACTTTGCCATCCACAGCTGTGACACCAGATTTATGGTATTGCTATTTTGGCAATTGAATTGCTCACTGGTTTTTAGGCTGCACAGAGCGTTTTTCTGACACTTTTTTCTGGAGTGATCAGCAGACATTTTGTGACTTGTGGTGCACCAGAACAAACTGCCACCAAGTCCATCAATCCATCAATACTATTTTATTTTTTTTTTGCTATATCCTACATCAGGGGCTTGGCTGTGCTTATTGTCACCCCTAGAAACTCAGGAAAGCAATTTCTATATTTTATTAAGGGGTTAAATACAATTGCCAAAATACCAATCCCCTAAATCTGGTGTTCCAGCTTTAGATAGCCAAGTATAATACTGTCTGCTGTCTGGCAAAGGATAGATTATTTTCTGTGGTGAAATTTAATTGCCAAAATAGCAATCCCCTAAATCTGGTGTCCCAGTACTGGCTGGTAAAGTATAATAGTGTCTGCCAAAACATATATTTGGTTCTGGGGTGAAATTCAATTGCCAAAATAGCAATACCCTGAATCTGGTGTTCCAGTTGTGACTGGACAAGTTTCATAGTGTCCGTCATAGGATATATTATTATCTGGGGTGAAACTCATTTGCCAAAATAGCAATACCGTAAATCTGGTGTCCCAGCAGTGGCTGGCAATGTTTAATAGTGTCCGGCAAAGGATATGTTATTTTCTGGGGTGAAAATCAGTAGCAAAAATAGAAATACAGTAAATCTGGTGTTCCAGCTGTTGCAGGCCTAGTTTAAATCTGTCCGTAAAAGGGTATATTTTTTTCTGGGGTGAAATTTAATTGCCATAATAGCAATATAGTGAATCTGGTGTTCCATCTGTGACTGGACAATTTCCCTAGTGTCCGTCAAAGGATATATTATTATCTGGGGTGAAATACAGTTGCAAAAATAGAAATACAGTAAATCTGGTGTTCCAGCTGTGGCTGGAAAAGTTTCATAGTGTCCATCATAGGATATATTATTTTCTGGGGTGAAATTCAATTGCCAAAATAGCAATACCGTAAATCTGGTGTCCAAGCAGTGACTGGCAAAGTTTAATTTTGTCCGGGAAAGGATATATTTTGTTCTGGGCTGAAATTTAATTGCCCAAATAGCAATACCAAAAATGAGTGGTTTCACTTGTGGCTGGCCAAGTTTAATAGTGTCCGTCACAGGATAGATTTTATTCTGGGGTGAAATTTAATTGCCAAAAGAGCAATATCCTGAATCTGGTGTTCCAACTGGGACTGGACAATTTCCCTAGTGTCTATCACAGGATATATTATTTTCTGGGGTGAAATTGAATTGCCAAAATAGCAATACCCTGAATCTGGTGTTCCAGCTGTGACTGAACAAGTTTAATAGTATCCGTCAAAGGATAGATTTTGTTCTGGGGTGAAATTCAATTGCCAAAATAGCAATACCCTGAATCTGGTGTTCCAGCTGTGACTGGACAATTTCCCTAATGTCCGTCAAAGAATATATTATTTTCTGGTGTGAAAGTCAGTAGCAAAAGTAGAAATACAGTAAATCTGTTGTTCCAGCTGTTGCAGGCCTAGTTTAAATCTGTCTGTAAAAGGGTATATTATTTTCTGGGGTGAAATTCAATTGCCAAAATAGCAATACCATAAATCAGTGGTTTCAGCTGTGGCTGGCCAAGTTTAATAGAGTCCATCACAGGATATATTATTTTCTGGGATGAAATTTAATTGCCAAAATAGCAATACCCTGAATCTGGTGTTCCAGCTGTGACTGAACAAGTTTAATATTATCCGTCAAAGGATAGATTTTGTTCTGGTTTGAAATTCAATTGCCAAAATAGCAATACTCTGAATCTGGTGTTCCAGCTGTGACTGGACAATTTCCCTAGTGTCCGTCAAAGGATATATTATTTTCTGGGGTAAAAGTCAGTAGCAAATATAGAAATACAGTAAATCTGGTGTTCCAGCTGTTGCAGGCCTATTTTAAATCTGTCCTTAAAAGGGTATATTTTTTCTGGGGTGAAACTTTATTGCCAAAATAGCAATACCCTGAATCTGGTGTTCCAGCTGTGACTGGACAATTTCCCTAGTTCCCGTCAAAGGATAGATTTTGTTCTGTGGTGAAATACAGTTGCAAAAATAGAAATACAGTGAATCTGGTGTTCCAGCTGTGACTGGACAAGTTTCATAGTGTCAGTCAAAGGATATTTTTTTTTCTGGGGTGAAAATAAGTTGCAAAAAGAGAAATACAGTAAATCTGGGGTTTCAGCTGTGACTGGACAAGTTTCATAGTGTCCGTCAAAGAATAGCTTTTGTTCTGGGGTAAAATTTAAATGTCAAAATAGCAATACCGTAAATCATTGGTTTCAGCTGTGTCTGGCCAAGTTTATTACTGTCCGGCAAAGGATAGATTTTAAATTGTTGGGTGAAATATTACCATTTTTGCCAGGTACAATCCCCTGCATTGCATAACTGACAGGGAACTTACAATTGGCGGTTACATTCTTGCATGAAATGAAGCCTTTGTGGGCTGTGAAGCCAAAGGTAGTCTCCAATAACTGTTTTTTTTATTTTTTATTTTACAACAATGGTTGGGTGAGGCTGGTATACATGTCTATTCTGCATAAGGTTCAAACAAGTCCTGTAGAATCCATGTCTGGTTCTTTTTAATAAACATTGTCTGCGGACAGGCGGTCCGCTTGTCTGTGATAATGCCCCCAGCGATGTTAAACATACGTTCAGACAACACAGTGCTGCAGGGTAGGCCAGCATCTCCAAGGCGTAAAGGGCAACCTCAGGACATGTGCCCAATTTGAAGACCCAGAAGTTGAGTGGGCTAGACCCAGTGGCATAGCTAGAAATGATTGGGTACCACATCAAATTTTTGAATGGGGCCCCCTCCCCAGTAATTTTTGCGCAACCCCTTCCTTTCATGCCGCCATGCCTGTGGCTACAAAAGATCGCTCTCTCAGACCAGGCCCAGCAGCTGTTCCATTCGCTTTCTACACTGTATATACTGCCACTGTATATAATTTAATTGTATAATACTGTTGAGGGGGCCCTGACAAAGTCCTTTGCTCCTCCTCTTCCTCCTGGATGGGCCATTTCTAGGTCACGGCCCCAAAGCAGTTGCTTCCCCTGCTTCCCCTGTAGCTATTCCCCTAGGCAGACCCATCAGTCAGTACGTGTACTGTTCCAACATGTTGCTGAAATGCTGCCTCCTGCTAAGATGTTCCAGATCTGCTGGTGGTGCAGGTTATTGTGGAATGATGACAAAGCTTTTCCACATTTTGCCAATGATAACCCTGCCTTCTGAGGTTTTGGTGGTGACCCAGCTGCATTGGCAAATTCTTCCTCCTCCTCCTCTGTTTTCACCTTGTGCTTTCACTGAGACCACGGTGTCAGGCGCAAATGCCATCAGCAGCGTTTCTACTAGCGGGCTCATCTTCCTATCACAATCCAGTGAGGGAATTAAGGACGGCACTTGTCCTTGTAACGGGGATGCAGCAGGGTGGCCACCCAGTAAGCAGCACAAGTTAGAATGTGGCAGTAACTGGGCGGTCGTTGCGCAGGCACTGCAGCATGTTGTCGCTCATGTCTGCCAGGCTGCCCAGAGGCAAGGACAAGCTATCCTCTTTGAGGGAGGTATATCGTCTGTGTCCTCTGTATCCCCCAGCATTCCTCCTACTCCTCCTCATCCTCCAGAACTGTGCCCTGGCTGGACAATTGTGTTCCAGGCCAGGGCCTATGTTGGTGCAGGAACACACCCTCCGAGCAACTTGTAATTGGCTGGCCTTAAGTTAAGGATAAGGCGTGTATATAGTTTTGTTTGTTTATATAGTTACTTTAGCTGCATTATAGTTATTTTAATATGTTTTTAAGTAAATTTGTAAATAGTTTGTTAATGGTTTGAGTGAAAGTGGCTGGGGGGTGGGGATGTTGAGTGTGTGGGGTGTGAGGCTGTTTGGGTTATTTTTCCATCAGCTTTCTATACTGTCTATACTGCCACTGTATATAATTTCATTGTATAATACTGTTGAGGGGGCCCTGACAAAGTCTTTTAGTTCTCCTCCTCCTGGATGGGCCACTTCTAGGTCAGGGACCCAAAACAGTAGCTTCCCATGCTTCCCTGTAGCTACGCCACTGGTCAAAAACCCATCAGTCAGTAGGTGTACTCTTCCACCATGTTGCTAAAATGCTGCCTCCTGCTAACACGTTCCAGATCTGCTGATGGTGCAGGTTGTTGTGGCGTGATGAAAAAGCTTTCCCACATTTCGCCAATGCTAACCCAGCCTTCTGAAGTGCTGATGGTGACCCAGCTGCCGTGAGCTGGCTTGGGTGCCACCCTGCTGAGAACACGGTTCCTTCTACTCCTCCTCATCCTACTTATCCTCCTCATCCTCCAGAACTGTGCCCTGGCTGGACAATTGTGTTCCAGGCCAGGTCCTATGTTGATCCCTCCGAGCCACTTGTAAATTTCTGGCCTTAGGTTAAGGATAAGGCTCGTATATAGTTTTGTTTGTTTGTATGGTTAGTTTAGCTGCATTATAGTTATTTTAATATGTTTCTAAGTAAATTTGTAAATAGTTTGTTAATGGTTTGAGTGAAAGGGGGGGGGGGGGGGGGTGTTGTGTGTGTTCGATTAACTGAATTGATTTTCACTGTCTGGTGTTTAGGAATTTCTGCACCCCAAATTCAGCATATATGGCAGGCAGGGGATGTGCGTCAAACCGGCTAGGCCCAGACCTGCTATTACATTTTGCCCCTTTAGTGCAAAACACCAGGCCAGGCTGAAGGCTCTATGGCACCAACCAATCATCCGTTTGTTGTTCCATGCCTGTCCACAGCTCCTGCGCGTTGTGGGTTTTTTCCCACAAATACACAAGTTTTAAAACAGACTACTGTCATTTACCCTGGCTGTGCTGCTGTGGGTGGTGAAGGTGTTACACTGAGTGGATGAGGAGGAGGTAGAGGAGGAGGAAGCCGAGTAGGAGGAGGAGGAGGAGGTAACAGGATACAAAGAGAAACGCCCAGCAATCCTCAGGGAAGGAAAGACATTCGCAAAACTGCTATCCGCCTTTGGGCCAGCCGCTACATTTACCCACTGTGTTTACTGTGTTGTTGGTTATGTGGACATTGCCCTAGATAGCGTTGGGCAGTGCATACTTGATTTTGTCCGCCACTTGGTTGTGCAGGAAAGGGATGGCTCAGTCGCAGACAAAAGTAGCGGCGGCTGGGATACACGTACTGTGGGACAGCCACCGCCATAAGGTTTTTAAAACTGTCCACCAGACAGAATGACAGCATTTCAAAGGACCAGGAAGTTTGAAATAAGGCATTCAGAGCCATGGGTAGGGCGGTACATCCTCTTTTTATTTCTTTTTCTCTAGTGTTTGGGAGATGGACTGCTGATAGCTGAGCACTTCCATGGGATTTGGTGGAGATGCTTGGTGACGATGACAGATGTGGTGGCGTTGCTGCCACATCCTCTGTTTGCTGGGTGACAGGTGCCACTGTCACTCACTTGGGCTCAAGTTTACAATGTTTATTTATTATTTTTCTCTATTTTATGTTATTTTAAGTCATTTTTTCTGCCTTTTGCAGCCCTCTAGCCCTTTCCTGGGCTATTTTACAGCCTTTTTAGTGCCCAAAACTCCGGGTCCCCGTTGAATTTAATGGGGTTCGGGTTCGGGTGAAGTTCGGGTCCCGAACTCGAACATTTTCGTGAAGTTCGGCTGAACTTCTCGAACCCGAACATCCAGGTGTTCGCTCAACTCTACTAATAACTACTGTATGTATAAATATATCAGGGGTTAGTACAGATATCTCTTCCATCATCTATTTATCCCCAGGACTGTGACTGTGATGAAGGGACATCCTCTGGAGGAAAGAAGGTTTGTACACAAACATAGAAAAGGATTCTTAACGGCAGTGAGACTATCGAACGCTCTGCCTGAGGAGGTTGTGATGGTGAATACAATAAAGGAATTCACGAGGGGACTGGATGTATTTCTGCAGTGTAATACTATTACAGGCTATAGCCAGAGAGTTATCTGATTGCCTGATTGGAGACGGGAAGGAATTTTTCTCCCCTTAAGTGGGGAAAATTGGCTTCTACCTCACAGTTTTTTTTTTTGCCTTCCTCTGGATCAACTTGCAGGATAACAGGCCGAACTGGATGGACATAGCCTTATAAACTATGTTACTATGTTGCTATAACGGAATAACCTAACGCAAGTGCAAACATGCCCTTATGTGAGAGCTTGTTCTTTGATTCAAACTTTTTTTTGTGCAGCATTAACAAAAATTTTTTTATACTGTTTGGTGATATCAATTATGTTTATTTTTAGGCTCAGCTATCCCTGCAACAGCCAGGCCCTCTCCACTTTGATTGATAGGGTCAGGCAGTGAAAACATCATCATTCCTGGCCCTGTCAATCAAAGTGGAGAAGGCATAGCAGTTGCAGGGATAGCTGAGTCTCTAAACAACGCTCCGTTGCTCCTAGAGGCTTATTTACATATAATAAAATATTATTTTTCTCAGCAATGTGGACACATATGAACATGGGAGCAACACAGATGCTTTCAGCTGCCAAGCCCTTGTTGACAGATCACTGGGAGGAACCAATGACAAAGTTAGAGGAAGGTGGAGAGTCCTTAAAAATGATTTCAGGGATTTAGGTCAAAAGCATAGGGCAATGACCTCAAAAGTAGTATTTTCTGAAATACTGCCTGTACCACGAGCCACACAAGAAAGGCAGCGGGAGATTAGGGAGGTTAACAAGTGGCTCAAGATCTGGTGTAGGAAGGAGGGGTTCGGGTTCCTAGAAAACTGGGCCTACTTCTCTGTCGGCTACAAGCTCTATCGTAGGGACGGACTGCACCTCAATGGGGAAGGGGCAGCTGTGTTGGGAAGAAAGATGGCTAGAAGGTTGGAGGAGTGTTTAAACTAGGGACTGGGGGAGGGTAATTACAATATAGGAGGGAAAGATAGTGCAGATAGAGACCAGGAGCGAGGTAGTGTGACCGGAGAGGTGGAGGGGTCTGTCTCTATGTGAAGTCCTGTCTAAATCCCGTAATTCGAGAATACATCTCTGAGGGACATGAACATGTGGAGTCACTGTGGGTAGAAATACATGGAGCAAAAAACAATAATAAATTACTAATAGGAGTGTATTATAAACCACCTATTATACCAGAGTCCACAGAAAATCTATTACTAAACGAGACAGACGAGGCGGCAAATCATAATGAAGTCGTTATAATGGGGGACTACCCAGATATAGACTGGGAAACTGAAAGCTGTACATCCCAAAAAGTAAACAGGTTCTTGGCAATAGCCAAAGACAATTTCATTTCCCAACTGGTTCAGGACCCCACTAGACTGATGTGCAGGTTGGGGGATACCTGTGAAATAGTGACCATAAAGTTATAACCTTCCAATTATCCTTCAAACGAGAGTTTCTAAAGGGAGGAAAAAAAATACCAAACTTCAAAAAAGTTTAGCCAACTAAGCGAGGCCATAGGCCTAACTAACTGGGACAAAGCCCTCAAAAATAAAAATACAACCATAAAATGGGAGATTTTTAAAAGCATTGTAACATCTAATTGTGAGAGGTACATACCTTATAGGAATAAAAGGCTAAGGAACAATAAGAAACCAATGTGGATAAATGGAACCGTAAAGAAAGCAATAAATGACAAAAAGAAAGCATATAAATCACTAAAACAGGAGGGGAGTCAGGAAGCACTGATAAACTATAAGGAAAAAAATAGAATATGTAAAAAACTAATAAAATTTGACAAACTAGAGACCGAGAGATTAATTGCCAAAGAGAGTAAAACTAACCTTAAAATGTTCTTCAATTATATAAATAGTAAAAAATATAAATCTAAAGGAGTCGGCCCTCTACATAGCAATGAGGGGGGTGTTGCAGAGAGCAATGAGGATAAAGCAAAACTATTAAATATTTTTTTCTCCACTATATTCACTGAGGAAAATAAACTGTCAGATGAAATGCAGAATGTAAAAGTAAATTCCCCATTAAAAGTGCCCTGTCTGACCCAGGAAGAAGTACAACAGCGACTTAAAAAGATTAAAATAGACAAATCGCCAGGAACGGATGGCATGCACCCCCGTATCCTAAGGGAATTACGTGATGTTATAGCCAGACCTTTATTTCTGATATTTGCAGACTCTATACTGACAGGGAATGTTCCACAGGATTGGCGCATAGCAAATGTGGTGCCAATATTCAAAAAGGGTCCAAAAACAGAGCCTGGAAATTATAGGCTGGTAAGTTTAACATCTATAGAGATGCTATTTTGGAGTATCTCAGTGAAAATAAGCAAATAACGCCATATCAGCATGGCTTCATGAGGGATCTGTCATGCCAAACAAATTTAATCTGCTTCTATGAGGAGGTAAGTTCTAGACTTGACAGCGGCGAATCAATGGATGTCATATATCTGGACTTCTCCAAAGCATTTGACACTGTACCTCATAAAAGGTTAGTATATAAAATGAGGATGCTCGGACTGGGAGAAAATATTTGTATGTGGTTAAGTAACTGGCTGAGTGACAGAAAACAGAGGGTGGTTTTTAACGGTAGATACTCAGATTGGGTCACTGTAACTAGTGGGGTACCTCAGGGGTCAGTATTGGGCCCTATTCTCTTCAATATATTTATTAATGATCTTGTAGAAGGCCTGCACAGTAAAATATCTATTTTTGCAGACAACACTAAATTGTGTAAAGTAATTAACACTGAAGAGGACAGTTTTCTGCTACAGAGGGATCTGGATAGATTGGAGGCTTGGTGTCACGACTGTGACTGATCCAGATAGGTCTGGGAAGAGAAGGTCGCAGCGACTTGCTACTCGCGATAGCTTGTGAGTTTGCTTCATGGTTCAGGGTATGTCATCCAGGTTTTGCCTTGTGAACCTTTTTGTCCTGACTGGGAGTTTGTAGGCATTCTTCTCAGGTGAGTGCTGTCTAGTGTTGAGCGCGAATATTCGAAAAGCGAATTTTTTTTAGCGAATATCGGCACTTCGCTAATTCGCGAATATTTCGAATATAGCGCTATAAATTCGCTATTTCGAATATTCGTTTTTCTTTTTTTTTTTTTTTTTAGTTATATTTTTTTCTTTCCTACTTCCCAAAAGTAGTTCTTACCTGTCCTGAGGATTCCTGGCTTCCTGGCTGCTCTAGTCAGTGCCCGTTGCCGCTTCTGCCGACTTCCGTGCTCATGTGGAGCGTCCCCATCCATGGGAGAATCTCCATATACTAAAATGTACTGTCGGATTTGAGGAATTACGTTGAAATCGCAATGCGATTAATTCAAGTTATATTAATTGCATTGCGATTACAACTTAGCACTGCTATCTTACATAGGCTAGAATTAACGAATATGGAATATAGCTATGCACTAGCAGTGCTAAGTTGAAATCGCAATGCTAATACTTTAAGTTAAATTAATCGCATTGCGATTTCAACTTAGCACTGCTGCTATATTCCATATTCGTTAACTTCGTTAATTCTAGCAAGCTGACCCATTATAAACCCAGCTCTAAGTTGAAATCGCAATGCGATTAATATAACTTGAATTAATCGCATTGCGATTTCAACGTAATTCCTCAAATCCGACAGTACATTTTAGTATATGGAGACGTTCCCATGGTGATGGGGACGCTCCATGAGCACAGAAGTTATGGTTGGCTTGGTAGAATTAGCGAATAGCGAATATGACGAATGTAGTTCGTCATATTCCTCAAAACGAAGATAACGAGTATTCTACATCTTCATTTTAGCTACCTATTCGTCAACTTAGCTAATTCTAGCAATCAAATAGGAAGGTTGACTGACTATAGAGACAGCTGTGTTAAATTACGCTATGCGATTTTTTTAATACAATAATTATATTACTTGATAAAATTATTATAAGTATTCTATTTATTAAAAAAAAAAAAATTGCATAGCGAATTTAACACAGCTGTCTCTATAGTCAACCTTCCTATTTGATTGCTAGAATTAGCGAAGTTGACGAATAGGTAGCTAAAACGAAGATGTAGAATACTTCGTTATCTTCGTTTTGAGGAATAGACGAATACATTCGTCATATTCGTCATCCTCGCTAATTCTAGATATGAAACCAATAGGAAAGTAGCCTTAAGTACAAATCGCAATATGCGATTATTTAAATCGCATGTTAATCGCAATAACTAGAAAAAATGACGAATATTCGATTTCGACGAATATGAAACGAATAATCATTAGAATATTCGCGAATTTCGTCGAAATCGAATATGGCACCTGCCGCTCATCACTAGTGCTGTCTGCCACACCCAGCTACTATATTAGTTTCAGTTTCACTTGCAGTCATTGCCAGATATAGTCCTTACTTCCAGTGCTATTCTGACCTTTGAAGGAGATCGTTTGACGGTATTGCTGTGGAGCTCGTGTCTGGCGTGGACTGTCGTTGTTGGGATCATCTTCTCTGCTCGTGACTGGATAAGTCTATCTCTGCTGGAGATTGTTTGTTTGTTTGTTACTGTCTTCCCCTGTTGTTCTCCTAGACATGAGTGATGGTGACTAGTGCTCCCATCTGCCTTTCCCCAGTCTAGTCTTCTAAGGGTCACTCAGGGTTTAGGCATCCTGCTCGCCGCACGGGTTCACACCCCGTCTAGGGTATCAGGGCAGACAGATGCCAGCGTAGGGTTTGTCAGGGGTGGCTGTTCTATTTCCCATCCGTAGATAAGGGTCCCCCTTCCCCTCCGTCTGGTGCGAAACGACTGCTGCTCGGATAGCGGTCGTGACACTTGGGCAGAGAAATGGCTGATGAGGTTTAACACTGACAAATGTAAAGTTATGCACATGGGACGGAATAATGCAAGTCACCTGTACATATTAAATGGTAAAAAACTCTGTAACACTGACATGGAAAAAGATCTAGGAATTTTAATAAACAGCAAATTAAGCTGCAAAAACCAGTGTCTGGCAGCTACTGCCAAGGCCAATAAGATAATGACTGCATCAAAAGGGGCATAGATGCCCATGATGAGAACATAGTCCTATCACTTTACAAATCACTAGTCAGACCACACATGGAGTACTGTGTACAGTTCTGGGCTACTGTGAACATGGCAGACATAGCAGAGCTGGAGAGGGTTCAGAGGAGGGCAAGTAAAGTAATAACTGGAATGAGGGATCTACAGTACCCTGAAAGGTTATCAAAATTAGGGTTATTCACTTTAGAAAAAAGACGACTGACGGGAGATCTAATAACTATGTATAAATATATCAGGGGTCAGTACAGAGATCTGTCCCATCATCTATTTATCCCCAGGACTGTGACTGTGACGAGGGGACATCCTCTGCGTCTGGAGGAAAGAAGGTTTGTACACAAACATAGAAAAGGATTCTTCACTGTAAGAGCAGTGAGACTATGGAACTCTGCCTGAGGAGGTGGTGATGGTGAGTACAATAAAGGAATTCAAGAGGGGACTGGATTGATTTCTGGAGTGTAATAATATTACAGGCTACAGCTACTAGAGAGGGGTCGTTGATCCAGAGAGTTATTCTGATTGCCTGATTGGAGTCAGGAAGGAATTTTTTTCCCCTTAAGTGGGGAAAATTGGCTTCTGCCTCACAGGGTTTTTTTGCCTTCCTCTGGATCAACTTGTAGGAAACAGGCTGAACTAGATGGACAAATGTCTTTTTTCGGTCTTATATATACTATGTTACATGCAACAGGTCAGGCAGCCTCATAGGTACAATTCTGCTGACAGATGCCTTTTTAACACTTTTGGGCATTTTTAATACATTTTTAAAAAACTTATTTTTAAGTTCGCCTGGGGGACTTTATCATGAGATCATTCAATTGCTAAACAATTGTTCTTATGTAATTCTTCACGGGATTGGAGCTTTTTTTTTACTGTTTCATCTCACACAACCATTCAGTTCAATGATAACAATCTGTCTGCAGGGACCATTAGCGGGACTCCAGTGCATATGATTTTATATAGCTCCAAAGAATTCAATAAGACATAAGTATGCAGGGAATTCATGAATTTCAGTGTTTTCTACTGAATTACTGAGAGCGTTGTTTCCGGTTACTAGGAAATCCCTCTTAACTTTATCCATGTACAAGTGTTGAGCTCCATGAGCCTAGCAGCCTACTGTAGCACCCATTAACCGTTCCTTCAACTTGAATGTCACCTATTGTCCCTGCACAGTCTGACAATGACAGTACTGACTGGCTAGAGTGAGACTGTGCAGGGATTCACCCCCAACTGGTTAACACCCGTCTGTAACCTTACTGCAGACTGCTAGCTATTTGTTCCTGTAATCTCCCTGCACTGTCCCTACAGTTTGTTCCAAGCCTTCACACTGACATTGGGCCACCAATGCAGAGTAGCCTAGGTATACCTGATTTATCGCACAAATTAATTAGTAGCAAATCAATTTTCTTGTTGAAGTTTGGCGAATAGGCCAAATCAAATTTTTCAAAACTTTGCTCATCTCTAGTTGTTATATACAGTATACAATAATAGATTATTATACCCAAGCCAGAAGACTCTAAGTTTCCTTTTTCTTAGGGCCAGTCACTAGTACACAAGTAGTGAAGGTGCTATCACAAGCAGAAGGCTAAGAGAACATCAGGCAGTATTGCATTAGACATGAATCATAAGATGGCGCTCCAGTACTTGGGATCTGAGGGAGAATATAAACTGTTCTTATATCGAATCTATAGTCTGTTTCAGTGCTGAGTGAGAAAATAATTCCAAAGTGTTGTGAAGTACAGCCCATGGCAGGTTGTGCTACATGAAAAGGATAAAAAAAGAAAAAGAAAAACTTTTGATAAAAAGTTCCAAGATTTTGAGTCTTGTTTTTAAAGATTCAAAATATTGAAGTTCATTAATGTTTATCTAAGAGATCTCTGCTGGAAATTACTCCAACTGTGCAGTATAATGATGATGCCGAGGAAGGAAGATCTGACGCCACATAAATGTGCTATAGCGAATCCAAGTTGAGGAAGTGGAATTCGATCCGAATTTCAGAAAAATTCCATTCTCATCAAATCTTAATTTCCTCACGCTTCGTGGTAACGAATCAAGTTTTTTCCTAAAATGGCTGCTGCACGTGTAAGGACATGGAGAAAGGAACTCAGGAAAATCAGGATGACCCATAATGCCATGCATGCTGCCAATCTGGAGCCAGCGAGCACCTGTAATGTCACAGCCCTATAAATATTTTCAATATGATCTACCTTATCGCTAAGTTAACATCAATCACGGAGTAACCACTTTCCCATTAAAACAATAAGCCTTATTAAATTACTTAAAAAATTTTACTGTCACATACAAATGTAGAGAGACATTCAACAAGCGCCACCATCCCAAATTTCAACACTTTCTTAACAGCCTCATAGTTACTATAAAAGATTTATCTCTCTGTTGCCATGCTGCCTAATAAAATAAAGTGCATGTATGCCCCAGGTTTTCCTATTCCCTACCTGACAATCTATCAATAGTCCCAGTCACAATCAATATATCAGAACATTACAATACAAAAACTCAATACCTTGCAGCAGGTTATATACGGCTGAGTGGCGCACCCCTCTACGCGCGTTTTGCGTTATCAGCTTCTTCAGGAGGAGAGCCCTATAAATAGCCTCAGCCATCTTGGATTCTTCCATTTTCCAGTGTACTTAGGGAGAGACATCAGCAGGCGCTAGGGACAGTGCTAGAAAAAACGTAATTTTCTTAAAAAAACGATTTACAAGTTCAAGGAAAGATTATTCAAGGTGAACGGATAGGGAAAGAATAGGGAGAAATCATTCAACTGCATTTATGTTAAACAGGGTTCAGTCAGGGAGGTGACAGCCTGGGTAATAGGAACAATCCTATTACACCTTGCTGCACTGACTAGGGACCCAAATTGCCATTATACAGCTCTTTAATTCCATCAAGCCGTTCTTGTTATTGGGGTGCAAATGTTGTTTGATACAGCCATTAACAGGGTTTATTACAAGGATATTTCTATGTCTTATTTGCTCTTGTGCGGTGCAGGTATATGTTCTAAACCTTTTTATGGCTTGTATTAGTGGGAAAAAGGGCTTATTAGCTGTTGTGTGGTGAAGTGCGAAAATTACAGCCCTTTTTGTCGTCAATTAGTGGCAAAAGTAAAATATATTTGCTGTTCAGCGGTGCAGTTATATGTTCTCAAGCCGTTTTTGTCATGTATTTGTGGCAAAATTAAAATATATTTGCCGTTCAGCGGTGCAGTTATATGTTCTAAAGCCCTTTTTGTCATGTATTAGTGGAAAAATAAAAATAAATTGGCTGTTCAGCAGTGCAGTTATATGTTCTTAAGTCTTTTGTGGCGTGTATAAGTGAAAAAAAGAAAAATATATTGCCGTTCAGCGGTGAAGTTATATGTTCTAAAGCCTTTTGTGGTGTGTATAAGTGGAAAAAAGATAAATATATTTGCCATTCAGCGGTGCAGTCATATATTCTAAAGCCTTTTGTGGCGTGTATCAGTGGAAAAAATAAAAATCTATTTGCCTTTCAGTGGTGCAGTTATTTGTTCTAAAGACCTTTTTGGCATGTAATAGTGGCAAAATAAAAATATATTTGCCGTTCAGCAGTGCAATTATATGTTCTAAAGCCCTTTTTGTCGTGTATTAAATGCAAAAGAAAAATATATTTGCTATTCAGCGGTGCAGTTATGTGTTCTAAATCCCTTTTTGGCATGTATTAGTGGCAAAAAAATATATATATTTGCCATTCAGTGGATATGTTCTAAACCCTTTTTTTGGTGTGTAATAGTGGGAAAAAAGGGCTTAAAGGGAGTCTTTCACCCCAAATGTGCACTATCTCACACTAACACCATTGCGTTGATAACAGTCCCACATTAAAATCCTACTTACCATAAGGTTGTCAGTTGCATAGTTCGTCTAAAAAACACTTTTATTGTATATGTAAATCAGGGTCTGAAGGTGCCCAGGGGCGGCGTTCCAACGGCCGGTGCCCAGGCCCCGGGCTGATTTCCATGTGCAACCCTCCCTTTCACCCATTTGGCCCACCCTTTCTCTGGCTGACCTCCTTCTCTTCTTTTTGAAATCCAGCGCCTGCGCCGATGACAGCCCTCTGATGCAGCGTCGGCTGGAGCATGACGTATGGGCCGGCGCATGCGCAATGTACTACCTATTACTGGCAGATGCCTCAGAGTATCCAGTGCGCATGCACCTGCCAGTACGTCACGCTCCAGCCGATGCTGCATCAGAGGGCTGTCATCGGCACAGGCGCTGCATTTCAGAAGAAGAGGAGGTAATCAGCCAGAGAAAGGGCGGGCCAAATGGGTGAAAGGGGAGTTGTTGCACATGGAAATCAGCACGGGGCCTGGGCACCGGCCGTTGGAACGCCGCCCCTGGGCACCTTCAGACCCTGATTTACATATACAATAAAAGTATTTTTTAGACGAACTATGCAACTGACAACCTTATGGTAAGTAGGATTTTAATGTGGGGCTGTTATCGACGCAATGGTGTTAGTGTGAGATAGTGCACATTTGGGGTGAAAGACTCCCTTTAAGGGCTTATTAGCCATTGTGTGTTGAAGTGAGAATATTGTAGCCCATTTTGGTGTGTATTAGTGGCAAAAAAAAAAAAATTACCGTTCAGCAGTGAAGTTCCATTGCACTACAGCCATTTACAGGGTGTATTAATAGGATAGATAAGTACATCCTATTAGCCGTTCTGCGGTGAATTGGGATTGTTATATTTATTTTTTTGGGGTGCATTACTAGGAAAAAGAATAAGGGAAAATTGATCGGTGCTTGTAGACTTTCTCTTGTATGAACCGAATTATGTCAATTAGCCATTCATTGGCGAAATTTATTTGTGAAAAACTGCCTTTTTTGGGAAAATTAATGAGTGATTGTAGACTTTCTTCTGTATGAACCGAATTACGTCGATTAGCCATTCAGTGGTGAAATTTGTTTATGATACAGCCTTTTTGGGGAAAATTGGTCCGTTTCTGTAACTATGGTCAAGGACAATATATGTCCTTTATGGCCACCTGGGTGAATGTGGTTCCTGCCCAGCCACACCAGCAACTTGGCCAGGTGATGCCGCTTCCGCCTTCACGTTCTCATGCTGTTGGTCCTGTGACAATGTCCGCCTCTGCCTCCTCATCCTCCACCGTGTCCACTGCAGTGACAATTCACATAGCCCCTCAGGTATACCACATGTGCAGGGCATGGCGGTGTCACACTGTTCCACACCTCATTTTCCTGGGCAGGTCTGACTGGGGGTGCCCCCTGCGCTCACGTTCATCTGCCTTGGCTGCTGTAAGGGGGAGCTGGGTGGGGGGGGGGCTGGTAAGCAGAGAAACATAGAAACATAGAATGTGTCGGCAGATAAGAACCATTTGGCCCATCTAGTCTGCCCAATATACTGAATAGGAGCAATTCCAGCTCCATCATCAGCAGCTTGAGTCTAGAGTCGCTGATGAGCAGCTTTCTTCACCTGCCTAGTGAAGAAACTACTCAGCAGCAGCAGCTAGACCTGGAGCAGGACCTGAATCACCAGGTGGTGACATACTTGGACAGTATCGTGCCACCGCACATTGAAGATCCACTGGACTACTGGGCAGCCAAACTGGATTTGTGGCCGCAACTAGCAGAGTTTGCCCTTGAAAAGCTGTCCTGCCTGGCCAGTAGTGAGCGGGTGTTTAGTGCGGCAGGGGCCATATTTACCCCAAGAAGAACTCGTCTGTTCACGCAAAATGAATGACCTTTGTCAAGATGAATCAGGTGTGGATCAGCCAGGATTTCCACCCACCAATGCCTGATGCATCAGACTAGATCATCCACAGTGTCTCATCAACACTTTGACAAAAGAGACCAGTTTCTTCTGGCTACCTGCCTCAGGAACTATTCTGATGCTGCCACCCACCTAATGCCACACATCTGATGCCAAGTGCTCTTTCTTTCACTCACCATCTTTAGCTGGAACTCCTATTGCCACCCCCACCCTCTGTCACCTAGTTACTCTGTGGTCTCCTGATGCTGCGGTGACCTCCACACTGTGTCACCTTGCCACTCTGTGGTCTCCTAATGCTGCTGTCACTGCCAAACTATGCACCTTGCCACTCTGTGGCCTCCTGATGATGCTGATGCCACCTCCACACTGTTATTGTACCACTCTGTGGCCTCCTCCTGATGCTGCCTCCACCTCCAGACTCCCTGGACTTTTTGTGGCTGTTGTGACCCATAACAGGTAGGATTTAGCATTAGGACCACTCATAGAGGCTGCCTTGACGTGGCGAGTGGCTAATTACTTTTTGATCAAAATGTACACCAACGACCTCTGATAGCTTCTAGCATAGAGGCAGGGCAGAGTGCTGGTTGCAGAGTGCTGTTGCATTTCTGTGTTTGTATCCACCTCCATACTGTCATTGGGCCACTCTGTAGTCTCCTCATTCACGTGTCATCTCTGTTTTGGATCCACTCCTGATGTATTACTGACCAAATGCTGACCGAGTGTAGGCGGATGCTCAAAAGACAGGATCAGTTTTTTGGGGGTTATTGTTCTGACGGATCAGAAGAAGGGCAAAATAATCAGTGACGTCAACACAAACTTACTGCTGACACCCTCTCCACTCTGTCGGGGGGCTCTGCTTGTATACGCGTTTAATAGAACAGATTCTGTAGACATCTATGTGGAACCAGCTGGCGACGGTGTCAAAGGAGTGCGTTTCTTCTTGGCGCTAACATCGACATGTAAGGCTGAGTTCATACTTGAGTTATTTGGTCAGTTTTGGCCCTATGACTGCCCAAATAAGTGAAGTGTGCAGTGATTCTAAGAGCGACGCCTGTCATCTGCCTGTCATCTGCCTGTCATCTGCCTGTCATCTGCATGTCATACTGACTCACAGTATTATTTCACTACCACAGCAGACTCCCTATGCGTATTATTGCAAGACACAGTGTTCTACACCACTATAAAGGCTCTCTGAAGCCATTTTTAACGCGATTCGCCGCAAATAAATTAGGATCGAACCAAAATTTCAGATTTAAAATTTAAAATTCAGTGATCCGGCTCAATCACAACCTCAAGATGTGTAGAAATCGCTAATTCCTCCTGGTCTTCTTTAAGCTGTTTAAGGAAACAGTGTTGGGTTTTCTGTCGAAGTCAGGGAAAAAGAAAATTAACAAGCTGATTTTAGGTCATTAGCATTCGAACTTAGAATAAACCAGATCCCAATAAAAAATAAAAATGTCTGTGTTTATATATATATATATATATATATATATATATAGTAGCAAAAAAGTTGATGAACCGCACCGTTTGTAGGTAGCTTGGTGTGCCTGTGGTGCAGAGAGGGACTCCAACTCTCTGAATACATAAAAAAGAAACAAAATCCACGGCACCACCTTCAGTGTTCTGTGTCTTTATTTCACCAAGGGCAACGTTTCGGTTTTCCCAATGAAACCGTCCTCAAGCCAGTGATACAACAAATGCCGTGTTACAAATACTTATAGGGGTGTGTTAATTACATAATTAAACAGAATAAGCTGACAGTGCAATCAATAAGAAAACATAATTAAGTGAAATGTATAAAAAATTGTCTTACAAATTCATAAAAGAGTTCATAGTGGATGTGTCATATATCATAAAAAAATATGTAATGTGCCATATATAATATCTCCAATTTTAAAAAAAATATATTCATGCATTTACCTGAAGTGCACATTCAATCACAGGTGACAGTGTTTAAAACATAATTAAAAACAATTCATAGAATCTAACCGGGTCTTGTGGCGTACATGATGCATTGGCGTGGGGTAGAAAGTTGTGGGCATGCGTTAGTTCGCATCGCGCAATCACATCAGATCAACTAGTAACGCGATAGTACGGATTTCCTGTCAGTGAAACGCAACAGTATGCGTACATCCTGTACGTGAAACGCAAACACTTTGCAACAGTATGCGTACATCCTGTACGTGGAACACTTTGTGGATGAAGGATCTGGTTTTGACCCTGTTAAACTAACACACATTTACTTTTGTACACTTTTTTCAACTTTTTGTACTTTTTTGAGCCTGATTTATTAAGAATATGTTGCGATCCTTTTATGACCTCATTTATATGAGCCTTTCTCTTTATACGTGATCTAAGCGACCGAGACTACTAAAATATGGCTGCGCACCTAAATCAAACAATGATATACCCCAAAATGGCGACGCCGGTCGCATAATATGTTTGCGTTCCACGTACAGGATGTACGCATACTGTTGCGTTTCACTGACAGGAAATCCGTACTATCGCGTTACTAGTTGATCTGATGTGATTGCGCGATGCGAACTAACGCATGCGCACAACTTTCTACCCCACGCCAATGCATCATGTACGCCACAAGACCCGGTTAGATTCTATGAATTGTTTTTAATTATGTTTTAAACACTGTCACCTGTGATTGAATATGCACTTCAGGTAAATGCATTAATATATTTTTTTTAAATTGGAGATATGGCACATTACATATTTTTTTATGATATATGACACATCCACTATGAACTCTTTTATGAATTTGTAAGAATTTTTTTTATACATTTCACTTAATTATGTTTTCTTATTGATTGCACTGTCAGCTTATTCTGTTTAATTATGTAATTAACACACCCCTATAAGTATTTGTAACACGGCATTTGTTGTATATATATTAAAGGGGCTCTCCTGTGACAGAAACGTATCCCCTAAACATAGGATAGCAGTGTGATCAACACTGTCCAACTGCTGGGACCCCCGCAGATGACAAGAATGGGGACATGTGTTTCCCTGTTTGAATGGAGCACTAGACACGCGTGCATGCTGCCACTCCTTTCATTTCCATGGGTCTGACAGATATTGCAAAGTGCTTGTCCCATATAGGTGAATGAGGTAGCAGACATGCATGCATGTCCGCCTCTCCATTCAAACAGAGGACTACCAGAAAGCACCCTAGCGGTCAGACCCTGTGGGTAGGGGATTAGTTATTGTAGTAGGACATACCCTTTTCAAATAGTACTATAAGTGAATGAAAGCAAAGTTTATAAATATATAGGTTGAGTCAAAACTTGCAGGACACCCTTTTATATTATTTCGCTCGGTGACCAGGGTACAATGGCTGCTCTGCAGGGTAGGCAGCCATATTTCCTACAGGCACAGGGAGGTTTTTCCACCCCCCTGCAGCTCCGATCGCTGCAAATGGTTGGTTTCTGCAGACCGGCCAATTGCAGCTCCGGATCATTCATGGTGCTGCAGGGGGATGGTACAGGGCTTGTACAGGGGTGACTGGTGCTGAACAAATCAGCAGTCAACACCTGTCTCCACCGCGGTCAGGCAGGGGACACTAGTGTTTGGTGTCCCCTGCCAGTGCTGTGATTGGCTGGAACAACGCTCCAGCCAATACAGTTGTGTTCAAAATTATTCAACCCCCACTGAAATTGAGTGTTTTGGCCAGTTTGACATTGATTTTGATCATTTCAGTCATCTTGTTTACAATTAAATCAAAGAAGCACTTGTAAGTCAGACAAATATAACATAACATTTATAATGAAATAACCACAAATGTCTTTTCTGTGCTCACATCATTATCAGTTTTATTCAACCCCCAAGTGACATTCAATCTTAGTACTTAGTACAACATCCTTTTCCAGTTATAACAGCTTTTAAACGAGAAGCATAGCTTGACAGTGTCTGAAGTTGAAGTGTCTTGCAGCGATCTACGGGTATCTTCACCCGTTCTTCTTGGGAAAAAGCCTCCAGTTCAGTCACATTCTTAGGCTTGCGCGCTGCAACTGCTTTCTTTAAGTCCCACCAGAGGTTCTCAATCGGATTTAAGTCTGGTGACTGCGATGGCCACTTCAAAATGTCCCAGCCTATAATCTGCAACTATGCTCTAGTGGAATTGGAGGTATGCTTGGGATCATTGTCCTGTTGAAAGGTCCAATGTCTCCCAAGCCTCAGGTTTGTGACGGACTGCATCACATTTTCATCCAATAACTCCTAGTACTGAAGAGAATTCATGGTACCTTGCACACGATGAAGCTTCCCTGTACCTGTAGAAGCAAAACAGCCCCAAAGCATGATTGACCCCTCGCCATGCTTCACAGTAGGCAAGGTGTTCTTTTCTTCATAGGCCTTGTCCTTCATCCTCCAAACATAGCGTTGATCCATGGGCCCAAACAGTTCTAATTTTGTTTCATCAGTCCACTGAACACTATCCCAAAACTTTTGTGGTTTGTCCACATGACTTTTGGCATACTGCAGTTGACTCTTCTTATTCTTTGGAGACAGCAAGGGGGTGCGCCTGGGAGTTCTGGCATGGAGGCCATCATTACTCAGTGTGCGCCTTATTGTCTGAGCTGAAACTTCAGTACCCGCATCTGACAAATCTTTTTTCAGTTCTTCAGCAGTCACACGGGGACTTTTCTCCACTTTGCGCTTCAGGTAGCGCACAGCAGTCGAAGTCAGCATCTTCTTTCTGCCACGACCAGGTAGCGTTTCAACAGTGCCCTTTGCCTTGAATTTGCGAATGATGCTTCCTATGGTGTCTCTTGGTATGTTTAACATCTTTGAAATCTTCTTATAGCCATTGCCCTTCCTGTGAAGAGAAATCACCTCTTCTCTTGTCTTCCTGGACCATTCTCTTGACTTCACCATGTTTGTAAACACACCAGTAAATGTCTAGTAGGAGCTGAGTATCACAGTCATTTTAAATCTGCCTAATTGATGCTTATTATGCTTGATTGCTGCTCCTTGACATCCACAGGTGTTTTCAATACCTGATCGAAAACACTTGAATGAACCTCTGTTCTTAAGAGTGGTAGTCTTTAAGGGGTTGAATAATTGTGTCAATGAAGAAATCACAAAAAAAACATTTAATACTGTATTACAAAAACAATTGATGTCATTTTAGTTGCATTTGGTTCTTTAAAAAGTCCTTGTAAGATTTCATTCTGAACACAATTACAAATGTACACTAAATTCCCTAAAACCCTTTACAGCATTGGGGGTTGAATAATTTTAAACACAACTGTAGCTGCACAGGAAAGGGCTGAGCTTCCCTGCATGCAGCCATTCTAGCTGGTGACTGCGTACAGAGAGGTTCTGTCCTTTTCTGTGCTTCTGTTGGCTTGCTGGGCCTTGAGGTGCACCACCACAGCTATTTAACCCTTTTCTGCTGAAATAAGAAGAAGAGAAAAACATCTGGAATTGCTGCTTTGATTTTTTTTTTTCATTTTCAGCTGTTCTAGATCCCTAAACCAACCTCCGTCCCTGCCCATTATTACATGTGATCCATGTTTCATATAATAACATAAAGTGCAAAGTGCTATCTACATTAAAATCGCTTGGCCACAAAATACATATAGACAAACATGGGCATACTATGAGCTGAACACTCCCCAAGCGCTGTAGAGTGGGCACATATGAGGCGCGCACAAGCCAGGGGCGCCAAAATCAGAGGACCGCCATCACATGTGTCCACTCATACCCAGCGCCATCTTAAATAAGGGCAAACTAATGGGCAAATAGACAGGTATGTGTAATTCAGGGAGAACATCAGTCTCCAGTTAAATTAGCAGACTACACAAATTGTACCGGGGTCTTCATCTCCATTCCTATGAGTGTACGCCGCAGCGCCCCCTAAAAAAGTGGGATAAAGCGTGCACACTATAATGGATGAGTACAACTATATATTTAACCCCTCACGGGCATTAGTCCTAATGTGGATTACTCAGTTGCATTTGCCCCAACCATAATTTATTTTGTTCAGCCATGCTCTCCATCTTCTGTGACAATTAGTTATAAAATAATGATCATAACAGATTAATCATTAATAATTACAATTGAGGGGTGAGGGGTTAAATATATAGTTGTACTCATCCATTATAGTGTGCACGATGTATCCCACCAGTTCAGGGGACGCTGCGGCGTACACTCATAGGAATGGAGATGGTGACCCTAGTACGATTTGTATTGTCTGCTAATTTAACGAATGCCAACAAGAGAAAATAGACTCCAATGTGTGGTAAATATTACCTCTCATGAAGTAGATGAATATGAAGTAAAAGTGCTGAACAAGGACCTTTCCTTCTGTCCGCAAGAAAGGATGGATTTGTTTCAGTTGGAGTTGGACTTGAACCGCTTCTTAAGGAGCCTTAAACTGAGGGTATGGTTCGACTCCAACTCCACTGAAACACTGAGTGGGGCAGTTTGTCCTGCTCAGGGCACTCAATTAACATTGAAACAATTTGACATAAATTTCAAAAGTGATTTTGTTCCTATTATAAATTCTCATGCTATGGAAGCTTTTATTGGAGCAGTTAGGAACAAAATAATTGTTTTGAGACAGAATGAACAACAGGGTGTATTGTCTAAACCTAATATTACCACTAGAGAAATGATGGCTTTGGAGGGTTTGTTCAATAATCTCGATCCCACCATAAAAAACGCTGACAAGGGGGATGGAATCGTGGTGATGGACACCTCCAAATGCATACAAGAAATGTACAGACAGTTGAATGAACCAGGTACTTATGAACAATTTAATGGTGATCCTAGATTTGGTATTGCTAGAAAGATTGAGGAATTGCTGACAAAAGATGAGGAGATTAATATTATAGATAAACAGCTCAAGGAATTTTTGAATATGACATCCCTAGTGATTCCTGTGATATGCACTGTCCAAGATTCATAAGAGGCTGGAGGACCCTCCAGGGCGTCCAATTATTTCTGGCCATAATTCTATTTTTTCTAATACTACTATTTTTTTGGACAAATTGCTGAGAGAATATCCTATTGGGGTGAGGTCATATGTCAGAGACACTGGAGACTTCATAACTAAATTGAAAGCTATACGTATTACTAAGGGGGCGATATTGGCCTCATTTTATATTGTATCACTATACACGTCCATCAGCCATGAAAGAGGCTTATTAGCTGTAGAAAGAGTATTGGAGAATTCTATCTATTCAAACGAAACCCAAACATTTTTCCTGGATATTTTGGAAATGTCTAACTGGCAATTACTTTTCATTTCAAGGCAGGTTTTACTTGCAGAAGGTGGGCAAGGCAATGGGTTCTAATGCCACACCTACTTATGCAAATATTTATGTACGTTCACTCAAGGAACGTTTTGTCTATGTATCTCCCCACTACAGCCAAGTTCTGTTGTAGTGGAGATACATAGATGACATTTTCCTCATTTGGACTGGATCTATGGAGACATTAATGGAATTTCATCAGTATTTGAATTCCATTGATCAGATCCGATTTACAGGGACAGCATCCAGAGAAAGAGTACAATTTTTAGATACTCAGATATACATCGAACAGGGCCAGTTGCACACAGATCTTAACATTAAGAAAACAGACAAGAACAAAACACTATACCAGTGGCCACCCTAGAAAAATGGTGAATTCTTTATCATACAGTCAGATGTTAAGGATGAGGAGAATAGTGGATGTAGAAGATCATGCAGATCAAGCATTACGAAATATGGGAATTTTTTTTATTTTTATGGCTAGAGGTTACCCTAGGAACTTAGTGCATAGACATGCACTGAGGGCCAAATCAATACCGAGGGAGGAACTCTAGAAACCAAAAGTTAAACAAAAAAAGGATAGGATACCATTAGTATCCTTATACAATGAATTAAGTCCCTCCATTGAACACATAGTAAGGAAACATTGGGGTATCTTGAAGAACAGCTATCCATCAATAGCTGCTTTCAGAGATCCCCCAATGATGGCGTACATCCCGCAGCATTAGGGACAGAGTAGTAAGTTCTGCAGTACCTGAAAGTGGAGGCTTGAGACAGACATTTCTTAGACCAATGCGTAAAGGCTGTTTTCCCTGTTTAGGATTTGTAAATTGCAAGCTAATGAGTAAGGGCTCTATTTTTTTACATCCTATAACAAATGAGAGGTTTGATATTAAACATTATCTTACGTGTGAAGGTAAAAGGTAAGACCGCGCGATACTCTTCTCCCGAATCCAACACTCCTTTAAGATACCAGAAGTTCCAAGAACCAAAAGATTTCCCAGAAGCCTTCACCTCAAAAGGACTCTGTGGAAATCGAAATAATATACAGATAGTGAAGTACCATTGAGACCATTCGCCTGCTGGTTGTATCAGTCTACTTACTAGACTTCAGCGATTTTCATGCAGTGATTAGTCTTATTCGTAGAACTTCGATATAGACCTCAGCGGCTTGCATGCAGTGATTAGTCTCATTGATAGATTTAAATTACCAATACTGAAAGACAATAGAAACTCCGCTGGTGCAGCAATCCTTGTAAATCAATTCCCACTGTTTATTTTATACTCACAGAAACATCGATATAAAAGATCCAAAAATGTGTCTCAAACAGTCTGCCGACCGGGTTTCACTCGAAGAGCTTCATCAGGGGCATCTGATGAAGCTCTCGAGTGAAACCCGGTCGGGCAGACTGTTTGAGACACATTTTGATCCTTTATATCGATGTTTCTGTGAGTATAAAATAAACAGTGGGAATTCGATTTTAAAGGATTGCTGCACCAGCGGAGTTTCTATTGTCTTTCAGTATTGGTAATTTAAATCTATCAATGAGACTAATCACTGCATGCAAGCCGCTGAGGTCTATATCGAAGTTCTACGAATAAGACTAATCACTGCATGAAAATCGCTGAAGTCTAGTAAGTAGACTGATACAACCAGCAGGCGAATGGTCTCAATGGTACTTCACTATCTGTATATTATTTCGATTTCCACAGAGTCCTTTTGAGGTGAAGGCTTCTGGGAAATCTTTTGGTTCTTGGAACTTCTGGTATCTTAAAGGAGTGTTGGATTCGGGAGAAGAGTATCGCGCGGTCTTACCTTTTACCTTCATTTGCATAGTGTGAACTGATCCCCACACGTACATAGGACCTGCAGCGGAGTCCTTTTGTATCTTCCCGGTGACTATATCTTTGCTAATTATCTTACGTGTGACTCATCTTGGGTGATATATGTACTATGGTGCCCTTGTAAAATGTTGTATGTAGGAGAGACCACTTGAAACAAGAGAAGGGATTTACCAGTGTCAAAAAATGTTGCCGAAAAAAACCATAAGGAAAGTGAATTGAGGTTCATGATTCGGATCACATCAATATACCAAAAAGAGGCGGAGAACGCCGGAGATAGATTATCTCTTTTAAAGAAAAGTGAGTTGAGGTGGATTTTCTACCTGAACTCACTAAAACCAAAAGGTCTAAATGAAGATTTTAGAGTGACGGGAGGGATGATGAGCTGGGGCGTCCCACTCCATTACCCTGTCTTTTACACATTCCAGCTATTATAATAAGTGAATTTAAAATACTGTACATGCTGGTATAAATATTACTGTATAAATAATTGTAATTATTAATGTTTAACCTGTTATGATAATTTATTTGTAGATAATTGTCACAGAAGATGGAAAGCATGGGGCATACAAAGGCTGAACATAATAAATTATGGTTGGGGCGAACGCAACTGAGTAATCCACATTAGGACTAATGCTCGTGAGGTACTGTATATAGTTGCACTTATTCAATATAGTGTGCACTCTGTATCCCAACAGTTTAGGGGGCGCTGGGGCCTACACTCATAGGAATGGAGATGGTGACCCCGGTACGATTTGTGTAGTCTGCTAATTTAACTGGAGACTGATGTTCTCCCTGAATTACGCATATCTGTCTATTTGCCTATTAGTTTGCCCTTATTTAAGATGGTGCTGGGTATGAGTGGACACATGTGATAGCGGCGCATGAGCACTATGAGGAGGAGGACACTCTGATTTTGGCGTGCCTGGCTTGTGCACGCCTTGTGTGTGCTCGCTCTACAGCGCTTGGTGGAGTGTTCAGCTCATTGTATGCCCATATTTGTCTATATGTATTTTGTGGCCAAGCGATTTTAATGTAGATAGCTCTTTGCACTTTGTGTTATTATATGAAACAGGGATCACATGTAATCATGCACAATGAAGTATTTATGATATGAAATCATGGACACTGATACACTGCAATATTTAATCAGACTATAATTAAGGTTTGGCTGACATGGAGTTGAAGTCTGGTCTGAACTGTGTGCAAGACAATACTGGGATTGAAAATCAAGTTTAGGGGTGTGCACTTGTATTGATTGCTGATTAATTAATTATGTGATGTATAAATTGTGATGTATAATTGTTGTACATTCTCTTGGCTGGAGAAAGGTTCTGTGAGAGAACCAAAACATCGCTGCTGTGACGTGTGAATAAGGAAACATTTTTTCACGTTTTACAAAGAAGTGCTGTGGATTTCTTCAGTGTATAGCTACATCCCGTGATCAAGTGTTTAACACAGGCACCCACCGCACGATTGAAGGAGTGCTTCCCCATTTCCACGTTTATATATATACATTTTAGTTAGTGTCAGTTTAGGTTTTTGCACGAACGCACCATCTGCGTGCCTGCATTTTGCAGAGCGCTGTAGTGAGTTTTTATACTACAGTTTTTGTACGCAGGCACGATCTGTGTGCGCGCGTACTGCAGAGCACCGATTAGTAGTGTGCTCATTTGCAACTACACATTTTTGAGTTTATTTAATTTTTTTAAATTTTTTGTGTGTGAAAAAAGAACTGCAGTTAGTTGTAGTTAGTTATATATAATTATATATATATATATATATATATATATATATATATATATAGAGTTTTCAGTTAGTGTCAGTTTAGGTTTTTGCACAAACGCACCATCTGCGTGCATTTTGCAACCACTGAACACCGATCAGTAGTGTTCATTACTGATCGCGTATGCTCAGTAGTGTTGATCACGAATTTTCGAATTGAGAAATTTAATTGCGAATATCGGCACTCGAGAATTCACGAATATTTAGAATATCGCGAAATATATTCGCAATGGCGAATATTCTTTTTTTTAAATACCAGTTTATGCTAATTTTTATGCACATTTTTTGTATGCAAATTTTTGCAATCAAGAAAATAATGACATTATTTCATGATTGTGAAAATTTGCATATAAAGTTTCGCATACAAATTAGCATAAACTGTTATTTAATATATGCCCAAATATTCGTGAAATATCGCAAATTTGAAATTTTTAAAATTTATTTTCATTTCAAATCTATTACAAACCCCTTCACGTATGATAACACTACATACACGCCCCTCAAACTAAATAAAGATTTAAACATTTCACACATCAAAACCCAATAAAATAAAAATGGCCCGTCAACCCCAACATGTATACTCAGCTGAAGAGGCATACGCCATGCTTGACTCCGATACTGAGTCTGCCAGTGAGGGAGAAGAGGATGCCACTTTCCTCTACTCCTCTACCCACCCATCATTATCATCTGGTGATGAGGGACCCTCTAGAAGGCACCCCAGGGTAGCAGCGGAGGCAGCCCCCAGAGTGAGCCCACATGGACCCCACCCCCTGAAAATTATCAACCCCAAATTCCTGAGTTTGTGGGCAACTCAGGAACTCACATAGATTGAGCGGGCTTCACAGAAAATGATTTTTTTTTAATCTTTTTTCTCTGAAGATCTTATAAATTTGATGGTAAGGCAGACAAATTTTTACACCCAGCAATTTATTTCCCAGAACCCCACAACGCCATACGCTAGACCAGAAGCACCAGCAAATGCGGCAGAGATGATGACCTTTAGGGGCTTTTAGGGGCTCTTACTGCATATGCGCCTTGTTAAAAAACCAAAGATTACTCAGTATTGGAGTGCGGATGTATTGTACCACACTCCAATTTACAGTAATACCATGGCCCGTAATCGATTCCAATCAATACTTAAGTTTTTGGATTGCAACGATAATGGACAGTGCCCACCCCATAATTACCCACATATGCCTGTCTGTTCAAAATTTGGCCCATCTTTGACCACTTCAGTGCAAAGTTTTCAGAAGTGTACACCCTAGAACAAAATGTCTGCATAGACGAATCCCTATTACTTTTCAAAGGGAGGGTAAGATTCCGCCAGTACCTGACGGGCAAGGTAGCTCTGGGTACAATCACAAGTTCCGGGTTCATGAAGGGAGGGACACCAGGATTGAACCCCCAGAATTCCCCCCCATCCTAGGAGTTAGTGGGAAGATAGTGTGGGACTTACTGCACCCACTGCTGGATAAGGGATACAATAGATATGTGGATAATTACTACACGAGTCTATGACTGTTCCGGTCCCTAACTTCCAGAGGTACTGTGGCATGCTGCACAGTATGCAAAAATCAGAGAGGCCTCCCTAGTTCCCTGATAGGGCAACCACTAAGAAAAAGAGACAGCCGTGCTCTCCTCAATGAGAACATGTTGGTGGTTAAGTACACGGACAAGAGGGATGTCCTTTTGCTGACCACCATTCACACTAACACCAGCTCCCCTGCCCCTGTACATGGTACCACTACCACTGTCCCCAAACCAGACTGCATGCTGGACTACAAAAAGCACATGGGCGGGGTTGATCATTCAGATCAAGTTCTGAAGCCCTACATTGCCACACGAAAGTGTGGTACAAAAAGATGGCCGTGCACATTATACAGATGGCGCTGTAGAATGCGTATGTGCTATTTAGATCTAGAAGCCAGCCAAGAACATTTCTAATTTCAATTTCAAGAGGTAGTGATAATGGCCCTAATTCTTCCAAACCAAGCAATGGAGGGCCCCAGTACTTCTGCAAGTTATGGTGCCCGAGTTGTATCAGGGCAAAATTTCCCTGGTGAAGTCCCCCAAACAGCGAGGAAGGGAAGGACCCAAAAAAGTTTCTACTTGTGAAAGTGAAAATTTTGGGCCTAAAGTCCATTTTTCTGGAAAAATAATACATTTTTCATTTTCACAGCCAATTCCATGAATCACTTTTGACGACAACGTTCTTACTACACAACTTTCATGATTCCTTGAGGGGTGTAGTTTCCAGAATAGGGTAACCTTTTGGGGGTTTCCACTATGGCAATTCGCATTACACGAATATTACATTGCCGATTTTTTTCGCATAAGAAAAAATATATTTTTTCTTATGTGAAAAATCGGCAATATAATATTCGCATAATACAAATATTCTGAAACACGAATATATAGCACTATAGAATATAGTGCTATAAATTTTTTTTTAGAATATTTGTCATTTTTTCCAATTTAATGGGAACAGTCATTAGCCCAAAAGCAACTTAAGCAGGAAGGAATCACGACTAGCGAAAATATGGCACTATATTCTATAGTGCTATATATTCGGGTGTTAGAATATTCGCATTACGCGAATATTACATTGCCAATTTTTTGCATAGGAGAAAAAAAAATTAAATAATGAAGAATATTCTAATTCACTACAGACTACAATATTGAAGCCTTACTCACATTGGTCCACAACCAAGAAGCAGGTAGGTATACTAGGTAATGGGTTCAGATGAAAAAAATATATATATATATTTTTTTCCGTTATATCACTATATTCGAAATTTTCATGAATTTTCGAAGTGCCGATATTCGCGATAAAAATCTGAAATTCAAATATTCGCGCTCAACACTACCAATTACCATTCCAGCTAAATCTGCTCTCCAAATGCCATATGATGTTCCTTCCACCCTCAAGTCTGCTGTGCGCCCATACATCAGTTTTTGAGCACACATGGGGTGTTTCCGTAAACTCGAGATTCAGGGTTATAGATTTTGAGTTTTGTTTGGCTATTAACCCTTTATGTGTTGCAGAAGGTATATTATTCTTAAAATTTTAAATCTGCTAAAAAAAAGTGAAATTTTGAAATTCCATTCCCATTTTTCTTTAATTCTCGTGTGGCACCTAAAGGGTTAACAAAGTTTGTAAAATCAGTTTTGAATAGCTTGAGTGGTGTAGTTTCTAAAATAGGGTGATTTATGGGTGGTTTCTAATATGTAAGCCCCAGAAAGTGACTTCATAACTGAACTGGTCCTGAAAAAATTTAGTTTTGGAAATATTCTTAAAAATTGTAAGATTTGCTTCTGAACTTCTTAGCCTTGTAACATCCCAAAAAAATAAAATAAAATTTTCAAAATGATCCAAACATGAAGTAGACATATGAGGAATGTAAAGTAATAACTATTTTTGAGGTATTACTATCTATGATAAAAGTAGAGAAATTGAAATTTGGAAATATGCTATTTTTTCAAAAATTTTGGTAAATTTGTTTTATTTTTTATAAATAAAAATGAAATTTTTAACACTGTTATGAAATACAATATGTGATGAGAAAACAGTCTCAGAAGGGCTTGGAGAAGTAAAAGCATTCCAAAGTTATTACCACATAAAGTGACACATGTAAGATTTTCAGAAATCGGCCTGGGATTTAATGTGAAAAGTAGCTCGGTAGTAAAGGGGTAGTAAAATGGCTTCTGCACATGTTAGGACATAGAGCAGAGAACTCTGGGAACGACGGATCACCCACAATGCCATGGATGCAGCCGATCAGCAGTCAGCCAGCCCCTGTTATGTCACAGCCCTATAAATAGCCTCAGCAAATTTGGATTCTGCCATTTTCCAATGTACTTAGTGCAGGGAGAGATGTCAGTAGGCGCTAGGGACAGTGATAGGAAAGACTTCATTGTGCTAAAAAAAACTATTTACGAGTTCAGGGAAAGATTAGTCAAAGTGTAGGGAAAGGATAGGGAGGCATTATCTATACTATAAAAGGAGAACAGGGCCCAATATGGGAGTGTACAGCCTGGGTAATAGGAGCGATTCTATTACAATTTGCTGCACTGATTGGAGATCCAAATTGCAGTTATACTGCTGCTTTTAGGTTGTTTGAACTATATGATACATCACTAATTCCAGCAAACCTGGCTTGTAATTGTGGTGCAAGTTCTGTGTGATACAGCCATTTACGAGGTGTATTAATAGGAAAGATATGTACGTCCTATTAGCCGTTCTGCATTGATTTGACATTTTTTTTTAATTTTTTTTTCGGGGGGGGGGGGGGGGTATTAATAGGAAAAAATGGGAAAAATATGTTACAATTGCCGTTTAGCGGTGAAGTTACATTGTACTACAGCCATTTACGGAGTATATTAATAACATAGATGCTTACGTCCTATTAGCCGTTTTGCGTTGATTTAACTTTTTTTTTTGGGGGGGGTGTATTAATATGAAAAAAAGGGTAAAAAATAGGTCACAGTTGCCGTTTAGCGGTGAAATTACATTGTACTCAGCCATTTACGGGATGTACCTGTATTAATAGGATAGATACATACGTCCTATTAGCCGTTCGGCATTGATTTAACTTTTTTTTGGGGGGGTGCATTAATAGGAAAAAATAAATAAAAAAAATATATGTCATAAGTGGCAGAAGACTCCTTAAGTTTCCTTTTTCTTAGGGCCAGTCACTAGTCTACAAGTAGTGAAGTTTCTATCACAAGCAGAAGGCTAAGAGAACATCAGGCAGTATTGAATTAGACATGAATCATAAGACGGCGCTCCAGTACTTGGAATCTGAGGGAGAATATACACTGTTCATATATCGAATCTATAGTCTGTTTCAGTGCTGAGTGAGAAAATAATTCCAAAGTGTTGTGAAGCCCATGGCAGGTTGTGCTACATGAAAAGGATAAAAAAAAAGAAAAAGAAACACTTTTGATAAAAAGTTCCAAGATTTTGAGTCTTGTTTTTAAAGATTCAAAATATTGAGGTTCATTAATGTTTAGCTAAGAGATCTCTGCTGGAAATTACTCCAACTGTGCAGAATAATGATGATGCCAAGGAAGGAAGATCTGACGCCACATAAATGTGCTATTCTGTAGCCAGCCCTGGCTTGGGTGCGTTACACTGATCACCAACATCATTTGTACTTGTGTATAGCCTTACAATAAACAGAATGTGATATATGGGGATCATTAGCCACCAATACAATGGATTTTTTTAATGTTCACAACCACAAGATGTGTAGAAATCGCTAATTCCTCCTGGTCTTTAAGCTGATTAAAGAGTGTTGGGTCTGTTTGTCTAAGTCAGGGAAAAATAAAATTAACAAGCTGATTTTAGGTCATTTGCATTCAAACTTAGATTAAACCAGATCTGAATAAAAAACAAAACAAATATATATACATTTTAAAGGAGCTCTCCTGTAACAGAAAAACGTATCCCCTAACCATAGGATAGCAGATAACAGTGTGGTCAGCACTGTCCAACTGCTGGGACCCCCTCCAATGACAAGAATGGGGACAAGTGTTTCCCTGTTTGAATGGAGCACTAGACACGTGTGCATGCTGCGACTCCTTTCATTTAATTGGTTCTGACAGATATAGCAAAGTGCTTGTCCCATATAGCTGAATGGGGTAGCTGGCATGCTTGCATGTTCGCTTCTCCATTCAAACATAGGACCACTAGAAAGCACCCTAGCGTTCAGACCCTGCGGATAGGGGATTTGAAGTTGTAATAGGACAGTCCCTTTTCAAATAGTACTATAAGTGAATGAAAGCAAATTTTATATATATATATATATATATATATATATATATATACAGGGTGAATCAAAACTGAAATAGGGATGAGCGAACCCGAACTGCATTTACGTAAAAGTTCAGGTTCGGGGTCGTTGTTCAGTGATTTCTTCCCGCTTTCTGAAGGGCTGCACAGCAGCCAATCACCTAGCGTTTTACTTCTTGCCCTAAGAAGCCATCACAGCCATGCCTACTAATGGCATGGCTGTGATTGGCCAAGTGCAGCATGGGACCCAGCCTCTATGTAAGCTGGAGTCACGTCGAGCTGCACATCACTCTGCTCTGATTAGTGTAGGGATAGGATGCAGCTGCTGTTAGGGCGAGATTAGGCAGGGATTAACTCAGCAAAACCACTTAATGAAGTGATTGATCTGTAGCTCTGAATCATTCAACTTCTGCTAGTTAATTGCTCACTGTTTTCAGGCTGCCCAGAGCGTTTTTCTGTCACTTTTTTCTGGGGTAATCGGCGGCCATTTAGTGACTTGTGGTGCGCCAGCACAAGCTGCCACCAAGTCCATTAATCCATCAATAGTAGATATTTTTTTTTTGCTATATCCTACATCAGGGGCTTGGCTGTGCTTATTGTCACACCTACAAACTCAGGATAGAATTTCCTATATTTTATTGAGAGGTAAAATTCACATCAAAAAATAGCAATCCCCTAAATCTGGTGTTCCAGCTGTGGCTAGCCAAGTGTAATCCTCTCTGGCAAAGAATATATTTTTTTTTCTGGGGTGAAATTCAATTTCCAAAATAGCAATACCCTAAATCAGTGGTTTCTGCTGTGGCAGGACAAGTTTTATAGTGTCCGTCAAAGGATAGCTTTTGTTCTGGGGTGAAATTCAATTACCAAAATAGCAATACCGTAAATCTGGTGTTCCAGCTGTGACTGGACAAGTTTCACAGTGTCCGTCAAAGAATATATTATTTTCTGGGGTGAAATTCAGTGGCAAAAATAGAAATACCGTAAATCTGGTGTTCCAGGTGTGACTGGACAAGTTTCATAGTGTCCGGCAAAGGATATAAAATTTTCTGGGGTGAAATTCAGTTGCAAAAATAGCAATACCGTAAATCTGGTGTTACAGCTGTGACTGGACAAGTTTCATGATGTCCATCAACGGATATTTTATTTTCTGGGGTGAAATTCAGTTGCAAAAATAGCAATGCCGTTAATCTGGTGTTCCAGCTGTGACTGGACAAGTTTCATAGTGTCCGTCAAAGGATATATTATTTTTTGGGGTGAAATTCAGTTGCAAAAACAGCAATACCGTAAATCTGGTGAACCAGCTGTGACTGGACAAGTTTAAAAGTGTCCGGCAAAGGATAGATTTTGTTCTGGGGTGAAATTTAATTGCCAAAATAGCAATACCGTAAATCAGTGGTTTCAGCTGTGGCTAGCCAAGTTTAATAGTGTCCTGCAAAGGATATTTTTTGTTCTGGGGTGAAATTCAATTGCCAAAATAGCAATCCCCTAAATCTGGTGTCCCAGCAGTGGCTGGCCAAGTTTAATAGTGTCCGGCAAAGGATAGATAATTTTCTGGGGTGAAATTTAATAGCCAAAATAGCAATACCGTAAATCAGTGGTTTCAGCTGTGGCTGGCCAAGTTTAATAGTGTCCGGCAAAGGATATATTTTTTTCTGGGGTGAAATTCAGTTGCAAAAATAGAAATACTGTAAATCTGGTGTTACAGCTGTGACTGGACAAGTTTCATAGTGTCCGTCAAAGGATATATTATTTTCTGGGGTGAAATTCAATTGCCAAAATAGAAATACCCAAAATCTGGTGTTCCAGCTGTTGCAGGCCAAGTGTAAATCTGTCCATAAAAGGGTATATTACACTCAGCGTGCATCTCCAAGTGTATTTATTTTCGTCAAAGGGTATATTGCAGTAAGTGTTAAAATACAGCATAATCCTCTACATTTGCACACACTGTTTTGCATCTCCAAGTGTATTTATTTCCGTTAAAGGGTATATTACAGTAAGTGTTAAAATACAGCATAATCCTCTACATTTGCACACACTGTTTTGCATCTCTAAGTGTATTTATTTCCGTTAAAGGGTATATTACACAAACTGTTAAAATACAAGTGCTGCAAGCATAATCCTATATATTTTTACATGCTACTGTGCATCTCCAAGTGTAAATCTGTCCGCAAAAGGATACCTTTTATCCAAGGCCTAAATACTAGGCCTACAAATGATATTCCCCTAAATCTGTGGTTACTTCTGTGCCTGGATTAGTGTAATACGGTACTTAAATAGATAGCCAGATAGTGTTAGGTTCCGGTAAAAAAAGGCCTGAATTTAAATTCAATACATTGGGCCAAATAATTTTTTTCTTATTTTGGTGAACGGTAACAATGAGTAAAACATCTAGTAAGGGAAGCAGAAACGGACATGGTTGTGGTGTTGTTAGTGGACTCTCTGGTGCTGGGAGAAGACGTGGCCGTTCTGCCCCAGCCACACGTCCTAGTGAACCAACTACCTCAGGTTCCAGTACCCGCCAGAATTTAGAGCGATATTTGGTGGGGCCCAATGCTGTTATAAGGATGGTAAGGCCTGAGCAAGTACAGGCGCTAGTCAATTGGGTGGCCGACAGTGGATCCAGCACGTTCACAGCATTATCTCCCACCCAGTCTTCTGCAGAAAGCGCACAGATGGCACCTGAAAACCAAGCCTATCATTCTGTCACATCACCCCCATGCATATCAGGGAAACTGTCTGAGCCTCAAGTTATGCAGCAGTCTCTTATGCTGTTTGAAGACTCTGCTGGCAGGATTTCCCAAGGGAATCCACCTAGCCCTTCCCCAGTGGTGGAAGACATAGAATTCACTGACTCACAACCACTTATTTTTCCTGATGATGAGAACATGGGAATACAACCTCATAAGAGTCCACACGTTTCTGATGATGACGAAACACAAGTGCCAACTGCTGCGTCTTTTTGCAGTGTGCAGACCGAACAGGATGTCAGGGAGGAAGACTATGTGGAAGGCGATGCAGGGGACGATGAGGTCCTAGACCCCAAATGGAATGAAGGTCGTGCCACTGAATTTTATAGTTCAAAGGAAGAGGCAGTGGTGAGACCAAGCCAACAGCGTAGCAAAAGAGGGAGCAGGGGACAAAAGCAGAACAGCCGCCACAAGAGAGTTCGCCTGCTACTGGCCACCACCACTAGGGACCGAGCACCCCAAAGGCAGCTTCAAGGAGTTCCCTAGCATGGCACTTCTTCAAAAAATGTGCTGAGGACAAGACCCGAGTGGTTTGAATGCTGTGCCATCAGAGCCTGAAGCGAGGCATTAACGTTCTAAACCTTAGCACAACCTGCATGACCAGGCATCTACATGCAAAGCATGAACTGCAGTGGAGTAAACAAGCTAAAAACAAGGAACTCATGCAGGCTCCCCCTGTTCACTCTTCTGCTGCTGCCTCCTCCTCTTCCTCCGCCTCGGGAGGATGTGCCACCAACACCACCACCTCTGTCACCAAGCATCTCCACCATGTCACACGGCAGTGTTCAGCTCTCCATCTCACAAACATTGGAGAGAAAGCATAAATTCCAACCTACCCACCCGCGAGCCCTGGGCCTGAATTCCAGCATTTCTAAACTACTGGCCTTTGAAATGCTGTCATTCAGGCTGGTGGACACAGACAGCTTCAAACAGCTGATGGCGATGGCTGTCCCACAGTAGGTTGTTCCCAGCCGCCACTACTTCTCCAAGAGAGCCGTGCCCTCCCTGCACAACCAAGTATCCGATAAAATCAAGTGTGCACTGCGCAACGCCATCTGTGGCAAGGTCCACCTTACCACAGATACATGGACCAGTAAGCACGGCCAGGGACGTTATATCTCCCTAACTGCACACTGGGTAAATGTAGTGGCGGCTGGGCCCCAGGCGGAGAGTTCCATGGCGCACGTCCTTCCGCGGCCAAGGATCGCAGTACTCGCAGTTTCGAGTACTCCACCAACAAGGCCAGTGGCGATGACGCCGTTATAAGCTTTACAATGCCACTTATATGTCTTCTTGAGAAAAAACTTAGGGCGATGATGGAATAGGAGGTGGCGCAGGAGGAGGAGGAGGAGTCATTTTTAGCACTTTCAGGCCAGTCTCTTAAAAGTGGCTCAGAGGGAGATTTTTTCCAAAAGCAGAGGCCAGGTACAAATGTGGACAGCCAGGGCCCACTACTGGAGGACGAGGAGGATGAGGATGAGGAGGAGGAGGATGAAGCATGTTCACAGTGGGATGGCATCCAACGCAGCTCGGGCCCATCACTGGTGCATGGCTGGGGGAAATGGAGGATGATGACGTTACGCCTCCCACAGAGGACAGCTTGTCCGTACCTCTGGGCAGCCTGGCACAAATGAGCGACTACATGCTGCAGTGCATGCGCAACGACAGCAGAGTTGCCCACATTTTAACGTGTGCAGACTACTGGGTTGCCACCCTGCTGGATCCCCGGTACAAAGACAATGTGCCCACCTTACTTACTGCACTGGAGCGTGATAGGAAGTTGCGCGAGTACAAGACACGCTACTGAGAGCTTTCCCAAATGTCACAGGGGAACAGGTGGAAGCCCAAGGCGAAGGCAGAGGAGGAGCGAGAGGTCGCAAACACAGCTGTGTCACGGACAGCTCCTCTGAGGGCAGGGTTAGCATGGCAGAGATGTGGAAAAGTTTTGTCACCACGCCACAGCTAACTGCACCACCACCTGATACGGAACGTGTTAGCAGGAGGCAGCATTTCACTAACATGGTTGAACACCCCTCCAAGTACTGACTGATGGTTCGGCCCCATTCAACTTCTGGGTCTCCAAATTGTCCACGTGGCCAGAGCTAGCCTTTTATGCCTTGGAGGTACTGGCCTGCCCGGCAGCCAGCGTTTTGTCTGAACGTGTATTCAGCACGGCAGGTGGCGTCATTACTGACAAACGCAGCCGTCTGTCCACAGCCAACGTGGACAAGCTGACGTTCATAAAAACTAACCAGGTATGGATCCCACAGGACCTATCCATCCCTTGTGCAGAATAGACAATTATAACTACCTCCCCTTAACCATATATTCTTGTACTCCAGAGGACTTCTTTATTGAATCCTCTTTTTTTAATTTTACCATTATTTTGCGGGGCAACCCAAAGTTGTATGAACCTCGCCTCCGTCTGGGTGCCAGCGGCCTAAATATCTGAAAGTGGTTTTCTCCATTGGTGCGTGACATGAAGCCTGATTGTCACTACCGCTATCCCAGCAGCAGTCGTGTCGCACCAGAGGGGACACTAATTCAGAGGTTGCCTTACTACCTGGGTGTCCTGCCAGTGTGGAGATATGGTGTTCTTTTAGTATCTCCAGGCATAAATTTTCTGGCACAAACAGTTTACCCGAGGGGCAGGAGGCCGGGGCGTCCCCCTGAGCTTCCAACACCCTCCCCTCTAAACCTGAGTGTGATGCAGAGACCACCACCCCCTTTTGCAAAATAGGCTCTGGTACATCAACATCACCCCCTCCAGGAAAACTTCGAGACAATGCATCCGCCTTAGTATTTTTTGCCCCCGGGCGATAGGTTATTACAAAATTAAGCCTAGTGAAAAATAACGACCACCGAGCCTGTCTAGGGGTGAGACGTTTAGCAGACTCCATATATGATAAGTTTTTGTGATCAGTAATCACCGTGACGGGATGAACCGCCCCCTCCAAAAAATGACGCCACTCCTCTAAGGCCAACTTAATAGCCAAAAGTTCTCTGTTGCCAATATCATAGTTCCTTTCTGCAGTAGACAATTTCTTCGAAAAGAAAGCACACGGACACCATTCACCAGGGGACGGGCCCTGAGATAGTACCGCTCCCACTCCCACATCTGATGCGTCAACCTCTACAATAAAAGGAAGCGAGACATCTGGCTGTACGAGAATAGGGGCCGATGTGAATCTCTCCTTCAGAGATGTAAAGGCAATTTTGGCTGCATTTGACCATTTGGAAAAATTGGATCCCTTTCGGGTCATGTCCGTCAGTGGTTTGACAACCAAGGAATAGTTCTTTATAAACTTTCTATAAAAATTGGCAAACCCCAGGAAGCGTTGCAATGCCTTCAGGTTCTCAGGCAGATCCCATTCCATAATTGCCCGGACTTTCTCTGGATCCATGCGGAAACCTGAATCTGCCAACACATACCCCAGAAATGGCAGTTCTTTCACGGCGAACACACATTTCTCTAATTTAGCCAACAATTTGTTGGCCCTTAATATCTGCAGCACTTGTCTCACATGGATCCTATGTGTATCCAGATCCGGAGAATAGACTAGTGATGAGCGGCAGGTGCCATATTCGATTTCGACGAAATTCGCGAATATTCGAATGAATATTCGTTTCATATTCGTCGAAATCGAATATTCGTCATTATTCTAGTTACCGCGATTAATATGCGATTTAAATAATCGCGTATTGCGATTTTAACTTAAGGCTACTTTCCTATTGGTTTCATATCTAGAATTATAGCGAAGATGACGGATATGACGAATGTATTCGTCATATTCCTCAAAACGAAGATAACGAAGTATTCTACATCTTCGTTTTAGCAACCTATTCGTCAACTTCGCTAATTCTAGCAATCAAATAGGAAGGTTGACTATAGAGACAACTGTGTTTAATTCGCTATGCGATTATTTATATATATTTTTTTAATAAATAGAATAATTATAATAATTATATCAAGTAATATAATTATTCTATTAAAAAAATAAAAAAAATTGCATAGCGAATTTAACACAGCTGTCTCTATAGTCAACCTTCCTATTTGATTGCTAGAATTAGCGAGGTTGACGAATAGGTTGCTAAAACGAAGATGTAGAATACTTCGTTATCTTCGTTTTGAGGAATATGACGAATACATTCGTCATATTCGCTATTCAGCTAATTCTACCAAGCCAACCATAAAGTTCCTTGCTCATGGAGCGTCCCCATCACCATGGGAACATCTCCATGTACTAAAATGTACTGTCGGATTTGAGGAATTACGTTGAAATCGCAATGCGATTAATTCAAGTTATATTAATCGCATTGCGATTTCAACTTAGAGCTGGGTTTATAATGGGTCAGCTTGCTAGAATGAACGAAGTTAACGATTCAATGAACGAAGTTAACGAATATGGAATATAGCAGCACTGCTAAGTTGAATTCGCAATGCGATTAATTTAACTTGAAGTAATCGCATTGCGATTTCAACTTAGCACTGCTATCTTACATAGGCTAGAATTAACGAATATGGAATATAGCACTGCAGTGGCACTAGCAGTGCTAAGTTGAAATCGCAATGCGATTACTTTAAGTTAAATTAATCGCATTGCGAATTCAACTTAGCAGTGCTGCTATATTCCATATTCGTTAACTTCGTTCATTCTAGCAAGCTGACCCATTATAAACCCAGCTCTAAGTTGAAATCGCAATGCGATTAATATAACTTGAATTAATCGCATTGCGATTTCAACGTAATTCCTCAAATCCGACAGTACATTTTAGTATATGGAGACGTTCCCATGGATGGGGACACTCCATGAGCACGGAAGTCGGCAGAAGCGGCAATGGGCACTGACTAGAGCAGCCAGGAAGCCAGGAATCCTCAGGACAGGTAAGAACTACTGTTGGGAAGAGGGAAAGAAAAAAATATAACAAAAAAAAAACAAAAAAAAAACGAATATTCGAAATAGCGAATTTATAGCGCCATATTCGAAATATTCGCGAATTAGCGAAGTGCCGATATTCGCTAAAAAAATTCGCTATTCGAATATTCGCGCTCAACACTAGAATAGACCAGGATGTCATCAAGATATATCACAACAAATCTCCCGATAAGGTGACTAAAAATATCGTTGACAAAATGTTGGAACAACGCATGCGCATTAGTAAGACCAAATGGCATGACCAGATTTTCATAATGCCCTTCCGGAGTATTAAAAGCCGTCTTCCACTCATCCCCCTCTTTGATGCGAACCAGGTTATAGGCTCCTCTGAGATCCATTTTGGAGAACCATTTAGCACCAGCAACCTGATTAAAGAGGTCGGGAATGAGAGGAAGAGGATAGGGATCACGGACAGTTGTCCGATTTATTTCCTGGAAATCCAGGCAAGGACGCAGGCCCCCATCTTTCTTTTTAACGAAAAAGAACCCTGCAGCCATGGGTGAAGAAGAGGGTCTGATATGTCCCTGATATGCCAAACTCTCCAAAATATAATCTTGCATAGCCTTCATCTCCGGGCCAGAAAGATTGTATAACCGGGTTTTAGGTAGTTTTGCCCCAGGTAATAGATTAATCGGGCAATCATATGGACAATGAGGTGGTAACCCCTGACAACCCTTCTCAGAGAACACATCCATAAAATCTGACAGAAAGGCAGGTAGAGATGTAACAGAGAGTGTTGAGCACCTACTACTCAAGCAGTTGTCCTTACAATGTTCACTCCACTCCACAATCTCCCAGGCCTGCCAATCCACCACTGGATTGTGAGTCACCAGCCAGGGAATCCCCAATACCATAGGAGCCGGAAGACCGTCCAGGACATAACAAGAGATATGCTCTTTATGGAGGTCCCCTACCTGCAGATGGATATTATAGATGATCTAAGTTAACTCTCTCTGAGTAAGAGGGGAGGAGTCGATGGCAAAAACAGGAATAGTTCTGCGTACCGGTTCCGGAGTAAAACCCAGAGCCTGAGCAAACCCGTGAATACACCAAGTTGACCCCCGCCCCACTGTCCAAAAAGAAGGAACAGATCTCAGTCTTATTGCCCGCCACAATGGTAGCGGACAACAAAAACTGAGACATGCGTATGGAGGAAACGAATACGCCCAGACTGTTATCCTCCGCACAATCTGGGAACTCTAGTTTTCCGGCGGCTCCTTTGTTTGTGGTCTCTTGGGTACTGAGGGACATACCTTTACAAAATGACCCCTCCCCCCACAACGAAAACAAACCTCAGACCTACGGCGGACCTTAGGAGGATTCACCCGTCTAGTGGCGCCCCCTATTTGCATTGGTTCGACTGGATCATAACAAACCGATCCCTGCCCTATAGAGGCCTCTGTAGAATTTAATAGTCTCTCCCTGAGTCGTCTGTCGATTCTTATGGACAGAGACATAGGCGACTCAAGAGACCCAGGGATCTCGTATACCGCCAGCACGTCTTTTAATTTTTCAGACAACCCCTGGCAGAACTGACTCCTAAGGGCCGAGTCGTTCCATAATGTATCAGTAGCCCACCTACGGAATTCAGAACAATATAGTTCAGCAGACCGGTTCTCTTGCCGAAGTCTACGTAGCTTAGACTCAGCCAGTGAGACCCTGTCCGGGTCATCATATACGAGACCCAGGGCTTCAAAAAACTCCTCCACTGATCGTAAGTCCAGAGAGTCAGATGGTAAGGAGAAAGCCCAAGCCTGCGGATCTCCTTGCAGGAGAGAAATTACAATGCCCACCCGTTGTTCCTCACCGCCGGAGGATCTAGGGCGTAACCTGAAGAACAATTTACAAGCTTCTTTGAAGGTTACAAATTGGTCTCTCCCTCCTGAGAACCTATCAGGTAAAGCCACTTTTGGCTCAGGAGTACCTTGGTTTCCCATAGCAACGGTGGAACCCAAGGATTGCTGCAGTACTGTAGCTTTAAATCCTGCCACTTCAAGGGATAACCCCTGTAATTGTTTCGCCAAAACCGTAACCGGATCAATAGTGGAACAGAAAAATACAAAGCAAAACAGCAAGCAAAAAAAAAAAAAAAAGAAATGTCACTTTTTTTTTATTTTTAAGGCCAGATATACTGTCACGACCGCTATCCCAGCAGCAGTCGTGTCGCACCAGACGGAGGGGAAGGGGGACCCTTATCTACGGATGGGAAATAGAATGGCCACCCCTGACTAACCCTAAGCTGGCACCTGTCTGCCCTGATACCCTAGACAGGGTGTGAACCCGTACGTCGAGCAGGATGCCTAAACCAGTCACCCTAAGAAGACTAGACTGGGGAAAGGCAGATGGGAGCACTAGTCACCATCATTCATGTCTAGGAGAACAACAGGGGAAGACAGCAACAAACAAACAATCTCCAGCAGAGATAGACTTATCCAGTCACGAGCAGAGAAGATGATCCCAATAACGACAGTCCACGCCAGACAAGAGCTCCACAGCAATACCGTCAAACGATCTCCTTCAAAGGTCGGAATAGCACTGGAAGTAAGGACTATATCTGGGAATGACTGCAAGTGAAACTGAAACTAATATAGTAGCTCGGAGTGGCAGACAGTACTCACCTGAGAGGGATTCCTACAAACTCCCAGTCAGGACAAAAAGGTTCACAAGGCAAAACCCGGATGACATACCCTGAACCACGGAGCAAACTCACAAGCTATCTCGAGTAGCAAGTCGCTGCGACCTTCTCCTCCCAGACCTGTCTGGATCAGTCACAGTCATGACACTGATTCTCTGCTTTGGGACCTCTCTTCTCTGTCTGGGTGCTGGTGCCTAAATAACTAAAAGTGGCCTTCTCTGTTGGTGGGTGACATGATGCCTCTTTTGCTGCTATGGGACCTCTCTCCTCTGTCTGGGTGTCAGGTGCCTAACTTTCACATACTTGCTTGCTGTCTGGGTGAGAGACATTAAACTATTTTTACTGTCAAATTGCCTCTCCTCTGTCTGGGTGTCAGGGGCCTACATAAATGATAATGGCCTGTTCCATTGCAGGTTGACCTGAGGCCTGTGTTGCTGTAACGGGACCGCTCTCCTCTTTGCGGGTGCCATGGCCCTGAGTCTGTGAATAGGCCTGTGGCACTTCAGGCAGACATGAATCCTTTTTGGCTGTGATGAGAACATCAACTCCCATAGCATTCCCAACTGATGCCACCCCAACCTCCTATTCCACCTCCTCCTCCTCCAAGTTGCTAATTGATATTGGTAATTTTCATTTATTTTATTTTAAGTCATCTTCCTATCCACATTTGTATGCAGGGAATTTACCTACATTTTGCTGCCTTTTGCAGCTCTCTAGCCTTTTCCTGGGCTATTTTACAGCCTTTTTAGTGCCCAAAAGTTCGGGTCTCCATTGACTTTAATGGGGTTTGGGTTCGGGGTGAAGTTCGGGTCGAGTTCGGATCCCGAACCCGAATCCGAACATCCAGTTGTTCGCTCAACTCTATTCAGAAACAAAAAAGAAAATGAAATATCTGAATACCCCATCATATCTTTATTCAGCACCAGAGACAACACATTGAACACATCAATAGCTGTGCATCAAAGGGAACTTTCCTGGTTGTTTCTTTCTTTGTGCCATTGCCAAAATTTGCCCTTGACCAAAAAAACTTTTAAAAAGATAAAAATAAACAAAATATAAATGTATTTATCTAATACGGCCTTAAACACACCAAAATAGCATCAATAAAAAATTATAGATTTTCCAACAAAAGATAAGCCCTCACTGAGCTCAGTAAACAGAAATATAAAAAGTTATACGATGCCAAGAAAAATAATGCCAACATTTTTTTCAGCATTAAAACACAAGACAAACTATATAAATGTGGTATCGCTGTAATTATACTGACCCAAAAAAAAGAAGTGAACAGGTCAGTTTTACCAAATGGGAAATGCAATAAAAACAAAACCCATAAAATTATCATGCATTTCAGTTGTATTTTCCAATTTCACCCCATTTGGAATTTCTTTCCTATCTTCCTACAGCATCGTATGCAATATTAAATGGGGCCATTAGAAAGTACAAATCGTTCCACAAGAAACAAGCTCCCGTGACTCTATGAATGGAAAAATAAAAAAGTTATGGATCTGGGAAGGCAGGGCGTAAAAAACAAAAATGCAGAAATGGAAAATCATTGTGACCTGGAAGCGTTAAATAATACATTTATTTACTGCATAAATATAGTATATAAAAGCATAAAAAGTAGTGCAAATTTGATTTAAGAGGAACTTAATAAGTAAAAAAAAAAATACAAATAAAATAAAATTTCAAATATAGTACTGTAAAGTGAATGTGATTGAGGTTTAAAGGTGTTGTCCATTTTAAAAAATGGCTGCTTTATTCCAAAAAAATAGCACCACATTTGCAAATCATTTATGTAGGGTATCTATATAACTGATAGCTGCCATGTCACACATAACCTCTGAACTGGTGTAGTGCTGTTTTTTGAAGAAACAACTATGTTTTTCTTGTATAAAACCTTTCAAATAAAAAATAAAAATGAAATAATTCAGATAAAAAAAATAATGTAATATTTAATACACAAAAAAAATCAAGTAAATAAACTTTTAAACTGTGTCATAAACAGTAGCAGATGTACTTCATCATTTTTTATTCTGCACATTTTTTGTAGATTTATTTTCCATTATGTCCATTTACATTTGATATTGTTGTCCACTGTCCAGTGATAAGATTATGCTATATAATGAGATCCTTGGGCAGTGTCAAACTCTGTACAAGCTGTGTCTTCTGGGGACTTTCTGCTTATATTTTAAGAGTTTACATTAAACATCTTAATGAGGCCCCTGAAAAAAACATGTTACATGTGGGAATGTGTTCATTTTCGATATTCCTCCTGTATTGTGCAAATCCACTCATTATATCTTGTACTGTGCCCTTGAGGAGTAAAAGGGAGGCTGTTAGGAAACAATTCACACGCAGAAATATTCTTCAATCAATAGGCAAGAATTACATTGGGAAGGAATGCATACTTTGCTATGTATAATGCATCATTATGCCATGAGTGAATGTATGTTGGGAAATGTCGTACAGATTGGGTATTCATAATGCATCTTAACAAGAATGCAGCAATTGGAGTGACCAGCGTCATGAATGTGCTGAGTCTCAACTTTCCACTATCTAGTTATAAGAGGTGAAGCCTAAAATAACCACAATCCAAGATACTGTATATGGAGGGCTATAGTTACAGGGTTTGCAGAAGTTGCTTCAGAGTCCTAGAGCATTAAAAGTTCCCAAACAGTCCATCTACTCCATATGAGCAGACTAGTGTTGAGCGAATAGAAGTTGACAAAGTGTAATTCGATCTGAATTTCAGGAAAAATTTGATTCGCACCGAATCCAAATTTCCTCACGCTTCGTGGTTACGAATCCCATTTTTTCCTAAATTGGCTGTTGCACATGTTAGGACATGGAGCAAAGAACTCTGGGAAGAGGGATCACCCACAATGCCATGCATGTAGCCAATCAGCAGCCAGCTAGTCCCTGTAATGTCACAGCCCTATAAATAGCCTCAGATATTTTGGATTCTGCCATTTTCCAGTGAGCTTAGAGCAGGGAGAGAAGTCGGCAGGCGCTAGGGACAGTGCTAGGAAAGACTTCATTGTGCTAAAAAAACATTTAAGAGTTCAGGGAAAGATTAGTCAAGGTGTAATGGAAAGGATAGGGAGGCATTATCTACACTATAAAAGGAGAACAGGGTCCAATAGGGGAGTGTACAGCCTGGGTAATAGGAGTGATTCTATTACACCTTGCTGCACTAATTAAGGATTTAACCCCTTAAGGACCGGGCTCATTTTCACCTTAGGACCAGGCCATTTTTTGCAAATCTGACCAGTGTCACTTTATGTGGTGATAACTTTAAAACGCTTTTGTTTATCCAGGCCATTCTGAGATTGTTTTTTCGTCACATATTGTACTTCATGACACTGGTAAAATTAAGTCGAAAAATTTCATTTTTATTTATAAAAAAATATCAAATTTACCAAAAATTTTGAAAAATTAGCAATTTTCCAAGTTTCAATTTCTCTACTTCTATAATACATAGTAATACCGCCCAAAAAAGTTATTAATTTACATTCCCCATATGTCTACTTCATGTATCGATCATTTTGGGAATGCCATTTTATTTTTGGGGATGTTACAAGGCTTAGAAGTTTAGAAGCAAATCTTGAAATTTTTCAGAAATTTTCAAAAACCCACTTTTAGGGACCAGTTCAGGTCTGAAGTCACTTTGTGAGGCTTACATAATAAAAACCATCCAAAAATGACCCCATTCTAGAAACTACACCCCTCAAGGTATTCAAAACTGATTTTACAAACGTCATTAACCCTTTAGGTTTTCCACAAGAGTTAATGGCAAATGGAGATAACAATTTCAGAATTTCGATTTTTGGAAAATTTTCCGTTTGAATCCATTTTTCCAGTAACAAAGCAAGGGTTAACAGCCAAACAAAACTCAATATTTATTGCCCCGATTCTGTAGTTTTCAGAAACACTCCCATATTTGGAGCGTAAACTGCTGTATGGCCAAACGGCAGGGCACAGAAGTAAGGAACGCCATATGGTTTTGGAAGGCAGATTTTGCTGGTCTGGATTTTTGACACCATGTCCCATTTGAAGCCCCCGATGCACCCCTAGAGTAGAAACTCCAAAAAAGTGACTCCATCTAAGAAACTACACCCCTCAAGGTATTCAAAACTGATTTTACAAACTTTGTTAACCCTTTAGGTGTTCCACAAGAGTTATTGGCAAATGGAGATGAAATTTCGGAATTTCTATTTTTTGTTACCTTGTCTCAAAAAAAGTGTAATATAGAGCAACCAAAAATCATATTTACCCTAAAATAATACAAACAAAACTGCCACCTTATCCCGTACTTTCCAAAATGGGGTTGCTTTTTTGGAGTTTCTACTCTAGGGGTGCATCGGGGGCTTCAAATGGGTTTTTGAAAATTTCTGAAAAATTTCAAGATTTGCTTCTAAACTTCTAAGCCTTGTAACATCCCCAAAAAATAAAATGGCATTCCCAAAATGATCGATACATGAAGTAGACATATGGGGAATGTAAATTAATAACTTTTTTGGGCGGTATTACTATGTATTATAGAAGTAGAGAAATTGAAACTTGGAAAATTGCTAATTTTTCAAAATTTTTGGTAAATTTGATATTTTTTTATAAATAAAAATGAAATTTTTCGACTTAATTTTACCAGTGTCATGAAGTACAATATGTGACGAAAAAACAATCTCAGAATGGCCTGGATAAACAAAAGCGTTTTAAAGTTATCACCACATAAAGTGACACTGGTCAGATTTGCAAAAATGGCCTGGTCCTAAGGTGAAAATGAGCCCGGTCCTTAGGGGTTAAATCCTTAATTAGTGCAGCAAGGTGTAATAGAATCACTCCTATTACCCAGGCTGTACACTCCCCTATTGGACCCTGTTCTCCTTTTATAGTGTAGATAATGCCTCCCTATCCTTTCCATTACACCTTGACTAATCTTTCCCTGAACTCTTAAATGTTTTTTAGCACAATGAAGTCTTTCCTAGCACTGTCCCTAGCGCCTGCCGACTTCTCTCCCTGCTCTAAGCTCACTGGAAAATGGCAGAATCCAAAATATCTGAGGCTATTTATAGGGCTGTGACATTACAGGGACTAGCTGGCTGCTGATTGGCTACATGCATGGCATTGTGGGTGATCCCTCTTCCCAGAGTTCTTTGCTCCATGTCCTAACATGTGCAACAGCCAATTTAGGAAAAAATGGGATTCGTAACCACGAAGCATGAGGAAATTTGGATTCGGTGCGAATCAAATTTTTCCTGAAATTCAGATCGAATTACACTTTGTCAACTTCTATTCGCTCAACACTAGTCTGCTCATATGGAGTAGATGGACTGTTCCCTTCCTTCTACGCCCTGCCGTTTGGCCATACAGCAGTTTACGACCACATATGGGGTGTTTCTGCAAACTACAGAATCAGGGCAATAAATATTGAGTTTTGTTTGGCTGTTAACCCTTGCTTTGTTACTGGAAAAATGGATTAAAATGGAAAATTTGCAAAAAAATAGCTGTTTTGGGACAGTTTTGTATTTTTTGTTATTTACATCGTTGAACTGACAGGTTAGATTGTGTGCTATTTCTATAGAGCAGGTTGTTACGGACGCGACAATACCAAATATGTCTACTTTTTGGGGTTTTTTGTTTCAGTTTTACATAATAAAGCATTTTTGAAAAAAGGATTTTTTAGTGTCTCCACATTCTGAAAGCCATAGTTTTTTTTTGGCAATTGTCCTATGTAGGGGCTCATTTTTGCGGGATGAGATGGCGGTTTGAATGGTACTATCTTGGGGTGCATATGACTTTTTGATCACTTGCTATTACACTTTTTGTGATGTAAGGTGACAAAAAATGACTTTTTGCAACGTTTTTATTTTTTATGTTTACGGCGTTCACCTGAGGGGTTAGGTCATGTTATATTTTTATAGAGCAGGTTGTTACGAACGCGACGATACCCAATATGTATACTTTTTTTTATTTATTTTGGTTTTACACAATAATATCCTTTTGAAACAAAAAAATATGTTTAAGTGTCTCTATAGTCTGAGAGCCATATTTTTTCAGTTTTTAGGCGATTGTCTCAGGTTGGGTATAATTTTTGCGGGATGAGGTGGCGGTTAGATTGGCACTATTTGGGGGTCATATGACGTTTTGATCGCTTGCTATTACACTTTTTGTGATGTAAGGTGACAAAAAAATGGCCTTTTGACAAAGTTTTTTTTTTTTTTTACAGTGTTTACTTGAGGGGTTAGGTCATGTGATATTTTTATAGAGCAGATTCTTACGGACGTGGAGATACCCAATATGTCTACTTTTTTTAATTTTTTACATTTAACACTGAAAAGCATTTTTGAAACAAAAAAATCATGTTTTAGTCTGAGAGGCATAGTTTATTAATTTTTTGGGCAATTGTTTTATGAAGGGGCTCATTTTTTGCGGGATGAGATGGCGGTTAGATTGGTACTATTTTGGGAGGCATACGCCTTTTTGATCGCTTTGTATTACACTTTTAGTGATGTAAGGTGCCAAAAATGGCTTATTTACACCATTTTTGGTTTTTTTTATGGCGTTCACGTGAGGGGTTCAGTCATGTGATATTTTTATAGAGCTGTTTTTACGAACGCGCGATACCTAATATGTGTAGTGTATTTTTTTTTTACTTTTTATTCAGTGATTTGTGTTTTTCTTATTTTTACTTTTTTCACTTTTTACATTTTTTTGGACCCAGACCCACTTGGTTCTTGTAGATCCAGTGGATCTGGTATCTATATAATACAGTACAGTACACTATATAGTGTACTGCACTGTATTTTTACTTTTCACAGTCTGGTCAGACTTCTGCCTTTAGCAGAAGTCTGACCAGAGTTACTATACCATGGCAAGCAGGGCGCTTCTGAAAGCATCCTGCTGCCATGGTAACCATCACCCACTGCCATTAGAGAGCAGTGGGTGATGGATAGGGAGGAGGGAGCTCCCTCCTCTGCGATCCCATCCTGGGGGCTGCATAGGCACAGCAGCCCCCGATGGGTGAGGGAGGAGCTCCCTCCCTGTTAACACCTTCCATACCGCGGTCCGTCCGGACCGCGGTAAGGAAGGGTTAAGCGGCTGGCATCTGCAGCACAGATGCCAGCCGTTTTCTATCAGAGTGCCAGCAATGTGCTGGCACTCTGATAGAACCACTAGACACCAGGGAATTGTTGCAAGGGAGGCGGGCGGGGATCCCGCACCGCCTACCGCCGCCAACCACCCCTCTGCACCCCGCCGCCATAACAAGATTGGGGGCTGCAGGGGGTTAAAATAATTACCTTTGGGGCAATTAACTCTCTGATCCCGCGGTCACAGACCGCGGGATCAGAGATCTGAAACTCGCTGCAAACCGCAGGTCTGAATTGACCTGCGGTTTGCAGCGATCGCCGATACGGGGGGGTCACATGACCCCCCTCGGCATTAGAACATGGTTCCTGCTGATCTACATCAGCAGGAACCATGTTGCTACTGCGCCCACATCGGGTGCAGTAGCAGTTTAAACACAGGGCGTACATGTACGCCCTTGGTCCTTAAGTACCAGGACGCAAGGGCGTACATGTACGCCCTTCGTCCTTAAGGGGTTAAATTGCAGTTATACTGCTGCTTTTAGGTTGTTTTTAACTATCTGATACATCACTAATTCCAGCAAACCTTGCTTGTCATTGGGGTGCAAGTTCTGTGTGATACAGCCATTTACTGAGTGTAATAATAGACAAGATATGTATGTCCTATTAGCCGTTCTGTGTTGATTTTACATTGTTTTCCTTTTTTGGGGAGGATGTTTATTAATAGGAAGAAAAAAAGGAAAAATATATGTCATAATTGCCATTCAGCGGTAAAGTTACATTGTACTCAGCCTTTTACGAGGTGTATTAATATGATAGATACGTACGTCCTATTAGCCGTCCTGTATTGATTTTATATTGTTTTACTTTTTTTTTTGGAGGGGGTGTATTAATAGAAAATAAAATTCAAATAATGTATGTCATAAGTGCCGTTCGGCGGTGAAGTTACATTGTACTACAGCCATTTATGTGGTGTATTAAGAAGAAATATACATACGTCCCATTATCCGTTCTGCTATAAATTGTGATTGTTATATTTCTTATTTTGGGGTGTAGAAATAAAAAAAAATAATACGTCTTAATTAGAGTTGAGCGGACACCTGGATGTTCGGGTTCGACGAGTTCGGCCGAACTTTACTAAAATGTTCGGGTTCGGGATACGAACTTAACCCGAACTTGACCCCGAACCCAAACCCTATTCAAGTCAATGGGGACCCGAACTTTTGGGCACTAAATAGCCCTGGAAGGGGCTAGAGGGCTGCAAAATGTAGGCAAATGCCCTGCAAACAAATGTGGATAGGGAAATGACTTAAAATAACATAAAATAAAGAAAAATAATAAATAAACATTCTAAACCTGAGCCCAAGTGAGTGATAGTGGCACCTGCCACCCAGAAAAACAAAAGATGTGGCGGCAATGCCACCACATCTGGCACCTTCAACAAGCATCTCCACCGAATCCCATGGAAGTGTTCAGCTATCAGCTGTCCATCTCACTCTCTCTCAACACTAGAGAGAAAGAGGAATAGAAAGAGTAAGTACCCCCCTATCCACCCACAATCCCTGGCTCTGAATGCCTTGATTTCAAAATTCCTGGTCCTTTGAAATGCTGTCATTCTGTCTGGTGGAAAGTTTTAAAAACCTTATGGCGTGTACGTGGATCCCAGCCGCCACTACTTTTGCATGCAAGCCATCCCTTTCCTGCACAACCAAGTGGTTGACAAAATCAGGTGTGCATTGCACAACACCATCTGTGGCAAGATCCACATAACAACCCAAACATGGACCAGTAAGCACGGGCAGGGACGTTATATCTCTCTTAACAGCACACTGGGTAAATGCAGTGGCGGCTGGGCCTGAGTCGCATGGCATTTTTGCAAATGTCCTTCCACCGCAAAGGATTGCAGGGCATTTCTCTTTGCCTCCTATTGCCTCCTCCTCTTCCTACTCGGCTTCCTCCTCCTCTTCTACCAGCCCCTCATCCATTCAGCGTAACACATTTACCACCCACAGCAGCACAGCCAGGGGGAAACAACAGCAGGCTGTTTTAAAACTTGTGTGTTTGTGGGAAAAAACCCATACTGCGCAGGAGCTGTGGACTGGCATGGAACAACAGACCGATGATTGCTTGGTTCCACTGAGCCTCCAGCCCGGCCTGGTGTTGGGCGCTAATGGGCGAAATATAATAGCAGGTCTGGGCGTAGCCGGTTTGACGCACATCCTCTGCCTGCCACATGTGCTGAATTTGGGGTGCAGAAATTCCTGAACAGCAGACAGGGAAAATCAATTTAGTTAATTGAACACACACAACACCCCCAACACCCCTTTCACTTAAACCATGAACAAACTATTTATAAATTTACTTAAAAACATATTAAAATAACTTTAATGCAGCTAAACTAACTATATAAACAAACAAAACTGTATACACTCATTTTCCTTAACTTAAGGCCAGCCAAATACAAGTGGAGGAGGGTGGGTTCCTGCACCAACATAGGCCCTGGCCAGGAACACAATTTTCCAGCCAGGGCACAGATCTGGAGGCAAGTTCTATGGCATTCAGACCTGGCATCGGGGACTCAGTGGAAGCACAAGGTGAAGGCAGAGGAGAAGAAGAAAGAAGTCGCCAATGCAGCTGGTCACCACCAACACCTCAGAAGGCAGGGTTATCATGAACAAAATGTGGAAAAGCTTTGACATCACGCCACAAAAACCTGCACCACCAGCAGATCTGGAACGTCTTAGCAGGAGGCAGCATTTCAGCAACATGATGGAACAGTACATGTACTGACTGATGGGTCTGCCCAGGAGCATAGTTACAGAGGAAGCAGGGGAAGCTAATGCTTAGGGCCCCTGACCTAGAAGGGGCCCCTCCAGGAGGACTAAAAGACTTTGTCAGGGCCCCATCAACAGTATTATTCAATGAAATTATATACAATGGCAGTACCGAAAGTGTAGAAAGCGGATGGAATAGCTGCTGGGCCTGGTCTGGGAGAGTGATCTTTAGTAGCCCCAGGAATGGCTGCCCCATTCAACTTCTGGGTCTTCAACTTGGGCACATGTCCTGAGGTTGCCCTTTACGCCTTGGAGGTGCTGGCCTACCCTGCTGCGGCTGTATTGTCTGAACGTGCATTTAGCATGGCTGGGGGCATTATCACAGACAAGCGCAGCTACCAGTCCACAGCCAATGTGGGCAATCTTTAGTTTCTCAAAAAGAACCAGGCATGGATCCCACAAGACTTGCTTGTACCTTATGCAGAATAGACATGTATACTGGCCTCACCAAACCATTGTTATACTACCGTGCACTTACACTTTTTTTAAATATATTTTCCCAATTTTTGGGTGTCTACAGCAATTTATTTAAAAAATAAAAAATAAACATGTTGTTGGCGACTAGTACCTTTGGCTTCACAGCCCAAAATGGCTTTATGTCATGCAAAATGTAACCGCTAGTTGTAAGTTCCCTGACAGGCAGTGCAGGGGTTTGTAACTGGCAAAAATGGTAATATTTCACCCAACAATTTAAAAGAGAATTATTCACATTTTTGGTCACTGTCACCTAAGCAGTGCAGGGCTTTGTACCCGGAAAAAATTGTAATATTGCACCCAACAATTTGAAAGAGGATTATTCACATTTTCGGTCACTGTCACCTATGTAGGATTTCATTGTTCTCAAGATTATCTTCCACCCAGTCTTCACTCCTGCCCTCTTTGTCGGTCTGCACACAGCAGAAAGCCGCAGCAGTTTGCACCTGTGTTTCGTCATCAGAGACGTGCTGCCGTGGTCTTCCCCTGCCCCCATCCTCAAACCTAAGTGGTTGGGCATCTGTGCACACAACAGTTTAACGGAGCAAATCAATACAATTACTTGACTATCACCAAAAATTTGATTTTTCAAACCAACAATGTAAAAACAGAAGTTAACGGTTTAATTTGACTGTCAGAAATTCAGCGTACACCGCAAATGTGCTATCTACCACAAAACCAGTGTGTTTGCAACCAACTATGTAAATGCAGAGTTCAAAAGGTTACTTTAAATGACTGAAATACAGGGTAGGCCTCAGATCTGCTATGTATCACAAAACCAGTGTTTATTGCAACAAACTACAGAAATGTCAGTGCAACATTTTTAAATAAATTCCCCAAAATTCACAAATGCACTATTTAACGGCTGGAAATTTAACATAGGAATTTGTACGCTGTATGCACAACTGGTTTGGGAACCCAGAACACGGCTTCTGTCACCAAAATTCACAAAGGGAGTATTTAAAGGCTGGAAATTAAACTTAGGTATTCCTACGCTATATGCCAAACTATTTTGTGGGCCTAGAACACAAATTTTTTTCAGAAAAACACACTAAAGCACTATTTCCGTGCTGCAATTTAAAATTGGTATTTGTACGCTGTATGCACAACGGCTTTGGGGACCCAGAACATGGCTTTTTTAACTAAAACACACAAATGCATTATTTAACTGCTGGAAATTAAACATAGGTATTTATACGCTGTATGCACAACTGGTTTGGGGACCCAGAACACGGCTTTTGTCACCAAAATTCACAAATGCAGTATTTAACGTAGGTATTTCTACGGTTTATACACAACTATTTTGTGGGCCTAGAACACGCCTTTTTTTTTCCGTAAAACACACTGATGCACTATTTCCCTGCAGAAATATAAAATATGTATTTGTACGCTGTATGCACAACTGTTTTGTGGACTAGGAATACTTTTTTTTTCACAAAAATACACTGATGCACTATTTGACTTCTGAAATTGAATATACAGTTTTGTGAGTTGTATGCACAAGTGCTCTATAGCACCACAAGTAGAGATGGCCCGAACTATCCGTCGGCGAACAGTTCCCGGCGAACATAGCTTGTTTGCGTTCGCCCCAACGGGCGAACACATGCGATGTTCGGTCCGCCCCCTATACATCATCATTGAGCAAACTTTGACCCTGTACCTCACAGTCAGCAGACACATTCCAGCCAATCAGCAGCATACCCTCCCTCCCAGACCCTCCCACCTCCTGCACAGCATCCATTTTAGATTCATTCTGAAGCTGCAGTCTTAGTGAGAGGAGGGAGAGTGTAGTTGCTGCTGATTTAATAGGGAAATCGATAGCTAGGCTAGTGAATTCAGTGTCCACTCCAGTCCTGAAAGACTCATCTGATCTTTGCTGTAAGGACAGCATCCTGACAGCACCCCAAAAAGCCCTTTTTAGGGCTGCAACATTAGTCTGCTTTTTTTTTCCTCCATATACATATTGCAGTTGCCTGGCCTGCCTGTGTGTGAGGAGCTGCAGGCCCACAGACTGTAGTGTGCCCACTGCCAGTGCCCACCCCTGTCATCCCATGTGGCACAAGACTTTGCATCAAAAAAAGGCATTTAATTTTTACACTTTAATCTAAGGTTAGTTGCCTGCCAGTGTCTGTCAGGCTGACTTCCACTGACTGTAGTGTGCCCACTGCCAGTGCCCACCACTCATACCGGCTGGCACAGGACTTTGCATAAAAGAAGGCATTTAATTTTTACACTTTAGTGTAATTTCAGCTGCTTGCCTGCTGCCAGTGTGTGTCAGGCCGACTTCAACTGACTGTAGTGTGCCCACTGCCAGTGCCCACCCCTGTCATCCCGTGTGGCACAGGACTTTGCATCAAAAAAAGGCATTTCATTTTTACACTTTTATCTAAGGTTAGTTGCCTGCCAGTGTGTGTCAAGCTGACTTCCACTGACTGTAGTGTGCCCACTGCCAGTGCCCACCACTCATACCGGCTGGCACAGGACTTTGCATAAAAAAAGGCATTTAATTTTTACACTTTAGTGTAATTTCAGCTGCTTGCCTGCTGATAGTGTGTGTCAGGCCGACTTCCACTGACTGTAGTGTGCCCACTGCCAGTGCCCACCACTGTCATCCCGTGTGGCATAGGACTTTGCATCAAAAAAAGGCATTTAATTTTTACACTTTAGTGTAATTTCAGTTGCTTGCCTGCTGCTAGTGTGTGTCAGGCCGACTTCCACTGACTGTAGTGTGCCCACTGCCAGTGCCAACCACTAATACCGGGTGGCACAGTAGCTTGCCGATAAATAAGGCATTTAATTTTTAGACAGTAGTTTAAATTCAGTTGCTTGCCTGCTGCCAGTGTGTGTCAGGCCCGCTTCCACTGACTGTAGTGTGCCCACTGCCAGTGCCAACCATTGATACCGGGTGGCACAGTAGCTTGCCGATAAATAAGGCATTTAATTTTTAGACAGTAGTCTAAATTCAGTTGCTTGCCTGCTGCCAGTGTGTGTCAGGCCCACTTCCACAGACTGTAGTGTGCCCACTGCCAGTGCCAACCACTGATACCGGGTGGCACAGTAGCTTGCCGATAAATAAGGCATTTAATTTTTAGACAGTAGTCTAAATTCAGTTGCTTGCCTGCTGCCAGTGTGTGTCAGGCCCACTTCCACAGACTGTAGTGTGCCCACTGCCAGTGCCAACCACTGATACTGGATGGCACAGTAGCTTGCCGATAAATAAGGCATTTAATTTTTAGACAGTCTAATTTCAGTTGCTTGCCTGCTGCCAGTGTGTGTCAGGCCCACTTCCACAGACTGTAGTGTGCCCACTGCCAGTGCCAACCACTGATACCGGGTGGCACAGTAGCTTGCCGATAAATAAGGCATTTATTTTTAGACAGTAGTCTAAATTCAGTTGCTTGCCTGCTGCCAGTGTGTGTCAGGCCCACTTCCACAGACTGTAGTGTGCCCACTGCCAGTGCCAACCACTGATACCGGGTGGCACAGTAGCTTGCCAATAAATAAGGCATTTAATTTTTAGACAGTAGTCTAAATTCAGTTGCTTGCCTGCTGCCAGTGTGTGTCAGGCCCACTTCCACAGACTGTAGTGTGCCCACTGCCAGTGCCAACCACTGATACCGGGTGGCACAGTAGCTTGCCAATAAATAAGGCATTTAATTTTTAGACAGTAGTCTAAATTCAGTTGCTTGCCTGCTGCCAGTGTGTGTCAGGCCCACTTCCACAGACTGTAGTGTGCCCACTGCCAGTGCCAACCACTGATACCGGATGGCACAGTAGCTTGCCGATAAATAAGGCATTTCATTTTTAGACAGTCTAATTTCAGTTGCTTGCCTGCTGCCAGTGTGTGTCAGGCCCACTTCCACAGACTGTAGTGTGCCCACTGCCAGTGCCAGCCACTGATACCGGGTGGCACAGTAGCTTTCCGATAAATAAGGCATTTAATTTTTAGACAGTAGTCTAAATTCAGTTGCTTGCCTGCTGCCAGTGTGTGTCAGGCCCACTTCCACAGACTGTAGTGTGCCCACTGCCAGTGCCAACCACTGATACCGGGTGGCACAGTAGCTTGCCGATAAATAAGGCATTTAATTTTAACACAGTAGTCTAAATTCAGTTGCTTGCCTGCTGCCAGTGTGTGTCAGGCCCGCTTCCACTGACTGTAGTGTGCCCACTGCCAGTGCCAACCATTGATACCGGGTGGCACAGTAGCTTGCCGATAAATAAGGCATTTAATTTTTAGACAGTAGTCTAAATTCAGTTGCTTGCCTGCTGCCAGTGTGTGTCAGGCCCACTTCCACAGACTGTAGTGTGCCCACTGCCAGTGCCAACCACTGATACCGGGTGGCACAGTAGCTTGCCGATAAATAAGGCATTTAATTTTTAGACAGTAGTCTAAATTCAGTTGCTTGCCTGCTGCCAGTGTGTGTCAGGCCCACTTCCGCTGACTGTAGTGTGCCCACTGCCAGTGCCCACCACTGATACCGGGTGGCACAGTACCTAGCACGCGTATTACCACTTATCTAAAAAAAAATGACAGGCAGAGGCAGGCCGCCCCGCAGGGGCCGTCGTGGTCGTGGTGCTGTGATTTCCACTGTCCCTGGAATAATGCCCAGTGTTCAGAGGCCACGTACTCTGAACCCGAAAAATTCTGAGGACGTAGTTGACTGGCTTAGACAGGACACCCAATCTTCAACAGCTTCCACTAAGAACCTTGACGCACCATCCTCCTCCAGTTCAGCTTCGGTCACCTGCTCTCAAGTTACCACGCACCTGCCCGCCACCACCACCACCACTACCACCACAGCCACCACAGCCGCTTCACTTGATCCATCAGAGGAGTTATTTACACATCAGTTGGATGCAATTAGTGATGCGCAACCATTATTTCCAGATGATAGATTGCGGGGATATGTCTCAGTCAGGCAGGATTACACACATGGACGTACAGTGTGATGATGATGATGATGATGTTGTACCCGCTGCTGCTTTTGCTGAGGTGTCAGATACAAGTGAAGCAGTTGATATTGATGATGTGTCCACGGATGCCACGTGGGTGCCTGCTCGAAGAGAAGAAGAGGGGGAAAGTTCAGAAGGGGAGACAGAGAGAATGAGGAGACGAGTTGGAAGCAGGGGGAGGTCGTCGCAAGGAGTTAGTGGCACAGTCAGACAGCATGTATGGGGTCAGCCAGACAGCACGCCAGTCAACTCATGCTGTTGCCACCACCAGAATGCCGTCATTGCAAAGCTCAGCAGTGTGGCATTTTTTTTGTGTGTCTGCCTCTGATAACAGCAATGCCATTTGCAACCTGTGCCAAAAGAAACTGAGTCGTGGGAAGTCCAACACCCACCTTGGTACAACTGCTTTGCGAAGGCACATGATCTCACTTCACAAACGCCTATGGGATCAACACATGAGTACAAGCAGCACACAAACTCAAAGCCACCATGCTCCTCCTGGTCCAGCAACTTCAGCCACGTCAACCACTGCTGTCCTCCCTGCCCCCTCTCAACCACCCGCCACTCCATCTCTCACCTTCAGCAGTTCCTGCTCATCTGCCCACAGTCAGGTGTCTGTCAAGGACATGTTTGAGCGTAAAAAGCCAATGTAACAGAATCACCCCCTTGCCCGGCGACTGACAGCTCGCTTGATGGAACTCTTAGCCCGCCAGCTTTTACCATACAAGCTGGTAGAGTCTGAGGCCTTCAAAAAATTTGTCGCTATTGGGACACCACAGTGGAAGGTACCCGGACGTAATTTTTTTTCACAAAAGGCAATCCCAAACCCCTACCATGTCATTGAAAAGGAAGTCATGGCATCTCTGGCATACAGTGTTGGGGCAAGGGTCCATCTGACCACTGATACCTGGTCTGCAAAGCACGGTCAGGGCAGGTATATCACGTATTCTGCCCATTGGGTCAAACTTCTGACGACTGACAAGCATGGAATGCGTGGCTCCGCAGCGGAGTTGGTGACACCACCACGACTTGCAGGCAGACCTACTGCCACCTCCTCTACTCCTACTCCATCCTCTTCGATATCCTCCTCGGCTGAGTCCTCTTCTGCTGCGGCGTCTGGCTGCACATCAACTGAATCCCCTCAGCTCCCCAGGGGTTATTCCACATCCCGGATACGACAGTGTCCCGCTGTCTTGGGGTTGACTTGCCTGAAAGCAGAGAGCCACACAGGACCAGCACTCCTGTCTGCCCTGAACGAACAGGTGGATCAGTGGCTGACCCCGCACCAACTGGAGATCAGCAAAGTGGTGTGTGACAATGGAAGCAATCTGTTGGCGGCATTAAATTTGGGCAAGTTGTCACATGTGAGGCGCTTGATATGCGACAGCCCGACACGTTGGAATTCAACACTCCTAATGTTTGACCGCCTGCTCCAACAAGAAAAAACCGTCAACGAGTATTTGTATGACCGGGGTGCTAGGACAGCCTCTGCGGAGCTGGAAATCTTTTTGCCACGTTACTGGACACTCATGCGCAATGCCTGTAGGCTCATGCGTCCTTTTTAGGAGGTGACAAACCTAGTCAGTCGCACCGAAGGCACCATCAGTGACCTCATCCCATTTGTTTTCTTCCTGGAGTGTGCCCTGCGAAGAGTTCTGGATCAGGCTGTAGATGAGCATGAAGAGGAAGAGGAAGAGTTGTGGTCACCATCACCACCAGAAACAGTCTTGACATCATTGCTTGCCAGACCTGCAGAAACGCTGGAAGAGGAGTATGAGGAAAAGGAGTCAGAGGAGGAATGTGGCGGCTTTGAGGAGGAGGAAGACCAACCACAGCAGGCACCCCAGGGTGCTCGTTGTTGTCACCTATCTGGGACCCATGGTGTTGTACGTGGCTGGGGGGAAGAACAGACCGTCAATGACATCAGTGAGGACGAGGAACGGGAAATGAGTAGCTCTGCATCCAACCTTGTTCAAATGGGGTCTTTCATGCTGTCATGTCTGTTGAGGGACCCACGTATAAAAAGGATGAAGGAGAACGATCTGTACTGGGTGGCCACGCTACTAGGCCCCCGGTATAAGCAGAAAGTGTCAGAAATGTTACCAAATTACCGAAAGTCGGAAAGGATGCAGCAGTTCAAAACCAAACAAAAAAATATGCTTTACACAGCTTAAAAGGGGGATGTCACAGCACAACGGGAATCTAACAGGGGAAGAGGTGAGTGTAATCCTCCTCCTACCACGGCGGCAAGGACTGGACGATTTACAGATGTGTTGTTGATGGAGGACATGCGGAGCTTTTTCAGTCCTACTCATCGCCACAGCCCTTCGGGATCCAGCCTTAGAGAACGACTCGACCGACAGGTAGCAGACTACCTCGCCTTAACAGCAGATATTGACACTCTGAGGAGCAATGAACCCCTTCACTACTGGGTGTGCAGGCTTGACCTGTGGCCTGAGCTATCCCAGTTCCCAGAACTTCTGGCCTGCCCTGCTTCGAGTGTCCTGTCAGAAAGGACCTTCAGTGCAGCAGGAGGCATTGTCACTGACAAGAGAAGTCGCCTCGGTCAAAAAAGTGTTGATTACCTCACCTTCATAAAGATGAATGAGGCATGGATCCCGAAGGGACTGACAGTGGGGGATACGTTTGACTAACAAAAGGCCTGATTACATGCCTTGGCCTCAAAATGGTCCCCACGCTGCTGTATTTAATGGCTGCATACCGGATGACTTTCATGAATTCTCCACCACCAACTAGGGTTCAAGCCGCAATGTTTTAGTCACTTTTCTGCCTGGAAAACATCAATTTTTCTGGCCGCTGCTACAATAGCGGCTGCAACAATGCCATTATTTTTCAGGCATGTGTACATGCCTAATTTTTGTGTCCTATGGTGCAGCACTGTGGCTGCAAAAACAAACCCAAAAAAAAAGGCACATACAAGTGTCAATTCCCCTTCGTGATCGTTACCTTGTTGTGGTGAAGGGGCTTGCGTATCACAATGAAGCAATCATCACCTCTATGAGTTTGGTGGCAATGTTGCCACACCCCAGATGATAAGGCCGTTGCTTCATTATGGTCAGACCAAAAGCGATCGGACGGCTGGATAATATTTCATAGAAAAAACATTAATTTACCTTTTTTTCTATATGTTGTATGGGTTTTTAATACATAAAATAAAAAATCATAATAAAGTCTCTTAATAGTTTATTAGAAATGATGCAGACAATTAAAAAAATCCCCATCAATTCCAATACAAAGCAAGTACAGAGCTCAGAACTAAATTATTTCATGATGTCGTAATGGTTCGCTAATTCGACAATGGTTAATCAATTCGACTGGATAGGGTACGTAATAGGGATTAAACTGATAGGAATAGTACTAGTTAAGACACCACTCATATAGGGTGTCACAGCACATTGCTCTGTGCACGCGCAGTGCCCCAATTTGGGAGTAAGAGGACCGACCAAGCTGCTTTTTCCATCTCCCGGTTCCTGAAATCAATTCAGTTTGGTGTATGAGAGTTTGGTCTGTCACTGTGAAGGCAGTCGAAGGTACCCGGCCTAAATTTTTTTTCACAAAAGGCCATCCCTGATATGGGATGTAACAGGGATTAAACTGATGAGAATAGTACTACAGAAAATACCACTCATATCGGGTGTGACAGTAAATTGCACAGCGCAGACGCAGTGACCGTGGATTAAAACAGAGTGGAGAGAGCCAGCGTTTTTTTAAGCATCTCCCCGTTCGAAAAATCTATTCAATAAATGGCCCCCAGATTGGGGACATTAGAGGGATTAAACTGATGAGAATAGTACTACAGAAAATACCACTCATATCGGGTGTGACAGTAAATTGCACAGCGCAGACGCAGTGACCGTGGATTAAAACAGAGTGGAGGGAGCCAGCGTTTTTTTAACCATCTCCCCGTTCGAAAAATCTATTCAATAAATGGCCCCCAGATTGGGGACGTTAGAGGGATTAAACTGATGAGAATAGTACTACAGAAAATACCACTCATATCGGGTGTGACAGTAAATTGCACGGTGCAGGCGCAGTGACCGTGGTTTAAAACAGAGTGGAGGGAGCCAGCGTTTTTTTAACCATCTCCCCGTTCGAAAAATCTATTCAATAAATGGCCCCAGATTGGGGACGTTAGAGGATTAAACTGATGAGAATAGTGCTACAGAAAATACCACTCATATCGGGTGTGACAGTAAATTGCACGGCGCAGGCGCAGTGACCGTGGTTTAAAACAGAGTGGAGGGAGCCAGCGTTTTTTTAACCATCTCCCCGTTCGAAAAATCTATTCAATAAATGGCCCCCAGATTGGGGACGTTAGAGGGATTAAACTGATGAGAATAGTGCTACAGAAAATACCACTCATATCGGGTGTGACAGTAAATTGCACGGCGCAGACGCAGTGACCGTGGTTTAAAAAAGAGTGGAGGGAGCCAGCGTTTTTTTAACCATCTCCCCGTTCGAAAAATCTATTCAATAAATGGCCCCCAGATTGAGGACGTTAGAGGGATTAAACTGATGAGAATAGTACTACAGAAAATACCACTCATATCGGGTGTGACAGTAAATTGCACAGCGCAGACGCAGTGACCGTGGATTAAAACAGAGTGGAGGGAGCCAGCGTTTTTTTTTCTAGTCTAGGCTACATCAGGGGGGGCTTCTAATGGGACATGGTATAAAAATAAAAATCTGCCTTCCAGAAACCATGTGGCGTTCCCTTCGTTCTATGCCCTGCCTTGTGGCTATACAGCAGTTTACGACCACATAAGGGGTGTTTCTGAAAACTACAGAATCAGGGCAATAACTATTTAGTTTTGTTTGACTGTTAACCCTTGCTTTATTACCGGAAAATATGGATTAAAACGGAAATTTGCCAAAACATGGTTGTTTTGGCACAGTTTTCATTTTATTTTTTTAACGCCGTTCATCCGAGAGGCTGGTTCTAATGTTATTTTTGTAGGGCAGAGTATTACGGACGCGTCGATACCTAATATGTCTACTTTTTTTGATGGATTTAGATTTTACACTATTTTATCATTTTAGGAAGAAAAAATAAATAATTTTACTATCTCCATAGCCTGGGATCTAATTTTTTTTTGTTGTTGGGGTAACTATCTAATGTAGGGGCTCATTTTTTGCGTGATGAGATGGTGGTTTTATTGGCACTATTTTGGGGGGCATATGACTTTTTGATCGCACACTATTACACTTTTTATGATGTAAGGTAACAAAAAAAATGGCTTTTTTTAACTTTTTTTTTTTTTGACAGCGTTTATTTGAGGGGTTAGGTCAAATGTTATTTTTATAGAGCACATTATTACGGACATGGCAATACCTAATATGACTACTTTTATAAAAGTTGGCTTCAGCATGACATCATTAACCAACTTTGGAAAAAATAAAAAATTTGTACCTCCACATACTGGAAGCCATAATTTAAAATTTTTTTTGGGGCGACTGTCTTATCTAGGGGCTCATTTTTTGCGGGATGAGATGGCGGTTTGATTGGCTCTATTTGGGGGGGGCATTTGATTTTTTTTATGACGTGCTATTATAATTTCTGGGATCTAAGGTGACAAATTTTTTTTTTTTAACATGGTTTTTAATTTATTTTTAAAAGGGTGTTTATCTGAGGGGTTAGGTAATATTTTATTATTATACATAAGATTGTTACGGACGCGACGATGCCCAATATGTATGGCTCCCAGACTTTGGATACACTAAAACAACATTTTTTTAAAAACTTATATACAATAAAATAATTTATGGAAAAAAAAAAGTTGTTTCCGTGTTTCCAAAGTCTGAGAGCCATAATGTTATGTTTTTCTAGGGGACTGTAGGGAATTATAATAATTTAGTACTCCATGGAAGTGTGATACTCCCTGAAGCAACCGTCAATGCAGAGGCCCGGATGATCGGGGCAAGTGTCACATTGAGTAGTGGTGTCCTTCCGTATCCCCCTCTTGCGACACACTCTGCACTTTTTTGGGTTCGTCCCCTCTTTCCAGTATGGGGACCACACCTGGAAAATGTTGGCCAGGGACGACCCGGCGCCTCCAATTCCCGAGGTACTCCGACCTGCTCTTTCCCGGTCTGAAAAGATCAGGTCCTTGGAGGAAAGTCCCTGTGCTGCCAGCGCATCGGGATAGTACAAAAGCGTTGTACATGGCAACCTGTACCAAGTAGACCGCAACTTTTTTGTACCATGCCCGGGTTTTGCGCATGGCATTATATGGTGTGAGGACTTGATCAGATAGATCAACTCCTCCCATATACCGATTGTAGTCGACGATACAATCGGGTTTGAGGACCGTTGCCGCGGTTCCTCGCACAGAGACTGGGGTGATGCCATTACCATGGATTGTGGTCAGCATAAGGACATCCCTCTTGTCCTTATATCTGACCAGCAACAGGTTGTCGCTGGTAAGGGCACGGGTCTCACCCCTGGGGATAGGTACCTGGAGGGGGTGGGTAGGGAGGCCACGATGATTTTTCCGCACGGTCCCACAAGCGAACGTGGATCTGGCGGAGAGGGCCTGGAACAAGGGAATACTGGTATAAAAGTTATCCACGTACAGGTGGTAACCCTTATCCAGCAGTGGGTGCACAAGGTCCCACACAAGTTTCCCGCTAACACCCAGAGTGGGGGACATTCTGGGGGTTGAATACGGGAATCTCGTCCTCGTAAACACGAAATTTGTAAGTGTACCCTGAGGTACTCTCACAAATTTTGTATAGTTTCACGCCATACCTCGCTCGCTTGCTGGGAATGTATTGGCGGAAAATGAGTCTCCCTTGAAAGCAACGAGAGACTCATCAGCCGCGACCTCCCTTCCAGGTACGTAGGCCTGCGCAAATGCGGCCCCAAAGTGATCTATGATCGGCCGTATCTTGTACAGCCGGTCATAGGCAGGATCACCTTGGGGGACATGCTGCATTATTTGCATAATGCAGACATTTCCGTATGGCCTCAAACCGGGTACGTGCCATAGCCGTACTGTACAGTGGGGTCTGATAGAGGACGTCCCCACTCCAGTAATGCCTGGCACTTGGTTTTTGACCAGGCCCATGTGCAGCACGAGGCCCCAAAACGTCCTCATTTCGGCTGCACTGACTGGCGTCCAGCCACCGGGCTTGGCCAAAAAGAGCCTGGGTGCTGAGCGACGAACTGTTGGGCGTACAGATTCGTCTGCTCCACCATCAGATTAACAAGTGGGTTACTGAAAAAAACTAAAATAGTCTATTTCAGTAAATCCCACTGTGGGAATCTGGATTCCTGGATTGCCAACAAATTCAGGAATCGCAGGCTGATAGTCCACTGGGATGCACCAGACTCGTTCACCTGAAGGGGCTCAGGTGCACTTGGCTGGTGGGCCGGAAAACTAGTACGAGTCCCAGGGCTGCTCGTACTAGTGCTGGCCACGGGGTCCCTAGCATGTGGGGACCCTGGCTCCGCCTGGCGGCGTCTCCGCCGCCTTGGGAGCTCATCATCATCAGATGATGATGAGGAGGATGCGGATGACAGGAGGAATGTGGGGTCATCCTCATCCTCACTGGCGCTCTCGGTGTCGGAGAGCATCTGGGCGTATGCCTCCTCCACCGTGAACAGCCGGCGGTCCATGGGTGTGTGTTGTGCGTGTGTGTGTGCGTGTGTGTAAACAAAACTTTATTCAAGTGTGCGTGTGTGTGGGGCCAGGTGTTCGCGCACTAAACTAACTAAAAAAACAAAAAAAAAAAACCTAACTGAAAAAAGGAAAAGTGTAAAAAAAAAAAAACTGCCTGACTAGCTGATAGCGGTGATCAGCAGTGGGGTGAGCGATGCACTAACAGTGGCCGGACGCTAAGAGCGCCGACCACAGTCGGCGCACGCAAAAAAAAAAATGCCCCACAAAAAAATTAGGGGGGTTGCACCCCTGGGGAGTCTAGGGTCACACAACTAAGTGCTGTGGACCCCAGACACCCAGGTGCACTTACTTTATTAGATTCTGCTGCTGGGGCTGGAACACTGGATGGCTGGGGCTGTGGATCGCTGGGGCTGTCGGTGGCTGGGTGAGCTGCTGGGGCTGTTCGGGGTCTGCTGGGTGGGATGGGGTCCTTCTGGGGTCTTCCTGGTGGGATGGGCTCCTATGGGGCTCCGATGGGGGTCCGATGGGGTCCGATGGGATCCGATGGGGTCCGATGGGGCGACTTGATCCTCCGGCGGCACAACAGGCAGTGTGCAGGGGAGAAGCTACGGCGGTTAGCTTCTGTCGCCGCCCCCTGCACAGCCAATCAGAACAATTTGTGGTTAACGGTAAGGATGGTGATTGGTGGTGTAATATAGCACCACTGATCACCATCCTGTTCCGAGTTATCGGGTCACCTGAGACCCGAATGACCCGGAACCGCAGAAAACCGCAGGTCTGAATTGACCTGCGGTTTTCTGCGATCGCCGACATGGGGGGGTCACAGGACCCCCTGGGCATTGTGCCAAGATGCCTGCTGATTGATTTCAGCAGGCATCTTGTTCCGATCACCGCCACGTGCGCAGCGGTGATCGGAAATTCACAGGGCGTACATGTACGCCCTTGGTCCTTAAGTACCAAGACGCAAGGGTGTACATGTACGCCCTTCGTCCTTAAGGGGTTAAAAGGGGAGTTTGGTCTGTCAATGTCTGTAGAGTGGGCGTAACCCTTACACTACCTGATCGATACAACATCATACCTGATCGTATACACACACTGGATGTTTTAAAGCATGTTATTCCAAACAATTTAGGAATGTTAGTTGATTTATGCCCTTTATGGATTAAAACCCGACTCTGCGTCCACTACGTAATTTTCCATGGGAGTTTTGCTATAGATCCCTCTCCGGCATGCCACAGTCCAGGTGTTAGACCCCTTGAAACAACTTTCCCATCACTATTGTGGCCAGAAAGAGTCCCTGTGGGTTTTAAAATTCGCCTGCCAATTGAAGTCTATGGCAGTTCGCCCGGTTCGCCCGTTCGTGAACATTTGCGGAAGTTCGCGTTCGCAGTTCGCGAACGGAAAATTTTATGTTCGCGACATCACTAACCACAAGTCCCAGACTACAGAAATGGACTATGTCACCTCTTAATTATACAAAATGTAATTTAGGGGACTTGACCTGCCAGAAACAAAGCATTTTTCCTTCACTGAGCTACCCAAAAGGATTAGACTGATGTCCCTGACAGACTGGCACACATGCAGGTCACATGCAGTTCCAAGGACACTGCAGAGGCTAAAATGGCCGCCGACCCCCACCTCAGTAACAGATGGATGGAAAAAAAAATTCCTTTGCAGTGGCTGGGTACATAAATGTAGTATTGCAGAAGCACCCTCCCTCAATATTTGCTGTATCTTGAGGAATGCACAACAACAGGTTCTACAGATTTCTTCCCTAATCTCTCCCTTAAAGCACAGGCAGCAACCTTTTTCTAGACTAACACCAGCAGAATGACTTGCGGCACTACGTGACTCCAGCTTATAAAGAGGCTGGGTGACATGCTGCACTCAGCCAATCACAGCCATGCCAGTAGTAGGCATGGCTGTGATGGCTTCTTAGGGCAAAGATGTAAAATGCTTTCTGATTGAAAAAGGAAATATATATAATTGCCGTTAAGCGGTAAAGTAAAATTGTACTACAGCCATTTACGGGGTGTATTAATAGGAAAGATACATACGTCCCATTAGCCGTTCTGCAGTGAATTGTGATTGTTATATTTCTTTTTTTGAGGTGTAGAAATAGACAAAAAAAAGGAAACAAATATGTCATAATTGGCATTCAGCTGTAAAGTTACATTGTACTACAGCCACTTACGTGGTGTAGAAAAAGGAAAAATACGTACGTCCCATTAGATGTTCGTGGTGAATTGTAATTGTTATATTTCTTTTTTTGGTGTGTAGTTATAGAAAAAATAATACGTCTTAATTGACCTTCTTCGGTGAATTGTGAATATTTTTTTGGGGGGTTCATTAATCAGAAAAAAAAAAAAATAATATATATATATATAGGTCTTAATTGCCATTCAGCGGTGAAGTAACATTGTACTTCAGCCTTTTTTGGGGGGTATTATTTTAATTTCAATTTAATTCTTTTATTATATGGTATGTCAGACTGACAGGTGACAGGCCCTTCAAAGGGAACGGCAAGTGGGCAAAATATTTCCGTCGGAGGCAGCAGAAAAAGGGGGGGGGGTGGCAGCAGGAGTCGCAGTGAGACGCCTGAACTCCTGGAGTCATCCGCCACTTCCTCCAGTAGGTGGGCACTTAGTGATGATGAGAGTTGCTTGGAAGAAGGTTATACGAGCGGCGGTCAGGCTCCTGGCCCTGAGACCATTGAGGGGGATATCAGTGACGTGCAAACAGTAGCGGTGCGGTGAATTGTGATTGTTATATTTCTTTTTTGAGGTTTAGAAATAGAAAAAAAAATGAAAAAAATATGTCATAATTGGCATTCAGCGGTAAAGTTACATTGTACTACAGCCATTTACGTGGTGTAGAAAAAGGAAAAATACGTACGTCCCATTAGCAGTTCGTGGTGAATTGTAATTGTTATATTTCTTTTTTTGGTGTGTAGTTATAGAAAAAATAATACGTCTTAATTGACCTTCTTCGGTGAATTGTGAATATTTTTTGGGGGGGTTCATTAATCAGAAAAAAAACAAAAACGATATATATATATAGGTCTTAATTGCCGTTCAGTGGTGAAGTAACATTGTACTTCAGCCTTTTTTGGGGGGTATTATTTAATTTCAATTTAATTCTTTTATTATATGGTATGTCAGACTGACAGGTGACAGGCCCTTCAAAGGGAACGGCAAGTGGGCAAAATATTTCCGTCGGAGGCAGCAGAAAAAGGGGGGGGGGGTGGCAGCAGGAGTCACAGCGAGACGCCTGAACTCCTGGAGTCATCCAGCGGTCGTGTCTTGACCAGCAACCCAGCGATGCTTGAATGGTTGACTCAGTCTTCGACTTCGTCACAACTGACATCAGACATCCACAGCCAAGTGTCGTGGGTTCCTCTGACACGATGCTTATTTGGTATGGCCCGGTAGCAGGCCCTGTGCCCCCACCTGTCCTGAACCTTCCTCTGTCATTTTCAGTTCCCTCAGAGTGAGAAGTATTATCTGCTGTAGACTCAGCTCCACTTTTCAGCGAGGATGAGTTACTAGAGGACAGTCAGCAGCTACTGCCCAGCCAAGATCTGGAGGAGACATCCGCCACTTCCTCCAGTAGGTGGGCACGTAGTGATGATGAGAGTTGCTTGGGAGAAGGTTATACGAGCGGCGGTCAGGCTCCTGGCCCTGAGACCATTGAGGGGGACATCAGTGACGTGCAAACAGTAGCGGATGTTGATGTAGCCGATTGCACTTGGGAGCCGGGTGAAGAAGCGGTTTCATCATCATCATCAGGGTGGCAGCTTGCAAGTGAGGCAGGGGCTGAGCCAGCAGGGTGGCAGGCTGACAGCGTGGCAGTGAGTCAGCAGGGTGGCAGCAGTGGGAGATCAGGAGCCAAACGTGCCCGGGGTAGACCACCGTCTTCGCAGGAGTGTTCCTGCCCATAAAGAATCGGTGCAGAGGAAACGGTGGCAGGCATTCAGTGTGAAGTGTTGGGGGGGAAATGCCATACTCAGCGGTGTGGTAATATTTTGTAAGGCTGCCGGAGGAGGTGAACATGGCTATTTGACGAATTTGTGGGCAGAAGGTGAAGCATGGCTAGGGTGCCAATGTTGGCATCACGGCCCTGCATCAACATATGCAGCATCACCATAAAGTGGCCTGGGAGAACCGTGGCTCCCATGTGATGGTCCAGTCTGCCACAGCATCAGCCAGTGACACACACCCAATTTCACGCAGTCAAGGCTCCACCACCTCAGTCGAAGGGAGCTGTCTGTCCTTCCCATCATCTGCTGGTCCTGATGCTCCTGATCCTCCTCTTCCTACTCCTTGTCAGTCATTCCGTCAGCAATTGGCCACCGAAGCGATTGCCAAGAGACAACAGTATGCGTGCACTCATCCAACGGCGTAGAAGCTGAACCTGCTCCTGGCCAAGTTGCTGGTGCTGCAGTCCCTCTCTTACCAAGTGGTGGACTCTGCACCTTTCAGAGAACTGATAGCTTGTGCCAAGCCGAGCTGGAGTGTCCCAAGCTGTCATTTCTTTGATAAAAAAGGCAGTACCAGCCCTGCAAAAATATGTCGAACAGAAGGTGGGCCAGTCCTCTCGACTGTCGGTGTCTACCAAAGTGCATGGCAGCACCGACGTCTGAAGCTGTAACTACGGTCAAGGACAATATATGTCCTTTATGCCCACTGGGTAAATGTGGTTCCTGCCCAGCCACACCAGCAACTTGGCCAGGTGATGCCGCTTCCGCCTCCACGTTCTCATGCCGTTGGTCCTGCGACAATGTTCGCCTCTGCCTCCTTATCCTCTACTGTTTCCGCAGCCTCCACTGCAGGAACAACTCACAGTGCCCCTCCAGCACACCACATGTGCAGGGCACAGCGGTGTCATGCTGTTCTGCACCTAGTTTGCCTGGGGAGGAACTGCTTCGCTTCCTTCATCAAGAAGTCGAATCCTGGCTTTCTCCTCGACAAGTCAAAATCAGAACCATGGTGACCGAACACCGGAAGAACATGGTGTTGGCACTGTGTCAAGGAATGCTTAGCCATGCGGTTGTAAAGCGGTTCCTGAAGTCTTCCACCGATCTGCAAGACATCCTGAAAATGGCCAGGAAACCTTGCATGCACTCCAGCCACTCGTACATCGCAAGGCACACCTTTCTTGAGCTGCAGCCGGCTGAACGGTGTCCCGCAACATAGGCTGATATGTGACGTTTCCACCTTTTGGAATTCCACTCTCCATATGTTGGACCGATTATATGAACAGAGAAAGGTCATAAACGATTTATTGATGATACAGGCGGACAGAGTGTAACTTTGATATTAGCCAGTGGCAGCTCATGCGTGCCACCTGCCATTTGCTTGGGCCCTTTGAGGAGGCCACTTTGTTTGTCAGATGGTGCTAAATCTGACTGGCCAGGGGACAGGAGATGTGGCGACTATATCTCACAGCCACATGAGCCCTGTGGGGACTGAACTAGAGGAGGAGGATGAGGAGTAGAAACATAGAAACATAGAATGTGTCGGCAGATAAGAACCATTTGGCCCATCTAGTCTGCCCAATATACTGAATACTATGCCCCTGGCCCTATCTTATATGAAGGATGGCCTTATGCCTATCCCATGCATGCTTAAACTTGTTCACTGTATTTGCAGTTACCACTTCTGCAGGAAGGCTATTCCATTGTTCACTACTCTCTCAGTAAAGTAATACTTCCTGATCTTACTTTTAAACCTTTGCCCCTCTAATTTAAAACTATGTAGCAGTTTTTCTTCTTTTAAATATTCTCTCTTCTTTTACCGTGTTGATTCCTTTTATGTATTTAAAAGTTTCTATCATATATCCCCTCTGTCTCATCTTACTTCCAAGCTATGCACGTTAAGGTCCTTTAACCTTTCCTGGTAAGTTTTGTCCTGCAATCCATGTACTAGATTTGTAGCTCTTCTCTAAACTCTCTCCAAAGTTTCAATATCCTTCTGCAGATATGGCCTCCAGTACTGCACACAATACTCCAAATGAGGTCTCACTAGTGCTCTGTAGAGCGGCATGAGCACCTCCCTCTTTCTACTGTTAATGCCTCTCCCTATACACCCAAGCATTCTGCTAGCATTTCCTGCTGCTCTATGACATTGTCTGCCTACCTTTAGGTCGTCTGATATAATGACCCCTAAATCCCTTTCCTCAGATACTGAGGTTAGTACTGTATCATTGATTTTATACTCTGCTGTGAGTACATTTGAGCACTAGCAATGTGTAGAGAAATATGTTGATTTTTTACTCTGTGGTCTCCTCATGCTGCTGCCACCTCACCACTCTGTCATTGGGCCACTCTGTGGACTTTTTATGCCTTTCCAACCATTTTCACTCCATGACTGGGCCACTATTTAAACTTTTTGGGCTGGTTGACATCATCATTTTTTTGACCCTTCTTCTGATCTGTCAGAAGGAAGGAAAAATGAGACGCACAACGGATCCTGTCTGTTTAGCAGCTGTAAGGCCTGTATGACATGGTCCCTATTTTGCATCAGAATTGGCTTATGGGACAAAAGCAGGAGTGGGTACAAAACCCAGAAGACATTCAAAGATTCCATTCACGTGTCATCTCTGTTTTGGATCCACTCCTGTTCTTTTTTTTTTTTGGCTTTAGCAATACTGATGGATTACTGACCAAATGCTGACCGAATGAAGGCAGATGCTCAACAGACAGGATCCATTTTTGGGGGGTTATTGTTGTGATGGATCAGAGGAAGGGCAAAAAAATCTGTAACGTTAATTCAAACTTACTGCTGACACACTCTCCACTCTGCCGGGGGGCTCTACTTGTATAAGTGTTCAATAGAACAGGTTCTGTAAACATCTATGTGGAATCAGCTGATGACGCTTCTTCTTGATGCTAACATCAGTTTTGGCCCCGTAACTGCCCAAATAAGTGAAGTTTGCAGTGATTCTAAGAGCGACGCCTGCCATCTGAGTTTCATACTTCACTACCACAGCAGACTCCCTATGCGTGTTACTGCAAGGCATAGTGTTCTACACAACTATACAATCTCTCTGCAGCCAGGAAATAGGTGTTTTTTAACGTGATTCGCCACAAAGAAATTCGTATCGAACCAAATCTTTTCAGAAAATTCAGTGAAACAACTGAATCAGATTTTTGAAAAATTTGCTCATCTCTAGTGGTAACAAATCTGATTTTTCTAAATCGGATGCACTTGTTAGAAAGAGGAAGTAAGAAGCCCAGGAAAGAAGGATGACCCACAATGCCATGCATGCAGCCAGCCAATCAGCAGATAGCCAGCCCTGTGATGTCACAGCCCTATAAAAAGTCTCCTTCTAGCCTGTCTCAGCCATTTTCCAGTGAACTTAGTGCAGGGGGAGACGTTACAGGCACTAGGAACAGTGTTCGGAAATACTTTATTCCCCACATATTACTATTGATCAGTTCAGGGAAAGATTATTCATAGTATAAAGAAAGGATAGAAAGGCATTATCCACACTATAGGGAGAGAGCAGGGACCAATTGCACAGTGTAAAGCCTGGGTAATAGGAGCTCTGCTATTACACTTTGCTGCACTAATTGGGGTTACAAAAAGTGATCTGTCACTATTGATTTTAGGCTGTTTGTTTTCTTTTATACATTAGTAGTTCCATTAATCCTTGATACTGTAATTGGGGTGAAATAGTTGTCTGATACTACTAATTTTGGGGTGTTCACATTGTTTTTCACATAAGCAATTCCATGAATCCTTGATTCCACGGTGAAATTGTGGCAATATACTACTGATATTGGGATGTTCACATTGTTTTTTGGGGTTTTTTTCTTGTGACAGGTCAGAAGAAGGGAAAATAAAAAAATGACATCAATAGTGTTGAGCGAACAGTTCGAGCATAGTTCGGGTTCGTACCGAATTTTGGGGTGTTCGTGACACGGACCCGGCACGAACATTTTCAAAAAAGTTTGGGTTCGGGTCCATTGTTCGGCGATTTCTTCCCGCTTTCTGAAGGGCTGCACAGCAGCCAATCAGCTAGCATTTTACTTCTTGACCTAAGAAGCTATCACAGCCACGCCTACTAATGGCATGGCTGAGATTTGCCAAGTGCAGCATGTGACCCAGCCTCTATTTAAGCTGGAGTCACGTAGCACAGCACGTCACACTGCTCTAATTAGTGTAAGGAGAGGACGCAGCATCTGTGAGTGCGAGATTAGGCAGGGGAAAGACAGCAACAGCACCTAATGAACTGATCGATTTACAGCTGTAAATAATTCAACTTCTGCTAGTTAATTGCTAACTGTTTTTTAGGCTGCACAGAGCGTTTTTTTCTGTCACTTTTTTCTGGGGTGATCGGCGGCCATTTTGTGACTTGTGGTGCACCAGCACAAACTGCCACCAAGTCCATCAATCCATCAATACTAGTATTTCTTTTGCTATATCTTACATCAGGGGCTTGGCAGTGCTTATTGTCACCCCTAAAAACTAAGGATAGCAATTTCTATATTTTATTAAGGGGTTAAATACAATTGCCAAAATAGAAATCCCCTAAATCTGGTGTTCCAGCTTTGGCTAGCCAAGTGAAATACTGTCTGCTGTCTGGCAAAGAATAGCTAATTTTCTGTGGTGAAATTCTATTGCCAAAATAGCAATCCCCTGAATCTGGTGTCCCAGCAGTAGCTGGCAAAGTATAATAGTTTCCGCCAAAACACATATTGTGTTCTGGGGTGAAATTCAATTGCCAAAATAGCAATACCCTGAATCTGGTGTCCCAGCACGGGCTGGCAAAGTATAATAGTGTCCGCCAAAACACATATTGTGTTCTGGGGTGAAATTCAATTGCCAACAAAGCAATACCCTGAATCTGGAGTCCCAGCAATGGCTGGCAAAGTATAATAGGCTCCGCCAAAACATATATTTTGTTCTGGGGTAAAATTCACTTGCCAAACTAGTAATAGCCTGAATCTGGTGTCCCAGCACTGGCTGGCAAAGTATAACAGTGTCCGCCAAAACATATATATTGTTCTGTGGTGAAATTCAATTGCCAAAATAGCAATACCCTGAATCTGGTGTCCCAGCAGTGGCTGGAAAAGTATAATAGTGTCCGACAAAACATATGTTTTATTCTGGGGTGAAATTCAATTGCCAAAATAGCAATACCCTGAATCTGGTGTCCCAGCACTGGCTGGCAAAGTATAATAGTTTCCGCCAAAACACATATTGTGTTCTGGGGTGAAATTCAATTGCCAAACTAGTAATACCCTGAATCTGGTGTCCCAGCACTGGCTGGCAAAGTATAACAGTGTCCGCCAAAACATATATATTGTTCTGTGGTGAAATTTAATTGCCAAAATAGCAATACCCTGAATCTGGTGTCCCAGCAGTGGCTGGAAAAGTATAATAGTGTCCGACAAAACATATGTTTTATTCTGGGGTGAAATTCAATTGCCAAAATAGCAATACCCTGAATCTGGTGTCCCAGCACTGGCTGGCAAAGTATAATAGTTTCCGCCAAAACACATATTGTGTTCTGGGGTGAAATTCAATTGCCAAAATAGCAATACCCTGAATCTGGTGTCCCAGCACGGGCTGGCAAAGTATAATAGTGTCCGCCAAAACACATATTGTGTTCTGGGGTGAAATTCAATTGCCAAAATAGCAATACCCTGAATCTGGTGTCCCAGCATTGGCTGGCAAAGTATAATAGGGTCCGCCAAAACATATATTTTGTTCTGGGGTAAAATTCACTTTCCAAACTAGTAATACCCTGAATCTGGTGTCCCAGCACTGGCTGGCAAAGTATAACAGTGTCCGCCAAAACATATATTTTGTTCTGGGGTGAAATTCAATTGGCAAAATAGCAATACCCTGAATCTGGTGTCCCAGCAGTGGCTGGCAAAGTATAATAGTGTCCGTCAAAACACATATTGTGTTCTGGGATGAAATTCAATTGCCAAAATAGCAATACCCTGAATCTGGTGTCCCAGCACGGGCTGTCAAAGTATAATAGTGTCCGCCAAAAAATATATTTTGTTCTGGGGTGAAATTCAATTGCCAAAATAGCAATACCCTGAATCTGGTGTCCCAGCAGTGGCTGGCAAAGTATAATAGTGTCCGCCAAAACATATATTTTGTTCTGGGGAGAAATTCAATTGCCAAAATAGCAATACCCTGAATCTGGTGTCCCAGCACTGGCTGGCAAAGTATAATAGTGTCCGCCAAAACATATATTTTGTTCTGGGGTGAAATTCAATTGCCAAAAAAGCAATACCCTGAATCTGGTGTCCCAGCACTAGCTGGAAAAGTATAATTGGGTCCGCCAAAACATATCTTTTGTTCTGGGGTAAAATTCACTTGCCAAACTAGCAATACCCTGAATCTGGTGTCCCAGCACTGGCTGGCAAAGTATAACTGTGTCCGCCAAAACATATATTTTGTTCTGGGGTGAAATTTAATTGCCAAAATAGCAATACCCTGAATCTGGTGTCCCAGCAGTGGCTGGCAAAGTATAATAGTGTCCGCCAAAAATACATATTTTGTTCTGGGGTGAAATTCAATTGCCAAAATAGCAATACCCTGAATCTGGTGTCCCAGCACTGGCTGGCAAAGTATAATAGTGTCCGCCAAAATATATATTTTGTTCTGGGGTGAAATTCAATTGCCAAAATAGCAATAACCTGAATCTGGTGTCCCAGCAGTGGCTGGCAAGGAATAATAGTGTCCGCCAAAACATATATTTTGTTCTGGGGTGAAATTCAATTCCAAAATAGCAATACCCTGAATCTGGTGTCCCAGCACTGGCTGGCAAAGTATAATAGTGTCAGCTAAAACATATGTTTTATTCTGGGGTGAAATTCAATTGCCAAAAAGCAATACCCTGAATCTGGTGTCCCAGCACTGGCTGGCAAAGTATAATAGTTTCCGCCAAAACATATATTTTGTTCTGGGGTAGAAATTCAATTGCCAAAATAGCAATACCCTGAATCTGGTGTCCCAGCACTGGCTGGCAAAGTATAACAGTGTCCGCCAAAACATATATTTTGTTCTGGGGTGAAATTCAATTGGCAAAATAGCAATACCCTGAATCTGGTGTCCCAGCAGTGGCTGGCAAAGTATAATAGTGTCCGCCAAAACACATATTGTGTTCTGGGATGAAATTCAATTGCCAAAATAGCAATACCCTGAATCTGGTGTCCCAGCACGGGCTGGCAAAGTATAATAGTGTCCGCCAAAAATATATTTTGTTCTGGGGTGAAATTCAATTGCCAAAATAGCAATACCCTGAATCTGGTGTCCCAGCAGTGGCTGGCAAAGTATAATAGTGTCCGCCAAAACATATATTTTGTTCTGGGGAGAAATTCAATTGCCAAAATAGCAATACCCTGAATCTGGTGTCCCAGCACTGGCTGGCAAAGTATAATAGTGTCCGCCAAAACATATATTTTGTTCTGGGGTGAAATTCAATTGCCAAAAAAGCAATACCCTGAATCTGGTGTCCCAGCACTAGCTGGCAAAGTATAATAGGGTCCGCCAAAACATATCTTTTGTTCTGGGGTAAAATTCACTTGCCAAACTAGTAATACCCTGAATCTGGTGTCCCAGCACTGGCTGGCAAAGTATAACAGTGTCCGCCAAAACATATATTTTGTTCTGGGGTGAAATTTAATTGCCAAAATAGCAATACCCTGAATCTGGTGTCCCAGCAGTGGCTGGCAAAGTATAATAGTGTCCGCCAAAAATACATATTTTGTTCTGGGGTGAAATTCAATTGCCAAAAAGCAATACCCTGAATCTGGTGTCCCAGCACTGGCTGGCAAAGTATAATAGTGTCCGCCAAAATATATATTTTGTTCTGGGGTGAAATTCAATTGCCAAAATAGCAATAACCTGAATCTGGTGTCCCAGCAGTGGCTGGCAAGGTATAATAGTGTCCGCCAAAACATATATTTTGTTCTGGGGTGAAATTCAATTCCAAAAATAGCAATACTCTGAATCTGGTGTCCCAGCACTGGCTGGCAAAGTATAATAGTGTCCGCCAAAATATATATTTTGTTCTGGGGTGAAATTCAATTGCCAAAATAGCAATAACCTGAATCTGGTGTCCCAGCAGTGGCTGGCAAGGTATAATAGTGTCCGCCAAAACATATATTTTGTTCTGGGGTGAAATTCAATTCCAAAAATAGCAATACCCTGAATCTGGTGTCCCAGCACTGGCTGGCAAAGTATAATAGTGTCAGCTAAAACATATGTTTTATTCTGGGGTGAAATTCAATTGCCAAAATAGCAATACCCTGAATCTGGTGTCCCAGCACTGGCTGGCAAAGTATAATAGTTTCCGCCAAAACATATATTTTGTTCTGGGGTGAAATTCAATTGCCAAAAAGCAATACCCTGAATCTGGAGTCCCAGCACTGGCTGGCAAAGTATAATAGAGTCCGCCAAAACATATATTTTGTTCTGGGGTAAAATTCACTTGCCAAACTAGTAATACCCTGAATCTGGTGTCCCAGCACTGGCTGGCAAAGTATAACAGTGTCCGCCAAAACATATATATTGTTCTGAGGTGAAATTCAATTGCCAAAATAGCAATACCCTGAATCTGGTGTCCCAGCAGTGGCTGGCAAAGTATAATAGTGTCCGCCAAAACACATATTGTGTTCTGGGATAAAATTCAATTGCCAAAATAGCAATACCCTGAATCTGGTGTCCCAGCACGGGCTGGCAAAGTATAATAGTGTCTGCCAAAAATATATTTTGTTCTGGGGTGAAATTCAATTGCCAAAATAGCAATACCCTGAATCTGGTGTCCCAGCAGTGGCTGGCAAAGTATAATAGTGTCCGCCAAAACATATATTTTGTTCTGGGGAGAAATTCAATTGCCAAAATAGCAATACCCTGAATCTGGTGTCCCAGCACTGGCTGGCAAAGTATAATAGTGTCCGCCAAAACATATATTTTGTTCTGGGGTGAAATTCAATTGCCAAAAAGCAATACCCTGAATCTGGTGTCCCAGCACTAGCTGGCAAAGTATAATAAGGTCCGCCAAAACATATATTTTGTTCTGGGGTAAAATTCACTTGCCAAACTAGTAATACCCTGAATCTGGTGTCCCAGCACTGGCTGGCAAAGTATAACAGTGTCCGCCAAAACATATATTTTGTTCTGGGGTGAAATTTAATTGCCAAAATAGCAATACCCTGAATCTGGTGTCCCAGCACTGGCTGGCAAAGTATAATAGTGTCCGCCAAAACATATATTTTGTTCTGGGGTGAAATTCAATTGCCAAAATAGCAATACCCTGAATCTGGTGTCCCAGCAGTGGCTGGCAAAGTATAATAGTGTCCGCCAAAAATACATATTTTGTTCTGGGGTGAAATTCAATTGCCAAAAAGCAATACCCTGAATCTGGTGTCCCAGCAGTGGCTGGCAAAGTATAATAGTGTCCGTCAAAAAACATATTTTGTTCTGGGGTGAAATTCAATTGCCAAAAAGCAAAACCCTGAATCTGGTGTCCCAGCACTGGCTGGCAAAGTATAATAGTGTCCGCCAAAATATATATTTTGTTCTGGGGTGAAATTCAATTGCCAAAATAGCAATAACCTGAATCTGGTGTCCCAGCAGTGGCTGGCAAGGAATAATAGTGTCCGCCAAAACATATATTTTGTTCTGGGGTGAAATTCAATTCCAAAAATAGCAATACCCTGAATCTGGTGTCCCAGCACTGGCTGGCAAAGTATAATAGTGTCAGCTAAAACATATGTTTTATTCTGGGGTGAAATTCAATTGCCAAAAAGCAATACCCTGAATCTGGTGTCCCAGCACTGGCTGGCAAAGTATAATAGTTTCCGCCAAAACATATATTTTGTTCTGGGGTGAAATTCAATTGCCAAAATAGCAATACCCTGAATCTGGTGTCCCAGCACTGGCTGGCAAAGTATAATAGTGTCCGCCAAAACATATATTTTGTTCTGGGGTGAAATTCAATTGCCAAAATAGCAATACCCTGAATCTGGTGTCCCAGCACTGGCTGGCAAAGTATAATAGTGTCCGCCAAAACATATATTTTGTTCTGGGGTGAAATTCAATTGCCAAAATAGCAATACCCTGAATCTGGTGTCCCAGCAGTGGCTGGCAAAGTATAATAGTGTCCGCCAAAACATATATTTTGTTCTGGGGTGAAATTCAATTGCCAAAATAGCAATACCCTGAATCTGGTGTCCCAGCACTGGCTGGCAAAGTATAATAGTGTCCGCCAAAACATATATTTTGTTCTGGGGTGAAATTCAATTGCCAAAATAGCAATACCCTGAATCTGGTGTCCCAGCAGTGGCTGGCAAAGTATAATAGTGTCCGCCAAAACATATATTTTGTTCTGGGGAGAAATTCAATTGCCAAAATAGCAATACCCTGAATCTGGTGTCCCAGCACTGGCTGGCAAAGTATAATAGTGTCCGCCAAAACATATATTTTGTTCTGGGGTGAAATTCAATTGCCAAAAAAGCAATACCCTGAATCTGGTGTCCCAGCAGTGGCTGGCAAAGTATAATAGGGTCCGCCAAAACATATATTTTGTTCTGGGGTAAAATTCACTTGCCAAACTAGTAATACCCTGAATCTGGTGTCCCAGCACTGGCTGGCAAAGTATAACAGTGTCCGCCAAAACATATATTTTGTTCTGGGGTGAAATTCAATTGCCAAAATAGCAATACCCTGAATCTGGTGTCCCAGCAGTGGCTGGCAAAGTATAATAGTGTCCGCCAAAACACATATTTTGTTCTGGGGTGAAATTCAATTGCCAAAATAGCAATACCCTGAATCTGGTGTCCCAGCACTGGCTGGCAAAGTATAATAGTGTCCGCCAAAATATATATTTTGTTCTGGGGTGAAATTCAATTGCCAAAATAGCAATACCCTGAATCTGGTGTCCCAGCAGTGGCTGGCAAAGTATAATAGTGTCCGCCAAAACATATATTTTGTTCTGGGGTGAAATTCAATTCCAAAAATAGCAATACTCTGAATCTGGTGTCCCAGCACTGGCTGGCAAAGTATAATAGTGTCCGCCAAAATATATATTTTGTTCTGGGGTGAAATTCAATTGCCAAAATAGCAATAACCTGAATCTGGTGTCCCAGCAGTGGCTGGCAAGGTATAATAGTGTCCGCCAAAACATATATTTTGTTCTGGGGTGAAATTCAATTCCAAAAATAGCAATACCCTGAATCTGGTGTCCCAGCACTGGCTGGCAAAGTATAATAGTGTCAGCTAAAACATATGTTTTATTCTGGGGTGAAATTCAATTGCCAAAATAGCAATACCCTGAATCTGGTGTCCCAGCACTGGCTGGCAAAGTATAATAGTTTCCGCCAAAACATATATTTTGTTCTGGGGTGAAATTCAATTGCCAAAAAGCAATACCCTGAATCTGGAGTCCCAGCACTGGCTGGCAAAGTATAATAGAGTCCGCCAAAACATATATTTTGTTCTGGGGTAAAATTCACTTGCCAAACTAGTAATACCCTGAATCTGGTGTCCCAGCACTGGCTGGCAAAGTATAACAGTGTCCGCCAAAACATATATATTGTTCTGAGGTGAAATTCAATTGCCAAAATAGCAATACCCTGAATCTGGTGTCCCAGCAGTGGCTGGCAAAGTATAATAGTGTCCGCCAAAACACATATTGTGTTCTGGGATAAAATTCAATTGCCAAAATAGCAATACCCTGAATCTGGTGTCCCAGCACGGGCTGGCAAAGTATAATAGTGTCTGCCAAAAATATATTTTGTTCTGGGGTGAAATTCAATTGCCAAAATAGCAATACCCTGAATCTGGTGTCCCAGCAGTGGCTGGCAAAGTATAATAGTGTCCGCCAAAACATATATTTTGTTCTGGGGAGAAATTCAATTGCCAAAATAGCAATACCCTGAATCTGGTGTCCCAGCACTGGCTGGCAAAGTATAATAGTGTCCGCCAAAACATATATTTTGTTCTGGGGTGAAATTCAATTGCCAAAAAGCAATACCCTGAATCTGGTGTCCCAGCACTAGCTGGCAAAGTATAATAAGGTCCGCCAAAACATATATTTTGTTCTGGGGTAAAATTCACTTGCCAAACTAGTAATACCCTGAATCTGGTGTCCCAGCACTGGCTGGCAAAGTATAACAGTGTCCGCCAAAACATATATTTTGTTCTGGGGTGAAATTTAATTGCCAAAATAGCAATACCCTGAATCTGGTGTCCCAGCACTGGCTGGCAAAGTATAATAGTGTCCGCCAAAACATATATTTTGTTCTGGGGTGAAATTCAATTGCCAAAATAGCAATACCCTGAATCTGGTGTCCCAGCAGTGGCTGGCAAAGTATAATAGTGTCCGCCAAAAATACATATTTTGTTCTGGGGTGAAATTCAATTGCCAAAATAGCAATACCCTGAATCTGGTGTCCCAGCAGTGGCTGGCAAAGTATAATAGTGTCCGTCAAAAAAACATATTTTGTTCTGGGGTGAAATTCAATTGCCAAAAAGCAAAACCCTGAATCTGGTGTCCCAGCACTGGCTGGCAAAGTATAATAGTGTCCGCCAAAATATATATTTTGTTCTGGGGTGAAATTCAATTGCCAAAATAGCAATAACCTGAATCTGGTGTCCCAGCAGTGGCTGGCAAGGAATAATAGTGTCCGCCAAAACATATATTTTGTTCTGGGGTGAAATTCAATTCCAAAAATAGCAATACCCTGAATCTGGTGTCCCAGCACTGGCTGGCAAAGTATAATAGTGTCAGCTAAAACATATGTTTTATTCTGGGGTGAAATTCAATTGCCAAAAAAGCAATACCCTGAATCTGGTGTCCCAGCACTGGCTGGCAAAGTATAATAGTTTCCGCCAAAACATATATTTTGTTCTGGGGAGAAATTCAATTGCCAAAATAGCAATACCCTGAATCTGGTGTCCCAGCAGTGGGCTGGCAAAGTATAATAGTGTCCGACAAAACATATATTTTGTTCTGGGGAGAAATTCAATTGCCAAAATAACAATACCCTGAATCTGGTGTCCCAGCACTGGCTGGCAAAGTATAATAGTGTCCGCCAAAACATATATTTTGTTCTGGGGTGAAATTCAATTGCCAAAAAAGCAATACCCTGAATCTGGTGTCCCAGCAGTGGCTGGCAAAGTATAATAGGGTCCGCCAAAACATATATTTTGTTCTGGGGTAAAATTCACTTTCCAAACTAGTAATACCCTGAATCTGGTGTCCCAGCACTGGCTGGCAAAGTATAACAGTGTCCGCCAAAACATATATTTTGTTCTGGGGTGAAATTCAATTGGCAAAATAGCAATATCCTGAATCTGGTGTCCTAGCAGTGGCTGGCAAAGTATAATAGTGTCCGCCAAAACACATATTGTGTTCTGGGATAAAATTCAATTGCCAAAATAGCAATACCCTGAATCTGGTGTCCCAGCACGGGCTGGCAAAGTATAATAGTGTCCGCCAAAAATATATTTTGTTCTGGGGTGAAATTCAATTGCCAAAATAGCAATACCCTGAATCTGGTGTCCCAGCAGTGGCTGGCAAAGTATAATAGTGTCCGCCAAAACATATATTTTGTTCTGGGGAGAAATTCAATTGCCAAAATAGCAATACCCTGAATCTGGTGTCCCAGCACTGGCTGGCAAAGTATAATAGTGTCCGCCAAAACATATATTTTGTTCTGGGGTGAAATTCAATTGCCAAAAAGCAATACCCTGAATCTGGTGTCCCAGCACTAGCTGGCAAAGTATAATAGGGTCCGCCAAAACATATCTTTTGTTCTGGGGTAAAATTCACTTGCCAAACTAGTAATACCCTGAATCTGGTGTCCCAGCACTGGCTGGCAAAGTATAACAGTGTCCGCCAAAACATATATTTTGTTCTGGGGTGAAATTTAATTGCCAAAATAGCAATACCCTGAATCTGGTGTCCCAGCAGTGGCTGGCAAAGTATAATAGTGTCCGCCAAAAATACATATTTTGTTCTGGGGTGAAATTCAATTGCCAAAATAGCAATACCCTGAATCTGGTGTCCCAGCACTGGCTGGCAAAGTATAATAGTGTCCGCCAAAATATATATTTTGTTCTGGGGTGAAATTCAATTGCCAAAATAGCAATAACCTGAATCTGGTGTCCCAGCAGTGGCTGGCAAGGTATAATAGTGTCCGCCAAAACATATATTTTGTTCTGGGGTGAAATTCAATTCCAAAAATAGCAATACTCTGAATCTGGTGTCCCAGCACTGGCTGGCAAAGTATAATAGTGTCCGCCAAAATATATATTTTGTTCTGGGGTGAAATTCAATTGCCAAAATAGCAATAACCTGAATCTGGTGTCCCAGCAGTGGCTGGCAAGGTATAATAGTGTCCGCCAAAACATATATTTTGTTCTGGGGTGAAATTCAATTCCAAAAATAGCAATACCCTGAATCTGGTGTCCCAGCACTGGCTGGCAAAGTATAATAGTGTCAGCTAAAACATATGTTTTATTCTGGGGTGAAATTCAATTGCCAAAATAGCAATACCCTGAATCTGGTGTCCCAGCACTGGCTGGCAAAGTATAATAGTTTCCGCCAAAACATATATTTTGTTCTGGGGTGAAATTCAATTGCCAAAAAGCAATACCCTGAATCTGGAGTCCCAGCACTGGCTGGCAAAGTATAATAGAGTCCGCCAAAACATATATTTTGTTCTGGGGTAAAATTCACTTGCCAAACTAGTAATACCCTGAATCTGGTGTCCCAGCACTGGCTGGCAAAGTATAACAGTGTCCGCCAAAACATATATATTGTTCTGAGGTGAAATTCAATTGCCAAAATAGCAATACCCTGAATCTGGTGTCCCAGCAGTGGCTGGCAAAGTATAATAGTGTCCGCCAAAACACATATTGTGTTCTGGGATGAAAATTCAATTGCCAAAATAGCAATACCCTGAATCTGGTGTCCCAGCACGGGCTGGCAAAGTATAATAGTGTCTGCCAAAAATATATTTTGTTCTGGGGTGAAATTCAATTGCCAAAATAGCAATACCCTGAATCTGGTGTCCCAGCAGTGGCTGGCAAAGTATAATAGTGTCCGCCAAAACATATATTTTGTTCTGGGGAGAAATTCAATTGCCAAAATAGCAATACCCTGAATCTGGTGTCCCAGCACTGGCTGGCAAAGTATAATAGTGTCCGCCAAAACATATATTTTGTTCTGGGGTGAAATTCAATTGCCAAAAAGCAATACCCTGAATCTGGTGTCCCAGCACTAGCTGGCAAAGTATAATAAGGTCCGCCAAAACATATATTTTGTTCTGGGGTAAAATTCACTTGCCAAACTAGTAATACCCTGAATCTGGTGTCCCAGCACTGGCTGGCAAAGTATAACAGTGTCCGCCAAAACATATATTTTGTTCTGGGGTGAAATTTAATTGCCAAAATAGCAATACCCTGAATCTGGTGTCCCAGCACTGGCTGGCAAAGTATAATAGTGTCCGCCAAAACATATATTTTGTTCTGGGGTGAAATTCAATTGCCAAAATAGCAATACCCTGAATCTGGTGTCCCAGCAGTGGCTGGCAAAGTATAATAGTGTCCGCCAAAAATACATATTTTGTTCTGGGGTGAAATTCAATTGCCAAAAAGCAATACCCTGAATCTGGTGTCCCAGCAGTGGCTGGCAAAGTATAATAGTGTCCGTCAAAAAACATATTTTGTTCTGGGGTGAAATTCAATTGCCAAAATAGCAAAACCCTGAATCTGGTGTCCCAGCACTGGCTGGCAAAGTATAATAGTGTCCGCCAAAATATATATTTTGTTCTGGGGTGAAATTCAATTGCCAAAATAGCAATAACCTGAATCTGGTGTCCCAGCAGTGGCTGGCAAGGAATAATAGTGTCCGCCAAAACATATATTTTGTTCTGGGGTGAAATTCAATTCCAAAAATAGCAATACCCTGAATCTGGTGTCCCAGCACTGGCTGGCAAAGTATAATAGTGTCAGCTAAAACATATGTTTTATTCTGGGGTGAAATTCAATTGCCAAAAAGCAATACCCTGAATCTGGTGTCCCAGCACTGGCTGGCAAAGTATAATAGTTTCCGCCAAAACATATATTTTGTTCTGGGGTAAAATTCACTTTCCAAACTAGTAATACCCTGAATCTGGTGTCCCAGCACTGGCTGGCAAAGTATAACAGTGTCCGCCAAAACATATATTTTGTTCTGGGGTGAAATTCAATTGGCAAAATAGCAATACCCTGAATCTGGTGTCCCAGCAGTGGCTGGCAAAGTATAATAGTGTCCGCCAAAACACATATTGTGTTCTGGGATGAAATTCAATTGCCAAAATAGCAATACCCTGAATCTGGTGTCCCAGCACGGGCTGGCAAAGTATAATAGTGTCCGCCAAAAAATATATTTTGTTCTGGGGTGAAATTCAATTGCCAAAATAGCAATACCCTGAATCTGGTGTCCCAGCAGTGGCTGGCAAAGTATAATAGTGTCCGCCAAAACATATATTTTGTTCTGGGGAGAAATTCAATTGCCAAAATAGCAATACCCTGAATCTGGTGTCCCAGCACTGGCTGGCAAAGTATAATAGTGTCCGCCAAAACATATATTTTGTTCTGGGGTGAAATTCAATTGCCAAAAAGCAATACCCTGAATCTGGTGTCCCAGCACTAGCTGGCAAAGTATAATAGGGTCCGCCAAAACATATCTTTTGTTCTGGGGTAAAATTCACTTGCCAAACTAGTAATACCCTGAATCTGGTGTCCCAGCACTGGCTGGCAAAGTATAACAGTGTCCGCCAAAACATATATTTTGTTCTGGGGTGAAATTTAATTGCCAAAATAGCAATACCCTGAATCTGGTGTCCCAGCAGTGGCTGGCAAAGTATAATAGTGTCCGCCAAAAATACATATTTTGTTCTGGGGTGAAATTCAATTGCCAAAATAGCAATACCCTGAATCTGGTGTCCCAGCAGTGGCTGGCAAAGTATAATAGTGTCCGCCAAAACACATATTGTGTTCTGGGATAAAATTCAATTGCCAAAATAGCAATACCCTGAATCTGGTGTCCCAGCACGTGCTGGCAAAGTATAATAGTGTCTGCCAAAAAATATATTTTGTTCTGGGGTGAAATTCAATTGCCAAAATAGCAATACCCTGAATCTGGTGTCCCAGCAGTGGCTGGCAAAGTATAATAGTGTCCGCCAAAACATATATTTTGTTCTGGGGAGAAATTCAATTGCCAAAATAGCAATACCCTGAATCTGGTGTCCCAGCACTGGCTGGCAAAGTATAATAGTGTCCGCTAAAACATATATTTTGTTCTGGGGTGAAATTCAATTGCCAAAAAGCAATACCCTGAATCTGGTGTCCCAGCACTAGCTGGCAAAGTATAATAAGGTCCGCCAAAACATATATTTTGTTCTGGGGTAAAATTCACTTGCCAAACTAGTAATACCCTGAATCTGGTGTCCCAGCACTGGCTGGCAAAGTATAACAGTGTCCGCCAAAACATATATTTTGTTCTGGGGTGAAATTTAATTGCCAAAATAGCAATACCCTGAATCTGGTGTCCCAGCACTGGCTGGCAAAGTATAATAGTGTCCACCAAAACATATATTTTGTTCTGGGGTGAAATTCAATTGCCAAAATAGCAATACCCTGAATCTGGTGTCCCAGCAGTGGCTGGCAAAGTATAATAGTGTCCGCCAAAATACATATTTTGTTCTGGGGTGAAATTCAATTGCCAAAATAGCAATACCCTGAATCTGGTGTCCCAGCAGTGGCTGGCAAAGTATAATAGTGTCCGCCAAAACATATATTTTGTTCTGGGGTGAAATTCAATTGCCAAAATAGCAAAACCCTGAATCTGGTGTCCCAGCACTGGCTGGCAAAGTATAATAGTGTCCGCCAAAATATATATTTTGTTCTGGGGTGAAATTCAATTGCCAAAATAGCAATAACCTGAATCTGGTGTCCCAGCAGTGGCTGGCAAGGTATAATAGTGTCCGCCAAAACATATATTTTGTTCTGGGGTGAAATTCAATTCCAAAATAGCAATACCCTGAATCTGGTGTCCCAGCACTGGCTGGCAAAGTATAATAGTGTCAGCTAAAACATATGTTTTGTTCTGGGGTGAAATTCAATTGCCAAAAAAGCAATACCCTGAATCTGGTGTCCCAGCACTGGCTGGCAAAGTATAATAGTTTCCGCCAAAACATATATTTTGTTCTGGGGTAAAATTCACTTTCCAAACTAGTAATACCCTGAATCTGGTGTCCCAGCACTGGCTGGCAAAGTATAACAGTGTCCGCCAAAACATATATTTTGTTCTGGGGTGAAATTCAATTGGCAAAATAGCAATACCCTGAATCTGGTGTCCCAGCAGTGGCTGGCAAAGTATAATAGTGTCCGCCAAAACACATATTGTGTTCTGGGATGAAATTCAATTGCCAAAATAGCAATACCCTGAATCTGGTGTCCCAGCACGGGCTGGCAAAGTATAATAGTGTCCGCCAAAAATATATTTTGTTCTGGGGTGAAATTCAATTGCCAAAATAGCAATACCCTGAATCTGGTGTCCCAGCAGTGGCTGGCAAAGTATAATAGTGTCCGCCAAAACATATATTTTGTTCTGGGGAGAAATTCAATTGCCAAAATAGCAATACCCTGAATCTGGTGTCCCAGCACTGGCTGGCAAAGTATAATAGTGTCCGCCAAAACATATATTTTGTTCTGGGGTGAAATTCAATTGCCAAAAAAGCAATACCCTGAATCTGGTGTCCCAGCACTAGCTGGCAAAGTATAATAGGGTCCGCCAAAACATATCTTTTGTTCTGGGGTAAAATTCACTTGCCAAACTAGTAATACCCTGAATCTGGTGTCCCAGCACTGGCTGGCAAAGTATAACAGTGTCCGCCAAAACATATATTTTGTTCTGGGGTGAAATTTAATTGCCAAAATAGCAATACCCTGAATCTGGTGTCCCAGCAGTGGCTGGCAAAGTATAATAGTGTCCGCCAAAAATACATATTTTGTTCTGGGGTGAAATTCAATTGCCAAAATAGCAATACCCTGAATCTGGTGTCCCAGCACTGGCTGGCAAAGTATAATAGTGTCCGCCAAAATATATATTTTGTTCTGGGGTGAAATTCAATTGCCAAAATAGCAATAACCTGAATCTGGTGTCCCAGCAGTGGCTGGCAAGGTATAATAGTGTCCGCCAAAACATATATTTTGTTCTGGGGTGAAATTCAATTCCAAAAATAGCAATACCCTGAATCTGGTGTCCCAGCACTGGCTGGCAAAGTATAATAGTGTCCGCCAAAATATATATTTTGTTCTGGGGTGAAATTCAATTGCCAAAATAGCAATAACCTGAATCTGGTGTCCCAGCAGTGGCTGGCAAGGTATAATAGTGTCCGCCAAAACATATATTTTGTTCTGGGGTGAAATTCAATTCCAAAAATAGCAATACCCTGAATCTGGTGTCCCAGCACTGGCTGGCAAAGTATAATAGTGTCAGCTAAAACATATGTTTTATTCTGGGGTGAAATTCAATTGCCAAAATAGCAATACCCTGAATCTGGTGTCCCAGCACTGGCTGGCAAAGTATAATAGTGTCCGCCAAAACATATATTTTGTTCTGGGGTGAAATTCAATTGCCAAAAAGCAATACCCTGAATCTGGAGTCCCAGCACTGGCTGGCAAAGTATAATAGAGTCCGCCAAAACATATATTTTGTTCTGGGGTAAAATTCACTTGCCAAACTAGTAATACCCTGAATCTGGTGTCCCAGCACTGGCTGGCAAAGTATAACAGTGTCCGCCAAAACATATATTTTGTTCTGGGGTGAAATTCAATTGCCAAAATAGCAATACCCTGAATCTGGTGTCCCAGCAGTGGCTGGCAAAGTATAATAGTGTCCGCCAAAACACATATTGTGTTCTGGGATGAAATTCAATTGCCAAAATAGCAATACCCTGAATCTGGTGTCCCAGCACGGGCTGGCAAAGTATAATAGTGTCCGCCAAAAATATATTTTGTTCTGGGGTGAAATTCAATTGCCAAAATAGCAATACCCTGAATCTGGTGTCCCAGCAGTGGCTGGCAAAGTATAATAGTGTCCGCCAAAACATATATTTTGTTCTGGGGAGAAATTCAATTGCCAAAATAGCAATACCCTGAATCTGGTGTCCCAGCACTGGCTGGCAAAGTATAATAGTGTCCGCCAAAACATATATTTTGTTCTGGGGTGAAATTCAATTGCCAAAATAGCAATACCCTGAATCTGGTGTCCCAGCACTAGCTGGCAAAGTATAATAGGGTCCGCCAAAACATATATTTTGTTCTGGGGTAAAATTCACTTGCCAAACTAGTAATACCCTGAATCTGGTGTCCCAGCACTGGCTGGCAAAGTATAACAGTGTCCGCCAAAACATATATTTTGTTCTGGGGTGAAATTTAATTGCCAAAATAGCAATACCCTGAATCTGGTGTCCCAGCACTGGCTGGCAAAGTATAATAGTGTCCGCCAAAACATATATTTTGTTCTGGGGTGAAATTCAATTGCCAAAATAGCAATACCCTGAATCTGGTGTCCCAGCAGTGGCTGGCAAAGTATAATAGTGTCCGCCAAAATATATATTTTGTTCTGGGGTGAAATTCAATTGCCAAAATAGCAATACCCTGAATCTGGTGTCCCAGCAGTGGCTGGCAAAGTATAATAGTGTCCGTCAAAAACATATATTTTGTTCTGGGGTGAAATTCAATTGCCAAAATAGCAAAACCCTGAATCTGGTGTCCCAGCACTGGCTGGCAAAGTATAATAGTGTCCGCCAAAATATATATTTTGTTCTGGGGTGAAATTCAATTGCCAAAATAGCAATAACCTGAATCTGGTGTCCCAGCAGTGGCTGGCAAGGTATAATAGTGTCCGCCAAAACATATATTTTGTTCTGGGGTGAAATTCAATTCCAAAAATAGCAATACCCTGAATCTGGTGTCCCAGCACTGGCTGGCAAAGTATAATAGTGTCCGACAAAACATATATTTTGTTCTGGGGAGAAATTCAATTGCCAAAATAGCAATACCCTGAATCTGGTGTCCCAGCACTGGCTGGCAAAGTATAATAGTGTCCGCCAAAACATATATTTTGTTCTGGGGTGAAATTCAATTGCCAAAAAGCAATACCCTGAATCTGGTGTCCCAGCAGTGGCTGGCAAAGTATAATAGGGTCCGCCAAAACATATATTTTGTTCTGGGGTAAAATTCACTTTCCAAACTAGTAATACCCTGAATCTGGTGTCCCAGCACTGGCTGGCAAAGTATAACAGTGTCCGCCAAAACATATATTTTGTTCTGGGGTGAAATTCAATTGGCAAAATAGCAATACCCTGAATCTGGTGTCCCAGCAGTGGCTGGCAAAGTATAATAGTGTCCGCCAAAACACATATTGTGTTCTGGGATGAAATTCAATTGCCAAAATAGCAATACCCTGAATCTGGTGTCCCAGCACGGGCTGGCAAAGTATAATAGTGTCCGCCAAAAATATATTTTGTTCTGGGGTGAAATTCAATTGCCAAAATAGCAATACCCTGAATCTGGTGTCCCAGCAGTGGCTGGCAAAGTATAATAGTGTCCGCCAAAACATATATTTTGTTCTGGGGAGAAATTCAATTGCCAAAATAGCAATACCCTGAATCTGGTGTCCCAGCACTGGCTGGCAAAGTATAATAGTGTCCGCCAAAACATATATTTTGTTCTGGGGTGAAATTCAATTGCCAAAAAGCAATACCCTGAATCTGGTGTCCCAGCACTAGCTGGCAAAGTATAATAGGGTCCGCCAAAACATATCTTTTGTTCTGGGGTAAAATTCACTTGCCAAACTAGTAATACCCTGAATCTGGTGTCCCAGCACTGGCTGGCAAAGTATAACAGTGTCCGCCAAAACATATATTTTGTTCTGGGGTGAAATTTAATTGCCAAAATAGCAATACCCTGAATCTGGTGTCCCAGCAGTGGCTGGCAAAGTATAATAGTGTCCGCCAAAAATACATATTTTGTTCTGGGGTGAAATTCAATTGCCAAAATAGCAATACCCTGAATCTGGTGTCCCAGCACTGGCTGGCAAAGTATAATAGTGTCCGCCAAAATATATATTTTGTTCTGGGGTGAAATTCAATTGCCAAAATAGCAATAACCTGAATCTGGTGTCCCAGCAGTGGCTGGCAAGGTATAATAGTGTCCGCCAAAACATATATTTTGTTCTGGGGTGAAATTCAATTCCAAAAATAGCAATACTCTGAATCTGGTGTCCCAGCACTGGCTGGCAAAGTATAATAGTGTCCGCCAAAATATATATTTTGTTCTGGGGTGAAATTCAATTGCCAAAATAGCAATAACCTGAATCTGGTGTCCCAGCAGTGGCTGGCAAGGTATAATAGTGTCCGCCAAAACATATATTTTGTTCTGGGGTGAAATTCAATTCCAAAAATAGCAATACCCTGAATCTGGTGTCCCAGCACTGGCTGGCAAAGTATAATAGTGTCAGCTAAAACATATGTTTTATTCTGGGGTGAAATTCAATTGCCAAAATAGCAATACCCTGAATCTGGTGTCCCAGCACTGGCTGGCAAAGTATAATAGTTTCCGCCAAAACATATATTTTGTTCTGGGGTGAAATTCAATTGCCAAAAAGCAATACCCTGAATCTGGAGTCCCAGCACTGGCTGGCAAAGTATAATAGAGTCCGCCAAAACATATATTTTGTTCTGGGGTAAAATTCACTTGCCAAACTAGTAATACCCTGAATCTGGTGTCCCAGCACTGGCTGGCAAAGTATAACAGTGTCCGCCAAAACATATATTTTGTTCTGAGGTGAAATTCAATTGCCAAAATAGCAATACCCTGAATCTGGTGTCCCAGCAGTGGCTGGCAAAGTATAATAGTGTCCGCCAAAACACATATTGTGTTCTGGGATAAAATTCAATTGCCAAAATAGCAATACCCTGAATCTGGTGTCCCAGCACGGGCTGGCAAAGTATAATAGTGTCTGCCAAAAATATATTTTGTTCTGGGGTGAAATTCAATTGCCAAAATAGCAATACCCTGAATCTGGTGTCCCAGCAGTGGCTGGCAAAGTATAATAGTGTCCGCCAAAACATATATTTTGTTCTGGGAGAAATTCAATTGCCAAAATAGCAATACCCTGAATCTGGTGTCCCAGCACTGGCTGGCAAAGTATAATAGTGTCCGCCAAAACATATATTTTGTTCTGGGGTGAAATTCAATTGCCAAAAAGCAATACCCTGAATCTGGTGTCCCAGCACTAGCTGGCAAAGTATAATAAGGTCCGCCAAAACATATATTTTGTTCTGGGGTAAAATTCACTTGCCAAACTAGTAATACCCTGAATCTGGTGTCCCAGCACTGGCTGGCAAAGTATAACAGTGTCCGCCAAAACATATATTTTGTTCTGGGGTGAAATTTAATTGCCAAAATAGCAATACCCTGAATCTGGTGTCCCAGCACTGGCTGGCAAAGTATAATAGTGTCCGCCAAAACATATATTTTGTTCTGGGGTGAAATTCAATTGCCAAAATAGCAATACCCTGAATCTGGTGTCCCAGCAGTGGCTGGCAAAGTATAATAGTGTCCGCCAAAATACATATTTTGTTCTGGGGTGAAATTCAATTGCCAAAATAGCAATACCCTGAATCTGGTGTCCCAGCAGTGGCTGGCAAAGTATAATAGTGTCCGTCAAAAATACATATTTTGTTCTGGGGTGAAATTCAATTGCCAAAATAGCAAAACCCTGAATCTGGTGTCCCAGCACTGGCTGGCAAAGTATAATAGTGTCCGCCAAAATATATATTTTGTTCTGGGGTGAAATTCAATTGCCAAAATAGCAATAACCTGAATCTGGTGTCCCAGCAGTGGCTGGCAAGGTATAATAGTGTCCGCCAAAACATATATTTTGTTCTGGGGTGAAATTCAATTCCAAAATAGCAATACCCTGAATCTGGTGTCCCAGCACTGGCTGGCAAAGTATAATAGTGTCCGCCAAAACATATATTTTGTTCTGGGGTGAAATTCAATTGCCAAAATAGCAATACCCTGAATCTGGTGTCCCAGCACTGGCTGGCAAAGTATAATAGTGTCCGCCAAAACATATATTTTGTTCTGGGGTGAAATTCAATTGCCAAAATAGCAATACCCTGAATCTGGTGTCCCAGCACTGGCTGGCAAAGTATAATAGTGTCCGACAAAACATATATTTTGTTCTGGGGTGAAATTCAATTGCCAAAATAGCAATACCCTGAATCTGGTGTCCCAGCACTGGCTGGCAAAGTATAATAGTGTCCGCCAAAACATATATTTTGTTCTGGGGTGAAATTCAATTGCCAAAAAGCAATACCCTGAATCTGGTGTCCCAGCAGTGGCTGGCAAAGTATAATAGGGTCCGCCAAAACATATATTTTGTTCTGGGGTAAAATTCACTTTCCAAACTAGTAATACCCTGAATCTGGTGTCCCAGCACTGGCTGGCAAAGTATAACAGTGTCCGCCAAAACATATATTTTGTTCTGGGGTGAAATTCAATTGGCAAAATAGCAATACCCTGAATCTGGTGTCCCAGCAGTGGCTGGCAAAGTATAATAGTGTCCGCCAAAACACATATTGTGTTCTGGGATGAAATTCAATTGCCAAAATAGCAATACCCTGAATCTGGTGTCCCAGCACGGGCTGGCAAAGTATAATAGTGTCCGCCAAAATATATATTTTGTTCTGGGGTGAAATTCAATTGCCAAAATAGCAATACCCTGAATCTGGTGTCCCAGCAGTGGCTGGCAAAGTATAATAGTGTCCGCCAAAACATATATTTTGTTCTGGGGAGAAATTCAATTGCCAAAATAGCAATACCCTGAATCTGGTGTCCCAGCACTGGCTGGCAAAGTATAATAGTGTCCGCCAAAACATATATTTTGTTCTGGGGTGAAATTCAATTGCCAAAAAGCAATACCCTGAATCTGGTGTCCCAGCACTAGCTGGCAAAGTATAATAGGGTCCGCCAAAACATATCTTTTGTTCTGGGGTAAAATTCACTTGCCAAACTAGTAATACCCTGAATCTGGTGTCCCAGCACTGGCTGGCAAAGTATAACAGTGTCCGCCAAAACATATATTTTGTTCTGGGGTGAAATTCAATTGCCAAAATAGCAATACCCTGAATCTGGTGTCCCAGCAGTGGCTGGCAAAGTATAATAGTGTCCGCCAAAAATACATATTTTGTTCTGGGGTGAAATTCAATTGCCAAAATAGCAATACCCTGAATCTGGTGTCCCAGCACTGGCTGGCAAAGTATAATAGTGTCCGCCAAAACATATATTTTGTTCTGGGGTGAAATTCAATTGCCAAAATAGCAATAACCTGAATCTGGTGTCCCAGCAGTGGCTGGCAAAGTATAATAGTGTCCGCCAAAACATATATTTTGTTCTGGGGTGAAATTCAATTCCAAAATAGCAATACTCTGAATCTGGTGTCCCAGCACTGGCTGGCAAAGTATAATAGTGTCCGCCAAAACATATATTTTGTTCTGGGGTGAAATTCAATTGCCAAAATAGCAATATCCTGAATCTGGTGTCCCAGCAGTGGCTGGCAAAGTATAATAGTGTCCGCCAAAACATATATTTTGTTCTGGGGTGAAATTCAATTGCCAAAAATAGCAATACCCTGAATCTGGTGTCCCAGCACTGGCTGGCAAAGTATAATAGTGTCAGCTAAAACATATGTTTTGTTCTGGGGTGAAATTCAATTGCCAAAATAGCAATACCCTGAATCTGGTGTCCCAGCACTGGCTGGCAAAGTATAATAGTGTCCGCCAAAACATATATTTTGTTCTGGGGTGAAATTCAATTGCCAAAAAGCAATACCCTGAATCTGGTGTCCCAGCAGTGGCTGGCAAAGTATAATAGGGTCCGCCAAAACATATATTTTGTTCTGGGGTAAAATTCACTTTCCAAACTAGTAATACCCTGAATCTGGTGTCCCAGCACTGGCTGGCAAAGTATAACAGTGTCCGCCAAAACATATATTTTGTTCTGGGGTGAAATTCAATTGGCAAAATAGCAATATCCTGAATCTGGTGTCCTAGCAGTGGCTGGCAAAGTATAATAGTGTCCGCCAAAACACATATTGTGTTCTGGGATAAAATTCAATTGCCAAAATAGCAATACCCTGAATCTGGTGTCCCAGCATGGGCTGGCAAAGTATAATAGTGTCCGCCAAAAAATATATTTTGTTCTGGGGTGAAATTCAATTGCCAAAATAGAAATACCCTGAATCTGGTGTCCCAGCAGTGTCTGGCAAAGTATAATAGTGTCCGCCAAAACATATATTTTGTTCTGGGGAGAAATTCAATTGCCAAAATAGCAATACCCTGAATCTGGTGTCCCAGCACTAGCTGGCAAAGTATAATAGTGTCCGACAAAACATATATTTTGTTCTGGGGGGAAATTCAATTGCCAAAAAAGCAATACCCTGAATCTGGTGTCCCAGCACTAGCTGGCAAAGTATAATAGGGTCCGCCAAAACATATCTTTTGTTCTGTGGCAAAATTCACTTGCCAAACTATTAATACCCTGAATCTGGTGTCCCAGCACTGGCTGGCAAAGTATAACAGTGTCCGCCAAAACATATATTTTGTTCTGGGGTGAAATTTAATTGCCAAAATAGCAATACCCTGAATCTGGTGTCCCAGCAGTGGCTGGCAAAGTATAATAGTGTCCGCCAAAAATACATATTTTGTTCTGGGGTGAAATTCAATTGCCAAAATAGCAATACCCTGAATCTGGTGTCCCAGCACTGGCTGGCAAAGTATAATAGTGTCCGCCAAAATATATATTTTGTTCTGGGGTGAAATTCAATTGCCAAAATAGCAATAACCTGAATCTGGTGTCCCAGCAGTGGCTGGCAAGGTATAATAGTGTCCGCCAAAACATATATTTTGTTCTGGGGTGAAATTCAATTCCAAAAATAGCAATACCCTGAATCTGGTGCCCCAGCACTGGCTGGCAAAGTATAATAGTGTCCGCCAAAATATATATTTTGTTCTGGGGTGAAATTCAATTGCCAAAATAGCAATAACCTGAATCTGGTGTCCCAGCAGTGGCTGGCAAGGTATAATAGTGTCCGCCAAAACATATATTTTGTTCTGGGGTGAAATTCAATTCCAAAAATAGCAATACCCTGAATCTGGTGTCCCAGCACTGGCTGGCAAAGTAAAATAGTGTCAGCTAAAACATATGTTTTATTCTGGGGTGAAATTCAATTGCCAAAATAGCAATACCCTGAATCTGGTGTCCCAGCACTGGCTGGCAAAGTATAATAGTTTCCGCCAAAACATATATTTTGTTCTGGGGTGAAATTCAATTGCCAAAAAAGCAATACCCTGAATCTGGAGTCCCAGCACTGTCTGGCAAAGTATAATAGAGTCCGCCAAAACATATATTTTGTTCTGGGGTAAAATTCACTTGCCAAACTAGTAATACCCTGAATCTGGTGTCCCAGCACTGGCTGGCAAAGTATAACAGTGTCCGCCAAAACATATATATTGTTCTGAGGTGAAATTCAATTGCCAAAATAGCAATACCCTGAATCTGGTGTCCCAGCAGTGGCTGGCAAAGTATAATAGTGTCCAACAAAACATATATTTTGTTCTGGGGAGAAAATCAATTGCCAAAATAACAATACCCTGAATCTGGTGTCCCAGCACTGGCTGGCAAAGTATAATAGTGTCCGCCAAAACATATATTTTTTTCTGGGGTGAAATTCAATTGCCAAAAAAGCAATACCCTGAATCTGGTGTCTCAGCAGTGGCTGGCAAAGTATAATAGGGTCCGCCAAAACATATATTTTGTTCTGGGGTAAAATTCACTTTCCAAACTAGTAATACCCTGAATCTGGTGTCCCAGCACTGGCTGGCAAAGTATAACAGTGTCCGCCAAAACATATATTTTGTTCTGGGGTGAAATTCATTTGGCAAAATAGCAATACCCTGAATCTGGTGTCCCAGCAGTGGCTGGCAAAGTATAATAGTGTCCGCCAAAACACATATTGTGTTCTGGGATAAAATTCAATTGCCAAAATAGCAATACCCTGAATCTGGTGTCCCAGCACGGGCTAGCAAAGTATAATAGTGTCCGCCAAAAAATATATTTTGTTCTGGGGTGAAATTCAATTGCCAAAATAGCAATACCCTGAATCTGGTGTCCCAGCACTGGCTGGCAAAGTATAATAGTGTCCAACAAAACATATATTTTGCTCTGGGGAGAAATTCAATTGCCAAAATAGCAATACCCTGAATCTGGTGTCCCAGCACTGGCTGGCAAAGTATAATAGTGTCCGCCAAAACATATATTTTGTTCTGGGGTGAAATTCAATTGCCAAAAAGCAATACCCTGAATCTGGTGTCCCAGCACTAGCTGGCAAAGTATAATAGTGTCCGCCAAAACATATCTTTTGTTCTGGGGTAAAATTCACTTGCCAAACTAGTAATACCCTGAATCTGGTGTCCCAGCACTGGCTGGCAAAGTATAACAGTGTCCGCCAAAACATATATTTTGTTCTGGGGTGAAATTTAATTGCCAAAATAGCAATACCCTGAATCTGGTGTCCCAGCAGTGGCTGGCAAAGTATAAAAGTGTCCGCCAAAAATACATATTTTGTTCTGGGGTGAAATTCAATTGCCAAAATAGCAATACCCTGAATCTGGTGTCCCAGCACTGGCTGACAAAGTATAATAGTGTCCGCCAAAATATATATTTTGTTCTGGGGTGAAATTCAATTGCCAAAATAGCAATAACCTGAATCTGGTGTCCCAGCAGTGGCTGGCAAGGTATAATAGTGTCCGCCAAAACATATATTTTGTTCTGGGGAGAAATTCAATTGCCAAAAAAGCAATACCCTGAATCTGGTGTCCCAGCACTGGCTGGCAAAGTATAATAGTGTCCGCCAAAACATATATTTTGTTCTGGGGTGAAATTCAATTGCCAAAAAAGCAATACCCTGAATCTGGTGTCCCAGCACTAGCTGGCAAAGTATAATAGGGTCCGCCAAAACATATCTTTTGTTCTGGGGTAAAATTCACTTGCCAAACTAGTAATACCCTGAATCTGGTGTCCCAGCACTGGCTGGCAAAGTATAACAGTGTCCGCCAAAACATATATTTTGTTCTGGGGTGAAATTTAATTGCCAAAATAGCAATACCCTGAATCTGGTGTCCCAGCAGTGGCTGGCAAAGTATAATAGTGTCCGCCAAAAATACATATTTTGTTCTGGGGTGAAATTCAATTGCCAAAATAGCAATACCCTGAATCTGGTGTCCCAGCACTGGCTGGCAAAGTATAATAGTGTCCGCCAAAATATATATTTTGTTCTGAGGTGAAATTCAATTGCCAAAATAGCAATAACCTGAATCTGGTGTCCCAGCAGTGGCTGGCAAGGTATAATAGTGTCCGCCAAAACATATATTTTGTTCTGGGGTGAAATTCAATTCCAAAAATAGCAATACCCTGAATCTGGTGTCCCAGCACGGGCTGGCAAAGTATAATAGTGTCCGCCAAAATATATATTTTGTTCTGGGGTGAAATTCAATTGCCAAAATAGCAATAACCTGAATCTGGTGTCCCAGCAGTGGCTGGCATTGTATAATAGTGTCCGCCAAAACATATATTTTGTTCTGGGGTGAAATTCAATTCCAAAAATAGCAATACCCTGAATCTGGTGTCCCAGCACTGGCTGGCAAAATATAATAGTGTCAGCTAAAACATTTGTTTTAATCTGGGGTGAAATTCAATTGCCAAAATAGCAATACCCTGAATCTGGTGTCCCAGCACTGGCTGGCAAAGTATAATAGTGTCCGCCAAAAAATATATTTTGTTCTGGGGTGAAATTCAATTGGCAAAATAGCAATATCCTGAATCTGGTGTCCCAGCAGTGGCTGGCAAAGTATAATAGTGTCCGCCAAAACATATATTTTGTTCTGGGGTGAAATTCAATTCCAAAAATAGCAATACCCTGAATCTGGTGTCCCAGCACTGGCTGGCAAAGTATAATAGTGTCCGACTAAAACATATGTTTTATTCTGGGGTGAAATTCAATTGCCAAAATAGCAATACCCTGAATCTGGTGTCCCAGCACTGGCTGGCAAAGTATAATAGTGTCCGCCAAAACATATATTGTGTTCTGGGGTGAAATTCAATTGCCAAAATAGCAATACCCTGAATCTGGTGTCCCAGCACGTGGCTGGCAAAGTATAATAGTGTCCGCCAAAACACATATTGTGTTCTGGGGTGAAATTCAATTGCCAAAATAGCAATACCCTGAATCTGGTGTCCCAGCACTGGCTGGCAAAGTATAATAGTGTTCGCTAAAACATATGTTTTGTTCTGGGGTGAAATTCAATTGCCAAAATAGCAATACCCTGAATCTGGTGTCCCAGCACTGGCTGGCAAAGTATAATAGTTTCCGCCAAAACACATATTGTGTTCTGGGGTGAAATTCAATTGCCAAAATAGCAATACCCTGAATCTGGTGTCCCAGCACGGGCTGGCAAAGTATAATAGTGTACGCCAAAACAAATATTGTGTTCTGGGGTGAAATTCAATTGCCAAAATAGCAATACCCTGAATCTGGTGTCCCAGCACTGGCTGGCAAAGTATAATAGTGTCCGCCAAAAAATATATTTTGTTCTGGGGTGAAATTCAATTGCCAAAATAGCAATACCCTGAATCTGGTGTCCCAGCAGTGGCTGGCAAAGTATAATAGTGTCCGACAAAACATATATTTTGTTCTGGGGAGAAATTCAATTGCCAAAATAGCAATACCCTGAATCTGGTGTCCCAGCACTGGCTGGCAAAGTATAATAGTGTCCGCCAAAACATATATTTTGTTCTGGGGTGAAATTCAATTGCCAAAAAGCAATACCCTGAATCTGGTGTCCCAGCAGTGGCTGGCAAAGTATAATAGTGTCCGCCAAAACTAATATTTTGTTCTGGGGTGAAATTCAATTGCCAAAAGAGCAATACCCTGAATCTGGTGTCCCAGCACGGGCTGGCAAAGTATAATAGTGTCCGCCAAAAATATATTTTGTTCTGGGTGAAATTCAATTGCCAAAATAGCAATACTCTGAATCTGGTGTCCCAGCAGTGGCTGGCAAAGTATAATAGTGTCCGCCAAAACATATATTTTGTTCTGGGGAGAAATTCAATTGCCAAAATAGCAATACCCTGAATCTGGTGTCCCAGCACTGGCTGGCAAAGTATAATAGTGTCCGCCAAAACATATATTTTGTTCTGGGGTGAAATTCAATTGCCAAAAAAGCAATACCCTGAATCTGGTGTCCCAGCACTAGCTGGCAAAGTATAATAGGGTCCGCCAAAACATATCTTTTGTTCTGGGGTAAAATTCACTTGCCAAACTAGTAATACCCTGAATCTGTTGTCCCAGCACTGGCTGGCAAAGTATAACAGTGTCCGACAAAACATATATTTTGTTCTGGTGTGAAATTCAATTGCCAAAATAGCAATACCTTGAATCTGGTGTCCCAGCAGTGGCTGGCAAAGTATAATAGTGTCCGCACAAAAATATATTTTGTTCTGGGGTTAAATTCAATTGCCAAAATAGCAATACCCTGAATCTGGTGTCCCAGCACTGGCTGGCAAAGTATAATAGTGTCCGCCAAAACATATATTTTGTTCTGGGGTGAAATTCAATTGCCAAAATAGCAATACCCTGAATCTGGTGTCCCAGCACTGGCTGGCAAAGTATAATAGTGTCCGCTAAAACATATGTTTTGTTCTGGGGTGAAATTCAATTGCCAAAATAGCAATACCCTGAATCTGGTGTCCCAGCACTGGCTGGCAAAGTATAATAGTTTCCGCCAAAACACATATTGTGTTCTGGGGTGAAATTCAATTGCCAAAATAGCAATACCCTGAATCTGGTGTCCCATCACGGGCTGGCAAAGTATAATGGTGTCCGCCAAAACACATATTGTGTTCTGGGGTGAAATTCAATTGCCAAAATAGCAATACCCTGAATCTGGTGTCCCAGCACTGGCTGGCAAAGTATAATAGTGTCAGCTAAAACATATGTTTTATTCTGGGGTGAAATTCAATTGCCAAAATAGCAATACCCTGAATCTGGTGTCCCAGCACTGGCTGGCAAAGTATAATAGTTTCCGCCAAAACATATATTTTGTTCTGGGGTGAAATTCAATTGCCAAAAAAGCAATACCCTGAATCTGGTATCCCAGCACTGGCTGGCAAAGTAAAATAGAGTCCGCCAAAACATATATTTTGTTCTGGGGTAAAATTCACTTGCCAAACTAGAAATACCCTGAATCTGGTGTCCCAGCACTGGCTGGCAAAGTATAACAGTGTCCGCCAAAACATATATATTGTTCTGAGGTGAAATTCAATTGCCAAAATAGCAATACCCTGAATCTGGTGTCCCAGCAGTGGCTGGCAAAGTATAATAGTGTCCGCTAAAACATATATTTTGTTCTGGGGTGAAATTCAATTCCAAAAATAGCAATACCCTGAATCTGGTGTCCCAGCACGGGCTGGCAAAGTATAATAGTGTCCGCCAAAACACATATTGTGTTCTGGGGTGAAATTCAATTGCCAAAATAGCAATACCCTGAATCTGGTGTCCCAGCAGTGGCTGGCAAAGTATAATAGTGTCCGACAAAACATATATTTTGTTCTGGGGAGAAATTCAATTGCCAAAATAGCAATACCCTGAATCTGGTGTCCCAGCACTGGCTGGCAAAGTATAATAGTGTCCGCCAAAACATATATTTTGTTCTGGGGTGAAATTCAATTCCAAAAATAGCAATACCCTGAATCTGGTGTCCCAGCACTGGCTGGCAAAGTATAATAGTGTCCGCTAAAACATATGTTTTATTCTGGGGTGAAATTCAATTGCCAAAATAGCAATACCCTGAATCTGGTGTCCCAGCACTGGCTGGCAAAGTATAATAGTTTCCGCCAAAACACATATTGTGTTCTGGGGTGAAATTCAATTGCCAAAATAGCAATACCCTGAATCTGGTGTCCCATCACGGGCTGGCAAAGTATAATAGTGTCCGCCAAAACACATATTGTGTTCTGGGGTGAAATTCAATTGCCAAAATAGCAATACCCTGAATCTGGTGTCCCAGCACTGGCTGGCAAAGTATAATAGTGTCCGACAAAACATATATTTTGTTCTGGGGAGAAATTCAATTGCCAAAATAGCAATACCCTGAATCTGGTGTCCCAGCACTGGCTGGCAAAGTATAATAGTGTCCGCCAAAACATATATTTTGTTCTGGGGTGAAATTCAATTGCCAAAAAAGCAATACCCTGAATCTGGTGTCCCAGCAGTGGCTGGCAAAGTATAATAGTGTCCGCCAAAACTAATATTTTGTTCTGGGGTGAAATTCAATTGCCAAAAGAGCAATACCCTGAATCTGGTGTCCCAGCACGGGCTGGCAAAGTATAATAGTGTCCGCCAAAAAATATATTTTGTTCTGGGGTGAAATTCAATTGCCAAAATAGCAATACTCTGAATCTGGTGTCCCAGCAGTGGCTGGCAAAGTATAATAGTGTCCGCCAAAACATATATTTTGTTCTGGGGAGAAATTCAATTGCCAAAATAGCAATACCCTGAATCTGGTGTCCCAGCACTGGCTGGCAAAGTATAATAGTGTCCGCCAAAACATATATTTTGTTCTGGGGTGAAATTCAATTGCCAAAAAAGCAATACCCTGAATCTGGTGTCCCAGCACTAGCTGGCAAAGTATAATAGGGTCCACCAAAACATATCTTTTGTTCTGGGGTAAAATTCACTTGCCATACTAGTAATAACCTGAATCTGGTGTCCCAGCACTGGCTGGCAAAGTATAACAGTGTCCTCCAAAACATATATTTTGTTCTGGGGTGAAATTTAATTGCCAAAATAGCAATACCCTGAATCTGGTGTCCCAGCAGTGGCTGGCAAAGTATAATAGTGTCCGCCAAAACATATATTTTGTTCTGGGGTGAAATTCAATTGCCAAAATGCCAATACCCTGAATCTGGTGTCCCAGCAGTGGCTGGCAAAGTATAATAGTATCCACCAAAACATATATTTTGTTCTTTGGTCAAATTCAACTGCCAAAATAGCAATACCCTGAATCTGGTGTCCCAGCACAGGCTGGCAAAGTATAATAGCGTCCGCCAAAACATATATTTTGTTCTGGGGTGAAATTCAATTGCCAATATAGCTATACCCTGAATCTGGTTTTCCAGCTGTTGCAGGCCAAGTGTTAATCTGTCCGTAAAAGGGTATATTACACTCAAGGTGTATATACAAGTGCTCAGAGGGTCATCCTCAATAACTTCACACGCTACCGTGCATCTCCCATTGTATTTCTGTCCGTTAAAGGGTATATTACACAAAGTGTTAAAATACAATTGATGAAGGAATAATCCTACATATTTTTTCACACGCTACTGTGCATCTCCAAGTGTAAATCTGTCCATAAAAGGAGACCTTTCATCCAGGGCCTAAATACTAGCCCTAAAAGAAATATTCCCCTAAATCAGTGGTTACTGCTGTGCCTGGATTAGTGTAATACGCTACCTAAATAAATAGGCAGATAGTGTTAGGTGCCTGTAAAAAAAGGCCTGATTTTGAAATCAATACATTGGGAAAAATATTATTTTTCTTATTGTGGTGCTTGGTGAGCGGTAACAATGAGGAAAACATCTAGTAAGGGACGCGGACGCGGTCGTGGTGGTGTTTGTGGACCCTCTGGTGCTGGGAGAGGACGTGGCCATTCTGCCAAAGCCACACGTCCTAGTGAAAAACAAACCTTGGAGAGAAAGCGTAATATCCCAGCTAGCCACTCTCGAGCCCTGGGCCTGAATGACAGCATTTCTAAACTCCTAGACTTTGAAATGCTGTCATTCAGGCTTATGGACACAGACAGCTTCAAACAGCTGATGGCCATGGCTGTCCCACAGTATGTTGTTCCCAGCCGCCACTACTTCTCCAAGACAGCTGTGCCTTCCCTGCACAACCAAGTATCCGATAAAATCAAGTGTGCACTGCGCAACGCCATCTGTGGCAAGGTCCACATAACCACAGATACGTGGACCAGTAAGCATGGCCAGGGACGCTATATCTTCCTAACTGCACACTGGGTAAATATAGTGGCGGCTGGGCCCCAGGCGGAGAGTTCCATGGTGCACGTCCTTCCGCCGCCAAGGATCGCAGGGCATCATTCTTTGCCTCCTGTAGCCTCCTCCTCCTACTCGGCTTCCTCCTCCTCTGCTTCCACCAGCTCATCCAGTCAGCCACACACCTTCACCACCAACTTCAGCACAGCCCGGGGAGTTGTAGCAGGGTATTGAACAACAGACCGACGAGTGGTTTCTGACGGTGGGCCTCAAGCCAGGCCTGGTGGTATGCGATAATGGGCGAAATCTCGTGGCAGCTCTGGGACTAGCCGGTTTGACGCACATCCCTTGCCTGGCACATGTGCTGAATTTGGTGGTGCAGAAGTTCATTCACAACTACCCCGACATGTCAGAGCTGCTGCATAAAGCGAGGGCCGTCTGTGCGCGCTTCTGGCGTTCACATCCTGCCGCTGCTCGCCTGTCTGTGCTACAGAAGAACTTCGGCCTTCCCGCTCACCGCCTCATATGCGACGTGCCCACCAGGTGGAACTCCACCTTGTACATGCTGGAGAGGCTGTGCCAGCAGCAGGCCCTAGTGGAGTTTTAGCTGCAGCACGCACGCGTCAGTCGCACTGCGGAACAGCACCACTTCACCACCAATGATTGGGCCTCCATGCGAGACCTGTGTGCCCTGTTGCGCTGTTTCGAGTACTCCATTAACATGGCCAGTGGCGATGACACCGTTATCAGCGTTACAATACCACTTCTATGTCTCCTTGAGAAAACGCTTAGGGTGATGATGGAAGAGGAGGTGGCCCAGGAGGAGGAGGAGGAGGAGGGGTCATTTTTAGCACTTTCAGGCCAGTCTGTTAGAAATGGTTCAGAGGGAGGTTTTTTGCAACAGCAGAGGCCAGGTACAAATGTGGCCAGCCAGGGCCCACTACTGAAGGACGAGTAGGATGAGGAGGAGGTGGAGGAGGATGAGGATGAAGCAGGTTCACAGCGGGGTGGCACCCGACACAGCTCAGGCCCATCACTGGTGCGTGGCTGGGGGGATACGGAGGACGATGACGATACGCATCCCACAGAGGACAGCTTGCCCTTACATTTGGGGAGCCTGAGACACATGAGCGACTACATGCTGCAGTGCCTGCGCAACGACAGCAGAGTTGCCCACATTTTAGCGTGTGCGGACTACTGGGTTGCCACCCTGCTGGATCCCCGGTACAAAGACAATGTGCCCACCTTACTTCCTGCTCTGGAGCGTGATAGGAAGATGCGCGAGTACAAGCGCACGCTGGTAGACGCGCTCCTGAGAGCATTCCCAAATGTCACAGGGGAACAGGTGTAAGCCCAAGGCGAAGGCAGAGGAGGAGCAAGAGGTCGCCAATGCAGCTGTCTCACGGCCAGCTTTTCTGAGGGCAGGGTTAGCATGGAAGAAATGTGGAAAAGTTTTGTCTCCACGCCACAGCTAACTGCACCACCACCTGATACAGAACGTGTTTGCAGGAGGCAGCATTTCACTAACATGGTTGAACAGTACGTCTGCACACCCCTTCACGTACTGACTGATGGTTCGGCCCCATTCAACTTTTGGGTCTCCAAATTGTCTACTTGGCCAGATTTAGCATTTTATGTCTTGAAGGTGCTGGCCTGCCTGGCGGCCAGCTTTTTGTCTGAACGTGTATTCAGCACGGCAGGGACAGCCGCCTGTCCACAGCCAACGTGGACAAGCTGACGGTCATAAAAATGAACCAGGCATGGATCCCACAGGACTTGTCCCTCCCTTGTGCAGAATAGACATTTATAACTGCCTCCCTCTCAACCATGTATTCTTGTACTCCGGGCACTTTTTTTTATTGAATCCTCATTTTTTTTAACTTTAACATGATCTTGCGGTGCAAACCAAAGTTGAATGAACCTCTCCTCAATCTGGGCGCCGGTTCCTAAATAACTGAAAGTCGCCTGTTACAATGGTGGGTGATATGATGCCTTATTCCTTGCTGTGGGACCTCTCTCCTCTGTCTGGGTGCTGGGGCCTAAATAACTGAAAGTGGCCTTCTCCAGTGGTGGGTGATATGACGCATGATTCCTTGCTGTGGGACCCCTCTCCTCTGTCTGGGTGCTGGGGCCTAAATAACTGAAAGTGGCCTTCTCCAGTGGTGGGTGATATGACGCATGATTCCTTGCTGTGGGATCTCTCTCCTCTGTCTGGGTGCTGGGGCCTAAATAACTGAAAGTGGCCTTCTCCAGTGGTGGGTGATATGACGCATGATTCCTTGCTGTGGGACCCTCTCCTCTGTCTGGGTGCTGGGGCCTAAATAACTGAAAGTGGCCTTCTCCAGTGGTGGGTGATATGACGCATGATTCCTTGCTGTGGGATCTCTCTCCTCTGTCTGGGTGCTGGGGCCTAAATAACTGAAAGTGGCCTTCTCCAGTGGTGGGTGATATGACACATGATTCCTTGCTGTGGGACCTCTGTCTTCTGTCTGGGTGTTGGGGCCTAAATAACTGAAAGTGGCCTTCTCTAGTGGTGGGTGATATGACTCATGATTCCTTGCTATGGGACCTCTCTCCTCTGTCTGGGTGCTGGGGCCTAAATAACTGAAATTGGCCTTCTCCAGTGGTGGGTGATATGATGCATGATTCCTTGCTGTGGGACCTCTCTCCTCTGTCTGGGTGCTGGGGTCTAAATAACTGAAAGTGGCCTTCTCCAGTGGTGGGTGATATGACGCATGATTCCTTGCTGTGGAACCTCTCTCCTCTGTCTGGGTGTTGGGTCTAAATAAATGAAAGTGGCCTTCTCCAGTAGTGGGTGATATGACCCATGATTCCTTGCTGTGGGACCTCTCTCCTCTGTATGGGTGCTGGGGCCTAAATAAATGAAAGTGGCCTTCTCCAGTGGTGGGTGATATGATGCATGATTCCTTGCTGTGGGACCTCTCTCCTCTGTCTGGGTGCTGGGTCCTAAATAACTGAAAGGGGTCTTCTCCAGTGGTGGGTGATATGACGCCTTATTTCTTCATGTGGGACCTCTCTTTTCTGTCTGGGTGCTGGGGCCGAAATAACTGAGAGTGGCCTTCTCCAGTGGTGGGTGATATGACGCATGATTCTCTGCTATGGGACCTCTCTCCAATTGATATTGGTTAATTTTTATTTATTTTATTTTAATTCATTTCCCTAACCACATTTGTTTGCAGGGCATTAACCTTCATTTTGCTACCTTTTGCAGCACTCAAGCCCTTTCCTGGACTATTTTACAGCCTTTTTAGTGCCCAAAAGTTCGGCTCCCCATTGACTTCAATGGGGTTCAGGTTCGGGATAAAGTTCGGGTCGAGTTCGGATCCCGAACCCGAACATTTTTTGGAAGTTCGGCCGAACTTCTCGAACCCGAACATCCAGGTGTTCGCTCAACTCTAGAAATCAACACAAACTTACTGCTGACACCCTCTAAACTATGTCATTGGCCCACTACGTGTCTCAGCGTGTAACAGAACAGGTTCTGTAGAAATCTATGTGGAATCAGCTGATGACGGTGTAAAAGGGTTGCTCTCTTTCGCACTCTAGTAGAATAGTTTAAATAAAATAGAAGATGACTTAATTCTATACAAACAGAGAAAATTTAAAAGAGACATGTTGGACTACAACACGGATTCTATATATACTTAGGCTGACGCTCGATCAGATGCTCCACGCTCCATATTAAGGAGATCCTGACCTAGACGTAGAAATCATTCCAAAGTCTCCTTTACTTCAACCGAACCTGAATCAGCTGACTCTTCACCGGAATTTTCCACTTCTATGACAGCCAGGTTTGCAAGCGAGGCTGAAGCTATGCCGTCGGGTACCGCCTCCCAACACAAGAAATTGGCAAAAAACGACGGGCCGGTCGCCGCCACAGGAAGAAACCGGCGTTACCCCTCACTAATAACTATGGACATACAGGTTATCAATGCATCCGCCTCTCTTATTTCGATAGAACAAATTGAAGTGCTCAAGAGGGGTCTCACCTTTTCACCCACTTGCCACTTCAATTTATATCGCACTATTTTAGATGTGAATCGGTTTGCACGTGCATTAACTTTGAAAAAACATTTTTTCAATGATAGCTCTGCTAGTGATGTAAGCCAAATGTCGGCACCTGTCATCTAAATATAAGATCCTTGCACTGATACTAATGTAAACACACTGTCATTTACTGATATGATACAATGTAATGCTCAAACAACGTATGTTCCCAATGAGACCTTGGCTACTACCAATACTTCCCAGTCCTTCAGAACCACAAACCCTGATTTTTACCCGGTGCAATCATGTTCTTTTGCACTGGATAAATTCCAGGAGCTGTGTAGAAAGAGATTTAAGTCGTTTGTCCAGTATGAGGAAACCGCATAATACATCTAATCTTACATTGCGGGAACGCTCTGCACTCCTAATTCTGGAAGATAGGGATGATATAATAGTCAAAGAAGCAGATAAAGGAGGTGCGGTTGTCATACTGGACAAGGGCTTATACGGAAAATTAGTTCTAAATATGCTTGCCGATACCACCATCTATAAATTACATTCCACGAATCCATTATCTGTTTTCCAGAAAAAAATCTCTGACATATAGGATATGGGTTTATCGCTGGGCATAATTACTCAAAGGGAAAGGTACTATATCTTTGTCCAGCATCCAATTACTAAATTGGATGGTCTGAACAAGCGCTTGAACCTCATACTACAGTATAGAGAGGATTTTCCCTTTTCCGTTTGTGTCTGCCCCTGGTGCTCGGTGGAAACAGTATAATATATAATTGCACTTATTATGGTAGTATTTTGATCACACATTATTTATATGCCCCTGGATTATTGTAACTTTTCATTATAATGTTTTTTATATATGTTACATTTTTGTGTTCTTTTTAAATTTGACTTGCCTTTTTGTACTAGTGGGCATTTGGTGAGAGGGTTAATTTCTGCTGTGCCCTCCTCCCTCACACAGGTGTTACCGGATGGGGGAGGGTATATCAGCTTGATGTCCTCCCAAAACTCACTATGTCTGTCATGAGGAAGGACTGTACATATTATCTGGTCCGAAACGCGTTGACAATACTGACATGAATGGTGTCAATATGACTTGGAGTTTTTAATCGCTTAATTAAGACCGAAATTCAATTCTATCCCATCCACTGCTGGAGCTGGATTTTTTTCTTCCTTTCTGCTCAGCTGCTATCAGATGCATCGTCCGTGCTCGTTTGTTGGGTGGTCGTCATTTTCAACAGGTGAGAGCTGCCACTCCCTTCTTTGATAGTAGAATCATGGGCCACTGCACAGTTCTTTATAGCTAATGCTAACATTGACTTGTAAGGCCAAGTTCACTCTTGAGTTATTTGGTCAGTTTTGGACTCGTAACTGATCAAATAAGTGAACTGATTCTAAGAGTGACATCTTTCAACTGCCTTTCATACTGACGCACAGTAACTGTTTCACTACCACAGTGGACTACCTATCTATGTTTCTGCAATGCACAGTGATGTACACCGAGATATGGGCTCTCTGCAGCCAGGAAATAGCTGATTTTTAAAGCACACAAATTAATTTGGATCAAATCAAATTTTGGGGAAAAATTTGGTCGAAGAGTCTGAATCAAATTGTTTTTATAGTTATATATCACACTAGTCACATATATATTTTAGATGATGACCAAAGTCAATATTTGAAACGTTAGGGTGTGGCTGAATGCACCCGACCAAACCATGCCCATATGTGGGGGCGAATGGCTGCATGATTTACAGGCTTGTGTTTTGGCTGTGTGCGATTAACTGGATCCTGTGCTCTTGCCCTTAGAGGGAAGCCAACATTACAGGCTTAAGGCCCCATGCACATTAGTGACATCAGCGGGTTCAGCCAACACTCTAATGTGTATGAGGAGCCCCCTACTGCTTCCCAACAGATGATGTTGAGGGAGAGAGGGATCGGGCGAAATGAAAATGCTTCCTTATCCTTTTTTCTCCTTGTAGATAAGCTGCCACCAGAAGTATCTGGCAGCGGCTTTCACCTCTCTTCCCATTGAATACATGTGCACATTATGCCAAGTCGAACATGTATGTGTGTGGAGGAGCTGGGAGGGAGTCGGAAGAGATAGTTCTCGTCCATGTCCAGCTTTAGCCTCATATGTGTTCACTATTTCTGCTTTAATGTGTTAGACCACAAAATTCGGAATGTCTAGACAGCCTCCACTCCTTTTTTTACGTTTTTTTTTAATGTTAACTATATTGTTAATGTGATTTTTTATAAAAAAGCATATTTATAAGCCAGTAAGTTTAACATCTATCGTGAGTAAACTGTACCTCAATGAAAATAAGCAAATAATGCCATATCAGCATGGCTTCATGAGAGGTCGGTCATGTCAAACTAATTTAATCAGTTTCTATGATGAGATAAGTTCTAGACTTGACCATGGTGAATCAATAAATGTCGTATATATGGACTTCTTCAAAGCATTTGACACTGTACCACATAAAAGGTTAGTATATAAAATGAGAATGCTTGGAATGGGAGAAAATGTTTGTATTTGGGTAAGTAACTGGCTGAGTGACAAAAAAACAGCTACCCGGCCCACAAGTACAAATGGAAAGTATTGGGTGGCACATGCAATACCTTCTGTAGTTCAGCAGCCAGCTTCTCCATGTATGGCCACACTGTTCAGCTCTACAGTAAGCCTTAAATTAGACCCTAATGACCCATATGACCCGCAGCTGTCGGCCATGGAAGCCCAGGACCGAAGCCCAGGTGGAGTGAGCGTCCCACTGCCAACCTCACTCACTCCAGTATGAGCAGGTCCCAGTACATATTTTACAATCTGTCTATGTTAGCTATGGCTATTGGCTAACATAGACAAAACATACTATCAATCCTATATATTAGTGATGAGCGAGAAGCAAAGTATTCGGCTGTTCGGCCTGAACACATTGCTATGTTCGTGTGCTCGGCCGAGCACCTGAGTATAATGGAAGTCAATAGGAGACAACCAGGCACCCACTGCTCTGAAGAGGGGAGCATTGCAAAAAAAGATAGGCGAGCGCCTGCTGCTTAGCTGACCATTAAGAAAAATTATGTGCGAGTGCCTGCTGCTGAGCTGACCCTGTAAAATATTGTACGTGAGGGCCTGCTGCTGAGCTGACCCTGTAAAATATTGTACGTGAGGGCCTGCTGCTTAGCTGACCCAAGCACAGCATACAGATGTCCTTCCTTACCCCAGGCCTTTGAACATAAGCGCAAATTCCCAGCCACCCACCCACAGGCCATAGCACTAAATGCGCACTTTTCACAATTTCTGGCCATGGAAATGTTGCCATTTAGGCCTGTGGACACTGAGGCTTTCCTCAGCCTCATGGCAGCGGCAGTCCTTCTTTACTCCTTCGTTCCCAGCCGCTACTATTTTTCTCTGTGTGCCGTCCCCGCATTACACCGGCAATTGTGTCACGTAACATCACCCGTGCCCTGACCAACACAGTTATTGTGAAGGTCCACTTAACGACACACACATAGACAAGTGCTTTTAGCCAGGGATGATACATTTCCGTGGCGGCACACTGAGTGAACCCTGTGAACACCGGTAGCGAGTCGTACCCTGGGATGGCACAGGTGGTACTGACGCCAAGGATTGCTGGCCCTAATTCCATCAGGATTTCTGCCACCACCTACATTAGTGGCTGCAACCCCCACACCCCCCATTCTCCTCCTCCGCCTCCGCCTCCACCTCCTCCTCCACTCCAAACTCAGAATTCTCATCTTGCAGCAGCAGTCAACCATCAGTCAGTAGCTGGAAGCAGTGTAGCTCGGCAGTGGGCAAGTGGCAACAAGCCGTGCAAAAACTCATTTGCTTGGGTGACAAGCAGAGCTGTGGCCGTTTATAAGGGACCAGGTTGGTTGTGTCTTATAATGGCCATAACTTGTTAGCATCTTTGTAGCACGTCAAGTTCACACACGACAATGATACAGCATATATGTACCATGCACAACAAACATCCCAAACGTATACATTAACATATATAAAAACATAACACACGAGAGTGAAGGTAAACTAATGGCATGTCTTGTTTAAGAATTTATAAATAACCAAGTAACCATAACATATTTTACAGCATAGTCATAAACTCAAACATTAACAACTCAAACACTGGAATATAACAGGTCCAGCCCTCAGGCAAGCATGGCCCTCACTTGGCAGAAAACAATGTCTGCCCAGTGAAGAAGGCAAACTTTTAAATGGGACAAATGCTTATATGGCCATGTGGGTCCAGCCATACAATGCCTAACCCACATGTTCTCAACTTTCTCCAAACCTATCCCAATTTGCCTGAGCTACTGGTGAGGGTGCGCCGTGTGTGCCCATTTCAGAAAGTCATCTACAGTTGCCGACTGTCTAGCAACACTGCTGCAGTGCTTGTATTTGCCAGCTTACCGACTGTTGTGCGATGTGAGCATGTGCTGGAATTCCACATTACACATGTTGGCCATGCTTTGTGAGCAGCAGAAGGCAGTAGTGAAATACCAGCTGCAACTTGATCAAGTATGTCTGACCTCTGTGAGGTTTTACGCAACTTTGAAGGATAAACACAGATGTTGAGTGGCGATGCCGCTATTATCACCCTAACCATCCCACTTATGTGTCTACTGAAACGCTGGCTGCTAACAATGAATGCGGGCGCTTTACATGTGAAAGAGGTGGAACTAGGGGGAAGACATTACACAGGGTAATAGCCAGACCACACTCAGTTCGTCTTGTCAGTGTGAATTGAATGATGATGATGACGAGGAAGAGGAGGAGGAGCAAGAGATGGTTGCCTCCGCTACAGAGGGTAGTAACCATAGCAGGTTAATTCAATCTGTTCAACATAGATGGGCAGGAGAGGAGGCAGAGGATAAGGACATTGAGAGTCATCCTCCTGATGAGGACAGCAAAGTCTTGTCTGTTGGGACTCTGACACACATGGCTGACTTTATGTTATGCTGCCTTTCCTGTGACCCTCACATTCTATGCATTTTACACAACAGCAATTACTGGTTGTTCAGTTCACCCTTCCCGAACCCCGCTACAAAGAGAACTTCTCATCTCTAATTCCTGTGGTGGAGAGGACTAGCAAAATGGTGCAATACCAGAAGGTCTTTCTTTAAAAATTGCTCAATAAATTTCCATCTGACAACGCTGGCGGCAGAGTACGTAGTTCCTTGGGCAACTCAGGAGGGAAGATAAGGGGAACACACAGCACTTCCTACAGAGGCAGGACAACACTCTCCAAGGCCTGGGACAGTTTCATGACACCCCGCCAGAACCCTCACCTTGAGGCCTAGTGTCACAAGGATGGAAAAAAATGTGGAAGATGGTGAAGGAGTACATAGTAGACCATGCCAATGTCCTAAGTGATCCCTCTGTGCCTTACAACTACTGGGTGTCCAAACAGGACACGTGGCACGAACTGGCACTCTACAGCTATAGCTAAATGATAAGGAACATGGAAGATATACTATATTGGACTGTAGTATTCAGGGTAAATGACCATGTGGGCACTTTGCGATAAATAATGGGTTTTGGGTTGCAGTTTCGGCACTTTGAAAGGTTCGCCATCGACATCACTATTTTAGAGGGTTAGCGCACCTGCAGGCCCTCAGCTACTTTTTTTATTCAGTTTCATTGCACCCAGGGCCACAGCCTCTGCCTGCACCATCAGCATCACGGCCACTTGCTTGTCCCTTACTGGCCGCATTCTTAATATTAAATGTTATATATGCTTAAAAGTATGTCACGCGTACAGTAGCGTAGGATTTGTAAGTGTATGCACCAAAAAATTAAAACAGGTATTTGGGATGCGCACAGTTTACACAGGAGATGTAGCCCTCCTGATAATGTCACAGAGTAAGATACACCATCTTCGGATAAAGTACAATATATGTCAGTAATATGTATGAAATGCAAACACACTAGATGTTGCACAAATAATGTACATTTCCCCAAAATACACTGTTTTCAACAGTTATACAGTATTTGACACAGAGAGGCACACGCTGTGGACACTAAATGTTGCACAAAAAATGTACACTTCCCCAAAATACACTTGTTTCACCTGTGGTACAGTATTTGACACAGAGAGGCACACGCTGTGGACACTAGATGTTGCACAAATAATGTACATTTCCCCCAAATACACAGTTTTCAACAGTTATACAGTATTTGACAAAGAGGCCCATGCTGTGGACACTAAATGTTGCACAAATAATGTACTTTTCCCCAAAATACACTGGTTTCACCTGTGGTACAGTATTTGACACAGAGAGGCACACGCTGTGGACACTAAATGTTGCAAAAGTAATGTACATTTCTCCAAAATACACTGCTTTCACCTGTGGTACAGTATTTGACACAGAGAGGCACACACTGTGGACACTAAATGTGGCACAAGTAATGTACATTTCCCCAAAATACACTGGTTTCACCTGTGGTACAGTATTTGACACAGAGAGGCACACGCTGTGGACACTAGATTATGCCCAGATTATTTAGATTTGTGCATCAGACACTCTTTTCGGATGATGGACAGTATATGTCCTATAAAACCACAAAATATGGACACTAAATCCAGATTGTTGCAATTTGAAATACAGACACTTTTTTCGTATGCCGGACGGTATATGTCACATAAACCCACAGAATAGACACTATATTATGCCCAGATTAATATAATTTTAAATATAAAAATAGTGTTGAGCGCGAATATTCGAATAGCGAATTTTTTTTGCGAATATCGGCACTTCGCTAATTTGCGAATATTTTGAATACAGAGCTATAAATTCGCTATTTCGAATATTCGTTTTTTTTTGTTTTTTTTTTTAGTTATATTTTTTTCTTTCCCACTTCCCAAAAGTAGTTCTTACCTGTCCTGAGGATTCCTGGCTTCCTGGCTGCTCTAGTCAGTGCCCGTTGCCGCTTCTGCCGACTTCCGTGCTCATGGAACGTCCCCATCACCATGGGAAAGTCTCCATATACTAAAATGTACTGTCGGATTTGAGGAATTACGTTGAAATCGCAATGCGATTAATTCAAGTTATATTAATCGCATTGCGATTACAACTTAGCACTGCAATCTTACATAGGCTAGAATTAACGAATATGGAATATAGCACTAGCAGTGCTAAGTTGAAATCGCAATGCGATTACTTCAAGTTAAATTAATCGCATTGCGATTTCAATTTAGCACTGCTGCTATATTCCATATTCGTTAACTTCGTTAATTCTAGCAAGCTGACCCATTATAAACCCAGCTCTAAGTTGAAATCGCAATGCGATTAATATAACTTGAATTAATCGCATTGCGATTTCTACTTAGACCTGGTTTACTATGATTGGCTTGGTAGTATTCGCGAATATGACGAATGTATTCGTCAAATTCCTCAAAACGAAGATAACGAAGTATTCTACATCTTCGTTTTAGCAACCTATTCGTCAACTTCGCTAATTCTAGCAATCAAATAAGAAGGTTGACTATAGAGACAGCTGTGTTAAATTCGCTATGCGATTTTTTTTTTTTTTATAGAATAATTATATTACTTGATAATTATTATAATTATTCTATTTATTAAAAAAAAAATTATATAATCGCATAGCGAATTAAACACAGTTGTCTCTATAGTCAACCTTCCTATTTGATTGCTAGAATTAGCGAAGTTGACGAATAGGTTGCTAAAACGAAGATGTAGAATACTTTGTTATCTTCGTTTTGAGGAATATGACGAATACATTCGTCATATTCTTCATCTTCGCTATAATTCTAGATATGAAACCAATAGGAAAGTAGCCCAAGCTAAAATCACAATACGCGATTATTTAAATCGCATATTAATCGCGATAACTAGAATAATGACGAATATTCGATTTCGACGAATATGAAACGAATATTCTTTCGAATATTCGCGTATTTCGTCGAAATCGAATATGGCACCTGCCGCTCATCACTATATAAAAACTGTTTTCGGATGCTGGACACTATCTGTCACATAAACCCCCAGAATATGGACAGTATATTATGCCCAGATTAATGTAATTTAACATACAGAAACTGTATATGGACACTATTAGACCCAGATTAATGGAATCTGCGCTGCAGACACTGTTTGCTGATGTAGGACTGTATTTTTTACACAAAGCCACACACTAGATGTGAGCCAGATTATTAAAGACACAGTCTGCGGATGATGTACACCATATGTCTGCTGTGAAAAACACCCAGTAGTCATTAAAAGGCATTGTGGGGTCTTTGAAAAGCTTTTGGTATTAAATACAGCAAATTTCTCTCCCTGCACTATCTGTCCCTTCCTTAGCACGGATGTCCCTGACACTGCTGTTAAATATATTGTTAATCTAAAACACACACACACATACACAGTAGTCCTTAAAAGGACTTTTGGACCTTTGAAAAGCTTTCTCTAACTAAAATCTCATAAATTCGCTCCCTTCTCTGTCTTTCCCTTCTGACCCGATGCTCTCCCTGACTACGACTGAGCCGAACATGTGTCATTGGGTGCTATATAACCTATGATGGCGCGTTTCGGCCAGCCAATCACTGTAATGCCAGCCGCTAACATGGCTACTGGCATTACAGTGAGGGCAGTACTTACCTGTACTATTATTGGCTGCTTAAAACCCCCGAAACATGCGGGGCGGGGACTCAAGCATTTTTCTCGAGCACATGCGGTACTCGGCCGAGTACCACCATGTGCCGAGCATAGCGATGCTCGAGCTAAACCGGAACTAGGTCGAGCATGCTCACTCATCACTAATATATATATATATATATATATTCAAAAATGTGGAGAGCTAGTTAGAGTAGCAGCAGTCAGTGTCGAGCGTGTCTAAAGCAAATAAAAGGCAAGTTACAGTTATTTTTCTAATAGAAATATACAATTTCAGCAAATAAAGTGTATTACAAAAATGTTCAGTATCACTGCCCCTGCACATTACAAAAAAAAAAAAAAAAGACAGTTACACTTTAAAGTTATTATGAATGGTCAAGGTTGATACAATCCAAGTGACATTGCTGCAATTTGAAATTTATAACAATTACTACATATAAGCAAAGAATCCTTGCATCATTGAAGGTCTGCCCCTGACTTGGATGCCTTCCACTTGCATTTTACATGATATAGTACTAGATTATTTCAGGATTTTAGGTGGATGTATCTACATTAGCTTATCTACCTTGATTTTTGAAGGTTATATATTTGGTTTAATTTTAGAGTATCAGGGCAATATTCTTGATTACAGTAAAATCTGATGTATTTGAGACTCTGCTATCTTCGGCATTTACAGTTGTGTTCAAAATTATTCAACCCCCACTGAAATTGAGTGTTTTGGCCAGTTTGACATTGATTTTGATCATTTCAGTCATCTTGTTTAAAATTAAATCAAAGAGGCACTTGTAAGTCAGACAAATATAACATAACATTTATAATGAAATAACCACAAATGTATTTTCTGTGCTCACATCATTATCAGTTTTATTCAACCCCAAGTGACATTCAATCTTAGTACTTAGTACAACATCCTTTTCCAGTTATAACAGCTTTTAAACGTGAAGCATAGCTTGACACAAGTGTCTTGCAGCGATCTACGGGTATCTTCGCCCATTCTTCATGGGCAAAAGCCTCCAGTTCAGTCACATTCTTAGGCTTGCGCGCTGCAACTGCTTTCTTTATGTCTCACCAGAGGTTCTCAATCGGATTTAAGTCTGGTGACTGCGATGGCCACTTCAAAATGTTCCAGCCTTTAATCTGCAACCATGCTCTAGTGGACTTGGAGGTATGCTTGGGATCATTGTCCTGTTGAAAGGTCCAACGTCTCCCAAGCCTCAGGTTTGTGACGGACTGCATCACATTTTCATCCAATATCTCCTGGTACTGAAGAGAATTCATGGTACCTTGCACACGCTGAAGCTTCCCTGTACCTGTAGAAGCAAAACAGCCCCAAAGCATGATTGATCCCCCGCCATGCTTCACAGTAGGCAAGGTGTTCTTTTCTTCATAGGCCTTGTTCTTCCTCCTCCAAACATAGCGTTGATCCATGGGCCCAAACAGTTCTAATTTTGTTTCATTAGTCCACAGAACACTATCCCAAAACTTTTGTGGTTTGTCCACATGACTTTTGGTATACTGCAGTCGACTCTTCTTATTCTTTGGAGACAGCAAGGGGGTGCGCCTGGGAGTTCTGGCATGGAGGCAGTGTGCGCCTTATTGTCTGAGCTGAAACTTCAGTACCCGCATCTGACAAATCATTTTTCAGTTCCTCAGCAGTCACACGGGGACTTTTCTCCACTTTGCGCTTCAGGTAGCGCACAGCAGTCGAAGTCAGCATCTTCTTTCTGCCACGACCAGGTAGCGTTTCAACAGTGCCCTTTGCCTTGAATTTGTGAATGATGCTTCCTATGGTGTCTCTTGGTATGTTTAACATCTTTGCAATCTTCTTATAGCCATTGCCCTTCCTGTGAAGAGAAATCACCTCTTCTCTTGTCTTCCTGGACCATTCTCTTGACTTCACCATGTTTGTAAACACTCCAGTAAATGTCTAGAAGGAGCTGAGTATCACAGTCATTTTAAATCTGCTAAATTGGTGCTTATTATGCTTGATTGCTGCTCCTTGACATCCACAGGTGTTTCCAATACCTGATCGAAAACACTTGAATAAACCTCTATTCTTAAGAGTGGTAGTCTTTAAGGGGTTGAATAATTGTGTCAATGAAGAAATCACAAAAAAAACATTTAATACTGTATTACAAAAACAATTGATGTAATTTTAGTTGCATTTGGTTCGTTAAAAAGTCCTTGTAAGATTTCATTCTGAACACAATTAAAAATGTACACTAACTTCCCTAAAACCCTTTACAGCATTGGGGGTTGAATAATTTTGAACACAACTGTATCTATAATATTGGCCCATTAAACTTTCCCATGTTATCACAGTTCACCAATGCTATCTGGAGGACGCTAGGGGAACTAACGCCATAATCCAAACAGAAGGAAAGAACAACCAACAAAATCTAATAAAATCTCCTTAAGTGTTTTTGTCTCTTGCTCTTATTTCATTAGATATCACAATTGCAGACCATGAAGCAAAGTGTCAGTTTTCTTGGAAGGGATCTCCTATTTAGTAATAGTAAAAAATTGACTTGGTTATTGCAACCATGTGGAACTGTAATAGACTACAGAATACTATATCTGCCAAGATAAATCCCACACCCATTCCTAAATAGTGCCAAAGCAAGGTAGATTTGCCTTTCAGGCAGGGGCGGACTGAGAACCCTCAGGGCTCCCGGGCAAAATAAATCAAGGGCCCCCTTCCAGGCCATACCCATGTTCCGCCCCAGCCACTCCCATGTTCCACCTCCAGACACACCCATATCCCACCTCCAGCCACGCCCAACACAAGGAACAAAAGTGCAATAATTTATAAACAAGTGCAACATAAATAACGAATGCAAAAACCAAACTGTGCAAAGGCTATAAAGAAGGCTGACAAATGTGGTGGGTGACATGATGCCTCTTTTGGTGCTATGGGACCTCTCTCCTCTGTCTGGGTGCCGGGGCCTAAATAACTGAAAGTGGCCTTCTCCATTGGTGGGTGACATGAAGCCTGATTCTCTGCTATGGGACCTCTCTCCTCCTTCTGGGTGCTGGGGCCTAAATAAGCTGTCCTCTGTGAGAGGCGTAACTCAGTTTCCCCCCAGCCACGCACCAGTGATGGGCCCGAGCTGCATTGGATGCCACCCCGCTGTGAACATGCTTCATCCTCATCCTCCTCCACCTCCTCCTCATTCTCGTCCACCTCGTCCTCCATTAGTGGGCCCTGCCTGACCAAATTTGTACCTGGCCTCTGCTGTTGCAAAAAACCTCCCTCTGAGCCACTTCTAAGAGACTGGCCTAAAAATGCTAAAAATGACCCCTCTTCCTCCTCTTCCTGGGCCACATCCTCTTCCATCATCGCCCTAAGTGTTTTCTCAAGGAGACATAGAAGTGGTATTGTAACGCAGATAACGGCGTCATCGCTAGAGATGTTGCGAACATAAAATGTTCTGTTTGTGAACGGCGAACGCAAATTTTTGTAAATGTTTGAGAACAGGTGAACAGGGCAAACCGCCGTAGACTTCAATAGACAGGCAAATTTTAAAACCCACAGGTACTCTTTCTGGCCACAATAGTGATGTAAAAGTTGTTTCAAGGGGACTAACACCTGGACTGTGGCATACCGGAGGAGGATCGATGGCAAAACTCCCATGGAAAATTACGTAGTTGACGCAGAGTGAGGTAAGTGAATTCGCAATGCGATTAATATAACCTGCATTAATCGCATTGTGAATTCAACTTAGAGCTGGGTTCCTAATGGTTTTATTGCTAGAATATAACGAAGATTGAGAATATAGCACTATATTCTCAATCTTTATTATATTCTAGCAATACAACCATTAGGAACCCAGCTCTAAGTTGAATCACAATGCGATTAATGCAGGTTATATTAATCGCATTGCGAATTCAACTTAGAGCTGGGTTCCTAATGGTTGTATTGCTAGAATATAACGAAGATTGAGGATATAGCACTATTTTCTCAATCTTCGTTATATTTTAGCAATACAATCATTAGGAACTCAGATCTAAGTTGTAATCACAATGCGATTAATATAACCTGTATTAATCGCATTGCGATTACAACTTAGATCTGAGTTCCTAATGGTTGTATTGCTAGAATTGATGAATATAACGAATATATAGCGCTATATTCTGAATTTTCATTATATTCTAGCAATACAACCATTAGGAACCCTGCTCTAAGTTGAATTTGCAATGCGATTAATGCAGGTTATATTAATCGCATTGCGATTACAACTAATAACACTGCAGCTTCAGAATGATTCTAAGATGGATGCCGTCCTTGCTTTTTGATAGGAGGTGGGAGGGTCTGGGAGGGAGTGTATGCTGATTGGTTGGAATGTGTCTGCTGACTGTGAGGTACAGGGTCAAAGTTTGCTCAATGTTGTGCTCAAGAATAGGGGCGTTCGCCCGCCGCGGCGAACGCGGACAAGCTATGTTCGCGGGGAACTGTTTGCCGGTGAATAGTTCGGGCATCACTAGTTATCGCCACTAGACATGTTGGCGGAGTACTCGAAACAGCGCAACAGGGCACACAGGTCTTGCATGGAGGCCCAGTCATTGGTGGTGAAGTAATGCTGTTCAGCAGTGTGACTTACACGTGTGTGCTGCAGCTCAAACTCCACTATGGCCTGCTGCTGCTCGCACAGTTTCTCCAGCATGTGCAAGGTGGAGTTGCACCTGGTGGGCACGTCGCATATGAGGCGGTAAGCGGGAAGGCCGAAGTTACGCTGTAGCGCAGACAGGCGAGCAGAGGCAGGATGTGAACCTTGGAAGTGCGCACAGACGGCCCGCACTTTATGCAGCAGCTCTGACATGTCGGGGTAGTTGTGAATGAACTTCTGCACCACCAAATTCAGCACATGCGCCAGGCAAGGGATGTGCGTCAAACCGGCTAGTCCCAGAGCTGCAATGAGATTTCGACCATTATCGTACACCACCAGGCCGGGCTTGAGGCTCGTCGGTCTGTTATTGTATACCCCGCCACAACTCCTGCGCGGTGTGGGGCCTGTCCCCCAAACTTATGAGTTTCAGAATGGCCTGCTGACGTTTACCCCGGGCTGTGCTGAAGTTGGTGGTGAAGGTGTGTGGCTGACTGGATGAGCAGATGGAAGAAGAGGAGGAGGAAGCCGAGCAGGAGGAGGAGGCAACAGGAGGCAAAGAATAATGCCCTGCGATCCTTGGCAGCGGAAGGACGTGCGCCAAACAACTCTCCGCCTGAGGTCCAGCCGCCACTACATTTACCCAGTGTGCAGTTAGGGTGATATAGCGTCCCTGGCCATGCTTACTGGTCCACGTATCTGTGGTTGGGTGGACCTTGCCACAGATGGTGTTGGGCAGTGCACACTTGATTTTATCGGATACTTGGTTGTGCAGGGAAGGCACGGCTCTCTTGGAGAAGTAGTGGCGGCTGGGAACAACGTACTGTGGGACACCCACCGCCATAAGCTGTTTGAAGCTGTCCGTGTCCACTAGCCTGAATGACAGCATTTCAATGTCCAGTAGTTTAGAAACGCTGGCATTCAGGCCCAGGGCTCGAGGGTGGCGAGGTGGAAATTTACGTTTTCTCTCCAAGGTTTGTGAGATGGAGAGCTGAACGCTGCCGTGTGACATGGTGGAGATGCTTGGTGACGGAGGTGGTGGTGTTTGTGGCACATCCTCTTTTTGCTGGGCAGCAGGTGCCAACGTTCCTCCTGAGGCGGAGGAAGAGGCCGAGGCAGCAGCAGAAGAGGTAGCAGGAGGAGCCTGAGTGAGTTCCTTGTTTTTAAGGTGCTTACTCCCCTGCAGTTCATGCTTTGCATGTAGATGCCTGGTCATGCAGGTTGTGCTAAGGTTCAGAACTCTAATGCGTCGCTTCAGGCTCTGATGGCACAGCGGGCAAACTACTCTGGTCTTGTCGCCAGAACATTGTTTGAAGAAGTGCGATGCCATGGATCTCCTTGAAGCTGCCTTTGGGTTGCTCGGTCTCTGGTGGCGGTGGCCAGTAGCAGGCGAACTCACTTGGTGGCGGCTGGTCTGCTTTTGCCCCCTGCTCCCTCTTTTGCTACGCTGTTGGCTCTGTCTCACCACTGCCTCTTCCTCTGAACTATGAAAGTCACTGGCACGACCTTCATTCCATCTGGGATCTAGGACCTCATCATCCCTGCATCATCTTCCACACAATCTTCCTCCCTGACCTCCTGTTCGGTCTCCACACTGCAGAAAGATGCAACAGTTGGCACCTGTGTTTCGTCATCATCAGAGAAGTTCAGACTCTGATGAGGTGGTATTCCCATGTCCTCATCGTCAGGAAACATAATTGGTTGTGCATCAGTGCATTATATGTCTTCCACCGCTGAGGAAGGTCTAGGTGGATTCCCTTGGGAAACCCTGCCAGCAGAGTCTACAAACAGCATAAGAGACTGCTTCATAACTTGAGGCTCAGACAGTTTCCCTGATATGCATGGGGGTGATGTGACAGACTGATGGGCTTGGTTTTCAGGCGCCACCTTCTGCAGAAGACTGATTGGGAGGTAATGTTGTAAACGTGCTGGATCCACTGTCGTCCACCCAATCGACTAGCGCCTGTACTTAATCAGGCCTTACCATCCTTAGAAGGCATTGGGCCCCACCAAATATCGCTGTAAACTCTGGCGGGTACTAGGACCTGAGGTAGTTGGTTCACTAATTTGTATGGCTGTGGCAGAACGGCCACGTCCTCTCCCAGCACCAAAGGGTCCACTAACACCACCATGACCATGTCCGTGTCCCTTACTAGATGTTTTCCTCATTGTTATCGTTCACCACAATAAGAAAAAAATTATTTGGCCCAATGTATTGAGTTCAAATTCCGGCCTTTTTTTTACAGGCACCTAACACTATCTGGCAATCTATTTATGTAACGTATAACACTAATACAGGCACAGCAGTAACCACAGATTTAGGAGAATATCAATTGTAGGCCTAGTATTTAAGCCCTGGATGAAAGGTATCCTTTTACGGACAGAAATAAACTTGGAGATGCCCAATAGTGTGTGCAAATGTAGAGGATTATGCTTTCAGCGCCCCAGAACAAAATATATCCTTTGCCAGACACTAGTAAACTTGGCCAGCCACAGCTGGAACACCAGATTTATGGTATTGCTATTTTGGCAAAATGAATTTTGCCCCAGAAAAAAATCTATCCTTTGCCATACATTAGTAAACTTGGCCAGCCACAGCTGGAACACCAGATTTATGGTATTGCTATTTTGGCAATTGAATTTCACACCAGTACAAAATCTATCCTTTGCCGGACATTATTAAACTTGGCCAGCCACAGCTGGAACAGCAGATTTACGGTATTGCTATTTTGGCAATTGATTTTAACCCCAGAACAAAATCTATCCTTTGCAGGACACTATTAAACTTGGCCAGCCACAGCTGGAACACCAGATTTACGGTATTGCTATTTTGGCAATTGACTTTCACCCCAGAAAAAAAATCTATTCTTTGCCGGACACCATTAAACTTGGCCGGCCACAGCTGAAATCACCGATTTACAGTATTCCTATTTTGGCAATTGAATTTCACCCCAGGAAAAAATATATCCTTTGGCAGACAGCGGACAGTATTACACTTGGCTAGCCACAGCTGGAACACCAGATTTAGGGAATTGCTATTTTGGGAATTGAATTTCATCCCTCAATAAAATATAGAAATTTCTATCCTGAGTTTCTAGGGGTGACAATAAGCACATCCAAGCCCCTGATGTAAGATATAGCAAAAAACAAAACTACTATTGATGGATTGATGGACTTGGTGGCAGCTTGTGCTGGTGCACCACAAGACATAAAATGGCCGCCGATTACCCCATAAAAAAGTGTCAGAAAAACGCTCTGGGCAGCCTAAAAACCAGTGAGCAATTAACTAGCAGAAGTTGAATGATTCACAGCTGTAGATTGATCACTAGAGATTGCCCGAACTATTCGCCGGCGAACAGTTCCTGGCGAACATAGTTTGTTCGCGTTCGCCTCGGCGGGCGAACATATGCGATGTTCGGTCCGCCCCCTATACATCATCATTGAGCAAACTTTGACCTTGTACCTCACAGTCAGCAGACACATTCCAGCCAATCAGCAGCATACCCTCCCTCCCAGACCCTCCCACCTCCTGCACAGCATCCATTTTAGATTCATTCTGAAGCTGCAGTCTTAGTGAGAGGAGGGACAGTGTAGTTGCTGCTGATTTAATAGGGAAATTGATAACTAGGCTAGTGAATTCAGTGTCCACTCCAGTCCTGAAAGACTCATCTGATCTCTGCTGTAAGGACAGCGTCCTGACAGCACCCCAAAAAGCCCTTTTTAGGGCTGCTACATTAGTTTGCTTTTTTTTTTTTCTCCATATATATATTGCAGTTGCCTGGCCTGCCTGTGTGTGAGGAGCTGCAAGCCCACAGACTGTAGTGTGCCCACTGCCAGTGCCCACCACTCACACCGTGTGGCACAGGACTTTGCATTAAACAAAGGCATTTAATTTTTACCCTTTAATCTAAGGTTAGTTGCCTGCCAGTGTGTGTCAGGCCGACTTCCACAGACTGTAGTGTGCCCACTGACAGTGCCCACCACTACTCATACCGGGTGGCACAGGCATTTAATTTTTACACTTTAGTCTAATTTCAGTTGCTTGCCTGCTGCCAGTGTGTGTCAGGCCGACTTCCACAGACTGTAGTGTGCCCACTGCCAGTGCCCACCACCATTCATACCGGGTGTGACAGTAAATTGCACGGTGCAGACGCAGTGACCGTGGATTAAAACAATAGGGAGGGAGCCAGCATTTTTTTAACCATCTCCCCGTTCGAAAAATCAATTCAATAGATGGACCCCAGATTGGGGACTAGAGATGGCCCGAACTATTCGCCGGCGAACAGTTCCCGGCGAACATAGCTTGTTCGCGTTCGCATCAGCGGGCGAACATATGCGATGTTCGGTCCGCCCCCTATACATCATCATTGAGCAAACTTTGACCCTGTACCTCACAGTCAGCAGACACATTCCAGCCAATCAGCAGCATACCCTCCCTCCCAGACCCTCCCATCTCCTGAACAGCATCCATTTTAGATTCATTTGGAATTTGCAGTCTTAGTGAGAGGAGGGAGAGTGTAGTTGCTGCTGATTTAATAGGGAAATCGATATCTAGGCTAGTGAATTCAGTGTCCACTCCAGTCCTGAAAGACTCATCTGATCTCTGCTGTAAGGACAGCATCCTGACAGCACCCCAAAAAGACCTTTTTAGGGCTGCAACATTACATAGTAACATAGTAACATAGTATATAAGGCCGAAAAAAGACTTTTGTCCATCCAGTTCGACCTGTTTCCTGCAAGTTGATCCAGAGGAAGGCAAAAAACCCCTGTGAGGTAGAGCCAATTTTCCCCACTTCCGGGGAAAAAATTCCTTCCCGACTCCAATCAGGCAGTCAGAATAACTCCCTGGATCAACGACCCATCTTTAGTAGCTATAGCCTGAAATATTATTACGCTCCAGAAATACATCCAGGCCCCTCTTGAATTCCTTTATTGTACTCACCATCACCACCTCCTCAGGCAGAGAGTTCCATAGTCTCACTGCTCTTACCGTGAAGAACCCTTTTCTATGTTTGTGTACAAAACTTCTTTCCTCCAGACGCAGAGGATGTCCCCTCGTCACAGTCACAGTCCTGGGGATAAATAGATGATGGGAGAGATCTCTGTACTGACCCCTGATATATTTATACATAGTTATTAGATCTCCCCTAGTCTGCTTTTTTTTTTTTCCTTTATATGCATATTGCAATTGCATGGCCTGCCTGTGTGAGAGGAGCTGCAGGCCCACAGACTGTAGTGTGTGCCCACTGCCAGTGCCCACCCCTGTCATCCCATGTGGCACAGGACTTTGCATCAAAAAAAGGCATTTAATTTTTACACTTTAATCTAAGGTTAGTTGCCTGCCAGTGTGTGTCAGGCTGACTTCCACTGACTGTAGTGTGCCCACTGCCAGTGCCCACCCCTGTCATCCCATGTGGCACAGGACTTTGCATAAAAAAAAAGGCATTTAATTTTTATACTTTAATCTAAGTTTAGTTGCCTGCCAGTGTGTGTCAGGCTGACTTGCAGTGACTGTAGTGTGCCCACTGCCAGTGCCCACCACTCATACCGGCTGGCACAGGACTTTGCATAAAAAAAGGCATTTAATTTTTACACTTTAGTGAAATTTCAGCTGCTTGCCTGCTGCTAGTGTGTGTCGGGCCTACTTCCACTGACTGTAGTGTGCCCACTGCCAGTGCCCACCCCTGTCATCCCGTGTAGCACAGGACTTTGCATCAAAAAAAGGCATTTAATTTTTACACTTTAATCTAAGGTTAGTTGCCTGCCAGTGTGTGTCAGGCTGACTTCCAGTGACTGAAGTGTGCCCACTGCCAGTGCCTACCACTCATACCGACTGGCACAGGACTTTGCATAAAAAAAGGCATTACATTTTTACACTTTAGTGTAATTTCAGCTGCTTGCCTGCTGCTAGTGTGTGTCAGGCCAACTTCCACTGACTGTAGTGTGCCCACTGCCAGTGCCCACCCCTGTCATCCCATGTGGCACAGGACTTTGCATCAAAAAAAGGCATTTAATTTTTACACTTTAATCTAAGGTTAGTTGCCTGCCAGTGTGTGTCAGGCTGACTTCCAGTGACTGTAGTGTGCCCACTGCCAGTGCCCACCACTCATACCGGGTGGCACAGTAGCTTGCCGATAAATAAGGCATTTAATTTTTACACATTAGTCTAATTTCAGTTGCTTGCCTGCTGCCAGTGTGTGTCAGGCCCATTTCCACTGACTGTAGTGTGCACCCTGCCAGTGCCAACCACTGATATCGGGTGGCACAGTAGCTTGCCGATAAATTAGGCATTTAATTTTTAGACAGTAGTCTAAATTCAGTTGCTTGCCTGCTGCCATTGTGTGTCAGGCCCACTTCCACTGACTGTAGTGTGCCCACTGCCAGTGCCAACCACTGATACCGGGTGGCACAATAGCTTGCCGATAAATAAGGCATTTAATTTTTACACATTAGTCTAATTTCAGTTGCTTGCCTGCTGCAAGTGTGTGTCAGGCCCACTTCCACAGACTGTAGTGTGCCCACTGCCAGTGCCCACCACTGATACCGGGTGGCACAGTACCACTTATCGAAAAAAAAATGACAGGCAGAGGCAGGCCACCCCGCAGGGGCCGTCGTGGTCGTGGTGCTGTGATTTCCACTGTCACTGGAATAATGCCTAGTGTTCAGAGGCCATGTACCCTGAACCCGAAAAATTCTGAGGACGTAGTTGACTGGCTTAGACAGGACACCCAATCTTCAACAGCTTCCGCTAAGAACCTTGACGCACCATCCTCCTCCAGCTCAGCTTTGGTCACCTGCTCTCAAGTTACCATGTACCCGCCCGCCGCTGATAGGAATAGTACTAGTTAAGACACCACTCATATAGGGTGTCACAGCACATTGCTCTGTGCACGCGCAGTGCCCCAATTTGGGAGTATGAGGACCGACCAAGCTGCTTTTTCCATCTCCCGGTTCCTGAAATCAATTCAGTTTGGTGTATGAGAGTTTGGTCTGTCATTGTGAAGGCAGTCGAAGGTACCAGGCCTAAATTTTTTTCACAAAAGGCAATCCCTGATATGGGATGTAACAGGGATTAAACTGATGAGAATAGTACTACAGAAAATACCACTCATATCGGGTGTGACAGTAAATTGCACAGCGCAGACGCAGTCACCATGGATTAAAACAGAGTGGAGGGAGCCAGCGTTTTTTTAACCATCTCCCCGTTCGAAAAATCTATTCAATAAATGGCCCCCAGATTGGGGACGTTAGAGGGATTAAACTGATGAGAATAGTACTACAGAAAATACCACTCATATCGGGTGTGACAGTAAATTGCATGGCGCAGACGCAGTCACCGTGGATAAAAACACAGGGGAGGGAGCCAGCGTTTTTTTAACCATCTCCCCGTTCGAAAATTCTATTCAATAAATGGCCCCCAGATTGGGGACGTTAGAGGAATTAAACTGATGAGAATTGTACTACAGAAAATACCACTCATATCGGGTGTGACAGTAAATTGCACGGCGCAGACGCAGTGACCGTGGATTAAAACAGAGTGGAGGGAGCCAGCGTTTTTTTAACCATCTCCCCGTTCAAAAAATCAATTCAATAAATGGCCCCCAGATTGGGGACGTTAGAGGGATTAAACTGATGAGAATAGTACTACAGAAAATACCACTCATATCGGGTGTGACAGTAAATTGCATGGCGCAGACGCAGTCACCGTGGATAAAAACACAGGGGAGGGAGCCAGCGTTTTTAACCATCTCCCGTTCGAAAATTCTATTCAATAAATGGCCCCAGATTGGGGACGTTAGAGGAATTAAACTGATGAGAATAGTACTACAGAAAATACCACTCATATCGGGTGTGACAGTAAATTGCACGGCGCAGACGCAGTGACCATGGATTAAAACAGAGTGGAGGGAGCCAGCGTTTTTTTAACCATCTCCCCGTTCAAAAAATCAATTCAATAAATGGCCCCCAGATTGGGGACGTTAGAGGGATTAAACTGATGAGAATAGTACTACAGAAAATACCACTCATATCGGGTGTGACAGTAAATTGCATGGCGCAGACGCAGTCACCGTGGATAAAAACACAGGGGAGGGAGCCAGCGTTTTTTTAACCATCTCCCCGTTCGAAAATTCTATTCAATAAATGGCCCCCAGATTGGGGACGTTAGAGGGATTAAACTGATGAGAATAGTACTATAGAAAATACTACTCAAATCGGGTGTGAGAGTAAATTGCACGGCGCAGAAGCAGTGACCGTGGATTAAAACAAAGGGGAGGTAGCCATCGTTTTTTTTAACCATCTCCCCATTCGAATAATCAATTCAATTGACCTTTCGGGGACCCTTGGTGTTGTACGTGGCTGGGTGGAGGAAGAAACCTTCAATGACATCACCGGGACGTGGCTAGCTTGGTATCCAACCTTGTGCAAATGGGGAGTTTGCGGTTGTGCAAATGGACTGTTTGCGGTGCATTAAAAGGGGAGTTTGGTCTGTCAATGTCTGTGAAGTGGGCGTAACCCTTACACTACCTGATCGATACAACATCATACCTGATCGTATACACACACTGGATGTTTTAAGGCATGTTATTCCAAACAATTTAGGAATGTTAGTTGATTTATGCCCTTTATGGATTAAAACCCGACTCTGCGTCCACTACGTAATTTTCCATGGGAGTTTTGCCATGGATCCCCCTCCGGCATGCCACAGTCCAGGTGCTAGTCCCTTTGAAACAACTTTTCCATCACTATTGTGGCCAGAAAGAGTCCCTTTGGTTTTTAAAATTCGCCTGTCTATTGAAGTCTATGGTGGTTCGCCCGGTTTGCCTGTTCGCAAACATTTGCGGAAGTTCGCGTTCGCTGTTCGCGAACTGAAAATTTTATGTTCGCGACATCACTATTGGGGACGTAACAGGGATTAAACTGATGAGAATAGTACTACAGAAAATACCACTCATATCGGGTGTGAGAGTAAATTCAATTGACCTTTCGGTGTTGTACGTGGATGGGTGGAGGAAGAAATCTTCAATGATATCACCGGGACAAAATTTGGTATGAACCCGAACTATACAGTTCGGGTTCGCTCAACCCTAACTGTGACTAAACACTTCCTCCTGCTGACTCGTGCTGCTAACTCATCATTTCCTCCTGCTGACTTGGCACTTTCTCCTGCTGACTCATCACTTCCTCCTTCCGAGTAGACACTTCCTCATGCTGGCTAATCACTTCCAACCTCTGACCTGTCATTTCTTGTTGAATAATTTTCCATAGCTCACATGATTTGTGATATTGTTAAAACGTGACATTTGCGATAGTACAGACTACTGGAATTTCCAGATTACTTGCTATTGGACTTCAGAAGATATGTCTGATTTTCCACTCTAAAGTGTTCCAAAATATCTGCCATGGCTTTATACCTTTCAGTTTTACTGATCTGTCCTTGGGTTTGGTCATAAAGAATGGATACATGTAAGGCAAAAATTTGGAAAGATGAAAACCCTTTACCACTAAACAGGAAAAGCATAAAATAAGGAAAAACATAAGACCATAAAATACATATTGCTCCAATATGTGTCCATTTTAACACTGTTCACTTGTGTGTCTTTTTTATATGTACTTTGGCACTGAACCTGAATGCCATTGGAGAGTTAGATTCGATGCATTTGCTTTAAGAAAAAGAGCCAGTTTCTGGGCATTGACTTGAATCATATCGAATACATTCTTCTCTAACCAAAAATGTTTTGGTCCATTAAATAACAGTGCCAGTTTCATCAGGGAGGTAAAGAACATGACATCCAGTTCTACTCTCATCACTAAGTCTCAGTTTGTATTTTGTTAACAGGCTTAATCGACCACATCAAAGAACAGTTGCCTGATTTGTCTGCCAAGTCCACAGAACCAAATACTGCAAAAAGGAGCATATGTTGTTATAGAAAGATGTCACATCTAATGGTGATGTTTATAGCTCTGTATCTCAAACATGCTAGGAAATATGTCATACATTGCACGAGTCATTATAATTATAACATCAATCATCAGGGTGAGAGAGGCTGCGCTGCAATAGGGCAAATCTTATATGGCAAAATGAGCACTAACATCTGATGACTAATAGAAGTAATTGGAGGACATTAACATACTGTATATACGGTTACATATATAATAGTTGAATTCAAGTACATAGGGTGTAGTACTATAAGTTAGTGTGTTCCACATAAGTGGAAGTATAGTTATTTTCTTGTATGTAGAGGCAGCATCATTTACACAGAAAGCAGTATTATAGTAGTTATATTCTTGTACATCAGGGAGTATTATAGTATTTATTTTCTTGCACACAGGGGCACTATTACAGTAAACTGACAAGAAAAGTTAATTCCAGTCTCCAGATAAAAGAAGATGGAATCCTTTATTGAAGAATAATGATAAAATCCAAGTACTGTATGCCAAACACGTAGTGCACAGAAAAACGCACCTCCTGTAAGAGCGTTTTGGATGCATACAACATCTCAGTAGTAGTACGGTGGTGTGAATACTTCTACAAATAAAGGTGCATATAGATCCAAAATGCATCACAGGAGGTGCATTTTTCTGTGCACTATGGGGATCATTTATTATTTAAGATTGTTTTTGTGTTAGTTTTAAGTCTGGCTTTAATTCGTGTGCCTGCACCAAATTAATGAACTGGTGCACTTTAATAATATATGTGGACAGCAAACAAAAAATGTATGGCAGCACACCTTTACACATGCAAACAATATAACTAGGGATTAGGGATTATTCTGGATTAAAGTGGTACTATACCTTCTATACATGAAAAATGGAAGCTCTTTGCGCACATTTTTGATTAAACGTGTGTCGGGCCCATCTACCGATGTCAAGGTGGCTTATGCAGATGGGTACCTAACACTAACAGGACGGACTCTCCTGGGCCTAACCTAAGCCTACGATGTTCAGGGCGGCGTGGGTACCATCAATTTTCTTGTAGTGTGTTTGGAGGGTAGCTCCCTCCTTTAGATTGAGCACTCCCCGTCCATCTTCTATTGGTGGGACTTTAGGGAGCACTATTACTGTGGGGGCACCTTGGCACAATATCAGCTTTTGCTGGGCACAGTTATTTTTAGGGCCCCAATAGTATAAATATAGCTGGTTTCTACATCGCCCTGAACATTGTAGGCTTAGGTTAGGCCCAGGAGACGCAGTTCTGTTAGTGTTAGATACCACTTTAATACAGAATAATCCCTAATCCCTATCCCTATCTATTGTTTGAATGTGTAATGGTGTGCTGCCATACATTCTTTGTTTGCTGTCTGCATGTTAGCTGGATGGGCACCTGTGACTTTGGATGGACTAGTCAAAATTTTTATTTTAATAATATATGTAGCGTGAGTATAATGTGGTTTACACCTATAAGGTGTAAATTGTGAACTTTTCGAGACTTTTGGAAAAGTCTCGCTTATAGCTCTTAAAAATAGACCAATGTGAAAAGTGGCAAGGATCATGAAATGTTGCAAAAATGTCGCAATTGTCATGGTAATGTGGCAGTTGCCATGACTTGCGACAAAACTGACATATCTGGTTTCATAAATGAGCCCCATCATAATAATGGATTCCATGTTCTTTTATCCGGAGGCAGGAATACATTTTTTTCCTCAGTTTGCATGTGTTGCAAGTGCCATGCTTTTCCATCTCCCGGACCTCTGCATTGGAGCTGCCTTTGATTATTTGTTTGCATTTATTATAGTAGTTACACCCTTATATATAGGGGGCTGTATTACAGTAGATAGATTTGTGTACATAGGGCACAGTATTGTATTTTAGTAGTTATATTAATTTATATAAGAGGCATAGTAGTTATATTCTTGTACATTGGGAAGTATTATAGTAATTACATTCTTGAACATAAGAGCCAGTATGACAGTAGTTACATCCTTGCATTACAAACAGGTTTTTTATGTGTATTTCTTACACTTATGCTGCTGAAATCCAAAACCGCAATTTACTGGGTATTTGTATTGTGAGCAGATTTGAGATACTGTAACATGCAAAGTACACCAACCACTAGGTGGAACTCTCTTCCCATAGGGAGAAGTGAGTCAGCATTATGGAGAGTCAGTCTTTGCTTTGCCACAATAGGGAGAGAAGCTCCTGCCGAGAACTGACCCATTTGCCTGTCATTTATACAGGTTCCAGCCAAGGCAATGCCAGAAAAACCAGAAGAACCTTCAAAAACAGACCAGATGTACAAGAAGGGTGTAATGAAAGTCCAATACAGATAATCTGTCTAAAAGCACACATTGGAGTTTTCTTCAGGTACCTGGGCATACCTAAAAGCAGCTTAGCTAACTGTGAGAAATATCCACATCCCTGAGTGGATTTTGTGGAAGTGTACAGTAAGTACAGCAACCTATCCAAAAAAAAGGTGCAGAGCATAGTCTGACATTAGGGTACGACTCTGTTAGTTGCAAGAGAGTAAAGTAATACCTGGTACGTGGATGCTTATGTAAAATCCAGCTAGAGAAGTGCAGTGTAAGGCAAAATTGCTCCAAAGAGACAACTGTGCCTACCAATTCAAAATCGCAACTATGTCATCTGTAAAAACTGTGGGAAAACTGCACATGTGTAAGATCTACCAGTTCATGCATGCTGAAATGGAGGTGACTAAATGGCATCTTTATCTTTCCACACTGCTACACTGCACTGACACCGTCCATCCTCTAGCTGTGTTCAGGGACACCAAAAAATCCTCAACACCAAGGGCACCCCAACCTACATCAGGCAGGAGACAACTGGAGAGACAGATCCGGTATTGCAATGCATTTGTGATCCGTCTACAAATGGTATCCGTTTGCATACAGATTGCAGGCGACGGAACTGCCTGCCGGAATCCAGCAACTCAAGTTGCTTAAAGGGCCATGAAAGACTAAAATTTTCCCTGTTTTTTTTTTTTTTTTAGCTTTCAAAACCATATTGGAATTATCTTCAATTTTCAATTGTTAATTTGCCTTAACTAAGGCATAGTTCACACTTCAGTGTTCTGGTCAATGATTTCCATCAGTGATTGTGAGCCCAAACCAGGTGTGGGTTTAAAACATAGAATAGGTGGAAATATTTCCATTATGCCTTATCTCTGTGTAGGCCCACTCCTGATTTTGTAGAATCTGTTTCCTTTGTATCATTCCACCTGCAGAACATTCACTAAAGCTTTTACCTTCTTTATGTTTATGAATAGTTCAATCAACTTTTTGTGGCTCTATTTCCACTACCTGCAAGATTTATAATTTTTCAGGAACTCTGACGACTCCAAGCTGTACAAAAACAAAAATGTCTCCACAGAAAGTAAAGTATGATTAAAAGCAGGGGAACTGAGGCTTGCAAAAACGAAAAGAGAAAGTAATTTGCTTTGAACCAAGCAATAAATCCAGAGGGCAGTAATGACCATCTTCTGACACAAGTTGGGACGTTGATTAAGTGGACACCTTGAGCCAAACTCTAATGCTCTACACGATGCTCTATGGCAAGAGATCCTTAAAGAGAGCTTAATCTGTTGAGCGCAATATTAGGTTTGATCCCAGTCATAAAAAATTTACAACCGCTGGGGATCTTTTTTTTATCGATCAAACTTTTTCTACAATTATAGATTGTTATTGGATGGCTTTTTTATGTTTTTTAGTGTTGTTTTTTAAGCTTGTTTCTGATTTCACTTTGTAGGAATGATAAAGGATTATAAAAAAGAAGAGGAACTGAACTAATAGTTCTCGTTGTATAATGGTATTTTGTGCTGTTGAGATGAGGATTTTTTTTCTGATCTAGCATAAGATGATTTATATCTATGGTCAATAGATGAATACAAGATAAGCAGGCTGAAATAATGCATTGCGCCTGCTGAAGGTTTATCATGCGTTGCTGTCATATGAATGCGTGTTTACTAGCTACAGAGGGTCTGGATAAGGATGGAAGTCAATGAAAGGGGTTAATGTCCAAATAATAAATGTAACAGCAAAAATAAAATTACCGTATGTTTATGGACAAAATACATAAAATACAGAAATGGCTGTGGATGCAGGAAGATTAAAGTCTCAGGACTATAATATAGCCAGTGATAGCATATTATCTAAAAGGCTGTGTCTCCCAAAAACATATAAAATACCAGTATTTATAGATCCCCCAAGTTGTTCTCCTGTTTGAAATATTTAAATAATCTGTAATAATTAGGTAATAACCAGGGGCGTAGCTAAAGGCTCATGGCTCCTGGTTCAAAAGTTCAGCTTGGACCCATTTCCCTCAGTGCTTTGTGGCAAGGAGCAGGGGTGCACCTAGCCTTTCTGCTGTCTGAGGCAAAGATTGAAATGCCCCCCACCCCATGCCAAATTCTCAACTTAACCCCTTCACTCCAGCCCTACTGTTAAAGACATAGTTGGAAAACATTACATACAGCACTAAAGAACTTCTTAGGTAATATAGTGCCACATACCTCTTTCATCCAGTGACATCTCTGATGTAGATTTTCTCTTTCCTCATCTTCTCCATTCAAACCAGACCACCATGACAACTTAGTTTCCTAATTTTCTATCATTCCCCCCACCTTCTCAACACCCCACCTTACCACCCTCAATACTGTGCCCACTGTGCTCTGCAATACTATACTGCAGAAACAGTCCTCCTGATATGAAATAGTAGTACCATGCAGATAGTGTCCCCTATATTTATTGGCACACAGGGCCCTAAAAATAACTGTGCCCAGCAAAAGCTGATATTGTGCCAGGGTGCCCCCACAGTAATAGTGCTCCCTAAAGTCCCACCAATAGAAATATGTGCCAGTACAAAGATACCCCCTGATAATGTGTGCCAATACAGAAATACCCCCTTAGAATGTGCATTGGTACATAAAATACAAATTCCTAATGTATGCCAGTACAAAAACTATCCCCTTACATACCCCCTTACCTTTCAGATCAGCTACCTATATCAGATCCTCAGATCAGACCCCCATATCGCACCTCATATTAGACCCCCATATCAAACCTCAAATCAGAACCCCATTTATGACCTCAAATCAGACCCCCATATCAAATCCTCAAATCAGACTCCCATATCAGATTCTCAAATCAGACCCCCATATCAAATCCTCAGATCAGATCCTCAGATCAGAACCCCCTCAGACCTCACATTTGACCCCCATTTAAGACCTCAGATTAAACCCCTATATCAAACCTCACATCTGACCCCCATATCAAACCTCAGCTGAGACCTCCATCAGAACTCCATGTTAAAAACCCCACCTCAGACCTCAGATCAGACCACTGTAGACCTCTATGTCAGACTCCCATACCAGATGTCACGACCGCAATCCCAGCAGCAGTCGTGTCGCACCAGACGGAGGGGAAGGGGGACCCTTATCTACGATTGGGAAATAGAACGGCCACCCCTGACAAACCCTAAGCTGGCACCTATCTGCCCTGATACCCTAGATGGGGTGTGAACCTGTGCGGCGAGCAGGATGCCTAAACCCTGAGTCACCCTCAGAAGACTAGACTGGGGAAAGGCAGATGGGAGCACTAGTCACCATCACTCATGTCTAGGAGAACAACAGGGGAAGACAGCAACAAACAAACAATCTCCAGCAGAGATAGACTTATCCAGTCACGAGCACAGAAGATGATCCCAATAACGACAGTCCACGCCAGACAAGAGCTCCACAGCAATACCGTCAAACGATCTCCTTCAAAGGTCAGAATAGCACTGGAAGTAAGGACTATATCTGGCAATGACTGCAAGTGAAACTGAAACTAATATAGTAGCTGGGAGTGGCAGACAGCACTCACCTGAGAAGAATGCCTACAAACTCCCAGTCAGGACAAAAAGGTTCACAAGGCAAAACCCGGATGACATACCCTGAACCACGGAGCAAACTCACAAGCTATCGCGAGTAGCAAGTCGCTGCGACCTTCTCTTCCCAGACCTATCTGGATCAGTCACAGTCGTGACACCAGTACTCCGTGTCAGACCCACATCAGTCCTCAGTTCAGACCCAAATTTAATAAATTAAATTAACTTAACTCTACTGCTCCACTGCTAGTCTACAGGTCCGGCAATCTCTCCTGCAGTCACTCTCCCTGGTTTTCTTACAGGCCATGCTGCACTCTGAGCTAACAGGTTAAAGTATGTGCACTAAGAGCTGGCATTGTACACAGTCAGGACAGTGCAGCGTGGAACATGGAGAAGACCAGGGAGGATGAGTGAGTACATCACTTCACTCACTGCTCCCCATGCCTCCTGCATACTAGTGAGCACTTCCATAATGGAAGCACTCATTAGTATTTGCGTAATAAGACTCACTGCATCTTATAAAGCAAAAACTATGGCAATTGTTGGTGTCCCTGGTAATAACTAGAGATGAGTGAATTGAAGCTGATGAAGTGGAATTCGATCCGAATTTCAGGAAAAATTCGATTTGCATTGAATCTGAATTTCCTCGTGATTCGTGGTGGCAAATCAAATTTTTGCCTAAAATGGCTGCTGTACGTGTGAGGAAATGGAGTAAGGACCTCTGGAAAGGCAGGATCACCCATAATGTCATGAATGCAGCAAATCAGCAGCCAGCCAGCCCTGTGATGTCACAGCCCTATAAATAGCTTCAGCCATCTTGGATTCTGCCATTTATCAGTGCATTTAGTGCAGGGAGAGACATCAGCAGGCACTAGGGACAGTGTTAGAAAAAACTTAATTGTGCTAAAAAAAATGATTTACAAGTGCAGGGAAAGATTACTCAAGCTGTAGGGAAAGGATAGGGAGGAATCATTCCACAGCATTTATGTTGAACAGGGTTCAGTAGGGGAGGTTAAAGCCTGGGAAATAGGAACCTTGCTGCACTGACTAGGGACCCAAATTTCCATTATACAGCTCTGTAATTCCAGCAAACCGTTCTTGTTATTGGGGTGCAAGTGCTGATGGATACAGCCATTAACAGGGTTTATTACAAGGAAATGTTTCTATGTCTAATTTGCCCTTGTGTGGAGCAGTTATATGTTTTAAAGCATTTTTTGGCTTGTATTTGTGGGGAAAAAAAGGGCGTATAAGCGGCCGAGTGGTGGAGTGCGAAAATTACAGCCCTTTTTGTCGTCTATTAGAGGCAAAAAATATATATATTTGCCGTTCAGCGGTGGAGTTATATGTAGTGTTGAGCGAACAGTTCGAGCATCGTTAGGGTTCGTCCCGAATTTTGGGGTGTCCGGGACACGGACCCGAACCCGGACATTTTCAAAAAAGTTCGGGTTCGTTGTTCGTCGATTACTTCCCGCTTTCTGAAGGGCTGCACAGCAGCGAATCAGCTAGCGTTTTACTTCTTGCCCTAAGAGCCCATCACAGCCATGCCTACTAATGGCATGGCTGTGATTGGCCAAGTGCAGCATGTGACCCAGCCTCTATTTAAGCTGGAGACACGTAGCGCTGCACGTCACACTGCTCTGATTAGTGTAGGGAGAGGACGCAGCTTCTGTGAGGGCGAGATTAGGCAGGGAAAAGTCAGCAACAGCACCTAATGAACGGATCGATCTACTCAGGATAGCAATTTCTATATTTTATTAAGGGGTTAAATACAATTGCCCAAATACCAATCCCCTAAATCTGGTGTTCCAGCTTTGGCTAGACAAGTATAATACTGTCTGCTGTCTGGCAAAGGATAGATTATTTTATGTGGTGAAATTCAATTGCCAAAATATCAATACCATAAATCAGTGGTTTGAGCTGTGGCTGGCAAAATATAATAGTGTCCGCCAAAACATATATTTTGTTCTGGGGTGTAATTTACGTGCCAAAATAGCAATTCCCTGAATCTAGTGTCCCAGCTGTTGCAGGCCACATTTCATAGTGTCCGCCAAAACATATATTTTGTTCTGGGATGAAATTCAATTGCCAAAATAGCAATACCCTGAATCTGGTGTCCCAGCTGTTGCAGGCCAGGATTCATAGTGTCCGCAAAAACATATATTTTGTTCTGGGGTGACATTCAATTGCCAAAATAGAAATACCCTGAATCTGGTGTCCCAGCTGTTGCAGGCCAGGATTCATAGTGTCCGCAAAAACATATATTTTGTTCTGGGGTGACATTCAATTGCCAAAATAGCAATACCCTGAATCTGGTGTCCCAGCTGTTGCAGGCCACGTTTCATAGTGTCCGTCAAAACATATATTTTGTTCTGGGGTGAAATTCAATTGCCAAAATAGCAATACTCTGAATCTGGTGTCCCAGCTGTTGCAGGCCAAGATTCATAGTGTAACGCAAAAACATATATTTTGTTCTGGGGTGACATTCAATTGCCAAAATAGCAATACCCTGAATCTGGTGTCCCAGCTGTTGCAGGCCAGGATTCATAGTGTCCGTAAAAACATATATTTTGTTCTGGGGTGACATTCAATTGCCAAAATAGCAATACCCTGAATCTGGTGTCCCAGCTGTTACAGGCCAGGATTCATAGTGTCCGCAAAAACATATATTTTGTTCTGGGGTGAAATTCAATTGCCAAAATAGCAATACCCTGAATCTGGTGTCCCAGCTGTTGCAGGCCAGGATTCATAGTGTCCGCAAAAACATATATTTTGTTCTGGGGTGAAATTCAATTGCCAAAATAGCAATACCCTGAATCTGGTGTCCCAGCTGTTGCAGGCCAGGATTCATAGTGTCCGTAAAAACATATATTTTGTTCTGGGGTGACATTCAATTGCCAAAATAGCAATACCCTGAATCTGGTGTCCCAGCTGTTGCAGGCCACGTTTCATAGTGTCCGTCAAAACATATATTTAGTTCTGGGGTGAAATTCAATTGCCAAAATAGCAATACCCTGAATCTGGTGTCCCAGCTGTTGCAGGCCAGGATTCATAGTGTCCGCAAAAACATATATTTTGTTCTGGGGTGACATTCAATTGCCAAAATAGCAATACACTGAATCTGGTGTCCCAGCTGTTGCAGGCCATGTTTCATAGTGTCCGTCAAAACATATATTTTGTTCTGGGGTGAAATTCAATTGCCAAAATAGCAATACCCTGAATCTGGTGTCCCAGCTGTTGCAGGCCAGGATTCATAGTGTCCGCAAAAACATATATTTTGTTCTGGGGTGACATTCAATTGCCAATATAGCAATACCCTGAATATGGTGTCCCAGCTGTTGCAGGCCAGGATTCATAGTGTCCGCAAAAACATATATTTTGTTCTGGGGTGACATTCAATTGCCAAAATAGCAATACCCTGAATCTGGTGTCCCAGCTGTTGCAGGCCAGGATTCATAGTGTCCGCAAAACATATATTTTGTTCTGGGGTGACATTCAATTGCCAAAATAGCAATACCCTGAATCTGGTGTCCCAGCTGTTGCAGGCCAGGATTCATAGTGTCCGCAAAACATATATTTTGTTCTGGGGTGACATTCAATTGCCAAAATAGCAATACCCTGAATCTGGTGTCCCAGCTGTTGCAGGCCAGGATTCATAGTGTCCGCAAAACATATATTTTGTTCTGGGGTGAAATTCAATTGCCAAAATAGCAATACCTCTGAATCTGGTGTCCCAGCTGTTGCAGGCCACGTTTCATAGTGTCCGTCAAAACATATATTTTGTTCTGGGGTGAAATTCAATTGCCAAAATAGCAATACCCTGAATCTGGTGTCCCAGCTGTTGCAGGCCAGGATTCATAGTGTCCGCAAAAACATATATTTTGTTCTGGGGTGACATTCAATTGCCAAAATAGCAATACCCTGAATCTGGTGTCCCAGCTGTTGCAGGCCATGTTTTATAGTGTCCGTAAAAACATATATTTTGTTCTGGGGTGAAATTCAATTGCCAAAATAGCAATACCCTGAATCTGGTGTCCCAGCTGTTGCAGGCCAGGATTCATAGTGTCCGCAAAAACATATATTTTGTTCTGGGGTGACATTCAATTGCCAAAATAGCATTACCCTGAATCTGGTGTCCCAGCTGTTGCAGGCCATGTTTCATAGTGTCCGTCAAAACATATATTTTGTTCTGGGGTGAAATTCAATTGCCAAAATAGCAATACCCTGAATCTGGTGTCCCAGCTGTTGCAGGCCAGGATTCATAGTGTCCGCAAAAACATATATTTTGTTCTGGGGTGAAATTCAATTGCCAAAATAGCAATACCCTGAATCTGGTGTCCCAGCTGTTGCAGGCCAGGATTCATAGTGTCCGCAAAAACATATATTTTGTTCTGGGGTGACATTCAATTGCCAATATAGCAATACCCTGAATATGGTGTCCCAGCTGTTGCAGGCCAGGATTCATAGTGTCCGCAAAAACATATATTTTGTTCTGGGGTGACATTCAATTGCCAATATAGCAATACCCTGAATCTGGTGTCCCAGCTGTTGCAGGCCAGGATTCATAGTGTACGCAAAAACATATATTTTGTTCTGGGGTGACATTCAATTGCCAAAATAGCAATACCCTGAATCTGGTGTCCCAGCTGTTACAGGCCAGGATTCATAGTGTCCGCAAAAACATATATTTTGTTCTGGGGTGAAATTCAATTGCCAAAATAGCAATACCCTGAATCTGGTGTCCCAGCTGTTGCAGGCCACGATTCATAGTGTCCGTCAAAACATATATTTTGTTCTGGGGTGAAATTCAATTGCCAAAATAGCAATACCCTGAATCTGGTGTCCCAGCTGTTGCAGGCCAGGATTCATAGTGTCCGCAAAAACATATATTTTGTTCTGGGGTGACATTCAATTGCCAAAATAGCAATACCCTGAATCTGGTGTCCCAGCTGTTGCAGGCCATGTTTCATGGTGTCCGTCAAAACATTTATTTTGTTCTGGGGTGAAATTCAATTGCCAAAATAGCAATACCCTGAATCTGGTGTCCCAGCTGTTGCAGGCCAGGATTCATAGTGTCCGCAAAAACATATATTTTGTTCTGGGGTGACATTCAATTGCCAAAATAGCAATACCCTGAATCTGGTGTCCCAGCTGTTGCAGGCCATGTTTCATAGTGTCCGTCAAAACATATATTTTGTTCTGGGGTTAAATTCAATTGTCAAAATAGCAATACCCTGAATCTGGTGTCCCAGCTGTTGCAGGCCAGGATTCATAGTGTCCGCAAAAACATATATTTTGTTCTGGGGTGACATTCAATTGCCAAAATAGCAATACCCTGAATCTGGTGTCCCAGATGTTGCAGGCCAGGATTCATAGTGTCCGCAAAAACATATATTTTGTTCTGTGGTGACATTCAATTGCCAATATAGCAATACCCTGAATATGGTGTCCCAGCTGTTGCAGGCCAGGATTCATAGTGTCCGCAAAAACATATATTTTGTTCTGGGGTGACATTCAATTGCCAAAATAGCAATACCCTGAATCTGGTGTCCCAGCTGTTGCAGGCCAGGATTCATAGTGTCCACAAAAACATATATTTTGTTCTGGGGTGACATTCAATTGCCAAAATAGCAATACCCTGAATCTGGTGTCCCAGCTGTTGCAGGCCAGGATTCATAGTGTCCGCAAAAACATATATTTTGTTCTGGGGTGAAATTCAATTGCCAAAATAGCAATACCCTGAATCTGGTGTCCCAGCTGTTGCAGGCCAGGATTCATAGTGTCCGCAAAACATATATTTTGTTCTGGGGTGAAATTCAATTGCCAAAATAGCAATACCCTGAATCTGGTGTCCCAGCTGTTGCAGGCCAGGATTCATAGTGTCCGCAAGAACATATATTTTGTTCTGGGGTGACATTCAATTGCCAAAATAGCAATACCCTGAATCTGGTGTCCCAGCTGTTGCAGGCCACGCTTCATAGTGTCCGTCAAAACATATATTTTGTTCTGGGGTGACATTCAATTGCCAAAATAGCAATACCCTGAATCTGGTGTCCCAGCTGTTGCAGGCCAGGATTCATAGTGTCCGCAAAAACATATATTTTGTTCTGGGGTGACATTCAATTGCCAAAATAGCAATACCCTGAATCTGGTGTCCCAGCTGTTGCAGGCCAGGATTCATAGTGTCCGCAAAAACATATATTTTGTTCTGGGGTGAAATTCAATTGCCAAAATAGCAATACCCTGAATCTGGTGTCCCAGCTGTTGCAGGCCAGGATTCATAGTGTCCGCAAAAACATATATTTTGTTCTGGGGTGAAATTCAATTGCCAAAATAGCAATACCCTGAATCTGGTGTCCCAGCTGTTGCAGGCCAGGATTCATAGTGTCCGCAAGAACATATATTTTGTTCTGGGGTGACATTCAATTGCCAAAATAGCAATACCCTGAATCTGGTGTCCCAGCTGTTGCAGGCCACGTTTCATAGTGTCCGTCAAAACATATATTTTGTTCTGGGGTGAAATTCAATTGCCAAAATAGCAATACCCTGAATCTGGTGTCCCAGCTGTTGCAGGCCAGGATTCATAGTGTCCGCAAAAACATATATTTTGTTCTGGGGTGACATTCAATTGCCAAAATAGCAATACCCTGAATCTGGTGTCCCAGCTGTTGCAGGCCATGTTTCATAGTGTCCGTCAAAACATATATTTTGTTCTGGGGTGAAATTCAATTGCCAAAATAGCAATACCCTGAATCTGGTGTCCCAGCTGTTGCAGGCCAGGATTCATAGTGTCCGCAAAAACATATATTTTGTTCTGGGGTGACATTCAATTGCCAAAATAGCAATACCCTGAATCTGGTGTCCCAGCTGTTGCAGGCCAGGATTCATAGTGTCCGCAAAAACATATATTTTGTTCTGTGGTGACATTCAATTGCCAAAATAGCAATACCCTGAATCTGGTGTCCCAGCTGTTGCAGGCCAGGATTCATAGTGTCCGCAAAAACATATATTTTGTTCTGGGGTGACATTCAATTGCCAAAATAGCAATACCCTGGAATCTGGTGTCCCAGCTGTTGCAGGCCAGGATTCATAGTGTCCGCAAAAACATATATTTTGTTCTGGGGTGACATTCAATTGCCAAAATAGCAATACCCTGAATCTGGTGTCCCAGCTGTTGCAGGCCAGGATTCATAGTGTCCGCAAAAACATATATTTTGTTCTGGGGTGACATTCAATTGCCAAAATAGCAATACCCTGAATCTGGTGCCCCAGCTGTTGCAGGCCACGTTTCATAGTGTCCGTCAAAACATATATTTTGTTCTGGGGTGAAATTCAATTGCCAAAATAGCAATACCCTGAATCTGGTGTCCCAGCTGTTGCAGGCCAGGATTCATAGTGTCCGCAAAAACATATATTTTGTTCTGGGGTGACATTCAATTGCCAAAATAGCAATACCCTGAATCTGGTGTCCCAGCTGTTGCAGGCCTGGATTCATAGTGTCCGCAAAAACATATATTTTGTACTGGGGTTAAATTCAATTGCCAAAATAGCAATACCATAAATCAGTGGTTTCAGCTGTGGCTGGAAAAATATAATAGTGTCCGCCAAAACATATATTTTGTTCTGGGGTGACATTCAATTGTCAAAATAGCAATACCCTGAATCTATTGTCCCAGCTGTTGCAGGCCAAGTGTAAATCTGTTCATAAAAGGATACCTTTCATCCAGGGCCTAAATACTAGCCCTAAAAGAGATATTCCCCTAAATTAGTGGTTACTGCTGTGCCTGGATTAGTGCAATACGCTACTTAAACAAATAGGCAGATAGTGTTAGGTGCCTGTAAAAAAAGGCCTGAATTTGAAATCAATACATTGGGCCAAATATTTTTTTCCTTATTGTGGTCCTTGGTGAACGGTAATAATGAGGAAAACATCTAGTAAGGGAAGCGGACGCGGTCGTGGTGATGTTAGTTTACCCTCTGGTGCTGGGAGAGGACGTGGCTATTCTGCCACAACCACACGTCCTAGTGAACCAACTACCTCAGGTTCCAGTACCAGCCAGAATTTATAGCGATATTTGGTGGGGCCCAATTCCGTTCTAAGGATGGTAAGGCCTGAGCAGGTACAGGCGCTAGTCAATTGGGTGGCCGACAGTGGATCCAGCATGTTCACAACATTATCTCCCACCCAGTCTTCTGCTGAAAGCGCACAGGTGGCACCTGAAAACCAAGCCCATCAGTCTGTCACATCACCCCCATGCATATCAGGGAAACTGTCAGAGCCTCAAGTTATGCAGCAGTCTCTTATGCTGTTTGAAGACTCTGCTGGCAGGGTTTCCCAAAGGAAATCCACCTAGCCCTTCCCCAGTGGTGGAAGACATAGAATGCACTGATGCACAACCACTGATGTTTCCTGATGATGAGGACATGGGAATACCACCTCATCGGAGTCCGTACGTCTCTGATGATGACGAAACACAGGTGCCAACTGCTGCGTCTTTCTGCAGTGTGCAGACCGAACAGGAGGTCAGGGAGGAAGACTGTGTGGAAGACGATGCAGGGGATGATGAGGTCCTAGACCCCACATGGAATGAAGGTCGTGCCACTGACTTTCATAGTTCAGAGGAAGAGGCAGTGGTGAGACCGAACCAACAGCGTAGCAAAAGAGGGAGCAGGGGGCAAAAGCAGACCAGCCGCCGCCAAGAGAGTCGGCCTGCTACTGGCCACCGCCACCAGGGACCGAGCACCCCAAAGGCAGCTTCAAGGATTTCCCTGGCATGGCACTTCTTTAAACAATGTGCTGACGACAAGACCCGAGTGGTTTGCACGCTGTGCCATCAGATCCTGAAGCGAGGCATTAACGTTCTGAACCTTAGCACAACCTGCTTTACCAGGCATGTACATGCAAAGCATGAACTGCAGTGGAGTAAAAACCTTAAAAGCAAGGAACTCACTCTGGCTCCCCCTGCTCCCTCTTCTGCTGCTGCCTCGGCCTCTTCCTCCGGCTCGGGAGGAATGTTGGCACCTGCCACCCACCAAACAGAGGATGTGCCACCGACAACACCACCTGCGTCACCAAGCATCTCCACCATGTCACACGGCAGTGTTCAGCTCTCCATCTCACAAACATTGGAGAGAAAGCGTAAATTCCAACCTACCCACCCGCGAGCCCTGGGCCTGAATTCCAGCATTTCTAAACTACTGGCCTTTGAAATGCTGTCATTCAGGCTGGTGGACACAGACAGCTTCAAACAGCGGATGTCCATGGCTGTCCCACAGTATGTTGTTCCCAGCTGCCACTACTTCTCCAAGACAGCCGTGCCTTCCCTGCACAACCAAGTATCCGATAAAATCAAGTGTGCACTGCGCAACGCCATCTGTGGCAAGGTCCACCTAACTACAGATACGTGGACCAGTAAGCATGGCCAGAGACGCTATATCTCCCTAACTGCACACTGGGTACATGTAGTGGCGGCTGGGCCCCAGGCGGAGAGTTCCTTGGCGCACGTCCTTCCGCCGCCAAGGATATCAGTGCATCATTCTTTGCCTCCTGTAGCCTCCTCCTCCTACTCGGCTTCCTCCTCCTCTGCTTCCACCAGCTCATCCAGTCAGCACAGCCCGGGGAGTTGTAGCAGGGTATTGAACAACAGACCGACGAGTGGTTTCTGCCGGTGGGCCTCAAGCCCGGCCTGGTGGTGAGCGATAATGGGTGAAATCTCGTCGCAGCTCTGGGACTAGCCGGTTTGACGCACATCCCTTGCCTGGCGCATGTGCTGAATTTGGTGGTGCAGAAGTTAATTCACAACTACACCGACATGTCAGAGCTGCTGCATAAAGAGAGGGACGTCTGTGCGCGCTTCCGTCATTCATATCCTGCCGCTGCTCGCCTGTCTGCGCTACAGCGGAACTTCGGCCTTCCCGCTCACCGCCTCATATGCGACGTGCCCACCAGGTGGAACTCCACTTTGCACATGCTGGAGAGACTGTGCGAGCAGCAGCAGGCCATAGTGGAGTTTCAGCTGCAGCACGCACGCGTCAGTCGCACTGCGGAACAGCACCACTTCACCACCAATGATTGGGCCTCCATGCGAGACCTGTGTGCCCTGTTGCGCTGTTTCGAGTAGTCCACCAACATGGCCAGTGGCGATGACACCGTTATCAGCGTTACAATACCACTTCTATGTCTCCTTGAGAAAACGCTTAGGGCAATGATGGATGAGAAGGTGGCCCAGGAGGAGGAGGAGGAGGATGAGGGGTCATTTTTAGCACTTTCAGGCCAGTCTGTTAGAAGTGGCTCAGAGGGAGGTTTTTTGCAACAGCAGAGGCCAGGTACAAATGTGGCCAGCCAGGGCCCAATACTGGAGGACGAGGAGTATGAGGAGGAGGTGGAGGAGGATGAAGAAGGTTCACAGCGGGGTGGCACCCGACACAGCTCAGGCCCATCACTGGTGCGTGGCTGGGGGGATAAAGAGGACGATGACGATACGCCTCCCACAGAGGACAGCTTGTCCTTACCTCTGGGGAGCCTGGCACACATGAGCGACTACATGCTGCATTGCCTGTGCAACGACAGCAGAGTTGGCCACATTTTAACGTGTGCGGACTACTGGGTTGCCACCCTGCTGGATCCCCGGTACAAAGACAATGTGCCCACCTTACTACCTGCACTGGAGTGTGATAGGAAGATGCGCGAGTACAAGCGCACGCTGGTAGAGGCGCTCCTGAGAGCATTCCCAAATGTCACAGGGGAACAGGTGGAAGCCCAAGGCGAAGGCAGAGGAGGAGCAAGAGGTCGCCAATGCAGCTGTGTCACGGCCAGCTCCTCTGAGGGCAGGGTTAGCATGGCAGAAATGTGGAAAAGTTTTGTCTCCACGCCGCAGCTAACTGCACCACCACCTGATACGGAACGTGTTAGCAGGAGGCAGCATTTCACTAACATGGTTGAACAGTACGTCTGCACACACCTCCACGTACTGACTGATGGTTCGGCCCCATTCAACTTCTGGGTCTCCAAACTGTCCACGTGGCCAGAGTTAGCATTTTATGCCTTGGAGGTGCTGGCCTGCCCTGCGGCGAGCGTTTTGTCTGAACGTGTATTCAACACGGCAGGGGGCGTCATTACTGACAAATGCAGCCGCCTGTCCACAGCCAACGTGGACAAGCTGACGTTCATAAAAATGAACCAGGCATGGATCTCACAGGACCTGTCCCTCCCTTGTGCAAAATAGACATTTATAACTGCCTCCCCCTCAACCATGTATTCTTGTACTCCGGGGAACTTCTTTATTGAATCCTCATTTTTTTAACTTTACCATGATCTTGCGGTGCAACACAAAGTTGAATGAAACTCTCCTCTGTCTGGGTGGTGTGGCTGAAATAACTGAAAGTGGCCTTCTACGGTGGTGGTTGATATGACGCATGATTTCTTGCTGTGGGACCTCTCTCCTCTGTCTGGGTGCTGGGCCGAAATAACTGAAAGTGGCCTTCTCCAGTGGTGGGTGATATGACGCATGATTTCTTGCTGTGGGACCTCTCTCCTCGGTATGGGTGCTGGGCCGAAATAACTGAAAGTGGCCTTCTCCAGTGGTGGGTGATATGACGCATGATTCCCTGCTGTGGGACCTCCCTCCTCTGACTGGGAGCTGGGGCCTAAATAACTGAAAATGGCCTTCTCCAGTGGTGGGTGATATGACGCATGATTCCTTGCTGTGGAACCTGTATCCTCTGTCTGGGTGCTGGGCCTAAATAACTGAAAGTGGCCTTCTCCAGTGGTGGGTGATATGACGCCTTATTTCTTCATGTGGGACCTCTCTCCTCTGTCTGGGTGTTGGGGCCTAAATAACTGAAAGTGGCCTTCTCCAGTGGTGGTTGATATGACGCATGATTCCTTGCTGTGGGACCTCTCTCCTCTTTCTGGGTGCTGGGCCGAAATAACTGAGAGTGACTTTCTCCGGTGGTGGTTGATATGACGCATGATTCCTTGATGTGGGACCTCTCTCCTCTGTCTGGGTGCTGGGCCGAAATAACTGAGAGTGGCCTTCTGCGGTGGTGGTTGATATGACGCATGATTCCTTGCTGTGGGACCTCTCTCCTCTGACTGGTTGCTGGGGCCTAAATAACTGAAAGTGGCCTTCTCCAGTGGTGGGTGTTATGACGCCTTATTCCTTGCTGTGGGACCTCTCTCCTCTGTCTGGGTGCTGGGCCTAAATAACTGAAAGTGGCCTTCTCCAGTGGTGGGTGATATGACGCCTTTTTCCTTGCTGTGGGACCTCTCTCCTCTGTCTGGGTGCTGGGGCCGAAATAACTGAAAGTGGCCTTCTCCAGTGGTGGGTGATATGACGCATGATTCCTTGCTGTGGGACCTCACTCCTCTGTCTGGGTGCTGGGCCGAAAAAACAGAGTGTCCTTCTCCGGTGATGGTTGATATGACGCATGATTCCTTGCTGTGGGACCTCTCTCCGCTGTCTGGGTGCTAGGCCAAAATAACTGAGAGTGTCCGTCTCCGGTGGTGGTTGATATGACGCATGATTCCTTGCTGTGGGACCTCTCTCCTCTTTCTGGGTGCTGGGCCGAAATAACTGAAAGTAGCCTTCTCCAGTGGTGGGTGTTATGACGCCTTATTCCTTGCTGTGGGACCTCTCTCCTCTGTCTGGGTGCTGGGCCTAAATAACTGAGAGTGGCCTTCTCCGGTGGTGGTTGATATGATGCATTATTCCTTGCTGTGGGACCTCTCACCTCTGTCTGGGTGCTGGGCCTAAATAACAGAAAGTGGCCTTCTCCAGTGGTGGGTGATATGACGCCATGATTCCTTGCTGTGGGACCTCTCTCCTCTGTCTGGGTGCTTTGCCGAAATAACTGAGAGTGGCCTTCTCCGTTGGTGGTTGATATGACGCATGATTCCTTTCTGTGGGACCTCTCTCCTCTGTCTGGGTGCTAGGCCGAAATAACTGAGAGTGGCCTTCTCCGGTGGTGGTTGATATGACGCATGATTCCTTGCTGTGGGACCTCTCTCCTCTGACTGGGTGCTGGGGCCGAAATAACTGAAAGTGGCCTTCTCCAGTGGTGGGTGATATAACGCATGATTCCTTGCTGTGGAACCTGTATCCTCGGTCTGGGTGCTGGGCCGAAATAACTGAAAGTGGCCTTCTCCAGTGGTGGGTGATATGACGCATGATTCCTTGCTGTGGGACCTGTATCCTCGGTCTGGGTGCTGGGCCAAAATAATTGAAAGTGGCCTTCTCCAGTGTTGGGTGATATGACGCCTTTTTCCTTGCTGTGGGACCTCCCTCCTCTGACCGGGTGCTGGGGCCTAAATAACTGAAAATGGCCTTCTCCAGTGTTGGGTGATATGACGCATGATTCCTTGCTGGGGAACCTGTATCCTCGGTGTGGGTGCTGGGCCTAAATAACTGAAAGTGGCCTTTTCCAGTGGTGGGTGATATGACGCATGATTCCTTGCTGTGGGACCTCTCTCCTCTGTCTGGGTGCTGGGCCTAAATAACTGAAAGTGGCCTTCTCCAGTGGTGGGTGATATGACGCCTTATTTCTTCATGTGGGACCTCTCTCCTCTGTCTGGGTGTTGGGGCCTAAATAAATGAAACTGGCCTTCTCCAGTGGTGGGTGATATGACGCATGATTCCTTGCTGTGGGACCTCTCTCCTCTGTCTGGGTGCTGGGCCTAAATAACTGAAAGTGGCCTTCTCCAGTGGTGGTTGATATGACGCATGATTCCTTGCTGTTGGACCTCTCTCCTCTGTCTGGGTGCTGGGCCAAAATAACTGAGAGTTGCCTTCTCTAGTGGTGGTTGATATGACGCATGATTCCTTGCTGTGGGACCTCTCTCCTCTGTCTGGGTGCTAGGCCGAAATAACTGAGAGTGGCCTTCTGCGGTGGTGGTTGATATGACGCATGATTCCTTGCTGTGGGACCTCTCTCCTCTGTCTGGGTGCTGGGCCGAAATAACTGAGAGTGGCCTTCTGCGGTGGTGGTTGATATGACGCATGATTCCTTGCTGTTGGACCTCTCTCCTCTGACTGGGTGCTGGGGCCTAAATAACTGAAAGTGGCCTTCTCCAGTGGTGGGTGTTATGACGCCTTATTCCTTGCTGTGGGACCTCTCTCCTCTGTCTGGGTGCTGGGCCTAAATAACTGAAAGTGGCCTTCTCCAGTGGTGGTTGATATGACGCATGTTTCCTTGCTGTGGGACCTCTCTCCTCTATCTGGGTGCTGGGGCCGAAATAACTGAAAGTGGCCTTCTCCAGTGGTGGGTGATATGACGCATGATTCCTTGCTGTGGGACCTCTCTCCTCTGTCTGGGTGCTGGGCCGAAATAACTGAGAGTGGCCTTCTCCGGTGATGGTTGATATGAAGCATGATTCCTTGCTGTGGGACCTCTCTCCTCTGTCTGGGTGCTAGGCCAAAATAACTGAGAGTGGCTGTCTCCGGTGGTGGTTGATATGACGCATGATTCCTTGCTGTGGGACCTCTCTCCTCGGTCTGGGTGCTGGGCCGAAATAACTGAGAGTGGCTTTCTCCGGTGGTAGTTGATATGAAGCATGATTCCTTGCTGTGGGACCTCTCTCCTCTGACTGGGTGCTGGGCCTAAATAACTGAAAGTAGCCTTCTCCAGTGGTGGGTGTTATGACGCCTTATTCCTTGCTGTGGGACCTCTCTCCTCTGTCTGGGTGCTGGGCCTAAATAACTGAAAGTGGCCTTCTCCAGTGGTGGTTGATATGATGCCTTACTCCTTGCTGTGGGACCTCTGACCTCTGTCTGGGTGCTGGGCCTAAATAACTGAAAGTGGCCTTCTCCAGTGGTGGGTGATATGACGCCTTATTCCTTGCAGTGGGACCTCTCTCCTCTATCTGGGAGCTGGGCCCGAAATAACTGAAAGTGGCCTTCTCCAGTGGTGGGTGATATGACGCCATATTCCTTGCTGTGTGACCTCTCTCCTCTGTCTGGGTGCTTTGCCGAAATAACTGAGAGTGGCCTTCTCCGGTGGTGGTTGATATGACGCATGATTCCTTGCTGTGGGACCTCTCTCCTCTGTCTGGGTGCTAGGCCGAAATAACTGAGAGTGGCCTTCTCCGGTGGTGGTTGATATGACGCATGATTCCTTGCTGTGGGACCTCTCTCCTCTGACTGGGTGCTGAGGCCTAAATAACTGAAAGTGGCCTTCTCCAGTGGTGGGTGATATGACGCCTTATTCCTTGCTGTGGGACCTCTCTCCTCTGTCTGGGTGCTGGGCCTAAATAACTGAAAGTGGCCTTCTCCAGTGGTGGTTGATATGACGCATGATTCCTTGCTGTGGGACCTCTCTCCTCTGTCTGGGTGCTGGGCCGAAATAACTGAAAGTGGCCTTCTCCAGTGGTGGGTGATATGACGCATGATTCCTTGCTGTGGAACCTGTATCCTCGGTCTGGGTGCTGGGCCGAAATAACTGAAAGTGGCCTTCTCCAGTGGTGGGTGATATGACGCATGATTCCTTGCTGTGGGACCTGTATCCTCGGTCTGGGTGCTGGGCCTAAATAACTGAAAGTGGCCTTCTCCAGTGTTGGGTGATATGACGCATGATTCCTTGCTGTGGGACCTCTCTCCTCGGTCTGGGTGCTGGCCGAAATAACTGAAAGTGGCCTTCTCCAGTGGTGGGTGATATGACGCCTTATTCCTTGCTGTGGGACCTCTCTCCTCTGTCTGGGTGCTGGGCCTAAATAACTGAAAGTGGCCTTCTCCAGTGGTGGTTGATATGATGCATGATTCCTTGCTGTGGGACCTCTCTCCTCTGTCTGGGTGCTGGGCCGAAATAACTGAAAGTGGCCTTCTCCAGTGGTGGTTGATATGACGCATGATTCCTTGCTGTGGGACCTCTCTCCTCTGTCTGGGTGCTTTGCCGAAATAACTGAGAGTGGCCTTCTCCGGTGGTGGTTGATATGACGCATGATTCCTTTCTGTGGGACCTCTCTCCTCTGTCTGGGTGCTAGGCCGAAATAACTGAGAGTGGCCTTCTCCGGTGGTGGTTGATATGACGCATGATTCCTTGCTGTGGGACCTCTCTCCTCTGACTGGGTGCTGGGGCCTAAATAACTGAAAGTGGCCTTCTCCAGTGGTGGTTGATATGATGCATTATTCCTTGCTGTGGGACCTCTCACCTCTGTCTGGGTGCTGGGCCTAAATAACAGAAAGTGACCTTCTCCAGTGGTGGGTGATATGACGCCTTATTCCTTGCTGTGGGACCTCTCTCATCTGTCTGGGTGCTGGGCCTAAATAACTGAAAGTGGCCTTCTCCAGTGGTGGTTGGTATGACGCATGATTCCTTGCTGTGGGACGTCTCTCCTCTATCTGGGTGCTGGGGCCGAAATAACTGAAAGTGTCCTTCTCCAGTGGTGGGTGATATAACGCATGATTCCTTGCTGTGGGACCTGTATCCTCGGTCTGGGTGCTGGGCCAAAATAATTGAAAGTGGCCTTCTCCAGTGTTGGGTGATATGACGCATGATTCCTTGCTGTGGGACCTCCCTCCTCTGACCGGGTGCTGGGGCCTAAATAACTGAAAATGGCCTTCTCCAATGGTGGGTGATATGATGCCTTATTCCTTGCTGTGGGACCTCTCTCCTCTGTCTGGGTGCTGGGCCTAAATAACTGAAAGTGGCCTTCTCCAGTGGTGGTTGATATAACGCATGATTCCTTGCTGTGGAACCTTTATCCTCGGTCTGGGTGCTGGGCCGAAATTACTGTAAGTGGCTTTCTCCAGTGGTGGGTGATATGACGCATGATTCCTTGCTGTGGGACCTGTATCCTCGGTCTTGGTGCTGGGCCAAAATAATTGAAAGTGGCCTTCTCCAGTGGTGGGTGATATGACGCCTTATTCCTTGCTGTGGGACCTCTCTCCTCTATCTGGGTGCTGGGCCTAAATAACTGAGAGTGGCCTTCTCCGGTGGTGGTTGATATGACGCATGATTCCTTGCTGTGGAACCTCTCTCCTCTGTCTGGGTGCTGGGTCCTAAATAACTGAAAGGGGTCTTCTCCAGTGGTGGGTGATATGACGCCTTATTTCTTCATGTGGGACCTCTCTCCTCTGTCTGGGTGCTGTGCTGAAATAACTGAGAGTGGCCTTCTCCAGTGTTGGGTGATATGACGCATGTTTCCTTGCTGTGGGACCTCTCTCCTCGGTCTGGGTGCTGGCCGAAATAACTGAAAGTGGCCTTCTCCAGTGGTGGGTGATATGACGCCTTATTCCTTGCTGTGGGACCTCTCTCCTCTATCTGGGTGCTGGGCCTAAATAACTGAGAGTGGCCTTCTCCGGTGGTGGTTGATATGACGCATGATTCCTTGCTGTGGAACCTCTCTCCTCTGTCTGGGTGCTGGGTCCTAAATAACTGAAAGGGGTCTTCTCCAGTGGTGGGTGATATGACGCCTTATTTCTTCATGTGGGACCTCTCTCCTCTGTCTGGGTGCTGGGGCCGAAATAAATGAAAGTGGCCTTCTCCAGTGGTGGGTGATATGACGCCTTATTCCTTGCTGTGGGACCTCTCTCCTCTATCTGGGTGCTGGGCCTAAATAACTGAGAGTGGCCTTCTCCGGTGGTGGTTGATATGACGCATGATTCCTTGCTGTGGAACCTCTCTCCTCTGTCTGGGTGCTGGGTCCTAAATAACTGAAAGGGGTCTTCTCCAGTGGTGGGTGATATGACGCCTTATTTCTTCATGTGGGACCTCTCTCCTCTGTCTGGGTGCTGGGCCGAAATAACTGAGAGTGGCCTTCTCCAGTGTTGGGTGATATGACGCATGTTTCCTTGCTGTGGGACCTCTCTTCTCGGTCTGGGTGCTGGCCGAAATAACTGAAAGTGGCCTTCTCCAGTGGTGGGGGATATGACGCCTTATTCCTTGCTGTGGGACCTCTCTCCTCTATCTGGGTGCTGGGCCTAAATAACTGAGAGTGGCCTTCTCCGGTGGTGGTTGATATGACGCATGATTCCTTGCTGTGGAACCTCTCTCCTCTGTCTGGGTGCTGGGTCCTAAATAACTGAAAGGGGTCTTCTCCAGTGGTGGGTGATATGACTCCTTATTTCTTCATGTGGGACCTCTCTCCTCTGTCTGGGTGCTGGGGCCGAAATAAATGAAAGTGGCCTTCTCCAGTGGTGGGTGATATGACGCATGAATCTCTGCTATGGGACCTCTCTCCAATTGATATTGGTTAATTTTTTTTATTTTATTTTAATTCATTTCCCTATTCACATTTGTTTGCAGGGGATTTACCTACATTTTGCTGCCTTTGGCAGCCCTCTAGCCCGTTCCTGGAGTATTTTACAGCCTTTTTAGTGCCTAAAAGTTTGGGTCCCCTTTGACTTCAATGGGGTTCGGATTCGGGATAAAGTTCGGTTCGAGTTCGGATCTCGAACCCGAACATTTTCTGGAAGTTCGGCCGAACTTCTCGAACCCGAACATCCAGGTGTTCGCTCATCTCTAGTTATATGTTCTAAAATGATTTACAAGTGAAAAAAGGGCTTTTCCACTTATAAATGCTTTTTGTGGCATGTATAAGTGGAAAAAATGTATTTGCCGTTCAGCGGTGGAATTATATATTCTGAAGCCCTTTTTGGCGTGTCCTAGTGGCAAAAAAAATATATATATATTTGACGTTCAAATGTACTAAATCCCTTTTTGGTGTCTATTAATGGGGAAAAAGAAAAAGGCTTATTAGCCGTTGTGTGTTGAAGTGAGAAAATTACAGCCCTTTTTGGTGTGTATTAGTGTATTAGCAACTAGCAGAGTTTGCCCTGGAAAAGATTTTATGCTCGGCCAGTAGTGTGGCATCAGAGCGGGTGTTTACTGCGGCGGGGGCCTTAGTTACCCCAGGAAGAACTCACCTGTCCACCTAAAATGTGGACAGACTGACCTTTGTCAAGATGAATCAGGGGTGGATCAGCCAGGATTTCAACCCACCAATGCCTGATGCATCAGACTAGATCATCCATGGTGCCACACCAACACTTTAACAAGAGAGACCAGTTTCTTCTGGCTACCTGCCTTAGCTACTATTCTGATGCTGCCATCCGCCTGATGCCACACATCTGATGCCAAGTGCTCCTTCTTTTACCCACCATTTTCAGTTGGTACTGGTATTGCCACCCACCTCCCCTCTCTGTCACCGGGTCAATCTGTGGTTTCCTGACGCTGCTGCCACCTTCACACTATGTCATCTTGCCACTCTGTGGTCTCCTAATGCTGCTGCCACCTCCACACTGTCATTGTGCCACTCTGTGGCCTCCTTATGCTGCCACCACCTCCACACTCTGTCATTGTGCCACTTTGTGGCTTCCTGATGCTGCTGCCATCTTCACACTCTGTCATTGTGCCACTCTGTGGCCTTGTGATGCTTCCGCCACCTCCACACTTTCATTGTGCCTCTCTGTGGCCTCCTCCTGATGCTGCTGCCACCTCCAGACTCTGTCATTGGGCCACTCTATGGTCTCCTCATTCACGTGTCATCTCTGTTTTGGATACACTCCTGTTTTTTTTGGCATTAGCAATACTGATGAATTACTGACCAAATGCTGACTCACAGTATTATTTCACTACCACAGCAGACTCCCTATTCGTGTTACTGCAAGGCACAGTGTTCTAAACCACTATAAAGGCTCTCTGAAGCCAGAAAAAAGCAATTTTTAACACGATTCGGCGCAATTAAATTTGGATCGAACCACATTTTTTTCCAAAAAATTAGGCGAACCGGCGAATAGAATTTTTGAAATATTCGCTCATCTCTAGTAATAACCAATATTGCTGCCGTGACAAAATACATAGGAGTTGTCACCCAACGGCGTTCTCCATGTTATTAAGCATTTCTTTCCCAGCTGTCTCATACTGCTGGTACTCTCAGGATGGACTTGAGGGAAGAAGCATGGGTTTGTCACAAAGTATGAGAAAAATATTTCTAAAATTTTTTGCCTATTTTTCTTTCATGTTTATTAATGCATACATTAAAAAATATTGCAATTTACATATTAGTCACCCCAGAGCGGTAGAAAAAAAAAAAAACTCTTTACAGTCTGCTGTAATTACCATTTCCAATCTTTTTCACTAGCTTTCCATCTATTTTGCACATAGTCTCAGTTGTTAGCACTGGTACCTTGAAGTATTCGGGTCCTAGGTTTGAATCTGACCAAGGACAACATCTGAATGGAGTTTGTATGTTCTCACTATGTGTGGATACTCTCTGGGTACTCCAATTTCCTTCCACACTCCAAAAACATCTTGGGGACAGCAAGTGATGATAATGGCTCTAATGCACCGTGGAATATGTTGGTGCTATATAAGGAAATAACTATCTCCAGTTACTGACTTTGTTGAAAAAGAAATTCCACTTGACATGCAGAGTCAGTGGGTAGAACTCCAAGAAATGCTTTTAGAAAGCCAGACAATGTGACTGTAATGAAGCCCATGGGACAAACTAGTACTGCTTGTAATACAACCATCCTCCCACTATTTCTTTTGTTTGTACTATTCATGGTAGAAGGGGCAGAACACAATCAGATACAGAGCCTTATGTGATGTTCTTCAGGTGTCGTATTCCCTGAGTCTTTAACACAAGATTACTGCAAGTTTTCAAATGGAAAAGGAACAAAGTGTTAAAGGGCATCTGTCAGCAGATTTGTACCTATAAAACTGGCTGACCTGTTGCATGTGCGCTTGGCAGCTGAAGGCATCTGTTCAGGTCCCATGTTCATATGTGCCTGCATTGCTGATAAAAATGAAGTTTCAATAAATGCAAATGAGTCTCTAGGAGCAACTGGGGCGTTGCCGTTACACCTAGAGGCTCTGCTCGCTGTGCAACTGCCACTCCCTCTGCACTTTGATTGACAGGGCCAGTCATTGTAAACTTAAACACGCCTGACCCTGTCAACGTCCAGAGGGTGTGGCAGTTGCAGAGAGGACAGAGCCTCTTGTTGTAATAGCAATGACCCCGTTGCTCCTATAAACTAATTTGCATATATTAAAACTTCATTTTTCAATTCCCGCCCCTCTCCCACGTTTACACACAATGCTTGTCCTCTAGGCTGAACACCTTCTCTCCGAGGGACACATTATCTCCAAAAAGTACTATACAGAAGATAAAATACACTCCACCATTGACAGGTTTTGATTTCATCTGTAGCTTTTATTCACCATGGACAGCCTCAAACATAGTGATTAGAGATAGTGATGGAGCCATGTAATCTCTACATCTCCAAGGTTACAATGCAAGGAGAAGAAAGTGATGGTGGCAGATCTTAGATCTCCGTAAAACTTGCCATTAACAACATCAACATGGAAGAAAGATGGCAGAATCTCAAAGCTATGCTAATGAGATATTGCAAAAAGAAAATCTCCCATGGCTTGTCTTTACAATAAACGAGGAATTTAAAATCTGTCCAATCTAATGAATATAACAATATAGACTGTATCCTGCCCATCCCCAGAGCCATAAATCATTAATACTGCAAATAAATTGTTTAATGTTCAATATGATCAGAAACTCTCCAAGGCAAGAACACAAGGTACAGTACTTGATATGAGGAACACACATCAGCAGGTGCAAAGGGTAATACAGAAATGTACAGCTAGATACCATACACTCCTGATAACAGGAATGTTATTTATACTGGGGATATACCGTAACGTGTGCACCTCATCTTTTCCAATAGGTCCAGACTCCCATGATAAGTTCAATCAAAAATCAAACCGCTCACCACTAAGACGGTTACACGGGAAGGGGCTATCCCCAACAAAATAAAAAATTGGATAAATCCCAGCAGGCGTATTCGTAACAAAGTATGCTTTTATTCTATACGAAACATATATCACTGGATGCATTTTGGCTCGTCCAGCCTTCTTCAACTGCACATTAGTGACTAAATTCAGCATTTTATAGGTGTAGTCACATGATCTCACCAATCAATTAAGACAGGAAATGACATAGGAAGCAGAAAAAAAGAAAAAAGGGAAAAAAAACTAAATATTCTATTCTAAACAGTATACTTGCATAACTAATATCCGAGTACGAGAATAATAACAATTCTTCCCCTCACGATCGGGTTGTCGTAGTCTGCAAAATAATATATTTAATACAATTAAAAACACATTATTTCAAAATCCACCACTAATATGCAATCGAGGAATCCTAGTCTCAGAGACCGATTGGTACATTCTGACATTGGCACTACAGGTAAAACTTTGACACAAAGCACACTTTTTCACCAAAAGGGAGGTACATTTCCTTGTCTCCACTGTATGCAGTGCAGTAATGTACTAAAGGGCCAATTTTTCCAGCATCCACAGACTGGCAAGTCTTACATGAAAAAGGGGTATTATACCTGTGACACTACCAATGTTATTTATTTAATAAAATGCCCATGCGGTATGCTATATGTTGGGGAGACAATGCAAATGGTGAAGGATCGCATCAGCAAACATAAGTCAACCATAAGAAAGAAAAACCTTTTGTTCCCCATACCATCTCATTTTCATAGTCATAACCATTCAATAGTGCAGCTGAAATATCAGGTTATTGAGCGGGTACATTTACCAAGGAGAGGAGGGAATCTGAAAAAGTTATTACTCAGATGAGAGGCCTTCTGGATACACACTCTTGACACCTTACATCCCAAAGGTCTTAATAGGTATTATAGGTAAATAATAGGTAAATAGGTAAATAATATTATGAAGTGATGTGTTTTTAATTGGATTAAATATATTCTTTTGCATACTACGACAACCCGATCGTGAGGGGAAGAATTGTTATTATTCTCGTACTGGGATATTAGTTATGCAAGTATACTGTTTAGAATCGAATATTTTTTTTCCCTTTTTTCTTTTTTTCTGCTTCCTATGTAATTTCCTGTCTTAATTGATTGGTGAGATCATGTGACTACACCTATAAAATGCTGAATTTAGTCACTCATTAATGTGCAGTTGAGGAAGGCTGGACGAGCCGAAACGCGTCCTGTGATATTTGTTTCGTACGGAATAAAAGCATACTTTGTTGCGAATACGCCTGCTGGGATTTATCCAATTTCAGACTCCCATGATGACTTCTTTACTCCATCTCTGCAGAGTTTGCCACACAGACATCTTAGATTCCTTAGGCTACTTTCACACTAGCGTTTTGACTTTCCGTTTGTGAGATCCATTCAGGGGTCTCAAAAGCGGTCCAAAACGGATCAGTTTTGCCATAATGCAGTCTGAATGGAAAATGATCCGCTCAGAATGCATCAGTTTTCCTCTGTTCAGTCACCATTCCGCTCTGGAGTCTGACACCAAAACGCTGCCTGCAGCGTTTTGATGTCCGCCTGACAAGAGGAGCCAAATGGATCCGTCTTGGCACACAATGTAAGTCAATGGAGGCCGATCCGTTTTCTCTGACACAATCTGGCACAATAAAAAACGGATCCTTCCCCCATTGACTTTCAATGGTGTTCAAGACGGATCCTTCATGGCTATAGAAGACATAATGAAATTGGATCCATTTATTACGGATGCATGCGGTTGTATTTTTGTAACGGAATAGTTTTTGCAGATCTGTGACGGATCCGCAAAAAACGCTAGTGTGAAAGTAGCCTTACTTTTCCATCATCCTCCCCACATTCTCAACACAAATTCCCCATCCTGGTGCTCCAATAATATCATCCTGCTGCACCTGCACCTCCAACTCCAACTCCAACTCCAACAGAGGTCAGAATAGAAGATCTGTAAAGAAGATCTATATCTGGCAACAAGAGAAGCAGAAAGGGAGAATATATAGTAGCTGGGAGTCGCTGACAGAGAACAGCTGAAAGCAAAAGCTACAGATTCCTAAATGGGACAAAAAGGACAGCAAACCTAAGCAGGAAAACCTGGAATCTATTCCCATCACTAGGTCATGGAGCAATCTCTTGAAACCGAGTGAGTAGCTACCCGCTGCGTCTTTCTGACTAGGGATCGACTGATATTGTTTTTTTAGAGCCGATACCTATATTCTGTGAACTTTCAGGCCGATAGCCGATTTTTTTTAATGATATTCTACGCATTTAAATTTTGGATTTTTTTTTTTCTCTTACAGTGTTCAACGCTTTAAAAAAAATATTTTAATAGTTTGGACTTTTTGGGCACGGCGATATGTTTTTTTATTTATTGTTTATGTATTTTATATGTAAAATTAGAAAAGGGTTAATTTATACTTAATATTTTGGTGTTTTTTTTACTATTTTTACTTTTTTTTACTCTATTTAATTACTATTTCCCCCCTTAGGGGTAGAACCTGGGCTCTTTACATCCCTTGTCCTATTCACCCTAATAGAGCTCTATTGGGGTGAATAGGACTTTACACTGTCCCTGCTGCCAAGTGCTATGAGCACACAGCAGCAGGAGTTGACCATGGCAGCCAGGGCTTCAGTAGCATCCTAGTTACCATGGTAAACGATCAGAGCCCCAGCATTACACTGCTGGGGCTCCGATCAGAAGATAGATGGTGAAGGGACCCTGTGGCCACTGACACCAATGATATTAATACTGAAGGGATTGGGGGGAAGGAGGGAGGAAGGGGGGATGGGGGAGGGCGCACTGGCCACCAATGTTTTTTATACTGTGGACAGGGGGGGCAGAGGGCGCACCCTGCCTCTGACAGAGCGCTGCGATCCGCGGCAATTAACCCCTCAGGTGCGGCACCTAAAGGGTTAATTGCCGCGGATCACAGCGCTCTGTCAGAGGCAGGGTCTGGGCAATTTGTGTCTAATGCCTGTGTTTGTAATATCTGAAACGTTATTATCATTGGTGGCCAGTGCACCCCCAGCCTCTCCTCCTCCTCCTCTTGTCTCTGTCCATTGGTGGCCAGTGCACCCTCAGCCCCTCCTCCTCCTCTTCTCTCTCTCCATTGGTGGCCAGTGCGCCCTCAGCCCCACCTCCTCCTCTTCTCTCCATTGGCAGCGCGACACAGGGGGAGGGAGAGACACTGCCTCCTTTTCCCCTGTTCTGCTGAGGGAACATGGCCGCGCTTAGATCGGCGCGCTCATGTTCTGTGATAGCACAGTTATTGGTATATCGGCATGGTTAGCTGCCGATACCAATAACTGTGCAAATCATGAATATCGGCCGATAATATCGGCCAAACCGATAATCGGTTGACCCCTACTTCTGACCCCAGGCACAACAGTGTCAGCGATAGGTCGTGACACCCTTGTGACAGCAGAGTCCCCTCAGAAGCTATAGTGTTCCTTTGTGCCTCAGTATTAATAGTGCCCCCCCTACAGTGGCCCCATTAGTAATATCCTAGAGTGGTTCCATCACAAATAAAGACTCTTAGGCCCCTTTCACACAAGTGAGTATTCCGCGCGGGTGTAATGTGTGATGTGAACGCATTGCACCCCCACGGAATCCGGACCCATTCATTTCAATGGGACTGTGAACATGAGCATTGGTTTTCAATGTTCGGGTTCGAGAAGTTCAGCCGAACTTCACGAAAATGTTCAGGTTCGGGATCCCAACTCGACCCGAACTTGACCCTGAACCTCATTGAAGTCAATGGGGACCCGAACTTTTGGGCACTTAAATGGCTGTAAAATAGCCCTGGAAAGGGCTAGAGGGCTGCAAAAGGCAGCAAAATGTAGGTAAATGCCCTGCAAACATATGTGAATAAGGAAATTACTTAAAAATAAAATACAGAAAAATAATAAATAAACATTCTAAACTTGAGCCCAAGTGAGTGACAGTGGCAAATGTCACCCAGCAAACAGAGGATGTGGCAGCAACGCCACCACATCTGTCATTGTCACAAAGCATCTCCACCAAATCCCATGGAAGTGTTCAGCTATCAGCTGTCCATCTCCCAAACACTGGAGAAAAAACGAAATAGAAAGAGGAAGTACCCCCTACCCATGGCTCTGAATCTTATTTCAATGTTCCTGGTCCTTTGAAAAGCTGTCATTCTGTCTGGTGGACAGTTTTAAAAACCTTATGGCGGTGGCTATCCCACAGAACGTGTATCCCATCCGTCGCTACTTTTGCAGGTGAGCCATCCCTTCCCTGCACAACCAAGTGGCGGACAAAATCAAGTGTGCACTGCGCAATGCTATCTATGGCAACGTCCACATACCCAACAACACAGTGGGTAAATGTAGCGTCTGGCCCAAAGGCAGATAGCATTTTTGCGAATATCCTTCTACCCCCCAGGATTGCTAGGCATTTCTCTTTGTATCCTGTTACCTCCTCCTACTCAGCTTCCTCCTCCTCTACCTCCTCCTCATCCACTCAGCGTAACACCATCACCACCCACAGCACCACAGCCAGGGGGAAACAACAGCAGGTTGTTTTAAAACCTGTGTGTTTGTGGGACAAACCCAGCACCGCGCAGGAGCTGTGGACAGGCATGGAACAACAGACCGACGATTGGTTGGAGCCACTGAGCCTCCAGCCCGGCCTGGTGTTGTGCGCTAATGGGCGAAATATACTAGTAGGCCTGGGCCTAGCCGGTTTGACACACATCCCCTGCCTGCCACATGTGCTGAATTTGGGGTGCAGAAATTCCTAAACACCAGACAGTGAAAATCAATTCAGGTAATCGAACACACACAACACCCCCACCCCCCTTTTCACTCAAACCATTAACAAACTATTTACAAATTTTCTTAAAAACATATTAAAATAATTATAATGCAGCTAAACTAACCATACAAACAAACAAAATTATATACACGCCTTATCCTTAACTTAAGGCCAGTGACATCCAAGTGGCTCGAAGGGTGGGTTCCTGCACCAACATAGTCCCTGGCCTGGAACACAATTGTCCAGCCAGGGCACAGTTCTGGAGGATGAGGAGGAACCGTGTACTCAGCAGGGTGGCACCCAAGCCAGCTCACGGGCAGCTGGGTCACCATCAGCACCTCAGAAGGCTGGGTTAGCATTGGCGAAATGTGGGAAAGCTTTGTCATCATGCCACAACAACCTGCACCACCAGCAGATCTGGAACGTCTTAGCAGGAGGCAGCATTTCAGCAACATGGTGGAAGAGTACATGTACTGACTGATGGGTTTTCCCAGGGGCGTGGCTACAGGAAAGCGTGGGAAGCACACTGTTTTGGGTCCCTGACCTAGAAGGGGCCCATCCAGGAGGAGGAGGAGGACTAAAAGACTTTGTCAGAGCCCTCTCAACAGTATTTTACAATTAAATTAGACAGTGTAGAAAGCAGATGGAAAATAAACCCAAATAGCCTTACACCCTACACACTCAACAACCCCCCCCCCTTCCTTTCACTCAAACCATTAACAAACTATTTACAAATTTACTTAAAAACATATTAAAATAACTATAAGGCAGCTAAAATAACCATATAAAGAAACAAAACTATATACACGCCTTATCCTTAACTTAAGGCCAACCAAATACAAGTGGCTCGGAGGGTGGGTATCTGCACCAACATAGGCCCTGGCCTGGAACACAATTGTCCAGGAGGGCACAGTTCTGGAGGATGAGGAAGAGGAGTAGGAGGAACGCTGGGGGAAACAGAGGACACAGACTATACACCTCCCTCAAAGAGGATAGATTGTCCTTGCCTCTGGGCAGCCTGGCAGACATGAGCGACTACATGCTGCAGTGCCTGCGCAACGACCGCCCAGTTACTGCCACATTCTAACTTTTGCTGATTACTGGGTGGCCACCCTGCTGCATCCCCGTTACAACGTGCCGTCCTTAACTCCCTCACTGGAGTGTAATAGGAAGATGAGCCCACTAGTAGACACGCTGCTGATGGCATTCACACCTGACACCGGGGACTCAGTGGAAGCACAAGGTGAAGGCAGAGGAGGAGGAGGAAGAATTTGCCAATGCAGCTGGGTCACCAGCAACACCTCAGAAGGCAGGGTTAGCATGGGCAAAATGTGGAAAAGCTTTGTCATCACGCCACAACAATCTGCACCACCAGCAGATCTGGAACATCTTAGCAGGAGGCAACATCTCAGCAACATGGTGGAACAGTACACGTACTGACTGATGGGTCTGCCTAGGGGAATAGCTACAGGGGAAGCAGGGGAAGCAAATGCTTTGGGGCCATGACCTAGAAAGGGCCCATCCAGGAGGAGGAGAAGGACTAACAGTATTATACAATGAAATTATATACAGTGGCAGTATAGACAGTGTAGAAAGCGAATGGAACAGCTGCTGGGCCTGGTATGAGAGAGCGATCTTTAGTAGCCACAGGCATGGCAGCATGAAAGGAATTACTGGGGGAGGGGGGCCCCATTCAAAAATTTGCTGTAGTGCCCAATCATTTCTAGCTACGACACTGGGTCTGCCCCATTCAACTTCTGAGTAATCAAATTGGGCACATGTCCTGAGGTTGCTCTTTACGCCTTGGAGATGCTGGCCCACACTGCAGCCACTCTATTGTCTGAACGTGTGTTTAGCATGGCTGGTGGCATTATCACAGACAAGCGCAGCTACCTGTCCGCAGACAATGTGGACAAGCTTTTGTTTATTAAAAAGAACCAGGCATGGATCCCACAGGACTTGTTTGTACCTTATGCTGAATAGACATGTATACCGGCCTCACCCAAACACTGTTATACCACCGTGAACTTACACTTTGTTTTATTTTTTATAATTTCCCAATATTTTGGGGTCTACACTAATTTATTTAAAAAAAATAAAAAATAAAAAAACTGTTATTGGCGATTACCTTTGGCTTCACAGCACAAAAAGGCTTTATTTCATGCAAGACTGTAACCGCCAATTCTAAGTTCTCTGTCAGTTATGCAGTCGAGGGGTTTGTACCTGGCAAAATTGGTAATATTTTACCCAACAATTTAAAATCTATCCTTTGCCGGACAGTATTAAACTTGGCCAGCCACAGCTGGAACCACTGATTAACGGAATTGTTATTTTGGCAATTATTTCCCCCCAGAAAATTACCTATCCTTTCCCAGACACTATTAAACTTGGCCAGCCACTGCTGGGACAACAGATTTAGGGGAATGCTATTTTGGCAATTGAATTTCACCACAGAACAAAATATATCCTTTGCCGGACACTATTAAACTTGGCCAGCCAGTGCTGGGACACCAGATTTAGGGAATTGCTATTTTGGTAATTGAATTTCACCCCAGAACAAAATATATCCTTTGCCGGACACTATTAAACTTGGCCATCCACAGCTGAAACCACTGATTTATGGTATTGTTATTTTGGCAATTGAATTTCACCCCATAAAAAAATATAACCTTTCCCGGAAGCAATTAAACTTGGCCAGCCACTGCTGGGACACCAGATTTAGGGGATTGCTATTTTGGCAATTGAATTTCACCACAGAAAATTATCTATCCTCTGCCGACACTATTAAACTTGGCCAGCCACAGCTGAAACCAATGATTTACAGTATTGCTATTTTGGCAATTGAATTTCACCCCAGAACAAAATATATCCTTTGCTGAACACTATTAAACTTGGCCAGCCACAGCTTAAACCAATGATTTATGGTATTGCTATTTTGGCAATTGAATTTCACCCCAGAACATAATATATCCTTTGCCGGACACTATTAAACTTGGCCAGCCACAGCTGAAACACTGAGTTATGGTATTGCTATTTTGAAATTGAATTTTACCCCAGAAAAAAAAAATATCCTTTGCCGGACACTATTAAACTTGTCCAGCCACTGCCGAAACCACAGATTTACGGTATTGTTATTTTGGCAATTGAATTTCACCCCAGAAAATAATATATCCTTTGACGGACACTATAAAACTTGTCCAGTCACAGCTGGAACACCATATTTACTGTATTTCTATTTTGGCAAATGAATTTCACCCCAGAAAATAATAAATCCTTTGCCGGACACTATTAAATTTGGCCAGCCACTGCTGGGACACCAGATTTACAGTATTTCTATTTTTGCAACTGAATTTCACCACAAAAAATAATATATCCATTGACGGACACTATTAAAGTGGTCCAGTCACAGCTGGAAAACCAGATTTACGGTATTTTTAAATTTGCAACTGAATTTCACCCCAGAAAATAATAAATCCTTTGACGGACACTATTAAACTTGGCCAGCCACTGCTGGAACACCAGATATACGGTATTGCTATTTTTGCAATTGAATTTCACCCCAGAAAAAAATATATCCTTTGCCGGACACTATTAAACTTGGCCAGCCACTGCTGGGACACCAAATTTAGGGGATTGCTATTTTGGCAATTGAATTTCACCCCAGAAAATTATCTATCCTTTGCCGGAAACTAATAAACTTGGCTAGCCATTGCTGGGAAAGCAGATTTACGGTATTGCTATTTTGGCAATATAATTTCACCCCAGAACAAAATCTATCCTTTGCTGGACACTATTAAACTTGGCCAGCCACAGCTGGAACACCAGATTTACGGTATTGCAAGTTTGGCATTTGACTTTCACCCCAGAAAAAAATCTATCCTTTGCCAGACACTATTAAACTTGGCCAGCCACAGCTGGAACCACTGATTTACGGTATTGCTATTTTGGCAATTGAATTTCACCCCAGAACAAAATATATCCTTTGTCAGACACTATAAAACTTTGCCAGCCACAGATGGGACACCGGATTTAGGGTATTGCTATTTTGGCAATTGAATTTCACCCCAGAACAAAATATATCCTTTGCCAGACACTATTAAACTTGGCCAGCCACAGCTGAAACCATTCATTTATGGTATTGGAATTTAGGCAATTGAATTTCACCTCAGAAAATAATAAATCCTTTTACGGACACTATTAAACTTGGCTAACCACAGCTGAAACCACTGATTTATGGTATTGCAATTTTGGCAATTGAATTTCATCCCAGAAAAAAATATATCCTTTGCCGGACACTATCAAAATTGGCCAGCCACAGCTGAAATCACTGATTTACGGTATTTCTATTTTTGCAACTGAATTTCACCCCAGAAATAATATATCCTTTGACGGACACTATGAAACTTGTCCAGTCACAGCTGGAACACCAGATTTACAGTATTTCTATTTTTCAACTGAATTTCACCCCAGAAAATAATAAATCCTTTGCCGGACACTATTAAACTTGGCTAGCCACAGCTGAAACCACTGATTTATGGTATTGCTATTTTGGCAATTGAATTTCATCCCAGAAAAAAAATATATACTTTGCCGGACACTATTAAACTTGGCCAGCCACTGCTGGGACACCAGATTTAGGGGATTGCTATTTTGGCATTTGAATTTCACCCCAGAAAAAAATATATCCTTTGCCAGACACTATTAAACTTGGCTAACCATAGCTGAAACCACTGATTTATGTTACTGCTATTTTGGCAATTAAATTTCACCCCAGAACAAAATATATCCTTTGCCGGACACTATTAAACTTGGCCAGCCACTGCTGGGACACCAGATTTAGGGGATTGCTATTTTGGCATTTGAATTTCACCCCAGAACAAAATATATCCTTTGCCGGACACTATTAAACTTGGCTAACCACAGCTGAAACCACTGATTTATGTTACTGCTATTTTGGCAATTGAATTTCACCCCAGAACAAAATATATCATTTGCCGGACACTATTAAACTTGGCAAGTCACTGCTGGAACACCAGATTTAGGGGATTGCTAATTTGGCAATTGAATTTCACCCCAGAACAAAATATATCCTTTGCTGGACACTATTAAACTTGGCCAGCCGCTGCTGGAACACCAGATTTAGGGGATTGCTATTTTGGCATTTGAATTTCACCCCAGAAAAAAATACATCCTTTGCCGGACACTATTAAACTTGGCCAGCCACAGCTGAAACCACTGATTTACGGTATTGTTATTTTGACAATTGAATTTCACCCCAGAACATAATTTATCCTTTGCCATACCCTATTAAACCTGACCAGCCACTGCTGGGAGATTTAGGGGATTGCTCTCTTGGCAATTGAATATCACCCCAGAAAATTATCTATCCTTTTCCGGACACTATTAAACTTGGCCAGCCACTGCTGGAACACCAGATTTAGGGGATTGCTATTTTGGCAATTGAATTTCACCACAGAAAATAATCTATCCTTTGCCAGACAGCAGACAGTATTACACTTGGTTAGCCACAGCTGGAACACCAGATTTAGGGGATTGCTATTTTGGCAATTGAATTTAACCCCTCAATAAAATATAGAAATTTCTATCCTGAGTTTCTAGGGGTGACAATAAGCACAGCCAAGCCCCTGAAGTAGGATATAGCAAAACCATAGTATTGATTGATTGATGGACTTGGTGGCAGTTTGTGCTGGTGCACCACAAGACACAAAATGGCCCCTGATCACCCCAGAAAAAAGTGACAGAAAAATGCTCTGTGCAGCCTAAAAGCTAGTGAGCAATTAACTAGCAGAAGTTGAATGATTTACAGCTGTAGATCGAACACTTCATTAGTTTTTTTAGCTGAGTTTTCCCTGCCTAATTTCGCCCTCACAGCAGCTGCATCCTATCCCTACACTAATCAGAGCAGAGTGAAGTGCGGCGCTACGTGACTCCAGCTTAAATAGAGGCTGGGTCACATGCTGCACTTGGCCAATCACAGCCATGCCATTAGTAGGCATGGCTGTGATGGCTTCTTAGGGCAAAAAGTAAAACGCTAGCTGATTGGCTGATTGGTGTTCCTACTCTGTGATCCTGTCCACGACAGCTGTTGTGTGACCAGTGTCGCCGTGTAGCCTTAAAAAACATACAGGAGAATACAGCGCCACATACCTTTTACATTCAGTGATGTCTCCTCTGATATAGACGTTCACTTTCTTCATCTTCTCCATTTAGATTTGACTGGCATGATAATTTCTTTCAGCTATGTTTTCTCTCTGCAGAGTTTGACAAACAGACATCTTGGGAACATCCCACCTTCTGAACAACCCATCCTGCCAACGCCAATACTGTGCCCGCTGTGCTTCCCAATACTATACTGAAGAAACAGTTCCCCTAAAAATACTAGTACCATACAGATACTGTAGTGCCACCTTTAATAATTAATAGCACACAATGCTCTATAAAAAATAACGGTGCCCAGCAAATAGTGTCCCTGACACTAGTGGTGCTGTTAACATACTATCCCCCAAAAATAATTGTGCTAAGCTGATACGGTACCAATGCCGCCACTGTAACAGTACTCCTCAAAGTCCCACCAATAGTAATAATTTTCTGTCAGAGTGCACTTAGTGTTAACAGTGCCCCAATAGTAATAAGCCCCCCACTGTACCCATACTAGAAATTATGCTCCCCATAGTCTCACAGTAGAAATAATTTCCCTTATAATGTGTGTCAGTAGAAAAATTCCCCCTAATGTGTGGCTGTAGAAAAATACTACCTAATAATGAGTGCCGATTCAAAAATACACTCTATAATGTGTGCTAATACAAAAAATACCACCTTACAATGTGCACTAGTACAAAAAATGTCCCCTTATAATGTAACCCAGGACAAAAAAAAACAACTTATAATGTGTGCCAATACAAAAATACCCCCTTATAATGTGTTCCAGTGCAAAAATTACCCCTTAAAATATGTATCTCTGTATTGATGACCTGAAGGAAAAAAATAGATGCATCCGTGATTTTTTTCTTTAGGCTGGTGGTACTTGAACAGGTCACTTTGATTGTAATTCTCAGCATTTTAGAGCTCATAGTAAAGGCTGGTAATGTGTTTAGTATCTAACCTATAGACATATATGACATATGATCTTTATAGTTCATTATAGTTTTCCAATTTGTTCATAAAAAAATGTTGTCTGTCTGTGATGTTTGGATAACTTGTCCAGAAAAAAATATATATATTTAGGTTGGCAACCCTGGACATTATCTTGCACAATCTGGATAGTTCTGGACCTGCTATAAAGTATGGTCTCTTTCCTTCAGGGGCAGTCTGGTAGTAGAATTGCTACTTTGGCCACTGTAGTCTCAGAGACAGACGTTCTCTGGACTTGGGCCTGGTCTGCACAAACTCTTTGATACACTAAAATCAGCAACTAGCTAATTTACCAGGGGGAAGGCTAAGTCCATCACCCTTGTAACCTAAATAGTCTGTCAATATTAACCATGGCATAAAAAAGTGAGTGCTTCAACAATAAATCATAACATTTAACTCGACAATATAAAATTAACCCTTTTGCCAATAATTAACCCTATGCAGTAATCCTCTAGGGTTCTGCACTAGTAGTACACTACATAATAACACATGATAAGCTTAGATGCAATGGCAAGGCAGACAGAATCACATATAATAGTCTTAGATACACTGGATCAGTAGTCATAATCAGTAACACACCTGACAGGGTTAGTTTCACTGACTGAGCATACAGAATCACAATATTAAACTTAGATACCTTGCTAGCAGATAGAATCACACATAATAGACGTAGATATAGCGTCTCAGCAGTCAAAATTACACAATAGATTTAGACACACTGGCTCCAGACAGAATCCCACTTTATAAGCTTAGATGCAGCGACTCAGCAGTCAGAATAACAAAATAGGCTTAAAGAGGACCTTTCATGAGTCCAGACAAGGGAGAAGGTGATTTTTTTTCTCCCTGGCTTTGACGCTGTCCGCTGTGATTGGACCGCACTACAGCCAGGGAGAAGGAGACGCCTTGAGAAACAGGGCAGTCTCCTCCCCCCTGTACTAATGCTATTCATTAGCCTACCAGGCGGGAAAAGTGAACAAGGGGCACACCGGGCAAACGGAGCGGCGCCCAGACAAACTAGTAAGCGATATTACATCCCGGCACTATGCCCTACATAACCTGTTAATTATAACCTGTTTCATAATTTCATGACCCATGAAAGGTTCTCTTTAAAGTGGTTTTCAGAGAAATTTTTACTAATGACTAGTGATGATCGAACACCCCGATGCTCGGGTGCCCGGGTGCTCTGCCCGAGCACATCGGGATGCTCGGGTGCTCTACCGAGCACCTGAACCCTATAGAAGTCAATGGTAGGACCTGAGAATTAAACCAGGCAACTAGAAAACTAGGAAGACAGGCACTCTATATGAGGTCACCAGCAGATATCAACAAGAGACAGGGATAGTATAAGTATGTTAAAAAAAATATATATTTATTTTTGTAGTAGTAATGATAAAAATAATAATAAAAAAACGTATTTCAATATAGGTCACTCCCAATGTATACAGGGAGGGGAGGGTGCCTGGTTCATAGGAAAAGGTCAGAAATTGATGGAAACACCACCGAAATGGGTCGGGGACAGCATGGGGAGGATGTCTGGATGCATCTTGGACTACAATGTCGCTGTTGGGAACGATGTTGCCCGAGTTGTACGTCAAATTTACAGACTGACCATAAAACTCACAAAACCGAAGATAAAAGTGATTTTTAGATGAAAAATTGTTCGGTAACATTATTTCCTGTATATTTACTTTTATATAAATAGCAAATTCAGACAATTTTTTTTTATGATTTTCGGAACTGGGGCCATGACTAAGGGTACTTTCACACTTGTGGCAGGACGGATCCGGCAGGCTATTCAGCGTTCTGCCGCAAGTGCCCGTGCACTGTCGTGCTGCCGCTCCGTCCCCATTGACTATAATGGGGTGGGGGCGGAGCTACGGCACAGCACGGCAGTGCACGGCAAAGATCGCCGGACTGAAAAGTCGGACATGCAGGACTTTTAGTCCGGAGATCTCCGGCGGTACACTGCTGTGCTGAGCCGTAGATCCGCCCCCGCCCCATTATAATCAATGGGGACGGAGCGGCAGAACAGCAGTGCACGGGCACTTGCGGCAGGACGGATCCAGCAGGCTGGATCCGTCCTGCAGCAAGTGAGAAAGTACCCTTAGAGGGACGGCCGGTGGCTTCGATTGTGTTGACCAGACTATCATCTGATGATAATGAACTTGTAAGAGGGACAGAATGGACGTTGAGCTGACCAGTGACCGTGTATATAAAATTGCAGGTGAGGGTCTGCTGCCGCTTTGTTAACTCTAGATAACTTCTAAACTGATCGCACGTCCCGTGATGTTGACAATCTATCGATGTCTGATCTTTCAACTTCCAATGTTCTTTTATGCGCCTACCATGGTGATAGCAAGTTCAGGTAAAAATTTTCATGATTTTAGGAACTGGGGCCATGATTAAGAGGGACGGCCGGTGGCTTCGATTGTGTTGACTGGACTATCATCTGATGATAATGAACTTGTAAGAGGAACGGAGTGGACGTTGAGCTGACCAGTGACCGTGTATATAAAATTGTAGACGAGGGTCTGCTGCCGCTTTGTTAACTCTAGATAACTTCTAAGTTGATCGCACGTCCCTGTGATGTTGACGATCTATCGTTGTCTGCTCTTTCGACTTTCGATGTTCTTTTATGCGCCTACAATGTCATGGGTATTTAGGATGAGGAAACGTTATACAGGAGGAGAGGTAAAGTATGATTGATGGCCTGCTGGTGACCCACTAAAACATTAGGGGTGAGGGTCTTCAGCTGAGCTGACCTTCTAAAACATTATGGGTGAGGGCCTGCGAGTGAGCTGACCATCCGAAAAATTATATGCGAGGGCCTGTGGATGAGCTGACCATCGAAAACATTATTTGTGCGATGGCCTGCGGGTGAGCTGACCATTGAAAACATTGTTTATGCGAGGGCCTGCGGGTGAGCTGACCATTGAAAACATTATTTATTCGAGGGCCTGGGGGTGAGCTGACCATCCGAAAAATTATGTGAGAAGGCATATAAGTGATGGCATTATATTTGACAATTAAGAATGTAGATATGATGGATGAGGAGGAGGAGGATGAGAAAAGGAAGATTCAACCATATACCCTTTTTTGTGGCGGAAGGGGTGCATGGGAATACAGAGCATGCAGTACATTCTAAGCAACACATTTAAAGTGCCTTGATGTTTAGTCGTGGCTTTCCTCTGGTGAAGTGGAGAAGTCAGGGGCAATCCAGGCTTTTTCATTTTTATCTGAGTCAGCATTTTCAGTTGACAGCCGGATACGCTTAACTGTTATAATGCCACCAGCAGCACTAAATACCCGCTCAGACAAAACGCTGGCGGCAGGGCAGGCCAACACCTCCAAGGCGTAGAGCGCCAGTTCGTGCCATGTGTCCAGCTTGGACACCCAGTAGTTGTAAGGCACTGAGGGATCACTGAGGACTCTGACACGGTCTAGAAATAAGTGTAGATTTGTGTCTCACTGCTCACAGCAAGCAGAGTTTGTGGAATACAGAAAATGACTGTCTGTCACTGGTATTTTTGAATTAAATATAGCCCGCGCACAGTCTAGATATAAGTGTAGATTTGTGTCTCACTGCTCACAGCAAGCAGAGTTTGTGGAATACAGAAAATGACTGTCTGTCACTGGTATTTTTGAATTAAATATAGCCCGCACACAGTCTAGATATAAGTGTAGATTTGCGTCTCACTGCTCACAGCAAGCAGAGTTTGTGGAATACAGAAAATGACTGTCTGTCACTGGTATTTTTGAATTAAATATAGGCCGCACACAGTCTAGATATACGGTAAGTGCAGATTTGCGTCTCTCTGCTCACAGCAAGCAGAGTCGTGGAATACAGAAAATGTCACTAACAGTGGCCCTGACAAAAAAAAATAATTCCCTCAAAACAATTTTTGCTGCCTGCCACCTCAAACAATAGTCCTTGAAAGGACTGTTAATTTTTTGAAACGTCTTCTCAATGATAATTTTTATATGAAATTCGCCCTACACTGACTGTCCCTTCCTAACAGCAGCTTTCCCTGACTCGCAATGAGCCGAACCCACCTGACCAGGTGCTATATAGCATCCGATGACGCGTTCTGGCCAGCCAATCACTGTAATGCCAGTAGAAAACATGTCTAATGGCATTACAGTGATGGCAATACTTACCTGCACGTTTATTGGCTGCTTAGCAAGCGCCAAACATGCGGGGAGGAGACTCGAGCATGCCGCTCGAGCAGATGTGGTACTCGGCCGAGTGCTCGGATCTGCCGAGCTTAGCGATGCTCGAGCCGAACCGGTACTTGGCCGAGCATGCTCGCTCAACTCTGCTAATGACCTTTCCTCTGGATAGAAAAAAAAAACGAAGACGTCCAGCTCCAAGATGTTTAAAAGGTGTTATTCCCAATACTTTATTCTTCAATAAAAAGTGCAAATACAGTGCAGATAGGAATATTATCTCAGATCAACGCGTTTCAGACTATATCAATCACAGTCCTTCCTCATGATATCTTTGAGACAGAAAAAATGGGAATATAAAGGATACTCCCCCATTCCCACAATGCTTCATTCCTATGTCATTAAAGAAAAGTGCTTACACATGTGAGTAAAACCTGTGTTACTAATATTTACTCTATACAAAAAACATATTCAAACATAATAAAAGCAGGGAAGACGCATACATATCTGATCGATCTCTTCCAGCTGGGTCATTTCAATATTGTAAGATCAGATCTTGTCTTTTATTTAGACCTTTAGGTTGTCTAGTACCCAGTTGGAAGATCCAATATGCTTCCCTATTCAGCAGCTTTTGTCTGTGATCACCTCCACGTAAAGGAAGAGTAACCCTTTCTATTCCTTGTAACTTGAGACTTGCTGAACTGCCCTCATGTATTAGCGCACAATCCAAACTTACTGCCGATACAATGCGTTTTTGGTAGTGCGGTATATCGGATATGTGCTTTCGAAATCTGGTTTTCACAGCATTGGTTGTGCATCCCACATATTGGATGTTACATTCAATGCACGTAATCAGATATACCACATAGCAAGTGTTGCAATTTATGTAGGATTTAATTGTAAATTCCTTCCCTGTTGCTGTAGAACTATAACTGTTTTTTTGTTCCATGTATTTGCAACACATGCATCTTCTGTGACCACATTTGTAGCTACCGCGAGTGCTTAGCCATGTCGGTGTTGCGGTATTTTCACTTGTGTATAAACTAGGACTTAACATATTGCCCAATGTTCGGGCTTTACATTGCCCGAACATTGGGCAATATGTTAAGTCCTAGTTTATACACAAGTGAAAATACCGCAACACCGACATGGCTAAGCACTCGCGGTAGCTACAAATGTGGTCACAGAAGATGCATGTGTTGCAAATACATGGAACAAAAAAAACAGTTATAGTTCTACAGCAACAGGGAAGGAATTTACAATTAAATCCTACATAAATTGCAACACTTGCTATGTGGTATATCTGATTACGTGCATTGAATGTAACATCCAATATGTGGGATGCACAACCAATGCTGTGAAAACCAGATTTCAAAAGCACATATCCGATATACCGCACTACCAAAAACGCATTGTATCGGCAGTAAGTTTGCATTGTGCGCTAATACATGAGGGCAGTTCAGCAAGTCTCAAGTTACAAGGAATAGAAAGGGTTACTCTTCCTTTACGTGGAGGTGATCACAGACAAAAGCTGCTGAATAGGGAAGCATATTGGATCTTCCAACTGGGTACTAGACAACCTAAAGGTCTAAATAAAAGACAAGATCTGATCTTACAATATTGAAATGACCCAGCTGGAAAAGATCGATCAGATATGTATGTGTCTTCCCTGTTTTATTATGTTTGAATATGTTTTTTAGAGTAAATATTAGTAACACAGGTTTTACTCACATGTGTAAGCACTTTTCTTTAATGACATAGGAATGAAGCATTGTGGGAATGGGGGAGTATCCTTTATATTCCCATTTTTTCTGTCTCAAAGATATCATGAGGAAGGACTGTGATTGATATAGTCTGAAACGCGTTGATCTGAGATAATATTCCTATCTGCACTGTATTTGCACTTTTTATTGAAGAATAAAGTATTGGGAATAACACCTTTTAAACATCTTGGAGCTGGACGTCTTAGTTTTTTTTTTCTATTTGTTCTTGTGGGCCCTGGGATTGCGTCCGTGCCCCGGATGGAATACATGCAGGTGAGAGCTGTGGACTTTTTGATAAAGCTTTCCTCTGGATAGTACAGCAATAAATATTTAGAGCAGCCCCAGTGTACCTCTCAGACTCCCTCAGAATGCAACAGCCCGTCCACGGCCACAGATCCTCAGCAGTCAAAAGATCAGCAAGAAATAAAAGATGACGTCAGCATATCCATATGAGGGTCTTCAATTCACTGTGTGTCCATGAATAATGTACAAAAAGAACGTTTTGGCTCATGCTTGAGAAAGACTATGATGTAGCCGAAAAGTTGCACTTTATTGCTATTTTTGTACATTATTCATGGACGTACAGTGAATTAAAGACCCTCATATGGATATGCTGACGTCATCTTCTATTTCTTGCTTTCCTCTGGATAGGTCATCGGCAGGGCCGGCGTCAGCACCCGGGACACCCGGTCAAGTGCCTGGGCCCACTGCTCCTGGGGGGGGCCACTGTGCCCACTCACTCTTGCAGCTGTGTCCTGGTCTTCATTAAACTGCCTATTCTGAATTCTAGGGCAGTTTACCCCAGCAATGCAGACAATTTTCACCATGTGCACTGCTGGGGTGGGCGGCCCCAGGATTCAGAACAGGGTAGATGAAGTTTCCTACTAGGCTAAAGGACCTTCCTGATGTCATCCACTCATGTGACCAGTGTGGGAGGAGCCAGAGGAGCAAATAGCTGTGTTCTTGTATGGACAGGAGCCTGGCTGGAATGTGGTGAGGCCTAGCTGTGTGTCTGTCCCTGTGTGTGTGTTCAAACAAAACAATAGCTTATCTCAGGGAGACCAGCTACAGAAAACACTACAGAGCCTCATTTAAGAGTCTCAACACAGCAATCCAAAGTGCAAAGCTCCCTGGGAAACAGTAATATGTAAAATAAATGTGGAGCCCCAGTATTGGGTCTACAACACAATGAAAGCCAGCCACCAAATCCACCATATTAAGTGGCCCCTTTGTCAAGATCCCGCTTTTTTACAAGCTTTAAGGATGTGACAGGGAAAACCTAAGCCAGTTATCCATCCACAGACAATTTTCGCCATATGCACTGGGGTGGGCGGCCCCCGGATTCAGAACAGGGTAGATGGAGTTTCCTCCTAGGTCAAAGGACCTTACTGATGTCATCCGCCCATGTGACCATTGGGGAAGGAGCCAGAGGAGCAGATAGCTGTGTTCCTGTATGGACAGGAGCCTGTTAGGAATATTCATTTCTTCCCCTCTTATTGGTACCCCTGGTACTAGATTTCGGTATTCAGCTTGATTTGAATCTTATCTGGCCAGGAAGGTTAGATTGAAACAGGACACAATTAGGTGTTGTGCAAAGTCACTCTGAATTCTTTTATTACTTACATGAGACATATATAGTCGTAATCCAATGACATGATGTTTAAGTTAACCAATCACAGAGTAACACATGTCTTAGCTACACATTTCAGTTATCTTATTTTTAGAGTCAATGCTATATGTCAGCAAAATAGTTTTTCGAGAACTCTTTCACCTCCGTGTGCCTGATATACTAATGCATATAGACCTTGGACTGCAATATAACCGTATTACAGCTACATTACAGTCCAAAGTCCACTCCACACAAGCTCCAAGCCCCATCCACACTAATGTATAGATGAAACTCAAAGCCCATACAAAATAGATCAGTAATAGAACCTTTCAAAGCCTGGCTGGAATGTGGTGAGGCTTAGCTGTGTTTCTGTCTGTCCCTGTGTGTGTGTGTGTCTGGTGTCTGTCTGTCTGTCTGTCAGTCTGTGTACCCCTGTGTGTGTGTCTAAGGCATTGCTTAGACTCCATACCACAGTCTATCCAGCTCCTAATGGGTTACAGTTTAGACCACCTTCTGGTACACCTTGAAAATTCCCTTTTAAACCCAGTCCATGTCCCCTCAGTACTGGGAATCAGTGGGAGTCATATTAGAAGGTAAAAAAAGGTTGTAGCTCACTAAAGGTTGATTTCCCTTTTAATGTCACTTAAAGGTGTCCACACACATTAGATAGAAGTTGGTTGACAATCTCACCATCGCACAGGTGTCTGTCCATATGTATGTGTCTGTCTGTCCCTGTGTGTATGTGTGTCCCTGTGTGTGTTTGTCTGTCCCTGTGTTTGTGTCTGTCCCTGTGTGTGTCCATCCCTGTGTGTGTGTCTCTCTGTATGTGTGTCTGTCCTTGTGTGTGTGTTCCTGTGTGTATGTCTGTCCCTGTGTGTGTGTCCCTGTGTGTATGTCTGTACCTGTGTGTGTGTGTGTGTGTCCATCCCTGTGTATGTGTATGTCCCTGGGTGTGTATGTCCCTGGGTGTGTGTGTCCTTGTGTGTGTGTGTGCTGTCCCTGTGTGTATTTGACCGCCCCTGTGTGTATTTGACCGCCCCTGTGTGTGTATCTGTCCCGGTGTGTATTTGACCATCCGAGTGTATGTGTCCTTGTATGTGTCTGTCCTTGTGTGTATGTGTTTGTCCCTGTGTGTATGTGTCTCTCCGTGTGTGTGTCTCTCCTTGTGTGTGTGTATCTCCCTCTGTGTGTGTGTCTCTACGTGTGTGTGTCTCTGCCTATGTGTCACCATCACCATGCACATAGTGTTCCTATGCCTTGACGCAGCTGCATCAGGTTGTTCTGTGCGGTGCAAGAAGAAGAAGATAGAAGAGGAGGCAGCTCCGCCAGCATGGAGTCCGTGGGAGAGACACAGGGAGGCACACTAAGGACGTAGGTAACACTACCACATGATCTACACTAGTGTTATCTGTGGTTTTACACAGGACTGCAGGTAACACTGCCACATTATCAGCACTAGTGTTATCTGTGGTTTTACATATGACTGCAGGTAACACTAACACATTATTAGCACTAGTGTCATGTGTGGTTTTACATAGGACTGCAGGTAACACTAATACATTTTCTGTACTCAGATAGCCATGATAGTGTTATCTGTTCTGTTACATAGAACTGAAGGTGATATCTGCTATATTATCTGTACTCAGAGAGTTATCACTGTGTAAGGGGGCCCACTGAGACTTTATCTCCCAAGGGCCCACATGAACCTGGAGTCGGCCCTCATCATAGATATCTGTTCGGTGGGGGGCGACACCCAGGATCCCTGCCAATCAGCTGTTTGAGAAGGCACTGGTGCTCCGGCCTTCTAACAGCTTTCCCTAGGCCATATGATGTCACATTCATTGGTCACATGGTCTAGGTGCAGCTCAACCCCATTAAAGTGGATGGGGCTGAGCTGCGAAACCAAGCATAGCCATTACCAAATGGCCAGAGCGGTGCTTGGTGAGCAGAGATAAGGCTGCAGGGTTACTACCTTCTCAGTCCAGGGTGTCAGACCCCCACCGTTCAGATAATGATGACTAGTGTTGAGTCATCAACACTACAGTATACTCCATACAGTATTAGAATGTATGAGTATACTGTATACCCCGATGAGCCGAAGTAAGTTATTCACGAAGTCGAGCGTGACTTTGTTGAATAACTTCGGTAGTTGTCTTTTAAACTGGAAAACCACTACAAAACTTGAAACCGAACTCGGCTTCGGTTCCGACTAGCATCCGAATCTCACTTTTCCCAACACTACTGGCGATCTATCCAGAGGATAGGTCATCAGTAAAAAAAAACTTATATAATCACGATGATAGTCTTTTGCCCTACGTCTAACATAAAAATTGAGGCGGGGGGTGGGAGGGTAGAAGATACCAAAGCATAGTACACTACAGTTTTCCATCCTGCAGAATTCAACAAAAAAACATATACTGTATGTTAAGAGATATGTTTTTTTTTTACTATCGAACCCTATGGTGACAGATGCCTCTGTACATGTGTATATACTTTAAACATGGAGCAAAAACGTGACGTGAACACAACCTTAATCACACATGATAAGCTTAGATACACTGGCTCAAAAGAACATTATCACCTTTTGCTCCAACATGTAATATATATATTGAATTAATGTATATCATTTTATATAATTTAGTGACTAAAATAATGATTTTATAAGTATCAGAAATGAGTATAATAAGTCTATTAGCCCCGGTCAGAGGTGCTATAATACAGTTATCCATCCATCATTTTTTATTATCTAAAGCAAATTATCCAAAAACTGAGCTGAAATATCTGCAGGCGTGTGACAATAGGGCAGCATTCCAGCTAGGGTTACCATAGTAACTCATCACCAAACTAGAGATAAGGCCTATTGTTTCAGGCTGCACTTAGTGCCAATACATGGCTGTATGGGGACAATCCATCAAAGCCAAATTATGTAAATTGCCTGATACAATTTGAAAAAGAGAGATTTAAGTGACTTGTCTGTGGGGTTCTGTCAGCGTCACCCCTAAATAGAGCAGCAATGTCTGAAAGAAACCACAGAGGTCAAGACAACATCTATCTATCTATCTATCTATCTATCCATGAACATCACCTCAGCAGCAGTAACAGGTTACAGTAAATGTGTTGTGGTTATTCTGAGTTACTTGCAGTCCACAGGAGACATAACACAGGTTATTAGAGCACATAAGAATGACTATATGGTGCAGGTACCGTATTTTCCGGCGTATAAGATGACTCATTAACACCTGAAAATCTTCTCAAAAGTCGGGGGTCATCTTATACCCCGGGTCGTCCATTTCCCCTGTGGCCGCCGGGCTCTCCCTCTTCTGGTAACGCACATGTCTGTGCAGCGCATTGCTTATGGCATAAGCAATGCGCCACACAGACATTAGTTACCGGAAGAGGGAGAGCTCGGCGACTGCAGCGCATACAGTAAGAGACCGGCCGGCCCTGTCTGGTGCATTTTGACAGGGATCGGACGGCAGATTTGAAGGGAGATGGTGGGAGCGCAGGAGCAGGCAGATGAGGGGCGGAGCAGGCTTTTCTGCCACACATGCCAGCGCCGCCTCTAAGTTTTCATACTGACTGCTCCTGTGTACGGAGTGCTGATGAGAGGCTGAGGAGCTGATGAGAGGCTGGGGGATGATGAGAGACTAGGGGGCTGATGAGAGTCTGGGGAGCTGAGGAGAAGCTGGGGGCTGATGAGAGACTAGGGGGCTGTTGAGAGGCTAGGGAGCTGATGAGAGACTAGGGGGCTGATGAGAGGCTGGGGGCTGATGACAGGCTGGGGAGCTGATGAGAGGCTGGGGGCTGATGAGAGACTTGGTGGCTGATGAGAGGCTGGGGAGCTGAGGAGAGGATGGGGGCTGATGAGAGACTAGGGGGCTGTTGAGAGGCTAGGGAGCTGATGAGAGACTAGGGGGCTGATGAGAGGCTGTGGAGCTGATGAGAGGCTGGGGGCTGATGAGAGACTAGGGGGCTGATGAGAGGCTGGGGTAGTCTTATATGACGATTATAGCCCAAATCCTATATTTTAACTGGAAAAGTTGGGGGTCGTCTTATACGCCCAGTCGTCTTATATGCCGGAAAATACGGTATAAAGTAGCAGTATTTATGAGGACCCTGTCTCATGGCTGTCTTTGTAGTGTACGGGAGTTGTACTGCCCGTCACTACGGAAGGGTCACTTGGCTGCTGTCGCTCCTCTCATTTTAGGAGGAGGCTGGTAAAGGTCCTATTTGTACCATGCAATGTAAATCAATGTAATTTATGGTATTTGATTCCCCTGTTACTGTGAAATGTGCTATGTGCAGGCCGGCTAGGGATGTAATTCCAGCTCTAGTCACTAGAGGGAGCTAGGTTGCCCTAGTCTATATAAGGCCCAGTCAGGGGAAGGGAAGGCAGTCTAGAGTATGCCTTAGACAAGTGCAGGCCATGTGCCTGTGAAGGCCAAATCCAGGCCTTATGGCCTGTGAGGGATCCACCCTAGGAAGATGGTGCCCTAGGAGAAGGAGTGCAGACCCTGGAGTCTGTGAAGGCCACATGTCTCAGGCCTAGGCGAGTTCAGCAGAAGTCAACCTGGAGGCAATCCCTAGAGCAAGAGGTACTAAATGTCAAGAGGAGGTACATTATAAACTGGAGATTCAAGGATATAAGCCAGAAGTAGGGCATTGGGGCCTTGAAGCATCAATTCCAGTCAGGACGAGTCAGGAAGAAAGTAAGGTTCACCTGCAATTCCAAGTCCTGTATTATCACCCTCTGTTTTACCTTGCTGGATGTAAGACCACTGCAATTGTGATTGTCTGCAAAAGGAACTGTTGGAAAGACTGTTTACTGTATCATCACTGTTTTCAGTAAAGTTGGAATTCTGTTTTCAAGTTACAAGTCTGCACCTCTGTTATTCCTACTATAAATACGGTGTGCCACCGTTTACTGGCACTGGCGTCACGACACCTCAGGGACCCAGCCATAGGCACGTTAAACTACAACACCAAGGGCACCTCACATTCCACCTGGCTGTGTCCCGCAAGAACCCAGAGAGTGCCCCAGAGGAACAGCGTGCCGGCCTCTCCATCACTGGCATTCCCCAGGTTAGTTCCATACATTGCCCTGACTTGGGGATGCTACATTTTGGCGTCACGAACAGGATACGCACGTTTTACGGACTGTGAACAAAACGTGAACTTTGTGCCTTAACCAGTTTGCCAAGTGACAAAACGCCTGTTTATTTGAAGTAAACTTTGCGGACTTAAAACGTACAGAAAAGTGGCCCAAAAACCTCTAAAAAGCGCTGTGCAGTGTTGCGCTATCAAGAGGAAGAAAATCGCCGCATCAGGGTGCGTTTTTGTGGACTTTTATGCTGTTTTACTACCGCGGCTTGCTGTCAGTGAATAGCCGCATCATGGCGCCCAAGATGGCCGCCGGCGCCATTGGACTCCTTCATGCGCCATCACTATCCTCAGTGGCGCGAAGATTTGGCGCCAAGACCCTCCAAGAGGGAGGAGAAAACTGTCCCGGGATGCCGCCCCTGTATGTGGACTACAATGTGAGCACCGCCTACCCGACTGCGAAGTATCTAGGGGGCGGGTCCGATGCAGGGCGAGGCCTCCTGAAGCAGGGGGAGGTCCTGAAAGATGTGCTACGTGCTGCCCGGCGGAGTGATACGGAGCTGTTAAAGAAAAGTGACGAGACTTCCCCTGTCCCTGCTGCGACTGAACCGGAATCCAGCTGTGTGAACGACGCGCTGGAAGAATAGATCGCCACAGACCTTGATGGCCTGTGCCAAGTTGCAGCATCCCGTCCAGCGGAGCTCAGCTATGCATGTTGCCGCCGACGAGTTGCCGGCCTTAAAGAGGAAGTTGAGCCGGTTGTGACCCCGGGGAGTTCGATGCCTGTTATCGTTTTCCATCCGGATGGCACCCAGCTGTGGCCTGCTCTGCATGATCAGCAGACGCAAGAGCCACCCGTGTCACCCACAGAGGAGCGAGAAGAATTTGACACACACCTGTGAGCAGGCCTGCTAGGCCATTTTTGCTCATCCTCACAGGGACATCATACATGTTGCAGGAGCTGTTCCTTTAAGTTTGCCAGGCTGGTGGAGCTTGCTGCCAGTTCCCCACGGCCGGTGGCATGTTTGACAAATAAGTTGCCACTGTGGAACCACTGCTCCCAGCCTGCCTCTTTCTGTTCCGGGACGTCCTGCCTGCTGCTAACATTGTGGCGTTAAGTACTTTAATACTTCCAAGTTGCTTTTATTTGCACCTTATCCCTTTTTAACCCCCATTTCAGGTTGAAAAGGGTTCTTTTATGTCAGCACTTTAAATATACGCAGGACTTGCCAGGAAGATGTTACCCTGGTGTTGTCAGAGTCCTGTATTGTGATTTTATGTATGTGCTGCTGACCGTATTTATTGCTAAAACATATTTTATCCAAGTCTATGTGCCCAGAGATGGACTCCCTGTGTGCGAGTCTCTGTGATATGCTTTATGGACTCACTCATTGTCATGGACTATCCTGGTATTCCCTAACATCCGCTGTGCCAGGTCAGCGCCCCAGTTCCACTCTTTATCCTGAAGAAAGAGAGCGACGCCCTTGTCACCGCACTTCTCCGTCAGTCAACTGGACCTGATGACAATTGTCGATGCAGATAGAATTGAGTACTGATATGTATGTATTCTTGCATGTTTTTCTTTTGTCTCTTTCAGGTGGAAATTCCAGTAGGGCGGTACCCTGGTAGAGTACGAGGGCGTACTCAGCTTAAAGCAGCGGGGTATGTAGTGTACGGGAGTTGTACTGCCCGTCACTACGGAAGGGTCACTTGCTGCTGTCGCTCCTCTCATTTTAGGAGGAGGCTGGTAAAGGTCCTATTTGTACCATGCAATGTAAATCAATGTAATTTATGGTATTTGATTCCCCTGTTACTGTGAAATGTGCTATGTGCAGGCCGGCTAGGGATGTAATTCCAGCTCTAGTCACTAGAGGGAGCTAGGTTGCCCTAGTCTATATAAGGCCCAGTCAGGGGAAGGGAAGGCAGTCTAGAGTATGCCTTAGACAAGTGCAGGCCATGTGCCTGTGAAGGCCAAACCCAGGCCTTATGGCCTGTGAGGAATCCACCCTAGGAAGATGGTGCCCTAGGAGAAGGAGTGCAGACCCTGGAGTCTGTGAAGGCCACATGTCTCAGGCCTAGGCGAGTTCAGCAGAAGTCAACCTGGAGGCAATCCCTAGAGCAAGAGGTACTAAATGTCAAGAGGAGGTACATTATAAACTGGAGATTCAAGGATATAAGCCAGAAGTAGGGCATTGGGGCCTTGAAGCATCAATTCCAGTCAGGACGAGTCAGGAAGAAAGTAAGGTTCACCTGCAATTCCAAGTCCTGTATTATCACCCTCTGTTTTACCTTGCTGGATGTAAGACCACTGCAATTGTGATTGTCTGCAAAAAGGAACTGTTGGAAAGACTGTTTACTGTATCATCACTGTTTTCAGTAAAGTTGGAATTCTGTTTTCAAGTTACAAGTCTGCACCTCTGTTATTCCTACTATAAATACGGTGTGCCACCGTTTACTGGCACTGGCGTCACGACACCTCAGGGACCCAGCCATAGGCACGTTAAACTACAACACCAAGGGCACCTCACATTCCACCTGGCTGTGTCCCGCAAGAACCCAGAGAGTGCCCCAGAGGAACAGCGTGCCGGCCTCTCCATCACTGGCATTCCCCAGGTTAGTTCCATACATTGCCCTGACTTGGGGATGCTACATCTTTATGGTGAAACACAAGGATGGTTTGACACGCTTTGCCGGGAGGACTTGTACAGCAGCAGCTGCTCCCTTGAGGTGGCATTAGTTTCCAGTCTCTGACTGTCCAGCCCAGGAAGTGCCAGTAGCAGTTCATGCACAGCAGATCTCCTCCCTGGCCAGATTTATGGGATCACCAGCAGCTTAACTGCATGCCGTCTCTGTTTTTTTAACTGCATGCCTTCTCCCTTCTTTAACTGCAATCCATCTACCTTTAATTGCATGCCGTCTCTGTTTTTTTAACTGCACACCATCTCCCTTCTTTAACTGCCGCTGTCTCCCTTTTTTAACTGCAAGCCATCTCCCATTAACTGCATGCCGTCTCCCTATTTTAACTGCACGCCGTCTCTGTTCTTTAATTGCGTGCCGTCTCACTTCTTTAACTGCAAGCCGTCTCACTTCTTTAACAGAGCTCTGTTTCCCATTAACTGCACGCTCTACCTTCTTTAACTGCATGCTTTACATTAATATAAGGTGTGGAGACAGCACGCCTAAAGACACTGGTTATGCTTGAAAACAGTGATTATTTATTTACACCAGTGGTACAATTTCAGAACATGGAGTGAGCTGAATGAGCTATTTCCAAGATAGTAGTAGCTTGTATTGCTTGTTATGTTAGCTTGTGTTGCGACGTTTCGGGCCCTAACCGGTGCCCTTTCTCAAGCAAGTATGGCCGGTCTTTAAACCACGGCGTGCAGGTTTAAAGACCGGCATATTGCACGCCGTGGTTTAAAGACCGGCCATACTTGCTTGAGAAAGGGCACCGGTTAGGGCCCGAAACGTTGCAACACAAGCTAACATAACAAGCAATACAAGCTACTACTATCTTGGAAATAGCTCATTCAGCTCACTCCATGTTCTGAAATTGTACCACTGGTGTAAATAAATAATCACTGTTTTCAAGCATAACCAGTGTCTTTAGGCGTGCTGTCTCCACACCTTATATTAATGTATTGATGTTTGGACTACCTGGGTGGAAGTCTAAAGGGGACGTGCACCCATAAAAGCCCATACGTGACGAGTGCTGAGGTTAACTTTTTGTTGAATCTTTAACTGCATGCTGTCACCCTTCTTTAACTGCAAGCCGTATCCTATTAACTGCATGCAATCCCTGTTCTTTAACTGCATGCCGTCTCCCTTCTTTAACTGCAAGCTGTCTCCCATTAACTGCATGCAGTCCCTGTCCTTTAACTGCATGCCGTCTCCCTTCTTTAACTGCAAGCTGTCTCCCATTAACTGCACGCGGTCACTGTTCTTTAACTGCACGCCGTCTCCCTTCTTTAACTGCACCCTGTCTCCCATTAGGTGCACACCATCTCCCTTCTTTAACCGCACTCCGTCACCCTTCTTTAACTGCAAGCTGTATTCCATTAACTGCATGCAGTCTCCCTTCTTTAACTGCACGCAGTCCCTGTTCTTTAACTGCATGTCACCTCCCTTCTTTAACTGAACGCCGTCTTCCTTCTTTAACTGCAAGCCGCCTTTGTTCTTTTTTTTTTTTTTTTGTCAATTCTCTTTTTCTTGTTTTTATAAAGTAAAATATAATACAACATAAGTCACATATCAATACAGACATATATCAACAAAAAACAAATGCACCATATGGACCCAAGCAGATCCTGACAGATTCAGTACCATAGGAAGAAAGACCCAACAGAACTCAAAAACATTGCTTGAAACAATCATTCCACATTACAATGGGAACCATATGTGCTCCAAAATGGGGCCCCTCGTTAATGTGTGGGGAGCGAGCCCATGATCCCAGATTCTCACTCCCTCTCTATCCATAAATCAGACAGGTATGAGTGTACATCTGCATCAGTAGAAAAGGTCAGCCAAGGTGCCCAGACTCTCCTGTATCTAGCAAAGGACTAATCGGTAGTGGAGCTGAGCTCCCCAAGTCTAGCAACCTGTCCAACTTTACGTATCCAGTCAGTGATAGGGGGTGCAGTAGTTAAGGAATCATTGCTTTAGCAGTTAACAGTATTTGTTTCTAGAGTGAGTGGTTAAAGAGTGTTACTGAAGAAGGGAGGACATTTAAAAACAGCATTTTCGGATCAAGACTTGGGGATTCAGGGCAGACCTTAAGCAATATTTCTCCCACCTTACTCCAAAATGGCTGGATCAATTGGCAGTCCCACCATATGTATGTATGTCCCAGACCCTAATAAACATCTCCAGCAGGTGGGGGAAAGGGAAGGGTACATGGCATGTAAATCAACTAGAGTTTTGTACCATCTACTTGCAAAGTTATACATCTAGAAGGGCCACAACAGTGAGTATAAATCTCCTTGATCTCCTCACTTGTTAATGTAACATCTTTCAGATCCTATGCGTGCACACGCGCTCGGGCTTGAGTGAAGTGCGCATCAGGCCGGTGCATGCGCAGTTCGCAAACAGAAGCTGATGCCAGTAGACTGCGCGTGCGCACAGGCTTTGCACCCTTGCGGAATGCTGGCATCGGCTTCTGTTTGGAAACTGCGCATGAGCCGTCCTGATGCACACTTCACTCAAGCCCGAGCCTGTGCGCACGCACAGGATCTGAAAGCAGGAGGAGGGGGACAGAGAAAGAGGCGACGCAGAGGTGAAGAAGGCAGTGCTGGGCACCGAACGGCCGGGCACCATGGATCCATGGACCTCCCCTTGGGCACCTTAATTCATTGATTGACAGGTTAGTAAAACTTGTTTTTTTGCAAAATAAAGCCACAAATAGGGTTTATAAGACCACCTTAGGGATCCTATTATAACCCTGGACATGAGCATATGTTTAGCTCATAGGGGTTATATGTGGTGACAGAATCCCTTTAACGTCCATGTTCAATAGTGAAATAGGATGGTAGCTACTACATAAGCTGGCATCCTTCCCTTCTTTGGGTAACACAGTATGAGCCTCCAATGTTTGAACAGGGAAGTCATGATCACGGGCCGAGTAGTATAGGCTAGCAGAAGAGGGGGGAGAAGCATATCATTGAATGTCTTGTAATAGCTTACCAGCAAACCGTCGGGGCCTGGGCGTTTACCCGACATGGTAACTCTTTGGGCGCGCTGTAGTTCCGAGAGGATAAAATATGACGCTAAGCTGTAGTAAACTGTTGCCCAGATAGTGTTGGCAGATGCAAAGATTTTAAAACCAAAGCAATGCTTTCTCTCCTAACATTAGAATCCCCTGGTGTGTCATCAGATCTTCTATAGGGCAGCATAGAACGTCTGAAACTGAGAGGCTATATCTCTTGTAGCTGTTTGTACAACTCCCAAAGAAGCTTCGATCTCTTTAATATACAGCTGTCCCCTTATCCATTTTGGCATATTGCCATGTATATAGACCTTATGGTGAGCTCTAGAAGCTTTGTTATTTAGTAATTGATTAAACTTCTCTCTACAAATCGTAAGTTCCGCAAACTTTACTGGGCTAAACTGTTTAGGTGTAGGCCCTCCATTTTTGTGATAACCTCCAATAGTTCAGTTATCTCTTTTCAATGCTGTTTCTTAACATGGGTCCCCAGGGAAATATACTCTCCTCTAATGACAGACTTGCGGGCCTCCCAGATCACAGTAGGGGAGACCGGAAAGGGGGTGTTTTCCTCAATATAATGTTGTAGTGCTGTGTGTATTTTCTGTCTATAAGTGGTGTTACGAAGGAGAGAATCATTATTCGCCAAGAAAAATCACTAATAATAAGGCCATAGTAACAGGAGCATGGTTTGAGATCCCTATATTGCCTATGGAAGTGCGCTGGAGGGAAGAGAAGTGGACATCAGACAAAAACAAGTAGTCCAGTCTCTGATAGGACTTATGGACTTCAGAATAAAAGGTATAATCTTTGCCAGATTGGAACGTCTGCTGCCAAACATCCCTAACTTTAAGCCTTACTAGTACTTGTATCAGAGCCATAAGATTCAGTTGGGAAGTGAAGTTTTCCCGAGGAAGAGTCGATAGTGGGCTCCAGGGCCACATTAATGTCCCCACCTATTATGCAGACCCCTTCCTGGAAAGAACAGAGCCTCTCAAGAGTATTCAACAACCAGGGAATTTGATTGGAGTTTGGTGCAGATATACCTGCTCTAGTGACCTTCGTATTGACAATCATACCCTTGAAAACAAAAAGCGTCCCTCAGGGTCTATCAGGTTGGATGATAGAACAAATGGGAGTGTTTTCCTAAAAGCAATGGTTACACCCCTGGACCTAGATTCGCCAAAACAGGAGTGGAACCATTGGGTGAAATAAGAAAAAGGTAACGCTGGTACCTTACCCAACTTGAATTTCTAGCTATCATCAAGGTATTTGCCTCAGACAGTTTAGGAAGCTCCGCTATGTCGATGATCTAGAGTCAAGAGGGAATATCAGAGGAATTCTGGCTGATGGTCTCTCAGTAAGGCCTCATGCACACGAACGTATTTTGTTTTTCAGTGTCCATTCCATTTATTTACGGCTAGGATGCAGACCCATTAATTTTAATGGGTCCACAAAAAATGTGGACAGCACACAGTGTGCTATCCGCATCCGTATGTCCGTTCTGAAGCCGCGCAAAAAAGATAGAACATGTCCTATTCTTGTCCGTTTTGTGTGACAATGGATACGCAAAAAAAACAAAAAAAAACAGATGCCATATGGACATCATCTATTTTTTTATTTTTTTTGCAGATCCGCAATTGTGGACCGCAGAAAACATACAGAGGGAATCTGTAATCAGTTTCAACTGTCTTCTTTTATTTAGTGACCAGTGATAAATCCTGGAAGAACATAATAGGGGAACCCTCATATGTTAGGTCATTTGCATCTCTAGCAGTTCACAATAAAGCATCTCTGTGTTGAGGATCTTACATATAATGTCTCTTGGAAATTCACAATCTCTTGGCTTGGCTCTCAGTGCCCTGTGAGACCTTTCTAAAACTAGGTTACCAGCTGTGTTTGGGGGCATCAGTGAGCGCAAGATAGATTATGTGGTCTCCATTACATCAGTCATAGTAGCAGATTTTGGGACCCCCTTGATCTGCAAGTTCTTCCTTCTGCCCGTGTTGTCCTGATCTCTCTATATAAGCTAACAAACTGTTCATATGTGCTTGACAGGCATGTAAAGCTGCTGATGTAGCCTCTCCATGGGCAATCAACAAAGCCTGGTTTTCCTCCAGGTGCTTAACTCGCTCCCCAATCTCTTGCACTTCCTGCTTAATATTGGAAAGTTCAGACAACACAGGTTGCAAAGCCACATCTGTGATCTTTTGCAAGATCTTGTGAGTCATACGCAATTGGGGAGCTGTCAGTTGAGATTCCACACTACAGTGGCTTTTGCTTGCTGCTTTTGAAAAGGCTTGGGGTGGGGGGATCGTTTTCGGGGGGGCGAGCACCAAAGTACTCGGGTGCTCGAGTAGAACACCTTGGGATGCTTGGGTGCTCTACTGAGAACCCGAGCATTAAAACAGGCACCCCCTGCTCTGAAGAAGGGAGGGTGTCTGGTTCATGGGAAAAGGTCAACTCAGAAATTGATGGAAACACCACTGAAATGGTTTGGGAACAGCATGGGGAGGATGCCTGGATGCATCTTGGACTCCCATGTCGCTGCTGGGAACGGCATTGTCTGAGTAGTACGCCACTTTTACAGACTGACAATAATACGCAAAAAAAGAAGATAAAATCGCTTTTAGAGAAAAAATTGTTAGGAAACATTCTTTCCTGTATATTTACTTGTCTATAAAGTGCAAGTGCTGCCAAAAATTACAAGTCTGTCATTAGAGTTGAGCGAACACCTGGATGTTGGGGTTCGAGAAGTTCGGCCGAACTTCCCTCTATGTTCGGGTTCGGGATCCGAACTCGACCCGAACTTCACCCTGAACCCGAATCCCATTGAAGTCAATGGGGACCCGAACTTTTGGGCACTAAAAAGGCTGTAAAATAGCCCGGGAAAGGCAAAGGGCAGCAACATGTAGGTAAATCCCCTGCAAACAAATGTGGATAGGGAAATGACTTAAAATAAAATAAATAAAAATTAACCAATATCAATTGGCGACTTGGAGGAGGTGGAATATGAGGTTGGGGTGGCAGCAGGTGGGAATGCTATGGGAATTGAAGTTCTTATCACAGCCAAAAAGGATTCATGTCTGCCTACAGTGCCACAGGCCTCATTCACAGACTCAGGGCCATGGCACCCGCAAAGAGGAGAGCGGTACCGTAACAGCAACACTGGCATCAGGCCAACCTGCAATGGAACAGGCCATTATCATTTATGTAGGCCCCTGACACCCAGACAGAGGAGAGATCATTTGACAGTAAAAAGAGTTTAATGTCTTTCACCCAGACAGCAAGCAATCAAACGAAATATAGGCCACTGACACCAAGACAATGGGGTGGTCATTAGACAGTAAAAAGTGTTAAATGTCTGCCACCAAGACAGCAAGCAAGTACGTGAAATTTAGACCCCTGACATCCAGACAATGGGGCTGTCATGACAGTAAAAAGAGTTTAATATCTCCCACCAAGACAACAAATGATTAAACGACATATAGGCCCCTGACACCCAGACAATGGGGCGGTCATTAGACAGTAAAAAGAGTTAAATGTCTTCCACCAAGACAGCAAGAAAGTACGTGAAAGTTGGGCCCTGGACACCCAGACAGAAGGAGAGGTCCCATAGCTGCAAAAGAGGCATCATGTCACCCACCAAAGAAGAAGGCCACTTTTAGTTATTTAGGCCCCAGCACCCAGACAGAGGAGAGAGATCCCAAGCAGAGAATCAGGCCTCATGTCACCCACCAATAGAGAAGGCCACATTCAGATATTTAGGCCCCTGGCACCCTGATATGCATGGAGTGATGTGACAGACTGATGGGCTTGGTTTTCAGGCGCCACCTGTGCGCTTTCTGCAGAAGCCTGGGTGGGAGATAATGTTGTGAACATGCTGGATCCACTGTCGGCCACCCAATTGACTAGCGAATGTAGTTGCTCAGGCCTTACCATCCTTAGAACGGCATTGGGCCCCACCAAATATCGCTGTAAATTTTGGAGGGTACTGGAACCTGAGGTAGTTGGTTCACTAGGATGTGTGGCTGTGGCAAAATGGCCACGTCCTCTCCCAGCACCAGAAGGTCCACTAACAACACCAAGACCATGTCCGCGTCCCTGACTAGATGTTTTCCTCATTGTTACCGTTCACCACAATAAGAAAAAATTATTTGGCCCAATGTATTGAATTCAATTCAGGCCTTTTTTACAGGCACCTAACACTATCTGGCTATCTATTTATGTACTGTATTACATTAATCCAGGCACAGCAGTAACCACAGATTTAGGGAATATCAATTGAAGGCCTAGTATTTAGGCCCTGGATGAAAGGTATCCTTTACGGACAGATTTACACTTGGAGATGCAAAGTAGCGTGTGAAAAAATAATTAGGATTATGCTTTCAGCACTTGTATTTTAACACTTTGTGTAATATACCCTTTAACTGAAAGAAATACACTTAGAAATGCAAAACAGTGTGTGCAAATGTAGAGGATTATGCTGTATTTTAACACTTACTGTAATATACCCTTTAACGGAAAAAATACACTTGGAGATGCACGCTGAGTGTAATATACCCTTTACGGACAGATTTACACTTGGCCTGCAAGAGCTGGAACACCATTGCCGAACACTATTAAACTTGGCCAGCCACAACTAAAGCCACTGATTTACGGTATTGCTATTTTGGCAATTGAATTTCACCCCAGAACAAAATCTATCCTTTACTGGACACTATTAAACTTGGCCAGCCACTGCTGGGACACCAGATTTAGGGTATTGCTATTTTGGCAATTGAATTTCACCCCAGAAAATTTTCTATCCTTTGCCAGAAACTATTAAACTTGGCCACCCACAGCTGAAACCACTGATTTACGGTATTGCTATTATGGCAATCTAATTTCACCCCAGAAAAAATATATCCTTTGCCGGACACTATTGAACTTGGCCAGCACAGCTGAAACCACTGATTTACGGTATTGCTATTTTGGCAATTGAATTTCACCCCAGAACAAAATCTATCCTTTGCCGGACACTATTAAACTTGGCCAGCCACTGCTGGGACACCAGATTTACGGTATTGCTATTTTGGCAATTGAATTTCACCCCAGAACAAAATATATCCTTTGCTGGACACTATTAAACTTGGCCAGCCACAGCTGAATCCACTGATTTACGTTATTGCTATTTTGGCAATTGAATTTTACCCCAGAACAAAATCTAGCCTTTGCCGGACACTATTAAATTGGCCAGCCACTGCTGGGACACCAGATTTAGGGGATTGATATTTTGGCAATTGAATTTCAACCCAGAAAAAAATATATCCTTAGCCGGACACTATTTAACTTGTCCAGCCACTGCTGGGACACCAGATTTAGGGGATTACTATATTGGCAATTGAATTTAACCCCTCAATAAAATATAGAAATTTATATCCTGAGTTTCTAGGGGTGACAATAAGCAAAGCCAAGCCCCTGATGCACCACAAGACACAAAATGGCCGCCGATCACCCCATAAAAAAGTGACAGAAAAACGCTTTGTGCAGCCGAAAAACCAATGAGCAATTAACTAGCAGAAGTTGAATGATTCACAGCTGTAGATCAATCACTTCATTAGGTGTTTTTGCTGAGTTTTCCCTGCCTAATCTCGCCCTCACAGCAGCTGCATCCTATCCCTACACTAATCAGAGCAGAGTGACGTGCGGCGCTACGTGACTCCAGCTTAACCGCCTGCCAACCGCCTAACACAGGGATGCGGCCAGGCGGCGGCAGGTCTGTTCCTCTCTGACGCGACGGCAAGTCATCTTGTCAGAGGCGAGATCTGCTGTGAACGCGTGCGCGCGTTCACAGAATATCGCGTCTCAGGAGTTTTACTACAGCCTGCCAGCGATGATCAATCGCTGGCAGGCTGTAGATGCAAAATATTAAGCATCAAAGAGGTATATCAGACGCTGTTTTGTTAACAGCGTCTGATATACCTGCTACCTGATCCTCTGGTCGTCCCATTTGCTGGGATCGACCACCAGAGGACCAGGTAGCTATGTAAAGTAGCACCAAGCACCAAACTACACCCGCCCCCCCGGTCACTTATTAACCCCTTGTTAACACCTGATCACCCCATCTACACTCCCTGATCACCCCCCTGTCACTGATCACCCCCTGTAAGGCTCCATTCACATGTCCATATGTGTTTTGCGGATCCGCACAACACGGACACCTGCAATATGCTTTCCGCATTTTGCAGATCCGCACATTGCCAGAACTATATAGAAAATGCCTTTTCTTGTCCGCAATTGCGGACAAGAATAGGACATGTTCTATATTTTTGCAGAACGGAAGTGCAGACCTGGAAGTGCGCATCCGCAATTCCGGATCCGAGCGGGACAAAGTCTGTCCCTATAGAAATGAATGGGTCCACAATTCCGTTCCGCAAACAGAATTGCAGACGTGTGAATGGGGCATAAGGGTCCCTTACCGCCAGTTAGTTAGCTACTTGTTAGGTAGTTAGCGCCCAGCCCACCGCACCGCAGTCACTGATTTTGGCAGAGATTTTTCATCCACATAGATCGATGCGAATGAAAAAATCTGTGCCGTTCATTTTCTTTTTTTTCAGCCCAGAGGCTGAACGGAAAAAATCTCATTACCCGTATGCTCAATATAAGGAGAATAGAAGAAACTCCTAATGCTGGCCATACGTGTAATGATTATGGAGACCCTCAAATGCCAGGGCAGTACAAAAACCTCACATGTGACCCTATTTTAGAAAGAAGACACCCCAAGGTATTCCGTGAAGGGTATGGTGAGTTCATGTAAAATTTTATTTTTTGTCACAAGTTAATGGAATATGAGACTTTGTAGAAAAAAAAATATATAATAATTTCCGCTAACTTGTGCCCAAATTTTTTTTTCTGTGAACTCGCCATGCCCCTCACGGAATACCTTGGGGTGTCTTCTTTCCTAAATGGGGTCACATGTGGGGTATTTATACTGCCCTGGCATTTTAGGGGCCCTAAAGCGTGAGAAGAAAAATGCGTACATTTTTTTTATTTTTTTCACAAAGTCTCATATTCCACTAACTTGTGACAAAAAATTAAATTTTACATGAACTCACCATACCCCTCACGGAATACCTTAGGGTGTCTTCTTTTTAAAATGGGGTCACAAGTGGGGTATTTATATTGTCCTCGCATTTTAGTGGCCCCTAAAGCGTGAGCGTGCTCTACCTGAGGCCTGCATTACTAAGTGGCTGCTTTCATAAGTGGAGTTAAAGAAACCGGAGTTCTACTGCTGAGTGTCTTTTTGTTGGGATCGCAAGTAACTGAGTGTGGCGTGAAGCTGCTAACCTAGAAAGTTAAGTACCTGCAGTTTAGTTCTGCCATTTAAAACCGCTTTTTTCTCTCTGTTGTGTAGTGTCATTTAAAGCAGTTTTTTTTTTTTTTCTGCTTGGTGAGGGGAGTGGCTTGGCCTAACAGGTGCTATAAATTAGACCACTCAACAATTCCAGAGCCTTCTCTACCTGAGGCCTGCATTACTAAGTGGCTGCTTTCATAAGTGGAGTTAAAGAAACCGGAGTATACAGTTGGTTTGATTCTAGCTAGTCTTCTTACAGGTGTAGGGGACCACAGTAAGTAAAAATCTTGATATCACTGCTCTATATTGTATTTTTTTCCTCTCTTTTCCTGCGTAATCCACATTTAGTATGACTTCCATTATTGACAGCGCCGTCCAGTTCACATCTTGTCTGATGTATGCAGTCCTGGAACAGCCGTTCGAGGGTGTATATGTTTGTTCAAAATGTGAGCAAATTACCCGTTTGGAATTGCACATCGAGTCTCTAAACAGGCGAGTTGCAACACTGAAAGCCACTGACAATTTGGAAAAGAGTTTGCTGCTCACTGAGCAAGCACTCTATGGGGAAGATGTGGGGGAGGGTGGTAGCGAGGAGGCTGAGGAGAGTGAGGTAGTTAGCTGGGTAACAGAAAAAAGCGGGGTAGAGGAAGAGTGCCAGGGAGGCTAGCCCTGATCTGACACACCCCAACAAGTTTGCACGGTTGGCAGATGAGGGGATGACAGTTCAGGGAGGGCACTGCTGCAGCCGGACACTTCCTCTGCCAGTCAGGGGAATGTCAGCTCCAGTAAGCAGGGGACCAGGAGAGCAGGGCAGGCCAGACAGGTGCTGGTAGTGGGAGACTCAATTATTAGGGGTACAGATAGGGCGATCTGTCACTAAGATCGTGATCGCCGAACAGTGTGCTGTCTTCCTGGCGCTAGAGTTCAACACATCGCGGATCGGGTTGACAGATTACTAGGAGAGGCTGGAGAAGATCCAGCGGTCATGGTCCATATCAGAACCAATGACAAAGTTAGAGGAAGGTGGAGAGTCCTTAAAAATGATTTCAGGGTTTTAGGTCAAAAGCTTAGGGCAAAGACCTCAAAAGTAGTATTTTCTGAAATACTGCCTGTACCACGAGCCACACAAGAAAGGCAGCGGGAGATTAGGGAGGTTAACAAGAGGCTCAAGAACTGGTGCAGGAAGGAGGGGTTCGGGTTGCTGGAGAACTGGGCAGACTTTTCTGTCGGCTACAGGCTCTATCGTAGGAAAGGGCTGCACCTCAATGGGGAAGGGGCAGCTGTGTTGGGGAGAAAGATGGCTAGAAGGTTGGAGGAGTGTTTAAACTAGGGACTGGGGGAGGGCAATTACATTATAGGAGGGGAAGATAGTGCAGATAGAGACCAGGGGCGAGGTAGTGTGACTGGGGAGGAATGTAAGGGGGACTAGAACAGCTCAGAATGAAAGATGTAGGGTAAAAAATACACAAAAACCTGTCAAATGTATGTATACTAATGTCAGAAGCCTGACTAACAAGACTGGTGAACTGGAATTAGTGATGTGTGAGGAGGACTATGACATAGTGGGAATAACTGAGACATGGCTGGATGATAGCTATGACTGGGCAGTTAATATAAAAGGTTACAATCTGTTTAGAAAGGATTGTCAAAACCGGAGAGGTGGAGGGGTCTGCCTCTATGTGAAGTCGTATCTAAATCCCGTAATTCCAGAATACATCTCTGAGGGACATGAACATGTGGAGTCACTGTGGGTAGAAATACATGGAGCAAAAAACAATAATAAAATACTAATAGAGTGTAGTATAAACCACCTAATATACCAGAGTCCACAGAAAATCTATTACTAAACAAGATAGACGAGGCGGCAAATCATAATAAAGTTGTTATTATGGGGGACTTCAACTACCCAGATATAGACTGGGAAACTGAAAGCTGTACATCTCAAAAAGGAAACAGGTTCTTGGAAATAGCCAAATATAATTTCCTTTCCCAACTGGTTCAGGACCCCACTAGAGGGACGGCCATACTGGACTTAGTATTAACCAATAGACCTGATAGAACAACAGATGTGCAGGTTGGGGGACACCTAGGAAATAGTGACCATAAAGTAATAACCTTCCAATTATCCTTCAAACAAGAGTTTCTAAAGGGAGGAACAAAAATACCAAACTTCAAAAAAGCAAAATTTAGCCAACTAAGCGAGGCCATAGGCCTAACTAACTGGGACAAAGTCCTCAAAAATAAAAATACAACCATAAAATGGGAGATTTTTTAAAGCATTGTAACATCTAATTGTGAGAGGTACATACCTTATAGGAATAAAGGCTAAGGAACAATAAGAAACCAATGTGGATAAATGGAACTGTAAAGAAAGCAATAAATGACAAAAAGAAAGCATATAAATCACAAAAACAGGAGGGGAGTCAGGAAGCACTGATAAACTATAAGGAAAAAAATAGAATATGTAAAAAACTAATAAAATTTGCCAAACTAGAGACCGAGAGATTAATTGCCAAAGAGAGTAAAACTAACCCTAAAATGTTCTTCAATTATATAAATAGTAAAAAATATAAATCTGAAGCAGTCGGCCCTCTACATAGCAATGAGTGGGGTTTTGCAGAACGCGACGAGGATAAAGCAAAACTATTAAATATTTTTTTCTCCACTATATTCACTGAGGAAAATAAACTGTCAGATGAAATGCAGAATATAAAAGTAAATTCCCCATTAAAAGTGCCCTGTCTGACCCAGAAAGAAGGACAACAGCGACTTAAAAAGATTAAAATAGACAAATCGCCAGGACCGGATGGCATACACCCCCGTATCCTAAGGGAATTAAGTGTAGTGATGTCGCAAACATAAAATTTTCTGTTCGCGAATAGCGAACGCGAACTTCCGCAAATGTTCGCGAACGGGCGAACCGGGCGAACGGCCATAGACTTCAATTGACAGGCGAATTTTAAAACCCACAGGGACTCTTTCTGGCCACAATAGTGATGGGAAAGTTGTTTCAAGTGGTCTAACACCTGGACTGTGGCATGCCGGAGGGGGATCTATGGCAAAACTCCCATGGAAAATTACGTAGTGGACGCAGAGTCGGGTTTTAATCCATAAAGGGCATAAATCAACTAACATTCCTAAATTGTTTGGAATTACATGCTTTAAAACATCCAGTGTGTGTATACGAACAGGTATGATGTTGTATCGATCAGGTAGTGTAAGGGTTACGCCCACTTTACAGACATTGACAGACCAAACTCCCCTTTTAATGCACCGCAAACAACCGCAAACAGTTCATTTGCACAACCGCAAACTCCCCATTTGCACAAGGTTGGATACCAAGCTTGCCACGTCCGGTGATGTCATTGAAGGTTTCTTCCTCCACCCAGCCACGTACAACACCAAGGGTCCCCGAAGGTGAATTGAATAGAATTTTTGAACGGGGAGATGGTTAAAAAAACGCTGGCTCCCTCCCTTTGTTTTTATCCACGGTCACTGCGTCTGCGCCGTGCAATTTACTGTCACACCCGATATGAGTGGTATTTTCTGTAGTACTATTCTCATCAGTTTAATCCCTGTTACATCCCATATCAGGGATTGCCTTTTGTGAAAAAAAATTTAGGCCGGGTACCTTCGACTGCCTTCACAGTGACAGACCAAACTCTCATACACCAAACTGAATTGATTTCAGGAACCGGGGGATGGAAAAAGCAGCTTGGTCGGTCCTCATACTCCCAAATTGGGGCACTGCGCGTGCACAGAGCAATGTGCTGTGACACCCTATATGAGTGGTGTCTTAACTAGTACTATTCCTATCAGCGGCGGGCGGGTGCGTGGTAACTTGAGAGCAGGTGACCGAGGCTGAGCTGGAGGAGGATGGTGTTTCAAGGTTCTTAGCGGAAGCTGTTGAAGATTGGGTGTCCTGTCTAAGCCAGTCAACTATGTCCTCAGAATTTTTCGGGTTCAGGGTACGTGGCCTCTGAACACTAGGCATTATTCCAGGGACAGTGGAAATCACAGCACCACGACCACGACGGCCCCTGCGGGCTGGCCTGCCTCTGCCTGTCATTTTTTTCGATAAGTGGTACTACGCGTGCTAGGTACTGTGCCACCCGGTATCAGTGGTGGGCACTGGTAGTGGGCACACTACAGTCTGTGGAAGTGGGCCTGACACACACTGGCAGCAGGCAAGCAACTGAATTTAGACTACTGTCTAAAAATTAAATGCCTTATTTATCGGCAAGCTACTGTGCCACCCGGTATCAGTGGTTGGCACTGGCAGTGGGCACACTACAGTCAGTGGAAGTGGGCCTGACACACACTGGCAGCAGGCAAGCAACTGAAATTACACTAAAGTGTAAAAATGAAATGCCTTTTTTGATGCAAAGTCCTGTGCCAGCCGGTATGAGTGGTGGGCACTGGCAGTGGGCACACTACAGTCAGTGGAAGTCAGCCTGACACACACTGGCAGGCAACTAACCTTAGATTAAAGTGTAAAAATGAAATGCCTTTTTTGATGCAAAGTCCTGTGCCACACGGGATGACAGGGGTGGGCACTGGCAGTGGGCACACTACAGTCAGTGGAAGTCGGCCTGACACACACTAGCAGCAAGCAAGCAGCTGAAATTACACTAAAGTGTAAAAATGAAATGCCTTTTTGATGCAAAGTCCTGTGCCAGCCGGTATGAGTGGTGGGCACTGGCAGTGGGCACACTACAGTCAGTGGAAGTCAGCCTGACACACACTGGCAGGCAACTAACCTTAGATTAAAGTGTAAAAATGAAATGCCTTTTTTGATGCAAAGTCCTGTGCCACACGGGATGACAGGGGTGGGCACTGGCAGTGGGCACACTACAGTCAGTGGAAGTCGTCCTGACACAAACTAGCAGCAGGCAAGCAGCTGAAATTACAGTAAAGTGTAAAATTAAATGCCTTTTTTGATGCAAAGTCCTGTGCCAGCCGGTATGAGTGGTGGGCACTGGCAGTGGGCACACTACAGTCAGTGGAAGTCAGCCTGACACACACTGGCAGACAACTAACCTTAGATTAAAGTGTAAAAATGAAATGCCTTTTTTGATGCAAAGTCCTGTGCCACATGGGATGACAGGGGTGGGCACTGGCAGTGGGCACACTACATTCTGTGGGCCTTACCTTGAAAACAAAAGCGTCCCTCAGGGTCTATCAGGTTGGATGATAGAACAAATGGGAGTGTTTTCTATAAAGCAATGGTTACACCCCTGGACCTAGATTCGCCAAAACAGGAGTGGAACCATTGGGTGAAATAAGAAAGGAAACGCGTGGTACCTTACCCAACTTGAATTTCTAGCTATCATCAAGGTATTTGCCTCAGACAGTTTAGGAAGCTCACGCCATGTCGGATGATCTAGAGTCAAGAGGGAATATCAGAGGAATTCTGGCTGATGGTCTCTCAGTAAGGCCTCATGCACACGAACGTATTTTTGTTTTTCAGTGTCCATTCCATTTATTTACGGTTAGGATGCAGACCCATTAATTTTAATGGGTCCACAAAAATGTGGACAGCACACAGTGTGCTATCCGCATCCGTATGTCCGTTCTGAAGCCACGCAAAAGATAGAACATGTCCTATTCTTGTCCGTTTGTGTGACACTGGATACGCAAAAAACAAAAAAACAGATGCCATATGGACATCATCTATTTTTTTATTTTTTTGCAGATCCGCAATTGTGGACCGCTAGAAAACATACAGAGGGAATCTGTAATCAGTTTCAACTGTCTTCTTTTATTTAGTGACCAGTGATAAATCCTGGAAGAACATAATAGGGGAACCCTCATATGTTAGGTCATTTGCATCTCTAGCAGTTCACAATAAAGCATCTCTGTGTTGAGGATCTTACATATAATGTCTCTTGGAAATTCACAATCTCTTGGCTTGGCTCTCAGTGCCCTGTGAGACCTTTCTAAAACTAGGTTACCAGCTGTGTTTGAGGGCATCAGTGAGCGCAAGATAGATTATGTGGTCTCCATTACATCAGTCATAGTAGCAGATTTTGGGACCCCTTGATCTGCAAGTTCTTCCTTCTGCCCGTGTTGTCCTGATCTCTATATAAGCTAACAAACTGTTCATATGTGCTTGACAGGCATGTAAAGCTGCTGATGTAGCCTCTCCATGGGCAATCAACAAAGCCTGGTTTTCCTCCAGGTGCTTAACTCGCTCCCAATCTCTTGCACTTCCTGCTTAATATTGGAAAGTTCAGACAACACAGGTTGCAAAGCCACATCTGTGATCTTTTGCAAGATCTTGTGAGTCATACGCAATTGGGGAGCTGTCAGTTGAGATTCCACACTACAGTGGCTTTTGCTTGCTGCTTTTGAAAAGGCTTGGGGTGGGGATCGTTGCGGGCGAGCACCAAAGTACTCGGGTGCTCGAGTAGAACACCTTGGGATGCTTGGGTGCTCTACTGAGAACCCGAGCATTAAAACAGGCACCCCTGCTCTGAAGAAGGGAGGGTGTCTGGTTCATGGGAAAAGGTCAACTCAGAAATTGATGGAAACACCACTGAAATGGTTTGGGAACAGCATGGGAGGATGCCTGGATGCATCTTGGACTCCCATGTCGCTGCTGGGAACGGCATTTGTCTGAGTAGTACGCCACTTTTACAGACTGACAATAATACGCAAAAAACGAAGATAAAATCGCTTTTAGAGAAAAAATTGTTAGGAAACATTCTTTCCTGTATATTTACTTGTCTATAAAGTGCAAGTGCTGCCAAAAATTACAAGTCTGTCATTAGAGTTGAGCGAACACCTGGATGTTGGGGTTCGAGAAGTTCGGCCGAACTTCCCTCTATGTTCGGGTTCGGGATCCGAACTCGACCCGAACTTCACCCTGAACCCGAATCCCATTGAAGTCAATGGGGACCCGAACTTTTGGGCACTAAAAAGGCTGTAAAATAGCCCGGGAAAGGCAAAGGGCAGCAACATGTAGGTAAATCCCCTGCAAACAAATGTGGATAGGGAAATGACTTAAAATAAAATAAATAAAAATTAACCAATATCAATTGGCGACTTGGAGGAGGTGGAATATGAGGTTGGGGTGGCAGCAGGTGGGAATGCTATGGGAATTGAAGTTCTTATCACAGCCAAAAGGATTCATGTCTCGCCTACAGTGCCACAGGCCTCATTCACAGACTCAGGGCCATGGCACCCGCAAAGAGGAGAGCGGTACCGTAACAGCAACACTGGCATCAGGCCAACCTGCAATGGAACAGGCCATTATCATTTATGTAGGCCCCTGACACCCAGACAGAGGAGATCATTTGACAGTAAAAGAGTTTAATGTCTTTCACCCAGACAGCAAGCAATCAAACGAAATATAGGCCACTGACACCAAGACAATGGGGTGGTCATTAGACAGTAAAAAGTGTTAAATGTCTGCCACCAAGACAGCAAGCAAGTACGTGAAATTTAGACCCCTGACATCCAGACAATGGGGCTGTCATGACAGTAAAAAGAGTTTAATATCTCCCACCAAGACAACAAATGATTAAACGACATATAGGCCCCTGACACCCAGACAATGGGGCGGTCATTAGACAGTAAAAAGAGTTAAATGTCTTCCACCAAGACAGCAAGAAAGTACGTGAAAGTTGGGCCCCGGACACCCAGACAGAAGAGAGAGGTCCCATAGCGGCAAAAGAGGCATCATGTCACCCACCAAAGAAGAAGGCCACTTTTAGTTATTTAGGCCCCAGCACCCAGACAGAGGAGAGAGATCCCAAAGCAGAGAATCAGGCCTCATGTCACCCACCAATAGAGAAGGCCACATTCAGATATTTAGGCCCCTGGCACCCTGATATGCATGGAGTGATGTGACAGACTGATGGGCTTGGTTTTCAGGCGCCACCTGTGCGCTTTCTGCAGAAGCCTGGGTGGGAGATAATGTTGTGAACATGCTGGATCCACTGTCGGCCACCCAATTGACTAGCGAATGTAGTTGCTCAGGCCTTACCATCCTTAGAACGGCATTGGGCCCCACCAAATATCGCTGTAAATTTTGGAGGGTACTGGAACCTGAGGTAGTTGGTTCACTAGGATGTGTGGCTGTGGCAAAATGGCCACGTCCTCTCCCAGCACCAGAAGGTCCACTAACAACACCAAGACCATGTCCGCGTCCCTGACTAGATGTTTTCCTCATTGTTACCGTTCACCACAATAAGAAAAAAATTATTTGGCCCAATGTATTGAATTCAATTCAGGCCTTTTTTTACAGGCACCTAACACTATCTGGCTATCTATTTATGTACTGTATTACATTAATCCAGGCACAGCAGTAACCACAGATTTAGGGGAATATCAATTGAAGGCCTAGTATTTAGGCCCTGGATGAAAGGTATCCTTTTACGGACAGATTTACACTTGGAGATGCAAAGTAGCGTGTGAAAAAATAATTAGGATTATGCTTTCAGCACTTGTATTTTAACACTTTGTGTAATATACCCTTTAACTGAAAGAAATACACTTAGAAATGCAAAACAGTGTGTGCAAATGTAGAGGATTATGCTGTATTTTAACACTTACTGTAATATACCCTTTAACGGAAAAAATACACTTGGAGATGCACGCTGAGTGTAATATACCCTTTTACGGACAGATTTACACTTGGCCTGCAAGAGCTGGAACACCATTGCCGAACACTATTAAACTTGGCCAGCCACAACTAAAGCCACTGATTTACGGTATTGCTATTTTGGCAATTGAATTTCACCCCAGAACAAAATCTATCCTTTACTGGACACTATTAAACTTGGCCAGCCACTGCTGGGACACCAGATTTAGGGTATTGCTATTTTGGCAATTGAATTTCACCCCAGAAAATTTTCTATCCTTTGCCAGAAACTATTAAACTTGGCCACCCACAGCTGAAACCACTGATTTACGGTATTGCTATTATGGCAATCTAATTTCACCCCAGAAAAAAATATATCCTTTGCCGGACACTATTGAACTTGGCCAGCACAGCTGAAACCACTGATTTACGGTATTGCTATTTTGGCAATTGAATTTCACCCCAGAACAAAATCTATCCTTTGCCGGACACTATTAAACTTGGCCAGCCACTGCTGGGACACCAGATTTACGGTATTGCTATTTTGGCAATTGAATTTCACCCCAGAACAAAATATATCCTTTGCTGGACACTATTAAACTTGGCCAGCCACAGCTGAATCCACTGATTTACGTTATTGCTATTTTGGCAATTGAATTTTACCCCAGAACAAAATCTAGCCTTTGCCGGACACTATTAAATTGGCCAGCCACTGCTGGGACACCAGATTTAGGGGATTGATATTTTGGCAATTGAATTTCAACCCAGAAAAAATATATCCTTAGCCGGACACTATTTAACTTGTCCAGCCACTGCTGGGACACCAGATTTAGGGGATTACTATATTGGCAATTGAATTTAACCCCTCAATAAAATATAGAAATTTATATCCTGAGTTTCTAGGGGTGACAATAAGCAAAGCCAAGCCCCTGATGCACCACAAGACACAAAATGGCCGCCGATCACCCCATAAAAAGTGACAGAAAACGCTTTGTGCAGCCGAAAACCAATGAGCAATTAACTAGCAGAAGTTGAATGATTCACAGCTGTAGATCAATCACTTCATTAGGTGTTTTTGCTGAGTTTTCCCTGCCTAATCTCGCCCTCACAGCAGCTGCATCCTATCCCTACACTAATCAGAGCAGAGTGACGTGGCGGCGCTACGTGACTCCAGCTAACCGCCTGCCAACCGCCTAACACAGGGATGCGGCCAGGCGGCGGCAGGTCTGTTCCTCTCTGGACGCGACGGCAAGTCATCTTGTCAGAGGCGAGATCTGCTGTGAACGCGTGCGCGCGTTCACAGAATATCGCGTCTCAGGAGTTTACTACAGCCTGCCAGCGATGATCAATCGCTGGCAGGCTGTAGATGCAAAATATTAAGCATCAAAGAGGTATATCAGACGCTGTTTTGTTAACAGCGTCTGATATACCTGCTACCTGATTCTCTGGTCGTCCCATTTGCTGGGATCGACCACCAGAGGACCAGGTAGCTATGTAAAGTAGCACCAAGCACCAAACTACACCCGCCCCGGTCACTTATTAACCCCTTGTTAACACCTGATCACCCCATCTACACTCCCTGATCACCCCCTGTCACTGATCACCCCCTGTAAGGCTCCATTCACATGTCCATATGTGTTTTGCGGATCCGCACAACACGGACACCTGCAATATGCTTTCCGCATTTTGCAGATCCGCACATTGCCAGAACTATATAGAAAATGCCTTTTCTTGTCCGCAATTGCGGACAAGAATAGGACATGTTCTATATTTTTGCAGAACGGAAGTGCAGACCTGGAAGTGCGCATCCGCAATTCCGGATCCGAGCGGGACAAAGTCTGTCCCTATAGAAATGAATGGGTCCACAATTCCGTTCCGCAAACAGAATTGCAGACGTGTGAATGGGGCATAAGGGTCCCTTACCGCCAGTTAGTTAGCTACTTGTTAGGTAGTTAGCGCCCAGCCCACCGCACCGCAGTCACTGATTTTGGCAGAGATTTTTCATCCACATAGATCGATGCGAATGAAAAAATCTGTGCCGTTCATTTTCTTTTTTTTCAGCCCAGAGGCTGAACGGAAAAAATCTCATTACCCGTATGCTCAATATAAGGAGAATAGAAGAAACTCCTAATGCTGGCCATACGTGTAATGATTATGGAGACCCTCAAATGCCAGGGCAGTACAAAAACCTCACATGTGACCCTATTTTAGAAAGAAGACACCCCAAGGTATTCCGTGAAGGGTATGGTGAGTTCATGTAAAATTTTATTTTTTGTCACAAGTTAATGGAATATGAGACTTTGTAGAAAAAAAATATATAATAATTTCCGCTAACTTGTGCCCAAATTTTTTTTTCTGTGAACTCGCCATGCCCCTCACGGAATACCTTAGGGTGTCTTCTTTCCTAAATGGGGTCACATGTGGGGTATTTATACTGCCCTGGCATTTTAGGGGCCCTAAAGCGTGAGAAGAAAAATGCGTACATTTTTTTTTATTTTTTTCACAAAGTCTCATATTCCACTAACTTGTGACAAAAAATTAAATTTTACATGAACTCACCATACCCCTCACGGAATACCTTAGGGTGTCTTCTTTTTAAAATGGGGTCACAAGTGGGGTATTTATATTGTCCTCGCATTTTAGTGGCCCCTAAAGCGTGAGCGTGCTCTACCTGAGGCCTGCATTACTAAGTGGCTGCTTTCATAAGTGGAGTTAAAGAAACCGGAGTTCTACTGCTGAGTGTCTTTTTGTTGGGATCGCAAGTAACTGAGTGTGGCGTGAAGCTGCTAACCTAGAAAGTTAAGTACCTGCAGTTTAGTTCTGCCATTTAAAACCGCTTTTTCTCTCTGTTGTGTAGTGTCATTTAAAGCAGTTTTTTTTTTTTTTTCTGCTTGGTGAGGGGGAGTGGCTTGGCCTAACAGGTGCTATAAATTAGACCACTCAACAATTCCAGAGCCTTCTCTACCTGAGGCCTGCATTACTAAGTGGCTGCTTTCATAAGTGGAGTTAAAGAAACCGGAGTATACAGTTGGTTTGATTCTAGCTAGTCTTCTTACAGGTGTAGGGGACCACAGTAAGTAAAAATCTTGATATCACTGCTCTATATTGTATTTTTTTTTCCCTCTCTTTTCCTGCGTAATCCACATTTAGTATGACTTCCATTATTGACAGCGCCGTCCAGTTCACATCTTGTCTGATGTATGCAGTCCTGGAACAGCCGTTCGAGGGTGTATATGTTTGTTCAAAATGTGAGCAAATTACCCGTTTGGAATTGCACATCGAGTCTCTAAACAGGCGAGTTGCAACACTGAAAGCCACTGACAATTTGGAAAAGAGTTTGCTGCTCACTGAGCAAGCACTCTATGGGGAAGATGTGGGGGAGGGTGGTAGCGAGGAGGCTGAGGAGAGTGAGGTAGTTAGCTGGGTAACAGAAAAAAAGCGGGGTAGAGGGAAGAGTGCCAGGGAGGCTAGCCCTGATCTGACACACCCCAACAAGTTTGCACGGTTGGCAGATGAGGGGATGACAGTTCAGGGAGGGCACTGCTGCAGCCGGACACTTCCTCTGCCAGTCAGGGGAATGTCAGCTCCAGTAAGCAGGGGACCAGGAGAGCAGGGCAGGCCAGACAGGTGCTGGTAGTGGGAGACTCAATTATTAGGGGTACAGATAGGGCGATCTGTCACTAAGATCGTGATCGCCGAACAGTGTGCTGTCTTCCTGGCGCTAGAGTTCAACACATCGCGGATCGGGTTGACAGATTACTAGGAGAGGCTGGAGAAGATCCAGCGGTCATGGTCCATATCAGAACCAATGACAAAGTTAGAGGAAGGTGGAGAGTCCTTAAAAATGATTTCAGGGTTTTAGGTCAAAAGCTTAGGGCAAAGACCTCAAAAGTAGTATTTTCTGAAATACTGCCTGTACCACGAGCCACACAAGAAAGGCAGCGGGAGATTAGGGAGGTTAACAAGAGGCTCAAGAACTGGTGCAGGAAGGAGGGGTTCGGGTTGCTGGAGAACTGGGCAGACTTTTCTGTCGGCTACAGGCTCTATCGTAGGAAAGGGCTGCACCTCAATGGGGAAGGGGCAGCTGTGTTGGGGAGAAAGATGGCTAGAAGGTTGGAGGAGTGTTTAAACTAGGGACTGGGGGAGGGCAATTACATTATAGGAGGGGAAGATAGTGCAGATAGAGACCAGGGGCGAGGTAGTGTGACTGGGGGAGGAATGTAAGGGGGGACTAGAACAGCTCAGAATGAAAGATGTAGGGTAAAAAATACACAAAAACCTGTCAAATGTATGTATACTAATGTCAGAAGCCTGACTAACAAGACTGGTGAACTGGAATTAGTGATGTGTGAGGAGGACTATGACATAGTGGGAATAACTGAGACATGGCTGGATGATAGCTATGACTGGGCAGTTAATATAAAAGGTTACAATCTGTTTAGAAAGGATTGTCAAAACCGGAGAGGTGGAGGGGTCTGCCTCTATGTGAAGTCGTATCTAAATCCCGTAATTCCAGAATACATCTCTGAGGGACATGAACATGTGGAGTCACTGTGGGTAGAAATACATGGAGCAAAAAACAATAATAAAATACTAATAGGAGTGTAGTATAAACCACCTAATATACCAGAGTCCACAGAAAATCTATTACTAAACAAGATAGACGAGGCGGCAAATCATAATAAAGTTGTTATTATGGGGGACTTCAACTACCCAGATATAGACTGGGAAACTGAAAGCTGTACATCTCAAAAAGGAAACAGGTTCTTGGAAATAGCCAAATATAATTTCCTTTCCCAACTGGTTCAGGACCCCACTAGAGGGACGGCCATACTGGACTTAGTATTAACCAATAGACCTGATAGAACAACAGATGTGCAGGTTGGGGGACACTTAGGAAATAGTGACCATAAAGTAATAACCTTCCAATTATCCTTCAAACAAGAGTTTCTAAAGGGAGGAACAAAAATACCAAACTTCAAAAAAGCAAAATTTAGCCAACTAAGCGAGGCCATAGGCCTAACTAACTGGGACAAAGTCCTCAAAAATAAAAATACAACCATAAAATGGGAGATTTTTTAAAGCATTGTAACATCTAATTGTGAGAGGTACATACCTTATAGGAATAAAAGGCTAAGGAACAATAAGAAACCAATGTGGATAAATGGAACTGTAAAGAAAGCAATAAATGACAAAAAGAAAGCATATAAATCACAAAAACAGGAGGGAGTCAGGAAGCACTGATAAACTATAAGGAAAAAAATAGAATATGTAAAAACTAATAAAATTTGCCAAACTAGAGACCGAGAGATTAATTGCCAAAGAGAGTAAAACTAACCCTAAAATGTTCTTCAATTATATAAATAGTAAAAAATATAAATCTGAAGCAGTCGGCCCTCTACATAGCAATGAGTGGGGTTTTGCAGAACGCGACGAGGATAAAGCAAAACTATTAAATATTTTTTTCTCCACTATATTCACTGAGGAAAATAAACTGTCAGATGAAATGCAGAATATAAAAGTAAATTCCCCATTAAAAGTGCCCTGTCTGACCCAGGAAGAAGTACAACAGCGACTTAAAAGATTAAAATAGACAAATCGCCAGGACCGGATGGCATACACCCCGTATCCTAAGGGAATTAAGTGTAGTGATGTCGCAAACATAAAATTTTCTGTTCGCGAATAGCGAACGCGAACTCCGCAAATGTTCGCGAGCGGGCGAACCAGGCGAACGGCCATAGACTTCAATTGACAGGCGAATTTTAAAACCCACAGGGACTCTTTCTGGCCACAATAGTGATGGGAAAGTTGTTTCAAGTGGTCTAACACCTGGACTGTGGCATGCCGGAGGGGATCTATGGCAAAACTCCCATGGAAAATTACGTAGTGGACGCAGAGTCGGGTTTTAATCCATAAAGGGCATAAATCAACTAACATTCCTAAATTGTTTGGAATTACATGCTTTAAAACATCCAGTGTGTGTATACGAACAGGTATGATGTTGTATCGATCAGGTAGTGTAAGGGTTACGCCCACTTTACAGACATTGACAGACCAAACTCCCCTTTTAATGCACCGCAAACAACCGCAAACAGTTCATTTGCACAACCGCAAACTCCCCATTTGCACAAGGTTGGATACCAAGCTTGCCACGTCCCGGTGATGTCATTGAAGGTTTCTTCCTCCACCCAGCCACGTACAACACCAAGGGTCCCCGAAAGGTGAATTGAATAGAATTTTTGAACGGGGAGATGGTTAAAAAAAACGCTGGCTCCCTCCCCTTTGTTTTTATCCACGGTCACTGCGTCTGCGCCGTGCAATTTACTGTCACACCCGATATGAGTGGTATTTTCTGTAGTACTATTCTCATCAGTTTAATCCCTGTTACATCCCATATCAGGGATTGCCTTTTGTGAAAAAAAATTTAGGCCGGGTACCTTCGACTGCCTTCACAGTGACAGACCAAACTCTCATACACCAAACTGAATTGATTTCAGGAACCGGGGGATGGAAAAAGCAGCTTGGTCGGTCCTCATACTCCCAAATTGGGGCACTGCGCGTGCACAGAGCAATGTGCTGTGACACCCTATATGAGTGGTGTCTTAACTAGTACTATTCCTATCAGCGGCGGGCGGGTGCGTGGTAACTTGAGAGCAGGTGACCGAGGCTGAGCTGGAGGAGGATGGTGTTTCAAGGTTCTTAGCGGAAGCTGTTGAAGATTGGGTGTCCTGTCTAAGCCAGTCAACTATGTCCTCAGAATTTTTCGGGTTCAGGGTACGTGGCCTCTGAACACTAGGCATTATTCCAGGGACAGTGGAAATCACAGCACCACGACCACGACGGCCCCTGCGGTCTGGCCTGCCTCTGCCTGTCATTTTTTTCGATAAGTGGTACTACGCGTGCTAGGTACTGTGCCACCCGGTATCAGTGGTGGGCACTGGTAGTGGGCACACTACAGTCTGTGGAAGTGGGCCTGACACACACTGGCAGCAGGCAAGCAACTGAATTTAGACTACTGTCTAAAAATTAAATGCCTTATTTATCGGCAAGCTACTGTGCCACCCGGTATCAGTGGTTGGCACTGGCAGTGGGCACACTACAGTCAGTGGAAGTGGGCCTGACACACACTGGCAGCAGGCAAGCAACTGAAATTACACTAAAGTGTAAAAATGAAATGCCTTTTTTGATGCAAAGTCCTGTGCCAGCCGGTATGAGTGGTGGGCACTGGCAGTGGGCACACTACAGTCAGTGGAAGTCAGCCTGACACACACTGGCAGGCAACTAACCTTAGATTAAAGTGTAAAAATGAAATGCCTTTTTTGATGCAAAGTCCTGTGCCACACGGGATGACAGGGGTGGGCACTGGCAGTGGGCACACTACAGTCAGTGGAAGTCGGCCTGACACACACTAGCAGCAAGCAAGCAGCTGAAATTACACTAAAGTGTAAAAATGAAATGCCTTTTTGATGCAAAGTCCTGTGCCAGCCGGTATGAGTGGTGGGCACTGGCAGTGGGCACACTACAGTCAGTGGAAGTCAGCCTGACACACACTGGCAGGCAACTAACCTTAGATTAAAGTGTAAAAATGAAATGCCTTTTTTGATGCAAAGTCCTGTGCCACACGGGATGACAGGGGTGGGCACTGGCAGTGGGCACACTACAGTCAGTGGAAGTCGTCCTGACACAAACTAGCAGCAGGCAAGCAGCTGAAATTACAGTAAAGTGTAAAAATTAAATGCCTTTTTTGATGCAAAGTCCTGTGCCAGCCGGTATGAGTGGTGGGCACTGGCAGTGGGCACACTACAGTCAGTGGAAGTCAGCCTGACACACACTGGCAGACAACTAACCTTAGATTAAAGTGTAAAAATGAAATGCCTTTTTTTGATGCAAAGTCCTGTGCCACATGGGATGACAGGGGTGGGCACTGGCAGTGGGCACACTACATTCTGTGGGCCTGCAGCTCCTCACACACAGGCAGGCCAGGCAACTGCAATATGTATATGGAGAAAAAAAAAAGCAGACTAATGTTGCAGCCCTAAAAAGGGCTTTTTGGGGTGCTGTCAGGACGCTGTCCTTACAGCGGAGATCAGATGAGTCTTTCAGGACTGAAGTGTCTACAGATCGCTCAGCCAAAGCGGAGTCTGTTTTTTCTGCAGAGGATCAAACTTTTCAAAAGGACTATAATCTGAAAATAAAGTTAACTGAATTTGAAAAATTGATGACCCAAGAAACTCGACTTTGGTGGGACTACACCACTCTGTCCAAATACTTGGAAAAAAACATCATTCCGCGCGGTCTCAGAATCAAAAAAATTCCGACCACAATTTTTCCAGGGGACTTTGTCAATAAATGGAATGCAATATTGTCTCGATGTTCCATGGATTTGATGAACCTTATTATTGAACAAGAGTCAAACAAGTTGTCTCTCCTCCAACAGGAAATTACATCCTGTAAAGAAAGTTTCTCTACACATTTGGATGATCCGACATATGTGGAAATGGAACAAAAAATTATGTCCTCCGTTAAACTTCTGGAGGAACATATCATGAAAACCAAACACAGCAAGTATCAACGAGATCTCCATGATTATGCTAAGGATCAGGTGTATGAATGGGGGAGGAGGGAAAATCTGTGCTCTACGCCCAAATCGATTTTAAAGAAACACAACAAAAGGCCGAATAAATCTGGACTCAAGCCCATGCGGGTGAGTTTTTCTTCAGACTTTGATGCTTCTGATTATGTAGATAATTCCCAAGATGTTCTAGATGACACAGTGCTGGCCCATGAATCCGAGCAAAGAGAGGATAATAAATCTTCCTATTATAAAAAATCCAAAAATCGCAATAAATCACAAGCTTAGGATAAACAGTCAGCCAATAGATCGTCAAAAAACGACGAAAGCGGGCTGGACGCAAACACAGGAAAAGTGCATCTGATGTCAACCCGACAGAAGAAGTAAATAATGACTTTACCTCTAATGATAACCTCACAGTATTGAATCTATCGGATGTTCACCTTTCTGCCGATCAAATACATGTTCTGTCCTTGGGACTTAATTTTGCACCGTGTACGGACTTTGACCTTTTTTCCACAATCCTGGACATTAATAAATTTATTAGAAATCTAACAGTACTGAAACATTTTCATGATGTACCTGGGGAGGAACATGCTTGTGTTCAGAGAACAGATAATGTGACAAATATAACTAATATATACCAAGACTTATTATTTAAAGAACAAGTGTCACTTATCTGTCTCTCTGAACTACAACAAAAACCCGATATATGTATATCTGATCAAACCAGGATTCATTTAAAAACTTCGAATCCATGCTTCTACCCTGTGATGTCCCGGAGTGGAGGCATGGATATTTTCCAGGAAGTTGTGGAAAGGGAACTTAGGGATTTACACAGGAGGTCAACATCAAACAAGGGAAACCAAAATTTAAGTAGAAACTATAGACAAGCACTAAAAGAATTACATTCCATGGAAGAAAAAATAATAATTAAAATGGCAGATAAGGGAGGTTGTGTTGTGGTAATGGGCAAGGACATGTATGGTCAACAAATTAACAATCTTCTGAGTGATTTGTTCACATACAGGAAGCTGCAAGGTGATCCTATTGCCAAATACCAGGTAGAATACCAGAATCTAATTCAGAAAGGTAAATCATTAAATGTTTTCGATGAAACGCAGTGCCGCTTCCTGTGTGTGAACAACCCAATAACCCCGATCATGCATGCGTTGCCCAAAGTCCACAAAGAGTTCAGCCCCCCTCCCTTCCACCCTATTGTTTCAGGTATAGGGTCTCTGACCGAGAACCTAGGCAATTGGTTGGATAATGTGTTACAGCCCCTGGTTAAAAGAATCCCAGGTTATCTCAAAGATACAGGAGATGTATTACGTTCTATGGCTAGTTTCCAGTGGCGGTCAGACTATAAGTGGGTATCAGCAGATGTAGAATCGTTATACCCCTCAATCCCCCACAGAATTGCCCTTCTAGCCATGGAACATCATCTCAAAAAATACACTGATTTTTCTGATGTATTCATTGACTATGCATTGGAAGTTACGTTGTTTCTCCTTACCCACAATTACTTTATGTTTGACAACATTTTTTATTTGCAAATACGAGGAGTGTCAATGGGGGCGAAATTCTCGCCCTCATTGGCAAACCTCACTATGGCTTTGTGGGAGGAGAAACACATTTATAATGTAAACTGTCTGTGGTCCGAGAATGTGGTCTGGTATGGCAGATACATCGATGACCTGCTCCTAGTTTGGAGGGGTGATGTGTCTGCCATACCGGACTTTAAAAATTACCTCAATGATAATACATTCAATCTTCGGTTCACATGTACGTTTGACGATTTTGAGATGAATTTCCTGGATCTGACACTCACGGGAATCCCTGATCAACAAATACACACAAAAACATTTAGAAAAAAAGTGGCAGGCAATTCTATATTGCATGCCACTAGTCATCACCCAATACATGTCATAAGGGGTGTCCCTGTAGGGGAATTTATCCGTGCCAAACGTAATTGCAGCACTGAAGCCGGCTTTTTGGCTGAATGTGAGGCAATCACTGTCAGACTCACAAACAGGGGCTACCCTAAATGGATGTTAAATAGAGCCAAAGATATCGCAACCAGAAAACCTAGAGATGAATTATTATTTGGGCTGGACCATAAAACCAGAGATGGGAACACTGATCATCAGAGTCCCAACACCCAAAGCAATAGAACTGAGATTTGTACCTATTCAAACAAAAACAAAAATAATGAGAACAAAAACAAGTTAAAGAGATTTAATAAGAATAATGAGGGTACTCCCACTTTGGTTTTAACGTACAGTCGCCAATTTAAAGAAGCCTGCAACTTGATCAGGGGCTGCCTACCAATTCTATATGAGGATAAATTTCTCCACAATGTGCTGCGACAGGGTTGTAGAATTGTACCAAGGAGAGCCCCAGTTTTATCCTCCTCCTTGTCACCGTCTTTATTTCGAAAACCGATAAATACACCTCGATGTTGGCTGTTATACAAAGGTTTTACGAAATGTGGACACCACCCCTGTAAAACATGCAATTTCGTTAAAGTCACAACAAACTTTCAAAACTCCGACCATTCGGAAACTTTTCAAATCAAATCTTACACGAATTGCAATACTACGGGAGTGGTGTACACAATAATCTGCACAGACTGCGACCTGATGTATATCGGGAGTACCACCCGTAAATTTAAGAATCGCTTTCTGGAGCATGTGAACTATGTTCTAAACCCTGCAGCGTTAAACATATCCAATGTTGCCAAACACTTTATTTCAACACATAATCAGAAAATCAACTCCATGCAATGTCATGTGATTGAAAAAGTGAACATACCTGACAGAAAGGGGGACCATCGAAGAAAAATTCTGCTTAGAGAGGCTTTCTGGATATTCAGACTCAACACAAGAGTTCCTATGGGTCTTAATCTAAGAAAAGAAATCATGCATTTTTATTAAAACAAATCAGTTAAGAATTAGTCGGACCTGCAGTAGTCAAGCATAAGGGTCATTCTGTGTGAACATAGCTGTCTAGAACAATTGTGCCTATTTGTGGATTTACATGATCCATGCGATTTTATGACCGCATGTGAACAGTAACGTATATGTTTTTAATTATGAAGCACCATGTTTAAAGGCAAATGAAACATCAACTCATGTATGGGGCAAAGCGGTTTATCATTGTTATTACAAATGTTTTCCAACTGCGTACATAGAGCCATCATGTTGTTAATGTATACCACCTGCCAACAAGTAAATAGCCTGCTTGTGATTAAACCCTGTGTCTCCGCCTTTTTCTTGGGCGGTCCCAGGGTAACCATTTAAGTATGGGTCACAATCAGACTATTTTTGTTACGACTAAGGACAAGACTGTCCGAAACGCGTAAACTACCAGCCATTGTGTGAACACGATTGTATACTGAACCCCGAATAAAGGAAGCTTTTATTGCATAATCAGGTGCCGGAACCATTCCTTTCTTTTCCTGATTGCGGCAAGCACTTCTCTTCAGATTCCGAGCACCGGGGATATGGCTGTCCTGGACGGGTGAGCTGGACTTTTGCACATGTTATAGGACTGAAGTGGACACTGAATACACTAGCCTAGCTATCGATTTCCCTATTAAATCAGCAGCAACTACACTCTCCCTCCTCTCACTAAGACTGCAAATTCCGAATTAATCTAAAATGGATGATGTTCAGGAGATGGCAGGGTCTGGGAGGGAGGGTATGCTGGAATGTGTCTGCTGACTGTGAGGTACAGGGTCAAAGTTTGCTCAATGATGATGTATAGGGGGCGGACCGAACATCGCATGTGTTCGCCCGTTGAGGCGAACGCGAACAAGTTATGTTTGCCGGGAACTGTTCGCCGGCGGATAGTTCGGGCCATCTCTAATTAAGTGATGTCATAGCCAGACCTTTATTTATGGACTCTATACTGACAGGGAATGTTCCACAGGATTGGCGCGTAGCAAATGTGGTGCCAATATTGTAAAAGGGTCCAAAAACAGAGCCTGGAAATTATAGGCCGGTAAGATTAACATCTATTGTTGGTAAACTGTTTGAAGGGTTTCTAAGAGATGCTATTTTGGAGTATCTCAATGAAAAAAAGCAGATAACGCCTTATCAGCATGGCTTCATGAGGGATTGGTCATGCCAAACGAATTTAATCAGCTTCTATGAGGAGGTAAGTTCTAGACTTGACAGCGGCAAATCAATGGATGTCATATATCTGAACTTCTCCAAAGCATTTGACACTGTACCTCATAAAAGGTTAGTATATAAAATGAGGATGCTCGGACTGGGAGAAAATGTCTGTATGTGGGTAAGTAACTGGCTAAGTGACAGAAAACAGAGGGTGGTTATTAACGGTAGATACTCAGATTGGGTCACTGTAACTAGTGGGGTACCTCAGGGGTCAGTATTGCGCCCTATTCTCTTCAATATATTTATTAATGATCTTGTAGAAGGCCTGCACAGTAAAATATCTATTTTTGCAGATGACACTAAACTGTGTAAAGTAATTAACACTGAAGAGGACAGTTTTCTGCTACAGAGGGATCTGGATAGATTGGAGGCTTGGGCAGAAAAATGGCAGATGAGGTTTAACACTGACAAATGTAAAGTTATGCACATGGGAAGGAGTAATGCAAGTCACCCGTACATATTAAATGGTAAAACACTCGGTAACACTGACATGGAAAAGGATCTAGGAATTTTAATAAACAGCAAATTAAGCTGCAAAAACCAGTGTCAGGCAGCTACTGCCAAGGCCAATAAGATAATGGGTTGCATCAAAGGGGAATAGATGCCCGTGATGAGAACATAGTCTTACCACTTTACAAATCACTAGTCAGACCACACATGGAGTACAGTTACAGTTCTGGGCTCCTGTGAACAAGACAGACATAGCAGAGCTGGAGAGGGTTCAGAGGAGGGCAACTAAAGTAATAACTGGAATGAGGGATCTACAGTACCCTGAGAGGTTATCAGAATTAGGGTAATTTACTTTAGAAAAAAGACAACTGAGGGGAGATCTAATAACTATGTATAAAGATATCAGGGGCCAGTACAGAGATCTGTACCATCATCTATTTATGCCCGTGACTGTGATGAGGGGACATCCTCTGCGTCTGGAGGAAAGAAGGTTTGTACACAAACATAGAAAATAATTCTTCACTGTAAGAGCAGTAAGACTATGGAACTCTCTGCCTGAGGAGGTGGTGATGGTGAGTACAATAAGGGAATTCAAGAGGGGACTGGATTTATTTCTGGAGTGTAATAATATTACAAGCTACAGCTACTAGAGAGGGGTCGTTGATCCAGGGAGTTATTCTGATTGCCTGATTGGAGTCGGGAAGGAATTTTTTTCCCCTTAAGTGGGGAAAATTGGCTTCTGCCTCACAGGGGTTTTTTGCCTTCCTCTGGATCAACTTGTAGGAAACAGGCTGGATGGACAAATTTCTTTTTTCGGTCTTATATACTATGTTACTATGTTACTTTGTAAGAAGTCTGGAATCTAAATGCGTAAAAATGCCCTGTGAAATCCTAAAGGTACTCATTGGAATTAGGGCCCCTTTGCGCACCCAGGCTGCAAAAAAGTGTCACACGTGGTATCGCCGTACTCAGGAGAAGTAGGGCAATGTGTTTTGGGGTGTATTTTTACACATAACCATGCTGGGTGTGAGAAATATCTCTGTAAATGACAACTTTTTTAAAAAAATGTATACAAAGTTGTCAGTTTACAGAGATATTTCTCTCACCCAACATGGGTATATGTAAAAATACACCCCAAAACACATTGCCCTACTTCTCCTGAGTACGGAGATACCACATGAGTGACACTTTTTTGCAGCCTGGGTGTGCAAAGGGGCCCAAATTCCAACAAGTACCTTTAGGTTTTACAATGTTGCTCACAATTTAGCCCCGCCCAAAATTCCAGAACAGTAAACACACCCCACAAATGACCCCATTTCGGAAAGTAGACACCCCAAGGTATTCACTAATGGTCATAGTGAGTCTGTGGGAGATATTTTATTTTTTTTTTGCCAGAAGTTAGCAGAAATGGAAACTTTATTTTTTTTTTCCTCAGAAAGTGTCATTTTCCGCTAATTTGTGAAAAAAAATGAAATGATCCATGAACTCATCCTGCCCCTCCGCGAATACTTTGGGGTGCCTTCTTTCTAAAATGGTGTCATTCGGGGGGTATTTATACTATCTTGGCATTCTAGCACCTGAAGAAACATGACAGGTGCTCAGAAAGTCAGAGCTGCTTCAAAATGCGGAAATTCACTTTTTTGCACCATAGTTTGTAAACGCTATAACTTTTACCCAAACCAATAAATATACACTTATTGGATTTTTTTTTTTTATCAGACATGTAGAACAATGCATTTAGAGAAAAATTATATAGAAATGTAGTTTAAAAAAAAAAAAAATTATAACAGAGTGAAAAATGTCATTTTTTTGCAAAAATTTCGTCAAAAAAAGTAAAATATCAAGAAAAGTAAAAATGTCAGCAGAAATGAAATACCACCAAATGAAAGCTCTATTAGTGAGACGAAAAGGAGGTAAAATTCATTTGGGTGGTAAATTGTATGTAGTGCAGAATTGTTAAAAGTGGCCTGGTCATTAAGGGTGTTTAAGCTAGGGGGGCTGAAGTGGTTAAATAGAGGCTGGGTCACATGTTGCACTTGGTTAATCACAGCCATGCCATTAGTAGGCATGGCTGTGATGGCTTCTTAGGGCAAGAAGTAGCCCTTCAGAAAGCGGGAAGAAATCGCCGAACAATTCCTGAGCACCCCAAAATTCGGTACAAACCCGAACTATACAGTTCGGGTTCGCTCAACTCTAGATACAACCTGTATATCATATAAAGGAGGGCATCATACACTCCCTTAAAATTATGATTGATGGCCTCCTGGTGACTATCTAAAACAATATGGTCGAGGTCCTGCTGCCGAGCTGACCATCTAAAACATTTTGGGCGAGGGCCTGCTGCAGAGCTGACCCTATAAAACATTAGGGGCGAGTGCCTGCTGCTGATCTGACCATCTAAAACATTATGGGCGAGGGCCTGCTGTTGAGCTGACCATCTAAAACATTATGTGTGCTTGCTGCTACTCTGACCATCTAAAACATTAGGGGTAAGGGCCTGCTGTTGATCTGACCATCTAAAACATTAGGGGCGAGGGCCTGCTGCTGATCTGACCATCTAAAACATTATGGGCGAGGGCCTGCTGTTGAGCTGACCATCTAAAACATTATGTGTGCTTGCTGCTACTCTGACCATCTAAAACATTAGGGGTAAGGGCCTGCTGTTGATCTGACCATCTAAAACATTAGGGGCGAGTGCCTGCTGCAGAGCTGACTATCTTAAAAATTAGGGGTGAGGGTCTGTTGCTGAACTGAGCCTTTAACACATTAGGGATGAGGGTCTGCAGTAGTGTTGAGTGCGAATATTCGAATAGCGAATTTTTTTAGCGAATATCGGCACTTTGGTAATTCGCAAATATTTCGAATATAGCGCTATAAATTCGCTATTTCGAATATTCTTTTTTTTTTTTTTAGTTATATTTTATTTTATTATATTATATTTTATATTTTCTTTCCCACTTCCCAAAAGTAGTTCTTACCTGTCCTGAGGATTCCTGGCTTCCTGGCTGCTCCAGTCAGTGCCTGTTGCCGCTTCTGCCGACTTCCGTATTTATGGAGCGTCCCGATCACCATGGGAACGTCTCCATACTAAAATGTACTGTCGGATTTGAGAATTGCGTTGAAATCGCAATGCGATTAATTCAAGTTATATTAATCGCATTGCGATTACAACTTAGCAGTGTACTGCTATCTTACATATTAGGCTAGAATTAATGAATATGGAACATAGCAGCAGTGCTAAGTAGAAATCGCAATGCGATTACTTCGAGTTATATTAATCGCATTCCGATTTCAACTTAGCACTGCTATATTCCATATTCATTAACTTCGTTAATTCTAGCAAGCTGACCCATTATAAACCCAGCTCTAAGTTGAAATCACAATGTGATTAATATAACTTGAATTAATCGCATTGCGATTTCAACAGACATGGTTTACTATGGTCGCTAAAACGAAGATGGAGAATACTTTGTTATCTTCGTTTTGAGGAATATGACGAATACATTTGTCATATTTGCTAATTCTACCAAGCCAACCTTAGTAAACCAGGTCTAAGTAGAAATCGCAATGCGATTAATTCAAGTTATATTAATCGCATTGCGATTTCAACGTAATTCTCAAATCCGACTGTACATTTTAGTATGGAGATGTTCCCATGTATGGTTGGCTTGGTAGAATTAGCGAATATGACGAATGTATTCGTCATATTCCTCAAAACGAAGATAACGAAGTATTCTCCATCTTCGTTTTAGCTACCTATTCGTCAACTTCATTAATTCTAGCAATCAAATAGGAAGGTTGACTATAGAGATAGCTGTGTTTAATTCGCTATGCGATTATATTATTATTATTTTTTTTTAATAAATAGAATAATTATAATAATTATCAAGAATTATAATTATTCTATTTATTAAAAAAAAATAATAATAATATAATCGCATAGCGAATTAAACACAGCTATCTCTATAGTCAACCTTCCTATTTGATTGCTAGAATTAGTGAAGTTGACGAATAGGTAGCTAAAACGAAGATGGAGAATACTTCGTTATCTTCGTTTTGAGGAATATGACGAATACATTCGTCATATTCGTCATCTTCGCTATAATTCTAGATATCAAAGCAATAGGAAAGTAGCCTTAAGTTAAAATCGCAATACGCAATTATTTAAATTGCATATTAATCGCGATAACTAGAATAATGACGAATATTCGATTTAAACGAATATGAAACGAATATTCTATCTAATATTCGCGAATTTTGTCGAAATCGAATATGCCACCTGCCGCTCATCACTAGTCTGCAGCTGAGCTGACCCTCTAAAACATTAGGAGCGAGGGCAGCCTAATAAGAATGTTGATATGATGGTAGAGGAGGAAGACAAGTAAAGGGAGATTGAACCATATACCCTTTTTAGCCGTAGAAGGGGTTCATGGGAATACAGTGTATTCAATACACCATAAAAGCCACATTTAGAGTGCCTTTATGGTCAGCCGCTTTCCTCTGGTGGAGTAAAGAAGTCAGGGGCATTCCAGGCCTTGTTCATTTTTATAAGAGTTAATCGGTCAGCATTTTCAGTTGACAGGCAGATGAGCTTATTAGTTATTATGCACCCAACAGCAATAAGTACACGCTCTGACAAAACGCTGGTGGTGGGGCAGGCCAACACCTCCAAGGCATAGAGCGCCAGTTCATGCCACGTGTCCAGCTTGGATACCCAATAGTTGTAAGGCACAGAGGGATCACTGAGGACGCTGACACGGTCTGCTACATACTCCTTCACCATCTTCCAAAATGTTTCCCTCCTCGTGACACTAGGCCACACATCAGGTTGAGGGTGCTGGCGTGGTGTCATAAAACTGTTCTGGGCCTTGGAGAGTGTTGCCCTGCCTCTGTTGGAACTGCGTGTGTTCCTCTTGTCTCTCCTCCTCAGTTGGCCAACGAACTACATACTCTGTAGCCAGCGTTGTCAGCTGGAAAGTTTTGGAGCAATTTTTCCACAAGGACCTTCTGGTATTGCACCATTTTGCTCATCCTCTCCACCACAGGAATGAGAGATGAGAAGTTCTCTTTGTAGCGGGGGTCGAGAAGGGTGAACAACCAGTAATTGGTGTTGGACAAAATGCATACAACGCAAGGGTCACGGGAAAGGCAGCCTAACATAAATTCAGCCATGTGTGCCAGAGTCCCAACAGACAAGACTTTGCTGTCCTCATCAGGAGGATGACTCTCAATCTCCACATCCTCTTCCTCCTCTTCTGCCCATTCACGCTGAACAGATGGAATAAAACTTCCATGGGTACTACCCTCTGTAGTGGAGGCAACCGTCTCTTGCTCCTCCTCATTATCATCCAATTTGTGCTGAGAAGACAAACCGAGGGTGGTCTGGTTATTACCCTGTGTACTGTCTTCCCCCATTTCCACCTCTTCCCCATGCAAATTGTCCACTTTAATTGTGAGCAGCGAGTGTTTGAGTAGACACAGAAGTGGGATGGTTATGCTGATAATAGCGTTATCGCTGCTCACCATCTGGGTTGATTCCTCAAAGTTGCGTAAAACCTCAGAGGTCAGACATCAATGCCCACTCGTCGCTTGAAAAGAGCAGAATCTGATTGGAAAGGCGACGACCATGTTACAGCTGGTATTGCACTACTGCCCTCTGCTGCTCACAAAGCCTGGACACCATGTGAAACGTTGAGTTCCAGCGTGTGCTCACGTAGCACAACTGTCGGTGAGCTGGCAATTGCAAGCGCCGCTGCAGCATTGCCAGACCAGCGGAAGCTGTCGATGACTTGCGGAAATGGGCACACGCGGCGCACCTTCTCCAGTAACTCTGGCAAATTGGGGTAGGTTTTGAGAAACCGCTGAACCACTACGTTGAACACGTGGGCTAGACATGGTTTGTGTGTGAGTTTGCCAAGCTCCAAAGCTGCCACAAAGTTACTGCCATTATCAGACACAACCATGCCTGGCTGTAGGTTGAGTGGTGAAAGCCACAGCTCAGTCTGGTCCCTTATCTCCTGCTACAGCTCTGCGGCTGGCTGCTGTTTGTCACCTAAGCAGATCAGTTTAACCACGGCCTGTTGCCGCTTCCATACTGCAGTGCTACACTGCTTCCAGCTACTTACTGATGGCTGACTGGTGCTGCAAGATGATAATTCAGTGGTGGAAGTGTAGGAGAAGGCGGAAGAGGAGAAGGGGTGTTGCAACCACTAACGTAGGTGGCGACAGAAACCCTAAAAGAAGTAGGGCCCGCAATCCTTGGCGTTAGTAGCACCTGTGCCATCCCAGGGTAAGACTCGCTCCCGGCCTCCACAACGTTCACCCATTGTGCCGTCAGGAAATGTAGTGTCTCTGGCCAAAAGCACTTGTCCATGTGTCAGTCGTTAAGTGGACCTTCCCAATAATTGCGTTGGTCAGGGCACGGGAGATGTTACGGGATACATGCTGGTGAAGGCTGGGAGAGCATACCGTGAAAAATATTGACGACTGGAGACAGAGTAACACGGGACAGCCGCCGCCATCAGGCTGTGGAAAGCCTCACTGTTCACAAGCCTAAATGGCAACATTTCCAGGGCCAGCAATTTTGAAAGGTGAGTATTTAATGCTATGGCCTGTTGGTGGGTGGCTGGGTATTTGCACTTTTGTTCAAAGGCCTGGGGTATAGAAGTCTGTACGCTGCGGTGGGACACAGAAGTAGATATGCTAGCAGATGGTGCTTGCGAAGGTCCAGGTGCATGTCGGGAGGCATCCGGGCCTGCGTTGTGAACAGGGGATTGGCCAGCACGTAACACAGGGGTAGAGAAGGCAATGGTGTTCCATAACACGGAATACCTTGGTGTCTACTTTCTAAAATGGGGTCACTTGTGGGGTATTTTTACTGCCCTGGCATTTTAGGGGCCCCTAAACGTGAGAAGCGGTTTGGAATCCAAATGCGTAAAAATGTCCTGTGAAATCCTAAAGATACTCATTGGATTTAGGGCCCCTTTGCGCATCTTGGCTGCAAAAAAGTGCCACACATGTGGTATCGCCGTACTCGGCAGAAGTAGGGCAATGTGTTTTAGGGTGTATTTTTACATATACCCATACTGGGTGTGAAAAATATCTCTGTAAATGACAACTTTTTCCATTTTTTTTATACAAAGTTGTCCATTTACAGAGATATTTCTCTCACCCAGCTTGGGTATATGTAAAAATACACCACCAAACACATTGCCCTACTTCTCCCGAGTACGGCGATACCACCTGTGTGCCACTTTTGCAGCCAAGATCACAAAGGCCCCAATTCAATGAGTACCTTTAGGATGGCATTTTTACGCATTTTTCTTCTCACGCTTTAGGGCCCATAAAATGCCAGGGCAGTATAAATACACCAAATGTCACCCCATTTTAGAAAGAAGACACCCCAAGGTATTCTGTGAGGGGCATGGTGAGTTCATAGAAGATTATTTTTTTTTTGAACAAGTTAGCGGAATATGACTTTTTTTGTTTATTCTCACAAAGTCTCCCTTTCCGCTAACTTGTGACAAAAAATTAAATCTTTCATGGACTCAATATGCCCCTCAGCGAATACCTTGGGGTGTCTTATTTCCAAAATGGGGTCACATGTGATGTGTTTGTACTGCCACACCAAGCAGCCAATCTGTTTTAGGATCAAATGCCTAAAGGGGGCCACACTTGTGTAAAAATTGTTCACATAAAGATGGTACCCCTTGCCGAATAAGGGTGACACCAAGTCCCAGACTATCTTCCCACTGCTCCCCAGGTAGTCAGGGCAACCGACCGGCTCAGGGTCTGACCTTTTCCCTCATAGATCCGAAATTTGTGTGTATAGCCTGTGGCCCTTTCACAGAGCTTATACAATTTGACCCCATACCTGGTGAAATGTACTAGGGACTCGTCTACGCAGATGTTTTGTGCGGGGGTATTCAAATCTGCAAATTTCTGGTTGAAGTGGTCTATGAGGGGCCGAATTTTATGGAGCCGGTCAAAAGCTGGGTGGCCTCTGGAACGGGAGGTGGTGTTGTCGCTAAAGTGCAGGAAACGCAGGATGGTCTCAAAATGTGTCCTGGACATGGCAGCAGAGAACATGGGCATGGGATGAATTGGGTTTGTGGACCAATATGACCGCAATTCATGCTTTTTGGTTAGGCCCATGTTGAGGAGAAGGCCCAGAAAAGTTTTAAATTCGGAAACTTGGACTGGTTTCCACCGGAAAGGCTTGGCATAGAAGCTTGCCATGTTGGCGGTTGTAAATTGAGTGGCATACCGATTTGTTTCTGCCACGACTAAGTCATAGAGCTCCGCAGTGAAGAACAGCTTAAAAAACCCCAGCGCCTATCCGATCTGAGCTGTCTCCACCCGAACTCCTGACTGGGCGGTGAAAGGGGGAACTAATGGTGCGGCTATAGATGGGGGCTGCCAATCAGGGTTTGCCAGCACCTCAGGGACTCTAAGGGCTCTACGGGCCTGTCTGCGCGGTGGCTGCGATGGGGAAATTACTGCACGTTCCACCGTACCAGCTTCAACTGCCCTTCTGGTGCTCGCCACTTCACCATGTTGTACGGCAGTGCTGGTAGAAGGTCCAGGATGGGCTGCACTGCTGTTGTATGCCTCACCACGTAATCCGGCAGCGCCAGCCCCACTCTGCTGCCCTTGAAACGGATCCTGCTCTACCTGCGGTCTAGCGACACGGGGCCAGGTATGCCTGGTGGTATCAGGGACCTCAACCTCCTCGTCCGAACTTTGGGTCAGACTGCCACTGCTTTCTACAGGTTCGTATTCTGACCCACTAGATTCGTCAGATGAGGGTTCCCATTCCTCATCCAACTGGGTCAGAATCCTGAAGGTCTCTTCAGGAGAATACCCCTTATTTGACATTTGGGCAACTAAATTTAGGGGGTATTCCCTGAGACTACCCAAGAAAAAAAGCAAGCCTGTCTTACAAATGGGAGGCTAGCGAATACAGAAGCTGCTGCGATTGATAAAAATTATCAAAACTGATATTTTTTATCGCCGCAGCGCTTGTGTAGTGATTGTGCAGTGATACAAAAAAATATGTTTTTTGTCACTGCGGCGGGGCGGGTGTGGGTGAACTCACGTGTGGGCGACCGATCAGGCCTGATCGGGCAAACACTGCGTTTGGGGTGGAAGGCGAACTAAGGTGACAGTAATACTATTATAGATCTAACCGTGATCAGTTCTGATCACTTACAGATACTATAAAAGTACAAACGCTGATTAGCGCTACGCTAATCAGCGAATCAGTGAGTGTGGTGGGCTGGGCGAGAATGCTAACTACCTACCGAAGGGGCCTAAACTAAACTAAGACTAAGGCCCCTTTCACACGGGCGAGTTTTCTGCGCGGGTGCAATGCGTGAGGAGGACGCATTGCACCCGCACTGAATCCGGACCCATTCATTTCTATGGGGCTGTGCACATGAGCGGTGATTTTCACGCATCACTTCTGCGTTGCGTGAAAATCGCAGCATGCTCCAGTTTCTGCGTTTTTCACGCAACGCAGGCCCCATAGAAGTGAATGGGGCTGTGGGAAAATCGCAAGCATCCGCAACCAAGTGCGGATGCGTTGCGATTTTCCCGCATTGTTGCTTAGCAACAGGACCCAATCTCTATTATTTCCCCTTATAACATGGTTATAAGGGGAAATAATAGCATTCTTAATAAAGAATGCATTGTTAAATGAAGAGGAAGGGGTTAAAAATAATAAAAGTTAACTTACCTTAGCCACTTGATCGCGTAGTCGCGATCTGTCCTCTCTTTCCCTGCAGCATCTATGATCTAAAGGACCTGTGATGACGTCACATCACATGGCCCAATCACATGCTCCATCACTATGGTGATGGAGCATGTGATTGGGCCATGTGATGCTGTGACATCATCACAGGTCCTTTCCTACAAGCAAGCTAACGGAGAGGAGGCCGGGCTTCGCGATCAAATGGAACAGGTATGTTAATATTAGTTTATTATTTTTAACCCATTCAGCACCGGGTTCAACATTAGGAAGATGGCCAAGGGTATTATTTCACATTATAACTATGTTATAATGTGAAATAATACCAGCGGGACAATTTCTGACCCGAACATGCACTTCTGTGAAGAAGTGCAGGTTCGGGTCTGGGTACCAAAAGTGCCGATTTTTCTCCCGCACGTGCAAAACGCATGACAGCGCTTTGCACTCACAGGGAAAAATCGCGGCGATTCCCGCAACGCACCCGCACTGTTTGACGGAGTGCTCCCGCAACGCCTGTGTGAAAGAGGCCTAACAGTCAAACCTAGTAAAAAAAAGTCACAGTTCACAAAAGTGACACTGATCACTTTTTTCCCTTTCACTATGTATTGACAGGGGGTGATCAAGGGGTTAATTGGGGTGATGGGGGGGGTGATCAGGGCCTAATATGTGGTGTTTGGTGCACTTACTTGGGATTTGTGCTCTGTGCTGGGTCCAACCGATGAAAAGGACCCAGCACATGGCACAGAGCCCTTATAAAATCATTATATTTATAAATACAACTAACATTATACTTTTCCATAGGTGATTTTAAAAATCACCAGCCTGCCAGCGCTGATCATTGGCTGGCAGGTTAGTGACTCGCTTCTCCTGCGTCCAGTGGTGCGTTCCACTTTACGCATGGAGCGCGAAATCTCGCATCTCGCGAGATGACGCGCCCGCGCGTCCAGGAGGAATAAACCGACCGCCGCCAGGACTCAATCCTGCGTATGGCGGTCGGGACATGGTTAAGAAGTGGGTTTTGTAAATTTTCCAAGCCTTCTAACGTCCCCAAAAAATATAAAATGTCATTTGAAAAATGATCCAAGCATGAAGTAGACATATGGGGAATATAAAGTAATACCAATTTTTGGAGGTATTACTATCTTTTATAAAAGTTTAGAAATTGAAGTTTGGAAATTTGCTAATTTTTCAAAATTTTTAGTAAATTTGTTTTTTTTTTATAAATAAAAATGAAATTTTTTGACTAAATTTTACCACTGTCATGAAGTATAATATGTAAAGAGAAAACAGTCTCAGAATGGCCTGGATAAGTAAAAGCATTTTAAAGTTATCACCAAATAAAGTGACACATGTCAGATTTGCAAAAAATGCCCATGTCCTTAAGGTGAACTATGGCAGGGTCCTTAAGAGGTTAAGCTAAGTGCATTTTATTTTGCATTTTGTTGTTTCTCTTGTGTTAGTTGCTTTCTAGGCCTCAGGGAGACACTGGTTCCATTATCTGGGAAGGAACCAGTAGTATCATTCCCTGCCACCAGTGCTAGGGCTTTCCAGGATCTCCAGGACCAAGATTCCGGTGTATGAGTATTCCCACCTTCAGGGTCTACTCATATTGGCAGGAATCAGGGAGAGGTCTAGGGATTCCTTGGAGGTCACCATCCTTCTCCCTTAGTTTTGAGACCTAGACTCCGGTCTATTTCCTTCTGTGGGTGTTCTGGTGTTTTCCCCTCCCCTATACTTGTGACATTATCAACAGCCTTAAACCGTCATTTTGTTTGTGTCAGTACAGCGATGGATACTGTTTCTGCACTGGTCGATCTTTTGCAGGGACTGTCTTTGGAAGTGACTGACCTCCGCACGGTTGTCTCGCAGTTTCAGAGACCACAGGTGGCGGTTTCCAGCAATGGGGACCAGGCCTGCCCGGAACCTTAGGTCGCTCTCCCAAATTGGTTTTCCGGGGGAAGTGACAACTTTGTTCAGTTCAGGGAGTCATGCAAACTATATTTTAAACTAAGTCCTAACTCTTCTGAGGACCAGAGTTAAAGAGTGGGGATTATTATTTCATTATTGAAAGGTGATGCTCAGTATTGGGCTTTTTCTTTGCCGACCAGATCACAATCCCTCCGGTTGGTAGATTCATTTTTCAGAGCTCTGGGACTTATCTACGATGACCCAAATTGGGTCTCCTTGGCTGGGACTAAGTTTCGTGGTTTACGCAGGGAGAACATTCTGCTGAGTCCTATTGCTCTGAATTTAGGAAATGGGCAACTGATAATGAGTGGAATGACCCAGCCCTCCATAGTCAATTCTGTCAAGGGTTACCCGAGAACCTGAAGTACGCATTGGCATTTCACAAATATCCAGAATCAATGGAGGCAGCCATGTCTCTGGCAGTACGTATTGATAGACACCTGAGCGAGAGGTCTAAGGTTTCTCTCGCTCAGGACGCACTCTTATGGGGAGGCGGCCTTTTCCAACATTTTGGGTAGGGAGGCACTTGAGCTTATTTCTGATGATGAACCAATGCAGTTGGGGGACACACTCCGGGACCTGGTAATAAAAGCGTTAGGGTTAAAAAAAGACTCTGCTTTTTCTGTGGTAATGGGGGACATTTTGTTAATGTATATCCTTATGTTAAACGTCAAAGGTGAAAAGTAAAAAAAAATAATGTGTTTGGTTCTCTTCTCCCTCTTGGTGGTGTGGGTGGGGAATCTAAGAATGTACTTTTGTCATTTACCTGTAGTACCAGAATTCTCCTGCATGCCAAGGTGGCGCTAGACTACAAAAACTGTGGGAATTTAAGTATTTATTGACAGTGGGGCAGGGGTTAACCTAGTGGATGCCCAATCTGTCCATATGCATGGTTTGACAACAAGCGCATTTGATAAAAGTATTTCGGTGCTTGCTATTGATTCCGCTCCATTCTCACAAAAGTATTTGTCACAAATTAGGTTGACCGAACCCGAACTGTATAGTTCAGGTTCGTACCGAATTTTGGGGTGTTCATGACACGGACCCGAACCCGAACATTTACAAAAAGTTTGGGTTCGGTGTACTGGAGATTTCTACGGCGCATTTTAAAAGACTCCAAAGCAGCCAATCAACAAGCGTCATGCTACTTGCTCAAGAGGCCATCACAGCCATGCCTACTATTGTCATGGCTGTGATTGGCCAAGTGCAGCATGTGACCCAGCCTCTATTTAAGCTGGAGTCACGTAGTGCCGCACGTCACTCTGCTCTGATTAGTGTAGGGATAGGATGCAGTGGCTGTGTGGGCGAGATTAGGCAGGGAAAACTCAGCAAAAACACCTAATGAAGTGATCGATCTACAGCTGTGAATCATTCAACCTCTGCTACTTAATTGCTCACTGGTTTTTAGGCTGCCCAGAGCGTTTTCGGTCACTTTTTATGGGGTGATCGGTGGCCATTTTGTGTCTTGTGGTGCACCAGCACAAGCTGCCACCAAGTCCATCAATCCATCAATACTAGGATTTTTTTGCTATATCCTACATCAGGGGCTTGGCTGTGCTTATTGTCACACCTAGAAACTCAGGATAGAAATTTATATATTTTATTGAGGAGTGAAATTCACTTGCCAAAATAGCAATTACCTAAATCTGGTGTTCCAGCTGTGGATGGCTAAGTTTAATAATGTCCGGCAAAGGATAGATTTTTTATGGGGTAAAATTCAATTGCCAAAATAGCAATACCGTAAGTCGGTGGTTTCAGCTATGGCTGGCCAAGTTTAATAGTGTCCGGTAAAGGATAGATTTTGTTCTGGGGTTAAATTCTATTGCCAAAATAGCAATACCGTAAATCGGTGGTTTCAGCTGTGGCTGGCCAAATTTAATAGTGTCCGGCAAAGGATATATTTTGTTCTGGGGTGAAATTCAATTGCCAAAATAGCAATACCATAAATCTGGTGTCCCAGCAGTGGCTGGCCAAGTTCAATAGTTCTGGCAAAGGATAGATTTTGTTCTGGGATGAAATGAAATTGCCAAAATAGCAATCCCCTAAATCTGGTGTTCCAGCTGTGGCTGGCCAAGTTTAATACTGTCCGGCAAAGGATAGATTTTAAATTGTTGTGTGAAATATTAGCATTTTTTCCAGGTACAAACCCTTGCACTGCATATACGAAAGTAAACTTACAATTGGCAGTTACATTCTTGTACGAAATAAAAGCCTTTTTGGGCTGTGAAGCCAAAGGTAGTTGCCAATAACTGGTTTTGAATTTTTTTAAATAAATTAGTGTAGACCCCAAAACATTCGGAAAATATAAAAGATAAAACAAAGTGTAAGTGCACAGTAGTATAACAATGGTTGGGTGAGGCCTGTATACATGTCTATTCTGCATAAGGTACAAACAAGTCCTGTGGGATACATGCCTGGTTCTTTTAACCAACAAAAACTTGCCCACATTGTCTGCGGAGAGGCGGCTGCGCTTGTCTGTGATAACACCCCTGCCGTGCTAAACACACGTTCAGACAATACAGTGGCTGCAGGGTAGGCCAGCACCTCCAAGGCATAAAGGGCAACCTCATGTGCCCAATTTGATGACCCAGAAGTTGAATGGGGCAGACCCAGTGGCGTAGCTAGAAATTATTGGGTACCACAGCAAATTTTTGACTTTGGCCCCCTCCCACAGTAATTTTTGCGCAAACTCCTTCCTTTTATGCCGCCATGCCTGTGGCTACTAAAGATCGCTCTCTCAGACCAGGCCCAGCAGCTGTTCCATTCGCTTTCTACACTGTCTATACTGCCACTGTATATAATTTCATTGTATAATACTGTTGAGGGGGCCCTGGCAAAGTCCTTTAGTCCTCCTCCTCCTTCTGGATGGGTCCTTTCTAGGTCATGGCCCCAAAACAGTTGCTTCCCCTGTAGCTATTCCCCTAGGCAGACCAGTTGGTGTACTGTTCCACCATGTTGCTGAAATGCTGCCTCCTGCTAACATGTTCAAGATCTGCTGGCGGTGCAGGTGGTTGTGGCGTGATGACAAAGCTTTTCCACATTTTGCCCATGATAACCCTGCCTTCTGAGGTGTTGGTGGTGACCCATCTTCGTGGGCAAATTCTTCCTCCTCCTCCTCTGCCTTCACCTTGTGCTTCCACTGAGTCCCCGGTGTCGGGTGTGAATGCCATGAGCAGCGTGTCTACTAGCGGGCACTCCTTGTAGCGTTGATGCAACAGGGTCCTCCTCATCCTCCAGAACAGTGCCCTGGCTGGACAATTGTGTTCCAGGCCAGGGACTATGTTGGTGCAGGAACCCACCCTTCCAGCCACTTGGATGTCACTGGCCTTAAGTTAAGGATAAGGTGTGTATATAGTTTTGTTTGTTTATATAGTAAGTTTAGCTGCATTATAGTTATTTTAATATGTTTTTAAGAAAATTTGTAAATAGTTTGTTAATGGTTTGAGTAAAAGGGGGTGTTGTGTGTGTTCGATTAAATTGATTTTTACTGTCTGGTGTTTAGGAATTTCTGCACTCCAAATTCAACACGTGTGGCAGGCAGGGGATGTGCGTCAAACCAGCTAGGCCCAGACCTGCTAGTATATTTCGCCCATTAGCGCACAACACCAGGCCGGGCTGGAGGCTCAGTGGCACCAACCAATGATCGGTCTGTTGTTCCATGCCTGTCCACAGCTCCTGCGCGGTGCGGGGTTTGTCCCACAAATACACAAGTTTTAAAACAACCTGCTGTCGTTCCCCCTGGATGTGTTGCTGTGGGTGGTAAAGGTGTTACGCTGAGCAGATGAGGAGGTGGTAGAGGAGGAGGAAGCCGAGTATGAGGAGGAGGTAACAGGATACAAAGAGAAATGCCCAGCAATCCTCGGGGCGGAAGGACATTCGCATAAATGCTATCCGCCTCTAGGCCAGCCGCTACATTTACCCACTGTGTTGTTGGTTATGTTGACGTTGCCATAGATAGCGATGCGCAGTGCACACTTGATTTTGTCCGCCACTTGGTTGTGCAGGGAAGAGATGGCTCGCCTGCAAAAGTAGCGGCGGCTGGGATACTTGTACTGTTGGACAGCCACCGCCATAAGGTTTTAAAACTGTCTACCAGACAGAATGACAGCATTTCAAAGGACCAGGAAAATTTAAATAAGGCAATCAGAGCCATGGGTAGGGGTACTTCCTAGTTCTATTTCTTTTCTCTACAGTGTTTGGGAGATGGACAGCTAATAGCTGAACACTTCCATGGGATTTGGTGGAGATGCTTGGTGACAATAACAGATGTGGTGGCGTTGCTGCCACATCCTCTGTTTGCTGGGTGACAGGTGCCACTGTCACTCACTTGGGCTCAAGTTTAGAATTTTTATTTATTATTTTTCAGTATTTTATTTGAAGTCATTTTTCTATCCATATATGTTTGCAGGGCATTTACCTACATTTTGCTGCCTTTTGCAGCCTTCTAGCCCTTTCCAGGGCTATTTTACAGCCATTTAAGTGCCCAAAAGTTCGGGTCCCCATTGACTTCAGGTCGAATTGGGATCCCGAACCTGAACATTTTCGTGAAGTTCGGCCGAACTTCTGGAACCCGAACATCAGGTGTTCGCTCAACTCTAGTCACAAATAGTGCAGGACATTCGCCTAAAGGTGGGAGATTCTCATCAAGAATCCATTTCATGTTTTGTGCTGGAGGGTCTGCCTGCTCCTCTGGTGCTAGGTTTACCGTGGTTATTCAAACATAACCCTACCATCGATTGGCAAGCGAGACAGATTCTTCATTGGAGTGATTTTTGCATAGACAACTGTCTTAGCACGTCGCTTTCTGGTGTAACCACTAAAGTGGTACCTTCGTTTATTTCGGATTTTCTAATGTATTCTCTAAAAGTGGATACCAGGAGTTGCCTCCACATCGGGAGTATGATTGCCCCGTCAACCTTGTTCCCGGAGCTAATTGTCCAAGTTTCGGTTGTATAATCTTTCCGAACCCGAAATAGCCGCAATGCGAGAATATATCACCGAGAGATTGGCCAATGGTCATATTAGACCATCCAAATCCCCAGTGGATGCAAGGTTCCTCTTCGTTAAGAAAAAGGATGTAACTCTTAGGCCATGTTTAGACTTCTGTGAGCTTAATCGCATTACTGTCCATGATCCTTATCCTCTTCCTTTGATCCCGGAATTGTTTAATCAGATTGTCAGTGCCAAGGTGTTCTCGAAGTTTGATTTGAGGTGGGCATATAATCTGATAAGTATCAAGGAGGGGATGAATGGAAGACGGCCTTTAATACCGGCCCTGAGGGTCATTTTGGATCGGATCAGGTTGTATTATGTCTTATATAGCCATGACGGATCCGTCATGAACACCGTTGAAAGTCAATGGGGGACGGATCCGTTTTCTATTGTGTCTGAGAAACCACATGCTTGCAGCATTATTCTGTCCGCAATGGGGACGCAACCAAACGGAATGCATTCTGGTACATTCTGTTTAGTTCAGTTCAGTTTTGTCCCAATTGACAATGAATAGGGACAAAACTGAAGTGTTTTCTTCCACCATTAAGATCCTATGAGGGATCACAATAGCGGAAAGGCAAAGTGCAGGTGTGAAAGTAGCCTAAGCTGGTAGGGGAGCAATAAAGAAGGATAATGCACCAAGTCCAGATCAAGTCTTGACTCTAATAAGATAAAACCCCAAGGGGTCAGCAATAAGTGCACTCCGCCAACGCCACAGTGGGTTGTGGTGGCTCTAGGTAGGCTGCAGGCTGCCTAATGAAAATGGTTGTTCCTTCAGGGTAGATGGCCGTTCCACGTGGTGGTCAAAGCTACTGTATGCCCCTCTGTTACGGAGCGGGAGGTCTTTGTCAAAGAAAAGCAGGTGCCGGGAGAGGTGGCTCACTGCTGGAGATGAAGTTTGAGGCCTTAACAGGTGGATGCTGTGCAACAATAGGTAGTCAAAACTGCACGCTGCCTCCCTTCTTTAACTGCACGTCGTCTCCCTTCATAAATTGCATGACGTCTCCCTTCTTAGATTGCACGCCTCCTCCTTTTAAAACTGCATTCTCTCTCCCTTTTTAACTGAATGCCGTCTCCCTTCTTTAACTGCACACCATCTCCATTCTTTAATTGCAAGCTGTCTCCCTTCTTTAACTGCACACCGTCTCCCTTCTTTAACTAAATGCCATCTCCCTTTTTAATTGCATGCCATCTTCCTTCTTTAACTGCATACCATCTCTGTTCTTTAACTGCACGCAGTCTCCTTTCTTTAACTGCACGACATATCTGTTCTTTAACTGCATGCCGTCTCCCTTCTTTAACTGCAAGCCGCCTCCATTCTTTAACTGCACACTGTTTACCCTCCTTAACTGCATGCCATCTCACCTCCTTTAACTGCATGCCGTCTCTCCTATTTAATGGCATGTCATCTCCCTTCTTTAACTGCAAGCCGTCTCCCTTCTTTAACTGCAAGCCATCTCCAGTGGCGTAACTAGAGTGTTATGGGCCCTGGCACAAACTTTGGATTTTTCTACACTAAACCCGATGCATGGCTACACTCACCGAATCTAACTAATAAAATCTGGTCCTACCTCATCCAGAGTGTCACTGGCGTCGGCATGATGTCCGCTGGATCCAGAACAAGGTCCCTGTGGGGAGAAAAAGAATAATCGCATAAGGAAGGGATGGTGACTGCCCTGTGAAATCACCAGCAGGGGTGCTGTGCTGGCCTGTAAGACCGAGCCATGCCAATGTATAGCAGGGTAATCTAGGACATTTCCCTAAGTACTACCGCACAGTACTAATGCTCACATTGTGGCCCCTCACAGTAACGAAGCCCACCTTGTGGTCCCTTCACGATAGTTATGTCCTTCTTGTGGTCCATCTCTGCAGTTTCCGTCCTCGTGGTCCGTTCTCCGTTTCCGCCCAGCCACGTACCAGTGATGGGCCCGAGCTGCGTTGGATGCCACATCGCTGTGAACATGCTTCATCCTCATCCCTCGTTCTCCAGTAGTGGGCTCTGGCTGTCCAAATTTGTACCTGGCCTCTGCTGTTGCAAAAACCTCCCTCAGAGCCACTTCTAAAAGACTGACCTGAAAGTGTTAGAAATTACCCGTTTTCCTCCTCCTCCTCCTCCTCCTGGGCCACATCCTCTTCCATCATCGCCCTAAGTGTTTTCTCAAGGAGACATAGAAGTGGTATTGTAACGCTGATAATGGCGTCATCGCCACTGGCCATATTGGTGGAGTACTCAAAACAGTGCAACAGGGCACACAGGTCTCGCATGGAGGCCCAGTCATTGGTGGTGAAGTGGTGCTGTTCCGCAGTGCGACTCACCCGTGCGTGCTGCAGCTGAAACTCCACTATGGCCTGCGGCTGCTCGCTCAGTCTCTCCAGCATGTGCAAGGTGGAGTTCCACCTGGTGGGCACGTCGCATATGAGGCGGTGAGCGGGAAAGCCGAGTTACGCTGTAGCGCAGACAGGCGAGCAGCGGCAGGATGAGAACGCCCGCACAGATAGCTTGCACTTTAAGCAGCAGCTCTGACATGTCAGGGTAGTTGTGAATTAATTTCTGCACCACCAAATTCAGCAAATGCGCCAGAGCTGCAACGAGATTTCGTCCATTATCGCACACCACCAGGCCGGGCTTGTGGCTGACCGGCAGCAACGATTCGTTTGTATTTTTTTCTATACCCAGCCACAACTCCTGCGCGGTGTGGGGCCTGTCTCCCGAACACATGAGTTTCAGAACGGCCTGCTGACGTTTATCCCAGGCTGTGCTGAAGTTGGTGGTGAAGGTGTGTGGCTGACTGGATGAGCAGGTGGAAGAAGAGGAGGAGGAAGAAGCCGAGTAGGAGGAGGAGGCAAAAGGAGGCAAAGAATGATGCCCTGCGATCCTTGGCGGCAGAAGGACGTGCGCCAAACAGCTGTCCGCCTGGGGCCCAGCCGCCACTACATTTACCCAGTGTGCAGTTTAGAAGATATAGCATCCCTGGCCGTGCTTACTGGTCCACGTATCTGTGGTTAGGTGGACCTTGCCACAGATGACGTTGCGCAGTGCACACTTGATTTTATCCGATACTTGGTTGTGCAGGGAAGGCACGGCTCTCTTGGAGAAGTAGTGGCGGCTGGGAATGATGTACTGTGGGATAGCCACCGCCATCAGCTGTTTGAAGCTGTCCGTTTCCACCAGCCTGAATTACAGCGTTTCAAAGGCCAGTAGTTTAGAAAAGCTTGCATTCAGGGCCAGGGATCACGGGGGGCTAGGTGGGAAATTACGCTTTCTCTACAAGGTTTGTGAGATGGAGAGCTGAATGCTGCCGTGTGACATGGTGGAGATGCTTGGGGATGGAGGTGGTGGTGTTGGTGGCACATCCTATGTTTGCTGGGTGGCAGGTGCCAACGTTCCTCCAGAGGTGGAGGAAGAGGCAGAGGCAGCAGCAGAAGAGGGAGCATAAGGGGCCTGAGCCCTTTCTTGGTTATTATGGTGCTTACTCCACTGCAGTCCGTGTATTGCATGTAGAGTAGATGCCTGTTCATACGGGTTGTGCTAAAGTTCAGAACGTTAATGCCTCGCCTCAGGCTCTGATGGCACAGCGTGCAAACCACTCGGGTCTTTTTGTCATCGTCAGCATGTTGTGTGAAGAAATGCCATGCGAGGGAACTCCTTGAAACTGCCTTTGTTGTGCTCGGTCCCTGGTTGCGTTGGCCAGTAGCAGGCGAACTCTCTTGGCAACGGCTGTTCTGCTTTTGGACCATGCTCCCTCTTTTGCTACGCTGTTGGCTCGCTCTCACTACTGTCTCTTCCTCTGAACTCTGAAAGTCAGTGGCACGACTTTCATTCCATGTGGCGTCTAGGACCTCATCGTCCCCTCCATCGTCTTCCACACAGTCTTCCTCCCTGACCTCCTGTTCGGTCTGCACACTGCAGAAAGACGCAGCAGTTGGCACCTGTGTTTCGTCATCATGAGAGACGTGCTGACTCTGCTGAGGTGGTATTTCCATGTCCTCATCAGGAAACATAAGTGGTTGTGTGTCAGTGCATTCTATGTCTTCCACTGCTGGGGAAGGGCTAGCTGGATGCCCAAGGGAAACCTTGCCAGCAGAGTCTTCAAACAGCATAAGAGACTGCTGCATAACTTGAGGCTCAGACAGTTTCCCTGATATGCATGGGGGTGATGTGACAGACTGATGGGCTTGGTTTTCAGGCGCCACCTGTGCGCTTTCTGCAGAAGACCGGGTGGAAGATAATATAAACCTGCTGGATCCACTGTTGATCACCTAATCGACTAGCTCCTGTACTTGCTCAGGCCTTACCCTCCTTAGAACGGCATTAGGCCCGACCAAATATCGCTGTAGATTCTGGCAGCTACTGGGACCTGAAGTAGTTGGTTCACTAGGACGTGTAGCTGTGGCAGAACGGCTACGTCCTCTCCCAGCATCAGAGGGTCCACTAACACCACCAAGACCATGTCTGCGACCCTTATTAGATGTTTTCCTCATTGTTACCATTCACCACAATAAGGAAAACGTATTTGGCCCAATGTATAGAGTTCAAATGAAGGCCTTTTTTACAGGCACCTAACACTATCTACCTATCTATTTATGTACCATATTACACTAATACAGCCACAGCAGAAACCACAGATTTAGGGGATATCAATTGTAGGCCTAGTATTTAGGGCCTGGCTGAAACGTATCCTTTACGGACAGAATTACACTTGGAGAGGCACAGTAGCGTGTGGAAATATAGAGGATTTAGCTTTCAGCCCTTGTATTTAGACCCTGAGTGTAATATACCCTTTTACGGACAGAAATAAACTTGGAACTGCACAATAGTGTGTGCAAATAGAGGATTACGCTTTCAGCACATGTATTTAGACCTTGAGTGTAATATACCCTTCTACGGACAGAAATACACTTGGAGATGCACAGCAGCATGCGCAAACATAGATGATTTATTTTTCAGGCCTTGTGTTTAGACGCTGACACACTGAGTGTAATATACCCAATTACGGACAGAATTAAACTTGGAGAGGAACAGCGGAAAGCACAGATGTTTAAGATTTCTATTTCAGGGATTTTATTTAACCACAGAAAAAATCTATCCTTTGACGGACAGTATTACACTTGGCCAGCAACAGTTGAAACCACTGATTGGTATTTTGGCAATTGAATTTCACCTTTCAATAAAATATAGCAATTTCTATCCTATGTTTCAAGGTGTGACAATGAGCGCAACTCCTTATGTAGGATATTGCAAAAAAAAGCCTACTATTGAACCCAAAAATATATGTTAAACTTGGTGGCAGCTCAAAACATGTGCTGGTGCACCAAAGATCACAAAATGGCCGCCAATCACCCCAGAAGAAAGTGACAGAAAATGCTCTGGGCAGCCTAAAAACCAGTGAGCAATGAACAAACAGAAGTTGAATGATTCACAGCTGTAGATCGATCACTTCATTAAGTGGTTTTGCTGAGTCTTCCCTGCCTAATCTCGCCCTCACAGCAGCTGCATCCTATCCCTACACTAATAAGAAAAGAGTGATGGGCGGCGCTACATGACTCCAGCTTAAATAGAGGCTGGGTCACATGCTGCACTTGGCCAATCACAGCCATGCCAATAGTAGGCATGGCTGTGGTGGCCTCTTGGGGCAAGTATTACCGCCGAACACCGAACCCAAACTTTTCCGTAAATGTTCAGGTTCTGGTCCGTGTCACGAACACACCAAAATTTGGTACGAACCCGAACTATGCAGTTCGGGTTTGTCAGCCCTAATTATAGCTATATAATAATATTTATAAATATATTATGACTAATAACTATATATACACGTATAAATTAAGTTTAGCCTCTATTTCTGAAAAAATTTCTGGCGGAATTCGAACTCACAGCTTCTGCATCACAGCCCAGAACTTTAACCACTACACTATATAGTCAGTCAGTAAAAACAATTAAATATGAGACTTCAATAATTATAGGAATACTTACTAGTAGTTAGTATTCCTCTACAGTAGAAGCACTGACTCCATATATATGGACATAGCTATATATAGATACAATCATCCTGTCAGGGCGATTTGTCCCATGTTTTCCATGACCACTTGAGAATTTTAATGATTGTTTTTATAATTTTTTATAATAAAGATAGAATGATATAATCGATTCCGGTTGTTGCTATTATTTGGTGTTTGATTCTGTCCGGAGCATTGGCGTTTGCCTGTGGCTCCTGTTCATAATAGGTTTTTATAGCTATATTTAGAGTCTGTAACGCACCAAATTGATCAGTTAGGATCTCAACTGCGGAGTCCTTTGACATCCACTCCTATCACACTACTTGAGTGTTGATGGAGTCTTTTGCGGCTGCTCAGTGTGTACCCCAGGCGGCTCTCTCAGTCTTAAGCGGAGAGTATGGGGTAACAAAATCATGTACCGCGTACTAAAGATAGAGTGTAAAACTAATAGTGAGGAGAGTTCGTTTTAGGAATCAGAGTACAGATTAAAGTTCATGAATAACAGCTCTAGGCAATGTTCAGAAATCCCAGGCCTGCAGTACTAATAGTCACCAGCGCGAGTCCCTTCCTTTCAGTGAGCAATGTCAGTGAACAAAATGACAGGCTGATACTTGCTGTTAGAAGTCATGCAGGGATCCTGCAGTGGTGGAGCTGGATAAGGTAGGTGAGGGTTTCTCCTGGAGGTTCAGAGTTGCAGGTAGTTAGAAGCTTGCGTCCTCGTGGTGAATGGAGCAGGCAGGGTGCGCACTCCATTAGTGGAACACCCTGTGCAGCACCTGGCTCCTATTTATTGACCAAGTGTGGATGGGCGGAGCCACCTTAGACGGCCCAGCGGCCACTGCTTCCAGCCTGGGAGGCAAACAGCGATCGTTGTCATGGTTACACAGGGCATGGATCCAGGCTGGAGCGCAAACCACCGTATCCTTACAGTACCCCCTTAAGGGGACCCTCTCCGGGGTACCCCAGTAGGGGAGGGTCGGTCGGGAAATCTCCTGTGGAACAACCTTTGGAGTCTGGGTGCATGGACGTCTCGCACATCTTCCCAAGAGTCATCCTGAGACCCGTAACCCTTCCATCCTAACGAGGTACTGGATCCTCCCCGTCTTCTTCTGGAGTCGAGAAGCTGCTCAACCTCAAATTCCTCCTCACCACGGACATCTATCGGGGGAGGGTTGAGGAACCCGTGAGGGAACGGGCTAGGTCTAAACGGTTTTAGCAACGATACATGGAATGTGGGATGTACCTGTAGTCGAGGAGGAAGGGTAAGTCTCACCGTGTTGGGGTTGATAATTCTTTCTATCAGAAACGGACCCAAAAATTGCCTACCCAGTTTCTTAGCAGGTACCCCCAACCGAAGGTTTCTCGTTGACAGCCATACCGAGTCTCCAACCTGATAAGGAGGATTTTCTCTTCTGTGACGGTCGTAGTAGATCTTCTGCCTTTCCTTTGCCCGTTGGAGGTTGTCTTTCAGCATCATGAGGGTTGTTTGCAAGGTAGTTACATAATCATCTGTGGCAGGAACGTTTGTAGGAAGGCTGATTTCAGGGAGAGACCTAGGGTGGAATCCATAATTAGCAAAGAATGGACTATGTAGAGTGGAGGAATTTACAGAATTGTTGTAAGCGAATTCGGCAAGAGGGAGTAGGCTTTCCCAGTCATCTTGAAGGAATGAGCAGTGACATCTGAGAAATTGTTCCAGACATTGGTTCACCCTTTCCGTCTGCCCGTTAGTTTGGGGGTGGTAGGCGGTAGACATTCTATGGTCGATTTGGAGTCTAAGACAAAGTGCTCTCCAAAATTTGGATATAAATTGTGAACCCCTGTCTGATATAACTTGGGTAGGGATTCCATGTAGTTTTATGACATTGGACAGAAAGGCCTCGGCAGTTTCACTGGAGGAAGGTAATTTTTGAGGGCGATGAAGTGTGCCATCTTAGTTAGTAGGTCTACTACAACCATGATGGTGTTGTTTCCTCTGGAGCGGGGAGTTCTACAATGAAGTCCATTGAAACCCATTCCCAGGGTCTGTTGGGGATAGGAAGACTCATAAGAAGGCCATATGGTCGATTTCTATCACTTTTGCATGAGGCACATGTCTCACATGTGGAAACATATTGCTTAATTTCTTTGGTCATTTTTGGCCACCAGAAGTTCCTGCGTATCAGGTTTATGGTTTTGGCAATGCCAGGGTGTCCCGCGAGGGTGTGTCATGGCAGAGTTTGATTACCTGGGTGGTGAGAGGAGTTGGTATGTACAGTAGGTTGTTTTTGTAGAGGAAACCCCGTTGGTCTTTCCGAAGTCCCGGGGATGTTAGCACAGTCAATTTTCAGAGCATCCTTAAGCTGGGTTTCCAATTCGATGGTGGCGAGGATAATTTTGTTAGGTGGTATAATGCATGTGGGGGCTGTGACTGCGGCGCGGCATTCAGCCAGACGTGATAAGGCGTCAGCCTTCCCATTTTGAGCCTGGTCGATAAGTAATTTGAAAGTCGAATCTGTCAAAAAAAAACTCCACCGTACCTGACGTGCTGACAGTGTTTTACTGGTTTTCAGGTATTGTAAATTACGGTGATCCGTGTATATTGTGATGGGGTGTGTTGAACCTTCAAGTAGGTGCCTCCAGTTCTCTAGGGAACATTTTATGGCAAGAAGTTCCTTTTCCCCTATGGGGTAGTTGATTTCAGCTGTGTTTAGAGTCTGGGAGTAAAACCCGACAGGATGTAGTGGGGATGAGAAGGAGCTCCGCTGGGACAGAACAGCTCCTATGGCTGCCTGTGATGCATCTACTTCCAGCACAAAGTGATAGTTTGGATTCGGAATGGTCAGAATTGGTGCTGAAGTGAATTTGTCTTTAAGTAACTCAAAAGCTGATTGGGCCTCCATGGACCAAACAAATTTCGTATTGACACTAGTTAATCTGGTTAGGGGTTTGATGGTAGCGGAGAAGTCTTTGATGAATTTCCTGTAGAAGTTCGAGAACCCTATGAAACGCTGGAGGGCTTTCCTAGAGTCCGGAATCGGCCAGTTTTGGATGCAGGTGATCTTTGACTGATCCATCTGAATTCCCTTGGGTGAGATTATATAACCAAGGAACGGAAGGGTAGTAGTCTCGAATATACACTTTTCTGGTTTGACATATAAGTGATGGACGCTTAATCGCGCAAGTACCCAACGGACGTGTTTCCTGTGATCTTGTAGGTTATCGGAGTAGACCAATATGTCATCTAGATAGATGACAACACATACATCTAGTAGATCCCTAAATATGTCGTTGATAAAGTTTTGGAATGTGGCAGGGCATTGCACAAGCCGAAAGGCATTACCATATACTCAAAGAGTCCGTGCCGGGTGCGGAAAGCAGTTTTCCATTCATCCCGGTTCTAATCCTAATCAAGTTGTATGCGCCTCTCAAGTCCAGTTTAGTGTAGATAGTTGATGTTTGAAGTCTTTCAATAAGCTCGGATATTAGCGGCAGGGGGTACCGGTTTTGATTGTTATTTTATTTAATGCTCTGTAATCAATGATGGGTCTGAGGCTCAAGTCTTTGTTCCTTACGAAGAACATACCTGCGGCTGCAGGGAGGTTGAAAGGCCGAATGAATCCCTTCCTTAAGTTCTCTTCGAGATACTGTTTGAGGTGGTCAAGTTCTGGTTGTGCCAATGGGTAGATTCTTCCTGTGGGTATTTCACTGCCCGGCAGCAGGTCTATGGGGCAATCGTAGGGTCTATGGGGCGGTAGGGTTTCCGCCATCTTTGCACTAAATACCTCCGAAAACTCTGAGTATTGGGTAGGGACCTGGTTCACCCCTACATGCATGAGAGTTTTAATAGGAAACAGGTCTCCCTGCAATAACGTGAGAGTAAACCCAATTCTCCCCTGTTCCCATAGGAGAACTGGTTGATGTAACCGGAGCCATGGCAAGCCTAAAATGATGGGGAACGAAGGGAGTGTATGACATCAAAGGATAAAAATTCTGTGTGGTTATTTTAGCTTGTCACCAAAAGGGGTTGAGTCTGGCTATGGATAGGTCTAGAGGTTGTACCATCAATAAAACTCACGGATATCGATACATCTTTCCTTGTATGGGAATTTTATTTCTCTCTACTAGATGCTTATCGATAAAATTCCCTGAAGCTCCCGTGTCCACCATTGCATCAACGATAGTTCGGTTTGGTCCCACTGTAAGGTAAGAGACGTATAAATGTAACCACTTGTGTTGTTATCTTTTCTGCCTAAGTTACAGAACGTCATCATTTTACCTTCATGTTTCTTTCTTATGGCAGGACATCCATCGACCGAATGATCAGCCGGCGCACAGTATAAGCAGAGGTTGAGGTTCCGTCTCGGGTCTTCTCTCTCTCAGTCAGAGGACCACGAATTGCCCCAATCTCCATCATCTCTGCTACAGGATCCGGGCTGGTCTGTCTCGGGGTGGGTGTAAACCCTGAGACTCTCTCGGCCCTACGTTCCCTTAAGCGTCTGTCAATGGTGGTGACCTTCTGCATCAAGGCGTCGAGTGTATGTGGCAGCTCTCCGCGGGCTAACTCATCCTTCAGGGCCTCAGATAGACCGAGACGGAACTGATTTCTAAGAGTGAGATCATTCCATTCAGTCTCACGGGCCCAACGAGTGTATTCCGCAATAAAGTCCTCAACGGGTCGTCTCCCTTGCTTTAGAGGTGCGAATGGCGGTCTCCGCAGTCAGCTGCTTGTTGTGGTCCTCGTAAAGGAGGGCCATTGTTTCAAGAAATTGCGGAAAGGAATTCAAGACCGGGTCTTCCTTTTCTAAATAGGTGTTAGCCCATGCTCTGGCCTCCCCCTGAGGTACGAGATCATGGTGAGTACTTTGGTTCTATCGGTAGGATAGGTCCGGGGGCGTAACTGAAACATCAGCTTGCACGCATTCAGGAATTCGCGGAACTGCTTCCGGTCTCCTGAGAAAAGTTCAGGTGGACTGACCTTGGGTTCCGGTCCATCGTGGTGGTGTCCTGTGCGCGACGAGACGAGATCTCGCAGCGTCTGATTTTCCAATTGGAGATTCTGTACGGTCACGTTAAGGGTTTCCACCCTCTCAGTGAGGCGACCATGTGCCGCGCGAGCTCCGCTGGATCCATGAGGGTTCCACTAATATGTAACGCACCAAATTGATCAGTTAGGATCTCAACTGCGGAGTCCTTTGACATCCACTCCTATCACACTACTTGAGTGTTGATGGAGTCTTTTGCGGCTGCTCAGTGTGTACCCCAGGCGGCTCTCTCAGTCTTAAGCGGAGAGTATGGGGTAACAAAATCATGTACCGCGTACTAAAGATAGAGTGTAAAACTAATAGTGAGGAGAGTTCGTTTTAGGAATCAGAGTACAGATTAAAGTTCATGAATAACAGCTCTAGGCAATGTTCAGAAATCCCAGGCCTGCAGTACTAATAGTCACCAGCGCGAGTCCCTTCCTTTCAGTGAGCAATGTCAGTGAACAAAATGACAGGCTGATACTTGCTGTTAGAAGTCATGCAGGGATCCTGCAGTGGTGGAGCTGGATAAGGTAGGTGAGGGTTTCTCCTGGAGGTTCAGAGTTGCAGGTAGTTAGAAGCTTGCGTCCTCGTGGTGAATGGAGCAGGCAGGGTGCGCACTCCATTAGTGGAACACCCTGTGCAGCACCTGGCTCCTATTTATTGACCAAGTGTGGATGGGCGGAGCCACCTTAGACGGCCCAGCGGCCACTGCTTCCAGCCTGGGAGGCAAACAGCGATCGTTGTCATGGTTACACAGGGCATGGATCCAGGCTGGAGCGCAAACCACCGTATCCTTACAGTACCCCCTTAAGGGGACCCTCTCCGGGTACCCCAGTAGGGGAGGGTCGGTCGGGAAATCTCCTGTGGAACAACCTTTGGAGTCTGGGTGCATGGACGTCTCGCACATCTTCCCAAGAGTCATCCTGAGACCCGTAACCCTTCCATCTAACGAGGTACTGGATCCTCCCCGTCTTCTTCTGGAGTCGAAGCTGCTCAACCTCAAATTCCTCCTCACCACGGACATCTATCGGGGGAGGGTTGAGGAACCCGTGAGGGGAACGGGCTAGGTCTAAACGGTTTTAGCAACGATACATGGAATGTGGGATGTACCTGTAGTCGAGGAGGAAGGGTAAGTCTCACCGTGTTGGGGTTGATAATTCTTTCTATCAGAAACGGACCCAAAAATTGCCTACCCAGTTTCTTAGCAGGTACCCCCAACCGAAGGTTTCTCGTTGACAGCCATACCGAGTCTCCAACCTGATAAGGAGGATTTTCTCTTCTGTGACGGTCGTAGTAGATCTTCTGCCTTTCCTTTGCCCGTTGGAGGTTGTCTTTCAGCATCATGAGGGTTGTTTGCAAGGTAGTTACATAATCATCTGTGGCAGGAACGTTTGTAGGAAGGCTGATTTCAGGGAGAGACCTAGGTGGAATCCATAATTAGCAAAGAATGGACTATGTAGAGTGGAGGAATTTACAGAATTGTTGTAAGCTGAATTCGGCAAGAGGGAGTAGGCTTTCCCAGTCATCTTGAAGGAATGAGCAGTGACATCTGAGAAATTGTTCCAGACATTGGTTCACCCTTTCCGTCTGCCCGTTAGTTTGGGGGTGGTAGGCGGTAGACATTCTATGGTCGATTTGGAGTCTAAGACAAAGTGCTCTCCAAAATTTGGATATAAATTGTGAACCCCTGTCTGATATAACTTGGGTAGGGATTCCATGTAGTTTTATGACATTGGACAGAAAGGCCTCGGCAGTTTCACTGGAGGAAGGTAATTTTTTGAGGGCGATGAAGTGTGCCATCTTAGTTAGTAGGTCTACTACAACCATGATGGTGTTGTTTCCTCTGGAGCGGGGAGTTCTACAATGAAGTCCATTGAAACCCATTCCCAGGGTCTGTTGGGGATAGGAAGACTCATAAGAAGGCCATATGGTCGATTTCTATCACTTTTGCATGAGGCACATGTCTCACATGTGGAAACATATTGCTTAATTTCTTTGGTCATTTTTGGCCACCAGAAGTTCCTGCGTATCAGGTTTATGGTTTTGGCAATGCCAGGGTGTCCCGCGAGGGGTGTGTCATGGCAGAGTTTGATTACCTGGGTGGTGAGAGGAGTTGGTATGTACAGTAGGTTGTTTTTGTAGAGGAAACCCCGTTGGTCTTTCCGAAGTTCCGGGGATGTTAGCACAGTCAATTTTCAGAGCATCCTTAAGCTGGGTTTCCAATTCGATGGTGGCGAGGATAATTTTGTTAGGTGGTATAATGCATGTGGGGGCTGTGACTGCGGCGCGGCATTCAGCCAGACGTGATAAGGCGTCAGCCTTCCCATTTTTTGAGCCTGGTCGATAAGTAATTTGAAAGTCGAATCTGTCAAAAAAACTCCACCGTACCTGACGTGCTGACAGTGTTTTACTGGTTTTCAGGTATTGTAAATTACGGTGATCCGTGTATATTGTGATGGGGTGTGTTGAACCTTCAAGTAGGTGCCTCCAGTTCTCTAGGGAACATTTTATGGCAAGAAGTTCCTTTTCCCCTATGGGGTAGTTGATTTCAGCTGTGTTTAGAGTCTGGGAGTAAAACCCGACAGGATGTAGTGGGGATGAGAAGGAGCTCCGCTGGGACAGAACAGCTCCTATGGCTGCCTGTGATGCATCTACTTCCAGCACAAAGTGATAGTTTGGATTCGGAATGGTCAGAATTGGTGCTGAAGTGAATTTGTCTTTAAGTAACTCAAAAGCTGATTGGGCCTCCATGGACCAAACAAATTTCGTATTGACACTAGTTAATCTGGTTAGGGGTTTGATGGTAGCGGAGAAGTCTTTGATGAATTTCCTGTAGAAGTTCGAGAACCCTATGAAACGCTGGAGGGCTTTCCTAGAGTCCGGAATCGGCCAGTTTTGGATGCAGGTGATCTTTGACTGATCCATCTGAATTCCCTTGGGTGAGATTATATAACCAAGGAACGGAAGGGTAGTAGTCTCGAATATACACTTTTCTGGTTTGACATATAAGTGATGGACGCTAATCGCGCAAGTACCCAACGGACGTGTTTCCTGTGATCTTGTAGGTTATCGGAGTAGACCAATATGTCATCTAGATAGATGACAACACATACATCTAGTAGATCCCTAAATATGTCGTTGATAAAGTTTTGGAATGTGGCAGGGGCATTGCACAAGCCGAAAGGCATTACCATATACTCAAAGAGTCCGTACCGGGTGCGGAAAGCAGTTTTCCATTCATCCCCGGTTCTAATCCTAATCAAGTTGTATGCGCCTCTCAAGTCCAGTTTAGTGTAGATAGTTGATGTTTGAAGTCTTTCAATAAGCTCGGATATTAGCGGCAGGGGGTACCGGTTTTTGATTGTTATTTTATTTAATGCTCTGTAATCAATGATGGGTCTGAGGCTCAAGTCTTTGTTCCTTACGAAGAACATACCTGCGGCTGCAGGGGAGGTTGAAGGCCGAATGAATCCCTTCCTTAAGTTCTCTTCGAGATACTGTTTGAGGTGGTCAAGTTCTGGTTGTGCCAATGGGTAGATTCTTCCTGTGGGTATTTCACTGCCCGGCAGCAGGTCTATGGGGCAATCGTAGGGTCTATGGGGCGGTAGGGTTTCCGCCATCTTTGCACTAAATACCTCCGAAAACTCTGAGTATTGGGTAGGGACCTGGTTCACCCCTACATGCATGAGAGTTTTAATAGGGAAACAGGTCTCCCTGCAATAACGTGAGGTAAACCCACTCTCCCCTGTTCCCATAGGAGAACTGGTTGATGTAACCGGAGCCATGGCAAGCCTAAAATGATGGGGAACGAAGGGGAGTGTATGACATCAAAGGATAAAAATTCTGTGTGGTTATTTTCGCTTGTCACCAAAAGGGGTTGAGTCTGGCTATGGATAGGTCTAGAGGTTGTACCATCAATAAAACTCACGGATATCGATACATCTTTCCTTGTATGGGGAATTTTATTTCTCTCTACTAGATGCTTATCGATAAAATTCCCTGAAGCTCCCGTGTCCACCATTGCATCAACGATAGTTCGGTTTTGGTCCCACTGTAAGGTAAGAGACGTATAAATGTAACCACTTGTGTTGTTATCTTTTCTGCCTAAGTTACAGAACGTCATCATTTTACCTTCATGTTTCTTTCTTATGGCAGGACATCCATCGACCGAATGATCAGCCGACGCACAGTATAAGCAGAGGTTGAGGTTCCGTCTCCGGGTCTTCTCTCTCAGTCAGAGGACCACGAATTGCCCCAATCTCCATCATCTCTGCTACAGGATCCGGGCTGGTCTGTCTCGGGTGGGTGTAAACCCTGAGACTCTCTCGGCCCTACGCTCCTTAAGCGCCTGTCAATGGTGGTGACCTTCTGCATCAAGGCGCCGAGTGTATGTGGCAGCTCTCCGCGGGCTAACTCATCCTTCAGGGCCTCAGATAGACCGAGACGGAACTGATTTCTAAGAGTGAGATCATTCCATTCAGTCTCACGGGCCCAACGAGTGTATTCCGCAATAAAGTCCTCAACGGGTCGTCTCCCTTGCTTTAGGGTGCGAATGGCGGTCTCCGCAGTCAGCTGCTTGTTGTGGTCCTCGTAAAGGAGGGCCATTGTTTCAAGAAATTGCGGAAAGGAATTCAAGACCGGGTCTTCCTTTTCTAAATAGGTGTTAGCCCATGCTCTGGCCTCCCCTGAGGTACGAGATCATGGTGAGTACTTTGGTTCTATCGGTAGGATAGGTCCGGGGCGTAACTGAAACATCAGCTTGCACGCATTCAGGAATTCGCGGAACTGCTTCCGGTCTCCTGAGAAAAGTTCAGGTGGACTGACCTTGGGTTCCGGTCCATCGTGGTGGTGTCCTGTGCGCGACGAGACGAGATCTCGCAACGCCTGATTTTCCAATTGGAGATTCTGTACGGTCACGTTAAGGGTTTCCACCCTCTCAGTGAGGGCGACCATGTGCCGCGCGAGCTCCGCTGGATCCATGAGGGTTCCACTAATATGTAACGCACCAAATTGATCAGTTAGGATCTCAACTGCGGAGTCCTTTGACATCCACTCCTATCACACTACTTGAGTGTTGATGGAGTCTTTGCGGCTGCTCAGTGTGTACCCCAGGCGGCTCTCTCAGTCTTAAGCGGAGAGTATGGGGTAACAAAATCATGTACCGCGTACTAAAGATAGAGTGTAAAACTAATAGTGAGGAGAGTTTGTTTTAGGAATCAGAGTACAGATTAAAGTTCATGAATAACAGCTCTAGGCAATGTTCAGAAATCCCAGGCCTGCAGTACTAATAGTCACCAGCGCGAGTCCCTTCCTTTCAGTGAGCAATGTCAGTGAACAAAATGACAGGCTGATACTTGCTGTTAGAAGTCATGCAGGGATCCTGCGGTGGTGGAGCTGGATAAGGTAGGTGAGGGTTTCTCCTGGAGGTTCAGAGTTGCAGGTAGTTAGAAGCTTGCGTCCTCGTGGTGAATGGAGCAGGCAGGGTGCGCACTCCATTAGTGGAACACCCTGTGCAGCACCTGGCTCCTATTTATTGACCAAGTGTGGATGGGCGGAGCCACCTTAGACGGCCCAGCGGCCACTGCTTCCAGCCTGGGAGGCAAACAGCGATCGTTGTCATGGTTACACAGGGCATGGATCCAGGCTGGAGCGCAAACCACTGTATCCTCACAGAGTCAGAGCAGGGACTCCTAAGCCTCGGACTCACACTGAGGGATTCCCCCACTTTACAGCGTTCTTCTGCATATAAATAGAGTCTAAATTAGATTTAAATGCACTGGGGTGTCCCCAAGCACTGACTCCATATATGGACATAGCTATAAATGGAGTCAGAGCAAGGACTCCTAAGCCGAACTAGAGTCCCGACACCCTTCCCTCTTTAGAGCAGGGAATGCCTGGTTTAATGCTCGGGTTCTCCCATTGACTTCCATTGTGTCTCGGTTCTTCGGTAGAGCACCCAAGCATCCGAAGTGTTCTACTTGAGCACCTGAGCACTTTGGTGCTCGATCAGCACAAATTATGTCACTTGTATCACTGCTTGAAAAAGGCTTTAAAGTTGAGCCTAAACATCTTCTTCACATGGATGAATAAATTCTACTTTTTACTTCATCCTGATGAAAGAGCTGCCTTCTTGCATTTTTTTAATTTTATCTATCTATCTATCTATCTATCTATCTATCTATCTATCTATCATCTATCCATCTACTAGAATATTCCCAGTGTAATCCAATGTTACATTATTAACTAATCCTTTTTCCTATTTTTGTTGTTGACATTGCTGAATCTTCTGCCTTCAAGTCTATTTTGTGTCTTCTACTGCAACAATTTTCCAGCCCAATATTGCATTCCCTGCAGCAGCATCCATTTCAAACAATCCTTTCTTCTGTTTAGTGTATTTCATTTCTTTTATCTTCCGCACACTGTCCCCAGAGACTGGAGCTTTCATGAGTTTACCTTTGTATCGTCCTCCCCTGTGTCTTCCACAACAAGTGAACTAAAGTTTACAATGCTGCATTATCCTGGGGGCTGAACAGACCCCCAAGTCTACAAGTATTTATTGTTTATGCAGCTCAGTGAGATTTCATCTCTGAAGACAAGTTTGGATTTAAGAAATGTATTATCATATGCCTATAAGAAGAAAATGAGTTCAGATTTTAAAAGTTCACTGTCTGTTTGTTTAATTAAAGGGGTTGCAAGTGTGCCTCAATCTATGGCAATGCTACTTAAAGGAATCATAAACCAAGAAATTCTCATTTCAAACACTCACTTCTGCAAATTACATTTATCATGTAGACAAAGTTAATATACTTAATAATGTATGTAGAGATGAGCGAAGCAGACGAGAGAGAAAGACTAGTACAGATCCATGTGTTTCTCAACAATATCTGTGCATTTTGTCAGAGGTACTCTTTTTCGTTATGGAAAGTCCGTGGTATACAAAGTACGCATGCACAGTATTATAGACCAAGCGAATCCCTTATTATGCCAAGTATGTGTGAATAAGAAGGAGCCATAATTATACCTTCTGCTGCATAACAAGCAGGTAAACAGTAAGGAGAACACAACAGCAAAAAGCACTATTACTTTCACAGATTGGCAGAGATGCTTTCCTGTTTTTACAGGCTTATGTAGCAGAGCTTGAAAAATAGCTAAGCTGGTCTCACATATGCAACTAGTTATTTCAGGACAAAATCTCTTAATCAAAGAAATGCAGATAATAACCATATTTTTAGTTGCAAGGCCCTAGGGGGAACCTCTGGGCTTATACTATTTCTATTATGGAGATTAGTTTATATACATGACGACTATTGTAAGCTAGACAAGGCTTCTCTGGACTTCTGGTTAAAATATATGCAAATTAGGATTAGGAAAGCTAATTTAAATATCTTTCCCAGAAACCCAGAGGGGCATTGCCTGGTCTACAATACAGTGCACACATACTCAGCGTACCAGGTGCATTTGCAGTGTCCTGAAACACACTGCCTAACCCCTTCCCGACATGTGACGTACTATTACGTCATGAAAGTCAGTGACTTCCCGCATTTTGATGTAATAGTATGTCATGGTGATCGAGCGGTGTGGGCCTGATCACTGCAGGGGTCCAGCAGTCCCTGGTAGCCGGGCCCCTGCTGTATATGCCAGCATCGCTGTTTACAGCAATGCCAGTGGATTAACCACTTCTATGCCACGGTGAGCATGGACTGCTACACAGTAGTGGTTTGCGGCGAGTGAAGGAGCTCATCGAGTCCCCGCACTCCTCTGGCAGAGACCTGATACATGACAAGACAGCCTGATGCCTTGCACAGCATTGGGACCTGCCTTCTACGGGTGCTCGGGAGATGCAGCCCCAGGCTGGGTCTCCTAGGCAACCTGTTAGTGTTTGACTCAGTGTTATACACAAACAGGCAATGCATTACAATACAGATGGGATCTGACCCCTATAAGTTGAAGTCCCAGAGTGGGACAGAAATAAAGTTTAAAAAAGCTAAAAAAGTGTCTTTAATAAAAAAAGTTTCAAGTAAAAACAGAAAAAAACGCTCCTTTCCCTAGATTTTATAATGAAAAATAGAAAGAAAAAAGGAAAAACACACATGTTATGTATCGCCGCGTCCGTAACGACCGGCTCTATAAATATATCACATGATCTATCCCGTCTACCCCATGATCTACATGATCTACACCATTAAAAAACTGTCAAAAAAGCCATTTTTGTCAACTTACATCACAAAGTGCAAAACCAAGCGATCAAAAAGGCGTATGTCCTCCAAAATGGTACCAATAAAATCATCGCCTCATTGAAAAAAATTGTACCAATAAAACCGTCACCTAATCCCACAAAAATGAGCCCCTACATAAGAAAATCGCTAAAAAATAAAAAAACTATACTCTCAGAACATGGAGACACTAAAACATCCTTGTTTTCTTTCAAATATGCTATTGTGCTAAAGTGAAAAAAATAAAAAGTAGACATATTAGGTATTGCTGCTTCCGTAACAACCTGCTCTATAAAAATATCACATGACCTAAAACCTCAGGTAAACACCGTAAAAAAGCTATTTTTGTCACCTTGCATCACAAAAATTGCAACATCAAGAGATCAAAAAGGCTTGTGCCCCCAAAATAATGCCAATCAAACCGTCACCTCGGCCGCAAAAATGAGACCCTAAGACAATCTTTTCTAAAACCTAAATAAGTAAAACTTAAATAAATAAGAAAAAGTATACATATTAGGTATTGCCACATCCGTAATGATCTGCTCTATAAAAGTATCGCATGACCTAACCCCTCAGGTGAACACTATAAAAATAAATAAATAAAAACTGCTAAAAAAATGAAATTTTCAAATTTCATCTCCATTTTCCTTTAATTCTTGTGAAAGGGTTAAAAAAAGTTTGTAAAATCAGTTTTAAGTAAGTTGAGGGGTATAGTCTCTACAATGGGGTCATTTATGGGGGCTTTCTACTATGTAGGCTTCAATGGTCCTTAAAAGTGGGTTTTGAAAATTTTCTTAAAAATTTCAATATTTGCTTCTAAACTTCTAAGCCTTCTAACGTCCTAAAAAATAAAATGACATTTACAAAATTATGCCAACATAAAGTAGACATATGGGGAATGTTAAGTAATACATATTTTATGAGGTATCACTCTCTGATTTAAAAGAAGAGAATTTGAAATTTTGAAAATTGCTAATTTTTCTAAACTTTTGGCAAATTTGGGATTTTTCATAAATAAAGATGAAATATATTGTCTCAAATTTATGACTATTATGAAGTACAATGTGTCACAAGAAAATGGCTTGAATAAGTAAATGTGTTCAAAAGGTATTATTACATAAAGTGACATGTCAGATTTGCAAAGAAATTACCTGGGAAGAAGGGCAAAAACTGGCCCGGGGTAGAAGGGGTTAATATTGTGATTGTGTTTCTTGAAAATGTGCTTGAGTTCCCATAAAGTTGCATAGGGAATATATCTCCTCCCTGCTCTCTGGAGGAGAAGATGATAAAGGAGGAGAATGTGAAGTCTGAGGAAAAATCTGCACCTCAGCAGCCATTTTGGAGAGTTATCTAACCTCCAGAGTTCGTTCCATTTACCAGCCCATAGAAGGGGAAGATTACAGCAGACCCAGGAAACCCAGAGAGGGGGTTAGAATATTGGCAAAGGAAGGTAATTGTCGTTTATCAGGCTCTAGCTTCTGCTGCATCTGGTGGAGAAATTGTAAGCTACTGGCTGCCCACCACAACCAAACACAGAAAGGCCATCTGTCAAGAGATAGTATTCCTACAGAGGATACTAAATTATATGACTATACAGTACAGCAGAGATAGTATATCCCTCCAGCCTGGAGTAACCAGAGAGGAAGATTGATTGTTATAGAGCAAAACAACTCCATATGCAACTTTTGAGAACTAACCTGAACCATTGTAGATGCTGCCTTGCTGTAGATGACTTTTGCGCACATTGATGGCCTTTGGATCAGCTTCAGTAAAGTACTGAAAATTTGTCAAGAGAACTGGTCTCATTATTGTGCAAACTTATCACCTATTTGCACCTTACGGTGCTGGTGTCATGAACACCAGGGACTCTGCATCCCCGGCACCTTAAACCCATTCCACCAAGTGCACCTCAACCACCATCTGCCGGGAGTCCCAGGACAACACAATGTGCCCCGAAGGAACTGGTGCTATACTTCCAATCACTGCACGCCTGCCCAGGGAGCTCCACAAAACTGTTAGTAAACTACTACTACACCCATCGGCCCACCATAACTCACATATTGCCCTGTAGAGAAATAAAAGTTCCTGGACACCACTGAAGTGCTTTTCGTGTGTTTATTACATTGCTAAGTACATAAAATGCGGATTGCCAGTTTCAATAGAATTGACGTTTCGGCAAAAGTTTTCCTCAGGAAACTGCAAACATAGTAAAAGTAAAGTGGCTTAGTATCATGAAGCAAAATTACATGTCACAATACTAGGTTATACATCTTAGGAAAAGGCTATAACATCCAGTAGGTAAGATCATCCGTTCCGAACCTCATAAGTATTACTTGTCTCCTACGGAGCTGGATTCTACACTTTTTTCTTCAGTTTACTGGCGGCTGTGTCCAAGCTGAGTCCGCGCTCCCGACAGGTGAAGCAGGTGAGAGCTGCCTCTTTTTTCTATTTTTGAAAATGTTATGTAATGCATTATTAACATCATGCTACTTAATTCCACGAGTATACAGTAGTTGTATGGATGGCAAACCCGGGGTTAAGCACCCTGGCTCAGTAGGAAGTTAGATATGGGCTGGCCCCAATCTAGCAAGAGTTTCAGTGATGAAGGAAGCAAAGTCCATGTGCCCATTCTCCTTAGGCCTCAAGTTCCAGAGACTAACATATCTCTGTTAGATCTACAGAAATAGAAAGGCAGAAGAGAGAGAGTAAAGGAGAACTTGGAATCTGCATGGCCACGCATAGGAAACAGTAGTCTGTACAGTAACCTAGAGCTGGTGGTCCTACAATTGTTTTTTTTTTTATGTAATGCTATGTAACATTCATGCTAAGTAACCTTTCATGTAATACACCTTGCTAACCAGCAGATGGGGTATGGTTGGCAGTATTTGGCAACAGGAATGGGACTTATCATCCCATTTCTTTGCTCTTGGTAAGAGTGGGCTGGTCCGACTTCCTGCCAAGCGAGGGGCATAGCTAGTTAGAGCAGTTTGGAGAATGTAGCATAGTAAGTGAGGAGTGAGGGAGCATGTGATTCATTTCCCTCTCTTCCAGGCCATGCGGACCACAGAAGCAGCTTATCTAAAAATACATTAATGCCCCAGAGAGACTGCAGGTTCATAGTCTTCAGATCATTTGTAAACTAAGGAGTATTTTTGTCAGTAGAGTGATCAAGCAATGAAGCTATCAAGACTCCACAGCCAGGTGGTGGGTAACACGTTAAGACACCATGCCTGCAGTTCCGGACAGGCATAGCTAGAAGCCTGCATCATACAGTGGACAGCTACAGCCACAGTTGCCAAACTAAATTGGTCGGGAAGTGAATCGAGAAAGTAACTAATCTGAGTGCCATCTTCTGCCACATTGCCAGCCACCATACCTCATTATCTGGGAGGAGAAATTTCAGTTTGTATGAACTGCTGCTGAATGTGCTGCTATTAGTTTTTGCACTCGGTAAAGAAAAGAGGTTCTTTTTCTACAATCTCTGCCTGGTTACTTTACACCACCTTTTTCACTGCACTGAACTCCAAAGAGCAACGGCCTGTGACACTACACTTTATCAGGGCCACTACCACTCTCATCACCCTTCACATTTGGACATGTACTGGCCATATATGCCATCAAGACCCTATATCCCGCAGTGGACACTACAACCAACATTGCCAGAGTACTATTGCCTGTAATACATTCTAATGAATGAGACTTAGTAAGCTAGAGAGGAGAGTGGTCCACAACAGCCCTCCTTGCTGTAATCCATACACTACTATCTGGGAGAGAATTGTTCTGTGTACAATTGGAACTGTGTTTTTGCTATTGTTAGATGTACTATGACTCCTATTTTGCACTATAGTAAAGATTGACATTTATTCTTCTAACTCTGGCCTGGTTTTCTGACTCCCACACTATACATTGGTCACTGCACTCTATACATCCTGCCTTGCAGCCATCCAAACACCAAGGGCACCCCAGCTACCAACAAGTAAGAGCCCTAGAATCAGGTTTTGCTCTAGAGAAGACAGGATGTCCCCTTCTTATGCTGCACTGACCCTAGGGATCAATGGTAAGAGGATAGCCACTGTGATAGACTGTATGATAACCGGAGCTACTACCCCTCCCTTCCTCTGCTCTGTTTCCTCACAGGTTACTGCATATGTTGCTATTTAATGAGGAGCATTATGTACTGTATATGGCACTATAATTGAGGCTCACTTTTGGTTGCATTACAGTACAGCATTTCAGGACTTTTATTTTGTGTTCAGATGTGGGGTGTGCTGGGAAACCACAGAGCCAAATATGTCTGTTTCAAACTCTGCAGAGGTGAATCATAGCCAAAAGAAATCATTATGGTGGTCTGGCCAAGATAGAGAAGACAAAGAAAGCACAGGACAGCAATGAGAGAAGATATCACTTGGGAGTAGTTGTTTTTGCCCTTGATTGTACCCAAACAGTATTTGTCCTTTTCTCCATTCAGCACTGTGGTGATACCGTAAAACCTCCTGTGTGGTATCTCACCACTATATGATGATGACTGTATTCATACTTAACTTGAGAATTATTAAACTGTCTATCCTAGTTTTCCAGCAGCAAAAAAACATTAGCAAAGAAATGATTGCAAAAAATGAGCAATGCAAAGCAGGGTCTAAGCAGTCTGGCACATTCCGCAACTGTGTGGTAATGCTTTTAGTCATAGTGTAGTGCTACTATCCAAGGATGTTATATACAGTAAGTGTTATTTGGTAACAGTGTGGTGGTATTATTCTATCACAGTATGGTGGTATTATTTAGTTACTGCATTATTATTAATTGGGGGTTAGGGCCAATATATGCATACAGATTCCAGATTTTTCTACAACATATTGTGCCCTGTATTCCTTAATAGAGCACGCAACACTTGAGGAACAAAGGCCACACAACTGACCACCAGGACCCTGTTTGGCTGTTAATTATTTTTATGGTTTCACAACTGTTGATCAGTGATAAACTATAGCTTCACTGTTATGACTGCTGAGAAACTTTCTATCTATCTATCTATCTATCTATCTATCTATCTATCTATCATGAACCTCCTGCCAGATGTTCCAAATTGCTGGTGGCCATTTTAGGAAAAGGCTTGCTTAGCTCCTCATTTCCTATAGGAGCAGGAATCGGGGACATTAACTGAGTAGACGACAACCTTACTGGCTGATTTGCATTTAAGAATATCCGTTATTGTTTAGTCACCTATTATACAAAGTAGCCCAAAAAAATGTAGAATAAAGCATAAAATCTGCAAGAGTATGCAATTCTATTAATCATTTCCAGTCACCTAATGCATATATCACCTCAAAGCTAACCTCAATGGAGCCACACAAAGCATCACTAACTAGATTCACTGTAGACACTGTACATGCCTGACTGTCGGGCACATTGCTGTGCTGTATATGGACATCCTCCAGGCAGCAAAAAAAACCTCCAATTTAAACCTTTTATGTCTTTGTATGAGGTATTGTTGAGTCGGTGCTGTTACTAATGTGTCTTTGTGAGGCTCAGATGATGTTATTTACGCTAGGTTTATACTAGCATTAAGAAATTCAGTAGCCTAATCCAGAAGCCTGTACTGGCCTAAATGCATGAAGTGGTATGATATCTATCTGGCCAAAACCTGGAGGAAAGCAGTCAGATCACTGCTGGATGCCATTTTAATCAATGGAGATACAGTGGTTCCCTACTTTATCTGGCTACGCTAGGGTGAACTCAGGATCCCATTATAGTCAATGAGGATCCAGAAGTTCCTGGAATGATCCAGCTGTGCTGGATACGGTGAACTCCAGCAGGCTGTTCCACTGCCAAAATAGCCTGCCAGATTTCGAACACTGATGTGACTGTACCCTTACTGTTTTTTTTCATATTGGGAAACTTGAAGAAGGAGAGCAGTGATAGGATGATAATAAAAGATGACTAGATGCATCAGCTTGGATTAAGTCTTTTCTGGCGCCAGGAGAGTGAATATGACCATATCAGACACGACACATATGATGATCAAAATCACTCTGTTTATTGATAATAAGGTTCAAGCTTATATAGGACATTATACTCCCTTTCATTATTCAATCATCTTTTTCCAAACAATATAGCCTCCAATCATAATGAGACACATACCGTCATACAACATACTTTCCCCAGTTACATCCTGGCCTTCATGCTCCACATACTAGCTGACACGGACAAGATAAGGAATTCCGGTTAGATACTCGGCTGCCCAAAACATTTGGTTATGACAGAATGTTCATACACAAAGTTCAAGACAGCATATTCCTTCAATCCCCTCTTAGAACCTTATATTCATATTATATGGTTCTCCTTGCCCCTCTTTTGCCTATAAGTTCATAAGTATTCCATATAAGCCTCTGGGGTATATTCTTCAGGTCTTGGTGGGGTATTGTTCATCTCACCTGTGAGCACTGGAGTGTAATAAGACGTCGAGGGCACCCTCTTTTCAGTGAAACTTTGACATGTGGAAAGAAGCGAGGGTACGCATTGTACACCGCAACATAAGCATATCATTATAGCAATGATAGCAAATACCACTCCTAATACATATCGGATTTGACCAAAGTCAGGTATCCAGCTAAAAAGCCAATCCCACCATCCTTGATTAGCGTCTTGTTTTATGTGTTTTATCATTTTTCTAATTGGCCCATCTTATCCTTTATCCCTTGGGAATGATCTGACAAATTAAAACAGCACATACCTGAAAAAGCAGAGCACCCTATACCATGTTGTAATAGCAGATAATCAATGGCTGCCCTATTCTGCAGAATTGCCTTCTTATATGACTGTATATCTAGCAATGTGTCCTGTAAGATTGCCCTAGTGACATTTATTTGTTTTACCATAAAGCAAGCAAGCCTTGAGATTGTCTTGTGGTTCTATGCAGCTAACCCTGGTACTCCTACCATTGATATTGCCAGGCTTAAGTACTCTGTTTCTGAGAGAAGGTTCACATTATAATGACAATCTTCCGGTAACTGCACAGAAGATTCTGGTGTATAACGTGTTTGTGTTGCAGGAAGTAATGGTATCATTGCTAATGTTAACCTAGCTATCGTGCAGGGTCCATCTGTAATGTTTGCTGGTATGTACGTGTAACTAAAGTTTCCACATGCTAACACCCATCCTGTTGGAAGGGGACATGTTTGTCTAAGGATGGCACTATCTTTGTGATATTACATTGCATATTTCTTCCTGATATCATCTTTTTGCAACTACTTACGCCCAGTTGGCAAATATCTGGTTTGGTCTTATTTTGTTGCTTTGCTTCTATGCAAGGAGATAGTAATTTTTCATCACAGGTGAAATTCTAGCATACTTGTGCAGCTGTGACTAGACCTGTAATTATTCTGATCATATTACCTTGTAGATATCTATGTGTAGAGCAATTATAGCAGACATAATAAGGATTCACATGTCCATATCTAACATCATGTTCTTCTAAATCAGTGTCATTCCACTGGGAACGCATGAAGCCCTGTCCATATAGACACTGGAGTGGGCACTGCTACCAGGCAGGTTTCTAGAATATTGGATGCAGACAAGGTGGTTTGAAGACAGAAATCAGTTAGGTTCAGGGTCTTCTCTCTACCAGTTTTATTTGCGTAGCGTGGATCCACGTGGGCGATTGCTCTGTCAGCACTGCTGTCCTGGTTACTGCCACGACGGTGGTGGGGGCACTGTAGGCAAATTCACCCGTTCTTTTCCCCTTTTCAGTATCTTCACCAGCACAATATCACCGGACCTGAAAGGGTGCGTGGGTTCCTGTGGAAGAGAGGAGATTTACAAGCAACTTTTTCCTCAGTTTTGCTAAGGATTCGGATAAGATTAGTAACGTATTCCTCCATAATCTGGTCAATGTCTCCTTTCTGTGAAGGCTCAATTACCAAGGGGCAACCCCACCTAGGGATAATTTGTTGGGTTAGTATTTTTGCTGTTGTTTTTGCATCCTCTGCCCTGGTGGGGAATACTTCTGGCCATCTTGAGGACATGTCTACTATTACCAATGCATATTCTTGTTTACCCTTTGTTTTGGTGATGTGTGTGTAGTCTACCTGCAGATGGGTAAAAGGTGTAGTAGGGTAGTCCAGGCACTAATGTGGGATTTTAAGAGGGTTGTTTGGATTGTTTCTCAAACATGTAAGACATCTCCTACATAATCAGCTACCCGTTTATTCATGTTGGTGATGTAAAAGTTTTGACCAAGGAGTAAACCTGTAGTTTGTATGCTGTTGTGTCCTACACCATGAAAATGAGCAATGAAGAGGGCAGCACTATGTTGCGGTATACAGGGTTTCCCCTCTTTGCAGATCAATCCAGTTTGTGGATTTTTCTGCAACACATGGTACACCCAGTCTTTCTCTTCTTCCTGTGATGCATATCGTTGCAGGTCAGTGATCATTTGGACCGTGTCCAAAGAGGGTGGTTTGAGGCATGCCATTTCCCATGAATCTTTGTGAGTCCTAGTGGGGTTTTCTTTCGCAACTTGTTTCGCTATCTTGTCAGCTAAACCATTGCCCTGGGACACTCTATCCTTGCCCTGTGTGTGTGTCTTGCAATGTACTATGGCCAGACTAGAGGCTAGCTTAAGGGCAGCTAAAAGATCATCAATGAGGAGTGAATGAGAGATCTTCTTCCCATCTGCAGCAGTGAACCCCCGCCTTTGCCATATTACTCCATGATCCCACACTACCCCATGTGCATATCTACTGTCTGTGTAGATTGTGACTGATTTGTCTGTATGTAGGGTACATGCTCTGGTGAGTGCAGTTAGTTCGGCAGCCTGGGCTGATTGGACATGTATTGGTCTTGCTTCTAACACTATGTCGGGTAACATGACTATGGCATAGGCTGCGCAGAAGACAGTATCGAGTGGGCGTGAGCATGAGCCATCAACAAATACTTCAGGTGCCCCTGTCACAGGAGTCGCTGACAAATCCATTCTGGGGGAAGTCTCATACTCTAACCCTTTGAAGCAGTCATGAGCGTCGGGCAGGGCGTCTTCTTCTCCTTTTAGCCCTATGAGTGCATTCAATATCGGTGCTGGCCCTGCTGAATGTGGGGCATATTTGATTTGTAAGGAAGGGTCACTTAACAAGAGTATCTCATATCCTGACAGTCGCTGGGCTGACATGTGTTGGGTGTGTATGCCATGTAGTAACCCCACTACATCATGAGTTGTGTGTAGGATGGTGGGGTACCCCAGTGTGAGGGAGGTTGCGAGCTCCACCATCATAGCACAAGCCGCAAGAGTACGCAGACATGCCAGCATGCCTTGTACGGATACCGGCATTATCTTTGAGAAAAAAACACAAGGACGCAACTTGCCTCCATTTTCTTGTGTTAGCACCCCCGCCATGGTTTTACAATTTTGGCGCACAAACATGTGGAACGGCAGCTTATAGTCAGGGAGGCCCAATCCTGGGCTACACATCAGAGAACATTTTAACATATCAAAAGCATTCAACATTTCCTCAGACCATCTTATGAGCTCTGGATTGTCTTCCAGAGTGGCTTGCCTCAGGATATTATCATAGTAGGAACAGTCAGGGATCCATTGTCTGCAATAATTTATCATACCAAGGAAGGACAATATTTCCTTCTTGGTGTGTGGGGTGACCAGTCCCGCTACAGACTGGACTCGCTCCGGACTGATCCGCCTTTCGCCTTCTGTGAGGACAAAGCCCAAGTACTCAACTTGCTTTTTACACCATTGCATTTTCTTGCGTGACACCTTGTGTCCACATTCTGATAACCATTTTAACAAAGATACACCATCAGTAACATTGGCCTCCTCTGACATACTGCACAGTAACAAATCGTCCACATATTGTATCAGCACCGAACCTAGGGGGGGGGGGGTGCCATGGTTTTAAAGTGGCTTGGAGGACAATGCTGTACACAACTGGTGAATCAGCATATCCCTGTGGCATCCGGCCCCAGGTTAGCTGCCGTCCCTCAAAGAAAAAAAACAAAAAGTAGTCTGGTACTCTTATTAACTGGGATTGAGAAGAAGGCATTCTTCAAATCAATAACACTAAACCAGGCGGCTTCTGCGGGGATGGAGGATAAGAGGGCGGTGATGTCTGGAACTACGGGTGCAATGGGTACAATGAGATTGTTGATTGCCCTCAAATCTTGTAGAGGGGTCCGACTCTCTCAAAGGTCCCTTGTAAAAATCTTTGTTTAACACACTAGAGGTGGCACCGCTGTCTACCATAAACCCTGTTTTTCTTCCTGCTACTTTAAGTAAGATGATAGGCGTGTCTTTCCAGTGTGATGTGACCTGTGTGAAAGTTGGGGTGACTCCCTCTGGGCCCCGTCAGTAGGCTTGCTGATTGTTCCAGTCAAAAGGGAATCTGGGCTGGTTCTGTGTTGGCTGTTGGTTATGTGCCACCAGCACTGACGTGTTTCTACGTGGTGCCGTGCACTGCCTTGCCCAGTGTCCTTCTTGCCCACAATTATAACAGCTGGTGTTTGAATATGGGTTTACGATCTGTTCTCTGTCTTCTTGCCGGTAGTTACCACCTCTCCCCTGCGTCTGCCTCTAACCCTCCCTCTTGTGCCTGCATACAAGTGTGTAGCTGAGGCTGGGAGTTTCCTCACATCAAAACATCCCGCTGCTTGCTTTTCATAAAGATGTTTCTCAAAGTCCTTCGTGTTATCGGATGTCCATGATGAAACATTTTGTTTCACAGTGAGGATCAGTTTATCAGACAGGTTGTTAATAAATGTGGAAATGATTAAGCTGTCATTCTGGTGCACAGGTAACCCGGCCTTCAGCTTCCAGCAATCCATGAATCGTTTCCAGAATTCAGTGACAGTCTCGGCAGATTTTTGTTTACATGCCACTGCTACAGGGAGTGAGGACTTCTTTTGAACACTTCACTCATGTGTTCCTGTACCTGTGTCCATATCTCTTTTATGCCATCGGGTGTGTTACAGGTGTAATTATCTGCCTCTGAGTTTGGTTGGATTTCTGAGATGGTTTTCACCTTTTTCCAATCCCATTCTGTGTGTGTACCTATAATTCTATCAGCAGCCTCCATTGTCTCAGTCCACCCTGCTAAGTTGCCTACCCATGGGTTTACTAAATAGTAGTTGGTAGGACTAACTCTTGACACATAAATTTTACATGTTTCACCTGGTTCAGGTTTGGGGTAATCAGTCTGGGACCCCTGCCCTCCCATTGTTGTATTCAGAGAATATTTGGAACAATATCTGCCCAGGGCTGGCTGTGCTGGATATAAGGAATATTCCACTGAATCCATAACGACTAGCACTGTTTTGAATCGCCACTTGCGTTCGGTATTTCTGGGTTATAACGGATTTTCCTTGCCAGAGTACCGGGCGTCTAACGATTCTCACAACGCATACAAGTTTACTCAACACAATTTCACAGAGTATTAATTACAATGAAGAGCGACTGTGCACTTAGCACCCAGTCTGCAGTTCAAACAAACAGATAATCTAATACTTCTACAAGATCTTATAACATCTATGCATATTTGACATGTAGGAGTTAATCCAAGCTTTGACTTCCCTGTTCCCTGAACAGCGGTATTTTGGAGTGCATTCCCCTCTTTGTATCTATGCACAACTCCCTGAGTTGTGTTCCGTGTGTCCCTGACACAGCTTCTGTAGCTCTCTAGTCTAAAATAGGGTTCATCCATACTTACTATTGCAGATCGAGACGTGGCCGGTGCCCTCGGATCGGGCAGGGGACAAAAAATCGATGTCACTTCTCACCAGACCCGAGGACGACCTCTCGATCCCGGATTCGTGCCCCCAAATTGATAGGATGATAATAAAAGATGACTAGATGAATCAGCTTGGATTAAGTCTTTTCTGGCGCCAGGAGAGTGAATATGACCATATCAGACACGGCACATATGATGATCAAAATCACTCTGTTTATTGATAATAAGGTTCAAGCTTATATAGGACATTATACTCCCTTTCATTATTCAATCATCTTTTTCCAAACAATATAGCCTCCAATCATAATGAGACACTGTCGAGGATATATAGCGCAAAAATGCTTTATATACAAAAAAAAAAAAAAAAGAAAGGATCAAAGGAAAAAATATCAAAGTTATTGATCCTATTGAGGAGAGGGCGACATAATAACCTCTCAGCTCGTTGACGAGAACCTTAATTATTTTGTGCAACTAGAAAGAAAGTTTATTATACATAAGTGCTAAATACAAAATCGATGATACAACCTGTACAATGATAGATAATGAAATATAATACCACTACCTCCAGTCAATTCTGAATATCGCCAATCAATGCAATGATATGCAACAATCCAAATTAAAGAAAAGTACCCCTTTCAATCACCTTTTAACCATTTGAGGTATATGGCGGTACTATAAATTTACCAGCACAGTATCAGGCTAGGGAATAACAAAGTTCCCAAGGACTAAGTACCAATGTCTGATGCTCAATTAGCAATATGCATCTTTGCTAAGGGAATGATCAGACTTGATAAGGAGCCTTATCAATTACAGATCCACAAATGGGGACCTTTGACTATATACCGGGCTGAGTAACTTATCAATACCGCAAGCAATAAGCAAGATATACGTTACCAAGGGTCAAAAGGTGAGTCGGGCTCCAGAGGGACGGTCAGCTCTCCAGAGGGTTCCCCGTGATCCAGGATAAAATCCACGTGTCTGTTTAATCTTTTGTTTGTAGTCTTTTTTTTTTTCTTTCTCCTGGAATATCCCTCTCTCATCCCGTCTATGATTAATATTAACAGACTTATCAAAAGCATACACCCCTTTAGATAACGGTCTTCCAACCAAACCAGAGGGTGTGCACATATGGTAATGGTATTGTAAGATCATACATTACCCAAAATATTTTGTGGTGAACGTGTTATGTTACCTGCCGATACCTAGGCGGCAATGTTGTATAAGCTATAAATGTGAAGCTTTTAGGAGTTAAATTTATATAATGTGACTTTATGTTCAGTGGTAGACATCCACCACCTAGGACATACATCAAAAAGGGAGGCATACCCCCTGACACTTGAAGCAATTAAAACTTAAATTCCCAGAAACTAGTATGACTGTTCTCATGTCATAAAGTTAAAATGTAGACAACAAATGTGTGGGTTTTGGATTTCACAGGTGCCTTATCTTATGAAAATAACACAACTTTTCTGAGCAGAAATCCAACTGAGCATGCTTTCCCACATACCTTATGAATACACGCTTCTGGTGATACACACAGGATGAATATACGTTAGTATATGATTATAACATGTAACTAAATGAAACCAATATGTGAAACATAAAACAATACATATGTGATCTATCGATTAACTTGTGTCAAAACTAAATATGATCTACTATATGAACAAACATACATTATATATTTGTCTCATTAATACATCTCATTATGAAAAAATGCCAGACGAGAGCCAGGAAGAACCTCATCTCCACTTATAGCCTTGTGATGAGGTAAAATTACTCCCTTAGATAGGCCCACATCTGCCAGGAAGAACCTTTCCTTGAACCCATTTCTCTCTTTTACAATGAAGGTTCATACAGGAGGGTGAATATAAGTACAACATGGCTGCTTATAGGCCAAGAATACATGTTATAACACTAGTAAATGTATAAATGTTAATATACTTATGAAAAGGCATGACAACACATACCGTCATACAACATACTTTCCCCAGTTACATCCTGGCCTTCATGCTCCACGTACTAGCTGACACGGACAAGATAAGGAATTCCGGTTAGATACTCGGCTGCCCAAAACATTTGGTTATGACAGAATGTTCTTACACAAAGTTCAAGACAGCATATTCCTTCAAGCAGCATAAAGGGGTTCAATACCATGAGAAGCTTGATTCTACTAGAGTAAACTTAGATTTTTACAGCACTCATTCAATGACAATCATTGGTAAATGTGTTTTGATCACAGGGACCTAAAGCATAGTGATGGTAGTGTGGGTAGGGTTACTACCTGGGAAGTTAGTGGCTGCAGAATAGTTCCTGGACCCCAACACACATTAGGATCAATTTTGTAGTTTTTGCATATTTTTGTAGTATGGGAGGAAACCAGAGTACCCAGAGAAATCCACGCAAACATGGGAAGAACATACAAACTCCACGCAGATGTTGTCCCTGGTCACATTTGAGCCCGATACCCCAAGGTACCAGTGCTAACCACTGAGCCACCATCCTGCCCATGCCACACATTCTTAGGATTAATGCATGTTAAGATCACGAATTATCACTAGCATAAGACTATTGGGAGATTGGGGTTCGGTGTCCTTCAGCCCTATCATAAAGTATATTGTGCCATTTAGCTATAGAGTGTTCAAGGGTACCAGTCATATACAGGTGTGAAGAGGGTCAAAATGCCCTCTACCGCATGGAAAGACACCAGTATTTTTGGTGTAATCCATTAAGTACTGTTTATGCCACCTTTTACACTGCCCTCTCAGTAGACATCAAATGATTAGAAATAAAAAAGTAATTCAAAGCCAAATACATTGTTATTCACCTTTCAACCACCAGCTCATGCTGTCACCAGTCTTTATAACAGACTCAAATCAACACCAGCTATATCTGTTTAATTATATTGGGAAATGGAAATAGTTTTTATTTCTTCTTTATTTCCACTTAGCCTTCATGTTGCTTGAGGCAAAAATTGAATCGACACCCTCCCCCATGCCAAATTCTTGACCTAACCCCTTCCCTCTAGACAGAGGTGTAACTTGACCTGCATGCACTTTGTATAACACTGGTGTCTTCTTATGTGTCAGCCCCAGTTACAGGGAAATCAACAACAAAAATGTGATGTTAAATGTCCCTCAAAGGTCTTTTATGACCTTATGGGGAGCACAAAGTGTACAATTAAAAAAGCAAAACATACAAGCCAAAAAAAAATAGAAAATTGTGTAGGAATACTATTTTTCCCTTTTTTATTTGTTCCTGGGTATAAAAATAAGTAACACCAAAATAAAAATGGCATCAAAATAAAAATGACTGAAAAAAGCTGAACATTTTTATTTAAACAAACAAATGAAGAAAATTATCGATTTGGAAGCTGCATGTACTGAAAAAAAAATGTATATGTCTCGTCATAAAGGGAGGTAAATGGCCCAGATCTTCTACTGGTTAAGCAAATAATTGCACATTTTGAGTATTTTTCATAAATACCTCTTTCACTCAAATTCATCATTACCTTTTTAAATTCTTCATTTTTTATATTACTCACACTTCAGCCCAGCATTTCTCCCGCACTATAGACTATACCTCTCTGCTCCATCTGATTGATAGTTTGTCATAATTACCAGACATTTGGATGAGGCTCTGTATAACTAGTATCCACAAATTATTATCCTTCGGCAAAAATGTTACACAATCATTTATTTTCAGCTGTGTCTCGGATTGCAAATGAGAGTTTTTATTGTAAAGGTGAAAGACATACTTTATCTGTAAGGCTGCACTACTGCGCGCATTTATCATTCTGGTGTCACCAAGCTGTTGAAAGACATCCGCAGTCAAGAGAATTCAATAGGGTGTGGAAAAAAATCTGACAATCATGAAATACTGTGAGACGGAGGAATGTTGAGTGCAACATATGCTTTGTAAATGTTAGCGATATTGAACATACTGTATATTACTGATCATTATTATGTCACACTGACACATTGTATCTGTTTCTTCCGCTGCATTTATTTACAAACAGTTGGAAAAAACAATATGTTAAGAATTTTTGTTCTATTTTTTAAAAATGGTTTGGATTTTTATTTCACAGCTTTAAGTGCACCTTGGGATATGTATATGCAGGTTTTACAGAATATCTCAGATCTATCATCTACCTTGCCAGTAGTCACCATGGCTTGGTGTTTGGCTAAGATACTACATGGGTTTTAATGCCCAGAAATTATTAAAATGTCAGTGAATTTGCTGTAAATATGTAACTTAGTTAATGATGCTTTTGCAGAATATAAGTGAAAGTGAGTTGTGAAAAATGACTTTTTATTACTACTGGTTTCAATTATTCTTTTGCTATCGTATGTAGTTATGAGTTCAGGTTAGGGGCACTGTGGTTGGCACAAACATAGGAGGTGTCACTAGTTTAAAAGTAGTGTCGCTGGCACTCTTACAAAGGCATCTGCGTGGAGTGTGGTGGCTGGAACAGTTTTTGGGGATCAGCAGTCATGATTTAGTGGTATCAGGTTGGAGGGAGTTTCAGGTTTTGGCTTAAAAATTAAGGGTCGGTGCATATGTCTGAAATTGTTCAAAGGGTCCACTTGATGTACAATATTGAACCCCAAAACTCCAGCAGAATAGAAACCCATTTGGTGGGTCTTTGGAGCCAATTAATTGACAGTATATTATATTTTTTAACCCAATAAGAGTGTTAATATGTTTGCAGGATCTGTCCATGGAGGTCAAAACCTGCATAGAGGTAATGCTGTGAGCCCCTTCTGTGCTTCCATCCATTTCCCCTCTCAGTCCCCCTCCTTTATGTGGCAGTTTTTTTTTATGGCAGTGGCTCAGTTCCAGAGCCAATGCCATCAGCAGAGAGTGTCAGCTGTAACTTACAGCTGACACTTTGCTGCAATGATTGCGATCAGTGCCAGCACCGATCTCCCCCATTTAACCCGTTAAATGCCACGGTCAGTAGCCACCTGCGGCATCTATGGGATTAAGAGAGGGAGGGATATCCCTCTCTCTTCCATCGTGCCGCTGCACTGCGATGGCAGCGGGCCGATGGTTACCATGGCAACCAGATGCCCTACAAAGGTGCCCGGGCTTGCCATGTATCTAAGCCTGACAGACCCTGGGGTCTGATCAGGCTTAGTGTCAGTGTGAAACTGACAATAAAGTGGATTGCAATAGACCCACAGTTTAAAAGTATTTTGAATATACCACATGTAGGACCCCATACAAAATTAAAAACACTGACAGAATTGCAATTTTTGCACACTTCACCTCCAAAAAAATGACATTAAAAATGATCAAAAAGTCATATGTACCCCCCAAAGGGTAACAATAAAAACGTTAGCTCATCCCGCAAAAAATGAGCCATCACACAGCCCTGTCAAAAAAATAAATAAAATAAAGTTATGACCCTTAAAAACAATTTTCACAAATTCCATGTTAGAGAATACAGATGCTGCTTCTTTACTTTTGAACTCATACAGCAGTTTATAACCGTGTATGAGGTTTTGCCATATTCAGGAGAAAATAGGTAACAAATTGTGGGGTGCATTTTCTCCTGTTACCCCTTGTGAAAATGAAAAATGTGAGACTAAAGCAAGATTTTCTTGTAAAAATGTAATGTTTCATTTTTACAGCCAAGTATTTCTGAAATCTATGAAACGCTTGTTGGGCCAAAGCGCTCACTCTGTCCTTCAATAAATTCTTTGAGGGGTGTAGTTTCCAAAATAGGGTTATTTTCTGTAGGTTTCTTTTTTAGGGTGTCTCATGGTTCCTTCAGATGTGACATAGCTCCCTAAAACTATTCCAGCAAAATCTGCCCTCCAAAAACCATATGGCGCACCCTGCCTTCAGAGCACCGCCGTGTACCAATGTAGAGGTTTACGATCACATATGGGGGGGTTTATGTAAACTGCAGAATCGGGGTAATACATACAATTTTAAATCTTTAATTTCACCTTCATTTTGATTTATTTTCTATGGAACACCTAAAGGGTTAACAAGATTTGTAAAATCTGTTTTGAATAACTTGAGGGTGTAGTTTCTAATATCGCATCATTTATGGGTGGTTCATATTATGTAAGGCCCTCAAAGTGACTACAGAACTGAATTGGTCCTTAAAAAGTTGGTTTTGAAAATCTTTATTGAAAAATTACTTCTAAAATTCTAAGCATTCTAACATCCTAAAAAAATGTAATTTACAAATTGATGCTGACATAAAGTAGACACATGGTGAATGTTATTTAAAAATTGGTAGTTCCAGCACCAAAGGTATTCTTTGCATAAAGTGTTCCTTTTATTTGAAATCCATAACATGAAAGTACAGATATGTTCACATGGCAGGCCGCAGTTTACGGGTTTCGGACAAACTTGTCCTTAGTCGTAACATGTTCAACTAGTGAAGTGGAGAGGTTTATGGGCATCTGCACACCCGCCCCTAATGAGGGAAAGGGTGCAGGTTTCCAGAAACCACCTACTCCACAAGGTGACCACTCATTGCTGAATAGACAGATCACAAAGACATAAAAAAACACTGTGTGAGCTGGGTCGGGTTATTCCTGCGCTTGATTTAACCATAAATGGGAAGCAAGCAAGAATGTTATTTAATAACTATTTTATGAGGTGTTACTATCCGTCTTAAACGCAGAAAAATTCAGAAAATTGCAACCTTTTCAAAATTTTCTGTAAATTTTGGATTTTTATAAAATAAATGTAAAACATATTGACTCAAATTTACCGTTAACATGAAGTAAAATGTGTCACGAAAAACAATCTCTGAATCGCTTGGATAAGTAAAAGCATTCTAAAGTTATTACCGCATAAAGTGACACATGTCAGATTTGCAAAATTATGCTTGGTCACGAAGGCAAAAAATGGCTTGGTCCTGAAGGGGTTAAGGGTATGTCCCCCATGGTCAGATTTCTGCATGCAGTTTTGGAAGTTTAAAACTAAGGGTGAATTCAAAAAAAGAGGAGAAGTCATAACTGTTCTTTATACTTTCTCTCTGTTTATGATCCACTCCTGATTTGGGCTTCCAAAACTGCATGCAAACCTGACCCCGTAGCTTTACGCAAAGAAATAATTCACAGGGCAGTTTCTAGGAAAGTTGGGCAGCAGGGTGGAGAACAAAAAGACCCCTAAAGCATCATAATACACAATTTAGATTCTGCATAACACCCCCACTGTTGTAAAACATCACAATACACACCTCAGCTGCCATAGAACATTATGGTCAAACCTGGGCTGCTGCAGAACTTCATAATTCATACTTCTCCTGCTGTACAACTTCATAATACACTCCTCAGCTGCTGCGGTTAATCATAACACACACTTCAGTTGATGCCGAACCTCATGATACACACCTCTGCTGCTGCAGAACCTCAAAAACACAGACCCGCTGCAGGTCTTTTTAGACTAAGGCGTTTTACCAATGTATTGCATAGAAAGGAATAAGATGTGAAATTCCTTGTCATGCTGATGATTTAAAATCTGCACTGCATGTCAATTCCCATGGAGATATTTTGGATTTGGTAAATTATTATCTGCTTTGCTACTATTGCAGTGAAAAAGATGGCATCCTTTCTTCCCTCGTGGCACACCCAGATTCTGGGGCTCCTGCCTGATGGTAGTTGGGCTCCCACTGATGTTAGGTGTTTGGATGGGTGCAAGGCAGGGCATGTAGAGTGAAGTGGCCAACTTACGGTGTAGAAGTCCGGAACCAGGCCACAGTTAGATAAATAAATGTCTCTCTTTACTTTAGTGCAAAGTAGGTGTAGCCGCACATCCAACTGTAATGTTCATAGTTTCATGCAGTGCATGGATTTATGCAAGGATGGACATTATGGCCCTCTTTCCTCTCTGTCTTGCTAAAGTCTCTCAGTAGAATTCATGGCAGGTAATAGTACCCTGGCAATAATGGCTTTAATATCCACTGGGGAATACAGGGACTTGATGGCACGTCTGGCCAGATGTGTCAAAGTGTAAGGGTGACTTAATAGTATCCCTGCACTGCAGTAAGGTCTTAATGGCTATAGTCACAGATTACGTAACTGACTCCTATGGTTGGCCATGCAGATTCCAAGTTCTCCATTTCTCTCTCTTATTGTAGATCTTGCAGAGATCAGTTAGTCGCTGGAAATTTAGGCCTAAGAAAAAGGAGCACAAGGCACAGCTTTCTTCCTCTCAGAAACTCCCTTTTCAAGGTTAAGGGTTAGGCCAATCCACATCTAACCTCCCATGAGGGCTGAGCCGGATTATTAACACTGGGTTTGCCGTACTGGTTGACATAATGTATATAAGAATATATAATATAACTATATATATATATATATATATATATATATATATATATATATATAGTTATTTTACAAATCATTTGCATATACCCCCTGTTTCAGGGTTCTGTAAATACACACATCATTTCGCCCATGTGTTGACCTAGCCTAATGACCCACATAGAGGGAGTCAGGAGAGTTAGCTGTCGGCTATACAATTATTCAATTGACAGCTATTGAAGGTGTATGAGCACCTTAACTCTTCAAAAAGAACTTCTGCAGCCACTATTATATGAACAATGTCTTAGTCATGAAAGGTCCCTAATTTTCCTTGGTTTGCCAATTTTAACGAGTTCCATCTCCATTGCCAAATTAATTCTGACTCACAAAAATAACACATAGCCTGGTACTGAGAATATTAATTGTTCCCTGCACATTATTTCCTGGATCCACTTCTAACGCACTTGTTTTCTGTGTGCTTAATAAGGTTATCATCAAAATTTATAATGCATACATTGCCCTGATGTGCAAATGAGTAATTTAGACTACATAAAGGTTAGCAGCTACAGAGTAATTAAGTTATTAACATGATTTAAGTAAAAGAGTAACCTTGGGAAACTGCTTGCTGTGTTCAACAGGCTCAAAAATTAATGATAAAAAGCAGTTTACAGATAGTCTTAACCCCGTGTGCTCTCATTGCTTAGGATTGTCATTAATGGGCATCTGTCAGCAGATTTGTACATATGAAACTGGCTGACATGTTGAATGTGCTCTTGGCAGCTGAAGGCAACTGTGTTGGTCCCATGTTCATATGTGCCTGCGCTACTGAGAAAAATTAGGTTTTTAATATATGCAAATGAACCTCTAGGATCAATGGAGGCATTGCCATTATACCTAGAGGCTCTGCTCTCTCTGCAACTGCCACTCATTCTCTATTTGATTGACAGGACCAAGCATTATGATGTTTTTACTGACTGGCCCTGTGCAGAGGGCACAGCGGTTCCAAAGCGAGCTGAGACTCTAGAAGTAAGGCCTCTTTCACACTTGCGTTGTTAGGATCCGGCGAGTACTTCCGTCGCCGGAAGTGCCCGCCGGATCCGTAACAACGCAAGTGAACTGAAGGCATTTGAAGACTGATCAGTCTTCAAAATGCTTTCAGTGTTACTATGGCAGCCAGGACGCTATTAATGTCCTGGTTGCCATAGTAGTAGTGGGGAGCGGGGGAGCAGTATACTTACCACCCGTGCGGCTCCCGGGGTGCTCCAGAATGACGTCAGAGTGCCCCATGCGCATGGATAATGTGATCCATCCGATCACGTGATCCCATTAACAAGGGAAAACAATGTGGGCGGAATTAGGGGTCCCATTTATGTGCCCAATACTCGTCCATTAACAAGGGAAAACAATGTGGGCGGAATTAGGGGTCCCATTTATGTGCCCAATACTGGTACTGTAGACATACAATCACCTATAATGTGCCAGTGCTGCAATAGCCCACAAGCACAATAATGTTTCAAAGTAGACAATATCCATATCAACTTTATAACACAAATCCGCACCACAAATGTAGGCCAACATTTGATTTTAAAATACATTTCCAGATTGGAACAGCGCCGTCAGGCGAAACACAGTGGAACAAGTGCAAATTGAGCATACTGGGCCACTAAATTGTGCCAGAATGTGGGTGACGGGGAACCATTGACTGGCCAAATACTAGAACAGGGATGGTGAAGCTGCGGCCCTCCAGCTGTAGCAAAACTCCAACTCCATGCATGCCTGGACAGGCTACAGCAAGTAAAATACAGCACAGCATATTGTGAGTTGTAGTTTGACAACAGCTTGAGGGCCGCAGGTAGAGCTGGGCTGGACTATTACATATAGTTTTACACCAGTGCACACAAGGAGTTCCTTTTTACACTCAGAACACACATGTAAATAAATACCTTTGCCTTCTTTCCCTGTTTTGGATAATCTCTTCCACTGTGGCCAGATGTTTTGTCCAATGTCCCCCCATGCCTGCTGCCTGCTTCTCCTGTTTTTGTATTTTGCATCTTGGATGTCATACAGGCAGCGTTTTGCCTCTACAAGCCTGATCAGTGTCTCACTATCATAGCCTGCTTCCTCCATCTTGGTCAGGCTAGACATTTGCCTCTCACTAGGGTGTGGCCTTTTATTGCCTTTTGCTATGTGCCAAACGCGCGTTCGTACGCTTGTTTTTCTGGTCACAAACGCGCAAAACAACATATTTGTGCATTCCTATGCAATCCTATGGGCCCATACGCGTGACAAAACGCCCCAAAGAAGCTCAAGAACTTTTTTGAGCGTAGAGCGTTTTTCAGCGCGTTGAAACACGCTGTAAAACGCTCAAGTGAGAACCGGGGCCATAGGGAAGCATTGGTTTACCTGTGTTGAGCGTTTTATAGCGCGTTTGAATGCACTGTAAAACGCGCAAGTCTGAACCCAGCATTATTGTACTCACCATCACCAACTCCTCAGGCAGAGAGTTCCATAGTCTCACTGCTCTTACCATAAAGAATCCTCTTCTATGTTTGTGTACAAACCTTCTTTCCTCCAGATGCAGAGGATGCCCCCTTGTCATAGTCACAGTCCTGGGGATAAAAAGATGATGGGAGAGATCTCTGTACTGACCCCTGATATATTTATACATAGTTATTAGATCTCCCTCAGTCGTTTTTTCTAAAGTGAATAACCCTAATTTTAATAATCTTACAGGGTATTGTAGTTCCATCATTCCAGTTATTACTTTAGTTGCCCTCCTCTGAACCCTCTCTAGCTCTGCTATGTTTGCCTTGTTCACAGGAGCCTAGAACTGTACACAGCACTCCATGTGTAGTCTGACCACTGATTTGTAAAGTGGTAAGACTACGTTCTCATCACAGGCATCTATACCCCTTCTGATGCAACCCATTATCTTATTGGCCTTGGCAGCAGCTGCCTGACACTGGTTTTTGCAGCTTAGTTTGCTGTTCACTAAAATTCCTAGGTCCTGTTCCTTGTCAGTGTTACCGAGTGTTTTACCATTTAGTATGTACGGGTGACTTGCATTATTCCTTCCCACGTGCATAACCTTACATTTGTCAGTGTTAAAGCTCATCTGCCACTTCTCTGCCCAAGCCACCAATCTATCCAGATCCATCTGTAGCAGTATAATGTCCTCTTCTGTGTCAATTACTTTACACAGTTTAGTTTCATCTGCAAAAATGTGTATTTTACCGTGCAAGCCTTCTACAAGATCATTAATAAACATATTGAAGAGGATAGGGCCCAGTACTGACCCCTGATGTAATCCACCAGTGACAGTGACCCAATCTAAGTGTGTACCATTATTAACCACCCTCCATTTTCTATTACTGAGCCAGTTACTTACCCAATTACATTCATTTTCTCATAGTCCGAGCATCCTCATTTTATATACCAACCTTTTATGAGGTACAGTGTCAAATGCTTTGGAGAAGTCCAGATATACGACATCCATTGATTCGCCGCTGTCAAGTCTAGAACTTACCTCCTCATAGAAACTGATTGTGTTCTGGAAATTGCCGCATTTACGGATCCGGTTTTTCAGTCTGCGTCTGCGCCGGAATGTTTGCTTTTTTGCTCCAGCCTGCAAGCGAGACAGCAGCTCGCCATTGAAGGTGAGTATGAAGTGTTTTTTTTTTTTTTTGTGCAAGGATAAAAATATGAGCAGCTCCTATACAAACATAGGAGCTGTATGTTATAATTACTTGCTAGGAGTAGTGTTACCTAGGACTACTACTCCTAGCATCCCCTATGTACGTATAGTACCTGCATGTAGATAGTACCTGCATGTACATAGGGACTGCAGGTAGTATAAGTACATATTGGATGTTAGGAGTATTAGCCCTAGACACTACTACTACTAACATTACCTATGTACTTATACTACCTGCAGTCCCTATGCAAAAGTACATAGGGACTGCAGGTAGTATAAGTAAATAGGCGATGCTAGTAGTAGCACCTAGGACTACTATTCCTAGCATCCAATATGTACTTGTACTACCTGCAGTCCCTATGTACTTTTGCATAGGGACTGCATATAGTATAAGTACATAGCGGATGCTAGGAGTAGTAGTTGTATTACCTAGGACTACTACTCCTAGCATCCACTATGTACTTATACTACCTGCAGTCCCTATGCCAAAGTACATAGGGACTGCAGGTAGTATAAGTACATAGTGGATGCTAGAAGTAGTAGTCATACATACAAGAATATGACTACCACTCCTTTTATAAATTTTTTAGAAAAAAAAAAACCGCTGGCCCGACAGCCCGCCAGCCTGGCAAACAGCCCACCCGCTCGCCTGGCAGAAAGCCCGCCACCCTTCATTTAATTTTTATAACTGCAAAAAGGTATGATTTAAGTGGGTCTGCTGTCTTATGTAAAGTTCCAGCCAAGAAAGGTCCACAGAGGAAATTGGGGTGAAGGACCGCAAGCGGTAGGTGTTTAAAGGGAACCTGTCACTGGGATTTTGGGTATAGAGCTGGGGACATGGGCTGCTAGATGGCAGTTAGCACATCCGCAATATCCAGTCCCCATAGCTCTGTGTGCTTTTATTGTGTAAAAAAACTGATTTGATACATATGCAAATTAACCTGAGATGAGTCCTGTACGTGACTCATCTCAGGGACAGGACTCATCTCAGGTTGATTTGCATATGTATCAAATCAGTTTTTTTTACACAATAAATGCACATAGAGCTATGGGGACTGGATATTGCGGATGTGTTAGCGGCCATCTGGCAGCCCATGTCCCCAGCTCTATACCCAAAATCCTGGTGACAGGTTCCCTTTAATATATATTTTTTTCACAAAAATACATGTTATTGAATGTTCTTAAATTGTACTTTTTTTTGTATTTTACAGCCACCTCGTCCCGTTGCCTCTCAGAGAGGTCATCGAGCCTTTGCCAGAGGAAGTCGGGGAGTACACGGCAGTTGGGGTCGTGTGAGTATTTGCAATCAAAGTCTTTGAAATTGAAAAGTTTCATACATTGTGTTAATTTTTTTAGGGTTCCCGAGTCTCCACCAGAAGGGATGAGGAGGATGTCAGTCATCCCGATGGTGGAGGAGCGTCCACCGTTGTGGGACCACCGCGCAACCCGGCTCCTCTGGCACGAAATAGGTGAGGCAATTGTGCTGAATTGGGAGGACCTAGGAGTGGGAATGGGAGCAGTGCCGTAAGTACAGTATTTCATTTGTAGATAGCATACACATATGTTTTATTGCTCAGAAGTGGTTTACCGTCTAGTTGATGTGGGTCACTGCCACCGATAGTTTAACAACAAATACATTTTTATTGTTGTTGTGGCTAGGTCAATTAAATTGTAAACCATTTTGGTGTCACAAAATCACGTATTTTTTTTTGTATCATGTATTTTTATTTATTTTTGTTGCAGGGGCGACAATCATGGTTTGGTGGCGGTCCATCAGGGACTGCTACAAGAAGGATTATAACGAGGAACTCCAGCGCCCGAGTGGTTTGGGAGGAACCTCAAGGTGGGAATATCACTATCATTTCGTTTTGAGGTTTCTATGAAGAACCCTAGAGCTGCGAAGGTAAGATATTATGTTTACAGAGATTCTGAATTATGCTATCCAATCTATGTGTGTGGCCCAGGCAGACTGTCATTTGGCACTCTGTCTTGGACATCCACATAGTATTTTATGGAGTAGAGATGAGCGAAACATGCTTCAGATTGTAAATCTGAAGTTGCTTTCACAAAAAAAATTCATACTGTACATAGAAACTTCTCTGTTCACTAATAGAGTGTATGGGCTCTACCTATGTACACTATTTGTATGAATTTTTTTTGCAATGCAACTTCCTATGTAGTATCAGAAGTCGCTTTGCTCACCTCTATCCAGAGGTTCTCCATTGAAATCCAATTGCTAATTGTGTTTTTTTTTCTTTGCTTTACAGAACTTCAAGCTGTACTCGGGCGCCCTAAGTTCCCCAGGAGCCGGCCACCGCGGGTCCCTCTTGTCCCGCTCAAGCAACTGGTCACGACTTCAATGTTCCCCTACCTGTGCCCTCTGGCGACGCAACGATGGCCCGCTTAGCCCCATTATTTGAGGCCCTCATGCATCGCCAGAGGACAGAGGAGACGTCAGGCGGACTACAAGGATCTCACAAGGCTCGTTTACGAGTCCTTGATGGGATTCACAAATAGAGTTGCTTCTTTGGAGGATAATTTGTGGTGTCTTCAGGAGGGGGCGGTGTTGACGTTGCAAATGAGTCCAGTGTATCACCATTTGATATCGTTACTCCACATGATGGAACAGTTCACACCCGACCAATTGTTTGAGTCCAGAAGACGAGTGGTCTGCTTCTTGTGGCAAGTGCCCCACATCCTTTCCCCGCACCCGCCCTATCCCTGCCCCAGTCCTATCCCCATCCCACACCTATCCCACATCTTTGCCCTTCCCATCCACCCCATCCCCTTCCCAGCATCCCCATCCGCCTTCTCATACCCCATCCCTGTCCCAAACCCCAAGCTATTTTCTCACTACTTTTCTCCTTCTCCTCTTCATGATATCCTCCAACATCTTTTTCACTCTCTCTACCCTACTCCATCTCTTGCGCAATCCTCCACTTTAAATACTCCCTCTGTTGCACTTCCCTCAACATGCACTTATTTGTCCACAGTGGCAAAAGACCAACAGGACAGACGAGTCCCAACCCTTGCACTGCCCTCCACCCCCACTCTTCTAGTTCCCCAGGCCTGTTTTTAGGGAACTGTAAATATGTTCTAAATCAGTTTTTATTTAATACATATATTTTCTGAAAAATGTTATCTATTCTTAATAAATTTTATTCGTTTTTAAAAAAATTTTTATGGGTTTTTAAAGTTGTGGATCCAAAATGGGTTCTTTTTGAACCCTTAAAACTTCCTGGCACTGGCAGAGTGAAGCAAGTATTTGTCGCTCCACCAGTGTGGGGAGAGTATGTTGACAAGGAGTAGTGTATAGCACTAAAAGCCAATAATAATAGCACTAAAAGCCAAAAAGGCTTATTACCCAAACTTGACCCTGATATAAAGTGTATATAAAATTTAACTTTTATTAGTGCTGATTTAAAAGAACTTTGTGAGCCAACAAAAAAGTTAAAATTAGCTGCATCCAGTGCTTATGCTATTTGAAATCATGCACTATACAGATGGTAGCCTGCAGAGGAGGTGCACTATCCCCCCAATGCTACACAAGCCACCATGTCTGTGAAATGCTAAAGTGAAACTGTGCCAAGATGACCAGTTATTTCACTAGCAATTAGACTGCCTTAAGGATAATGCAACACCATACACTGGTTGCATATCCACTGAGGCTTTTAGCTACGCTATACTGGATGCAGACACCTATAGTATAGAGAGACATGACCGTGTTAACTCTTTGCACCCATTCACATGGTGCAGCAGGGCGCGGCGGCCATTGCTGCCTTGGTCCTGTGCTGGTGGAGTGGTGGGTCCCAGAGCCAGGGTGGCTTTGCTGCGCAGTGGGGGCGCTGTGTGACTACTGGGCCCTGCCGTCTGCTAGCGCGGTGCTGGGGCGCCGGTGGTCGCCGCACAGTGCTGCACCAAAGTTAGAGTAGGTCCCCACTTAAAGAGGCAACCATGTCGCCCTAAGTGGGCCTATGCTCTTTGATCAAACTATATACTAATGCCTTATTTATGCATAGCATAGAATATATTACAAATTGAGCCGAGATGCCATGTCATTATTATGAAGGACAGTCGTGATATAAAAAACATAGTGTTGAGGCTGTGCGACCCAGTTTCACTCTCACATGTCATATAATCGGATGCACCCATTAGCGACGGCACTGTCTGGCTCGAAGACGTCTTCTCCAGTGGGAAAGGATTAGAGCCTAATAAACAAACTGAATGTGGGCTGGCATCATCTTTACTATCTTCTGAAGCAGCATCTGAGGGGTATGTGACCTTCGGTTGTCTTTTATAACCACTGTACAATTTGCATGTGAAACTTTTGATCTTTGAAAATTTAAATACCGGATCCGTTATTCCGTCTGAAACCGGATGAGACAGATCCATTATTTCACCGGATGTGTCAAACAGATCGGGTAAAAAAGATATCCATTTGCATACGGTTTGCCGAATCTGCCTGCCGGAATCCAACAACGATAATGTTAAAGTACCCCAATACATTGAGGCCCAGGAGAGTCAAAAAGAAAATTAGATTCCTTCAAGATGGGCAAGGGTCGAATGTGGTTGTAGCTCAGAAAGGTTTGCCATCCCATTAGATCAATATCCCTCAAGAAAGAAAAAGCTTCAGTCCACACTTGAAGTCATCACACAGCAGAAATGGTCTTAGGACAGGGAAAATTTTGTAAACTGTCCAAAAGGAAAACTGCCTTTATTGTTAATAGCAGCCAATCGCAACATGTCATATTTTGTTCTTGAAAAGTGAAAGCTACACTGTGATTGGTTGCTGTGGGTGTAAGGTCATGGCTGGGCTATTGAGCATGTTGCAATGTGTCTAGATTATGACTCATGGGTGCTGCAGTTTAGAAAAATGGCATAGACAGTGCAACAACACAATCAACGTTACTGTGAACATGCGATTCAGAAGATGGCTTCTTGGGTACAGACCATCCAGCCAATTTAGGATTAGTACAATTGTCTCCCGCAGAGAGGCACATTTCCTAAAAGTTATACAGTCCAATTCACAATTCTAGCAGCACTGGTTCCAGAGAGTACAGTTAACAAATGTGCGATTCTTACATGCTTCAGAAGCAGGTGGTGGTATTGTGGCTATTTGCTACAGAGTCTCTTTAAGAAGTACAGAAGGTGTGATAGATGACTGCAGAGTCTTTTTAATTTGAGTATGATATAGCTGGATTCTACATTGCCCTGAATTTTGTAGGCCTAGGCCCAGGAGAGGCAAGTCTAGTGTAGGTCTAGTCTATTGGGAGCCACCTTGTAGATGGGCCCGATAAAGTTTTGATAAAAAATATGCACAAAAAGCTTCTAATTTTTATATAATACATATAGCAGTAATGCAATTCAGATTTATCCATGTTGTCAGTGTTTGCATGTTTGCGTATGGAGAAGTGTGCTGCTACATGCTGTTAGTTTGCTTTTGCATTGGTAGCATCTATTTTATTCCATATTGTTTGGAGATGCCAGTTTTTTGCACAGTCTTCCCAAGACCAAATATAGGACTTTTAAGATCTAGTCCTGGTTTTGGTGGCAAAATACTGATGTAAAATTCTGACCAATTCTGCAATGTGTGAATAAGGCATTGGACAGGAGGTCTCAAAAACAGTGCAAACTAAGGCAAATAAAGGGGGAAATGTATTATTAGGGTAATATTAGAAGTCAGTTTTGTTTGAGTCTTCTGCATTGGCATACTTTGAGGCAGGAGCAGCAATGTGCTATAAAGAGGTCCTGCCTGTGCTTGCACCTCTCTGCTAAAAACCTTCCGAACTTCAGGTCCCTATTTCGCAAGGAAAACTAAGGAAAATAATAAAAAAAGTATATTACAAAAATTATTGTTAGCACATTTAGAATAGGGATTAATAAAGTTTATGTGAAAGTTTAAGTACACATTAAAGTCAAATGTTGCTATATTATTTATAATATGTACTTATACTAAATTTTGTAATGATGTGATTTCATAAAAAGGAAGTTTTCTCTCCTTGAAGATTCAGTGTGTGACCTTTCCTAGTCACTGTGTGTTAGCGACTTAAATGTATAATCTGTCTATCCCTATTAGATTTAGTAGAAATTCATCAAAACAGCTGCACCGACAAAATAAAAAATGTAAACTCTGCTGTATACAGGAGAATCCTAAACTCACACAAATGCCAGGAGGACCTTGAAAGCTGCTCACAGAACTGACAGTAGAACTGTAACTTTGAGTATCATTGACATGTCCCACTGATGCCCTGGCTAGAAACTCACATGTCAGTCTGTCTGCGACAGGAAAATGTGAGGATGTGGAGTGGTTATGGTCCATTGTTTTCCGGTACCTCTTGGCGCAAAGACACAACCTCAGGAGGTTATAACTAAATCCTCTATTGTTCGTATATAGAGGTGACAACGTGTTTCGGAGTTGAAGACACTCCTATTTCAAGTCTAAAAAATAGTTAAGTTCCATAAAAAATAAAATTAAATAAGGTGCATGGGTGGATAAAAGAGTGGGAATATAAATGCCAGGCCAGGGATAGTATACAATATATAGTATGTGCACAAATGAATCAATAGAGAAGATAAAATTATATATAAATAAATATAAATTAAAAATAATAAATAAACGTATGAGTATATAAATACACATTAATTGCGATAAAATTCATATTAATATTTGTTCGTATAATGGATAAAATATGACATGATGTAATTGGATAAGATATATTTATTAGTGTCAAGAAGTATATCAATAAAAAATCAATAATGAAAAATTATAAAGGAAAATCGTGTTTGTAAAATATTTATATTGTTGTCTGGTTTGTTCGGGATGGTGGTCAATAATTCTACATTCTCTCATATATATAGTAGTTTTAATAGTGACAAGTTGATGTTCATTTGTAAATAGGGTGGAGTGTGATGAAGGAATGTATCAATAATAATAATGTTAAAATTATGGATAATGGGTATATACACTAGTGTGTATGTACACATATAAAATAAAGACTTGAAGGGGGCTTCGGCTGCCTTCAGTGCTTGTGATTGCATGTGCTCAATTCGACCAGTGTTTATGAAGGAGGGTGATATAGGCAAAAAGGTGTCAGGACAGGAGGTGTGTACGGATGACCTTATAATGACCAAAACATTTTGTCCTGTCCCATGTCAGTCAAAGTTCCCTCCTCCCCCCAACTTCTTATACAGAGCACCTTTTTCTCTCTAGCAAGCTGGGAAAGATGCTCTGTCTGCACAGAGGACATTGGTTTTTTAACCTTCAGGTAAATCCTCTTCATTAAAATCAGTTTGTTCCACTACAATGGCACAACATGTCATAATCAAAATTTCACTAGTACTCCCTCTCCAGATCGAACACTAGCAACTGGGACAGGACAAAAAGTTTTGGTCATTATAAAGCCATCCATAAACACCTCCTGACACCTTTTTGCCTATATCACCCTCCTTCATAAATGCTGGTCTAAGTAAGCACATGCAATCACAGTACAGAAGGCAGCCCACACCACCTTCAAGTCTGTATTTTATATATGTACATACACACTAGTGTATATAACTATCATCAGTAATTTTAGTACTATAATTGATACATTCTTTCATCACACTCCACCCTATTTACAAATGAACATCAACTCGTTAGTATTAATACTACTATATATGAGAGGATGTATAATAATTGACCACCATCCCGAACAAACCAGACGACAACATAAATATTTTACAAACAAGATTTTCCTTTATAGATTTTTTATTGATACACTTCATAACACCACCAAATATATCTTATCCAATCACATCATGTCATATTTAATCCAAAATACGACCAAAGATTAATATGAACTTTTTTGCAATTAATGTGTATTTATATACTTATAAGGTTATTTATAATTTTTTTTTTATATTTATTCATATATAATTTTTTTCTTCTATATTGATTTATTTGTGTACATACTGTACTATATATTGTATACTATCCCTGGCCCGGCATTTATATTCCCACTCTTTTATCCACCCATGCACCTCATTTCATTCTATTTTTTATGGAACTTGAGTACTTTTTAGACTTGAAAACGAAGTTTCTTCCATTTTGAAACACGTCACCTCTATATACGAACAATAAACGATTTATTCATAACCTCCCAAGGTCGTGTCTTTGCGCCAAGTGGTACCGGAAAAAAGTGGACCACTCCATATCCCCACATTGTCTCTCCATCGCTCCTCTAGAGGACTGGCAACCCTTCAAACGGAAGCGTAACGGTACTGCCAGCACCGACCAGCTTTTAACCATATGCCTATATTAGTGTTGTGCCTATGCATGCACAACACTAAAAGGTGAGCATAACTGATTATATTTTTCTATGTCAACCATCCACCTCGAAACTATTACACTATGAACGCCTCTCCCTTTTCTGCCACAATTGTTGTGACAGGAAAATAAACCAGGTTGTCGTAAATATACTGATTATTTTTATCAACATTTTGCACAATTTTTGTCCTTAGCCGTATTTATGGTTTAGCAGTTACAATACTGAAACTTTCTTTTATGTATTTTGTCAGTCAATTAACAATTTCCTTACAGACCAGCAAAGAAAAAAACTTTAGTTGTATCATCTCATAACTAGGGTTGAGCGAACAGTTCGAGCATAGTTCGGGTTCGTACCGAATTTTGGGGTGTTCGGGACACCGACCCGGACCCGAACATTTTCAAAAAAGTTCGGGTTCGTTATTCGGCGATTTCTTCCCGCTTTCTGAAGGGCTGCACAGCAGCCAATCAGCTAGTGTTTTACTTCTTGCATTAAGAAGCCATCACAGCCATGCCTACTAATGGCATGGCTGTGATTTGCCAAGTGCAGCATGTGACTCAGCCTCTATTTAAGCTGAAGTCACGTAGAGCCGCACGTCACACTGCTCTGATTAGTGTAGGGAGAGGAAGCAGCTTCTGTGATGGCGAGATTAGGCAGGGAAAAGTCAGCAAAAACACCTAATGAAGTGATAGATCTACAGCTGTAAATCATTCAACTTCTGCTAGTAAATTGCTCACTGGTTTTTAGGCTGCACAGAGCGTTTTTCTGTCACTTTGATCGGCGGCCATTATGTGTCTTGTAGTGCACCAGCACAAGCTGCCACCAAGTCCATCAATCCATCAATACTAGTTTTTTTTTGCTATATATCCTACATCAGGGGCTTGGCTGTGCTCATAGTCACCCTCAGAAACTCAGGATAGAAATTTCTATATTTTATTAAGGGGTTAAATTCAATTGCCAAAATAGCAATCCCTAAATCTGGTGTTCTAGCTGTGGCACGCCAAGAGTAATACTGTCTGGCAAAGGATAGATTTTTTCTGTGGGGAAATTCAACTGCCAAAATAGCAATCCTTTAAAACTGGTGTCCCAGCAGTGGCTGGCAAAGTATAATAGTGTCCGGCAAAGGATATGTTTTGTTCTGGGGTGAAATTCAATACCCAAAATAGCAAAACCGAAATCAGTGGTTATAGCTGTGGCTGGCCAAGTATAATAGTGTCCGGCAAAGGATAGATAATGTTCTGGGGTGAAATTCAATTGCCAAAATAGCAATACCGTAAATTTGGTGTTCCAGCTGTGACTGGACAAGTTTAATAGTGTCCGGCAAAGGATTTATTTTTTTCTGGGGTGAAATTCAGTTGCCAAAATAGCAATACCATAAATCAGTGGTTTCAGCTGTGGCTGGCCAAGTTTAATAGTGTACGGCAAAGGATATATTTTTTCTGGGGTGAAATTCAATTGCCAAAATAGCAATACCGTAAATCTGGTGTTCCAGCTGTGACTCGACAAGTTTAATAGTATCCGTCAAAGGATAGATTTTGTTCTGGGGTGAAATTCACTTACCAATATAGCAATACCCTGAATCTGGTGTTCCAGCTGTTGCAGGCCAAGTGTTAATCTGTCCGTAAAGCGTATATTACACTCAAGGTGTATATACAAGTGGTGAAAGGGTCATCCTCAATAACTTCACGCTCTACCGTGCATCTCCCATTGAATTTCTGTCCGTTAAAGGTATATTACACAAAGTGTTAAAATACAATTGCTGAAGGCATAATCCTACATATTTTTCACAAGCTACTGTGCATCTCCAAGTGTAAATCTGTCCATAAAAGGATACCTTTCATCCAGGGCCTAAATACTCAGCCTACAATTGATATTCCCCTAAATCTGTGGTTACTGCTGTGCCTGGATTAGTGTACATAAATAAATAGGCAGATAGTGTTTGGTGCCTGTAAAAAATGGCCTGAATTTGAAATTAATACATTGGGCCATATATTTTTTTCTTATTGTGGTGCTTGGTGAACGGTAACAATGAGGAATACATCTAGTAATGGAAGCGTACGAGGTCGTGGTGATGTTAGTGGACCCTCTGGTGCTGGGAGAGGACGTGGCCATTCTGCCACAGCCACACGTCCTAATGAACCAACTACCTCAGGTTCCAGTAACCACCAGAATTTACAGCGATATTTGGTGGGGCCCAGAGCCGTTCTAAGGATGGTAAGGCCTGAGCAGGTACAGGCGCTAGTCAATTGGGTGGCCGACAGTGGATCCAGCACGTTCACAACATTATCTTCCACCTAGTCTCCTGCAGAAAGCGCACAGGTGGCACCTGAAAACCAAGCCCATCAGTCTGTCACATCACCCCCATGCATATCAGCAAAACTGTCTGAGCCTCAAGTTATGCAGCATTCTCTATTGTTTGAAGACTCTGCTGGCAGGGTTTCCCAAGGGAATCCACCTAGCCCTTCCCCAGTGGTGGAAGACATAGAATGCACTGATGCACAACCACTTATGTTTCCTGATGATGAGGACATGAGAATACCACCTCATCGGAGTCCGCACATCTCTGATGATGACAAAACACAGGTGCCAACTGCTGCATCTTTTTGAGTGTGCAGACCGAACAGGAGGTCAGGGAGGAAGACTGTGTGGAAGATGATGCAGTGGATGATGAGGTCCTAGACCCCACATGGAATGAAGGTCGTGCCACTGACTTTTTATAGTTCAGAGAAGGAGGCAGTGGTGAGACCGAGCCAACAGCGTAGCAAAAGAGGGAGCAGGGGCAAAAGCAGAACAGCCGCCGCCAAGAGAGTTCGCCTGCTACTGGCCACCGCCATAAGGGACCGAGCACCCCAAAGGCAGCTTCAAGGAGTTCCCTGGCATGGCACTTCTTTAAACAATGTGCTGACGACAAGACCGAGTGGTTTGCACGCTGTGCCATCAGAGCCTGAAGCGAGGCATTAACGTTCTGAACCTTAGCACAACCTGCATGACCAGGCATCTACATGCAAAGCATGAACTGCAGTGGAGTAAACACCTTAAAAGCAACAAACTCACTCAGGCTCCCCCTGCTCCCTCTTCTGCTGCTGCCTCGGCCTCTTCAGTCACCTCGGGAGGAATGTTGGCACCTGCCGCCCACCAAACATAGGATGTGCCACCGACACCACCACCTGCGTCACCAAGCATCTCCACCATGTCGCACGGCAGTGTTCAGCTCTCTATCTCACAAACCTTGAGAGAAAGTGTAAATTCCAACCTAGCCACCCTCGAGCCCTGGGCTTGAATGCCAGAATTTCTAAACTACTGGCCTTTGAAATGCTGTCATTCAGGCTGGTGGACACAGACAGCTTCAAACAGCTGACGGCCATGGCTGTCCCACAGTATGTTGTTCCCCACCGCCACTACTTCTCCAAGACAGCAGTGCCTTCCTGAACAACCAAGTATCCGATAAAATCAAGTGTGCACTGCGCAACCCCATCTGTGGCAAGGTCCACCTAACCACAGATACGTGGACCAGTAAGCACGGCCAGGGACGCTATATCTCCCTAACTGCACACTGGTTAAATTTAGTGGCGGCATGGCCCCAGATGGAGAGTTCCTTGGCGCACGTCCTTCCGCCGCCAAGGATCGCAGGGCATAATTCTTTGCCTCCTGTAGCCTCCTCCTCCTACTCGGCTTCCTCCTCTTCTGCTTCCACCAGCTTATTCAGTCAGCCACACACCTTCACCACCAACTTCAGCACAGCCCGGGGTAAACGTCAGCAGGCCATTCTGAAACTCATATGTTTGGGGGACAGGCCCCACACCGCGCAGGAGTTGTGGCGGGGTATTGAACAACAGACCGACGAGTGGTTTCTGCCGGTGGGCATCAAGCCCGGCCTGGTGGTGTGCAATAATGGACGAAATCTCGTCGCAAGTCTGGGACTAGCCGGTTTGACGCACATCCCTTGCCTGGCGCATGTGCTGAATTTGGTGGTGCAGAAGTTAATTCACAACTACCCGACATGTCAGAGCTGCTGCATAAAGTGTGGGCCGTCTGTGCGCGCATCCAGCATTCACATCCTGCCGCTGCTCGCCTGTCTGCGCTACAGCGCAACTTCGGCCTTCCCGCTTACCGCCTCATATACGATGTGCCCACCAGGTGAAACTCCAACTTGCACATGCTGGAGAGACTGAGCGAGCAGCAGCAGGCCATAGTGGAGTTTCAGTTGCAGCACGCACGCGTCAGTCGCACTGCGGAACATCACCACTTCGCCACCAATGATTGGGCCTCCATGCGAGACCTGTGTGCCCTGTTGCACTGTTTCGAGTACTCCACCAACATGGCCAGTGGCGATGACACCGTTATCATCGTTACAAAACCACTTCTATGTCTCCTTGAAAAAACGCTTAGGGCGATGATGGAAGAGGAGGTGGCCCAAGAGGAGGACGAGGAGGATGAGGGGTCATTTTTAGCACTTTCAGGCCAGTCTGTTAGAAGTGGCTCAGAGGGAGGTTTTTTGCAACAGCAGAGGCCAGGTACAAATGTGGCCAGCCAGGGCCCACTACTACGGAGCAGGTTCACAGCGGGGTGGCACCCGACGCAGATCAGGCCCATCACTGGTGCGTGGCTGGGGGGTATATGGAGGATGATGACGATACGCCTCCCACAGAGAACAGCTTGTCCTTACCTCTGGGAGCCTGGCACACATGAGCGACTACATGCTGCAGTGCCTGTGCAACGACACCAGAGTTACCCACATTTTAACGTGTACGGACTACTGGGTTGTCACCCTGCTGGATCCCCGGTACAAAGACAATGTGCCCACCTTACTTCCTACACTGGAGCATGATAGAAGATGCGCGAGTACAAGCTCACGCTGGTAGACACGCTCCTGAGAGCATTCCCAAATGTCACAGGGAAACAGGTGGAAGCCCAAGGCGAAAGGAGAGGAGGAGCAAGAGGTCAACAACGCAGCAGTGTCACGGCCAGCTCCTCTGAGGGCAGGGTTAGCATTGCAGAAATGTGGAAAAGTTTTGTCTCCACTCCACAGCTAACTGCACCACCATCTGATACGGAACGTGTTAGCAGGAGGTAGCATTTCACTAACATGGTTGAACAGTACGTCTGCACACCCCTCCACGGACTGACTGATGGTTCAGCCCCATTCAACTTCTGGGTCTCCAAATTGTCCACGTGGCCAGAGTTAGCATTTTATGCCTTGGAGGTGCTGGCCTGCCCGGCGACAACGTTTTGTCTGAACGTGTATTTACCATGGCAGGGGCGTCATTACTGACAAACGCAGCCGCCTGTCCACAGCCAACATGGACAAACTGACGTTCATAAAAATGAACCAGGCATGGATCCCACGGGACCTCTCCCTCCCATGTGCAGAATAGACATTTATTACTGCCTCCCCTCAAGCATGTATTCTTGTACTCCGGGGCAATTCTTTATTGAATCCTCATTTTTTAACTTTACCATGATCTTGCGGTGTGACCCAAAGTTGAATGAACCTCTCCTCAATCTGGGCACCGGGGCCTAAATAACTGAAAGTGGCCGGTTACAGTGGTGGGTGACATGAAGCCTGAACCTCTGCCATGCGACCTCTCTCCTCTGTCTGGGTGCCATGGGCTAAATATCTGGAAGTGGCCTTCTCCAGTGGTGGGTGATATGACGCCTTATTCCTTGCTGCTCCTCTGTCTGGGTGCTGGGGCCTAAATAGCTCAAAGTGACCTACTCCAGTGGTGGGTGATATGACGCCTTGTTTCTTGCTGTGGGACCCCTCTCCTCTTTCTGGGATCTGGGGCCTAAATAACTGAAAGTGGCCTTCTCCAGTGGTGGGTGATATGATGCCTGATTCTCTGCTGTGGGACCTCTCTCCTCTGTCTGGGTGCTGGGGCCTAAATAACTCAAAGTGGCCTTCTCCAGTGGTTGGTGATATGAAGCCTGATTCTCTCCTGTGGGACCTCTCTCCTCTGTCTGGGTGCTGGGGCCTAAATAACTGAAAGTGGCCTCCTCCAGTGATGGGTGATATGACGCCTGATTCTCTGCTGTGGGACCTCTCTCTCTGTCTGGGGCCTAAATAACTGAAAGTGGCCTTTTCAGTGGTGGGTGATATGAAGCCTGATTTTACGCTATGGGACCTCTCTCCTCTGTCTGGGTGCTGGGGCCGAAATAACAGAAAGTGACCTTCTCCATTGGTGGGTGACTTGAAGCCTGATTCTCTGCTATGGGACCTCTCTCCAATTGATATTGGTTAATTTTTATTTATTTTTTTAATTCATTTCCCTATCCACATTTGTTTGCAGGGCATTTACCTACATTTTGCTGCCTACTACCTATTTTACAGCCTTTTTAGTGCCCAAAAGTTCGGGTCCCTATTGACTTCAATTGGGTTCGGATCCCGAACCCGAACATTTCGGGAAGTTCAGCCGAACTTCTCGAACCTGAACATCCAGGTGTTCGCTCAACTCTACTCATAACATCTTTTCCTAAGAAACTGGATTTGTTTCTAATTAATTTGTCATAAGTCACTATAAATCAGGTGTAAATTAGGGTACAACCACACGGAGAGGCCGTGCTGCGGATGGCTTGCAGACATGCTGTGAAAAAGATCTGCACGGCCAATTAGCCCAGGCAGCTAGCTTTCATTTAATAATGAAGACCGCACCATATAGTCGACATTCAGTGTTAATGGCCGCAAGGCACCTTTAATGCACTTTTAAACAGGGGCTGTAGCTAACTTGCTTGTATGGGGTTTGGCTGGTTAGGTGGGGTTCAATCTGCTGGCTTATCCCTTCTTTAACCCCAGTGCTTTACTGTCCTACAAGTATAAGCCCTTCTTCTGCCATCTGCTTTTCCTTCTTTTCCACATCATCTCATGATTTTCCACATCATCGATGAGAAAATGTCATGAGGAACATCCAGCTCCTCCTCTCTCTGCATCTTGCTAACTTTTCTAGGAAGTAAAGGCAGCCAAAGATGAGGATGGTCATCATTAAAGTGGTTCCTTAGGATAGGTCATCAATATCAGATTGGCAGGGGTCCTATACCCGGCACCCCTGACGATCAGCTGCACACATGCTTTTTCCCTTCTCTCTTCCTGCCTGCCATAGACATAGCAGCAGCTAGCAGGAAGAGAGATGGGAGACGACCCATGCACAATGCACGCTCCTTCGCTTCATATAGTGGATTGTCAAGGGTGCTGTGTGTCAGACCCCACTAATCTGATATTGATGACCAATCCTGAGGATAGGTCATCAATAGAGATGAGCGAACACCTGGATGTTCGGGTTCGAGAGGTTCGGCCGAACTTCCGGAAAATGTCCGGGTTTGTGATCCGAACTCAACCCGAACTTCATCCCGAACCCCATAGAAGTCAATGGGGACCCGAACTTTTGGGCACTAAAAAGCCTGTAAAAGACTCCCGGAAAGGGCTAGAGGGCTGCAAAAGGCAGCAAAATGTAGGTAAATCCCTGCAAACAAATGTAGATAGGGATATGAATTAAAATAAAATAAAATAAATAAAAATTAACCAATATCAATTGGAGAGAGGTCCCACAGCAAGGAATCATGCGTCATATCATCCACCACTGGAGAAGGCCACTCTCATTTATTTGGGACCAGCACCCAGACAGAGGATACAGGTCCCACAGCAAGGAATCATGCTTCATATCAAACACCACCGGAGATGGCCACTCTCATGTATTTTGGACCAGCACCCAGACAGAGGATACAGGTCCCACAGCAAGGAATAAGGCGTCATATCAACCACCACCGGAGAAGGCCACTCATGTATTTTGGACCAGCACCCAGACAGAGGATACAGGTCCCACAGCAAGGAATAAGGCGTCATATCAACCACCACCGGAGAAGGCCACTCTCATTTATTTTGGACCAGCACCCAGACAGAGGAGAGAGGTCCCACATCAAGGAATCATGTGTCATATCAACCACCACCGGAGAAGGCCACTCTCATGTATTTTGGACCAGCACCCAGACAGAGGAGAGAGGTTTTCACAGCAGAGAATCATGCATTTAGATCACCCACCACAGGAGTAGGCCACCATTTAATGGGACCCCGGCAACCATGTCAGATGGCACAAACATCAGCTTCACATCACCCAGTACAAGAGAAGGCCACTTTGAGAGACTTTGACCCTGCACCCAGACGGAGGAGAGAGGTTTTCACAGCAGAGAATCATGCATTTAGATCACCCACCACAGGTGTAGGCCACCATTTAATGGGACCCCGGCAACCATGTCAGATGGCACAAACATCAGCTTCACATCACCCAGCACAAGAGAAGGCCACTTTGAGAGACTTTGACCCCTGCACCCAGACGGAGGAGAGAGGTTTTCACAGCAGAGAATCATGCATTTAGATCACCCACCACAGGAGTAGGCCACCATTTAATGGGACCCCGGCAACCATGTCAGATGGCACAAACATCAGCTTCACATCACCCAGCACAAGAGAAGGCCACTTTGAGAGACTTTTACCCCTGCACCCAGACGGAGGAGAGAGGTCCCACAGCAGAGATTCAGGCATTTATATCAGCCAGAACAGGAGAAGGCCGCTTTCAGTGACTTAGGCCTTAGCACCGACACAGAGGAGACAGGTCAGATAGCACAAGCATCAGTTTCACATCAACCACCACAGGAGAAGGGCACTTTTAGAGACTTTGACCCCTGCACCCAGAAAGAGGAGAGAGGTCCCACAGCAGAGAATCAGACATCATGTCAACCACCACAGGAGTAGGCCACCTTTTGTTTCTTTGACCCCCTGCACCCAGAAAGAGGAGAGAGGTCCCACAGCAGTGATCACATCAGCCACCACAGGAGAAGGCCGCTTTTAGTGACTTTGGCCCCCTGCACCCACACAAAGGAGACATGTCAGACAGCACAAGTATAACATTCATATCACCCAGCACAGGAGAAGGACACTTTCATGTACTTTGGCCCCGGCACCCAGACAGAGGGAAGGTTCATTCAACTCTGGGTTGCACCCCAAGATCCTACTTAATTTCAAAAATTGATTTTTCAATGAAGAAGTGGCCAGGAGTACAAGACAACATGGTTTAAGACAGTTATTAAGGACTACTCTGCACAAGGGAGGGTCAGGAGGGTCAGGTCTTGTGGGATCCATGCCTGGTTCATTTTTATAAACGTCAGCTTGTCCACGTTGGCTGCGGACAGGCGGCTGCGTTTGTCAGTAATGACGCCCCCTGCCGTGCTGAATACACGTTCAGATAAAGCGCTGGCCGCCGGGCAGGCCAGCACCTCCAAGGCATAACATGCTAATTCTGGCCACGTGGACAATTTGGAAACCCAGAAGTTGAATGGGGCCGAACCATCCGTCAGTATGTGGAGTTGTGTGCAGATGTACTGTTCAACCATGTTAGTGAAATGTTGCCTCCTGCTAACACGTTCCGTATCAGGTGGTGGGGCAGTTAGCTGTGGCGTGGAGACAAAACTTTTCCACATTTCTGCCATGCTAACCCCTGCCCTCAGAGGAGCTGGCCGTGACACTGCTGCGTGGGCGACCTCTAGCTCCTCCTCTGCCTTGGCCTTGGCCTCACCTGTTCCCCTGTGACAGTTGGGAATGCTCTCAGGAGCACGTCTACCAGTGTGCGCTTGTACTCGCGCATCTTCCTATCACGCTCCAGTGCAGGAAGTAAAGTGGGCACATTGTCTTTGTACCGTGGATCCAGCAGGGTGGCCACCCAGTAGTCAGCACACGTTAAAATGTGGGCAACTCTGCTGTCGTTGCGCAGGCACTGCAGCATGTAATCGCTCATGTGTGCCAGGCTCCCCAGAGGTAAGGACAAGCTGTTCTCTGTGGGAGGCGTATCGTCATCATCCTCTGTATCCCCCCAGCCACGCACCAGGGATGTGCCTGCGCTGTGCTGGGTGCCACCCCGCTGTGAACCTGCTTCATCCTCATCCTCCTCCACCTCCTCTCATCCTCCTCATCCTCCAGTAGTGGTCCCTGGCTGGCCACATTTGTACCTGCCCTCTGCTGTTGCAAAAAACCTCCCTCTGAGCCACTTCTAACAGACTGGCCTGAAAGTGCTAAAAACGACCTGTCATCCTCCTCCTCCTCCTCCTGGCCCTGGCCCCCCTCCTCTTCCATCATCGCCCTAAGCGTTTTCTCTAGGAGACATAGAATTGGTATTGTCACGCTGATAACTGTGGCATCGCCACTGGCCATGTTGGTGGCGTACTCTAAACAGCGCAACAGGGCACACAGGTCTCGCATGGAGGCCCAATCATTGGTGGTGAAGTGGTGCTGTTCCGCAGTGCGACTGACTCGTGCGTGCTGCAGCTAAAACTCCACTATGGCCTGCTGCTGCTCGCACAGTCTCTCCAGCATGTGCAAGGTGGAGTTCCACCGGGTGGTCACGTCGCATATTAGGCGGTGAGCGGGAAGGCTGAAGTTCCGCTGTAGCGCTGACAGGCGAGCAGCGGCAGGATGTGAACGCCGGAAGCGCGCACAGACGGCCCGCACTTTATGCAGCAGCTCTTACATGTCTGGGTAGTTGTGAATGAACTTTTGCACCACCAAATTCAGCACATGCGCCAGGCAAGGGATGTGCGTCAAATCGGCTAGTCCCAGAGCTGCCACGAGATTTCGCCCATTATCGCACACCACCAGGTCGGGCTTGAGGCCCACCGGCAGCAACCACTGGTCGGTCTGTTGTTCAATACCCCGCCACAACTCCTGCGCGGTGTGGGGCCTGTCCCCCAAACATATGAGTTTCAGAATGGCCTGCTGACGTTTACCCGGGCTGTGTTGAAGTTGGTGGTGAAGGTGTGTGGCTGACTGGATGAGCTGGTGGAAGCAGAGGAGGAGGAGGAGGAAGCCGAGTAGGAGGAGGAGGCTACAGGAGGCAAAGAATGATGCCCTGTGATCCTTGGCGGCGGAAGGACGTGCGCCAAGGAACTCTCCGCCTGGGGCCCAGCCGCCACTACATTTACCCAGTGTGCAGTTAGGGAGATATAGCGTCCCTGGCCGTGCTTACTGGTCCACGTATCTGTGGTTAGGGGGACCTTGCCACAAATGGCATGGGCAGTGCACACTTGATTTTATCGGACACTTGCATGTGCAGGGAAGGCACGGCTGTCTTGGAGAAGTAGTGGCGGCTGGGAACCACATACTGGGGGACAGCCATGGCCATCAGCTGTTTGAAGCTGTCTGTGTCCACCAGCCGGAATGACAGCATTTCAAAGGCCAGTAGTTTAGAAATGCTGGCATTCAGGCCAAGGGCTCGAGGGTGACTAGGTGGGAATTTGCGCTTCCTCTCAAAGGTTTGAGAGATGGAGAGCTGAACGCTGCTGTGTAAAATAGTGGAGACGCTAGGTGACGGTGGCGGTTGTGGTGGTGGTGTCGGTGGCACATCCTCTGTTTGCTGCTCGGCAGGTGGCAACATTCCTCTCGAGGCGGAAGCCGAGGCAGCAGTGCTAAAGGGAGCAGGGGGAGCCTGAGCGGGTTCCTTGTTTTTAAGGTGTGTACTCCACTGCAGTTTATGCTTTGCATGTAGATGCCTGATCATGCAGGTGGTGCTCAGGTTAAGAACGTTAATGCCTCGCCTCAGGGTCTGATGGCACAGCGTGCAAACCACTCTGGTCTTGTCCTCAGCACATTATTTGAAGAAGTGCCATGCCAGGGAACTCCTTGAAGATGCCTTTGGGGTGCTGGGTCCCTGTTGGCGCTGGCCAATAGCAGGCGAACTCTCTGGACGGCGGCTGTTCTGCTTTTGCCCCCTGCTCCCTCTTTGGCTTCGCTGTCTCACCACTGCCTCTTCCTCTGAACTATTTAAGTCAGCGGCACGACCTTCAGTCCATGTGAGGTCTAAGACCTCATCGTCCTCTGCATCATCTTCCACCCAGTCTTCCTCCCTGACCTCCTCCTGTTCAGTCTGCACACTGCAATAAGACGCGGCAGTGGGCACCTGTGTTTCGTCATCATCAGACACTCGGTCACTCTGCTGTGGTGGTATTCCCATGTCCTCATCATCTGGATACATAAGTGGTTGTGCGTCAGTGCATGGAATGTCTTCCACCGCTGGGGAAGGGATAGGTGGACGCCCCTGGAAAACCGTGGGAGCAGAGTCTTCAAACAGAAGAAGAGACTGCTGCATAACTTGAGGCTCAGCCAGTTTCCCTGATATGCATGGGGGTGATGTGACAGACTGATGGGCTTGGTTTTCAGGTGCCACCTGTGCGCTTTCCGCAGAAGACTGGGCGGAAGACAATGTGGTGAACGTGCTGGAAGCACTGTCGGCCACCCAATCGACTAATGCCTGTACCTGCTCAGGCCTTACCATCCTCATAACGGCATTGGGCCCCACCAAATATCGCTGTAAATTCTGCCGGCTACTTGAGGGAGTTGTTTCACTACTTTGTGCGCCTGAGGCCGAACGGCCACGTCCTCTGCCAGCAACAGAGGCTCCACGGACACCACCACGACCGCATCCTCGTCCCTTAATAGAATGTTTCCTCATTGTTGCGATTCAACTCGCACCACAATAAAATATATTATTTTTAGCCCCAAAATTCCCACACTGGAAGATATAATTCCTTTTTCCGGTATTAATTACAAGAACACTGCTGCTAATTGGACACCAGATTTTTTATAATGCTAGTTTTGGTACACAGATTCCACACGGGGAGATATAATTCCTTTTTACAGGAGTAAAAACGTGAGGCCTAGTTTTTCTGGTCTACCAAACACCAGATTGATTAAATTGGCCTTTTTTTCAGCAAAATTACAACACTGGACAATAATGCCATTTGGCGGTATTAATTACAAGAACACTGCTGCTAATTGGACACCAGATTTTTTATAATGCTAGTTTTGGTACATAGATCCCCACACGGGGAAATATAATTGCTTTTTAGAGGAGTGAAAACGTGAGGCCTAGTTTTTCTGGTCTAACAAACACCAGATTGATTAAATTGGCCTTTTTCAGCAAAATTACAACACTGGACAATAATGCCTTTTGGCGGTATTAATTACAAGAACACTGCTGCTAATTGGACACCAGATTTTTATAATGCTAGTTTTGGTACATAGATCCCCACACGGGAAATAAAATTCCTTTTAGAGGAGTGAAAACGTGAGGCCTAGTTTTTCTGGTCTAACAAACACCAGATTGATTAAATTGGCCTTTTTTTCAGCAAAATTACAACACTGGACAATAATGCCTTTTGGGCGGTATTAATTACAATAACACTGCTGCTAATTGGACACCAGATTTTTTATAATGCTAGTTTTGGTACATAGATCCCCACACGGGGAAATATAATTGCTTTTTAGAGGAGTGAAAACGTGAGGCCTAGTTTTTCTGGTCTAACAAACACCAGATTGATTAAATTGGCCTTTTTTTCAGCAAAATTACAACACTGGACAATAATGTCTTTTGGCGGTATTAATTACAAGAACACTGCTGCTAATTGGACACCAGATTTTTTATAATGCTAGTTTTGGTACATAGATCCCCACACGGGGAAATATAATTGCTTTTTAGAGGAGTGAAAACGTGAGGCCTAGTTTTTCTGGTCTAACAAACACCAGATTGATTAAATTGGCCTTTTTATCACCAAAATTACAACACTGGACAATAATGCCTTTTGGCGGTATTAATTACAAGAACACTGCTGCTAATTGGACACCAGATTTTTTATAATGCTAGTTTTGGTACATAGATCCCCACACGGGGAAATATAATTCCTTTTTAGAGGAGTGAAAACGTGAGGCCGAGTTTTTCTGGTCTAACAAACACCAGATTGATTAAATTGGCCTTTTTCAGCAAAATTACAACACTGGACAATAATGCCTTTTGGCGGTATTAATTACAAGAACACTGCTGCTAATTGGACACCAGATTTTTATAATGCTAGTTTTGGTACATAGATCCCCACACGGGAAATATAATTGCTTTTAGAGGAGTGAAAACGTGAGGCCTAGTTTTTCTGGTCTAACAAACACCAGATTGATTAAATTGGCCTTTTTTTCACCAAAATTACAACACTGGACAATAATGCCTTTTGGCGGTATTAATTACAAGAACACTGCTGCTAATTGGACACCAGATTTTTTATAATGCTAGTTTTGGTACATAGATCCCCACACGGGGAAATATAATTCCTTTTTAGAGGAGTGAAAACGTAAGGCCGAGTTTTTCTGGTCTAACAAACACCAGATTGATTAAATTGGCGTTTTTTTCAGCAAAATTACAACACTGGACAATAATGCCTTTTGGCGGTATTAATTACAAGAACACTGCTGCTAATTGGACACCAGATTTTTTATAATGCTAGTTTTGGTACATAGATTCCACACGGGGAGATATAATTCCTTTTTACAGGAGTAAAAACGTGAGGCCTAGTTTTTCTGGTCTAACAAACACCAGATTGATTAAATTGGCCTCTTTTTCAGCAAAATTACAACACTGGACAATAATGCCTTTTGGCGGTATTAATTACAAGAACACTGCTGCTAATTGGACACCAGATTTTTTATAATGCTAGTTTTGGTACATAGATCCCCACACGGGTAAATATAATTCCTTTTTAGAGGAGTGAAAACGTGAGGCCTAGTTTTTCTGGTCTAACAAACACCAGATTGATTAAATTGGCCTTTTTTTCACCAACTTACAACACTGGACGATATAATGCCTTTGGCGGTATTAATTACAAGAGGACTGCTGGTATTTCAGAACACCGGAATTGTTAAAATGCTAGTTTTGCTAGATAAATTTCCCACACTGGGAGAAATATTGCCTAAGCCTTTTTACAGTATTATTACAACAGGAGTGCTTCTTCTGGTCTAACACCAGAATAATTTTATTATTACGGTGAAAGCTTTTTCTAATTTATATTTCTGGCACATAAAAAAAAAAAATATTTCTGGCTGACAGTATTGGACAAAGTAGTGGCACTGGCTAGCCTAGCTGGAACAGCACATTCATGGGATTTGCTATCCAAGTGGGTTACTTTCAGTTTCACCACTGATATATTAAATATCTTTGCAGTTAGTATGGGTGACACAAGCACAGCCAAACCCCTGATGTATTATATCTATGAAAAAATCGACTATTACATTAGATTAATGGACGTTGTGGCAGCTTTTGCTGTAGCACCACAAGTCCCAAAATGGCCGCCGCCTATCAGCCAAGTAACATGTGCCAGAAAACAGTCTGCCCAGCCAGAAAAAAATTGACTTTGACTGAGCAGCTGAATCGCTGTTGTTCTGATTCACAGGTGTAGATTTTTAACTTCTTTGGAGCTTTGGTTTACACTCTGTGGCAGCAAGTGCTGGCGCACCACAAGTCCCAAAATGGCCACCGCCCGGTCAGCCCAGTTACATGTGCCAGTAAAAATCGCTCTGGCCAGTCTCAACAAAATAGTGACTTTCAGTGAACAGCTCAGCTGAGTTGTTCTGATGCACAGGTGTAGAAAGGTAGATCACTTCTTTATCCCTGCCTATCTCGCCCTCACAGAAGCTGCATCCTCTCCCTACACTAGTCAGAGCAGTGTGACGTGCGGCGCTACGTGACTCCAGCTTAAATAGAGGCTGGGTCACATGCTGCACTTGGCCAATCACAGCCATGCCATTAGTAGGCATGGCTGTGATGGGCTCTTAGGGCAAGAAGTAAAACGCTAGCTGATTGGCTGCTGTGCAGCCCTTCAGAAAGCGGGAAGTAACGACGAACACCGGACCCGAACCCGAACTTTTTTGAAAATGTCCGGGTTCGGGTTCGTGTCACGGACACCCCAAAATTCGGTACGGACCCGAACGATTCTCGAACTGTTCGCTCAACACTAGTCATCAATAGAGATGAGCGAATAGAAGCTGACGAAGTCGAATTCGTTCCGAATTTCAGGAAATTTTTGATTCTGAAATAATGCGAATTTCCTCGCACTTCGTGGTAACGAATCACAATTTTTCCTAACATGGCGGCTAGCTGGTTACAATAGCAGCTAAAATGGTGGCTACACATGTGAGGATATGGGGCAAGGAACTCTGGGAAGGCAGGATGACCCATAATGCCATGCATGCAGCCAATCAGCAGCCATCCAGCCAGCCCGGTAATGTCACAGCCCTATAAAATCGGCGGAAATCTTAGATTATGCCATTCACCATCATACTTTGTTCAGGGACAGATGTGTATGCAGGCGCTACGGAGATGGAAAGAAAAACTAATTGTTTAAAAAAAAAAGGAAAATGATTTACTAGTGCAGGGAAAGGATAGTGAGATCAATCATTTCACAGGCAGGGAGAGACATGTGCAGATGCTAGGGAGAATCATAGGAAAAACATAATTGTAAAAGAAGCGATTTACAAGTGCAGGGAATCATTACTTGGGGATCCAGATAGTCTCATAATACAGCTCTGTCATTCCAGCAATTTGTCATTAGGGTGCAAGTGCTATGTTGAAAAGCCTTTAGTGGCTTTTCTCTGTGGAAAAAGATAAATATATATGCAGGTCACTTTTGCTGTTAACTGCACTGATATAATTTAGCGGCCTATTTCAATACAATTCGAGAAATAGAAAGACATAGTTCATATTTGGTGTTATTTGCTCCAAAAGCGTTTCTTTTCATATTTCACTACAATATGAGAAAAATAGACACTGTTCACATTTGTTGTTATTTGCACTGAAAGCGTTTCTTTTCATATTTCACTACAATACGAGAAAAATAGGTGCAGTTCATATTTGCTGTTATTTTCTCTAAATGCGTTTATATTGCCATATTTCACTCCAAAATGAGAAAAATAGATACAGTTCACAATTACTGTTTTTTGCGATAAAAGCGTTTATTGTCATACTTCTATAGAAAAAGAGAGAACTCAGTTCTGTTATTTACTTATAAATCGTTTAGTGGCCTATTTTAGTCCAATACTAGAAATATATACACAGTTCACTTTTGCTGTTATTTACGCTGAAATCAAATTGTTTGAAATCCTTTAGTTGCCTCAGTAAAAAAAGAAAAATATATTTGGCGCTTTTAGAATGTTTTAATTTGCTTTTGCCAAAAGTATGTCAGACAGAGAAGTGCCAGGCCCTGCACAGGGGAGTGGCAGAGGCGTAAATGATTCTGGCGCAGGCACAGGTTGCAGCAGAGTAAGGGAACGTGGCAGCAGGGGTTTCTTCCTGAGGCCTCAGCTAGAGGTCGTGTCTTGACCAGAAACCCACCGATTCTTGATTGGTTGACTCGATCTTCGACTTCGTTGCAAGTGACAGCAGCATCAGCAGCCTAAGTCTTAGTCTAGGTGTCTGATGAGCAACTTTCTTTACCGGCATACTGAAGAAACTATTCACCAGCAGCAGCAGGTAGACCTGAAGCAGGACCTGAACCAGCAGGTGGTGGCATACTTCGACAGCACCCTGCCAGTCGTCATAGAAGATCCGCCGGACTACTGGACATCCAAACTGGATTTGTGGCCGCAACTGGCTGAGTTTGCCCTGGAAAAGCTGTCCTGCCCAGCCACTAGTGTAGGCAGGGACAAGAGGAAGTAAAAAGGAGAGGAGGTTAGTTACAGGCTCTTTGTAGGAAAAGAGTCTGGGATATCCAGGCAGTGCGCCAAAAGAAGGACCATGAGTAGGAAAACTCAATGTAAACTCAATTAATGGGGAGGTGGTAGGCTGCCGCAGGCATACAGTCCAGATAGAAGGTATCCTAAGTGGACATGGTGCAATGTTAGAAACAAAAAAAGAAAAAAGCCTGTAGGTGGCGCCAGAAGCCTCAGAGTGGCTATACAGAGTGGCTATTTTATGTATACATATATACATAAAAAATCATGGTGGTATTGACCAGATGTATTGCCAGATACCAGTATGGTCAAATAAAAGGGGAAAAGAAAGGGAAAGGAACTGCATGCCCATATGGGGAATGGTTGGAAAAAGAATTAAAAATAAGATGTATGTTTATATGTTTGAGAGAGAATACATTTTATGCATGTGTATTTTAAGGAAATGTAGAAAAAAGGGAGGATAGAAAAAAATACAGTAAAAAGACTTGGTTATTAAAAGATTGTATATACCCATATATAGAAATAAATAATATATATATATATATATATATATATATATATACACACACATACATTATACTTATATATAAAAATATCGCTGAAAGACTCTAAAAAGTGTGGGAGGGCTACTGGCACATAAGGGGGGCTGCTGGCACATAAGGGAGCTACTGGCACATAAGGGGGACTACTGGCACATAAGGGGGACTACTGGCACATAAGGAGGCTACTGACTCATAAGGGGAGCTACTGGCACATAAGGGGGCTCCTGGCACATAAGGGGTGACTGCTGGCACAAAAGTGGGAGGGCTACTGGCACATAAGGGGGCTATTGGCACATAAGGGGGCTATTGGCACATAAGGGAGCTACTGGCACATAGTCTACCTCAGGACATGCTCACAAGATGAAAGTAGGTAGTTTTAAAATGAGCTCAGATGAATTATTAAAAGTAAATGACATTAATGCTTATGAAAATATGTAGAAATCCGGGTCTCATCCCCCTTTTGCAAAATTCACATCCCCACCTATCCCTTGGTTGAACTTGATGGACTTATGTCTATTTTCAACTGTATTAACTATGTAACTATGTAGCATAAAGGTCCATAATTAAAAGTGATATCCAACCACTCTAATGCCCCCTCACACAGGTTGTACTGCTATTGGCTGACCACCCCACCCCCGTCGCTGGATGTTTTTCCGCGTCACGGGAGATGCAGCTAGCGACCGTGCGGGCATCAGAAGCGACACGGATGCCGGGCAGCAAGGTAAGTACAACCTGTGTGAGGTGTCAGGGCATTAGAGGGGGTATTATAAGGTTTGGATAATCCCTTTGGGTTATACATGTATTGAGCGTTTGTGTGTAGAATTTATTATAGATATAGTACAAATTTACCAACTCTCCCGAAACATCCAGGTGGCTCCCAGGAAAAGTTTAGACCTCCCGAACTCCCAAAGAAATTTGTAAATCCCTGCACAGGGCATAGAGGACATGTCCTGAAAGAGAGGCTGCCATACATAGAAGGTGTGGAGTCTGAGGAAAGAGGGCTTGTCAACACACTCAAATAACTTGCAGCATGATTTACGCACCACAGTCTCCTCACTTCTATAGGCCAACTTGTTCATGTTGGCACGTAAGCTAAAGTATGCCTCACGCTGCATTGAATATTCCTGGTTCACTCAAAAGCAGTGTACAAGTCTTACTAAATGGCCTCCAGTATGTTAGTTGGGCGGCTCATGTTATTTAGGGGGCTCCCAATGAATGGAGCGCTCCAAAGTCTTTGTAATGAGCAGGTGCAATGACAGGGAACACCAATCACACCGCCCCTGTCATTGAACCCCTGATCTTGGCATCTGAGGCTACCATTTAGGCCTTTCAGGGGCTAATCAGGGTAAAAAAATAAATAAAACAATACTCACCTTATCAATTTGCTTGCGTAGAGGCTATTGCGGCCATCTTGTTTGAAGACATCAATATCATTGAAATCTATCATGTGGTGACGCCATCTCCAAGCAAGATGACCACGACAGCCTCTTCGCATGTAAATGAATGAGATGTATGTATTTTTTTTTTTCACCGCCATATCAGGGAAAATTGATTCGTTACCATGAAGCATGAGGAAATTTGGCTTCGGGGCGAATAACATTTTTACAGAAATTTGGATTGAAGTCAATTCGTTCAACTCTACTATGGACCCTCCCCAGCACACCCTCCAGCAGATTTTGGATGCACTGCACCCTCCAGCACACCCCCCCATCAGATGATCTGCCCTTACAGTACTGTAGCGGCGGCACGAAGCGCACGGCGTCATAGCAACCAATGACGCTGTGCGCAGTGTATGCTATATGTGTATAACAAACATATTTCACATGAAAACTTACAGTTACTTGGCTTGGCCCTTGGGGATCTCGGACACCACTTCACACTTTGGCCGGGGGGATCGAAGTAGAGGTATACTGTATATTGTGGGACCCAACACCCTGCACAGCTACACTATATCATGATCTAACCTACACTGATTATCTCCCACTAACTATCTGTATTATATGTATAAGCTAACTATCTAATGTAATGTGACACAGGAAAGCAGAGAGCACAGCAATGACACTCCTGTCTCTCTCAGAACTGTAATAAACTGTACAAAATAGCTGTGGGGAGGTTCTAATATAGTAAAGGGGTAGGTAACTTTCCTATTAGTTGCTAGGGATGTTGCTAAGCTGAGACAAAGACATTTAAGCCTTCACTGGGCCCACAAGCAAAAGGGAGGTTACTAATGGAAAAAAAGTAGAATATTCGAAAATATGAATAAATATCACTATATTCTAAATATTTGCGAATTCTCGAAGTTGCGATATTTGCGATTAAAATTTGCGATTCGAATATTCTCTCCCAACACTAATCTTGGCCTAGTTGAAGTTTGCAGGGTGACAGCCAGCAGTGTATTTGCTGCTTGACGTACTTTAGCAACTGCTTGCCTGTGTGGCTACATGGCAACACTTGATTTGACGCATGCGATAGGAAGAAGGAGTGGGAGCGATGCTATGCCCTGCTGCTGTTAGGTACAGGAGCGCGTCCATGGAGTAGGTGGATAAGTGCCACGTGCGGGAGCTAGCCTGATGCAGTCATGGGGAGGGGGGGATCAAAAGGACCTGGCCTTGTTGGCCATTGGTGCTGCCTCACCAATCTGCAAAAAACATTGACTCAGTGGGCTGTGAAAGACATGTAGTGTCCTTCCCCATGGCAGCTGCTCTAGGTGTCCACCATCGTGTGCAACAAATGCATTGCCCATGTTTTCTGCCATGTGAGTGTACAAGGCAGAATTGGCTTTTTGTAAGAAATAATGCTGGTAGTGATGAGCGAGCACCAAAGTGTTCGGGTACTCGGTCCGAACATATAGCGATATTCGTGCACTAAGCCGAGCATGCAAGTATAATGGAAGTCAATGGGAGACAACCAGGCACCCCCTGCTCGGATGAGGGGAGGCTGCCTGGTCCATTGGAAAAGGTCAGAAAGTGACAGAAACACCACCGAAATGGATCTAGAACAGCATGGGGACCATGTCTTGGTGCATCTTGGACTCCAATGTCGCTGCTGAGAACCATATTGTCCCAGTTGTCCGCCACTTTTACATAGCGACAAAATCACTCCCAAAATTTTGTCCCCTCAAAAATAAAATAGACATTTTTAGAGATAAAATTGTTAGGAAACATTCTTTCTTGTAGATTCAATTGTATATACAGTGCAAATGCTGGCAAAAATTACAAGGAAGAAGCACTTCAATATAGCTTGTATATTACATAAAGGAGGGCCTCATTCACAAGGTGCTACAATTGTTCAGGTACACTGCTACACTCATAAAGCCTATGCACTAAGTGAAAGAGCTGGCAAAAATTACAAGGAACCAGCACTCCAATACACCCTTTATTACACATAAAGGAGGGCATCATACACACCCTTGAAAAATTATCATTGATGGTGACCCTCGAAAACATTTGGAGCAAGGGCCTGCTAGTTACCCTCTAAAACAATATAGTTGAGGGCCTGAAGCTGAGCGAACCCCATAAAACATTGCAGGAATGGCCTACAGGTGAGCAGACTGTAAAAACCTTAGAGGTGAGGGCCTAAGGTTAGTGAACCCCATAAAACATTGCAATAATGGCCTACAGGTGAGAAGACTGTTTAAAGCATTGGAGGCAAGGGACTGAAGGTGAGCAAACCCCATAAAACATTGCAGTAATGGCCTACAGGTGAGCAGACCATATAAAGCATTGGAGGTAAGGGACTGAAGGTGAGCGAACCCCATTAAACATTGCAGTGATTGCCTAAAGGTGAGCAGACCTTATAAAACATTAGAGGTGAGGGCCTGACCCGAGCGAACCCCATAAAACTTTGCAGTAATTGCCTACAGGTGAGCAGACCATATAAAGCATTGGAGGTAAGGGCCTGAAGCTGAGCGAACCCCATAAAACATTGCAGTAATGGCCTAAAGGTGAGCAGACTGTATAAAGCATTGGAGGTGAGGGTCTGAAGCCGAGCTAACCCTACAAAAACTGTCGTGAGGGCCTATAGGTGAGCAGACGGTATAAAGCATTGGAGGTGAGGGTCTGAAGCCTAGCGAACCCTACAAAACATTGTAGTGAAGGCATGTATATTCTGTATGGAAAAGGAGCCGGATGAGGAGGCGGATGAGAAAACAAGATTCAAACAAATACCCTTTTTTTGCAATTAAAAGGTTGCATCTGAATCTTGTGGATTGAGTAAATTATGTTGGGCATTTTCATGAGTGTATATGATACCTGATCATATTGTAGCCAAAATGGATGCTCATTGGCTGAAGAGAACAAGGCCCATTCATATCATTATGGTCCATAGATCAATAGAGTGAGAAACATTCAGAGAGACGCCTAGAGGTCTGTCTTTAGTTGTTTAAAAGTTGTCCAAGTTAATCCTTATCTCTAATTTACAGCTGCACAGGTCAGATGTATATAATACAAGAATACCAGAGTTAACTCTTTATGGTATGGCGCCAATAGCTTGCATAACGGTGCCATCTGGAGACAGATGAATATTATGACACCATTCTCCTCAATTGTATTGTGGGTAAATATGATCTCATAGAGTCATTAACATACATTACACCCACCTCAGTTGATTGGAAGATTTTAATCCAGGAGGATGTGACATGAGATAAAGGAGAAATAATTAGAGGGACATAGCAGGATGAAGGATCATCTTGAGCATCATGAACATCATCAGGATCATGATCATCATAGCCAGGACAAGCAAAGAACAAGAACATTCCAGGATTCAGCATCGTCATCATCATCATCATGATCATAGCCAGAGCACCCAAGAGAGAGGGTCTATCAATATGAAAGTCATGGTGAGACATGCGATGTTGATGTCAGCAGCAGGTAGTGCTACTGACACAGTTGCTAGATAGCATGGCTGCAAAGCCGATCCGGGCCGGCTCTTACTGGGAGCAGCTAAAGTGTAGGGTGGGTGGTTGCTCCCACGACCCAGTCCTGGTTTTGGGCTGGGTTTAAAAACACAGCCAGCACCAGCAGCTGTAGAGTGATTGTCCTGGAGCTGCTGGTAGTGCTGTGGAGTTCTCTGGGCTGCAAGCAGAAGCCCAGCAAAGAGGCGTGCAGTCGGCTTGGAAGCCTGACCGTGGATTGTCCTGCGGCTGGGCTGACAGCCAGGTGCGAACACGCACCTAAACCTCCCAGGTGATTGGAACCTGTATTGGACTTTTGTTTTGCCTTACGTTTTCTGCTGTGTGTGTGAATTAACACTAAGTGACTGTTTGGAGTTTATTTTATGCAAGTGTGAGTTAAACACTGTTTGCTGCACTTCCTGGACTCCCTTTTGCCTCTCCACTGCACCTGCACCGCTGTCTACCAGAGCGACTCCCCACATATATATATATATATATATATATATATATAAAGAGAAAAATTCCACAGCACTTTTCTGAGTAGTGAAAAAAAGTTCTTCCCTGAGTAGTGAAAAAAAGTTCTTCTTTATTTACCGGGTACAAGCGACGATTCGGTGCACCTAATGGCACCTTTCTCAAGCTGCTTGAGAAAGGTGCCATTGGGTGCACCAAAATGTCGCTTGTACCCAGTAAATAAAGAAGAATTTTTTTTCACTACTCAGGGAAGTGCTGTGGAATTTTTCTCTTTATATATTTGCGGACATAGGGGAATGTCCTCACAGCCACTAGCACTCCTGCATACTGTCTGCATGTGAGCCCGCTGTGCGATCTACTACATTTTATATATATATATATATATATATATATATATATATATAGATATATGGAAAGTAGCATTCTTCGCCAAGCTAGGTGATAAATTCCCACTGAAAAGACTTGTTCCAAGTTCTTCCCATTTCTGTTGTTTATCTTAATAGTCTTACCAAGTCATAAATGTGAAAATAGTCCAGGATGGGGCAGAAGAATACAGTTACTAAGTTATATCCTTGTATGGATTTGCCCATTCTTGAAGTCATGTGAGGTATAGTTGGTTAGAGGGGGGGCAGAATGTATTTAATATTCCATATTGATGTCTAGGATTAGACATGCAAATCCTGATATCATGAGGTTTCCTCTAAACAGAAGTGATGTATATAATTTAACTTCTTGTTTTAATATCCTAACCAAATATTAGATTTGTTATAATGTGACAAAATGGTTCCTACTCACATGTATTGTTAAGCTTGTTATGCTTTATATCAACTCCATATATATTCATTTGCATATATCATTGTGTTTATTTATTTATGTTTATAAACTTGTAACAAATAAATCAGCATGTTTTTATAATACCTGCATATTATTATTTAATGTCAAAACTATATCTTTAGCATTAATGTCATCTCATATGAAAAGAACTTATTATCTGAGGAAATAGTCAGACTCAGATGTGAATTTTATCGATTAGGTTATCTACAATTTACCAGGTCAATCAACCAAGAAGTTATGAAAAATTAATGGTTGATTATTTTTATGACCATAATTAATAATTCTTAATTGAATTATTATAAACCCGACAATTATAAAGCATACATTTAAATTGCGGTTTTGTTCCTCATTAGCTCAGCTTTCCTCTGGTGGAGTGGAGAAGTCAGGGGCAATCCAGGCCGTGTTCATTTTTATCTGAGTCAACCTGTCACTATTGTCAGTGGACAAGCAGATACGCTTATCTGTTATAATGCCACCAGCAGCACTAAATACACGCTCAGACAATACACTGGCGGCAGGGCAGGCCAGCACCTCCAAGGCGTAGAGCGCAAGCTCATGCCACGTGTCCAGCGTGGACACCCAGTAGTTTTAAGGCACTAAGGGATCATTTAGGACGCTGACACAGTCTGCAATGTATTCCTTTACCATCTTCCCAAAATTTTCCCTCCTTGTAGCACTACAACATGTTTCAGGGTGAGGTAGCAGGCGGGGTGTCATGAAAGTGTCCCATGCCTTGGAGAGTGTTCCCCTGCCTGTGTTGGAACTGCTGTGTATTCCCCCTGTCTCCCTTCCTCGGTTGCCTAAGGATGTACGGACTCTGCCGGCCCTGTTGTCAGATGGAAAATTTTGGAGCAATCTCTCAACAAGTACATTCTGGAATTGCACCGTTTTACTCGTCCTCTCCACCACAGCAATCAGAGATGAGAAGTTCTCTTTGTAGCGGGGGTCGAGAAGGGTGAACACCCAGTAATCTGTATTATCTAAAATGCGAATAACGCGAGGAAAAGGCCACCTAACATGAAGTCAGCCATGGATGCCAGAGTACCAACAGGCAAGACATCGATGTCAACATCAGGATGACTCTCCATCCCCTCATTCTCCTCCTCCTCCTCCTCTTCTTCTGCCCATTCACGCTGAACAGATGGAATTAAAGTTCCATGGGTACTCGCTTCTGTAGCAGAGGCAAGTGTATCCAGCTCCTCCTCCTCTTCATGGCCCAATTCGCGCTAAGAAGACGAACTGGGGAGGTCTGGCTATCACCCTGTGTCATCCCCTCCCCCATTACCTCATCTGCCACATTCAAAGCATCCTCCTCCTCCTTAATTGCGAGCAGCGATCGTTTGAGAAGACACAGCAGTGGGATGCTTACACTGATAATAGTGTTATCGCCACTAACCATCTGTTTGGATTCATCAAAGTTTTTTAAAAGCTCACATAGGTCTGACATCAATGCCCACTCCTTGTTTGTTAATAGTGGCAGTTGACTGAAAAGGTGACGACCATGTTGCAGCTGGTATTCCACAACTGCCCTCTGCTGCTTACAAAGCCTGGCCAACATGTAGAACGTAGAGTTCCACTGCGAGCTCACATCACACAACAGTTGGTGAGCTGGAAGCCGCAAGCGCCGCTGCAGCTTTGACAGACCAGCTGAAGCTGTGGACGACTTTCGGTAATGGGCATTCAAGCGGCGCGCCTTCACTAGTAGCTCCTAGTGTTGGCGCGAATATTCAAATTTTGAATTTTTATCCCGAATATCGGCACTATTTTGTAAAAACAAATATTATTTTTTTATTTAGTTTTTATCTGAACCCATTATCTAGTATACCTACCTGCTTCTCGCTTGTGGGCCAATGTCTGTAGTGAATTACAATATTCTTCATTATTTATATATATTTTTTCTCTTATGTGTAATGCGAATATTCAAACACCCGAATATATAGCACTATAGAATATAGTGCTATATATTCGTTTTTAGAATATTTGTTATTTTTTCTCATCTGAAGTCATGATTCCTCCCTACTTAAGTTGCTTTTGGGCCAGTGACTGCTCACATTAAATTGAAAAAAATTACGAAAATTCTAAAAACTATATATTCATGTTTAAGAATATTTGCATTACGCTATTTTTTTCTCATGCTAAAATTGGCAATTTAATATTTGCGTAATGTGAATATTCTGAAACACGAATATATAGCACTATAGAATATAGTGCTATATATTTGTTTTTAGAATATTCGTCACTTTTTCCAACTTTATGTGAACAGTCATTGGTCCAAAAGCAACTATAGCAGGGAGGAATCATGACTTAAGATGGGAAAAATGATGAATATTCTAAAATAGAATATATAGTGCTATATATATATACACACTCTATTGGACTACCAGTAAGGTACTGGATACAGAAAAGTAAAGATTTTCGGCACTGCACTAGGCCAGAGATAATGACATTTTACAATACACACTGTATTGGCTTGCTATAATGTACTGGATACAGAAAAATACAGATTTTCGGCACTACACTAGCCCAGAAATAATGTAATTTTTACAATACACACTGTATTGACTTGCTATAATGTACTGGATACAGAAAAATACAGATTTTTGCCACTACACTAGCCCAGAGATAATGAATTTTTTCAATACACACTGTATTGGCTTGCTGTAATGTACTGGATACAGAAAAATAGAGATTTTCGGGACTACACTAGGACAAAGATAATGTAATTTTGACAATACACACTCTATTGGCTTCCAGTAAGGTACTGGGTGCAGAAAAAAAGTTTTGGGACTACACTAGCCCGGAGATAATGAAACTTTTACAACACGCACTGTATTGGCTTGCTATAATGTACTGGATACAGAAAAATGCAGATTTTCGGCAGTACACTAGCCCAGAGATAATGTAGTTTTTACAGTACACACTGTATTGGTTTCCAGTAATGTACTGGATACAGAAAAATACCGATTTTCAACAATACACTAGGCCAGAGGTAATGTAATTTTGACAAAACACACTGTATTCGGATGTAGTTCTATATTGGATACAAATTTGTCCCAAATAAAATGCAGTCTTTAATGATCTCCTCTGGGATATATTGGGTTGCGGCCTTAACGCACACACAGATGTGCCCAAAATTAATTAACTATTGCCAAAATATAAATCACTCTCTACTGGAGTAATGAATATACCGGTTGCATATTGAACGCACACACAGATATGGCACAAGTTAGGTTCATTTACCCAGAAAAATAATTTCTCTGACGTATATATCTCAGTACCAGGCACACTGCAGTGAATAAGCCCCTTTTTTAATGTCTGCCCAACACACTGCTTTTTGATGGTACAGTGTATATCTCAGTACCAAGCACACTGTTGTGAATAGGCCCCTTTTATAATATCTGCCCAACACACTGCTTTATTATGGCGTATTGTAGATGTCACTAATCTGAAATCTTTTGTCTTTTATAAGTTAAAACATTTTCAAGCCCTGCACTGTCCCTTCCTGGTGATGCCTGTCCCGGATAGTGCTGAAGCAAACCCCTTCTTAAAAAATAAAAAAAAGAGGTGCTGCACTGCTGTCAAACACACACTCTAGTCCTTAAAAGGACTGTTAGGTCTTTCAATAAAGTTTTTGGAGTAAAGTCAGTAAGTTTACAGCAAAACACTATATGTCCCTGCCTACTGTCTGCTCTCCCTGACGCTGAATGAGCCGAGCCCCAGACCTCAGCTCCTATATAAAATGGTATCACGTGTTACGGCCAGCCAATCGGTGTAAGGGATCATGCACACGACCGTTGTTGTTTTGCGGTCCGTTTTTCACGGATCCGTTGTTCAGTATCTGAGGTTTTTTCCTCTAATTTAAGTCCTCTTCCGTTCCGTTATTGCACAAAGCATATCTGTATTGTTCCCGTATTTGATCAGTTTTTTGCGTATCGTATACTGAAACAGTAACTTATTAATCACCAAACACATGAGCAATATGTGCTCGGCACAGCATTTCTACAGTATGGATCTGCAAAATACGGATGAAATATGGATGACATACGGATGTGTTCCGTGTGCGTTCCGTATATTTTGCGAACCCATTGACTTGAATGGGGCCTCAGACCATGATTTGCGGACACTAATAGGACATGCACTACTTTTTGTGGAACGGCCATATGGACAAACGGAAACAAAATGCACATGGAGTAACTTCCATATATTCTACAGCCCTATTGAAGTAAATGTTTCCGGATACGGTCCGCAAAAAACGAAACGGAAGCAGAAAGAAAATACGGTCGTGTGCATGAGCCCTAAAGCTTACAGATAACCTTTCTGTCGCTTACACTGAGGGGTATTACTTACCTGGACCGTAATTTGCTGCTTAGAAGGCACCAAACGTGCGGGAGGAGACTAGAGCAAGAAACGTGGTGCTCGGCCGAGTAAAGCCGAGCATAGCGATGCTCGAGCCGAACCAATACTCGGCCGAGCATGCTCGCTCGTCACTAAATGCTGGCTAAGTATCTTGCGGTGAGGCTGAGCATATGATATCAGCTCCCTAATGGAAATAGACTCTAATAAATAGTATGGTAGCGACTGCACCACTAGCAACTTGGCCAGGAATTAAGCTTGCAGACCAGTGTCGGCTGTGGGAAGTTGTTTTCTGACCACTTTGTTTCCATGGCTGATGATGGAGCAGAGGAGGAGTCTGAGCAAGAGAGGCAGAAAGTGAGGCCGACAATGTGAAAGAAACTGTACTGCCTGTTGATATAGCCTGGCTGCCACAGGAGAGACTGGGAGAAGGAGGAAACTCTTGTTGTGGTAGCTGGGTGCCACCTCTATTTGTCCATGGGATGGGGTTATGCTGCCTTATGTGGTCCTCTAAAGTTGTGGTGCCTAATTTAGAGATAAGCGAATTGCATCCCACGAAGAGGAATTCGATCCGAATTTCAGGATAAATTTGATTAGCCTGGAAGCAGAATTTGATCGTGCTTCATGTCAGCGAATCGATTTTACCTGAAATAGTATTAAAAAAATAATTCAAACTTACCTCCTTCATTTGCTTGCTACAGGTCGACAGCCTCCATCTTGCTCTAAGATCTCGGCCTAAATCCCATGCTGCGCAAGATTACATCATCATGCCGGCTGGTGTGATGATGTTATCTTGCGCCGCACAGGATTTCGGTTGAGATCTTCAAGCAAGATGGCGGCTGGCCCTTTGCGAGCAAATGGAGGCTGTAAGTTTGATTTAATTTTTTAAATTGTTAATTTACACTCAGATTCTGCGATCATGTATGAACGCAGCTTCTGAGGGGTACAATGACAGGGGCGGCGCTATCACAGCTCCCTGTCATTGCACTCGCTACTTACAAAAAATGCGCTTCATGACGAAGTAATTCGTCATTAAGCAAATTTTTTGTGAAATTTGGCGAATCAACTGAAACGAACTTTAAAGAAATTTGCTCATCTCTAGTACATATACAGGTATTTGTGTTTGACTACCCACGGCGTATTTTACTTTGCAAAGCTTGCACAGGGCAAAGCTTCTACCTTCTGGCAGTGTGGAGAAAACCTGCCAGAACGGAGATACTCTCATGAATCTAATGGCAGCCGAGCACGTTTTGGGCTTAATGCACACACAGTGTCAGCAGCATCACCAGTTCCCGTAACAGATATGGCCCTAGCAATTCTTTGAAAGGTACATCGCCCCTGCCATTTAGTGCTGCTGCCACCACCTTCCTCCTCTGTTGTTACCTCCTCAGCATCCCAATCCAAGGTCCTGTTTAGAACGCAATTATCATCGGAATCCTCACTTTCCTTGACACTTTTAACAGACTCTGATATATTATGGCGGTTCCCTTTGCCCCCTTCCTGATTCTCTGCTCTATATTTTCTTCAACTGCCACTGTCTAAGGAAGGTGCCCGACTAGGAAGGGGAAGTGAAGACAATAAGGACTCCACTGAAAAGGGTTCTCTGCGGCTGCAAAGAGGAGGAGCAGGATGAATGCTTTGACCCCTGACTCCAAAGCATGAGGTCAGACTCAGAGGTCGCCTCCACATCATCCTGGTATGACTAAGAGGAGGAGTAGGCCATCCTATCCATAATCTCATCCTCTTTCTGCTCAATGATAATGTTGCGCCTTTCCGAAGCCAGGGAGAATTGAGGTCTACTGCTGCTACTACTACTACTGCTTCTGGCCAGATAGCTAGTGCTGCTAGTAGCCACATCCTGGCTCTGGGAGGACAATGCCTAACCCTAGGTTTTTCTTTTGGAACCCTTCTATATTCCTAACATTCGCCCTAATGTACACAGTCACACAAAGTACACACGTCTATTTTCTGGAAACTTAGAGACAGAAAGGCACAATAAAATGTACTTCCCTTTCCACAAATACACTGAAGACACTGATACTGACAATTTTCTTTAGAAATACTGCTGTATTAGAGCCACAAACAGATTTGGACCTAATGTCTTAAGTACATTCAAATATGCAGATTCTGAAAAAGCTCTCTAGTGTAAAACACAAGTCATCAAGATGCTATGTGTTACAGGAAAATATAGTTCCTAGCCAGAGCCTCAGTCTGATGACCACACAAATATATTGTATAAACTGATATTATTCAGTGAGATTTCCCCATTGTGTGATATCAGTATGGCCAGAAGCTATTTGATCATTGTGTCCCTTTTAACATATCAAAGGCAGGAAGGGCACATTGTAAAAACAGTTGGACAACAGATTGGGAAGATATTTGGGTGATCATAGGATGGAGTCGATGGTGGGGGCTGAGACACAGGAACATATAGGCTATGTGGAATTTGGGGATGGTCTCACTCTCTTCCTGCTACCCCTGGACGAACAGCACTTCAGGAGCAAGCTAAGTTATATTCTATGTGTGCTTTCTGTGTTTGGATATAAATATAATATCCCAGTAGACATTTTACATATAGATATTTGTAGTCTTCAATTGTATTACCAGTAGATTATATATGCTGTTTATGCATGTGTCCCTATATGTACATGTACTAATGGTCAGGTACTGGATGTGAGTTAGGTAGAAGTGAAGATCCAGTAGATGGTATATTGGTGGACTCCGGGAGGGCAGGAACGGAGGCAGCTGTGTGTGGTGGTGTCCTCTATGTAATGTTTTGTATCTGTATCCATATGCAATGTCCATTGCTTTGTCTTCTCTATGTTATCAGTAAACTATTTTTCTATTTAAGTATCTATGAGTGTTGTATGGTATTCCTGGGGTGTATGAAGGACTGGAGGGTGTATATAATATATAGTATAAGTGGATTATAAAGGAAACAAAGACAACAGCTTAGGAACAGAATAAAAGGGAAGAAAGACGGAGATAGGCATAAATCTCCAATTTCCAATATGCAAACCCCCCATATCACTATCAGATTATTCTCCCCCAACACTTGAACTTTTGGGGATACTCTAACACAGATTTCGGTCTATTATTTCATGCGTTTTCACTGAAAGATTTTAAAAGCTACTCTCTGAATTGTAAAAACACATTATACACATATATTGTTATCCCCTTCCCACAAAAAAAAAAAAATATATATATATTTTATGCACTTATATAGCAGTACTATATTCTGCAACGCTTTACAGACATTAGCAGCCAACTGTCCCCAATGGGGCTCACAATTAGAGATGAGCAAATTTCAGGTTATTAAATTCATTCACGCTTCGTTTACTGGTAAAGGTGAATTGTGTTATGGATTCCGTTACCACGGACCATAACAGAATTCTATGACGGAATGCATAACGGAATGCCTTTAGAGGCATTCCGTTATTCATTCTGTCATAATAGAAGTCTATGGGCTGCAAAGCGGATCCGTCCTCTCCTGCATAACGGAAACGAGACAGATCCGCTTTGCAGCCCATAGGCTTCTATTATAACGGAATGAATAACCGAATGCCTCCAGAGGCATTCCGTCATAGAATTGAGTTATGGTCCGTGGTAACGGAATCCATAACGCAATTCACCTTTACCAGTAAGCGAAGCATGAGCGAATTTCATAACCTGAAATTCGCTCATCTCTACTTACAATCTAAGGTCCCTATCAGTATGTCTATGGAGTGTGGGAGGAAACTGGAGAACCTGGAGAAAACCCAGGCAAACAATGGGAGAACATTCTGTCCCAGATATCAGACTACACAGGTCTGCATTTTTTCAAGAGCTGTTTTGGTTATTTCACGTAATCTTTATGTTTTTAGCTGCTCTAGTTGGTCTTTCCTGAAATTTTCTTAGTCGCATCCCACAGCAAAAGCCATGATCCACAGAGAGCATCTAAAGCATCAGAGGGATCTCATTGTTAAAAGGTATCAGCCAGGAGAAGTGTACAAAAGAATTTCCAAGGCATTAGATATACCATGAAAGTGAAGTAATCATCACGTGGAGAAAATATGGCACAGCAGTGACATTACAAATCCAAAATTGATCAAAAGACAAGAAGAAAACTGGTCTGGGAGGCTACCAAGAGGCATAATGCAACATTAAAGGAGCTGCAGGAATATCTGGCAAGTACTGGCTGTGTGGTACACGTGGCAAAAATCTCCCATATTCTTCATATGTCTGGGCTACCCGGTAGAGTGGCAACACGAAAGCCCTTTCTTACGAAGAAAAACATCCAAGCCAGGCTACATTTTGCAAAAACACATCTGAAGTCTCCCAAAAGCATGTGGGAAAAGGTGTTATGGTCTGATGAAACCAAGGTTGAACTTTTTGGCCATAATTCCAAAAAGATATGTTTGGCACAAAAACAACACTGCACATCACCAAAAGAACACCATACCCACAGTGAAGCATTGTGGTAGCAGTATCATGCTTTGGGGCTGTTTTTCTTCAGCTGGAACTGGGGCCTTATTTAAGATAGAGGGAATTATAAACAGTTCCAAATACCAGTCAATATTGGCACAAAACCTTCAGGCTTCTGCTAGAAAGCTGAACATGAAGAGGAACTTCATATTTCAGCATGACAATGACCCAAAGCACACATCCAAATCCACAAAGGAATGGCTTCACCAGAAGAACATTAAAATTTTGGATTGGCCCAGCCAGAGCCCAGACCTCAATACGATAAAAAATCTGTGGAGTTATCTGAAGAGGGCTGTGCACGGGAGAGGCCCTCGCAATCTGACAGATTTGGAGTGTTTTTGCAAAGAAGAGTGGGCCAATCTTGCCAAGACTCATACCCAAAAAGACTGAGTGCTGTAATAAAATCAAAAAGTGCTTCAAAGTATTATTTTAAGGGTGTGCATGCTTATGCAACCATATTACTTTATTTTTATTTATAATTTTTCTCCCCTCTACCTAAAAAATTTCAGTTTGTTTTTAAATTGAGTTGTACAGTTTAAAGGTCACATTAAAGATGGAAAAAGCTCTGAAATGATTTATCTTTGTCTCATTTTTTTACAGCACAGAACCTAACATTTTAACAAGGGTGTGTAGACTTTTTATATCCACTGTATGTGTGAATAACTTTAAAAGATTTTACTTATCCAGGCCATTCTGAGATTGTATTTTCATCACATATTGTACTTTAAAAAATACCAAATTTACCAAAAATTTTGAAAAATTAGCAAATTTCCAAGTTTCAATTTCTCTGCTTCTATAATACATAGGAATACCTCCAAAATATTTATTACTTTACATTCCCCATATGTTTTTGGGGACGTTACAAGGCTTAGAAGTTTAGAAGTAAATCTAGAAATTTTCCAGAAATTTCCAAAAACCCACTTTTAAAGGACCAGTTCAGGTCTGAAGTCACTTTGTGAGGATTACATAACAGAAACCACCCAAAAATGACCCCATTCTAGAAACTATACCCCTCAAGGTATTTAAAACTGATTTTACAAACTTTGTTAACCCTTTATGTGTTCCACAAGAGTTAATGGGAAATGGAAATAAAATTTCTGAATTTAGATGTTTTGAAACATTTTCCACTTTAATACATTTTTCAAGTAACAAAGCAAGCGTTAACAGCCAAATAAAACTCCATATTTATTGCCCTGATCCTGTAGTTTATAGAAACACCCCATATGTGATCATAAACTACTGTACGGGCACACGGCAGGGCGCAGAAGGAAAGGAAGATTTTGCTGGACTGGTTTTTAGACACCATGTCCCATTTGAAGCCCGCCTGATGCACCCCTACAGTAGAAACTCTAAGAAAGTGACCCCATTTTGGAAATTACAGGATAAGGTGGCATTTTTGTTGGTACTATTTTAGGGCAAATATGATTTTTGGTTGCTTTATATTACACTTTTTGAGGCAAGGTAACAAAGAATAGAAATTCTGAAATTTCTTCTCCATTTGCCAATAACTCTTGTGGAACACCTAAAGGGTTAACAAAGTTTGTAACATCAGCTTTGAATACCTTGTGGGGTATAGTTTCTTATATGTAGTCACTTTTTTGGAGTTTCTACTCAAGGGGTGTATCGGGGGCTTCAAATGGGACAAGGTGTCAAAAAACCAGTCCAGTAAAATCTGCCTTCCAAAACCATATGGCGTTCCTTTCCTTCTGCGCCCTGCCGTTTGGCTATACAGCAGTTTACGACCACATATGGGGTGTTTCTGCAAACGACATAATCAAGGCAATAAATATTGAGTTTTGTTTGGCTGTTAAGTGTTAACCCTTGCTTTGTTTACTGGAAAAATTTATTAAAATGGAAAATTTGCAAATAAATTTATTTTTGTTATTTACATCGTTGATCTGACAGGTTAGATTGTGTGCTATATCTATAGAGCAGGTTGTTACGGATGCGAAAATTTCAAATATGACTACTTTTTGGGTTTTTTGTTTCAGTTTTACATAATAAAGCATTTTTTTAATCATTTTTAGTGTCTCCATATTCTGAATGCCATATTTTTAAATTTTTTTTTTTGGGCGACAGTCTTATGTAGGGGCTAATTTTTTGCATGATGAGATGTCGGTTTGATTGGTACTATCTTGGGGTGCATATGACATTTTGGTCGCTTGCTATTACACTTTTGTGATGTAAGGTGACAAAAATGGCTTTTGACACTGTATTTATATAATTTTTTTGCCATGTTCCCCTGAGGGGTTAGGTCATGTGTTATTTTTATGGAGCAGGTTTTTATGGACGCTGGAGGACATTTTTTTGGCGACTGTTAGCACCCTCGGCTGCCAACTCTTCTTAATCCAGTGATTTTGTCGGTCTCAGTAAAAAGGGTATACCCAGCTTGTTGCCCGAGCAGCATGCACAAGATCTTCAAGTCCCCACACACTTGTCAACCATGGTATTTCAGGTGTTTTCACTAAGACTTAAAATGCAATCTATGCAGATGTTGCCCTTGGTCAGATACAAACCTAGGACCCCAGCGCTGCAAGGCACCAGTGCTAATCACTGAGCCACTGTGCTGCCTATTCTGTCCCAGATATTACACTATTTCAGGAGTTTTCACTATGATTTAAAATGCAATCTATTCTTTGAATGGTAATAGTAAAACACATGTTGTACATCTCTATCTCTAATAGAGACAATCGGTTGATGTTTGGTATGGGATTGAATCAAGTGCTTCATGAAAAAGATGTTTTGTCAGACAGTGGGTAAAAGATAGAGATGAGTGAATTTTTCAAAAATTCTATTCAGCCGATTCGCTGAATTTAAAAAAAATATTTGCTTCTATCCGAATAAATTAGTGGCAAATCGTGTTTAAAAACGTCTATTTCCGGGCTGCAAAGAGCCTTTATAGGGGTATAGAACACTGGGCCTTGCAGTAACTCGCAGAGGGAGTCTGCTGTGGTAGTGAAAGAAAACTGTGAGTCAGTATGACATGCAGATGACAGGCGTTGCTCTTGGAATCACTGCATACTTCACTTATTTGGGCAGTCATGGGGCCAAAACTAACAAAATAACTGAAGTATCAACTCAGCCTTACAGGTAAATGTTAGCGTCTAGAAGAAGTGCACTCCTTTTACTTGTCAGCTGATTCCGCATAGATGTCTACAAAACCTGTTCTATTAAACGCTTATACAAGTAGAGCCCCCGACAGAGTGGAGAGGGTTTCAGCAGTAAGTTTGTGTTGACGTCACTGATTAATTTTCCCCAGGTTCTAATCCGTCAGAACAATTAACCAGAAAAATAGGGTCCTGTCTGTGGAGCAATCACATTCACTCGGTCAGCATTTGCTCAATAATCCATCAGTATTGCTAAAGGCAAAAAAAAACAGGAGTGGATCTAAAACAGAGATGACAAAGAAATGGAATATTTACATATCTTCTGTGTTTTTACCCACTCCTGCTTTTGGCTACTAAATCATAAGCCAATTCTGATGGGACCTTATAGGCCTTAAAGCTGCTACACAGACAGGATCCGTTGTGTGTCTCATTATTGCTTCCTTCCGACAGATCAGAAGAAGTGTCAAATATATGATGTCAGTCAGGCCGAAAGCCAAAATAGTGGACCAGTCATAAAATGGGGAGGGTGGGAACAGCATGAAAAATCCACAGAGTGGACCCATGACATAGTGGTGAGGTGGCAGAAGCATGAGGAGACCACAGAGTGGCACAATGACAGAGTATGGAGGTGGCAGAAGCATGAATAGGCCAGAGAGTGGCACAATGACAGAGTGTGGAGATGGCAGAAGCAAGAGTAGGCCAGAGAGTGGCACAAGACCGAGTCTGGAGGTGACAGCAGCATGAGCAGACCACAGAGCGGCACAATGACAGAGTGTGGAGATGGCAGAAGCAAGAGTAGGCCACAGAGCGGCACAATGACAGTGTGGAGATGGCAGCAGCAAGAGTAAGCCACAGAGCGGCACAATGACAGAGTCTGGAGGTGGCAGCAGCATGAGGAGACCAAAGAGTGGCACAATGGCAGAGTCTGGAGGTGGGGAAAGCATTAGTAGGCCACAGAGCGGTACAATGACAGTGTGGAGGTGGCAGCAGCAAGAGTAGGCCAGAGAGTGGTACAAGACCGAGTCTGGAGGTGACAGCAGCATGAGCAGACCACAGAGCGGCACAATGACAGAATGTGAAGGTGGCAGCAGCATAAGTAGGCCACAAAGTGGAACAATGACTGAGTCTCGAGGTGGCAGCAGCATGAGGAGACCACAGAGTGGCACAATGACCGAGTCTGTAGGTGGCGGCAGCATGAGGAGACCACAGAGTGGCACAAAGACAGAGTCTGGAGGTGGCAGCGTCATGTGGAGACCACAGAGTGGCAAGGTGACATAGTGTGGAGATGGCAGCAGCATAAGGAGACCACAGAGTGGCAAGGTGACATAGTGTTGAGATGGCAGCAGCATGAGGAGACCACAGAGTGGCATGGTGACATACTGTGGAGATGGCATCAGCAGAATACCACAGAATGGCAAGGTGACATAGTGTGGAGATGGCAGCAGCAGGATACCACAGAATGGCAGGTGACATAGTGTGGAGATGGCAGTAGCTTGGGAGACCACAGAGTGGCAAGGTGACATAGTGTGGAGATGGCAGCAGCATGAGGAGACCACAGAGTGGCAAAGTGACATAGTGTGGAGATGGCAGCAGCATAAGTAGACCACAGAGTGGCAAGGTGACATAGTGTTGAGATGGCAGCAGCATGAGGAGACCACAGAGTGGCATGGTGACAAACTGTGGAGATGGCATCAGCAGAATACCACAGAATGGCAAGGTGACATAGTGTGGAGATGGCAGCAGCAGGATACCACAGAATGGCAAGGTGACAGTGTGGAGATGGCAGTAGCTTGGGAGACCACAGAGTGGCAAGGTGACATAGTTTGGAGATGGCAGAAGCATGAGGAGACCACAGAGTGGCAAGGTGTCAAAATGTGGAGATGGCAGTAGCAGCAAAGTCAGGAGATACCACAGATAGAGATGTCCTAACTATTTGCCGGCGAACCGTTCCCTGCGAATATTGCATGTTCGCGTTCGCCGACGTGGCGAACATATGCGATGTTCTGTCCGCCCCCTATACATCATCAGTGAGCAAATTTTGACCCTGTACCTCGCAGTCAGCAGACACATTTCAGCCAATCAGCATACCCTCCCTTCCAGACCCTCTCACCTCCTATCAAAAAGCAAGGACAGCATCCATCTTAGATTCATTCTGAAGCTGCAGTGTTAGTTAGAGCAGGGAGAGTGCTGCTGCTGCTGAATTATGAGTGAGTCCTGACAGCACCCCAAAAAGCCCTTTCTAGGGCTGGTACATCAGTCTGCTTTTATTTATTTTTTCTATAGATATATATATATATATATATATATATATATATAGTGAAAAAATAGAGCAGCACTCTGAAAGTAGATAAAAAGCAAAAGTGTTTCTTTATTCACCCAGGCGGCATGGCAGCGTTTCGGCTCCTATACCGGAGCCTTTCTCAAGCCTGAGAAAGGCTCCGGTATAGAAGCTGAAACGTTGCTATGCCGTCTGGGTGAATAAAGAAGCACTTTGCTCTTTATCTACTTCGAGTGCTGCTCTATTTTTCACTACATAATTTTGGAGCGGTTTGTCCTCGTTGGAGCTTTGCACCGGTTATCTGCAGGTGGTGCTGCCTCATTTTTGCATATATATATATATATATATATATATATTGCAGTTGCCTGCCCGTGTGTGAGAGGCCGCAGGCCCACAGACTGTAATGTGTGCACGCCACTCATATAGGGTGGCACAGTACCTTGCAGATAAAAAGTAATTTTTATCATGCCCACTGACTGTACTGTGCCCACTGCCAGTGCCCACCACTCATATCGGGTGGCACAGTACCTTGCAGATAAAAAGTCATTTAATTTTTACCCTTTAATATAATTGCAGTTGCCTGCCAGTGTGTGTCATGCCCACTGACTGTACTGTGCCCACTGCCAGTGCCCACCACTCATATCGGGTGGCACAGTACCTTGCAGATAAAAAGTCATTTAATTTCTACTCTTTAATATAATTGCAGTTGCCTGCCAGTGTGTGTCAGGCCCACTGACTGTACGGTGACCACTGCCAGTGCCCACCACTCATATCGGGTGGCACAGTACCTTGCAGATAAAAAGTCATTTAATTTTTACCCTTTAATATTATTACAGTTGCCTGCTATCAAAGTGTTGGTGTGGCACCATGGATGATCTAGTCTGATGCATCAGGAATTGGTGGTTGAAAATCCTGGCTGATCCACGCCTGATTCATATTGACAAAGGTTAGAGATGTCGCAAACATAAATATTTCTGGTCGCGAATGGCGAATGCGAACTCCCGCAAATGTTTGCGAACGGGCGAACCGCCATAGACTTCAATAGGCAGGCAAATTTTAAAACCCACAGGGACTCTTTCTGGCCACAGTAACATAGTAACATAGTATATAAGACCGAAAAAAGACATTTGTCCATCCAGTTCAGCCTGTTTCCTACAAGTTGATCCAGGGAAGGCAAAAACCCCTGTGAGGCAGAAGCCAATTTTCCCCACTTAAGGGAAAAAATTCCTTCCTGACTCTAATCGGGCAATCAGAATAACTCCATGGATCAACGACCCCTGTCTAGAAGCTATAACCTGTAATATTATTACACTCCAGAAATACATTCAGTCGCCCCTTGAATTCCTTTATTGTACTCACCATCACCCACATCCTCAGGCAGAGAGTTCCATAGTCTCACTGCTCTTACCGTGAAGAATCATTTTCTATGTTTGTGTACAAACCTTCCTTCCTCCAGACGCATGAAGATGTCCCCTCGTAACAGTCACAGTCTTGGTGATAAATAGATGACGGGAGAGATCTCTGTACTGACCCCTGATATATTTATACATAGTTATTAGATCGCCCCTCAGTTGTCTTTTTTCTAAAGTGAATAACCCTAATTTTGATAACCTTTCAGGGTACTGTATTTGCCCCATTCCAGTTATTACTTTAGTTGCCCTCCTCTGAACCCTCTCCAGCTCTGCTATGTCTGCCTTGTTCACAGGAGCCCAGAACTGTACACAGTACTCCAGGTGTCGTCTGACTAGTGACTTGTAAAGAGGTAGGACTATGTTTTCATCAAGGGCATCTATGCCCCTTCTGATGCAACCCATTATCTTATTGGTCTTGGCAGTAGTTGCCTGACACTGGTTTTACAGCTTAGTCTGCCGTTTATTAAAATTCCTAGATCCTATTCCATGTCAGTGTTACCGAGTGTTTTACCATTTAGTATGTACAGATGACTTGCATTATTCCTTCCCATGTACATAACTTTACATTTGTCAGTGTTAAACCTCATCTGCCATTTCTTTGCCCATGCCTCCAATCTATCCAGACTGTCTTCTTCAGTGTTAATTACTTTACACAGTTTAGTGTCATCTGCAAAAATTGATATTTTACTGTGCAAGCATTCTACAAGATCATTAATAAATATATTGAAGAGAATAGGTCCAGGTACTGACCCCTGAGGTACCCCACCAGTGACAGTGACCCAACCTGAGTGTGTACCGTTAATAACCACCCTCTGTTTTCTATTACTCAGCCAGTTACTTACCCACATACAGACATTTTCTCCATGTCCGAGCATTCTCATTTTATATACTAACCTTTTATGAGGTACAGTGTCAAATGCTTTGGAGAAGTCTAGATATACGACATCCATTGATTTGCTGCTGTCAAGTCTAGAACTTACCTCTTTATAGAAACTGATTAAATCCGAGCTTGGCGATCCCTCATAAAGCCATGCTGATATGGCGTTATTTGCTTATTTTCATTGAGATACTCCAAGATAGCATCTCTTAGAATATTTTTAGAGTGAAGTACCGCACACCTTTGTTGCTGGTGCTCGCAAGGACTTGTCAGTCACAATCCAGTAATAAGAAATTGCTGCACACAGCTTTTAATTTGCAAGTGATTCACACGATTTATTGAGTGCTTTACAATGTATTGCATACATGATCCAGCTAATTATCCATGAGTGTCACATATGAGAAATGCAACCGAACGTTCGGCCAGGGTTAGCCTTCATCAGCGGTAGATAATCTCGATGACCGGGAATCGGCGTGCTCCAGCACGCCCGATTCCCGGTCACCTCGAGATTATCTACCGCTGATGAAGGCTAACCCTGGCCGAAACGTTCGAGTTAAACATTTCTCATATGTGACACTCATGGATAATTAGCTGGATCATGTATGCAATACATTATAAGCACTCAATAAATCGTGTGAATCACTGCAAGTCAAAAGCTGTGTGCAGCAGCATCTCAGAAAACCTTCAAACAGTTTACCCACAACAGATGTTAAACTTACCGGCCTATAATTTCCAGGCTCTGTTTTTGGACCCTTTTTCAATATTGGCACCACATTTGCTATGCACCAATCCTGTGGAACATTCCCTGTCAGTATAGAGTCCGTAAATATCAGAAATAAAGGTCTGGCTATGACATCACTTAATTCCTTTAGGATACGGGGGTGTATGCCATCCGGTTCTGGCGATTTGTCTATTTTAATCTTTTTAAGTCGCTGTTGTACTTCTTCCTGGGTCGGAGAGGGCATTTTTAATGGGGCATTTATAGTGAAGAAAAAAATATTTAATAGTTTTGCTTTATTCCCATTGCTCTCTGCAACACCCCCCTCATTGCTGTGTAGAGGGCCGACTCCTTCAGATTTATATTTTTTACCATTTATATAATTGAAGAACATTTTAGGGTTAGTTTTACTCTTTGGCAATTAATCTCTCGGTCTCTAGTTTGGCAGTTTTTATTAGTTTTTTACATATTCTATTTTTTTCCTTATAGTTTATCAGTGCTTCCTAGCTCCCCTCCTGTTTTAGTGATTTATATGCTTTCTGTAACGGATCGATGGGCACCCCGACTGGGTACCTCTGTTGAAGGATGCTCCTAGTGCTTCTTGAGGATTCTAAGCACTCTAGCCGACACCACAACCACCAAATCGGAGAAGCATATGAATGCTCTCAAGCATTTGAGTGCTGTAAATAGCCGAATAGGAAAAACCATACGAATAGGTTTACATTCCTAGCAGTCAAACTGGAACAGCATACAATAAATCCCCCCCCCCCCAATAACGAGACGACAGTTTGTTTTGAGGGTCAAGCAGGAAATGACTGTACTGGCACATACAACCTCTTTTATTCACAAACCACAAACATAGTACTGCCCACAGGGTTTTGAAATACAACCAATCAATCCGAACAATACACACAGACACTCCCACACAAAATCCTCACCTCTGCCTGTGATATGATTACTGAACACAATGGTTAATATAATTATCACAGGCAGAGAAATACAGTATTATAAAACATATCACAGGGACCCCAAAACATGCAATAACCCCATGAAAAATATATCCTCGGAACCGGGGGATCTGGGTGAACCACATATCCAAAATTCACCCAGATCCGTTTAGTAGTTTGGAAGATACGGTTTAATGCAGATTCCACAGAACATATACAGGCTATATGAAAAATAATTACTTTTAAATGTGTCCCCTGCTCTGTAGTTTAAAACTACTGAAAGATATCTTTGTGCACCAAATAACGGCGAGATGGCACCGTGTAGAAAAGTCAAAACAGGGTCTGTGAGTTAAAATGGCCTCCATCCATTGTTCTCACCATGTGCTTCATCCATTGTTCTCACCATGTGTCTCTGATACATGAAATGGTGGCCACCCAGTAACTCTGCAGTATGTCCCCAGATGGTTCTTAAAGGGCCAGCAGCAGCATAATAAAATACAATATGCCCAAGTGCTGGTTTAAAAGGGTACAATCTCCCAGGGGCCATAGTCGCAGGGGAGGAGGCGGGCAATCAGTCTTCTCCAATGCCCAGTGGCGAGGTTGGTTTTGTCACACTTTCTTTTTGTCATTTATTGCTTTCTTTACGGTTCTATTTATCCACATCGGTTTCTTATTGTTTCTTAGCCTTTTATTCCTATAAGGTATGTACCTCTCACAGTTAGATGTTACAATGCTTTTAAAAATCTCCCATTTTGTGGTTGTATTTTTATTGTTAAGGACTTTGTCCCAGTTAATTATGGCCTATGGCCTCGCTTAGTTGGCTAAATTTTGCTTTTTTGAGGTTTGGTATTTTTGTTCCTCCCTTTAGAAACTCTCGTTTAAAGGATAATTGGAAGGTTATTACTTTATGGTCACTATTTCCTAGGTGTCCTCAACCTGAACATCTGTTGTTCTCTCAGGTCTATTGGCTAATACTAAGTCCAGTATGGCCGTCCCTCTAGTTGGGTCCTGAACCACTTGGGAAAGATAATTCTCTTTGGCTATTGCCAAGAACCTGTTTCCTTTATGGGGTGTACAGCTTTCAGTTTTCCAGTCTATATCTGGGTAGTTGAAGTCCCCCATAATAACGACTTCATTATGTTTTGCCGCCTCGTCTATTTAGTTTAGTAATAGATTTTCAGTGGACTTAGGTGGTTTATTAGGTGGTTTATAATAAACTCCTATGAGTAATTTATTATTGTTTTTGCCTCCATGTATTTCTACCCACAGTGACTCCACATGTTCATGTCCCTCACTTATATTTTCTCGAATTGTGGGCTTTTCACAGGACTTCACATAAAGGCAGTGTGGCGAAACCAAACTCGCCACTGAGTTTTGGAGGGGACAGATTGCCAGCCTCTTGCCCCAGGATTATGGGCCCTCTCATCAGCCCACGCTAAACTTAAACCCCATGGCGATTTGACTGTGTTTGTGGCATCTGAGCGCTGTTTGGATATATTGAGCGCTCAGATCCAAGCCATCTGGGGATATGTTAAATGTCTGTGTACTGTAAAGGGTGGGACATGGTATATTGAATAATGATGTCTGTCCTATTGTCCCCACGTGTGTATTGGCAATTTCCCTTTGTCCTGAGAGATAATTGAATGAGTCCTCGATTGTCTCCAGGACAGAAGACATTGTGTATTCTCCTGCCTGTGATGATTACATTAACCTGTGTAGGGTAATTGTATCACAGGCAGAGGGAGGGATATGCTGGGGGTGTCTGTATTGTCCCATTGTGTGTGATTGGCTGCTGTATCCCGTGTCGCAGTCTTCCTTCTGGTCCCCTAGGGAGTGTCCACCAGGTGGGAGACCTGCATAAATACCGGGCAGGTAGCCCTCAATAAAGCTAGAATTCCTGTTTAACCATTAATACGGAGCCTCGTCTCGTACTTGGGGGAATTGCTACGTCAGAACGTTCTCTTGCCTGTTCCAGGAAAGGAGGACTTCGTATGGTTCCAGTTCGGTGGATTTGAGTATTTGTGGGTTGCTGTGCTCTTCTCCAGGGGAATCGCCCGAACGGTATTAACCCTCACTATACCGGGTTATACTGTAACAGGCAGACCGCTCCCCTCTCCGATTTTGACGATCCTTTCTAAACAGATTGTAACCCTTTATATTAACTGCCCAGTCATAGCCATCATCCAGCGATGTCTCAGTTATTCCCACTATGTCATAGTCCTCCTCACACATCACTGATTCCAGTTCACCAGTCTTGTTAGTCAGGCTTCTGGCATTAGTATACATACATTTGAGAGGTTTATGTGTATTTTTTACCCTACTCCTTTCATTCTGAACTGTTCTAGTCCCCCTTCCATTCCTCCCCAGTCACACTACCTCACCCCTGGTCTCTATCTGCACTATCTTTCCCTCATATAATGAAATTACCCTCCCCCAGTCCCTAGTTTAAACACTCCTCCAACCTCCTAGCCATCTTTCTCCCCAACACAGCTGCCCCTTCCCATTGAGGTGCAGCCCGTCCATACGTTAGAGCCTGTAGCCGACAGAGAAGTCGGCCCACTTCTCCAGGAACCCGAACCCCTCCTTCCTACACCAGTTCTTAAGCCACTTGTTAACCTCCCTAATCTCCCGCTGCCTTTCTTGTGTGGCTTGTGGTACAGGCAGTATTTCAGAAAATACTACTTTTGAGGTCCTTGACCTAAGCTTTTGACCTAAATCCCTGAAATCATTTTTAAGGACTCTCCATCTACCTCTAACTTTGTCATTGGTTCCGATATGGACCATGACCGCTGGATCTTCTCCAGCCCCTCCCAGTAATCTGTCAACCCGTTCCGCGATGTGTCGAACTCTAGCGCCAGGAAGACAGCACACTGTTTTCAGCGATCACGATATTTGTGACAGATCGCCCTATCTGTTCCCCTAATAATGGAGTCTCCCACTATCAGCACCTGTCTGGCCTGCCCTGCTCTCCTGGTCCCCTGCTTACTGGAGCTGACATTCCACTGACTGGCAGAGGAAGTGTCTGGCTGCAGCAGTGCTGTCCCTGAACTGACATCCCCTCATCTGCCAACCGTGCAAACTTGTTGGGGTGTGTCAGATCAGGGCTAGCCTCCCTGGCACTCTTCCCTCTACCCCGCTTTCTTACTGTTACCCAGCTAACTACCTCACTCTCCTCATGGTCATTCTCCCCTTATCTGCACCATAGAGTGCTTGCTCAGTGAGCAGCAAACTATTTTCCAAATTGTCAGTGGCTTTCAGTGTTGCAACTTGCCTGTTTAGAGACTCGATGTGCGATTCCAAACGGGTAATTTGCTCACATTTTGAACAAACATATACACCCTCGAACAGCTGTTCCAGGACTGCATACATCAGACAAGATGTGCACTGGACGGCGCTGTCAATAATGGAAGTCATACTAAATGGGGATTAAGCAGGAAAAGAGAAAAAAAATACAATATAGAGCAGTGATAAGATTCTTACTTACTGTGGTCCTCTTACAGTAGTAGGAAGAGCAGCTAGAATCAAAGAAGATCTAATGAATCTTTGTTTCTTGCTCCTTTTCTTAAACTCCGGTTTCTTTAAACTCCACTTAAACAGCAGCCACTTAGTAATGCAAGCCTCAGGTAGAGCAACAGTAGTGATGGAAAAGTTGTTTCAAGGGGACTAACACCTGGAGTGTGGCATGCCGGAGGGGATCCATGGCAAAACTCCCATGGAAAATTACGTAGTGGATGCAGAGTCAGGTTTTAATCCATAAAGGGCATAAATCACCTAACATTCCTAAATTGTTTGGAATAACATGCTTTAAAACATCCAGTGTGTGTACACGATCAGGTATGATGTTGTATCGATCAGGTAGTGTAAGGGTTATGCCCGCTTCACAGTGACAGACCTAACTGTGACAGACTAAACTCCCCGTTAAACGCACCGCAAACAACCACAAAAACTCCATTCGCACAATGTTGGATACCAAGCTAGCCATGTCCCGTTCCTTGTACTCACTGACGCCATTGAAGGTCTCTTCCTCGCGCAATGTACTGTGCCACCCTATATGAGTGGTGTGTTCAGTAATTAGTAGTACTATTTTTATCAGGGACGTGTATCGAATAGATTTTAGGAACCGGGAGATGGAAAAAGAAGCTTGGTCGGTCCTCTTACTTCCAATTTGGGGCACTGCGCGTGCGCCGTGCAATGTACTGTGCCACCTTATATGAGTGGTGTGTTAAGTGGTACTATTCCTATCAGTTTAATCTCTGTTACGTCCCCTATCAGGGGACTTGTATCGAATAGATTTTAGACAACCGCAAAGAGTTGTCAATAGTTGAAACATTCATTACATAAATTTTATTACTCTGTGTCAATCTGGGTGTAGTGATGACTGTGTTTGTGTGCACGTTTGGGAGATTGCAGGCGATGGCGGTTTTTCAAAGCCTATGGTCGTGCTGAGGTAGTTCAGTGACAGTTAAGTGACCCAGAAAACAATGATTCTGCAGTGTGGGCCCATTGTTGGCCTAGTAGGCTTTAATGATCACCTTAGATGATCGCAAAGAAAATTAATGTTTTTCTATAAAAAAATTATCCAGCCGATCGCTTTTGGTCTGTTCACAATAAAGCAACGACCTTATCTGGGGTGTGCCAACATTGCCAACACACTCATAGAGGTGATCGCTAATTGTAATACGCAAGCCCCTTAACCACAACAAGGTAACGATCACGAAGGGGAATTGACACATGTATCTGCCTTTTTTTTTGTTTTAGTTTTGCAGCCACAGTGCAGCACCAGAAGCCAGAAAAAGCCAGAAAAATTAGGCATGTTCACATGCCTAAAAAATTAGGTATTGTTGAAGCCGCTTCTGTAGCAGCGGCAGGAAAAATTGATGTTTTCCAGGCAGAAAGTGTAGTAAAACATTGCGGCTTGAACCCTAGTTGGTGGCGGAGAAGTCACGCAAGTCATCTGACATGCAGAGATAAAATACAGCAGCGTATGGACCATTTTTAGCCCAAGGCATCTCATCAGGCCTTTTTAGTTAAATGTATCCCCCACTGTCAGTCCCTTTGGTATCCACGCCTCATTCATCTTAATAAAGGTGAGGTAATCTAGACTTTTTGACCTAGGCGACTTCTCTTGCAGTGACAATACCTCCTGCTGCGCTGAAGGTCCTTTCTGACAGGACACTTGAAGCGGGAAGGCCAGAAGTTCTATTGCAAATTCAGGCCACAGGTCAAGCCTGCACACCCAGTAGTCAAAGGGTTCATCGCTCCTCAGAGTGTCGATATCTGCAGTTAAGGTGAGGTAGTCTGCTACCTGTCGGTCGTTCTCTGAAGGTGGACCCCGAAGGACTGTGGCGATGTGTAGGACTTAAAAGCTCCGCATGTCCTCTATCAACAACACGTCTGTAAAGCGCCCAGTCCTTGTCGCCGTGGTCGTGGTAGGAGGAGGATTACTTTCACCTCTTCCCCTGTTAGATTCCCATTGTGCTCTGACATCACCCTTATATGCTGTGTAAAGAATACCTTTTATCTTCACGATCCGAAAGAAAAGAGAAACGGTGGCACTACTAAAATCCACTCGCCCTGCGATCAGCTGATGCGGGTTCGATCCAAGTACAAATCGATCCAATGCATAGAGTGACACAAAAATACCGGTAAAGTAGGTGGTGCTCAGCAAACAGGAACAAAACTGTAAAAGTCCAGAAAAAGAAAAGTGCGGCACTCACCAAATCCGGATGTAGAAAACAGCTTTATTAGGTACAGTGTAACAACACTTACAAAAAGCCTATGCGGGTATGGGGCAGACACCAGCTAGTGTGCGGTTCGGCGACGGCCGCTTCGCAGTGTCCACGCGCTTCCTCTGGCCGGAATCAGTACAGGCGCGCAGGTATGCGCATATAAATGACGTAAGGGAGGCGTGTCAGGTCGCGGCCCGGCCGTCGCCCGGGCAACGCCTGACGCCTACCAACCCGCACAGCATCATTAAAACAATACAAGAGACAAAGACAAAAGGAAAGAAATGAAAACGATATAAAGAGCTACCAAGCAATCGCAGAAAACAAAGAAAGCACAAAAAGAGAACTGACATCCCACCAGGAAGGAGTTGAGAATTCAAGTAACCAGAGACGGTGATAACGATACGGCAGGAGATGAACAATTTACTCAGTAATACTCAGAATAGAGATACTACATGTAGAAGCAAGGTGTTTAAAGAAATACTGCCATGTCATTCTTGTCATTGAGGCCCAACGGGCCTAAGGCCCTGGTTTTCATAATCCAAATGGCCTCCTCCGAAGGAGGTGGCGGTGTAAGTCCCCGCCACGCGGGTGGGGGCGAACCACCTCCACCCCGCGAAGGAGAGGCAGTGAGGATCACCACCATGTACAAGCTTGACATGTTCAACCAATCTGGGAGCGCCTTTCCCTGTACGAACGGAATTAAAGTGTTCCCGTACTCGCTCCCTCATAGGGCGTATAGTTTTCCCTATGTAAAACCTTCTACAGGAGCAAAAGAGGGTATATACAACAAAGGGAGTACGACATGTGATGAAATCGCGAACAATATGGGCAACTCCTCCTAAGTCCAATGATTTTGATCTAGAATTAAACCTACAAAGTGAACATGTGCCGCACTTGTGATTCCCTATGGGTCTAGCCGCCGTGAGCCAATTAGTGGCTGTTGGATTGGAAACATCGCTGTGGACTAATTCGTCCCTCAATGTGCGACATTTCCTAAAAGTAATAATAGGTTTACTAGCCACTACATCCTGTAGGGTGGCATCGCCCTTCAAAAGATCCCAATTGCTCAAGATCGCCTGCCTAACCAATGGTGCTACGGGGCTATACTTAAAGGCGAACGTAAACCGATGGTCAGTCCGCTCAGCCGTCTTTTCTTCCAACAACTCGGAACGTGGTCTAGCGGCAGCCCTGTGAAGGGCAGACACGACATCCCTCCGTGGGTAACCCCGATCCAACAACCGTCCACATAAATCATAAGCTTGGCGGTAAAGCAGCATCCGTGCCATTAATACGCCGCAGGCGAATAAATTGGCCATACGGCAAGGCATTTTTAACGGCAGGAGGATGGAAACTGGATTGGTGTAGCAGCGAATTAGTCGCTGTGGGCTTACGATAACCCGTGGTGTGTAACTCGCCATCTACCACGAACACCCTAACGTCCAGAAAGTCGAGGGACGAACCCCAAAATTTAGGGTGAACTTCATGTTCATCATGTTGGAATCATTTAAGTGTTGCACAAAGGCTCTGCAGGATTCCTCGCTGCCAGACCAAATCAGGAACACATCGTCCACATACCGCAAAAAAGGTGGATGTGTTGGAGATAGGGGTTACCCACAGAGAAGATGTAGGTCTCCTCAAACACCGCCAGGTAGAGATTAGCAAAAGTACACGACACGGAGTACCCATGGCCGTGCCGAGTACCTGGCGGTACCACTGTTTACCAAAAAGAAATGAGTTGTTGGAGAGGACCAGATCCAAAGCTTCAAGAACGAAGCTACAGAACAACGTGTCCTTATTGGATCTGGTGAGAACGACCTTCATAGCTTGGAGACCCAGGTGGTGAGGAATCCTCGTGTAAAGGCTCTCCACGTCCAAGGACACCAGGCTAAAATCCCGCCGCCACTCAAAAACTTGAGTGCCCGCAGGAAATCCCGGTGTCCTTGAGATACGTAGGAGTACCTAGGAGGAGCGGTCGTAATAACCAGTCCAGGTAACGGGATAACGGTTCAGTCGCCGACCCGACCCCGGCCACAATAGGGCGGCCCGGGGGCAGGTCGGCGACTTATGAACCTTAGGTAAGAAGTACCAAACCGGAGCCACCGGATGTGTAGGAATCAGTTTTTAGACATGCCACTGGGAAGGAAACCCAAGTCAATATAATACTCAAGGAGGGCCTTTAACTTAGACAGAATCTCAGGATGAGGGTTGATACTAAGGGGTAAATAAACTCCCTGATCAGACAGCTGTCTCATGGCCTCTTTCTGGTAATATTGCTTGGACATCAGGACCACGTTCCCCCTTATCCGCCGGCTTCACAACGACATCGTGCTGGCTTTTCAGCCATGCTAATGCACTCTTCTCTTCAGGGTGAGATTCGAAGGTGCTACTGGATAAACCAGTGCACACATATCACTCAACACTTTTTATGAAACAAGTCAATCGGGGAGCCGGAGGGCATGGGAGGGAGGAACGTGGACCCGATGCCACCCAGGAAAGTCTCTGGATTGGGTGCAGCTGGAACATTCTCATCATTTATCCCGGCCAAGAAATTGATACACTCAATTTCCTCTTGGTCGAATCTCTGTGCTAGATGAAAATCTGTAATAGAAACTCTAGCGGGAATTTCCCCAGGCAAGGGAGGTGGTCTAGTGTCACGGGACTCACTAAACATTTTTTCAGGAACAATTTGCGGCTAGCTTTGTAGAGATCTATTTCAAAATTCTCAGGACAAAACTGTTCTACCAGACTAAAACCTAGACCTTTGTTAAGAAGGGATACGCATCCAGGGGAAGGGGGAGATCAGTAAGGTTAGTAAACCTATTATTACTTTTAGGAAATGTCGCACATTGAGGGACGAATTAGTCCACAGCGATGTTTCCAATCCAACAGCCACTAATTGGCTCACGGCGGCTAGACCCATAGGGAATCACAAGTGCGGCACATGTTCACTTTGTAGGTTTAATTCTAGATCAAAATCATTGGACTTAGGAGGAGTTGCCCATATTGTTCGCGATTTCATCACATGTCGTACTCCTTTGTTGTATATACCCTCTTTTGCTCCTGTAGAAGGTTTTACATAGGGAAAACTATACGCCCTATGAGGGAGCGAGTACGGGAACACTTTAATTCCGTTTGTACAGGGAAAGGCGCTCCCAGATTGGTTGAACATGTCAAGCTTGTACATGGTGGTGATCCTCACTGCCTCTCCTTGCGGGGGTGGAGGTGGTTCGCCCCACCCGCGTGGCGAGGACTTACACCGCCACCTCCTTCGGAGGGAGGCCATTTGGATTATGAAAACCAGGGCCTTAGGCCCGTTGGGCCTCAATGACAAGAATGACATGGCAGTATTTCTTTAAACACCTTGCTTCTACATGTAGTATCTCTATTCTGAGTATTACTGAGTAAATTGTTCATCTCCTGCCGTATCGTTATCACCGTCTCTGGTTACTTGAATTCTCAACTCCTTCCTGGTGGGATGTCAGTTCTCTTTTTGTGCTTTCTTTGTTTTCTGCGATTGCTTGGTAGCTCTTTATATCGTTTTCATTTCTTTCCTTTTGTCTTTGTCTCTTGTATTGTTTTAATGATGCTGTGCGGGTTGGTAGGCGTCAGGCGTTGCCCGGGCGATGGCCGGGCCGCGACCTGACACGCCTCCCTTACATCATTTATATGCGCATACCTGCGCGCCTGTACTTTGATTCCGGCCAGAGGAAGCGCGTGGACACGCGCGAAACGGCCGTCGCCGGGACCGCACACTAGCTGGTGTCTGCCCCATACCCGCATAGGCTTTTTGTAAGTGTTGTTACACTGTACCTAATAAAGCTGTTTTCTACATCCGGATTTGGTGAGTGCCGCACTTTTCTTTTTCTGGACTTTTACAATACCTTTTATCTTGTTTGATAATTTCTGCATCCTTTCCGAATTCCGGTAATTCGGTAACATTTCAGACACTTTTTGCCTATACCGGGGCCACCCAGTACAGGTCGTTCTCCTTTAGCCTTTTTATACGAGGGTCCCTCAACAGGAATGACAGCATAAAAGATGAATTTGCACAAGGCTGTATGCCGAGCTCCTCATCTCTGTTCCTTGTCCTCACTGATGTCATTGAAGATCTGTTCTTCCCCCCAGCCACGCACAACACTACATGTCCCAGATAGGTAACAACGAGCACCCTAGGATGCCTGCTGTGGTTGGTCTTCCTCCTCCTCAAAGCCACATTCCTCCTCTGACTCCTCAGACTCCTTCCTGCAGGTCCAGCAAGCAATGATGATACGGCTGTTTCATCTACGGCCTGATCCAGCACTCTTCGCAGGGCACGCTCCAGGAAGAAAACAAATGGGATGTGGTCGCTGATGGTGCCTTCGGTGCGACTGACCAGGTTTGTCACCTCCTCAAAAGCACGCATGAGCCTACAGGCATTGAGCATGAGCATGAGCAAAAATACCCAGCTCCGCAGAGGCTGTCCTAGCACCCCGGTCATACAAAAACTCATGTCCACACACCTTCCTGGCCTGCTTGAGGATGTCCTGTAAGCCTGGGTACTTACACACAAAGCGTTGTACAATCAGATTCACCACATGTGCCATGCACGGCACATGTGTCAACTTGCCCAAATTCAATGGCGCCAACAGATTGCTTCCGTTGTAACACACCACTTTGCCGATCTCCAGTTAGTGTGGGGTCATCCACTGATCCACCTGTGCGTTCTAGGCAGACAGGAGTGCTGGTCAGGTGTGACTCTCTGCTTTCAGGCAAGTCAACCCCAAGACGGCGTGACACTGTCGTATCCGGGATGTGGAATAGCCCCTGGGGAGCTGGGGGTGAAGTTGATGATGTGGAGCAAGACGCAGCAGCAGAAGAGGACTCAGCCGAGGAGGTTAGCGAAGAGGATGGAGTAGAGGAGGTGGCAGCAGGCCTGCATGCAAGTCATGCCGGTGTCACCAACTCCGCTGCAGAGCCACGCATTCAATGCTTGTCAGCCGTCAGCAGGTTTACCTAATGCGCAGTGCACGTGATATACCTGCCCTGACCGTGCTTTGCAGACCAGGTATCAGTGGTCAGATGGACCCTTGCCCCAACACTGTGTGCCAGACATGCCATGACTTCCTTTTCCACAATAGAGTACAGGTTGGAGATTGCCTTTTGTGAAAAAAATTTTTGTCCGGGTACCTTCCACTGCGGTGTCCCAATAGCTACAAATTTGTATGGTAAAAGCTGGTGGGCTAAGAGTTCTAAAAGCCAGTTGTCAGACGTCGGGCAAGGGGTGACTCTGTGACATTGGCTCTACGCTCAAACATTTCCTTGACAGACACTTGACTGTGGGCAGATGAGCAGGAACTGCTGAAGGTGAGAGGCGGAGTGGCGGGTGGTCGAGAGGGGAAGGGAGGACAGCAGTGGTTGACGTGGCTGAAGATGCTGGACCAGGAGGAGCATGGTGGCTTTGAGTTTGTGTGCTGCTTGTACTCATGTGTTGATCCCATAGGCGTTTGTGATGTGAGATCATGTGTAGAATTGAGCGAACACCTGGATGTTCGGGTTCGAGAAGTTCGTCCAAACTTCCCGAAAATGTTCGGGATCTGAACTCGACGCGAACTTCACCCTGAACCCGAACCCAATTGAAGTCAATGGGGACCCGAACTTTTGGGCACTAAAAAGCTGTAAAATTGCCCAGGAAAGGGCTAGAGGGCTGCAAAGGCAGCGAAATGTAGAGTAAATCCCCTGCAAACAAATGTGGATAGTGAAATGACTTAAAATAAAATAAATAAAAATTAACCAATATCAATTGGCAACTTGTAGGAGGAGGAGGTGGAATAGGAGGTTGGGGTGGCAGCAGGTGAGAATGCTATGGGAGTTGATTATCTCATCACAGCCAAAAGGGATTCATATCTGCCAGCAGTGCCACAGGCCTCATTAACAGACTCAGGGCCATGGCACCCACAAAGAGAAGAGCGGTCCCGTAACAGCAACACAGGCCTCAGGTCAACCTGCAATGGAACAGGCCATTATCATTTATGTAGGCATCTGACACCCAGACAGAGGAGAGGCAATTTGACAGTAAAAAAGAGTTTAATGTCTCTCACCCAGTCAGCAAGCAATTAAATGAAATATAAACCACTGACACCCAGACAATGGGGCTGTCATTAGACAGTAAAAAGAGTTTAATATCTCCCACCAAGACAACAAATAAATAAACAACATATAGGCCCCTGACACCCAGACAATGGGGCAGTCATTAGACAGTAAAAGTGTTAAATGTCTGCCACCTAGACAGCAAGCAAGTACGTGAAACTTAGGCCCCTGACACCCAGACAGAGGAGAGAGGTCCCATAGCAGCAAAAGAGGCATCATGTTATCACCAACGGAGAAGGCCACTTTCAGATATTTAGGCCCCTGGCACCCAGACGGAGGAGATATTCATTCAACTTTGGGTTGCCCCTCAAAATAATGGTAAAATTAAAAAGAGGATGCAATAAAGAATTGCCCTGGAGTACAAGAATATATGGTTAAGGGAGGTAGTTATAAATGTCTATTCTGCACAAGAGATGCACAGGTCCTGTGGGATCCATGCCTGGTTCATTTTTTTGGACGTCAGCTTGTCCACCTTGGCTGTGTACAGACGGCTGCGTTTGTCAGTAATGACGCCACCTGCTGTGCTGAATACACGTTCAGACAAAAGTCTGGCCGCTGGGCAAGCCAGCACCTCCAAGGCATAAAAGGCTAGCTCTGGCCACGTGGACAATTTGGAGACTTTGAAGACCCAGAAGTTGAATGTGGGCAACTCTGCTGACGTTGCGCAGGCACTGCAGCATGTAGTCGCTCATGTGTGCCAGGCTGCCCAGAGGTAAGGACAAGCTGTCCTCTGTGGGAGGTGTATCGTCATCGTCCTCCGTTTCCCCCAGCCACGCACCAGTGATGGGCCCGAGCTGCGTTGGGTGCCATCACGCTGTGAACATGCTTCATCCTCATCCTCCTTCACCTCCTCCTCATCCTCCAGTAGTGGGCCCTGGCTGGCCACATTTGTACCTGGCCTCTGCTTTTGCAAAAACTCTCTTCCTGGGTCACCTCCTCTTCCATCATTGCCCTAAGTGTTTTCTCAAGGAGACATAGAAGTTGTATTGTAACGCTGATAACGGCATCATCGCCACTGGCCATGTTGGTGGAGTACTCGAAACAGTGCAACAGAGCACACAGATCTCGCATGGAGGCCCAGTCATTGGTGGTGAAGTGGTTCTGTTCCGCAGTGTGACGGACCCGTGCATGCTGCAGCTGAAACTCCACTATAGCCTGCTGCTGCTCGTACAGTCTCTCCAGCATGTGCAAGGTGGAGTTCCACCTGGTGGGCACATCGCATATGAGGCGGTGAGCGGGAAGGCCGAGGTTACGCTGTAGCACAGACAGACGAGCAGCGGCATGATGTGAACGTCAGAAGCGCGCACAGATGGCCCTCACTTTATGCAGCAGCTCTGACATGTCGGGGTAATTTTGAATGAATTTCTGCACCACCAAATTCAGCACATGCTCCAGGCAAGGGATGTGCGTCAAACCGACTAGTCCCAGAGCTGCGACGAGATTTCACCCATTATTGCACACCACCAGGCCGGGCTTGAGGCTCACCGGCAGCAACCACTGGTCGGTCTGTTGTTTTATACCCCGCCACAACTCCTGTGTCCCCCAAACACATGAGTTTCGGAACGGCCTGCTGACGTTTACACAGGGCTGGGCTGAAGTTGGTGGTGAAGGTCTGTGGCTGACCGGATGAGCAGGTTCAAGAAGAGGAGGAGGAAGCCGAGCAGGAGGAGGCAACAGGAGGCAAAGAATGATGCCCTGTGTTCCTTGGCGGCGGAAGTATGTGCGCCAAACATCTCTCCGCCTGGGGCCCAGCCTCCACTACATTTACACAGTGTGCAGTTAGGGAGATATAGCGTCCCTGGCCGTGCTTACTGTCCCACATATCTGTGGTTAGGTGGACCTTGCCACAAATGGCGTTGTGCAGTGCACACTTGATTTTATCCGATACTTGGTTGTGCAGGGAAGGCACAGCTCTCTTGGAGAAGTAGTGGTGGCTGGGAACGACGTCCACAGCCCGAATGACAGCATTTCAAAGGCGAGTAGTTTAGAAATGCTGGCATTTAGGGCCAGGGATCGAGGGTGGCTAGGTGGGAATCGACACTTTCTCTCCAAGGTTTGTTAAATGGAGAGCTGAACGCTGCCGTGTGATATGGTAGAGATGCTTGGTGACCGAGGTGGTGGTGTTGGTGGCACATCCTTTTTTTGCTGGGCGGCAGGTGCCAACGTTCCTCCAGAGGCGGAAGAAGAGGCTGAGGCAGCAGCAGAAGATGGAGCAGGAGGGGCCTGAGCCATTTCTTGGTTTTGAAGGTGCTTACTCCACTGCAGCCCGTGTTTCGCATGTAGATGCCTGGTCATGCAGGTTGTGCTAAGGTTCAGAACGTTAATCCCTCGCTTCAGGCTCTGATGGCACAGCGTACAAACCACTCGGGTCTTGTCGTCAGCACATTGTGTGAAGAAGTGCCATGCCAGGGAACTCCTTGAAGCTGCCTTTGGTGTGCTCTGTTCCTGGTGGTGTTGGCCAATAGCAGGCGAACTCTCTTTGTGGCAGCTGTTCTGCTTTTACACCCTGCTCCCTCTTTTGCTACGCTGTTGGCTCGGTCTCACCACTGCCTCTTCCTCTGATCTCTGAATGTCAGTGGGACGACCTTCATTCATTGTGGGTCTAGGACCTCATCGTCCCCTCCATCGTCCTCCACACAATCTTCCTCCCTGACCTCCTGTTCGGTCTGCACACTCAAAAAAGACGCAGCAGTTGGCAACTGTATTTCGTCATCATCAAAGACGTACTGACTCTGCTGAGGTGGAATTCCCATGTTCTCATCAGGAAACATAAGTGGTTGTGCGTCAGTGCACTCTATGGCTGGGTTCACACGAGCATGATGGATTTAGGTCCGGATGCGTTGCGGATGCGTTCAGTGAAAACTGTGCGTTTTCACAGGCAAAGCCATTCAGTTTTGCCTGCGATTGCGTTCAGTTGTTCAGTTTTTCCGCGGGTGCAATGCGTTTTGATGCGTTTTTCACGCGCGTGATAAAAAACTGAAGGTTTACAAACAACATCTCCTAACAACCATCAGTGAAAACGCAACGCACCCACACTTGCTGCGGATGCAATGCGTTTTCACGCAGCCCCATTCACCTCTATGGGGCTAGAGCTGCGTGAAAACGCAGCATATAGAACATGCTGCGATTTACACGCGTTGCAGAAGTGATGCGTGAAAAAATTCTCATGTACACAGCCCCATAGAAATGAATGGGTCAGGATTCAGTGCGGGTGCAATGCGTTCACATCACGCATTGCACCCGCAGAAATCACGCTCGTGTGAATGCAGCCTATGTCTTCCACCGCTGGGGAAGGGCTAGGTGGATTCCCTTGGGAAGCCCTGCCCGCAGATTTTCAAACAGCATAAGAGACTGCTGCAGAACTTGAGGCTCACACAGGTTCCCTGATATGCATGGGGGTGATGTGACAGACTGATGGGCTTGGTTTTTAGGCGCCACCTGTGCGCTTTCTTCAGAAGACTGGGTGGGAGATAATGTGAACGTGCTGGATCCACTGTCGTCCAGCCAATCGACTAGCGCCTTTACTTGCTCATGCCTTACCCTCCTTAGAACGGCATTAGGCCCAACCAAATATTGCTGTAGATTCTGGCGGCTACTGGAACCTGAGGTAATTTGTTCACTAGGATGTGTAGCTATGGCAGAACGGCCACGTCCTCTCCAAGCACCAGAGGGTCCACTAACACCACCAAGACCATGTCCGCGTCCCTTATTAGAGCTTTTCCTCATTGTTACCGTTCACCACAATAAGGAAAAACTTATTTGGCACAATGTATAGAGTTCAAATTAAGGCCTTTATTTACAGGCACCTAACACTATCTAGCTATCTATTTATGTACCGTATTACACTAATACAGGCACAGCAGAAACCACAGATTTAGGGAATATCAATTTTAGGCCTAGTATTTAGGCCCTGGCTGAAATGTATCATTTACGGACAGAATTACACTTAGAGAAGCACAATAGCGTGTGCAAATATCGAGGATTACGCTTTCAGCACTTGTATTTAGATCTTGAGTGTAATATACCCTTTTACAGACAGAATTACACTTGGAGATGCACAGTAGCATGTGCAAATATAGAGGTTTTATTTTTCAGGCCTTGTATTTAGACGCTGACACGCTGAATGTAATATACCCTGTTGCGGACAGTATTACACTTGGAGAGGAACAGTGGAAAGCACAGATGTTTAGGATTTCTATTTCAGGGATTTTATTTAACCATAGAAAAAATCTATCCTTTGACGTACAGTATTAAACTTAGCCAGCCACAGCTGGAACACCAGATTTAGGGGATTGGTATTTTGGCAATTAAATTTTACCATCAAAAATGTGGTGATAAGAAAGCAGGATGCGCTCATACCCATATGCAGTTGTGCATTTCTATAGGGAGCACATCCTGCACTTGTAATCCGTTGCTAATGGCAATCACCAGCAAAAATGCATACAATGGATGATGCCAGCAACGGACTACAAGTACTACAATGGACATCCTACATAAGATGAAATTTATGTGGATGTGGCAAGAATTCAGAACAAACACAGAACCAGAGATAGGTGCACACTGCCGTCATACTAAACCCTCACACTGATGTTAAAAATTGAGAGTTAGTTCGACATATCCTACTAGGAGGACATGTCTTAAGCCTCGGGCACCAGCGTCAAGGTCTCTCAAGTAGCCCGTGGGCCCTAACACTCACCTACCTGCGCCATATGGGCGATATCAGGGGCCAGTGGGCAATTACAGGAGCATTAGGACGACTCACAAACATCTCCTCTGTTACCTCCAGCATGTGGCCATGCTTGCAATGGGAGGTGGGAGGTGTCTATGAGCCCTACCCAAGACTGACTGATATAGCCCAAGGCCTAACAGGTGCACCCAAATGTGACCTGAAGATGAAAAACAGGCACATTTGAATTGGAGTTTATACACCTCCATACATATATATAAACCATCAAAAATGTGGTGATAAGAAAGCAGGATGCGCTCATACCCATATGCAGTTGTGCATTTCTATAGGGAGCACATCCTGCACTTGTAGTCCGAAGCTAATGGCAATCACCAGCAAAAAATGCATACAATGGATGATGCCAGCAACGGATTACAAGTACCAAAATGGACATCCTACATAAGATGAAATTTATGTGGATGTGGCAAGAATTCAGAACAAACACAGAACCAGACACCTCCCACCTCCCATTGCAAGCATGGCCACATGCTGGAGGTAACAGAGGAGATGTTTGTGAGTCGTCCTAATGCTCCTGTAATTGCCCACTGGCCCCTGATATCGCCCATATGGCGAGGTAGGTGAGTGTTAGGGCCCACGGGCTACTTGAGAGACCTTGACGCTGGTGCCCGAGGCTTAAGACATGTCCTCCTAGTAGGATATGTCGAACTAACTCTCAATTTTTAACATCAGTGTGAGGGTTTAGTATGATGGCAGTGTGCACCTATCTCTGGTTCTGTGTTTGTTCTGAATTAAATTTTACCCCAGAAAAAAATCTATCCATTGACGGACAGTATTACACTTGGCCAGCAACAGCTAAAATCATTGATTTAGGGGATTGGTATTTTGGCAATTTAATTTTACCCCAGAAAAAAAATCTATCCTTTTACGCACAGTATTACACTTGGCCAGCAACAGCTGGAACACCAGATTTAGAGGATTGGTATCTTGGCAATTGAATTTCACCCCAGAAAAAAATCAATCCTTTGAAGGACAGTATTAAACCTAGCCAGCCACAGCTGGAACCCCAGATTTAGGGGATTGTTATTTTGGCAATTGAACTTCACTCCAGAAAAATAAATCTATCTTTTGACGGACAGTATTACACTTGGCCAGCCACAGCTGGAACCCTAGATTTAGGGGATTGGCATTTTGGCAATTGAATTTCACCCCAGAAAAGAAATCTATCATTTGACAGACCGTATTACACTTGGCCAGCCCAGCTAGAACAGCCGATGTTAAACTTGGTGGCAGCTCAAAACATGTGCTGGTGCACCAAATGATCACAAAATGGCCACCGATCAGAAAAATATGACAGAAAAACGCTCTGGGCAGCCTAAAAACCAGTGAGCAATGAACTAACAGAAGTTGAATGATTCACAGCTGTAGACCGATCACTTCATTAAGCAGTTCTGCTGAGTCTTCCCTGCCTAATCTTGCCCTCACAGCAGCTGCATCCTATCCCTACACTAATCAGAGCAGAGTGACAGGCGGCGCCACGTGACTCCAGCTTATATAGAGGCTGGATCACATGCTGTACTTGGCAAATCACAGCCATGCCATTAGTAGGCATGGCTGTCATGGCTTCTTAGGGCAAGAAGTAAAACGCTAGCTGATTGGCTGCCGTGCAGCCCTTCAGAAAGCGGGAAGAAATCGCCAAACAACGGACCCGAACTTATTTAAAAATGTCCGGGTCCGTGTCCCAACACCCTAAGTTCGGTACGAACCCGAACTATACAGTTCGGGTTCGCTCAACTCTACAACTGATTCATTTATGGATGTTTTCCATTACATAAGCCCCTCAAAATCACTTTGTATCTGAATTGGTGCCTAAAAAATGATTTAGCAAATTTTCTTGAAAATCTGAAAAATGGCTTCTAAACTTCTAAGCCTTCTAATGTCCTAAAAATATAAAATTACATTTACAAAATGGTTCCAACATAATGTAGACATATGGGGAATGATGACTCATAACTATTTTATGAGGCATCACTATCTCTCTTAAAAGTAGAGAAATTCTAATTTAGAAAATTGTGCATTTTTCCCAATTTTTTGTAAATTTGGGATTTTTTTTGTAAATAAATGAAAAATATATTGACTCAAATTTACCACTGTCATGAAGTACAACGTGTCATGAGAAAACAGTCTCAGAATGGCTTGAATAAGTAAAGCGTTTTGAAGTTATTACCACAGTGACACATGCCAGATTTGCAAAAAAAAGGCTTGGGCAGGAAGTTGAAAACTGGCCTGGGGTAGAAAGTGTTAAGACTTCAAATCCTTGAGGATGTTGACAACCCAGTTGTTTTTATGTCATTGAGAGTGACTTTTCCACCATCTTCACAAAGTATCACATTTACTCATCATGCACATTATGTATTACAATGCAGGGTTTCTACTTGGAGCCCATAGCTATTGTATCTAGTGCTTACAAGCATGTACACAGGGCTCACTGCTAATCATCTACGCTTGGAGCCCTGCTGCAATCCATCTTTTATATTTCTTGAAACGCTTACTTTCTTCCATATCTTTGCCATAATAAACTCTTTCTCAAGAGTGTATCATTAGCATGCGTCTCTCCAGCTGTACTTGTATTTTAACAGGTAATTGATGTAAGGATTCTTGGATCTGGAAGCCTGTAGTCTCATTATCTACAATCCCTATCACAGGGAGCCATCTGTTTTGAATTGTCTTAACTCTCCATTTTTACAGAAAATGATTCTCCTGGTACCCTTACGGCTATGGTTGATGTACGATTGGTTTAAGCCATCCAGTTCCTGAAAATGCGTGAAAAATGCTCCAGAACAAATGTATAGTGCTAAAATGTATACTTTGTGAGTTCTGTCAAAGTGACTGGTGTTCTGTAGACTATTGCACCTAAAGGATACTAAATTACTAGGCTATGGCTACTTTCATATCAGCGTTTTCCTTTCTGGTATTGAGATCCGTCATAGGCTGGAAGGAAGAAGGAAAATACTTCAGTTTTGTCCTCATTCATTGTCAATAGGGACAAAACTGAACTGAACAGAACCAGAATGAATTGTTTCCATTTGGTTGCGTTCCCATGCCGGACAGAAATCTCTGCAATCAGTGTTTTTTTGAGTGTGTCATGGGATGCGGAGCAAGACGGATCTGGCATAAAACACAATGTAAGTCAATGGGGCCGGATTCATTTTCTCGGACACAAAAGAAAATGTCATGGTTATTTTAGAGATAATGCAACCAGATCCATTCATAACAGATGCAGTCGCTTGTATTATCAGATTACGCAGATGTGAAAGTAACCTAAATTACCCCTTGGATATGACCCTTGGAGGTTCAATTAGTTATCACAAAAGAAGAAACACTATACATTCTAAGAGAGGGTGTCGTGATTAATTTCACCCAAAATCTTAGAGTGCTTACATGGGGGCATTTGTGGCAAGTTAACTTCTAGTCCAGCACCTCATTTTTTTCCTTGGGCCTCATCTTCAAGAACATGGTGATGTCTAGATTTTAATATTGGTCAGTTTTCACACCAAACAATTGTTTTTTCTCACTCTCTCTAGATATATATATATATATATATATATATATATATATATATATAATGTGGGAGTCGCTCTGGTAGACAGCAGTGCGGGTGCAGTATAGAGGCAAAAGGGAGTCCAGAAGGTGCAGCAAACAGTGTTTTATTCACACTTGCATCAAAAATAAACAGCGAACAGTCACTTGGTGTTAAATCACACACATCAGAAAACGGGAGGTAAAACAAAATGTCCAAACACAGGTTCTAATCACCTGGGAGGTTTTAGGTGCGGGTTCGCACCTGGCTGTCGGCCCAGCCGCAAGATAATCCACCTCAGGCTTCCAGGCCGTCTGCACTCCTCCTTGCTGGGCTCCTGCTTCCAGCCCAGAGAGCTCCACAGCACCATCTGCAGCTCCAGGACAATCACACTCTCAGCTGCTGAGGAGGCTGCCTTTAAAGGCCCGGATAAAGTCCGGCCTGGACCGTGGGGAGTAGGCACCCACCCAACTCTTTGCCTACTCCCAGTAAGAGCCGGCCCGGATTGGCTTTGCAGCCAAACTAAGTATCAAAATTGTCAAGCAGCACTAGCTGCTGCTGACACAAAAACTCGGCTCTTACCTCACCGAGGCCAGGAACCTCGGTGACACATACCTCCCGTCGACAACGGTACCTTGCACCTTACCACATACCCCCTTTGTTCAACCCTGAGGGGTGAACACATGTGAGGCAGTGGACGCGGGACAGGGCATCTGCGTTACCCTGCAAGCGGCCTGCCCTGTGTTCCACCAAAATTTGAAATTTTGCAAGGATAGGAACCACCTGGTGACCCGAGCATTCCTCTCCTTGGCCTGGCTCATCCACTTGAGAGGGGAATGGTCGGTCACCAGACGGAACCTCCTCCCTAACAGGTAATAGCGGAGAGATTCGAGTGCCCACTTGATAGCCAGGCACTCCTCTCCACTATACTATACCTGGTCTCGGCTTGGGGAGTTTACGGCTCAGGAAGACAACGGGATGTTCTTCCCCATTGACCTCCTGAGACAGTACTGCACCGAGACCTACCTCCGAGGCATCCGTCTGAACGACGAACTCCCTGTTGAAGTCGGGTCTCACCAAAACCGGGGACCCACACAGGGCCGACTTCAGCGCGGAGAAAGCCTCCTCCGCCTTCTCACTCCAGCTAACCTTCCCAGACTTTCGCCCCTTCAACAGGTCTGTCAACGGCGCTGCTATTGTGGCAAAGTGGGGCACAAACCGCATGTAGTATCCTACAATTCCCAGGAAGGACTTTACCTGCCTGGTGGTGACCGGTCGGGGCCAGTTACGTATGGCCTCTACCTTAGTTACCTGAGGTTTGATGACTCCCGCCCAATTACATACCCCAGATATTTGGTCTCTTCCAACCCAATCGCACACTTTTTGGATTGGCGGTTAGTCCAGCTTTCCTCAGGGCATCCACTACCGCCTGCACCTTGGGTAAATGGCTTTCCCAGTCGGTGCTGTGGATGATTACATCATCTAAGTAGGCTGAGGCGTACCGACGATGAGGTCGCACCACAATGTCCATTAACCTTTGGAAGGTGGCGGGGGCGCCATGCAGGCCAAAGGGTAACACCTTGTAATGATACAGGCCCTGCGGGGTAACAAAAGCAGTTTTTTCCTTGGCCGACTCCGTTAAGGGTACCTGCCAGTACCCTTTGGTGAGGTCTAGCACAGAAAAATATCTGGCTTGCCCTAAATTCTCAACAAGCTCGTCTACCCGGGGCATGGGATATGCATCAAACTTGGACACTTCATTTAACTTACGAAAATCGTTGCAGAACCGCAACGTCCCATCCGGCTTGGGTATTAGGACTATGGGACTGGCCCACTCACTTTTCGACTCCTCAATGACATCGAAGCTTCAACATTAACTGCACTTCCTCCGCGATGGCCCGTCGCCGAGCCTCGGGTACCCGGTATGGTTTTAACCGGATCTTGGCCTGAGGCTCAGTGACGATGTCATGTTGGATGAGAGACGTGCGGCCAGGGAGGTCCGAGAACACATCCGTGTTCCGACTGATGAACTCCCTGACTTCCTGAACTTGTTTGGAAGACAGGCTGTCTGCAATTTTTACCGTGGTTACTGCTTCACAGGCCTCGAACTGTGGGGCTGGACTCTTTTCACCTAGAAGCCCTGGCCGGGGGCTGTGGTCGTCGGCCGTGTCCCTATCTTTCCACAGCTTTAGTAAATTCACATGGTACACCTGCTCCGGCTTGCGCCGCCCTGGCTGGTGTACCTTGTAATTTACTTCTCCTACATTCTCAATCACCTCATAGGGGCCCTGCCACCTAGCTAGGAACTTGCTGTCAAGGGTGGGTACCAGAACCAAAACCCGATCTCCTGGATTGAAGTCCCGTACCCGAGCCTGACGATTATACACCCTACTCTGGGCTTGTTGCGCTGCCTCCATATGCTCCCGGACCAGCGGCAACACCCTTTCCATCCGTTCCTGCATCTGGGTGACATACTCAATGACACTTTTGTGGAGGACAGGCTGTTGTTCCCACGCTTCCTTGGCGATATCCAACAGGCCCCGAGGGTGTCTGCCATAAAGCAGTTCAAAGGGCGAGAACCCAGTAGAGGCCTGGGGCACCTCTCGCACTGCGAACATGAGATAGGGCAGAAGCAGGTCCCAGTCCTTCCCATCTCTAGACACCACCCTTTTAACATATTTTTTAGAGTTTGGTTAAACCTTTTGACAAGACCGTCCGTTTGCGGATGGTAAACGGACGTCCGCAATTGCTTTATACGCAATAATTTACACAGTTCCCTCATAACTTTGGACATAAAAGGGGTCCCTTGGTCTGTCAGAACCTCTTTTGGCAGGCCCACACGGGAAAACATTTCCATTAACTCTTTGGCAATGAGCTTAGCTGAGGTATGTCGCAGAGGCACCGCCTCCGGATACCGAGTGGCATAGTCGAGAACTACCAGAATGTGTTGGTGGCCCCTGGCAGACTTTGGTACAGGCCCGATCAGATCCATAGCGATACGCTCAAACGAGACCTCAATGATTGGAAGAGGTACCAGAGGACTACGGAAATGTGGCTGGGGGCTATTCATCTGACAGGTTGGACAAGATTTACAATACTCTTCTACCTCCTTAAACACAATAGGGCAATAAAACCGCTGCAGTATGCGGTCCTGCGTTTTCTGCCACCCCATGTGCCCCCCAAGAACATGTTGGTGGGCAAGCTCCATAACAAGCTTGCGATATGCGGTGGGCACCACCAACTGTTCAACTGGCTCACCTCGGATTTGGTTCACCCGATACAACATATCCTGAAGAACAATAAATCGCGGAAACTTTAATTCAGCCCCAGGTTTCTGGGGTTTACCATCAACCATTACAACACTTTCCCAGGCCCTGTTTAGGGTTTGGTCCCGGTGTTGTGCGGTCCCAAAATTTCCCCCGGAGACATTGAGGTCTGCCAACTCAGGTCCCGGTGGCAAGTCCTCCGTGTCTCCCACCAATACACTCAGTGGGGTTGTCTCCCCCTCTACCGCTGGAGCAGAAGTCACCCCTACCGCTGGCCCTTCAGATTCGGGCTCCCAGGGTTCTGGCCTTCCAGTGGTATCAGGCCACTCTACTAGGGTTACCCCTGTCTCGGGTCCATCAGACATTTTTATTTCCGGCCACAGCGCCGGGAAACTTGGGAAGTCCCTCCCAAGTATCAGTTCATGTGGGAGTTTGGTAGCGACAGCCACCTCGTGGGTCCACTTACCAGCCGCGGTGGACAAAGTCACTAGCGCAGTGGGGTAGTCTTTTAAGTCTCCGTGGATGCATAGGACCCCGATTTTACGGCCGGTATATTCAGCAGGCCGTACTAGGGCAGCTCTTACCAGGGAGACTAGACTCCCGGAGTCCAGCAGGGCCACCGCCCGAGAATCTCCCACCTCTACCTGACACAGGTGGTTGTTATCCTGCACCTCACGGGTGCCAGTTGCGCACAGCTTCCGTGCATACAGGGAGTGGCGACCCCGTAGCTCACATCCATCGGCTCACCCTGATGCGGACAGTCGGCCCTGATGTGGCCTGGCTCCTGACACCTCCAGCATACCACGGGAGGCGGATCCGCAGGGGGCACATTCCGTGCAGGTCTCTCTGTCGCCGGTCGTCGGAACAGGGGTGGAGGCCTCCGGGGTTTAACTGACCCCTTCCCAGCAAGACTCCCCTGCAGGTTTCTGGTGGCCTCGTAACGCTCCACCAGGTCGACCATCTCCAGGGCATTGGTGGGGGATACCTGGCCGATCCAGTGCTGAAGGGGGTAAGGCAGGGCCCTCCAGAACATGTCGGCCAGCAGACGGTCCAGCATAGCAGCCGGACTTAGAACATCAGGCTGCAGCCACTTTTGCAACCTGTGCAGCAACTCATAGTACTGCGGCCTGGCGGGTTCAGCCGTTTTAAAGTCCCACTGGTGGACCCGCTGAGCCCGGACCAACACGTTTACCCCCAGTCTGGCCAGGATCTCCCCTTCACCGTGGGGTAATCAGCAGCCTGGTCATCTGCTAGGTCAAAAACCTGCTGGGGTCCGGACGCCAGGAACGGAGCGACCACCTCGGCCCACTGGTCACGGGTAACTTCTCCCTCACGGCCACCTTCTCAAAGACCGCCAGATACGTCTCAACGTCGTCCGAGGGGGTCATCTTTGGGATCGCCGCACGGACCGCTTTCCGGGCATCATGGACGTGGTGGGACGCTCCTGCAGCTTGTAAAGCCATCACGTGCTGTAACAGTAGCTGGTTGGTCTCCCGCTGCTGCACGTTAGCCTCTATGAGAGCCTTCACAGCAGCCTCCATGTTGCCAGAAATTCCCGCTTGCAACATTGCTGGCTTAATATACTCCATGCACTCGTGCTTAGCAAAAAAACTTCGGCGTTCACGCCAGCCTCACTGCGCATGCCCGCATCCGACACCAAATGTGGGGAGTCGCTCTGGTAGACAGCAGTGCGGGTGCAGTATAGAGGCAAAAGGGAGTCCAGAAGGTGCAGCAAACAGTGTTTTATTTACACTTGCATCAAAAATAAACAGCTGAACAGTCACTTGGTGTTAAATCACACACATCAGAAAACGGGAGGTAAAACAAAATGTCCAAACACAGGTTCTAATCACCTGGGAGGTTTTAGGTGTGGGTTCGCACCTGGCTGTCGGCCCAGCCGCAAGATAATCCACCTCAGGCTTCCAGGCCGTCTGCACTCCTCCTTGCTGGGCTCCTGCTTCCAGCCCAGAGAGCTCCACAGCACCATCTGCAGCTCCAGGACAATCACACTCTCAGCTGCTGAGGAGGCTGCCTTTAAAGGCCCGGATAAAGTCCAGCCTGGACCGTGGGGAGTAGGCACCCACCCAACTCTTTGCCTACTCCCAGTAAGAGCCGGCCCGGATTGGCTTTGCAGCCAAACTAAGTATCAAAATTGTCAAGCAGCACTAGCTGCTGCTGACACAAAAACCCGGCTCTTACCTCACCGAGGCCAGGAACCTCGGTGACACATACCTCCCGTCGACAACGGTACCTTGCACCTTACCACAATATATAAAGAAGAAAATGGACAGCACTCCAAGCGTATCTTCGTGAAAACAGATGCGATTTATTCACCCATGTGAAAGAAGGACAACGTTTCGGCTTTACAATTAAGCCTTTCTCTTTACAATTAAGCCTTTCTCAGAGAAAGGCTTAATTGTAAAGCCGAAACGTTGTCCTTCTTTTCACATGGGTGAATAAATCGCATCTGTTTTCACGAAGATATGCTTGGAGTGCTGTCCATTTTCTTCTTTGTATCAATTTGGGTAAGGACTCATACCCTTGGACTTAGCACCCTACTTTCATTTTGGACTCTCGGTGCCGCCATCATTTTCTTTTTTATATATATATATATATATATATATGTAGTGGGGACTCACTCTGCTAGTATCACGACCGGCGTATCGGTCACATACGTGTGACGCAAAGGGAGGGAAGAGGGGAAGCCCTGTCCAAGGGAGAGGGAAATGTGGTGACCCCTAACTCAACTAGAAGCTGGCACCTGACTGCCCTGACATCCCTATACGGGTTCTTCACCCGTACGCCGATCACGTGCCTAAACCCTGGCTTTCCTTAAGCTGAGCCCTAAGTAGTGAATAGGGCGGTGGGAGCACTAATCCTCACCACTAATACCAAAGGAAAACACCAGGGAGAGGACAGACAATACAGACAAAACATATAAGCCCAGATGGGCGACAACAGCGGACAACAAAAGCCCAACAGGGATCTGGAGGCTAATGCTCTGGTACAACAACCAGGAACACTAGCTACACAGCTCCAGTGGGTCAGTATAGAAGTCCAGGCAGGAAGCTCTATATCTGGCAACCAGAGAAGTGGGAAGGGGGAATATAAGGAGGTTGGGAGTGGCGGACAAGAAACAGCTGAGGAGAAGAAGCTACGGATCCCTGAGTGAGACAAAAAGGATTGCAAGGCAAACACAGCAAGCTACCATTAAGTAACAGCGAGATCTTTAGACATAGAGCGCGCAGCCACCCGCTGCAAATTCCTAACCCCGGGTATAACGGAGTCTGACGTGGCTCCTGACACCCTCGTGACAGGTAGACAGGTTCAGCGGACGCAGTATAGAGGCAAAAGCACGTTCTTTGGATCAAACAGTGCAGTGTTTTAGTCACACTTTAGGCAAGTGACAAAACAAGCAATCCAATTCAAGCAAAAAAGTCACCTTTGTGGTATTGGTGGTAGTTCACACCATGGGGCAATTCTGCCTCACAGAGTCCTTGTTCATAGCAGCATGAACCTGTTTTCACTCCAAACAGAAGCAAGCCTCCATCCAGCAACAACAACTATCAGATCTCAACACAGAGATCCCTTTGCATAAACCCAGCTGTCTTTTAAAGGCAAACCCGGACAGGCACCTAAAATCTGGTCCAGTATTTGCCCTCACCTTGCTACAATCAACCCTGCAGCACAGGCTGAGAGGAAAATACCTGTTTTCCACAACCAAACCTCTCACTGTGTCACTATATATATATATATATATATATATATATATATACATATATATATATATATATATATATATATATATATACACTTTTTTATTACAGTAATACATTAAAAAAGCACACTAGGGGTAATTTATATTGTTAGATTGGTAGAATTGATTCCTAAACCTGTGAATCATGAATAAAACTCAACCTAAACTTTTCTTTCCCATTCATATTGGATTATCATCCTTTCTCATGTCTGCACACCTCTATGAGCCACATGAGTATGAAGACTAGATATTTACATTAAAGAGGACCTTTACCACAAAAAGCGATGCAATCTGAAAGCAGCATGTGTAATCACCCAGAGTGGCATTACCACCTCCTTTTGCACCCCCACTATTTGTAATGTGTGATTCTGTGTCATCTCAGATATAGTTATTACCATATCCTATGGTATATGCATTTCCTTATAAACTTCTGTTTACATGTAATGTGCTTGGCACCATCTGTGCAGAGCTAATTAGGGTACTTTTACACTTGCGGCAGGACGGATCCGTTCCGTCCTGCCGCAAGTGCCTGTGCACTGCTGTGCTGCCGCTCCGTCTCCTTGACTATAATGGGATGGGGGAGGAGCTACGGCGCAGCACGGCAGTGCACAGCCGGAGATCGTCGGACTAAAAGTGCGCTTAATGACTAAAAGTGTGATCTTTGGCGTGCACTGCCGTGCTGCGCCGTAGCTCCGCCCCCGCCCATTATAGTCAATGAGGATGGAGCGGCAGCACGGCAGTGCACGGGCACTTGCGGCAGGACGCATCTGTCCTGCTGCAAGTTTAAAGTACCCTTAGCCTGGAGTGGAGCCTTTTGTCCATTCCAGCCTTCTCTAGAGAGGGAGTAGTTCAGAGCTAGTGATAGTGAAGGTCAGTCTAACCTACTCTATCTTGGGAGAGATTGTCTGTCAGCCAGCAGAACACTGTCTGCTTTGCTGGGCCTGCAGGCCCTGCCTGCAAAAGTCTTTTATGGTTGCTTGTCCCTCCTGGGCTTGCATTGACTCCCAAGCTAAGAGAGTTTGAAGTTCCTAGGATTAATGACTAAAGTAAGAGACTACTGACAGCTAAATTCCAGCAGAAGAGGAAGAATTTCCTATTTACCCAGCCAAGCATAGCTTAGAGAGAGAGCTACTGCATAGTAGAGCTGTGAGTGTTGCAGAACTGTTTGTCTGAACAGATTATGCTAATACCTGCTGATTACCAAGATAAAGTTTGGAAACTGTTTGGATTACCGTTTATGCCAAGTAAAGCTGTGTTCAACGTTACTACAAAGTCTGGACTCCATTTATTCTACCTATCCATCATCCAAGTTCAACTACCCTTTTGCACTGCTTCGGACCACATCACGTTTGGGATCCAACCGTATCCATGTAGGAACACCGTGACACGTGTATATAACATCTACAGAGACTGTAGGCCACCCTGCACCACTCTGGTAATCTTACCCCAAGTACCAACATTACCATCTACAAAGGGGACTCCAAGTCCTCGCTGCTTAACTGCAGCTGGCGTCACGATTACTTGCTCTATAAGAGGGACATATTTTGTAGATACCTCCTAAGGGTCAATGGATACCCCTGGTGTGCGTAGTGGGCTCGTTGCATCAACTGGCGTCACAAACAGGATCCGAAAAACGTTAAACTGTGAGCCATATCGTTAACAGGATTCAGAACTGTACCAAACTGTGCATCTACACCAACTTTATTAGCCTATTGGATTTACAAAACCCCATTAAAAGTGACTTTATTGGATTTGCTGTGGAGCTGCAGGCACAAAACTGTGTGCGCCGGCATCCGAGGGGTTAATCAGCCATTTTTGACTTTGGTGGTGCAGCTTTTTCTTGCACAGTAGGAGCCGGAAAGTAAAGGAATGCCCCAATCTAGAGCGGGAAAACACAGCCCTGCCCACCGGAAGTTTTGGCCATCTTAGAAAAGGGCAAATGCAGTTTATTTTTCCCTGAATTCTGAGAAGCAAGATCCAGAGATCTGAGTGAGTACTGCTGGGGAAAATAACTTTGCTAAAGACTGTTTGGGACTATTATCTGTCTGCCAGAGCATTATACTCCCCAAAATAGAGCAGTTGCAGCGACCATGCACCAATTCTGTTGTCGTTGCCCATAGCAACGTGCATAAAAAACTGCAATCTAGCCTACATTTACCCCTCTAGTCTGGTAGAAAATATCCAAAAGCCATGTCTGACAGTGAAGATAACAACCAGTTGGACTGCGGCGATTCACCTGCTGCAGCTGCAGACGCGTGCATCATGCCTCTATTTATTACATTAATAGAGTCAGAGAAGGACTGCCCTGTGGCCACTGTCATTGCCACTAGGGACTTTCAACCGCTGCAACACTAGCGAAGAAGACTTCCAGTCCCTCCGGTATTGAGCAGCGGGCCATCTGCCAGGCGAACGTTGCTACCGTTGCCCCTGACTACTGGAGTAGGTGAGCCAGAAAAGAGCCAGTCTATGGCCATTATCACTGCCACTACAGAAATCTCAGGGTCCACTGCTGTACAGCCTGAGCCCACCAAACAAGAGTACTTCCCTGAGGTATACGAGGATAAGGAGGAATCCACTGATACTGCTCCATGCACTCCGGAACCACCACAGAATCCGGAGCTTCTTGCTATGAAAGAACAAGGGTCTATCCTTTATTTCTGTCCGAAGAATCTGTCACCTACCAGGAAAAGGCCAAGGCTTACAGAGGATCCTCCAGAGGAAGGTGATCCGGCAATTAAACGTCCTGCTGCAGAAGTTCACCAGGAGATCGCAGAATAAGTTTCTGCCAGAGTTACGGCTGCAGAGAGCACCATATATAGCAATAACAGCGATGAGAATGTCACAAAGCTTAAAGAAGGATTTTTGCCCACTCAAGTATGGGACCCAGGAGGAAGACTTCAGCCCTCCCAGGAGACCTCGTGTTGTGAGGAAAACTACCCATGCAGATTACAAATGACTTTGTGCCTTATGTGGATTACAATCACTTATTTCCCATGGATTACAATTAGGGTTGAGCGAACCTGAAGTGTAAAGTTCGGGTTCGTACCAAACTTTAGGGTTTTGGTACCCAGACCCGAACCCAGACATTTCTGTAAAAGTTTGGGTTTGGGTTTGGTGTTCAGCATTTCTTGGCGCTCTTTGGAAGACTGCAGGGCAGCCAATCAACAAGCGTTTCACTAGTCTGCCCTCAGAAGCTATCACAGCCATGCCTACTAATGGCATTGCTGTGATTAGCTAAAGCAGCATGTGACCCAGCCTCTATATAGACTGGAGTCACATAGCGCTGCACATTACTCTGCTCTTCTCAGTGTAGGGATAGGATGCTGCTGCTGCTGTGAGGTAGAGATTATGGAAGAATTCTGTTGAACTTGGTGGTGTTAAATCTTCAAACTACAGCTGTTATTGAGGGTGTTGTGCTGCATTTTTGTACCCAGCCCTGAGCCAAGTGACACTGAAAAATAACTTTTGATCCATCTGCTAGTTCAGTGGGCGTCGGCGGCCATTTTTGCAAGTGCAGTGCACTTGCAACTGCATGTGAACTGCATGTGTGCCAGGGACATTAGTTTTATTCTGTTCTGGTAGCTGAGTGGAGGACAAATTCCTTTTTGGCCGGTCAAGTACCCCTGAGGCCTGCAGTGCATACCTGGCAGTGAAAATTATTTAATTATATCAGTCTCTTACATATTTTTGTGACCTAAAGTGATTTTTTATCTGTCTGCAACAGGCACTGCATATCTGACAGTTTAATAGCTATATATACTAATACTGCAGTTACCTGGCTGCTATAAAAAAGCACACTTTTTTGCTAGATAGTAAATTTACGGGTTATGCTGCATTTCTGACAGTCCAATTAAACCGTTACATACTACAGTTACATTTAAAAAAATCTAATTTTTTTGTGCTAGATAGCTAATTTGCATGCTATGCCGCATTTCTGTCCAATACAACCGTAACATACTGCATTTACATTGGTGCCATAAAAAACACACTTTTGTGCTAGATAGGTGACAGGGACGTAGATTTGTAAAAATTGTATGTTACATTATTGGGTGACGGTAACCCAGTTTTGCCATATACAAACCCCTGCTCTGCATAGGTGACAGGGAGGTAAATTTGTAAAAATCGTCTGTTACATTGGTGGGTGACATTTTATCATTTTTGCCGTATACAAACCTCTGCTCTGCATAGGTGACAGGGAGGTAAATTTGTAAAAATCGTCTGTTACATTGGTGGGTAACATTTTACCATTTTTGCCATATACAAACCCCTGCTCTGCATAGGTGACAGGAAGGTAAATATGGAAAAATCCTCTGTTACATTCTTGGGTGACATTAACCCATTTTTGCCATATACAAACCCCTGCTCTGCATAGGTGACAGGGAGGTAAATTTATAAAAATCATCTGTTACATTCTTGGGTGACGTTAACCCAGTTTTGCCATATACAAATCCCTGCTCTGCATAGGTGACAGGGAGGTAAATTTGTAAAAATCCTCTGTTACATCCTAGCACTGCCCCAGAAGTGGAAGAGATTGAGTGCACCGATGCACAACCACTTATGTTTGAGGATGAGGAAATGGGAAGACAACCGCAGCACGTCTCTGAAGATGACGATACACAGGGACAAACTGCTGCAGCTTTCTGCAGGGTGCAAAACGACAAGGAGGGCAGGGGGTGAAGACTGGGTGGAAGATGATTGGGATAGGTGATGTCTATGTACCTAATAACCAGATCATACTCCAGTCCTTCCTGAACTATCACCAAGAGTGGGGTTGAGGGGGAGCAAATATGTTTCAACCCTTCCCCCAAAGTTTATTGTCGTATTCTTGACAACAGGGGATTGTTGAGGAAGTGTTGAATATATGAATACATTTTTATATATATTTATGCGTATATGTGTGTAGTATATATATATATATATATATATATATATATATATATATATATACCTATGGGTCCTAAGGTGGGTCCAGGATGTGGGACTATGCATAGGGATGTATGTATTCCCTGGACGGCATACATCTCTATGTATACACCATATATATGTTTACATGCTGTGGGGTATATGGGCTCATTATTGCCCATTCATTGTCCCCAGTTATGTATATATATGTATCCCATATGGGCTCATTATGGGCCATTTACATTCCCAGTTATGTGTATAGATGTGCCGAGCATTTATACACATATTTGCCCTGTATGTCACCTTTGAGCATCCCCTTTTAATACCCCCTTTTACATGGCCCCTTTAATGTATATACCCATATATTCTAAATAGCCTGCAGGAGGTGGAGATGTCACCAGATGACCGGACAATTATGTCCGACCATCTGGTGACTTCAAAAGACACAGGTTTGATAAGATCCTGTGTCTTTTGTCTAACTATCTCGAGCGCCTGCAGGGGAAATGACGCTGAGATGACTGGACACTTTTGTCCAGTTTTGGCCACTTCAAAGAACAGAGAAGATTCTCTGTATTTTGATACTATCTCCGTTTGTCAAACACTTTAGGTGTGATAAAAACACTTGAGGTATAAGTACTCCCCACCTCACATGTGTGTGTGTATGTGTGTTGCATTTCGTCACACACACAAGATGATGTCACCTTGGGTGGAGGAGGAGGGGCCTGCAATGGTCTTATATTAGTCCAAGTCAGGACAAAGAAAGTGAGTTGGGCTCTGAGGACCACAAGAGAGGAGTTGGACCGAGCAGCTCCATGCCACGTGTTCCTGGAAATGGCTAAGTACCCCTACCCCTGCCCTGATTTACCTACACCTCCCTACAGCAGTAACCCTATCACTGCTGCCTTGCTGCCCTAATCCCCTACTGCTGAAACCTTGCATTATCAACCCCTCACCCCTGAATTAACCCCTTTGCTGCTGTGCTCCCTTGCAGTGCCAGCCCTAGCCCAGCACTGCTTCCCTGTTGTATCCCCTTGCAGTGCCAGCCCTAGCCCAGCACTACTCCCCTGTTGTATCCCCTTGCAGTGCCAGCCCTAGCCCAGCACTGCTGCACTGTTGTATCCTCTGCCCTGCTGTCCCAGCATCCCCTGATTGCTGTTTCAGCATTTACAATTTGTGCTGTTATTGCAGTAGGGACAGTGTGAGTAGCCAGGTGGGTAGGTTACTGCTGTAATGTATGTGAGTGTGTAATTGTATAGCTATTTTGTGGGGTGGAATTTGGTATTGTGTAGTGTAGTTAGGAATATTATATTGTATTGCTGTGTTGTAGTGGTATTATTGTACTATAGTGTGTGCATCTACATGTATATATATTTATAACCATTGATCTATAAATATATATATATATAGATATATAGTATCATTATTCTGTATACTTGCATTTGTATTGTGTAATAAATACTTTATTATTCATGATACAGTGTATAGTGTTTTTGGTAGGCGCCACAGTATATAGTAGCAGTCTAAGTCACACGTAGTTGAGTTCAATGGATAGTGTAAGGCAAAAGGAGGTATTAGTCTTTATTTAAGGTATAAATAGGCGGAGTTATCAATAGACGATTCACTCCCATTTATGAATATTAATTATTGTCATTTGCATAAATATTGATATCTAATAATCCCCTTTAACACAGTCATTGGGGAGTAGGTTGAAGTGCAAGGCTACAGCAGGGGAGATCAGGAGAAAAGCAGCCAAGTGGGGAAGTCTCCTCTCTCATGTGCATGGGGAAAATGTGGTGTAGTAGTATCAGTAGCCATGTACATCCTCTTGCAAAAGAAGAAAGGCTGAAAACGAATGCCAAGAGAGTCACAAATGCAAATTACATGCATAAAAATTTTTTTTTGTTTTTTACACTTATGTCATTTCCTCTCTTAATTGATTGATGATGTCATGTGACTACACCTATAAAAAGCTATATGTAGTCTGTTACCAATGTGCAGTTGAATGTGCATCCTGTGATATTTGTTTATTATGGAATAAAAGTGTACTTCGTTACAAGTACGCCTGCTGGGATTTATCCAATTGTTTACTTTGTTGGGGACGGACCCTTCCCATGCAAGCGTTTTTGTGGTGAGCTGTTTGATTTTTGATTGAACTTATTATTGGAAACGTGCTCCCACTTTACTGATAATGAATGGTACAAAGACCCTCAGTTTCAATGAGGAAGATGGGACGAGGATCCTGTCACAATTAACGCTTGAGTTGATTTCCTGACAATCCCTACAAGTGAGTTTATGAAGAGACATTGGGAAAGGGAAACCAGAAGGCTGGCTTCATATGAACTGCATGCCGTAACCCTCGCCTAGTATTTTAAACTTAATCGGACCCCGAGGGGTATGCAGGTCCATCTGCGACCCACCTTGTTCTTGGATGACCCTCAATATTGCGCTGATTTTGAAAAAATCATTAATAAATGTTAGCTTGAGCTAAAGTCTCGTTCTGGTTAGAGAGGCAGATACAGACAAAGCAGTCAATATACCTCGAGCTCTGGCAGTGAATCCAACGATTCTCAAGCTACATGCCCTTTTTTCCAGCAGGGCCAGGGACGCTGTCCAGCACGAGGAAACGCCGCGTGGGCCGCAAACATCGGAGGCCCCCATCGAACACCACAGCAGAATGTGACGACACGATCCCAGGTAGGACACAATCCATAGTGATTAACTTGTCTTCTAAGTTGATAGAATATAAGACTATTGGGTTGTTAGAAAAAGATATCTCCTTTTCCACTTCCAACCATATAGATACTTTCCAGATGGATGTGGATCTTCATAAGTTTTTAGGAAAGTGAGACTTAAAGCACACTTTTCTTTAAGAGATAATCCTTCCTTAGTGAAAGACCCCAACGAGGATGGTGTGGGAGATGGATGTTTGAGGTTACCAGACCTAGGTCTGCGAATAAAAGTTATTTTACTCCCCCTAAGAATTACCATCCCGTGGAGACGTTTGTTCAATTGGTTACAAAAGAAATAGAACAAAAATTGGATTCTACAAGAAAAGGGGATTTCTACGTTGCGCAAAATATTACAACAGAAGAAAGAAATGCAAGACGGATCTTTTGGGGACAAATCCTTAATTGTAAAGCCTGCTGATAAAGGAATCTCTATTGTAATCATGGACAAGGAAAAATACCTACAGGAGGTTAACCGACAATTAACTGACACCAGCACATATAAGAAATTGGACTTTAATCATTTTTTTCGCATTAAAGCTAAGATTTTAGAATTGGTGATTAGTTCTAAAACTCGGGGTGTTATTGATAACAAGCTTAGTAAATTCCTGGTTAACCACTCACCAGTGACACCCGTATTCTATGTATTGCAAAGGGTGCATAAAACCTTGATAAATCCTCCGGGACGGCCGATAGTGGCCTCAGTCGACTCATTGCTGTTACCTTTGGCAATAGTTTTTGAAAAACTCTGACACCACTGGTTAAGAATATAGAATCTTTCCTCTTAGACACTTCTCATTTTTACAAGTGATTAGGGCCTTGGAGAATATCCCAGAAGATTGTTGGTTGGTAACCATAGATGTAGTTAGCTTATACACATCTATCGAGCATACAGAAAGGTATAGCGGCTACAGCATCGATGTTACGGCAGAGTAATTATCCTGCTGAACAACAGTGATTTTTACTGGATTTGCTTAATGTGGTCCTTCATGATAATTATTTCCTTTGTGGTGATCAATTTTATTTACAGAAACGTGGGACAGCGATGGGCGCGAACGTGGCCCAGCCCTATGCAAATTTATATATGTTGTCCTTTGAACAACACCATGTATACTCACATGAATACTTAAAAAATTTGCTTTGGTGTGGAAAAGATTTATTGACGATATTTTTGCATATGTGGACGGGGCCACTCACGCCTCTTCCACACTTATTTGAACATCTTAATAGCGTTTGGGATGAGTTAAAGTTTACAATAACCTATGATCAGAAGTCCATACATTTTTTGGATGTCACAATACAAAAACAGGAAGGTGGCACATTAAGTACTGATTTATTCAGGAAAGAAACAGATAGGAATAGCATCTTACACGATCAGAGTGCACATCCACCTGTACTCAAAAAATCAATCCCAAAATCCCAATTTATGAGTCAGAAGGATTGTGTCGGATCCAGAGACAAATAAGCAATAAGCCGGCACTCACTTCAATGCACACCGCACGGAATAGGATGTAATCCCCACTTGAAATCCAAAGAAATCCCAGCAGCATTTTCTGTATACTCGTGGTATTCTTTATTTCAAATCAAATATGTCCTACAACCAGGATGCGTTTCGGGAAGCATGCCTTTTTCAACAGGTAAATATACGCTGAATAAAGCAGGTATATATAGAGAGATAATACCTCCCATCATGACGTCACCCGCCCAAGAAAGGGCGAATCAAGATATAACAAAATTAACCCATTAAGAAGCAAACAATCAGAATCGAAAAAAATACCCAATAAACATTACAAGAATATTATCAGGTGCAGGATCCCTCACTGGATACTAGATGTTTGAAATAAATAATAATAAAATATATAAATAAATCAAATATGCATGATCTCATAATCCCTGGGATGCAGAGTATCCAACATATGGATCCAGCAGGCCTCTCTACGTAATAACAATTTCTTTACACCTCCACCTCTCCTTGGTCTTTTAACTTGTTCCAATACCTGAAATCTAAGCTGGGTTATGGTATGTTTGCACTGATCAAAATGGAATGGGATTGGTAACATTAGATTTTTAGTTCTAATTGTAGACTTATGTTTTCCAATGAGATCCCTATGTGTTTGTGTTGTCTCTCCAATATATAACAAACCACATGGGCATTAAATCAAGTAGATTACATTCGAGAATTCACACATGAAAAAGCCTTCAGTAGGGAATGGTCGCCCATTATGTGGATGAAGGAATATAGACCCTTTAATTATATGGGAGCACTGTAGGCAGTGCAAACATGGAAAAGTGCCCTTACGTTTGTTTTAACGGCACTTTAATACTACCAATATCAGAGTGCACAAGTTTATTCCTATAACTAGGGTTTCTTTTGTTACATATCAAAGGTGGGTTCTTAAATTCTTCGACAGTGGGGTATGCTTTCCCCAATAAATGCCAATGTCTATGTATGATATTATCCAACCTCTGGTTGTAAGGATGAAACTTGTGCACCAGTGCTACTCTAGAAGGTTTTAGTCCCCCAACATCGCCAAGATCATCAAGTGCCATTTTAGACTGTTTCAGAATAGAAGGAAGGTATCCCCTCTTCTCAAATCTATCAGTCATCTCATTGAACCGGGTAAGTTGTGTATCTGGGTCAGAAACAATTCTCCGCACGCGCTGATACTGGGATTTAGGAATGGCCTTCTTCAATGATGGTGGATGAGCACTAGAGAAATGGAGAATGCTATTCCTATCTGTATCTTTTGTTGATAGAGTACCACTTTGGTCCTCCTTAATCACCATGGTATCAAGAAAGCTCACTTTATGATTGTCACAGACTAACGTAAAATGTAACCCTTCATGTATATGGTTCAGGTAGTTAAGGAAGGTTAATAGGGTCTCACTAGTGATGTCGCGAACATAAAATTTTCAGTTCGCGAACAGCGACGCGAACTTCCGCAAATGTTCGCGAACATGCGAACAGTGCGAACCGCCATAGACTTCAATAGACAGGCGAATTTTAAAAACAAAGGGACTCCTTCTGGCCACAATAGTGATGGAAAAGCTGTTTCAAGGGACTAACACCTGGACTGTGGCATGCCGGAGGGGATCCATGGCAAAACTCCCATGGAAAAATATCTAGTTGACGCAGAGTGTGGTAAGTTGTAATCGCAATGCGATTAATACAGGTTATATTAATCGCATTGTGATTACAACTTAGATCTGAGTTCCTAATGGTTGTATTGCTAGAATATAACGAAGATTGAGAATAGGAACCCAGCTCTAAGTTGAATTCGCAATGCGATTAATATAACCTGTATTAATCGCATTGCGATTACAACTACTAAGATGGATGCCATCCTTGCTTTTTGATGGGAGGTGGGAGGGTCTGGGAGGGAGACTGATGTACTAGCCCTAAAAAGGGCTTTTTGGGGTGCTGTCAGGACGCTAGTCCCTACAGCAGAGATCTGATGAGTCTTTCAGGACTGGAGTGGACACTGAATAAACTAGCCTAGCTATCAATTTCCCTATTAAATCTCAGCAGCAGTTACACTGTCCCTCCTCTCACTAAGACTGCAGCTTCCGAATGAATCTAAAATGGATGCTGTGTCCAGGAGATGGGAGGGTCTGGGAGGGAGGGTATGCTAATTGGCTGGAATGTGTCTGCTGACTGTGAGGTACAGGGTCAAAGTTTACTCAATGATAGGGGGTGGACCTAACATCGCATATGTTCGCCCGCCGCGACGAACGCGCACAAGCTATGTTCGCGGGAACTACTCGCGGTGAATAGTTTGGGAGTTGGGACATCATATTTGCGAACTTAACTTAGAGATGGGTTCACTAATGGTTGTATTGCTAGAATATAACTAAGATTGGGAATTTAGCTCTATATTCTCAATCTTCGTTATATAATTCTAGCAATACAACCATTAGAAACCCAGATCTAAGTTGAATTTGCAATGCGATTAATATAACCTGCATTAATCGCATTGCAGAATTCAACTTAGAGCTGAGTTCTAATGGTTGTTGTATTGCTAGAATATACGTTATATTCCTAGCAATACAACCATTAGAACTCAGCTCTACGTTGTAATCGCAATGCGAATAATACTTACAATTATTAATCGCTTTGCGAATCCATTTAATGCCTCTATTTGATTGAATATGACGGTTGACTATGACTACCACCAATGTTCTGCTGCCCCGAGGCAAGATATCTGAACCCCCAGGGGCCATTTGGGCGTTTTTGATAGAAAACGCATCAAAACGCATTCTGCGTTTTTAATTTTTAATTTTTAGTGGCCTATTTTAGTCCAATACTAGAAATATATACACAGTTCACTTTTGCTGTTATTTACGCTGAAATCAAATTGTTTGAAATCCTTTAGTTGCCTCAGTAAAAAAAGAAAAATATATTTGGCGCTTTTAGAATGTTTTAATTTGCTTTTGCCAAAAGTATGTCAGACAGAGAAGTGCCAGGCCCTGCACAGGGGAGTGGCAGAGGCGTAAATGATTCTGGGCGCAGGCACAGGTTGCAGCAGAGTAAGGGAACGTGGCAGCAGGGTTTCTTCCTGAGGCCTCAGCTAGAGGTCGTGTCTTGACCAGAAACCCACCGATTCTTGATTGGTTGACTCGATCTTCGACTTCGTTGCAAGTGACAGCAGCATCAGCAGCCTAAGTCTTAGTCTAGGTGTCTGATGAGCAACTTTCTTTACCGGCATACTGAAGAAACTATTCACCAGCAGCAGCAGGTAGACCTGAAGCAGGACCTGAACCAGCAGGTGGTGGCATACTTCGACAGCACCCTGCCAGTCGTCATAGAAGATCCGCCGGACTACTGGACATCAAACTGGATTTGTGGCCGCAACTGGCTGAGTTTGCCCTGGAAAAGCTGTCCTGCCCAGCCACTAGTGTAGGCAGGGACAAGAGGAAGTAAAAGGAGAGGAGGTTAGTCACAGACTCTTTGGATAAAAGGGTCTGGGATATCCAGGCAGTGTGCCAAAAGAAGGACCGTGAGTAGGAAAACTCAATGTAAACTCAATTAATGGGGAGGTGGTAGGCTGCACGTGAGTCATACAGTCAGATAGAAGGTATCCTAAGTGGACATGGTACAATGTTAGAAACAAAAAAGAAAAAAAGCCTGTAGGTGGCGCCAGAAGCCTCAGAGTGGCTATACAGAGTGGCTATTTTATGTATACATATATACATAAAAAATCATGAGTGGTATTGACCAGATGTATTGCCAGATACCAGTATGGTCAAATAAAGGGGAAAAGAAAGGAAAGGAACTGCATGCCCATATGGGGAATGGTTGGAAAAAGAATTAAAAATAAGATGTATGTTTATATGTTTGAGAGAGAATACATTTTATGCATGTGTATTTTAAGGAAATGTAGAAAAAAGGGAGGATAGAAAAAATACAGTAAAAAGACTTGGTTATTAAAGATTGTATATACCCATATATAGAAATAAATAATATATATATATATATATATATATATATATATATATATACACACACATACATTATACTTATATATAAAAATATCGCTGAAAGACTCTAAAAAGTGTGGGAGGGCTACTGGCACATAAGGGGGCTGCTGGCACATAAGGGAGCTACTGGCACATAAGGGGGACTACTGGCACATAAGGGGGACTACTGGCACATAAGGAGGCTACTGACTCATAAGGGGAGCTACTGGCACATAAGGGGGGCTCCTGGCACATAAGGGGTGACTGCTGGCACATAAGTGGGAGGGCTACTGGCACATAAGGGGGGCTATTGGCACATAAGGGGGGCTATTGGCACATAAGGGAGCTACTGGCACATAGTCTACCTCAGGACATGCTCACAAGATGAAAGTAGGTAGTTTTAAAATGAGCTCAGATGAATTATTAAAAGTAAATGACATTAATGCTTATGAAAATATGTAGAAATCCGGGTCTCATCCCCCTTTTTGCAAAATTCACATCCCCACCTATCCCTTGGTTGAACTTGATGGACTTATGTCTATTTTCAACTGTATTAACTATGTAACTATGTAGCATAAAGGTCCATAATTAAAAGTGATATCCAACCACTCTAATGCCCCCTCACACAGGTTGTACTGCTATTGGCTGACCACCCCACCCCCCGTCGCTGGATGTTTTTTTCCGCGTCACGGGGAGATGCAGCAGCGGCCGTGCGGGCATCAGAAGCGACACGGATGCCGGGCAGCAAGGTAAGTACAACCTGTGTGAGGTGTCAGGGCATTAGAGGGGGTATTATAAGGTTTGGATAATCCCTTTGGGTTATACATGTATTGAGCGTTTGTGTGTAGAATTTATTATAGATATAGTACAAATTTACCAACTCTCCCGAAACATCCAGGTGGCTCCCAGGAAAAGTTTAGACCTCCCGAACTCCCAAAGAAATTTGTAAATCCCCTGCACAGGGCATAGAGGACATGTCCTGAAAGAGAGGCTGCCATACATAGAAGGTGTGGAGTCTGAGGAAAGAGGGCTTGTCAACACACTCAAATAACTTGCAGCATGATTTACGCACCACAGTCTCCTCACTTCTATAGGCCAACTTGTTCATGTTGGCACGTAAGCTAAAGTATGCCTCACGCTGCATTGAATATTCCTGGTTCACTCAAAAGCAGTGTACAAGTCTTACTAAATGGCCTCCAGTATGTTAGTTGGGCGGCTCATGTTATTTAGGGGGCTCCCAATGAATGGAGCGCTCCAAAGTCTTTGTAATGAGCAGGTGCAATGACAGGGAACACCAATCACACCGCCCCTGTCATTGAACCCCTGATCTTGGCATCTGAGGCTACCATTTAGGCCTTTCAGGGGCTAATCAGGGTAAAAAATAAATAAAACAATACTCACCTTATCAATTTGCTTGCATAGAGGCTATTGCGGCCATCTTGTTTGAAGACATCAATATCATTGAAATCTATCATGTGGTGACGCCATCTCCAAGCAAGATGACCACGACAGCCTCTTCGCATGTAAATGAATGAGATGTATGTATTTTTTTTTCACCGCCATATCAGGGAAAATTGATTCGTTACCATGAAGCATGAGGAAATTTGGCTCGGGCGAATAACATTTTACAGAAATTTGGATTGAAGTCAATTCGTTCAACTCTACTATGGACCCTCCCCAGCACACCCTCCAGCAGATTTTGGATGCACTGCACCCTCCAGCACACCCCCATCAGATGATCTGCCCTTACAGTACTGTAGCGGCGGCACGAGCGCACGGCGTCATAGCAACCAATGGCGCTGTGCGCAGTGTATGCTATATGTGTATAACAAACATATTTCACATGAAAACTTACAGTTACTTGGCTTGGCCCTTGGGGATCTCGGACACCACTTCACACTTTGGCCGGGGGATCGAGTAGAGGTATACTGTATATTGTGGGACCCAACACCCTGCACAGCTACACTATATCATGATCTAACCTACACTGATTATCTCCCACTAACTATCTGTATTATATGTATAAGCTAACTATCTAATGTAATGTGACACAGGAAAGCAGAGAGCACAGCAATGACACTCCTGTCTCTCTCAGAACTGTAATAAACTGTACAAAATAGCTGTGGGGAGGTTCTAATATAGTAAAGGGGTAGGTAACTTTCCTATTAGTTGCTAGGGATGTTGCTAAGCTGAGACAAAGACATTTAAGCCTTCACTGGGCCCACAAGCAAAGGGAGGTTACTAATGGAAAAAAAGTAGAATATTCGAAAATATGAATAAATATCACTATATTCTAAATATTTGCGAATTCTCGAAGATTGCGATATTTGCGATTAAAATTTGCGATTCGAATATTCTCTCCCAACACTAATCTTGGCCTAGTTGAAGTTTGCAGGGTGACAGCCAGCAGTGTATTTGCTGCTTGACGTACTTTAGCAACTGCTTGCCTGTGTGGCTACATGGCAACACTTGATTTGGCGTATGCGATAGGAAGAAGGAGTGGGAGCGATGCTATGCCCTGCTGCTGTTAGGTACAGGAGGCGCGTCCATGGAGTAGGTGGATAAGTGCCACGTGCGGGAGCTAGCCTGATGCAGTCATGGGGAGGGGATCAAAGGACCTGGCCTTGTTGGCCATTGGTGCTGCCTCACCAATCTGCAAAAACATTGACTCAGTGGGCTGTGAAAGACATGTAGTGTCCTTCCCCATGGCAGCTGCTCTAGGTGTCCACCATCGTGTGCAACAAATGCATTGCCCATGTTTTCTGCCATGTGAGTGTACAAGGCAGAATTGGCTTTTGTAAGAAATAATGCTGGTAGTGATGAGCGAGCACCAAAGTGTTCGGGTACTCGGTCCGAACATATAGCGATATTCGTGCACTAAGCCGAGCATGCAAGTATAATGGAAGTCAATGGGAGACAACCAGGCACCCCTGCTCGGATGAGGGAGGCTGCCTGGTCCATTGGAAAAGGTCAGAAAGTGACAGAAACACCACCGAAATGGATCTAGAACAGCATGGGGACCATGTCTTGGTGCATCTTGGACTCCAATGTCGCTGCTGAGAACCATATTGTCCCAGTTGTCCGCCACTTTTACATAGCGACAAAATCACTCCCAAAATTTTGTCCCCTCAAAAATAAAATAGACATTTTTAGAGATAAAATTGTTAGGAAACATTCTTTCTTGTAGATTCAATTGTATATACAGTGCAAATGCTGGCAAAAATTACAAGGAAGAAGCACTTCAATATAGCTTGTATATTACATAAAGGAGGGCCTCATTCACAAGGTGCTACAATTGTTCAGGTACACTGCTACACTCATAAAGCCTATGCACTAAGTGAAAGAGCTGGCAAAAATTACAAGGAACCAGCACTCCAATACACCCTTTATTACACATAAAGGAGGGCATCATACACACCCTTGAAAAATTATCATTGATGGTGACCCTCGAAAACATTTGGAGCAAGGGCCTGCTAGTTACCCTCTAAAACAATATAGTTGAGGGCCTGAAGCTGAGCGAACCCCATAAAACATTGCAGGAATGGCCTACAGGTGAGCAGACTGTAAAAACCTTAGAGGTGAGGGCCTAAGGTTAGTGAACCCCATAAAACATTGCAATAATGGCCTACAGGTGAGAAGACTGTTTAAAGCATTGGAGGCAAGGGACTGAAGGTGAGCAAACCCCATAAAACATTGCAGTAATGGCCTACAGGTGAGCAGACCATATAAAGCATTGGAGGTAAGGGACTGAAGGTGAGCGAACCCCATTAAACATTGCAGTGATTGCCTAAAGGTGAGCAGACCTTATAAAACATTAGAGGTGAGGGCCTGACCCGAGCGAACCCCATAAAACTTTGCAGTAATTGCCTACAGGTGAGCAGACCATATAAAGCATTGGAGGTAAGGGCCTGAAGCTGAGCGAACCCCATAAAACATTGCAGTAATGGCCTAAAGGTGAGCAGACTGTATAAAGCATTGGAGGTGAGGGTCTGAAGCCGAGCTAACCCTACAAAAACTGTCGTGAGGGCCTATAGGTGAGCAGACGGTATAAAGCATTGGAGGTGAGGGTCTGAAGCCTAGCGAACCCTACAAAACATTGTAGTGAAGGCATGTATATTCTGTATGGAAAAGGAGCCGGATGAGGAGGCGGATGAGAAAACAAGATTCAAACAAATACCCTTTTTTTGCAATTAAAAGGTTGCATCTGAATCTTGTGGATTGAGTAAATTATGTTGGGCATTTTCATGAGTGTATATGATACCTGATCATATTGTAGCCAAAATGGATGCTCATTGGCTGAAGAGAACAAGGCCCATTCATATCATTATGGTCCATAGATCAATAGAGTGAGAAACATTCAGAGAGACGCCTAGAGGTCTGTCTTTAGTTGTTTAAAAGTTGTCCAAGTTAATCCTTATCTCTAATTTACAGCTGCACAGGTCAGATGTATATAATACAAGAATACCAGAGTTAACTCTTTATGGTATGGCGCCAATAGCTTGCATAACGGTGCCATCTGGAGACAGATGAATATTATGACACCATTCTCCTCAATTGTATTGTGGGTAAATATGATCTCATAGAGTCATTAACATACATTACACCCACCTCAGTTGATTGGAAGATTTTAATCCAGGAGGATGTGACATGAGATAAAGGAGAAATAATTAGAGGGACATAGCAGGATGAAGGATCATCTTGAGCATCATGAACATCATCAGGATCATGATCATCATAGCCAGGACAAGCAAAGAACAAGAACATTCCAGGATTCAGCATCGTCATCATCATCATCATGATCATAGCCAGAGCACCCAAGAGAGAGGGTCTATCAATATGAAAGTCATGGTGAGACATGCGATGTTGATGTCAGCAGCAGGTAGTGCTACTGACACAGTTGCTAGATAGCATGGCTGCAAAGCCGATCCGGGCCGGCTCTTACTGGGAGCAGCTAAAGTGTAGGGTGGGTGGTTGCTCCCACGACCCAGTCCTGGTTTTGGGCTGGGTTTAAAAACACAGCCAGCACCAGCAGCTGTAGAGTGATTGTCCTGGAGCTGCTGGTAGTGCTGTGGAGTTCTCTGGGCTGCAAGCAGAAGCCCAGCAAAGAGGCGTGCAGTCGGCTTGGAAGCCTGACCGTGGATTGTCCTGCGGCTGGGCTGACAGCCAGGTGCGAACACGCACCTAAACCTCCCAGGTGATTGGAACCTGTATTGGACTTTTGTTTTGCCTTACGTTTTCTGCTGTGTGTGTGAATTAACACTAAGTGACTGTTTGGAGTTTATTTTATGCAAGTGTGAGTTAAACACTGTTTGCTGCACTTCCTGGACTCCCTTTTGCCTCTCCACTGCACCTGCACCGCTGTCTACCAGAGCGACTCCCCACATATATATATATATATATATATATATATATAAAGAGAAAAATTCCACAGCACTTTTCTGAGTAGTGAAAAAAGTTCTTCCCTGAGTAGTGAAAAAAGTTCTTCTTTATTTACCGGGTACAAGCGACGATTCGGTGCACCTAATGGCACCTTTCTCAAGCTGCTTGAGAAAGGTGCCATTGGATGCACCAAATGTCGCTTGTACCCAGTAAATAAAGAAGAATTTTTCACTACTCAGGAAGTGCTGTGGAATTTTCTCTTTATATATTCTACGGACATAGGGGAATGTCCTCACAGCCACTAGCACTCCTGCATACTGTCTGCATGTGAGCCCGCTATGCGATCTACTACATTTTATATATATATATATATATATATATATATATATATATAGATATATGGAAAGTAGCATTCTTCGCCAAGCTAGGTGATAAATTCCCACTGAAAAGACTTGTTCCAAGTTCTTCCCATTTCTGTTGTTTATCTTAATAGTCTTACCAAGTCATAAATGTGAAAATAGTCCAGGATGGGGCAGAAGAATACAGTTACTAAGTTATATCCTTGTATGGATTTGCCCATTCTTGAAGTCATGTGAGGTATAGTTGGTTAGAGGGGGCAGAATGTATTTAATATTCCATATTGATGTCTAGGATTAGACATGCAAATCCTGATATCATGAGGTTTCCTCTAAACAGAAGTGATGTATATAATTTAACTTCTTGTTTTAATATCCTAACCAAATATTAGATTTGTTATAATGTGACAAAATGGTTCCTACTCACATGTATTGTTAAGCTTGTTATGCTTTATATCAACTCCATATATATTCATTTGCATATATCATTGTGTTTATTTATTTATGTTTATAAACTTGTAACAAATAAATCAGCATGTTTTTATAATACCTGCATATTATTATTTAATGTCAAAACTATATCTTTAGCATTAATGTCATCTCATATGAAAAGAACTTATTATCTGAGGAAATAGTCAGACTCAGATGTGAATTTTATCGATTAGGTTATCTACAATTTACCAGGTCAATCAACCAAGAAGTTATGAAAAATTAATGGTTGATTATTTTTATGACCATAATTAATAATTCTTAATTGAATTATTATAAACCCGACAATTATAAAGCATACATTTAAATTGCGGTTTTGTTCCTCATTAGCTCAGCTTTCCTCTGGTGGAGTGGAGAAGTCAGGGGCAATCCAGGCCGTGTTCATTTTTATCTGAGTCAACCTGTCACTATTGTCAGTGGACAAGCAGATACGCTTATCTGTTATAATGCCACCAGCAGCACTAAATACACGCTCAGACAATACACTGGCGGCAGGGCAGGCCAGCACCTCCAAGGCGTAGAGCGCAAGCTCATGCCACGTGTCCAGCGTGGACACCCAGTAGTTTTAAGGCACTAAGGGATCATTTAGGACGCTGACACAGTCTGCAATGTATTCCTTTACCATCTTCCCAAAATTTTCCCTCCTTGTAGCACTACAACATGTTTCAGGGTGAGGTAGCAGGCGGGGTGTCATGAAAGTGTCCCATGCCTTGGAGAGTGTTCCCCTGCCTGTGTTGGAACTGCTGTGTATTCCCCCTGTCTCCCTTCCTCGGTTGCCTAAGGATGTACGGACTCTGCCGGCCCTGTTGTCAGATGGAAAATTTTGGAGCAATCTCTCAACAAGTACATTCTGGAATTGCACCGTTTTACTCGTCCTCTCCACCACAGCAATCAGAGATGAGAAGTTCTCTTTGTAGCGGGGGTCGAGAAGGGTGAACACCCAGTAATCTGTATTATCTAAAATGCGAATAACGCGAGGAAAAGGCCACCTAACATGAAGTCAGCCATGGATGCCAGAGTACCAACAGGCAAGACATCGATGTCAACATCAGGATGACTCTCCATCCCCTCATTCTCCTCCTCCTCCTCCTCTTCTTCTGCCCATTCACGCTGAACAGATGGAATTAAAGTTCCATGGGTACTCGCTTCTGTAGCAGAGGCAAGTGTATCCAGCTCCTCCTCCTCTTCATGGCCCAATTCGCGCTAAGAAGACGAACTGGGGGAGGTCTGGCTATCACCCTGTGTCATCTCCTCCCCCATTACCTCATCTGCCACATTCAAAGCATCCTCCTCCTCCTTAATTGCGAGCAGCGATCGTTTGAGAAGACACAGCAGTGGGATGCTTACACTGATAATAGTGTTATCGCCACTAACCATCTGTTTGGATTCATCAAAGTTTTTTAAAAGCTCACATAGGTCTGACATCAATGCCCACTCCTTGTTTGTTAATAGTGGCAGTTGACTGAAAAGGTGACGACCATGTTGCAGCTGGTATTCCACAACTGCCCTCTGCTGCTTACAAAGCCTGGCCAACATGTAGAACGTAGAGTTCCACTGCGAGCTCACATCACACAACAGTTGGTGAGCTGGAAGCCGCAAGCGCCGCTGCAGCTTTGACAGACCAGCTGAAGCTGTGGACGACTTTCGGTAATGGGCATTCAAGCGGCGCGCCTTCACTAGTAGCTCCTAGTGTTGGCGCGAATATTCAAATTTTGAATTTTTATCCCGAATATCGGCACTATTTTGTAAAAACAAATATTATTTTTTTATTTAGTTTTTATCTGAACCCATTATCTAGTATACCTACCTGCTTCTCGCTTGTGGGCCAATGTCTGTAGTGAATTACAATATTCTTCATTATTTATATATATTTTTTCTCTTATGTGTAATGCGAATATTCAAACACCCGAATATATAGCACTATAGAATATAGTGCTATATATTCGTTTTTAGAATATTTGTTATTTTTTCTCATCTGAAGTCATGATTCCTCCCTACTTAAGTTGCTTTTGGGCCAGTGACTGCTCACATTAAATTGAAAAAAATTACGAAAATTCTAAAAACTATATATTCATGTTTAAGAATATTTGCATTACGCTATTTTTTTCTCATGCTAAAATTGGCAATTTAATATTTGCGTAATGTGAATATTCTGAAACACGAATATATAGCACTATAGAATATAGTGCTATATATTTGTTTTTAGAATATTCGTCACTTTTTCCAACTTTATGTGAACAGTCATTGGTCCAAAAGCAACTATAGCAGGGAGGAATCATGACTTAAGATGGGAAAAATGATGAATATTCTAAAATAGAATATATAGTGCTATATATATATACACACTCTATTGGACTACCAGTAAGGTACTGGATACAGAAAAGTAAAGATTTTCGGCACTGCACTAGGCCAGAGATAATGACATTTTACAATACACACTGTATTGGCTTGCTATAATGTACTGGATACAGAAAAATACAGATTTTCGGCACTACACTAGCCCAGAAATAATGTAATTTTTACAATACACACTGTATTGACTTGCTATAATGTACTGGATACAGAAAAATACAGATTTTTGCCACTACACTAGCCCAGAGATAATGAATTTTTTCAATACACACTGTATTGGCTTGCTGTAATGTACTGGATACAGAAAAATAGAGATTTTCGGGACTACACTAGGACAAAGATAATGTAATTTTGACAATACACACTCTATTGGCTTCCAGTAAGGTACTGGGTGCAGAAAAAAAGTTTTGGGACTACACTAGCCCGGAGATAATGAAACTTTTACAACACGCACTGTATTGGCTTGCTATAATGTACTGGATACAGAAAAATGCAGATTTTCGGCAGTACACTAGCCCAGAGATAATGTAGTTTTTACAGTACACACTGTATTGGTTTCCAGTAATGTACTGGATACAGAAAAATACCGATTTTCAACAATACACTAGGCCAGAGGTAATGTAATTTTGACAAAACACACTGTATTCGGATGTAGTTCTATATTGGATACAAATTTGTCCCAAATAAAATGCAGTCTTTAATGATCTCCTCTGGGATATATTGGGTTGCGGCCTTAACGCACACACAGATGTGCCCAAAATTAATTAACTATTGCCAAAATATAAATCACTCTCTACTGGAGTAATGAATATACCGGTTGCATATTGAACGCACACACAGATATGGCACAAGTTAGGTTCATTTACCCAGAAAAATAATTTCTCTGACGTATATATCTCAGTACCAGGCACACTGCAGTGAATAAGCCCCTTTTTTAATGTCTGCCCAACACACTGCTTTTTGATGGTACAGTGTATATCTCAGTACCAAGCACACTGTTGTGAATAGGCCCCTTTTATAATATCTGCCCAACACACTGCTTTATTATGGCGTATTGTAGATGTCACTAATCTGAAATCTTTTGTCTTTTATAAGTTAAAACATTTTCAAGCCCTGCACTGTCCCTTCCTGGTGATGCCTGTCCCGGATAGTGCTGAAGCAAACCCCTTCTTAAAAAATAAAAAAAAGAGGTGCTGCACTGCTGTCAAACACACACTCTAGTCCTTAAAAGGACTGTTAGGTCTTTCAATAAAGTTTTTGGAGTAAAGTCAGTAAGTTTACAGCAAAACACTATATGTCCCTGCCTACTGTCTGCTCTCCCTGACGCTGAATGAGCCGAGCCCCAGACCTCAGCTCCTATATAAAATGGTATCACGTGTTACGGCCAGCCAATCGGTGTAAGGGATCATGCACACGACCGTTGTTGTTTTGCGGTCCGTTTTTCACGGATCCGTTGTTCAGTATCTGAGGTTTTTTCCTCTAATTTAAGTCCTCTTCCGTTCCGTTATTGCACAAAGCATATCTGTATTGTTCCCGTATTTGATCAGTTTTTTGCGTATCGTATACTGAAACAGTAACTTATTAATCACCAAACACATGAGCAATATGTGCTCGGCACAGCATTTCTACAGTATGGATCTGCAAAATACGGATGAAATATGGATGACATACGGATGTGTTCCGTGTGCGTTCCGTATATTTTGCGAACCCATTGACTTGAATGGGGCCTCAGACCATGATTTGCGGACACTAATAGGACATGCACTACTTTTTGTGGAACGGCCATATGGACAAACGGAAACAAAATGCACATGGAGTAACTTCCATATATTCTACAGCCCTATTGAAGTAAATGTTTCCGGATACGGTCCGCAAAAAACGAAACGGAAGCAGAAAGAAAATACGGTCGTGTGCATGAGCCCTAAAGCTTACAGATAACCTTTCTGTCGCTTACACTGAGGGGTATTACTTACCTGGACCGTAATTTGCTGCTTAGAAGGCACCAAACGTGCGGGAGGAGACTAGAGCAAGAAACGTGGTGCTCGGCCGAGTAAAGCCGAGCATAGCGATGCTCGAGCCGAACCAATACTCGGCCGAGCATGCTCGCTCGTCACTAAATGCTGGCTAAGTATCTTGCGGTGAGGCTGAGCATATGATATCAGCTCCCTAATGGAAATAGACTCTAATAAATAGTATGGTAGCGACTGCACCACTAGCAACTTGGCCAGGAATTAAGCTTGCAGACCAGTGTCGGCTGTGGGAAGTTGTTTTCTGACCACTTTGTTTCCATGGCTGATGATGGAGCAGAGGAGGAGTCTGAGCAAGAGAGGCAGAAAGTGAGGCCGACAATGTGAAAGAAACTGTACTGCCTGTTGATATAGCCTGGCTGCCACAGGAGAGACTGGGAGAAGGAGGAAACTCTTGTTGTGGTAGCTGGGTGCCACCTCTATTTGTCCATGGGATGGGGTTATGCTGCCTTATGTGGTCCTCTAAAGTTGTGGTGCCTAATTTAGAGATAAGCGAATTGCATCCCACGAAGAGGAATTCGATCCGAATTTCAGGATAAATTTGATTAGCCTGGAAGCAGAATTTGATCGTGCTTCATGTCAGCGAATCGATTTTACCTGAAATAGTATTAAAAAAATAATTCAAACTTACCTCCTTCATTTGCTTGCTACAGGTCGACAGCCTCCATCTTGCTCTAAGATCTCGGCCTAAATCCCATGCTGCGCAAGATTACATCATCATGCCGGCTGGTGTGATGATGTTATCTTGCGCCGCACAGGATTTCGGTTGAGATCTTCAAGCAAGATGGCGGCTGGCCCTTTGCGAGCAAATGGAGGCTGTAAGTTTGATTTAATTTTTTAAATTGTTAATTTACACTCAGATTCTGCGATCATGTATGAACGCAGCTTCTGAGGGGTACAATGACAGGGGCGGCGCTATCACAGCTCCCTGTCATTGCACTCGCTACTTACAAAAAATGCGCTTCATGACGAAGTAATTCGTCATTAAGCAAATTTTTTGTGAAATTTGGCGAATCAACTGAAACGAACTTTAAAGAAATTTGCTCATCTCTAGTACATATACAGGTATTTGTGTTTGACTACCCACGGCGTATTTTACTTTGCAAAGCTTGCACAGGGCAAAGCTTCTACCTTCTGGCAGTGTGGAGAAAACCTGCCAGAACGGAGATACTCTCATGAATCTAATGGCAGCCGAGCACGTTTTGGGCTTAATGCACACACAGTGTCAGCAGCATCACCAGTTCCCGTAACAGATATGGCCCTAGCAATTCTTTGAAAGGTACATCGCCCCTGCCATTTAGTGCTGCTGCCACCACCTTCCTCCTCTGTTGTTACCTCCTCAGCATCCCAATCCAAGGTCCTGTTTAGAACGCAATTATCATCGGAATCCTCACTTTCCTTGACACTTTTAACAGACTCTGATATATTATGGCGGTTCCCTTTGCCCCCTTCCTGATTCTCTGCTCTATATTTTCTTCAACTGCCACTGTCTAAGGAAGGTGCCCGACTAGGAAGGGGAAGTGAAGACAATAAGGACTCCACTGAAAAGGGTTCTCTGCGGCTGCAAAGAGGAGGAGCAGGATGAATGCTTTGACCCCTGACTCCAAAGCATGAGGTCAGACTCAGAGGTCGCCTCCACATCATCCTGGTATGACTAAGAGGAGGAGTAGGCCATCCTATCCATAATCTCATCCTCTTTCTGCTCAATGATAATGTTGCGCCTTTCCGAAGCCAGGGAGAATTGAGGTCTACTGCTGCTACTACTACTACTGCTTCTGGCCAGATAGCTAGTGCTGCTAGTAGCCACATCCTGGCTCTGGGAGGACAATGCCTAACCCTAGGTTTTTCTTTTGGAACCCTTCTATATTCCTAACATTCGCCCTAATGTACACAGTCACACAAAGTACACACGTCTATTTTCTGGAAACTTAGAGACAGAAAGGCACAATAAAATGTACTTCCCTTTCCACAAATACACTGAAGACACTGATACTGACAATTTTCTTTAGAAATACTGCTGTATTAGAGCCACAAACAGATTTGGACCTAATGTCTTAAGTACATTCAAATATGCAGATTCTGAAAAAGCTCTCTAGTGTAAAACACAAGTCATCAAGATGCTATGTGTTACAGGAAAATATAGTTCCTAGCCAGAGCCTCAGTCTGATGACCACACAAATATATTGTATAAACTGATATTATTCAGTGAGATTTCCCCATTGTGTGATATCAGTATGGCCAGAAGCTATTTGATCATTGTGTCCCTTTTAACATATCAAAGGCAGGAAGGGCACATTGTAAAAACAGTTGGACAACAGATTGGGAAGATATTTGGGTGATCATAGGATGGAGTCGATGGTGGGGGCTGAGACACAGGAACATATAGGCTATGTGGAATTTGGGGATGGTCTCACTCTCTTCCTGCTACCCCTGGACGAACAGCACTTCAGGAGCAAGCTAAGTTATATTCTATGTGTGCTTTCTGTGTTTGGATATAAATATAATATCCCAGTAGACATTTTACATATAGATATTTGTAGTCTTCAATTGTATTACCAGTAGATTATATATGCTGTTTATGCATGTGTCCCTATATGTACATGTACTAATGGTCAGGTACTGGATGTGAGTTAGGTAGAAGTGAAGATCCAGTAGATGGTATATTGGTGGACTCCGGGAGGGCAGGAACGGAGGCAGCTGTGTGTGGTGGTGTCCTCTATGTAATGTTTTGTATCTGTATCCATATGCAATGTCCATTGCTTTGTCTTCTCTATGTTATCAGTAAACTATTTTTCTATTTAAGTATCTATGAGTGTTGTATGGTATTCCTGGGGTGTATGAAGGACTGGAGGGTGTATATAATATATAGTATAAGTGGATTATAAAGGAAACAAAGACAACAGCTTAGGAACAGAATAAAAGGGAAGAAAGACGGAGATAGGCATAAATCTCCAATTTCCAATATGCAAACCCCCCATATCACTATCAGATTATTCTCCCCCAACACTTGAACTTTTGGGGATACTCTAACACAGATTTCGGTCTATTATTTCATGCGTTTTCACTGAAAGATTTTAAAAGCTACTCTCTGAATTGTAAAAACACATTATACACATATATTGTTATCCCCTTCCCACAAAAAAAAAAAAATATATATATATTTTATGCACTTATATAGCAGTACTATATTCTGCAACGCTTTACAGACATTAGCAGCCAACTGTCCCCAATGGGGCTCACAATTAGAGATGAGCAAATTTCAGGTTATTAAATTCATTCACGCTTCGTTTACTGGTAAAGGTGAATTGTGTTATGGATTCCGTTACCACGGACCATAACAGAATTCTATGACGGAATGCATAACGGAATGCCTTTAGAGGCATTCCGTTATTCATTCTGTCATAATAGAAGTCTATGGGCTGCAAAGCGGATCCGTCCTCTCCTGCATAACGGAAACGAGACAGATCCGCTTTGCAGCCCATAGGCTTCTATTATAACGGAATGAATAACCGAATGCCTCCAGAGGCATTCCGTCATAGAATTGAGTTATGGTCCGTGGTAACGGAATCCATAACGCAATTCACCTTTACCAGTAAGCGAAGCATGAGCGAATTTCATAACCTGAAATTCGCTCATCTCTACTTACAATCTAAGGTCCCTATCAGTATGTCTATGGAGTGTGGGAGGAAACTGGAGAACCTGGAGAAAACCCAGGCAAACAATGGGAGAACATTCTGTCCCAGATATCAGACTACACAGGTCTGCATTTTTTCAAGAGCTGTTTTGGTTATTTCACGTAATCTTTATGTTTTTAGCTGCTCTAGTTGGTCTTTCCTGAAATTTTCTTAGTCGCATCCCACAGCAAAAGCCATGATCCACAGAGAGCATCTAAAGCATCAGAGGGATCTCATTGTTAAAAGGTATCAGCCAGGAGAAGTGTACAAAAGAATTTCCAAGGCATTAGATATACCATGAAAGTGAAGTAATCATCACGTGGAGAAAATATGGCACAGCAGTGACATTACAAATCCAAAATTGATCAAAAGACAAGAAGAAAACTGGTCTGGGAGGCTACCAAGAGGCATAATGCAACATTAAAGGAGCTGCAGGAATATCTGGCAAGTACTGGCTGTGTGGTACACGTGGCAAAAATCTCCCATATTCTTCATATGTCTGGGCTACCCGGTAGAGTGGCAACACGAAAGCCCTTTCTTACGAAGAAAAACATCCAAGCCAGGCTACATTTTGCAAAAACACATCTGAAGTCTCCCAAAAGCATGTGGGAAAAGGTGTTATGGTCTGATGAAACCAAGGTTGAACTTTTTGGCCATAATTCCAAAAAGATATGTTTGGCACAAAAACAACACTGCACATCACCAAAAGAACACCATACCCACAGTGAAGCATTGTGGTAGCAGTATCATGCTTTGGGGCTGTTTTTCTTCAGCTGGAACTGGGGCCTTATTTAAGATAGAGGGAATTATAAACAGTTCCAAATACCAGTCAATATTGGCACAAAACCTTCAGGCTTCTGCTAGAAAGCTGAACATGAAGAGGAACTTCATATTTCAGCATGACAATGACCCAAAGCACACATCCAAATCCACAAAGGAATGGCTTCACCAGAAGAACATTAAAATTTTGGATTGGCCCAGCCAGAGCCCAGACCTCAATACGATAAAAAATCTGTGGAGTTATCTGAAGAGGGCTGTGCACGGGAGAGGCCCTCGCAATCTGACAGATTTGGAGTGTTTTTGCAAAGAAGAGTGGGCCAATCTTGCCAAGACTCATACCCAAAAAGACTGAGTGCTGTAATAAAATCAAAAAGTGCTTCAAAGTATTATTTTAAGGGTGTGCATGCTTATGCAACCATATTACTTTATTTTTATTTATAATTTTTCTCCCCTCTACCTAAAAAATTTCAGTTTGTTTTTAAATTGAGTTGTACAGTTTAAAGGTCACATTAAAGATGGAAAAAGCTCTGAAATGATTTATCTTTGTCTCATTTTTTTACAGCACAGAACCTAACATTTTAACAAGGGTGTGTAGACTTTTTATATCCACTGTATGTGTGAATAACTTTAAAAGATTTTACTTATCCAGGCCATTCTGAGATTGTATTTTCATCACATATTGTACTTTAAAAAATACCAAATTTACCAAAAATTTTGAAAAATTAGCAAATTTCCAAGTTTCAATTTCTCTGCTTCTATAATACATAGGAATACCTCCAAAATATTTATTACTTTACATTCCCCATATGTTTTTGGGGACGTTACAAGGCTTAGAAGTTTAGAAGTAAATCTAGAAATTTTCCAGAAATTTCCAAAAACCCACTTTTAAAGGACCAGTTCAGGTCTGAAGTCACTTTGTGAGGATTACATAACAGAAACCACCCAAAAATGACCCCATTCTAGAAACTATACCCCTCAAGGTATTTAAAACTGATTTTACAAACTTTGTTAACCCTTTATGTGTTCCACAAGAGTTAATGGGAAATGGAAATAAAATTTCTGAATTTAGATGTTTTGAAACATTTTCCACTTTAATACATTTTTCAAGTAACAAAGCAAGCGTTAACAGCCAAATAAAACTCCATATTTATTGCCCTGATCCTGTAGTTTATAGAAACACCCCATATGTGATCATAAACTACTGTACGGGCACACGGCAGGGCGCAGAAGGAAAGGAAGATTTTGCTGGACTGGTTTTTAGACACCATGTCCCATTTGAAGCCCGCCTGATGCACCCCTACAGTAGAAACTCTAAGAAAGTGACCCCATTTTGGAAATTACAGGATAAGGTGGCATTTTTGTTGGTACTATTTTAGGGCAAATATGATTTTTGGTTGCTTTATATTACACTTTTTGAGGCAAGGTAACAAAGAATAGAAATTCTGAAATTTCTTCTCCATTTGCCAATAACTCTTGTGGAACACCTAAAGGGTTAACAAAGTTTGTAACATCAGCTTTGAATACCTTGTGGGGTATAGTTTCTTATATGTAGTCACTTTTTTGGAGTTTCTACTCAAGGGGTGTATCGGGGGCTTCAAATGGGACAAGGTGTCAAAAAACCAGTCCAGTAAAATCTGCCTTCCAAAACCATATGGCGTTCCTTTCCTTCTGCGCCCTGCCGTTTGGCTATACAGCAGTTTACGACCACATATGGGGTGTTTCTGCAAACGACATAATCAAGGCAATAAATATTGAGTTTTGTTTGGCTGTTAAGTGTTAACCCTTGCTTTGTTTACTGGAAAAATTTATTAAAATGGAAAATTTGCAAATAAATTTATTTTTGTTATTTACATCGTTGATCTGACAGGTTAGATTGTGTGCTATATCTATAGAGCAGGTTGTTACGGATGCGAAAATTTCAAATATGACTACTTTTTGGGTTTTTTGTTTCAGTTTTACATAATAAAGCATTTTTTTAATCATTTTTAGTGTCTCCATATTCTGAATGCCATATTTTTAAATTTTTTTTTTTGGGCGACAGTCTTATGTAGGGGCTAATTTTTTGCATGATGAGATGTCGGTTTGATTGGTACTATCTTGGGGTGCATATGACATTTTGGTCGCTTGCTATTACACTTTTGTGATGTAAGGTGACAAAAATGGCTTTTGACACTGTATTTATATAATTTTTTTGCCATGTTCCCCTGAGGGGTTAGGTCATGTGTTATTTTTATGGAGCAGGTTTTTATGGACGCTGGAGGACATTTTTTTGGCGACTGTTAGCACCCTCGGCTGCCAACTCTTCTTAATCCAGTGATTTTGTCGGTCTCAGTAAAAAGGGTATACCCAGCTTGTTGCCCGAGCAGCATGCACAAGATCTTCAAGTCCCCACACACTTGTCAACCATGGTATTTCAGGTGTTTTCACTAAGACTTAAAATGCAATCTATGCAGATGTTGCCCTTGGTCAGATACAAACCTAGGACCCCAGCGCTGCAAGGCACCAGTGCTAATCACTGAGCCACTGTGCTGCCTATTCTGTCCCAGATATTACACTATTTCAGGAGTTTTCACTATGATTTAAAATGCAATCTATTCTTTGAATGGTAATAGTAAAACACATGTTGTACATCTCTATCTCTAATAGAGACAATCGGTTGATGTTTGGTATGGGATTGAATCAAGTGCTTCATGAAAAAGATGTTTTGTCAGACAGTGGGTAAAAGATAGAGATGAGTGAATTTTTCAAAAATTCTATTCAGCCGATTCGCTGAATTTAAAAAAAATATTTGCTTCTATCCGAATAAATTAGTGGCAAATCGTGTTTAAAAACGTCTATTTCCGGGCTGCAAAGAGCCTTTATAGGGGTATAGAACACTGGGCCTTGCAGTAACTCGCAGAGGGAGTCTGCTGTGGTAGTGAAAGAAAACTGTGAGTCAGTATGACATGCAGATGACAGGCGTTGCTCTTGGAATCACTGCATACTTCACTTATTTGGGCAGTCATGGGGCCAAAACTAACAAAATAACTGAAGTATCAACTCAGCCTTACAGGTAAATGTTAGCGTCTAGAAGAAGTGCACTCCTTTTACTTGTCAGCTGATTCCGCATAGATGTCTACAAAACCTGTTCTATTAAACGCTTATACAAGTAGAGCCCCCGACAGAGTGGAGAGGGTTTCAGCAGTAAGTTTGTGTTGACGTCACTGATTAATTTTCCCCAGGTTCTAATCCGTCAGAACAATTAACCAGAAAAATAGGGTCCTGTCTGTGGAGCAATCACATTCACTCGGTCAGCATTTGCTCAATAATCCATCAGTATTGCTAAAGGCAAAAAAAAACAGGAGTGGATCTAAAACAGAGATGACAAAGAAATGGAATATTTACATATCTTCTGTGTTTTTACCCACTCCTGCTTTTGGCTACTAAATCATAAGCCAATTCTGATGGGACCTTATAGGCCTTAAAGCTGCTACACAGACAGGATCCGTTGTGTGTCTCATTATTGCTTCCTTCCGACAGATCAGAAGAAGTGTCAAATATATGATGTCAGTCAGGCCGAAAGCCAAAATAGTGGACCAGTCATAAAATGGGGAGGGTGGGAACAGCATGAAAAATCCACAGAGTGGACCCATGACATAGTGGTGAGGTGGCAGAAGCATGAGGAGACCACAGAGTGGCACAATGACAGAGTATGGAGGTGGCAGAAGCATGAATAGGCCAGAGAGTGGCACAATGACAGAGTGTGGAGATGGCAGAAGCAAGAGTAGGCCAGAGAGTGGCACAAGACCGAGTCTGGAGGTGACAGCAGCATGAGCAGACCACAGAGCGGCACAATGACAGAGTGTGGAGATGGCAGAAGCAAGAGTAGGCCACAGAGCGGCACAATGACAGTGTGGAGATGGCAGCAGCAAGAGTAAGCCACAGAGCGGCACAATGACAGAGTCTGGAGGTGGCAGCAGCATGAGGAGACCAAAGAGTGGCACAATGGCAGAGTCTGGAGGTGGGGAAAGCATTAGTAGGCCACAGAGCGGTACAATGACAGTGTGGAGGTGGCAGCAGCAAGAGTAGGCCAGAGAGTGGTACAAGACCGAGTCTGGAGGTGACAGCAGCATGAGCAGACCACAGAGCGGCACAATGACAGAATGTGAAGGTGGCAGCAGCATAAGTAGGCCACAAAGTGGAACAATGACTGAGTCTCGAGGTGGCAGCAGCATGAGGAGACCACAGAGTGGCACAATGACCGAGTCTGTAGGTGGCGGCAGCATGAGGAGACCACAGAGTGGCACAAAGACAGAGTCTGGAGGTGGCAGCGTCATGTGGAGACCACAGAGTGGCAAGGTGACATAGTGTGGAGATGGCAGCAGCATAAGGAGACCACAGAGTGGCAAGGTGACATAGTGTTGAGATGGCAGCAGCATGAGGGAGACCACAGAGTGGCATGGTGACATACTGTGGAGATGGCATCAGCAGAATACCACAGAATGGCAAGGTGACATAGTGTGGAGATGGCAGCAGCAGGATACCACAGAATGGCAGGTGACATAGTGTGGAGATGGCAGTAGCTTGGGAGACCACAGAGTGGCAAGGTGACATAGTGTGGAGATGGCAGCAGCATGAGGAGACCACAGAGTGGCAAAGTGACATAGTGTGGAGATGGCAGCAGCATAAGTAGACCACAGAGTGGCAAGGTGACATAGTGTTGAGATGGCAGCAGCATGAGGAGACCACAGAGTGGCATGGTGACAAACTGTGGAGATGGCATCAGCAGAATACCACAGAATGGCAAGGTGACATAGTGTGGAGATGGCAGCAGCAGGATACCACAGAATGGCAAGGTGACAGTGTGGAGATGGCAGTAGCTTGGGGAGACCACAGAGTGGCAAGGTGACATAGTTTGGAGATGGCAGAAGCATGAGGAGACCACAGAGTGGCAAGGTGTCAAAATGTGGAGATGGCAGTAGCAGCAAAGTCAGGAGATACCACAGATAGAGATGTCCCTAACTATTTGCCGGCGAACCGTTCCCTGCGAATATTGCATGTTCGCGTTCGCCGCGGCGGGCGAACATATGCGATGTTCTGTCCGCCCCCTATACATCATCAGTGAGCAAATTTTGACCCTGTACCTCGCAGTCAGCAGACACATTTCAGCCAATCAGCATACCCTCCCTTCCAGACCCTCTCACCTCCTATCAAAAAGCAAGGACAGCATCCATCTTAGATTCATTCTGAAGCTGCAGTGTTAGTTAGAGCAGGGAGAGTGCTGCTGCTGCTGAATTATGAGTGAGTCCTGACAGCACCCCAAAAAGCCCTTTCTAGGGCTGGTACATCAGTCTGCTTTTATTTATTTTTCTATAGTATATATATATATATATATATATATATATATATAGTGAAAAAATAGAGCAGCACTCTGAAAGTAGATAAAAGCAAAGTGTTTCTTTATTCACCCAGGCGGCATGGCAGCGTTTCGGCTCCTATACCGGAGCCTTTCTCAAGCCTGAGAAAGGCTCCGGTATAGAAGCTGAAACGTTGCTATGCCGTCTGGGTGAATAAAGAAGCACTTTGCTCTTTATCTACTTCGAGTGCTGCTCTATTTTTCACTACATAATTTTGGAGCGGTTTGTCCTCGTTGGAGCTTTGCACCGGTTATCTGCAGGTGGTGCTGCCTCATTTTTGCATATATATATATATATATATATATATATTGCAGTTGCCTGCCCGTGTGTGAGAGGCCGCAGGCCCACAGACTGTAATGTGTGCACGCCACTCATATAGGGTGGCACAGTACCTTGCAGATAAAAAGTAATTTTTATCATGCCCACTGACTGTACTGTGCCCACTGCCAGTGCCCACCACTCATATCGGGTGGCACAGTACCTTGCAGATAAAAAGTCATTTAATTTTTACCCTTTAATATAATTGCAGTTGCCTGCCAGTGTGTGTCATGCCCACTGACTGTACTGTGCCCACTGCCAGTGCCCACCACTCATATCGGGTGGCACAGTACCTTGCAGATAAAAAGTCATTTAATTTCTACTCTTTAATATAATTGCAGTTGCCTGCCAGTGTGTGTCAGGCCCACTGACTGTACGGTGACCACTGCCAGTGCCCACCACTCATATCGGGTGGCACAGTACCTTGCAGATAAAAAGTCATTTAATTTTTACCCTTTAATATTATTACAGTTGCCTGCTATCAAAGTGTTGGTGTGGCACCATGGATGATCTAGTCTGATGCATCAGGAATTGGTGGTTGAAAATCCTGGCTGATCCACGCCTGATTCATATTGACAAAGGTTAGAGATGTCGCAAACATAAATATTTCTGGTCGCGAATGGCGAATGCGAACTCCCGCAAATGTTTGCGAACGGGCGAACCGCCATAGACTTCAATAGGCAGGCAAATTTTAAAACCCACAGGGACTCTTTCTGGCCACAGTAACATAGTAACATAGTATATAAGACCGAAAAAAGACATTTGTCCATCCAGTTCAGCCTGTTTCCTACAAGTTGATCCAGGGGAAGGCAAAAAACCCCTGTGAGGCAGAAGCCAATTTTCCCCACTTAAGGGGAAAAAATTCCTTCCTGACTCTAATCGGGCAATCAGAATAACTCCATGGATCAACGACCCCTGTCTAGAAGCTATAACCTGTAATATTATTACACTCCAGAAATACATTCAGTCGCCCCTTGAATTCCTTTATTGTACTCACCATCACCACATCCTCAGGCAGAGAGTTCCATAGTCTCACTGCTCTTACCGTGAAGAATCATTTTCTATGTTTGTGTACAAACCTTCCTTCCTCCAGACGCAGAAGATGTCCCCTCGTAACAGTCACAGTCTTGGTGATAAATAGATGACGGGAGAGATCTCTGTACTGACCCCTGATATATTTATACATAGTTATTAGATCGCCCCTCAGTTGTCTTTTTTCTAAAGTGAATAACCCTAATTTTGATAACCTTTCAGGGTACTGTATTTGCCCCATTCCAGTTATTACTTTAGTTGCCCTCCTCTGAACCCTCTCCAGCTCTGCTATGTCTGCCTTGTTCACAGGAGCCCAGAACTGTACACAGTACTCCAGGTGTCGTCTGACTAGTGACTTGTAAAGAGGTAGGACTATGTTTTCATCAAGGGCATCTATGCCCCTTCTGATGCAACCCATTATCTTATTGGTCTTGGCAGTAGTTGCCTGACACTGGTTTTACAGCTTAGTCTGCCGTTTATTAAAATTCCTAGATCCTATTCCATGTCAGTGTTACCGAGTGTTTTACCATTTAGTATGTACAGATGACTTGCATTATTCCTTCCCATGTACATAACTTTACATTTGTCAGTGTTAAACCTCATCTGCCATTTCTTTGCCCATGCCTCCAATCTATCCAGACTGTCTTCTTCAGTGTTAATTACTTTACACAGTTTAGTGTCATCTGCAAAAATTGATATTTTACTGTGCAAGCATTCTACAAGATCATTAATAAATATATTGAAGAGAATAGGTCCAGGTACTGACCCCTGAGGTACCCCACCAGTGACAGTGACCCAACCTGAGTGTGTACCGTTAATAACCACCCTCTGTTTTCTATTACTCAGCCAGTTACTTACCCACATACAGACATTTTCTCCATGTCCGAGCATTCTCATTTTATATACTAACCTTTTATGAGGTACAGTGTCAAATGCTTTGGAGAAGTCTAGATATACGACATCCATTGATTTGCTGCTGTCAAGTCTAGAACTTACCTCTTTATAGAAACTGATTAAATCCGAGCTTGGCGATCCCTCATAAAGCCATGCTGATATGGCGTTATTTGCTTATTTTCATTGAGATACTCCAAGATAGCATCTCTTAGAATATTTTTAGAGTGAAGTACCGCACACCTTTGTTGCTGGTGCTCGCAAGGACTTGTCAGTCACAATCCAGTAATAAGAAATTGCTGCACACAGCTTTTAATTTGCAAGTGATTCACACGATTTATTGAGTGCTTTACAATGTATTGCATACATGATCCAGCTAATTATCCATGAGTGTCACATATGAGAAATGCAACCGAACGTTCGGCCAGGGTTAGCCTTCATCAGCGGTAGATAATCTCGATGACCGGGAATCGGCGTGCTCCAGCACGCCCGATTCCCGGTCACCTCGAGATTATCTACCGCTGATGAAGGCTAACCCTGGCCGAAACGTTCGAGTTAAACATTTCTCATATGTGACACTCATGGATAATTAGCTGGATCATGTATGCAATACATTATAAGCACTCAATAAATCGTGTGAATCACTGCAAGTCAAAAGCTGTGTGCAGCAGCATCTCAGAAAACCTTCAAACAGTTTACCCACAACAGATGTTAAACTTACCGGCCTATAATTTCCAGGCTCTGTTTTTGGACCCTTTTTCAATATTGGCACCACATTTGCTATGCACCAATCCTGTGGAACATTCCCTGTCAGTATAGAGTCCGTAAATATCAGAAATAAAGGTCTGGCTATGACATCACTTAATTCCTTTAGGATACGGGGTGTATGCCATCCGGTTCTGGCGATTTGTCTATTTTAATCTTTTTAAGTCGCTGTTGTACTTCTTCCTGGGTCGAGAGGGCATTTTTAATGGGGCATTTATAGTGAAGAAAAAATATTTAATAGTTTTGCTTTATTCCCATTGCTCTCTGCAACACCCCCTCATTGCTGTGTAGAGGGCCGACTCCTTCAGATTTATATTTTTACCATTTATATAATTGAAGAACATTTTAGGGTTAGTTTTACTCTTTGGCAATTAATCTCTCGGTCTCTAGTTTGGCAGTTTTTATTAGTTTTTACATATTCTATTTTTTTCCTTATAGTTTATCAGTGCTTCCTAGCTCCCTCCTGTTTTAGTGATTTATATGCTTTCTGTAACGGATCGATGGGCACCCGACTGGGTACCTCTGTTGAAGGATGCTCCTAGTGCTTCTTGAGGATTCTAAGCACTCTAGCAGACACCACAACCACCAAATCGGAGAAGCATATGAATGCTCTCAAGCATTTGAGTGCTGTAAATAGTCGAATAGGAAAAACCATACGAATAGGTTTACATTCCTAGCAGTCAAACTGGAACAGCATACAATAAATCCCCCAATAACGAGACGACAGTTTGTTTTGAGGGTCAAGCAGGAAATGACTGTACTGGCACATACAACCTCTTTTATTCAGAAACCACAAACATAGTACTGCCCACAGGGTTTTGAAATACAACCAATCAATCCGAACAATACACACAGACACTCCCACACAAAATCTTCACCTCTGCCTGTGATATGATTACTGAACACAATGGTTAATATAATTATCACAGGCAGAGAAATACAGTATTATAAAACATATCACAGGGACCCCAAAACATGCAATAACCCCATGAAAAATATATCCTCGGAACCGGGGATCTGGGTGAACCACATATCCAAAATTCACCCAGATCCGTTTAGTAGTTTGGAAGATACGGTTTAATGCAGATTCCACAGAACATATACAGGCTATATGAAAAATAATTACTTTTAAATGTGTCCCCTGCTCTGTAGTTTAAAACTACTGAAAGATATCTTTGTGCACCAAATAACGGCGAGATGGCACCGTGTAGAAAAGTCAAAACAGGGTCTGTGAGTTAAAATGGCCTCCATCCATTGTTCTCACCATGTGCTTCATCCATTGTTCTCACCATGTGTCTCTGATACATGAAATGGTGGCCACCCAGTAACTCTGCAGTATGTCCCCAGATGGTTCTTAAAGGGCCAGCAGCAGCATAATAAAATACAATATGCCCAAGTGCTGGTTTAAAAGGGTACAATCTCCCAGGGGCCATAGTCGCAGGGGAGGAGGCGGGCAATCAGTCTTCTCCAATGCCCAGTGGCGAGGTTGGTTTTGTCACACTTTCTTTTTGTCATTTATTGCTTTCTTTACGGTTCTATTTATCCACATCGGTTTCTTATTGTTTCTTAGCCTTTTATTCCTATAAGGTATGTACCTCTCACAGTTAGATGTTACAATGCTTTTAAAAATCTCCCATTTTGTGGTTGTATTTTTATTGTTAAGGACTTTGTCCCAGTTAATTATGGCCTATGGCCTCGCTTAGTTGGCTAAATTTTGCTTTTTTGAGGTTTGGTATTTTTGTTCCTCCCTTTAGAAACTCTCGTTTAAAGGATAATTGGAAGGTTATTACTTTATGGTCACTATTTCCTAGGTGTCCTCAACCTGAACATCTGTTGTTCTCTCAGGTCTATTGGCTAATACTAAGTCCAGTATGGCCGTCCCTCTAGTTGGGTCCTGAACCACTTGGGAAAGATAATTCTCTTTGGCTATTGCCAAGAACCTGTTTCCTTTATGGGGTGTACAGCTTTCAGTTTTCCAGTCTATATCTGGGTAGTTGAAGTCCCCCATAATAACGACTTCATTATGTTTTGCCGCCTCGTCTATTTAGTTTAGTAATAGATTTTCAGTGGACTTAGGTGGTTTATTAGGTGGTTTATAATAAACTCCTATGAGTAATTTATTATTGTTTTTGCCTCCATGTATTTCTACCCACAGTGACTCCACATGTTCATGTCCCTCACTTATATTTTCTCGAATTGTGGGCTTTTCACAGGACTTCACATAAAGGCAGTGTGGCGAAACCAAACTCGCCACTGAGTTTTGGAGGGACAGATTGCCAGCCTCTTGCCCCAGGATTATGGGCCCTCTCATCAGCCCACGCTAAACTTAAACCCCATGGCGATTTGACTGTGTTTGTGGCATCTGAGCGCTGTTTGGATATATTGAGCGCTCAGATCCAAGCCATCTGGGGATATGTTAAATGTCTGTGTACTGTAAAGGGTGGGACATGGTATATTGAATAATGATGTCTGTCCTATTGTCCCCACGTGTGTATTGGCAATTTCCCTTTGTCCTGAGAGATAATTGAATGAGTCCTCGATTGTCTCCAGGACAGAAGACATTGTGTATTCTCCTGCCTGTGATGATTACATTAACCTGTGTAGGGTAATTGTATCACAGGCAGAGGGAGGGATATGCTGGGGGTGTCTGTATTGTCCCATTGTGTGTGATTGGCTGCTGTATCCCGTGTCGCAGTCTTCCTTCTGGTCCCCTAGGGGAGTGTCCACCAGGTGGGAGACCTGCATAAATACCGGGCAGGTAACCCTCAATAAAGCTAGAATTCCTGTTTAACCATTAATACGGAGCCTCGTCTCGTACTTGGGGGGAATTGCTACGTCAGAACGTTCTCTTGCCTGTTCCAGGAAAGGAGGACTTCGTATGGTTCCAGTTCGGTGGATTTGAGTATTTGTGGGTTGCTGTGCTCTTCTCCAGGGGAATCGCCCGAACGGTATTAACCCTCACTATACCGGGTTATACTGTAACAGGCAGACCCCTCCCCCTCTCCGATTTTGACGATCCTTTCTAAACAGATTGTAACCCTTTATATTAACTGCCCAGTCATAGCCATCATCCAGCGATGTCTCAGTTATTCCCACTATGTCATAGTCCTCCTCACACATCACTGATTCCAGTTCACCAGTCTTGTTAGTCAGGCTTCTGGCATTAGTATACATACATTTGAGAGGTTTATGTGTATTTTTTACCCTACTCCTTTCATTCTGAACTGTTCTAGTCCCCCTTCCATTCCTCCCCAGTCACACTACCTCACCCCTGGTCTCTATCTGCACTATCTTTCCCTCATATAATGAAATTACCCTCCCCCAGTCCCTAGTTTAAACACTCCTCCAACCTCCTAGCCATCTTTCTCCCCAACACAGCTGCCCCTTCCCCATTGAGGTGCAGCCCGTCCATACGTTAGAGCCTGTAGCCGACAGAGAAGTCGGCCCACTTCTCCAGGAACCCGAACCCCTCCTTCCTACACCAGTTCTTAAGCCACTTGTTAACCTCCCTAATCTCCCGCTGCCTTTCTTGTGTGGCTTGTGGTACAGGCAGTATTTCAGAAAATACTACTTTTGAGGTCCTTGACCTAAGCTTTTGACCTAAATCCCTGAAATCATTTTTAAGGACTCTCCATCTACCTCTAACTTTGTCATTGGTTCCGATATGGACCATGACCGCTGGATCTTCTCCAGCCCCTCCCAGTAATCTGTCAACCCGTTCCGCGATGTGTCGAACTCTAGCGCCAGGAAGACAGCACACTGTTTTCAGCGATCACGATATTTGTGACAGATCGCCCTATCTGTTCCCCTAATAATGGAGTCTCCCACTATCAGCACCTGTCTGGCCTGCCCTGCTCTCCTGGTCCCCTGCTTACTGGAGCTGACATTCCACTGACTGGCAGAGGAAGTGTCTGGCTGCAGCAGTGCTGTCCCTGAACTGACATCCCCTCATCTGCCAACCGTGCAAACTTGTTGGGGTGTGTCAGATCAGGGCTAGCCTCCCTGGCACTCTTCCCTCTACCCCGCTTTCTTACTGTTACCCAGCTAACTACCTCACTCTCCTCATGGTCATTCTCCCCTTATCTGCACCATAGAGTGCTTGCTCAGTGAGCAGCAAACTATTTTCCAAATTGTCAGTGGCTTTCAGTGTTGCAACTTGCCTGTTTAGAGACTCGATGTGCGATTCCAAACGGGTAATTTGCTCACATTTTGAACAAACATATACACCCTCGAACAGCTGTTCCAGGACTGCATACATCAGACAAGATGTGCACTGGACGGCGCTGTCAATAATGGAAGTCATACTAAATGGGGATTAAGCAGGAAAAGAGAAAAAAATACAATATAGAGCAGTGATAAGATTCTTACTTACTGTGGTCCTCTTACAGTAGTAGGAAGAGCAGCTAGAATCAAAGAAGATCTAATGAATCTTTGTTTCTTGCTCCTTTTCTTAAACTCCGGTTTCTTTAAACTCCACTTAAACAGCAGCCACTTAGTAATGCAAGCCTCAGGTAGAGCAACAGTAGTGATGGAAAAGTTGTTTCAAGGGGACTAACACCTGGAGTGTGGCATGCCGGAGGGGATCCATGGCAAAACTCCCATGGAAAATTACGTAGTGGATGCAGAGTCAGGTTTTAATCCATAAAGGGCATAAATCACCTAACATTCCTAAATTGTTTGGAATAACATGCTTTAAAACATCCAGTGTGTGTACACGATCAGGTATGATGTTGTATCGATCAGGTAGTGTAAGGGTTATGCCCGCTTCACAGTGACAGACCTAACTGTGACAGACTAAACTCCCCGTTAAACGCACCGCAAACAACCACAAAAACTCCATTCGCACAATGTTGGATACCAAGCTAGCCATGTCCCGTTCCTTGTACTCACTGACGCCATTGAAGGTCTCTTCCTCGCGCAATGTACTGTGCCACCCTATATGAGTGGTGTGTTCAGTAATTAGTAGTACTATTTTTATCAGGGACGTGTATCGAATAGATTTTAGGAACCGGGAGATGGAAAAAGAAGCTTGGTCGGTCCTCTTACTTCCAATTTGGGGCACTGCGCGTGCGCCGTGCAATGTACTGTGCCACCTTATATGAGTGGTGTGTTAAGTGGTACTATTCCTATCAGTTTAATCTCTGTTACGTCCCCTATCAGGGGACTTGTATCGAATAGATTTTAGACAACCGCAAAGAGTTGTCAATAGTTGAAACATTCATTACATAAATTTTATTACTCTGTGTCAATCTGGGTGTAGTGATGACTGTGTTTGTGTGCACGTTTGGGAGATTGCAGGCGATGGCGGTTTTTCAAAGCCTATGGTCGTGCTGAGGTAGTTCAGTGACAGTTAAGTGACCCAGAAAACAATGATTCTGCAGTGTGGGCCCATTGTTGGCCTAGTAGGCTTTAATGATCACCTTAGATGATCGCAAAGAAAATTAATGTTTTTCTATAAAAAAATTATCCAGCCGATCGCTTTTGGTCTGTTCACAATAAAGCAACGACCTTATCTGGGGTGTGCCAACATTGCCAACACACTCATAGAGGTGATCGCTAATTGTAATACGCAAGCCCCTTAACCACAACAAGGTAACGATCACGAAGGGGAATTGACACATGTATCTGCCTTTTTTTTTGTTTTAGTTTTGCAGCCACAGTGCAGCACCAGAAGCCAGAAAAAGCCAGAAAAATTAGGCATGTTCACATGCCTAAAAAATTAGGTATTGTTGAAGCCGCTTCTGTAGCAGCGGCAGGAAAAATTGATGTTTTCCAGGCAGAAAGTGTAGTAAAACATTGCGGCTTGAACCCTAGTTGGTGGCGGAGAAGTCACGCAAGTCATCTGACATGCAGAGATAAAATACAGCAGCGTATGGACCATTTTTAGCCCAAGGCATCTCATCAGGCCTTTTTTAGTTAAATGTATCCCCCACTGTCAGTCCCTTTGGTATCCACGCCTCATTCATCTTAATAAAGGTGAGGTAATCTAGACTTTTTTGACCTAGGCGACTTCTCTTGCAGTGACAATACCTCCTGCTGCGCTGAAGGTCCTTTCTGACAGGACACTTGAAGCGGGGAAGGCCAGAAGTTCTATTGCAAATTCAGGCCACAGGTCAAGCCTGCACACCCAGTAGTCAAAGGGTTCATCGCTCCTCAGAGTGTCGATATCTGCAGTTAAGGTGAGGTAGTCTGCTACCTGTCGGTCGTTCTCTGAAGGTGGACCCCGAAGGACTGTGGCGATGTGTAGGACTTAAAAAGCTCCGCATGTCCTCTATCAACAACACGTCTGTAAAGCGTCCAGTCCTTGTCGCCGTGGTCGTGGTAGGAGGAGGATTACTTTCACCTCTTCCCCTGTTAGATTCCCATTGTGCTCTGACATCACCCTTATATGCTGTGTAAAGAATACCTTTTATCTTCACGATCCGAAAGAAAAGAGAAACGGTGGCACTACTAAAATCCACTCGCCCTGCGATCAGCTGATGCGGGTTCGATCCAAGTACAAATCGATCCAATGCATAGAGTGACACAAAAATACCGGTAAAGTAGGTGGTGCTCAGCAAACAGGAACAAAACTGTAAAAGTCCAGAAAAAGAAAAGTGCGGCACTCACCAAATCCGGATGTAGAAAACAGCTTTATTAGGTACAGTGTAACAACACTTACAAAAAGCCTATGCGGGTATGGGGCAGACACCAGCTAGTGTGCGGTTCGGCGACGGCCGCTTCGCAGTGTCCACGCGCTTCCTCTGGCCGGAATCAGTACAGGCGCGCAGGTATGCGCATATAAATGACGTAAGGGAGGCGTGTCAGGTCGCGGCCCGGCCGTCGCCCGGGCAACGCCTGACGCCTACCAACCCGCACAGCATCATTAAAACAATACAAGAGACAAAGACAAAAGGAAAGAAATGAAAACGATATAAAGAGCTACCAAGCAATCGCAGAAAACAAAGAAAGCACAAAAAGAGAACTGACATCCCACCAGGAAGGAGTTGAGAATTCAAGTAACCAGAGACGGTGATAACGATACGGCAGGAGATGAACAATTTACTCAGTAATACTCAGAATAGAGATACTACATGTAGAAGCAAGGTGTTTAAAGAAATACTGCCATGTCATTCTTGTCATTGAGGCCCAACGGGCCTAAGGCCCTGGTTTTCATAATCCAAATGGCCTCCTCCGAAGGAGGTGGCGGTGTAAGTCCCCGCCACGCGGGTGGGGGCGAACCACCTCCACCCCGCGAAGGAGAGGCAGTGAGGATCACCACCATGTACAAGCTTGACATGTTCAACCAATCTGGGAGCGCCTTTCCCTGTACGAACGGAATTAAAGTGTTCCCGTACTCGCTCCCTCATAGGGCGTATAGTTTTCCCTATGTAAAACCTTCTACAGGAGCAAAAGAGGGTATATACAACAAAGGGAGTACGACATGTGATGAAATCGCGAACAATATGGGCAACTCCTCCTAAGTCCAATGATTTTGATCTAGAATTAAACCTACAAAGTGAACATGTGCCGCACTTGTGATTCCCTATGGGTCTAGCCGCCGTGAGCCAATTAGTGGCTGTTGGATTGGAAACATCGCTGTGGACTAATTCGTCCCTCAATGTGCGACATTTCCTAAAAGTAATAATAGGTTTACTAGCCACTACATCCTGTAGGGTGGCATCGCCCTTCAAAAGATCCCAATTGCTCAAGATCGCCTGCCTAACCAATGGTGCTACGGGGCTATACTTAAAGGCGAACGTAAACCGATGGTCAGTCCGCTCAGCCGTCTTTTCTTCCAACAACTCGGAACGTGGTCTAGCGGCAGCCCTGTGAAGGGCAGACACGACATCCCTCCGTGGGTAACCCCGATCCAACAACCGTCCACATAAATCATAAGCTTGGCGGTAAAGCAGCATCCGTGCCATTAATACGCCGCAGGCGAATAAATTGGCCATACGGCAAGGCATTTTTAACGGCAGGAGGATGGAAACTGGATTGGTGTAGCAGCGAATTAGTCGCTGTGGGCTTACGATAACCCGTGGTGTGTAACTCGCCATCTACCACGAACACCCTAACGTCCAGAAAGTCGAGGGACGAACCCCAAAATTTAGGGTGAACTTCATGTTCATCATGTTGGAATCATTTAAGTGTTGCACAAAGGCTCTGCAGGATTCCTCGCTGCCAGACCAAATCAGGAACACATCGTCCACATACCGCAAAAAAGGTGGATGTGTTGGAGATAGGGGTTACCCACAGAGAAGATGTAGGTCTCCTCAAACACCGCCAGGTAGAGATTAGCAAAAGTACACGACACGGAGTACCCATGGCCGTGCCGAGTACCTGGCGGTACCACTGTTTACCAAAAAGAAATGAGTTGTTGGAGAGGACCAGATCCAAAGCTTCAAGAACGAAGCTACAGAACAACGTGTCCTTATTGGATCTGGTGAGAACGACCTTCATAGCTTGGAGACCCAGGTGGTGAGGAATCCTCGTGTAAAGGCTCTCCACGTCCAAGGACACCAGGCTAAAATCCCGCCGCCACTCAAAAACTTGAGTGCCCGCAGGAAATCCCGGTGTCCTTGAGATACGTAGGAGTACCTAGGAGGAGCGGTCGTAATAACCAGTCCAGGTAACGGGATAACGGTTCAGTCGCCGACCCGACCCCGGCCACAATAGGGCGGCCCGGGGGCAGGTCGGCGACTTATGAACCTTAGGTAAGAAGTACCAAACCGGAGCCACCGGATGTGTAGGAATCAGTTTTTAGACATGCCACTGGGAAGGAAACCCAAGTCAATATAATACTCAAGGAGGGCCTTTAACTTAGACAGAATCTCAGGATGAGGGTTGATACTAAGGGGTAAATAAACTCCCTGATCAGACAGCTGTCTCATGGCCTCTTTCTGGTAATATTGCTTGGACATCAGGACCACGTTCCCCCTTATCCGCCGGCTTCACAACGACATCGTGCTGGCTTTTCAGCCATGCTAATGCACTCTTCTCTTCAGGGTGAGATTCGAAGGTGCTACTGGATAAACCAGTGCACACATATCACTCAACACTTTTTATGAAACAAGTCAATCGGGGAGCCGGAGGGCATGGGAGGGAGGAACGTGGACCCGATGCCACCCAGGAAAGTCTCTGGATTGGGTGCAGCTGGAACATTCTCATCATTTATCCCGGCCAAGAAATTGATACACTCAATTTCCTCTTGGTCGAATCTCTGTGCTAGATGAAAATCTGTAATAGAAACTCTAGCGGGAATTTCCCCAGGCAAGGGAGGTGGTCTAGTGTCACGGGACTCACTAAACATTTTTTCAGGAACAATTTGCGGCTAGCTTTGTAGAGATCTATTTCAAAATTCTCAGGACAAAACTGTTCTACCAGACTAAAACCTAGACCTTTGTTAAGAAGGGATACGCATCCAGGGGAAGGGGGAGATCAGTAAGGTTAGTAAACCTATTATTACTTTTAGGAAATGTCGCACATTGAGGGACGAATTAGTCCACAGCGATGTTTCCAATCCAACAGCCACTAATTGGCTCACGGCGGCTAGACCCATAGGGAATCACAAGTGCGGCACATGTTCACTTTGTAGGTTTAATTCTAGATCAAAATCATTGGACTTAGGAGGAGTTGCCCATATTGTTCGCGATTTCATCACATGTCGTACTCCTTTGTTGTATATACCCTCTTTTGCTCCTGTAGAAGGTTTTACATAGGGAAAACTATACGCCCTATGAGGGAGCGAGTACGGGAACACTTTAATTCCGTTTGTACAGGGAAAGGCGCTCCCAGATTGGTTGAACATGTCAAGCTTGTACATGGTGGTGATCCTCACTGCCTCTCCTTGCGGGGGTGGAGGTGGTTCGCCCCACCCGCGTGGCGAGGACTTACACCGCCACCTCCTTCGGAGGGAGGCCATTTGGATTATGAAAACCAGGGCCTTAGGCCCGTTGGGCCTCAATGACAAGAATGACATGGCAGTATTTCTTTAAACACCTTGCTTCTACATGTAGTATCTCTATTCTGAGTATTACTGAGTAAATTGTTCATCTCCTGCCGTATCGTTATCACCGTCTCTGGTTACTTGAATTCTCAACTCCTTCCTGGTGGGATGTCAGTTCTCTTTTGTGCTTTCTTTGTTTTCTGCGATTGCTTGGTAGCTCTTTATATCGTTTTCATTTCTTTCCTTTTGTCTTTGTCTCTTGTATTGTTTTAATGATGCTGTGCGGGTTGGTAGGCGTCAGGCGTTGCCCGGGCGATGGCCGGGCCGCGACCTGACACGCCTCCCTTACATCATTTATATGCGCATACCTGCGCGCCTGTACTTTGATTCCGGCCAGAGGAAGCGCGTGGACACGCTGCGAACGGCCGTCGCCGGACCGCACACTAGCTGGTGTCTGCCCCATACCCGCATAGGCTTTTTGTAAGTGTTGTTACACTGTACCTAATAAAGCTGTTTTCTACATCCGGATTTGGTGAGTGCCGCACTTTTCTTTTCTGGACTTTACAATACCTTTATCTTGTTTGATAATTTCTGCATCCTTTCCGAATTCCGGTAATTCGGTAACATTTCAGACACTTTTTGCCTATACCGGGCCACCCAGTACAGGTCGTTCTCCTTTAGCCTTTTTATACGAGGGTCCCTCAACAGGAATGACAGCATAAAGACTGAATTTGCACAAGGCTGTATGCCGAGCTCCTCATCTCTGTTCCTTGTCCTCACTGATGTCATTGAAGATCTGTTCTTCCCCCAGCCACGCACAACACTACATGTCCCAGATAGGTAACAACGAGCACCCTAGGATGCCTGCTGTGGTTGGTCTTCCTCCTCCTCAAAGCCACATTCCTCCTCTGACTCCTCAGACTCCTTCCTGCAGGTCCAGCAAGCAATGATGATAAGGCTGTTTCATCTACGGCCTGATCCAGCACTCTTCGCAGGGCACGCTCCAGGAAGAAAACAAATGGGATGTGGTCGCTGATGGTGCCTTCGGTGCGACTGACCAGGTTTGTCACCTCCTCAAAAGCACGCATGAGCCTACAGGCATTGAGCATGAGCATGAGCAAAAATACCCAGCTCCGCAGAGGCTGTCCTAGCACCCCGGTCATACAAAAACTCATGTCCACACACCTTCCTGGCCTGCTTGAGGATGTCCTGTAAGCCTGGGTACTTACACACAAAGCGTTGTACAATCAGATTCACCACATGTGCCATGCACGGCACATGTGTCAACTTGCCCAAATTCAATGGCGCCAACAGATTGCTTCCGTTGTAACACACCACTTTGCCGATCTCCAGTTAGTGTGGGGTCATCCACTGATCCACCTGTGCGTTCTAGGCAGACAGGAGTGCTGGTCAGGTGTGACTCTCTGCTTTCAGGCAAGTCAACCCCAAGACGGCGTGACACTGTCGTATCCGGGATGTGGAATAGCCCCTGGGGAGCTGGGGGTGAAGTTGATGATGTGGAGCAAGACGCAGCAGCAGAAGAGGACTCAGCCGAGGAGGTTAGCGAAGAGGATGGAGTAGAGGAGGTGGCAGCAGGCCTGCATGCAAGTCATGCCGGTGTCACCAACTCCGCTGCAGAGCCACGCATTCAATGCTTGTCAGCCGTCAGCAGGTTTACCTAATGCGCAGTGCACGTGATATACCTGCCCTGACCGTGCTTTGCAGACCAGGTATCAGTGGTCAGATGGACCCTTGCCCCAACACTGTGTGCCAGACATGCCATGACTTCCTTTTCCACAATAGAGTACAGGTTGGAGATTGCCTTTTGTGAAAAAAATTTTTGTCCGGGTACCTTCCACTGCGGTGTCCCAATAGCTACAAATTTGTATGGTAAAAGCTGGTGGGCTAAGAGTTCTAAAAGCCAGTTGTCAGACGTCGGGCAAGGGGTGACTCTGTGACATTGGCTCTACGCTCAAACATTTCCTTGACAGACACTTGACTGTGGGCAGATGAGCAGGAACTGCTGAAGGTGAGAGGCGGAGTGGCGGGTGGTCGAGAGGGGAAGGGAGGACAGCAGTGGTTGACGTGGCTGAAGATGCTGGACCAGGAGGAGCATGGTGGCTTTGAGTTTGTGTGCTGCTTGTACTCATGTGTTGATCCCATAGGCGTTTGTGATGTGAGATCATGTGTAGAATTGAGCGAACACCTGGATGTTCGGGTTCGAGAAGTTCGTCCAAACTTCCCGAAAATGTTCGGGATCTGAACTCGACGCGAACTTCACCCTGAACCCGAACCCAATTGAAGTCAATGGGGACCCGAACTTTTGGGCACTAAAAAGCTGTAAAATTGCCCAGGAAAGGGCTAGAGGGCTGCAAAGGCAGCGAAATGTAGAGTAAATCCCCTGCAAACAAATGTGGATAGTGAAATGACTTAAAATAAAATAAATAAAAATTAACCAATATCAATTGGCAACTTGTAGGAGGAGGAGGTGGAATAGGAGGTTGGGGTGGCAGCAGGTGAGAATGCTATGGGAGTTGATTATCTCATCACAGCCAAAAGGGATTCATATCTGCCAGCAGTGCCACAGGCCTCATTAACAGACTCAGGGCCATGGCACCCACAAAGAGAAGAGCGGTCCCGTAACAGCAACACAGGCCTCAGGTCAACCTGCAATGGAACAGGCCATTATCATTTATGTAGGCATCTGACACCCAGACAGAGGAGAGGCAATTTGACAGTAAAAAGAGTTTAATGTCTCTCACCCAGTCAGCAAGCAATTAAATGAAATATAAACCACTGACACCCAGACAATGGGGCTGTCATTAGACAGTAAAAAGAGTTTAATATCTCCCACCAAGACAACAAATAAATAAACAACATATAGGCCCCTGACACCCAGACAATGGGGCAGTCATTAGACAGTAAAAAGTGTTAAATGTCTGCCACCTAGACAGCAAGCAAGTACGTGAAACTTAGGCCCCCGACACCCAGACAGAGGAGAGAGGTCCCATAGCAGCAAAAGAGGCATCATGTTATCACCAACGGAGAAGGCCACTTTCAGATATTTAGGCCCCTGGCACCCAGACGGAGGAGATATTCATTCAACTTTGGGTTGCCCCTCAAAATAATGGTAAAATTAAAAAAGAGGATGCAATAAAGAATTGCCCTGGAGTACAAGAATATATGGTTAAGGGGAGGTAGTTATAAATGTCTATTCTGCACAAGAGATGCACAGGTCCTGTGGGATCCATGCCTGGTTCATTTTTTTGGACGTCAGCTTGTCCACCTTGGCTGTGTACAGACGGCTGCGTTTGTCAGTAATGACGCCACCTGCTGTGCTGAATACACGTTCAGACAAAAGTCTGGCCGCTGGGCAAGCCAGCACCTCCAAGGCATAAAAGGCTAGCTCTGGCCACGTGGACAATTTGGAGACTTTGAAGACCCAGAAGTTGAATGTGGGCAACTCTGCTGACGTTGCGCAGGCACTGCAGCATGTAGTCGCTCATGTGTGCCAGGCTGCCCAGAGGTAAGGACAAGCTGTCCTCTGTGGGAGGTGTATCGTCATCGTCCTCCGTTTCCCCCAGCCACGCACCAGTGATGGGCCCGAGCTGCGTTGGGTGCCATCACGCTGTGAACATGCTTCATCCTCATCCTCCTTCACCTCCTCCTCATCCTCCAGTAGTGGGCCCTGGCTGGCCACATTTGTACCTGGCCTCTGCTTTTGCAAAAACTCTCTTCCTGGGTCACCTCCTCTTCCATCATTGCCCTAAGTGTTTTCTCAAGGAGACATAGAAGTTGTATTGTAACGCTGATAACGGCATCATCGCCACTGGCCATGTTGGTGGAGTACTCGAAACAGTGCAACAGAGCACACAGATCTCGCATGGAGGCCCAGTCATTGGTGGTGAAGTGGTTCTGTTCCGCAGTGTGACGGACCCGTGCATGCTGCAGCTGAAACTCCACTATAGCCTGCTGCTGCTCGTACAGTCTCTCCAGCATGTGCAAGGTGGAGTTCCACCTGGTGGGCACATCGCATATGAGGCGGTGAGCGGGAAGGCCGAGGTTACGCTGTAGCACAGACAGACGAGCAGCGGCATGATGTGAACGTCAGAAGCGCGCACAGATGGCCCTCACTTTATGCAGCAGCTCTGACATGTCGGGGTAATTTTGAATGAATTTCTGCACCACCAAATTCAGCACATGCTCCAGGCAAGGGATGTGCGTCAAACCGACTAGTCCCAGAGCTGCGACGAGATTTCACCCATTATTGCACACCACCAGGCCGGGCTTGAGGCTCACCGGCAGCAACCACTGGTCGGTCTGTTGTTTTATACCCCGCCACAACTCCTGTGTCCCCAAACACATGAGTTTCGGAACGGCCTGCTGACGTTTACACAGGGCTGGGCTGAAGTTGGTGGTGAAGGTCTGTGGCTGACCGGATGAGCAGGTTCAAGAAGAGGAGGAGGAAGCCGAGCAGGAGGAGGCAACAGGAGGCAAAGAATGATGCCCTGTGTTCCTTGGCGGCGGAAGTATGCGCCAAACATCTCTCCGCCTGGGGCCCAGCCTCCACTACATTTACACAGTGTGCAGTTAGGGAGATATAGTGTCCCTGGCCGTGCTTACTGTCCCACATATCTGTGGTTAGGTGGACCTTGCCACAGATGGCGTTGTGCAGTGCACACTTGATTTTATCCGATACTTGGTTGTGCAGGGAAGGCACAGCTCTCTTGGAGAAGTAGTGGTGGCTGGGAACGACGTCCACAGCCCGAATGACAGCATTTCAAAGGCGAGTAGTTTAGAAATGCTGGCATTTAGAGCCAGGGATCGAGGGTGGCTAGGTGGGAATCGACACTTTCTCTCCAAGGTTTGTTAAATGGAGAGCTGAACGCTGCCGTGTGATATGGTAGAGATGCTTGGTGACCGAGGTGGTGGTGTTGGTGGCACTTCTTTTTTGCTGGGCGGCAGGTGCCAACGTTCCTCCAGAGGCGGAAGAAGAGGCTGAGGCAGCAGCAGAAGATGGAGCAGGAGGGGCCTGAGCCATTTCTTGGTTTTGAAGGTGCTTACTCCACTGCAGCCCGTGTTTCGCATGTAGATGCCTGGTCATGCAGGTTGTGCTAAGGTTCAGAACGTTAATCCCTCGCTTCAGGCTCTGATGGCACAGCGTACAAACCACTCGGGTCTTGTCGTCAGCACATTGTGTGAAGAAGTGCCATGCCAGGGAACTCCTTGAAGCTGCCTTTGGTGTGCTCTGTTCCTGGTGGTGTTGGCCAATAGCAGGCGAACTCTCTTTGTGGCAGCTGTTCTGCTTTTACACCCTGCTCCCTCTTTTGCTACGCTGTTGGCTCGGTCTCACCACTGCCTCTTCCTCTGATCTCTGAATGTCAGTGGGACGACCTTCATTCATTGTGGGTCTAGGACCTCATCGTCCCCTCCATCGTCCTCCACACAATCTTCCTCCCTGACCTCCTGTTCGGTCTGCACACTCAAAAAAGACGCAGCAGTTGGCAACTGTATTTCGTCATCATCAAAGACGTACTGACTCTGCTGAGGTGGAATTCCCATGTTCTCATCAGGAAACATAAGTGGTTGTGCGTCAGTGCACTCTATGGCTGGGTTCACACGAGCATGATGGATTTAGGTCCGGATGCGTTGCGGATGCGTTCAGTGAAAACTGTGCGTTTTCACAGGCAAAGCCATTCAGTTTTGCCTGCGATTGCGTTCAGTTGTTCAGTTTTTCCGCGGGTGCAATGCGTTTTGATGCGTTTTTCACGCGCGTGATAAAAAACTGAAGGTTTACAAACAACATCTCCTAACAACCATCAGTGAAAACGCAACGCACCCACACTTGCTGCGGATGCAATGCGTTTTCACGCAGCCCCATTCACCTCTATGGGGCTAGAGCTGCGTGAAAACGCAGCATATAGAACATGCTGCGATTTACACGCGTTGCAGAAGTGATGCGTGAAAAAATTCTCATGTACACAGCCCCATAGAAATGAATGGGTCAGGATTCAGTGCGGGTGCAATGCGTTCACATCACGCATTGCACCCGCAGAAATCACGCTCGTGTGAATGCAGCCTATGTCTTCCACCGCTGGGGAAGGGCTAGGTGGATTCCCTTGGGAAGCCCTGCCCGCAGATTTTCAAACAGCATAAGAGACTGCTGCAGAACTTGAGGCTCACACAGGTTCCCTGATATGCATGGGGGTGATGTGACAGACTGATGGGCTTGGTTTTTAGGCGCCACCTGTGCGCTTTCTTCAGAAGACTGGGTGGGAGATAATGTGAACGTGCTGGATCCACTGTCGTCCAGCCAATCGACTAGCGCCTTTACTTGCTCATGCCTTACCCTCCTTAGAACGGCATTAGGCCCAACCAAATATTGCTGTAGATTCTGGCGGCTACTGGAACCTGAGGTAATTTGTTCACTAGGATGTGTAGCTATGGCAGAACGGCCACGTCCTCTCCAAGCACCAGAGGGTCCACTAACACCACCAAGACCATGTCCGCGTCCCTTATTAGAGCTTTTCCTCATTGTTACCGTTCACCACAATAAGGAAAAACTTATTTGGCACAATGTATAGAGTTCAAATTAAGGCCTTTATTTACAGGCACCTAACACTATCTAGCTATCTATTTATGTACCGTATTACACTAATACAGGCACAGCAGAAACCACAGATTTAGGGGAATATCAATTTTAGGCCTAGTATTTAGGCCCTGGCTGAAATGTATCATTTTACGGACAGAATTACACTTAGAGAAGCACAATAGCGTGTGCAAATATCGAGGATTACGCTTTCAGCACTTGTATTTAGATCTTGAGTGTAATATACCCTTTTACAGACAGAATTACACTTGGAGATGCACAGTAGCATGTGCAAATATAGAGGTTTTATTTTTCAGGCCTTGTATTTAGACGCTGACACGCTGAATGTAATATACCCTGTTGCGGACAGTATTACACTTGGAGAGGAACAGTGGAAAGCACAGATGTTTAGGATTTCTATTTCAGGGATTTTATTTAACCATAGAAAAAATCTATCCTTTGACGTACAGTATTAAACTTAGCCAGCCACAGCTGGAACACCAGATTTAGGGGATTGGTATTTTGGCAATTAAATTTTACCATCAAAAATGTGGTGATAAGAAAGCAGGATGCGCTCATACCCATATGCAGTTGTGCATTTCTATAGGGAGCACATCCTGCACTTGTAATCCGTTGCTAATGGCAATCACCAGCAAAAATGCATACAATGGATGATGCCAGCAACGGACTACAAGTACTACAATGGACATCCTACATAAGATGAAATTTATGTGGATGTGGCAAGAATTCAGAACAAACACAGAACCAGAGATAGGTGCACACTGCCGTCATACTAAACCCTCACACTGATGTTAAAAATTGAGAGTTAGTTCGACATATCCTACTAGGAGGACATGTCTTAAGCCTCGGGCACCAGCGTCAAGGTCTCTCAAGTAGCCCGTGGGCCCTAACACTCACCTACCTGCGCCATATGGGCGATATCAGGGGCCAGTGGGCAATTACAGGAGCATTAGGACGACTCACAAACATCTCCTCTGTTACCTCCAGCATGTGGCCATGCTTGCAATGGGAGGTGGGAGGTGTCTATGAGCCCTACCCAAGACTGACTGATATAGCCCAAGGCCTAACAGGTGCACCCAAATGTGACCTGAAGATGAAAAACAGGCACATTTGAATTGGAGTTTATACACCTCCATACATATATATAAACCATCAAAAATGTGGTGATAAGAAAGCAGGATGCGCTCATACCCATATGCAGTTGTGCATTTCTATAGGGAGCACATCCTGCACTTGTAGTCCGAAGCTAATGGCAATCACCAGCAAAAAATGCATACAATGGATGATGCCAGCAACGGATTACAAGTACCAAAATGGACATCCTACATAAGATGAAATTTATGTGGATGTGGCAAGAATTCAGAACAAACACAGAACCAGACACCTCCCACCTCCCATTGCAAGCATGGCCACATGCTGGAGGTAACAGAGGAGATGTTTGTGAGTCGTCCTAATGCTCCTGTAATTGCCCACTGGCCCCTGATATCGCCCATATGGCGAGGTAGGTGAGTGTTAGGGCCCACGGGCTACTTGAGAGACCTTGACGCTGGTGCCCGAGGCTTAAGACATGTCCTCCTAGTAGGATATGTCGAACTAACTCTCAATTTTTAACATCAGTGTGAGGGTTTAGTATGATGGCAGTGTGCACCTATCTCTGGTTCTGTGTTTGTTCTGAATTAAATTTTACCCCAGAAAAAAATCTATCCATTGACGGACAGTATTACACTTGGCCAGCAACAGCTAAAATCATTGATTTAGGGGATTGGTATTTTGGCAATTTAATTTTACCCCAGAAAAAAAATCTATCCTTTTACGCACAGTATTACACTTGGCCAGCAACAGCTGGAACACCAGATTTAGAGGATTGGTATCTTGGCAATTGAATTTCACCCCAGAAAAAAATCAATCCTTTGAAGGACAGTATTAAACCTAGCCAGCCACAGCTGGAACCCCAGATTTAGGGGATTGTTATTTTGGCAATTGAACTTCACTCCAGAAAAATAAATCTATCTTTTGACGGACAGTATTACACTTGGCCAGCCACAGCTGGAACCCTAGATTTAGGGGATTGGCATTTTGGCAATTGAATTTCACCCCAGAAAAGAAATCTATCATTTGACAGACCGTATTACACTTGGCCAGCCCAGCTAGAACAGCCGATGTTAAACTTGGTGGCAGCTCAAAACATGTGCTGGTGCACCAAATGATCACAAAATGGCCACCGATCAGAAAAATATGACAGAAAAACGCTCTGGGCAGCCTAAAAACCAGTGAGCAATGAACTAACAGAAGTTGAATGATTCACAGCTGTAGACCGATCACTTCATTAAGCAGTTCTGCTGAGTCTTCCCTGCCTAATCTTGCCCTCACAGCAGCTGCATCCTATCCCTACACTAATCAGAGCAGAGTGACAGGCGGCGCCACGTGACTCCAGCTTATATAGAGGCTGGATCACATGCTGTACTTGGCAAATCACAGCCATGCCATTAGTAGGCATGGCTGTCATGGCTTCTTAGGGCAAGAAGTAAAACGCTAGCTGATTGGCTGCCGTGCAGCCCTTCAGAAAGCGGGAAGAAATCGCCAAACAACGGACCCGAACTTATTTAAAAATGTCCGGGTCCGTGTCCCAACACCCTAAGTTCGGTACGAACCCGAACTATACAGTTCGGGTTCGCTCAACTCTACAACTGATTCATTTATGGATGTTTTCCATTACATAAGCCCCTCAAAATCACTTTGTATCTGAATTGGTGCCTAAAAAAATGATTTAGCAAATTTTCTTGAAAATCTGAAAAATGGCTTCTAAACTTCTAAGCCTTCTAATGTCCTAAAAATATAAAATTACATTTACAAAATGGTTCCAACATAATGTAGACATATGGGGAATGATGACTCATAACTATTTTATGAGGCATCACTATCTCTCTTAAAAGTAGAGAAATTCTAATTTAGAAAATTGTGCATTTTTCCCAATTTTTTGTAAATTTGGGATTTTTTTTGTAAATAAATGAAAAATATATTGACTCAAATTTACCACTGTCATGAAGTACAACGTGTCATGAGAAAACAGTCTCAGAATGGCTTGAATAAGTAAAGCGTTTTGAAGTTATTACCACAGTGACACATGCCAGATTTGCAAAAAAAAGGCCTGGGCAGGAAGTTGAAAACTGGCCTGGGGTAGAAAGTGTTAAGACTTCAAATCCTTGAGGATGTTGACAACCCAGTTGTTTTTATGTCATTGAGAGTGACTTTTCCACCATCTTCACAAAGTATCACATTTACTCATCATGCACATTATGTATTACAATGCAGGGTTTCTACTTGGAGCCCATAGCTATTGTGTCTAGTGCTTACAAGCATGTACACAGGGCTCACTGCTAATCATCTACGCTTGGAGCCCTGCTGCAATCCATCTTTTATATTTCTTGAAACGCTTACTTTCTTCCATATCTTTGCCATAATAAACTCTTTCTCAAGAGTGTATCATTAGCATGCGTTCTCTCCAGCTGTACTTGTATTTTAACAGGTAATTGATGTAAGGATTCTTGGATCTGGAAGCCTGTAGTCTCATTATCTACAATCCCTATCACAGGGAGCCATCTGTTTTGAATTGTCTTAACTCTCCATTTTTACAGAAAATGATTCTCCTGGTACCCTTACGGCTATGGTTGATGTACGATTGGTTTAAGCCATCCAGTTCCTGAAAATGCGTGAAAAAATGCTCAGAACAAATGTATAGTGCTAAAATGTATACTTTGTGAGTTCTGTCAAAGTGACTGGTGTTCTGTAGACTATTGCACCTAAAGGATACTAAATTACTAGGCTATGGCTACTTTCATATCAGCGTTTTTCCTTTCTGGTATTGAGATCCGTCATAGGCTGGAAGGAAGAAGGAAAATACTTCAGTTTTGTCCTCATTCATTGTCAATAGGGACAAAACTGAACTGAACAGAACCAGAATGAATTGTTTCCATTTGGTTGCGTTCCCATGCCGGACAGAAATCTCTGCAATCAGTGTTTTTTTGAGTGTGTCATGGGATGCGGAGCAAGACGGATCTGGCATAAAACACAATGTAAGTCAATGGGGCCGGATTCATTTTCTCGGACACAAAAGAAAATGCCATGGTTATTTTAGAGATAATGCAACCAGATCCATTCATAACAGATGCAGTCGCTTGTATTATCAGATTACGCAGATGTGAAAGTAACCTAAATTACCCCTTGGATATGACCCTTGGAGGTTCAATTAGTTATCACAAAAGAAGAAACACTATACATTCTAAGAGAGGGTGTCGTGATTAATTTCACCCAAAATCTTAGAGTGCTTACATGGGGGCATTTGTGGCAAGTTAACTTCTAGTCCAGCACCTCATTTTTTTCCTTGGGCCTCATCTTCAAGAACATGGTGATGTCTAGATTTTAATATTGGTCAGTTTTCACACCAAACAATTGTTTTTTCTCACTCTCTCTAGATATATATATATATATATATATATATATATATATATATATAATGTGGGAGTCGCTCTGGTAGACAGCAGTGCGGGTGCAGTATAGAGGCAAAAGGGAGTCCAGAAGGTGCAGCAAACAGTGTTTTATTCACACTTGCATCAAAAATAAACAGCGAACAGTCACTTGGTGTTAAATCACACACATCAGAAAACGGGAGGTAAAACAAAATGTCCAAACACAGGTTCTAATCACCTGGGAGGTTTTAGGTGCGGGTTCGCACCTGGCTGTCGGCCCAGCCGCAAGATAATCCACCTCAGGCTTCCAGGCCGTCTGCACTCCTCCTTGCTGGGCTCCTGCTTCCAGCCCAGAGAGCTCCACAGCACCATCTGCAGCTCCAGGACAATCACACTCTCAGCTGCTGAGGAGGCTGCCTTTAAAGGCCCGGATAAAGTCCGGCCTGGACCGTGGGGAGTAGGCACCCACCCAACTCTTTGCCTACTCCCAGTAAGAGCCGGCCCGGATTGGCTTTGCAGCCAAACTAAGTATCAAAATTGTCAAGCAGCACTAGCTGCTGCTGACACAAAAACTCGGCTCTTACCTCACCGAGGCCAGGAACCTCGGTGACACATACCTCCCGTCGACAACGGTACCTTGCACCTTACCACATACCCCCTTTGTTCAACCCTGAGGGGTGAACACATGTGAGGCAGTGGACGCGGGACAGGGCATCTGCGTTACCCTGCAAGCGGCCTGCCCTGTGTTCCACCAAAATTTGAAATTTTGCAAGGATAGGAACCACCTGGTGACCCGAGCATTCCTCTCCTTGGCCTGGCTCATCCACTTGAGAGGGGAATGGTCGGTCACCAGACGGAACCTCCTCCCTAACAGGTAATAGCGGAGAGATTCGAGTGCCCACTTGATAGCCAGGCACTCCCTCTCCACTATACTATACCTGGTCTCGGCTTGGGGAGTTTACGGCTCAGGAAGACAACGGGATGTTCTTCCCCATTGACCTCCTGAGACAGTACTGCACCGAGACCTACCTCCGAGGCATCCGTCTGAACGACGAACTCCCTGTTGAAGTCGGGTCTCACCAAAACCGGGGACCCACACAGGGCCGACTTCAGCGCGAGAAAGCCTCCTCCGCCTTCTCACTCCAGCTAACCTTCCCAGACTTTCGCCCCTTCAACAGGTCTGTCAACGGCGCTGCTATTGTGGCAAAGTGGGGCACAAACCGCATGTAGTATCCTACAATTCCCAGGAAGGACTTTACCTGCCTGGTGGTGACCGGTCGGGGCCAGTTACGTATGGCCTCTACCTTAGTTACCTGAGGTTTGATGACTCCCGCCCAATTACATACCCCAGATATTTGGTCTCTTCCAACCCAATCGCACACTTTTTGGATTGGCGGTTAGTCCAGCTTTCCTCAGGGCATCCACTACCGCCTGCACCTTGGGTAAATGGCTTTCCCAGTCGGTGCTGTGGATGATTACATCATCTAAGTAGGCTGAGGCGTACCGACGATGAGGTCGCACCACAATGTCCATTAACCTTTGGAAGGTGGCGGGGCGCCATGCAGGCCAAAGGGTAACACCTTGTAATGATACAGGCCCTGCGGGGTAACAAAAGCAGTTTTTCCTTGGCCGACTCCGTTAAGGGTACCTGCCAGTACCCTTTGGTGAGGTCTAGCACAGAAAAATATCTGGCTTGCCCTAAATTCTCAACAAGCTCGTCTACCCGGGCATGGGATATGCATCAAACTTGGACACTTCATTTAACTTACGAAAATCGTTGCAGAACCGCAACGTCCCATCCGGCTTGGGTATTAGGACTATGGGACTGGCCCACTCACTTTTCGACTCCTCAATGACATCGAGCTTCAACATTAACTGCACTTCCTCCGCGATGGCCCGTCGCCGAGCCTCGGGTACCCGGTATGGTTTTAACCGGATCTTGGCCTGAGGCTCAGTGACGATGTCATGTTGGATGAGAGACGTGCGGCCAGGGAGGTCCGAGAACACATCCGTGTTCCGACTGATGAACTCCCTGACTTCCTGAACTTGTTTGGAAGACAGGCTGTCTGCAATTTTTACCGTGGTTACTGCTTCACAGGCCTCGAACTGTGGGGCTGGACTCTTTTCACCTAGAAGCCCTGGCCGGGGGGTGTGGTCGTCGGCCGTGTCCCTATCTTTCCACAGCTTTAGTAAATTCACGTGGTACACCTGCTCCGGCTTGCGCCGCCCTGGCTGGTGTACCTTGTAATTTACTTCCCTACCTTCTCAATCACCTCATAGGGGCCCTGCCACCTAGCTAGGAACTTGCTGTCAAGGGTGGGTACCAGAACCAAAACCCGATCTCCTGGATTGAAGTCCCGTACCCTAGCCTGACGATTATACACCCTACTCTGGGCTTGTTGCGCTGCCTCTATATGCTCCCGGACCAGCGGCAACACCCTTTCCATCCGTTCCTGCATCTGGGTGACATACTCAATGACACTTTTGTGGAGGACAGGCTGTTGTTCCCACGCTTCCTTGGCGATATCCAACAGGCCCCGAGGGTGTCTGCCATAAAGCAGTTCAAAGGGCGAGAACCCAGTAGAGGCCTGGGGCACCTCTCGCACTGCGAACATGAGATAGGGCAGAAGCAGGTCCCAGTCCTTCCCATCTCTAGACACCACCCTTTTTAACATATTTTTTAGAGTTTGGTTAAACCTTTCGACAAGACCGTCCGTTTACGGATGGTAAACGGACGTCCGCAATTGCTTTATACGCAATAATTTACACAGTTCCCTCATAACTTTGGACATAAAAGGGGTCCCTTGGTCTGTCAGAACCTCTTTTGGCAGGCCCACACGGGAAAACATTTCCATTAACTCTTTGGCAATGAGCTTAGCTGAGGTATGTCGCAGAGGCACCGCCTCCGGATACCGAGTGGCATAGTCGAGAACTACCAGAATGTGTTGGTGGCCCCTGGCAGACTTTGGTACAGGCCCGATCAGATCCATAGCGATACGCTCAAACGAGACCTCAATGATTGGAAGAGGTACCAGAGGACTACGGAAATGTGGCTGGGGGCTATTCATCTGACAGGTTGGACAAGATTTACAATACTCTTCTACCTCCTTAAACACAATAGGCCAATAAAACCGCTGCAGTATGCGGTCCTGCGTTTTCTGCCACCCCATGTGCCCCCAAGAACATGTTGGTGGGCAAGCTCCATAACAAGCTTGCGATATGCGGTGGGCACCACCAACTGTTCAACTGGCTCACCTCGGATTTGGTTCACCCGATACAACATATCCTGAAGAACAATAAATCGCGGAAACATTAATTCAGCCCCAGGTTTCTGGGGTTTACCATCAACCATTACAACACTTTCCCAGGCCCTGGTTAGGGTTTGGTCCCGGTGTTGTGCGGTCCCAAAATTTCCCCGGAGACATTGAGGTCTGCCAACTCAGGTCCCGGTGGCAAGTCCTCCGTGTCTCCCACCAATACACTCAGTGGGGTTGTCTCCCCTCTACCGCTGGAGCAGAAGTCACCCCTACCGCTGGCCCTTCAGATTCGGGCTCCCAGGGTTCTGGCCTTCCAGTGGTATCAGGCCACTCTACTAGGGTTACCCCTGTCTCGGGTCCATCAGACATTTTTATTTCCGGCCACAGCGCCGGGAAACCTGGGAAGTCCCTCCCAAGTATCAGTTCATGTGGGAGTTTGGTAGCGACAGCCACCTCGTGGGTCCACTTACCAGCCGCGGTGGACAAAGTCACTAGCGCAGTGGGGTAGTCTTTTAAGTCTCCGTGGATGCATAGGACCCCGATTTTACGGCCGGTATACTCCGCAGGCCGTACTAGGGCAGCTCTTACCAGGGAGACTAGACTCCCGGAGTCCAGCAGGGCCACCGCCCGAGAATCTCCCACCTCTACCTGACACAGGTGGTTGTTATCCTGCACCTCACGGGTGCCAGTTGCGCACAGCTTCCGTGCATACAGGGAGTGGCGACCCCGTAGCTCACATCCATCGGCTCACCCTGATGCGGACAGTCGGCCCTGATGTGGCCTGGCTCCTGACACCTCCAGCATACCACGGGAGGCGGATCCGCAGGGGGCACATTCCGTGCAGGTCTCTCTGTCGCCGGTCGTCGGAACAGGGGTGGAGGCCTCCGGGGTTTAACTGACCCCTTCCCAGCAAGACTCCCCTGCAGGTTTCTGGTGGCCTCGTAACGCTCCACCAGGTCGACCATCTCCAGGGCATTGGTGGGGGATACCTGGCCGATCCAGTGCTGAAGGGGGTAAGGCAGGGCCCTCCAGAACATGTCGGCCAGCAGACGGTCCAGCATAGCAGCCGGACTTAGAACATCAGGCTGCAGCCACTTTTGCAACCTGTGCAGCAACTCATAGTACTGCGGCCTGGCGGGTTCAGCCGTTTTAAAGTCCCACTGGTGGACCCGCTGAGCCCGGACCAACACGTTTACCCCCAGTCTGGCCAGGATCTCCCCTTCACCGTGGGGTAATCAGCAGCCTGGTCATCTGCTAGGTCAAAAAACCTGCTGGGGTCCGGACGCCAGGAACGGAGCGACCACCTCGGCCCACTGGTCACGGGTAACTTCTCCCTCACGGCCACCTTCTCAAAGACCGCCAGATACGTCTCAACGTCGTCCGAGGGGGTCATCTTTGGGATCGCCGCACGGACCGCTTTCCGGGCATCATGGACGTGGTGGGACGCTCCTGCAGCTTGTAAAGCCATCACGTGCTGTAACAGTAGCTGGTTGGTCTCCCGCTGCTGCACGTTAGCCTCTATGAGAGCCTTCACAGCAGCCTCCATGTTGCCAGAAATTCCCGCTTGCAACATTGCTGGCTTAATATACTCCATGCACTCGTGCTTAGCAAAAAAACTTCGGCGTTCACGCCAGCCTCACTGCGCATGCCCGCATCCGACACCAAATGTGGGGAGTCGCTCTGGTAGACAGCAGTGCGGGTGCAGTATAGAGGCAAAAGGGAGTCCAGAAGGTGCAGCAAACAGTGTTTTATTTACACTTGCATCAAAAATAAACAGCTGAACAGTCACTTGGTGTTAAATCACACACATCAGAAAACGGGAGGTAAAACAAAATGTCCAAACACAGGTTCTAATCACCTGGGAGGTTTTAGGTGTGGGTTCGCACCTGGCTGTCGGCCCAGCCGCAAGATAATCCACCTCAGGCTTCCAGGCCGTCTGCACTCCTCCTTGCTGGGCTCCTGCTTCCAGCCCAGAGAGCTCCACAGCACCATCTGCAGCTCCAGGACAATCACACTCTCAGCTGCTGAGGAGGCTGCCTTTAAAGGCCCGGATAAAGTCCAGCCTGGACCGTGGGGAGTAGGCACCCACCCAACTCTTTGCCTACTCCCAGTAAGAGCCGGCCCGGATTGGCTTTGCAGCCAAACTAAGTATCAAAATTGTCAAGCAGCACTAGCTGCTGCTGACACAAAAAACCCGGCTCTTACCTCACCGAGGCCAGGAACCTCGGTGACACATACCTCCCGTCGACAACGGTACCTTGCACCTTACCACAATATATAAAGAAGAAAATGGACAGCACTCCAAGCGTATCTTCGTGAAAACAGATGCGATTTATTCACCCATGTGAAAAGAAGGACAACGTTTCGGCTTTACAATTAAGCCTTTCTCTTTACAATTAAGCCTTGAGAAAGGCTTAATTGTAAAGCCGAAACGTTGTCCTTCTTTTCACATGGGTGAATAAATCGCATCTGTTTTCACGAAGATACGCTTGGAGTGCTGTCCATTTTCTTCTTTGTATCAATTTGGGTAAGGACTCATACCCTTGGACTTAGCACCCTACTTTCATTTTGGACTCTCGGTGCCGCCATCATTTTCTTTTTTATATATATATATATATATATATGTAGTGGGGACTCACTCTGCTAGTATCACGACCGACGTATCGGTCACATACGTGTGACGCAAAGGGAGGGAAGAGGGGAAGCCCTGTCCAAGGGAGAGGGAAATGTGGTGACCCCTAACTCAACTAGAAGCTGGCACCTGACTGCCCTGACATCCCTATACGGGTTCTTCACCCGTACGCCCGATCACGTGCCTAAACCCTGGCTTTCCTTAAGCTGAGCCCTAAGTAGTGAATAGGGCGGTGGGAGCACTAATCCTCACCACTAATACCAAAGGAAAACACCAGGAGAGGACAGACAATACAGACAAAACATATAAGCCCAGATGGGCGACAACAGCGGACAACAAAAGCCCAACAGGGATCTGGAGGCTAATGCTCTGGTACAACAACCAGGAACACTAGCTACACAGCTCCAGTGGGTCAGTATAGAAGTCCAGGCAGGAAGCTCTATATCTGGCAACCAGAGAAGTGGGAAGGGGGAATATAAGGAGGTTGGGAGTGGCGGACAAGAAACAGCTGAGGAGAAGAAGCTACGGATCCCTGAGTGAGACAAAAAGGATTGCAAGGCAAACACAGCAAGCTACCATTAAGTAACAGCGAGATCTTTAGACATAGAGCGCGCAGCCACCCGCTGCAAATTCCTAACCCGGGTATAACGGAGTCTGACGTGGCTCCTGACACCCTCGTGACAGGTAGACAGGTTCAGCGGACGCAGTATAGAGGCAAAAGCACGTTCTTTGAATCAAACAGTGCAGTGTTTTAGTCACACTTTAGGCAAGTGACAAAACAAGCAATCCAATTCAAGCAAAAAAGTCACCTTTGTGGTATTGGTGGTAGTTCACACCATGGGGCAATTCTGCCTCACAGAGTCCTTGTTCATAGCAGCATGAACCTGTTTTCACTCCAAACAGAAGCAAGCCTCCATCCAGCAACAACAACTATCAGATCTCAACACAGAGATCCCTTTGCATAAACCCAGCTGTCTTTTAAAGGCAAACCCGGACAGGCACCTAAAATCTGGTCCAGTATTTGCCCTCACCTTGCTACAATCAACCCTGCAGCACAGGCTGAGAGGAAAATACCTGTTTTCCACAACCAAACCTCTCACTGTGTCACTATATATATATATATATATATATATATATATATACATATATATATATATATATATATATATATATATATACACTTTTTTTATTACAGTAATACATTAAAAAAGCACACTAGGGGTAATTTATATTGTTAGATTGGTAGAATTGATTCCTAAACCTGTGAATCATGAATAAAACTCAACCTAAACTTTTCTTTCCCATTCATATTGGATTATCATCCTTTCTCATGTCTGCACACCTCTATGAGCCACATGAGTATGAAGACTAGATATTTACATTAAAGAGGACCTTTACCACAAAAAGCGATGCAATCTGAAAGCAGCATGTGTAATCACCCAGAGTGGCATTACCACCTCCTTTTGCACCCCCACTATTTGTAATGTGTGATTCTGTGTCATCTCAGATATAGTTATTACCATATCCTATGGTATATGCATTTCCTTATAAACTTCTGTTTACATGTAATGTGCTTGGCACCATCTGTGCAGAGCTAATTAGGGTACTTTTACACTTGCGGCAGGACGGATCCGTTCCGTCCTGCCGCAAGTGCCTGTGCACTGCTGTGCTGCCGCTCCGTCTCCTTGACTATAATGGGATGGGGGAGGAGCTACGGCGCAGCACGGCAGTGCACAGCCGGAGATCGTCGGACTAAAAGTGCGCTTAATGACTAAAAGTGTGATCTTTGGCGTGCACTGCCGTGCTGCGCCGTAGCTCCGCCCCCGCCCATTATAGTCAATGAGGATGGAGCGGCAGCACGGCAGTGCACGGGCACTTGCGGCAGGACGCATCTGTCCTGCTGCAAGTTTAAAGTACCCTTAGCCTGGAGTGGAGCCTTTTGTCCATTCCAGCCTTCTCTAGAGAGGGAGTAGTTCAGAGCTAGTGATAGTGAAGGTCAGTCTAACCTACTCTATCTTGGGAGAGATTGTCTGTCAGCCAGCAGAACACTGTCTGCTTTGCTGGGCCTGCAGGCCCTGCCTGCAAAAGTCTTTTATGGTTGCTTGTCCCTCCTGGGCTTGCATTGACTCCCAAGCTAAGAGAGTTTGAAGTTCCTAGGATTAATGACTAAAGTAAGAGACTACTGACAGCTAAATTCCAGCAGAAGAGGAAGAATTTCCTATTTACCCAGCCAAGCATAGCTTAGAGAGAGAGCTACTGCATAGTAGAGCTGTGAGTGTTGCAGAACTGTTTGTCTGAACAGATTATGCTAATACCTGCTGATTACCAAGATAAAGTTTGGAAACTGTTTGGATTACCGTTTATGCCAAGTAAAGCTGTGTTCAACGTTACTACAAAGTCTGGACTCCATTTATTCTACCTATCCATCATCCAAGTTCAACTACCCTTTTGCACTGCTTCGGACCACATCACGTTTGGGATCCAACCGTATCCATGTAGGAACACCGTGACACGTGTATATAACATCTACAGAGACTGTAGGCCACCCTGCACCACTCTGGTAATCTTACCCCAAGTACCAACATTACCATCTACAAAGGGGACTCCAAGTCCTCGCTGCTTAACTGCAGCTGGCGTCACGATTACTTGCTCTATAAGAGGGACATATTTTGTAGATACCTCCTAAGGGTCAATGGATACCCCTGGTGTGCGTAGTGGGCTCGTTGCATCAACTGGCGTCACAAACAGGATCCGAAAAACGTTAAACTGTGAGCCATATCGTTAACAGGATTCAGAACTGTACCAAACTGTGCATCTACACCAACTTTATTAGCCTATTGGATTTACAAAACCCCATTAAAAGTGACTTTATTGGATTTGCTGTGGAGCTGCAGGCACAAAACTGTGTGCGCCGGCATCCGAGGGGTTAATCAGCCATTTTTGACTTTGGTGGTGCAGCTTTTTCTTGCACAGTAGGAGCCGGAAAGTAAAGGAATGCCCCAATCTAGAGCGGAAAACACAGCCCTGCCCACCGGAAGTTTTGGCCATCTTAGAAAGGGCAAATGCAGTTTATTTTTCCCTGAATTCTGAGAAGCAAGATCCAGAGATCTGAGTGAGTACTGCTGGGGAAAATAACTTTGCTAAAGACTGTTTGGGACTATTATCTGTCTGCCAGAGCATTATACTCCCAAAATAGAGCAGTTGCAGCGACCATGCACCAATTCTGTTGTCGTTGCCCATAGCAACGTGCATAAAAACTGCAATCTAGCCTACATTTACCCTCTAGTCTGGTAGAAAATATCCAAAAGCCATGTCTGACAGTGAAGATAACAACCAGTTGGACTGCGGCGATTCACCTGCTGCAGCTGCAGACGCGTGCATCATGCCTCTATTTATTACATTAATAGAGTCAGAGAAGGACTGCCCTGTGGCCACTGTCATTGCCACTAGGGACTTTCAACCGCTGCAACACTAGCGAAGAAGACTTCCAGTCCCTCCGGTATTGAGCAGCGGGCCATCTGCCAGGCGAACGTTGCTACCGTTGCCCTGACTACTGGAGTAGGTGAGCCAGAAAAGAGCCAGTCTATGGCCATTATCACTGCCACTACAGAAATCTCAGGGTCCACTGCTGTACAGCCTGAGCCCACCAAACAAGAGTACTTCCCTGAGGTATACGAGGATAAGGAGGAATCCACTGATACTGCTCCATGCACTCCGGAACCACCACAGAATCCGGAGCTTCTTGCTATGAAAGAACAAGGGTCTATCCTTTATTTCTGTCCGAAGAATCTGTCACCTACCAGGAAAAGGCCAAGGCTTACAGAGGATCCTCCAGAGGAAGGTGATCCGGCAATTAAACGTCCTGCTGCAGAAGTTCACCAGGAGATCGCAGAATAAGTTTCTGCCAGAGTTACGGCTGCAGAGAGCACCATATATAGCAATAACAGCGATGAGAATGTCACAAAGCTTAAAGAAGGATTTTTGCCCACTCAAGTATGGGACCCAGGAGGAAGACTCCAGAGAGGAGACCTCGTGTTGTGAGGAAAACTACCCATGCAGATTACAAATGACTTTGTGCCTTATGTGGATTACAATCACTTATTTCCCATGGATTACAATTAGGGTTGAGCGAACCTGAAGTGTAAAGTTCGGGTTCGTACCAAACTTTAGGGTTTTTGGTACCCAGACCCGAACCCAGACATTTCTGTAAAAGTTTGGGTTTGGGTTTGGTGTTCGGCGATTTCTTGGCGCTCTTTGGAAGACTGCAGGGCAGCCAATCAACAAGCGTTTCACTAGTCTGCCCTCAGAAGCTATCACAGCCATGCCTACTAATGGCATTGCTGTGATTGGCCAAGAGCAGCATGTGACCCAGCCTCTATATAGACTGGAGTCACATAGCGCTGCACATTACTCTGCTCTTCTCAGTGTAGGGATAGGATGCTGCTGCTGCTGTGAGGTAGAGATTATGGAAGAATTCTGTTGAACTTGGTGGTGTTAAATCTTCAAACTACAGCTGTTATTGAGGGTGTTGTGCTGCATTTTTGTACCCAGCCCTGAGCCAAGTGACACTGAAAAATAACTTTTGATCCATCTGCTAGTTCAGTGGGCGTCGGCGGCCATTTTTGCAAGTGCAGTGCACTTGCAACTGCATGTGAACTGCATGTGTGCCAGGGACATTAGTTTTATTCTGTTCTGGTAGCTGAGTGGAGGACAAATTCCTTTTTGGCCGGTCAAGTACCCCTGAGGCCTGCAGTGCATACCTGGCAGTGAAAATTATTTAATTATATCAGTCTCTTACATATTTTTGTGACCTAAAGTGATTTTTTATCTGTCTGCAACAGGCACTGCATATCTGACAGTTTAATAGCTATATATACTAATACTGCAGTTACCTGGCTGCTATAAAAAAGCACACTTTTTTGCTAGATAGTAAATTTACGGGTTATGCTGCATTTCTGACAGTCCAATTAAACCGTTACATACTACAGTTACATTTAAAAAAATCTAATTTTTTTGTGCTAGATAGCTAATTTGCATGCTATGCCGCATTTCTGTCCAATACAACCGTAACATACTGCATTTACATTGGTGCCATAAAAACACACTTTTGTGCTAGATAGGTGACAGGGACGTAGATTTGTAAAAATTGTATGTTACATTATTGGGTGACGGTAACCCAGTTTTGCCATATACAAACCCCTGCTCTGCATAGGTGACAGGGAGGTAAATTTGTAAAAATCGTCTGTTACATTGGTGGGTGACATTTTATCATTTTTGCCGTATACAAACCTCTGCTCTGCATAGGTGACAGGGAGGTAAATTTGTAAAAATCGTCTGTTACATTGGTGGGTAACATTTTACCATTTTTGCCATATACAAACCCCTGCTCTGCATAGGTGACAGGAAGGTAAATATGGAAAAATCCTCTGTTACATTCTTGGGTGACATTAACCCATTTTTGCCATATACAAACCCCTGCTCTGCATAGGTGACAGGGAGGTAAATTTATAAAAATCATCTGTTACATTCTTGGGTGACGTTAACCCAGTTTTGCCATATACAAATCCCTGCTCTGCATAGGTGACAGGGAGGTAAATTTGTAAAAATCCTCTGTTACATCCTAGCACTGCCCCAGAAGTGGAAGAGATTGAGTGCACCGATGCACAACCACTTATGTTTGAGGATGAGGAAATGGGAAGACAACCGCAGCACGTCTCTGAAGATGACGATACACAGGGACAAACTGCTGCAGCTTTCTGCAGGGTGCAAAACGACAAGGAGGGCAGGGGGTGAAGACTGGGTGGAAGATGATTGGGATAGGTGATGTCTATGTACCTAATAACCAGATCATACTCCAGTCCTTCCTGAACTATCACCAAGAGTGGGGTTGAGGGGGAGCAAATATGTTTCAACCCTTCCCCCAAAGTTTATTGTCGTATTCTTGACAACAGGGGATTGTTGAGGAAGTGTTGAATATATGAATACATTTTTATATATATTTATGCGTATATGTATGTGATATATATATATATATATATATATATATATATATATATATATATACCTATGGGTCCTAAGGTGGGTCCAGGATGTGGGACTATGCATAGGGATGTATGTATTCCCTGGACGGCATACATCTCTATGTATACACCATATATATGTTTACATGCTGTGGGGTATATGGGCTCATTATTGCCCATTCATTGTCCCCAGTTATGTATATATATGTATCCCATATGGGCTCATTATGGGCCATTTACATTCCCAGTTATGTGTATAGATGTGCCGAGCATTTATACACATATTTGCCCTGTATGTCACCTTTGAGCATCCCCTTTTAATACCCCCTTTTACATGGCCCCTTTAATGTATATACCCATATATTCTAAATAGCCTGCAGGAGGTGGAGATGTCACCAGATGACCGGACAATTATGTCCGACCATCTGGTGACTTCAAAAGACACAGGTTTGATAAGATCCTGTGTCTTTTGTCTAACTATCTCGAGCGCCTGCAGGGGAAATGACGCTGAGATGACTGGACACTTTTGTCCAGTTTTGGCCACTTCAAAGAACAGAGAAGATTCTCTGTATTTTGATACTATCTCCGTTTGTCAAACACTTTAGGTGTGATAAAAACACTTGAGGTATAAGTACTCCCCACCTCACATGTGTGTGTGTATGTGTGTTGCATTTCGTCACACACACAAGATGATGTCACCTTGGGTGGAGGAGGAGGGGCCTGCAATGGTCTTATATTAGTCCAAGTCAGGACAAAGAAAGTGAGTTGGGCTCTGAGGACCACAAGAGAGGAGTTGGACCGAGCAGCTCCATGCCACGTGTTCCTGGAAATGGCTAAGTACCCCTACCCCTGCCCTGATTTACCTACACCTCCCTACAGCAGTAACCCTATCACTGCTGCCTTGCTGCCCTAATCCCCTACTGCTGAAACCTTGCATTATCAACCCCTCACCCCTGAATTAACCCCTTTGCTGCTGTGCTCCCTTGCAGTGCCAGCCCTAGCCCAGCACTGCTTCCCTGTTGTATCCCCTTGCAGTGCCAGCCCTAGCCCAGCACTACTCCCCTGTTGTATCCCCTTGCAGTGCCAGCCCTAGCCCAGCACTGCTGCACTGTTGTATCCTCTGCCCTGCTGTCCCAGCATCCCCTGATTGCTGTTTCAGCATTTACAATTTGTGCTGTTATTGCAGTAGGGACAGTGTGAGTAGCCAGGTGGGTAGGTTACTGCTGTAATGTATGTGAGTGTGTAATTGTATAGCTATTTTGTGGGGTGGAATTTGGTATTGTGTAGTGTAGTTAGGAATATTATATTGTATTGCTGTGTTGTAGTGGTATTATTGTACTATAGTGTGTGCATCTACATGTATATATATTTATAACCATTGATCTATAAATATATATATATATAGATATATAGTATCATTATTCTGTATACTTGCATTTGTATTGTGTAATAAATACTTTATTATTCATGATACAGTGTATAGTGTTTTTGGTAGGCGCCACAGTATATAGTAGCAGTCTAAGTCACACGTAGTTGAGTTCAATGGATAGTGTAAGGCAAAAGGAGGTATTAGTCTTTATTTAAGGTATAAATAGGCGGAGTTATCAATAGACGATTCACTCCCATTTATGAATATTAATTATTGTCATTTGCATAAATATTGATATCTAATAATCCCCTTTAACACAGTCATTGGGGAGTAGGTTGAAGTGCAAGGCTACAGCAGGGGAGATCAGGAGAAAAGCAGCCAAGTGGGGAAGTCTCCTCTCTCATGTGCATGGGGAAAATGTGGTGTAGTAGTATCAGTAGCCATGTACATCCTCTTGCAAAAGAAGAAAGGCTGAAAACGAATGCCAGAGAGTAGGTCACAAATGCAAATTACATGCATAAAACATTTTTTTGTTTTTTACACTTATGTCATTTCCTCTCTTAATTGATTGATGATGTCATGTGACTACACCTATAAAAAGCTATATGTAGTCTGTTACCAATGTGCAGTTGAATGTGCATCCTGTGATATTTGTTTATTATGGAATAAAAGTGTACTTCGTTACAAGTACGCCTGCTGGGATTTATCCAATTGTTTACTTTGTTGGGGACGGACCCTTCCCATGCAAGCGTTTTGTGGTGAGCTGTTTGATTTTTGATTGAACTTATTATTGGAAACGTGCTCCCACTTTACTGATAATGAATGGTACAAAGACCCTCAGTTTCAATGAGGAAGATGGGACGAGGATCCTGTCACAATTAACCGCTTGAGTTGATTTCCTGACAATCCCTACAAGTGAGTTTATGAAGAGACATTGGGAAAGGGAAACCAGAAGGCTGGCTTCATATGAACTGCATGCCGTAACCCTCGCCTAGTATTTTAAACTTAATCGGACCCTGAGGGGTATGCAGGTCCATCTGCGACCCACCTTCTTCTTGGATGACCCTCAATATTGCGCTGATTTTGAAAAAATCATTAATAAATGTTAGCTTGAGCTAAAGTCTCGTTCTGGTTAGAGAGGCGGATACAGACAAAGCAGTCAATATACCTCGAGCTCTGGCAGTGAATCCAACGATTCTCAAGCTACATGCCCTTTTTTCCAGCAGGGCCAGGGACGCTGTCCACCACGAGGAAACGCCGCGTGGGCCGCAAACATCGGAGGCCCCCATCGAACACCACAGCAGAATGTGACGACACGATCCCAGGTAGGACACAATCCATGATGATTAACTTGTCTTCTAAGTTGATAGAATATAAGACTATTGGGTTGTTAGAAAAAGATATCTCCTTTTCCACTTCCAACCATATAGATACTTTCCAGATGGATGTGGATCTTCATAAGTTTTTTAGGAAAGTGAGACTTAAAGCACACTTTTCTTTAAGAGATAATCCTTCCTTAGTGAAAGACCCCAACGAGGATGGTGTGGGAGATGGATGTTTGAGGTTACCAGACCTAGGTCTGCGAATAAAAGTTATTTTACTCCCCCTAAGAATTACCATCCCGTGGAGACGTTTGTTCAATTGGTTACAAAAGAAATAGAACAAAAATTGGATTCCACAAGAAAAGGGGATTTCTACGTTGCGCAAAATATTACAACAGAAGAAAGAAATGCAAGATCGGATCTTTTGGGGGACAAATCCTTAATTGTAAAGCCTGCTGATAAAGGAATCTCTATTGTAATCATGGACAAGGAAAAATACCTACAGGAGGTTAACCGACAATTAACTGACACCAGCACATATAAGAAATTGGACTTTAATCATTTTTTTCGCATTAAAGCTAAGATTTTAGAATTGGTGATTAGTTCTAAAACTCGGGGTGTTATTGATAACAAGCTTAGTAAATTCCTGGTTAACCACTCACCAGTGACACCCGTATTCTATGTATTGCAAAGGGTGCATAAAACCTTGATAAATCCTCCGGGACGGCCGATAGTGGCCTCAGTCGACTCATTGCTGTTACCTTTGGCAATAGTTTTTGAAAAACTCTGACACCACTGGTTAAGAATATAGAATCTTTCCTCTTAGACACTTCTCATTTTTACAAGTGATTAGGGCCTTGGAGAATATCCCAGAAGATTGTTGGTTGGTAACCATAGATGTAGTTAGCTTTTACACATCTATCGAGCATAAGAAAGGTATAGCGGCTACAGCATCGATGTTACGGCAGAGTAATTATCCTGCTGAACAACAGTGATTTTTACTGGATTTGCTTAATGTGGTCCTTCATGATAATTATTTCCTTTGTGGTGATCAATTTTATTTACAGAAACGTGGGACAGCGATGGGCGCGAACGTGGCCCAGCCCTATGCAAATTTATATATGTTGTCCTTTGAACAACACCATGTATACTCACATGAATACTTAAAAAAATTTGCTTTGGTGTGGAAAAGATTTATTGACGATATTTTTTGCATATGTGGGCGGGGCCACTCACGCCTCTTCCACACTTATTTGAACATCTTAATAGCGTTTGGGATGAGTTAAAGTTTACAATAACCTATGATCAGAAGTCCATACATTTTTTGGATGTCACAATACAAAAACAGGATGGTGGCACATTAAGTACTGATTTATTCAGGAAAGAAACAGATAGGAATAGCATCTTACACGATCAGAGTGCACATCCACCTGTACTCAAAAAATCAATCCCAAAATCCCAATTTATGAGTCAGAAGGATTGTGTCGGATCCAGAGACAAATAAGCAATAAGCCGGCACTCAATTCAATGCACACCGCACGGAATAGGATGTAATCCCCACTTGAAATCCAAAGAAATCCCAGCAGCATTTTCTGTATACTCGTGGTATTCTTTATTTCAAATCAAATATGTCCTACAACCAGGATGCGTTTCGGGAAGCATGCCTTTTTCAACAGGTAAAGATACGCTGAATAAAGCAGGTATATATAGAGAGATAATATCTCCCATCATGACGTCACCCGCCCAAGAAAGGGCGAATCAAGATATAACAAAATTAACCCATTAAGAAGCAAACAATCAGAATCGAAAAAAATACCCAATAAACATTACAAGAATATTATCAGGTGCAGGATCCCTCACTGGATACTAGATGTTTGAAATAAATAATAATAAAATATATAAATAAATCAAATATGCATGATCTCATAATCCCTGGGATGCAGAGTATCCAACATATGGATCCAGCAGGCCTCTCTACGTAATAACAATTTCTTAACACCTCCACCTCTCCTTGGTCTTTTAACTTGTTCCAATACCTGAAATCTAAGCTGGGTTATGGTATGTTTGCACTGATCAAAATGGAATGGGATTGGTAACATTAGATTTTTAGTTCTAATTGTAGACTTATGTTTTCCAATGAGATCCCTATGTGTTTGTGTTGTCTCTCCAATATATAACAAACCACATGGGCATTAAATCAAGTAGATTACATTCGAGAATTCACACATGAAAAAGCCTTCAGTAGGGAATGGTCGCCCATTATGTGGATGAAGGAATATAGAACCTTTAATTATATGGGAGCACTGTAGGCAGTGCAAACATGGAAAAGTGCCCTTACGTTTGTTTTAACGGCACTTTAATACTACCAATATCAGAGTGCACAAGTTTATTCCTATAACTAGGGTTTCTTTTGTTACATATCAAAGGTGGGTTCTTAAATTCTTCGACAGTGGGGTATGCTTTCCCCAATAAATGCCAATTTCTATGTATGATATTATCCAACCTCTGGTTGTAAGGATGAGACTTGTGCACCAGTGCTACTCTAGAAGGTTTTAGTCCCCCAACATCGCCAAGATCATCAAGTGCCATTTTAGACTGTTTCAGAATAGAAGGAAGGTATCCCCTCTTCTCAAATCTATCAGTCATCTCATTGAACCGGGTAAGTTGTGTATCTGGGTCAGAAACAATTCTCCGCACACGCTGATACTGGGATTTAGGAATGGCCTTCTTCAATGATGGTGGATGAGCACTAGAGAAATGGAGAATGCTATTCCTATCTGTATCTTTTTGTTGATAGAGTACCACTTTGGTCCTCCTTAATCACCATGGTATCAAGAAAGCTCACTTTATGATTGTCACAGACTAACGTAAAATGTAACCCTTCATGTATATGGTTCAGGTAGTTAAGGAAGGTTAATAGGGTCTCACTAGTGATGTCGCGAACATAAAATTTTCAGTTCGCGAACAGCGAACTTCCGCAAATGTTCGCAAACATGCGAACAGTGCGAACCGCCATAGACTTCAATAGACAGGCGAATTTTAAAAAACAAAGGGACTCCTTCTGGCCACAATAGTGATGGAAAAGCTGTTTCAAGGGGACTAACACCTGGACTGTGGCATGCCGGAGGGGGATCCATGGCAAAACTCCCATGGAAAAATATCTAGTTGACGCAGAGTGTGGTAAGTTGTAATCGCAATGCGATTAATACAGGTTATATTAATCGCATTGTGATTACAACTTAGATCTGAGTTCCTAATGGTTGTATTGCTAGAATATAACGAAGATTGAGAATAGGAACCCAGCTCTAAGTTGAATTCGCAATGCGATTAATATAACCTGTATTAATCGCATTGCGATTACAACTACTAAGATGGATGCCATCCTTGCTTTTTGATGGGAGGTGGGAGGGTCTGGGAGGGAGACTGATGTACTAGCCCTAAAAAGGGCTTTTTGGGGTGCTGTCAGGACGCAGCCCTACAGCAGAGATCTGATGAGTCTTTCAGGACTGGAGTGGACACTGAATACACTAGCCTAGCTATCAATTTCCCTATTAAATCTCAGCAGCAGCTACACTGTCCCTCCTCTCACTAAGACTGCAGCTTCCGAATGAATCTAAAATGGATGCTGTGTCCAGGAGATGGGAGGGTCTGGGAGGGAGGGTATGCTAATTGGCTGGAATGTGTCTGCTGACTGTGAGGTACAGGGTCAAAGTTTACTCAATGATAGGGGGTGGACCTAACATCGCATATGTTCGCCCGCCGCGACGAGCGCGCACAAGCTATGTTCGCGGGAACTACTCGCGGTGAATAGTTTGGGAGTTGGGACATCATATTTGCGAACTTAACTTAGAGATGGGTTCCTATTCTAATGGTTGTATTGCTAGAATATAACTAAGATTGGGAATTTAGCTCTATATTCTCAATCTTCGTTATATAATTCTAGCAATACAACCATTAGAAACCCAGATCTAAGTTGAATTTGCAATGCGATTAATATAACCTGCATTAATCGCATTGCGAATTCAACTTAGAGCTGAGTTCCTAATGGTTGTTGTATTGCTAGAATATACGTTATATTCTAGCAATACAACCATTAGAACTCAGCTCTACGTTGTAATCGCAATGCGAATAATACTTACAATTATTAATCGCTTTGCGAATCCATTTAATGCCTCTATTTGATTGAATATGACGGTTGACTATGACTACCACCAATGTTCTGCTGCCCCGAGGCAAGATATCTGAACCCCCAGGGGCCATTTGGGCGTTTTTGATAGAAAACGCATCAAAACGCATTTGCGTTTTTTAATTTTTAATTTTTAGTTTAATTTTTGTGTATTTTGCCACATTTGGTTGCATATTTACATTTGGTATAGGCAAATATGGTAGTCTAGATCATTACTCTGCCCAAATCTATATTCAGCTACATGGCTTAGAAAATATGCTGTCAAACAATGATCCTAGGTTTTGGTATAGACACATGATCTAGACTACCATATTTGCCTATACCAAATGTAAATATGCAACCAAATGTGGCAAAATACACAAAAAATAAACTAAAAATGAAAAATTATAAAACGCAGATGCGTTTTTATGCGTTTTATGCGTTTCTATTAAAAATGCCCAAATGGCCCCTGGGGGTTCAGATATCTTGCTTTGGAGGCAGCAGAACGTTGGTGGTAGTCATAGTCAACCGTCATATACAATCAAACAGAGGCATCAAATGGATTCGCAAAGCGATTAATAATTCTAAGTATTATTCGCATTGCGATATAACTTAAAGCTGAGTTCCTAATGGTTGTATTGCTAGAATATAACGTATATTCTAGCAATGCAACAACCATTAGGAACTCAGCTCTAAGTTGAATTCGCAATGCGATTAATGCAGGTTATATTAATCGCATTGCAAATTCAACTTAGATCTGAGTTCCTAATGGTTTTATTGCTAGAATATAATGAAGATTGAGAATATAGTGCTATATTTGTTATCTTCGTTAATATATTCTAGCAATACAACCATTTGGAACTCAGATCTAAGTTGTAATCGCAATGCGAATAATACAGGTTAAATTAATCGCATTGCGATTTACATGAACTATTACTGCAGTTTCAGAATGAATGTAAGATGGATCCTATCCTTGCGTTTAGATAGGAGGTGGGAGGGTCTGGGAGGGAGGGTATGCTGATTGGCTGGAATGTGTCTGCTGACTGTGAGGTACAGGGTCAAAGTTTGCTCAATGATAAAGTATAGGGGCGAACGCGAACATCGAATATGTTCGCCCGGCAGAGGCGAACGCGAACAAGCTATGTTCGCCGGGAAACTGTTCGCCGGCGAATAGTTCGGGCCATCTCTAGGTCTCACGTGGCCCCGCCCATATGCAAAAAATGTCAGCAATAAATCCTTTCCATAAAAGGATATTATTCTGTTACCAAAGGAAATTATACACATGTAAATCCTCAAAATCCGACATATATGCATTTGCATAGGGTGGGGCCACGTTCGACCCCATCGCTCTCCCACACTGCTGCAGATAGAAGTTATCCTCAAACATGAAGTAATTGTCATACAATACAAGCTCTAACAGGTGTAGAAAAAATTCCTGTTCATTCTTGGTGTATTTACTCTTATCTAGATAGAGGCTGCAGACCAGGTCAGATGCCCAAAGAGTATGCATGAGAAGAGAGTCTCTTTTGGTGGAAACCATCCTATTGCACTCATAGTAGAGTGGGCTGGTCCGAATTCCTACCAGGAGGGAAACGTCTAAAGTAGATTAGTGCGGTCTAGGAGGAGTACTATAAGGATAGGTGATGTAAGAGGTCCTGTCCTGATAGTGGGAAGTAGCTTGTAGAGCAATCACTCCCATGAACCGTATCGAAGACCAGGATCCAAATTATTCCTTTCCTGCCAGAACAACAGCTCACTACATCCTTAAGTAAAGCCTTGACATTCAAGACTGCAGAGTGATTAGTGAGACACTGCATTTACAGACTCTGCATTAAGGTGAGGGAACACAGCCAAGCCACCCATCACCAAACAACTACTAAGCCATTGCCACCTATGCCCAAAATTGCAGCCATCCAACCTGCCATCATACCTCCTTAGCGGGTGTCAGAGAGGTGCACTAAAAGTCTGCTGTTACTGAATGTATTTCAAGCTTTACATTGCTCTAAGTAAAAACGACTTTGTTATGTTCAACTCTGGCCTCATTCTACAGTTTTATCACTTTCACTGCAGGGAGCAATTGCCTTAGATAGGACACTGTGACACTACAACATCACATCAGGGCAACTACCACTCCTATCCTTTACACTGGCTCCCACAGGGCCTCGCTGCAAAAGCTTTTGATGCCTAGAGGCCTGAACATCACCCCTGGGTTAGGGAGGGCCCCACAATGGAACTAGTGTAAATGCGCTGGCCACCAGGAATTATTTTTTTTACCTCCCTTACTTACCAGGCCAATATTTTGCAATGGGCCTTTCTCACTGCAAATAACTATAAATAATTTCTGAGCCAACCTATGTATATTTGTTATTTGTTTTCACAGGACACATTAGACCTTTTTTTGTGCAACTAGATGACAGATATAATGTAAACAGAAATGAAGGAAAAAATGTGAAAATGAAAAAAAAAGTGTGTATTTTTCCTTTCTTAACAATTTTTTTGTTATAACAGATTTCAAAACAAAACATTTCTAAAAACCATTACCATATGTTTGTACTGTGAAATTGGATGCTATTTGTGTAATTTATCTACTGGCTGGGCCCACCGCAAAACTTTTTTTGACTTTTAATTTTTCATTTTGTTTCTTTATTTTTTATTTTAATTCATTTTTTTAAAGAAAAAAAAAGTGAATAAACACCTTCCTACGATAGTGAGGACTGGAAGCGGTTAATTCACAGACCGTAGGATCGCAGCTAATTTACAACTAGCAAGGGTCTTAGCTGAGAATGCCCCAAACAAGCTTTTCTTCGCAGTGACAGCCTTTCACAATGATCAAATGCCTGGTCTCCGGAATCTTAACTTTGACTGCGCGAGCAGATTGTAATGTAACCCGTTGCTTTTTTTTACGATGGGTTACAGTTAGCAGATTACCGCTCTGACTTATAAAGTCCTGAGGCAGTATGTTAGTGGTTAAGACATGACTGCAAAGTCAAACATATCATTTTTTCACTTTGCAAGTTAAATAAATTTTCTCATATCAAAATACCCTTTAAGTAGCGCCTGTCAGCATGTAATTATGTGCACACAATATTTATCTCTCACTGCTGAATAAGCTTCTAATTACCAGGCTGAGGTCTGTGTGTTTGCAGAATCCATTCACAGGGATCAGTCGATGTCGTCCCAGCACATTATCACTTGTTGGCACTGACACAATGATAATTTTGTAAAGACTTTTTGTCTTCTGTCGCAGCCATTCTCTTTCACCCACAATCATAATCCATGCTGTGCTGATCAACATCCTGACAACGAGTAACTAGTTATTGTGGATTTGCTTCAGGCTGAATCCCAATTTTTTTTTACCGCTATTACTATACATTTGTTATTTTGTCTTTGTGGAATATAAACCAGTTACAATAGATTAATTATTGTTGTTGGTTGCATTTTAAAGTATCACACTGTATTCATTGTTAGATTATGGTAATAATTTTGTAGGGAGTAGCTGTATCTGCTGTAATAATTTAACAATCACGAACGTATTAGAAAACGTTCCATTATAACAAAATTTTTTATGGCAATAAAGCCATTATTAAGCTACTTTCACATCTGCGTTTTCCTTTTCGGTTTTGAGATCTCTCAGAGGATCTCAAAACTGGAGAAAACATTTCAGTTTTGTACCCATTCATTTTCAATTGGGGACAAAACTAAAGACTGGAACAGATGATCTGTGGTGGCAAGGCGTCCCTAGCAACGAGAAACGCAGCCGGGTTGATAAGGAGGCGTGTACAGGTAATTGTGGATCGCATAGACGAGAGCGTCTGCGATCATATGACTAATGGAGTGACGTACTGCCTCCTCCTCCCCCGACATGCAAATTGAATACAGGGAGACGCGCTACCATGCGGCATCGAGGGACGATGGGTCCATCTTATGTAGCGGGTGAGAATGGTGTCTGGCACAAGCACTTTCTGCACTTATATCATTGTGATACATGTTATTATATAGATTGATGAAATGTATGTGGTGATGTACACGGTGCAATTGGCCACTTCTAGGAGAGGAGGTGTGGCTTGCGCTTTATAAACTTGAGCATGGGGGGATCACAGTGTCCTTGATAAAGGCTTGGGAATAGCCGAAACATAGCAACTTCTTGTAACCATGTTTTTTATGTGAGCAGTCCCCAATAAAAGGATTTTTTTCCGGATATGCTGCCTTTGCCAATTTTCATTGGATTGTAAGATAACAGTCAGTAATAGCATAAGCATTTTATGGCAATAATAGCAGTATTATACCCACGTTATTATACATGTTGCCTATTACTGCAATATAACAGGTAGTTTCAAAAAATAATAATACTGCAAAACACTAGTTTATACATTTTTATTTAATGCATAGTTCAAACAGATTTTACTGCAAACATTGCATTGTTTTACCCATGTTAGTTAACGTATTAGTGCATCAGACCATGTATTTCAAAAACATTTTACTCATAAAAGTGCAGTCTTATACCCGTGTTAATGGATGCACTACTGTATCACATCATGTAGTTCAAACACACTACTACGAAAACTGACTTATTACCAAAGTACATTGTCAATATGCAATGTATTTGTAGAAGGGGAGAGACATTTAATTGCACATCTGTTTTTAAATTATAGAAAAAAAACATTTGCGATTTTGCTCGTAGCATTTAATATTTTGTGTACCAAACCCATGACTTTTTATTGATAGGAAACCTGTGACTTTTCATTTATAGGCCTTATAGTAAGATGTCTGGAAATGGAAGAATGGAAAATGAAAGACCAAGGCCTCATGATCCCAAGGTCAAAATGTGGTTTATAGCAGCAGCAGCTATACAGCCAGTACTAGTAGTAGGCCACAGTTCTACCTGGCTTTCAATAAGAGACATATTATTATTGAAGACAAAGAGGATGACATGTTGGACTAGATGACTCACTCCTCCTCTTAGTCACAACAGAATGAAATGAATGTCAGTTCTGAGTGTGACACTGTTCCTTGAAGCCAGAGGTCACGTCATTGCTCCTGCTCTTTCTCCTTGTAACCCCAAAGAACATATGACAAAGTTAGAGGTAGGTGGAGCATCCTTAAAAATGATTTTAGGGATTTAGGTCACAAGTAGGGATGAACGGGGTGAATTTTGGGGTGTTCGGGACATGGACCCGGACCCGAACATTTTCAAAAAATTTCTTCCCACTTTCTGAAGGGCTGCACAGAGCGTCAGCTAGCGTTTTCAGCTAGCGTTTTACTTTTTGCCCTAAGAAGCCATCACAGCGATGCCTACTAATGGCATGGCTGTGATTGGCCAAATGCAGCATGTGACCCAACCTCTATTTAAGCTGGAGTCACGTAGCGCCGCACGTCACACTGCTCTGATTAGTCTAGGGAGAGGACGCAGCTTCTGTGAGGGTGAGATTAGGCAGGGAAAAGTCAGCAAAAACACCTAATGAAGTGATCGATCTACAGCTGTGAATCATTCAACTTCTGCTAGTTAATTGCTCATTGGTTTTTAGGCTGCACAAAGCGTTTTTCTGTCACATTTTTCTGGGGTGATCAGCGGGCATTTTGTGTCTTGTGGTGCAGCAGCACAAGCTGCCACTAAGTCCATCAATCCATTAATACTAGTTGTTTTTTTTTTTTGCTATATCCTACATCAGGGGCTTGGCTGTGCTTATTGTCACCCCTAGAAACTTAGGATAGAAATTTTAAATTCAATTGCCAAAATAGCAATCTGGTGTTCCAGCTGTGGCTAGCCAAGTGTAAAACTGTCTGCTGTCTGGCAAAGGATAGATTTTTTTCTGTGGTGAAATTCAATTGCCAAAATAGCAATCCCCTAAATCTGGTGTCCCAGCAGTGGCTAGCAAAGTTTAATAGTGACCGGCAAAGGATATATTTTGTTCTGGGGTGAAATTCAATAGCCAAAATAGCAATACCGTAAATCTGGTGTCCCAGCAGTGGCTGGCCAAGTTTAACCACTTCACGACCGCTGAACGCACGGATGCGTCCAGGTGGCGGCAGGTTTGTTCCTCCTGGACGTATCCGCGCGTCATCTCGTGAGAGGCGAGATTTGCTGTGCCTGTGAACAGCAGTGCAAATCTCGGCAGTGATTCTACAGCCTGCCAGCGATGATCAATCGCTGGCAGGCTGCAGATGCGAATTAAATCGCATCAAACCGGTATATCAGACGCTGTTTTGTTAACAGCGTCTGATATACCTGCTACCTGGTCCTCTGGTGGTCCCATTTACTGGGATCGACCACCAGAGGACCAGGTAGCTATGTAAAGTAGCACCAAGCACCACACTACACTCCCCCCCCCCTGTCATATATTAACCCCTTGTTAACCCCTTGTAGGAAGGCACAAGGGACCATCATAGATGGCAGATATGTGTCACCGAGGTTCCTGGCCTCGGTGAAGTAGGAGCCTATAGTATGTGTGTCAGCAGCAGTAGCTGACTGACAATTTGGTTATTTAGCATAGCTGAGAAAGCTAATCCGGGACGGCTCTTACTGGGAGTAGTCATAGTGCTGGGTGGGTGACTACTCCCCACGGTCCAGGCCGGGTTTTGACCGGCTTATAAAAGTCAGCCAGCAGAGTCAGGTGTGTGTGTGTGTTCACCTGGCTGATGGTGAAGCTCTGCATGGTGGTGAGTTTTTGGAGCCGAGCAAAAGCCGGAGGGTCTCTGCCGAGAGACAGAGGACCAAAGCAAGTTCCCATACACTCTGGGAGGACTACAGTACTGTGCCCTAAACAGAACTGTGTGATTTCTTTTGGATTATGGAGTGTATTGTTTTGTTTTAAGTGTTGGCTAAAGCCAGCTGACCCCTGATGTCTGCTGTATTGTTGTGTGCCAACAATAAAAGACAGTTGTTACTTTGATTTCCACCACGAAAAGACTGCTGTGTGTTTATCTGGAAGCTACCATTTGGGAAATCCCTACAATTGGTGTCGGATGCGGGCAACTCCCAGGATTGCTTGAAGCAGCAAGTTAACTTAAAACGCCAGAAGCTATTTTTTTTCCCTGTGGTTGGACTCTTAAAGGGCCAGTACGTAAAGTATTGAATGGACTTTTTTTTTGTTGTGAGGAAGTTCTCCAATTGATGTCCTGGGTTAAAGCAGCAGCAGAGCTTAAACCAGAGTCTGTAAAAATGGAGGAACTTATCAAGCAGATGGTGCAGAGCAATCTGCAGCAACAACAGGCTTTGCAGGCTCAACGGCAGGCTAATGCTCAACAACAGGAGACAAACCGCCTGCTAGCAGAGCAAATGGCAGCCCTAAGAGACGGGATGGCAGCACAACCAGTGCGGTATGCGGCTGAACAGGATTCAGTCGCAAGGAAACGTGTGTAGTCTGCACTACAAAAAATGACCGCAGAGGATGACGTAGAGGCCTTCCTCGCTGTCTTTGAGCGGGTCGCTGAGCGCGAGAGACTACCAGCTGAGCAGTGGGCTGAGGTGCTGGCCCCCTTCCTCTCCGGCGAACCCCAAAAGGCATATTATGACTTGCCGTTGCAGGATGCACGGGAATACTCCAGGCTGAAAGCAGAGATATTGGCACGTCTGGGGGTAACCATTACCGTCCGAGCTCAGAGGGTGCACCAGTGGGGGTTTAAGAGAGGCAAGCCTCCAAGGTCTCAAATGTTTGATCTCCTGCACCTCGTCCAAAAATAGCTGCAGCCGGATGTCTGTTCCCCAGCCAAAATGGTGGAGCGGGTCGTAATGGATAGATTCGTGCATGCTCTCGCTAAGCCGGTACAATGCTGGGTTGCACAGGGAAACCCACAGACTGCAGATGACGTAATAGGCTTGGTAGAGAGGTACTATGCTGTGGAGCCCACCCTCGCTACCTCAGGATCCCTGACCCCACCTTACTGGAAGGTGCGGGTTGACTCTGAAGTGCAAAGAAAGGGGGTAAAACCCCTCCGGGGTGGACCACCTGAGGCCCAAAGCCTACCAGAGTCAACACCACGACCCTCCTTCAGAGAGGTCACCTGCTGGAGGTGTCATGGTCTGGGACATATGGCAGCCCAATGTCCTACCAGCCTAGAACAAATGGACTGTTCTGTGGGGAGACGAACCTCAATGTTTGCCTGTAGTGCAATTCCAAATGTTGAGGAGGGACTTCCTTATTGTGCAATTAATGTTAATGGGAACCCCACAACGGGACTTCTGGACTCAGGGAGCCTGGTTACGCTTATAACGGGCCGTATCTCTCATAGGTTGGTTCCTGGGAAGACCTTAGGTGTCACCTGCATTCATGGTGATACCAAGGTCTCCCCAATAGCCCAGGTCACCTTAAAAACAGAACAGGGTATGGTGTACCACCAGGCAGGCTTCGTGCAAGGGCTGATGCACGAGATGATTATTGGCCGAGACTGTCCTGTATTCTGGGATTTGTGGGCCAAAACAGTACCTAAAAAACACCCGGAAGACGCAGACAGCCCTGTGCCCCTTGACACTGAGGTGGTCCCTGACTTTCCATTCTCCGCCATGGTAGGCGAGGAGGAGGAGTCTGTCCCTGAGGAGACAGTCCCTGACTTAGAGGTGTCTCGGGGAAACTTTGGGACCGCTCAGTTCCGAGATGAGACTCTAAAAGTGACCTTAAACAATGTGGGGGTAATCAATGGGGCACCTCAAGAGCCAGGGGCAGATGAAAGGTACCCTCACTTTGCCATGAATGAGAATTTGCTATACCGGGTGACTAAAATCCGAGAAGAATTAGTGGAACAGCTCGTGGTTCCCAAGCCATACCGGCGCATGGTAATGGACCTGGCACATAGCCATGTCTTAGGGGGACACTTAGGGGCCGATAAGACCCTTGAAAGGGTTTTACAAAGGTTTTATTGGCCAGGATGTTACAGGGAAATTAAGGATTATTGCCAATCCTGCCCTACATGTCAAATAACCTCTCCAGTCGCAAACTTCCTCAGCCCTCTGATACCATTGCCTATTATCGAGGTCCCTTTTGAGAGAATTGCGATGAATTTAGTCGGGCCTTTGGTGAAGTCCGCTAGGGGGCACCAATATATATATGTGGTAATAGATTACGCCACCCGGTACCCTGAGGCAGTGCCCTTGAGAAAGGTCACCTCTAAAATCATAGCTAGAGAGTTGTTCCAGATTTTTTCCAGAACAGGGCTGCCCAAAGAGATCCTGACCGACCAAGGGACCCCGTTCATGTCCAAAGTCATGCAGGATCTCTGTAAAGTATTTCACGTTACCCAGTTGCATACCTCGGTGTACCACCCCCAGACAGATGGCCTGGTGGAACGTTTCAACAAGACTTTGAAGGCAATGTTGAAAAAAGTAGTTGAAAAAGATGGCCGAGATTGGGATTACCTGTTACCTTACCTACTGTTCTCAATCAGAGAGGTACCCCAAGTGTCAACAGGTTTCTCGCCTTTTGAGTTATTGTATGGTAGGCATCCTCGAGGCCTGTTAGACATTGCTAAGGAGACCTGGGAGAGTGAGGTCACGCCGTACAAAAGTGTCATTGAACATGTCACTTCATTGCAGGAGCGAATAGCTCAGGTAACACCCATTGTGAAAGAGCATATGCTCCAGGCACAAGAGGCACAAGCAAATATATATAACAGGACGGCCCGTCTTAGACAGTTCAGTCCAGGGGACCGGGTTCTTGTCCTAGTCCCTACAGTAGAGAGCAAGTTCCTGGCTAGGTGGCAAGGGCCCTATGAAATAACTGAGAGGGTGGGCGAAGTTAACTATAGGGTACATCAGCCAGGTAGGAGAAAGCCCTATCAGATTTACCACATTAACTTGCTTAAACCATGGAAGGATAGGGACCCTCCTGAGAGCCCATGTCCTGAACGGCCGGAAGATAGAGGTTTGCTGACAGGATCGGGCAGACCAGTGGATGGGGAGGGGAATGGGGGGGAGGGGAGGGACTTGCCTTGTAGGGGTGTTTTTTTTTTTTTTTTTGCTGTGATTAATGTCGGTCAGAATTTTCTCTTGGAATGTTAGAGGTCTTGGGGAGAGGGTTAAGAGACAAGCCATCATGGATGCAATAAAAAGAGTCCTCCCTGCAATTATTTGTATAGTAGAAACCCATCTCACCAAGGAGACTGTGTCTCGTTTGACAGTGGGATGGCAAGTACAATCATATCACTCCACCCTTAGTAGTGCCTCAAGGGGTGTCTCGGTCCTAATCCATCACTCTGTAGATTTTACGTTAATAGAATCCTCCATAGACGATCAGGGAAGATTTATTTTTTTGTATGGTAGACTCTATGGACACAGCTACACTCTGGCCTTTTTTTATATACCTCCGCCGTTTTCGGTTTATCCACTCAATCAATTATTATTATTTTTGGAAAAAAGACCAGAGTGTCGACTTGTCCTGATGGGAGATTTTAATGCTGTTATGGATCCTAAAAGGGACAGATTGACTTTGGATGCAGATTTGGGTAGGAATTTTGGTTCTTCCCCATTGGCCCAGTTCTGTTTGGAGGTGGGTTTGGTGGATATAAGGGAACATCTTGGCGGAGGGAAGAGAGTGTACTCCTGTGTTAGCAGGGGTGGTAAAGCAATGTCCAGAATTGATTTAGCGTTTACCAATGAGAGTAATCTGAACAACATAAAAACTATACGATATGGAGTAAGAACAATTTCAGACCACTCACCCATAACAATTGAGCTTCGCACTGGGGGGAATAGAGATATTATGGGGCTTGGGTTTAAGTTGAATCCATACTGGCTTACTATTATGGACAACTTTCTCTCTATCAAACTACTGATATCCTCCTTCTGGGAGGTGAATCTCCCCTCTGCTAACATCAATATAGTGTGGGATGCCCTAAAAGCGTACTTAAGGGGGGTTCTTATAAGCGATATCACTGCTATGAGAAAGACATTTAGGAAAAAAGAAGAGGAATTGGCTAGGAATGTGGCATTTACAAAAGAGCGATTCATTAATAGTGTTGGGCGCGAATATTCGCGATGCGAATATTTCGCGCGAATATCGCATGTTCGCGATTTTGCGATTTTTTCGAATATCATGCCATAAATTCGATATTGCGAATATTCGCGTTGGTTAAATTAGATGATACACAATAAGTTCAAGAACTTCAGTTCACTTGTGTTGATAAATGAGTTTGAGTGACTCTGAGTTTCATTCATTTAAGGTGTTGTTTTGCATCAAGGCTCTTTTTCAAAGCCATAGCCAAAATCCTGCCTTTTTTGCGATTTTCCGTAATGCGATTTTTTTGACAGCGATGCGAATATCTAACACTTGCTGACATGCCTGCGCATTGACTTGAAAATTGAAATATTGCCTTTATGCGATTTTTCGTAATGCGATTTTTATTAAGCGATGCGGTTTCTTTCACACGTGCTATTCTTCCTGCACATTGATTGACTTGACCATCCCGGCCATGAAAGTTAAAGTGTTTTTGCGATTTTTTTGCCATGCGATTATCCGCGATTTTATAAAAAAAAGATGGCGATTAAATGATGACGAATACGAATATTCGAATTTGCGAATATATCGCGAATATTTTACGAAATATTCGCGAAATATCGCGAATTCGAATATGGGCATATTCGATCGTCACTATTCATTAATCAATCTATGGATGATAATAAGGATAAGATGCAGAAAGCTAACCGTTCCCTTGAGGAATATGTAATTGAAAAAGCAAATCATAGATTATTTTTTAAAGGACAAAAATATTTCTCAGAGTCTGGTCGCCCTGGTAAGCTCCTGGCCAGAATAGTTTTACAACAGGAGAAGAAAAAGAAAGCTATAACTCTGATTCGTAATCCAGATGGTGTAAATATACAAGATCCAGAGGGAGTTAGAGATACTTTTTTGCAATATTTTTCTCTAATATTTAGGGCATCCCCTGGTATTTCATCGGACCTGGCAAGGCGGTTCCTGGAGAGAATTTCTCTCCCGATGTTAACAGAGACTCAGAAAAACTCTCTGGAAAAAGAAGTGACCCTCTTGGAGCTCCAGGAGGCTTTGAGGTCTATCTCTGGGAACTCCGCGCCAGGTCTAGATGGTTTTCCGTATGAATTTTATCGTAAGTACAGTGGTGTTATTCTTCCCCATTTATTAGAAGTGTTTTCTCATGCGTTGGATGGGGGAGATCTTCCAACCTCTATGATGGAATCTTTGATAGTCTTGATTCCAAAAAAGGATAATGATCTGGCGGATTTGAGTTCTTATAGACCAATCTTATTATTAAATACGGATGTTAAGCTACTGTCAAAAGTCATGGCTAGGAGGCTTTCTAGGGTTTTCTCCTTGGTTATCCATCCAGATCAGAATGGTTTTATGCCGAGAAGGGGCACTCATCACAATCTGAATAGGTTCTTTACCAATATCCAGTCGTCTGGGAGTGACGCCCGCTCCATCCTGTCACTGGACGCCACTAAGGCGTTTGACAGGGTCGAGTGGGCTTTTCTTTGGGAAGTGATGAGAAAAATGAATTTTGGCCCCAAATTTATAGCAATGATACAGCTGTTATATAAATCTCTGATTGCTAGGATTAGGATTAATGACACACTGACTGAGAGCTTTGAATTAGGGAGAGGCACCCGACAAGGCTGTCCTCTCATTCCCTAGTGATGTCGCGAACATAAAATTTTCAGTTCGCGAACAGCGAACGCGAACTTCCGCAAATGTTCGCGAACTGGCGAACCGGGCGAACCGCCATAGACTTCAATAGACAGGCGAATTTTAAAACCCACAGGGACTCTTTCTGGCCACAATAGTGATGAGAAAGTTGTTTCAAGGGGACTAACACCTGGACTGTGGCATGCCGGAGGGGGATCTATGGCAAAACTCCCATGGAAAATTACGTAGTGGACGCAGAGTCGGGTTTTAATCCATAAAGGGCATAAATCAACTAACATTCCTAAATTGTTTGGAATAACGTGCTTTAAAACATCCAGTGTGTGAATACGATCAGGTATGATGTTGTATCGATCAGGTAGTGTAAGGGTTACGCCCGCTTCACAGACATTGACAGACCAAACTCCCTTTTAATGCACCGCAAACAGTTCATTTGCACAACTGCAAACTCCCCATTTGCACAAGGTTGGATACTAAGCTAGCCACGTCCCGGTGATGTCATTGAAGGTTTCTTCCTCCACCCAGCCACGTACAACACCAAGGGTCCCCAAAAGATGAATTGAATTGATTTTTCGAACGGGAGATGGTTAAAAACGCTGGCTCCCTCCCCTTTGTTTTTATCCACGGTGACTGCGTCTGCGCCGTGCAATTTACTGTCACACCCGATATGAGTGGTATTTTCTGTAGTACTATTCTCATCAGTTTAATCCTCTAACGTCCCCAATCTGGGGGCCATTTATTGAATAGATTTTTCAAACGGGAGATGGTTAAAAACGCTGGCTCCCTCCACTCTGTTTTAAACCACGGTCACTGCGTCTGCGCCGTGCAATTTACTGTCACACCCGATATGAGTGGTATTTTCTGTAGTACTATTCTCATCAGTTTAATCCTCTAACGTCCCCAATCTGGGGGCCATTTATTGAATAGATTTTTCGAACGGGAGATGGTTAAAAAACCCTGGCTCCCTCCACTCTGTTTTAAAACCACGGTGACTGCGTCTGCGCCGTGCAATTTACTGTCACACCCGATATGAGTGGTATTTTCTGTAGTACTATTCTCATCAGTTTAATCCTCTAACGTCCCCAATCTGGGTGCCATTTATTGAATAGATTTTTCGAACGGGAGATGGTTAAAAACCCTGGCTCCCTCCACTCTGTTTTAAACCACGGTGACTGCGTCTGCGCCGTGCAATTTACTGTCACACCCGATATGAGTGGTATTTTCTGTAGTATTATTCTCATCAGTTTAATCCTCTAACGTCCCCGACTCCCCAATCTGGGGGCCATTTATTAAATAGATTTTTTGAACGGGAGATGGTTAAAAACGCTGGCTCCCTCCACCGATATGAGTGGTATTTTCTGTAGTATTATTCTCATCAGTTTAATCCCTGTTACGTCCCATATCAGGAATTGCCTTTTATGAAAAAAAATTTAGGCCGGGTACCTTCGACTGCCTTCACAGTGACAGACCAAACTCTCATACACTAAACTGAATTGATTTCAGGAACCGGAGATGGAAAAAGCAGCTTGGTCGGTCCTCTTACTCCCAAATTGGGGCACTGCGCGTGCACAGAGCAATGTGCTGTGACACCCTATATGAGTGGTGTCTTAACTAGTACTATTGCTATCAGTTTAATCACTGTTACGGACCCTATCCGGTCGAATTGATTAACCATTGTCGAATCCCCCATTGACATCCCCTTATAAGCTGTGTAAAGCATATTTTTTAGTTTGGTTTTGAACTGCTGCATCCTTTCCGACTTTTGGTAATTTGGTAACATTTCTGCCACTTTCTGCTTATACCGGGGTCTAGTAGCGTGGCCACCCGATCGCTTTTGGTCTGACCATAATGAAGCAACGGCCTTATCATCTGGGGTGTGGCAACATTGCCAACACACTTATAGAGGTGATGATGATTGCTTCATTGTGATACGCAAGCCCCTTCACCACAACAAGGTAACGATCACGAAGGGGAATTGACACTTGTATGTGCCTTTTTTTGGGTTTGTTTTTGCAGCCACAGTGCTGCACCATAGGACAGAAAAATTAGGCATGTACACATGCCTGAAAAATAATGGCACTGTTGCAGCCGCTATTGTAGCAGCGGCCGGAAAAATTGATGTTTTCCAGGCAGAAAAGTGACTAAAACATTGCGGCTTGAACCCTAGTTGGTGGTGAAGAATTCACGAAAGTCATCCGGTATGCAGACATTAAATACAGCAGCGTGGGGACCATTTTGAGGCCAAGGCTTGTAATCAGGCCTTTGTTAGTCAAACGTATCCCCCACTGTCAGTCCCTTCGGGATCCATGCCTCATTCATCTTTATGAAGGTGAGGTAATCAACACTTTTTGACCGAGGCGACTTCTCTTGTCAGTGACAATGCCTCCTGCTGCACTGAAGGTCCTTTCTGACAGGACACTTGAAGCGGGACAGGCCAGAAGTTCTATCGCGAACTGGGATAGCTCAGGCCACAGGTCAAGCCTGCACACCCAGTAGTGAAGGGGTTCATTGCTCCTCAGAGTGTCGATATCTGCTGTTAAGGCGAGGTAGTCTGCTACCTGTCGGTCGAGTCGTTCTCTAAGGCTGGATCCCGAAGGGCTGTGGCGATGAGTAGGACTGAAAAGCTCCGCATGTCCTCCATCAACAACACATCTGTAAATCGTCCAGTCCTTGCCGCCGTGGTAGGAGGAGGATTACACTCACCTCTTCCCCTGTTAGATTCCCCGTTGTGCTGTGACATCCCCTTATAAGCTGTGTAAAGCATATTTTTTAGTTTGGTTTTGAAATGCTGCATCCTTTCCGACTTTCGGTAATTTGGTAACATTTCTGCCACTTTCTGCTTATACCGGGGTCTAGTAGCGTGGTCACCCAGTACAGATCGTTCTCCTTTATCCTTTTTATACGTGGGTCCCTCAACAGACATGACAGCATGAAAGACCCCATTTGAACAAGGTTGGATGCAGAGCTACTCATTTCCCGTTCCTCGTCCTCACTGATGTCATTGACGGTCTGTTCTTCCCCCAGCCACGTACAACACCATGGGTCCCAGATAGGTGACAACAACGAGCACCCTGGGGTGCCTGCTGTGGTTGGTCTTCCTCCTCCTCAAAGCCGCCACATTCCTCCTCTGACTCCTCTTCCTCATCCTCCTCTTCCAGCGTTGCTGCAGGTCCGGCAAGCGATGATGACAAGGCTGTTTCTGGTGGTGATGGTGACCACAACTCTTCCTCTTCCTCTTCACGCTCATCTACAGCCTGATCCAGAACTCTTCGCAGGGCACGCTCCAGGAAGAAAACAAATGGGATGAGGTCGCTGATGGTGCCTTCGGTGCGACTGACTAGGTTTGTCACCTCCTCAAAAGGACGCATAAGCCTACAGGCATTGCGCATGAGTGTCCAGTAACGTGGCAAAAGATTCCCAGCTCCGCAGAGGCTGTCCTAGCACCCCGTTCATACAAATACTCGTTGACGGCTTTTTCTTGTTGGAGCAGGCGGTCGAACATTAGGAGTGTTGAATTCCAACGTGTCGGGCTGTCGCATATCAAGCGCCTCACTGGCATGTTGTTTCGCCGCTGAATATCGGAAAAGTGCGCCATGGCCGTGTAGGAACGCCTGAAATGGCCACACACCTTCCTGGCCTGCTTGAGGACGTCCTGTAAGCCTGGGTACTTAGACACAAAACGTTGTACGATGAGATTCAACACATGTGCCATGCACGGCACATGTGACAACTTGCCCAAATTTAATGCCGCCAACAGATTGCTTCCATTGTCACACACCACTTTGCCGATCTCCAGTTGGTGCGGGGTCAGCCACTGATCCACCTGTGCGTTCAGGGCGGACAGGAGTGCTGGTCCTGTGTGGCTCTCTGCTTTCAGGCAAGTCAACCCCAAGATAGCGTGACACTGTCGTATCCGGGATGTGGAATAGCCCCTGGGGAGCTGGGGGGAATCAGTTGATGTGCAGCCAGACGCCGCAGCAGAAGAGTACTCAGCCGAGGAGGATATTGAAGAGGATGGAGTAGGAGTAGAGGAGGTGGCAGTAGGTCTGCCTGCAAGTCGTGGTGGTGTCACCAACTCCGCTGCGGAGCCACGCATTCCATGCTTGTCAGCCGTCAGCAGGTTGACCCAATGCGCAGTATACGTGATATACCTGCCCTGACCGTGCTTTGCAGACCAGGTATCAGTGGTCAGATGGACCCTTGCCCCAACACTGTATGCCAGAGATGCCATGACTTCCTTTTCAATGACATGGTAGAGGTTTGGGATTGCCTTTTTGAAAAAAAATTTCGTCCGGGTACCTTCCACTGTGGTGTCCCAATAGCGACAAATTTTTTGAAGGCCTCAGACTCTACCAGCTGGTATGGTAAAAGCTGGCGGGCTAAGAGTTCCGTCAAGCCAGCTGTCAGTCGCCGGGCAAGGGGTGACTTTGTGACATTGGCTTCTTATGCTCAAACATGTCCTTGACAGACACCTGACTGTGGGCAGATGAGCAGGAACTGCTGAAGGTGAGAGATGGAGTGGCGGGTGGTTGAGAGGGGGCAGGGAGGACAGCAGTGGTTGATGTGGCTGAAGATGCTGGACCAGGAGGAGCATGGTGGCTTTGAGTTTGTGTGCTGCTTGTACTCATGTGTTGATCCCATAGGCGTTTGTGATGTGAGATCATGTGCCTTCGCAAAGCAGTTGTACCAAGGTGGGTGTTGGACTTCCCACGACTCAGTTTCTTTTGGCACAGGTTGCAAATGGCATTGCTTTTATCAGAGGCAGACACACAAAAAAATGCCACACTGCTGAGCTTTGCAATGACGGCATTCTAGTGGTGGCAACAGCATGCGTTGACTGGCGTGCTGTCTGGCTGACCCCAGGTGCCGATACATGCTGTCTGACTGTGCCACTAACTCCTTGCGACGACCTCCCCTGCTTCCAACTCGTCTCCTCATTCTCTCTGTCTCCCCTTCAGAACTTTCCCCCTCTTCTTCTCTTCGAGCAGGCACCCACGTGGCATCCGTGGACACATCGTCATCATCAACCGCTTCACTTGTATCTGACACCTCAGCAAAGGAAGCAGCAGCGGGTACAACATCATCATCATCATCATCACACTGTACGTCCATGTGTGTAATCCTGCCTGACTGAGACATATCCCCGTAATCTACATCATCTGGCAATAATGGTTGCGCATCACTAATTGCATCCAACTGATGTGTAAATAACTCCTCTGACGGATCAAGTGAAGCGGCTGTGGTGGCTGTGGTGGTAGTGGTGGTGGTGGCGACGGGCGGGTGCGTGGTAACTTGAGAGCAGGTGACCGAAGCTGAGCTGGAGGAGGATGGTGCGTCAAGGTTCTTAGCGGAAGCTGTTGAAGATTGGGTGTCCTGTCTAAGCCAGTCAACTACGCCCTCTGAATTTTTCGGGTTCAGGGTACGTGGCCTCTGAAAACTGGGCATTATTCCAGGGACAGTGGAAATCACAGCACCACGACCACGACGGCCCCTGCGGGGTGGCCTGCCTCTGCCTGTCATTTTTTTTAGATAAGTGGTACTACGCGTGCTAGGTACTGTGCCACCCGGTATGAGTGGTTGGCACTGGCAGTGGGCACACTACAGTCTATGGAAGTGGGCCTGAATCACACTGGCAGCAGGCAAGCAACTGAATTTAGACTACTGTCTAAAAATTAAATGCCTTATTTATCGGCAAGCTACTGTGCCACCCGGTATCAGTGGTTGGCACTGGCAGTGCGCACACTACAGTCAGTGGAAGAGGGCCTGACACACACTGGCAGCAGGCAAGCAACTGAATTTAGACTACTGTCTAAAAATTAAATGCCTTATTTATCGGCAAGCTACTGTGCCACCCGGTATCAGTGGTTGGCACTGGCAGTGGGCACACTACAGTCAGTGGAAGAGGGCCTGACACACACTGGCAGCAGGCAAGCAACTGAATTTAGACTACTGTCTAAAAATTAAATGCCTTATTTATCGGCAAGCTACTGTGCCACCCGGTATCAGTGGTTGGCACTGGCAGTGGGCACACTACAGTCAGTGGAAGCGGGCCTGACACACACTGGCAGCAGGCAAGCAACTGAAATTACACTAAAGTGTAAAAATTAAATGCCTTATTTATCGGCAAGCTACTGTGCCACCCGGTATCAGTGGTTGGCACTGGCAGTGGGCACACTACAGTCAGTGGAAGCGGGCCTGACACACACAGGCAGCAGGCAAGCAACTGAAATTACACTAAGGTGTAAAAATTAAATGCCTTATTTATCGGCAAGCTACTGTGCCACCCGGTATCAGTGGTTGGCACTGGCAGTGGGCACACTACAGTCAGTGGAAGCGGGCCTGACACACACTGGCAGCAGGCAAGCAACTGAAATTACACTAAAGTGTAAAAATTTAATGCCTTATTTATCGGCAAGCTACTGTGCCACCCGGTATCAGTGGTTGAGCACTGGCAGTGGGCACACTACAGTCAGTGGAAGCGGGCCTGACACACACTGGCAGCAGGCAAGCAACTGAAATTACACTAAAGTGTAAAAATTAAATGCCTTATTTATCGGCAAGCTACTGTGCCACCCGGTATCAGTGGTTGGCACTGGCAGTGGGCACACTACAGTCTAGTGGAAGTGGGCCTGAATCACACTGGCAGCAGGCAAGCAACTGAATTTAGACTACTGTCTAAAAATTAAATGCCTTATTTATCGGCAAGCTACTGTGCCACCCGGTATCAGTGGTTGGCACTGGCAGTGGGCACACTACAGTCTAGTGGAAGTGGGCCTGAATCACACTGGCAGCAGGCAAGCAACTGAATTTAGACTACTGTCTAAAAATTAAATGCCTTATTTATCGGCAAGCTACTGTGCCACCCGGTATCAGTGGTTGGCACTGGCAGTGCGCACACTACAGTCAGTGGAAGCGGGCCTGACACACACTGGCAGCAGGCAAGCAACTGAATTTAGACTACTGTCTAAAAATTAAATGCCTTATTTATCGGCAAGCTACTGTGCCACCCGGTATCAGTGGTTGGCACTGGCAGTGCGCACACTACAGTCAGTGGAAGAGGGCCTGACACACACTGGCAGCAGGCAAGCAACTGAATTTAGACTACTGTCTAAAAATTAAATGCCTTATTTATCGGCAAGCTACTGTGCCACCCGGTATCAGTGGTTGGCACTGGCAGTGGGCACACTACAGTCAGTGGAAGCGGGCCTGACACACACTGGCAGCAGGCAAGCAACTGAAATTACACTAAAGTGTAAAAATTAAATGCCTTATTTATCGGCAAGCTACTGTGCCACCCGGTATCAGTGGTTGGCACTGGCAGTGGGCACACTACAGTCAGTGGAAGTCAGCCTGACACACACTGGCAGGCAACTAACCTTAGATTAAAGTGTAAAAATTAAGTGCCTTTTTTAAGCAAAGTCCTGTGCCACACGGGATGACAGGGGTGGGCACTGGCAGTGGGCACACTACAGTCAGTTGAAGTCGGCCTGACACACACTAGCAGCAGGCAAGCAGCTGAAATTACACTAAAGTGTCAAAATTAAATGCCTTTTTAAGCAAAGTCCTGTGCCAGCCGGTATGAGTGGTGGGCACTGGCAGTGGGCACACTACAGTCAGTGGAAGTCAGCCTGACACACACTGGCAGGCAACTAACCTTAGATTAAAGTGTAAAAATTAAGTGCCTTTTTTTAAGCAAAGTCCTGTGCCACACGGGATGACAGGGGTGGGCACTGGCAGTGGGCACACTACAGTCAGTTGAAGTCGGCCTGACACACACTAGCAGCAGGCAAGCAGCTGAAATTACACTAAAGTGTCAAAATTAAATGCCTTTTTAAGCAAAGTCCTGTGCCAGCCGGTATGAGTGGTGGGCACTGGCAGTGGGCACACTACAGTCAGTGGAAGTCAGCCTGACACACACTGGCAGGCAACTAACCTTAGATTAAAGTGTAAAAATTAAGTGCCTTTTTTTAAGCAAAGTCCTGTGCCACACGGGATGACAGGGTGGGCACTGGCAGTGGGCACACTACAGTCAGTTGAAGTCGGCCTGACACACACTAGCAGCAGGCAAGCAGCTGAAATTACACTAAAGTGTCAAAATTAAATGCCTTTTTAAGCAAAGTCCTGTGCCAGCCGGTATGAGTGGTGGGCACTGGCAGTGGGCACACTACAGTCAGTGGAAGTCAGCCTGACACACACTGGCAGGCAACTAACCTTAGATTAAAGTGTAAAAATTAAGTGCCTTTTTTTAAGCAAAGTCCTGTGCCACACGGGATGACAGGGGTGGGCACTGGCAGTGGGCACACTACAGTCAGTTGAAGTCGGCCTGACACACACTAGCAGCAGGCAAGCAGCTGAAATTACACTAAAGTGTCAAAATTAAATGCCTTTTTAAGCAAAGTCCTGTGCCAGCCGGTATGAGTGGTGGGCACTGGCAGTGGGCACACTACAGTCAGTGGAAGTCAGCCTGACACACACTGGCAGGCAACTAACCTTAGATTAAAGTGTAAAAATTAAGTGCCTTTTTTAAGCAAAGTCCTGTGCCACACGGAATGACAGGGGTGAGCACTGGCAGTGGGCACACTACAGTCTGTGGGCCTGCAGCTCCTCACACACAGGCAGGCCAGGCAACTGCAATATGTATATAAAGGAAAAAAAAACAGACTAATGTTGCAGCCCTAAAAGGGCTTTTGGGGTGCTGTCAGGACGCTGTCCTTACAGCAGAGATCAGATGAGTCTTTCAGGACTGGAGTGGACACTGAATTCACTAGCCTAGCTATCGATTTCCCAATTAAATCAGCAGCAATTACAGTCTCCCTCCTCTCACTAAGACTGCATCTTCAGAATGAATCTAAAATGGATGCTGTGCAGGAGGTGGGAGGGTCTGGGAGGGAGGGTATGCTGCTGATTGGCTGGAATGTGTCTGCTGACTGTGAGGTACAGGGTCAAAGTTTGCTCAATGATGATGTATAGGGGGCGGACCGAACATCGCATATGTTCGCCCGGCAGAGGCGAACGCGAACAAGCTATGTTCGCCGGGAACTGTTCGCCGGCGGATAGTTCGGGCCATCTCTATCTCTCCCCTCCTGTTTAATATCTATATTGAGCCCCTTGCGGTTAGTATAAGGCAGGATACAAGGGTGGCCGGTTTTGGGGTAAAGGGAAAACAGGATCGCATCTCCCTTTACGCAGATGATATTCTGTTTTTATCCAGCAAACAGAAAGTACACTTCTCCGAGTAATGGAGCTAGTTAATTTTCTTGGCAATTCTTCCGGATTGGAGGTTAATTGGGCTAAGACGACTCTCCTTCCAGTGGATGAAATGCGAGGACCCGACTTGACTAGTCGATTATCGGTTTCGGAGACGATGAAGTATCTGGGGATTACAGTTTCTGCCAAAACTCAAGATTATTTACAGCTTAACTTGATTCCTTTACTACAAAAGTTGAGATCTAAAATTAAAGAGGACCTTTCACCTCTTTTAACACTAAAATCTACCTATACCTGCGGGCAGAGCGGCGCCCAGGGGTCCCCCTGCACTTACTAGTATGCCTGGGCGCCGCTCCGTTCGCCCGGTATAGGCTCCGGTGTCCAAGCTCCCTTGGTTGTATGGGGCGGGCACTTTGTATGAGGCGTGCCCCTTGCTGCTGAGCTGGCCAATCACAGCGCACAGCTCATAGCCTGGCTATGAGCTGTGCGCTGTGATTGGCCAGCTCTGCAGCAAGGACACGCCTGATACAAAGTCCCCGCCCCATACAACAGAGGAGCTCGGACACCGGAGCCATACCGACGAACGGAGCGGCGCCCAGACATACAAGTAAGTGCAGGGGGACCCCTGGGCGCCGCTCTGCCCGCAGGTATAGGTAGTTTTTAGTTTTTAAATCGGTGAAAGGTCCTCTTTAAGATATGGCAAAAAATTCTGTCTGCAAGAGCAGATAGAATTTCGCTAATAAAAATGGTGGTGTTGCCCCACGTTCTTTATGTTCTTCGTAACTCTCCTATATGGATAGAGGATAAGTACTTTAGGCTAATAGAGCGGATGATAAATGATCTATTATGGGGGAGGAAACGTGTGAGATTAAAGGCTATGTACTTTTCTATGCCTTATAAGCAGGGAGGTCTTAATCTCCCTTATTTTAAGGGTTATGTTATGGCCTCTCAACTCTGTTTCTTTAATGATTGGGAAAATAGCCATCTCTGCAGAAAATTGGTTAAAGATTCAGGTTTCTCGGATTTTTTTTACAGTTTTGGAGTCTGATTACCTACTACTTAAGGTACAGGATGATTATAAACCCTTCTGCAGAATGGCTATGAAAGCATGGATGGTTATAAAAAGTTGGTTGTAAGTTAGGGCATCACTTATCTGCACTCCATTGTGGCATAACTTAAAACTTCTGAGTTTTGATGACTTAAACTGTCAGCAATATTGGAGGAAAAAAAACATTTATCATTTGAGTCAAGTGGTTAAAAATGGGCAAATCCTTTCTCTTATGGAGCTAGAACAAGAGGAAAATGTAGGTGAGGTGGCTTGGTATGCATATCTTCAATTGCGTTCGGCACTGCTTAGTATTCCTGATAAGCACTTACTTAATATAGACACTCCGGAATTTTTACACAAGTTGATCCAAAAGAAGGGTGGCATGAAAGTTAGAATTTCACATTGTTATAGGTACCTGATAAAAAAAATTTTATGGATTGTTTATCTCCAGGGCAAAGATCCTGGTCCACTTTATTGTTAGATTTGGGTTCCCCGGATTGGGAAAATGTAGGTGATAACTTAAGTTGGGTTTCGCACAATTTTAATCACACGGTAGTACAGTTCAATATTATGCACAAAATATATGTAACACCTCTATGGCTCCACAGGAGAGGATTTAGAGCCTATCGGAGGTTAGTTGTCAGGTTATGAAGTCCCGATTGTTGATTAAAGTTTTGTTCTTAGCTAGGCTTCTTGTAACTAGAAAATGGTTCTCCTCCTCTGCTCCAGATTGTAAGAACTGGCTAAATTTAGTCAATATGGTCAAAAGCTACGAGAAGATTCTGTATAGACAAAGAGGATCCTATGAAAAGTGGGATAGTATTTGAAAGGAACGGGATGATTGAGGAATTTTACCCTCCTATCTTAATTTTTTTTTTTTTTTTTGCAAGGCGGGGGGGGTAATGTTGCACGGGGGGGGGGGATGATTTTGCAACTATGTTTTCTGTAAATTGCATGTATTGAGATTATTGGAATAAAAGATTAAAATTCTTATTAAAAAAAAATAATAGGGACTTATTTACAGAAACCCCCGGGTTAACCAAGGTCGTGGAACATGACATTGTAACGGAACCTCATGCGCGAGTAAATTTAAAACCGTACAGGATTCCCGAGGCCCGAAGGGAGATAGTTTCTAAGGAGGTCCAGAGAATGTTAAAACTAGGGGTGATTGAGGAATCGAAAAGTGGGTGGTCCAGTCCCATCGTGCTAGTCACAAAGCCCAATGGAGAATGGCGGTTTTGTAATGACTACCGCAAATTAAATGAGGTATCCAAAGTAGATGCATATCCCATGCCCCGGGTGGACGAGCTCATTGAGAGACTAGGGCCAGCCCGCTACATAACGACCCTGGATCTTACAAAGGGATATTGGCAGATTCCGTTGTCAAGAGAAGCTAGGGAGAAAACAGAGTTTTCTACACCAGACGGGTCCTTCCAGTACATTAGAATGCCGTTTGGGTTACAGGGGGCCCCCGCTACCTTCCAGAGAGCTATGGACCAGATCTTATGCCCACACAAGGAATATACTGCCGCTTACTTGGATGATATAGTGATCTTCAGTCAAGATTGGGAGAGTCACCTCAGTAAAGTTCAAAACATTGTAGATGCGCTACGAAAGGCTGGCTTCACTATAAATCCAAGTAAGTGTGCCATGGGGTTGGAAGAGGCTAGGTACTTGGGATACATCGTAGGAAGAGGAATAATAAAACCCCAGATATCTAAAGTGGAAGCTATCAAAGAATGGCCCGCCCACTTACCAAAAAACTGGTCAAAGCATTCCTCGGTATTGTGGGATACTACAGGAGATTTGTCCCTAAGTTTGCAGAGATGGCAGTACCCCTGACTGACCTTAAAAAAGGCGAAAAGTCTGCTGTGATCAAGTGGTCCCCAGAGGCTGAAGAGGCCCTCCAAAAACTTAAGTCCGCCCTCTGTAGACAGCCCATCTTGGTAGCCCCTGACTTCTCCAAGGAATTCATTGTTCAAACCGATGCATCAGAGGTAGGCCTAGGGGCAGTAATGTCTCAAGTGATAAGTGGGGAGGAACATCCCGTGTGTTACCTCAGCAGAAAACTGTCCCCGGCAGAGCGGAACTATTCGATAATTGAAAGGGAATGCCTGGCCATTAAGTGGGCCCTTGATTATCTCCGATACTACCTCCTGGGACGGAGATTTAGACTGGTTTCTGATCATGCCCCTCTAAAATGGTTGTGAGAGAAAAAGGGTAAGAATGCCTGTGTCACCCGCTGGTTTTTAGCCCTACAGGACTTTAGGTTTTCTGTTGAGCATAGGCCGGGCAGGCTACAAGGGAATGCAGATGCCCTGTCCAGAGTACACTGCATGTTTACTGGAGTTGCCCAGGCCCCCGGCCTTGGGCATGGGGGGGGGGGGGATATGTAGGAAGGCACAAGGGACCATCATAGATGGCAGATATGTGTCACCGAGGTTCCTGGCCTCGGTGAAGTAGGAGCCTATAGTATGTGTGTCAGCAGCAGTAGCTGACTGACAATTTGGTTATTTAGCATAGCTGAGAAAGCTAATCCGGGACGGCTCTTACTGGGAGTAGTCATAGTGCTGGGTGGGTGACTACTCCCCACGGTCCAGGCCGGGTTTTGACCGGCTTATAAAAGTCAGCCAGCAGAGTCAGGTGTGTGTGTGTGTTCACCTGGCTGACGGTGGAGCTCTGCATGGTGGTGAGTTTTTGGAGCCGAGCAAAAGCCGGAGGGTCTCTGCCGAGAGACAGAGGACCAAAGCAAGTTCCCATACACTCTGGGAGGACTACGGTACTGGGCCCTAAACAGAACTGTGTGATTTCTTTTGGATTATGGAGTGTATTGTTTTGTTTTAAGTGTTGGCTAAAGCCAGCTGACCCCTGATGTCTGCTGTATTGTTGTGTGTCAACAATAAAAGACAGTTGTTACTTTGATTTCCACCACAAAAAGACTGCTGTGTGTTTATCTGGAAGCTACCATTTGGGAAATCCCTACACCCTGATCACCCCATATATACTCCCTGATCACCCGCCTGTCACTGATCACCCCCCTGTAAGGCTCCATTCACATGTCCATATGTGTTTTGCATATCCACGGATCCGCAAAACACGGACACCGGCAATGTGCTTTCCGCATTTTGCAGATCCGCACATTGCCAGAACTATATAGAAAATGCCTTTTCTTGTCCACAATTGCGGACAAGAATAGGACATGCTCTATATTTTTGCGGAACGGGAGTGCAGACCCGTAAGTGCGGATCCGCAATTCTGGATCCGAGCGGGACAAAGTCTGTCCCCATAGAAATGAATGGGTCCGCAATTCCGTTCCGCAAACAGAATTGCGGACGTGTGAATGGGGCCTAAGGGTCCCTTATCACCGCCAGTTAGTTAGCTACTTGTTAGGTAGTTCAATTAACTAAATGCACGCTTTATTGCGCAAAATAAGCCACTTTTATCCCTGGTACCACTAAAGATAAAATGTAACCTTTATTAATAATCTAAAAATTAATTAATTGTGAGCACACGTGAATTTAAAACCACTGTTAGTTTCACTGAAGGGATTGATGTTTAACCATTGAATTCTGTGGTCATGGTGTGCACATTATCCACGGCCACTATTCACACTGGTAATCAATATGAATGTGATATCCACTCAGATTTGGTGGATTGCGTTCAACTGCAGTGCTCCACTGCTAATATTTTGACTGCCCACCACTGTGTTCATATAATCGCTAGTTTTCCCTACAGGTAACAACAGCCATTTAAAACCCTAAGCTTCCGTCCCCCAACATGTTTCACCAGCTAGGCTGGCGTCCTCAGGGGTTTTGGACAGAATTGGAAGCGTGACGTCAAGCACTCCTTTTTATGGTCTGAACTACCAATGAGTATTTTCTATCTTTGATTGATATATTGGTGGACCAATGATGGTTCAAATCTCCCTCTAAGTTGTTTTCTAATTGGGAATTGTGGGCTCTGACGCGGTGCGCCTGTCTCTGTTGCGCAGACAAATAGTTTTCTCCCCCAGCATACCACTTACTGCAATGTGAGCAGAGTTCGTTTGTCCTGCCGGCCACGGCGCCTGCGCTGACACTTAGTCTCTAGATGAGTTTTATCTTTCAGTGCGCATGCGTTTATACTTTGTCTCAATCCCGTACAACTAACTTAACTGCGCTTGCGCAAGAACTTGGCTATCGCCCGTGATGAGAAGCCTCCAATGCGCATGTATGCATACTTAGTATTTTCTCTATTGCTATAATGGTATTCTCATATGCCCTGGAAACTATATTATAGTTGTTTTTTTGGCCATTTAATTAATGTTTAGCGTCCCTCATCTACCAGACAACAATGTTGCGGCTCCTCACCTTTCCGACAGTTTCTCACTCCTGCTATACTAAGTAAATAACTAAAGTAGAACTATAAGGCATATTTAATTTCTCCAAGATCTACATTAATAATTATGCTCTGGAGGTCAGAAAATGGGAGATTATGACAGTTTTGTTAATGAATAGATTTGTCATACTAGTGTTACCAACATTAGTTACATAGTGTTGAAACCTGGTGCCTTACCTCGATACTTATTTACACATTGTCCTACTATCACTACAGGAATGGTCCAAGGGCATCTCAGTTCTCAATTTATTCATTTCATGCAATCATGCTGTTCAATGTTTCAGCCTAATCAAAATATATTTAAATTTATTTTGAATTTTTGATTCTTGATTTTAACTTATTATTTTTATTTTGTTTATATTTTTATTTTTATTTTAAACTAATCTATTTTAAACAAAGAGGACAGGAGCAGATTTAGCTTCCACTATTTTTTATGGGCAATTATTAACGATTTTATGAAATGTTTTACAATATATATACTGGTATGCACATATTATATTGGAGATGTATAATATCACAGTATATAAAAACTGTGATAATTATACCATCTTATTAGAGACTAATGTCACGGTCACAAGAGGTAGGGAGAATTCCATCATTGGAGTGTCTATAAATTATATTCAATAATTTACTGTACCGACCAGAGGTAAGTAATTGGAGTGTTTTGTGATGTCATTATTATCTTAGTGATCTCACTTCTCACTGGTTTATTAGTAGCAATGTATACTTAAGAACTTATGCACTTACATAGCTAGCCTTGACATTGAGGCCTTATACACGAATATCAAACACGATTTGGGTATTCAAGCAGTACAATCTTATTTGGACACTAAGGGGACACAATTTAGAAATCACAATGTATTTATTTTAACACTGTTGCAGTTCTTACTTACACACAATTACTTTATATTTAAAGACTATTTTTATTTACAGTTAAATGGGACCGCAATGGGTAGTAAATGTGCACCGAATTATGCAAATTTATTTTTGGGATGGTGGGAAAACACTAGTCTTCACTGAACATTATGATCTATTCACCAAGCACATTTTATTTTGGGGTCGATTTATAGATGATGTTTTAATTTTGTGGGATGGCACTAAATCACATTTTCAGGAATTTGTCAAAAGCCTCAATGAAAATGAGATAGGCATGGCATTTACATCAGAAATACATCCCCATACGCTAACTTTCTTGGACCTTAGGATTTCTCTGCTGCCTGGTGGCCGCATCGCAACTGAGGTGTATCGTAAACCCACCTCAACAAACAACTTTTTACAGTGGGACAGTCATCATCCCACACCATTGAAAAGAGGAATCCCTGTGGGACAGTACATTAGGGTGCGTCGGAACTGTTCGGATGACTCGGGCTTCCAAAAGGAATGCAGCACTTTCTATGAAAGATTTCAGAAAAGGGGATACCCTAAAAAAACGTTGCACAAGGCATACAAGCGGGCAGTTAACACCAATCGCCTTGATCTACTTCAACCTCAATTAAAATCCAGTAGCACTGAAATAAGGTGCATAGGTACGTTTGATAATAAATTTCGAGAAGTCTCCAATGTACTCCAAAAACATTGGCATATTTTGAAGGCTGACATGGATCTAAAGGAAATTGTATCCAGTAGACCACGAATTACTTACCGGAGGGGCAGGAACCTAAAAGACCATCTGGTACACAGTTTTTACAATCCGGATCCAGTGAAGACTACTTGGTTGACCTCACCGGTGGTGGGTTGCTACCCGTGTGGTAGATGTAGTTTTTGTCCATTGGTCCAGAAGTCCAAATTCTTCATCAACCCTGTGAATCAAAGAAAATATGAGATCAGACAGTTTATTAACTGTCAAACCAGAGGCATTATCTACATTGCTATATGCCCATGTCAAAAAGTATATGTAGGAAAAACGGTGCAAGAATTCCGAAAACGTATTTGCCAGCATATAAGTAGTATAAACACCAAGAAAGATACTCCTATCTCTAGACATGTCAGATTCCATCACCTAGGAAATCCAAACTGCTTGAAATTTTGGGGCATTTGTAAGAAATCTTTGGGCCCAAGATGTGGAAATTTGGATAAGATATTGTATCAGGAGGAGGCCAGATGGATATACTGTCTGGAGAGCCTAAGTCCAAAGGGTCTAAATGAAGGTTTTACCTTCACATCTTTCTTATGAAAAGGTGCAGTTTGTTTGCAGAAAAAAATTATTTACTTAGTATAGCAGGAGTGAGAAACTGTCGGAAAGGTGAGGAGCCGCAACATTGTTGTCTGGTAGATGAGGGACGCTAAACATTAATTAAATGGCCAAAAAAACAACTATAATATAGTTTCCAGGGCATATGAGAATACCGTTATAGCAATAGAGAAAATACTAAGTATGCATACATGCGCATTGGAGGCTTCTGATCACGGGCGATAGCCAAGTTCTTGCGCAAGCGCAGTTAAGTTAGTTGTACGGGATTGAGACAAAGTATAAACGCATGCGCACTGAAAGATAAAACTCATCTAGAGACTAAGTGTCAGCGCAGGCGCCGTGGCCGGCAGGACAAACGAACTCTGCTCACATTGCAGTAAGTGGTATGCTGGGGGAGAAAACTATTTGTCTGCGCAACAGAGACAGGCGCACCGCGTCAGAGCCCACAATTCCCAATTAGAAAACAACTTAGAGGGAGATTTGAACCATCATTGGTCCACCAATATATCAATCAAAGATAGAAAATACTCATTGGTAGTTCAGACCATAAAAGGAGTGCTTGACGTCACGCTTCCAATTCTGTCCAAAACCCCTGAGGACGCCAGCCTAGCTGGTGAAACATGTTGGGGGACGGAAGCTTAGGGTTTTAAATGGCTGTTGTTACCTGTAGGGAAAACTAGCGATTATATGAACACAGTGGTGGGCAGTCAAAATATTAGCAGTGGAGCACTGCAGTTGAGCATAATCCACCAAATCTGAGTGGATATCACATTCATATTGATTACCAGTGTGAATAGTGGCCGTGGATAATGTGCACACCATGACCACAGAATTCAATGGTTAAACATCAATCCCTTCAGTGAAACTAACAGTGGTTTTAAATTCACGTGTGCTCACAATTAATTAATTTTTAGATTATTAATAAAGGTTACATTTTATCTTTAGTGGTACCAGGGATAAAAGTGGCTTATTTTGCGCAATAAAGCGTGCATTTAGTTAATTGAACTACCTAACAAGTAGCTAACTAACTGGTGGTGATAATTGCATTTAGTTAATTGAGTTATGTGGAGCCCTTCCCTGGTAGGATCTCTGTGAAATTAGCTTGTTAGGTAGTTAGCGCCCAGCCCATCGCACCGCAGTCACTGATTTTGGCAGAGATTTTTTCATCCACGATGATCGATGCGAATGAAAAAATCTGTGCCGTTCCTTTTTTTTCTTTTTTCAGCCCAGAGGCTGAACGGAAAAAAAAAATCTCATTACCCGTATGCTCAATTTAAGGAGAATCGCAGAAACTCCTAATGCTGGCCATACGTGTAATGATTGCGGAGACCCTCAAATTCCAGGGTAGTACAAACACTTACATGTGACCCCATTTTAGAAAGAAGACACCCCAAGGTATTCCGTGAGGGGTATGGTGAGTTCATGCAAAATTTTATTTTTTGTCACAAGTTAGTGGAATATGAGACTTTGTAAAAAAAACAAAAAAAAAATATATCAATTTCCGCTAACTTGCGCCAAATTATTTTTTTCTATGAACTCGCCATGCCCCTCACGGAATACCTTGGTGTTTCTTCTTTCCAAAATGGGGTCACATGTGGGGTATTTATACTGCCCTGGCATTTTAGGGGCCCTAAAGCGTGAGAAGAAAAATGGGTAAAAATGCCTTTCTAAAAGGTACTCATTGGAATTTGGGTCCCTTTGCGCATCTTGGCTGCAAAAAAGTGTACACATGGGTAGTCGCTGCATCAGGAGAAGTAGGGCAATGTGAGGTGTATTTACATATACCCATGCTGGGTGAGAGAGATATCTCTGTAAATTGACAACTTTGTATAAAAATTTTTAAAAAGTTGTCATTTACAGTGATATTTCTCTCACCCAGCATGGGCATATATAAAAATACACCCCAAAAACATTGCCCTACTTCTCCTGAGGACTGCCTGCTAAAGGTCTCATATGTGTGTCATCGCCGTACTCTCAGGAGAAGTAGGGCAATGTGTTTTAGGGTGTATTTTTACATATACCCATGCTGGGTGAGAGAAATATCTCTGTAAATTGACAACTTTGTATAAAATTTTTTAAAAGTTGTCATTTGCAGTGATATTTCTCCTAACATCAGGTATATAAGCGCCCCTGTGCCCTACTTCTCTGTCTGGCCGCTACCCGTGTGTTGCTGCAGCCAGATGCGCAAAGGGGCCCTAAATCCAATCAGTACCTTTGGGATTTCACAGGGCATTTTTACGCATTTGGATTCTCACGCTTTAGGTTCCCTAAAATGCCAGGGCAGTATAAATACCCCACAAGTGACCCCATTTTGGAAAGAAGACACCCCAAGGTATTCTGTGAGCGGCATGTCGAGTTCACAGAATTTTATTTTTTTTTTGCACAAGTTAGTGGAAATTGATATTTTTTGTTTTTGTTTTTTACAAAGTCTCATATTTCACTAACTTGTGACAAAAAAATAAAATTTTACATGAACTCACCATACCCCTCATGGAATACCTTGGGGTGTCTTCTTTCTAAAATGGGGTCACTTGTGGGGTATTTATACTGTCCTTGCATTTTAGGGGCCCCTAAAGCGTGAGAAGAAGTCTGGAATCTAAATGCGTAAAAATGCCCTGTGAAATCCTAAAGGTACTCATTGGAATTTGGGCCCCTTTGCGCACCCAGGCTGCAAAAAAGTGTCACTCATGTGGTATCGCCATACTCAGGAGAAGTAGGGCAATGTGTTTTGGGGTGTATTTTTACATATACCCAGGCTGGATGTGAGAAATATCTCTGTAAATGACAACTTTTTAAAAATTTCATACAAAGTTGTCAGTTTACAGAGATATTTCTCTCACCCAACATGGTATATGTAAAAATACACCCCAAAACACATTGCACTACTTCTCCTGAGTATGGCGATACCACATGAGTGACACTTCTTTGCAGCCTGGGTGCACAAAGGGGCCCAAATTCCAACGAGTACCTTTAGGTTTTACATGGCTGCTCACAATGTAGCCCCGCCCAAAATGCCAGAACAGTAAAAACACACCCCACAAATGACCCCATTTCGGAAAGTAGACACCCCAAGGTATTCACTGAGGGGCATAGTGAGTCCGTGGGAAATTTTATTTTTTTTTGCCAGAAGTTAGCAGAAATGGAAACTTTATTATTATTTTTTCCTCAGAAAGTGTCATTTTCCGCTAAGTTGTGAAAAAAAATGAAATGATACATGAACTCACCATGCCCCTCTGCGAATACTTTGGGGTGTCTTCTTTCTAAAATGGTGTCATTTGGGGGGTATTTATACTATCCTGGCATTCTAGCACCTGAAGAAACATGACAGGTGCTCAGAAAGTCAGAGCTGCTTCAAAATGCGGAAATTCACTTTTTTGCACCATAGTTTGTAAATGCTATAACTTTTACCCAAACCAATAAATATACACTTATTGGATTTTATTTTCATCAAAGACATGTACAACAATAAAATTTGCGAAAAATTTATATAGAAATGTAGTTAAAAAAAAAAAAAAATTACAACAGAAAGTGAAAGATGTCATTTTTTTGCTAAAATTTCGGTCATTTTTGATTAACAGCAAAAAAATTTAAAATATCAGCACCAATGAAATACCACCAAATGAAAGCTCTATTAGTGAGAAGAAAAGAAGGTAAAATTCATTTGGGTAGTAAGTTGCCTAACGGAGCAATAAACCGTGAAAGTAGTGTAGTGCAGAATTGTAAAAAGTGGCCTGGTCATTAAGGGTGTTTAAGCTAGGGGGGCTGAAGTGGTTAATAGTGTCTGGCAAAGGATAGATCATTTTCTGGGGTGAAATTCAATTGCCAAAATAGCAATACCATAAATCAGTGGTTTCAGCTGTGGCTGGCCAAGTTTAATAGTGTCCGGCAAAGGATATATTTTTTTCTGGGGTGAAATTGAATTGCCAAAATAGCAATACCGTAAATCTGGTGTCCCAGCAGTGGCTGGACAAGTTTAATAGTGTGCGTCAAAGGATTTATTATTTTCTGCCGTGAAATTCAGTTGCCAAAATAGGAATACAGTAAATCTGGTGTTCCAGCTGTGACTGGACAAAATTAATAGCATCCGTCAAAGGATAGATTTTGTTCTGGGGTGAAATTTAATTGCCAAAATAGCAATACCCTGAATCTGGTATTCCCGCTGTGACTGGACAATTTCCCTAGTGTCCGTCAAAGGATATATTATTTTCAGGGGTGAAATACAGTTGCAAAAATTAAAATCCATTAAATCTGGTGCTCCAGCTGTTGCAGGCCTAGTTTAAATCTGTCCGTAAACGGGTATATTTTTTTCTGGGGTGAAATTTAATTGCCAAAATAGCAATACCCTGAATCTGGTGTTCCAGCTGTTGCAGGCATAGTTTAAATCTGTCTGTAAAAGGGTATATTTTTTTCTAGGGTGAAATTGAATTGCCAAAATAGCAATACCCTGAATCTGGTGTTCCAGCTGTGACTGAACAATTTCCCTAGTGTCTGTCAAAGAATATATTATTTTCTGGGGTGAAATACAGTTGCAAGAATAGAAATACAATAAATCTGGTGTTCCAGCTGTTGCAGGCCTAGTTAAAATCTGTCCATAAACGGGTATATTTTTTTTTTCTGGGGTGAAATTTAAATGCCAAAATAGCAATACCCTGAATCTGGTGTTCCAGCTGTTGCAGGCCTAGTTTAAATCTGTCCGTAAAAGGGTATTTTTTTTCCTGGGGTGAAATTTAATTGCCAAAATAGCAATACCCTGAATCTGGTGTTCCAGCTGTTGCAGGCCTAGTTTAAATCTGTCCGTAAAAGTTTTTTTTTTCCTGGGGTGAAATTTAATTGCCAAAATAGCAATACCCTGAATCTGGTGTTCCAGCTGTGACTGAACAATTTCCCTAGTGTCTGTCAAAGGATTTATTATTTTCTGGGGTGAAATACAGTTGCAAAAATAGAAATTCAATAAATCTGGTGTTCCAGCTGTTGCAGGCCTAGTTTAAATCTGTCCATAAAAGGGTATACTTTTTTCTGAGGTGAAATTTAATTGCCAAAATAGCAATACTCTGAATCTGGTGTTCCAGCTGTGACTGGACAATTTCCCTAGTGTCTGTCAAAGGATTTATTATTTTCTGGGGTGAAATACAGTTGCAAAAATAGAAATTCAATAAATCTGGTGTTCCAGCTGTTGCAGGCCTAGTTTAAATCTGTCCGTAAAAGGTTATATTTTTTTTCTGGGGTGAAACTTAATTGCCAAAATAGCGATACCCTGAATCTGGTGTTCCAGCTGTGACTGGACAATTTCCCTAGTGTCCGTCAAAGGATATATTATTTTCTGGGGTGAAATACAGTTGCAAAAATAGAAATACAGTAAATCTGGTGTTCCAGCTATGGCTGGGCAAGTTTAATAGTGTCCGGCAAAGTGTATATTGTTTTCTGGGGTGAAATTCAATTGCCAAAATACCAATACCGTAAATCTGGTGTCCCAGCAGTGGCTGGCAAAGTTTAATAGTATCTGGCAAAGGATATATTTTGTTCTGGGTGAAATTTAATTGCTCAAATAGCAATACCATAAATCAGTGGTTTCAGATGTGCCTGGCCAAGTTTAATAGTGTCCATCACAGGATATATTATTTTCTGGGGTGAACTTTAATTGCCAAGATAGCAATACCCTGGATCTGGTGTTACAGCTGTGACTGAACAAGTTTAATGGTATACGTCAAAGGATAGATTTTGTTCTGTTGCGAAATTCAATTGCAAGAATAGAAACACCGTAAATCTGGTGTTTCAGCTGTGACTGGACAATTTTCATAGTGTACATCAAAGGATATATTATTTTCTGGGGTGAAATACAGTTGCAAAAATAGAAATACAGTAAATCTGGTGTTCCAGAGTTCGCCTGCTACTGGCCACCGCCACCGGGGACCGAACACTCCAAAGGCAGCTTCAAGGAGTTCCCTGGCATGGCACTTCTTTAAACAATGTGCTGACCACAAGACCCGTGTGGTTTGCACACTGTGCCATCAGAGCCTGAAGCAAGGCATTAACGTTCTGAACCTTAGCACAACCTGCATGACTAGGCATCTACATGCAAAGCATGAACTGCAGTGGAGTAAACACCTTAAAAGCAAGGAACTCACTCAGGCTCCCCCTGCTCCCTCTTCTGCTGCTGCCTCGGCCTCTTCCTCCGCCTATGGAGGAATGTTAATAAATGGAATCTCCCAGCAACGTGTATGTTGAACTTGCTTCTTTATTATCTTCACAGTCGGAAGTATTACCCAGACGCGTTGCGGCACTAAGCCTTCATCAGCGGGTCATGGGATATCAAGACATACACAGTTTAAATAGACAAACTAATTAACATGACGTCAGACGCTATCCCGCGTCAGCAAATACAAACAGCCAATACACACACATGTAAACATTGCACGTTACCACGGTGATCTCTCAGTGTATAGCAGATGTCTAAAAAATAAACATAAAAATAAAACAATCATAAATCAATAATTAGAACAAAGTATCACAAATGAACATTTTATAAACGTGCTATTTCATATTCGCGGTTTAGACCGCGTGGTTCCAATGTATCCAGGGTATGTATCCAAAAGGCTTCTCTCCGTAGTAGAAGCCTTTTGATGTCTCCACCCCTCCTAGGTAATTTTACCTGCTCTAAGACTTGAAATCTAAGCTGTGCAATACTGTGTTTGAATTTTTCAAAATGATACGGAAGTGGTAGCAGTAAATTTTTGGTTCTAATGGTTGATTTGTGTTTACACACTCTGTCCCTGATTGCTTGTACAGTCTCACCAATGTATAATAGGCCACATGGGCATTTTATCATGTATATTACATTTGAGGACTCACAGGTAAAAAAGCCAGTTATATTAAAGGCCTTGCCTGTATGTGGATGAAATACCTGTGAGCCCTTAATGATATGGGAGCACTGCAAGCAATGTAGGCACGGAAATGTGCCCATTCTCTGACTAGCCAATCGTGTCTGTCTGAGCAGTGTTTTTTCACTGCCCAGATCAGCATGTACCAATTGATCTCTATAATTGGAGTTCTTTTTATTGCAAATGAGGGGTGGATGTTTAAATTCCTCAATGGAGGGATATGCCTTTTTTAGAAGATGCCAGTGTTTACGAATTATATTGTCAAAACCTGTGTTATAAGGATGGAATTTATGAATAAATGCTAGATTACTTAGATCTGACTTTATATCATTTAATATTGTCTCCGGATACCCCCTTTCCTCAAATCTAGTTGTCATTTCCTCCATTCTGAATGCCAATCTCGTTCTGTCAGTAACGATTCGCTGTACCCTTTGAAATTGAGACTTAGGTATAGCTTTTTTTAAAGATGTAGGATGAGCACTTGTAAAGAACAAAGTACTGTTCCTATCAGTCTCCTTGCGGTATAGATCCGTAGTCAAAAAACCTTCCTCATTTTTTATTACCACCGTGTCTAAAAAATTCACACTGTCCTTGCTACAGGAAATAGTGAATTTTAGACCATCACATGCACAGTTTAAATCATGAAAGAAGCCCATCAGGGTTTCATGTGGCCCGCCCATATGCAAAAATGTCGTCGATGAATCTTTTCCAAACCAAAATGTTTGAGTAGTTTTCGGTATTATAAACAAAGGTATTTTCAAAGGACGACATAAACGCATTTGCGTAGGGCGGGGCCACATTACTTCCCATCGCGGTACCTCGTTGCTGCCCATAATAGGTGTCCTCGAACAAGAAATAGTTCTCATAAAGCACTAGTTTTAGCAACTCCAATAAAAATTCCTTTTGCTGCATGGTGTAGTTACTAGTTTGTAACAGATCATTGACTGCTGATATACCCTTAGCGTGATCAATGGATGTGTACAAGCTCGTCACATCTATGGTTACCAACCAGCTCTCAATAGGGACTCTATCCATCTCCTTGATCACGCCAAGGAATTCAGACGTATCTAATAAGAATGACCTGGTGTTCTTTACTAGCGGCGTCAATATTTTCTCTAATACAATAGATAATGGTGAAAGAATTGAATCCACCGAGGCTAAGATCGGGCGGCCTGGTGGATCCACAAGTGTTTTATGCACTTTCGGGAGTATATAAAACACAGGAGTAATAGGTTCATAATTGATCAAAAACCTTTGCAATTTCTCATCAATAACCCCCAAGCAAGCAAAGCGGCGCACCACATCTGTAATTTTCCCTCTGATCGAAGATACAGGATTGCCCTGTAGTACTTTATAGGTTTCAGAATCCGATAACTGTCGCATGACTTCCTTCACATAGTTCTTTTTGTCCATTATGACAATTGAGCCCCCTTTATCAGCGGGTTTTACCACCAAGGTTTTGTCCTCTGCTAGTGATCTGATGGCACGCCTTTCACTCTCTGTTGTGTTATGTGTCATTAAGAGTTCTCCCCTCTTGATCAAGTCCATACGGTCTCGTACCTCTTTTTGTACTAAATGTACATAAGTCTCCACAGGGTGGTATACCTTAGGTGGCAAAAAGTTACTTTTTGTTTTGAGGCCCAACTTCTCCAATGTTAATAATTGTGGAGGAGTCTCTTCACCACTATTTCTCTCTGTTCTACCAATCGTATCTCTCTGAGTAGAGAAGTGTGCCTTTAAACGTAACTTGCGAAAAAATTGCTACAAATCTATATCAAATTGGAAACTGTTAAAGGAGGTAGTTGGACTAAAGGTAAGTCCTTTCTGTAGTACATTGTATTGATCAGGGCTCAATGACTTAGAAGATACGTTTATGACTAACGAAGTGCTCCTACCTGCGATCGGGTTAGTATGGTCGGATGCGATCCTGTCTCCAGAGCGCCGCCGGTGCTTGCGGCCCGCCCTGCGCCTCCTCCTCGTGGACGCTGGCCGCCCCGCCGAAAAGAATAAGCTGTATACATTTGCGATCCAGAGGATTCGTTTCCAGAGCTTGAAGAATATTGTCCAGATCTTGGGGTCCTTCTGTAGCCGGTAAATCCACGTGAGGAGGTATCCTGCCATTTATATACCCGATTCTGTAAATAATCTTCGTTGTCACGTAGGAACTTGGAGCGCTTCTTTGTCTCAATCTCTTTCTTATATGTGGCAATTTGTATCTCCAATGTTTCTTTCAGTTTCAGAAACTCCTCTGAAGTAAGAGAGTCCCGGAGCTGTTGTTCAATATTGATCGTTTGTTCCTTTAGGTCCACAATAGCCTTTTGTATCCGGTCAATTGTTAATAGCATCAAGTCCAGAGAGCATTTGTTAATAATCTTCTCAAAGTTTTTGCAATATTCGGCATCTCCTGAAAAAAAGGTTGGACGTAGATGTACCCTTAATCCTCTAGGGATCCGATTCAATTTGTGATACTCTGCTAAGGTGGTTACGTGTAGCTCATAGGAGGTCAGTCTCCTCAATTCCCTTTCCCAGTCTCTTCTTTTGTAATCGCTGGTCGGGATATTTAAAAACTCAGTTGATGTAGTCACTTGCGATAATATTCTTGTAGCGTCTGCGTCATTGAAGCTCAGAATACTCGATGTAGTAGTCATCAGTAAGCTCGGTGGGTGCACGTACTCACAACACAACTGAGAAAAGACCAGTCGGCACTTCCACCTTCGATCCACGTTGCGCGGGAAGGAGCAACCTCCAAGTGTATTCGAGTATATTCTGAGCTTCAATGACGCAGACGCTACAAGAATATTATCGCAAGTGACTACATCAACTGAGTTTTTAAATATCCCGACCAGCGATTACAAAAGAAGAGACTGGGAAAGGGAATTGAGGAGACTGACCTCCTATGAGCTACACGTAACCACCTTAGCAGAGTATCACAAATTGAATCGGATCCCTAGAGGATTAAGGGTACATCTACGTCCAACCTTTTTTTCAGGAGATGCCGAATATTGCAAAAACTTTGAGAAAATTATTAACAAATGCTCTCTGGACTTGATGCTATTAACAATTGACCGGTTACAAAAGGCTATTGTGGACCTAAAGGAACAAACGATCAATATTGAACAACAGCTCCGGGACTCTCTTACTTCAGAGGAGTTTCTGAAACTGAAAGAAACATTGGAGATACAAATTGCCACATATAAGAAAGAGATTGAGACAAAGAAGCGCTCCAAGTTCCTACGTGACAACGAAGATTATTTACAGAATCGGGTATATAAATGGCAGGATACCTCCTCACGTGGATTTACCGGCTACAGAAGGACCCCAAGATCTGGACAATATTCTTCAAGCTCTGGAAACGAATCCTCTGGATCGCAAATGTATACAGCTTATTCTTTTCGGCGGGGCGGCCGGCGTCCACGAGGAGGAGGCGCAGGGCGGGCCGCAAGCACCGGCGGCGCTCTGGAGACAGGATCGCATCCGACCATACTAACCCGATCGCAGGTAGGAGCACTTCGTTAGTCATAAACGTATCTTCTAAGTTATTGAGCCCTGATCAATACAATGTACTACAGAAAGGACTTACCTTTAGTCCAACTACCTCCTTTAACAGTTTCCAATTTGATATAGATTTGCAGCAATTTTTTCGCAGTTACGTTTAAAGGCACACTTCTCTACTCAGAGAGATACGATTGGTAGAACAGAGAGAAATAGTGGTGAAGAGACTCCTCCACAATTATTAACATTGGAGAAGTTGGGCCTCAAAACAAAAAGTAACTTTTGCCACCTAAGGTATACCACCCTGTGGAGACTTATGTACATTTAGTACAAAAAGAGGTACGAGACCGTATGGACTTGATCAAGAGGGAGAACTCTAATGACACATAACACAACAGAGAGTGAAAGGCGTGCCATCAGATCACTAGCAGAGGACAAAACCTTGGTGGTAAAACCCGCTGATAAAGGGGCTCAATTGTCATAATGGACAAAAAGAACTATGTGAAGGAAGTCATGCGACAGTTATCGGATTCTGAAACCTATAAAGTACTACAGGGCAATCCTGTATCTTCGATCAGAGGAAAATTACAGATGTGGTGCGCCGCTTTGCTTGCTTGGGGTTATTGATGAGAAATTGCAAAGGTTTTTGATCAATTATGAACCTATTACTCCTGTGTTTTATATACTCCCGAAAGTGCATAAAACTCTTGTGGATCCACCAGGCCGCCCGATCTTAGCCTCGGTGGATTCAATTCTTTCACCATTATCTATTGTATTAGAGAAAATATTGACGCCGCTAGTAAAGAACACCAGGTCATTCTTATTAGATACGTCTGAATTCCTTGGCGTGATCAAGGAGATGGATAGAGTCCCTATTGAGAGCTGGTTGGTAACCATAGATGTGACGAGCTTGTACACATCCATTGATCACGCTAAGGGTTTATCAGCAGTCAATGATCTGTTACAAACTAGTAACTACACCATGCAGCAAAAGGAATTTTTATTGGAGTTGCTAAAACTAGTGCTTTATGAGAACTATTTCTTGTTCGAGGACACCTATTATGCGCAGCAACGAGGTACCGCGATGGGAAGTAATGTGGCCCCGCCCTACGCAAATGCGTTTATGTCGTCCTTTGAAAATACCTTTGTATATAATACCGAAAACTACTCAAACATTTTGGTTTGGAAAAGATTCATCGACGACATTTTTTGCATCTGGGCGGGGCCACATGAAACCCTGTTGGGCTTCTTTCATGATTTAAACTGTGCATGTGATGGTCTAAAATTCACTATTTCCTGTAGCAAGGACAGTGTGAATTTTTTAGACACGGTGGTAATAAAAAATGAGGAAGGTTTTTTGACTACGGATCTATACCGCAAGGAGACTGATAGGAACAGTACTTTGTTCTTTACAAGTGCTCATCCTACATCTTTAAAAAAAGCTATACCTAAGTCTCAATTTCAAAGGGTACAGCGGATCGTTACTGACAGAACGAGATTGGCATTCAGAATGGAGGAAATGACAACTAGATTTGAGGAAAGGGGGTATCCGGAGACAATATTAAATGATATAAAGTCAGATCTAAGTAATCCCTCACGAGCCATACAGCCTAGACAGAAAGATATCCAGAGGGTAGCATTTATTCATAAATTCCATCCTTATAACACAGGTTTTGACAATATAATTCGTAAACACTGGCATCTTCTAAAAAAGGCATATCCCTCCATTGAGGAATTTAAACATCCACCCCTCATTTGCAATAAAAGAACTCCAATTATAGAGATCAATTGGTACATGCTGATCTGGGCAGTGAAAAACACTGCTCAGACAGACACGATTGGCTAGTCAGAGAATGGGCACATTTCCGTGCCTACATTGCTTGCAGTTCTCCCATATCATTAAGGGCTCACAGGTATTTCATCCACATACAGGCAAGGCCTTTAATATAACTGGCTTTTTACCTGTGAGTCCTCAAATGTAATATACATGATAAAATGCCCATGTGGCCTATTATACATTGGTGAGACTGTACAAGCAATCAGGGACAGAGTGTGTAAACACAAATCAACCATTAGAACCAAAAATTTACTGCTACCACTTCCGTATCATTTTGAAAAATTCAAACACAGTATTGCACAGCTTAGATTTCAAGTCTTAGAGCAGGTAAAATTACCTAGGAGGGGTGGAGACATCAAAAGGCTTCTACTACGGAGAGAAGCCTTTTGGATACATACCCTGGATACATAGGAACCACACGGTCTAAACCGCGAATATGAAATAGCACGTTTATAAAATGTTCATTTGTGATACTTTGTTCTAATTATTGATTTATGATTGTTTTATTTTTTTGTTTATTTTTTAGACATCTGCTATACACTGAGAGATCACCGTGGTAACTTGCAATGTTTACATGTGTGTGTATTGGCTGTTTGTATTTGCTGACGCGGGATAGCGTCTGACGTCATGTTAATTAGTTTGTCTATTTAAACTGTGTATGTCTTGATATCCCATGACCCGCTGATGAAGGCTTAGTGCCGCAACGCGTCTGGGTAATACTTCCGACTGTGAAGATAATAAAGAAGCAAGTTCAACATACACGCTGCTGGGAGATTCCATTTATTTGCACTTGGAGGTTGCTCCTTCCCGCGCAACGTGGATCGAAGGTGGAAGTGCCGACTGGTCTTTTCTCAGTATGGAGGAATGTTGGCACCTGCCACCCACCAAACAGAGGATGTGCCACTGACACCACCACCTGCGTCACCAAGCATCTCCACCATGTCACACGGCAGCATTCAGCTCTCCATCTCACAAACCTTGGAGAGAAAGCGTAAATTCCCACCTAGCCACCCTCGAGCCCTGGGCCTGAATGCCAGCATTTCTAAAATACGGTCTTTTGATTTGCTGTAATTCAGGCTTGTGGACACAGACAGCTTCAAACAGCTGATGGCGATGGCTGTCCCACAGTATGTTGTTCCCAGCCGCCACTACTTCTCCAAGACAGCCGTGCCTTCCCTGCACAACCAAGTATCCGATAAAATCAAGTGTGCACTGCGCAACGCCATCTGTGGCAAGGTCCACCTAACCACAGATACGTGGACCAGTAAGCACGGGCAGGGACGCTATATCTCCCTAACTGCACACTGGGTAAATGTAGTGGTGGCTGGGTCCCAGGCGGAGAGTTCTTTGGCGCATGTCCTTCCGCCACCAAGGATCGCAGGGCATCATTCTTTGCCTCCTGTAGCCTCCTCCTCCTACTCGGCTTCCTCCTCCTCTGCTTCCACCTGCTCATCCAGTCAGCCACACACCTTCACCACCAACTTCAGCACAGCCCGGGGTAAACGTCAGCAGGCCCTTCTGAAACCCATATTTTTGGGGGATAGGCCCCTCACTGCGCAGGAGTTGTGGCGGGGTTTTGAATAACAGACCGACCAATGGTTGATGCCGGTGAGCCTCAAGCCCGGCCTGGTGGTGTGCGATAATGGGCAAAATCTCGTCGCAACTCTGGTATTAGCCGGTTTGACGCACATCCCTTGCCTGGCGCATGTGCTGAATTTGGTGGTGCAGAAGTTCATTCACAACTACCCCGCCATGTCAGAGCTGCTGCATAAAGTGCGGGCCGTCTGTGCGCGCTCCTGGCGTTCACATCCTGCCGCTGCTCGCCTGTCTTCGCTACAGTGTAACTTCGGCCTTCCCACTCACCTCTTCATATGCGACGTGCCCACCAGGTGGAACTCCACCTTGCACATGCTGGCCAGACTGTGCAAGCAGTAGCAGGCGATATTGGAGTTTCAGCTGCAGCACGCACGGGTGAGTCGCTCGGCGGAACAGCACCACTTCACCACTAATGATTGGGCCTCCATGCAAGACCTGTGTGCCCTGTTGCGCTGTTTTGAGTACTCCACCAACATGGCCAGTGGCGATGACACCGTTATCAGCGTTACAATACCACTTCTATGTCTTCTTGAGAAAACGCTTAGGGTGATGATGGATGAGGAGGTGGCCCAGGAGGACGAGGAGGAGGATGAGTGGTCATTTTTAGCACTTTCAGGCCAGTCTGTTAGAAGTGCCTCAGAGGGAGTTTTTTTTTACAACAGCAGATGGCAGGTACAAATGTGGCTAGACAGGCCCCACTACTGGAGGACGAGGAGGATGAGGTGGAGGAGGATGAGGATGAAGCAGGTTCACAGCGGGGTGGCACCCAACACAGCTCAGGCCCATCACTGGTGCTTGGCTGGGGGGATACGGAGGACGATGACGATACGCCTCCCACAGAGGACAACTGGTCCTTACCTCTGGTCAGCCTGGTACCCATGAGCGACTACATGCTGCAGTGCCTGCGCAACAACAGCAGAGTTGCCCACATTTTAACGTGTGCTTACTACTGGGTTGCCACCCTGCTGGATCCCCGGTACAAAGACAATGTGCCCACCTTACTTCCTGCACTGGACCATGATAGGAAGATGGGCGAGTACAAGCGCACGCTGGTAGACGCGCTCCTGAGAGCATTCCTAAATGTCACAGGGGAACAAGTGGAAGCCCAAGGCAAAGGAATAGGAGGAGCAAGAGGTTGCCAATGCAGCTGTTTCACGGCCAGCTCCTCTGAGGGCAGGGTTAGCATGGCAGAAATGTGGAAAAGTTTTGTCACCACGCCACAGCTAACTGCACCACCACCTGATACGGAACGTGTTAGCAGGAGGCAGCATTTTACTAACATGGTTGAACAGTACGTATGCACACCCCTCCACGTACTGACTGATGGTTCGGCCCCATTCAACTTCTGGGTCTCCAAATTGTCCACGTGGCCAGAGCTAGCCTTTTATGCCTTGGAGGTGCTGGCCTGCCCGGTGGCCAGCGTTTTCTCTGAACGTGTATTCAGCACGGCAGGTGGCGTCATTACTGAGAAACGCAGCCGCCTGTCCACAGCCAACGTGGACAAGCTGACGTTCATAAAAATGAACCAGGCATGGATCCCACAGGACCTGTCCATCCCTTGTGCAGAATAGACATTTATAACTGCCTCCCCCTCAACCATATATTCTTGTACTCCGGGGCACTTCTTTATTGAATCCTCTTTTTTTAATTTTACCCTTATATTGCGGTGCAACCAAAAGTTGAATGAACCTCTCCTCCATCTAGGTGCCATGGGCCTAATTAACCGAAAGTGGCCTGTTCCAGTGGTGGGTAACATGACACCTGACTCTCTGCTATGCGACCTCTGTCCTCTGTCTGGGTTCCGTGTGCTAAATATCTGGAAGTGGCCTTCTCTATTGCTGGGTGACATGATTCTCTGCTATGCGACCTCTCTCCTCCGTCTGGGTGCCAGGGGCCTTATTATCGAAAAGTGGCCTTCTCCATTGGTGGGTGACATGACGCCTGATTCTCTGCCATGCGACCTCTCTCCTCCGTCTGGGTGCCAGGGGCTTAATTATCGAAACGTGGCCTTCTCCATTAATGGGTGACATGATGCCTGATTCTCTGCTATGTGACCTCTCTCCTCCGTCTGGGTGCTGGGGCCTAAATTATCGAAAAGTGGCCTTCTCCATTGGTGGGTGACATGACGCCTGATTCTCTGCTATGAGACCTCTCTCCTCCGTCTGGGTGCTAGGGGCCTAATTATCGAAAAGTGGCCTTCTCCATTGGTGGGTGACATGACGCCTGATTCTCTGCTATGCGACCTCTGTCCTCTGTCTGGGTGCTGGGGCTTAAATTAATGAAAGTGGCCTTCTCTATTGGTGGGTGACATGATGCCTTATTCTCTGCTATGCGCCCTCTGTCCTCTGTCTTGGTGCTGGGGCCTAAATAAATCAAAATGGCCTTCTCCATTGGTGGGTGACATGATGCCTGATTCGCTGCTATGCGACCTCTGTCCTCTGTCTGGGTGCTGGGGCCTAAATAAATGAAAGTGGCCTTCTCCATTGGTGGGTGACATGACGCCTGATTTTCTGCTATGTGATCTCTCTCCTCCGTCTGGGTGCTGGGGCCTAAATAAATGGAATTGGCCTTCTCCATTGGTGGGTGACTTGAAGCCTGATTCTCTGCTAAGGGACCTCTCTCCAATTGATACTGCTTAATTATTATTTATTTTATGTTATTTTAATTCATTTCCCTATCCACATTTGTTTTCAGGGGATTTACCTACATTTTACTGCCTTTTGCAGCACTCTAGCCCTTTCCTGGACTATTTTACAGCCTTTTTAGTGCCCATAAGTTCGGGTCCCCATTGACTTCAATGGGGTTCGGGTTCAGGATTAAGTTCGGGTTGAGTTCGGATCCCGAACCCGAACATTTTCGGGAAGTTCGGCCGAACTTCTCGAACCCGAACTCTAGTCACAAGCTTAGGTCAAGGACCTCAAAGGTAGTTTTTTCCGAAATACTACCTGTACCACGAGCCACACAAGAAAGACAGCTTAAGATTAGGGAGGTAAACAAGTGGCTCAAGAACTGGTGTAGGAAGGAGGGGTTTAAGATCCTGGAGAACTGGGTTGACTTCTCTGTTGGCTACAGGCTCTATCGTAGGGATGAGCTGCACCTCAATGGGGAAGGTGCAGCTGTTTTGGGGGAGAAGATAGCTAGAAGGTTGGAGGAGTGCTTAAACTAGGGACTGGGGGGAGGAATTACATTATAGGATGGTAAGATAGTATAGATAGAGACCAGGGGCAAAGTAGTGGGACTGGGGGAGCAAAAGAAGGAGTGACTTGAACAGGAAGGGTGTAGGGTAAAAAATGTACATAAACTTCTTAAATGTATGTATACTAATGCTAGAAGCCTCACTAATAAAACTGGGGAACTGGAATTAGTGATGTGTGAGGAGGACTATGACATAGTGGAAATAACAGAGACATGGCTGGATGATAACTATGACTGGGCAGTTAACATACAGGGTTACAGTCTTTTTAGAAAGGATCATCAAAACCGGGGAGGAGTTGCCTTTATGTAAAGACCTGTCTAAAGCCCACACTCTGGGAAGATATAAGTGAGGGACATGAACATGTGGAGTCACTGTGGGTAGAAATACATGGAGGAAAAAACAATAATAAAATACTGATAAGAGTTTATTATAAGCCACCTTATATACCAAAGTCCACAGAAAATCTACTTCTAAACGAAATAGATGAGACAGCAAATCATAATGAGGTCATTATTATGGGGGACTTCAACTACCTAGATATAGACAGGGAAAATGAAACCTGTATATCTCATAAAGGAAACAGGTTCTTGGCAATAACAAAAGACAATTACCTTTCCCAACTGGTTCAGGACTTCACTAGAGGAACTGCCACAGTAGACTTTAGTATTAACCAATAGACCTTACAAAACAACAAATGTGCAAGTTGGGGGACAACTGGGAAATAGTGACCACAAAGTAAAAACCTTCCAATTGTCATTCAAAAGAGTGTTTCTTCAGCGAATACTAAACTTCAAAAAAGCTAAATTTAGCCAACTTAGAGAGGCCATAGGCCTAACCAACTGGGACGAAGTCCTAAAAAATAAAAATACAGCAACAAAATGGGATATTTTTAAAAGCATCTTAAAATCCAATTGTGAGAGGTACAGTACATACCTTATGGGAATGAAAGATTAAGGAACAAGAAAAAAAACTAAAATAGATAGAAATGTAAAGAAAGCAATAAATGACAAACAGAAAGCATTTAAATCACAAAAACAGGATGGTGGTGAGGAAGCATTGAAAAACAATAAGGAAAAAAATTGAATATGTAAAGGACAAATAAAAGCAGCCAAACTAGAGACAGAGAGATTAATTGCCAAAGAGAGTAAAACCAACCCAAAAATGTTCTTCAATTATATAAATGGTAAAGAGTATAAATCTGAAGATGTTGGCCCTTTACAGAGTAATAAGGTGGAGAGTTGCAGAGAGCGATGAGGAGAAAGAAAAGCTATAAAATATTTTTTTCTCTAGTGTATTCACTGAGGAAAATAAATCGTCAGACGAAATACATAATGTTAAAGGAAATTCCCTATTAAAAGTGCCCTGTCTGACCCAGGGAGAAGTAGAGTGGTGTCTTAAAAAATTAAAATAGACAAATCACCAGGACCAGATGGCATACACCGCGGTATCCTAAGAGAATTTAGTAATGTCATAGCCAGACCCTTATTTCTGATATTTAAGAATTCTATACTGACAGGAATTGTTTCACAGGATTGGCGCAAAGCAAATGTGGTGCCAATATTCAAAAAGGGTTTAAAAACAGAGCCCAGAAACTATAGGCCGGTAAGTTTAAGATCTGTCATGGGTAAACTGTTTTTCTAAGAGATGCTATTTTGGAGTACCTCAATGAAAGTAAGCAAATAACGCTGCATCAGCATGGCTTCATGAGGGATCGGTCATGTCAAACTTTTTTTATCAGTTTTTATGAGGAGGTAAGTTCTAGACTTGACAAAGGCGAATCAATGGATGTTGTATATCTTGACTTCTCAAAAGCATTTGACAGTGTACCACATAAAAGGTTAGTATATAAAATGAGAATGCTTGGAGTGGGGGAAAATGTCTGTATGTGGGTAAGTAACTGGCTCAGTGATAGAAAACAGAGGGTGGTTATTAACGGTAGATACTCAGATTGGGTAACTGTCACTAGTGGGGTACCACAGGGGTCAGTATTAGGCCCTATTCTCTTCAATATATTTATTAATGATCTTGTAGAAGGCTTGCGCAGTAAAATATCAATTTTTGCTCATGGCACTAAACAGTGTAAAGTAGTTAACATAAAGACGACAGTATACTGCTATATATGGGTCTGGATAGATTGGAGGCTTGGGCAGAGAAGTGGCAGATGAGGTTTACTGACAAATGTAAAGTTAGGCACATGGGAAGGAAAAATGCAAGTCACCAGTACATACTAAATGGTAAAACACTGGGTAATACTGACATGGAAAAGGACCTAGGAATTTTAGTGAACAGCTAACTAAGCTGTAGAAACCAGTGTCAGGCAGCTGCTGACAAGGCCAATAAGATAATAGGTTGCATCAAACGGGGCATAGATGCCCGTGTTGAGAACATAGTCCTGCCAGTTTAAAAATCACTAGTCAGACCACACATAGAGTACTGTGTACAGTTTCGGGCTCCTGTGAACAAGGCAGATATAGCAGAGCTGGAGAGGGTTCAGAGGAGGGCAACTAAAGTAATAACTGGAATGAGTGGACTAAAGTACCCTGAAAGATTATAAAAATTAGGGTTATTCAGTTAGGAAAAAAGACGACTAATGGGAGATCAAATAACTATGTATAAATATATTAGGGGGAATACAGAGATCTCTCCCACCATCTAATTATCCCCAGGACTGTGACTGTGATGATGGGACATCCTCTGCATCTGGAGGAACGAAGGTTTGTACACAAACATAGAAAAGGATTCTTTAAAGTATGAGCAATGAGACTATGGAACTCTCTGCCTGAGGAGGTGGTGATGGTGAGTTTACTAAAAGAGTTCAGGAGGGGACTGGATGTATTTCTGGAGTGTAATGATATCACAAGCTACAGCTACTAGAGATTGGTCATTGATCCAGGGAGTTATTCTGATTGCCTGATTGGAGTCGGGAAGGATTCCCCCCCCCCCCCCTTAAGTGGGGGAATTTGGATTCTACCTCATAGTTTTTTTTTGTTTTTGTTTTTTTGCCTTCCTCTGGATCAAATTGCAGGATAACAGGCTGAATTAGATGGACAGATGTCTTTTTTCAGCCTTATAAACCGTGTTACCATGTAAGCCTTTCATTTGCATTCTCTGTGTTTTCACTGCCCCCTCCTAGTGGGACACGTTTTTTTTTTAAGAAAAGGAAACAAAACCCCATGTGCTATGGAAGATAGTCTCCCTCTTGATAAGCTGTGTGAAAATAGGCACCATTTAGACTTCCATGAGTAGAAGGTTCAGATGGAGGCAGGGGACCTCATGCATAGTTGTGTTCCCAGTGGTGGTTGTAGTAGTGGCACTTTTAACCACAGTGGTGGCAGTAGAGGCAGTGGTAGTGACAGTGGTAATTTGGGCAAATACAGAGCAGCGAATCGGGAAGGGGGACAAGGAGCCCACAATTACATATCACAGTCTGACAAAAGTATCATTGAGGGTGTGGATGATGATAACTGTGTATTGGACAGGTTCTGGGAGCCTAATCCAGGTGCTGTGAAGGAGGTAACATCGGAGGAGGGTGGTGGCCATGGTCGCTGTGGCAATAAAGAACAGAGGCAATGTATTGATGGAACCTTTAAGGAAACGGCCAAGGCCAGGTCTGCTTCTATTACGGTCAGTTCGGGAACTGGTGATGCCACTGAAACTGTAGGCACAGGCTCAAAATATGCCAGGCCTAAACTAAGTCTTTCTGTCGCTAGCTCTGTACAAGTATCTCCAGTCTGGCAGTTTTTCTCTAAAGTGCCAGAGGACAAAAGCATTACCGTGTGCAAAATCTGAAGGATTAAAAATAGTGTTCAAACACAAATGTAGGTATTAGGAACCACTACCCGATTGCAGCACATAATGTGGCATTACTAATTACCGTGGGAAAATAGAAGTGATCACCAGTGACATTGCTTCACACTGGGGTCGGGGTAAAGCAGAGGGAGAGGTGTGAGAGGGGTCTTCTCCCGTGGGATGAGTCTCCTCTTGACATCGCACTGGGAGCAATCACATGAGGATAATAATGTGGAATGTATTAGGGATTGAGATCCCAATATAAGAGGATGTCGGTACTGCGGCATCTCAAAGAACTTAAAGCGGACATCGCTTTGCTGCAGGAGACTCATCTCGGGAGGAAGACTACTGGAGACTATGTAAAGCCTGGGTGGGCCAGGTGTATGGCTCCCCCTCGTCGGGAAACAAGGCCGGAGTATTTATTCTACTGCACCGAAACTTCCCGGGGAGGTTAAAACTATAGTCCCAGATAAAGATGGGAGATTGCTCAAAATTGTGTTGGATACACCCTCAGGGTCTATGGTGACCTACAATGCCTATGCTCCCAATACAGCTCAACATAGCTTCTTCTGTATGTTAGAAACGACTGTCCTATTGGAGAATAGTGGGTCGTTGTTGGTAGCCGGAGACTACAATAGAGTTCATGATGAAAGGGAGGATAGGCGCAATCTGACTGGCAAGGCGTACACAAACCCGAGTGGATCTCATACTTTATTTCCCTTTCTTCAAACCACGGGGCTGGTTGACCTTTGGAGACAAGTGTACCCAGCAGATTTCCCATTTTTCACACGGCCACACATCGTGGTCCAGGATAGACCACGTCTTCCTGTCTCCAGACCTTACACCAAGGGTAACCATGGCTGAAATTGCTGACTTGGTCATATCTGACCACACCCCTGTGCTTGTAGATATCCAAGATAGGATCCCAAGGGGCACTGATTATATATGGCGAATGCCACAACATCTCATGAAGGACGAAGAGTTTATAGATGGGCTGAAAGGCTGGTGGTGGGAATATTGCAGTGACAATGAACAACACAGGCAGGACCCGGCCCTGTTCTGGGATGCAGCCAAAGCAGTGTTAAGGGGACGAATCATAACCTGTGCGGCAGGAAAAAGAAGAAGGCCACCCGCAAATATGACGCAGCTGTAGGAACTCTGAGTGAGACTTATACCGCCTTCCAACAAGATCCCACGGTTCAAACTAAAGTGAAGTGGGTCACGGCAAAACATAACTTTGACCTCTGTGCGGAGGGGAAGTGGTGGGGGGAACTAAAAAGGGCAGAGCAATTTAGATTCGGTAATAAGGCGGGTAGACTCCTGGCCAACTTAACTAGGCCACTCAATCGTAGTTCCCAGATTTATCCATTGAGAGACGATGGAGGTACCCTTCATTCCCATCCGAAATCGGTTTTAAAAATTCTCGACAACTACTTCCAAACCCTCTATGCACAGGATCCTTATGATGAGGTCAGAGCTAGAGAACTCTTAGAGAAAATAGAGCTGCCCCACCTGGCAGAGGAGACCTTAGCCTTATTGAATAGAGAAGTCAATGATGAGGAAGTTAGGACAGTCATCAGAAGCCTTCCTAACAACAAGGTTCCGGGGCCGGACGGTTTTCCGGCTGAATTTTATAAGGGAGTGATGGGAGAGCTATCCCCAATCCTGATGTCCCTATTCAATAAAATGCTGACAGGGGGGAGAGGACCAACCTCAGGTCAAACGGCGTATATTAAAATACTCCCCAAGGAGGGTAAGGACTTAACGTTACTGGGGTCATTTAGACCTATTTCCCTCATCAACCAGGATATTAAAATAATGTCCAAAATTATGGCTAATAGATTGGCTGAGGTGCTGCCAGATCTTATAGGTCCACACCAGGTGGGATTCATGAAGGGGCGTTCGGCCATCATCAACATCCAACAGGTTCTGGCTGCACTGGACGGACAAAGTGGAGGGGAGGGGGGATAGCCCGGCCCTTCTGGGATTGGATGCCGAAAGGGCCTTTGATAATGTCAGTTGGGCCTGGCTGGACAAGGTCATGGATGCCATGGGCGTAATGGGCAACTTCCGTAACTATGTGACAGAACTATACGACAACCCCAGAGCGAGGGTCTGCCTACCAGGGTTTTTGTCGGATCTGATAACTCTGGGAAAGGGGACAAGACAGGGGTGTCCCTTATTACCCCTCCTCTTTAATATAGCCCTGGAACCCCTTGCCCAATTTTTATTGCAAGCTGAGATATTTGAGGGGGTGTCAATTGGCACAAAAGAGATAAAGTTGGCATGTTTTGCAGATTATATTTTGATATATCTGCAATCACTGGGGGCCCATTTGCAAAAAGTTCTGGATGTCCTGGAATACTATGGGTCAGTTACGAGGTACAAAGTAAATGCTTCCAAGAGCCAGCTACTGTTTCTCCGTCCAGTGAAGCCAAATAACGATCTCCAATCCACTGTTGAGGTGAGGACCACCTTTATCACCTACTTAGGGGTGAAGATAGGGAAGAACCCACAATCTTTATACACATTAAACTATCCCCCTCTCATTATTAAGATTGAGAGTAAACTAGAGCGGTGGGGGGACCTGCCCTTATCTTTAAATCGGAGAGCCCAATTGATCAAAATGATGAGCTTTGCTAGACTCTTATATCCGCTACAAGCACTCGGATATCAGGACACTGCATGCAGCATTCGGTTCCTTGCTTTGGAGGAAGAAGTGACCCAGAATCTTCTATGCCAAGTTGACCTTGTTGAAGTGGGAGGGAGGTCTCTAACTCCCCAATCTCAGACATTATAACCTGGCGGCTTTGTTTCGTCATGTATGAGACTGGGTATGGGACACGTTCTATTATTCAGAGAGCCAATTAGAAAAGGAAATTGGGGCCCCCTGGCAGCACTTCTACACACCAGACTTAAGAACATCCCAACTCATGTTAAACGATCCATACTTCTAAGGGACATGATTGTGGCATGGAAGGCCACGAGAAAGATATATAGAATCCCGATATATCTCTCCCCACGCATGCCCCTATGGTCACTGCCGGCCTTCCCTCAGAGGAGAGACGTTAAAATGTATGAGGTCTGGAGACAGAGAGGTATCAAGATTCTTAAGGATATTCTGGATGACACAGGTCAGAATGTTTTGTCATGGGAGAACTTTCGAGCTAAATATGATGTTTCAGCGGCCCATTTTCTCCCCCTTCTCCAGATTCGCTCTTACTGTAGAGTACAGGCGGAGAGAATGGGCGACCCAGAGAGATTGGCGTGGTTCAGAGCACTGATGGGGCAAAATGCCACGGCACTCCCTTTGTCAGTCTTATATCGTAAGATACACGGCACACAAACAGTAGGGCTAGTAGCAACTGCTATCACCCATTGGGAAAGGGAACGGGCAGTTCCGGATTTGCCAAAACTTATGCAGAATGGTTCTGAATATATCCGCAAGGCCATTTATAGTGAACAGTGGAGAGAAACTCCTTTAAGGATCATGCAGAAAGCAACTTATGCTTTTGACCTCTCATACAAAGAGGTGCCGGCGCATTACTTAAGGCAGTTCCCTAAATGCTTGCTAGCGAAGGCAGGTCTCCGCCATGGTCTTTGGGCCTGCCCGGACATACAATATGTCTGGTCTTAGGCGGTAACGTATATACAGAATGTCTGGGGGGGTGGAAGTGGCTGTAACACCAGAGCAATGTATCTTCCAGGGCATTCCACGGGAACAGGGAGGAGAAATGGGCGCTGAGGTGGCGGAAAAAGGAGTGCACATTCTGCTAATGTCGGTAAAGAAAGCTATTTTGAGGCACTGGTTGTAGAAGGAGGTCCCAGTTTGGGAAGAAGTGGTAGGCCTTATAAGAAATATGTTATATCTAGAAGACTAGAATTGGAAAAACACAGTCAACAGCTAAATTCTTCAAAAATTGAGAAAATTAATTTGATTATGCCTTGTCAGACGAAGACATCGGGGAATTCATGTCTCCCTTCCGCCATACGAAGTGGTATCTCGAGTCCCAATTGTAAGGTACACTGGGACGGCTGCAGCGTGGCGATACTTAATACTAGTTCTTGTATTAGGGACACTCAGCGTGAAGTGATGGCAATGCTGAACTCATAGATATTGGATCCGCTGGCAATCGGGTGGGGAGGGGGGTTGTTCATGTTGAGGGGAAAGGGAGGGAAGGGGTTCTTTTTCTTGGGTATGGTGAAAGGGAAAAAGAAAAACTTTTGGCATTCCAGACATTGTTATATTATACTTAGCGTGTATTACCAGTTACTCTCTGATGTAACTTTCCACCAATGTACTGTCTTCTGTATTATCTGATGTCTTGAATAAAAAAATTAAAAAACCTAAGACTTTCGCCAATATCTTCCAGTCAGGAACATATCAGACAGAGCCCCTTCATGGACCACGTCAAGGTCTCTCAGCATGGCATGGGGTCCTACCACTAGACTACCTATGGTGTGTGAACAGGGTCTGAGAGACACAGGCTACCAGGTGCAGCAGAATGTTACCAGCGATACTCAATGGCACATTTAATACATATAAAAAAATCACTGAAATAAACATGGCCTAAATGGGTGGAACTGCTCAAACCTCTAACACTGTTGCGTGTCTCTAACTGGGGGATTATGGGATTATAAATCATATAATTATCCCATCGACCTAATACCCTTACAATTGAATAATAAAAAGAATCGTGGACACAAGACTTAGGTGGAATAATTAGGTCACGGCCCACTTTATTAAAGATTAGCTTAAACCTTTCAATTAAAGCTGGATCAAATATACCAGTAACTTAACAAACAATAATTAGACCAGCCAAAAGCTCGGCCTAAACTTAATACTGAACTCGTCCTTTCACCATTCAGTGAGCGACTTTACACCCACCGGACCATGCCGGCTACAAAGGTGGCATGGGCCCAACCCCACCAACTGCCAGTTCGATCATAGCTTGCATGTCCAAGTTAAAAATGTCCAAGCCGATTTCTGACAAATGAATCTTGTCTGAAAAATAAAAACTTAATACTGAACTCGTCCGCTCACTATTCAGTGAGCAACTTTACACCCTCCTTCTAAAAAGTGGCCGTGACAACACAAATTACAACAGGGAAGAGCGGGTGGGGGCAGCAAATACTCCAGATACGGTCGGGCTGACAGCGCAAAGCTGCCAGCCAATGCTACTATATAGCCCTAACCTGGCGGGCACTTGAAACTGTCCCACCAATGATTTAACTGTTGCTGACCAGCAACGCATCACTATAGGCCAGCAGCTGATCTAATGAGTGACACCTTCACACCATAACCTCAATCTCCCTTTATTTTTTTATTTTTTTTTTATGTACCAGCTTACCAGTTTTGTCGGAAAATTCCCACCAAAACCTCCCTACAAGCTAATAGGGATGATTATAATCCCATAAGGATCCCTCTTTATAATTCCAGGATCCTTACATGAGATTATAAATCATATAATTATCCCATCAACCTTATACCCTTACAATTGAATAATAAAAAGACACGTGGACACAAGACTTAGGTGTAATAATTAGGCCACGGCCCACTTTATTAAATATTAGCTTAAACCTTTCAATTAAAGCTATATCAAATATACCAGTAACTTAACAGACAATAATTAGACCAGCCAAAAGCTCGGTCTAAACTTAATACTGAACTCGTCCTTTCACCATTCAGTGAGCGACTTTACACCCACCGGACCATACCGGCTACAAAGGCGGCATGGGTCATACCCCACCAACTGCCAGTTCGATCATAGCTTGCATGTCCAAGTTAAAAATGTCCAAGCCGATTTCTGACAAATTAATCTTGTCTGAAAAATAAAAGCCAGGCAAACCCCCTTCAAGGTCCACGTGCCTAAAGGAGAACCCCCACACTAAAGGCATAAAATGATCCATTATCATATTCACTCCAATCCTAATCTTATCCAAATATTTAAAATTAGAAAAAGATAACCAGAGTAGACGAGGAACCATTTCTGAAAAAACTAAATGTGCGTCAGGGAACAAACGCTTAGCCCTGACCATAGTACGCTTCATACAGAAAGCCAACTCAATGGTGCCCACTTTGCCCACGTCATTGGCCCCTGCATGGAAAATAATCACATCAGGATTAGGATACAATGAACACATTTCCAACAACACGTCCATTAAACCCTCCCAACAAAGACCTCTGACTCCATTCCAATAAATCCAAACAGCATCTGTAGAAAAAGAGAGATTGTCACCGTATGATCTTTCCAAAGCTCTGCGCTGGGCACAATACACGAAAGAATGGCCAATGATCCATACAGTGAGACCTGTAAAAACTAGAGGATAAACAAACATCACTCCATAGCAAGGTCAGGACGAATATACAGTTTAAAACAATTAGATGACGATCTTCTAATCCGTTTAGTCACAGACGCACTCAAGCCCGACCAAGCAGCCACTGCAGCGGCTCCGATCCGGAAGGAATGCGACGTAATCCGCAACCTACCCAGACCCAGCTTTGTTAAGCATTTAGAGAGCACCGACCTAAATTGATACTGTGTCAAAGGAGAACCATTCGCATGCACAAAAAAAACCTTACCACCCACCGGTCTGCGATGCCAGTACTGAGATAGCATACTCACCGGACAAACACCGCCCGATCCAACTCTGTCCACTGTAAGAGGGTGCAAGGTACCGTGGTCGATGGCAGGTACGTGTCACCGAGGTTCCTGGCCTCGGTGAGGTAAGAGCCGGGTTTTCGTGTGTCAGCAGCAGCTAGTGCTGTTTGACACCTTGTTTTTAGTTTGGCTGCAAAGCCAATCCGGGCTGGCTCTTACTGGGAGTAGGCAAAGAGTTGGGTGGGTGCCTATTCCCCACGGTCCAGGCCGGACTTTATCCGGGCCTTTAAAAGGCAGCCTCCTCAGCAGCTGATTGTGATTGTCCTGAAGCTGCTGTTTGGCTGTGGAATCACTTGAGTTTAGGAGTGCTGATCCATGCTCTGCTGTGTGGAGTTCTCTGGGCTGGAAGCAAGACCCCAAGCAAGGAGGAGTGCAGACGGCCTGGAAGCCGGAGGTCGATCGCCTTGCGGCTGGACTGACAGCCAGGTGCGAACCTGCACCTAAAGCCTCCCAGGTGACTGGAACCTGTTTTGGACTATTTCGTTTTGCTGCACGTTTTCTGATGGGTGTGAATTAACACCAAGTGACTGTTTGCTGTGTATTTGCTACAAGTGTGAATTAAACACTGTTTGCTACACTTTCTGGACTCCGTTTTGCCTCTATACTGCACCCGCACTGCTATCTACCAGAGCGACTCCCCACACCACGCAAATCCACAAACCCTTACACAACTGATCCATTTTTGACATCGGAAGAAAAAACAAAACATAGTTAGCGTGAATATGCATATTCTGAACAGCCAAGCCCAAACTCGACCTCCCATTCTTCGGAAACAACTCACTAATTCTAAAAGCACCAAAGAACATACAACAAAATGCCATAGCAAAAAGGAGCGCCTCAAAACTATTTAAAGCACATTAACGTAGCAGTGTGACATAAGGACCTCAGCAGCTCAGGAGAGACAGGACACCTGGTTTCAGGAAAACAATTACCACGTCTATAACACTTCAAAATTTGTTTAATCAAAAAATAATCCAACAAACCAGGGGAACCCAAAACTCTAAGAAAAAACGAAACACCTGATAGAACCCTTATAACTGTAGCATAAGCCAAACCTTTCCTACATAAACCAAGACAAAACGAAAGCGCAGCAACCTCACTAACAGAATAAGGAGACCAAACTCTGGCAGAAGCAAAATAACAACACCGTCGCCAAGAACGGACGTAATCCGACCATGTTGCCTGAGCCACTGATGCCTGCAGAAAAGACATACCTAGGACCAGATCAGGCTTCACAGATACGCCGGGCCCAACTCCCCCTCGAGATCGGCCCCTGGTGCCAATTGCCGGAATCTCTGAAACTGAAAGCGGGAGAGAGAATCAGCAATAGAATTATCTACACTGGGCACATGCCTAGCTTTAAACCAAATATTCAATTGCAGACAAAGAAGGACCAGATGATGGAACAATTTTACCACTAAGGGACACTTGGACGACAAACAGTTAACTGCAAACAAAACACCTTTATTATCAGTATGCAAAATGATTCTCCTATTGGAAAAACAACTCCCCAATAAAACCAATGACACTACCACAGGAAACACTTCCAACAAGAGAATGTTCTTAGTCACCCCATTTTGCACCCAAGTCGCACACCAGTGACCATTCAAATATGCACCAAAGCCTAGAGCACCCGCAGCATCCGTGAATAAATCCATGGAAGAAGCCAAAATAAAATCGTCCTGCCAGTACAACCTGCCATTATATTGTTGAAAAAATTCCAACCAAACAATAAAATCCTCCTTTACCTCCTTAGACAAACTAATATGAAAAGCTGGGTTACGAACACCAGAGATCCTTGCAGAGAATTGACGACAAAACACCCGGCTAATCGGCATCACCCTACTAGCGAAAGCTAACATACCCAAAATTTACTGAATTTCCTTCACTGTGGCCTTATGCTTTCTTAACAATTCTGACACAACCTGGCGAATCTGAGATACCTTCTGCAACGATAATCGAAACTCGCCCCTAACAGAATTTATAACATTTCCCAAGTACTCCAAGCAATCAGAAGCGTAAATAGTTTTATCTTCAGCTAATGGAACACCAAGCTCTGAACAGACAGAAAAACAATTCCAAAACTTCCAAACACACCGAAGAATCAGCCGGGCCAATGAACAGAAAGTCGTCCAGGTAGTACGTCACGGCTCCCCTCATACACCTAACCGCTACTACCCACTCAATAAGGGAGGAAAAGGCTTCAAAATAAAAATATGACAGTGAACACCCCATGGGCAAACATTTATCAAAATAAAATAAACCCTGAAAATGAAAACCAAGCGAATTAAAACAAGAAGGATGCACCTGTAAAAGGCGAAAAGAGGACTGAATGTCCGCCTTTCCCATTAAAGCACCCTTGAGAAAACTGCGCACCAGATCCAGTGCTGAGTCAAAAGTTGCATACTTAACCAAACACAAAGCCTTATCAATTTCATCATTTAATGATGCCACATAAGGAAAGGATAAATGATGAATCAAGCGAAAAGCTCCAGGTTTGTTTTCGGCACTACTCCCAATGGAGAGAGGCAAAAATTGGCGAAAGGCGGAGAGGAAAGAGGATCCTCAATTCTGCCCAACTCCAATTCCTTCGCCAGCTTGGCTCGGACCACCCCAGGAAATCCACCGAAGATAGATTATTAATAGTGTTGAGCGAACAGTTCGAGCATCGTTCGGGTTCGTACCGAATTTTGGGGTGTCCGGGACCCGGACCCGAACCCGGACATTTTCAAAAAAGTTCGGGTTCGTCGTTTGGCATGTATTTAGGTGCATTTTGAAAGGCTGCAAAGCAGCCAATCAACATGCATCATACTACTTGCCTTAAGATGCCATCGCAGCCATGCCTACTATTGGCAAGGCTGTGATTGGCCGAGTGCAGCATGTGACTCAGCCTCTTTATAAGCTTGTGCGCACGTCGGGACGTGCTCACTCCCGATGTGAATAGAACAGGGATAGACGCAGCTGATGCTAGGGCGAGAATAGGCAGGGATAATTGAATAACTGGAAGCAAATTTCTCTCCTCCACCTGTGATTCATCTGAACAACTGCAGCTGAGCTGCTTTTTTGATAGGGATTGGCTATTTTTAGAGTGGCCAGAGTGATTTTTCCATCCACATGTACCTGGGCTGACCGCCGGCCGCCATTTTGCGACTTGTAGTGCTGCAGCAGAAGCTGCCACAGTGTGCATTCCAAAGCTCCAAACAAGTCAGACATCTACACCTGGGATTCAGACCAATAGCGATTTAGCAGCACAGTCCAAGGCTATTTTTTTAAAGGTTGTGCAGACCATTTTGTGGCACATGTTACTGGGCTGATAGGCGGCGGCCATCTTGGGACTAGTGCTGCAGCACAATCTCTCCCAACGTCCATTAATCACTTGTAATAGTGGTCTGTGCCATAGAAATCCTACATCAGGGACTTGGGTGTGCTTGTGTCACCCCTACTAATACCAGTCCACCTGTAATCCATACAGTCAAAAGACTGAAAGTATTCCAGTGAGGGAATTTTTTTTTATTTAAAAAGGCCAAGTTAGTTTATCTGGCGCTCAATATACTAGATACAGTTAGGCCTGCGTTTCATACATCTGGAATTAGCAAATTAATGTGCTGGGGTTGGGAAAACATATATGTACCCATACTAGAATCTGTCAAAGAAAGCGGTACTCACATATAACAGTCATTCCATCTGTAATCCATACAGTCAAAAGACTGAAAGTATTCCAGTGAGGGAATTTTTTTTTATTTAAAAAGGCCAAGTTAGTTTATCTGGCGCTCAATATACTAGATACAGTTAGGCCTGCGTTTCATACATCTGGAATTAGCAAATTAATGTGCTGGGGTTGGGAAAACATATATGTACCCATACTAGAATCTGTCAAAGAAAGCGGTACTCACATATAACAGTCATTCCATCTGTAATCCATACAGTCAAAAGACTGAAAGTATTCCAGTGAGGGAATTTTTTTATTTAAAAAAGGCCAAGTTAGTTTATCTGGCGCTCAATATACTAGATACAGTTAGGCTCATGCTTTCATACATCTGGAATTAGCAAATTAATGTGCTGGGGTTGGGAAAACATATATGTACCCATACTAGAATCTGTCAAAGAAAGCGGTACTCACATATAACAGTCATTCCATCTGTAATCCATACAGTCAAAAGACTGAAAGTATTCCAGTGAGGGAATTTTTTTATTTAAAAAGGCCAAGTTAGTTTATCTGGCGTTCAATATACTAGATACAGTTAGGCTCATGCTTTCATACATCTGGAATTAGCAAATTAATGTGCTGGGGTTGGGAAAACATATATGTACCCATACTAGAATCTGTCAAAGAAAGCGGTACTCACATATAACAGTCATTCCATCTGTAATCCATACAGTCAAAAGACTGAAAGTATTCCAGTGAGGGAATTTTTTTATTTAAAAAGGCCAAGTTAGTTTATCTGGCGCTCAATATACTAGATACAGTTAGGCTCATGCTTTCATACATCTGGAATTAGCAAACTAATGTGCTGGGGTTGGGAAAACATATATGTACCCATACTAGAATCTGTCAAAGAAAGCGGTACTCACATATAACAGTCATTCCATCTGTAATCCATACAGTCAAAAGACTGAAAGTATTCCAGTGAGGGAATTTTTTTTATTTAAAAAGGCCAAGTTAGTTTATCTGGCGTTCAATATACTAGATACAGTTAGGCCTATCGCTTCATACATCTGGAATTAGCAAACTAATGTGCTGGGGTTGGGAAAACATATATGTACCCATACTAGAATCTGTCAAAGAAAGCGGTACTCACATATAACAGTCATTCCATCTGTAATCCATACAGTCAAAAGACTGAAAGTATTCCAGTGAGGGAATTTTTTTATTTAAAAAAGGCCAAGTTAGTTTATCTGGCGCTCAATATACTAGATACAGTTAGGCTCATGCGTTTCATACATCTGGAATTAGCAAATTAATGTGCTGGGGTTGGGAAAACATATATGTACCCATACTAGAATCTGTCAAAGAAAGCGGTACTCACATATAACAGTCATTCCATCTGTAATCCATACAGTCAAAAGACATGAAAGTATTCCAGTGAGGGAATTTTTTTATTTAAAAAAGGCCAAGTTAGTTTATCTGGCACGGCAGGGGCGTCATTACTGACAAGCGCAGCCGCCTGTCCACAGCCAACGTGGACAAGCTGACCTTCATAAAGATGAACCAGGCATGGATCCCACAGGACCTGTCCCTCCCTTGTGCAGAGTAGTCCTTATTAACTGCCTAAAACATGTCTTGTTGTGCTACGGGCCACTTCTTTATTTGATACAAATTTTATGAAACCCACAGTTGAATGAAACTCTTCTCTGTCTGGGCGCCGGGCCTAACCAGATGAAAGTGGCCGGTTAAACTAACGGGTGACATGAAGCCATAACCTCTGCCATGCTACCTCTGTCTTCTGTCTGGGTGCTGAGGCCTAAGTCAAATAAAGCGGTCTTCTGCTGTGCTGGGGGATATGAAGCTAATCTCTGACCTCTCTCCTCTGTCTGGGTCCAAAGGCCTAAATCACTGAAAGAGGCCTTCTCCTGTGGTGTGTGATATGATGCCAGAATATGTGCTGTGGGGCCTCTCTCCTCTTCCTGGGTGCAGGGGTCAAATAAACTAAATTGTGGCCTACTCCTGTGGTGGTTGATATGATGCCTGATTCTCTGATGTGGAACCTCTCTCTCTGTTTGGGTGAAGGGGTCAAAGTAACTAAATGGTGGCTTCTCCTGTGGTGGCTGATATGATGCCAGAATATGTGCTGTGGGGCCTCTCTCCTCTTCCTGGGTGCAGGGGTCAAAGTAACTCAATGGTGGCTTCTCCTGTGGTGGCTGATATGATGCCAGAATATGTGCTGTGGTGCCTCTCTCCTCTTCCTGGGTGCAGGGGTCAAAGTAACTAAATGGTGGCTTCTCCTGTGGTGGTTGATATGATGCCTGATTCTCTGCTGTGAAACCTCTCTCCTCCATCTGGGTGTAGGGTCAAAGTCTTTCAAAGTCGCCTTCTCCTGTGCTGATTGATATGAAGCTGATGGTTGTGCCATCTGACATGGTTGCCGGGGTCCCATTAAATTGGGGCCTACTCCTGTGGTGGGTGATCTAAATGCCCGATTCTCTGCTGTGTAACCTCTCTCCTCCGTCTGGGTGTAGGGGTCAAAGTAACTAAATGGTGGCCTACTCCTGTGGTGGGTGATATGATGCCTGATTCTCTGCTGTGGGACCTCTCTCCTCTGTCTGGGTCCAAAGGCCTAAATCACTGAAAGAGGCCTTCTCCTGTGGTGTGTGATATGATGCCAGAATATGTGCTGTGGTGCCTCTCTCCTCTGTCTGGGTCCAAAGGCCTAAATCACTGAAAGAGGCCTTCTCCTGTGGTGTGTGATATGATGCCAGAATATGTGCTGTGGTGCCTCTCTCCTCTTCCTGGGTGCAGGGGTCAAAGTAACTCAATGGTGGCTTCTCCTGTGGTGGCTGATATGATGCCAGAATATGTGCTGTGGGGCCTTCTCCTCTTCCTGGGTGCAGGGGTCAAAGTAACTCAATGGTGGCTTCTCCTGTGGTGGCTGATATGATGCCAGAATATGTGCTGTGGGGCCTCTCTCTCTTCCTGGGTGCAGGGGTCAAAGTAACTCAATGGTGGCTTCTCCTGTGGTGGCTGATATGATGCCAGAATATGTGCTGTGGGGCCTCTCTCCTTCCTGGGTGCAGGGGTCAAAGTAACTAAATGGTGGCTTCTCCTGTGGTGGTTGATATGATGCCTGATTCTCTGCTGTGTAACCTCTCTCCTCCGTCTGGGTGTAGGGGTCAAAGTAACTAAATGGTGGCCTACTCCTGTGGTGGGTGATATGATGCCTGGTTCTCTGCTGTGGGACCTCTCTCCTTTGTCTGGGTGCTGTGGTCAAAATAATAGTAAGTGACCTTCTCCATTGGTGGGTGACTTGAAGCCTGATTCTGTGCTATGGGACCTCACTCCAATTAATATTGTTTAATTTTTATTTATTTTATGTTAACTCATCATTTCCCTATCTACATTTGTTTGCAGGGGATTTAACTACATTTTGCTGCCTTTTGCAGCCCTCTAGCCCTTTCCGGGTGTGTTTTACAGCCTTTTTAGTGCCCAAAAGTTCGGGTCCCCATTGACTTCTATGGGGTTCGGGTTCGAGATGAAGTTCGGGTCGAGTTCGGATCACGAACCCGAACATTTTTCGAAAGTTCGGCCGAACTCGTCGAACCCGAACATCCAGGTGTTCGCTCAACTCTAATTATTAACCCATTCACAACCCAAACCAGAAAATGATGGCAACTGAAAACCTGATTCAAAACCATTAAGAAGCAGCTCCGCCATCATGCGATTTGGGTAACGTTCTAACCAAGAACGCATCGCCACCAGATTTACTGGCGTAAATGCTCCTTAATAGAAGCTCCTTTGTGGATGGCATTGTAGGCATGTTAGCTCTTTTATATCAGCGAACCATCGGGTGACTGCCACCACAAAAAGCACATTCATGGCGTTATTTACATGACGCAGGCCACCTATACTGTGCTTCATTGAAAGCAAAGCAGGTCTTGTTCTTTACTAACTGGGACTGAGGAGCTGAAGAAGGCGGCTGCTGCTTTGGGGCAGGATAGGATGAGCACTGTGGCGACAGTAAATTAAGCCACAGCCTAACATCCTTAGTGCCCCAACGCATACTGGGATACACAGACAACCGCTGTCTGAAACTCTCATTGTAAACAAACAAACCAATTCCCCCCAAATTCCTATATACCTCTAACACATTATCCAAATGTTGAAAAAGTCCTGAAAACTTTTGTGAAAATCACTCGCCCATTACGCTACAATAAATGCAATACGCTTGCAACCAATTATTAAAGATGCGGGGGATCGGTCGCCTTCTGTCCTCCTCTGATTTATCCTCCTTCTTCTCCAACCTAGAAACAAAATTCTTTGACGCAGGCAATAACGACAAAATATCTACAAATTAATTCCTCCATATCTTTTTCTACACCGACATAGAGAGATGAAAGCCCAAAGGTGACAACTCACACGGCAGCACCTACTTATAACATGCCTCTGACACTCCTTTACATCTAGAAACAGGGATAGGAAGGGACTCATCACTATCTGAATCCCCACTCATCCCCCGACCGCCGAACCGCCAGGCATCCGAAAAATCAAATGCTAAACCCGCCGGTTCAAGGGCAGAGGGGGGAGTGGGAACAAAAGATTTTAAAGAAGAGAGAACAGAGAACAATGATGCAATGACAGGACCCAGGCCTCTGATACACTCACCACCAGCTTTGGCCAAGCTCCGGACACCAGAAGACGCAGAAGTTCCTTGTGGCTGAGACATTTCCTCAACGCACGTGCCCTCTCGCTGCTCAACACTGCAGTGGAGCGGCAGAGATTGGCGCTGCTCAGGCTGCGGTTCCCCTCTTCTACTTCTCCTCCCGTGCGCATGCGATGAACATGAAGTGGCTTCCGCTGACACTTGTCCCACCGCTGAAGCTGATGAAGTCCTCATAGGCCTTTGACTGGAAACGGAACCAAAGTGCAGCTCTGAGTTCCCCGGGGACACAGATTCAGGGTGCACCACTTGTGCTGACGTTATCTCTGCTCGACATCAGGCGCCTTCCACAACAGAGCCATGCCTCTCCGATCTCCTCCTCTCCTGCACGGACCTACATGGGGAAGGAGAAAACCTAGTGCGCTGCCTCTTCTCCCTCCCAGAAGAGCGCAGCACAGGCATGACAGCAGAGGCTCTGGTCACATCCTGCACAGCAGCCACCAGACCCGGGACTTCAATCATGCCGCCAACCGCCTCCGGTGCCGCCGTAGAATACGCCCAATCCGCGACGCAGGACTCCAGCCAGGACGCCATCTCCCCATCTCCAGCACGCTTGCGATGCTCCACTACAAAATCCTCCATCAGCTAAACAGCCGGCGGGGCAGCAATTCCTCCAGATACGGTCGGTCTGACAGCGCAAAGCTGCCAGCCCCTGTTACTATATAGCACTAACCTGGGGGGCACTTGAAACTGTCCCACCAATGATTTAACTGTTGCTGGGCATCCCAGCAACTTCTGCCCAGCAACACATCACTATATGCCAGCAGCTGATCCAATGAGTGACACCTGTCACACCATAACCTCAATCTCCCTTTATAAAAAAAAAATTTATGTACCATCACACCAGTTTTGGCAGGAAATTTCCCTCCAAAACCTCCCTACAAGCTATTCGGGATGATTATAATCCCATGAGGATCCCTCTTTATAATTCCGGGATCCTCACAATTCCTCTGCATGTGGCTGGCCGCTAGCTGCGAACCACATGTGGAAGAACTGCTCCCCCAGTTAGAGACACACAACAATGTTAGGGGTTTTAGCAGTTCCACCCATTTAGGCCACGTTTATTTTAGTGTATTGAATGTACCATTACCTATCGCTGGTAACATTCTGCTGCACCTGGTAGTCTGTATCACATGTTCGGTTACAGGTGTGGCTTGCAGCCTCATTTACCTAACATTGCATTAGTGGTTTTACAATGCAGGTAAGTGGGAGTTGGGCTGTGAGCTGGATCTCAGCACCTTCCAGACCCTGTTCACACACCATAGGTTGTTTAGTGGTAGTGCCATGCTGAAAGACCTTGACGTGGTGCATGAAGGGGCTCCGATATGTTCCTGACTGGAAGATAATGGTGAAAGTCTCAGCTTTTAACATCAGCTTTAGGGATTAGCCAGTGTTGTCAGTTGCTTATCATTGTGGTGCACTTTTTTTCAGTGTTTTTTTTCTGTATAGTGTCCCCAAAAATAATACAATTGCCTCCCCAATAGCAACGCCCTGCACGCTGCCCCATATAGTAATTTCCCCCACACTGCCCCCACATAGTAATCCCCCATAGTGATTTTCCCACCACACAGTAATTTCCCCAACACTGCCCCCATATAGTAAGTTGCCCCCACACAGTAATTCCCCCCACATAGTAATTTCCACCACACTGTCCCAATATAGTAGTTTGCCCCCATACAGTAATTTTCCCCACATAGTAATTTGATCCACACTGCCCCCACATAGTAATTTGCCCACCACACAGTTATTTCCCCCACACTGCCCCCACATAGTAATTTCCACCACACTGCCCACAGATAGTAATTTGCTCCCACACAGTAATTTCCCCCACACTGCCCCCACACAGTAATTTCCACCACACTGCCCACATATAGTAATTTGCTCCCACACAGTAATTTCCCCCACACTGCCCCACACAGTAATTTCCACCACACTTCCCCCACACAGCAATTTTCCCCGGATGTACTGTTTCTTTACATGTCCTCCTGTGTGTTCCCCACCCCCATGTCCCCCAAAGTTGGCACATAAAATAAAAAAAAAATAAAAAAAAAACTAAAAGCTAAATACTCACCTATGTCCAGGGATTTTACTACCACATAGGCCTCAAGCCTACTAGGCCTGAAGCCTATGGCAGTGATCGGTGACGGGGCATGGAACTATGCGCTCCCATGTCCCGCCACAATATGTGGGTTTTACAGGTGAGCGTTGGGCCCCCCAGTGATGCTGGACCCAGGGCTGACGACTTGAACGACCGTATTGTAATCCATAATTGCTGTTACATGCAGAGACACTACATGTCTTTTATGGCCCACTGGGTCAATATTTTTCTTGGTGAGTCAGCACCACAGCAATAAGGTCGTGTACTACTGACACCTCCATCTTTGTGTTGGTCTGATTTCCACACCAGGCACTTATCCACCTCCTTTACCTCCCTAACAGAAGCAGGACAAAGCATTGCTCCCACTCCACATCCCTCCCATCATATGTGTAAAGTGAAGTGTTGTCATGTCATGTTAGAGCTGGGTGACTGCGTCATACAAGCAGGGAGCTCCCCATTGGCGGATCAGAGTAAGTATTAGTGTCTTGTTTTGTGTTTATTTGGCACTTGGTACTGGCACATGGGGGGGTTGGCAGTTGTCACTGGCACATGATGATAGGGGAGAGGCACTTATTATTGGGGGCACTATTGGAGACCACAGTGGCACAGTATTGGAGGTAGTGGGATGTTTTGTCCAGAAGATGGGAGGATGATGGAAAAGTAGTAAACTAAGATTTATTTTTTGCTAAACTGCAGAGATGGAAAACGACAGAAAAATAGTGGCCTGGTCTGAAAGGAGAAGATGAGGAAAGAGAACATCTACATCAAAGGAGACGTCACTGGGTGTAAGAGTTATGGGACCGATATATGGGTGGGGCTGTGTGTGGGTGTGGCTTGAGGGTGGGCGGGGACACAGGGGCCCCATAAGTTCCAATTGCCCGGGGAAGTGCCCCTCCCGAGACCAGGCTCTGGATCCGCCACTGGAGCTCCCCTTTACATTGTCTATATATTCTAACCGACCACATGGACAGGAGTCCTTCTAACTAGAGATGAGCGAACTTTGAAAAAAAGTCCGTTGTTCGGCGTTCGGGTGGTGGTAAGTCGGGCATCCCGTTATGGATTCCACTATAGCGGCATATGGAATCCATAGGGCGTGCTGCCACCAACCCGAACTGTTGAACATCGGAGGACCTGGGTGGCGTCACCGTCATGTGATCAGTGCAGGGGCCGTGGCTCAGCATTGGATTTGATCCTGTGCTGAGCCACTCCCCCTGCACTGATCACATGACAGTGACGTCACCCAAGGTCCTTCCGATGTTCAACAGTTCGGGTTGGTGGCAGCCGCCCCTTATGGATTTCCTATGCCGCTATAGTGGAATCCATAACGGGATGCCCGACTTACCACCACCCGAACGCCGAACAACGGACTTTTTTTCAAAGTTCGCTCATCTCTACTTCTAACGGGATTGCCCTTTTAAGACAAAATAATTCAATTTCAGCTTTTTGTGGATGGATTTGTTTATGCAGAATAAGCAGATATTAAAACATCCGACATTATCAGTTTTCAAATCCCAACTAAGGTCATTTTCCTGAAATTGTTTAGAGAAGAAAAGTTCTATTGTTTGGCGTCGGGATCCTGAATACGCGTCTGAAATCTTTGCTTATCTGGTCGTATATTTCGGAGATGTTAATTCTGATATCAACATACAATTAATTTTCAAAGGGAAAACAGAATTTAATATAAATGGATTTACATAAATCATCTTCCCTGCCACGTTTTTTTTTCACTTCCTCATATATTATTTTGAAATATTTTTACCCAGAACTTCTTTCCTCTGCCACGGAGATCCCATTAACAACGCAGAACATCAATAATTTATGGCAAGCAATAAACCGTGGTGATTTATCACTGGATGAATTGGATATGGAAACCTGTAGAGCTTCCAGTATTCACCATGAAGTTATTGTGTGGACAGAACTGCATTTATCATCACTGATATGACTAAGATGGGACCACAATGTGATTTATCCTGAATGGTAATCAATATTACTAGGTTGCCTGCCAATAGGATACACATATATAGCTTTTTCGCATTAGGGGTGAATGTAGATGTTGGATTGGAGTGAGGCAAAACTCATACATTGTGCTATGCCTGATGCTTAAGGGGTGGATTGTAATTAGTGTTGAGTGAATCGAACTCCACGAAGTGGAATTCGATCCAAATTTCAGGGAACATTTGATTAGCTGTGGAGCCGAATTTCCTTGTGCTTCGTGGTAACTAATCGATTTTCCCTGAACGGCGGTAAAAGATAAAAAAAAAAATCATGCTTATCTCATCCATTTGAGCACGAAGAGCCATCCTCCACCATTTATATTGAAGATCCTATTCGAAAACCCATGTGTCATCACTGGTCGTGCGAGATCAAATGGATAAGGGTAAGTATTAGATTCGTTCACGCTTCATTTACTGGTAAAAGGTGAATTGCGTTATGGATTCCGTTCCCACGGACCAAAATGCAATTCTATGACGTAATGCATATTGTAATGCCTTTAGAGGCATTCCGTTATTCATTCCATCATAATAGAAGCCTATGGGCTGCAAAACGGATCTGTCCCGTTTCTGTTATGCAGGAGAGGACCCTGTGTAACGGAAATGGAACGGATCCATTTTGCAGCCCATATTCTTCTATTATGACGGAATGCATAACGGAATGCCTCTATGCGTTATGGTCTGTGGTAACGGAATCCATAACGCAATTCACCTTTTACTAGTAAACAAAGCGTGAACGAATTTCAAAATATGAAGTAGGTATGTTTTGTTAATATTTTTTTTATAATATTGCTGTCACTATGAACGCAACATCTAAGGGATACAGTGACAGGGGGGTGGCACAATTGCATTGTCATTACACCCACTACTTACAAAGAAATGTGCTTTGTGAAGAAGTGATTTGTTACTAAGTGAATTGTTTTGTAACATTCGAAGAAGCAGCCAAATCATATTTTCCAATACTTCGCTAATTGTGATAGAAATTTCTCTTTGAACCCTACTCTGGATCCTCATCTCTTACACAGTGCATCAATTTTGCTAGGGTTTGGGGGTGGGGTGGGGTGGGGTGGGGGGCTAATCTAAATCTTCGCCTTTAATCATTATGCTAACATTGCGCACACTGGTTAATTTCTTCATAGTAAGAGTGAATTTCCCAAATCAGACATGCGATCCGATTCATGTCTGAATGAATTTGACCCAAATCTAAAGTGCTCTATTTGCCCTGAAAAGTTGTAGGTGACCTTCTGGGGTCTCCTTGAACTTGAACTTGAAGCCAGCTTTAGGAATCTTACTGTGACAGCGTTTTCTATGGCGATGGGTAAATGCATGGCTGCTGGTGGCAACAGCCTTTTTAAAAAGAAATGGCACTGTATAATTTTCTCTGTTTAAAATAGTGGTCTGAAAATTTTTTGCTTACTGGGGGCAAACGCCTGTCAGTGTGTATACACATACATTACCTGGGGTCATCCTCCTTCATCCTGTCTGCTTATCTTAAAAATGGCTGATGCCATTCATTTTGAGAAATTTACGTGAATCAAATTGGCAAAAATTTGGATTTGACACAAATTTTTATTCTGATCGAATTCTATTCGTTTAGAATCGATTCACCCATCACTATATCTGACAGGATTGTCGGTATAGCAGAGTCTAGGTTATAGGTCCAGATAATCCAAAAAAGAGGACAGGGGCAGCAATCCAAAAATAAGGTGAAAGGGTGGTGGTCAAGCTTTATTTATCCCAAGCGTGGGTCCACCACGCTGTCACCCTATTTTTTGTATTTCTTAATATCTCTATACAGGTCCTTCCCATGACAGAGGTGAGAAGATCGGAGGGACTGGTGGCACATGAGGGTATCTGACAGTCTCTCTGTTTTCTCCTTGCAGTGTTGTTGCCTAGGTGCAGCTTGCAGTCATTAATGAGGCCCTATTTAGTTCTGACTCACACTGTTTACCATACAGTTAATATTTCCTGCTGGAGTTGGTTGAGCTGGTGTGTTGTTCCTTTGGATCTCCTGCTCCTCCATTCTGCTTTACGCTAAGTGCATTTTGTTTTGCATTTTGTGGTTTGCTTGTGTTAGTTGTTTTCTAGGCCTCAGGGAGATGCTGGTTCCTTCATCTGGGAAGGAACCAGTAGTCTCATTCCCTGCCACCACACCTAGGGTTTTCCAGGGTCTCCAGGGCTTAGGTTACGGTGAATGCATGTTCCGGCTTATTTAGGGTCTACTCATATTGGCAGGAGTCAGGGAGAGGTCTAGGCAAATGTCTTGTTTTAATGGCGTAAATCTCGACCTGTTTAGATAACGTCTTCATGAAAGCCCACAAGGTGAACACCTTTCTACTGCATAGTCTGCTTGTGTGTTTCTGATTGAGTTTAGAATGGCGTCAAATCAGACAGGTTCAAGCTTAATGTGCTATATACAAGTGGATGGGAATTTATTGATGTAGGAGGAGGTCAATAAAGTCAGTTAGTTTAATTTTGAATATAATAATTAGCATTTTACATTTAATGAAATATTTCATTTTAGAATGGAGACTAAACCCTTGTACTTTTTATTTATTTATTTATTTATATTTTTACATTTATTCTACTTGCAGTACAAGCCATAGATGGGGGTTGACAGTCCCTATGCTATTTATGTGCAGAGACACTGTCATTGTCAATGGTTTACGGCTAGGAAAGGATTTTAATAGAGAGCCACAATCCTGGATCAGAACCTGATAGGTCCTTGACTCAGCACTACATTAGTCGGAAATAGCATTGGTCGAGCACCAAAGTGCTTGGGTGCTCGAGTAGAAAACAGAGCACAATGGTAGTCAACGGGAGAACCCGAGCATTAAACCAGGCACCCCCTGCTCTGAAGATGGGAGGTGTCTGGTTCAAATGAAAAGGTCAGAAATTGATGGAAACACCACTTAAATGGTTCAGGAGCAGCATGGGGAGGATGTCTGGATGCATCTTGGACTCCCATGTCGCTGCTGGGAACGATGTTGTCCGAGTAGTACGCCACTTTTACAGACTGACAATAATACGCACAAAACCAAAGATAAAATCGCTTTTAGGGGAAAAATTGTTAGGAAACATTCTGTATATTTACTTGTATATAAAGTGCCAGTGCTGTGAAAAATTTAAAAGAAGAGGCACTGAAATACAACCTGTAAATCACATAAAGGTGGGCCTCATTCACATTGTGGTACAATTGTTCAGGTAGTGGGACTCCTACACTCATAAAGCCTATGCACTAAGTGAAAGGGCTGCCAAAAATTACAAGGAACTGGCATTACAATACACCCTTTATTACACATAAAGGAGGTCATCATACACACCCTTGAAATTATGATTGATGGCCTGCTGGTGACCCCCTAAAACATTAGGGGCGAGGGCCTGCTGATGATCTGACCATCTAAAACATTAGGGGCGAGGGCCTGCTGCAGAGATGACCATCTAAAACATTATAGGCGAGGGCCTGCTGCAGAGCTGACCATCTAAAAAATTAGGGGTGAGTGTCTGCTGCAGAGCTGACCATCTAAAATATTAGGGGTGAGGGCCTGCTGCTGAGCTGACCATATAAAACATTAGAGGTGAGGTTCTGCTGCTGACATGACCATCTAAAACATTAGGGGTGAAGGCCTGCTGCTAAGCTGACCATCTAAAACATTATGGGCGAGGGCCTGCTGCAGAGCTGACCATCTAAAAAATTAGGGGTGAGGGTCTGCTGCTGAGGTGACCCTCTAAAGCATTAGGGGCGAGGGCCTGCTGCCGAGCTGACTATCTAAAACATTTTAGGGGTGAGGGCCTGCTGCTGAGCTGACCATCTAAAAAATTAAGGGGTGATGGTCTGCTGTTGACCTGACCCTCTAAAATATTAGGGGCGGGTGCCTGATGCTGATCTGACCATCTAAAACATTAGGGGTGAGGGCCTGCTGGTGATCCTTTAAAATATTATGAACAAGTGCCTGCTGGTGACCCTCAAAAACATTATGGTTAAGGGCCTGCTGGTGATCCTCAAAAACATTATGGGTGAGGGCCTGCTGGTGGCCCTCAAAAGCATTATGAGTGAGGGCCCGTTGCTGAGCCGACCCTTTAAAACATTAGGAGCGAGGGCAGCCTAATAAGCATGTTGATATGATGGAGGAGGAGGAGGATGAGAAAATGGAGATTGAACCATATACCCTTTTTAACCCCTTAAGGACCGGGCTCATTTTCACCTTAGGACCAGGCCATTTTTTGCAAATCTGACCAGTGTCACTTTATGTGGTGATAACTTTAAAACGCTTTTTCTTATCCAGGCCATTCTGAGATTGTTTTTTCGTCACATATTGTACTTCATGACACTGGTAAAATTAAGTCGAAAAATTTCATTTTTATTTATAAAAAAATATCAAATTTACCAAAAATTTTGAAAAATTAGCAATTTTCCAAGTTTCAATTTCTCTACTTCTATAATACATAGTAATACCGCCCAAAAAAGTTATTGATTTACATTCCCTATATGTCTACTTCATGTATCGATGATTTTGGTAATGCCATTTTATTTTTTGGGGATGTTACAAGGCTTAGAAGTTTAGAAGCAAATCTTGAAATTTTTCTGAAATTTTCAAAAACCCACTTTTTAGGGACCAGTTCAGGTCTGAAGTCACTTTGTGAGGCTTACATAATAGAAACCATCCAAAAATGACCCCATTCTAGAAACTACACCCCTCAAGGTATTCAAAACTGATTTTACAAACGTCATTAACACTTTAGGTTTTCCACAAGAGTTAATGGCAAATAGAGATAAAATTTCAGAATTTCGATTTTTGGAAAATTTTCCGTTTGAATCCATTTTTCCAGTAACAAAGCAAGGGTTAACAGCCAAACAAAACTCAATATTTATTGCCCCGATTCTGTAGTTTTCAGAAACACCCCATATTTGGGCGTAAACTGCTGTATGGCCAAACGGTGGAGCGCAGAAGGAAGGGGACGCCATATGGTTTTTGGAAGGCGGATTTTGCTGGTCTGGATTTTTGACACCATGTCCCATTTGAAGCCCCCTGATGCACCCCTAGAGTAGAAACTCCAAAAAGTGACTCAATCTAAGAAACTACACCCCTCAAGGTATTCAAAACTGATTTTACAAACTTTGTTAACCCTTTAGGTGTTCCACAAGAGTTATTGGCAAATGGAGATGAAATTTCGGAATTTCTATTTTTTGTTACCTTGTCTCAAAAAAGTGTAATATAGAGCAACCAAAAATCATATTTACCCTAAAATAATACAAACAAAACTGCTACCTTATCCCGTAGTTTCCAAAATGGGGTCGCTTTTTGGAGTTTCCACTGTAGGGGTGCATCAGGGGGCTTCAAATGGGACATGGTGTCAAATAACCAGTCCAGCAAAATCCGCCTTCCAAAAACCATATGGCGTTCCCTTCCTTCTACGCCCTGCCGTTTGGCCATACAGCAGTTTACGACCACATATGGGGTGTTTCTGCAAACTACAGAATCAGGGCAATAAATATTGAGTTTTGTTTGGCTGTTAACCCTGCTTTGTTACTGGAAAAATGGATTAAAATGGATAATTTGCAAAAAATAGCTGTTTTGGGACAGTTTTGTATTTTTTGTTATTTACATCGTTGAACTGACAGGTTAGATTGTGTGCTATTTCTATAGAGCAGGTTGTTACGGACGCGACAATACCAAATATGTCTACTTTTTGGGTTTTTTGTTTCAGTTTTACATAATAAAGCATTTTTGAAAAAATGATTTTTTAGTGTCTCCACATTCTGAAAGCCATAGTTTTTTTTTTTTTTTTGGCAATTGTCCTATGTAGGGGCTCATTTTTTGCGTGGATGAGATGGCGGTTTGAATGGTACTATCTTGGGGTGCATATGACTTTTTGATCACTTGCTATTACACTTTTTGTGATGTAAGGTGACAAAAATGACTTTTTTACAACGTTTTTATTTTTTATGTTTACGGCGTTCACCTGAGGGGTTAGGTTATGTTATATATTTATAGAGCAGGTCGTTACTGAACGCGACGATACCCAATATGTATACTTTTTTTTATTTATTTTGGTTTTACACAATAATATCCTTTTGAAACAAAAAAATATGTTTTAGTGTCTCCATAGTCTGAGAGCCATATTTTTTTCAGTTTTTAGGCGATTGTCTCAGGTTGGGTATAATTTTTATGGGATGAGGTGGCGGTTAGATTGGCACTATTTGGGGGTCATATGACGTTTTGATCGCTTGCTATTACACTTTTTGTGATGTAAGGTGACAAAAAATGGCTTTTTGACAAAGTTTTTATTTTATTTTTTTTACAGTGTTTACTTGAGGGGTTAGGTCATGTGATATTTTTATAGAGCAGATTCTTACGGACGTGGAGATACCCAATATGTCTACTTTTTTTAAATTTTTTACATTTAACACTGAAAAGCATTTTTGAAACAAAAAATCATGTTTTAGTCTGAGAGGCATAGTTTTTTTATTTTTGGGCAATTGTTTTATGAAGGGGCTCATTTTTTGTGGGATGAGATGGCGGTTAGATTGGTACTATTTTGGGAGGCATACGCCTTTTGATCGCTTTGTATTACACTTTTAGTAATGTAAGGTGCCAAAAATGGCTTATTTACACCATTTTTTTATTTTATTTTTATGGCGTTCACGTGAGGGGTTCAGTCATGTGATATTTTTATAGAGCTGTTTTTTACGGACGCGGCGATACCTAATATGTGTAGTGTATTTTTTTTTTTTACTTTTTATTCAGTGATTTGTGTTTTTTTTATTTTTACTTTTTTTCACTTTTTACATTTTTTTGGACCCAGACCCACTTGGTTCTTGTAGATCCAGTGGATCTGGTGTCTATATAATACAGTACAGTACACTATATAGTGTACTGCACTGTATTTTTTACTTTTCACAGTCTGGTCAGACTTCTGCCTTTAGCAGAAGTCTGACCAGAGTTAGCTATACCATGGCAAGCAGGACGCTCTGAAAGCGTCCTGCTGCCATGGTAACTCATCACCCACTGCCATTAGAGAGCAGTGGGTGATGGATAGGGAGGAGGGGAGCTCCTCCTCTGCGATCCCATCCTGGGGGCTGCATAGGCACAGCAGCCCACCGATGGGAGAGGGAGGGAGCTCCCTCCCTGTTAACACCTTTCATACCGCGGTCCGTCCGGACCGCGGTAAGGAAGGTTAAACGGCTGGCATCTGCAGCACAGATGCCAGCTGCTTATCAGAGTGCCAGCAATGTGCTGGCACTCTGATAGAACCACTAGACACCAGGGAATTATTACAAGGGAGGCGGGCGGGGATCGCTATTGCGATCCCGCCTCCCGCACCGCCCCGCCTCCCGCACCGCCTCCCGCCGCCGCAACCACTCCCTGCACCCCGCCGCCATAACAAGATTGGGGGCTGCAGGGGGTTAAAATTTTTAACTTTGGGGCAATTAACTCTCTGATCCTCGCGGTCACAGACCGCGGGGATCAGAGATCGCTGAAATCGCTGCAAACCGCAGGTCTGAATTGACCTGCGGTTTGCAGCGATCGCCGATACGGGGGGTCACATGACCCCTCGGTATTAGAACATGGTTCCTGCTGATCTACATCAGCAGGAACCATGTTGCTACTGCGCCCACATCGGGTGCAGTAGCAGTTTAAACACAGGGCGTACATGTACGCCCTTGGTCCTAAGTACCAGGACGCAAGGGCGTACATGTACGCCCTTCGTCCTTAAGGGGTTAATGGTGGAAGGGGTGCATGGGAATACAGTGTATTCAATACACCTTAAAAGCCACATTTAGAGTGTCTTTATGTTCAGCTGCCTTCCTCTGGTGGAGTTGAGAAGTCAGGGGCAATCCGGGCCTTGTTCATTTTTATAAGAGTCAACCGGTCAGCATTTTCAGTTGACAGGCGGATGGGTTTATCAATTATTATGCCCCCAGCAGCACTAAATACCTGCTCTGACAAAACGCTGGTGGCAGGGCAGGCCAGCACCTTTAAGGCGTAGACCGCCAGTTCGTGCCACGTGTCCAGCTTGGACACCCAATAGTTGCAAAGCACAGAGGGATCACTGAGGACGCTGGCACGGTCTGCTATGTACTCCTTCACCATCTTCCAATATTCTTCCCTCCTTGTGACACTAGACCGCGCATCAGGTTAAGGCTGTTGGCGGGGTGTCATAAAACTGTCCCAGGCCTTAGAGAGTGTTGCGCTGACTCTGATGGAACTGGTTGGCCAAGGAACTACGTATTCTGCATCCAGCGTTGTCAGCTGGAATATTTTGGAGCAATTTTTCCACAAGGACCTTCTGGTATTGCACCATTTTCCTCATCCTCTCCACCACAGGAAGGAGAGACGAGAAGTTCTATTTGTAGCGGGGGTCGAGAAGGGTGAACAACCAGCAATCGGTGTTGGCCAAAATGCGTACAACGCAAGGGTCACAGGATAGGCAGCCATGTGTGCCAGAGTCTCAGAAGACAAGACTTTGCTGTCCTCATCAGGAGAATGACTCTCAATCTCCTCATCCTCTTCCTCCTCTTCTACCTATCCATGCTAAACAGATTGAATAAAACTTCCATGGGTACTAACCTCTGTAGCGAAGGCAACCGTCTCCTGCTCCTCCTCCTCATCATCATCCGATTTGCACTGAGAAGACAAGCTGAGGATGGTCTGGCTATTACCCTGTGTACTGTCTTCCCCCATTTCCACCTCTTCCTCATGCAAAGCAAGCACCTTAATAGAGATGGCCCGAACTATTCGCCGGCGAACAGTTCCCGGCGAACATAGCTTGTTCGCGTTCGCCTCGGCAGGCGAACATATGCGATGTTCGGTCCGCCCCCTATACATCATCATTGAGCAAACTTTGACCCTGTACCTCACAGTCAGCAGACACATTCCAGCCAATCAGCAGCATACCCTCCCTCCCAGACCCTCCCATCTCCTGAACAGGATCCATTTTAGATTCATTCTGAAGCTGCAGTCTTAGTGAGAGGAGGTAGAGTGTAGTTGCTGCTGATTTAATAGGGAAATCGATAGCTAGGCTAGTGAATTCAGTGTCCACTCTAGTCCTGAAAGACTCATCTGATCTCTGCTGTAAGGACAGCATCCTGACAGCACCCCAAAAAGCCCTTTTTAGGGCTGCAACATTAGTCTGCTTTTTTTTTTTTCTCCATATATATATTGCAGTTGCCTGGCCTGCCTGTGTGTGAGGAGCTGCAGGCCCACAGACTGTAGTGTGCCCACTGCCAGTGCCCACCCCTGTCATACCATGTGGCACAGGACTTTGCATCAAAAAAAGGCATTTCATTTTTACACTTTAATCTAAGGTTAGTTGCCTGCCAGTGTGTGTCAGGCTAACTTCCACTGACTGTAGTGTGCCCACTGCCAGCACCCACCACCACTCATACCGTGTGGCACAGGTATTTAATTTTTATACTTTAGTCTAATTTCAGTTGCTTGCCTGCTGCCAGTGTGTGTCAGGCCCACTTCCACAGACTGTAGTGTGCCCACTGCCAGTGCCCACCACCACTCATACCGGGTGGCACAGTAGCTTGCCGATAACTAAGGCATTTAATTTTTACACTTTAGTCCGGATAGAGTACATAACAGGGATTAAACTGATAGGAATAGTACTAGTTAAGACACCACTCATATAGGGTGTCACAGCACATTGCTCTGTGCACGCGCAGTGCCCCAATTTGGGAGTATGAGGACCGACCAAGCTGCTTTTTCCATCTCCCGGTTCCTAAAATCAATTCAGTTTGGTGTATGAGAGTTTGGTCTGTCACTGTAAAGGCAGTCGAAGGTACCCAGCCTACATTTTTTTTCACAAAAGGCAATCCCTGATATGGGACGTAACAGGGATTAAACAGATAGGAATAGTACTAGTTAAGACACCACTCATATCGGGTGTGACAGTAAATTGCACGGTGCAGATGCAGTGACCGTGGATCAAAACAAAAGGGAGGGAGCCAGCGTTTTTTTAACCATCTCCCCGTTCGAAAAATCAATTCAATAGATGGACCCCAGATTGGGGACGTAACAGGGATTAAACTGATGAGAATAGTACTACAGAAAATACCACTCATATCGGGTGTGATAGTAAATTGCACGGCGCAGACGCAGTCACCGTGGATTAAAACAAAGAGGAGGGAGCCAGCGTTTTTTTAACCATCTACCTGTTCGTAAAATCAATTCAATAAATGGCCCCCAGATTGGGGATGTTAGAGGGATTAAACTGATGAGAATAGTACTACAGAAAATACCACTCATATCGGGTGTGAGAGTAAATTGCACGGCGCAGACACAGTGACCATGGATTAAAACAAAGGGGAGGGAGCCAGCATTTTTTTAACCATCTCCCCGTTCGAAAAATCAATTCAATTCACCTTTCGGGGACCCTTGGTGTTGTACGTGGCTGGGTGGAGGAAGAAACCTTCAATGACATCACCGGGACGTGGCTAGCTTGGTATCCAACCTTGTGCAAATGGACTGTTTGCGGTTGTTTGCGGTGCATTAAAAGGGGAGTTTGGTCTGTCAATCTCTGTGAAGCGGGTGTAACCCTTACACTACCTGATCGATACAACATCATACCTGATCGTATACACACACTGGATGTTTTAAAGCATGTTATTCCAAACAATTTAGGAATGTTAGTTGATTTATGCCCTTTATGGATTAAAACCCGACTCTGCGTCCACTACGTAATTTTCCATGGGAGTTTTGCCATGGATCCCCCTCCGGCATGCCACAGTCCAGGTGTTAGTCCCCTTGAAACAACTTTTCCATCACTATTGTGGCCAGTATGAGTCCCTTTGGTTTTTAAAATTCGCCTGTCTATTGAAGTCTATTGCGGTTCGCCCGGTTTGCACGTTCGCGAACATTTGCGGAAGTTCGCGTTCGCCGTTCGCGAACTGAAAATTTTATGTTCGCGACATCACTACACCTTAATTGTGAGCAGCGAGCGTTTGAGTAGACACTAGTGTTGGGCGCGAATATTCGAATCGCAAATTTTAATCGCGAATATCGCAACTTTGAGAATTGGCAAATATTTGCTTGTGGGCCAATGAGAAAGCTACAATGTCTTTGTCTGAGCTTAACAACAGCTTGAGCAACCAATTGGAAAGTTGCCTACCCCTTTAGTATATAAGAACCTCCCCACTGCCCTTTTCTACAGTTTATTACAGTTCTGAGAGGGACAACAGTGTCATTGCTGTGGTCTCTTCTTTCCTGTGTCACATTACATTAGATAGTTAGTTAGCTGATATGTATATAATACTAGCAGAAGGACCCGGCTTTGCACAGGTATATTTGATCTATTTCAATTCATGTTTCCGTGTGTCGTAAAAGATATCAACAGGATCCCCCATAACAGTGACCTCTATAGCACCCTGCCCCACTGTCTGCTGAGCTGTGTATCTAATCCTATCCTGTGTGATACTGTCTGCTGAGCTGTGTATGTAATTCTGTCCTCTGTGATAACATCTGCTGAGCTGTGTATCTAATCCTATCTTGCGTGATACTGTCTGCTGAGCTGTGTATCTAATCCTATCCTGTGTGATACTATCTTCTGAGCTGTGTATCTAATCTTATGTTGTATGATACTGTCTGCTATACTGTGTATCTAATCCTATCCTGTCTGCTGAGCTGTGTACCTAGCAGTTGATTTTTAACTTTATTTTTTCAATCCCTGTTGGCTGAGTGGGAGGGGGCATGGCCTAACTGGATTGGGGCGTGTCCTTTTGAACATCTCACTCTAAGACAGCAGCACTGTCCTCTCTGAGTGTGAGCTGTAAAGAGAAAGTCACCGTCCGTCCCACCTCTGCAGCTAACAGAAGTTAATTTTTAACTTCATTTTGTCAATACTCATTGGCTGCAGAGGGGGAGGGTGTGTGTCATAACGTATCGGGGGGGTGGCTTAGCTGTTGATTTTGAACTTTATTCTTTCAATCCCTGTTCGCTTAGTGGGAGGGGGTGTGGCCTAACAGTATCAGGGATGTGTCCTTTTAAACAGCTCACTCTAAGACAGCAGCACTGTTCTGTCTGAATGTGAGCTGAAGGGAGAAAATCACTGTCCCTCCCACCTCAGGAGGGGAGGGGGCATGACCTAACCGAATCAAAGGTGGGGCTTATCTGGACCTGGGGAGGGGTTTTAAGGGTGACTTGAATGGCCACCCTACTTTCCCCCTAAACTGTGACCCCACAGCATTTCACTCTCCACAGCGCCCTGCCCCTTTAAAGCTAACCTGCAGCAGTGGAGAGAAATGGCTGTTGTTATGGAAACCTCAGGAAATAAGGTACTAAGTGCTATTAGGCCACGGCTTTACTTCTATAGTGATTATCCTGGTGACAGATTTCCTCATCTCATCTACAGCAGTGAACATGGCTGGTGGTTGTTATGGTTACCGAACTGGCAGGGAGCAGTTAATGACAGTTTGGATTTAAGTGAAAGGCTTGCAGGCTTGTATTAGCTATAATGCAGGCCATTTTTTGGGAATATCTCAGTAACGGTAAGTCCTAGAGAGCTGAGACCTGGTCTAAAACCTTCCCGGACACCTGATGTACCCGTGTGCCAAATTTGGTGAAGATCGGTCCAGTCGTTTGGTCGCGCATAAAGAACGTCTAGACAGGCAGACATCTAGACAGAAATTCATTTTTATATATATAAGAGACAGATAGTTAGTAGGAGATAGTCAGTGTAGGTTAGATCGTGATATACTGTAGCTGTGCAGGGTGTTAGGTAGTGTGATAGGTTCTACTGTCCACACATACATGCTACAGACATAGTGCTGTATGTATGTATGTACTGTATGTATGCTACATACATATACATAGTGCTGTGATGTCACAAGTTCAAATGACAAAAATGACAAAACAGGTGCACATTGCGGTCTTAGTAAGCCCTCAAACTGATGTTAAAATTGAGAGATTAGTCAACATGTCCTGCAGTGGAGAACATGTCTTAATCTCAATTTTAACATCAGTTTGAGGGCTTAGTAAGACCACAGTGTGCACCTGTTTTGTCATTTGTTATTGCTATATTGTTATATTATTTATCACATCCACACAATTGCCATCTTGTGTAGGATGTCTATTGTAGTACTTGTGGTCCGCTGCAGGCATCCTCCACCGTATGCATTTTTGCTGGGGATCTCCATTAGCAACGGGCCACAATTGCAGGATCTGCTCCCCTGTATATATGCACAACGGCATTTTTGGGTTGAGCACATCCTGTTTCATGCCACCTTTCAGTTGTTTTGTGTATATATAATCTTTGGAGGTGTATAAACACCTATGTAAATGTACCCTGTTTTCCATCCACAGGCTACATTTAGGTGCACCTGTGAGGCCTGGGCCATATCAGCCAGTCTTGGGTGGGGCTCACAGCCCTCTTCCTCCTCCCATTGCAGGCATGGTTACATGCTGGAGGTAACTGAGGAGTTTGCTGTAAGCCTGCCTATAAATTCCTGTAATGCCCACTGGCCCCTGGTATTGCCCATACGGCACAGGTAGGCAAGTATTAGGTCCCGAGCTACTTGAGAAACCTTGGCGTGTGGCTCAGGCAAAAGACATGTCCTCCACTGCAGGACATGTTGACTAATCTCTCAATTTTAACATCAGTTTGAGGGCTTAGTAAGACTGCAGTATGCACCTGTTTTGTCATTTGTTATTGCTATATTGTTATATTATTTATCACACCCACACAATTGCCATCTTGTAGGATGTCTATTGTGGTACTCCTCCACCGTATGCATTTTTGCTGGGGATCACCATTAGCAATGGCCCACAAGTGCAGGATCTGCTCCCCTGTATATATATGCACAACTGCATTTTTGGGTTGAGCACACCTGCTTCATGCCACCTTTCAGTTGTGTTGTGATGTCACAAGTTCACAACAATACTTAGTGCTCCAATCACTAATATGTAGTCAGACCTGCTAAAATGTGAAGTTGCACATATAGCGCAAAAATATGCACATCGTTATTTGCCGATTTTCGCAATCACGAATATATCAGAGCAATGTATCTGCATAAAAAGCTATTGCAATATTCTGCCGTGCCATTTTCTCCAGTCTCAGGAAACTTCTAGCAGCTTGGAAAATGTAGCATAGTCACCCACACCTGTATTGCATGTGCATTACACGAATGTTACATTCCCGATTTTCTCAATCAAGAAAGTAAGCGCGAATTCACGAATTCGAGACTATATGACAAATATTCTACAAAATATTTGTGAAATATTGAGAAATTTGAATATTGCCCCTGCAGTTGATCACTAGTAGACACAGAAGTCTGATGGTTACTCTGATAATAGCGTTATCGCCGCTCACTATCTGTGTTAATTCCTCAAAGATGCGTAAAACCTCACACTCGTCGCTTGTGAAGAGCGGAAGCTGACTGGAAAGGTGACGACCATGTTGCAGCTGGTATTCCACTACTGCCCTCTGCTGCTCACAAAGCCTAGCCAACATGTAGAACATCGAGTTCCAGCGCTGCTGCAGCGTTACCAGACTGGCGGAAGCTGTGGATGACTTGTGGAAATGGGCACGCACGCGTCGAACCTTCTCCAGTAGCTCTGGCAAATTGGGGTAGGTTTTGAGAAACCGCTGAACCACTAAGTTGAACTTGTGTGCTAGGCATGGTATGTGTGTGAGCTTGCCGAGCTCCAAAGCCACCACCAAGTTACTGCCATTATCAGACACAACCATGCCTGTTTGTAGGTTGAGTGGAGAAAGCAACAAAAAAATGCCTGAAGTGTGTACAATATAAAGCGTCCTAAAAAATTGGTAGTATACAAAGTACAAAAGTGACGCTAAAACATAACCTTTATTAGTATATATATAAGATTAGAAGATAGCACCCGTGGGTAGGATTACATGAATTGTGGGGTGAAAAACATGCTCGTAGTCCAGGGTGATGGACTTGAGCAATAGGAAATTTTCACGCCACAACACTAGGTTAGAGAAAAAATATATATTTTTAAAAACCGGCCAGTCTGAACAGACATGTAAGCTGCCGGACAGCAGGATTGCTGATTAACAAGACCGCATGTAAACAAGGACCCAGCTGTAGTCCAAGAAAGACAGCGTACCACTGTCAGTGCGGTAGCAGGTATATGGGAAAATACCCCCTCATATATGCTGGCTCGACGCGTTTCTTGTGTCAATAAAGACACATCATCAGGAGCAAGAGGGATAAGGGATGGTAGCAAGAGAACCTGCCTAAGGTACTGCCACGCTAAGTATTCGTGGCGGCACCTGCCGGCGCTATGATGGCCGTGACACGGCCGCGCCAAGCGCTGGTTTAAATAACAACCCGCTCCTCCCAGGGGAGGGGAGCGGGAGGGGCAAGCGTACGACGTCACTGGATGGCGGAGTATGCGAATGCAGACAAGCAATCCGCCCACCATCCCCATGACAACATGTACGCGGCCAACCCGAATCACATAGGTAAGAGGGATGTCATGGGCAGACCTTTAAAACAAGGAGGCAGCGAGCGGAGTTTATAAAACTATCCGCCGCATGACGACAATGATAAGAGATGTCAGGAACAGAGATTTGAGGCGCAAACCAAACATATGACAAGAGATATGTATTGCTAAGAGGTGATGTGGGGCAAAGCAGGTTATAATGGGGGCAGTAGGACCTACCAAACACATATACTGAAGGAAATAAGGCAGCTAAGTCCACCCCAGATTAGTCAATAAAACATACGTAGGAGATCCGTTCATTAAGGCCATCAGGTTTAACAGTGCCCAATCTAAACGTCCATTGAGCTTCCTTGCGCAGGAGTATGGTGTCGAGGTCGCCGCCCCTTGGTGATGGGCACACCACATCAATCCCTTGGAACCTGAAAACGGATGTTTGTTGTGGATGGAACAGATTGACATGTCTCGCTATTGGTGTGTCTTCGTTTTTACGTATATCACCAAGGTGCTCGCCAATTCTGCGGCGAAATTCCCTGATGGTCTTGCCCACGTATTGCATGCCACAAACACATGTGGCTAGATAAAGGACCCCAGATGTTCTGCAGTTAACAAAACATCTGATTTTGTAGCATTTTAATGTCTTAGTGCTGACGAAAGTGTCCCCCGTTTGGATGGATGAACATGCAATGCAGCCCTTGCAACGAAATGTGCCCAGGCTACGATTAGTAAGCCAGGTCTGGGGGACCGGAGATTGGAACAGACTATGAACCAGGTGGTCACCAAGGCTGCGACCCCTGCGATAAGTCACAGAAGGCCTTTCACTGATGCAGTCTGCAATGTCTGGATCCATACGCAAAATGTTCCAATGCCGCCTTAAGATATTCAATATCTGTGGATTTGCTCCATCATAGGTGGCAATTAGGCGTATTAAACCGTCACCTTCCTGCTTAGGTCTGGGATTAAGTAATGATTCCCTAGTTGCTGCCAATGAATGTTGGTAGGCAGATGCTAAAACCGGGGAAGGATAACCCCGTTTAGTGAATCTCTGCCTTAATTCACCAGCTTTGAGATGGAAGTCAGAAAGATTTGAACAGTTGCGACGGACCCGTAAATATTGACCGCGAGTGAGTGGAGAAAGCCACAGCTTAGTGTGGTCCCTTATCCCCTGCCACAGCTCTGCGGCGGTGTGCTGTTTGTCACCTAAGCAGATCAGTTTAAGCACGGCCTGTTCCCGCTTCCCCACTGCAGTGCTACACTGCTTCCAGGTACTGACTGATAGCTGACTGGTGCTGCAAGATGGTAATTCAAAAGGTGGAAGGGGAGGAGGAGGAGGAGAAGGTGGGGGTGGGGTTGCAGTTACTAACGTAGGTGGCAGTGGAAACCCTGATGGAAGTAGGGCCTGCAATCCTTGGCGTCGGTAGCACCCGTGCCATCCCAGGGTACGACTCGCTCCCGGCCTCCACAACGTTCACCCAGTGTGCCATCAGAAAAATGTAGTGTCCCTAGCCAAAAGAACTTGTCCAAGTGTCAGTCATTAAGTTGACCTTCCCAATAACTGCATTGGTCCGGGCACGGGAGATGTTACGGGACACATGCTGGTGTAAGGATGGGACTGCAAACCATAAAAAATATTGGCGGCTGGGGACAGAGTAACGCGGGACGACTGCCACCATCAGGCTGCGGAAAGCCTCAGTGTCCAAGCCTAAATGGAAACATTTCCAGAGCCAGCAATTTCGAAAGGTGTGCATTTAGTGCTATAGCCTGTGGGTAGGTGGCTGGGTATTTGCGTTTTCATTAAAAGGCCTGGGGTATAGACACCTGTACGCTGTGCTGGGACACAGAAGTGGATGTGCTAGCTGATGGTGCTTACGAAGGTTCAGGTGCATGGCAGGAGGCATCTGTGCCTGCATCTTGGGCAGGGGGTTGGTAAGCATGTAACACAGGGGAAAAGGAGTTAGTGGTGTGAACCACAGACATCGATTGTGGACCCAGGCGTTCGGCCCACCTATTAGGGTGCTTTGATGCCATGTGTTGTATCATGCTGGTGGTGGTGAGGTTGCTAGTGTTCATGCCCCTGCTCATTTTGGTACGGCACAGGTTGCAAATGACTAGAGATGAGCGAATTGAAGCTGACAAAGTGGAATTCGATCCGAATTTCAGGAATTATTTGATTTTAACCGAATCCAAATTTCCTCACGATTCGTAGTAACGAAATGCATTTTTTCCTAAAATGGCTGCTGCACGTGTAAGGACATGGAGAAAGGAACTCTGGGAAAGCGAGATCACCCATAATAGTAAGAAGCATGCAGCAGTGTCTGTGGAGAAGAGGGTAAAGGGGTCACACTCTCATTGTAGCAGCCCTGCACTGCCCTTAAGTACCGATGGTCACTGACCTGTGAGTTCCCACTGTCAGCTCTGTGTTTTTCCTGTGCCCCTTAGGCCTTTGTGAGAGCTCCTTGTTTCCTGTGGGCTCCCTGTGACTGCAGGGCACAACAAAATGACATGCTCGTGTGGTGCTTGTGACGTGGCCGTGCTGTGTTCAATTACCACTTGGCTGTCTGGGCCATAGAGGGCTCTAGTTAATAAAGACAACATTGTTTAGGTGGTCTGCATTGTTAATGGGGGAAGGGCTCTACTTGTATGAGCGTTTAATAGACCAGGTTCTGTAGACATCTATGTGGAATCAGCTGACGACGGTGTAAAAGGAGGGCGCTTCTTCTTCACACTAACATCGACCTGTAATGCTGAGTTCATACTTGAGTTGTTTGGACAGTTTTGGCCCCGTGACTGCCCAAATAAGTGAAGTGAGCAGTGATTCTAATAGTGGTGCCTGTCATCTACATGTCATACTGACTCACATTATTGTTTCAGTAGCAAAACACACTCCCTATGCATGTTATGGCAAGGCACAATGTTCTACACCCCTATAAAGGCTCTCTGCAGCCTGGAAATAGACGTTTTTTTAAAGCGCTTCAACGCAAATAAATTTGGATTGAAGCAAATTTTTCCAGAAATTCGGCGAGCCAACCGAATCGAATTTTTTAGAAATTTGCTCATCTCTACAAATGACTATTCTTTTATCATCCGCACTTTCCTCAAAAAAGCGCCAGACTGTGGAACACCTACCCCTTCGCAAGGGAGATTTACGCAAGGCGGTGCTCCGGGGAACAGTTGCGGGCCTGTGTGGTGTGGCCCGCCTTCTTAATTTTGATCCCTCCCCCTCAGTACTGTTGTGCTCGCTCAGCTTGCCACCTTCCCAGGTTGGGTCAGTGACTTCATCGTCCACCGTCTCCTCTTCCACTTCCTCCTTCTGGTCATCCTCCTGACTTATTAACCTAACAACAACCTCAGTAATTGACAACTGTGCCGCCCTACAAACTTAGACATGAATCTAGGTATCGTCGATAAATGTGTTTCTTGTGCTCTGGCAGCAGGCACAGTTTCTCCGTGCCCACGACCACTTCCCCATGCCTTACTGCTTGCCTTGCGCATATTAAAAGGTATATATGCTTGCAAGTATGTCACATGTACAGTAGCTCAGGTTTTGCAAGTGTTTGCGCAAATAAAGTTCACAGACTGTAACAGATATTTTTAGGATGCCCACACTTTATACAGGAGGTATAGTGCAAGTAATGTTGGTGTCACCACCGGATAATAAAAAATTACACCAAATGGAATGTCACTGATATTTAAGATGAGCACACATTATACAGGAGGTATAGCACAAGTAATGTCGCTGTCACCACCGGCTAAAAAAAAAATTACACTGAATGAATGTCAAACGTTATACAGGAGGTATAGCACAAGTAATGTCACTGTCACCACTGGCTAAAGAAAAATTACACTGAGTGAATAATGCAAGAAGTACTGAAGGCACAGACACTACACCTGGATCTGTTAATATGAACCCACTTCTGGCCTCCACCGACCCTTCAGGACACGGGGTGCAAAGGCTTCAGCAGAAATCCAAACAATTGCAAATTGTACAGATAAGCCGCACTCACCATCCGTTTGAAAACAACATCACATCTTTATTTCAGAGCTGAATACACATTGGGGGTAGACTCACATGGATTGCAAAGTAACAGCGACGGCCGTTTCGCGGTGTGCCCGCTTTTTCCAGCTGCTCGATACATTTTGAAAGTAATGTCGCTGTCACAACTGGCTGAAGAAAAATTGAATGAATGTCACTGATATTTGGGATGCGTATACGTTATACAGGAGGTATAGCGCAAGTAATGTTGCTGTCACCACCGGCTAATAAAAAATTAGACTGAATGAATGTCACTGATATTTAGGATGCACACACGTTACACAGGAGGTATTGTGCATGTAATGTCGCTGTAACCATGGGCTAATAAAAAATTACACTGAACGAAGGTCACTGATATTTAGGATGCACACATATTATACAGGAGGCATAGCAATAGTAATGTCGCTGACAACACCGGCTAATAAGAAATTACCCTGAATGAATGTCACTGATATTTAGGATGCACACACATTATACAGGAGGCATAACAATAGTAATGTCGCTGTCACCACCGGCTAATAAAAAATTACACTGAATTAATGTCACTGATATTTAGGATGCACAAACGTTATACAGGAGGTATAGTGCACGTAATGTCGTTGTCACCACTGGCTAATAAAAAATTACACTGAATTAATGTCACTGACATTTAGGACGGGCAAATGTTATACAGAAGATGTAACGCAGGTAATGTCGCTGCCACCAAAAGTTAGAATGAATGTCACTGATATTTCGGATACGCAAACTGTGACGAGACCAATCTCGCCACATTGCATTGGAGAAACCTGGTTGCTCGCCTGCTGCCTTTGGACTATGGCCCCCTGTTAAAAGACATCTTTTTTTTACCTGCAGAAAAGCTTAATTCGTGCTTTTCTGCCTGGGGTTCGGTAGTTTTGGTTGAATGTGTTATACCCCAGATAGGAATCCCATGGAGCCCATTCGTATGAAACTGACTGTAAAGACTTTGGCTCCATGGCGATTAAACTGTATTCGTGTGGTCTGAGCGCCATTCACTTAATAATGTGCGCTCAGACCTGAGCTATCTGGGGATATGTTAAATGTATAGTTTTAATGTAATGTGTCTTACCTGGTGTATTTTAACAGTAATGCTTGTTCTGTGTCCCCATGTGCATAATGGAGTCTTGTCTCTGAAATGTCTGTGTGTATTGTAAAGGGTGGGACATTGTGTATTGAATAGTGATGTCTGTCCTATTGTCCCCACATGTGTATTGGCGATTTCCCTTTGTCCTGAGAGATAATTGAATGACTCCTCAATTGTCTCCAGGACAGAAGACATTGTGTATTCGTCTGCCTGTGATGATTGCATTACCCATGTAGGGTGATGGTATCACAGGCAGAGGGGAGGGATATGCTGGGGGTGTCTGTATTGTCCCAATGTGTGTGATTGGCTGCTGTATCCCGTGTCGCAGTCTTCCTTCTGGTCCTCTAGGGAGTGTCCACCAGGTGGGAGACCTGGATAAATACCAGGCAGGTAGCCGTTAATAAATGTGAGAATTCCTGTTTACCCTCAATACGGAGCCTCGTCTCGTTCTTGGGGATTCACTGTATGCTGTTAGAGACTGATTGCCAGGAGTGTAAGCTGATTGTCTGCTTTTCCTGTTCGTCTGCTAGCAGCTATTTGGGAGGTTCCAGTACGGGAGTTGGAGTGCTATTTTGTATCCAGTTCGGGAGTTTGGTGTTCTGCAGTAGCTGGGCCTATATCTCTGTAAAGGGGGCCGATCGCCTAAACGGTTTTTACCCCTTGTCTGCAGAAACGGTCCGTTACAATTGGTGGCGAGCAGCGGGATCGTTCCTACAGCCAGAAGGACAGCTACAGGAGACACCATTTCCTTGGATTTACAAGTGGGGGCAACGCATGTCCCAGTACAGCGACCCTAAAAGCACCAGAATGGAACCAGCAGTGTCATACGAGGAGGAGGACCTGGATGGCCGGGATGCATGAGGAAAGGCATCTGGTACCAGGCCCTGGACAATGTACAATACCAGCGGGTGAGAGTCTCCCCAGTGAAGAGCAGCGGTGGCAGAAGCAAGTGGCCCTGCGGATGCCCTTTCTGGGAGAGCAGCCCCTGGATGAATGGGTGAAGGAACTAGAGCACCGGGTATGGCAGGAGCTATGGCTGGAGGATGCCTACCAGGCGCTCTGGTGGTATATGGCACAGTATATACCCTGGACAGCCGAGCATGACAAGCCAGAGGGAGAGGAGTTTGATGGTTCTGGCTTGTTATGGGAGTCCTTTGCAGAGCCTGACTTCGGGAGTCCTGCGCAGAACAGACTTCAGGACATTTTCTACGAGAGGGAGGCTAGGCATGACGGGGATGACCCCCATGAGGTAGAGCAAGACCTGGCTCACCTAGCAACCCTGGAGTGGGAACTGGAGCAGGACTACCGAGATCTCTTCCACTCCATTGGGAAGGCTCAGCAGGACAGCAAGGTGACAGATCCAGTTCCAGACCCATTCCGCTGGGAAGACATTATTGAAATTTACTGGGAGGAACCCCAGGCGGCAGGTGGAGATGGGACCGAGGTCTCTCCACCGGTATTGCAGGGAATTGGGAGCCTGAGCTCCATTCCCCAGCGGGAGATATTGCAGGGAATTGGGAGCCTGAGCTCCATTCCCCAGCGGGAGATATTACAGGGAATTGGGAGCCTGAGCTCCATTCCCCAGCGGCAGGCTGAGCTACAGGGGGCAGAGGTAGTTGTTCCTGCCCCACAGCAGCAGCGTGATTTTTCGGGAATTGGGAGCCCGGTCTCCATTCCCCAGCGGCAGTATTATTTGTTGGGAGTGGGAGCCCGGTCTCCAGTCCCCAGCGGCAGAGTAACCAGCAGGGAATAGAGAGCCCAGTCTCCTTTCTCCAGCAGCAGGACTCTGTATTGGGAGGAGAGACAGTCGGTCTCCCTCCACTGAGGAGGAAGGTATGTATGGGAGAGGAGCTTACTACCACCTCTCCCCAGCGGCGGATCATTAATGGGCAGGGAATAGAGAGCTCAGTCTCCTTTCCCCAGCTGCAGAGCTGTGTAACCGAAGGGGAGACAGTCGGTCTCCAGCAGCAGGACGGTATATCTAAAGGGAGACAGTCGGTCTCCCCTCCAACAACCAGGCTTCAACCAGGCTACCCTCCCAGTAGCGCTGGCAACAGGGCAGAGTGACGCGGTCTCTGCCCATGCAGCACCCCACCAAGTCAGCGTACCCGTACCCAGCACAGCCGTGGTGAGGCACCTGGACATGGACAAGCTTCTCCTCTACCCAGTTGCAGTAACTATTTATTGTGGGTGGGCTGTGCTGTTGATTGTGTTTTGTGGGTGGGCTGCTGGACTAACAAGGGCACTGACCGGCAGGAGGTCAGATACCCTGTTAGTCTGTTTGGAAAAGGGAGAGATGTGACGAGACCAATCTCGCCACATTGCATTGGAGAAACCTGGTTGCTCGCCTGCTGCCTTTGGACTATGGCCCCCTGTTAAAAGACATCTTTTTACCTGCAGAAAAGCTTAATTCGTGCTTTTCTGCCTGGGGTTCGATAGTTTTGGTTGAATGTGTTATACCCCAGATAGGAATCCCATGGAGCCCATTCGTATGAAACTGACTGTAAAGACTTTGGCTCCATGGCGATTAAACTGTATTCGTGTGGTCTGGCGCCATTCACTTAATAATGTGCGCTCAGACCTGAGCTATCTGGGGATATGTTAAATGTATAGTTTTAATGTAATGTGTCTTACCTGGTGTATTTTAACAGTAATGCTTGTTCTGTGTCCCCATGTGCATAATGGAGTCTTGTCTCTGAAATGTCTGTGTGTATTGTAAAGGGTGGGACATTGTGTATTGAATAGTGATGTCTGTCCTATTGTCCCCACATGTGTATTGGCGATTTCCCTTTGTCCTGAGAGATAATTGAATGACTCCTCAATTGTCTCCAGGACAGAAAGACATTGTGTATTCGTCTGCCTGTGATGATTGCATTACCCATGTAGGGTGATGGTATCACAGGCAGAGGGAAGAGATATGCTGGGGGTGTCTGTATTGTCCCAATGTGTGTGATTGGCTGCTGTATCCCGTGTCGCAGTCTTCCTTCTGGTCCTCTAGGGAGTGTCCACCAGGTGGGAGACCTGGATAAATACCAGGCAGGTAGCCGTTAATAAATGTGAGAATTCCTGTTTACCCTCAATACGGAGCCTCGTCTCGTTCTTGGGGATTCACTGTATGCTGTTAGAGACTGATTGCCAGGAGTGTAAGCTGATTGTCTGCTTTTCCTGTTCGTCTGCTAGCAGCTATTTGGGAGGTTCCAGTACGGGAGTTGGAGTGCTATTTTGTATCCAGTTCGGGAGTTTGGTGTTCTGCAGTAGCTGGGCCTATATCTCTGTAAAGGGGGCCGATCGCCTAAACGGTTTTTACCCCTTGTCTGCAGAAACGGTCCGTTACACAAACGTTATACAGGAGATGTAGCACAGGTAATGTAACTGTCTGCAGCGGACACCGTCTACGGAAAAAGTACACTGGATGTCACGTTAGACAGGAGATGTAGTGCAGATAATGTCGCTGTCTGCAGAGGCCAAACAATTGCAAGCTATTTAGCGTAGTTTGCGCTAAAAATATATATTGCTGCCAGATCCAATAGTCCTTAAAAGGACTTTTGGGTCTCTAACAAGTTTTAGCAATTTAGAGCAGGTTGCGCTAAAAATATATATTGCTGCTACACACAATAGTCCATAAAAGGACTTTTGGGTCTATAACAAGTATGAAAAATAAAATATTCCTATTTCCCTCCCTACCCTATCTCTCCCTTCTACTCTCCAGCTCTCCTTGACTAAGACTGAGCCAAACACTGTCATCGGGTGCTATATAGCACCCAATGCCGCGTTCCGGCCAGCTAATCACTGTTATGCCAGCAGACAACATGGCTACAGCATTACAGTGAATGGCAGTACTTACATACCTTCACGTTTATTGGCTGCATAGCAGCCAACAAACATCTGGGAAGGATACTCGAGCATGCTCACCCAGCACTAGTCGGAAACACTATTACTTAGTAATAGAGCAGCTGAGCTAATCAGCCCCCTGCTAAACTCCCCCAGCACACACCTGCTGCAAGGAGAAACAGTGCATTGCATCCTGTTACTAAGTGACCAGTGTCACTTTATGTGGTGATAACTTTAAAACGCCTTTACTTATCCAGGCCATTCTGAGACTGTTTTTTTTTTGTCACATATTGTGCTTCATGACAGTGGTAAAATGGAGTCGAAAAATTTCATTTTTATTTATTAAAAAAATACCAAATTTACCAAAAATTTAGCAAAATTTTAAATTTTCCAAGTTTCAATTTCTCTACTTCTATAATACATAGTAATACCGCCAAAAATACTTATTGATTTACATTTCCCATATGTCTACTTCATGTATCGATCATTTTGGGAATGCCATTTCATTTTTTGGGGATGTTACAGTGCTTAGAAGTTTAGAAGCAAATCTTGAAATTTTTCAGAAATTTTCAAAAACCCACTTTTTAGGGACCAGTTCAGGTCTGAAGTCACTTTGTGAGGCTTACATAATAGAAACCACCCAAAAATGACTTCATCTAAGAAACCACACCCCTCAAGGTATTCAAAACCGATTTTACTAACTTTGTTAACCCTTTAGTTGTTCCACAAGAGTTATTGGCAAATGGAGATGAAATTTCAGAATTTCGATTTTTTGTTACCTTGCCTCAAAAAGAGTGTAATATAGAGCAACCAAAATCATATTTGCCCTAAAATAGTACAAACAAAACTGCCACATTATCCTGTAGTTTCCAAAATGGGGTCACTTTTTTGGGAGTTCCTTCTCCAAATCATGTTTTAATGTTTCCATAGTCTAAGAACCATATTTTTTTAATTTTTTGGGGTGACTGTCCTATGTAGGGTATCAATTTTTGTGCGATAAGATGATTGGCACCTTTTTTGAGTACAAATAACTTTTTGATCGCTTGCTATTACAGTTTTTGTAATGTGAGGTGACAAAAATGATTTTTTTGACATAGTTTTTATTTTTATTTTTTTACGGTATTTACCTGAGGGGTTAGATCATATGATATTTTTATAGAGCAGGTTTTTATGGACGCGCCGATACCTAATATGTATGCTGTTTTTTTTAATTTATTTTACTTTAACACAATAACAGCATTTTAGAAAAAAATTTTTAAGTGTCTCCATAGTCTGAGAGCCATATTTTTTTTATTTTTTTGGGCAATTGTGGTATGTAGGGGCTCATTTTTTGTGGGATGAGATGGTGGTTTCATTGGTTCTATTTTGGGAGGCATATGCCTTTTTGATCATTTGATATTACACTTTTTGTAATGTAAGGTGACAAAAAATTGCTTTTTTGCACCATCTTTTTTTTACGGTATTTACTTGAGGGGTTAGGTCATGTGATATTTTTATAGAGCATGTTTTTACAGACACGGCGATACCTAATATGTGTAGTGTATTTAATTTTTTTAATTTTTATTCAGTGATATGTGTTTATCACTTTTTTTAACATTTTTTTGACCCAGACCCACTTGGTTCTTGAAGATCCAGTGGATATGGTGTCTATATAATACAGTACAGTACACTATAAAATATATCTGTTTTGGGGAGTCGCTCTGGTAGACAGCGGTGCGGGTGCAGTTTAGAGGCAAAACAAGGAGTCCAGATTGTGCATCAAACAGTGTTTTATTCACACTTGCACACCAGAAATGAAAACAGTCTCTTGGTGACAGTTCACACACAACAGAAATCATGTGGCAAAACCAAAAACAGGCCAACACAGGGTCCAGTCACCTTGGGTGGTTTAAGTGCGGGTTCACACCTAGCAGTCGGTTCAGCCGCAGGCGATTCCTCCTTCAGGTTGCAGGGAAACACCACCTTGCTGAGCTCCGTCCTCCAGCACAGAGAACTCCTCAGCCCTGTTAGCAGGCTCCAGGATAATCACCTCAGACACAGCTGATGGCTGTGTTTTATACCCAGCCCAAAACTCGGACTGGACCGTGGGGAGCAGCCACCCACCCTACTCTTTAGCTGCTCCCAGTAAGAGCCGGCCCGGATCGGCTTTGCAGCCATGCTATTTAAAAGAGTCAAAACAGCACTAGCTGCTGCAGACAAAAACCCGGCTCTCACCTCACCGAGGCCAGCAACCTCGGTGACACGTACCTGCCATCGCATATGACACCTTGCACCTTACCACATACCCCCCTTTGTTCAACCCTGAGGGGTGAACACACGTAAAGGCAGTGGACGCGGGACAGGGCATCTGCGTTGCCCTGCAAGCGGCCTGCCCTGTGTTCCACGGAAAACTTGAAATTTTGAAGAGATAGGAACCACCTGGTGACCCGAGCATTCCTCTCCTTGGCCTGACTCATCCATTTGAGGGGGAATGGTCGGTCACCAGACAGAACCTCCTCCCTAACAGGTAGTAGCGGAGAGATTCGAGTGCCCACTTGATAGCCAGGCACTCCCTCTCCACTATACTATATCTGGACTCGGCGGGACTGAGCTTACGGCTCAGGAAGACAACGGGATGTTCTTCCCCGTTGACCTCCTGAGACAGTACCGCACCGAGGCCTACCTCCGAGGCGTCGGTCTGTACGACAAACTCCTTGTTGAAGTCGGGTGTCACCAAAACCGGGGACCCACACAGGGCCGACTTCAACGCGGAGAAAGCCTCCTCCGCCTTCTCACTCCAGCTAAGCCTCCCAGACTTTCGCCCCTTCAACAGGTCTGTCAATGGCGCTGCTATTGTGGCAAAGTGGGGCACAAACCTCATGTAGTAACCTACAATCCCCAGGAACGACTTTACCTGCCTGGTGGTGACCGGTCGGGGCCAGTTACGAATGGCCTCTACCTTAGTTACCTGAGGTTTGATAACTCCCGCCCAATTACATATCCCAGATATTTTGTCTCCTCTAACCCTATGGAGCACTTCTTTGGGTTAGCGGTCAGTCCGGCTTTCCTCAGGGCATCCACTACCGCCTGCACCTTGGGTAAATGGCTTTCCCAGTCGGTGCTGTGGATGACTACATCATCTAAGTAGGCCGAGGCGTACCGACGATGTGGTCGCAGCACTATGTCCATTAACCTTTGGAAAGTGGCGGGGCGCCATGCAGGCCAAAGGGTAACACCTTGTAGTGATACAGGCCCTGCGGGTAACAAATGCGGTTTTTCCTTAGCCGACTCCGTTAAGGGTACCTGCCAGTACCCTTTAGTGAGGTCCAGCACAGAAAAATAACGGGCTTGTCCTAAACTTTCAACAAGCTCGTCTACTCGGGGCATGGGATACGCGTCAAACTTGGATACTTCATTTAACTTGCGAAAGTCGTTGCAGAACCGCAACGTCCCATCCGGCTTAGGTATTAGGACTATGGGACTGGCCCACTCACTTTTCGACTCCTCAATGACATCGAGCTTCAACATTAACTGCACTTCCTCCGCGATGGCCCGCCGCCGAGCCTCGGGTACCCGGTATGGTTTTAACCGGACCTTGGCCTGAGGCTCAGTGACGATGTCATGTCGGATGAGAGGCGTGCGGCCAGGGAGGTCGAGAACACATCCGTGTTCCGACTGAGAACTCCCTGACTTCCTGAACTTGTTTGGAAGACAGGCTGTCTGCAATTTTTACCGTGGTTACGGCTTCACAGGCCTCGAACTGTGGGGCTGGACCCTTTTCACCTAGAAGCCCTGGCCGGGGGCTGGGGTCGTCGGCCGCGTCCCTATCTTTCCACGGCTTAAGTAAATTCACGTGGTACACCTGCTCCGGCTTGCGCCGCCTGGCTGGTGTACTTTGTAATTTACTTCCCCTACCTTCTCGATCACCTCATAGGGGCCCTGCCACCTAGCTAGGAATTTGCTGTCAAGGGTGGGTACCAGAACCAAAACCCGATCTCCCGGATTGAAGTCCCGTACCCGAGCCTGACGATTGTACACCCTACTCTGGGCTTGTTGCGCTGCCTCCATATGCTCCCGGACCAAGGGCAACACCCTTTCCATCCGTTCCTGCATCTGGGCGACATACTCAATGACACTTTTGTGGGGGACAGGCTGTTGTTCCCATGCTTCCTTGGCGATATCCAACAGGCCCCGAGGGTGTCTGCCATAAAGCAGTTCGAAGGGCGAGAACCCAGTAGAGGCCTGGGGCACCTCTCGCACTGCGAACATGAGATAGGGCAGAAGCAGATCCCAGTCCTTCCCATCTCTAGACACCACCCTCTTTAACATATTTTTTAGAGTTTGGTTAAACCTCTCCACAAGACCGTCTGTTTGCGGATGGTAAACGGACGTCCGTAACTGCTTTATACGCAACAATTTACACAGTTCCCTCATTACTTTGGACATAAAGGGGTCCCTTGGTCTGTCAGAACCTCTTTAGGCAGGCCCACACGGGAAAACATCTCCATTAACTCTTTGGCAATGAGCCTAGCTGAGGTATGTCGCAGAGGCACCGCCTCCGGATACCGAGTGGCATAGTCGAGAACTACCAGAATGTGTTGGTGGCCCCTGGCAGACTTTGGTACAGGCCCAATTAAATCCATAGCGACTCGCTCAAACGGTACTTCAATAATTGGCAGAGGTACCAGAGGACTACGGAAATGTGGCTGGGGGCTAGTTATCTGACAGGTTGGACAGGACTTACAATAATCTTCTACCTCCTTGAACACACCGGGCCAATAAAACCGCTGCAGTATGCGGTCCTGGGTTTTCTGCCACCCCAGGTGTCCCCCAAGAACATGTTGGTGGGCAAGCTCCATGACAAGCTTGCGATACGCTGTGGGCACCACCAACTGTTCAACAGGTTCACCTCGGATTTGGTTCACCCGATACAACATATCCTGCAGAACAATAAATCGTGGGAACATTAATTCAGCCCCTGGTTTCTGGGGTTTACCATCAATTTCCAGCACATTCTCCCAGGCCCTGGTGAGGGTTTGGTCCCGGTGTTGGGCGGTCCCAAAATTATCTCCGGAGGCGTGGAGGTCTGCCAACTCAGGACCTGGTGGCAAGTCCTCCATGTCTCCCACCATTACACTCAGTGGGGGTGTCTCCCCCTCTATCACAGAAGTGGTGGTCACCCCTACCGCAGGCCCTTCGGACTCGGGCTCCCAGGGCTCTGGCCTCCCACAGGAACCAGGCCACTCTGCTAGGGTTACCCCTGTCTCAGGGCTATTAGTCACTTTCACCTCAGGCCATAGTGACGGAAAACCAGGAAGTCTCTCCCAATTATTAGTTCATACGGTAGTTTGGCGGAGATCGCCACTTCACAAGTCAGGTGCCGGCCGCCGTGGACAGAGACATTTCAGCAGTGGGATAGTCCTTTAAGTCTCCGTGTATGCACACCACCCCAACTTTCCGGCCCGTATACTGGGTGGGCTGTACCAGGGCAGCACTTACCAGGGTTACCAGGCTCCCTGAGTCCAACAGCGCCACTGCCAGGTTATCCCCGACTTGCACCTGGCACAGATGACGACTGTCCATTGTCTCGGGGATGCCGGTCGCACACAGTCTCCGGGCATACATGGAAGCCCGGTACCCATAATTAGTCTCCATGGGTTCCCCCACTGTGGACAGTTGGCCCTTATGTGTCCAGGCTCCCGACACTGCCAGCAGACCACTGGGGACGGATCTGCAAGAGGTACCTCCCGGGCGGGTTTGGCCGGCCGCCGGGACTGGGGTGGAGATTTGCGGGGTTTGACTGGCCCCCTCCCAAAAGAACCCCCTGCAGGTTTCTGGTGGCCTCATATCGTTCCACCAGGTCGACCATCTCAAGGGCATTGGTGGGGGATACCTGGCCGATCCAGTGTTGAAGGGGGTAAGGCAAGGCCCTCCAAAACATGTCAGCCAGCAGCCGGTCCAGCATAGCAGTCGGACTCAGAACCTCAGGCTGCAGCCATTTTTGCAACCTGTGCAGCAACTCATAGTACTGCGGCCTGGCGGGTTCAGCCACGTTAAAGTCCCACTGGTGGACACGCTGAGCCCGGACCAACACGTTTACCCCCAGTCTGGCCAGGATCTCCCCCTTCACCGTGGAATAGTCAGCAGCCTGGTCGTCTGCCAAATCAAAAAAAACTTGCTGGGGTCCAGACGCCAGGAACGGAGCGACGACCTCTGCCCACTGTTCTCGGGGTAATTTCTCCCTCACGGCCACCTTCTCGAACACCGCCAGATAGGTCTCAACATCATCCGAGGGGTCATCTTAGGGATCGCGGCACGGACAGCTTTCCGGGCATCGTGGGCGCGGTGGGACGCTCCTGCCGCTTGCAACGCCATCACGTGCTGTAGCAGTAGCTGGTTGGTCTCCCGCTGCTGCACGTTAGCCTCTATGAGGGCTTTCACAGCCGCCTCCATTTTGTCGGGGATCACAGGCTGCAACTTTGCCGGCTTAATATAGGACATTCACTTTTGCTCAGCAAAAACAAAGTTCGGCGTTCACGCCAGCCTCACTGCGCATGCCCGCATCCTCCACCAAATGTGGGGAGTCGCTCTGGTAGACAGCGGTGCGGGTGCAGTTTAGAGGCAAAACAAGGAGTCCAGATTGTGCATCAAACAGTGTTTTATTCACACTTGCACACCAGAAATGAAAACAGTCTCTTGGTGACAGTTCACACACAACAGAAATCATGTGGCAAAACCAAAAACAGGCCAACACAGGGTCCAGTCACCTTGGGTGGTTTAAGTGCGGGTTCACACCTAGCAGTCGGTTCAGCCGCAGGCGATTCCTCCTTCAGGTTGCAGGGAAACACCACCTTGCTGAGCTCCGTCCTCCAGCACAGAGAACTCCTCAGCCCTGTTAGCAGGCTCCAGGATAATCACCTCAGACACAGCTGATGGCTGTGTTTTATACCCAGCCCAAAACTCGGACTGGACCGTGGGGAGCAGACACCCACCCTACTCTTTAGCTGCTCCCAGTAAGAGCCGGCCCGGATCGGCTTTGCAGCCATGCTATTTAAAAGAGTCAAAACAGCACTAGCTGCTGCAGACAAAAACCCGGCTCTCACCTCACCGAGGCCAGCAACCTCGGTGACACGTACCTGCCATCGCATATGACACCTTGCACCTTACCACACTGTATATGCCAGCCGTTTTTAGCAGAGTGTCAGCAATGTGCTGACACTCTGCTAACCACTGGCCACCAATGAATATTACACAGGGGGGGATCGTGATCCGTTCTGATTGGTCCCCGGCCGGTTAGCTGAGACCCCTGGCTGTGTGCAACAGCCAGGGTCTCAGCGCTGTCACCATGTCTGCAGACATCTTGACAGTTTGACTGTAGGACGAGAATGCTTGTCCTAATGCGCTAAGTACCGCTCAATTAGGACGAGCATTCTCGTCCTGGGTCCTGGAGGGGTTAAGACAGATAGTGATACCTCATAAAATAGATATTAGTAAACTTTTGCCATGTGACTACTTTATGTAAATAACATTTTGTAAATGTCATTTTATTTTTTTAGAACATGGAAAGGCTTAAAATTTTAGGAGCAACTTTTTTTAAGGGCAATTTCAGTTTAAGAAGTCATTTTGAGGAGTTGTAGAGTAAGGACAAACGAGCACAATGAGTTCCTGAACTAAACCCCACCCCACTGTCCCTACCTACTTGCAGCAGGAATCCTAAGCAGCAGAACCACAACTGCATGAATTTACATACACTAAGTGCAGAGATGGAAAAACATGCAGACAAACACAAAAGCATAGTTGTTAGAAAAAGGATCAGAACCAGACGGGCAGCGAAGTACCAAAACGAGAGACAGAGAGAGGTCGGAGTAAGGCTACATGCACACCACAGTTGTTTTTCTCGGCTTCTGTTTCAGTTTTTTTTTTGCGGATAGGACAGGAACCCATTCATTTCAATGGGTTAGCAAAAAAATGCTGACACTTCATCTTTTTGTGTTCCGCATCCGTTGTCCGTGTTTCCCTTGAGCAAAAAAAAGTAGTGCATGTCCTACTTTTTTTTCATTTGCGGACGAGGATAGGCATTTATTACAAGGGAGGAATCCTTGGACCATCAGTTTTTTTTTGCGGATCCCGATTTGTGGACAGCAAAAAACAACTGTCGTGTGCGTGTAGCCTAAGAAGCATGGGATATCAAACAGCAAATCAGGATTAGAGAACCAGGAACATTGCTAGTGAACCAAATAAGATTTTCACTTACATGAAAAAAGGGGATTTAATTAAGGAAGCCAGGCCCTCGGACCAGAACCTGATTGGTCCGGTGACCTAATTCTTCCATAGGTCAGACACGCAACACAAAAGGTAATTAAGCAGCTGGGCTGTTATTCTGCCTATTGCTTGTCTCCCCCAATGCATGCATACTGCGGGGAGAAAGCAGAGCCTTGCATCTTGTAACTAAGAACGTGACTGCGTCACTGGGGGGCGTGGCTCAGCAACACATCTCTGCCAGCTCATCCTTGCTGAATCTGAGGATCGCATCGATGGAGCCATGTCAGGTAAGTTTATTACAAGTTTACATAATAGAAACCTCTCATAAATGACCCCATTTTAGAAACTGCATCTCACAGATTACTCCAAACTTATTCTATAAATGTTAACCGTTAGGTGTTTCAAAAGAATTAAAGTAAAATGATTTCTCATTTTCCATTTCTATCCATTTTTTCCTGTAACACAGCAAGGGTTAACAACAAAGCAAACCTCAATATTTATTACTTTAGTTCTGCAGTTTACACAAACACCCCATATATGGTTGTAAACTGCTGTATGGGCGCACAGCAAAGCTTAGAAGGGATGGAGCAACAAATCGTTTTTGGAGAGCAGATTTTGCTGGAATGGTTTTTGGACATGAACTCGCATTTAAAGAGAGTTCCTGTGATATTATTACAGTGGAAACCCCTAAAGGCAACCCCAACTGAGCATCTATACCCCTCAAGGTATTTAACAAGGGATGTGCTGACTGCTTTGACCCTACAGATTTTTGCTATGAAATTGAAAAGTTACATTTATTCCAATAAAATGTTGCTTTAGCCCCAACATTTTCATTTTTCCATGTGGTGACAGGAGACAAGGCACACCTAAGTCTGTCATGCATTTTCTTTTGAATATGGGAACTCCTTATATGTAGTCGTAAACGCCTGTGTGGGCTCTCTGCAGGGCTCAGAAGGGAAGGAGCACCGTATGGCTTTCGGAGGCCAGATTTTTTCTGGAATGATTTTCAGGCACCATGTTGCATTTGGAGAGACCCAGAGGTACAGTGGAAACCCCTAAAATGTAACCTCATTTTGGAAACCACACCCTTCAAGGAATTTATGGAGGGTTGTAGTGAGTGTTTTGACCTCACAGGCGTTTAATAGAATTTTGAAACACTTGTCTGTGAAATTTAAAAATCATATATTTTTTCCAATAAAATGTTGCTTTAGCCCCAGATTTTTCATCGACATAAGCAGTAACGGGAGACAAAGCACTTCAAAATTTGTCACGTATTTTCTCTTGTACATGGCAACAACCTAAATGTTGTCAAAAAAACTGCTGTATAGGCACACTGCAGGGCTCAGAAGGGAAGAAACAGCATATGGCTTTTAATGGGCAGATTTCACTGAAATGGTTTTTGATAGAGATGAGCGAATTTTTCAAAAATTCATTCGGCTGGTTCGCAAAATTTTCAGAAAAAATTGGTTCGATACGAATTTATTCGTGGCGAATCGTGCAAAAAAAGTCTATTTCCTGGTTGCACAGTGTCTTTATAGTGGTGTAAAAAATTCTACCTTGCAGTAACACGCATAAGGATTCTGCTTTAGTAGTGAAATAATACTGTGAGTCAGTATGACATGCAAATTACAGGCATATCTCTTAGAATCACTGCACACTTCACTTATTTGGGCAGTCACAAAACTGACCAAATAACTCAAGTATGAACTCAGTCTTACAGGTTGATGTTATCGCCAAGAAGAAGCACAATCATTCCACACCGTCATCAGGTGATTCCACATAGATGCCTACAGAACCTGTTCTATTAAATGCTTATACAAGTAAAGCCCCCCGACAGAGTGGAAAGAGTGTCAGTAGTAAGTTTGTGTCAATGTCACTGATTTTTTTGCCCTTCCTCTGACCCGTCAGAACAATTTCCCCTAAAAAAACGGATCCTGTCTGTGGAGCATCTGTCTTCACTCAGTCAGCATTTGGTCAGTATTCCATCAGTATTGTTAATGACAAAAAAAAAACTGAGTGGATCTAAAACAGAGATGACACGTGAATGGAATATTTGCATGTCTTCTGTGTTTTGTAGCCACTCCTGCTTTTGGCTACCAAATCACAAGCCAATTCTGATGGGACCATACAGGCCTTACAGCTGCTCTACAGACAGGATCCATTATACATCTTATTTTTCCTTCCTTCTGAAAGATCATAAGAAGGGTCAAATAAATGATGATGTCAGCCAGGCTGAAATGCAAAATAATGGACCAGTTATGAAGTAGAGAGGGTGGGAACAGCATGAAAAGTCCACAAAATGGCCCTATGACATAGAGGTGAGGTGGAAGCAGCACAGGGGAGGAGGCCACAGAGTGGAACAATAACAGAGTGTGGAGGTCGCGGCAGCAGCTGCATCAGGAGGAGGCCACAGAGTGGCACAATGACAGTGTGGAGGTGGTGGCAGCATCATGAGGCCACAGAGTGGCAAGGTGACATAGTGTGGAGGTGGCAGCAGCATAAGGAGATGACAGAGTGGCAAGGTGACATAATGTGGAGGTGGCAGCAGCATCAGGAGACCACAGAGTAGCAAGGTGAAATAGTGTGGAGGTGGCAGCAGCATGAGGAGGCCACAGAGTGGCAAGGTTACATAGTGTGGAGGTGGGTGGCAATACCAGTACCAGCTGAAGATTTTGTGTGGATGGGTGAGTTCTTCTTGGGGTAACTATGGCCCCCGCTGCACTAAACACCCACTCTGATGCCACAATACTGGTCTGGTTGGGAGGCTTTTACAGGGCAAACTCGGGCACTTGAGGGCCAAAAATCCAGTTACCTCGCCACAAATACAGTTTGGCTGCCCAGTAGTCCAGCGAATCTTCAATGTGGGGTGGCAGTGTACTGTCCAAGTATGCCACCACCTTTTCTATGTCTAGCTGCTGGTGAGTAGTTTCTTCACTATGCGGGTGAAGAAAGCTGCTCAACAACGACAATAAGATTCTGGCTGCTGCTGATGGAGCTGGTACTGCTCCTGCCAACCCCCCCCCCCCCCCTAGCAGCCATGGCAGTGAAATGTGAGCGCAGAGGGCCCCCCAGTCAAACCTGTGAGAGGATGGACAATCACGCAGATAGGCAGCGGCCAACTGGCTACATAAGATGTCACTATAGTAGTTCAGTTTGTCCTCTCTCTCAGTGGGTGTAAAAAAGGTCCTCATTTTGGACCGGTAGCGAGGGTCCAACAGGGTGGACAGGCAGAAGTCATCCCTCTGCCGTATGATGACAATTTGGCTGTCACTACGCAAGCAAATGAGCATCCATCAGGCATTTTGTGCAAGTGACTCGGAGGGACTCCCTGCCTCCATCTCCACTGCATACTGCACAGTATGTCTGGGTCCTCTGCCTCCTCTTCCACATCGTCCTGTAGCTCATCTGGCTGGTCTTGCTCCTCCTCTCCTGTCACCTGTGTAGTAAAACCATCCATTTCGCTACACATTGCTTGTGCACCAATGTCCTCCTCCTCCTCCTCCTCCAGTTCAGCCCCCACAGGGCTCATGTGGCCATGAGATCTAGGTGCCAAGTCCCCATTCCCCTGACCAGCCATATTTACCAGCATCTGTTTCAGGACATGAAGCAGTGGAATGACATTGTTATTCCCATAGTCCTGTCGACTGACAAATAATATAGCCTCCTCAAAGGGCCTGAGCAAACGGCAAGTGTCACGCATGAGTTGCCACTGGCTGACATTGAAGTTACACAGAGGAGTACTCCTGTCCGCTCGGGTCATCAAGAAATCTTTAATGGCCGTTCTCTGTTCGTATAGGTGGTCCAACATATGGAGGCTGGAATTCCAATGGGTGGAAACATCGCACATAAGCTTATGTTGGGGGATGCCGTTATGCCGCTGCAGCTCAAAGAGGGTGTGCTTTGTGGTGTACGAGTGGCTGGAGTGCGTGCAAAGTTTCCTGGCCATTTTTTAGATGTCTTCTTGATGGGTGGAAGACTTCAGGAACGGTTTTACAACCAGACTGAACACGTGCGCCATGTAGGGCGCATGGCTCAGCCCTCCTTGACGCAGCGCCTACACCATGTTCTTCCCGTTGTCGGTCACCATGGTTCCGATTTTCAGTTGACAAGGAGAAAGCCAGGATTCGATTTCTTGATAAAGGACAAGGAGCAGTTTCTCCTCTGTGTGACTCCATTCGCCTAGGCAAACGAGATGCAGAACAGCCTGACACCGCCGTGCCCTGTATATGTGGTATGCTCGTGGAGCACTGTGAATTTTCCCTGCAGTGGAGTCTGAGGACACAGTGGAGGATGAGGAGTCAGAGGCAGACATTGTTTCAGGACCAACGGCGTGAGAATGTGGATGTGGAAGCGGCGTCACCTTGCCAAGTTGCTGGTGTGGATGGGCAGGAACCACATTTACCCAGTGGGCCATAAAGGAAATATATTGTCCTTGAACGTAGTTACAGCTACAGACCAATTTTCCCAAAAAAGCCTGTTTCACCAAAAAATTCATCTCTAAATGACAATGTAAATTCACCGCAGAACAGCTAATAACACCTACTTATTTTTGCTATTAATACAGCACAACAATGTATGTATGACAAAGTAAATTCACCGCAGAACGGCTAATAACACGTAATTATTTTTCCCATTAATACAACCCAACAATCGCAGTATTATAACAATGTCGGTTCACTGCAGACCGGCTAATAAAACTTATTCTTTTTCCAATTAATACATCGCCAAAAAATAAATATAACAATCAGTAATGAGCAGCAGAGGCAATATTCAAATTCCTGATATTTTGCGAATATTTTGGCAAATATTCATCATATATTTGCGAATTTGAGAATTTGTGATCTCCAGTCATTATTTTCTTGATTTCGAAAATCAGTAATAGGAAAATTCATGATAAAAATTTGCGATACGAAAATTTGCGATCAAAACTACCCCTAAAGTCAAAGATATTGCAGCCTTCTCATTGGCCCACAAGCAAGAAGCAGTGAGGGATCTTGGGTAGTGTTGAGCGAACAGTTCGAGCATATTTTCAAAAAAGTTCGTTGTTCGTTGTTCGGCGATTACGTCCCGCTTTCTAAAGGGCAGGGAAAAGTCAGCAACAGCACCTAATGAACTGATCGATCCACAGCTGTGAATGATTGAACTTCTGCTAGTTACTTGCTCACTGGTTTTTAGGCTGCACAGAGCGTTTTTCTGTCACTTATTTTCTGGGGTGATCGGCGGCCATTTTGTAACTTGTGGTGCACCAGAACAAGCTGCCACCAAGTCCATCAATCCATCAATACTAGTTTTTTTTTGCTATATCCTACATCAGGGGCTTGGCTGTGCTAATTGTCACCCCTAGAAACTCAGGATAGCAATTTCTATATTTTATTAAGGAGTTAAATACAATTGCCCAAATACCAATCCCCTAAATCTGGTGTTCCAGCTTTGGCTAGCCAAGTATAATACTGTCTGCTGTCTGGCAAAGGATAGATTATTTTCTGTGGTTAAATTCAATTGCCAAAATAGCAATACCATAAATCAGTGGTTTCAGCTGTGGCTGGCAAAGTATAATAGTGTCCGCCAAAACATATATTTTGTTCTGGGGTGAAATTCAATTGCCAAAATATCAATACCATAAATCAGTGGTTTCAGCTGTGGCTGGCCAAGATTCATAGTGTCCGCAAAAACATATATTTTGTTGTGGGGTGAAATTCAATTGTCAAAATAGCAATACCCTGAACCTGGTGTCCCAGCTGTTGCAGGCCAAGTTTCATAGTGTCCGCAAAAACATATATTTTGTTCTGGGGTGAAATTCAATTGCCAAAATAGCAATACCATAAATCAGTGGTTTCAGCTGTGGCTGGCCAAGATTCATAGTGTCCGCAAAAATATATATTTTGTTCTGAGGTGAAATTCAATTGCCAAAATAGCAATACCATAAATCAGTGGTTTCAGCTGTGGCTGGCCAAGATTCATAGTGTCCGCAAAAATATATATTTTGCTGTGGGGTGAAATTCAATTGCCAAAATAGCAATACCCTGAATCTGGTGTCCCAGCTGTTGCAGGCCAAGTTTCATAGTGTCCGCAAAAATATATATTTTGTTGTGGGGTGAAATTCAATTGCCAAAATAGCAATACCATAAATCAGTGGTTTCAGCTGTGGCTGGCCAAGATTCATAGTGTCCGTAAAAACATATATTTTGTTGTGGGGTGAAATTCAATTGCCAAAATAGCAATACCCTGAATCTGGTTTCCCAGCTGTTGCAGGCCAAGTTTCATAGTGTCTGCAAAAACATATATTTTGTCATGGGGTAATATTCAATTGCCAAAATTGCAATACCATAAATCAGTGGTTTCAGCTGTGGCTGGCCAAGATTCATAGTGTCCGCAAAAAAATATATTTTGTTGTGGGGTGAAATTCAATTGCCAAAATATCAATACCCTGAATCTGGTGCCCCAGCTGTTGCAGGCCAAGTTTCATAGTGTCCGCAAAAACATATATTTTGTTCTGGGGTGAAATTCAATTGCCAAAATAGCAATACCATAAATCAGTGGTTTCAGCTGTGGCTGGCCAAGTTTCATAGTCTCCGCAAAAACATATATTTTGTCCTGGGGTGAAATTCAATTGCCAAAATAGCAATACCATAAATCAGTGGTTTCAGCTGTGGCTGGCCAAGATTCATAGTGTCCGCAAAAACATATATTTTGTTGTGGGGTGAAATTCAATTGCCAAAATAGCAATACCCTGAATCTGGTGTTCCAGCTGTTGCAGGCCTAGTTTAAATCTGTCCGTAACAGGGTCTATTTTGTTCTGGGGTGAAATTCAATTGCCAAAATAGCAATACACTGAATCTGGTGTCCCAGCTGTTGCAGGCCAATTTTCATAGTGTCCGCAAAAACATATATTTTGTTCTGGGGTGAAGTTCAATTGCCAACATAGCAATACCCTGAATCTGGTGTTCCAGCTGTTGCAGGTCTAGTTTAAATCTGTCCGTAACAGGGTATATTTTGTTCTGGGGTGAAATTCAATTGCCAAAATAGCAATACTCTGAATCTGGTATTCGAGCTGTTGCAGGCCAATTGTAAATCTGTCCATAAAAGGATACCTTTCATCCAGGGCCTAAATACTAGCCGTAAAAGAGATATTACCCAAAATAAGTGGTTACTGCTGTGCCTGGATTAGTGTAATTCGCTACATAAATAAATAGGCAGATAGTGTTAGGTGCCTATAAAAAAAAGGCCTGAATTTGAAATCAATACATTGGGCCAAATATTTTTTTCTTATTGTGGTGCTTGGTGAACGGTAACAATGAGGAAAACATCTAGTAAGGGACGCGGACGCGGTCGTGGTGGTGTTAGTGTAACCTCTTGTGCTGGGAGAGGACGTGGCCATTCTGCCACAGCCAAACGTCCTAGTGAACCAACTACCTCAGGTTCCAGTACCCGCCAGAATTTACAGCGATATTTGGTGGGGCCCAATGCCGTTCTAAGGATGGTAAGGCCTGAGCAGATACAGGCACTAGTCAATTGGGTGGCCGACAGTGGATCCAGCATGTTCACAACATTATCTCCCACCCAGTCTTCTGCAGAAAGCGCACAGGTGGCACCTGAAAACCAAGCCCATCAGTCTGTCACATCACCCCCATGCATATCAGGGAAACTGTCTGAGCCTCAAGTTATGCAGCAGTCTCTTATGCTGTTTGAAGACTCTGCTGGCAGGGTTTCCCAAGGGAATCCACCTAGCCCTTCCCCAGTGGTGGAAGACTTAGAATGCACTGATGCACAACCACTGATGTTTCCTGATGATGAGGACATGGGATTACCACCTCATTGGAGTCCGCACGTCTCTGATGATGACGAAACACAGGTGCCAACTGCTGCGTCTTTCTGCAGTGTGCAGACCGAACAGGAGGTCAGGGAGGAAGACTGTGTGGAAGACGATGCAGGGGACAATGAGGTCCTAGACCCTACATGGACTGAAGGTCGCGCCACTGACTTTCATAGTTCAGAAGAAGAGGCAGTGGTGAGACCGAGCCAACAGCGTAGCAAAAGAGAGAGCAGGGGGCAAAAGCAGAACAGCCGCCTCTAAGAGAGTTCGCCGGCTACTGGCCACCGCCACCAGGGACCGAGCACCCCAAAGGAAGCTCCAAGGAGTACCTTGGCATGGCACTTCTTTAAACAATGTGCTGACGACAAGACCCGAGTGGTTTGCACGCTGTGCCATCAGAGCCTGAAGCGAGGCATTAACGTTCTGAACCTTAGCACAACCTGCATGACCAGGCATCTACATGCAAAGCATGAACTGCAGTGGAGTAAACACCTTAAAAGCAAGGAACTCACTCTGGCTCCCCCTGCTCCGTCTTCTGCTGCTGCCTCGGCCTCTTCCTCCGCCTCGGATGGAATGTTAGCACCTGCCTCCCACCAAACAGAGGATGTGCCACCGACAACACCACCCGAGTCACCAAGCATCCCCACCTTGTCACATGGCAGCGTTCAGCTCTCCATCTCACAAACCTTGGAGAGAAAGCATAAATTCCCACCTAGCCACCCTGGGCCTGAATGCCAGCATTTCTAAACTACTGGCCTTTGAAATGCTGTCATTGAGGCTGGTGAACACAGACAGCTTCAAACAGCTGATGTCCATGGCTGTCCCACAGTATATTGTTCCCAGCCGCCACTACTTTTCCAAGACAGCCCTGCCTTCCCTGCACAACCAAGTCTCCGATAAAATTGAGTGTGCACTGCCCAACGCCATCTGTGGCAAGGTCCACCTAACCACAGATACGTGGACCAGTAAGCACGGCCAGGGACGCTATATCTCCCTAACTGCACACTGGGTAAATGTAGTGGCGGCTGGGCCGCAGGCGGAGAGTTCCTTGGCACATGTCCTTCCGCCGCCAAGGATCGCAGGGCATCATTCTTTGCCTCCTGTAGCCTCCTCCTCCTACTCGGCTTTCTCCTCCTCTGCTTCCACCAGCTCATCCAGTCAGCCACACACCTTTACCACCAACTTAAGTACAGCCCGGGGTAAACGTCAGCAGGCCATTCTGAAACTCATATGTTTGGGGGACAGGCCCCACACCGTCAGGAGTTGTGGCGGGGTATTGAACAACAGACCGATCAGTGGTTGCTGCCGGTGGGCCTCAAGCCCGGCCTGGTGGTGTGCGATAATGGGCGAAATCTCGTCGCAGCTCTGGGACTAGCCGGTTTGACGCACATCCCTTGCCTGGTGCATGTGCTGAGGTTTTTTGCAACAGCAGAGGCCAGGTACAAATGTGGCCAGCCAGGGCCCACTACTGGAGGACGAGGAGGATGAGGAGGAGGTGGAGGAGGATGAGGATGAAGCAGGTTCACAGCGGGGTGGCACCCGACACAGCTCAGGCCCATCACTGGTGCGTGGCTGGGGGGATACGGAGGACGATGACGATACACCTCCCACAGAGGACAGCTTGTCCTTACCTCTGGTCAGCCTGGCACACATGAGCGACTACATGCTGCAGTGCCTGCGCAATGACAGCAGAGTTGCCCACATTTTAACGTGTGCGGACTACTGGGTTGCCACCCTGCTGGATCCCCGGTACAAAGACAATGTGCCCACCTTACTTCCTGCACTGGAGCATGATAGGAAGATGCGCGAGTACAAGCGCACGCTGGTAGAGGCGCTCCTGAGAGCATTCCCAAATGTCACAGTGGAACAGGTGGAAGCCCAAGGCGAAGGCAGAGGAGGAGCAAGAGGTCGCCAACGCAGCTGTGTCACGGCCAGCTCCTCTGAGGGCAGGGTTAGCATGGCAGAAATGTGGAAAAGTTTTGTCTCCACGCCACAGCTAACTGCACCACCACCTGATACGGAACGTGTTAGCAGGAGGCAGCATTTTACTAACATGGTTGAACAGTACGTATGCACACCCCTCCACGTACTGACTGATGGTTCGGCCCCATTCAACTTCTGGGTCTCCAAATTGTCCACGTGGCCAGAGTTAGCATTTTATGCCTTGGAGGTGCTGGCCTGCCCGGCGGCCAGCGTTTTGTCTGAACGTGTATTCAGCATGGCAGGGGGCGTCATTACTGACAAACGCAGCCGCCTGTCCACAGCCAACGTGGACAAGCTGACGTTAGCATCAGGTATGATGTTGTATCGATCAGGTAGTGTAAGGGTTACGCCCGCTTCACAGTGACAGACCAAACTCTGACAGACCAAACTCCACATTTAACGCACCGCAAACAGTCCATTTGCACAACCGCAAACTCCCCATTTGCACAAGGTTGGATACCAAGCTAGCCATGTCCTGTTCCTTTTCCTCACTGATGTCATTGAAGGTCTCTTCCTCCACCCAGCCATGTACAACACCATGGGTCCCCGAAAGGTAACAAAAAGCCCCCTGGGACGCCTGCTGTGGTTGGTCTTCCACCTACTCAAAGCCACCTCCTCTCTCTGCGTTGCCACAAGTCCAGCAATCGACGATGACAAGGCTGCTTCTGGTGGTGATGGTGACCACAACTCTTCCTCTTCATGCTCATCTACAGCCTGATCCAGCACTCTTCGCAGAGCACGCTCCAGAAAAAAGAATATGTGATGACGATGATGTTGCCTTGGGTTTGACTGACCAGGTTTGCCACCTCCGCAAAAGAACGCATGAGACTACAGCCATTGTGCATGAGCGTTCAGTAATGTGGCCAAAAAATACCCAGCTTCGCAGAGGCTGTCCTCTTTTTTTTAAATTAAAAAAATCTGTTCTTACCAGTTTAATCTCTGATTTGGTCGGTGTATGGAATAGATTTTAGGAACCCGGAGATGGAAAAAGATGGTTGGTCGGTCCTCTTCCTTCCAATTTGGGGCACTGTGCGTGCACCGTGCAATTACTGTGCCACCCTATATGAGTGGTGTGTTAAGTAGTACTATTCCTATCAGTTTAATCCCTGTTACGTCCCCTATCAGGGGACGTGTATCGAATAGATTTTAGGAACCGGGAGATGGAAAAAGATGATTGGTCGGTCCTCCTACTTTCAATTTGGGCACTGCACGTGCCCCGCGCAATGTACAGTGCCACGAATACAAATAGTGTGAACTACTATTCTTACCATTTTAATCTTTGTTAAGTCCCCTATCAGGGGACTTGTATTGAATTGAATCCTTGCATGGGGAGATAGAGAAAAAAACTTGCTCTGTCCGCTTCCTTCTAATTTTGGGCACTTGCAATGGAATTTGCCACCAATGCAACTAGTGTTAACTAAGTACTACTCCTATCAGTTTAATCTCTGTTTTGTCCCTTATCAGGTCCAGGGCCGGTGTAGTGAATACATTTTTTGAACCGGGAGATGGAAAAAGACCCATGCTCGGTCCGCTTCATTTAAATCTTAGGTCACTGCTCGTGCACCGTGCAATGTACTGTGCCACTTTATATGAGTGGTGGGCAGTGGGCACAGTACAGTCTGTGGGCCTGACACACACTGGCAGGCAACTGCAATTATATTAAAGGGTAAAAATGAAATGACTTTTTCATCTGCAAGGTACTGTGCCACCCTATATGAGTGGTGGGCAGTGGGCACAGTACAGTCAGTGGGCCTGACACACACTGGCAGGCAACTGCAATTATATTAAAGGGTAAAAATGTAATGACTTTTTTATCTGCAAGGTACTGTGCCACCCGATATGAGTGGTGGGCACTGGCAGTGGGCACAGTACAGTCAGTGGGCCTGACACACACTGATAGGCAACTGTAATTATATTAAAGGGTAAAAATGAAATGACTTTTTCATCTGCAAGGTACTGTGCCACCCTATATGAGTGGTGGGCAGTGGGCACAGTACAGTCAGTGGGCCTGACACACACTGGCAGGCAACTGCAATTATATTAAAGGGTAAAAATGTAATGACTTTTTTGAGTGGTGTGCACACAGTACAGTCTGTGGGCCTGCGGCCTCTCACACACGGGCAGGCAACTGCAATATATATATAGAAAAAATAAATAAATGCAGACTGATGTACCAGCCCTAAAAAGGGCTTTTTGGGGTGCTGTCAGGACGCTGTCCTTACAGCAGATGTGTCTTTGAGGACTGGAGTGGACACAGACGTCCAGATTTCAAAGTACCTCTGCACTGTAATATTATGACAAAGGTCAGAAAGGGGTTAATGGGATAATACATTAGCAGAAAATAATAAAAGAACGCCTGGATACTTAATGTGATTGAACTGGGACTGACAAAGTATAAACTGCTAGTGGTGCTTGGTCAATAATAATACAACCAAGGGAGTGATGCTCCCCTTATTTTGGGTTTTTCAGCAGGGTGTATGTTAGAGCAGGGTCGCATTTACAGTAGGTGGCAAAAATTCCCCTTGCTGTGATACAGGCTGCCAGTCTTTAATGTTATCAATTGTACATATGCTGGAAATCCTCTTGTGCTATGTCATTTCAAGCTCTGGACCTGTAGTTCAACCTAGTGATGAGCGGCAGGGACAATAGTGTGGACTATTTCCCTCTCGATCTCACATCTCTTTATCATTAAAATGTGATACTACAATAACCAGCGGAGGAGTATAGTATCTGTAGCAGAACCACAGTCTGCCTCCAAAGTAAGCCTGGGTGCTTGAAGCCTCCTACTCACCCAGAGTGCAATGGAGTCAAAATGCTTTGCACAGGTTATCTCCACTGTTTTTTTGTTTTTTTTTTAATCACACACTTCCTCTCAATGGCTAATATCCACTCTGAAAATAATCTCTCAGAGGATGTTACAAAGCTTCGCCTCATTCTACTCTTTTTTGCCCTCCTCTGACCACTGTCGACACCATCAATGTGCTACGGAAACTTCTCAATCAACTCTTTTCAAGATATGACATCTGGACCATCCAGCTTCTTGAAGTCCCAAAATTAGGCCCATTTTAAAGTCAATTTACTGCACAAATGGTGCACTCCTTTGTCTAGCAATAATAATGAACACACTTCAAGAACACACAATCAACAATCCTGTAAGAGAGAAGACAAAAACAGTGCTATAAGACAAAAATCAACAGTGGTGCCAGAAAAAAAAAAGTCTGCAGAGCATCTTTAAGTAAAGTAAGCATTTGAGAATTTTGATCGCTACATGTAACACCCTCCAGCATTTGCCATATTAGTAAGATAGGCTTTTTATGTTGACTACTTCTGGGTGTTCTTCTTTCATTTTCTGGTAGTGTGTATCTTTATAGCAGTCAGAACAGTTCTCCTGATACAGATCTCAGAATTTTATGCAGAGACATACTGAGGAAAATATGCTGGAGTAATATGCACCCAATTTATTAAGTGGTGCAGGCTCCTTAACCCCTTAAGGACCGGGGGTTTTGGGATTTTTGCGTTTTTGTTTTGCGCTCCCTGCCTTCCAAAAGCCATAACATTTTTATATTTCCGCTCACATAGCCATATGACGGCTTATTTTTTGCGGGACAAGTTGTACTTTTTAACGCTACCATTTATTTTTGCATGTGATGTAGTGGGAAACGGGAAAAAAATTCCAAATGGGGTGAAATTGCAAAAAAAAAGCAATTTCACCACAGTTTTACGGGTTTTTAAATTACAACGTTCGATTTGCGATAAAACTGACTGGTTAATTTTATTCTTCAGGTCAGATACGAATCCGGCAATACCTAATATGTATAGTTTTTCTTGCGTTTTGATAGTGAAAAAAAAAATTAAAAGTGGGAATTTTTTTTATTTTATTTTTTGTCGCCATGTTTTGACCCCTATAACTTTTTGTAATTATGCGTATGGAGCAGTGTAGGGGCTCATTTTGCAGGGCAATCTGAACTTTTAATTGATACCATTATGGGGTGCGTATGATGTTTTGATCACTTTTTATTCATTTTTTTAGGAAATGAAGCGTCCAAAAATGGCGAATTAGCCATTTGGGCGCTTTCTTTCCGTTTTTTATGTTTACCGTATGGTGAATATTTTTTAATATTATTATAGTATGGGCGTTTTCGCACATTGCGACACCCATTATGTGTAATTTTTTATTTTTTTATTTATTTTATTTTCATTTTGGGGAAAGGGGGTGATTTGAATTTTTATATTTTTTTCATTTAATTTTTTTTTTTAAACTTTTTTTTTTTTACCACTTTCTTATAGTTCCCATAGGGAACTATAAGATGCAATCATCAGATTGCTATTCTCATATATTCCAATGCAATAGCATTGGAATATATGAAAAAATCGCATATTTCCTATGGAGCCTATTACAGTCATAGGCTCCATAGGAATACTAGTAGTACCCTAGGTTTCATTCACAGAAACCTAGGGTACTACATCATGCTCCGGCTCCCCCTTGTGGCCATCAGGGAGCCGGAGCAAAGCCAAAGTGAAACTTTCGGTTTTGCTTGCGATCAGATGCCGTGGTCAGGATTGACCACGGCATCTGAGGGTTAAATGTCCGCGATCGGCATCGCTGCCGGTCGCGGACATGAGCTGCGGGTGTCAGCTTGATGAATCAAGCTTTACCCGCAGCTTCGGGCGCCCGCTCTGTGCGGGAGCGGGCGCCATCTTTAAGAGTGCGGACGAAGGGCGTACATGTACGCCTTTCGTCCTATAGAGATTAATAAAGATACGCATATTTTATTGGTAAAATTTTACCACCCAAGTAAAGTACAATATGTGAAGAGAAAACAATATCAGAATTTCTTTGATGTGCAAAATCTTTACGAAGTTATTCTGTGCTAAAGTGACACATCAGATTTCCAAAATCTGGCTTGGTCATTAAGGGGTTAATAAATTTGACACATCTTCTGGCAGTCTGTGACATAAATCATAGTTGGTCTCTTGTCCCAGGAAAGGTCATGCCCTCTGCTAAGCCCAATCCAATTTCCCCAAAAGTGGGAAGCTCGGCAAAAAATGGGAAGAGTTGGAAATTTTTGCTGAAAATGCTGCTTGCACAAAAATGTTCAACTTTTGTACAGTAGTTAGCTAGCTATGTTAAATAACACCACAAAGTACCACAGTAAAATTCTGCTGCCTAAAGCCACTGCTACAGACAGCATGAGCTTTACTACAAACTGTGTTATTATTGAGTTCAATGTATAGGCAATTTACAGTCTATTGGTGATTGAAGTAAGGCAGAATGTTATTAGAAAACTCTACGAGGGACATTTATTAAGGTTGTAAAAAAAATTGCACACTATGATGTACGCTATAACTTTTTAGGCTTCTTACCATTTTCTGAAGTGGCAAGTAAAAAAAAGGGGGGTGCTTAGAGGAATTTACTATAACATTTCTCAGAAAGTGGTGGAAGTTTTAGCTGAAATCTATGCCAGCCTGTTGCTAGGGTAGACTTCAGTTTCTGAAGCATGGCAGGGCTTCAGCCTCTTAATAAATTAGGCACCTCTCACGCCAGTGCAAGGAGATCAAGACTGACATATGGATGCGCCACTCTTAATTAGGGTTGAGCAATGTACTGAACTTTAGGGTTTTTGGTATCCGGACCCAAACCTGGAAATTTCCGTAAAAGTTTGGGTTCCAGTTCGGTGTTTGGCGATTTCTTGGCCCTTTTTGAAAGGCTGCAGGGCAGCCAATCAACAAGCATTTCACTAGTCTGCCCTTAGAAGCCATCACAGCCATGCCTAATAATGGCATGGCTGTTAATGGCCAAGAGCAGCATGTAACCCAGCCTCTATATAAGCTGGAGTCATGTAGCGCCGCACGTCACTCTGCTCTTCTCAGTGTAGGGATAAGATGCTGCTGCTGCTGTAAGGGAGAAATTAGGGAAGAATTATGTTGAACTTGGTGGTGTAGTGCTCAATCTTTAAACTACAGAGATTATTGATGGTGCTATGAGCCCAGTGACATTGAAAAATAAGTTTAATCCCTCTGCTAGTTCGTTGGGCGTTGGCGGACATTTTTGAAAGTGCAGTGCCCTTGAAACTGCATGTGAACTGCATGTGTGCCAGGGACATTACTTTAATTCTGTTCTGGTAGCTCAGTGGAGGATAAATTCACTTTTTTGGCTGTTCAAGTACCCCTGAGGCCTTCAGTGCATACCTGGCAGTGAAAATTATATAATTACATTAGTCTGTCATATTTTTTTTGTGCCCTAAAGCAATTTTTTATCTGTCTGCCACAAGCACTGCATATCTCACAGTCCAATAAAACCGCTAAATACTGCAGTAACCTTGCTGATAGAGATGAGCGAACACCTGGAAGTTCGGGAAGCTCGGCTAAACTTCCCAAAAATGTTCGGGTTCGGGATCCGAACTCGACCCAAACTTTATCCCGAACCCGAACCCCATTGAAGTCAATGGGGACCCGAACTTTTAGGCACTAAAAAGACTTTAAAATAGTCCAGGAAAGGGCTAGAGGGCTGCAAAAGGCAGCAAAATGTAGGTAAATCCCCTGCAAATAAATGTGGATAGGGAAATGAATTAAAATAAAATAAATAAAAATTAACCAATATCAATTGGAGAGAGGTCCCACAGCAAGTAATCATGCGTCATATCACCCACCACTGGAGAAGGCCACTTTCAGTTATTTCTGCCCAGTACCCAGACCGAGGATACAGGTCCCACTGCAAGGAATCATGCGTCATATCACCCAACACTGGAGAAGGCCACTTTAAGTTATTTCGGCCCAGCACCCAGACAGAGGAGAGAGGTCCCACAGCAAGGAATCATGCGTCATATCACCCACTACTGGAGAAGGCCACTTTCAGTTATTTCGGCCCAGCACCCAGACCGAGGATACAGGTCCCACTGCAAGGAATCATGTGTCATATTACCCACTACTGGAGAAGGCCACTTTCAGTTATTTCGGCCCAGCACCCAGACCGAGGATACAGGTCCCACTGCAAGGAATCATGTGTCATATCACCCACCACTGGAGAAGGCCACTTTCAGTTATTTCGGCCCAGCACCCAGACAGAGGAGAGAGGTCCCACAGCAAGGAATCATGCGTCATATCACCCACCACCGGAGAAGGCCACTTTCAGTTATTTCGGCCCCAGCACCCAAACAGAGGAGAGGTTCATTCAACTTTGGGTTGCACCGCAAGATCATGGTAAAGTTAAAAAAATGAGGATTCAATAAAGAAGTGCCCCGGAGTACAAGAATACATGTTTGAGGGGAAGGCAGTTATAAATGTCTATTCTGCACAAGGGAGGTCCAGGTCCTGTGAGATCCATGCCTGGTTCATTTTTATGAACGACAGCTTGTTCACGTTGGCTGTGGACAGGCGGCTGCGTTTGTCAGTAATGACGCCCCCTGCCGTGCTGAATACACGTTCAGACAAAACGCTGGAGGCTGGGCAGGCCAGCACCTCCAAGGCATAAAATGCTAACTCTGGCCGCGTGGACAATTTGGAGACCCAGAAGTTGAATAGGGCCGAACCATCAGTCAGTACGTGGAGGGGTGGTGTGACATACTGTTCAACCATGTTAGTGAAATGCTGCCTCCTGCTAACACGTTCCGTATCAGGTGGTGGTGCAGTTAGCTTTGGCGGGGAGACAAAACTTTTCCACATTTCTGCCATGCTAACCCTGCCCTCAGAGGAGCTGGCCGTGACACAGCTGCGTTGGCGATCTCTTGCTCCTCCTCTGCCTTCGCCTTGGGCTTCCACCTGTTCCCCTGTGACATTTGGGAATGCTCTCAGGAGCGCGTCTACCAGCGTGCACTTGTACTTGCGCATCTTCCTATCACGCTCCAGTGCAGGAAGTAAGGTGGGCACATTGTCTTTGTACCGGGGATCCAGCAGGGTGGCAACCCAGTAGTCCGCACACGTTAAAATATGGGCAACTCTACTGTTGCTGCGCAGGCACTGCAGCATGTAGTCGCTCATGTGTGACAGGCTCCCCAGAGGTAAGGACAAGCTGTCCTATGTGGGAGGCGTATCATCATCGTCCTCTGTATCCCCCCAGCCACGCACCAGTGATGGGCCTGAGCTGTGTCGGGTGCCACCCCGCTGTGAACCTGCTTCATCCTCATCCTCCTCGTCCTCCAGTAGTGGGACCTGGCTGGCCACATTTGTACCTGGCCTCTGCTGTTGCAAAAAACCTCCCTCTGAGCCACTTCTAACAGACTGGCCTGAAAGTGGCAAAAATGACTCCTCATCCTCCTCCTCCTCCTGGGCCACCTCCTCTTCCATCATCGCCCTAAGCGTTTTCTCAAGGAGACATAGAAGTGGTATTGTAACGCTGATAACGGTGTCATCGCCACTGGCCATGTTGGTGGAGTACCCTAAACAGCGCAACAGGGCACAAAGGTCTCACATGGAGGCCCAATCATTGGTAGTGAAGTGGTGCTGTTCCGCAGTGCGACTGACGCGTGCGTGCTGCAGCTGAAACTCCACTATGGCCTGCTGCTGCTCGCACAGTCTCTCCAGCATGTGCAAGGTGGAGTTCCACCTGGTGGGCACGTCGCATATGAGGCGGTGAGCAGGAAGCCCGAAGTTCCGCTGTAGCGCAGACAGGCGAGCAGCGGCAGGATGTGAACGCCGGAAGCGCGCACAGATAGCCCGCACTTTATGCAGCTGCTCTGACATGTCGGGGTAGTTGTGAATGAACTTCTGCACCACCAAATTCAGCACATGCGCCAGGCAAGGGATGTGCGTCAAACCGGCTAGTCCCAGAGCTGCGACGAGATTTCGCCCATTATCGCTCACCACCAGGCCGGGCTCGTCGGTCTGTTGTTCAATACCCCGCCACAACTCCTGCGTGGTGTGGGGCCTGTCCCCCAAACATATGAGTTTCAGAATGGACTGCTGACGTTTACCCGGGGCTGTGCTGAAGTTGGTGGTGAAGGTGTGTGGCTGACTGGATGAGCTGGTGGAAACAGAGGAGGAGGAAGCCGAGTAGGAGGAGGAGGCTACAGGAGGCAAAGAATGATGCCCTGCGATCCTTGGTGGCGGAAGGACGTGCGCCAAGGAACTCTCCGCCTGCGGCCCAGCCGCCACTACATTTACCCAGTGTGCAGTTAGGGAGAAATAGCGTCCCTTGCCGTGCTTACTGGTCCACGTATCTGTGGTTAGGTGGACCTTGCCACAGATGGCGTTGTGCAGTGCACACTTGATTTTTTCGGATACTTGGTTGTGCAGGGAAGGCACGGCTGTCTTGGAGAAGTAGTGGCTTCTGGGAACAACATACTGTGGGACAGCCATGGACATCAGCTGTTTGAAGCTGTCTGTGTTCACCAGCCTCAATGACAGCATTTCAAAGGCCAGTAGTTTAGAAATGCTGGCATTCAGGCCCAAGGCTCGAGAGTGGCTAGGTGGGAATTAACGCTTTCTCTCCAAGGTTTGTGAGATGGAGAGCTGAACGCTGCCGTGTGACATGGTGGAGATGCTTGGTGACGCAGGTGGTGGTGTTGATGGCACATTCTCTGTTTGGTGGGCGGCAGGTGCCAACGTTCCTCCCAAGACGGAGGAAGAGGCCGAGGCAGCAGCAGAAGAGGGAGCAGGGGGAGCCTGAGTGAGTTCCTTGCTTTTAAGGTGTTTACTCCACTGCAGTTCATGCTTTGCATGTTGATGCCTGGTCATGCAGGTTGTGCTAAGGTTCAAAACATTAATGCCTCGCTTCAGGATCTAATGGCACAGCGTGCAAACCACTCTGGTCTTGTCGTCAGCACATTGTTTAAAGAAGTGCCATGCCAGGGAACCCCTTGAAGCTGCCTTTGGGGTGCTCGGTCCCTGGTGGCGGTGGCCAGTAGCAGGCGAACTCTCTTGGCGGCGGCTGGTCTGCTTTTGCCACCTGCTCTCTCTTTTGCTACGCTGTTGGCTCGGTCTCACCACTGCCTCTTCCTCTGAACTATGAAAGTCTGTGGCACGACCTTTATTCCATGCGGGGTCTATGACCTCATCGTCCCCTGCATCGTCTTCCACACAGTCTTCCTCCCTGACCTCCTGTTCGGTCTGCACACTGCAGAAAGACGCAGCAGTTGGCACCTGTGTTTCGTCATCATCAGAGACGTGCGGACTCCGATGAGGTGGTATTCCCATGTCCTCATCATCAGGAAACATCAGTGGTTGTGCATCAGTGCATTCTATGTCTTCCACCACTGGGGAAGGGCTAGGTGGATTCCCTTGGGAAACCCTGCCAGCAGAGTCTTCAAACAGCATAAGAGACTGCATAACTTGAGGCTCTGACAGTTTCCATGATATGCATGGGGGTAATGTGACAGACTGATGGGCTTGGTTTTCAGGCGCCACCTGTGCGCTTTCTGCAGAAGACTGGGTGGGAGATAATGTTGTGAACGTGCTGGATCCACTGTTGGCCACCCAATCGACTAATGCCTGTACCTGCTCAGGCATTTCCATCCTTAGAACGGCATTGGGCCCCACCAAATATCGCTGTAAATTCTGGGAGGTACTTGAACCTGAGGTAGTTGGTTCACTAGGACGTGTGGCTGTGGCAGAATGGCCACGTCCTCTCCCAGCACCAGAGGGTACACTAACACCACCACGACCGCGTCCGCATCCCTTACTAGATGTTTTTCTCATTGTTACCGTTCAACAAGCACCACAATAAGAAAAAAATATTTGGCCCAAAGTATTGATTTAAAATTCAGGCCTTTTTTTACAGGCACCTTACACTATCTGCCTATTTATTTATGTTGAGTATTACACTAATCCAGGCACAGCAGTAACCACTGATTTAGGGGAATATCTCTTTTAGGGCTAGTATTTAGGCCCTGGATGAAAGGAATCCTTTTATGGACAGATTTACAATTGGCCTGCAACAGCTCGAACACCAGATTCAGGGTATTGCTATTTTGGCAATTGAATTTAACCCCAGAACAAAATATATCCTTTGCAAGACACTATGAAACTTGGCCAGCCACAGCTGAAACCACTGATTTATGGTATTGCTATTTTGGCAATTGAATTTCACCCCAGAACAAAATATATAATTTGCAGGACACTAAGAAACTTGGCCAGCCAGAGCTGAATCCACTGATTTATGGTATTGCTGTTTTGGCAATTGAATTTCACCCCAGAACAAAATATATATTTTGCAGGACACTATGAAACTTGGCCAGCCACAGCTGAAACCACTGATTTATGGTATTGCTATTTTGGCAATTGAATTTCACCCCACAACAAAATATATGTTTTTGCGGACACTATGAAACTTGGCCAGCCACAGCTGAAACCACTGATTTATGGTATTGCTATTTTGGCAATTGAATTTCATCCCAGAACAAAATATACGCTTTTACTGAGAGATTATACACTTGGCCAGCCACAGCTGGAACCACTAGATTTATGGTATTGCTATTTTGGCAATTGAATTTCACCCCAGAACAAAATATATGTTTTGGCGGACACTATTATATCTTGTCTCCAGCCCAGAGCTGAAACCACTGATTTATGGTATTGCTATTTTGGCAATTGAATTTCACCCCAGAACAAAATATATCCGTTTTGACGGACAGATTATGACATCTTGGCCTGCAACAGCCTGGAACACCAGATTCAGGGTATTGCTATTCTGGCAATTGAATTTCACCCCAGAACAAAATATATGTTTTGGCGGACACTATGATACTTGGCCAGCCACAGCTGAAACCACTGATTTATGGTATTGCTATTTTGGCAATTGAATTTCACCCCAGAACAAAATATACCCTTTACAGACAGATTAACACTTGGCCTGCAACAGCTGGGACACCAGATTCAGGGTATTGCTATTTTTGCAATTTAATTTCACCCCAGAACAAAATATATGTTTTGGCGGACACTATTATACTTTTCCAGCCAGAGCTGAAACCACTGATTTATGGTATTGCTATTTTGGCAATTAAATTTCACCCCAGAACAAAATAATCACTTTTACGGACAGATTAACACTTGGTATGCAACAGCTGGGACACAAGATTCAGGGTGTTGGTATTTTGGCAATTGAATTTCACCCCAGAACAAAATATATGTTTTGGCGGACACTATTATACTTTGCCAGCCAGAGCTTAAACCACTGATTTATGGTATTGCTATTTTTGCAATTGAATTTCACCCCAGAACAAAATATACCCTGTTATGGACAGATTTAAACTAGGCCTGCAACAGCTGGAACACCAGATTCAGGGTATTGCTATTTTGGCAATTGAATTTCACCCCAGAACAAAATATATCTTTTTGCGGACACTATGAAACTTGGCCAGCCACAGCTGAAACCTCTGATTTATGGTATTGCTATTTTGGCAATTGAATTTCACCCCAGAACAAAATATATAATTTGCAGGACACTATGAAACTTGGCCAGCCAGAGCTAAAACCACTGATTTATGGTATTGCTGTTTTGGCAATTGAATTTCACCCCAGAACAAAATATATAATTTACAGGACACTATGAAACGTGGCCAGCCACAGCTGAAACCACTGTTTTATGGTATTGCTATTTTGGCAATTGAATTTCACCCCAGAACAAAATATGTTTTTGCGAACACTATGAAACTTGGCCAGCCACAGCTGTAACCACTGATTTATGGTATTTCTATTTTGGCAATTGAATTTCACCCCAGAACAAAATATATGTTTTTACGGACACTATGAAACTTTGCCAGCCACAGCTGAAACCACTGATTTATGGTATTGCTATTTTGGCAATTGAATTTCACCCCAGAACAAAATATATGTTTTGGCAGACACTATTATACTTTGCCATCCACAGCTGTGACAACAGATTTATGGTATTGCTATTTTGGCAATTGAATTTCACCCCAGAACAAAATATATGTTTTTACGGACACTATGAAACTTGGCCAGCCACAGCTGAAACCATTGATTTATGGTATTGCTATTTTGGCAATTGAATTTCACCCCAGAACAAAATATATAATTTGCAGGACACTATGAAACTTGGCCAGCCACAGCTGAAACCACTGATTTATGGTATTGCTATTTTGGCAATTGAATTTCACCCCAGAACAAAATATATGTTTTGGCAGACACTATTATACTTTGCCATCCACAGCTGTGACAACAGATTTATGGTATTGCTATTTTGGCAATTTAATTTCACCCCAGAACAAAATATATGTTTTTGCGGACACTATGAAACTTGGCCAGCCACAGCTGAAACCATTGATTTATGGTATTGCTATTTTGGCAATTGAATTTCACCCCAGAACAAAATATATAATTTGCAGGACACTATGAAACTTGGCCAGCCACAGCTGAAACCACTGATTTATGTTATTGCTATTTTGGCAATTAAATTTCACCACAGAAAATGATCTATCTTTTGCCAGACAGCAGACAGTATTATACTTGGCTAGCCAAAGCTGGAACACCAGATTTAGGGGATTGGTATTTGGGCAATTGTATTTGATCCCTTAATAAAATATAGAAATTACTATCCTGAGTTTCTAGGGGTGGAAATTAGCACAGCCACAGCCACAGCTGAAACCACTGATTTATGGTATTGCTATTTTGGCAATTGAATTTCACCCCAGAACAAAATATATGTTTTTGCGGACACTATTATACTTTGCCATCCACAGCTGTGACAACAGATTTATGGCATTGCTATTTTGGTAATTTAATTTCGCCCCAGAACAAAATATATGTTTTTGCGGACACTATTATACTTTGCCATCCACAGCTGAAACCATTGATTTATGGTATTGCTATTTTGGCAATTTAATTTCACCCCAGAACAAAATATATGTTTTGGCTGACACTATTATACTTTGCCAGCCAGAGCTTAAACCACTGATTTATGGTATTGCTATTTTGGCAATTGAATTTCACCCCAGAACAAAATATATGTTTTCGCGGTCACTATTATACTTTGCCAGCCACAGCTGAAACCACTGATTTATGGTATTGCTATTTTGGCAATTGAATTTCACCCCAGAACAAAATATATGTTTTGGCGGACACTATTATACTTTGCCAGCCACAGCTGAAACCACTGATTTATGGTATTGCTATTTTGGCAATTGAATTTCACCCCAGAAAAAAATATATGTTTTGGCGGACACTATTATACTTTGCCAGCCACAGCTAAAACCACTGATTTATGGTATTGCTATTTTGGCAATTGAATTTCACCCCAGAAAAAAATATATGTTTTGGCGGACACTATTATACTTTGCCAGCCACAGCTGAAACCACTGATTTATGGTATTGCTATTTTGGCAATTGAATTTCACCTCAGAACAAAATATATGTTTTGACGGACAATTTGAATCTTAGCCTGCAGCCCTGCAATAGCTGGGACACCAGATTCAGGGTATTGCTATTTTGGCAATTGAATTTCACCCCAGAACAAAATATATGTTTTGGCGGACATTATGAATCTTGGCCTGCAACAGCCTGGACACCAGATTCAGGGTATTGCTATTCTGGCAATTGAATTTCACCCCAGAACAAAATATATGTTTTGGCGGACACTATTATACTTTGCCAGCCACAGCTGAAACCACTGATTTATGGTATTGCTATTTTGGCAATTGAATTTCACCCCAGAACAAAATATACCCTTTTACTGACAGATTAACACTTGGCCTGCAACAGCTGGGACACCAGATTCAGGGTATTGCTATTTTTGCAATTTAATTTCACCCCAGAACAAAATATATGTTTTGGCGGACACTATTATACTTTTCCAGCCAGAGCTGAAACCACTGATTTATGGTATTGCTATTTTGGCAATTAAATTTCACCCCAGAACAAAATAATCACTTTTACGGACAGATTAACACTTGGTATGCAACAGCTGGGACACAAGATTCAGGGTGTTGGTATTTTGGCAATTTAATTTCACCCCAGAACAAAAAATATGTTTTGGCGGACACTATTATACTTTGCCAGCCAGAGCTTAAACCAACTGATTTATGGTATTGCTATTTTGGCAATTGAATTTCACCCCAGAACAAAATATACCCTGTTATGGACAGATTTAAACTAGGCCTGCAACAGCTGGAACACCAGATTCAGGGTATTGCTATTTTGGCAATTGAATTTCACCCCAGAACAAAATATATCTTTTTGCGGACACTATGAAACTTGACCAGCCACAGCTGAAACCTCTGATTTATGGTATTGCTATTTTGGCAATTGAATTTCACCCCAGAACAAAATATATAAATTGCAGGACACTATGAAACTTGGCCAGCCAGAGCTAAAACCACTGATTTATGGTATTGCTGTTTTGGCAATTGAATTTCACCCCAGAACAAAATATATAATTTACAGGACACTATGAAACGTGGCCAGCCACAGCTGAAACCACTGATTTATGGTATTGCTATTTTGGCAATTGAATTTCACCCCAGAACAAAAATATGTTTTTGCGAACACTATGAAACTTGGCCAGCCACAGCTGTAACCACTGATTTATGGTATTTCTATTTTGGCAATTGAATTTCACCCCAGAACAAAATATATGTTTTGGCAGACACTATTATACTTTGCCATCCACAGCTGTGACAACAGATTTATGGTATTGCTATTTTGGCAATTGAATTTCACCCCAGAACAAAATATATGATTTTGCGGACACTATGAAACTTGGCCAGCCACAGCTGAAAACAATGATTTATGGTATTGCTATTTTGGCAATTGAATTTCACCCCAGAACAAAATATATGTTTTGGACGACACTATTATACTTTGCCATCCACAGCTGTGACAACAGATTTATGGTATTGCTATTTTGGCAATTGAATTTCACCCCAGAACAAAATATATGTTTTGGCAGACACTATTATACTTTGCCATCCACAGCTGTGACAACAGATTTATGGTATTGCTATTTTGGCAATTGAATTTCACCCCAGAACAAAATATATGTTTTTGCGGACACTATGAAACTTGGCCAGCCACAGCTGAAACCATTGATTTATGGTATTGCTATTTTGGCAATTTAATTTCACCCCAGAACAAAATATATGTTTTAGCGGACACTATTATACTTTGCCAGCCAGACCTTAAACCACTGATTTATGGTATTGCTATTTTGGCAATTGAATTTCACCCCAGAACAAAATATATGTTTTCGCGGTCACTATTATACTTTGCCAGCCACAGCTGAAACTACTGATTTATGGTATTGCTATTTTGGCAATTGAATTTCACCCCAGAACAAAATATATGTTTTCACGGTCACTATTATACTTTGCCAGCCACAGCTAAAACCACTGATTTATGGTATTGCTATTTTGGCAATTGAATTTCACCCCAGAACAAAATATATGTTTTGGCGGACACTATTATACTTTGCCAGCCACAGCTGAAACCACTGATTTATGGTATTGCTATTTTGGCAATTGAATTTCACCCCAGAACAAAATATTCCCTGTTATGGACAGATTGAAACTAGGCCTGCAACAGCTGGAACACCAGATTCAGGGTATTGCTATTTTGGCAATTGAATTTCACCCCAGAACAAAATATATCTTTTTGCGGACACTATGAAACTTGGCCAGCCACAGCTGAAACCTCTGATTTATGGTATTGCTATTTTGGCAATTGAATTTCACCCCAAAAAAAATATATAATTTGCAGGACACTATGAAACTTGGCCAGCCAGAGCTAAAACCACTGATTTATGGTATTGCTGTTTTGGCAATTGAATTTCACCCCAGAAAAAAATATATAATTTACAGGACACTATGAAACGTGGCCAGCCACAGCTGAAACCACTGATTTATGGTATTGCTATTTTGGCAATTGAATTTCACCCCAGAACAAAATATATGTTTTTACGGACACTATGAAACTTTGCCAGCCACAGCTGAAACCACTGATTTATGGTATTGCTATTTTGGCAATTGAATTTCACCCCAGAACAAAATATATGTTTTGGACGACACTATTATACTTTGCCATCCACAGCTGTGACAACAGATTTATGGTATTGCTATTTTGGCAATTGAATTTCACCCCAGAACAAAATATATGTTTTTGCGGACACTATGAAACTTGGCCAGCCACAGCTGAAACCATTTATTTATGGTATTGCTATTTTGGCAATTGAATTTCACCCCAGAACAAAATATATAATTTGCAGGACACTATGAAACTTGGCCAGCCACAGCTGAAACCAATTAATTAAATTTCACCACAGAAAATTATCTATCCTTTGCCAGACAGCAGACAGTATTATACTTGGCTAGCCAAAGCTGGAACACCAGATTTAGGGGATTGGTATTTGGGCAATTGTATTTGATCCCTTAATAAAATATAGAAATTACTATCCTGAGTTTCTAGGGGTGGAAATTAGCACAGCCACAGCCACAGCTGAAACCACTGATTTATGGTATTGCTATTTTGGCAATTGAATTTCACCCCAGAACAAAATATATGTTTTGGCAGACACTATTATCCTTTGCCATCCACAGCTGTGACAACAGATTTATGGTATTGCTATTTTGGCAATTGAATTTCACACCAGAACAAAATATATGTTTTTGCGGACACTATGAAACTTGGCCAGCCACAGCTGAAACCATTGATTTATGGTATTGCTATTTTGGCAATTGAATTTCACCCCAGAACAAAATATATGTTTTCGCGGTCACTATTATACTTTGCCAGCCACAGCTGAAACTACTGATTTATGGTATTGCTATTTTGGCAATTGAATTTCACCCCAGAACAAAATATATGTTTTCGCGGTCACTATTATACTTTGCCAGCCACAGCTAAAACCACTGATTTATGGTATTGCTATTTTGGCAATTGAATTTCACCCCAGAACAAAATATATGTTTTGGCGGACACCATTATACTTTGCCAGCCACAGCTGAAACCACTGATTTATGGTATTGCTATTTTGGCAATTGAATTTCACCCCAGAACAAAATATATGTTTTCGCGGTCACTATAATACTTTGCCAGCCACAGCTAAAACCACTGATTTATGGTATTGCTATTTTGGCAATTGAATTTCACCCCAGAAAAAAATATATGTTTTGGCGGACACTATTATACTTTGCCAGCCACAGCTTAAACCACTGATTTATGGTATTGCTATTTTGGCAATTGAATTTCACCTCAGAACAAAATATATGTTTTGACGGACAATATGAATCTTAGCCTGCAGCCCTGCAATAGCTGGGACACCAGATTCAGGGTATTGCTATTTTGGCAATTGAATTTCACCCCAGAACAAAATATATGTTTTGGCGGACATTATGAATCTTGGCCTGCAACAGCCTGGACACCAGATTCAGGGTATTGCTATTCTGGCAATTGAATTTCACCCCAGAACAAAATATATGTTTTGGCGGACACTATTATACTTTGCCAGCCACAGCTGAAACCACTGATTTATGGTATTGCTATTTTGGCAATTGAATTTCACCCCAGAACAAAATATACCCTTTTAAAAAAAGATTAACACTTGGCCTGCAACAGCTGGGACACCAGATTCAGAGTATTGCTATTTTTGCAATTTAATTTCACCCCAGAACAAAATATATGTTTTGGCGGACACTATTATACTTTTCCAGCCAGAGCTGAAACCACTGATTTATGGTATTGCTATTTTGGCAATTAAATTTCACCCCAGAACAAAATAATCACTTTTACGGACAGATTAACACTTGGTATGCAACAGCTGGGACACAAGATTCAGGGTGTTGGTATTTTGGCAATTTAATTTCACCCCAGAACAAAATATATGTTTTGGCGGACACTATTATACTTTGCCAGCCAGAGCTTAAACCACTGATTTATGGTATTGCTATTTTGGCAATTGAATTTCACCCCAGAACAAAATATACCCTTTTACAGACAGATTAACACTTGGCCTGCAACAGCTGGGACACCAGATTCAGGGTATTGCTATTTTTGCAATTTAATTTCACCCCAGAACAAAATATATCTTTTGCGGACACTATGAAACTTGGCCAGCCACAGCTGAAACCTCTGATTTATGGTATTGCTATTTTGGCAATTGAATTTCACCCCAGAACAAAATATATAATTTGCAGGACACTATGAAACTTGGCCAGCCAGAGCTAAAACCACTGATTTATGGTATTGCTGTTTTGGCAATTGAATTTCACCCCAGAACAAAATATATAATTTACAGGACACTATGAAACGTGGCCAGCCACAGCTGAAACCACTGATTTATGGTATTTATATTTTGGCAATTGAATTTCACCCCAGAACAAAAATATGTTTTTGCGAACCCTATGAAACTTGGCCAGCCACAGCTGTAACCACTGATTTATGGTATTTCTATTTTGGCAATTGAATTTCACCCCAGAACAAAATATATGTTTTTACGGACACTATGAAACTTTGCCAGCCACAGCTGAAACCACTGATTTATGGTATTGCTATTTTGGCAATTGAATTTCACCCCAGAACAAAATATATGTTTTGGCAGACACTATTATACTTTGCCATCCACAGCTGTGACAACAGATTTATGGTATTGCTATTTTGGCAATTGAATTTCACCCCAGAACAAAATATATGTTTTTGCGGACACTATGAAACTTGGCCAGCCACAGCTGAAACCATTGATTTATGGTATTGCTATTTTGGCAATTGAATTTCACCCTAGAACAAAATATATAATTTGCAGGACACTATGAAACTTGGCCAGCCACAGCTGAAACCACTGATTTATGGTATTGCTATTTTGGCAATTGAATTTCACCCCAGAACAAAATATATGTTTTGGCAGACACTATTATACTTTGCCATCCACAGCTGTGACAACAGATTTATGGTATTGCTATTTTGGCAATTTAATTTCACCCCAGAACAAAATATATGTTTTTGCGGACACTATGAAACTTGGCCAGCCACAGCTGAAACCATTGATTTATGGTATTGCTATTTTGGCAATTGAATTTCACCCCAGAACAAAATATATAATTTGCAGGACACTATGAAACTTGGCCAGCCACAGCTGAAACCACTGATTTATGTTATTGCTATTTTGGCAATTAAATTTCACCACAGAAAATTATCTATCCTTTGCCAGACAGCAGACAGTATTATACTTGGCTAGCCAAAGCTGGAACACCAGATTTAGGGATTGGTATTTGGGCAATTGTATTTGATCCCTTAATAAAATGTAGAAATTACTATCCTGAGTTTCTAGGGGTGGAAATTAGCACAGCCAAGCCCCTGATGTAGGATATAGCAAAAAAAAAACTAGTATTGATGGACTTGGTGGCAGCCTGTTTTGGTGCACCACAATTCACAAAATGGCCACCGATCACCCCAGAAAATAAGTGACAGAATGACGCTCTGTGCAGCCTAAAAACCAGTGAGCAAGTAACTAGCAGAAGTTCAATCATTCACAGCGGTAGATCGATCAGTTCATTAGGTGCTGTTGCTGACTTTTCCCTGCCTAATCTCGCCCTCACAGAAGCTGCGCCCTCTCCCTACACTAATCAGAGCAGTGTGACAAGCGGCGCTACGTGACTCCAGCTTCAATAGAGGCTGGGTCACATGCTGCACTTGGCCAATCAGAGCCATGCCATTAGTAGGCATGGCTGTGATGGGCTGTTAGGTAAAGAAGTAAAACGCTAGCTGATTGGCTGCTGTGCAGCCCTTCAGAAAGCGGGAAGTAATCGCCGAAAAACGAACCCGAACCCGAACTTTTTTGAAAATGTTCGGGTTTGGGTCCGTGTCCCGAACACCCCAAAACTCGGTACGAATCCGAACTATGCTCGAACTGTTCGCTCAACACTACTTGCTGCTGATATAAAAAAGCACACTTTTTTTTCAAGATAGTAAATTTACGGGCTATGCTGCATTTCTGACAGTCCAATTAAATGTTACATACTGCGGTTACATTTCTGCTATAAAAAAGCAATTTTGTTTGTGCTAGATAGCAAATTCGCATGCTATACTGCATTTCTTACAGTCCAATACACCCGTAACATATTGCATTTACATTGGTGCTATAATTTAAAAAAAAAAAATTTGTGCTAGAAAGGTGACAGGCATGTAAATTTGTAAAAATCATCGGTTCCATTGGTGGGTGACATTTTGCCCGTTTTGCCATATACAAACCCCTGCTCTGCATAAGTGACAGGGAGGTAAATTTCAAAAAATCATCTGTTACATTCGTGGGTGACATTTTGCCGGTTTTGCCATATACAAACCCCTGCTCTGCATAAGTGACAGTGAGGTAAATCTCTAAAAATCATCTGTTACATTGGTGGGTGACATTTTGCCAGTTTTGCTGTATACAAACCCCTGCTTTGCATAAGTGACAGGGCGGTAAATTTAAAAAAATTATCTGTTACATTCTTAGGCCATAAATTAACCCTGCACTGAATACCTGACTTGGAAATATATTCAGTAAATTAGGTGGCCTTTCGATTGTTGGGTGATCTGTACCCCTTCTTTCTTTCAAACTACCCCTGCCCTGCATACCTTACTGTGAAATATATTCAGTACATTTGGTGGCGTTCAGATTGTTGGCTGATCTACACCCCATTTTTCTTTCAAAGTACCCCTGCACTGCATAACAGACAGGGAACTTAGTTCATTACAATTGATGGTTACATTTTTGCCTGACATAAAGCCTTTTTTGGCTGTAAACAACAATGTGGTTTTTTTTGTGTGTGTTTTTTTTTAATAAATTGGGGTAGACCCAAAACATTGGAAAGTATAAAAAAGAAAACAAAGAGTAAGTGCGCTGTAGTATAACAATGCCTGGGTGAGGCCGGTATCCATGTCCCCAATTTGGAGACCCAGAAGTTGAATGCGGTAGATCCAGTGGCGTAGCTAGAAATAACTGGGCCCAACAGCAAATTTTAAATGGGGCCCCCCTCCCCCAGTAATTTTTTCGAAACCCCTTCCTTTCATGCTGCCCCCATTCCTATGGCTACTAAAGATTGCTCTCTCAGACCAGGCAGCTGTTCCATCCGTTTTCAGCACTGTCTATACTGCCACTGTATATAATTTCATTGTATAATACTATTGATGGGGCCCTGACAAAGTCTTTTAGTCCTCCTCCTCCTAGATGGGCCCCTTCTTGGTCAGGGCCCCAAAGCAGCCAATTTCCCTGCTTCCCCTGTAGCTACGACCCTGGGCAGACTGAACAGATGATCAGTCAGTACGTGTAGGCGTACTCTTGCTAAGACGTTCCATATCTGCTGGTGGTGCTGGTTGTTGTGGCGTGGTGACAAAGCTTTTCCACATTTCGGCCATGCTAACCCTGCCTTCTGAGGTGCGGGTGGTGAGCCCAGCTGCGTTGGCGACTTCCTCCTCCGCCTCCTCCTCCTCTGCTTTAGCCTTGTGCTTCCACTGAGACCCCGGTTTCAGGTGTGAATGCCATCAGCAGCGTGTCTACCAGCGTTGGCTTCAGTGACAGAATTAAGGACGGCACGTTGTCCTTGTAACAGGGATCCATCAGGGTGGCCACCCAGTAATCTGCACAAGTTACAATGTGGGCAACTTGGCAGTCGTTGCGCAGGCACTGCAGCATGTAGTCACTCATGTTTGCCAGGCTGCTGAGAGGCAACGACAAGCTGTCCTCTGTGGGAGGTGTATCATCTGTGTCCTCCGTATCCCCCCAGCCACGATCAAGTTATGGCCGTGAGCTGCTTTAGGTGCCACCCTGCTGTGAACATGGTTTCTTCTCCTCCTCCTCCTCCAGAACTGTGCCCTGGCTGGACAATTGTGTACCTGGTCTATGTTGGTGCAGGACCCCACCCTCCAAGCCACTTGTATATGACTGGCCTTATAAGTTAATTATCGCACACCACCAGGCTTGAGGCTCAGTGACACCAACCACTAATCGAAAAAAAAAAAGGTTTGAATGGTCGGCACTGCTTCAGAGTCGCGGCGGTGCACGTGTCAGCGGGCGGGCGGACGTCCCAGGCTGCTACAGTAAATAGAGAAGACCGGCACTTGCTTGTAGTTTTTCTAATGCTGATTTATTGTTGTCACATATTATAAAGCATAGTGACGCGTTTCTGCACTGTGCGTGCTTTCTTCAGACTACACATTACCGTCCTACCATTGTACCTTAAATACACTATAGTGCATACAACGGAACTGACGTAACAAGTAAAGCTCCTCCCACTGGGGGGCCGTTACTGAACCTGTTTGGTCCACTTCACTAGATCAAAGTTTTTTACCGCAATTGATGGATAATCAGGAACGCTGTAATGAAGAGAATCAATGGTTACTTTTCATATAATTCACAATCGAATAAGACTTGATACATTGTGTTCTCTATTCAATCCTCTTGGCTCTATCATCTGTAGAAAGTCAATAGTTACTGTTCATGTACTTCACAATCAAATAAAGCTTGATACATTGTATTCTCTATTCAATCCTCTTGGCTCCATCGTCTGTAGCCGATGGATCCAGTATGCTTCCCCTTTTCAATAGTAGCTTGTTCCTGTCTCCCCCGCGTCTGGGTAATGTTACACTTTCGATGATCTGATATCTTAATTGGGATATGGCATGTTGTTTCTGATGGAAGTGATGCGGTAAAGGAAGTAGTAAGTTATTGGTACGGATGGTTGATTTATGTTTGGACAGTCTATCTTTCATCCGCATTGAGGTTTCCCCCACATATACCAAGCCACAAGGGCATTTCAGAATGTAGATCACATATCTGCTGTCGCATGTGAATGTGCCTCTTATAGGGATTTGTTCACCTGAGTGTGGGTGAGTAAAGAGCCCTTGATAAAACTGGAGCTGTTCACACAATTGAGGCATGGGAATGTACCCTGTCTGGGAGTAGTGAGTGTAGTTTGTCTCAGGCCCGGTCTGTTGGTGCCTATATCTGCTCTGACAATTCTATCCCGGAGGTTGTCTGCCCTTTTGAAACACATCAGTGGTGGATTTGAAAATTCCTCTATCTGAGGATATGACCTGGAGAGGATGTTCCAATGTTTCCTGACTATGCCCTTAATCTTTTGTGTCCAGGGGTGGTATTTCACCACCAGTGGGGTGCGTGTGGGTTTGTCCTTCCCTACAGTCTGAGGGGCTATCTAATTTTCTTTGTTGTTCTTCCAGTAGATGTCTGGGGTAGCCTCTATCCAAGAATTTTTTTGTCATCTCTTTCATTCTTGTTTCACAGGTACCAGGATCTGTTACAATCCTCTTGACCCGTTGGTATTGTGAAAAGGGAATGGATTTCTTAGTGGCTGTGGGATGGCTACTGGAAAACGTGAGTAAGCTGTTGCGATCAGTTTCCTTTATGTGGAGGTCAGTGTATATGCTGCCATTGTCTTTTTTGATGACCCATGTGTCCAAGAATGTTATTCTTTCCTGATCAAAGTGTATGGTGAATTGTAGTTCACTCCAAATTGAATTGAGGTAATTAGAGAATTCCGTGAGGGATCGGACGTCGCCCCGCCATACGCAAAAGATCTATAACCACCACCAACCACTAATCGGTCTGTTGTTCCATGCCCGTTTACATCTCCTGTGTGTGGGGTTAGTCCCCCAAACAGATGAGTTTCAGAACAGCCTGCTGTCGTTTCCCCCGGCTTTGCTGATCTTGGTGGTGAAGGTGTTATGCTGAAAAGATGAGGAGGTGGTGTAGGAGGAGGAGGCAACAGGAGGCAAATAGAAATGCCCTGCAATCCTCGGGGGCGGAGGGACATGTGCCAAACTGCTATCCGCCTCTGGCCCAGCCGTCACTACATTTACCCAGTGTGCTGTTCAGGAGATATAACTTCCCTGCCCGTATTGGTGATTATGTGGACCTTGCCACAGATGGAGTTGCGCAGTGCACACCTGATTTTTACCGCCACTTGGTTGTGCAGGGAAGGAATGGCTCGTCTGGAAAAGTAGTGGTGGCTGGGAACCACGTACTGTGGGACAGCCTCCGCCATAAGTTTTTTTTAAAATTTTCCATCCATCTCCACCAGACAGAATGACAGCATTTCAAAGGACCAGGAATTTTGAAATCCTGGCATTCAGGGCCAGGGATTGCAGGTGGGAAGGGTGCGTACTTTCTCTTTCTATTTCTCTTTCTAATTGGGAGATGGACAGCTGAACGCTTCCATGAGATAGTGTAGAGATGCTTGGTGATGGTGAAAGATGTGGTGGCGTTTTTGCCACATCCTCTGTTTGCGGGGTGGCAGGTGCCACTGTCACTCATTTGTGCTCAGGTTTAGAACGTTTATTTTTAGTTTTTATGTATTTTATGTTATTTTAAGTTATTTCCCTATCCAAAATTATTTGCAGGACACTTGTCCTACTCTTACCCCCATTTTGCTTCAATTTCCAGCCCTCTAGCCCTTTCCAGGACTTTTTTTAGAGACATTTTAGTGCCCCAAAGTTCGGGTCCCCATTGACTTTGATGGGGTTCGGGGTCCAGTTCGGGTCCAGAACTCTAACTTTGCGGTGAAGTTCGGCCAAACCCAGCGAACCCAAACTTCCAGGTGTTCGCTCAACTCTACTCTTAATATCTCTCCCCCAAAGTCTACAGTGGATATAAAAAGTCTACACACCCCTGTTAAAATGTCAGGTTTCTGAACTATTTCCACCTTTAATGTGACCTATAAACTGTACCACTCAATTGAAAAACAAACTGAAATCTTTTAAGTAGAGGAAAGAAAAAATATAAAAATTAAATAATATGGTTGAATAAGTGTGCACACCCTTAAACTAATACTTTGATGAAGCATCCTTTGATTTTATTACAGAACTCAGTCTTTTTGGGTATGACTCTATCAGCAGGGCACATTTTGACTCTTCTTTGCAAAAACACTCTAAATCTGTCAGATTGCGAGGGCATCTCCTGTGCACAGCCCTCTTCAGAATTAGATCACCCCACAGATATTCAATCAGATTCAGGTCTGGGCTCTGGCCATTCCAAAACTTTAATCTTCTTCTGGTGAAGCCATTCCTTTGTTGATTTGGATGTATGCTTTGGGTCATTGTCATGCTGAAATATGAAGTTCCTCTTCATGTTCAGCTTTCTAGCAGAAGCCTGAAGGTTTTGTGCCAATATTGACTGGTATTTGGAACTGTTCATAATTCCCTCTATCTTAATTAAGGCCCCAGTTCCAGCTGAAGAAAAACAGCCCCAAAGCATGACGCTGCCACCACCATGCTTCACTGTGGGGATGGTGTTCTTTTGTTGATGTGCAGTGTTGTTTTTGTGCCAAACATATCTTTCGGAATTATGGCCAAAAAGTTCAACCTTGGTTTCATCAGATGATAACACCTTTTCCCATATGCTTTTGGGAGACTTCAGATGTGTTTTTGCAAAATGTAGCCTGGCTTGGATGTTTTTCTTCGTAAGAAGAGGCTTTCATCTTGCCACTCTACCCCATAGCCCAGATATATGAAGAATACGGAAGATTGTTGTCACATGTATCACACAGCCAGTACTTGCCATATATTCCTGCAGCTCCTTTAATGTTGCTGTAGGCCTTTTGGTAGCCTCCCAGACCAGTTTTCTTCTCGTCTTTTTATCAATTTTGGAGGGATGTCCAGTTCTTGGTAATGTCACTGTTGTGCCATATTTTCTCCACTTGATGATGACTGTCTTCACTGTGTTCCATGGTATATCTAATGCCATGGAAATTCTTTTGTACCCTTCTCCTGACTGATACCTTTTAACAATGAGATCCATCTGATGCTTTGGAAGCTCTCTGTGGACCATGGCTTTTGCTGTTGGATGCGACTAAGAAAATTTCAGGAAAAAAACAGCTAGAGCAGATGAACTTTATTTGGGGTTAATCAGAGGCACTTTAAATGATGGGAGGTGTATGCTGACTCCTATTTAACATGATTTTGAATGTGATTGCTTAAATCTGAACACAGCTACATCCCCAGTTATTATGCAACCACATTATTTTCGTTTTTTTGTTTACTTCCCTCCACCTAAAATATTTCAGTTTTTTTTCAATTGAGTGGTACAGTTAATAGGTCACATTAAAGGTGGAAAAAGTTTTGAAATGATTTATCTATGTCTCATTTTTTTACAGCACAAAAACCTGACATTTTAACAGCAGTGTGTAGACCTTTTATATCCACTGTATATAGGGGAGTTGGAGCTCTGCATCAGAATCATAAGGACTCTGTGTTCTTTTTTAGCCCATAAGCCCTTAGTGGTAAAACAAAGATGATATTTTCATGGGTGCCATTTTCAAGAAGCCTTTTGGAAGAAATATTTCCTTAGAGGAGTGACAGATTATCTAGGGTATCAAAAAATTATTAAAGGGGCAGTAACATAATAAGACTTTAACTTTAAATATTGCTAGATAAAAAATCCTGTAATAAGGAAGAGAAAAACCGCTTACAAACATAGACACACAAACAAATACAGGACCTCAGACTGTGCTCTGCAGTGGTCAGGCAGGGTCCCACTAGATTAGGTCAAAACGCCAGAATCCCATAAACTTGTGTTAGGTCTGACAAAATGCCTTTACAAATTAAAAAGGCATGATCTTAACCAGTTTGGGTAGAGAATCATCACTGTTCACTATGAGCGGAATGCAAAAGGGGGAGGAGGTCAATTCAGTCTTGCGAGCTCGATGCCAGATGCCCATGTTGGAAAGGATACTTCGGCCATTGAGTCATCCGGTCATCAGTCTTGGGGTAACGGGGCTTCAGGGAGAGGAATTTATCCCTGGTGCGCCCTACTTGACCTATTAGGCTTTAGTAATCTCCTAATACGGGGTCTGTGCCCCACAAGCAGTGGCCCCGTCCAGAACCTTACCCTGATCTAGGATCCCTAGAAGGCCCTACAAAAGGTTATGCCTGAAGGCTAAAACTGGGTCCCTAATCGGGTGCTGATAAAATAAGTATATTCAATTAATCGTGATATATTCATGTGTCCCAAGTATATTCAATTAATCGTAATACATTCACGTGTCCCAATGCTTTTCATCAAATGAACATATTCAAATCAATATATATAAATATGTATGCCCTGTGAATCATCAGGGGAGACGGGGCTTACTGCTGGGCGGATTGCAACTGCTGGGGGGCGTATGGTGTGACTCCACAGTTAAACGCGAAGCTGGCTACAATTGCTGAGGGGCGTATGGCGTAACTTTGCAGTGTGACCTGAAACATATATAAAGATAAGAACGAACCCTGTCAGGATACCAATCCTAAGAAGCGTACAACACATGGCATGAAAGGAAGGGCACTTAATCTCAGTACTCCTGTCACGCATATGGCGGATGTCCAAGGAGATGTGCACAAGATGTGACCGTGTCCCACCATAATGTACTGGTCTGGCAGTGCCAGTTGGCTCGCTGACTTCATTTGAAGGGGAAGGCCGGCCTATGCGCCGATCCATGGGACCGTCAATCATCAAGTGGTGCGGCGTATAGCAAAACAGAAGCATACAGCCGAAAGGAAGCCAGGACTGCCAGGACTTATGGTCTTATGGTCTTTCGCGATTCGATCTCCGGACCTGTGGTCGAGAACGGGGCTATCCTGACAAAAGGCTTATCAAAGGGCCCGGGGACAGACACATACTACACTCCTACGTTCGACCACAGGTCTGGAGAGTGAATCGCGAAAGACTACACAAGTTATAGGCACCTTTGACTCGGCAGAGATGGACCCGGATTTGGCCAATGTACTTAGTCCTCACCACTCAGTGACGTTTAGGAGAGGTACCAACCTTAGAGACCAGCTTGTACATAGTCACTATAGTCCCCCTGAGAGACAACGGACGTGGCTAGATAGACCGGTTACAGTTTGCTTCAAATGTGGCCACTGCAGCTTTTGTAGATGTTTAGCCCAAGGTAAATCTTTAACGCTGGACTCTGCAGGCAACACCCACTATATAGGCGATTTTATTAATTGCTGCATCACGGTGTCATTTACCTTCTCCCCTGTGAGTGTGGTAAGCGTTATGTGGGGAAGACCCGCAGGGAACTACGTAAGCGCATGGGCGAACACATCAGTGACATACGTAACAACAGGGATACCCCTGTTGCAAGACAGGTACAGACTGCCCATGGTGGCCGGTGGACGTATCCTCCAAAGAGAATGTTGGTGGATTTTCAAGCTTAACACCTCCAACCCCCTATGGCCTGAATGAACAATTACAGTTCGGGGCTTCCTATGATTTCTGACATTTGCATAGGTTATGCTCCTCAATGTTCCATTTCTCTGTTCAGTGGGAAGCGATTGTTATCACTGTACCATGGTTAGTGGGATTTATGTTTAGAGTGTTTCTCCCCTGGCAGGCATGTTTTTAACCCTGCCTTTAATGTCCCCTCTATTTGTCTCAAACTGGGGGGTATTTGCTTACTGATTCTCCCAGTGCGTTTCATAGTGGAGGTGCAGCAGCTGCTCATATTGGTCTTACCGACCATCAGCTCCACCCCTCTATTTGCATAGATGCACCCATGTTCGTGGTGGTTGTTATGCTAATACTTCTTTTGGCCTCATGCCCCGATTCCTGAATAAAGCGCTACTCGGATACTGCCAATCATCAGTGGTGCGCATGCCCCGGTGGCGCTGTCACGCCTGGACGTCATTGAGGCCACGCCAAATCCTGGCAGTCCTGGCTTCCTTTCGGCTGTATGATTTTGCGCTTGTGCATGCGTGCGCTGTTTTGGTATGCGCCGCACCATGTGATGATTAACGTGTCACGTGGATCGGCGGTTCTCTGCGCACACGTGGATAGGCCGGCCTTCCCCTTCAAATGTAGTCAGTGAGCCAGCTGGCACTGCCAGACCAGTACATTATGGTGGGACACGGTCACATCTCGTGCCCATCTCCTTGGACATCCGCCATACGCGTCACAGGAGTACTGAGATTAAGTGCCCTTCCTTTCATGCCATGTGTTGTACGCTCCTTAGGATCAGTGTCCCGACAGGGTCCGTTCTCATCTTTATATATGTTTCAGGTCACACTGCAAAGTTACGCCATACGCCCCTCAGCAGTTGTAGCCAGTTTCACGTTTAACTGCTGAGTCACACCATACGCCCCCCAGCAGTTGCAATCAGCTCAGCATTAAGCCCTGTGTCCCCTGATGATTCATGCGGCATACATATTTATATATATTGATTTTAATATAATGTATTATGATTAATTGAATATACTTGGGACACGTGAATGTATCACGATTAATTGAATATACTTATTTTACCAGCACCCGATCAGGTACCCAGTTTTAGCCTTTAGGCATAACCTTTTGTAGGGCCTTCTAGGGATCCTAGATCAGGGTAAGGTTCCGGACGGGGCCACCCCTTGGGGGGCACGGACCTCGTATTAGGAGGTTACTCGGGCCTAATAGGTCAACTGGATGACTCGATGGCCGAAGTATCCTTTCCGTCATAGACATCTGGCATTAAGCTCGCAAGACTGAATTGACCTCCTCCCCCTTTTCACTCATAGTGAACAGTGATGATTCTCTACCCAAACTGGTAAGATCATTCCTTTTTTATTTGAAAAGGCGTTTGTCAGCCCCAAAACAAGTTTATGGGATTCTGGCGTACGGAACTAATGTAGTGTGACCATGCCTGTATTCGTTTGTGTGTCTATGTTTGTAAGGGGGTTTTCTCTTCCTTATTATGGGATTTTTTATCTAGCAATATTAAAAGTTAAGTCTTATTATGTTACTGCCCCTTTAATAATTTTTGGGTATTCACAGTTTGAGCAGTACCCAGGGAGAGGTGCGAACACACTTTTCTCTCTTGGAGAGACAATCCCATTTTAACTTGTTCAGATTATTTAGGGGCCTTTTATCCAGGACTCAGTCTACTGGATACCTCTATTTCACACTAATCTCAATTCCCATAACTTTATGAAAACCTACACTATGGCGAGGGGTTATTCTACACATCTCATATTTAAAGGGAATCCGACACAACTTAGTGTTATGGTGTCCTATCTAAGGGCAATATGAACTAGTGGCAAAATTCAGGGTTGCTTTGTTTAATTGGCCTATTTGTTTTGCTAAAATCTTGTACTAAGCTGCGCGAGTGCATGTAGAACGGGGTCCCCACATTTATGAGATCACAGCTCTGCCTGCCCATTTGCAATTAATTCATATGTAAAAAACTGTTAATCAGAGGCAGGTGAGTGGGGAAAGCCGTCTGCTCGTGAATATGGAGACACATTGGCGTGTGCTGGAGCTGTTAGAACCTAGCAGCATAAAACTGTCAAATTGGAAGTTCCTCCATGCAAAGGCAGTGGGACATCTATTTATTGGATAAAATATCTTGACAGAAAATATGAAGAGCTGCAGATGTTCTTTATCCAGACAGACCCACTTGGTGTTCCAGATAATTTTCTCTTATGCATATTAGCTGTTGTGGAAATTTATTTAGTATTTATTTAATTTTTTTATGCATTATTTCTTTTTTAGTTTATTTTTGGTTTCAATGTATTTTTTTCATTTATTTTATCCTTTTCTGCTAAATTAAAAAAAAATGATACAGAACATCTATATATTTTACCGATTCATTTTATTACTGTATGCAGAGCAGGGACCCAGACAAAGTTCTCCCTTGCGCCTTATTAGACACGAACATGCACATCTGAAGAGTTTCTTCCTTCTACAAGAAAGTGCTTGTTTCTGACAGTTCGGAATAGGTTTCAGGATAATTGGGTACACATTAGATGCTGCCACTGAGATTGCAATTTTAATAGCACTTACACTACAATGTAATGGCCATGAGTAATAAAAATTATCATGATGCACAAAGAAAAGAGGAAGAAAATGAGAATTAAACAAGACAGTGTTTGTACAGGAGACAACAAAATACATACTGTACAATCACAGTATAGAGATGAGCAGTGAAAATTCATAGACCTCGCATCGTCAAGCGAATTTCCAATAATGATGCCATATTCGCTGACTTTAATGCTAATTCATATTACCACATGTGAGTGTCCATTGTGTTGTATATGGCAAAGATGGCCTTGTAACAGGAAACTCACTCAATTACGAAATGGTGGGGAATTGATTATTCATTTGGGTAATGTCAACCCAGCTCACGGATCTGGGTGTTCAGCATTCTCCTCCTTGCTACTGCTCTCCTCCTGCATGGAGCCGATTTGTTTCTTGTGTTCCATGGTATACACCTGATCGCAGGCGTTGTCAATCCTGGGACAGCCTGAATTTCCCAGGACTGTTCTGAAAATTTGGGACAATCACTACAAATTTGGGACTGTTGGCAGTAGTGTACATTAGTCACCCCTGACTTAATCCAAAGCCCAAGTGCCCCAAACTTTATAAGGGTCCTTCCCACAACACTCTGGGCTTCAACAATAAGGTCAATATAGCTCCTGTCTGATTCCGCGCCTTAGGCCACAGTAAAGCTGGTCATAGGAGTATAGCATCAGCAAGTTCACTGTAGGTTTTAGGCTTGTCTGAAGAGATTTTGGGAGGTGATTGTGGGAAGAGATGATAAGAGGAGAGAAGGAAGACATTGAGGATTAGAGATTACGTTTGGGGATGTCTCCGGAAAATAGCTTTGAGATGTACTGTATGGAGGGGACAGGTTTGTTAGTATTTTGAAAAGAATTTGTTGGGCAATGGGGAGCAATAGGCCATATCTACAGCACCACTTGATGATACCGCCAACACCCTCTCCATATAGAATGGAGGAATATTCTAGAAACAGATCCATCTATTGGGTCGGTCAGTGAGTCTAGATTGAGACAGTGAAAAAGCAGATGTCCAATGTAGGTGCTGACATATGAGCCAGTCTTGGATTAGGTGTCAGTCAGGAATAGGCCTAAAAGAACTTTACTGGAAAAGAAATGAAAAAGAAAGAAAGAGCTGCAGAAAAGAAGTTCTGTAGAGGAGAATTCCAATGTTAAAAGCTTATAGACTCTACTGTCATATTGTCTAGTAGTGTAAAAGGCTTCCGGTACTGGACATACTTACCCAACAGATTGATCAACGGCATAGAACAATCAACATCATGCAAAGAACACTCTGGAAGCATTTTGCAATCTGTTCAAAGAAGCTACAGAGCATAGTCTGTTGTTTAGGGTACGCCAAGTAATTGCCATGACTAAAGAAAAGGTGCATTCCATGACTGGTAGCTTAAAGGGGCTGTGTCACTTAAGCCAATACCATTTATTGTGTTAATATAAGGCACTTACTAATATATTGTGATTGTCCATATTGCCTTCTTTGCTGACTTAATTCATTTTTTCATCACATTATACACTGCTCATATCCAGGGGTTACGACCACTGTGAAATCCAGCAGCAGTTACCATGCTTGCACACTATAGGAAAAGGAGCTGGCCCCCTGCTTCTAAATGAAATGCATCTAGCCGTGCAGTTGAAACAGGGAACAATATGGCGAATAAGACATTAGGGTAGCCCACAAAAGACAAGTTTCTTCATAGTTTTGATTCTACAATGAAACAATCATTATGCAAACATTTTTTTTAATTCAGTTATGCTTTAAAGATGGTCAGTGATGATGAGGACCGAATACTGGGCACATCAGCCAAACTCACTAAATGTAAATTAACCCCTGCCATACAGCTATATACATGCTATCTGCACATGCCCCGTACAGCTAGCATGTATATACACGTGCTGGCAGCGCATTAATCCCAGCGTTTATTAGCGCTGGAATAAAAGGTAATGCTCCTGCAATCTAGCAGGAGCAGGTTGGTTCCTGGCTGACAGACTCAGCGGGGACTCTGAGGAGAAGACAGGAGAGGTTTATTACCTCTTCTGCCTTCTCCTGTGCCGACAGAAGATCGATGCAGGAGCGCACAGTGGAGGGAACAGGAAGCAGCAGAGGGGGGCCTGGAGCAGGGGCAGGAGCCATCCAGCATTGCATATATCTGTTGAAAAGCCTGTTGTGTAAGGTACTTTCACACTTGCGTTGTTTGATTCCGGCAGGCAGTTCAGGAAAACTGTATGCAAACGCATGTCATTTACAGACTGATCAGGATCCTGATCAGTCTGACAAATGCATTGCAATACTGGATCCTAGAAAAAAATGTGGGCCTAATTGACGTTCTGCGGTGCAGTGATATATTCTGAAGCCCAGTTTGCCATGTATTAGTGGCAAAATAAAAATATATTCGCCGTCCAGCATTGCACATATCTGTTGAAAAGCCTGTTGTGTAAAAGTAAAAAAAAAAACTGTGGGCCTAATTGATGTTCTGCGGGGCAGTGATATATTGGAAAGCCCAGTTTGCCGTGTATTACTGATGTAATAAAAATATATTCGCTGTCCTGTGTTGCATTTATCTGTTGAAAAGCCTGTTGTGTAAAAGTAAATAAAACATTTGGGCCTAATTGACGTTCTGCGGTCCAGTGATATATTGGGAAGCCCAGTTTGCTGTATATTAGTGGCGAAATAAAAATATATCTTGCCCTGACAATTGATATCTGTCTATGGTCTTCCAATATCAGCCATTTCTGCACTCCTTTGTCCAGAGCTCTGTTTGTAGCTCACCCAGCCTCAATATGTCCAACATAGTTGGCTGTTAGCTTATCTTATGGTTTATGAGCTAGTTATGTGCCATAGACCTAAAAAGCAAGGGTCAGGGGATAGGCTCCACACTGGCTCAAGCCTGACTATGCCCTGCCACCAAAAACTGTGCCTTAAATTTAGGTGAGGACCTCCAGGCTCAGCCTTGTGACCACAGGTCCTTCAGTAGTAGTCATCATAAATTACAACTGTGTTGGGCACACCTTGCATAAAACCTTTTCTGTTGTATGACCCTCAGAGCCTCTTCTTCTTAATACATATTTCCTTGTCCTACAAAATTCTATTCTGCTTAAATTTTGTAGCATTTCGTTTTTCACGTGTTATTTTGGTTATTTTTGCAGCTGTTTTTTTTCTTTTTCTTTTTCTTTCTTATTTATCTGGCAGATTATTGCCATGGGATGTCAGGGAGTTCTTCAATAAATGTCTTGATCTGTGAAAGTAACCTTTTCACTCTGCTGCATGCCCACATTTAGTTCAGGAATATGTCTTCTTCTGACAGTTAGTAAAGATCTGAAATCTGGATACTACTTTTGAACTTTAAGTTTTTTATTAACATTTTTTAGAAGCAGAAATACAGAAAAACAGCCTTGATCATATATATTGACAGTTCCAATATAATAAGTGTTAAATTAATAGAATATACTGTAGGCCATTTAACAGCCAAATAGAAAAAAAAAAAACATACTAAAGGCATAAGCCAATAAACAAGCATGAAAAATCTCTCTAGGTTATCTAGGAAATAAAAAGGACCATCGATAAATGTGGTAACTACTGAAAAGCTGCATGTGTTGAAGGCAAGAAGAAAGCTCTTTCTCTATTATAGTTGACAAAGTCTGTGCAATTATAAAATCCTGAAACAAATACTATAACTTTAGATGATCGAAGTTTAGTAAAATTCAATTCAGCAACTTCCCCGAAGTTAGCCAAGAAATTTGATTTGTTCTGAATTAATTAGTCATGGATCGCTATAAATCAGGCATACCCAGGCCACTCTGCCTTAGGGTACGGCCACACGGAGCGACCATGCTGTGGATGGGTTGCAGTAATGCTGTGGTGAAGAACTGCGTGGTCAATTAGCCCACAGCTGCCTTTTATTTAATAATAAAGACTGCACTGTATAGTCCTTCTTCATTGTGAATGGCCATGAGACACCTTTAAACAGGGGCTGTTGCTGGTATGGGTTTTGGCTGGTTGACTGGGTGAACAATGGGGGAGATTTATCAAACTGGTGTAACGTAGAACTGGCTTAGGTGCCCATAACAACCAATTATATTCCACCTTTCATTTTCCAAATAAACTGTAAAAAAATGAAAGGTGGAATCTGATTAGTTGCTATAGACAACAAAGCAAGTTCTACTTTACTCCAGTTTGATAAATCTCCCCTAATATGCAAATTATTGTTGTTCTGGCACACAATCTCCTGCAGGTTATTTGACAGTAAACATAGAATATCAATCAGCTCTGGCATACCCACTTCTCCAACCCCAGCACTCTCTGGCCCTACGTTTGGGAGCCCTTCTTCTGCTATAAGTTTTTCCTCCTTTTCGACATCATCTATCGATCAATATCGATCATAATTTGTCATCAGGAATATCCAGCTCCTCCTCTCTCTGCATCTTGATGACTTTTCTAGGACATGGAGAAGTTGAAGGATGATTTTCAAGAAATAAATCCAGCAAAAGATCAAGATGGTAATCATTAAGTCCTCCCCCCCCCCCCCCAATGGGTGCAGACTGCATGGTATTGGTTGTCATGCTGGTACTGGAATAGTAAAGGCTTCCATCTTCTTGGTATTGAATTACATAAGTAAATTTAGGAATAAATAAAACTGATGCAGCATAATTCTACCTGCACTCTCCCTCTCCAATATTCTTCTATTAATCATTTTCAGCAACACAGTCCCTAGCGCATAAGCGCCTGCCCCGTATCTTTGTATGCTTAAATCACAGGACAATGGCTGAGACCGTGTGGAATGAGGGGTTTATAGGGCTGTGGCATCACAGTGGATGGCTATGGATTGGTTGGCTGCATGGCATTATGGGTGATCTTTTGTTGCCGGGCTTCTTACTTTCATTTTGTAACACGTGCAGCCCCCATGTTAGGAAAAACTGATTCAATTCCATGAAGAGAAAGGGAATTTGGTTTTGTTGTGAATCAAAGTTTTCCTAAACTTCGTACTGAATTCCACTTCAAATGCTTCGCTAAACACTAAATATAACTAATGATAACAAATAATATATTAGTAAATAATAAAAATACTCATAATGATGATAATACACAGTCAAGTCACATTATTATGACCACTTCCTACTGTTGATGTCAGAAGAGCGTAGCTCATAAATGAAGTCATATATCATGAGCTTGCTTGGTGGGTATTTAAGGCCCCTTTCACATATGCGTTTTTCCTTTCCGTCCTAGAGTTCCGTCCTCGGGGCTCTAGGACGGAAAGATACTGATCAGGATTTCCCTAGCGCATTCTGAATGGATGTCTTCCGTTCAGTACGTGAACGTTTTTTGGACATTGACAAAACCGCAGCATGCTGCGGATTTGTCTCCATCTAAAAATCCGGAAGACATGCCGTAATGCCGGATCCGGAATTAATGCCCATTGAAGAGCATTAATCCGGATCCAGCATTAAGCTAAACGTCGTTTCGCCGGATCCGACGTTTAGCTTTTTCTCAATGGTTACCATGGCAGCCAGGACGCTAAAGTCCTGGTTGCCATGGTAAAGTGTAGTGGGGAGCAGGGGAGCAGTATACTTACCGTCCGTGCGGCTCCCGGGGCGCTCCAGAGTGACGTCAGGCCGCCCCACGCGCATGGATCACGTGATCACATGGATCACGTGATCCATGTGCATGGGGCGCTCTGACATAATTCTGGAGCGCCCCAGGAGCCGCACGGACTGTAAGTATACCGCTCCCCCGCTCTCCACTACTACTATGGCAACCAGGACTTTAATAGCGTCCTGGCTGCCATAGTAAACTCAAAGCATTTCGAAGACTGATCAGGATCCTGATCAGTCTTCTAATGCTTTCAGGCGACTTGCGTTCTGACGGATCCGGAGGGACGGAAGTGCCTGCCGGATCCTCAGAACGCAAGTGTGAAAGAGGCCTAAGGTGTGTGATAGACTGTTTGCATATGTATCCCTCATTGCTGTCATGGGTAAAACAGGGATTTATCAGAGTTGCAAAAAGGGATGATTATTGGCTGTCGGGAAAAGGGGGGGGGGGAGTATTTATGAAACTGTGCAGTTTGGGAACTGTTCCTGTGCTGCTGTGGTGAAAGTGTATCAGGAGTGGACAAATGGCACCATTGCAAAAAAGCGACGTGGAAACTGTGGACCGCCATGTGTCATAGATGTGGGAGGGGAACACTGGCTACAAAGGTACACAAGGCCAGACCGAAACGCTGCGGTGGAGTGGCCCACTGCCAAAATGGGGAATACTAGACGTGTCTAAAACAACGGTTCAGTGAACCATACTGTGGGGCTTAGAAGCAGATGAATGGTCACTGCACTTCTGCTAACAAAGTTGCATCAGCATAAAAGGCTTCAATTTCCATAGCAGTATTGGAATTTGACATTCACTGAGTGGCAAAGGGTTGCCTTCTCCGGTGAGTCATGCTTTCTGATTCATTGAACAGATGGACATTAGCATGTCAGGCGAGAAACATCAGAGAACAAACACCTTGCAACCATTGCTGGAAGAACACAAGCTAGTGGTGGCAGCGTTATGTCCTGGGGAATGTTTTTGTGGCATTTTCTGGGCTCACTCATCCATGTGGAAGGCAATCTCAACTGATTTGGGTATGAATCCATCCTTGCAGATTACATACACCCATACATGCTGATTGTCTTCCTTGGTGTGGATGGGATCTTCCAACAAGACAATTAGTGTTTAGTGAATCAAAGTTAGAGAAGTGGAATTTGATCCAAATTTCTAGCAAAAGTTGATTTGCCACGATTCCGAATTTCTTGGCGCCTCATGGTAACAAATGACTTGTACCATGTAAAAAAATAAATACTCACCTCATCCATTTGATTGTGGAGAGGCCGGTGCGGGCATCTTCATTAAATAAAACGCGCCAATTTTTGACGTCACCACGTCATAACGCTGGGCGGTCACGTTAGCTCGAGCGAGAAGTGACACGTTTTCTTCAATCAAGATGGCCATGACAAACTTTCTGAGATCAAATGGCTGAGGTGAATATGTATTTTTTTGTTTTAACCCCTGATTAACCCACTGGTAGGCAGAATGTTGCACATGAGGAGTTAAAAGATGCATGGTGGCCTGATCGCTGTTTCCTGTCGTTACGCTAGCTCCACACAATGGAATGCAATTTGTTATGAAGTAACTAGCAATTAATTCAATTTCTTGTCAAAGTTGGGCGAAGCAATCTACTCGAGTTTTTGAAAACTTCTCTCATCACTAAAGAGAATGTCTGAAGAAATGTCCAACATTGGTTGGAAGATTATGACCAAGACTTCCAAGTGCTACCTTGGATCCCTGAATCCCTGGACTTGAACTCAATTGAGCATCTGCGGGACCACCTTGATAGTCCTGTTCATTCTATGAATCTTTCCCCAAGCACCTTCCAGCAGCTGCGGGATGAATTGCAGTCAGCATGGCTCCAGATACCTGTCATAACCTAGTAGGGTTTTATTAAATCACTCCCGTCTAGCTGCTACTGGCACACGCTGGCTACTTTGGATATTAGCTGGTGGTCATTATAGTATGAGTCAACCGTGTATAATCATAATGGAAATAAAAAGTACTACAACTGATCTTATTTATCCCAACTCCTTAACAACTGTCTCATTTTCTGACCACAAGATCTGATTATCACATAACCATACAAATCATTGTGTTAAGATGTCCAGCTCTCATGCCAGTCTGCTCTTCCCATCACTCTGTATTTTGGCCAGTTGCAACCTTGATGACATCACTATGTATGAAATTTAAACCCTGCGTTCACTGACAATAAACGTGCTTATGCGCATTCAGCCGTCATTGGTCCAATGCTTGTTCTCTCACCAAATATTCCTCCTGAATCGGCCTTGCACATGCTTGCTTGGTTCAGCCAAGTGTTTTCAATGGCAAAAGAAGAGATAGATGCTGCTCGACAATTCAAATCACAGACATTTAACCTCTCGCTTGCTGAATCAATTGTGATCACAACATCTGAGTGGTCTTTTGCAGGGTGAGGGCTTCCTCTAATGACCATCAGAGGGAGAAGAATGAAAATAATGGAAGCGTGTTTCAGTCAAATTAAGAAAAGAAAACCACCTGACCGATCCCATTGACTATAATAGGATTTGGTTTCCATTACAAAAAAGGGCTGCACTGGCCAGCTGAGGTAGGGTTTCAGCTGGACTCCAAAGTGTCAAACTTCCTGTAAATTTGTAAAAAAACTAATACTAATTTCTATGTTGTTTTGTTATTACCTGCACATCACAAAACTATTTCTAGTCATATATCTCTAGCTATAGGGTGGCTACCAAGACAATCTTGATCTTGCTTTAAATCTTATATTTGTAGTTTTAAACTAAGACCTAGCTCATATGCTATAACACTTGAGATATAGACATTAGTAGCAAAGAGGTGCCTGTTACCTCTTTGGCTACTGAAAATTACCAGCACTTCTATGTACTGGTGAAAATATAATGCTGGCCTGTCCTCTTGCTGGTAATAATGACCAGGCAAGTAGTTTACCAGTCAGGTAGCAACCCTAGGGTCTATACATATATAATCACAACTTTTCAATTATTTTAATCATTAAGAAATGTATTTTTTTCATTACACTGCACAAATTTGGACTATTTTGTCAGATCCATTACATAAAATCTAAATTCAAATCTATTTTATTTCCACATTATAATGCAACAAAACAGAAAAAAAACACATTTCTGAAATTACCGCGGATGACGTATCGCTATTCGCTAACCATAACACACCCGGCAATCTCTTTGCCCAATTTACATCATAAACTAGATCATTATAGCCAGCTTTATGGGTATAAACTGAATAATTCTAAAACAGAGACTATCTCACTTAATATTTCATAGTCCATGCTGAACAGTTTTGAAGGTGCCTCGTGGGGCATTACAAACGTCATATAATCCCAGTCTCGGTCCTATCTGCAGGGAAATTGAAAGGAGGACCCTGCCTTCCCAATATGACGCTTTATTATCTGACAACTCATTTAAGAAATATGGCCTGATGGACCACTTTGCTTTCCTTTAGTAGGTTGACAGAAGTCGAATGCCTTTGGCTTGCCTCCACACACCCTGGTTCCAGACCCATACTTTTAAAACCACATATCTTAAAGTAGTAATCCAGGAATTTGATATTGATGGGGGTCCAATGCCCAACACCCCTGCTGATCAGCTGTTTAAAGAGGACGCTACACTTACTGGAGCCCTGGTGAGTACTGCAGCCTCCTCACAACTTGCCTAGTAGAGCACCGTACATTGCATAGTGCTGTGCTTGGTATTTCAGCTCAGCTCCTTTCACTCAAATAGGACTGAACAGCTCCCAGGCTATGCGATTTATGTATGGTGACTAGTGATGAGCGAGCATGCTCGGTCAAGTATTGGTTCGGCTCAAGCATCGCTATGCTCGGCACTCGGCTTTACTCGGCCGGGCACCACGTGTGTTCATCACATTGTTTGAGTCTCCTCTCCGCACGTTCTGCGCCTTCTAAGCAGCCAATTAAGGTCCAGGTAAGTAATTCCCCTCAGTGTAAGGCTATAGCCATGTTAGCTGTAAGCCTTTCATTGATTGGCTGGCAGGAACACGTTATACCATTTCATATATGAGGTCCGGTGCTCGGCTTATTCAGCATCAGGGAGAGCAGACAGTAGGCAGGGACAGATAGCGTTTTGCTCTAAACTTACTGATTTTAGTACAAAAACCTTTTTGAAAGACGTAACAGTGCTTTTAGGGACTACAGTGTGTGTTTGACAGCAGTTCAGCACCTTTTTTTTTTAAGAAGGGGTTTGCTTCAGCACTATCAGGGACAGGCGTCACCAGGAAGGGACAGATTGTGCAGGGCTTGAAAATCGTTTTTTTTCTAAAAGACAGAAATATTTCAGATTAGTGACATCTACAATACGCCATCATAAAGCAGTGTGTTGGGCAGATATTATAAAAAGGGGCTTATTCACTACAGTGTGCCTGGTACTGAGATATACACTGCACCATCATAAAGCAATGTGGTGGGCAGACATTATAAAAAGGGGCTTATTCACTACAGTGTGCCTGCTACTGAGATATACACTGCATCATCATAAAGCAGTGTGTTGGGCAGACATTATAAAAAGGGGCTTATTCACTACAGTGTGCCTGGTACTGAGATATACACTGCACCCTCATTAAGCAGTGTGTGGGGCAGACATTATAAAAAGGGGCTTATTCACTACAGTGTGCCTGGTACTGAGATATACACTGCACCATCATAAAGCAATGTGGTGGGCAGACATTATAAAAAGGGGCTTATTCACTACAGTGTGCCTGCTACTGAGATATACACTGCATCATCATAAAGCAGTGTGTTGGGCAGAACATTATAAAAAGGGGCTTATTCACTACAGTGTGCCTGGTACTGAGATATACACTGCACCATCATAAAGCAATGTGGTGGGCAGACATTATAAAAAGGGGCTTATTCACTACAGTGTGCCTGCTACTGAGATATACACTCCATCATCATAAAGCAGTGTGTTGGGCAGACATTATAAAAAGGGGCTTATTCACTACAGTGTGCCTGCTACTGAGATATACACTGCATCATCATAAAGCAGTGTGTTGGGCAGACATTATAAAAAGGGGCTTATTCACTACAGTGTGCCTGGTACTGAGATATACACTGCACCGTCATAAAGCAATGTGGTGGGCAGACATTATAAAAAGGGGCTTATTCACTACAGTGTGCCTGCTACTGAGATATACACTCCATCATCATAAAGCAGTGTGTTGGGCAGACATTATAAAAAGGGGCTTATTCACTACAGTGTGCCTGGTACTGAGATATACACTGCACCCTCATTAAGCAGTGTGTTGGGCAGACATTATAAAAAGGGGCTTATTCACTACAGTGTGCCTGGTACTGAGAAATACACTGCACCATCAGAGAAATTATTTTTTCTGGGGAAATTAACCTAACTTGTGCCACATTTGTGTTTGCGTTCAATCTGCAACCATTATATTAATTACTCCAGCAGAGAGTGATTTATATTTTGGCCATAGTTAACTAGTTTTGGTCGTTTAGGCCGCAACCGTATATACATTATTTCAGCAGAGAATACAATTTATTTGGGACAAATTTGTATCCAATATAGAACTACATCCGAATACAGTGTGTATATTAAAAATTACATTATCTCTGGGCTAGTGTAGTGCCCAAAATCTGTATTTCTCTGTATCCATTACCTTACAGCAAGACAATAGAGTGTGTATTGTCAAAATGACATTATCTCTGGGTTAGTGCAGTGCCCAAAATCTGTATTTTTCTATATCTAGTACCTTACTGGAAGCCAATACAGTGTGTATTGTAAAAATGACATTATCTCTGGGCTAGTGTATTGCCCAAAATCTGTATTTTTCTGTATCCAGTACCTTACAGCAAGTCAATAGAATGTGTATTGTCAAAATTACATTATATCTGGCCTAGTGTAGTGCCTAAAATCTGTATTTTTCTGTATCCAGTACCTTACTGCAAGCCAATACAATGTGTATTGTAAAAATTACATTATCTCTGGGCTAGTGTAGGGCCAAAAATCTGTATTTTTTTGTAACCAGTACGTTACTCCAAGTCAATAGTGTGTATCGTCAAAATTACATTATCTCTAGCCTAGTGTAGTGCCCAAAATCTGTATCTTTCTGTATCTAGTATTATCCTGCATCAGAAAACTGTGTCTTTAGCAGACAGTAAAACAATCTGCACCATATCTACAGACAAAACCATTAATATGAAGAAGGCAAGCACAAAGGGAGGGGGAAGTGGGCATGATGTTGATGGTAGAAGCAGAGACCGTGGCCCTGGGCGTCATGCTCATGCTGCAAGCAGAGGCCATGGCCCTGGGCATGATGCTGATGGTGCAAGCAGAGGCCATGGCCCTGGGCGCAATGAAACTGTGCCTGCTGTCAGTGCACCAGAAAAAAACAAAAAAATCCACCTTACCCATGTCCAATGTAGCTGGGCACCGCAGGACAACACTGTCCAAGTCGGACCAGTGCTAACAGGTGGTCGGTTGGATTGCAGAAGATAATGCTTCCAGTCAGTTAAGCACCACCCTCTGTTCCACGAAGTCCAGTCTCTGTAGCCAAGAGTCTGGTCACCTGAATCCTCACTCTGATCCTCCTTCCTCCCACTATGTCGCGCCTGGCCAAACAAGTGATCCCACACTCGGATATTCACATGACCTCTTTTCATCGCCAGTATTTGGTTTGGCTCTCTCTTGAATAGGTTCCTGAGATATTGTGCCCTGATTCCCAACCTCTTGAGGAAAATGACAGTGGTGAACGGAAATCATTCGTTCAAGAGGTGGATGATGATAAGACACAGTTGCCAATCACTGAGGTGGTGGTTAGGTCTAGTCAGAAGGATAAGCAGAGTGAGGAAGTGGAAGAGGAGGTGGTGGACGATGAGGTCACTGACCCAACATGGAAAGGTGAAAAGCCGAACGAGGACAGCAGTACAGAGGGGGAGGGATCCGCAGCACCGCAATAGTGTGGAAGAGGCAGTGGGGTTGCAAAACGGAGATGTCTGCCCAAACCAAACAGGCCCGCAAAAGTTACAACGGGCACCCCCATGTGTAAATCTACCTTGCCACGGGGTAGGTGTTCCTCAGAATGGCGCTTTTTTGAGGAAAGCGCAGACGACAAAAGAGTGGTAGTTTGCAACCCGTACCAAAATGAACTGGGTGTGAACGCTAGAAACCTTCCCTCCACCAGCATGATCCACTACATGGCATCCAAGCACCCTAATAAGTGGGCCAAATGCCTGGGTCCACACTCTGGGTCTGCGGGTCCCTCCACTGCCTCCTCTTCCCCTGTGTTATGCACTGCTAGCCAATCACCTGTCGAAGGTGCAGGCCCGGATATCCCTCACCCTGCACCATGAACAATCAGCAACAACATCCACTTCCTTGTCCCAGCGCAGCGTCCAAATGTCGATAACACAGGCATTTGAACGCAAGCGCAAATACCCACCCAGACACCAACGGGCCATAGCACTACATGTGCAACGTTCAAAATTGCTGGCCCTTGAAATGTTGCCATTTAGGCTTGTGGACACTGAGGCCTTCCGCAACCTGATGTCAGCGGCCGTCCCTCGGTACGCAGTCCCCAGCTGCCATTATTTTTCACGGTATGCTGTGCCCGCCTTACACCAGCATGTTTCCCAGAACATCACCCATGCCCTGACCAACGCACTTACTGGGAAGGTCCACCTCACTACGGACACATGGACAAGTGCTGGTGGCAAGAGATGCTACATTTCCCTGATCGCACACTGGGTGAATGTTGTGGAGGCCGGGAGTGAGTCGTACCCTGGGATGGCACAGGTGCTACCCACGCCCTGGATTGCGAGCCTTACGTCCATCAGGGTCTCCGTCATCAGCTATGTTACTGGCTCCAACCCCCACTTCTCCTCCTCCGCCACCTCCTCCTCTACTTCCACCTCCAACAGCAGTCAGCCATCAGTCGCTAGCTGGAAGCAGCGTAGCACTGCTGTGGGTAAGCGTCAACAGGCCATGCTGAAGCTGATCTGCTTAGGGAACAAACAGCACACCACTGCAGAGCTGTGGCAGGGTATAAGCGACCAGACCGAGCTGTGACTCTCGCCACTCAACCTACAAACAGGCGTGGTTGTGCCTGACAATGGCCATAACTTTTTGGCGGTTTTGGAGCTAAGCAACCTGACACACATTCCATGCCTAGCCTACGTTTTAAACTTAGTGGTTCAGTTTATCAAATCCTACCTCAATTTAAAGGAGCTACTAGTGAAGGCACACCGCTTGTGTGCCCATTTCTGAAAGTGATCCACAGTTTCAGCTGGTCATTCAACGCTGCAGCAGTGCTTGTGGCTTCCAGCTCACCGACTGTTGTGCGACGTGAGCACGCGGTGGAACTCTAAGTTTTACATGTTGGCCAGGCTTTGTGAGCAGCAGAGGGCAGTTGTGGAATGCCAACTGCAACATGATCGTTGCCTTTCCAGTCAACTGCCACTATTCACAAGCGAGGAGTGGGCATTGATGTCAGACATTTGTGAGGTTTTAAAAAACTTTGATGAATCCACACAGATGGTTAGTGGCAATAACGCTATTATCAGTGTAACCATCCCACTTCTGTGTCTACTCAAACGATCGCTGCTCACAATTAAGGAGGATACTTTGAATGTTGCAGACGAGGTTAGGGGGGAGGAGATGACACAGGGTGATAGCCAGACCTCCCCCAGTTCGTCTTGTCAGCGCAAATTGGGCCATGAAGAGGAGGAGGAGGAGCTGGAGACACTTGCCTCTGCTACAGAGGCTATTACCCATGGAACTTTAATTCTATCTGTTCAGCGTGGATGGACAGAAGAGGAGGATGAGGGTATGGAGAGTCATCCTGAAGTTTTACTAATTTTTACAGACCTCACATTGCATGGATGACGTTTACTTTCAGTATCTATACTATCGTATTAAAGCTTGACTTTTATTTAAATTTTTATTAAAATGACTTTTTGTGCGCTACAATTACAGTGCTATGACGTTTTAAAATTCTCAATGATTGGTAGATTGCTCCTCCTGTATCTCACACTATTACCTGCTGTTTAGGTTTCACAGCAATTCGCTATATTCTAGTCACGTATAGTTGCCTTCTTTTCTGGCTGTAAGCCTCTGTTCTTTTGTGTTTTTTTAATTCTTATTTTTTGGGGACTATTCTTCTATATTTGGATTTCTAGTTTTTGATAGGTAGGAAAAAGCTCCAAAAACTAGTAATCCAAATATAGAAGAATAGAGGCAAGCAGCTGAAGCACTCTGTAACTTAGTGGCGGCATGCTACTAGAATGTGTTTACCTGCTGTGAAATATTAACAGCGGGATGCAATAACATTGAGAGGAGTAGTCCCCAAAAAATAAGAATTAAAAACACAAGAGAACAGAGGCTTACAGCCAAAGAGCTCAGAAAAGAAGGCAACTATATGTTACTAGAATATAGCGAACTGGTGTGAAACCTAAACAACGGGTAATAGTGAGAGATACAGGAGGAGCAATCTACCAATCTTTGAGAATTATAAAAAGTCATAGCACTGTAATTGTAGTGCACAAAAAGTAATTTTAATAAAAATTTTAACAAAAGTCAAGTTTTAATACGATAGTGAATGAGAAAGACGTAAATAGGTCCCTAGGACCAATGTACAATTCATCCTGAAGTTGACATCGACGTCTTGCCTGTTGGTACTCTGGCACACATGACTGACTTCATGTTAGGCTGCCTTTCCCGTGACCCTCGCGTTATACGCATTTTAGGTAACAGATTACTGGGTGTTCACCCTTTTCAACCCCCGCTGCAAAGAGAACTTCTCTACTCTGATTCCTGTGGTGGAGAGGACGAGTAAAACTGTGCAATACCAGAAGGTACTTGTTGACAGATTGCTCCAAAATTTTTCATCTGACAATGCGGCCGCCAGAGTCCGTACTTCATTAGGCAACCGAGGAAGGGAAACAAGGGGAACACACAATAGTTCCAATAGAGGCAGGGCAACACTTTCCAAAGCAAAGGACACTTTAATGACACCCAGCTGGAAAGGTGGCACAAATTTGCGCTCTATGCCTCGGAGGTGCTGGCCTGCCCTGCCGCCAACATATTGTCTGAGCATGTATTTAGTGCTGCTAGTGGCATTATAACAGTGTATCCGCTTGTCCACTGACAATGCTGACAGGTTGACACAGATAAAAATGAACAATGCCTGGATTGCCCCTGATTTCTCCACTGCAGAGGAAAGCTGAGCTAATGAGGAACAAAAATGAAATTAAATGTATGCTTTATAATGTACTCAATCCCCAAAATTCAGATGCACCCTTTTCACCTCAAAAAAGGGTATATCTTTGAATCTTGTTTTCTCATCCGACTCGTCCTCCGCCTCCTCTTCCATACAGAATATATATGTCCTCACTACCATGTGCAGGGTTTGCTTGGCTTCAGTCCCTCACCTCCAATGTTTTATACGGTCTGCTCACCTGTAGGCCATTACTGCAATGTTTTAAGGGGTACGCTCGGCTTCAGGCCCTCACCTCTAATGTTTTATACGGTCTGCTCACCTGTAGGCCATCACTGCAATGTTTTATGGGGTTTTGAGGGGGCGTGATTTTGGGCGTGATTTTGGGCGTGATTTTGTTGCTATGTAAAAGTGGTGGACAACTGGGAAAATATGGTTCCCAGCAGCGACACTGGAGTCCAAGATGCACCCAGACATGGTCCCCAGAATATTGTGAGGAAACATTGGACCCACTTGAATAAAGATAAATGGATAGGTGCACATATAGGTGAAGCCCCGAAGATTGTTTTTACTAAAGCTACAAATTTGGCAGGACTAATAGCCCCGACGGTCAAAAGGGATGCCAGGACAACAAGAAGTACGTGGTTGACCACCAAAGGGTTTTTTAGATGTGGGCGGTGCAGCAACTGTAGGCTGACTAAATTCCCCCAAAAAACAGAGGTAGTCCAATCCACCAGTAACACTTCAATGTGCGAATACGAGAATGCCTCACATGTGACTCTACGGATGTTATTTACATCCTTGAATGCACATATAAGAAGCAGTATATAGGAAGGACTAAAAGAACTCTCAAAAAGAGAATTTCTGAACATATAGCCAATATCAAAAAGGGGTATGAGGCCCATTCGCTCTCCAAACACTTCAAGGTGGCCCATGGCTGCAATCCCACAGGCCTAGTATTTGCAGCTATTGAAAAAGTAAGGAGACCGTGGAGAGGTGGGGACCATGTGGCACAGATGTCTATGCAAGAATCTAGGAGAATTTTTGAGTTTGAGACCATGATGCCAAGGGGCCTCAATGCAGAAATGGAACTGTTTGGATTCTTATGATGGGGGGAGTGGTCTGCAGGGGATTGGATTTCGTGGTCTGGCCGTTTTTCCGACACTACGATCTCCTCTCCCAGCAGACCCCTCCTCCCTTGCCATCTTACATATCCACTATTATCAGAATCCTTCCACTCTGGAGCGTTGGTCCCTTTACCAAGTCTTCATTACATGCTGCAATATTCATAAATTGGTCCAGTAATACATTTTTATATTTCACACAATTTTTATACATTGTTTTGTATATTTTATATATATTTCTATATATTTTATTCGATTAGTGTACTGTTTGTTGTATATATCTCCAGTGCCAATTCCTATCCATGTATTACCGGATTTTGGAAATCCATGTCATGATTTATGTACCATCCACAAGCCCTGAATGAAGGGTATAAAAGACTTCCATGTATCTCACTACCTTTATCCATTGAAAAAGGGGGCGGACCCCCGAAACGCGTCTGGGACTAAAAGTAGTGAGACTCCAAAGGATTCAGATTTGCCACCTATATTGCTGCCAAAGTGGAACATTGTAATACGCCTGGAAAAGCCAGCACCGTCTCCCATTGATCAACTCGACTAACCCGCAGGTATACGCCGCCCCAACTAGGTCACGTGGGACGGCACGTCAAGACCAGTGCATCACGTGGGATGCCAGTGGTGCTGGGAGCAAACGCGGCAACCGCGGGAGGACTCTGCGCTTGAGCCGAGGTAAGGTGCTTGGTGAGAACGGCAGAGGGGTGTATAAGAGCATCCCATAAGTAGCGATTACGTGAGTGTACTGTCCAAGCGACATCACTGGAATATTGGAGTATTGAAATATAGGAAGATCGGAATTGCAACTATCCCCTGCTTGTTTTTATGGAGAGACTGAGTACATTTCATTTTTAACAGTCTGGGGACTCCGATTGGTTTTACACTTATGAGAACAGTTATATTGCAGCTATAGACTCTGTCTTAGATCTACCACTGTGGGTCAAACGAACAGCAGTACCTATATGCACTGATCATAGCACTGAAGTTTGCACTATTTTGCATTATTTTGCACAGATTGTCGCACTGAAGATTTGCACTATTTTGCACAGTATTGTGAAGTTGCACTTAGCTACCTGGTTGGTAGCAATTTGATTTTAATTTATACATTAATTGATTCCTCAGATTAAGTGTGCCCTCCTGTCATTTGTTTTTATCTATTTTGGAACCAAGTTTTGGTGGGCGAGACTACGTTGGAGTGTGCACCTTATCCCATTATTCACACAGGGTGTAGCCGCTATTTGACCCATTAACTTTTTCTGTGAATCACCCACCTTGGCTGTTGCTCCCCTGTGTGTATATAATGGATCTTTGGAAGCATGTAAATGACAAATACAACAATATTGATTCATTTGAATTTTCTGTTGAACATGAAGGAAAAAGGGAAGGTGAGAGGAATATTGAAGATACTTTCAGGGAATTAGAGAGACTAATCATACGCCAGCTTCACAATAAATGGGAGATAAAATCCCTAACACAATATCTAGAGAAGGGTTTGGTACCCAAGGGGTTGTCTCTGTCTAAATCTCCTGAAGCAGACCTCTTAAATGAGGAATTCAGCAATGAATGGGACTCTTTTCTGAAGGCGCAATCAATAATGTTGGTCAGAATGATAATCAAAAGGAGGTCAATAATTTTTGACGAATTAACTACTCAAATTGAAGCCTTCAGGGAGATTACCATGACTTTTCCAGAAAATAAAATTGTGAAGAAATGGCAGGAAAGGATTTGTAAGAATTTGGATCAAACAGAAAAAGAGATCATGCAGAAAAAAATCAAAGAAGATACACAATATGAGTAAGAAAAAAGGTGTTGAGATACAGAAAGAAATAACAGAGGTGAGATTTGAAAAAATTGACCAAGCAAAAACTCAAAAAGAAATTAAGGAACACAGGGGGGACAAAACTAGGTTCACTGAGCACTGGAGTCAGAGCACTATCCCTACAAACAATCGATTTGAAATATTAGATTCACCACATTTTTTAGATTTTACCCCTCCACATCACCGAACACGGATAAGGAGAACCCCGACACCCACACGAGGGCGCAGACAGGCACACACACACAGGGAAGCAGGCTCCAGTCACGATTACAATCTAAGGACACGTCACATGAATCAACAGGGATACAACCAGAACATAAGGACTCCAAGACAGGAACACAGACCTACGAGATACAGGGCACACCAACAGGACACACAAGGATTTCGTCACAATGGAAGACTAGACGAGGAAGACATGCAATTAGAAAGAAACAGGCGAAACAACCACAGGTAGAATCCAGTGTTATCAATATTAGTGGGGTTCCACTGACCAACACCCAGATTGAGTTGTTAGATAAAGGTTTGAAATTTGCCCCATCTAAAGGCCTGGATAAATTCTCAACCTATATTGGTATTGAAAAATTCATTAGGACCGTATGTTTAAAAAAGTATTTTTTTAAAAACCCGACGATAGGGAATCCTATGGAAGATAACAGAGATATCAAATATTCACATACTAATCTCAGATTACGTTCCAAGAAGTATCCAGTACAAGAAATTAGTGCTGAGATGCTGACTTTCAAAAGGAATGTTGAGAATGATCTGAGAAAGGTTAAAAGTCGGAGGGTAAACAATAATCTATCAAAAGAAGAAACCATGGCCATAGAACAATTACAAGCGAAAAACGATATTATAATTCGTCCGGCGGACAAAGGGGGGGCAGTGGTTGTATTAGGTAAAGAAAAATACAAACAAGAGTGCCTCAGACAGTTGAATGATGAGGATACCTATGAAAAATTGAGAGGAGACCCAACTGAGGACTTTTCTCTTGTATTACAAGAATATTGCCAATTAGGATTAAAAGAGGGTTTTCTAGTGGACCATGAGGCTCAATTCATTTTGGGAACAGAAAAAAGAATACCTACGTTCTATAGTATTCCAAAAATTCATAAGAGTCTGGAGTCCCCACCAGGTCGCCCCATTGTGTCGGGAATAAACTCAATTTCCTGCAATCTATCCAAATATATAGACACGTGGCTACAACCGTATGTAAAAAATATTCCCTCCTATATAAAGGATACCACAGATATTGTGAAGAACATAGAATCAATTCAGTGGAACAATGGGTGGACCTTGGGCACTCTCGACGTGGGATCATTATATACAGTCATTGAGCATGAGGCTGGTATAGAGGCCCTTCATAAGCAATTAAGATCGGGAGGGGATATCCAAGAAGAACAGCTACAATTTTTGTTAAAGGGGGTGCGATATATTTTGTCGCACAATTACTTCACATTTGAGGACGATTTTTATTTGCAGAAGAAGGGTACTGCCATGGGCACCAGATTCGCCCCCAGCTATGCCAATCTATTTTTGGCACAATGGGAATTTGAGACCATCCGGCCCATGCTGGGGACGAGTCTGGTGCTCTGGCGTCGTTACATTGACGACGTCATTTTTATCTGGCAGGACACCCGACCTTCTCTGGAAGGTTTTCTGAGGGAAATCAACCTAAACGACAAGAATTTAGTCTTCTCGCCAACTATAAGCCAAGAATCCATCGAATTCCTAGACTTGGACATCCAAGTCGTAGGAGATAAATTATTGTGCAATACCCATTTTAAACCTGTGGCAAGGAATAGTTTTATCAGGTATGACAGTTGTCATCTACCACTAATCACTAATGTTCCTACCAGTCAACTAAGAAGAGTGAAACGCAATTGTTCCCTAAATGTCAACTTTGAGTAAGAAGCTGAGGTCCTTAAGCAACAATTTTTGTAAAAAAAGTATCCACTATCTGTGTTAGATGAAGCATTGGAGAAGGTTAGAAGGATGAAGAGGGATGACTTCTTCCAAGAGGAGAGGGTTAATAAAAGAGATACCCCAGAGACTAATATTCCCAAAATAATTCTCCCATTTAGCTCTCAACATAAAGTAGTAGAAAAAATTGTGAGGAAACATTGGACCCACTTGAATAAAGACAAATGGATAGGCACACATATAGGTGAATCCCCGAAGATTGTTTTTACTAAAGCTACAAATTTGGCAGGACTAGTAGCCCCGATGGTCAAAAGGGATGCCACGACAACAAGAAGTACGTGGTTGACCACCAAAGGGTTTTTCAGATGTGGGCGGTGCAGCAACTGTAGGCTGACTAAATTCCCCAAAAAAACAGAGGTAGTCCAATCCACCAGTAACACCTTCAATGTGCGAATACGAGAATGCCTCACATGTGATTCTACGGATGTTATTTACATCCTGGAATGCACATGTAAGAAGCAGTATATAGGAAGGACTAAAAGAACTCTCAAAAAGAGAATTTCTGAACATATAGCCAATATCAAAAAGGGGTATGAGGCCCATTCGCTCTCCAAACACTTCAAGGTGGCCCATGGCTGCAATCCCACAGGCCTAGTATTTGCAGCTATTGAAAAAGTAAGGAGACCTTGGAGAGGTGGGGACCATGTGGCACAGATGTCTAGGCAAGAATCTAGGAGAATTTTTGAGTTTGAGACCATGATGCCAAGGGGCCTCAATGCAGAAATGGAACTGTTTGGATTCTTGTGATGGGGGGAGTGGTCTGCAGGGGATTGGATTTCGTGGTCTGGCCGTTTTTTCCGACACCACGATCTCCTCTCCCAGCAGACCCCTCCTCCCTTGCCATCTTACATATCCACTATTATCAGAATCCTTCCACTCTGGAGCGTTGGTCCCTTTACCAAGTCTTCATTACATGCTGCAATATTCATAAATGGGTCCAGCAATAAATTTTTATATTTCAAAAATTTTTTATATTTCACACAATTTTTATACATTGATTTGTATATTTTATATATATTTTTAATTTGATTAGTGTACTGTTTGTTGTATATATCTCCAGTGCCAATTCCTATCCATGTACTACCGGATTTTGGAAATCCATGTCATGATTTATGTACCATCCACAAGCCCTGAATGAAGGGTATAAAAGACTTCCATGTATCTCACTACCTTTATCCATTGAAAAAGGGGGCGGACCCCCGAAACGCATCTGGGACTAAAAGTAGTGAGACTCCAAAGGATTCAGATTTGCCACCTATATTGCTGCCAAAGTGGAACATTGTAATACGCCTGGAAAAGCCAGCACCGTCTCCCATTGATCAACTCGACTAACCCGCAGGTATACGCCGCCCCAACTAGGTCACGTGGGACGCCACGTCAAGACCAGTGCATCACGTGGGACGCCAGTGGTGCTGGGAGCAAACGCGGCAACCGCGGGAGGACTCTGCGCTTGAGCCGAGGTAAGGTGCTTGGTGAGAACGGCAGAGGGGCGTATGAGAGTGTGGCATCCCATAAGTAGCGATTACGTGAGTGTACTGTCCAAGCGACATCACTGGAATATTGGAGTATTGAAATATATGAAGATCGGAATTGCAACTATCCCCTGCTTGTTTTTATGGAGAGACTGAGTACATTTCATTTTTAACAGTCTGGGGACTCCGATTGGTTTTACACTTATGAGAACAGTTATATTGCAGCTATAGACTCTGTCTTAGATCTACCACTGTGGGTCAAACGAACAGCAGTACCTATATGCACTGATCATAGCACTGAAGTTTGCACTATTTTGCATTATTTTGCACAGATTGTCGCACTGAAGATTTGCACTATTTTGCACAGTATTGTGAAGTTGCACTTAGCTACCTGGTTGGTAGCGATTTGATTTTAATTTATACATTAATTGATTCCTCAGATTAAGTGTGCCCTCCTGTCTTTTGTTTTTATTTATTTTGGAACCAAGTTTTGGTGGGCGAGACTACGTTGGAGTGTGCACCTTATCCCATTATTCACACAGGGTGTAGCCGCTATTTGACCCATTAACTTTTATACGGTCTGCTCACCTGTAGGCTATTACTGCAATGTTTTAAGGGGTACGCTCGGCTTCAGGCCCTCACCTCTAATGTTTTATACTGTCTGCTCACCTGTAGGCCATCACTACAATGTTTTATAGGGTTCGCTTGGCTTCAGGCCCTCACTTCCAAAGTTTTATACGGTCTGCTCACCTGTAGGCCATCACTGCAATGTTTTATGGAGTTTGTTCGGCTTCAGGCCCTCACCTGCAATGTTTTATACAGTCTGCTCACCAGCAGGCCATCAATCATAATTTTTCAAGGGTGTGTATGATACCCTCCTTTATGTGTAATAAAGGGTGTATTGGAGTGCCGGCTCCTTGTAATTTTTGCCAGCCCTTTCACTTAGTGCATAGGCTTTATGAGTGTAGCAGTGTACCTGAACAATTGTAGCACCATGTCAATGAGGCCCTACTCTATGTGATATACAGGCTATATCGGAGTGCTTCTTCCTTGTAATTTTTTGCAGAATTTGCACTGTATATACAATTGAATATGCAGGAAAGAATGTTTCCTACCAATTTTAACTCTAAAAATGTTTTTTTTTTTTGAGGGGGCGTGATTTTGGGCGTGATTTTGTTGCTATGTAAAAGTGGTGGACAACTGGGACAATATGGTTCCCAGCAGCGACACTGGAGTCCAAGATGCACCCAGACATGATCCCCATGCTGTTCCAGATCCATTTTGGTGGTGTTTCTGTCACTTTATGACCTTTTTCAATGGACCAGGCACCCTCCCCTTATCCAAGCTGGGGGTGCCTGATTGTCTCCCATTGACTTCCATTATACTCGGGTGCTCGGCCGAGTGCACGAATATGGCTATGTGTTCAGAACCGAGTACCCCAACACCCGAACACTTTGGTGCTCTCTCATGAGTGATGAGTCACCACTAATGGTGATATCATTGACCTAGGAATAGACCAAAGTGCTCACAGAGCACCACAGCCTCTTTCAAGAGCTGATCCATGGCTGAGGAGTACCCCACTGATCTGATATTGATGAGTTATCCTGAGGATAAGCCATCAATATCAAATTTCCAGATAACTCGCTTTAAGTTCTATACTAAAAACTCTTTTTTTTTTTTTTTTAACAAATTAGTTTTTTTCACAATATTTAAATATTTATATGAATTCAGAAACTTTGCAGCCTGGCTTGTACAAGTGAATCATTTCTGATATGTTCGTATTCTGTGTCAAGCTCCACCCCTTCCAGCTCTGTTATAGTCATAGCACACCCAGAGAAAGAAGGCTGCAAGAGAGATTGAATGAGCAATAAAAACTGAGAAGAGGGAGATGATTGCACTTGTGTCTACTGAATTAAAAAGCTTATTTATTAAAAGAGTTGTCTTGATGAGACAACCATTATAAAGAGCAAAACACTCAGATCTTCATGCTTCATCTCAACTGTTTGATTGCAAAGCTGAGTAATATGCATGTAAATACATATTATCCCCAATACAAGCAGCCACTAGATCATGTTCTTCACCCTATGTAATACAGTAATACTGTGTATTTTCCTTGATATATTTCTTAGTAGAACGAAAAACATATTGTACCTATTGATGGTTTGTTAAAAAGTCAAACTTTGTGACCCTATTCAAGGAGAATGAGTCTACGTTTGTGATCTTGAGTTAGTCCCATATATTTTCCCGTTGGCTTTCTGAGAGAACACAATGTTAATGAGCGCAGCAATGAAAAGCGTATCAAAAGATTGAAGATGAAAGTCATTTTGATTACACGACATGGCGAGGAGGAACCCAATGAAGCAGCGAGCAGCTCAATACTGGAAATGTCAGCACACTCACTTGGTGAATGGTGAGCTATAAATTAGCACAGGCTCATCCAAGAAGATGCAAGCCATGTATTTTAAATGGATAGTAAGACCTGCAGTAAGAACAATGTGAAACAATCTTCAGACTTTTCATATATGTGTTCAATTTCATAATATGCCTTATTGATGTTCAGCAAATCAAATTAAAATGAATTGACTTCAATACGAATTTCAGGATCTCACCTCATCTATTTGCGCACAAACAGGCCTTCGTGGCCATCTTGTTTGCAGAAACCATGCAAAATCTCTCCCCTGGATGACGTGTGATGTCACTACGCCTGCACGCTAGCTGGGCACACTGATGTAATCAGTAATGATGTCACCATTGTCCCCTTTGCCAGCCAAGCCTAGTATCTGGCATATCCATATAGTTGTGCGCACCATCAGATCCCCATTGACCATATCTATCTATGCCGGATACGGTAAACTCAGGATTGTTGCTCTGCCAGAACAGACTATTGGAGTTTGTACCGCATATGTGAACTTAGGCGAAGAAGTAAGTTGTTAAACGCTGCTATAATATGTTGAATCTAGTCTTGGTCTATAATCATAAATAGAGATGAGCGAATCAAATCTGACAAAGTGGAATTCGTTTAGAATTCCAGGAAAATCCTCATTGTGAAAAAAAGCGATTTACAAGTGAAGGGAAAGGATAGTGAGAGGAATCATTTCACAGACAGGGAGAGACGTGTGCATATGCTATGGAGAGTCAAAGGAAAATCCTCATTGTGAAAAAAAGCGATTTGCAAGGGAAACATTACTCGGGGATCCAGATAGTGTCATAATACAGCTCTGTCAGTCCAGCAATTAGTTATTGGGGTGCAAGTGCTATGTTGAAAAGCCTTTAGTGGTTTTTATCTGTGGAAAAAGATAAATATATACACAGCTCACTTGTGTTGTTATTTCCGCTGAAATCATTTGCAGTCATTTCTGGTGAAAGAGTATAGGGCGGTATTTCAGTAATACACCAAAATATAAACGCACTGCACGTTTGCAGTAATTTCTGGTGAAAGTGTATAAGGTCGTATTTCAGTACTACAAGAAAAATATATACGCACTACACTCTTTAATTGTTTTCTGGTTAAGGGTACTTTCACCCTTGCGTTGGTGCGGATCCGTCTTTTTTTTTGCACAGATGGATCCGCACCTATAATGCAAACGTTTGTATCCGTTCAGAACGGATATGTTTGTATTAGTTAAAAGAAAAATTACAAAGTCCAAAACGGATCCGTTTTGAATTACATTGAAAGTCAATGGGGAACAGATCCTTTTTCAAATGCACCATATTGTGTCATTAAAAATGGATCCGTCCCCATTGACTTGTAATTAAAAATTGATCTGTTAGGTTCCGCCTCTTCAGACGGACACCAAAATGCTTCATGTTGCTTTTTGGTGTCCGCCTCCAAAACAGAATAGAAGCGGAACGGAGCCTAACTGATGCATTCTGAATGGATCCTTATCCATTCAGAATGCATTGGGGCTTAACTGATCCGTTTTGGACCGTTTGTGAGAGCACTGAAACGGATCTCACAAACGGAAACCAAAACGCTAGTGTGAAAGTACCCTAAAGGGTAAAGTGGCCATTTTCCGTCTAACAAGAAATATATATTCTCGGGTTACTTGTGCAGTTATTTCTGGTGAAAGGGTATAGTGGCCTATTACAGTAAAAAAAGAAAAATTATATATATATATATATATATATATATATATGTATATGCACTGCAGTGTTGCAGTAATTTCTGTTGAAAACGTATAGGGGCGTATTTCATTCAAAAATGAAAAATATATGCGCACTTCACGCTTTAATTGTTTTCTGGTTAAAGCGTATAGTGGCCATTTTCCGTCTAACAAGAATTATATATTGTCGGGTCACTTCTGCTGTTATTTCTGGTGAAAGAGTATAGGGGCCTATTACAGTAAAAAAAGAAAAATATATATGCGCACTGCAGTGTTGTAGTGATTTATTTTGAAACTGTGTAGGGGCATATTTAATTCAAAAAACAAAAACATATGTGCACTGCATTGTTGCAGTTATTTCTGGTGAAAGTGTATAGGGTCGTGTTTCAGTACTACAAGAAAAATATATTCTCAGTACACTGTTGCAGTTGTATCTGGTAAAGCCTTTACTGGCGTATTGCAGTAGAAAAATAAATATACATTCGCCATTCTCCGGTGAACTTATATGTAGAAAAACCTTTATTGACATATGTCAGTAGAAAAAGAAATTCACATTTGCCATTTGCTGCTGCACTTGTATCTTAAAAAACCTTTATTGACATATAGCAGCAGAAAAACATAAATATATTTAGTGTTCACTGTTGCATTTATGTTTGGTAAAGCCATTAGTGTCGTATTTCTGTAGAAAAAGAAAAATTTATTTAGCGGTCAGCGCTGTAGTTATATGTGGGAAATTCCTTTTTGCGGTATGGACCGAATTAAGTTGTGGTGAAATTTCGTATTTACGTTTCACACACTGCGCGCTTACATGACGACATCCATAAGATTGGTGCACCAATAGAGGTGAATGCACTTTGCACTAACCCTGCACAAAAATGAGAACTAATTAACACCAGCCCACATCTATCTGCGGTATTGCTTACTGGACACTCCAGGGACTTTTCTGCAGCACAGAAACCGAACGAGGACGGAGTCTCGCTCTTCCAGCGTGGACCTACTTCCTCTGCTACGTCCAGTTCACTTCAGATCATTCCACCTCGCTGTTGGTTTTTTTAAATTGACAGACAGCCTATTACCTTCTGTTACCGCCCGGCCACTCAGCTGATTTATGGGTCAGGATTCAGGAAGGCTTTCCACTGCGCGTCCTGTGCAGCGCAACCTCTCAGCCTGCTCTCGGCGATCTCCCTCGGTCACCGCGGTCACTGCCGCAGTGAACAAGGGAGATTGCCGAGCGCAGGCTGAGGCTGTACAGGACGCGCAGTGGAAAGCCTGATGGCTGCGTGCAGACTGGATTTAAGGAAGGGGTACCTCCAGGTGGTGCCGGGGAGCGAGCTGGCCGGTGACGGTGTACAGGATCAGCGACACAAGTACGGGGGAGCCGGGGGGAGGAGAGAAAATAATGGAGGGCTGTCTGGGGGCAAAATTAACTTGTGGGGGGCAAGTTACTTAGTGGGGGGCAGCTTGGCGGGCAAAATACATAGAGGGCCTTGTGGGGGCAAAATTACTTAGTGGGGGAAATTGCATAATGGAGGGCCGTCTGAGGGCAAAATTAACTTGTGGGGGGGCAAATTATTTAGTAAGGGGCTGCTTGGTGGGCAAACTACATAGAGGGCCTTGTGGGGGCAAAATTACTTAGTGGGGAGCAAATTACCTAATAGAGGGCTGTCTAGGGGCAAAATTAACTTGTGTGGGGGCAAATACCTTAGTGGGGGGGGCAGTGTGGCGGGCAAATTACATAATGGAGGGCAGTGTGGAGGGCAAACAATATAATGTGGGGCAGTGTGGGGGCAAATTACATAATGCGGGGCAGTGTGGGGGCAAATTACTTAATGTGGGGCAGTGTGGGGGGCAAATTACTTAATGTGGGGCAGTGTGGGGGCAAATTACTTAATATGGAGCAGTATTACTAATGAGGGCATTCTAAAAGGAGATTACTATTGGTGAGACTATGAGGAGCACTATTACTATGGGGGGCACTATTATTTCTTCAGGATAGCGTTTGGGGGTACTGGGGAGTACTGCGAGCAGCAGGATAACACTGTGGGGAGTCCAGGTAGGGGGATGATGATAGAAAAGTGAGGAAGCTAAGATGTCCGTGTGTCACACTCTGCAGCATCTGAAAGAAGTGTCTGGACCAAATGGGGTAGATGATGACAGAGAAGATCTACATCAGAGGAGACGTCACCTGGGAGGCACTGGATGTGAGAGGTACGTGCTGCTGTATAGCAAGTACAGCAAAATGCGGGGGGAGGAGGGGACTAAGACAATTGGGCCATATTCATTGGGACTGTATATAGAGTATATTTATGTATGCCTGCCTCTGTGGCCTCCTTCTGATACTTCCGACACTTCCACACTCTGTCATTATGCCGCTATGTGGTCTCCTCATGCTGCCATGTCTACACTATGTTACCGTGCCACTCTGATGTATCATGATGCTGCTGCTGCCAAGTCCACACTATGTCACCTCGCTACTCTGTGGCCTACTGATGCTGCCATGTCCACACTGTCACCTTGCCACTTTGTGGTCTACTCATGCTGCTATGTCTACACTATGTCATCGTGCCACTCTGATGTCTCATGCTGCTTCTGCCAAGTCCACAATATGTCACCTGGCCACTCTGTGGCCTAATGTAGCTGCCATGTCCACACTATGTCACCTTACCACTCTGTGGCCTACTGATGCTGCCATGTCCACACTGTCACCTTGCCACTCTGTGGTCTCTTTATGCTGCCATGTCTACACTATGTCACCGTGCCACTCTGATGTATCATGATGCTGCTGCTGCCAAGTCCACACTATGTCACCTCGCTACTCTGTGGCCTACTGATGCTGCCATGTCCACACTGTCACCTTGCCACTTTGTGGTCTACTCATGCTGCTATGTCTACACTATGTCATCGTGCCACTCTGATGTCTCATGCTGCTTCTGCCAAGTCCACAATATGTCACCTGGCCACTCTGTGGCCAAATGTAGCTGCCATGTCCACACTATGCAAAAAGATTGTGGAGCCCCAGTTATGGGTCTACAACACAGTGAAAGCCAGATATCCCTCAAAGGAAGGAAAAACAAGCAAAGGGGTGTCTCCATTACAGAGATCACCAAAACCACCATATTAAGTGGCCCCTATGTCAAGATCCCGCTCTTTTACAAGCTTTAAGGATGTGACGGGGAAGACCTAAGCAAGTTATCCATCCACAGACAGCTGTTTCGGGGTGTTGCCCCTCATCAGTGTGGAGTAGGATTCTGGCTAACCAGGAGCGATGCTTTGGTGACTACTCAAACAAAGCAATAGCTGATCTTAGGGAGACCAGCTACAAAAATGCCGTGGAGCCTCACTTAAGAGTCTCAAACACAGCAATCCAAAGTGCAAAGCTCCCTGGGAAACATAAAATGCAAAAAGATTGTGGAGCCCCAGTTATGGGTCTACAACACAGTGAAAGCCAGATATCCCTCAAAGGAAGGAAAAACAAGCAAAGGGGTGTCTTTTTGCATTTTATGTTTCCCAGGGAGCTTTGCACTTTGGATTGCTGTGTTTGAGACTCTTAAGTGAGGCTCCACGGTATTTTTGTAGCTGGTCTCCCTAAGATCAGCTATTGCTTTGTTTGAGATGTCCACACTATGTCACCTTACCACTCTGTGGCCTACTGATGCTGCCATGTCCACACTGTCACCTTGCCACTCTGTGGTCTCTTTATGCTGCCATGTCTACACTATGTCACCGTGCCACTCTGATGTATCATGCTGCTGCTGCTATGTCCACACTATGTCACCTTGCCACTCTGTTGCCTACTGTAGCTGCCATGTCCACACTATGTCATCTTGCCACTCTGTGGTCTCTTCATGCTGCTGCCATCTCCACACTACAGTATGTCACCTTGCCACTCTGGCCTCCTGATGCTGCCATCTCCACACTATGTAACCTGGTCACTCGCTGGCCTCCTCATACTGCTGCAAACTATGTGATTGTGCCACTTAGTGGCCGCCTCATACTGCTGCCAACTCCCCATTGTCATTGAGCCACTCTGTGGTCTCCTCATGCTGCTTCCACCTCACCACTCTGTCATAGGGACACTCTGTGGACTTCTCATGCTGTTTTCACCCTCCCCACTTCATGACTGGGCCACTATTTTGGCTTTTAGCCTGGCTGACATCATAATTTATTTGTCCTTTCTTCTGATCTGTCAGAAGGAAGGAAAAATGAGACGCACAATGGATCCTGTCTGTGTAGCAGCTGTAGGGCCTGCATGGTCCCATCCGAATTGGCTTATGATTTGGTAGCCAAAAGCAGGGGTGGGTAAAAAACACAGAAGACATGCAAATATTCCATTCACGTGTCATCTCTGTTTTAGATCCACTCCTGTTTTTTATTGACATTAGCAATACTGAGCAAATGCTGACCGAGTGAAGGCGTATGCTCCACAGACAGGATCCATTTTTTGTGGGTTATTGTTCTGACGGATCAGAGGAAGGGAAAAATAATTAGTGACACTGTCACGGTGGGGAGTGGGGGAAAACTCCCCACTGTGTAGCATAGGAAAACAAGGAGGCAGCTAGGCCTGAACACCAGGAAAAGAGAGCAGGTAACCTCGTAGGCTTCCCTCAACCGATCCCTGACCTCCTGACTGTATGAGCTGCCCTCGATGGTAAGGGGGCTCATATTCACTAACCTGGGCTCTACAGACCCTATCGGTCCCTTCAATATGGTCAGGGATGAGAGACAACCGGTTCATGCCAACCACAAATGAACAAGGGTCTCCCACAGGCCTAGCAAAAGAAGGAGCAGACATTAGCATAAACCAGAGTGGAGGTAAGCACCCAGCACAAGCAACACACACTCGCAAAACAGCACTTACCTGCCACGATGACTAGGATGAACAACAACTGCTACTGACTTGAGGTTCACCCATCCAGGAAACTATGGAGCCCACTTCCGCAGGACATAAAACACCAACTGACCAGACATGTATAACAAAAAGACAAGATACCACACCCAGAACATAACCCCGCACCAAACAAAGATACAAGGGAAGGTAAAGACATAGGGATCATAGGGGAGACATCAAGCTGACATTGATGTCTAGCTAGGAGGCCCTCCCACTGAACAGATGGTATATCCAGGGAAGGAGCAACACTCCACACTCAAAGGCAAAATGGCAACTGACCTCAGGTTCACAACACCACATATGAAGAGCCAAGACGCCACACCCAAGACACACCTAATTCCACACCAGCCAGATAATTAACCCCTCCGTCACCAGACAGGGAAGTACCAAGGGGAAATAATTAGCCACCTACATGCTGCAACAACAAGGTGCAACTGGCAACCGCATGCACAGCAACTGTGTCAACGCAGACACAACAGAGGCAATTACAGACACCCTCTCCACTCTGTCGGGGGCTCTACTTGTATAAGCGCTTAATAGAACAGGTTCTGTAGACAACTTAGGGTAATCAGCTGATAGTGGTGTAAAAGAAGTGAACTTCTTCTTGGCACTAACATCGACCTGTAAGGCTGAGTTCATACTTGAGTTATTTGGTCAGTTTTGGCCCCGTGACTGCCCAAATAAGTGAAGTGTGCAGAGATTCTAAGAGCGACGTCTGTCACCTGCATGTCGTACTGATTCACAGTATTACTTCACTACCACAGAAGACTCCCTATGCGTGTTACTGCAAGGCACAGTGTTCTACACCACTAAAAAGGCTCTCTGCAGCCAGGAAATAGAAGTTTTTTTAACGTTATTCGTCGCAAATAAATTCGGTTCGAAGCAAATTTTTTCGGAAATTTTTCTTGAAATTCGCTCATCTCTAATCATAATTGCAATAATTATAGGATAAATTCAGCCAATTATGTGGTCAGTAAACTAGTCTGCAGTAACCTCTAGTCTCATCTGATGCTGAGTGTTTAGCTGAATGCCTACTGCAATGTAGCACAAACAGAATGTGTAGCATCGTATTATCTAGCTGCCCTTTATGAAGGTCACTGACGTCACCTCCAATAAAAAAGATGACATATAGCATATATGGCCCATTGAATTTCTCCCTCCTGTCTTGAAAATGTCCCCATTCTATCTAGAGTGAGTTTTGCCAAGAATCACTTAACCTTGTATATTTATAAGAAACTACTGCTGTTAAGTGGCCAGGGCGAAAAACATGGCCATTTATAAAGACCTGACATCTTGGGGAGGGGGGATGGGGGGAATAAGAGATCTTGTCCAGGTGCACCAACTTTATTAAACCCAGTCCATGCAAATGCAAAACATAGTAACATTCTGCAGGCTTTTCCATACATTTAAAAAGCTTCTGGGAATATTATAAATGACAATAGAATATGATTGATACTTTTTGTAGCATTTTTTTTTTTATAGATTTTAGATTGTAAACCTCTGGCTATGATCCTGTCAAGCTTATTATGCATGTTACAGAAAAATGGAGAAACTCCAGTGGAAGAGTTCACACGGTTATTGATAGCGAACTCCACCAAAGGAAGATATTTCACCCACAATTGCTGATTATCAGAGATAAAAGATCTTAAAAAATGATTCAGCCGTTCAGTTTGCCCATTAGTCTTGGGATGAAAAGCTGACGAAAAGGACAAAGATATCTCACATCTCTGACAAAAGGCTTTCCAAAAATTAGAAACAAACTGGACACCTCTGTCAGATACAATATTCTATGGAACTCCATCCAACCGATCCACATGGTCAATAAAGACAGAAGCCAGAGTTTTAACATTAGGGAGCTTAGTCAAAATAACGAAGGGAACCATCTTACTAAACCTACCGACCACTACACAGCCCACTAACTTACCCTCCGAGGGTGGAAAGTCAGTAATAAATTCCATAGAAATATGGCACCAGGGTTTACTTAGAATGGGCAGTGGTCGTAACTCACCAGTAGGACGTGTTCTGGGAGTTTTACATCTGGCACATACTTCGCAAGCAGACACATATGCACAAACATCCCTGGATAACGTAGGTCACCAATAGACCCTGGGCACAAGTTCCCTGGTAGCCTCCTTACCGGGATGACCACAAAAAACAGAATCATGGCATTACCCCAGCAGACGGAAACAGAAATGCCCAGGAACAAATAACTTATCTGTGGGCATCTGTGCCGGAGCTAGATACTGTGCTGCCTCAATGGCAGAGGCAAGATCCGAGGATAATGATGCCAAAATGATGTTTGCTGGTAAGATGGGTTCAGCAAGAGTCTCAGGAGGTTGAAATGCACAAAAGCCTCTAGACAAGGCATCAGCCTTCACATTCTTACTTCCCGGCCTGAAAGTATTAGAGAAGTTAAAACGCGTAAAGAATAATGCCTATCTCGCTTGGCAACGATTAAGACGTTTAGTAGACTTAAGAAATGTCCCTAAGGAGTGTTAAAAGCACTTCTCCACTCATCCCCTTCTTTAATTTGAATTAAATGATATGCTCCTCTCAGATCAAGTTTGGAGAACCAAGACACCCCCAGAACCTGATTGAATAGATTAGGAATCAAAGGAAGTGAATATTGATTTCTAATAGTGATTTTATTCAATTCCCGATAATCTATGCAGGGTCTGAGGCCTCCATCCATTTTCTTGACAAAAAAGAACCCTGCCCCCATAGGAGACACAGAAGGCCTAATGTGTCCTTTAATGAGACTTTCCTTAATGTACTCTCTCATAGAATCGCGCTCCGGACCAGATAAGTTATATATTCGACCCTTAGTGAATCTGGAACCTGCCACTAGGTCAATAGCGCAGTCATATGACCTATGGGGTGGCAAACCCTCCAGGTTGGATGAGGAGAACACATTAGCATATTCCTGGATATATGGTAATGTTTTCGATTCAGTAGTGATACTTGCCTAAACCATATATAAACAAGAGTTACATTGAGGACACCATTTTTCAACCTTCCCCATGGCCAGTTAATAACATGGTTATGCTATTGAAACCAAGGCATACCTAAAACCACCTCAACAGGCAAATTTTCCAAAACCAATAAAACACATTTTTCAGTACGACATCCCCCCCACGGTAAAAGTTATTTCGGGTGTACAAGACCTAACAGTACCTCCTAAAAACGGGGTAGAATCAATGGCAATAATGTAAACCGGACTTTGAAGGGTTAAAATAGGAATTTCCACTTGCAGCGCAAATTTTAGATCAATAAAGTTAGAGGCAGACCCGAAATCGATAAAAGAATTACCTCAATCCCTTTTTAATCCTATAGAAATAGTAACAGGTAGTTTTTTCCTTACCACCCAGGGGAGTACCTTGTCTTTAGATCCTTCTGGTTTGGGTGATCCGGAAGAAGGAACATTAGGACACTCTCGAATCCAATGATCGGATCGCCACAGTAAAAACATGTACCGTGACGGCGTCGTAGGTCTCTTCTGGTCCTGCCCAGTTGCATAGGTTCGTCAGCAAAGGTTTCAGCCTTGACTCCCACCGGACTGGTCTCGGGTTTAGACATAACCTGAGGAAAAAAAAGGTGCTCCCGTTGTCTCTCCCTAACGCGTCTGTCCAGTCTAACAGCAAGGGTCATGGTTTGTTCCAAAGTCTCAGGGGAAGGATAACATACTAACATGTCTTTTAGGGTCTCAGACAGACCAGACCTGAACTGGCATTTGAGGGCCAGTTCATTCCAACCAGAGGGAACGCACCACTTTCTAAACTAAGTACAGTAATCCTCTACCGGTCGGTCACCTTGGACAAGAGATTTGAGCTGACTGTCAGCTACGGTTGCTCTGTCTGGTTCGTCATATAGAATCCCAAGGGCCTGAAAAAACGCATCAACTGACCTAAGACACAGAGTCGGGGGGTCACCTTTTAAAAATTTAAAAATTCCCACTCTTTGATGTTCAGAACCATAGGAAAGGGCTCGCAGATGGAAATACAGTTTACAACTCATTTTAAGGGCTAAAAACACTTGCGCTCCCCAGAAAATCGGTCTGGGAGTTTAACATGGGGTTCCGCCTGTAACGTGAACGAAGGGGAAACAGGGAAACAGGCTCCGAGCAGTTTCTTGTACTTGTAACCTCTCACCGAGCTCTTGAACAATCTGAGCTAGGTTCTGGACTTGAGTCGTGAGATTTTGCAGCGGATCCAAAGTGGAAAAAAGTAAGGCCTGTGGATCTGTCACAATGAGGAGGTAAGGGAAAGTGCAAACTGACTCAGCCCACACCTCTGTCCCTGCCTACTTGCACTTACCCGTCCTAGCTAACAGAGCACAACTTGGTGGCGTTCCCTGACCTGAGTAAGTGTGGGAGAAACACACAAGACAGACAAACGCAAAGCAGTCCGACTAGCAGGGTCAAAACCAGAAGGTCACAGCGGTACCAGGGAACAGGAGAAACCAGAATCAAAACGCGCCAGGGGTCAAAACCAGGAGATGCAAAACAGACCAAGGAAGCAGACGAGGACAAATCAGAAAACACTAGCCAGGAGTCAGAACCAGGAGATACAACCAGAATCCAGAAACAGAGGAGCACAGAGCACACACGAGCCGAGATACAATACCTAACCAGGGAATATCACTGAGGACACACAAGGTATAGGACCATATTCACAGGGAACCTCTGGCCAGCAGGCTGCCTGCTTAAATAGGCCTAGCTGGTGAGTCACATGACGTGGCCAGCATCACGTGACTCAAAGCAGCCCAACTCAGCTCAGCACCGATCATCATTATCGGTGCTCGGCTCCCCTGCTGCTAGCCTGCTGCCATAGAGATGAGGACGCAGGCTATGTCCTTGCCCCTCTCTTTGTGCAGGGTGCCGCTGGTGCAGAGGAGGAAGAGCGTGATGCCGGCGCATTGTAACAGTTACCTGTCCTAAGAGTGGTTGTCCACTCTTAGCACCATAATTGATGGTTATAACTGTATATGGCCCATGGATCACAAAACTTGAATTATGGAGAAGTGCCATAAGGTCTGTAGATCTTTAATTCGAGTATATAGATCTGAGCTCGGCGGGGAAGCTGGATGCTTCTAAAACAATGAAATAAGACATTTTGAAGCCATTAATATGTGGAGGAGAAGCATGGCACTAGATCCCTCAAACACTTTTGAGGGCATGTTTAGGATGAAAGTAAGAGGGTCCAAAGTGACCGAACAATGAAAGACTGAGCGTATCAAGGAAGCCACTTCTGTCCAAAATTGAATGATCACTGGATACATCCAAAAAATTTGATGTAATGAGCAACCCCTAGCTGAGCATATCCAAAATATGTCCATGACTGTTGGATTAAGTTTGTGGAGAATTTGGGGGCATGATACCACATTGTCAATATTTTAATTTGATTCTCCTTAGATGTTGTACATAAGGAGCTTTTCAGTGCCCTTGACTATATCACTCTTTAGGATTCTGGTGCCATCTCTCTACTTAGACATTACTCCTATTGCTGCATGTAGTGATTTTTATAGTCAAGGGGATACTCGTGTATTGAGAAGGTTGTAAAGCTGGGTTATGAGGCCTTTAGCCAAGGGACCTTGCAAACATATCCTTTCAAAAGGAGTGAGAGATGGTCAGGATAGGGAACCTATGAAAGTCCTACAATATTGTCTAATTTGGTAATATTTTAAGATTGCTGTCGAGGGCAAACAACATGTCACAGACTTTCTCGCGACAGGTGGCAGAAGATCGGTGAGTCTGGCAACACGTGGTTTGATCTGAAATGTTTTCCGTTTGGATCAAATGATGTCTGTGTTGTTTCTGGTGCTTGCCACACCTTCTTTCCCAGGTGTGGCTATTAGGGTCATTTTACCTTCTCTATTCTGTTTGTACCTTTGGATAGATTGTGGTTGCATCTCGGCTGAGTTTTTGGTTAGGGTTTTCACTAGGAGGTGTCCATTTTCCTTCCCTAATTCTCAGGCCTGATTCCCTGTTACCCCCTTCCCTCCTATGCTCGAGGTGGTGTTTCCCTTCCAGACCGAAGCATCACATTATAAACCGCCAAAACCGTAATTTTTTGTTTGTTTGTGTGCAGCCATGGATTCTATTGCTGCACTGGCAGGTCAACTGCAAGGCCTATCTTTGGAGGTAGCTGACCTCCGCATGGCCATCTCGCAGATGCAGAGATCACAGACTGTTGGTCCTGGTGGTAGTGGTGGAGACCAGGCCTATCTGGAGCCTAAAATTTCCCTCCAGGACAGATTTTTTGGGTTTACTGTGGTTAAACAAACCATTAGAAAAGGTGGTGTTAAACAGGCAGGATATGCTCAAACCCACATGTGGTTGTGCATATATATAGGGGAGCATACCCTGCACTTGTAGTCCGTTGCTTATGGCAATCAACAGCAAAAAAATGCATACAATGGAAGATGCCAGCAACGGACTACAAGTACCACAATAACCATCCCACATAAGGTAACAATGATGTGGTTGTGAAGAACAATCAAAGACTAAACAAAAGCAAAGACAGGTGCACTCTGTGATAATACTAAACCCTCACACTGATGTAAAATTGATAGGTTAATTCAACATATCCTACTAGGAGGACATGTCTTAAGCTCGGGCACCGCACCAAGGTCTGTCAAGTAGCCCGAGGCCCTATCACTCACCTACCTGTGCCGTTTGGGCAATACCAGGGGCCAGTGGGCAGATTAATGGAGCATAAGGCTTGACTCACAGACAGCTTACCAGTAACCTCCAGCATGTAGCCATGCCTGCAATGGGAGGTGGGAAGTGCCTGTGAGCCCCACCCGAGACTGGCTGATATGGCCCAGGGCCTAAACAGGTGCACCTGAATGTAGCCTGTAGATGCACTAAGGGGAAGAACTACTGCATGTGCGCACTATGGGGGCAAAACTACTGGAGTAGAGGTACTAAGAGGGCAGCTCTACTGGATGGGGAACTAATAGAGCAGAGCTACTGGATTGGGGGCACAGAGGGGACAGCACTATCAGATGGGAGTACCAAGTGTGATCATCACTAATCGAGGGCACCAAGGGGGCCTTTTACTGTGTAGGAAAACTAAGCAGGAATTTTACTCTTTGGGGCACTTAAAGGCCTTAACTACTGTATGGGGGCACTAATAGGATAGAACTACTATGAGGCGACACTATGACATAACTAGTGCATTGGGGCACTATGTGAGCATATTTACTGTGTGTGGGCACTACGGGGGGGGGGGTGTAAATACTGTGTGGGTGCACTATGAGGAATAATTAATTTGTGGGGCACTAAGGGGGCATAACTACTGTTCAGGGACACAAAGGGGCATTCTACTCTGAGGGGTCTCTTAAGGGGCATTCTGCTGTGTGAGGGCACTAGCATTGCATTCTTGCTATAAGGGGGCATAACTACTGTGAAAGGGCAGGCAAATGCAGTGGCTGCAACATTCTGCAGATGTCTGTATGGCCACTCATGTTGCTGTATTTATGTGATGAGCTTGGTCCTGGTGCTGTAGTTATGTAAAAAGCTTGGTCCTGGTGCTGTATTTATGTAATGAGCTTGGTTCTGGTGCTGTACTTATGTAATGAGCTTGGTTATGGTGTTGTATTTATGTAATAAGCTTGGTTATGGTGCTGTATTTATGTAATGGACTTGGTCCTGGTGCTGTATTTGTGAAATGAGCTTGGTTCTGGTGCTATATTTATGTCATGAGCATGGTTCCGGTGTTGTATTTATGTAATTAAATTGGTTCTGGTGCTCTAGTTATGTAGTAAGCATCGTTCTGGTGCATATTTATGTGATGAGCTTGGTCCTGTTGTTGTATTTGTGAAATGAGCTTGGTTCTGGTGTTGTATTTATGTACAGAGATTGGTTCAGTTGCTATATGAGTTTGGTTCCGGTGCTATAATTATGTGATGAAATTGGTTCTGGTGCTCGATTTATGTAGTAAGCTTCGTTCTGGTTCTGTATTTATGTGATGAGCTTGGTCCTTGTGCTGTATTTGTGAAATGAACTTGGCCCTGGTGCTCTATTTAGGTGATCAAATTGGTTCTGGTGCTGTATTTATGTAATAAGCTTGGTTCTAGTGCTGGATTCATGTAATGAGCTTGGTTCTGGTGCTGGATTCATGTAATCAACTTGGTTCTGGTGCTGTATTTATGTAATAAGCTTGGTTCTGGTGCTAGATTCATGTAATTAGCTTGGTACTGGAGCAGTATTCATGTGATGAGCTTGGTATCCTCTCAATTCACTGCTATGGAACTTTTGAAAATAACCAATGCTGAGCTATTTTTAAAAGTTCCATAATGGTGAATTAAGGGGTGACTATGCACAGTTGATGTATGATGGGGGGGGGGCAGAAAAAAGACGTCTCGCACAGGGTACCATGTAACCTAAGGCCGGCCCTGAATGTGATCCATGATAGATCTTGATAGATTTGTACTTGTATACCCAGGAAATCAATAGAGCACAGTGAACAGTGTCGGACAGGGGTGCCAAGGGCCCACCAGTAGAAGTGACTCTAGGGGCCCACGTTATAGTTTCATGCAAATATTGACACTTAAGGGGGTTTTCCGATTTGCATCAACATCCTTTCAAATAATCCTTTATATAGGAAGCTGCAGTGTAATAGCGCACATGACATCTGCAGCTGATCACGGGCCTTGGTACTGTACACCACTGAGATCACTAATTAGTTACAGCAGTCAGGTGCGGTACGCAGGTATTTTACCGCGGCAGCCAAAACATAATGTCCCAGCTGCAACCTGGCAGAGAGAGCAGAGTATTGGTGCTGGATCAAATAGTGATCAGGATGGTGAGTTTAAAGGGGTTCTGCACTTTGTTTAAACTGATGATCTATCCTCTGAATAGATCATCAGCATCTGATCGGCAGGGGTCCGACACCGGGACCCCGCCGATCAGCTGTTTGAGAAGGCAGTGGCGCTCCAGGAGTGCCGCGGCCTTCTCACTGTTTGGAGCTTAGCCGCGCCCAGGCCAGTTGATACTAGTCGTGACGTCACTGGGCCGGCGGTAAACAGTGAGACGCCCGCGGCGCTCCTGGAGCGCCGCTGCCTTCTTAAATAGCTGATCGGCGGGGGTCCCGGGTGTCGGACCCCTGCCGATCAGATGCTGATGATCTATTCAGAGGATAGATCATCAGTTTAAACAAAGTGCAGAACCCCTTTAAGTGTTTTTTTTTTATTTTGTCATTTTTATTTTAACAGCATTCCTGTAGTTTGGCCTCAAAAATTTTAACTTAGGCACCGCCTTCAAGCTCAGTACTTAGATACCATAACAGAACCAAGCTCTGTGCATTGATACAGCAAAAGAACTGTTACACGCACACTTCTACACATGCCAGCACTCTTTACACGCACACTTCTACACATGCCAGCACTCTTTACACTCACACTTCTACACATGCCAGCACTCTTTACACGCACACTTCTACACATGCCAGCACTCTTTACACTCACACTTCTACAAATGCCAGCACACTTCTACACATGCCAGCACTCTTTACACGCACACTTCTACACATGCCAGCACTCGTTTACACGCACACTTCTACACATGCCAGCACTCTTTACACACATACTTCTACACTAGCTAGCACTCTTTTACACGCACACTTCTACACATGCCAGCACTGTTTTACACGCATACTTCTACACATGCCAGCACTGTTTTACACGCATACTTCTACACATGCCAGCACTGTAATACTTACATGCACTCTCTCATACTCACACTGTCATACATACATGTACTCTTACATACACACTTTCATACATACATGTACTCCTACATACACTGTCATAAATGCAGGAACTCTTATACACACTGTCATACATGCAGGCACTCTTACATACACTGTCATAAATGCAGGAACTCTTTTAAACCATTTACAATACTTGTAGATTCCCTCCTCACCTCATGGTCCTCTATGTTGCTAGTTGTGTCGCCAGGTCCTGAGCCAGACTTCTCCCCCAGGGCTGGGCTCCAGACTGATCACACAGGCAGCAGTCCTTCTAGCTGCCTCATTGGAGGAGATCAGTGCTATTGACTGACAGGTGTTAGACCAATCAGCACTCCTGGTCACAGTAAGGCTATTTCCACATGATCTCATTTACATAAAATCGTGGCAAAATGCCGTATTTTTTTGCCGCGATTTTATGAAAATCAGATCATGTGGTAAACAGCCTTACTGACCAGGAGTGCTGATTACACAAAACGTCTGTTCCTATGAATCAGCGCTGGTGTGGAGCCTTCCTCATTTAGATTGAATCACAGGCAGCATGCATCCGACTGTGTACATGGGGCCGAGCTTATCGCAGACAGCTTCTAAGCAAGGAAGCTAACTTGCTGGTTCGGGGGCCCACCGAGGATTTCCCTGGCATCCCGGTGGGCCAGTCCGAGCCTGACAGTGAACATGCCATTATCTCTTCTTTAAGGTGGAAATCATTGACATGGCATACATATCTCTGGGGGTGCTGCCAGCTGTTTTTGGTCAAAGAGCCCTATTTGCTCTATCCATTACAATCACAGTGTCCCGTGGTCTCCCCAAAATCAATGTGACACCCTGTCTCTTTTTTTTAATTAATATTTCATTGTACTCATTTTGAGCTAAAATTATTTTTTCAATTGGTCTTTATTAAATTGTTGAGCTCCTTACTCTGTACAGCCTTGACATTCTCTAATAGCATGCTATGTGTTTTTACTGTGTTCCGTCAGACAGCTCAGCTGATTGCTCCTTATCTATGATCTCTGACCATTATAAACACTCATTATAGCTCAATTCCTATCTTACTAATAAGAATGTGACTTTAAAAAGTGTGTCTGGGATAGATAGATAGATAGATAGATAGATAGATAGATAGATAGATAGATAGATAGATAGAAAGATAGATAGATAGAAAGATAGATAAGATAGATAGATAGATAGATAGATAGATAGATAAATAGATATTGATAGATAGATAATCAATCCCTGTCATCCTCACTGGGTTCCACTGAACCAGCATTAGATCAGAGTGTGTACACAGAATGGCAGTATAATTCTTTTGGAAAGCACCAGGCTCAGGTCTACATGGCTTGCTTCAAGTTAAACAACAAATTCAACCTGGAGCAGGGAAAAACTCAGTCCACTAATATAATTTCTGTGTCTGAAAAGTTGTGTTCTTTTTATAAATTGCCTAAGAACATTCCAACAGGTTACAGACAAAGAGTCTGAACAAAAGGCGCATTGTGAGGACTTTAAAGAAAGTGGTAACCTGGAGCTGACAATTGACCGCTGAGTGAAAAATAATTAGATTTATCCATTTTGGAGAACTCACAAACCCTAGGAAGGAGTCAGAAGAAACAGCATTTATATTTGTATTTATAGATATGTATGTACACTATATATTGTTGCAGTGTGTACTACTGTAGTGTTGATCGGGTGCTCGGGCCGAACACATCGGGATGCTCGGGTGCTCTGTAGAGCACCCGAGCACAATGGAAGTCAATGGGAGAACCAGAGCGTTAAACCAAGCACCCCCTGCTCTGAAGAGGGGAGGGTGTCTGGTTCACAGGAAAAGGACAGAAATTGATGGAAACACCACTGAAATGGTTCAAGAATAGCATGGGGGCGATGTCTGGATGCATCTTGGACTCTTAGGTTGTATACAAGGAGATATATAACTTATACCAGCTGTAAATAAATAATTATATACAGGAGATACCTAGGTTATACCAGCACGCTTCATATCACTATATACAAGGAGATATATAACTTATACCAGCTGTAAATATATAATTATGTACAGGAGATAGCCAGGTTATATCAGCATGGTCCATATCACTATATACAAGAAGATGTCTAACTTATACCAGCCGTAAATATATAATTATATACAGGAGATAGCCAGGTTACACCAGCATGGTCCATAAAAATAGATATTATGTAAAAAGGCTGAGTTGTACCTTTTCTTCAGAATGTTATTCAGATACAAAGAATACATTTCACCTCATGCTTTGCTGTTTGGACAGACAGTTGACTACCTGAGATATCTAGTAGGGGAGGAGACTCGAGCATCGGGCTCAAGCACACCGGGTGTTCGGCCGAACACCACCGAGAGCTGAGAATCGCGATGCTCATGCCGAACAGGTGCTTGGCCAAGCCTGCTCGCTCAACACTAGTCTGTACACTTTCATTAGAGAGTGGTTGTCATTGCCATCAGTTTATTACAAAAGCCCCTCCTAAGTACAGTAAATTACACTGTAATTTTCTGAGGAATTTGGTATCCTCATGCACATCTTCTCTTCTCACCTTGGTCCTCCAGGGCTTTGGGAGGAACATTATTGTCATTTTTGACTATAAGGACATGTGTGTACCTATACAACTATTTTTTTTCATGCAATTCCTTTGATAGATTTATAGGCAATTGCATATTATACAAGGGGGTGCACTAGAGATGAGAACATTTCTTAAAATTGTTTCATCTCTATTTGGGCTATTTTTTATTTGGGTCCACATTGATCTTAACCGATCAAATATGCTCCAATTGCCCTGGAAATTGGTATATAGTAGTCTCTGGTCTCCTAAGACTACTTATAAATTGTTTGGAAAAGACTAATATATATATATATATATATATATATATATATATATACATACACACAGGGTGGGCCATTTATATGGATACACCTTAATAAAATGGGAATGGTTGGTGATATTAACTTCCTGTTTGTGGCACATTAGTATATGTGAGGGGGGAAACTTTTCAAGATGGGTGGTGACCACTGTGGCCATTTTGAAGTCGGCCATTTTGAATCCAACTTTTGTTTTTTCAATAGGAAGAGGGTCATGTGACACATCAAACCTTTTGGGAATTTCACAAGACAAACAATGGTGTGCTTGGTTTTAACGTAACTTTTATTATCTCCCATGCTACAGTTAGCAAACTGCTTGCTAAGTTTCGTGAAACTGGTTCAGTGTTGGATTTGCCAAAATGTGGATGCATGAAATCTGTCACTAATGAAGAAACATCAGTGCCTGTCCTAGCTTCATTCAGCAAGAGCCCACAGCGTAGCACTCGCTGCATGTCACTGGAGAGTATATTTATATATATATATATCCTTAGAGACAATAGAGAGAAATGTGCATGAAAAATACATGCAATTCAACTTTTTTTGAATTGCATGTATTAAAAAAGCTAAACGTTTCATATCTACAGATATATCAGAGGCACCCATTCATTGTGCAGCCTTTTAAACAGACCTCCCAGTATAACTAGAATAACAGCTAAGCTAGCCTCACTTCTGAAAATAGCTCTTTCAGAACAAAAATAATTTGTCAAAGCAAGGCAGACAGAATTTTCTTTTCTACAGTTGTGTTTAAAATTATTCAACCCCCACTGAAATTGAGTGTTTTGGCCAGTTTGACGTTAATTTTGATCATTTCAGTCATATTGTTTACAATTAAATCAAAGAGGCACTTGTACGTCAGACAAATATAACATAACATTTATAATGAAATAACCACAAATGTCTTTTCTGTGCTCTCATCATTATCAGTTTTATTCAACCCCCAAGTGACATTCAATCTTAGTACTTAGTACAACATCCTTTTCCAGTTATAACAGCTTTTAAACGTGAAGCATAGCTTGACACAAGTGTCTTGCAGCGATCTACGGGTATCTTCGCCCATTCTTCATGGGCAAAAGCATCCAGTTCAGTCACATTCTTAGCCTTGCGCACTACAACTGCTTTCTTTAAGTCCCACCAGAGGTTCTCAATCGGATTTCAGTCTGGTGACTGCGATGGCCACTTCAAAATGTTCCAGTCTTTAATCTGCAACCATGCTCTAGTGGACTTGGAGGTATGCTTGGGATCATTGTCCTGTTGAAAGGTCCAACGTCTCCCCAGCCTCAGGTTTGTGACGGAGTGCATCACATTTTCATCCAATATCTCCTGGTACTGAAGAGAATTCATGGTACCTTGCACACACTGAAACCTCCCTGTAGCTGTAGAAGCAAAACTGCCCCAAAGCATGATTGACCCCCCGCCATGCTTCACAGTAGGCAAGGTGTTTTTTTCTTCATAGGCCTTGTTCTTTCTCCTCCAAACATAGCGTTGATCCATGGGCCCAAACAGTTCTAATTTTGTTTCATCAGTCCACAGAACACTATCCCAAAACTTTTGTGGTTTGTCCACATGACTTTTGGCATACTGCAGTCGACTCTTCTTATTCTTTGGAGACAGCAAGGGGGTGCGCCCGGGAGTTCTGGCATGGAGGCCTTCATTACGCAGTGTGCACCTTATTGTCTGAGTTGAAACTTCAGTACCCGCATCTGACAAATCTTTTCTCAGTTCCTCAGCAGTCACACGGGGACTTTTCTCCACTTTGCGCTTCAGGTAGCACACAGCAGTCAAAGTCAGCATCTTCTTTCTGCCACGACCAGGTAGAGTTTCAACAGTGCCCTTTGCCTTGAATTTGCGAATGATGCTTCCTATGGTGTCTCTTGGTATGTTTAACATCTTTGCAATCTTCTTATAGACATTTCCCTTCTTGTAAAGAGAAATCACCTCTTCTCTTGTCTTCCTGGACCATTCTCTTGACTTCAACATGTTTGTAAACACACCCGTAAATGTCTAGAAGGAGCTGAGTATCACAGTCATTTTAAATCTGCCTAATTGGTGCTTATTATGCTTGATTGCTGCTCCTTGACATCCACAGATGTTTTCAATACCTGATCGAAAACACTTGAATGAACCTCTGTTCTTAAGAGTGGTAGTCTTTAAGGGGTTGAATAATTGTGTCAATGAAGAACTCACAAAAAAAAAAAAACTTTAACTGTCCTAGGTCCCCCCCCCCCCTCTCCATTGGGACCTAGGACAGTTAAAGGTTTTTTTTATGGAGCACAGGTTAGGACTGCAGGGGTTTTCATTTCCCACCCCCATACAGTATGAAACCCAATGAGGGGGCCTTACTTATACTGTAAGGGGGGCCAGAGGAAGTCATTATACTGTGTGGGGGCCACTGGGGGGGTCATTATTCTGAAGGTGGGGGACACTGGGGATCATTATTCTGAAGGTGGGGCCAATGGGGGGCATTATTCTAAATGGAGAGCCACTTGGAGGTTATTATACTGTGTGGGGACCACTGAGGGTCATTATACTGTGTGTGTGGCTATTGATGGGGTCATTATACTGTGTGGGGGCATTGGGGGAGTCATTGTACTGTGTGAAGGGCCACTAGGGGTCATTATACTGTATGGGGGCCACTGCGGGTCACTATACTTTCTGGGGGGCACTAAGGGTTATTATACAGTGTGGGAGCCACAGGGGGACATGTAAAAAAATTCCACAAGGGGGGCCACTGAGATTTATCACCCAAGGACCCACATGAACCTGGAGCCAGCCCTGGGCTGGTTAATGCTCTAATTTCACAAGCAGGTGGAGTCCACTGCTTGTGTGGAAGGAAACATTAGGAGGAAGCATCAAAGGAATGATGGAGGCTGTAGTGAAGTTTTCAGCTCAGGGAAAGTTGTAGTGGATATTTACATTTTTGTGGCTGCAGCTCATCTCTACACCCAGAAGTTCATGTTTTGATGGAGTACTGCAGGAGCATCAAGATTAAAGACTCAAAAAAGACTATGGATAGGTAGGAAACAATTAACTGTCAGTGTCTTAGTATAAATTGACGGGTTATGGATTGACCCCGATTTTCTCTGCCAAGTAGGCCAAGACAGAATCCTGCTCCAGAAAAACATTGTTACTGCGAGTGAACACTGCCAGAAAAAGTAACTTTGCTAAAGGTTAACCTCTGAGGGAAAGAAGCATTGAATCTTGCAGATGGTTGAGGGCCATGAGACCATGCTTGGGCTCAGTCAGTAAACATTACGCACTAATACGGAGTTAGACTTTACTGCTTGTGGTTTGAGTTTATTGCTTCTGCCATTTGCATCTCTTCTGAGACAGACTGGCCCCCTCATGGGACCATAATAGGTGTGGGTGACTTTGCCACTGATACTAGCCAACCACTCCACCCAATCCCTACATGCTTATTGATATAACTCAAGTGGGAGGAGCTTGACCATGGACAGTGGTCAGCACCTCCCTCTTTATCTCTCTTTGAACCCTCTATATGTAATGATTTATTTTTTAACATGGAACTGAACTTTCACATTTCTATTCAAAATTCTTGTGCCTTGTTTTCCTTTAAATAACAGCATTTATATGCAACACATTTCACTGGAATACCATGTCCTATAAGGTTGTTTCCTATTTGGGCCATTATAGTATTTATATTTACTTTTGTTTATATGTGTGGCCCAGTCATGTGATAATGCCGGACAGGTGACCGCCCGCGTCTCTCCTTCCTCCCCTTGACGCTGCCATGATACCTCTTGGAACGCTCACGTGAGATGCATGTTGACATATCGGAGTCACGTGATGCACGTCTTGGTGAACGTGGTCTGACGCGGCAGGATCGCTTTGACATGCGCACTGCAAAGCTGGGGACGCCATTTTCTCCACTGGAACCACCGATGATGTAGTAAGTATCTGATTACCTTTTACAATACAGTTGTTGCCGTTTTTGAGTTGCAATAATTGCAATTTACACAGGTGATGTTATTAACCACTTATGCACTGGGCACTTTACCGATTATATTTTTCACTCAACTTATCTGCACTATATGGCGATTTATGAGATATTCAATATGTGACACTACAATCATGTATTTTTTGACTCATGAAATTATCTTTATGCATGTACATACTCAAAATTATGTTTATTGGTTATTAATTATGCAATCATGTATTCTAATCACATTGTGGGTATTTAAATCTGCACTTGACATCAACTTACTGCTTAACAAAGGCCTCATTGAACTGGGCTAAAACCTTGCGACCTTGTTTATGAGAGAGATAGATATGAGAGAGAGAGAGAGAGATAGATATGAGAGAGATATGAGATAGAGATAGATATGAGATAGAGAGAGATAGATATGAGAGAAAGAGAGAGAGATATGAGATAGAGAGATATGAGATAGATAGATATGAGATACAAAGATATGAGATAGATAGATATGAGATACAAAGATATGAGATAGATAGATATGAGATAGATAGATATGAGATAGATATGATAGATAGATAGATAGATAGATAGATAGATAGATAGAAGGCTGACATTTTAGCTGATGTAACAGTATATAGAAGATTGATATCCGCTGCAATTGCTGCTTTTAGGGGGAAAAGTGAACACAGTAATTACATAAATGTCCTCCTGTGCTTCACACCCACCTCCTGTAATTTCTAAAATGTGCCTACATCAGTCAAATGACAATCTATTTTCCTACACTTGAAGCAGTTTTTAAGGTAGTACAAGTTAAAGTGGATGAACATTGTATGTGTGGAGGTGTTTGTGTGTGTATAGTTGAGTTATGTGTGTGTTTCATAGAAATTATAATAATAAATTATAAAAATTATTATTTATATAGCACTAATATTTTTCAGCGCACTTTACAGTCAGAGGATACATGTAAAAAACAAATAAGATGTTGCAGAGAAAAAAATTAATCATCAAAAAAGGAAGGTAGATATAAAGCTTCATGAGATAGTAACCAGACAGTATCTGTAGTGCTTCTGAGTGCATGGGTGTTGTAGACAACGTTGGATGAAAGGATCAGGTTCTGACTAGAATAATGTTGAATGGAATGAATGGTGAGGAGTTAGAGTTAAGGATGTGACAGGCCACAGTAAAAGGTTGTGTTTTTAGGGAGCACCTAAAACTGTGGATGTTGTGAATTAACCTAATTGTCTGAGTTAGCGCATTCCACAGAACACGTTCCACTCAAGAGAGGTTTTGGAGATTGGAGTGAGAGGTTAGGGTTATGGAGGATAGAAGTCATAAATCAACAAAAGAATGGAGAGCATGGATTAGGTGGTAGATATAGATGAAGGAGAAGATGTAGGGAGTGTACAGTACTGTGGAGAGATTTGTGAGGAAAAAGTTTAAATTGAATTCTATGCTGTATGGACAATTTGCAGTGACTGGCACCGGGTAGAGGTACAGTATCAGTGTTGTGGTTAGAGAGATAGATGAGCCTCAAAACAAAGCAGAGACAAAGTGAAAAGTCTTTATCTGTTAGACTTAGTGATGCAACATTTCGGCTAAGGCCCCTTTCACATCAGCGTTTTTGCTTTCTGTCCTAGAGTTCCGTCCTCGGGGCTCTAGGACGGAAATATACTGGTCAGGATTATCCCAATGCATTCTGAATGGAGAGAAATCCGTTCAGGATGCATCAGGATGTCTTCCGTTCAGTATATGAATGTTTTTTGGACGTTGACAAAACCGCAGTATGGTGCGGATTTGTCTCTGTCCAAAAATCTGGAAGACATGCCGCAAGGACGGATCCGGAATTAATGCCCATTGAAAAGCATTAATCTGGATCCAAATAAATAGCAATGGTCTCTGTAAAGGATATTAGTCCCCTCAGGTGCTGCAAATCCTTGAACGATGTGGGTAAAAAGTCCTCAAATACAAATAATAAAAATAGGATTGCGCTACAAGAGAAGATTCTTTTCTTTTCTGTTTATTTTCTTTCTCTAGTGTTCATAAAATTCTTCAGTTAAAACGGACCACATACGCTCAATGGCTTTCAGAATAAGGCATTGAAACCTGAAATATAGTAATAAGACGCACTTTGGTGTAGTATGTTCTAAACACCTATCGCATCCCAAGAGTGCAATGTACTCACAAAATACACTTGCACAGTGCGTGGATGAAATCCTCTCATGCGACTTCAACAGGGGAATTGTATCCGTGGGGAGGATGAAGATCTCAAGCTGGAGGGTGAACTTCAGCCGGTTTGGATCCAAACCGCGATCCCACCAACAGAGCACCACTTGCAGAGGATATCACCCAAGCTTACACTTCCATAAATCTCAAAAGAAGGAGGGCGCAAGGATAGTGAAGTATGTATCGATTATGACAGATAAAAATGGTTTAATATACTCACAAAAATACAAAGATAAAATCGTTGTTGACAATCTATGTTGCCCGACCCGGGTTTCGCCATAATGCTTCATCTGGGGCGTTGATTACTAAGTGGAAACCACTGAGTTTAAGTTCAAGGGGAAGACCTCCCCTATTACATACGTCATCTAGATCATTTAAAACATTTTTATATAGAGCAAAAAGGAACCACAAAGAAGCGATGTTATAACCACACAAGCAAACACCAGGCACAAATAACTTGAGAAATAACAAAGTGACAAAAAGTAAAAAGATTAAGTATGGATACAAATGGACCTATGTCTCCTCCTACTGCTGAAGGCTCTATCCTAGACTATGCAGGCGTTGATATCACATTCAATGTTTAACCACTGAGGTTGAATCGTATTTAAATGGTACATCCACTCTACCTCCTTTCTATTCAACACTGCAGTGAAATCTCCTCCACGTATAGGAGTATGTACTGACTCAATCCCAGTGAAACACAAACCCCTGGGGGTTTTTTGATGGTGAATCTAAAAATGTAGAGAGACACTGTGTGTCTCAAGCCCTTTTTTGATATTACAGATATGCTCCTGTATTCTGGTCTTGAGGCTCCGTGTGGTTCTTCCAACGTATTGGAGACCACACGGGCACTCCAATAGATATATAACACCCACATTATTGCAAGAAAGATTGCCTCTTATTTTGAAAAGTTCTCCTTTCCTTTTGTTTGATTGTATATTATCAACAGATCTCACCCGGTCTTTTAAAATGTGGTTTTTGCATGGTATGCAAAAACCGCACCATGTGAATTTGCCCTTAGTTGCCACTATGCGTTTTTTGTTAGTTGCAAAACTAGCCCTGTGTACCAGTCTATTGGTTAGATTGCCTGCTCTCTTGAAAACTACCGGGGGTTTGTCTGGAATGTCTTTATTCAAAACAGGGTCATTCTTTAATATGTGCCAGTTTTTGTTGATCATATTTTTATTTGACCCACTTTGGTGCTATAGTCGGTTAGGAACATATATCTGCGTCTTATTACTATGTTTCAGGTTTCCATGCCTTATTCTGAAAGCCATTGAGCGTATGTGGTCCGTTTTAACTGAAGAATTTTATGAACACTAGAGAAAGAAAATAAACAGAAAAGAAAAGAATCTTCTCTTGTAGCGCAATCCTATTTTTATTATTTTTATTATTAATCTGGATCCGACTTTAAGCTAAACGTCGTTTTGGCGCATCGCCGGATCCAACGTTTAGCTTTAAAGAATGGTAACCATGGCAGCCAGGACGCTACTAAAGTCCCGGCTGCCATGGAAAAGCAGCGGGGAGCCGGGGGAGAAGCTACTTACCTTCCGTGCGGCTGACGGGGTGCTCCTCGATGACATCACCCCGTCCCTGCGTCACATGGTTCACATAGCTGAGCCATGAGCAATGGCCGTATGGAACGTACAGCGCATTGCTCACATAGCATAGCTATGTGATCCATGCGATGCAGGGACCCGGTGACGTAATCAAGGAGCGCCCCGGCCGCCACACGGAATGCAAGTAGCTTCTCCCCCCTCCCTGCTTCTTTTCCATGGCAGCCGGGACTTTAGTAGCGTCCTGGCTGCCATGGTTACCTGAAAGCATATTAAAGACTGATCAGTCTTCAATATTCTTTCAGTTGTCTTGCGTTGTGACGGATCCGGCGGGCATTTCCGGGGACGGAAGTGCATGCCGGATTCTCACAATGCAAATGTGAAAGAGGCCTTAACATAAGCCTTCTTTGAGCATATAATGATAAATGCAGAGAAATACATACAACCATTTATGACATCATAACTACAGATGAGTGAATTTTTCAAAAATTCGATTAGCCAAATTTTTGGGGAAAAGTTTTTTTGGTCTGAATTTATTTGTGGCAAATTTCGTTAAAAAACTGCTATTTCCTTGCTTCAGAGAGAATTTATAGTGGTGTAGAACACTCTGCCTTGCAGTAACACGCATTGGGAGTGTGCCTGTATACTGAAATAATACTGTGAGTCAGTATGAAATGTAGATGACAGGCGTTGCTCTTAGAAGCACTGCACACTTCACTTATTTGGTCATTTACGGGGCCAAAACTGACCAAATAACTCAAGTATGGACTTAGCCTTACAGGGCGATGTTAGCGCCAAGAAGAAGCGCACTCCTTTTACACTATTGTCAGCTGATTCCACATAGATGTCTACAAAACCTGTTCTATTAAACACTTATACAAGTAGAGCCCCCCCGACAGAGTGGAGAGGGTGTCAGCAGTAAGTTTGTGTTGACGTCACTGATTATTTTGCCCTTCCTCTGATCCGTCAGAACAATAACCCCCCCAAAAAAACGGATCTTTTCTGTTGAGCATCCGCCTTCACTCGGTCAAGATTTGGTCAGTGATCCATCAGTACTGCAAATGCCAAAAAAAAAAACAGGAGTGGATCAAAAACAGAGATGACATGTAAATGAAGAGACCACAGAGTGTCTTAATGACAGTGTGGAGGTGGCGGCAGAATCAGGAGGCCACAGAGGGACCCGTTGACCAGGGCCGGCGCGTCCTATACGCGGAATAGGCAGCCGCGTAGATCGCCCCTTGGGAAGGGGCGCTGCTAGAAGCGCCGGCCCCGCCTCATGCTGCAGCCGCCCGAGCGCTCTGAATTGAGCCTATGGCGGCTGCAGCACTGCCCAGGCTGGCGCGTCCATGAGGGCTTAGCGCTCCCTCCTGTCACTCCATTGTAGCGTGGCCGAGCTCTTAATGGTCCGCGGGTACAGGAGCATCTGTTTCCTGTACCCGGCCGGACTGACATAAAGTGCGCACACAGTGTGCACTTCCTGTCAGTCCCCTCAGGTACAGGAAACAAAAGCTCCTGTACCCGTGGATCATAAAGAGCTCGGCCGCGCTACACTAGAGGTAGGGGGGAGAAAAAGAATGACAGGGGGGGGGAGGAAGAATGACAAGAGGGGGGAGTGTGAAGAATGACAAGGGGGGGGTGAAGAATGACAAGAGGGGGAGAGAATGACAAGGGGGGGGAGTGAAGAATGACAAGAGGGGGGAGAGAATGACAAGGGGGAGAAGAATGACAAGGGGGAGAAATGACAGGGGGAGTGAAGAATGACAAGGGGGGGTGAAGAATGACAAGGGGGATCATCAGCATCTGATCGGCAGGGGTCCGACACCCGGGACCCCCGCCGATCAGCTGTTTGAGAAGGCAGCGGCGCTGGCAGTAGCGCCTCGGCCTTCTTGCTGTTTACCGCAGGTGCAGTGACGTCACGACTAGTATCACTGGCCTTGGCGGAGCTGAGCTCTGTTCCCTTGAATGAAGCTTAGCCCCACCCAGGCCAATGATACTAGTCGTGAGACTCGTGACGTCACTGCGAGAAGGCTGAGGCGCTACTGCCAGCGCCGCTGCCTTCTCAAACAGCTGATTGGCGGGGGTCCCGGGTGTCGGACCCCTGCCAATCAGTTTAAATAAACTGCAGAACCCCTTTAATATGGCAGATCATATGGGTGGGGCATTGTGATGTCACATGGGGGGGACGGCGGCAAACTTTTCTTTTGCCTAGGGCGGCAAAAATCCTTGCACCGGCCCTGTCGTTGACAGAGTGGGTAGGTGAGTGACAATACGAGTACCAGCTGAAGATGGTGGGTAAAATATGGAGCACTTGGCATCAGATATGTGGCATCAGACGGGTGGCAGCATCAGAATAGTAGCTGAGGCAGGTAGCCAGAAGAAACTGGTCTCTTTTGTCAAAGTGTTGGTGTGGCACCATGGATGATCTAGTCTGATGCATCAGCCATTGGTGGGTGGAAATCCTGGCTGATACACGCCTGATTAATCTTGACAAAGATCAGTCTCTCCACATTTTGGGTGGACAGACGAGTTCTTCTTGGGTAAAGTTGAGTGGACACCTGGAGGTTCAGTTTCGCCAAGTTCGGCCAAACTTTCTCTCAAAGTCTTGGTTCGGGACCCAAATTTGACAATGAACCCCATTGAAGTCACTGGGGACCCGAACTTTGGGGCCCTAAAATGGCTCTAAAAGAATTATGAAAAGTGCTAGAGGGCTGCAAATGGCAGCAAAATGTGGGTAAGAGCATCACAAGTGCCCTGATAGGGAAATAACCTAAAATAAAATAAATACAAATTTAAAATAATAATCTTGAACTAGGAGGAGGATGTCCATATGGAGTAGTAGGTTGAGGAGGCGGTGGACGTGGTGGTGTAGGTGGAAGCGGTGGTGGAGGAGGTAGTCGCCAACAACACTGTATTTTGTTTATAACTTTTTTTTTTTTTATTATTTGGGTAGACCATAAAACATTGGGAAATATAGAAAATAAAACAAAGAGAAAGTGCGCAGGAGTATAATGAAGGCTGGGTGAGGCTGGTATACATGTCTATTCTGCACAAGGTATGGAAAAGTCCTGTGGGATTCATGCCTGGTTCATTTTAATGAAAGTGAGCTTGTCCACATTGGTTGTGGACAGGCGGCTGCGCTTGTTTGTGATAACTCCCCCTGCCGTGCTAAATACATGTTCAGACAATACACTGGCTGCAGGGCAGGCCAGCACCTCCAAGGCGTAAAGGGCAAGCTCAGGCCATGTGCCCAATTTGGAGACCCAGAAGTTGAATGGGGCAGACCCATCAGTCAGTACGTGTAGCCGTGTGCACACATACTGTTCCACCATGTTGCTGAAATGCTGCCTCCTGCTAAGATGTTTCATAGCATCTGGTGGTGCTGGTTCTTGTGGCGTGCTGACAAAGCTTTTTCACATTTCGGCCATGCTAACCCTGCCTTCTGAGGTGCTGGCGGTGCCCCAGCTGCGTTGGCGACTTCTTCCTCCTCTGCCTTCGCCTTGTGCTTCCCCTGAGGCCCCAGTGTCAGGTGGGAATGCCATCAGCAGCGCGTCTACCAGCGTGTGCTTGTAAGGGGTATAGATCACCCAACAATCTAAACGTCACCAAATTTACAGAATATATTTCCCAGTAAGGTATGCAGTGCAGGGGCAGTTTGAAAGAAAAAAGGTGTATAGATCACCCAACAATCTAAACGCCGCCAAATTTACAAAATATATTTCCCAGTCATGTATGCAGTGCAGGGGTAGTTTGAAAGAAAAAAGGGATCATGGGTCGTCCCCTTCATCCGGCATCTATTCGCCCCGCTGAAGGATTATTTTGAAAGTGTGTAGAAGCCACACGGGGCCCCCACTCTGCAGATTTATCATGGAGACTTTACAGCATATAACTACAGCACCCAACAATGTAAATGCCGCCGAATTTACAGAATATATTTCCCAGTCAGGTATGCAGTGCAGGGGTAGTTTGAAAGACAAAAGGGCTACAGATTACCCAACAAATGGACTATGTCACCCCTTAAACATACAAAAGGCAATAAAGGGGACTTGAGCAGCCAGAAAAAAAAGTTTTTTTTTTTTTTTCCTTCACTGAGCTACAAAATAGGATGAGGCTGAAGTCTCTGGCAGGCTGGCAGACATAAAGTACACTGCAGTGCCTAAAATGGGCGCTGACCCCCACCTCAGTAACAGACGGATTACAAAAAAAATCTCCCTGGCAGTGGCTGGGTACACAAATGTTGGATTGCTGAGGCTCTCTCCCTCTCTATGTGCTGTATCTTCTGGATTAAAGTTGCACAGGTTCTTAAGATTTCTGCCCTATTCTGTCCCTGATCACAGCACCAGCATCCTCTCCCTAAGCTCAAATCAGCAGAGTGACGTGCGGCAGTACATGACTCCAGCTTATAAAGAGGCTGGGTCACATGCTGCACTCAGCCAATCACAGCCATGCCATTAGTAGGCATGGCTGTGATGGCTTCCTAGGGCAAGAAGTAAAACGCTTGCTGATTAGCAGCTGTGCAGCCCTTCAGAAAGTGGGAATAAATCGCCGAACAACGGACCCAAACCCGAACTTTTTTGAAAATGTTCGGCTTCGCGTCCGTGTCCCGAACACCCCAAAATTTGATACAGTTTGGGTTCGCTCAACACTACATCCTACACCACTACATCTCCACTAAGAGATGCTTTCTTGCAGTATCTCAATGAAAATAAGCAAATAACGCCATATCAGCATGGCTTCATGAGGGATCGGTCATGCCAAACAAATTTAATCAGCTTCTATGAGGAGGTAAGTTCTAGACTTGACAGCGGCGAATCAATGGATGTCGTATATCTGGACTTCTCCAAAGCATTTGACACCGTACCTCATAAAAGTTTAGTATATAAAATGAGGATGCTCGGACTGGGAGAAAATGTCTGTATGTGGGTAAGTAACTGGCTGAGTGACAGAAAACAGAGGGTGGTTATTAACGGTAGATACTCAGATTGGGTCACTGTAACTAGTGGGGTACCTCAGGGGTCAGTATTGGGCCCTATTCTCTTCAATATATTTATTAATGATCTTGTAGAAGGCCTGCACAGTAAAATATCTATTTTTGCAGATGACACTAAACTGTGTAAAGTAATTAACACTGAAGAGGACAGTTTTCTGCTACAGAGGGATCTGGATAGATTGGAGGCTTGGGCAGAAAAATGGCAGATGAGGTTTAACACTGACAAATGTAAAGTTATGCAAGTCACCCGTCACATATTAAATGGTAAAACACTCGGTAACACTGACATGGAAAAGGATCTAGGAATTTTAATAAACAGCAAATTAAGCTGCAAAAACCAGTGTCAGGCAGCTACTGCCAAGGCCAATAAGATAATGGGTTGCATCAAAAGGGGCATAGACGCCCGTGATGAGAACATAGTCCTACCACTTTACAAATCACTGGTTAGACCACACATGGAGTACTGTGTACAGTTCTGGGCTCCTGTGGACAAGACAGACATAGCAGAGCTGGAGAGGGTTCAGAGGAGGGCAACTAAAGTAATAACTGGAATGAGGGATCTACAGTACCCTGAAAGGTTATCAAAATTAGGGTTATTCACTCTAGAAAAAAAGACGACTGAGGGGAGATCTAATAACTATGTATAAATATATCAGGGGTCAGTACAGAGATCTGTCCCATCATCTATCTATCCCCAGGACTGTGACTGTGACGAGGGGACATCCTCTGCGTCTGGAGGAAAGAAGGTTTGTACACAAACATAGAAAAGGATTCTTCACTGTAAGAGCAGTGAGACTATGGAACTCTCTGCCTGAGGAGGTGGTGATGGTGAGTACAATAAAGGAATTCAAGAGGGGACTGGATGTATTTCTGGAGTGTAATAATATTACAGACTACAGCTACTAGAGAGGGGTCGTTGATCCAGGGAGTTATTCTGATTGCCTGATTGGAGTCAGGAAGGAATTTTTTTCCCCTTAAGTGAGGAAAATTGGCTTCTGCCTCACAGGGGTTTTTTGCCTTCCTCTGGATCAACTTGTAGGAAACAGGCCGAACTGGATGGACAGATGTCTTTTTTCGGTCTTATATACTATGTTACTATGTACTATGTTACATGAAGAACGTCCAAAGAAGGATAAATCCTCAATACCTAAAGATGCTGAGGAAGAAAAGAAAGTGTTGTCATTCTCTTGCAGAGTGAGGGAAGGAGAAAGCAACGACACATCAATGGTTGTACCAGTGTGCGTTTCAAATCCTAAAAGGAGGAACTAGAAGGTATACACCTATGCACTACTGGATGCCCAAAGTGACGTCTCCTTCATTGATCAAGAAATCTGCAAGAAATTGCAAGTGGCTACAGAACTAGGGGTAACAGGGTCGATTATTATACAGGGGTAATATTAGTTTTATTTTGGTTTATATTGATAATTATTGAGTCCGGGTCTGTATGTATGTATGCAGAGTGTATTTGTGCCTATACATATGTGTGTCTGTGTGTATATAATATAATTTGTGGTCATGGCTACGGCCAACGATGCTTGATGAACCCTAGGGAGATAAACATCAAGAACAACCTAACCCGGCTAGCTGTGTGCTAGCTAAACCTAACTTAATGGCTTGAATTGTGCCCTTAGCCATAGCCGTGGGTAGGCCTAAAAGGGGCATACCCTGTGGAAATGAAAAGAGAAGGGAGGGAGGGTGGGGCACCTCTAGAAAACATACCCAGGAGTGAGGCAGTGGCTTGTTTAAGAAGAGCCTCCGCCCCTCCCACAAATGCAGGCTGACTAGTCAGCCTTACTACTTGTGGTCATGGCTACGGCCAACGATGCTTGATGAACCCTAGGGAGATAAACATCAAGAACAACCTAACCCGGCTAGCCGTGTGCTAGCTAAACCTAACTTAATGGCTTGAATTGTGCCCTTAGCCATAGCCGTGGGTAGGCCTAAAAGGGGGCAAAAGCCAAGCCAAGTAGGTTATAAAGAAACACAATGAAAGTGCAAAGAAATCCGTGACCAACTGCAAGGCATCGGCAATCTTGACCGCACATTCAGGAAGTATGCGGCAAAACCATAAGGAGACGTACATCACAGCTTGCAAATGACGAAACCGGAGACATGATGCTCGATGTTGCAGATAGTGCCCCGAAGCGGAATGAAGGACTGGGAATACGCTGTGGAATGGAGCATGAAATATTAACTGAACCTGGTGACCTGTGGTTCTAGTACTGACAATTGCCCTGGCCTCTGGAGTTTGTGGATCCGAAAGAGAAACCTGACTGCCTAGACTATGCAAGAAGTGAGGGGCAAAAGAAACCATGAAAGTAGGAAGGGAATCTTTGAATAGTTCCCCAGACATCATCTATCTGCTTGCCATGGCCCCTGCATTCTTCTGTGAACCCCTGAGAATGGTTTAATCCTGAAACGGGAAAACCGACCTGGTATCTGAGTCTACCATTAACCTACGTGGCCCGAATACCGTGGCAGGCGAATATCGTTGAAAAATGTGACCTGACCAACATGGCAGGTGACCCTAAAGATTTGAGCTCCAGTAATTGAAGTGTGATCCTGGAGCCTGGCAGACCCTGGACATTAATAAGGTGTAACACCTAAAGAACGTAAGGAGCAGGAAACTTAGTTGAGTAACAAGTGAACCTGACTGAACCCCGCAGGTGACGGACTTTAGTTTAAAACATTGGCCGTATGCAGGTGATCAGGGAAGCAGATATGAATGTGAGACATTTGGGCCCAATCAACCTGGAACCATGGATGGACAACCAACCAGGCAGGACTGAAAACAGGTAATCGGACCCCCGCAGCCATGGGGCCGAAGCAGTCGTCGGACCCCCGAAGCCATGGGGCCGAAGCAGTCGTCGGACCCCCGAAGCCATGGGGCCGAAGCAGTCGACGGACCCCCGAAGCCATGGGGCCGAAGCAGTCATCGGACCCCCGAAGCCATAGGGCCGTAGCAGTCGTCGGACCCCCGAAGCCATGGGGCCGAAGCAGTCGTCGGACCCCCGAAGCCATAGGGCCGTAGCAGTCGTCGGACCCCCGAAGCCATAGGGCCGTAGCAGTCGTCGGACCCCCGAAGCCATGGGGCCGAAGCAGTCGTCGGACCCCTGAAGCCATGGGGCAGAAGCAGTTGTCGGACCCCCAAAGCCATGGGGCCGAAGCAGTCGTCGGACCCCCGAAGCCATGGGGCCGAAGCAGTCGTCGGACCCCCGAAGCCATAGGGAAGGTACAGTACCTTCCCAACAAACAAAAGAACAACTTGTAAAACATGGTAGGCCCACTGGCCTCCGCTGAGAAGCTGTTTTGTTGAACTAGGCAGGAGACCAATCTGAGTGAATGCAAACCAGGAGTAAAGGAGACCAATCTGAGTGAACACGAATCAGGATTTAAAAGGATTTTTTATTTTTTATTTTTACACACCACCGAGGAAAAACGTAAGCCTGAAAAGAAAGCAGCCATGTTTACCAGGAGAGTACTAAGCAGTGGGTGCGGAGTGCCCCGTTGAGACTACTGAGTGTAGCAAGTAAGAGGAGAATGCAGCTTTGAGTGGGAGCAGAGTGTAACACATGGTGTAACAGCAGATGGGTGAATGCCGCTCAGGATGTGAGTAACAATGTATGAGCGCTGCTCTGAGTATGGCTAGAGCATGAAAAACATGGTATAAAGCAGACGTAAGAATGCAAACTGAACGTGAGCGGACTATTAACGTGATGCATCTGCGGACACATGAACACAGCTTTAGTAGTGAATGGAGTAGAGGACAGGATGTAAAAGTAGACATGCGGACGCAGCTTTGGATGTGAATGAAATATTAACTCGAAGTGACAGCCGACATGGAAAGCAGCTCTGGCGAGTGGGGTATAAAACCTGTTGTAGCAGTAGAAGTGTGAACACAACTCTGATTATAGGCAGAGCAAACAATTGGTATAACGGCAGCTCTGGTTGTGAATGGAGCGTGACACATGCTGTGAAAGTGACATGAACGCAGCTCTTGAAATGGGCCTGGAAAGAACCAGTAGTAATAATGGACGTGTGAACGCAGCTCTGGGTGTGAGTAGAGCAAACATGATATGCCAATAGACGTATGGACGCAGCTCTGGTCGTGAATTTGACTGCGTAAGTGTGAAGGCTCCTTTGTGAGTGAGCCGAGAACGAAAATAGGTATAACAGCAGCTCTAAATGTGAGTGGAGCATGAACATGATGTGACAGCGAACGTGAATGCACCTCTGAAAACAAGCCTCGTATGACCTGTTGTAACAGCAGACATGTGAACGCAGCTCTGACTGTGAGCAGAGCAAACATGGTATACTAGCCGACGCATAAACGCAGCTCTAACCACACACAACAACATGATGCAACAGCCAAGTGTGAACAGCCAACGGGTGAATGCAACTCGAATGTGATTGAAGTATGAAGCATGATGAAAATAGCAGACATGTGGACACAGCTCCAGTGAGCAGAGAGTAAAACATGTGTAAAGCAAAATGTAAAGGCCGTCTGGAACGAGCAGCGTGAAAGTGATGGACAATAAAAGACGTGCGGATACATCTGAGGGTGTGAGGCGTATAAAGCGAGGTGCAAGCAGGTATAAGACAGGAGTAGAGCCGAACGTGGAAATGCCGCTCAGAATAAGAGCAGAGCATAAAGTGCATCAGGGTTTTAGTACATAAAGCAGGGAAAATGCATGAAGTCTAAAGATGGTGGTGGCTGGGAGAGGGGGAGTCACATGGCAAGGAACAGCTACAGCAATAGGTCAAACAACAGCTGAGTCTGATGTTCAATTATGACGTCACATGCAGCCCGGGTGACTTTTCCCTAACTGCGTATAAGCTGAAGTAATTTTCCATGCGACAAACAAGCGACATAAATTTGCAAGATATATTGGAACTAATTCTTATTATCAAACAAACGAGGTTGAAAAAGAAATATAAATTTTTTAGCCCCAACAAAACAAACCTGAGGCAGAAGATTCTGAGGCGAAGCCTCCTGTTCGCTAGAAAAGTCGGGTTCCGACCGGCCAGGAGGGATGGCCACGGCCCAACTTACTTCCGTATTACCCCGCGTGCATTGCTACGATAGCAGAGAGCAAAGAAAAAAAAAAAGACAAAACAAAACGTCCGTTCTGGCTCCATGCTGCAAAGAAAGAGATCCTGCCACCAGAGAAGCTAGTTCACTAATGACACCCAGCAGCACCTGTGCACCTGAAGAACACACGCCCAGGAGTGAGGCAGTGGCTTGTTTAAGAAGAGCCTCCGCCCCTCCCACAAATGCAGGCTGACTAGTCAGCCTTACTACATATATATATATATATACATACACGCGCGCATGGTGTGTGTGTGTTTGTGCTTTAGGGTGCACACCCTAATACAATAGACTGCGCATGCCTATGGTCATACGGACTCACAGTATTATTTCACTACCAAAGCAGACTCCCTGTGTGTATTACTGCAAGGCACAGTGTTCTACGCCACTATAAAAGCTCTTAGCACAAGAGGGGGTCAGTCAGCACTTCCCTGTATGCAGGTGCACGTAGCTGTGGCAATTATACATACAAACAAAAAAATGCAACAGCACTCTGCAACCAGAACCAGTGCACAGTGGGCTCAGCATGCATGTTGGTACCTGCATCCCTGGATCTAATGGAGGCTGTCACAGCACCAGAAAGGGTTAATAAATATGGTTTATCCCAGAATGTATGCTGGGCCCACACTCCCTGGATTTTATGTGGCTGTCGTGGCCCATAACAGGTAAGATCGAGCGTTAGGAGGATTTTATGTGGCTGTCATGGACGATAACAGGTCAGATTTAGCGTTAGTACCACTCACGGGACAGCCTTGGCTTGGCGAGTGGCTTATTACCTTTTGATCAAAACGTACACTAATGTCCTCTTATAGCTTCTATCTTGGGCAGAGTTCTGGTTGCAGAGTGCTGTTGCATTTTTTTGTTTGTATGTATAATTGCCACAGCTACGTGCACCTGCATAGAGGGAAGTGCTGACTGACCCCCCCTTGTGTTTCTGTTTAGTATGTGTTGGAGGTGTGGCAACCTCCTCTTCAGTCGTGCACACCTGACTAGTTTGTCTGCCCTAGAGGCTGGTTTTTAATCAGAGTGAGTATAAAGCTGAATGTGTACTCACAGTACCTGCTAGTAGCCATCTGGCTCCAGGAGGAGTGCACAGTGGGCTCAGCATGCATGTTGGTACCTGCGTCCCTGGATCTAATGGAGGCTGTCACAGCACCAGAAAGGGTTAATAAGTATGGTTTATCCCAGCATGCATGCTGGGCCCACACTCCCTGGATTTTATGTGGCTGTCGTGGCCCACAACAGGTAAGATCCAGCGTTAGGAGGATTTTGTGTGGCTGTCATGGACCATAACAGGTCAGATTTAGCGTTAGTACCACTCACGGGACAGCCTTGGCGTGGCGAGTGGCTTATTACCTTTTGATCAAAACGTACACTAATGTCCTCTTATAGCTTCTATCTTGGGCAGAGTTCTGGTTGCAGAGTGCTGTTGCATTTTTTTGTTTGTATGTATAATTGCCACAGCTACGTGCACCTGCATAGAAGGAAGTGTTGACTGACCCCCCCTTGTGTTTCTGTTTAGTATGTGTTGGAGGTGTGGCAACCTCCTCTTCAGTCGTGCACACCTGACTAGTTTGTCTGCCCTAGAGGCTGGTTTTTAATCAGAGTGAGTATAAAGCTGAATGTGTACTCACAGTACCTGCTAGTAGCCATCTGGCTCCAGGAGGAGTGCACAGTGGGCTCAGCATGCATGTTGGTACCTGCATCCCTGGATCTAATGGAGGCTGTCACAGCACCAGAAAGGGTTAATAAGTATGGTTTATCCCAGCATGCATGCTGGGCCCACACTCCCTGGATTTTATGTGGCTGTCGTGGCCCATAACAGGTAAGATCCAGCGTTAGGAGGATTTTATGTGGCTGTCATGGACCATAACAGGTCAGATTTAGCGTTAGTACCACTCACGGGACAGCCTTGGCGTGGCGAGTGGCTTATTACCTTTGATCAAAACGTACACTAATGTCCTCTTATAGCTTCTATCTTGGGCAGAGTTCTGGTTGCAGAGTGCTGTTGCATTTTTTGTTTGTATGTATAATTGCCACAGCTACGTGCACCTGCATAGAGGGAAGTGCTGACTGACCCCCTTGTGTTTCTGTTTAGTATGTGTTGGAGGTGTGGCAACCTCCTCTTCAGTCGTGCACACCTGACTAGTTTGTCTGCCCTAGAGGCTGGTTTTTAATCAGAGTGAGTATAAAGCTGAATGTGTACTCACAGTACCTGCTAGTAGCCATCTGGCTCCAGGAGGAGTGCACAGTGGGCTCAGCATGCATGTTGGTACCTGCATCCCTGGATCTAATGGAGGCTGTCACAGCACCAGAAAGGGTTAATAAGTATGGTTTATCCCAGCATGCATGCTGGGCCCACACTCCCTGGATTTTATGTGGCTGTCGTGGCCCATAACAGGTAAGATCCAGCGTTAGGAGGATTTTATGTGGCTGTCATGGACCATAACAGGTCAGATTTAGCGTTAGTACCACTCACGGGACAGCCTTGGCGTGGCGAGTGGCTTATTACCTTTGATCAAAACGTACACTAATGTCCTCTTATAGCTTCTATCTTGGGCAGAGTTCTGGTTGCAGAGTGCTGTTGCATTTTTTGTTTGTATGTATAATTGCCACAGCTACGTGCACCTGCATAGAAGGAAGTGCTGACTGACCCCCCCTTGTGTTTCTGTTTAGTATGTGTTGGAGGTGTGGCAACCTCCTCTTCAGTCGTGCACACCTGACTAGTTTGTCTGCCCTAGAGGCTGGTTTTTAATCAGAGTGAGTATAAAGCTGAATGTGTACTCACAGTACCTGCTAGTAGCCATCTGGCTCCAGGAGGAGTGCACAGTGAGCTCAGCATGCATGTTGGTACCTGCATCCCTGGATCTAATGGAGGCTGTCACAGCACCAGAAAGGGTTAATAAGTATGGTTTATCCCAGCATGCATGCTGGGCCCACACTCCCTGGATTTTATGTGGCTGTCGTTGCCCATACCAGGTAAGATCCAGCGTTAGGAGGATTTTGTGTGGCTGTCATGGACCATAACAGGTCAGATTTAGCGTTAGTACCACTCACGGGACAGCCTTGGCGTGGCGAGTGGCTTATTACCTTTTGATCAAAACGTACACTAATGTCCTCTTATAGCTTCTATTTTGGGCATAGTTCTGACTATAAAAGCTCTTAGCAGCTAGGAAATAGCAGTTTTTTAACATAATTCGCCGCAAATATATTCGGATTGAATAAAAGTTTACCCGAAAAATTCGGCGAACCGGCAAATCGAGTTTTTGAAAAATTCGCTCCTCTCTAGTTAGAATGGAAAACAATAATGGAATCCATAACGGTGATGTGAACTCTCCCTAAGACGAACAGGTACCTGAAGAATTACATTCTTTGCTTGTTCAGCTTTCTCCTGCATTTCTAAGAAACCGTGCCACTTTGTATATACTGAAACTGCTGACATTGTTATATCTCACTTAAAGGGGTTATCCATTGAATAATGTTTCTTAAAGTGATAGCAATAAAGATGTTTTTTGTGTCACTGCACTTTCAGTTATGTTTATAAAGTTGAACTGTTTAAATTGAATTTGGTCGGTGATTGTCTTATTTTTAAAGCAAACCTCCTGAGGGAACATGCCCCACAAATCAACCAGGATGATGTCAACCTCTTCCTATTATTCATTAATGTACTTTACTTTTACTTGTACCTGCATAATTCTCTGCCCTCCAGGAGTTCGTTATTTAGTCAGTGTTGTCTTATATGTGCTTCTGTGATACTGCCAACATTTTCAAGTAAATCTCATTTTTATTTATTATTATTAATGTTGTATTTATGTTTTTGATTAATTTCTGGTGATTAATTAATAAAGATTCAATTTTCACTTGTATTGCATCTATTTAACACTCATTTTATGCATAGGTTGCATATCTAATGATAATCAACAGAGGTGTAACTTCAAGCTCCTGGGCCAAAAGAAAAATCTGTAACAGGCCCCCACCTACCATTATAATATTGGTGTCTTTTCATGTAGCAGAGTTACTTTTGGCCACCCACCCAAACCAATATAAGGCTTCACCCTCTGAGCTAACCATAACAACCTCAATCATAATGCAATGATTCTGCTGACCCCAGAGTATAATAATAATGAGTACAGATGGGCGAAGTTTTGAAAATTCAGTTACCCAAAACTTGCCAAAAAATTCAATTTGTTCCAAGTTAATTCAATATGAATCAAAATAAATCAGGTATACCCAGGCCGCTCTGCCTAATCATATTCTTTCCACTTGGTGGCCAAACCACAGTGTGAAGGCTGGGAAGTTAAACCGACCGTTGACAGTAAATTTACGTTGGCAGCCAGGCATACAAAAATGGCGCCCGCTGGCGTGAGCAGTGGGCACCATGGGTGCCAGGTGTCATCTGTTTTAAAGTGAATCACCTATGGTCATCCGGGTGTGCTCCGTTGGGGATTAGGAGAGCCGGAGCATGTATGCAGCAGCCCCTGCCCTCCAATGTGTTGGTACCAGAGATTATAACAGCATTGAGGCTGGAAAACCTTCCTCAAAACAATGAAGTTGAGAGAACTACAACAGGGATGACTATAATCCCATGTAGATCCCTCCATAAGGTTTGAGATCCCTCCCTACTATGAACCTAGTGATATTTTGCTTTTCAAATTATTGGGGTTAATACCAGATGGCCGAACATGATGGATGCATCAAACATGGCAGCTGGATTATTGCAGCAACATTGTACCTAGAACATGAGCTCTTGCCACGTCTCTCCCTATGCTTAGCTCACAGGACAATGGCAAAGACTATGTGGGATAAGGCGTTTATAGGGTTGGCATTATGGGTGATTTCACATTCCTGGGCTTTTTATTTTCACTTTGTAACATGTGCAGTCTACATTATAGGAAAACCTGATTTGTTATCACGAAGCACAAGGAAATTTGGCATTGTTGCAAATGGAAGTGTTCCTAAACTATGGACTGAATTTTGCTTTAAATGCTTCACTTCACTCAACACTAATAATGAGACACCTTTACTGACTCTGTCCTGGCCTCCATAGCAAAGATAATAGTAAGCTGCAGAAGACAGGAAATGTCAAGCCTATAGTGTGTGGGCCAGTGACCAGTGTGAAAACTCAAACAAACAAAAAATCTACATTTCCTAAATCTAAATATATTTGGATATTTACTGTTCAAGTCCTTTTTGAGCTTATGAAGAAGAGATGGTGTCAAGCACATATGAAGCTTTGGTTTGTTAGCTTGCAGATAACAGCACTGGTCAAATATTTCCGCAATACCGATTCCAGTCCTGGTTGCCATTTGATGTAACACTTCTGTACTAAGAAAAAGAACAGATGGTGCAGTTTATTGCCGCAAATATTCAGTGTGTCCTGTGTTCCTCTCCTAAACCAATAAAATTACTTATTCAATATCGCCCTCTGCTCTTCCCAGATCCTGCTCTGTAGCCTAATTCATATCTGTCTGCTGTTAGGCCCTCCAGCTATTCATCTAACATGCTTTTTCAAATTTGATTTTTTTTCCCTTTCCTTCTCTTGAGTCACCAGTTGCATTAGATATTGACAAAGAATAATTTTGTCTACAATGAAAAATAAAAGTTTCTGAGAGGAACAAAAAATTATGTGTGTTTCATTTTAAAAGTTGCTGCTGAAACCATGTAGAACCTATAGAGAAACCATGTACCAACTGTTTAGTTACAACATATTGGTTCCCGGGCCGGCGCTAGGTGTTAGAGATGAGCGAATCAAAGCTGATGAAGTGCACTTCATTTAGAATTTCAGGAAAAATTTGATTCTCAACGAACGCGGTAACCAATCGCAATTTTCCTAAAATGGCGGCTACACATGTGAGGACTGAGGACATGGGGAAAGGAACTCTGGGATGGCAGGATCACCCAGATTGACATGCCTGCATGCAGCCAATCAGCAGCCAGTCAGCCCAGTGATGTCACAGCCCTATAAATACGGCAGCCATCTTACAGTCAGACATTTTCCAGCGTCCAGAGTGCAGGGACAGACGTGTGAAGGCGCTAGGGACAGCAAGTGGAAAAACGATTGTCGAAAAAAAAGTCAGAAAAAATGATTTACAAGTGCAGGGAAAGATCACACATATGTCATTAGACAGCTCTGTCATTCTAGCTTTTTGCTATTGTGCTGCAAGTGTTATGTTGAAAAGCCTTTAAAGGCTTATATCTTAGTATCTTATTCAGTACTACAAGAAAAAGATATACCCATTTCACTTCTGCAGTTATTTTTGGTGAAAGCGTATAGTGGTCTATTTCAGTCCAACAAGAAATATATATTCTCAGGTCACTTCTGCAGTTATTTCTGGTGAAAGCGTATAGAGGCGTATTTCAGTTAAAAAAGAAAAATATATACGGACTGCTCTGTTGCAGTTATTTCTGGTGAAAGCATATCGGGGCGTATTTCAGAAAAAAAGAAAAATATATATGCACTGCACTGTTGCAGTTATTTCTGGTGAAATCGTATAGTGGCCTATTTCAGTCCAACAAGAAATATATATTCTCAGGTCACTTCTTCAGTTATTTCTGGTGAAAGCTTATAGGGGTGTATTTCAGTAAAAAATGAAAAATATATACGCACTGCACTGTTGCAGTTATTCCTGGTGAAAGTGTATAGTGGCCTATTTCAGTCCAACAAGAAATATATATTCTCAGGTCACATCTGCAGTTATTTCTGGTGAAAGCTTATACGGTAGGTAGAGATGAGCGAACACCTGGATGTTCGGGTTTGAGAAGTTCGGCCGAACTTCCCGAAAATGTTCGGGTTCGGGATCCGAACTCATCCCGAACTTTATCCCGAACCCGAACCCCATTGAAGTCAATGGGGACCCGAACTTTTAGGCGCTCAAAAGGCTGTAAAATAGTCCAGGAACGGGCTAGAGGGCTGCCAAAGGCAGCAAAATGTAGGTAAATTCCCTGCAAACAAATGTGGATAGGGAAATGAATTAAAATAAAATAAAATAAATCAAATTTAACCAATATCAATTGGAGACATGTCCCACTGCAAGGAATCATGCGTCATATCACTCAACACTGGAGAAGGCCACTTTCAGTTATTTCGGCCCCAGCAACCAGACAGAGGAGAGAGGTCCCACAGCAAGGAATCATGCGTCATATCAACCACCACCGGAGAAGGCCACTCTCAGTTATTTCGGCCCAGCACCCAGACAAAGGAGAGAGGTCCCACAGCAAGGAATCATGCGTCATATCAACCACCACCGGAGAAGGCCACTCTCAGTTATTTCGGCCAGCACCCAGACTGAGGAGAGAGGTCCCACAGCTAGGAATCATGCGTCATATCACTCAACACTGGAGAAGGCCACTTTCAGTTATTTCGGCCCCAGCACCCAGACAGAGGAGAGAGGTCCCACAGCAAGGAATCATGCGTCATATCAACCACCACCGGAGAAGGCCACTCTCAGTTATTTCGGCCCAGCACCCAGACAGAGGAGAGAGGTCCCACAGCAAGACATCATGCGTCATATCAACCACCACCGGAGAAGGCCACTCTGAGTTATTTCGGCCAGCACCCAGACCGAGGAGAGAGGTCCCACAGCAAGGAATCATGCATCATATCACCAACCACTGGAGAAGGCCACTTTCAGTTATTTCGGCACAGCACCCAGACCGAGGATACAGGTCCCACAGCAAGGAATCATGCGTCATATCACCCACCACTGGAGAAGGCCACTCTCAGTTATTTCAGCCCAGCACCCAGACAGAGGAGAGAGGTCCCACAGCAAGGAATCATGCGTCATATCAACCACCACCGGAGAAGGCCACTCTCAGTTATTTCAGTCAGCACCCAGACAGAGGAGAGAGGTCCCACAGCAAGGAATCATGCGTCATATCAACCACCACCGGAGAAGGCCACTCTCAGTTATTTCGGCCCAGCACCCAGACAGAGGAGAGAGGTCCCACAGCAAGGAATCATGCGTCATATCAACCACCACTGGAGAAGGCCACTCTCAGTTATTTCGGCCCAGCACCCAGACAGAGGAGAGAGGTCCCACAGCAAGACATCATGCGTCATATCAACCACCACTGGAGAAGGCCACTCTGAGTTATTTCGGCCAGCACCCAGACCGAGGAGAGAGGTCCCACAGCAAGGAATCATGCATCATATCACCAACCACTGGAGAAGGCCACTTTCAGTTATTTCGGCACAGCACCCAGACCGAGGATACAGGTCCCACAGCAAGGAATCATGCTACATATCACCCACCACTGGAGAAGGCCACTCTCAGTTATTTCAGCCCAGCACCCAGACAGAGGAGAGAGGTCCCACAGCAAGGAATCATGCGTCATATCAACCACCACCGGAGAAGGCCACTCTCAGTTATTTCGGCCCAGCACCCAGACAGAGGAGAGAGGTCCCACAGCAAGGAATCATGCGTCATATCAACCACCACCGGAGAAGGCCACTCTCAGTTATTTCGGCCCAGCACCCAGACAGAGGAGAGAGTTCCCACAGCAAGGAATCATGCTTCATATCAATCACCACCGGAGAAGGCCGCTCTCAGTTATTTCGGCCACACCACCCAGACAGAGGAGAGGTTCATTCAACTTTGGGTTGCACCGCAAGATCATGGTAAAGTTAAAAAAATGAGGTTTCAATTAAGAAGTGCCCGGAGTACAAGAATACATGGTTGAGGGGGAGGCAGTTATAAATGTCTATTCTGCACAAGGGAGGGACAGGTCCTGTGGGATCCATGCCTGGTTCATTTTTATGAACGTCAGCTTGTCCACGTTGGCTGTTGACAGGCGGCTGCGTTTGTCAGTAATGACGCCCCCTGCCGTGCTGAATACACATTCAGATAAAAAGCTGGCCGCCGAGCAGGCCAGCACCTCCAAGGCATAAAATGCTAACTCTGGCCACGTGGCCAATTTGGAGACCCAGAAGTTGAATGGGGCTGAACCATCAGTCAGTACGTGGAGGGGTGTGCAGACGTACTGTTCAACCATGTTAGTGAAATGCTGCCTCCTGCTAACACGTTCCGTATCAGGTGGTGGTGCAGTTAGTTGTGGCGTGGAGACAAAACTTTTCCACATTTCCGCCATGCTAACCCTGCCCTCAGAGGAGCTGGCCGTGACACAGCTGCGTTGGCGACCTCTTTCTCCTCCTCTGCCTTCGCCTTGGGCTTCCACCTGTTCCCCTGTGACATTTGGGAATGCTCTCAGGAGCGCCTCTACCAGCGTGCGCTTGTACTCGCGCATCTTCCTATCACGCTTCAGTGCAGGAAGTAAGGTGGGCACATTGTCTTTGTACCGGGGATCCAGCAGGGTGGCAACCCAGTAGTCCGCACACGTTAAAATGTGGGCAACTCTGCTGTCGTTGCGCAGGCACTGCAGCATTTAGTCGCTCATGTGTGCCAGGCTCCCCAGAGGTAAGGACAAGCTGTCCTCTGTGGGAGGCGTATCATCATCGTCCTCCGTATCCCCCCAGCCACGCACCAGTGTTAGGCCTGAGCTGTGTCGGGTGCCACCCTGCTGTGAACCTGCTACATCCTCATCCTCCTCTACCTCCTCCTCATCCTCAAGTAGTGGGCCCTGGCTGGCCTTATTTGTACCTGGCCTCTGCTGTTGCAAAAAACCTCCCTCTGAGCCACTTCTAACAGACTGGCCTGAAAGTGCTAAAAATGACCCCTCATCCTCCTCTTCCTGGGCCACCTCCTCTTCCATCATCGCCCTAAGCGTTTTCTCAAGGAGACATAGAAGTGGTATTGTAACGCTGATAACGGTGTCATCACCACTGGCCAAGTTGGTGGAGTACTCGAAACAGCGCAACAGGGCACACAGGTCTCGCATGGAGGCCCAATCATTGGTGGTGAAGTGGTGCTGTTCCGCAGTGCGACTGACACGTGTGTGCTGCAGCTGAAACTCCACTATGGCCTGCTGCTGCTCACACAGTCTCTCCAGCATGTGCAAGGTGGAGTTCCACCTAGTGGGCACGTCGCATATGAGGTGGTGAGCGGGAAGGCCGAAGTTCCGCTGTAGCGCAGACAGGCGAGCAGCGGCAGGATGTGAACGCCGGAAGCGCGCACAGACGGCCCTCACTTTATGCAGCAGCTCTGACATGTCGGGGTAGTTGTGAATGAACTTCTGCACCACCAAATTAAGCACATGCGCCAGGCAAGGGATGTGCGTCAAACCGGCTAGTCCCAGAGCTGCGACGAGATTTCGCCCATTATCGCACACCACCAGGCCGGGCTTGAGGCCCACCGGCAGAAACCACTCGTCGGTCTGTTGTTCAATACCCCGCCACAACTCCTGCGCGGTGTGGGGCCTGTCCCCCAAACATATGAGTTTCAGAATGGCCTGCTGACGTTTACCCCGGGCTGTGCTGAAGTTGGTGGTGAAGGTGTATGGCTGACCGGATGAGCTGGTGGAAGCAGAGGAGGAGGAAGCCGAGTAGGAGGAGGAGGCTACAGGAGGAAAAGAATGATGCCCTGCGATCCTTGGCGGCGGAAGGACGTGCGCCAAGGAACTCTCCGCCTGCGGCCCAGCCGCCACTACATTTACCCAGTGTGCAGTAAGGGAGATATAGCGTCCCTGGCCGTGCTTACTGGTCCACGTATCTGTGGTTAGGTGGACCTTGCCACAGATGATTGCCACACTTGATTTTATCGGATACTTGGTTGTGCAGGGAAGGCACGGCTGTCTTGGAGAAGTAGTGGCGGCTGGGAACAACATACTGTGGGACAGCCATGGACATCAGCTGTTTGAAGCTGTCTGTGTCCACCAGCCTGAATGACAGCATTTCAAAGGCTAGTAGTTTAGAAATGCTGGCATTCAGGCCCAGGGCTTGAGTGTGGCTAGGTGGGAATTTACGCTTTCTCTCCAAGGTTTGTGAGATGGAGAGCTGAAAGCTGCCGTGTGACATGGTGGAGATGCTTGGTGACGCAGGTGGTGTTGTCAGTGGCACATCCTCTGTTTGGTGGGCTGCAGGTGCCAGCATTCCTCCCGAGGCGGAGGAAGAGGCCGAGGCAGCAGCAGAAGAGGGAGCAGGGGGAGCCAGAGTGAGTTCCTTGCTTTTAAGGTGTTTACTCCACTGCAGTTCATGCTTTGCATGTAGATGCCTGGTCATGCAGGTTGTGCTAAGGTTCAGAACGTTAATGCCTCGCTTCAGGATCTGATGGCACAGCGTGCAAACCACTCGGGTCTTGTCGTCAGCACATTGTTTAAAGAAGTGCCATGCCAGGGAACTCCTTGAAGCTGCCTTTGGGGTGCTCGGTCCCTGGTGGCGGTGGCCAGTAGCAGGCGAACTCTCTTGGCGGCGGCTGGTCTGCTTTTGCCCCCTGCTCCCTCTTTTGCTACGCTGTTGGCTCGGTCTCACCACTGCCTCTTTCTCTGAACTATGAAAGTCAGTGGCACGACCTTCATTCCATGTGGGGTCTAGGACCTCATCGTCCCCTGCATCGTCTTCCACACAGTCTTCCTCCCTGACCTCCAGTTCGGTCTGCACACTGCAGAAAGACGCAGCAGTTGGCACCTGTGTTTCGTCATCATCAGAGACGTGCGGACTCCGATGAGGTGGTATTCCCATGTCCTCATCATCAGGAAACATCAGTGGTTGTGCATCAGTGCATTCTATGTCTTCCACCACTGGGGAAGGGCTAGGTGGATTTCCTTGGGAAATCCTACCAGCAGAGTCTTCAAACAGCATAAGAGACTGCTGCATAACTTGAGGCTTAGACAGTTTCCCTGATATGCATGGGGGTGATGTGACAGACTGATGGGCTTGGTTTTCAGGTGCCACCTGTGCGCTTTCTGCAGAAGACTGGGTGGGAGATAATGTTGTGAACATGCTGGATCCACTGTCGGCCACCCAATTGACTAGCGCCTGTACCTGCTCAGGCCTTACCATCCTTAGAACGGCATTGGGCCCCACCAAATATCGCTGTAAATTCTGGCGGGTACTGGAACCTGAGGTAGTTGGTTCACTAGGACGTGTGGCTGTGGCAGAATGGCCACGTCCTCTCCCAGCACCAGAGGGTACACTAACACCACCACGACCGCGTCCACGTCCCTTACTAGATGTTTTCCTCATTGTTACCATTCACCAAGCACCACAATAAGGAAAAAAATATTTGGCCCAAAGTATTGATTTCAAATTTAGGCCTTTTTTTACAGGCACCTAACACTATCTGCCTATTTGTTTATGTAGCGTATTACACTAATCCAGGCACAGCAGTAACCACTGATTTAGGGGAATATCTCTTTTAGGGCTAGTATTTAGGCCCTGGATGAAAGGTATCCTTTTATGGACAGATTTACACTTGGCCTGCAACAGCTGGGACAACAGATTCAGGGTATTGCTATTTTGGCAATTGAATGTCACCTCAGAACAAAATATATGTTTTGGCGGACACTATTATATTTTGCCAGCCACAGCTGAAACCACTGATTTATGGTATTGCTATTTTGGCAATTGAATTTCACCCCAGGCCAGAACAAAATATATGTTTTTGCGGACACTATGAATCCTGGCCTACAACAGCTGGGACACCAGATTCAGGGTATTGCTATTTTGGCAGATTAATTTCACCCCAGAACAAAATATATGTTTTGGCAGACACTATGAAATCTGGCCTGCAACAGCTGGGACACCAGATTCAGGGTATTGCTATTTTGGCAGATTAATTTCACCCCAGAACAAAATATATGTTTTGGCGGACACTATTCTATTTTGCCAGCCACAGTTGAAACCACTGATTTATGGTATTGCTATTTTGCCAATTGAATTTCACCCCAGAACAAAATATATGTTTTGGCGGACACTATTCTATTTTGCCAGCCACAGCTGAAACCACTGATGTATGGTATTGCTATTTTGGCAATTGAATTTCACCCCAGAACAAAATATATGTTTTGGCGGACACTATGAAATCTGGCCTGCAACAGCTGGGACACCAGATTCAGGGTATTGCTATTTTGGCAAATTAATTTCACCCCAGAGCAAAATATATGTTTTGGCAGACACTATGAAATCTGGCCTGCAACAGCTGGGACACCAGATTCAGGTTATTGCTATTTTGGCAGATTAATTTCACCCCAGAACAAAATATATGTTTTGGCGGACACTATTCTATTTTGCCAGCCACAGCTGAAACCACTGATTTATGGTATTACTATTTTGGCAATTGAATTTCACAACGGAAAATAATCTATCCTTTGCCAGACAGCAGACAGTATTACACTTGTCTAGCCAAAGCTGGAACACCAGATTTAGGGGATTTGTATTTGGGCAATTGTATTTAACCCCTTAATAAAATATAGAAATTGCTATCCTGAGTTTCTAGGGGTGACAATTAGCACAGCCAAGCCCCTGATGTAGGATATAGCAAAAAAAAGCTAGCATTGATGGATTGATGGACTTGGTGGCAGCTTCTTCTGGTGCACCACAAGTCACAAAATGGCCTCCGATCAACCCAGAAAATAAGCGACAGAAAAACGCTCTGTGCAGCCTAAAAACCAGTGAGCAAGTAACTAGCAGACGTTCAATCATTCACAGCTGTAGATCGATCGTTCATTAGGTGCTGTTGCTGACTTTTCCCTGCCTAATCTCGCCCTCACAGAAGTTGCGTCCTCTCCCTACACTAATCAGAGCAGTGTGACGTGCGGCGCTACGTGACTCCAGCTTAAATAGAGGCTGGGTCACATGCTGCACTTGGCCAATCACAGCCATACCATTAGTAGGCATGGCTGTAATGGGCTCTTAGGGCAAGAAGTAAAACGCTAGCTGATTGGCTGCTGCGCAGCCCTTCAGAAAGCGGGAATAAATCGCCGAACAACGGACCCGAACCCGAACTTTTTTGAAAATGTCCGGGTTCGGGTCCGTGTCCCGGACACTCCAAAATTCGGTACGAACCCGAACGATGCTCGACCTGTTCGCTCAACACTACTTATTGGGGCGTATTTCAGTAAAAAAAGAAAAATATATACTCACTGCACTGTTGCAGTTATTTCTGGTGAATGTGTATAGTGGCCTATTTCAGTCCAACAAGAAATATATATTCTCAGGTCACTTCTGCAGTCATTTCTGGTGAAAGTGTATAGTGGAGTATTTCAGTCCAACAAGAAATATATATTCTCAGGTCACTTCTGCAGTTATTTCTGGTGAAAGCGTATAGTGGCCTATTGCAGTCCAACAAGAAATATATATTCTCAGGTCACTTCTGCAGTTATTTCTGGTGAAAGCTTATAGGTGCATATTTCAGTAAAAAAAGAAAAATATATACTCCCTGCACTGTTGCAGTTATTTCTGGTGAAAGCGTATAGAGGTGGATTTCAGTCCAACAAGAAATATATATTCTCAGGTCACTTCTGCAGTTATTTTGGTAAAAGCGTATAGAGGCGTATTACAGTAAAAAAAGAAAAATATAGATGCACTGCACTGTTGCAGTTATTCCTGGTGAAATCGTACAGTGGCCTATTTCAGTCCAACAAGAAATATATATTCTCAGGTCACTTCTGCAGTTATTTTGGTAAAAGCGTATAGAGGCGTATTACAGTAAAAAAAGAAAAATATAGATGCACTGCACTGTTACAGTTATTTCTGGTGAAAGCGTATAGTGGCCTATTTCAGTTCAACAAGAAATATATATTCTCAGGTCACTTCTGCAGTTATTTTGGTGCAAATAGAAGATTTTATTTTATCTGTAAATATTGTTTGAATGAAGATGAAATATTAATATGTCCACATACATTATAAAACTATTACATTGAGCGATGTTACTTCTCTCTATGTCACTCTGGACTCTCCCGCAGTGTGGGTGGAGGTGTGAATACAGTGATAAGAACCAAGGTTCATGGGGACAATTCATCTTTACTGCTCTGGAAGTAAACAAGGCTCTTCTTCTCTTCCAAGAAATATAATGCAGTTGTTCGGCTGATTAAGGATAATTTGACGCAAAAAATAAATATTCTTATTGGCTTTTAAGATGGAGATGCACGGTGACATCAGATGACATGTTGAATTGTGACACTACATATAATGACTGTCGATGGATTCACAGGACAACATGCTATATGTCATCATGACAGTCACATAAAATCCAACACTTGAATTCTTGGTCGCAGGTCATATGTGACTTTCCCATGATAGAACAGAATGCAAGTCATGGTAAACTACAACTTCTGCAGATTGGCAGATATTTTTATCACCAAATCTCAGCTTTAAAATAGTTGCACGATGACAAATTATAGACAAATAGTGAGACTGTTCTGACACTTGCAGTTATTTTGGAAAAAGCGTATAGAGGCGTATTTCAGTAAAAAAAGAAAAATGTAGATGCACTGCTCTGTTACAGTTATTTCTGGTGAAAGCGTATAGTGGCCTATTTCAGTTCAACAAGAAATATATATTCTCAGGTCACTTCTGCAGTTATTTGTGGTGAAAGCGTATAGAGTCGTATTTTAGTAAAAAAAGAAAAATATATTCTCAGTTCACTGTTACAGTTATATCTGGTAAAGCCTTTACTGGCGTATTGCAGTAGAAAATAAAATATACATTCGCCGGTGCACTTATATGTAGAAAAAACTTTATTAACGTATATCAGTAGAAAATGAAATATACCTTCACCATTCCCTCCTGCACTTATATCTTGAAAAACCTTTAGTGACGTATATCTGTAGAAAAAGAAATATACATACGCCATTCACTGCTGCACTTATATCTTGAAAAACCTTTATTGACGTATATCAGTAGAAAAATAAAAATACATTTAGCGTTCACTGTTGCAGTTAAATGTGGTAAAGCCTTTAGTGGTGTATTTCTGTACAAAAATCAAGATATATTCAGCGTTCAGATCTGCAGTTATATGTGGGAAAGTCCTTTTCGCGGTGTGGACTAAATTACATTGTGGTGAAATTTTGTAATTACGTTTCACACACTGTGCGCTTTCGTGACGACGTTCATAAGAGCGGCGCACTAATACAGGTGAATACACTATGCACTAACCCTGCACAAAAACCAATTCACACCAGCCCGTATCTATCTGCGGTATTGCTTACTGGACACTACGGAGACTTTTCTGCAGCACAGAAACCACACGAGTAGAGTTGAGCGGACACCCGGATGTTCGGGTTCGCCGAGTTCGGCCGAACTTCGCCGCAAAGTTCGTGTTCGGGACCCGAACTTGACCTCGAACACCATTGAAGTCAACGGGGATCTGAACTTTTGGGCACTAAAATGGCTGTACAAAAGTCCTGGAAAGGGCTAGAGGCCTGGAAAAGGAAGAAAAATGGGGTTAAGAGTAGGACAAGTGCCCTGCAAATAAATTTGGATAGGGAAATAACTTACAATAACTTACATAAAATACATACAAATTAAAAATAAACGTTCTAAACCTGAGCCCAAGTGAGTGACAGTGGAACCAGTCAACCACCAAACAGAGGAGGTGGCAGCAATGCAACCACATCTGTCACCTTCACCAAGCATCTTCATCATATCCCATGAAAGTGTTCATCTATCAGCTGTTCTTCTCCCACACACTGGAGAGAAAGAGAAATAGAAAGAGGAAGTACCCCCCTACCCATCCGCGATCCCTGGCCCTGAATGCCAGCATTTCAAAATTCCTGGTTCTTTGAAATGCTGTCATTCTGTCTGGTGGAGATGGATGAAAACTTTTAAAAACCTTATGGCGGTGGCTGTCCCACAGTATGTGGTTTCCAGCTGCCACTACTTTTCCAGTTGAGCCATCCCTTCACTGCACAACCAATTGGCGGACAAAATCAGGTGTGCACATCTGTGGCCATCTTTTAGTTAACATTTCCACGGTTATCAGGACTTTTTATTATAAATAGTAAAAAAAAATATACAAGTAACATTTAAAAAAAAGAAAATCAACCCTACCAGCCTCCCACCCTACACCCCCTCCCCCCCCCCATTTCACTCAAACCACTTATTAATGCCCATTCGCAAACTATTTACAAATTTACTTATGAACATATTTAAATAAATATAACTCATATAAACTAAATGAACAAACAAAACTACATACATGCAGTGGAGATGGATAGAGAGTTTTAAAAACCTTATGGCGGTGTCTGTCCCTCAGTATGGGTTGCCCAGCCGCCACTACTTTTCCAGGTGAGCCATCCCTGCCCTGCACAACCAAGTGGCAGAGAAAATCAGGTTCGCACTGTGCAACGCCATCTGTGGCAAGGTCCACATAACCACTGGTACGCTGACCAGTAAGCATGAGCAGCGACATAAAATCTCACTAACTGCTGCATACTGGGTAAATGCAGTGGTGGCTGGACCTGAGGCAGATAGCAGTTTGTCTCATGTCCTTCCGCCACCGAGGATTGCAGGGCATTTCACTTTGCCTCTTGTTGCCTCCTCCTCCTCCTCCTCTGCTTCCTCCTCCTCGGTTATCAGGACCTTTTATTATTAATGTTAACCAAAACTATACAAGGAACATTTAATAAAGAGAAAATTAACCCGACCAGCCTCCCACCCTACACTCCCCCCCCCCATTTCACTCAAACCACTTATTAATGCCCATTCGCAAACTATTTACAAATTTACTTATGAACATATCTAAATAACTATAACTCAGATAAAGTAAATGAACAAACAAAACTACATACATGCAGTGGAGATGGATAGAGAGTTTTAAAAACCTTATGGCGGTGTCTGTCCCTCAGTATGGGTTGCCCAGCCGCCACTACTTTTCCAGGTGAGCCATCCCTGCCCTGCACAACCAAGTGGCAGAGAAAATCAGGTTCGCACTGTGCAACGCCATCTGTGGCAAGGTCCACATAACCACTGGTACGCTGACCAGTAAGCATGAGCAGCGACATAAAATCTCACTAACTGCTGCATACTGGGTAAATGCAGTGGTGGCTGGACCTGAGGCAGATAGCAGTTTGTCTCATGTCCTTCCGCCACCGAGGATTGCAGGGCATTTCACTTTGCCTCTTGTTGCCTCCTCCTCCTCCTCCTCTGCTTCCTCCTCCTCGGTTATCAGGACCTTTTATTATTAATGTTAACCAAAACTATACAAGGAACATTTAAAAAAGAGAAAATTAACCCGACCAGCCTCCCACCCTACACTCCCCCGCCCCCCATTTCACTCAAACCACTCCTTATTGCCCATTTACAAAACATATTTAAATAACTATAAGTCACATAAACTACATGGAAAAAAAAAACTATATATATATATATATATATATATATATATATATATATATATACCTTACCCTTATAAGACCACAAGGCCAGCCATATACAGCTGGCTCGGAGGGTGGGTTCCTGCACAACATAGACCAGATGGGTACACAATTGTCCAGCCAGGGCACAGTTCTGGAGGATGAGGAGGAGGAGGAGATTAAACTGTGTTCACAGCAGGGTGGCACCCAAAGCAGCTTATGACCATCACTTGAGCGTGGCTAGGGGGGATAAGGAGGACACAGACTATACACCGCCAACAAAGGTTGCCTCTGGGCAGCTTGGCAAACATGAGCGACTACATGCTGCAGTGACTGCGCAACTACTGGCGAGTTACACCCACATTCTAACTTGTGCTGATTACTGGGTGTCCACCCTGCTGGATCCCCGTTACAAGGACAACATGACGTCCTTATTTCCGTCACTCAAGCATGATCGGAAGAAGCCAACGCTGGTAGACGCGCTGCTGATGGCATTCACTCCTGACACCGGGGGCTCAGGGGAAGCACAAAGCGAAAGCAAAGGAGGAGGAGGAAGAAGTCACCAACGCAGCTGGGTCACCACCCGCACTTCAGAAGGCAGGGTTAGCATGGGCGAAATGTGGAAAAGCTTTGTCACCACGCCATAACAACCAGCAACAACAGCAGATATGGAACGTATAAGCAAGAGGCAGCATTTCAGCAAAATAGTGGAATAGTCTGCCCAGGGGCGTAGCTACAGGGGAAGCAGGGAAAGCGGCTGCTTTGGGGCCATGACCCAGAAGGGGCCCATCCAGGAGGAGAAGGACTAAAAGAGTTTGTCAGGGCCCCCTCAACAGTATAATACAATGAAATTATATACAATGGCAGTGTAGAAAATAATTGGAACACCTGCCGGGCCTGGTCTGAGAGAGCCAACTTATTAGCTACAGGAATGGGGGCGGAATGAAAGTTGTGAAAAAATTACTGGGGGAGTGTGGCTCCATTCAAAAATTTGCTGTTGGGCTCTGTCATTTCTAGCTACACCACTGGGTCTGCCGCATTCAACTTCTGGGTCTCCAAATTGGGCATACTGGCCTCACCCAACCATTGTTATACCAGAGCGCACTTACTCTTTGTTTATGTCTATGTTTTGTGGTCTACCCCAATTTAGTAACATAGTAACATAGTAACATAGTACATAAGGCAGAAAAAAGACATCTGTCCATCCAGTCATCCTGCTAGGTGATCCAGAGGAAATAAGTACTCCCTGGATCAACGACACATCTCTAGTAGCTATAGCCTGTAATATTATTACACTCCAGGAATACATTCAGGCCCCTCTTGAATTCCTTTATTGTACTCACCATCACCACCTTCTCAGGTAGAGAGTTCCATAGTCTCACTGCTCTTACAGTAAAGAATCCTCTTCTATGTTTGTGTACAAACCTTCTTTCCTCCAGACGCAGAGGATGTCCGCTCGTCACAGTCACGGTCCTGAGGATAAATAGATGATGGGAGAGATCTTTGTACTGACCCCTGATATATTTATACATACTTATTAGATCTTCACTCAGTCGTCTTTATTCAAAAGTAAATAACCCTAATTTTGATAACCTTTCAGGGTACTGTAGTTGCCCCATTCCAGTTATTACTTTAGTTACCCTCCTCTGAACCCTCTCCAGCTCTGCTATGTCTGCCTTGTTCACAGGAGCCCAGAACTGTACACAGTACTCCATGTGTGGTCTGACTAGCGATTTGTAAAGTGGTAGGACTATGTTCTCATCACGGGCATCTATGCCCCTCTTGATGCGACCCATTATCTTATTGGCCTTGGCGGCAGCTGCCTGACACTGGTTTTTGCTGTTTATTAAAATTCCTAGATCCTTTTCCATGTCAGTGTTACCGAGTGTTTTACCATTTAGTATGTACGGGTGACTTGCATTATTCCTTCCCATGTGCATAACTTTACATTTGTCAGTGTTAAACCTCATCTGCCACTTCTCTGCCCAAGCCTCCAATCTATCCAGATCCCTCTGTAGCAGTATATTGTCCTCTTCAGTGTTAATTACTTTACACAGTTTAGTATCATCTGCAAAAATTGATATTTTACTATGCAAGCCTTCTACAAGATCATTAATAAATATATTGAACAGAATAGGACCCAGTACTGACCCCTGAGGTACCCCACTAGTGACAGTGACCCAATCTGAGTGTGTACCATTAATAACCACCCTCAGTTTTCTGTCACTCAGCCAGTTACTTACCCACTTACAGACATTTTCTCCCAGTCCGAGCATCCTCATTTCATCCCAGAATGAAGAGAAAAACGGTCCAGCTTCACTGAAATAATACTTGAGGCTTTATTTAAATCCCGTGCAGATAAAAACCAACATACAGCAATGCAAAAAATTGACCGGTTTCGGATCACTATGCGGACCCTTAGTCATGATGACTTAGTCAGATCATTTTATATACTAACCTTTTATGTGGTACAGTGTCAAATGCTTTGGAGAAGTCCAGATATACGACATCCATTGATTCGCCGCTGTCAACTCTAGAACTTACCTCCTTATAGAAACTGATTAAATTCGTTTGGCATGGCCGATTCCTCATGAAGCCATGCTGATATGGCGTTATTTGCTTATTTCTGTTGAGATCCTCTAAGATAGCATCTCTTAGAAAACCTTCAAACATTTTCCCCACAACAGATATTAAACTTACCGGCCAATAGTTTCCGGGATCTGTTTTTGGACCCTTTTTGAATATTGGCACCACATTTGCTATGCGCCAATCGTGTGGGACATTCCCTGTCAGTATAGAGTCCGCAAATATCAGAAATAAGGATCTCGCTATGACATTACTTAGTTCCCTTAGGATACGGGGGTATATGCCACCCGATCCTGACGATTTGTCTATTTTAATCTTTTTAAGTCGCTGTTGTACTTCTTCTTGGGTCAGACAGGACACTTTTAATGAGGGATTTATTTTTACATTCAGCATTTCATCTGACAGTTTATTTTCCTCAGTGAATACATTGGAGAAAAAAATATTTAACAGCTTTGCTTTCTCCTCATCGCTCTCTGCAACTCCCCCTTCATTACTCTTTAAAGGGCCAACACATTCAGATTTAAACTTTTTAACATTTATATAATTGAAGAAAATGTTAGGGTTAGTTTTACTCTCTTTGGAAATTAATCTCTCGGTCTCTAGTTTGGCTGCTTTTATTTGTTTTTTACATGTTCTATTTTTTTCCTTATAGTTTTTCAGCGCTTCCTTGCTACCCTCCTGTTTTAGTGATTTATATGCTTTCTTTTTGTCATTTATTACTTTTTTTACATTTCTATTTATCCATATTGGCTTCTTTTTGTTCCTTAGCCTTTTATTCCCATATGGTATGTACCTCTCACAATGAGAATTTAGGATGCTTTTAAAGATCTCCCATTTTGTGGCTGTATTTTTGTTTTTGAGGACTTTGTCCCAGTTAGTTAGGCCTATGGCCTCGCTTAGTTGGCTAAATTGAGCTTTTTTGAAGTTTGGTATTTTTGTTCCTCCCTGTAGAAATGCTCTTTTGAATGATAATTAGAAGGTTATTACTTTATGGTCATTATTTCCCAGGTGTCCCCCAATTTGCACATCTGTTGTTCTATCAGGTCTATTGGTTAATACTAGGTCCAGTATGGCCATCCCTCTAGTCGGGTGCTGAACCAGTTGGGAAAGGTAATTGTCTTTGGTTATTGTGAAAAACCTGTTTCCTTTATGCGATGTACAGCTTTCAGTTTCCCAGTCTATATCTGGGTAGTTGAAGTCCCCCATAATAATGACTTCATTATGATTTGTGGCCTTGTCTATCTCATTTAGTAATAGATTTTCTGTGGACTCTGGTATATTAGGTGGTTTATAGTAGACTCCTATTAGTAATTTATTATTGTTTTTGCCTCTATTTATTTCTACCCACAGTGACCCAACATGATCATGTCCCTCACTTATATCTTCTCGGACTGTGGACTTTAAGACTTTACATAAAGGCAGACCCCTCCCCCTCTCCGGTTTTGATGATCCTTTCTAAACAGACTGTAACCCTGTACATTAACTGCCCAGTCATAGCTGTCATCCAGCCATGTCTCTGTTATTCCCACTATATCATAGTCATCTTCACACATCACTAATTCCAGTTCCCCAGTTTTGTTAGTCAGGCTTCTGGCATTAGTGTACATACAATTAAGAGTTTTTTGTATATTTTTAACCCTACACCTTCTCTTCTGAACTGTTTTAGTCACTCCTTCCATTCCTCCCCCAGTCCCACTACCTTGCCCCCGGCATCTATCTGCACTATCTCCCCCCCCTATAACGTAAGTACCCTCCCCCCAGTCCCTAGTTTAAACACTCCTCCAACCTTCTCGCCATTTTTCTCCCGAACATAGCTGCCCCTTCCCCATTGAGGTGCAGCCTGTCCCTACGATAGAGCCTGTAGCCGACAGAGAAGTCGACCCAGTTCTCCAGGAACCCAAACCCCTCCTTCCTACACCAGTTCTTGAGCCACTTGTTAACCTCCCTAATCTCTCACTGCCTTTCTTGTGTGGCTCTTGGTACAGGCAGTATCTCGGAAAATAATACCTTTGAGGTCCTTGCCCTAAACTTTTGACCTAAATCCCTGAAATAATTTTTAAAGATGCTCCACCCACCCCTAACTTTGTCATTGGTTCCGATATGGACCATGACCGCTGGATCTTCTCCAGCCCCTCCCAGTAATCTGTCAACCCGATCCGCGATGTGTCGAACTCTAGCCCCGGGAAGACAGCACACTGTTCGGCAATCACGGTCTTTGTGACAGATTGCCCTATCTGTTCCCTAATAATGGAGTCTCCCACTACCAGCATCTGTCTGGCCTGACCTGCTCTCCTGTTCCCCTGCTTAGTGGAGCCGACATTTCCCTGACTGGCAGAGGAAGGGTCCTGCTGCAGCAATGCTGTCCCTGAACTGACATCCCCCTCATCTGCCAAACGTGCAAACCTGTTGGGGTGTGACAAATCAGGGCTAGCCTCCCTGGCACTCTTCCCTCTACCCCACTTTCTAACTGTTACCCAGCTAGCTACCTCACTTTCCTCAGCCTCTTCACTGTCACTCTCCCCTTATCTGCTCCATAGAGTGCTTGCTCGGTGAGAAGCAAACTCTTTTGCAAATTCTCAATGCCTCTCTGTGTTGCAACTCGCCTGTTTAGAGACTCGATTTGCGATTCCAAATAGGTAATTTGCTCACATTTTCAACAAAGATATACACCCTCGAACGGCTCTTCCAGGACTGCATACATCATACAAGATGTGCACTGGACGGCGTTGTCAATTGTGCAACACATACTAAATGGGGATTACAGAAAAGCGAAAAATACAATATAATGTAGTAATAAGAAACTGACTAATTGCAGTCCCCCCTGAAGTCACGTTAATCTTAAGTCACACACTTATACAAACACACTCCGCTCAAACTCACGTTATATGTCTTTAAATGGAGTTCTCAGAACCAGCCTGTTTTTTTCCTCTGAATTCCAAAGGCTGAGCTACCCTCAGCTGACTTTTTATAGTTTTATAGTCTTACAGCCTCCACTGTGCAATCCCTTGAGAAAGAAAAAAAAATGTTATCACAGAACAATGAAGCTTGTAGCAGAATCAATTCCCAGTGTACAATACAGTCAAATACAGCCACTAATTAATGCCCACAAATAATTTAGCTCTTACTTAATCTTAAGTCACACACTTATACAAACACACACTTAATCAAACACGCTCTGCTCAAACTTGCGTTATATGTCTGCTTTAAATGGAGTTCTCAGTACCAGCCTGTTTTTTTTTCCTCTGGATTCAAAGGGGTACTTTATTTTAAAAAAAAACACACAAAGAAAACCAAACACATTGTTGTTGCCGACTACCTTTGGCTTCACAGCCAAAAAATACTTTATGTTAGGTAACAACGTAACCACCAATTCTAATGAATTAAGTTCCCTGTCTTTTCTGCAGTGCAGGGGTACTTTGGAAAAAAAAGGGGTACAGATCCCAAACAATCTGAACGCCACCTAATGTACTGAATATATTTCCAAGTCAGGTATGTAGTGCAGGAGTACTTAGAAAGAAAGAAGGGGTACAGATCCCCCAACAGTCTGAACGCCAACAAATTTACTGAATATATTTCCAAGTCAGGTATGCAGTGCAGGGGTACTTTGAAAGAAAGAAGGGGTAGAGTTCCCCCAACAATCTGAATGCCAACAAATTTACTAAATATATTTCCAAGTCAGGTATGCAGTACAGGGGTCCTTGTAAACAAATAAGGAGTACGTCCCTAATTTGACGCTCTCCTGTTAGGTATGCCATGCCTGTGTCATAAACTGAAAAGTTTGGTTTCACATCTATGTGACAGATTAATTTATTACTCTTTGTTCCCCAATAGGCCCTGGTAGTGTGATAAAGATAAAAGATTGGTTAAGGCCACACCACTTTGAAAGAAATGAGGGGCAAAGATCCCCCAACAATCAGTACACCACCTAATTTACAGAATATATATTGCCAAGTCAGGTATGTAGTGCAGCAGGAACACCATCTCCAAGCCACTTGTGAATGACTGGCCTAACAACTGTTGCAATATCCACTCACAATCTAATAGATGGATTTACTGTTTATTTTTTAAATGGCAGATACACAGCACAGGTCTCAGGGTTACTTCATGGCAACAAATATTTTCTTTTTGACTACAATATCCCAGTGGAATTTACTGATTTGGTTTGATCTGCAGTACAAGGCAATAAGATACTTTATAGGAAAACAAATATTATTTTTTCACCCCCAGTGACATAGATGGATTAACTGACTATTTTTCACTAGCAGATTGGTGGTGCAGGCAGTAAATGTTTAAAAACAAGAGGATTTTTTCACCCCCAGTGACACAGATGGATTTACTGACTTTTTTCACTAGCAGATTGGCAGTTCAGGCAGTTTATGTTAAAAAAAGAGGATTTCTTCACCCCCATTGACACAGATGGATTTACTGATTATTTTTCACTAGCATATTGGTGGTACAGGCAGTACATGTTAAAAAAAAGGATTTTTTTCACCCCCAGTGACCAGATGGATTTACTGATTATTTTTCACTAGCAGATTGGTGGGGCAGGCAGTAAGTTTAAAAAAGAAAAGAGGATTTTTTCACCCCCAGTGACACAGATGGATTTACTGATTATTTTGCACTAGCAGATTGGCGGTGCAGGCAATAAATGTTAAAAAAAGAGGATTTTTTACCCCCAGTGACACAGATGGATTTACTGATTATTTTTCACTAGCAGATTGGTGCAGGCAGTAAATGTTATGAAAAAAGAGGATTTTTTCAGGCAGTATAGGCAGTTTATGTTAAAAAAAAAATATTTTTTCACCCACAGTGAAACAGATGTATTTACTGATTATTTTTTAACAATCACAAATGTACTTTTTAGCACAAAAAATATAAAAATCAGCCCAAAATCTGATGGATTGATAGAATTAATGACAAGGATATATGCAGCACAGGGGTACTTTACAGAACAAAATTGTCATCCCCTAGGTCCCTAAAATCACAAATGGAGTAACAATATTATTTTTCCCTTCCCCTGGCAGATATGCAGTGCAGGTGCACTTAGAAAATGGGCAAATTTTTCCAAATGAATTAAAAAGACTGGATTCAATTACTGTCCCTGGCACATATGCAGCTGCAAGTGCACATCACTTGCACAAAATGGTCGCCCTCACCAACCGCTCACAAAAAAATAACAGTTTTTGTCACTGGCCTCATAAAAAAAACACTGCCATTGCACCCACAAGAAAAAAAAAAGGTTGTAGATCGCTGAGTGAACACAGATTTTATACATATTTAATTCAGCAAAGCTTGTTTCCTATTCTCTCCCTGAGAGCACCAGCAGGAACCTGTCCCTACACTAACAAAAGCAGAGTGACATACGGCGCTACATGACTCCAGCTTATATAGAGGCTGGGTCACATACTGCACTTAGCCAATCACAGCCATGCCATTAGTAGGCATGGCTGTGATGGCTTCTAAGGGCAAAGTAGTTAGACGCTTGTTGATTGGCCTGCCCAGCAGCTTTTCAACAAGCTCCATAAAAATCCACCGAACAACGAACGCGAACCCGAACTATTACAGAAATGTTCGGGTTTGAATCCGGGTGCCAAAAATCCTAAAATTCGGTACTAACCCGAACTTTACAGTTCGGGTTCACTCAACTCTACACACGAGTACCGCGTTTCGCTCTTCCAGATCACCCCTCCTCAGGCGCCGTTTTTTTTTTTTAAAACTGACAGCCTATAACCCCTTAAGGACACAGGGTTTTTACATTTTTGCGTTTTCGTTTTGCGCTCTATGCCTTCCAAGAGCCATAACTTTTTTATTTTTCTGTTCACATGGCCATATGAGGGCTTATTTTTTGCGGGACAAGTTGTACTTTCCAACGCCATCATTTAATAATGCATACGGTGTAGTGGGAAGCGGGAAAAAAATTCCAAATGGGGTGAAATTGCAAAAAAAAAGCAATTTCACCACAGTTTTACGGGTTTCTAAATTATGACGTTTGATTTGCGATAAAACTGACCATTTAGTTTTATTCTACAGGTCAGTACAAATCCGGCGATACCCAATATGTATAGCTTTTCTTGCGTTTTGATAGTGAAAAAATTTTTTATTTTTTTGTCGCCATGTTTTGACCGCTATAACGTATTTGTATATAAGTGTATGGCGTTGTATGGGGGCTTATTTTTTATGGGCGATCTTAACTTTTAGTTAATACCATTATGGGGTGTGTAGGACTTTTGATCTCTTTTTATTTAATTTTTTTGAGGAAATGAAGCGTCCAAAACGGCAAATCGGCCATTTGGGCGCTTTTTCCGTTTTTCTGTTTACCGTATGGGAAATATATTTTTATATTTTTATACTATGGGCGTTTTCACACATTGCGACACCCATGATGTGTATTTTTTTATTTTTTTATTATTTTTTTAATTTTGGGGAAAGGGGGTGATTTAAATTTTTAGGTTTTTTATTTATTTATTTATTTATTTATTTATTTTTACATTTATATAGATCCCATAGGGACCTATATAAATCAGTTACCTGATTGCTTCTATCATAAACTCCAATACACTTGTATTGGAGTTTATGAGCATTTTACTACTTTCCTATGAAGCCCTATTGCTAACAAGGGCTCCATAGGAAATAGTAAGTGATAGCCTCAAGCTGAATGAAAGGCTTGAGGCTATCCCTTCAGCGCTCCGATTCTCCCGATCACCACTAGGGAGCCGGAGCGCTGCCGAAGTTTTACTTTCGGTTTTAGCGCATGCAGATGCCGTGATCAGGATTGATCACGGCATCTGCGGGGTTAAATGATCGCGGTCGGCAGCGCTGCCGACCGCGATCATCAGCTGCGGGGGTCAGCTACAGGAATCAGCCGGACCCCCGCAGCGATGGTGCCCGCAGCGGCCAGGAGCGGGCGCCATCTTTAGGGACTGGACACATGACGTACCCATACGTCATGTGTCCTTAAGGAGATAACCCTGTAGAAAAGCCTTTAGTGGCGTATATATGCGGAAAAAGAAAAATATACTCGGCATTCACTGTTCAAGTTATATGTCGTAAAGCCTTTAGTTGCGTATATCAGTAGAAAAAGAAAAGATATTCGGAGTTCAGTGCTGCCGTTATATGTGGTAAAATCTTTTGTGACTTATTTCGGTGGAAAAAAAAATTGTGTTCAGCATTAAGCGATGCACTTATATGGGGTAAAATCTTTTTTGAAACATTTTGGTGGAAAAAAATCTTGTATTCATCATTAACTGCTGCACTTATATGCTGTAAAATGTTACTGCAAGGCACAGTGTTCTACAACACTATAAAGGCTCTCAGCAGCCAGGAAATAGCCTTTTTTTAACGTAATTCACTGTGAATGTATTCGGATCAAATCAAATTTTTGCCAAAAAATTCGGCAAATCGGCTAATCAAGTTTTTATAAAATTCGCTCAACTCTACTAGGTGTATGTGGTTCCCGGGGAAACAGTAGGTCTTCTGTCACCCATTGGTTGACAAGCATAGAGCATTTGAACTTACGCTAGCCAAAACCTACGATAGCTGCCAGCCAGCTTCTGGCTCCACAAGCCAAGTGTGCATGTTTTTTTTTCAGTGGGTAGGTGGCCAGATGGTATAATTTCCCTTTTCGTCCCATCAGAGTTAGGTGCAAGGAGTAATGAGATAAAAGACAGAGTCTGTCCAAAGGGAATCTGTCACCTGCATGTTACCTAAAATTTTTTTTTATTAATCCAGGTGTAATAAATTACCTTATTACCGGGATCTCGGGCTGCCGTGCGAGAGGAGGATCGGGGATGTTTCTAGCAAAGAGCGAACCTGGGGGGGGGGGGGGGTTGGAGCACTTAGTTCTTCTTTTTTCAAATTTAGGCGGGCCGGGCACATCAGGAGGCGTTCCTGGGCAACTTGGAAAAGGAATAACGCCCCTCTGGTCTCCTTACAGCCTAATTAGCATATCGGATAAAGCGTTTTTTTGAAGAAAAGACAAGGCACACAATTAAAAGAAGAAGACATATGAAAATAAGGTAATTTAATACACCTGGATCAATGAAAAAAAATTTGGGTAATATGCAGGTGACAGATTCCCTTTAATATTTACTTAATAGTTGCTTAATGCATGAAAGAGGTGTGAGTGGGATGGTAGTTGTTTAGCCTTGGACCTGGAACCTGATGTGACCATGTAGATCTACTAGGGCCAGACTCTCTCAGCCCCTCCCAGCTGCCATCCAGCTGGTCAGCTACACTAGCTCCCTGCACCGAATTCGGTGGAGATGCTTCCTTAGCCCTCTCTAGGTCACTTCATCCTTTTCCCTCTCTCTTGACCTTTCCTCAGGAGCTGTGTCTTAAACTCATATTAACTTTCTTATACCAGGGCACCAACACTAACAATAACAACCCTTTGGGTGGGAAGACATTACTTTAAAACCTTCCGACTCAGAGCTGTACATGTACGGTGCAAGGCGGGTCTTTATAGATGGCACCCGCTCGTGAGCAGAGCAGGCGCCATAGACGCCAGGTGCATGTTGTTTGAAACAGAAGATCCCTGGAGATAAAGTGATCGAGAATAACGTGGATCACAAACATTTAACCACTTAGATGTCATGTTCAAATGTGAGCGCAAAGACCCAGAAGACTACGTTTCTGGGCATGCACCAGTTCAACCTAGTGCGGATCAGGGGAGTTGGATAGTGTGTGTGGCAGCCTCGGTCCTCCTGAATGATCCTGTGGCAGGACTCCATAGGAACACAGCGTAATCCTCATAGACACCAATTGTAATGCATTAGGGTCTATGAGAGAAGCAATATGATGATTCAAGATCCCTATGGGAACTATATAGAAGTGTAAAAAAAAAATGTTTTCAAAAAATATAAACATTTTAAAAATATAAAAATTCTAATCACCCCCCTTTCCCTAAAATAAAAATAGATAAACAATAAAAAATAAACATCATTGGTATTGCCGCATGCGAAAACGACCATACTATTAAAATGTAAAAATATTTATCCCATATGGCATAACGGAAAAAATTTCAAAAAGGAGAATTCACCCTTTTTTGATCGCTTCACTTTCCACAAAAAATGTAATAAAAAGTGATCACAAAGTTATACACACACTAATATGGTATCAATTAAAAGTACAGAAACACATAACTACGAAAAATGTTATAGAAATCATAATATGGCGATGAAAAGAAACAATTTATTCAAGGTTTTTATTTTTTTGTTTCAGTATTAAAATGCAAGAAAAACTATACAAATGTGGTATCGCCACATAACACGTGACATCACCACTAAGAGTCCATGGCCAATAGCAATCCCCTTTCCCTATGTTGCCAACTCTGACATGTACTGTAATTTGTAAAAAGCCACCAACTTGGTTACAAAAAAAACACAAAATAAAAAATGTTCATTCTCCTAAGCATCTCTAATTCTTCCCCAGAGAGAAGTATGATCTATTTTTTTTACATTTTTTACTCTATGTAAAAAAAAATTTAACATTCTTCTTTCTTGTAGCTCATGAAACAAATGTTATCTAATAATAATGCTGCAGGATAAAAGTGAAGAATGTAGGAATCCATGTGTTGGCGAAGCATGTAACCTGCAGTATTGTTGGTGTTAGAGTTCTGTTCACTCAGAATAAATGGAAATCATTTGAGATAAGAATGAAGTTTTGAAGGGCACTTAAGAAGTCAGAATCAAGGACTAATGGATTTGATGAAAAGCCAACATATTCTATTGACTTTCAAGGACATTTACAGGCCGACAAAAAATGATGTACTTGTGACAGAAGGAAGAATGTCTGAAACCCTTGGGAATTTCCTTCCCAAGTGGCTCTTAACAGTCTGCCATAAAGGGGGGAAAAATGTTTGTATTATTTTGAATAACCTCCAAAAATATGGTTCCCATGATTGACTCAGTGCTCTTATTTCTTATAGATCCATTTTCTCGTTTTAAAGATGTTGGACCCATTACATGGCAGCTATTCAGATGAGATGAGATTATACATGGATGGCTCAAGTATGCCCAAGCAGGAGTCCTAAGCAGGGAACCCCCTCAATGACACCCAAATGCTCTCATATAGGCAGTAGTTGTCTTCCTGAGACAATTCCAGATTTGCAGAATTTCTAGATTCTCTGCTGGACCATTTTGAAGCTACAAACTACTAAATCCCCTGCATAGAAATAAGGGCTCATTTATCAAAGACAGAGATTTTACTAATAAGATGAGTCTAATTTATAAAGAGATGCACATCTCTTAATAAATTTGGCGCACGTTTTGATGCCTGTGTGCCTGAAACTGAAACCTATGCCAGCTAGGAGTTGGTTTAGATCACAGTTATAGTTTCTATAATCTGTTTTCTGGCATAAATGAGTGTAAATGTGTCAGGTCACGCCCCTGTCACCAAGCCCACCCTTTTTAAAGAAGAGGTGAGAACAATTAATATTTACGCCTTTTGTACCGGCACACAGCCTTTGTAAATGACTCCCATGGAGTTGAATAGTTGAATAATGATATTCTGCAGCCACCACTAGGGGGAGCTGGCTGCATCCTGTTCATGTATCAAAGGAAATCTGTCACAAGACACCTCGTTATGAATCCATCTTAAGTGTGATGTGTGCTAGTCATTACATCCTAATGGTGTTGGTCCTATTTCCATATATGACCCCAATGTGGATAAATGCAGCCTTTTCATTTTATGATAATTAGCACCTGGGTGCAACAAAGGCAGTGCCGTTGCACTCAAGACTCCATTTCTTTTCATCCCTTTGACACTACTTTGACTGACAGGGCCAGGCAGTGAAGACATGCTACCGCCTGTCCCTGAATTGTCACAGCTGCACGTTCGGCGCACGCGCTGTACATGGCTGGAGCATCTATATTGACAGGCAAGTATCGCACCTATGAAATGAATTCATAACGAGTATCATAACATATCTGGTGACAGATTCCCTTTATATTCAACAGGAACAGACTATGCCGTAAACTCCCTCCAGTGCTGGCTGCAGGCAGTCGGAAGGATCTCATGGGCAGGAGATCACAAGTGACGTGACACTATAAAAACTCCCTAACTTTACCTGAATCTCTGTAAGGAGAATCAGTACGTTTTGGGGGTCATTTATTATACTGAAATACGCCTATATTAGGCATATTTTAGGCACAGATAGCGGCACAATTAACTTTGACTGCAACTAATCTGCGACTTTTCCCAGCTCACACCAAGTCTAAAATTGTGGGCGTGGTGTGTGTCTCATTCATCATTTTCTATGCCTGTTTTAGGCGTAGAAAACGGTCTAAACGTAAAACAGCTCGGAAGCTGTGTTGGATGCGCCGAAGTTATGGAGAGGCTGGCACCTCTACATAACTTCGGCGGATCCACCGCCAGCTATAAGGCTTTATTAAGACAGGCGTCTAAAACACCGGTCTTATTAAATGTGCCACTGTGTATGTATGTGTCCCAATGTATATAACAATTGCTGAGGTCAGACTTTGACGTTAAGGGTGGGTTCACATCATGTTTTTCCTGTCCGTTTAACGTATACCAAAAAACGTATAAGTTAAACGGATGCCTCAGACTGATGCCATACAGTGGCATTCGTTCGCCATAGAGTTCTATCGTAAAAAACAAAAAACTTGTACTTTTTTTTACAGGACTGTGCAGCATACAAAAACCTGGTGTGCTACGTTTTTGTATCCTTTTTTTCTAATGTGTACGTTAAATGGAGGCATAAAACGTGATGCAAATCTACCCGAAGATTTTTTAAAGTTTTTAAACCATAGATTTATGCAGCGGAAAGTCATGTTGAAAGAAAGTTTAGAAAGGCTTCCCAGTCTGTTTCCAGTATAAGAACAGTTTGTCCACTTATTCTTCCTAATTACAACAGCGAGACATGTACCAGCTCACACCTGGCTGGGAATCGGAGTGCTTCCAGACTCACTGACTGCTAATTAATAATGCTCCAGAACAATAGAAAGCAGCTTGGCAACACATAGATAAAAGAGTTTTGTACAGAACAACCATCTGACCTGTTCATTCCTTGGAGTAAGAGCGAACAGAGTCAGATCTCGCCTACACAACAGCCTAATGATGTAAAATGAAAGGAGTTGAACTTAATTTTATCTGGAATTTCTGAGGAAGAAAGGAAGAGAATGTTCTGAAGAACTAAGGATGATGTGAAAAAAATTCTATAGATCTTTTTAGGAATTGTTCTAAGAAAATGTTTGGTCTTGTAACCAGGGCTGTGGAGTCGGAGTCGGAGTCGGAGGCAATTTTGGGTACCTGGAGTCGGAGTCGGCAAAAAATGGACCGACTCCGACTCCGACTCCGACTCCTACTAGATTTAAATTGGAATAAAAAAAAATTGGAATAAAAAAAAAGCAAGTTTAAATGTCCCAATTCAGATAAAGTTATAATTAATTACTTCCCTACTGTAAGAATAAAGGCCAATGCATGCAGTGCGTCACGTTACCGCTAAACAAAGACATTAAGTGACCGTGAAGAAGCATGCTTTTCATATACTTTACTATGCAGTTAAAGGGACACTGACAGGCTGATTTACCGGCTAAAGATATATCTGCTGGTATTCATCAGAGGATTAGGAATACAACTAGACGACTGTTACCCCCAGTTGAGGTTTACTTGTGTTTAAAAACGTTTTAATCAATATGCAAATTCTCTACCTTTGTGCCCAAGGGGCAGGCGCACATGTAGAGTACTGGCAGCACTAGACAGGACTAGGTAGCGAGGAGGAAGAGAGAAAGCTGGCACAGCCTCAGCATAGCCAGACGAGGCTGCTGCCAGCACTCTACACGTGCGCCTGCGCAGGAATTCAGCGTTCAGCTAGCCTGAAAAAAGCCAGTGCAGTGAATAATAACGAGGGAACAGCGCTGGGAAGCTGTACTCGGGCGCGGCTGGGCACAAAGCCGCAGGAGACGCTGTCCCATTGGGCACAAAGATAGTGAATTTGCATACAGATTAAAATGTTTTTTAAACACAAGTACAGCTTAACTGGGGGTAACATTAGTATAGTTTTATTCCTAATTCTCTGATGAATACCAGTATATATATATCTTTAGCTGGAAAATCAGTCTGTCAGTGTCCTTTTAAGGAGCGGCAATACTTACACTTTCCATTGTCTTGTGGTCTGCTGTTACAGGGAACCCATGGTTATCCTAGCCTCTCACTGATAACTGATTAAGGACTGGAGACACTTGTATAAGTGAAGGGAATGGATAGTCAATAGTTCAAGACTGAAGCTGTACACCATTTGAAAAACTGCTATCATTCAGCTAAGGCTATAAAACATGTAAACTCAGATTGTTAGCTTAAATTTTAAACATGACTATGGGATTCTACTAGGAAAATCATGTTTTAAAATAAATGCCCCTTCCCCTGCCCCTTCCTGGATCCTCCCACTGCTCTATCTTCAGCAGAAGATCAGCACACAAAGGAGAAGGCAGCAGCTTCTGCTCAACTACCTCTCTGTGCTAGAGGAGATTAGAAGAACTTGGTGGAACAGCTTCGTATTTGCATATTAAATACAGAGGAGTCGGAGTCGAGGAGTCGGAGTCGGAGTCGGAAGTTTCAAAATCTGAGGAGTCGGAGTCGGAGTCGGACAATTTATCTACCGACTCCACAGCCCTGCTTGTAACGTTAAAGGGGTTATCCAATTTCTATAACAGCCCCCCGTGTGCCGGGCCCCTCACATAACATATTTACCCCGCTCCCCGCTCTCCTGGTCCCTGCATCGCCGCTGCTGCTTCTCCCTGTACACGGATGAAAACATCCGGGGTTGGGGGGGGAGCAGCCAATGGCAGGCGGGGAAGAGGACGAGACTTCCTAGCATCGCCCCCAACACCAGATGTTTTCCCGAAACCGGATATTATTTATAGTAACTAGAGATGAGTGAATTTTAAAAAAATTGAATTCGGTTGGTTTGCTGAATTTTTCGGAAAAATTTGCTTCGATCCAAATTTATTGGCGGCGAATCGCATAAAAAGACACTATTTCCGGGCTGCAGAGAGCCTTTATAGTGGTGTAGAACACTGTGCCTTGCAGTAACAGGCATAGGGAGTCTGCTGTAGTAATGAAATAATACTGTGAGTCAATAGGACATGCAGATGACAGGCGTCGATCTTAGAATCACTGCATACTTCACTTATTCAGGCAGTCACGGGGCCAAAACTGACTAAATAACTCAAGTATCAACTCAGCCCACCGGTAGATGTTAGCGTCAAAAAGAAGCGCATTCCTTTTACACTGTTGTCAGCTGATTCCACATAGATTCCTACAGAACCTGTTCTATTAAACGCTTTTACAAGTAGAGCCCCCTGACAGAGTGGAGAGGGAGTCAGCAGTAATTTTGTGTTGAGGTCACTGATTAATTTTCCCTTCCTCTGATCCATCAGAACAACAACCCACAAAAAACGGATCCTGTCTGTGGAGCATCCACCTTAACTTGGTCAGCCTTTGCTCCATAATCCATCAGTATTGCTAATGCCCAAAAAAAACAGGGGTGGATCTAAAACAGAGATGACATGTGAATGGAATATTTGCATGTCTTCTGTGTTTTGTACCCACTCCTGCTTTTGGCTACCAAATCACAAGCCAATTCTGATGGGACCACACAGGCCTTACATCTGCTACACAGACAGGATCCGTTGTGCCTCTCATTTTTCCTTGCTTCTGACAGATCAGAAGAAAGGTCAAATAAATGATGATGTCCGCCAGGCTGAAAGCCAAAATAGTGGACCAGTCATGAAGTGGGGAGGGTGGGAACAGCATGAGTCCACAGAGTGGCCCTATGACATAGTGGTGAGGTGAAAGCAGCATGAGACAACAGAGTGGCCCAATGAAAGGGTCTGGAGGTGGAAGCAGTATAAGGAGACCACAGAGTGGCACAATGACAGAGTGTGGAGGTGGCAGCAGCATGAGAAGATTACAGAGCGGCATACTGACAGAGTCTGGAGATTTCAGCAGAATGAGGAGGCCACAGAGTGGCACAATGACCGAGTCTGGAGGTGGTAGCAGCAGCATCAGGAGGAGGCCAAAGAGTGGCACAATGACCAAGTTTGGAGGTGGCAGCAGCATGAGTAGGCCACAGAGTGGCACAATGACAGAGTCTGGAGGAGGCAGCAGCATGAGGAGACCACAGAGGGGAACAATGACAGAGTCTTGAGGTGTCAGCAGGAGGCCAAGGAGTGGCACAATGACAGATTGTGGAGGTGAGAGCAGAATCTGGATACCACAGAGTGGCAAGGTGATATTGTGTTGAGATGGCAGCAGCAGAATCAGGATACCACAAAGTGGCAAGGTGACATAGTGTGGAGATGTCGGCAGCAGCAGCATCAGGATACCACAAAGTGACCCGGTGACAGAGTGGGGCAGTGGGTGGCAATACCAGTACCCGCTGACGAAGGTGGGTGAAAGAAGGAGCATTTGGCATCAGATGTGTGGCATCAGGCAGGTGGCAGCATCAGAGTAGTAGCTGAGGTAGGTAGCCAGAAGAAACCGGTCTCTTTTTTCAAGGTTTGGGTGAGGCGGCGTGGATGATCTAATCAGATTCATCAGGAATTGTTGGGTGGAAATCCTGGCAGATGCACGCCTGATTCATCTTGACAAAGGTCAGTCTCTCCACATTGTGGGTGGACAGGCGAGTTCTCCTTGGGGTCACTATGGCCCCCGCCGCACTAAACACCCGCTCTGATGCTACATTACTGGCCGGGCAGGACAGCTTTTCCAGGGCAAACTCAGCCAAATGCGGCCACAAATCCAATTTGGCTGCCCAGTAGTCCAGCGGATCTTTATTAAGTGGTTGGCAGGGTGCATGCCACCACCTGCTGGTTCAGGTCCTGCTCCAGGACTACCTGTTGCTGCTGCTGGTGAGTAGTTTCTTCACTATGCAGGTGAAGCGACTGTAGACTCAGGCTGCTGCTGATGGAGCTGGTACTGCTCCTGCCACCCCACCCCACCCCTCCCCAGCAGCCATGGCAGTGGAACGTGAGTACAGAGGGCCCCCCCGGTCAGACCTGCGAAAGGATGGACGATGGCCCAGATGGGCAACGGCCAACTGACTAGTGACTACATAGGATGTCTCTGTAGTAGTTCAATTTCTCCTCCCTCTCAGTGGGTGTAAAAAAGGCCCCCATTTTGGACCAGTAGCAAGGGTCTAACAAGGTGGAGAGCCAGAAGTCACACCTCTGCCGAATGGTGACAATTTGGCTGTCACTACGCAAGCAAGTGAGCATGCAGCGGGCCATTTGTGCAAGTGACACAGAGGGACTCCCTGCCTCCATCTCCACTGCATACTGCCACGGTGTGTCTGGGTCCTCTGTCTCGTCTTCCTGATAGCCATGTAGCTCCTCTGGCTCCTCCTGCTCCTCCTCTCCTGTCAGCTGAGTATAAAAAACACCCATTTTGCTACACATTGCCTGTGCTCCAATGTCCTCCTCCCCCTCCTCGTCCTGAAGCAGTGTAATAATGTCGTTCATCCTGTAGTCCTGACGACTGACAAATAACGTAGCGTCTTCAAAGGAGCAAACAGCAGGTGTCGCGCATGAGCTGCCACTGGCTGACATCGAAGTTACACAGGGGAGTACTACTATTCTCATGTATCATCAAGAAATCGTTGATGTCCTTTCTCTGTTTGTATAGTCGGTCCTACATATGGAGGGTGGAATTCCAGAGGGTGGAAACGACGCATATCAGCCTACGTTCTGCCGCTTCAACTTAAAGAGGGTCTGCTTTGCGGTATACGAGTGGCTGAAGTGCATACAAAGTTTCCTGGACATTTTTCTGATGTCTTGCATATGGGTGGAAGACTTCAGTAACCACTTGACAACCAGATTGAACACGTGTGCCATGCAGGGCGCATGGCTCAGCCTTCCTTGATGCAGCGCCGACACAATGTTCTTCCCGTTTTCGGTCACCATGGTTCCAATTTTGAGTTGTGGCGGAGAAAGCCAGGATTCGATTTCTTGATGAATCATACGGAGCAGTTCCTCCCCTGTGTGACTCCGTTCGCCCAGTGAAACGAGGTGCAGAACAGCGTGACACCGCCGTGCCCTGCACATGTGGTACGCTGGAGGGGCATTGTGAATTGTCCCTGCAGTGGAGGCTGAGGACATGGTGGAGGATGAGGAGGCAGAGGCGGACATTGTCGCTGGACCAATGGCGTGAGAATGTGGAGGCGGAATCGGCGTGACCTGGCCAAGTTGCTGGTGTTGCTCTGCAGAAACCACAATAACCGAGTGGGCTGTAAAGGACACGTACTGTCCCTGGCCGTAGTTACAGCTCCACATGTCGGCAATGCCGTGCACTTTGGCAGACACCGACAGGCTCATGGGCTGGCCCACCTTCTGTTCTACATTTTTGTGCAGGGCTGGTACTGCCTTTTTTCACAAAGAAATGATGTCTTGCGACTCACCACCTTGGCTCGGGACAAGCCATCAGTTCTCTGAAAGGTGCAGAGTCCATCACTTGGAAAGGGAGGGACTGCAGCACCAGCAAGTTGGACAGGAGCACGTTCAGCTTCTACGCAGTTGGATGCGTGCATGCATACTGCTGTCTCTTGGAAATCGCTTCAGTGATAGATTGCTGACTGAATGACTGACAAGGAGGAGGAGGAGCAGGAGCATCTGGACCAGAAGAAGATGGGAATGACTGAGAGCTCCCTTCGGCTGAGGTGGTGGAGCCTTGACTGCCTGAAACCCGTTGCATGCCACTGGGTGATGCAGTGGTTGCTGCGGCAGGCTGGACCACCACATCAGAGCCACGGTTATCCCAGGCCACTGTATGGCGACGCTGCATATGTTGTCACAGGGCCGCAGTGCCAACATTGGCACCCTGACCACGCTTCACCTTCTGCCCACAGATTCGACATATGTCCACGTAACCCTCCTCTGGCGCTTTGAAAAAAAACTGCCACTAACAGTCCTCACTGACTGACTAAAACCGCCGCTCCCTCTGTGAACCCCTGCACGGCAGGTAGGCTACTGCGAAGCAGGTTGTCTACCTTGGGCACGTTTGGCTCCCGACCTCTCACTGCTGCCACCCTGCTGACTCCCAGCCATGCTACCACTTTGCTGACTCCGCTGCTGCCTCACAGGCGAGCTTCCACCCTCTTCTCCTTGCGATGATGGAGCCCCTTCTGCACCCAGCTCCCAAGTGCGATTGGCTTCATTATCATCGAGTAGTGTCTGCATGACACTGATGTCCTCCTAAACGCTTTAACAACATATATCTACAGAAGTGCACTGCATATATATTTTTCTTTTTGTATTGAAATAGGCCACTAAACGCTTTTACCGCAAATAACTGCAACAGTGAACTGCGTATATATTTTTCTTGTAGTACAGAGATACCTCACTAAACGCTTTTAACCCCAAATAACTCCAGAAGTTAACAGTGTATATATTTTTCTTGTAGTACAGAAATACATCACTAAACACTCTCAGCACATATACGGTAGCTGCAGAAGTGAACTGTGTATATATTTTTCTTGTAGTACAGAAATGCCTCACTAAATGCTTTTAACCCCAAATAACTCCAGAACTGAACTGTGTATATATTTTTCTTGTAGTACAGAAATACCTCAGTAAATGCTCTCAGCACATATACGGTAGCTGCAGAAGTGAACTGCGTATATATTTTTCTAGTAGTACAGAAATATCTCACTAAATGCTTTTAACCCCAAATAACTCCAGAACTGAACTGCGTATATATTTCATGTAGTACAGAAATCCCTCACTAAACGCTTTAAACCACATATATCTGCAGAATTGAACTGCGTATATATTTTTCTTTTTGTAATCAAATAGGCCACTAAACGCTTTTACCGCAAATAACGACAACAGTGAACTGTGTATTTCTTTTTCTTTTTCCACAGATATAAGCCACTAAAGGCTTTTCAACATGGCACTCTCACCACAAGAGCAAATAGTTGGAATGACAGAGCTGTATAATCGCTATTTGGATCCCCAAATTATCTTTCCACCTACACTATTCTAGCACAGTCCTTTGTGCCTTCTGACCAGGGCCGTCTTTAATATTGATTGGACCCTGGGCAAGAATTTACTTGGGCCCCCTGGATCCCGCCTTCCCACACCCTAGAATGCAATCATGCCCTCCACCACTATATATAATATAGCTTACAGTGAATGACTGTAAATCCTTCCAGTTCTGAAGACTCCAGCGGCTCAGGATCAGTGCTCTGGGCAGCCAGGCTCAGGGCTGGAAGTGGGCACCGCTCTGCAGTTCAGGGGGGAGACCAGGACTTACCCTAGCGTTACAGTGCACCCCAGCACCCCACAGTATGCAGTATAGCACCCTATAGTGTACAGCACCCCACAGTATAGCACCCTATAGTATACGGCACCCCACAATATGCAGTATAACGCCCTATAGTATACAGCACCTCACAGTATGCAGTATAGCGCCCTATAGTATACAGCACCCCACAGTATGCAGTATAGCACCGTATAGTATACAGCACCCCACAGTATGCAGTATAGCACCCTATAGTATACAGCACCTTACAGTATGCAGTATAGCACCCTACAGTATACAGCACCCCACAGTATGCAGTATAGCACCCTATAGTATAAAGCACCTTACAGTATGCAGTATAGCACCCCGCAGTATAGCACCCTATAGTATACAGTTTCCCAAAGTATGCCATATATAGTATAGCACCCCACAGTATATAGTACCCCACAGTATGCAATACATAGTGTAACACCCCACAGTATGCAGTATAGCACCCTATAGTATACAGCACCTTACAGTATGCAGTATAGCACCCTATAGTATAGAGCACCTTACAGTATGCAGTATAGCACCCTATAGTATACAGTTTCCCAAAGTATGCCATATATAGTATAGCACCCCACAGTATATAGTACCCCACAGTATGCAATACATAGTGTAACACCCCACAGTATGCAGTATAGCATCCTATAGCATACAGTATAACACCTCACAGTATACAGCACACTATACAGTATACAGCACTTCATACTATACAGCACCCCACAGTATACAGCACACCATACTGTACTGCACCCCACACTATTCTGCACCCCACACTATACAGCACCCCGCAGTATAGCACTCCACAATATACAGCCCCCTATAGTATACACTATACTGCACCCCACACTATACTGCATCCCACACTATACTGCACCCCGCAGTATACAGGAGAGCAGTATAGCACCCCAAAATATACAGCCCCCCATAGTATACAGTATACAGCACCCCACACTTTACAATATACAGCACCCAACAGTATACAGTATAGAGAACTTCATACTATACAGCACCCCACAGTATACAGCACACCATACTGTACTGCACCCCACACTATACTGCACCCCACACTATACAGCACCCCACACTATACTGCACCCCGCAGTATACAGGAGAGCAGTATAGCACTCCACAATATACAGCCCCCCATAGTATACACTATACTGCACCCCACACTATACTGCACCCCACACTATACTGCACCCCACACTATACAGCACCCCACACTCTACTGCACCCCGCAGTATACAGGAGAACAGTATAGCACTCCACAATATACAGCCCCCCATAGTATACAGTATACAGCACCCCACACTATACAATATACAGCACCCCACAGTATACAGTACTCCACAATATACAGCATCCCGTAGTATACAGTATACAGCACCCCACATTATACAGCACCCTACAGTATACAGCACCCCACAGTATACAGTATACAGCACTCCACTCAATACAGCACCCCACAGTATACAGTATATAGCACCCCAAAATATACAACACCCCACTCTATACAGTATATAGCACCCCACTCTATACAGTAAACAGCACCCCACACTATACAGTACACAGTACCCCACACTATACAGCACCCCACAGTATACAGTACACAGCACCCTGCAGTATACAGTATGGAGCACCCGACACTATACAGCACCCCACACTATACAGAACCCCAAAGTATACAGCACTTCACAGTATACATCACCCCACACTATAGAGAACCCCACAGTATGCAGCACCCCACACTATACAGAACCCCACAGTATGCAGCACCCCACTATACAGTAGCTTACAGTATATTACCATAACAGCCCCGTCACCTTTTCCTGATGTAATCTTCACAAAATAAAATCTCCACAATTATGGCAAACTTTTCCTGCAGGCTGCAGCAACACTGGTAGAAAGAAAGGACCTTTCATTACCTCATAGCCATGTGACCAGTAGTATCGCTATGTTACTGGTCACATGGTGATGATGTCATCAAAGGTCCTTCACAGCTCTCACTCCCTCACAGTTCACTGCCTGGAGAGCCGGTGCAGCGTGAGATGATCCTACCTTGTGAGTTTTTCCTACCGCCGAACTGAGCATGCTCAGTACAAGTGAAGCCCCGCCCACAGCCTATTCTCCCTTTTCTTAACTATCCAGTTCATTCTTTACTATCAATGGCGGCATGGAGTTAGTTTTTATAAGAGCCGAGCGCAGCCAGGCCGAGCCCGATGCGTGGCGAGCGAAGCGAGCCCGCAAGGGTACAACTTAATGTAGATTTGGGGTTTTTACTAAAGGGAGAATTAGGCTGTGGGCGGGACTTTACTTGTACTGAGCATGCTCAGTTGGTGCGGTAGGGAAAACTCACAAGGTAGGATCATCTCACGCTGCACCGGTATGCAGGCAGGCATGGCAGCAACCCCCTGTGTAGCTGGCAGCATCCCCTTAGGCACGCCACTCGATGTAATTGAATTTGTGGGCAGTGGCCAACTGGGCTCAAGAGGCAGCTGCCTTGGGCCCCCCAGGAGCAACTGGGCCCTGGGCAGCTGCCCCTTTTGCCCTGTGTTAAAGACGGCCCTGCTTCTGACTTCCCTCCCTGCACTAAAATTCTGTGAAAAGATTCCTGCCTATCCTTTCCCTGCACTTATAAATTGTTTCAGTTTTTTTTTTCTCAATTAGCTTTTTCCAGTTGCTGTCCCCAGCGCCTTCTCACATCTGTCCCTGCACTCAGAATGCTGTAATATGGCATATCTAAAATGGCTGCCATATTTAAAAAGGGCTGTGACATCACAGGGCTGGCTGGCTGCTGATTGGCTGCATGCATGCATGTCAATCTTGGTGATCCCGCCTTCCAAGAGTTCCTTCCCCATGTCCTCAGTCCTCACACGTGTGGAGGCCATTTTAGGAAAAATAGCGATTCGTTACCACGAAGTGCGAGGAAATTTGCATTCATTGCTAATCAAATTTTTTCTGAAATTCATATCAAATTCCACTTCGTCTGATTCGATTAGATCATCTCTAATTGTAACATATTTATGAATCGGTACAAGCCAACATGTCTTATATTGTTTTCCTGAACTTACTTCTTTGATATGTTCAGGTAACGACTAGTAATGATCGAGCACCAAAGTATTCGGGTGTTAGGGTGTTCGGCCCGAACACATTGCTATATTCGTGTGCACTGTGCTCGACCGAGCACCTGAGTAAAATGGAAGTCAATGGGAGACAACCAGGCACTCCCTCCTCTGATGAGGGGAGGGTGCCTGGTCCATTGGAAAAGGTCAGAAAGTGACAGAAACACCACTGAAATGGATCGGAAACAGCATGGGGACGATGTCCGGATGCATCTTGGACTCCAAGGTAGCTGCCTGGAACCATGTTGTCCGAGTTGTACGCCACTTTTACAGACTGACAAAATTACGCAACAAACCCCCCAAAAAATCAATTTCACAGGAAAAATTGTTAGGAAACATTCTTTCCTGTATATTCAATTGCATATAAAGTGCAAGTGCTGCCAAAAATTACAAGCAAGAGGCACTCCGAAACAGCCTGTATATCACATAAAGGAGGGCCTTATTCACATTATGGTACCATTGTTCAGGTAGTGGGACTCCTACACTCATAAAGCCTATGCACTATGCAAGTGAAAGGGCTGCCAAAAATTACAAGGAACCGGCGCTACAATACACCCTTTATTACACATAAAGGAGGGCATCATACACACCCTTGAAAAATTATGATTGGTGGCCTGCAGGTAACCCTTAAAAACATTTGGAGCATGGGCCTGCTGGTGAACGTCTAAAACATTACGAACGAGGGCCTGCTGCTGAGCTGACCCTCTAAAACATTAGGGGCGAGTGCCTGCTGGTGAGCTGATGCTCTAAAACATTGTATGCGAGTGCCTGCTGGTGAGCTGATGCTCTAAAACATTATATGCTAGTGCGTTCAGGTGAGCTGACGCTCTAAAACATTATCTGTGAATGCATGCTTTTCAGCTGATGCTCTAAAAACATTATAGGCGAGTGCATGCTGTTCAGCTAAAGCTCTAAAACATTATATGCGAGTGCATGTGTTCAAATGACGCTCTAAAACATTATATGCGAGTGCATGGTGTTCAGCTGACCCTATAAAAAAATTTGAGTTGAGGGCCTGCAGATGAGCAGACCCTATAAAAAAAACTAGAGTGGAGGGAATATATACAATCTGGATGAGGAGGAGGAGAAAACAAGATTCACCCATATACTTTTTTGTGGTGGAAAAGGTGCATGGGAATACACTACAGTAGATTGAGAACATTATAAATAGATTGAAATTGCCTTTATGTTCATCATCAGCTCAGCTCTCCTCTGGTGGAGTTGAGAAGTCAGGGGCAATCCAGGCCTTGTTGATTTTTATCTGAGTCAACCTGTCAGCATTGCCAGTGGACAAGTGGATACGCTTATCTGTTATAATGCCACAAGCAGCACTAAATACATGCTCAGACAAAACTCTGGCGGCAGGGCAGGCCGGCACCTCCAAGGTGTAGAGCTCAAGTTTGTGCCACGTGTCCAGCTTGGACACCCAGTAGTTGTAAGGCACTAAGGGATAATTTAGGATGCTGACACCGTCTGATATGTATTCCTTCACCATCTTCCAAAACTTTTTCCTCCTTGTACCACTAGGCCGCACTTCAGGGTATGGTTGCTAGCGGGATGTCATGAAAGTGTCCCATGCCTTGGTGAGTGTTGCCCTGCCTTTGTTGGAACTGCGGTGTGTTCCCCTTGTCTCCCTTCGTTGGTATACTAAGGAAGTACGGACTCTGCCGGCCGCGTGTCAGATGGAAAATTTTAAAGCATTCTCACAGGTACCTTCTGGTATTGCACCGTTTTACTTGTCCTCTCCACCACAGGAATGAGAGATGAGAAGTTCTCTTTGTAGCGGGGGTCGAGAAGGGTTAACACCCAGTAATCCGCATTATCTAAAATGAGTATAATGCGAGGGTCGCGGGAAAGGCAGCCTAACATGAAGTCAGCCATGTGTGCCAGAGTACCAACAGGCAAGATGTCGATGTCAACATCAGGATGACTCTCCATCTCCTCGTCCTCCTCTTCTGCCAATCCACGCTGAACAGATGGAATTAAAGTTCCATGGGTACTACCCTCTGTATCAGAGGCAACTGTCTCCAGCTCCTCCTCCTCTTCATGGTCCAATTTGCGCTGAGAAGACAAACTGTGGGTGGTCTGACTATCACCCTTCGTAATGTCCTCCCCCATTTCCTCGTCTACCACATTCAGAGCATCCTTCTTAATTGTGAGTAGCAATCGTTTGAGTAGACACAGCAGTGGGATGGTTACGCTGATAATAGCGTTATCACCACTAACCATCTGTGTGGATTCATCAAAGTTTTTTAAAACCTCACAGAGGTCTGACATCAATGCCCACTCCACGCCTGTGACTCAAAAGGCGACGACCATGTTGCAGCTGGTATTCAACAACTGCCCTGTGCTGCTCACAAAGCTTGGCCAACATGTAGAACATAGAGTTCCAACCCGTGCTCACGTCGCACAACTGTCGGTGAGCTGGAAGCCGCAAATGCTGCTGAAGCGTTGACAGACCAGCTGAAGCTGTGGATGACTTGCGGAAATGGGCACACACGCGGCGCACCTTCCCTAGTGTCTCTTGCAAATAGGGTAAGGTTTTGATAAACCGCTGAACCACTACATTTAAGACGTGGGCTAGGCATGGGATGTGTTTCAGGTTGCCAAGCTCCAAAGCCACCACCAAGTTACGGCCATTGTCAAACACAACCATGCCTGGTTATAGGTTGAGTGGCAAGAGCCACAGCTCGGTTTGGTCCCTTTTACCCTGCCACAGCTCTGCGATGGTGTGGTGTTTGTCCCCTAGGCATGTCCCCTTCAACACGGCCTGTTGACGCTTAACCACAGCAGTGCTACACTGCTTCCAGATAGCGACTGATGGCTGACTGCTGCTGGAGGTGGAAGTGGAGGAGGAGGCGGCGGAGGAGGAGAAGTGGGGGTTGGAGCCAGTAACATAGCTGCTGGTGAAGACCATGATGGACGTAGGGCTCGCAATCCTGGGCATAGGTAGCACCTGTGCCATCCCAGGGTATGACTCACTCCTGGCCTCCACAGCATTCACCAAGTGTGCGGTCAGGGAAATGTAGCTTCCTTGGCCTGGCCACCAGCACTTGTCCATGTGTCCGTGGTGAAGTGGATCTTCCCAGTAAGTGCGTTGTTCAGGGCACGGGTGATGTTCTGAGACACATGCTGGTGTAAGGCGGGCACGGCACACCTTAAAAAATAGTGGTGGCTGGGGACCGAGGGACGGCCGCTGACATCAGGCTGTGGTAGGCCTCAGTGTCCACAAGCCTAAATGGCAACATTTCAAGGGCCAGTAATTTCGAATCTTGCACATTTAGTGCTATGGCCTGTTTGGGTATTTGTGGTTGCGTTCAAATGCCTGTGTTATCGACATTTGGATGCTGCGCTGGGACAGGGAAGTGGATGCTCTTGCTGTCGGTTCATGCGAAGGTCCAGGTGCAGGGCGAGGGGCATCCGGGCCTGCGCCCTCGACAGGGGACTGGCCAGCAGTGCGTAACACAGGGGAAAAGGAGGCAGTGGTGTGAACCGCAGACCCAGATTGTGGATTCAGGCGTTTGTTCCACCTATTAGGGTGCATGGATGCCATGTGGCGCATCATGCTGGTGAGGTTGCTAGTGTTCACGCGCCGGCTTATTTTGGTAAGGTACAGGTTGCAAATTACCACTCTTTTGCCGTCTGCACTTTCCTCAAAAAAGTGCCATACTCCGGAACACCTACCCCTTGGAAGTACGCATGGGGGTGGATGCGTAGATTTACGCATGGGGGTGCTTGGTATAACGGTTGCGAGCCTGTTTGGTGTGAGCCGACTTCTTCCTTTTGCAACCCCACTGCCTCTTCCAGACTGTTACGGTGCTGCAGATCCCTTCCCTTCTGTACTGCTGTCCTCGCTCGGCTTTTCACCTTCCCATGTTGGGTCAGTGACCTCATCGTCCACAACCACTTCCACTTCCTCCCTCTGCTCATCCTCCTGACTTGACCTAACCACAACCTCAGTGATTGACAACTGTGACTCATCATCATCTACCTAGTGAACGAATGATTTCCGTTCACCATCGTCATCTTCTTGAGACTGTGAAGGCTCAAGAGGTTGGGAATCAGGGCACAATATCTCAGGCACCTCTTCAAGTGTGCTGGGCGCAAGGGCCAAATCTAATAGTGGTGCCTGAAAAAGCTCAGAGGAATATCCGAGTGTGAGATCACTCGTTTGGCAAGCCTCTCCATGGTGGGAGGAAGGATGATCAGAGTGAGGATTCAGTTGACCAGACTCTTGGCTACAGAGACTGGACGAGAGGGTGGTGCTTTACTGACTGTAAGCATTATCTTCAGCAATGCAACCACCCAACTGTTCGCACTGTTGTCCTACGCCACCCAGCTAAGTTGGACATGAAGCTGGGTACAGTGGATGTTTTTTTTTTTTTCTGGTGCACTGGCAGCAGGCACAGTTTCATTGCTCCCAGGGCCACGGCCTCTGCGTGCCCCATCAGCACCACATGCACTTCCCCGTCCATTAGTGCTCGCCTTCTTCATATTAATGGTTTTGTCACTAGATGTGGCGCAGATTGTTTTACTGTCCGCTAAAGACACAGGTTTCGGATGCAGGACATTATATGTCACCGAAACCCACAGAATATAGACACAATATTAGGCACAGATTATTGGAATTTGTAATACAGACACTGTTTGCAGATGTTCTACAGTATTGGTTACAGAACACCACAGATTATGGACACTATAATAGGCCCAGATTATTGGAATTTGCAATACAGACACTGTTTGCAAATGTTCTACACTATTGGTTACAGAACACCACAGATTATAGACACTAGATGTGGCCCAGATTATTGGAATTTGTAATACAGACACTGTTTGCAGATGTTCTACACTATTGGTTACAGAACACCACCAAATATGGACACTAGATGTGGCCCAGATTATTAAACACACAGTCTGCTGATAATGTACACTATATGTCACTCATAGGTATAACATAAAAATATGTTGCTGCTGTCAAACACACACAGTAGTCCTTAAAAGGACTTTGGGATCTTTGAAAAGCTTTTGGTAGTAAAAACAGCAAATATCTATCCCTGCACTATCTGTCCCTTTTGAATCACTGTCCCTGAGACTGCAGCAGGTAAATAGATTGCTGCTCTAAAACGCACACACACTGTTGTCCTTAAAAGGACTTTTGGGTCTTAGAAAAGCTTTCTCTGAATAAAAACTGTGAAAATCGTTCCCTTCACTGTCTTTCCCTCCAGACGCTCTGCTCTCCCTGTCTATGTCTGAGCCGAACATGCGTCATCGGGTGCTATATAGCACCCGATAACGTGTTCTGGCCAGCCAATAATTGTAATGCCAGCAGCCAACATGGCTACTGACATTACAGTGAGGGCAGTACTTACCTCGGGTGCACCTTTATTGGCTTCTTAAAACCTGCGAAACGTGTGGGATGGAGACTTGAGCATTGCACTCGAGCACATGCGGTACTTGGTCGAGGGTCACCATGTGCCGAGCATAGTGATGCTCGAGCCGACCAGATATTCTGCTGAGCATGCTTGTTGATCACTAGTAATGACTCATGATTGATTCCCTGAATGTAACCCACATGCACTAAATTTAAATAAATATAAAAATAAAACATTCTGAGAAAATTGCTAAGAAAAAAAATATTAAAAACGATTTGTGTTTCAGTCCTCTTTGGGTTGAATACCCTAGACTCCAGTCTGATGCATTTTACCACCACTGATACCTTGTACTTAGTGATGAGTGAATTATTGAAAAGTTTGATTTGCTTCACGTAAATAAAAAAAATAGCTTTATGACAAATTACGCGAATTATGCGCTGGCTGGTGTAGTGATGTCATACGCCACCATGCACAAGATTTCGCACGGGATCTAGAAGCAAGATGGCTGCGGCAGCCTCTTAGCGCTCAAATGGATGAGGTATGATTTATTTTTATTTTTTTACCCCCATTTCAGGGAAATTTGATTTGTTACCACAAAGCATGAGGAAATTCAGCTTTGCAGCTAATCGAATTTTCCCTAAAATTCAGATTGAACTCTTGAAGTCTACTTCGGATACTTCGACTGGCTCAACACTAGTCATCATCATGTGTGCCACCATGAATGTCAACCTTGTCCCCTAGCTGCACCTGTCAAAATACCATCCTTCCCTCCGCCACAAACTCCTCCTCATCCTCCTCAAGTTATAGCAGCTCATTCTCCTTCACTTTTTCCTGCATGTGCAGGTTCCCAACAGTTACATTGCAGTAATCAAGATATGAAAGCGATTTTTCTTCAACCATCACTTGTTGCATCAGTGTGAGGGTTTGATCCAATATAAATATTAGGGGCATGACATTGTTAATGCTGCTGTTGTCCCTACTCTCTCTTTGTAGTATTCAGGAGTATGCAACAGACGTCCCTGATGAGCTGCCACTGCCTGAGCTTGAACTAAGTGATACATGATGAAATCATTGCTTTGCTCTGCTTGTACCTAGTCTGTGGTTAACAGACCCATTTAATAAACTTTTAATTTTATTTTGTTAAACAAGATGTCATTTGGAGTACCATTAAATATATGGTGGGTAACAGTGATGCACACCAATCAATCAACAGATTTTTTTTTGTACTAAATTTTAAAATATATTTTTTAAAAGTCAATTGGACAGGGTCCACTACAATATACAGTAAGTGTGCCAGAGACGAAAACATCAGGTGGCACACTTTCAGAACCAGGATAGGATTGATACTGAAATTGATTTATTGTGATTGTGAATTATGTGATGAAGACTGGGATGATTCATATTAGTGATGTCGCGAACATAAAATTTTCAGTTCGCGAACGGCGAACGTGAACTTCCGCAAATGTTCACGAACGGGCGAACCGGGCGAACCGCCATAGACTTCAATAGACAGGCGAATTTTTAAAACCAAAGGGACTCTTTATGGCCACAATAGTGATGGAAAAGTTGTTTCAAGGGGACTAACACCTGGACTGTGGCATGCCGGAGGGGGATCCATGGCAAAACTCCCATGGAAAATTACGTAGTGGACGCAGAGTCGGGTTTTAATCCATAAAGGGCATAAATCACGTAACATTCCTAAACTGTTTGGAATAACATGCTTTAAAACATCCAGTGTGTGTATACGATCAGGTATGATGTTGTATCGATCAGGTAGTGTAAGGGTTACGCCCGCTTCACAGACATTGACAGACCAAACTCCCCTTTTAATGCACCGCAAACTACCGCAAACAGTCCATTTGCACAACCGCAAACTCCCCATTTGCACAAGGTTGGATACCAAGCTAGCCACGTCCCGGTGATGTCATTGAAGGTTTCTTCCTCCACCCAGCCACATACAACACCAAGGGTCCCCGAAAGGTCAATTGAATAGATTTTTCGAACGGGGAGATGGTTAAAAAAACGCTGGCTCCCTCCCCTTTGTTTTAATCCACGGTCACTGTGTCTGCGCCGTGCAATTTACTGTCACACCCGATATGAGTGGTATTTTCTGTAGTACTATTCTCATCAGTTTAATCCCTGTTACGTTACCCAATCTGGGGTCCATTTATTGAATTGATTTTTCGAACAGGGAGATGGTTAAAAAAACGCTGGCTACCTCCCCTTTGTTTTAATCCACGGTCACTGCGTCTGCGCTGTGCAATTTACTGTCACACCCGATATGAGTGGTATTTTCTGTAGTATTATTCTCATCAGTTTAATCCCTGTTACGTCCCCAATTTGGGGTCCATCTATTGAATTGATTTTTCAAAAGGGGAGATGGTTAAAAAAAACGCTGGCTCCCTCCCTTTTGTTTTAATCCACGGTCACTGCGTCTGCACCGTGCAATTTACTGTCACACCCGAGTGGTGTCTTAACTAGTACTATTCCTATCAGTTTAATCCCTGTTACGTCCCATATCAGGGATTGCCTTTTTTGAAAAAAAATTACGTCCGGGTACCTTCAACTGTGGTGTCCCAATAGCGACAAATTTTTTGAAGGCCTCAGACTCCACCAGCTGGTATGGTAAAAGCTGGCGGGCTAAGAGTTCCGTCAATCCAGCTGTCAGACGCTGGGCAAGGGGGTGACTCTGTCACATTGGCTTCTTACGCTCAAACATTTCCTTGACAGACACCTGACTGTGGGCAGATGAGCAGGAACTGCTGAAGGTGAGAGGCGGAGTGGCGGTTGGTTGAGAGGGGGGCAAGAAGGACAGCAGTGGTTGACGTGGCTGAAGATGCTGGACCAGGAGGAGCATGGTGGCTTTGAGTTTGTGTGCTGCTTGTACGCATGTGTTGATCCCATAGGCGTTTGTGATGTGAGATCATGTGCCTTCGCAAAGCAGTTGTACCGAGGTGGGTGTTGGACTTCCCACGACTCAGTTTCTTTTGGCACAGGTTGCAAATGGCATTGCTGTTATCAGAGGCAGACACACAAAAAAAAATGCCACACTGCTGAGCTTTGTGGCATGATGTGGACACATCGTCATCATCAACCGCTTCACTTGTATCTGACACCTCAGCAAAGGAAGCAGCAGCGGGTACAACATCATCCTCATCATCACACTGTATGTCCATGTGTGTAATCCTGCCTGACTGAGACATATCCCTGTAATCTACATCATCTGGCAATAATGGTTGCGCATCACTAATTGCATACAACTGATGTGTAAATAACTCCTCTGACGGATCAAGTGAAGCGGCTGTGGTGGCTGTGGTGGTAGTGGTGGTGGTGGCGGTGGGCGGGAGCATGGTAACTTGAGAGCAGGTGACCAAAGCTGAGCTGGAGAAGGATGGTGCGTCAAGGTTCTTAGCGGAAGCTGTTGAAGATTGGGTGTCCTGTCTAAGCCAGTCAACTATGTCCTCAGAATTTTTCAGATTCAGGGTACGTGGCCTCTGAAGACTGGGCATTATTTCAGGGCCAGTGGAAATCACAGCACCACGACCACGACGGCCCCTGCGGGGTGGCCTGCCTCTGCCTGTCATTTTTTTTAGATAAGTGGTACTACACGTGCTAGGTACTGTGCCACCCGGTATGAGTGGTGGGCACTGGCAGTGGGCACACTACCATCAGTGGATGTCGGCCTGACACACACTGGCAGCAGGCAAGCAACTGAAATTAGACTAAAGTGTAAAAATGAAATGCCTTATTTATCGGCAAGCTACTGTGCCACCCGGTATGAGTGGTGGTGGGCACTGGCAGTGGGCACACTACAGTCTGTGGAAGTCGGCCTGACACACACTGGCAGCAGGCAAGCAACTGAAATTAGACTAAAGTGTAAAAATTAAATGCCTGTGCCAACCGGTATGAGTGGTGGTGGGCACTGGCAGTGGGCACACTACAGTCTGTGGAAGTCGGCCTGACACACACTGGCAGCAGGCAAGCAACTGAAATTAGACTAAAGTGTAAAAATTAAATGCCTTATTTATCGGCAAGCTACTGTGCCACCCGGTATGAGTGGTGGTGGGCACTGGCAGTGGGCACAATACAGTCTGTGGAAGTCGGCCTGACACACACTGGCAGCAGGCGAGCAACTGAAATTAGACTAAAGTGTAAAAATTAAATGCCTGTGCCACACGGTATGAGTGGTGGTGGGCACTGGCAGTGGGCACACTACAGCCTGTGGAAGTCGGCCTGACACACACTGGCAGCAGGCGAGCAACTGAAATTAGACTAAAGTGTAAAAATTAAATGCCTGTGCCACACAGTATAAGTGGTGGTGGGCACTGGCAGTGGGCACACTACAGTCTGTGGAAGTCGGCCTGACACACACTGGCAACAGGCAAGCAACTGAAATTTGACTAAAGTGTAAAAATGAAATGCCTGTGCCACACGGTATGAGTGGTGGTGGGCACTGGCAGTGGGCACACTACAGTCTGTGGAAGTCGGCCTGACACACACTGGCAGCAGGCAAGCATCTGAAATTAGACTAAAGTGTAAAAATTAAATGCCTGTGCCACACGGTATAAGTGGTGGTGGGCACTGGCAGTGGGCACACTACAGTCTGTGTAAGTCGGCCTGACACACACTGGCAGCAGGCAAGCAACTGAAATTAGACTAAAGTGTAAAAATTAAATGCCTGTGCCACCCGGTATGAGTGGTGGTGCGCACTGGCAGTGGGCACACTACAGTCTGTGGAAGTCGGCCTGACACAAACTGGCAGGCAACTAACCTTAGATTAAAGTGTAAAAATTAAATGCCTTTGTTTGATGCAAAGTCCTGTGCCACACGGTGTGAGTGGTGGGCACTGGCAGTGGGCACTATGTAGTCTGTGGGCCTGCAGCTCCTCACACACGGGCAGGCCAGGCAACTGCAATATATGTATGGAGAGAAAAAAAAAAAAAAATTTAATGTAGCAGCCCTAAAAAGGGCTTTTTGGGGTGCTATCAGGACGCTGTCCTTACAGCAGAGATCAGATGAGTCTTTCAGGACTGGAGTGGACACTGAATACACTAACCTAGCTATCAATTTCCTATTAAATCAGCAGCAACTACGCTGTCCCTCCTCTCACTAAGCCTGCAGCTTCAGAATTAATCTAAAATGGATGCTGTGCAGGAGTTGGGAGGGTCTGGGAGGGAGGGTATGCTGCTGATTGGCTGGAATGTGTCTGCTGACTGTGAGGTTAAGGGTCAAAGTTTGCTCAATGATGATGTATAGGGGGCGGACCGAACATCGCATATGTTCGTCCGCCGAGGCGAACGCGAACAAGCTATGTTCACCGGGAACTTTTCGCCGGCGAATAGTTTGGGCCATCTCTAATTCACATTAATAAAAAGTGAGTAGTATATCTTTCGATTCTAAGATAAGAAGGATAAAACGGCTGAGGCAGCCTGAATAAGTTACATAATCACACGTTGACTCTTGTCTCTAAAATCTTTTCTAATTTAGCTTTTGTATTCTCGTCACTGTGAAATAGTGAGAATAGCTGTATTCTGTGTTTTAACGTCTTTCTCTGCTATCTACAAGACATCCTATTCCTCCAATGTACAAGCCTAGAAAAACATGGTAGGGCCTGGCTAGGATGCTATTTAGAGCCTAGACACAACTACTTGTTCCCAGCTATTGTCCCTCACGATTGGCTGAAGCTAACTGCAAGGCACTATGGGCAAGCCTGCCAGAATGGGTTCATGTGATCCTCCTTCTTCATCTTCACAAGTATCCTGTTTTCTGATATGTAAAATGTGCGAGAAGAATATCATAAACTTTTGAGTCTCTGGAAACTGAAGTTTTTGGGACATTCATTATGGATTAGATTTGTATCGAATAGAGTTGAGTGAACACCTGGATGTTCGGGTTCGAGAAGTTCGGCCGAATTTCCTGAAAATGTTCGGGTTCGGGATCCGAACTCAACCCGAACTTCACCCCGAACCCCATTGAAGTCAATGGGGACCCGAACTTTTGGGTACTAAAAAGGCTGTAAAATAGCCCAGGAAATGGCTAAAGGGCTGAAAAAGGCAGCAAAATGTAGGTAAATCTCCTGCAAACAAATGTGGATAGGGAAGTGAATTAAAATAAAATAAATAAAAGTTAACCAATATCAATTGGAGAGAGGTCCCATAGCAGAGAATCGGGCTTCATGTCACCTACCAATGGAGAAGGCCACTTTTACTTGTTTAGGCCCCAGCACCCAAACAAAGGAGAGAGGTCCCATAGCAGAGAATCAGGCTTCAAGTCACTCACCAATGGAAAAGGCCACTTTCAGTTATTTAGGCCCCAGCACCCGGACAGAGGAGAGAGGTGACATAGCAGAGAATCAGGCTTCATGTCATCCACCAATAGAAAGGCCACTTTTACTTGCTTAGGCCCCAGCACCCAGACAGAGAAGATAGGTCCCATAGCAGAGAATAAGGCTTCATGTCACCCACCATTGGAACAGGCCACTTTCAGATATTTAGGCCCCGGCAACAAGACAGAGGAGAGAGGTCGCATAGCAGAGAGTCAGGCTTCATGTCACCCACAAATGGAACAGGCCACTTTCAGATATTTAGGCTCCGGCACCAAGACAGAGGAGAGAGGTCGCATAGCAGAGAATCAGGCTTCATGTCACCCACCATTGGAACAGGCCACTTTCAGATATTTAGGCTCCGGCACCAAGACAGAGGAGAGAGGTCGCATAGCAGAGAATCAGGCTTCATGTCATCCACCAATGGAAAGGCCACTTTTACTTGTTTAGGCCCCAGCACCCAGACAGAGAAGATAGGTTGCATAGCAGAGAATCAGGCTTAATGTCACCCACCAATGGTACAGGCCACTTTCAGATATTTAGGCCCCGGCACCAAGACAGAGGAGAGAGGTCGCATAGCAGAGAGTCAGGCTTCATGTCACCCACCAATGGAACAGGCCACTTTCAGATATTTAGGCTCCGGCACCAAGACAGAGGAGAGAGGTCGCATAGCAGAGAATCAGGCTTCATGTCACCCACCATTGGAACAGGCCACTTTACGATATTTAGGCCCCTGGCACCCAGACGGAGGAGAGGTTCATTCAACTTTGGGTTGCCCCGCAATAAAATAGTAAAATTAAAAAAAGAGGATTGAATGAAGAAGTGCCCTGGAGTCCAAGAATATATGGTTAAGGGGAGGTAGTTATAAACGTCTAATCTGCACAAGGGGTTGACAGGTCCTGTGGGATCCATGCCTGGTTCATTAATATGAACATCAGCTTGTCCACATTGGCTGTGGACAGGCGGCTGTGTTTGTCTGTTTGTAATGACGCCCCCTGCCGGGCAGGCCAGCACCTCCAAGGCATAAAAGGCTAGCTCTGACCACGTGGACAATTTGGAGACCCAGAAGTTGAATGAGGCCGAACCATCAGTCAATATGTGAAGGGGTGTGCACACGTACTGTTCCACCATGTTAGTGAAATGCTGCCTCCTGCTAACACGTTCCGTATCAGGTGGTGGTGCAGTTAGCTGTGGCGTGGTGACAAAACTTTTCCACATCTCTGCCATGCTAACCCTGCCCTCAGAGGAGCTGGCCGTGACACAGCTGCATTGGCGACCTCTCGCTCCTCCTCTGCCTTTGCCTTGGGCTTCAACTTGTTCCCCTGTGACATTTGGGAATGCTCTCAGTAGCGCATTGACCAACGTGCGCTTGTACTTGCGCATCTTCCTATCACGCTCCAGTGCAGGAAGTAAGGTGGGCACATTGTCTTTGTACCGGGGATCCAGCAGGGTGGCAACCCAGTATTCCGCACAAGTTAAAATGTGGGCAACTCTGCTGTCGTTGTGCATGCACTGCAGCATGTAGTCGCTCATGTGTGCCAGGCTGCCCAGAGGTAAGGACAAGCTGTACTCTGTGGGAGGTGTTTCGTCATCGTCCTCCATTTCCCCCCAGCCACGCACCAGTGATGGGCCCTTACTAGATGTTTTCCTCATTGTTACCGTTCACCACAATAAGAACAAAATTATTTGGCCCAATGTATTGAATTCAAATTCAGGCTTTTTTTACAGGCACCTAACAGTATCTGACTATCTATTTATGTACGGTATTACACTAATCCAGGCACAGCAGTAACCACAGATTTAGGGGAATATCAATTGTAGAAAATAACTGAAAATAATGCACTATAAAATTTAATACAATATCATGCAGGATGGTTTATATATAGTTTTTTCTGTGATTTGTTTGATTTGTCTTGAAGGAGTGGCACCTTCATGTGTGAATACGCTCCTACACTGGGAGTGATATTCAAGTGCACTTTTGCCCCACCTATCTAATAGGTGACCTTGATTAAGGTGGTACATATAGGTGTGTGTGTCTCTCCTCCCACCGGTTGCTGATGCACATGGAGGTTACAAGGGGCAGCACACCATATGTGCGGGGACTGTGCTCCTAAAAAATGCGCCACAGCATGAATAGGTTAGCATAGGAACCCGCCTGAACTGAGACCACCTTGTTGCCGGTAGGTGGGCTTAGATGTATTTTGATCAAAATGTATTGACCAAGTGTCTCAGTTTTTATCAAGAGTGAGGGCCTAGTCCATATGTCATGCTTGCATCTAATTTTATAGTGCATTATTTTCTGTTATTTTGTAAATGCAGCCATATACATCTGCACATTTAATACCATATCGTGCAGGATGGTTTATAATTATTTTTTTCTGTGATTTTTTGGAATATCAATTGCAGGCCTAGTATTTAGGCCCTGGATGAAAGGTATCCTTTTACGGACAGATTTACACTTGGAGATGCACAGTAGCGTGTGAAAAAATATGTAGCATTATGCTTTCAGCAATTGTATTTTAACACTTTGTGTAATATACCCTTTAACGGAAAGAAATACACTTGGAGAAGCAAAACAGTGTGTGCAAATGTAGAGGATTATGCTGTATTTTAACACTTACTGTAATATACCTTTTAACGGAAAGAAATACACTTGGAGATGCACGGTAGCGTGTGAAGTTATTGAGGATGACCCTATCAGCACTTGTATTTACAGCTTGAGTGTAATATACCCTTTTACGGACAGAAATACACTATGAGATACACAATAGTACGTGCAAATTTAAAGGATTATGCTTTCAGCAATTGATATTTAACACTTTGTGTAATATACCCTTTTACAGAAATAAATACACTTGGAGATGCACGCTGAGTGTAATATACCCTTTTACAGACAGATTTACACTTGGCCTGCAACAGCTGGAACACCAGATTTTGGGTATTGCTATTTTGGCAATTGACTTTCACCCCAGAACAAAATATATCCTTTGACGGATACTATTAAACTACTTGTCCAGCCACAGCTAGAACACCAGATTTACTGAATTTCTATTTTTGCAACTGAATTTCACCCCAGAAAATATTATATCCTTTGACGGACACTATGAAACTTGTCCAGTCACAGCTGGAACACCAGATTTACGGTATTGCTATTTTGGTAACTGAATTTCAACCCAGAACAAAATATATCCTTTGACGGATAGTACTAAACTACTTGTCCAGCCACAGCTAGAACACCAGATTTACTGTATTTCTATTTTTGCAACTGAATTTCACCCCAGAAAATAGTATATCCTTTGACAGACACTATGAAACTTGTCCAGTCACAGCTGGAACACCAGATTTACGGTATTGCTATTTTGGTAACTGAATTTCAACCCAGAACAAAATATATCCTTTGACAGATAGTATTAAACTACTTGTCCAGCCACAGCTAGAACACCAGATTTACTGTATTTCTATTCTTGCAACTAAATTTCACCCCAGAAAATAATATATCCTTTGACGGACACTATGAAACTTGTCCAGTCACAGCTGGAACCCCAGATTTACGGTATTGCTATTTTGGCAATTGAATTTCACCCCAGAACAAAATATATCCTTTGACGGATACTATTAAACTACTTGTCCAGCCACAGCTAGAACACCAGATTTACTGTATTTCTATTTTTGCAACTGAATTTCACCCCAGACAATATTATATCCTTTGATGGACACTATGAAACTTGTCCAGTCACAGCTGGAACACCAGATTTACGGTATTGCTATTTTGGCAATTGAATTTCACCCCAGAACAAAATATATCCTTTGACGGATACTATTAAACTACTTGTCCAGCCACAGCTAGAACACCAGATTTACTGTATTTCTATTTTTGCAACTGAATTTCACCCCAGAAAATAACATATCCTTTGACGGACACTATGAAACTTGTCCAGTCACAGCTGGAACACCAGATTTACGGTATTGCTATTTTGGCAATTGAATTTCACTCCAGAACAAAATATATCCTTTGACGGATACTATTAAACTACTTGTCCATCCACAGCTAGAACACCAGATTTGCTGAATTTTAATTTTTTTAACTGAATTTCACCCCAGAAAATAATATATCCTTTGACGGACACTATGAAACTTGTCCAGTCACAGCTGGAACACCAGATTTACGGTATTGCTATTTTGGCAATTGAATTTCACTCCAGAACAAAATATATCCTTTGACGGATACTATTAAACTACTTGTCCAGTCACAGCTGGAACACCAGATTTACGGTATTGCTATTTTGGAAATTAAATTTCACCCCATAAAAAAATATATATTCTTTGCCAGACAGTATTACACTTGGCTAGCCACAGCTTGAACACAAGATTTAGGGGATTGCTATTTTTTTTAAGTGAATTTCACCTCTCAAAAAAATATAGAAAATTCTATCCTGAGTTTCTAGGGGTGACAATAAGCACAGCCAAGCCCCTGATGTAGGATATAGCAATAAAAAGTAACCCTACTATTGATAGATTAATAGACTTGGTTGCAGCTTGTGCTGGCGCACCACACGACACAAAATGGCCGCCGATCACCCCATAAAAAAGTGATAGAAAAACGCTCTGGGCAGCCTGAAAACAGTGAGCAATTAACTAGCAGAAGTTGAATGATTCACAGCTGTAGATTGATCACTTCATTAAGTGTTTTTGCTGAGTTAATCCCTGCCTAATCTCGCCCTAACAGCAGCTGCATCCTATCCCTACACTAATCAGAGCAGAGTGACGTGCGGCGCGACGTGACTCCAGCTTAAATAGAGGCTGGGTCACATGCTGCACTTGGCCAATCACAGCCATGTAAATAGTAGGCATGGCTGTGATGGCCTCTTGGGGCAAGTAGTATGACGCTTTTTGAAATCGCCGAACAACGAACCCGAACCCGAACTTTTATGTAAATGTTCAGGTTCGGGTCCGTGTCACGAACACCCTAAAATTCGGTACGAACCCGACCTATACAGTTCGGTTCGCTCATCCCTAGTGTCGAACCAATTCATGCATCTCTAATACTCACTTGTTCATTTATTACATTGAGCCTTTCCAGTTTAGACAGGGTACAATTTAAATGAAGGTCAAGAAATCATTTTGTGGTGTACTGACCTAGCAAATAACAACATGTGCCATATGGTGATTCCATCACCAGCCACCTAGACAGTGGGTTTTACTTATGCTGGGTAAGGGCAAACTTCAGTTACTGTTGATGAATGTCAAACCGGAAATTTATGGGATTTCAAAACAATGTCCATCCATTAACCACTAACCCTTCTGAAACTTTAACAATCCCATTAGCCTTCTTATTAAAGCACCAACAAGCTGGCTATTAATGATTTACAATAAATGAAGGCAAAGCCCTCTAGAGGAATTATTTCAGCATGAGGAGCCCATATTTATCCTTTGCCAAAACCAACAGTAATTTGCACAACTTGCAGAGGTGAAATAAGCTATTGGTACTTTCCTGTGAGACCTACTTAATAAAGATTTCTTCTCCAGCAATAATATACGGGACTATAGATCTTCATTACTCTGGGTGTTTTGCCATGTAGCAGAAACTTGATGGGAGAAGATGTATGCCATGGATTCATCATCACCCTCAGTACAGTGCTGCTGACTACATACAATTTTGTGCTGTTAAATACCGTATTGTATAAAACTGAATGTCTGAACTTTAGAGGCTCTGAGTAACCCTCTGGAGAGCCATGCCAACCTGGCAAGCAGGATAGCAGAGAGATCATTAATTTGTAGGAAAGATTATGTTATCCAGTTCTTTATCTATCTTCATGGTACAGTTTGTGATGTCTGTGCTGACTTATCAAAAGCTGAGGGTAGGATCCTGCTGCTTCAGAATCTGTTGCCAGTGAGGTCAGTAGAAAAAAATATAAAAAAATAGCCCTAATTATAAATAACGCAAATATCTTATGAATATTAGAACTAAATTTCACAGAGGCCTACAATTGAACCATTGACCATGCATGGACACTAGGACACTTAGAGGGACATTCAAGATAATTTTTAAAGAGAACCTGTCACCACTCTATCACTCTATGATGTGCCATTCCTTTATTATTTCTATTCGAAGTTATGAATGAATTGCTAGCAGTCTGCAGTAAGGGTACAGAGAGTTTCTAACAAGTTGGGGGGGGGGGGGTGTACCTGCACAGACTTACTCTACCCAGTCAGTGCTCCCATTTTCAGACTGTGCAGGGACACAACCCCAACTTGTTACCACCACCCCTCTGTAACCTTACTGTAGACTGCTAGCAATTCATTCATAACTTCGAATAGAAATAATAAATGGCATATCATAGAGCCATAAGAATAGGTGTTCCAGAATTATTATTACATGGGGAATGCATGAAGCTATTAAATCAAGCATGTCAGGAGTGGTGGAAGGTCCTCTTTATGTATGATTTGTTTTTCTTAAAAATATGGAATGAATATAAAATTACACCTGAGAATTTTATGTGATTGAGCTGAGATTGACAAAATATAAACTGCTAGTGGTGCTTGGTCAATGATCACATAACCAATGTGGTGCAGCCCTTATTTTGGGTTCTGCAGCAGAGTATTTGTTGAAGCAGGATCAAATTAATACTGGGTGGCATCTCCACTTGCTGTAACACAGGCTTCCACCCTGGTGTAGTAAAAAGATGTTTGATATACTCCTGTTGTATGCAATTCGACATCAGAACTCAGGAGGGATGGAGAGTACCTACTGTCGTCATGTATATTGCAACGATATGCAGGTATTTGTGGAGGTAACATTGATCAGCTTTCAGTATATCCAAGACATTGTGGAACCAATCCTACTGTCTTTTTTTAATCAGTGGTGTTCCGACAAGATAACATCTGTCCACACAGTGCCCCTGCTATACAAAATGTTCTTCAGGGTATTCGGGGTATCTCCCACCTTGGTTGAAATCCGAGTGCAAGTTGAAAGAGTAACCATATCATGCCAGAGTGGCAGCCTTTATTGCAGAAAGGGGAGATACCACCCAGTATTAATGTGACCCAGCCTCAATATATATCCTGCTGTAGAACCCAAAATAAAGGGTGCAAGATTATGCAAATCGAGGAAGTAACAGGTGATGCTAAGATCTGCAGATGATCAAATCTTCAAGTAGCTAGCTCCAATCTGTGACATGTGGGAGGGGCATAAAAGACAGATTGAAAGCAACATTTTTTAGCCAAATGAATCGGGTACATTTTTTAGCCATATGTAATGCTTCCTGTTTTTCAATGTGCCAGTTATCTCCACTTGTCACAAACTGAGAAGGACAGAATATAAGTTTATGACTCTACAGTAGCATTTTGTGGAACGCACAGGGCCGGTCTCTGTGTTTTGCTGATCCGCAATTTGACTGCAAAACACTTACAGTCATCTGAATGTAGACTTAGGTCCCTTTCACATCAGCGTTTTTGCTTTCTGTCCTAGAGTTCCGTCCTCGGGCTCTAGGACGGAAAGATGCTGATCAGGATTATCCCAATGCATTCTGAATGGAAATACATTCAGGGTGCATCAGGATGTCTTCCGTTCAGTATGTTAACGTTTTTTGGACGTTGACAAAAAAATCCAGAAAAACATGCCGTAACGCCGGATCCGGAATTAATGCCCATTGAAAAGCGTTAATCCGGATCCGGCTTTAAACTAAACGTTGTTTCGGCACATCGCTGGATCTGACGTTTAGCCTTTGTGAATGGTTACCATGGCAGTCAGGACGCTAGTGGGGAGGCAGGGGAGAAGTATACCCCAAGTCCCGGGGCGCTCCACAATGACGTCAGAGCGCCCCATGAGCATGGATTACATGATCGCATGGATCACGTGATCCATGCACATGGGGCGCTCTGACATCATTGTGGAGCGCCCTGGGAGCCACACGGACTGTAAGTATCTGCTCCCCTGGCTCCCCACTACTTACTATGGCTACCAGGACTTTAGTAGCGTCCTGGCTGCCATAGTAACACTGAAAGCATTTTGAAGACTGATCAGTCTTCAAATGCTTTCAGTTGTCTTGCGTTGTGACGGATCCAGCGGGCATTTACGGCAACGGAAGTGCACGCTGGATCCTCACAACGCAATTGTGAAAGAGGCCTTAGTCCATTTCTAGAACTTATTATATGCTCTACATAAATGCTGTGCACATGCTACTAATAGATATGATTAGAGCCACTGGAAAATGACCACTTGAAACTAACCAATATAATCCTAAATGAAACCTAAATCACTCAAGGTAACCACCCAGGCAGTGGCGTACCACCAATAGCGGCAGACCACGCAACTGCTACAGGGCCCATGGCAGGGGGGGGGGGCCGGGAGAGGACGTAAGCTCCGTCCCCTACAATGTCTGTTATATGGCTCTTCTTCCATCCCAAGTCCCTATCTGAGATGTGGACAGGCCCTGCTTCTCCTGTGCTCAGGCCCCCCTCCCCTCTTCCTTTACATACATTTTGTTGTGTGCGCTGCGCCTGCAGCACTAGAAACAGTGCAGGACCGGGTGCCAGGTGAGCATGTCACTCACTCTCCTCTGCCTGCTGGGTGCTGCACTGGCCAATCAGCCTTTAACAGTGCTAGGCTCCTGCTGCTGATTGGTCAGTGTATTGCAGCAGCAGCAGAAAGAACTGAGGGGCGGGACATGCTCACTGCCTGGCTCAGTCAGCCTTCGGACTCCAGCCCCCACAGACACAGTGAGCAACTACTGGGCCGCAAGTTCATGACTTGGTGGTGAGGAAGAAGGGGGACAGCAGCAGGGAACAGACTTTATTTGAGTGGGGGGGCACACTGTTCTCCATGTAAGTGGCAGCAGCAGCAATCAGAGTTTATGTTGCTGCTGATGCATATCATAGAGAGAACAGTTTGCCCAGGATACCCCCTCCCCCATATTGCTGATTTATGCTTATATAGAGGACAGTGTGTGCTCTGGGCAGCCTGCTTGGGGTACACACTGTCCTCAATATGAGCGTCACAAGTATATATATGCGTTTGTGTCTATATGTATGCATGTAAGTGTGTATATGGGTCTATATTTATCTGTGCACGTGTGTGTATATGTATCTGTATAAATGTATGTGTATATATGTAGATATATATCTATATATGCATTTATGTCTAAATATATATATATATATATATATATATATATATATATATATATGCCTGTGTGTGTGTATATATATAAAATGTGTGTCTCTACGTGTATAGGTACTTATAGTCTATGCATGTATTTGTCTCACTCTCTTTCTTTCTCTCTCTGTCTATATACAGTATATATATATATATATATATATATATATATATAAACATTATTTTTTGAGGAAATATGTTGGGGATCATTTTTATTGTATGTATGCATGTGTATGTGCGTCGGTCCCTGTGTGTGTGCATCTGTCCCTGTGTGTATGTCTGTCCCTGTGTGTGTGTCTGTCCCTGTGTGTGTGCGTTTGTCCCTGTGTGTGTGCGTCTGTCCCTGTGTGTGCGTCTGTCCCTGTGTGTGTGCGTCTGTCCCTGTGTGTGTGCGTCTGTCCCTGTGTGTGTGCGTCTGTCCCTGTGTGTGTGCGTCTGTCCCTGTGTGTGTGCGTCTGTCCCTGTGTGTGCTTCTGTACCTCTGTGTGTGTGTGTGTCACCATCACCATACCCACAGTGTTCCTATGTCTTGACGCAGCTGCATCAGGACGTTCTGTGCGGGGCAAGAAGTAGATGGAAGAGGAGGCAGCGCCGCCAGCATGGAGTCCGTGGGAGAGACACAGGGAGGCACACTAAGGAAGCAGGTAACACTACCACATTATCAGCACTAGTGTTATCTGTGGTTTTACATATGACTGCAGGTAACACTACTACATTATCTGTACTCAGAGAGCTATCACTGTGTTATTTGTAGTGTTACATAGAACTGTAGATAAAACCTTTATGGAATATCCACAGGAGTCCCATGGATTCAGATACCACAGGGTTTGTTTCTACTGCGTTTCCTTTGCCTCAAAACAGTCCTGTGCCCTACATTTGCTGAGTTAGTACAAATACGTATGGACATATGTATAAATTTCTATATGGGCAAATGGGGGTGTGGCAGGGAAGGAGCCAGGACATGAGGTGGGATGGGCCAGGGGTGGGTACTGGGAGGGGTTAGGGGGCCCAATTCAGATTCTTGCTATGGGGCCCAGTGATTTCTATGTATGCCCCTGCACCCAGGTGTTCTATGATGTTGGGTCTGAATCAGACATACATACCTTTTGACATGGCAGTAGTACTCTAATATAGCCCCTAGTGCTGAGCAGCTTGACATGCATTTAGCTTCTCAAGGCTTTGTTAGAAGGTAATGGAAATAAAATCGCCCAGGGTATATAAAGGGGTATAATGAGAAAATATGTTTTTCATAGTATGCATGAGTTGCTGCAAATGCACCCCCAATCCCAGTGCTCTCACGATGACGACAACATGCAATGGCGCCACGTCACCCTTGACGTTCGGTACCACTGTGAGTAGATCACCTGATAGAGAGCCACAGCACATGCATCAGATAGCGTCCAATCAACAGATAGCAATGCATGCCCAAAACTAATTGTCCAGCATATAAAAAACATTAGAATTAACACCTTAAACCTTTCAGGATCAGGCCTTTTTTTATTTTGCGTTTTTATTTTGCACTCCCTGCCTTCCCAGAGCCATAACTTTTTTAGTTGTCTGTTCACATAGCCATATGAGGGCTTGTTTTTTGCAGGACAAGTTGTACTTTCCAACGCCACCATTTAATATTGCATATGATGTAGTGGGAAGCGGGGAAAAATTTCTAAATGGGGTAGAATTCCACCACGGTTTTACGGGTTTTTTAATTACGATGTTCGATAAAATACGAATCCGGTGATACCTAATATGTGTAGTTTTTCTTGCGTTTTGATAGTGATAAAAAAAAATTAAAAATCAGGAAAAAATGTGTTTTATTTTTTTGTCACCATATTTTGACCCCTATAACTTTTTTGTATTTATGTGTACAGAGCTGTATGGGGGGCTCTTTTTTTTGCGGGGCGATCTGATCTTTTTATTGATACCATTCTGGGGTGTGTATGACTTTTTGATCACTTTTTATTAATTTTTTTTTAGAAAATGAAGCGATCAAAAACGGCGAATCGAATTTGGACGCTTTTTTCTGTTTTGCTGTTTGCCGTATGGGGAATATATTTTTATATTTTCATACTATGGGACGTTTTCACACATTACGACACCCATGATCTGTATTTTTTTATTTCTTTTATTAAAAGGGGGCTGATTTGAATTTTTATGTTTTTTTATAATTTTTTTAACTTTTTTTTTTTTTACACTTTTTTATAGTTCCCATAGGGAACTATAACATGCAATCATCTGATTGCTATTATCACAGACTCCAATGCACTTGCATTGGAATCTATGATAATTATACTACTTTCCTATGGAGCCCTATTACATGCAAGGGCTCCATAGGAAATACTATTCAGCAGCCTCGTGTCATTCATAAAGACACGGGCTGCTGCATACACGCTCCGGCTCTTCCGATCGCCACACGAGGGAGCCGGAGCACAACCAAAAGCTTTTGCTTTCAGTTTTCAGCGCACTCAGATGCCGTGGTCAGGATTGACCATGGCAACTGAGGGGTTAAATATCCGTGATCGTCATCACTGCCAGTTGTGGACATTAGCCGCGGGTGTCTGCTAAAAGAAACCCACAGCTACACAGGTACACAGGACCGGTACACCCTGATGTCCTGGTACTTAAGGACGTATCCTGAGTATTTCCGATCACCGCCACGCAGAGAGGGGTGATCGGAACACAATGCCTAGGGGGCATTGACCCCCCCCCCCCCCATAGCGGTGATCGCAGAAAACCGCAGGTCAATTCAGACCTGCGGTTTTCAGCGTTTCCGGGTAATTCGGGTTTCTGGCGACCCGATAACCCGGAATAGAATGGTGATCAGTGGTGTGGTAACACACCACCAATCACCATCCTTTGATCCTGCTATGTGACCCTAGACCCTCCAGAGGTGCTGCAGCTTGCCCCCCCCTCCTCCCTTTTTGGGGCTCAAGCATTTTTTTTTTTGCATACGCTAACAGTGGCCGGCACTCATTAGTGTCTGACCACTGTTAGCGCATCGGGTGGCTGATCAGCGGGTTTGAATTTTACTTTTTAAAAATTCTTTTGCTTTTTTTTTTTTTTTTAGTTAGTTCTTTTTTTTTTTTTCCTGTTAAGTTTAGGAAACAGTTCGGGAACACCCCCACATACACGCACACTGAATGAAGTTTTCCACTCACGCACATACACACGCACACACACACTCCCCTATGGCCCTCCGGACGTTCTCGGCTGAGGAGGCATATGCCCAGCTTGCCTCCGAGCGAGGACGAGGATGACCCCATGTTCCTTTTGTCATCCGCGTCCTCCTCATCATCTAGTGATGATGATGAGCCCCCAAGGCGGTGGAGACGCCGCCAGGTGGAGCAAGGGGTCCGCCATGTCAGGGACCTTGTGGCCCACCCTAGTATGAGCAGCTCTGGGGCTCGTACTAGTTTCCCGGCCCACCAGATTAGTTCACCTGAGCCCCCTACCAGTGAACTTGGATGGTGTACCCCAGACAATTTTCAGCCTGCGATTCCACAGTGGGATTCGTTGAATATTACTATTTCAGTCTTTTTTTCAGTGACCCCTTGTGAATCTGATGGTGGAGCAAACGAATCTGCACGCCCAGTTTGTTGCTCAACACCTGGGCTCTCTTTTGGCTAGGCCCGGTGGCTGCATGCCAGTCAGTGCAGCCGAGATGAGGACGTTTTGGGGCCTCGTGCTGCACATGGGCCTAGTCAAAAAACCCAGTGTCAGGCATTACTGGAGTGGGGACGTCCTCTACCAGACCCCACTTTACAGTACGGCCATGACATGCTCCCGGTTTGAGGCCATCCGGAAATGCCTGCATTATGCAGATAATGCAGCATGTCCCCCCAGGGTGATCCTGCCTATGACCGCCTGTACAAAATCAGGCCGGTCATCGAACACTTTGGGGCCAAATTTGTGGAGGCCTATGTACCTGGAAGGGAGGTCGCGGTTGATGAGTCTCTCATTGCTTTCAAGGGAAGATTCATTTTTCGCCAGTATGTTCCCTCAAAGATGGCGAGGTATGGCGTGAAGCTGTACAAACTTTGTGGGAGTACCTCAGGGTACACTTAGAAGTTTCGTGTGTACGAGGGTCGAGATTCCCGTATTCAATCCCAAGAATGTCCCCCCACTCTGGGTGTTAGCTGGAAACTTGTGTGGTACCTTATGCACCCATTGCTAGATAAGGGTTACCACCTGTACGTTGATAAGTTTTATACTAGTATCCCCTTGTTCCAGTCCCTCACCGCCAGATCCACGTCCGCTTGTGGGACCGTGCGGAAAAATCAATGTGGCCTCCCTACCTACCCCCTCCAGGTACGTGTCCCCGGGGGTGAGACCCGTGCCCTTACCAGTGGATACCTGTTGCTGGTCAGATATAAGGACAAGAGGGATGTCCTTGTACTGACCACAATTCATGGTAACGGCATCTCCCCTCTCCCTGTGCGAGGTACCACGGCAACGGTCCTCAAGCCCGATCGTATCGTCGACTACAATCGGTATATGGGAGGAGTTGATCTCTCTGATCAAGTCCTCAAGCCATATAATGCCATGTGCAAAACCCGTGCATGGTATAAAAAACTTGCGGTCTACTTGGTACAGGTTGCCATGTACACATCTTTTGTGCTGTCCCGGAGCGCTGGCAACACAGGAAAATTCCTTCAGTTCTATGAGGCAGTCCTCAAGGACCTGATCATTTCTGACCGGGAAAGAGCAGGCCGGAGTACCTCGGGAACTGGAGGCGCCCGGGTCGTCCCTGGCCAACACTTTCCAGGTGTAGTCCCCCTTACTGGAAAGATGTGACTAAACCAAAAAAATGCAGAGTGTGTCACAGGAGGGGGATACGGGAGGACACCACCACTCAGTGTGACACGTGCCCCTATCATCCGGGCCTCTGCGTTATTGGTTGCTTGGGAGATTCCACACTTCCATGGATTACTAAATTTACTATCCTCTTTACATTTAGCCACTGACGATCGGATAAAAACTATGATTCTCAGACTTGAGACACCCAAAAAAAAAATTTAATCAAAAATGATAGTTTGTAAAACTAAATAAATTTAAAAAAGTAGACAAATTATGTATCGCCGCGACCGTAATAATCTGCTCTATAAAAATACTCCATGACCTAACCCCTCAGATTCACAAGGTAAAAAAAAAAAAGGTGCAAAAAGAGGATTTTTTTTGTCACCTTACATAACAAAACGCGTAATAGCAAGCGATCAAATAGTCACATGCCCCCCAAAATAGTGCCATATAAAACCGTCCTCTCATTCCGCAAAAAATGAAGCCCAACCTAAGACAATCGGGTAAAATGGGGTCACTTTTAGGGAGTTTCTACTCGGGGGAGGGGGCATCAGGGGGACTTCAAATGGCACATGGTGTAGATAAACGAGTCCAGCAAAATTGGCCTTCCAAAAACCACACGGCACTCCTCTACGCCCTGCTGCATGGTCATACAGTAGTTTACGACCACATATGGGGAGTTTTTGCAAACTACAGAATCTGGGCTATAAAAATTGGGTTTTGTTTGGCTGTTAACCCTTGCTTAGTTACTGGAAAAATGGATTAAAATGGAAAATTCGCAAAAAAAAAATAAAATTCTGACATTTTAGCCCTATTTCCCATTAATTCTTGTGAAACACCTAAAGGGTTAACAATGTTTGTAAAATTAGTTTTGAATACCTTGAGGGGTGTAGTTTCTAGAATGGGTGGTTTCTATTATAGGCCGGTAAGCCTGACATCAATAGTGGGGAAATTAATGGAAATCATACTCAAGGAGAGGATTGTGGAACATCTAAAAACCCATGGGTTGATTGATAAAAAAACAGCATGGGTTTACTTCAGGGAGATCATGTCAAACTAATCTTATTGACTTTTTTGATTGGGTGACTAAAATAATAGATGGCGGAGGTGCAGTAGACATCGCTTATCTGGACTTTAGTAAGGCATTTGATACTGTCCCACATAGAAGGCTTATCAATAAACTGCAGTCTCTGAGCTTGAGCTCACATATTGTTGAATGGATTAGGCAGTGGCTGAAGGACAGAAAACAGAGGGTTGTAGTCAATGGAGTATATTCAGACCATGGTATTGTTACCAGTGGGGTACCTCAAGGATCTGTTCTGAGACCCATATTGTTTAATATCTTTATCAGCGAAATTGCAGAAGGCCTCAATGGTAAGGTGTGTCTTTTTGCTGATGACACAAAGATTTGTAACAGGGTTGATGTTCCTGGAGGGATACACCAAATGGAAAAGGATTTAGGAAAACTAGAGGAATGGTCAAAAATCTGGCAACTAAAATTTAATGTCGATAAGTGCAAGATAATGCACCTGGGGCGTAAACCCAAGAGCAGAATATAAAATCATTGATACAGTACTAACCTCAGTATCTGAGGAAAGGGATTTAGGGGTCATTATATCAGACGACCTAAAGGTGGGCAGACAATGTCATAGAGCAGCAGGTAATGCCAGCAGAATGCTTGGGTGTATAGGGAGAGGCATTAACAGTAGAAAGAGGGAGGTGCTCGTGCCGCTCTACAGAGCACTAGTGAGACCTCATTTGGAGTATTGTGTGCAGTACTGGAGACCATATCTGCAGAAGGATATTGAAACTTTGGAGAGAGTTCAGAGAAGAGCTACTAAACTAGTACATGGATTGCAGGACAAAACTTACCAGGAAAGGTTAAAGGACCTTAACATGTATAGCTTGGAAGCAAGAAGAGACAGAGGGGATATGATAGAAACTTTTAAATACATAAAGGGAATTATCACGGTAAAAGAGGAGAGAATATTTAAAAGAAGAAAAACTGCTACAAGAGGACATAGTTTTAAATTAGAGGGGCAAAGGTTTAAAAGTAATATCAGGAAGTATTACTTTACTGAGAGAGTAGTGGACGCATGGAATAGCCTTCCTGCAGAAGTGGTAGCTGCAAATACAGTGAAGGAGTTTAAGCATGCATGGGATAGGCATAAGGCCATCCTTCATATAAGATAGGGAATGGGGCTATCCATAGTATTCAGCATATTGGGCAGACTAGATGGGCCAAATGGTTCTTATCTGCCGACACATTCTATGTTTCTATGTTTCTATGTAAGCCTCACAAAGTGACTTCAAACCTGAACTGGTCCCTAAAAAGTGGGTTTATTGAAAATTCCAGAACATTTTCAAGATTTGCTTCTAAACTTTTAAACCTTGTAACGTCCCCAAAAAATAAAATGGCATTCCCAAAATGATCGATACATGAAGTAGACATATGGAGAATGTAAATTAATAACTTTTTTGGGCGGTATTACTATGTATTATAGAAACCGAGATCAGACGAGATCGGGCGTGTTCAGGGTGGTGTGGCCGTAGGCCGTATTATAGAAGTAGAGAAATTGAAACTTTGAAAATTGCAAATTTTTCAAAATGTTTGGTAAATTTGGTATTTTTTTTTATATTAAAAATTATTTTTTTTACTACATTTTACCAGTGTCATGAACCATGTCATAGACATTTACCATGTCAATATGTAACGAAAAAACAGTCTCAGAATGGCCTGGATAAGTAAAAGCGTTTTAGAGTTATTCACACATAAAGTGACATTAGCCAGATTGGCAAAAAATTGCCTGGTCCTTAAGGTGAAAATGAGCCCGGTCCATAAGGGGTTAAGGACCCTGCCATTTTTTATAATAGATAGTAATAACTGCAAAAATAGTTATTACTTAACATTCCCCATATGTCTACTTCATGTTTGGATCATTTTTTGAATGCCATTTTATTTTTTTGGGGACGTTAGAAGGCTTAGAAGTTTAGAAGCAAATCTTGACATTTTTCAGAAAATTTCCAAAACCCACTTTTTAATAGTGTTGGGGCGCAAATATTCGAATTGCGATTATTAATCGTGAATATCGGCACTTTGAGAATTCGCGAATATTTAGAATAAAGTGATATATATTTGTAATTTTGAATATTCTAGATTTTTTTTTTTTATCAGTAACCTCCCTTCTTGCTTGTGGGCCAATGAGAAGGCTTTGCACTCAGTAAAGAAAAATACTTGGCTATATGTAGCGAGCCCCTGAGGAGCCGACGGATAGGATGGGAGTGGTGGTAGCCCTGATGATAATGTGTCACGGTGTACTCCCTCAGACCGTCGCTCCCTGGGGATTTGGTGCAGTGAATAGGAGACTTGAAGGAATCAGGCAGACGTAGAAGATCAACAAGTATTTTTCTTCACTAAGTGCAAAGGATGAATTACAGTATATCCAGCTGTCATCTGTACAAGGTGCAATGTCTCTATTCCCAAATGATGAGGTATGGTGCAGACAGGAAGCCAGACAATAGCACTCTATGGTAGTTCTTCTCTGTCTCCTGATTTCCCTTCTCTATGGCTATTAATTGGCACCTATATCTGTAGCTGTCTTCTTAAATAAATACAGGATTTTGGGTTTGCCTGAGCTGTGCTGTGGTGAAGGTGATGGTTGTCTTAACGTATTCTCCCCTCACCTGCAGCAGGATCTGTGAAGCTTTAGTTGCTGGTCACACTGCTAACTGTAGCGCCATAGCTGCGAAGAATATCCAGTCTTGGACCTTAAGTCTCTCTGGAACAGTGTTCCTCACAGTTGAGCTTATTCTGTGGTCCTAAAGACCCTTGTAGTGGTAGCAGATGTTTGTGTTTCCCGACTCCATACTAGCCTAGCTAGATTTCCCCGGAACTTTCTAGAGCTCCCCCTCCTGGCAGGAAGGAAATCCAAGCAGTCCACTCCCGCCAAGAGGGGAGGAATGGGATGGTAAGTTCATACCTTATCTTTACCCCCTTCCTGACCAGGCCTAATTTTGCAAATCTGACATGTGTCACGTTATGTGGTAATAACTTTGGAACGCTTTTACTTATCCAAGCCATTCAGAGATTGTTTTCTTACGACATTTTGTACTTCACGTTAATGGTAAATTTAAGTCAATATGTTTTACCTTTATTTATAAAAAAAAATCCAAACATTAACGAAAATGTGAAAAATGCCGTTTTCTAAATTTGAATCTCTCTGCTTTTAAGACAGATAGTGATTAGTGATGAGCGGCAATATTCAAATTCACGATATTTCGTAAATTAAAGTAAAATAGAGGTGAATTTAAAAAATGTCACTTTGTTTGCAGATTCTCCATTTTAACCCCTTAAGGACTCAACCCTATTTCACCTAAAGGACTTGGCCATTTTTTGCAAATCTGACCACTGTCACTTTATGTGGTGATAACTTTAAAACGCTTTTTCTTATCCAGGCCATTCTGAGATTGTTTTTTCATCACATATTGTACTTCATGACACTGGTAAAATTAAGTCGAAAAATTTCATTTTTATTTATAAATAAATATCAAATTTACCAAAAATTTGGAAAAATTAGCAATTTTCCAAGTTTCAATTTCTCTACTTCTATAATACATAGTAATACCGCCCAAAAAAGTTATTGATTTACATTCCCCATATGTCTACTTCATGTATTGATCATTTTGGGAATGCCATTTTATTTTTTGGGGACGTTACAAGGCTTAGAAGTTTAGAAGCAAATCTTGAAATTTTCAAAAACCCACTTTTAGGGACCAGTTCAGGTCTGAAGTCACTTTGTGAGGCTTACATAATAGAAACCATCCAAAAATGACCCCATTCTAGAAACTACACCCCTCAAGGTATTCAAAACTGATTTTACAAACGTCATTAACCCTTTAGGTTTTCCACAAGAGTTAATGGCAAATGGAGATAAAATTTCAGAATTTCGATTTTTTGGAAAATTTTCCATTTGAATCCATTTTTTCCAGTAACAAAGCAAGGGTTAACAGCCAAACAAAACTCAATTTTTATTTCCCCGATTCTGTAGTTTTCAGAAACACCCCATATGTGGGCGTAAACTGCTGTATGGCCAAATGGCAGGGCACAGAAGTAAGGGAACGCCATATGGTTTTTGGAAGGCGGATTTTGCTGGACTGGATTTTTGACACCATGTCCCATTTGAAGCCCCCAGATGCACCCCTAGAGTAGAATCTCCAAAACAATGACTCCATCTAAGAAACTACACCCCTCAAGGTATTCAAAACTGATTTTACAAACTTTGTTAACCCTTTAGGTGTTCCACAAGAGTTATTGGCAAATGGAGATGAAATTTCGGAATTTCAATTTTTTGTTACCTTGCCTCAAAAAAAGTGTAATATAGAGCAACTAAAAATCATATTTACCCTAAAATAATACAAACAAAACTGCCACCTTATCCCGTACTTTCCAAAATGGGGTCACTGTTTTGGAGTTTCTACTGTAGGGGTGCATCAGGGGGGCTTCAAATGGGACATGGTGTCAAATAACCAGTCCAGCAAAATCTGCCTTCCAAAAACCATATGGCGTTCACTTCCTTCTACGCCCTGCCGTTTGGCCATACAGCAGTTTACGACCACATATGGGGTGTTTCTGCAAACTAGAGAATCGGGGCAATATATATTGAGTTTTGTTTGGCTGTTAACCCTTGCTTTGTTACTGGAAAAATTGATGAAAATGGAAAATTTGCAAAAAAATAGCTATTTTCGGACCGTTTTTATTTTTTGTTATTTACATCGTTGAACTGACAGGTTAGATTGTGTGCTATTTCTATAGAGCAGGTTGCTACGGACGCGGCAATACCAAATATGGCTACTTTTTGGGGGGTTTTGTTTCAGTTTTACATAATACAGCATTTTTGAAAAAAATGATTTTTTTAGTGTCTTCACATTCTGAAAGCCATATATTTTTTGGGCGACTGTCTTATGTAGGGGCTCATTTTTTGCGGGATGAGATGGAGGTTTGATTGGAACTATCTTGGGGTGCATATGACATTTTGGTCGCCTGCTATTACACTTTTTGTGATGCAAGGTGACAAAAATGGCTCTTGACACCGTATTTTTTTTTTTTTTTTGTTGTATTCACCTGAGGGTTTTGGTCATGTGTTATTTTTATAGAGCAGGTTGCGACGGACGCGCCGATACCAAATATGTATACTTTTTATTTATTTATTTAAGTTTTACACAATAGTATCATTTTTTAAAACAAAACAAATCATGTTTTAGTGTCTCCATAGTCTGAGAGCCCTATTTTCTTTTTTGGGGGGGTTATTGTCCTATGTGGGGTATCATTTTTTGCGGGATGAGATGACGGTTTGATTGGCACTATTTTGGGGTGCATATAACTTTTTGATCGCTTGCTATTACAGTTTTTGAGATGTGAGGTGACAAAATTTTATTTTTTTTTACATTGTTTTTATTTAATTTTTTTAACAGTATTTACATGAGGGGTTAGATAATGTGATATTTTTATAGAGCATGTTCTTACGGACGCGGCGATACATAATATGTATACTTTTTATTTATTTATTTTACTTTAACCCCTTAAGGACACAGGGTTTTTACATTTTTGCGTTTTCGTTTTGCGCTCTATGCCTTCCAAGAGCCATAACTTTTTTATTTTTCCGTTCACATGGCCATATGAGGGCTTATTATTTGCGGGACAAGTTGTACTTTCCAACGCCATCATTTAATAATACATACGGTGTAGTGGGAAGCGGGAAAAAAATTCCAAATGGGGTGAAATTGCAAAAAAAAAGCAATTTCACCACAGTTTTACGGGTTTCTAAATTACGACGTTTGATTTGCAATAAAACTGACCATTTAGTTTTATTCTACAGGTCAGTATGAATCCGGCGATACCCAATATATATAGCTTTTCTTGCGTTTTGATAGTGAAAAAAAATTCAAAAGTGGGAAAAAATATATATATTTCTTTTGTCGCCATGTTTTGACCGCTATAACGTATTTGTATATAAGTGTATGGCGTTGTATGGGGGCTTATTTTTTGCGGGGCGATCTTAACTTTTAGTTGATACCATTATGGGGTGTGTAGGACTTTTTGATCGCTTTTTATAAAAAATTTTTGAGGAAACGAAGCGTCAAAATACGGCAAATCGGCCATTTGGGCGCTTTTTTCCGTTTTTCTGTTTACCGTATGGGAAATAAATTTTTATATTTTTATACTATGGGCGTTTTCACACATTGCGACACCCATGATGTGTATTTTTTTTATTTTTTTTTATTATTTTATTTTAATTTTGGGGAAAGGGGGGTGATTAAAATTTTTAGGTTTTTTTTATTTATTTTTTTATTTTTTTTATTTTCTTTTATTTTTTTTACACTTTTATATAGATCCCATAGGGACCTATATAAATCAGTTACCTGATTGCTTCTATCATAAACTCCAATACACTTGTATTGGAGTTTATGAGCATTTACTACTTTCCTATGAAGCCCTATTGCTAACAAGGGCTCCATAGGAAATAGTAAGTGATAACCTCAAGCTGAATGAAAGGCTTGAGGCTATCCCTCAGCGCTCCGATTCTCCCGATCACCACTAGGGAGCCGGAGCGCTGCCGAGCTTACTTTCGGTTTTAGCGCGATGCAGATGCCGTGATCAGGATTGATCACGGCATCTGCGAGGTTACATGATCGCGGTCGGCAGCGCTGCCGACCGCGATCATCAGCTGCGGGGTCAGCTACAGGAATCAGCCGGACCCCGCAGCGATGGTGCCCGCAGCGGCCAGGAGCGGGCGCCATCTTTAGAGACTGGACACATGGCGTACCCATACGTCATGTGTCATAAGAGTTAACATAATAATAGCATTTTAGAAAAAAAAATTATGTTTTAGTGTCTCCATAGTCTGAGAGCCATATTTTTTTATTTTTTGGGGCGATTGTCCTATATTAGGACTCATTTTTTTGCGGGATGAGATGGCGGTTTTATTGGTACTATTTTGGGAGGCATACGCCTTTTGATCACTTGGTATTACACTTTTTGTGATGCAAGGTGACAAAAAATGGCTTTTTTACACCTTTTTTTGTGTTTTTTTTACGGTATTTGCGTGAGGGGTTAGGTCAAGTGATATTTTTATAGAGGAGATTTTTACGGACGCGGCGATACCTAATATGTGTAGTTTATTTGTTTTTTTTATTTTTATTCAGTGATATGCATTTTTCTTTCACTTTTTTGACATTTTTTTGACCCAGACCCACTTGGTTCTTGTAGATCCAATGGATCTGGTGTCTATATAATACAGTACAGTACACTATATAGTGTACTGCACTGTATTTTTTTACTTTTCACAGTCTGGTCAGACTTCTGCCTTTACGCTTCTGAAAGCGTCCTGCTGCCATGGTAACCATCACCCGCTGCCATTACAGAGCAGCGGGTGATGGGAAGAGAGGTGAGCTCCCTCCCTCTACTATCCTATCCCGTCGGGGGGGCTGAAAAGGTACGGCAGCCCCCCGATGGGAGAGGGAGGGAGCTCCCTCCATGTTAACACCTTCTATACCGTGGTCCATACGGACCACGGTATAGAGGGGGTTAAACTGCTGACATCTGCAGCACAGATGTCAGCAGTTTATAGCAGGGGGTCAGCAGTGTGCTGACCCCCTACTATACCCACTAGACACCAGGGAAATCGATTGAAAAGAGGCCTGTAGGTATTACGATGCACTGCCAGGAGCGGGCATCGCATTGCACATGCGCCCGCTACGAATTTGACTGCGTAGCCGCAGTGGGAAAGGAGAGAGGAGGAGAGTAAATGGGCAGGCAGAGGCACACGGAGGGCAGGGTTATGAGCCGGGGAGGAGGTGCTGCCTGGGGCTCAGACGATTAAGACGCCGCCCTGGGCACTTGAGAGGGCGAATTTACATAATCTTCAAAATTCATTATTGGCTGAAAGAAAACTCCATTAGATACAACAAAGGTACCGTTTTTAAGTTCTGGGTGGCACATATAACGCTATTTGATCAGTCAAATATGCTCAAATGTCGTGACAGACTCCCTTTAAGAAGACTGACCAATGTTTCTGTTAAATACTGCGGACATTGACCTATTCAGAATTAAAAGTGATAACAAATCTTACTGTAGAATTATTTAATCGCAATCTTTTCTTACTCACCGAAAAATTCCACCACAGATCTACTAAACTTAATTTAATGTTAAATGTATTTATATTAAAGGCCCCAAAGGCCCCTGAGCCCTGTCAGATGAAAAGAATATTGTCTATGTATGCTACCATGGTCTGCAACATCTGCAGACTTGTATCCCATCAAACACATCTGGGACGTCATTGGTCGGCAATTGCAATAGCAGCTGTCAGAAGAGGATCATGATGATTTGCATTCCCAAGACATTTATGAATAAGCTCACTGATAACATGCCAAGGTATGTGAATGTGTGTATTTCTGAGAGTGGCGCTGTATAGATGTATGTGTGTCTATAAATAGTGAGGAAAATGACAAGATATGATGTAATGTCTGTACATTTGCTGTCATCTGGTAGAGGAAATAAGCTCCATTCTCAAAGTGATTTCTAAGTGGACTAGAGATATTCAGGAGATACTCAGGAGGTAATCTGGAGGTGGATACAATCTAAAAAAGTAAGATTTGTTTGTTTAAAATATTTCCCCGCCTTAAAATGGCAGACCTGGTTCAGTGCAGGAATTGTTGTCCTTTTATTTCATGTTTCACTCTTCGGAGGTTTGGATGCTGTCTGATCTGTAAACAGCTCTCCGTTAGAGTTGAGCGAACACCTGGATGTTCGGGTTCGGGATCCGAACTCGACCCGAACTTCACCCCGAACCCAAACCCTACTGAAGTCAATAGGGACCCGAACTTTTGGGCACTAAAAAGGCTGTAAAATAGCCCGGGAAAAGGCTAGATGGCTGCAAAAGGCAGAAAAATGTAGGTAAATCCCCTGCAAACAAATGTGGATAGGTAAATGACTTAAAATAAAATAAAATAAATAAAAATGAACCAATATTAATTGGCAACTTGGAGGAGGAGGAGGTGGAATAGGAGGTTGTGGTGGCATCAGGTGGGCATGCTATGGGAGTTGATGATCTCATCACAGCCAAAATGAATTCATGTCTGCCTGCAGTGCCACAGGCCTCATTCACAGACTCAGGGCCATGGCACCCAGACAGAGGAGAGGTTCATTCAACTTTGGGTTGCCCCGCAAAATAATGGTAAAATGGAAAAAAAGAGGATTCAATAAAGAAGTGTCCTGGAGTACAAGAATATATGGTTAAGGGGAGGTAGTTATAAATGTCTATTCTGCACAAGGGATGGACAGGTCCTGTGGGATCCATGCCTGGTTCATTTTTATGAACGTCAGCTTGTCCACGTTGGCTGTGGACAGACGGCTGCTTTTGTCAGTAATGACGCCACCTTACATGCTGAATACACTTTCAGACCAAACGCTGGCCGCCGGGCAGACCAGCACCTCCAAGGCATAAATGGCTAGCTCTGGCCACATGAACAATTTGGAGACCCAGAAGTTGAATGGGGCCGAACCATCAGTCAGTACGTGGAGGGGTGTGCACGCGTACTGTTCCACCATGTTAGTGAAATGCTGCCTCCTGCTAACACGTTCCGTATCAGGTGGTGGTGCAGTTAGCTGTGGTATGGTGACAAAACTTTTCCACATCTCTGCCAAGCTAACACTGCCCTCAGAGGAGCTGGCCGTGACACAGCTGCGTTGGTGACCTCTTGCTCCTCCTCTGCCTTCATCTTGGGCTTCCACTTGTTCCCCTGTGACATTTGGGAATGCTCTCAGTAGCGCGTCTACCAACGTGCGCTTGTACTCGCGCATCTTCCTATAACGCTCCAGTGCAGGAAGTAAGGTGGGCACATTGTCTTTGTACCGGGGATCCAGCAGGGTGGCAACCCAGTAGTCCGCACACGTTAAAATGTGAGCAACTCTGCTGTCGTTGCGCAGGCACTGCAGCATGTAGTCGCTCATGTGTGCCAGGCTGCCCAGAGGTAAGGACAAGCTGTCCTCTGTGCGAGGCGTATCGTCATCGTCCTCCGTTTCCCCCCAGGCACACACCAGTGATGGGCCCGAGCTGCGTTGGGTGCCACCCCACTGTGTACATGCTTCATCCTCATCCTCCTCCACCTCCTCATCCTCGTCCTAAAGTAGTGCAGTTCCGCAGTGCGACTGACCCGTGCGCGCTGCAGCTGAAACTCCACTATGGCCTGCTGCTGCTCGCACAGTCTCTCCAGCATGTGCAAGGTAGAGTTCCACCTGGTGGGCACGTCGCATATGAGGCGGTGAGCGGGAAGGCCAAAGTCACGCTGTAGCGCAGACAGGCGAGCAGCAGCAGGATGTGAACGCCGAAAGCGTGCACAGATGGCTCGCACTTTATGCAGCAGCTCTGACATGTCGGGGTAGTTGTGAAGGAACTTCTGCACCAGCAAATTCAGCACATGCGCCAGGCAAGGGATGTGCGTCAAACCGGCTGGTCCTAGAGCTGCGACGAGATTTTGGCCATTATTGCACACAACCAGGCCGAGCGTGAGGCCCACCAGGAGCAACCACTCATCGGTCTGTTGTTCAATACCCCACCACAACTCCTGCGCGGTGTGGGGCCTGTCCTCCAAACATATGAGTTTCAGAACGGCCTGCTGACGTTTACCCCGGGCTGTGCTGAAGTTGTTGGTGAAGGTGTGTGGCTGACTGGATGAGCAGGAAGAAGAGGAGGAGGAAGCCGAGTAGAAGGAGGCGACTACAGGAGGCAAAGAATGATGCCCTGCGATCCTTGGCGGTGGAAGGACGTGCGCCATAGAACTATCCGCCTGGGGCCCAGCCGCCACTACATTTACCCAGTGTGCAGTTAGGGAGATATAGCGTCCCTCGCCGTGCTTACTGGTCCACGTATCTGTGGTTAGGTGGACCTCGCCACAGATGGCGTTGCGCAGTGCACACTTGATTTTATCGGATACTTGGTTGTGCAGGGAAGGCACGGCTGTCTTGGAGAAGTAGTGGCGGCTGGGAACAACATACTGTGGGACAGCCATCGCCATCAGCTGTTTGAAGTTGTCTGTGTCCACCTGCCTGAATGACAGCATTTCAAAGGCCAGTAGTTTAGAAATGCTGGAATTCAGGCCCAGGGCTCGAGGGTGGATAGGTGGGAATTTACGCTTTCACTCCAAGGTTTGTCAGATGGAGAGCTGAACGCTGCCGTGTGACATGGTGGAGATGCTTGGTGATGGAGGTGGTGGTGTTGGTGGCACATCCTCTGTTAGGTGGGCTGCAGGTGCCAACATTCCTCCCAAGGCAGACGAAGAGGCCGAGGCAGCAGCAGAACAGAGAGCAGAGGGAGCAGGGGGAGCCTGAGCAAGGTCCTTGTTTTTAAGGTGTTTACTCTACTGCAGTTCATGCTTTGCATGTAGATACCTGGTCATGCAGGTTGTGCTAAGGTTCAGAACGTTAATGCCTCACTTCAGGCTCTTCCACTGAACTATGAAAGTCAGTGGCATGACTTTCATTCCATGTGGGGTCTAGGACCTCATCGTCCCCTGCATCGTCTTCCACACAGTCTTCCTCCCTGACCTCCTGTTCGGTCTGCACACTGCAAAAAGACGCAGCAGTTGGCACCTGTGTTTTGTCATCATCAGAGACGTGCGGACCCCGATGAGGTGGTATTCCCATGTCCTCATCATCAGGAAACATAAGTGGTTGTGCATCAATGCATTCTATGTCTTCCACCACTGTGGAAGGGCTAGGTGGATTCCCTTGGGAAACCCTGCCAGCAGAGTCTTCAAACAGCATAAGAGACTGCTGCATAACTTGAGGCTCAGACAGTTTCCCTGATATGCATGGGGGTGATGTGACAGACTGATGGGCTTGGTTTTCAGGTGCCACCTGTGCGCTTTCTGCAGAAGACTGGGTGGAAGATAATGTTGTGAACGTGCTGGATCCACTGTCGGCCACCCAATTGACTAGTGCCTGTACCTGCTCAGGCCTTACCATCCTTAGAACGGCATTGGGCCCCACCAAATATCGCTGTCAATTCTGGCGGGTACTGGAACCTGAGGGAGTTGGTTCACTAGGACATGTGGCTGTGGCAGAACGTCCACGTCCTCTCCCAGCACCAGAGGGTCCACTAACAACACCACGACCATGTCTGCGTCCCTTACTAGATGTTTTCCTCATTGTTACCGTTCACCACAATAAGAAAAAAATTATTTGGCCCAATGTATTGGGTAGCGTGTGAAAAAATATATAGGATTATGCTTTCAGCACTTGTATTTTAACACTTTGTGTAATATACCCTTTAACGGAAAGAAATACACTTAGAGATGCAAAACAGTGTTAGAGTATTATGCTGTATTTTTACACTTACTGTAATATACCATTTAACGGAAAGAAATACACTTGGAGATGCACGCTGAGTGTAATATACCCTTTAACGGACAGATTTACACTTGGCCTGCAACAGCTGGAACACCAGATTTTGGGTATTGCTATTTTGCCAATTGAATTTCACCCCAGAAAATAATATATGCTTTGACGGACACTATTAAACTTGGCCAGCCACAGCTGAAACCACTGATTTATGGTATTGCTATTTTGGCAATTGAATTTCACCTGAGAAAAAAATATATCCTTTGCCGGACACTATTAAACTTGTCCAGCCACAGCTGGAACACCAAATTTACGGTATTTCTATTTTTGCAACTAAATTTCACCGCAGAAAATAATATATCCTATGACAGACACTATGAAAATTGTCCAGTCACAGCTGGAACACCAGATTTACTGTATTTCTATTTTGGCAACTGAATTTTACCCCATAAAAAAATATATCCTTTGCCGGACACTATTAAACTTGGCCAGCCACAGCTGAAACCACAGATTTATGATATTGCTATTTTGGCAATTGAATTTCACCCAGAACAAAATATATCCTTTGCAGGACACTATTAAACTTGTCCAGCCACAGCTGGAACACCAGATTTACGGTATTTATATTTTTGCAACAGAATTTTTTTTTTTATAAATTTTTCCTTTATTTTAAACATACAATTTACAAAAAAACAAAGAAAAATAAAGTAAAATTCCAGAATAATACAAAAAAACATACTCTCCCTCCCACCCTAATCGCCCACCTTGCAAAAAAAATAAAAAATAAACACCTTCAATCATTCCACTCTTTCAAAATCCTCCTAACCCATTATTCATAGGATCTCTTTGCCTATGCAGAATCTCCTCATATCTTTTGATTTTGTACACTAAACTCAACCAGTTGTTAATATCTGGAGCAAAAGAGGAAAACCACATCTTTGAGATAAGGAGTCTAGCCAAAAACATCGCTTTGATCAGCAATCGGAGTTTTGGGGTCTGGCAGACAACCTCTGATAGATCCCCTAGGATCCATACACCGGGAAGGAAGGGAATTTCAAAATGGAGTCTTTGAGCCAAGATTCTTTGAACTGACCGCCAATACTCACTCACTAATGGACAATCCCAAAATGTATGTAAATGATCTGCTTCAGGATATCAGCAGCGAGGGCAATTAGAGGAGACTCTAAGTCCTCTCTTCTGGAGCCACAAAGGTGTAACACAAATTTTGTGAATGATATTGAAATGTACAACAATGTGATTAAAGTTGTGCGATACTAAGTAGACCTTGATACCACAAGACGGTGTTTTATATTAGCCCTCTCTGTAGCAACCTGGTCTAATAGCCTGTTATTGTGGCTTAATACTTGACCTCAAAAAGTTTTTTATCGAGTACAGAAATAAATTTCTATTGTTTTTGGATTTTAATACGTCCTTTCAGGCTGTTAATATATAGAATAATTGGACGCAAAACCCGAGATACTTTTTTTGTGTAATAAGTTGTCTCTACGAAAATATAGGTTGGGGAATGCAGGTTTTTTGTCCCAAGACCTAAGCTCAGAGGGTTGGTTAGGAGACCCCAAGGAAGTGTTCTCCGAAAAAGAACTTCCGGCCCAATCGGTACATACCAGCATAACAGCATCCTTCAAAAACTTAAATCGGGTCTATAAAGATCACGTGCAGTGCTGGTGGGAGGTGCAAACTTTGGAGATACTGTATACATTAAAAACAACATTGTATCAAGAGGTTTGTGCAATCCAGTTCTCCCATCAGCAAGAGTACGTACTAGCGATTTTCTTAAGAAGTGGGAATAAGAGTCCACTGAGGGATCAATCCGGCTTATGAGACTATTGCTGGAAGAAGAAAGGAAGTTGCTAGGGAAGATAGAAAGTGAACCAAAAGAGTGTATATTACAAGCAAAGAAGTTTGAGGAACACACTGACTTTAATAAGAAAGAGACCCAATTGCAACAAAACATAGAGCGGTTCACCTCCCAAATAAAAGAACGCAAACATTTCCAATTTAATATGGATATAACAGGCTTTAAGGAGGGTCGTATTTTTGACTACGGCCCTAAACGGCAGTCGGTGTCGGAGATTGACACAGAAATATCATCCTCTGAGGGAGATACTGACAACGACCAAGGGGGACAATCGTCTAGAGGCCGAGGTTATTCAGTAAGGGGCCCTCACAGAGGTCGGGGGGTGAGGCAGAGAGGGAGAGGAGGCAGAACAACACGAGGTATCGGAGTTCCAAAAGAAACCCCCAGAACCACCAAAATAGACAAACTTCAGGTGGTAAATCTGTCTCAATACCCCCTTACTATATCCCAAATGGAGGTTTTGAAAAAAGGACTATCTTATGTACCACTCCAGAAATTTAATCTTTTTAATTGGATAAAAGACCCGGACCTATACACGCGTAAGCTGAAGTGGAAGAAAACTTTTTAGCATGCACGAAAGACGGCAGTGTCAGGAATTAGGAATTGAGGAGGAGGACCTAGAGGGAGTGTGGTTGTTGGCTGGATTAGCTGAGGAGGGAGGTGGTGACACTGGAGAAGGCCCCTATACTAGTCTGAGACATCCATCCAAATTGTATCCACCTCTTAATGATACCATTCCAATTGACACCTTTGTATATTTAGTGACGAGAGACCTACGTAAATTGGAGGGCAGATATTTTAGCCCCGATAATTTAAGTCTTGAGGAACGTAGTGCTCTCGGTGAATTGGAGAAAAATCAGGATATTATTGTGAAACCTTCAGATAAGGGGGGAAACATTGTGGTGCTCGGACATGAGCAATACCGCATGATGTGTCTCAAACTTTTAAATGATAAAAATACATATAGGCGCCTCTCCACTGACCCCACCCCTGACCTCATGTGCAAACTTCGGGATATACTAACAAAGGCCCGTGTTGACCGACTCATCAGTAAAACCGAATACGACTACCTGCTACCTAAACATTCTGTTTTGGCCACCTTTTACAGCTTACCCAAGCTGCATAAAGAGGGGACACAGCTTAAAGGTAGGCCGATTGTCTCGGGTATAGGAAGCTTAACATCTTATATAAGCGCATATGTAGATCCAATATTGCGCCCCTTTGTAGAGGGTCTTCCTTCCTATGCTCGAGACACTATAGATGTGCTACAACGTGTTGAGGGCATTTACAGTGATGCTGATGTGTGGCTAGCAAGCCTAGATGTTAAGGCCCTCTACAGCTCGATCCCCCATGAGAGTGGGTGTCGGGCTGTGGAGGGGTTTCCCTCAACAGAGGGGAGAACATCTTCAAAGCCACAATGATTTTTTGAAGCAATTATTGAGATTCATCCTGAGTCATAACATTTTTTTATTCGACGGACGCCTCTTCCACCAGCTCAGGGGGGTTGCTATGGGCAGCCCCTGTGCCCCAACCTTTGCAAACCTCTACCTGGGCTGGTGGGAGAGGGAGGTCGTATTTGGCGACACCATGGAGCATCATCAATCATCCATACAATTATGGGTTAGATTTATTGATGACATCCTGGTGCTGTGGAAGGGAACCAAAGAATCATTCTGTGAGTTTGTAGCTGAGCTGAACTCTAACCAGCTGGGTCTTTTCTTTACAGCAGAGATTGATGCCAATCAAATAACATTTCTGGATTTGACAATAAGTATTGGGCATGACAGGAGGCTGAATACAAAATTGTATAGGAAAAAAACAGCTACTAATAGTCTCCTGCACTGGAGAAGCGGGCATTCCCTGACCCTCAAAAAAGGTATCCCAAAAGGGCAGTATCCGAGGGTCAGGAGGAACTGCTTTAAATTGGGCACATTCAAAGCTGCAGCATCTGATTTGCGGGCACGGTTCCGGAATCGGGGGTACCCGGATTCCCAATTAAGACAGGCATATCATCATGCCATAAATATGAATCGTGCTCAGCTTTTGGTTCCTAGACAGAAATCTCGAGAGCATCTATTTCCACAAATCATTGCCACATACGATAAGGCCCACCAGCAGGTACGCGATATTCTAATGCAACATTGGCCGGTACTTCAATCGGACCCGGACATTGGCTCGTCATTGCCAAGTCGTCCGTCAGTCACATATCGCCGGAGTTCTAACTTGCGCGATCGCCTGGTACACAGCCATTATGTACGACCCTCTCCACAGACGTGGCTCAGAACCACAGCTAGGGGCACGTTCCCATGCGGTTCATGCATAATATGTGGTAATATTCAAAGAGGGAACACCTTTACGGGCACAGTGACAGGCGAACGCTTCCGCATTGATTATTTCATCAGATGTACTACTACGGGCCTGGTGTACTTGCTCAGGTGCTGCTGTGGAAAGCAGTACATGGGCAAAACAAAACGGGAACTTAGAAGGAGAGTAGGGTTGCATTTACTGGACATAAAAAATAAACGTGACATGTCAGTCGCATGCCACGTGAATCAATGTCATGGGGGAGACCCCGGAGTTCTGAAATTCCAGGGAATACAATTGTTGAAGAAGTCCATACAAGTAGGAGACGTGGATATGCCCCTACTTCGTAAAGAGGCATACTGGATTTTCAGGCTTCAGACAGTATATCCACAGGGGCTCAATGAGACCTTATCATTTACGTGTTTTATATGAGCTAGCTTCTAGCCTTGTTCTGTCCCTGTAGAGTGATATATAGGTACAGTTTATGCAAATGAGACCCTTGGAAGGCTAGATGCAGGGCTATTTGATAATAAGAGTCTCTCACTTATGTCATCAGTGTGGATAGCTATGTGATACGGTAAACTAAGCTAAGTACAGTTGTGTTCAAAATTATTCAACCCCCACTGAAATTGAGTGTTTTGGCCAGTTTGACATTGATTTTGATCATTTCAGTCATCTTGTTTACAATTAAATCAAAGAGGCACTTGTAAGTCAGACAAATATAACATAACATTTATAATGAAATAACCACAAATGTCTTTTCTGTGCTCACATCATTATCAGTTTTATTCAACCCCCAAGTGACATTCAATCTTAGTACTTAGTACAACATCCTTTTCCAGTTATAACAGCTTTAAACGTGAATCATAGCTTGACACAAGTGTCTTGCAGCGATCTACGGGTATCGTCGCCGATTCTTCATGGGCAAAAGCCTCCAGTTCAGTCACATTCTTAGGCTTGCGCGCTGCAACTGCTTTCTTTAAGTCCCACCAGAGGTTCTCAATCGGATTTAAGTCTGGTGACTGCGATGGCCACTTCAAAATGTTCCAGCCTTTAATCTGCAACCATGCTCTAGTGGACTTGGAGGTATGCTTGGGATCATTGTTCTGTTGAAAGGTCCAACGTCTCCCAAGCCTCAGGTTTTTGACGGACTGCATCACATTTTCATCCAATATCTCTTGGTACTGAAGAGAATTCATGGTACCTTGCACACGCTGAAGCTTCCCTGTACCTGTAGAAGCAAAACAGCCCCAAAGCATGATTGACCCCCCCGCCATGCTTCACAGTAGGCAAGGTGTTCTTTTCTTCATAGGCCTTGTTCTTCCTCCTCCAAACATAGCGTTAATCCATGGGCCCAAACAGTTCTAATTTTGTTTCATCAGTCCACATAACACTATCCCAAAACTTTTGTGGTTTGTCCATATGACTTTTGGCATACTGCAGTCAACTCTTCTTATTCTTTGGAGACAGCAAGGGGGTGCGCCTGGGAGTTCTGGCATGGAGGCCTTCATTACGCAGTGTGCGCCTTATTGTCTGAGCTGAACCTTCAGTACCCGCATCTGACAAATCTTTTTTCAGTTCCTCAGCAGTCACACGGGGACATTTCTCCACTTTGCGCTTCCGGTAGCGCACAGCAGTCGAAGTCAGCATCTTCTTTCTGCCACGACCAGGTAGCGTTTCAACAGTGCCCTTTGCCTTGAATTTGCAAATGATGCTTCCTATGATGTCTCTTGGTATGTTTAACATCTTTGCAATCTTCTTATAGCCATTGCCCTTCCCTTGAAGAGAAATCCCCTCTTCTCTTGTCTACCTGGACCATTCTTTTGACTTCACCATGTTTGTAAACACACCAGTAAATGTCTAGAAGGAGCTGAGTATCACAGTCATTTTAAATCTGCCTAATTGGTGCTTATTATGCTTGATTGCTGCTCCTTGACATCCACAGGTGTTTTCAATACCTGATAGAAAACACTTTAATGAATCTCTGTTCTTAAGAGTGGTAGTCTTTAAGGGGTTGAATAATTGTGTCAATGAAGAAATCACAAAAAAAACATTTAACCACTACAGGACCGCCTAACGCACGGATGCGTCTGGCGGGCGGTCCTGTAGCTCTGAGTGGACGCACTGCGCGGCGGTGAAAAGTTAAAGAAGAAGTTCAAGTATAGGTCATCAGCCTGCCAGCTAATGATCATCGCTGGCAGGCTGATGATTTTTTAAAAAAACGAATCGCAAGCCATTTAGCACATTATATTTATAAATATAATGTGTTAAATGGCTTCTGTGCACTCTCCTGGGTCCTTTTCGTCGGTTGGACCCAGGAGAGAGCACACCTCTACTGTAAGTACACCAAGCACCACACTTCAGGCCCTGATCACCCCCCATCACCCCAATTAACCCCTTGATCACTCCTTTCAATCACCTGTCAATCACTAGTGAAAGAGAAAAAAGTGATCAGTTTAAACTGTCACTTTTTTTTTTCACTAGTATTGACTGCTAGGTTTAGGTTAGTTTAGGCCCCTTTGGTAGGTAGTTAGCTTCCGTTAGCGCCCAGCCCACCGCACCGCAGTCACCGATTCGCTGATTAGCGTAGCGCTAATCAGCATTTGTACTTTTATAGTATCTGTAAGTGATCAGAACTGATCACGGTCAGATCTATAATAGTATTACTGTCACTTTAGCTCGCCCCCCACCCAAAACACAGGGTTTGCCCGATCAGGCCTGATCGGTCGCCCACACGTGCGTTCACCCACGCCCACCCCGCTGCTGTGACAAATTTTTATCACTGCACAATCATTTCACAAGCGCTGCGGCGATAAAAAAAAAATCAGTTTTGATCTTTTTTATCAATTGAAGCGGCTTCTGTACTTCGCTAGCCTCCCATTTGTAAGACCGGCTTGCTCTTTTTCTTGGGTAGTCTCAGGGAATACCCCCTAAATTTAGTCGCCCAAATGTCAAATAAGGGGTATTCTCCTGAAGAGGCCTACAGGATTCTGACCCAGTCGGATGAGGAATGGGAACCCTCATCTGACGAATCTAGCGGGTCAGAATACGAACCTGTAGAAAGCAGTGGCAGTCTGACCCAAAGTTCGGACGAGGAGGTTGAGGTCCCTGATAGCACCAGGCGTACCCGGCCCTGTGTCGCTAGACCGCAGGTAGCGCAGGATCCGTTTCAAGGGCAGCAGAGTGGGGCTGGCGCTGCTGGATTACGTGGTGAGGCATACACCAGCAGCGCAGCCCATCCTGGACCTTCTACCAGCACTGCCGTACAACATGGTGAAGTGGCGAGCACCAGAAGGGCAGTTGAAGCTGGTACAGTGGCACGTGCAGTAAATCCCCCGTCGCAGCCACCGCGCAGACAAGCCCGTAGAGCCCTTAGAGTCCCTGAGGTGCTGGCAAACCCTGATTGGCAGCCCCCAACTTCAGCCGCACCAGTAGTTCCCCCTTTCACCGCCCAGTCAGGAGTTCGGGTGGAGACAGCTCAGATAGGAACGGCGCTGGGGTTTTTTGAGCTGTTCTTCACTGCGGAGCTCTATGTCTTAGTCGTGGCAGAAACAAATCGGTATGCCACTCAATTTATAAACGCCAACCTGGGAAGCTCTTATGCCCAGCCTTTCCGGTGGAAACCAGTCCAAGTTTCCGAATTTAAAACTTTTCTGGGCCTTCTCCTCAACATGGGCCTAACCAAAAAGCATGAATTGCGGTCATATTGGTCCACGAACCCAATTCAACACATGCCCATGTACTCTGCTGCCATGTCCAGGACACATTTTCAGACCATCCTGCGTTTCCTGCACTTTAGCGACAACACCACCTCCCGTCCCAGAGGCCACCCAGCTTTTGACCGGCTCCACAAAATTCGGCCCCTCATAGACCACTTCAACCAGAAATTTGCAGATTTGTATACCCCCGCACAAAACATCTGCGTAGACGAGTCCCTAGTACATTTCACTGGGCACCTTGGCTTCAAACAGTACATCCCAAGCAAGCGCGCCCGGTATGGGGTCAAATTGTATAAGCTCTGTGAAAGGGCCACAGGCTATACGCACACATTTCGGATCTATGAGGGAAAAGATCAGACCCTGGAGCCGGTCGGTTGCCCTGACTACTTGGGGAGCAGTGGGAAGATAGTCTGGGACTTATTCGGCAAGGAGTACCATCTTTATGTGGACAATTTTTACACAAGTGTGCCCCTCTTCAGGCATTTGTTCCTAGAACAGATTGGCTGCTGTGGCACCACGCGACCTAGTCGCCGGGGCTTCCCCCAACGGCTCCTTACCACCCGTCTCGCAAGGGGGGAGAGGGCTGCCTTGTGTAACCAAGAACTGCTCGCGGTGAAATGGAGAGACAAGCGTGACGTTTACATGCTCTCCTCCATTCACGCAGACACGACAGTCCAAATTGAACGGGCAACCAGTGTCATTGAAAAGCCCCTCTCGGTCCACGACCATAATTTGCTCATGGGAGGGGTGGACTTCAATGACCAGATGTTGGCCCCGTATTTGCTTTCCCGCAGGACCAGAGGCTGGTATAAGAAGTTGTCTGTATATTTAATTCAATTGGCTATATATAATAGTTTTGTTCTCTACAGTAAGGCTGGGAGAACAGGATCCTTCCTCAAATTTCATCAAGAGATCATCGAGAACCATGGCCCCAACCACCAGTGTAGTGAGCCGTCTACACGAGTGACATTTCCCCAATGTCGTTGCTGGTACCTCAACCCAACCGTCACCCCGAAAAAGATGTCGTGTCTGTAGCAGGAGTGGAATAAGGCGTGACACCCGCTATTTCTGTCCTGACTGTCCTGACCACCCTGCCCTATGCCTAGGGAAGTGTTTCCGGAAGTACCACACTCAGGTATACTTAGGGACATAGGGACAGCACAACACAGGTAGTTTATCCACTCAGGCTCTAGGGTCTCTCAGGATACTAGGTTTTGAGAGACCCTAACACATAGGGGTGCTGGTGTGCTACAGCAGAAATGTGAAATGGTAGAAACGTCTCCTTTCACTTGGGATAAAGTGCATAATGTACTTCGCACCATCTCTGTGTGATTTACACTTTACACATTGTCCCATGGGAAAGGAGAGGTTTCTGCTAGGAAAATAAAGAGTGAAATGGTTAAAAAATTAAATTAAATTAAACAGGTAGCAAGAAAAAAAAATCTTGAGTTAGTTCAGGTTTTAAGTTTTGATCAGGTTTGATAAAAAAAGTTTTATGTTCACGTTTTATAAAGTTTGTAACGTTCAAGTTTATGAGCCTGCTGCCTGTTTTTTCTTCTTTTTTTTTTTTTTCCCCCTAACCACCCTTTATTTTCCAGGTAGACCAACGGACCAACCGACGAAAACGCTGCAGCACTGATGTGAATTCTGAGAGAAGCATTGCGCTGCTGTCAGAAGACACGTGAAGTCGGTGTATGCGGCGATGCAAGACGAGATTTCTCCTCTGCAGTACAGGGACGTTTGCACAGGCATATGAGCTGAGGAGAGGTGTTGGAGTTCATATGCTTTAGCAAACACTTTGTATCAAAAATCTGGCAAAGATGTCTTCCTCCACAACGATCGATTGATCGATGTGAATGGAGAAATCACGTTTGCCAGGACATAGGAGCTGAAGTGGGTATGGATGTTTGGGCGGAGCCCCTACGTCCTGGCAATCGCCAGGCCCCTCTTTTTCTTCTTGCATATTTTTTGGCAGAGATTTTTTTCATCCACATCGATCGATGCGAATGAGGAAATCTGTGCCGTTCATTTTTTCTTTCAGCCCAGAGGCTGAACGGAAAAAAAATCTCATTACCCGTATGCTCAATATAAGTAGAATAGCAGAAACTCCTAATGCTTGCCATACATGTAATGATTGCGGAGACCCTCAAATGCCATGGCAGTACAAAAACCTCACATGTGACCCCATTTTAGAAAGAAGACACCCCAAAGTATTTGCTGAGGGGCATATTGAGTCCATGAAAGATTGAACGTTTTGTCACAAGTTAGCGGAAAGGGAGACTTTGTGAGAAAAAACAAAAAAAATCTAATTCCGCTAACTTCTGCCAAAAAAAAAAAAATGTCTATGAACTCGCTATGCCCCTCACAGAATACCTTGGGGTGTCTTCTTTCTAAAATGGGGTCACATTTGGGGTATTTTTACTGTCCTGGCATTTTAGGGGCACTAAAGCGTGAGAAGAAAAATGCGTAAAAATGCCATCCTAAAAGGTATTCATTGGAATTGGGGCCCCTTTGCGCATCTTGGCTGCAAAAAAGTGGCACACATGTGGTATCGCCATACTCGGGAGAAGTAGTGCAATGTGTTTTGAGGTGTATTTTTACATATACCCATGCTGGGTGTCAAAGGGGCCCTAAATCCAATGAGTACCTTTAGGATTTCACAGGACATTTTTACGCATTTGGATTCCAAACTCCTTCTCGCGCTTTAGGGGCCCCTAAAATGCCAGGGCAGTAAAAATACCACACAAGTGACCCCATTTTAGAAAGCAGACACCCCAAGGTATTCCGTGAGTGGTATGGTGAGTTGATGTAAAATTTTATTTTTTGTCACAAGTTAGTGGAATATGAGACTTTGTAAAAAAAAAAAAAATCCATTTCCGCTAACTTGTGACAAAAAAAACTTCCATGAACTCACTATGCCCATCAGTGAATATCTTAGGGTGTCTACTTTCCAAATTGGGGTCACTTGTGTGGTATTTATACTGATCTGGCATTTTAAGGGCCCCTAAAGCGTGAGAAGGAGTTTGGAATCCAAATGCCTAAAAATGCCCTGTGAAATCCTAAAGGTACTCGTTGGAATTTGGGCCCCTTTGCGCATCTTGGCTGCAAAAAAGTGGCACACATGTGGTATTGCCGTACTCGGGAGAAGTAGGGCAATGTGTTTTGGGGTGTATTTTTACATATACCCATGCTGGGTGAGAGAAATATCTCTGTAAATTGACAACTTTGTATAAAAAAATGGAAAAAGTTGTCATTTACAGAGATATTTTTCACACAAAGCATGGGTATATGTAAAAATACACCCCAAAACACATTGCCCTACTTCTCCCGAGTACGGCGATACCACATGTGTGGCACTTTTTCGCAGCCAAAATGCGCAAAGGGGCCCAAATTCCAACGAGTACCTTTAGGATTTCACAGGACATTTTTACGCATTTGGATTCCAAACCACTTCTCATGTTTAGGGGCCCCTAAAATGCCAGGGCAGTAAAAATACCCCACAAGTGACCCCATTTTAGAAAGTAGACACCCCAAGGTATTCCGTGAGGGGTATGGTGAGTTCATGTAAAATTTTATTTTTTGTCACAAGTTAGTGGAATATGAGACTTTGTAAGGAAAAAAAAATAATAAATTCCATTTCCGCTAACTTGTGACAAAAAATAAAAACTTCCATGAACTCACTATGCCCATCAGCGAATACCTTAGGGTGTCTACTTTCCGGAATGGGGTCACTTGTGTGGTATTTTTACTGTCCCGGCATTTTAGGGGCCCCTAAAGTGTGAGAAGTAGTTTGTAATCCAAATGTGTAAAATTGCCCTGTGAAATCCTAAAGGTACTCATTGGAATTAGGGCCCCTTTGCGCATCTTGGCTGCAAAAAAGTGGCACACATGTGGTATCGCCGTACTTAGCAGAAGTAGGGCAATGAGTTTTGGGGTGTATTTTTATATAGCAACGTGCACCTGCGTATTGGGTTGTGCTGACTGCAATCTCCATTTTTTTTCCTTTGTAGCATATATGGGAGGCGTGGTGACTTCCATGCAGTCATGCACACCTGACTAGTGAATCCGCCCTGTAGGCTGGTTTTAAAGTCAGTATAAAACTGAGTCTGCTTTATAGAACTTACCAGAAGCCATTTGGTTCCAGGAGAAGTACTAGTGGGCTCAGCATGCATGTTGGTATTTGCATCCCTTGATCTGATGAACGCTGTATGGCACCAGACGGGGTTACAAGCAGAGTGTATCTGGCATGCATGCTGCACCTGCACTCCCTGGATTTTGTGTGGCTGATATGGCCCATAAAAGGTAAGAATTAATGTTAGGGACCACTCGAGAGGCAACCGTGAAGTGGTGGGTGGCTTACATAATTTGGCCAAAATATAAACTAATCCCTCATCTAACATCCAGCATAGTGGCAGGACGGAGCTCTAGTTGCAGTGTGCCATTGCACCTTTGTTTTTACGTTTGTATGTGTATTTCACCATAGCAACGTGCACCTGCGTATTGGGTTGTGCTGACTGCAATCTCCATTTTTTTTCCTTTGTAGCATATATGGGAGGCGTGGTGACCTCCATGCAGTCATGCACACCTGACTAGTGAATCCGCCCTGTAGGCTGGTTTTAAAGTCAGTATAAAACTGAGTCTGCTTTATAGAACTTACCAGAAGCCATTTGGTTCCAGGAGAAGTACTAGTGGGCTCAGCATGCATGTTGGTATTTGCATCCCTTGATCTGATGAACGCTGTATGGCACCAGACGGGGTTACAAGCAGAGTGTATCTGGCATGCATGCTGCACCTGCACTCCCTGGATTTTGTGTGGCTGATTTGGCCCATAAAAAGGTAAGAATTAATGTTAGGGACCACTCGAGAGGCAACCGTGAAGTGGTGGGTGGCTTACATAATTTGGCCAAAATATAAACTAATGCCTCATCTAACATCCAGCATAGTGGCAGGATGGAGCTCTAGCTGCAGTGTGCCATTGCACCTTTGTTTTTCGTTTGTATGTGTATTTTTATATATACCATACTTTGTGTGAGAAATATCGCTGTAAACGACAACTTTATAAAAAAAATTTATACAAAGTTGTCAATTTACAGAGATATTTCTCTCACCCCACATGGGTATATGTAAAAATACACCCCAAAACACATTTCCCTACTTCTCCTGAGTACGGTGATACCACATGTGTGGCACTTTTTTGCAGCCAAGATGCGCAAAGGGGCCCTAATTCCAATGAGTACCTTTAGGATTTCACAGGGCATTTTTACACATTTGGATTCTCACGCTTTAGGGGCCCCTAAAATGCCAGGGCAGTAAAAATACCCCACAAGTGACCCCATTCCGGAAAGTAGACACCCTAAGGTATTCGCTGAGGGGCATAGTGAGTTCATGGAATTTTTTATTTTTTGTCACAAGTTAGCGGAAAGTGACATTTTTGGAAAAAATAAAATAAAAATCCATTTCCGCTAACTTGTGACAAAAAATAAAAACTTCCATGAACTCACTATGCCCCTCACTGAATACCTTAGGGTGTCTACTTTCCGAAATGGGGTCATTTATGGGGTGTTTCTTCTGTGTGGGCATTGTAGTACATCAGGAAACAGGACAGGTGCTCAGAAAGTCAAAGTACGGAAATTCACTTTTTTGCACCATAGTTTGTAAAAGCTATAACTTTTACCCAAACCAATAAATATACACTTATTGCATTTTTTTTTTATCAAAGACATGTAGAACAATACACTTAGAGAAAAAATTATAGAGAAATGTAGTTTTATTTGCCAAATTTTCCAACAGAAAGTAAAAAATGACATTTTTTTGCAAAAATTTCGTCAAAAAAAGCTAAATATCAAAAAAAGTTAAAATGTCAGCAAGAATGAAATACCACCAAATGAAAGCTCTGTTAGTGAGAAGAAAAGGAGGTAAAATTCATTTGGGTGGTAAGTTGTATGGCCGAGCAATAAACGATGAAAGTAGTGTAGTGCAGAATTGTAAAAAGTGGCCTGGTCATTAAGGGTGTTTAAGCTAGGGGGGCTGAGGTGGTTAATACTGTATTACAAAAACAATTGATGTCATTTTAGTTGCATTTGGTTCTTTAAAAAGTCCTTGTAAGATTTCATTCTGAACACAATTACAAATGTACACTAAATTCCCTAAAACCCTTTACAGCATTGGGGGTTGAATAATTTTGAACACAACTGTAGATTAGGCCATGACCATTGCTCTTATTGCACGCCGGCTCCACTTGTTTCTGTGATCACTGACAAGACCAGATAGTGGCAAAGAAGCAAGGGAGGGGCTGACCAAAGAAATTAATGGAATTTGGGTGCAACAAGAGCAATGATGACGCCCTCATTGCACCAAAGGTCTAATCTACATATTAAGAAAAATAGTGTTGAGCGAATCAAAGTCCACGAAGTCTACTATCACTCTACTGTCACAAGTTTCTAAAGCCATTAATCGGCAGGCGGGCCCCAATTATGCCTGATTGCAATGCTAGCCATACTGCCTTGATGGCAGCCCTGCCACTGTCTTATTGACACTAAGAGTGCATTCACACGACCGTGCCATGGTTTGTAGCCCACAAATTGTAAATCCGCAAAAGAAAGGTATCGGCCGTGTGCATTCCGCTTTTCGCGGAACGCACTGCGACGGCGCTATATAGAAAATGCCTATTCTCCGCTGACAACTCTGTGGAACAGATGCAGACCAATTCATACGGTAGTGTGAATGAGCCCTAGGTGCCAGGAAATTAGCCTACCACCAAGTATGTGACACTGGTATATGATATAACCTTTGCACTTAGCTGTAAGTTGAAAATGTATAAAAGTATGATCTGTTCTTGGTGGTATGGCAGCAGATGGCATGTTATTTAGTTCAGTTTCTATATCCTGTGATTACATTATTACTAATGTAATTATTATTCAATCTACCTAGAAGAATGAAGAAATAATACATTGCCACACTGTAAGAAATGATGCATAAGTGTATTTAAGCCCCTGGAAATCTATGGCAGCTAACTTACCTGAAGGCAATTGTCAACCAGTTTAACTATCGCCATAATTAAGGATCATTTATGCCCCTCCAGGAAGTCTATGGATGAATGTGGCAATTTCTATAGAGCCTGCAGCATTGTGGCTTTAATTATTGCCCTTGTTGTCTGGAATGGGATAATTTTAGCGCTTTAAAGTTATTAAAGTCATGTTTTTTTTCTATTCAAGGGTTCTACACATGACTACAAAGCCCTTGTAATGAATATATTGTACAACAATCGAACTTTGAAACATTTGTGAGGTATTGATTGATTGACTTCACCTTCCAGTTCTCTTGATAGCTAACATTGTCTTGGGTCTTAAAGGGATTGTCCCCCAAAAAAATTATTCTACAGTTTTCAAACCAGCCCCTAGATCTGAATACTTCTGTAATTGCATGTAACTAAAAATTTTGCATAGCCACTGAGTTATTCAATACAATGTATCTGTATAGCGCCACTTGCTGTTTGTTTGTTTTTTTCTTATTATTTCATGGCCACACATGCTCAGTTTCATCCTTTAATTCCCTCCTGAGTTGCGATAGAGAGCTGAAGCAGATTGGATATGCCCCCTTAGCTGCAGCAGAAAAGACACCCCCCTTGAGCTGCCGGCTTGATATAAATAAATAAAGCAATTAATGGAATCTCTGGATCCATGTGAGGTAGCTTTGTTAAAAAAGAGATTGTCATGGATAGAGATGAGTGAATTTCTCAAAAATTCAATTCAGCCGGTTCGCCAAATTTGCCAAAAAGATTTGATTCGATCCAAATTTATTTGTGGTGAATCGTGTTAAAAAACAGCTATTTCCTGGGTGCTGAGAGCCTTTATAGTGGTGTAGAACACTGTGCCTTGCAGTAACACACTTAGGGAGTCTCCTGTGGTAGTGAAACAATACTGTGAGTCAGTATTTTTTTAAGCAGATGACAGGCGTCGCTATTAGAAACACTGCACACTTCACTTATTTGGGAAGTCAAGGGGCCAAAACTGACCAAATAACTCAAGTGTGAACTCAGTCTTATAGGTCAATGTTAGCGCCAGGTATAAAGAACCGTGCAGAGGCCCAAGATCCTACTATAGTGTGAAAGAGCGCACTCCTTTTACACCATCGTCAGCTGATTCCACATAGGTGTCTACAGAACCTGTTCTATTAAACGCTTATACAAGTAGAGCCCCCTGACAGAGTGAAGAGGGTGTCAGCAGTAAGTTTGTGTTGACGTCACTGATTATTTTAACCTTCCTCTCATCCGTCAGAGCAATAACCTCCAAAAAACGGATCCTGTTTGTTAAGCATCGGCCTTCACTCGGTCAGCATTTGGTCAGTAATCCAACAGTATTGCTAAAGCCAAAAAAGCATGAGGAGGCCACAGACTACCAAGGTCACATAGTGTGGAGGTGGCAGCAGCAGCATGAGGAGACCGCAGTGTGGCCCAGAGACAGAGTTGTGAGTTGAGAGCAGCATAAGGAGACCACAGAGTGGCAAGGTGACTTAGTGTGGAGGTGGCAGCAGCAGGAGGAGACCACAGAGTGGCACAATGACACAGTGTGGAGGTGGCAACTGCAGCATCACCTGAGTAGTGAGGTGGCAGCAGCATTAGGAGACCAGAGAGTGACCTGGTGACAGAGAGGGGAGGTGGGTGTCAATAACAGTACCCGCTGATGATGGTGGGTGTAAGAAGGAGCACTTGGCATCAGATGTGTGGCATTAGGCAGGTGGCAGCATCAGAATAGTAGCTGAGGCAGGTACCTAGAGGAAACTGGTCTCTTTTGTCAAGGTTTGGGTGAGGCGGCATGGATGATCTAATCTGATGCATCAGGAATTGGTGGATGTAAATCCTAGCTAATCCACGCCTGATTCATCTTCACAAAGGTCAGTCTCTCCACATTTTGGGTGGACACAGACAAGTTCTCCTTGGGGTAACTATGGCCCCCAATGCACTAAACACCTGATCTGATGCCACACTACTGGCCGGGCAGGACAGCTTTTCCAGGGCAAACTCTGCCAGTTGCGGCCACAAATCCAGTTTGGCTGCCCAGTAGTCCAGCAGATCTTCAATGTGGGGTGGCAGTGTCCTGTCTAAGTATGCCACCACCTGCTGGTTCAGGTTCTGCTCCAGGTCTAGCTGCTGCTGCTGGTGAGTACTACGTGGGTGAAGAAAGCTGTTCATTAGCAACTCGAGACTTAAGCTGCTGCTGATAGAGCTGGTACTGCTACTACCTCCCCCCCCACAGCAGCCATGGCAGTGGAACAAGAGCCCAAAGGGCCCCACCGTTCAGACCTGCGAGAGGATGGACGATGGCACAGATGGGCAGTGGCCAACTGTCTATATAGGATGTCTTTATGTTAGTTCTATTTGTCCTCCCTCTCACTGAGTGTATAAAAGGCCCCCATTTTGGACCAGTAGCGAGGGTCTAACATGGTGGAGAGCCAGAAGTCATTTCTCTGCCAAATGGTGACAATTCGGCTGTCACTACGTAAGCAACTAAGCATGCATCAGGCCATTTGTGCAAGGGACTCCCTGCCTCCATCTCCACTGCATACTGCCACGGTGTGTCTGGGTCCTCTGCCTCCTTTTCCTCATCTCCCTCTTGCTCCTCCGGCTGCTCCTGCTCTTCCTCTCCTGTCACCATTGTAGAAAAACCACCCATTTCACTAGACATTGCTTGTGCTCCAATGTCCTCCTCCAGTTCAGCCCCCACAGGTTTATGTGTACATGAGATGTAGGCGCCAAGTCTCCAGTCCCCTGACCAGACAGATTTACCAGCATCTGTTCCAGGATATGAAGCAGTGGAATTACGTTGTTCATCCCATAGTCCTGGTGACTGATAAATAACGTGGCATCCTCGAAGGGACTGAGCAAACGGCAGGTGTCACGCATGAGCTGCCACTGGCTGACATTGAAGTTACACAGGGGAGTACTCCTGTCCGCTTGGATCATCAAGAAATAATTTATGGCCTTTCTCTGTTCGTATAGTCGGTCCAACATACGGAGGGTGCGATTCCAACGGTGGAAACGTCGCATATCAGCCTATGTTGGGGGACACCATTCTGCTGCTGCAGCTCAAGGAGGGTGTGCTTGGTGGTGTACGAGTGGCTAAAGTGCATGCAAAGTTCCCTGGCCATTTTTAGGATGTCTTGCAGATGGGTGGAAGATTTCAGGAACCGCTTGACAACCATATTGAACACGTGCGCCATTCAGGGCACATGGCTCACCCCTCCTTGACCCGTGCTGACACCATGTTCTTCCCCTTGATGGTCACCATGGTTCCGATTTTGATTTGACGCGGAGAAAGCCAGGATTTAATTTCTCGATTAAGAACACAGAGCAGTGTCTCCCCTGTGTGACTCCGTTCACCCAGGCAAACGAGGAGAAGAACAGCATGACACTGCCGTGCCCTGCACATGTGGTATGCTGGAGGAGCACCGTGAATTGTACCTACAGTGGAGGCTGAGGACACAGTGGTAGATAATAATAAGAGGCAGAGGCAGACATTGTCGCATGACCAACAGCATTAGAACGTGGAGGCAGAAGCGGCGTCATTTTGCCAAGTTGCTGATGTGGCTGGGCAGGAACCACATTCACCCAGTGGGCCATAAAGGACATGTATTGTCCCTGACTGTAGTTACTGCTCCACACGTTGGCGCTGCTGTGCACTTTGGCAGACACCGACAGGCTCAAGGACTGGCCCACTTCTGTTCTACATATTTGTGCATCGCTAGTACTGCCTTTTTGCCAAAGAAATGACGGCTTGGGACTTTCCACCTTAGTTCTGCACCAGCCATTATTTCTCTGAAAGGTGCAGAGTCTACCACTTGGAAATGGAGGGACTACAGTACCAGCAACTTGGCCAGGAGCACGTTCAGTTTCTGCACTGTTGGATAATTGCACGCATACTGTTGTCAATCGCTTTGGTGATCAACTGCTGAAGAAAGGACTGACGAGGAATAGGGGGACGAGGAGCAGGAGCATTAGGACCGGTAGATGATGGGAAGGACAGACAGCTCCCTTCGGCTGAGCTGGTGGAGCCTTGACTGCCTGAAATCAGGTGTGTGCCAATGGGTAATGCCACGGTTCTCCCAAGCCACTTTATGGTGACGCTGCATATGTTGGCACCCTGGCCACGCTTAACCTTCTGCCCACAGATTCGGCAAATGGCCATGTACACCTCCTCCGGCAGCTTAACAAAAAACTGCCACACTGATTTTACCCCCAACACTACACAATGACTGACTACTACAGCCGCAGCCTCCATGAACCCCTGCACCACTACTTTCCGGGCTGGTAGGCTCCTGCAGGCGGGTGGTCTAACCCAGGCATGTTTGGCTCCCGACCTCCCACTGCTGCCACCCTGCTGACTCCGGGCCACGCTACTGGCTTGCTGGCACCTCTGCTACCTCACTCACAAGCTGCCACCCTCTTTTACTGATGTTGATAAAACCCCTTCATCACCCGGCTCCCAATTGCAATCGGCTACATCATCATCGAGTACTGATGTCCTCCTCAACGGTCTTTGAGCCAGGATCCTGACCGCTCGCAACACCAGCTCCCACCCCACTCTCCTCATCACTACGTGCCAGCCTACCGGAGGAAGCAGCGGATGTCTCCTCCAGACCTTGGCTGGGCAGTAGCTGCTGACTGTCCTCTAGTAGCTCGTCCTTGCTGTATAGTGGAGATGAGCCCACAGCATATAATACTTCTCTGGCTGGGGGAGCAGAAAAGGACAGAGGCAGGTGGAGAATAGGTGAGGGCACAGGGCCTGCTCCCAGACCATTCCAATTAAGGGGTCTGTCTGACGAACCCACCGACTCTTGGCTGGGGGTGTCTGATGTCACTTGGGACGAAGTGGATGACCGAGTCAAGGACCGCTGGATGACACCGGGAGCTCAGACCTCTCAAAGTGACCCCTGCTGCCATACCACCTTACTCTGCTGAGACCTGTGCCTGTGCCAGAAACATTTAGGACTCTGCCTCTCCCCTGTGCAGGGCCTGTCACTTCTCTGTCTGACATATTGTTAGATCAAATAAATAAAAAGGAAATTAATATATCCCAAAAAAGGCTGTAATTTTGTCACTTCACCGTACAACAGCTAACAAGCCTTTTTTCCCCCCCACTAATAAACCCCAAAAGAGGCTTTAGAACATATAACTGCACCGCTGAACGGCTAATAAGACTTTTTTGTCCCACTAATACACCCCAAAAAAGGATGTGATTTTGTCACTTCACCGTACAACGGCTAACAAGCCTTCCCCCCCCACAAATACACCCCAAAAGAGGCTTTAGAACATATAACTGCACCACTAAATGGCAAATAAGCCCTTTTATTCCACTAATACACCCCAAAAAAGGATTTAGAACATAAAACTGCACCACTGAACGGCTAATAAGACTTTTTTTTCCACTAATACACCCCAAAAAAGGCTGTAATTTTGTTACTTCACCGCACAACGGCTAACAAGCCTTTTTTTTCCACTAATACACCCCCAAAATGGCTTTAGAACATATAACTGCACCACACAACAGCTAATAAGACATACAAATATTTCATAGTAATACACCCTGTTAATGGCTGTATCAAACAGCACTTGCACCCCAATAACAAGAAAGGTTTTCTGGAATTACAGAGGTATCATCTACTGCAAACCTAAAAGCAGCAGTATAATGGCAATTTGGATCCCCAGTCAGTGCAGCAAGGTGTAATAGGATTGCTCCTATTACCCAGGCTGTACACTCCCCTATTGTACCCTGTTCTCTTTTTAGGACCTATTCACACGGCTGTATGAATTTGTGGAACAGGTGCGGACTCATTCATTTTATTTCGACCACAAAAGATGCAGGCAGCACACACCGTGTGCTGCCCGCATCTGTAGTTCCGTTCCGTGGCCCCACAAAAAGTATAGAGCATGACCTATTCTTGTCTGTAATTATGGACAAGAATATACATTTTCTATGAGAGCGGCGGCTATGTGCGGTCCTCTAATTGTGGAACACACACGGACCGTTATCCGTGTTTTGCGGATCCACAATTAGCGGACCTCAAAACACATATGGCCGTGTGAATGGGCCGTTATAGTATGAAATAATTCCTCCCTATCTTTTCCCTACACTTTTAATGATCTTTCTCTGAACTTCTATTTAGCCAAAAAAAAGTTTAAAGTCTTTTCTACCACTTTCCCTAGCGCCTGCTGACGTCTCTCCCTGCACTAAATACACTGAAAAACGACTGAATGCAAGATAGCTGAGGTTACTTATAGGGCTGTGACATAACAGGGGCAGGCTGGCTGATGATTGGCTGCATGCATGGCATTGTGGGTGATCCCAGTGTTCTTTGCTCCAAGTCCTAACACGTGCAGCAGCCATTTTAGGAAAAAAAGCGATTTGTTACCACGAAGCGTGAGGAAATTTTTATTCGTTGCAAATCAAATTTTTCCTGAAATTCGGATCGAATTTCACTTCGTCAACTTTGATTCACTTATCTCTAGTCATGTACTATATGATGTCTCTTTTTTTTTTTTTTTACATTAGTCATGAGATAATTCCTTTTAGTCAGTGTTGACTTATGGTGATCATTTTGTTGTCTCCAGAAGATAGCCTTCATTGGGGCTTCAATTTTCTTATTGAGGTGGTCTTGATTTCTGAGAGTGTCCATCTCGTTGCTTCATCTTGGCCTCTTTGTCCTTCAATACTTGTAGAAAAAAAAAACATGTTTTCTAATGAGCCTTTTCCATAACATGCCACGATTAGGGTAAAGTTCAGCCCAGTCATTAGTACGTAGAAGGACAGTGTCAGTGACGGCTGATCACTGTTCCACTCTCCTCCTCACTCCGGAGCCTCTGTCTCCTCTTTGCGTCAGGTTTCCATGGCAACACAATGCACAGCAATAACATCATACTGGCTGATTATTTAAACCCGCATCAGACAGTGGGGACATTGCCTCATTATTCAGGAATTTTCTCATCCCTGCCTTTAGTCTATTCATCTATTTGTTCAGCCACTGCATTCCCTCTGCGGTTTTCAACTCTGCCATAAACAACTGTGCTAAGCTGGTGATGCCACTGCATTAGCTTTGTTGCATCCAGCTCTGCTACATTGGCCCTGCCACTACATCAAATTTGCTGCATCAAAGTCTATTTCATTGGCCTTGCCACTACATCAACTCCGCTGTATCCAACTCTGCTATATTGATCCTTCCACTGCATCAGCACTGTCACATACAACTCAGTAACATTGGCTCTGCCACTCCACTACATTGATCCAGCAGTACTATATATATAACTTTACTACACCAAGTGTGCTTCAACTCTGCTTCATTGCTACATGTCTGCAATTCAGTATCCATTTAGCACTACTACAGGTCTGCTGCACCAGGTATTCCATAACTCTGCATTAGTACCACCACTCCAACTCTACTGCATCTGTACTTCTGCTCTGCTGCACCAGCACCACCTGTCTGTGTCGCACAAGACCTGCTCCCCTGGACTAGTGGCTCAGCTTTATTGGCTTAGGAATCACAATTATAGCCAGCATAGCTTGAAAAGGTTTGTACCAAGTGTGAAAGAATAGTTAACTACTGGGCAGAATGGGGATTTCATGAAGTGGCAAGTGTAAGAGGGTGCAAGGTACCGTGGTCGATGGCAGGTACGTGTCACCGAGGTTCCTGGTCTCGGTGAGGTAAGAGCCGGGTTTTCGTGTGTCAGCAGAAGCTAGTGCTGTTTGACACCTTGTTTTTTAGTTTGGCTGCAAAGCCAATCCGGGCCGGCTCTTACTGGGAGTAGGCAAAGAGTTGGGTGGGTGCCTATTCCCCACGGTCCAGGCCGGACTTTATCCAGGCCTTTAAAAGGCAGCCTCCTCAGCAGCTGAGGGTGATTATCCTGGAGCTGCTGTTAGGCTGTGGAATCATCTGAGTTTGGGAGTTCTGATCCATTCTGTGCTGTGTGGAGTTCTCTGGGCTGGAAGCAAGAGCCCAAGCAAGGAGGAGTGCAGACGGCCTGGAAGCCTGAGGTCGATCGCCTTGTGGCTGGACTGACAGCCAGGTGCGAACCTGCACCTAAAACCTCCCAGGTGACTGGAACCTGTTTTGAACTGTTTTGTTTTGCCTCATGATTTCGGATGTGTGTGATTTAACACCAAGAGACTGTTTATTGTTTATTTTGTGCAAGTGTGAATAAAACACTGATTATTGCACCTTCTGGACTCCCTGTTTTGCCTCTGTACTGCACCCGCACCACTATCTACCAGAGCGACTCCCCACACAAGCTACATATGCACCCTGGTGCTTCATTCATTCCATGTGGGACTGCTGGAAATAGCTGTCCCAGCAGTCCCACAGAGAATGAACGGAGCACCGGGGTGCATGCTTGATTGGCCGCTTTATCAGGACGGGATCCATGAGGAACACCCAGAGGTCAGAACCTCATCAATAATGTTATCCCCCATCTTGTGGATAGGAGATACTGTACATTTCAAACTTGGCACAACCCACAGCGCTGGCTTGTGATCCTAGCCCCCGTTTCAATCTAGGATACTCGCAGATTGCGCATGTGCACTTCGGCAGTCTCGCGTGTGGAGTGCATTTTGGGTTAAAACGGGACTAAGATCAATGTATAGCACATCCTAGGGAAAGTTTGATAAAAGATAAAAAATGTATCATCAGCCTATACCTGTATATCACCACTGTGAGTGAGATGACATAAAAAATATTACTGGATAACCTCTTTAAGACATCATAAAACTCTGACCAGTGTAGATCATGACACTGTGGAAATTGGGTAGTCTTAAGGTGTCAATGCAACTTCAATATCGGTCAGCCAACAGCTATCTGTTCCTCCTCGCCCATATGCATACATGTTCACTTTGACTAAGTGTAAGGTATGTCAAAAATAGGCACCCCATAAAAATAAACTAATACCTATTCCATTTCCAGTTTCAGCAATCCAAGAGTATGGCTGTGAAAATAGAAAATCATCAAACTCATAGCAATTCTACTAAATCGCTAGTAGATGGCCGCAGAGTGTTTAAAGCCTGAATGACATAACACTGCAAATAGCAAAGGGGAACTTAAAATAGAGACCTTTTATTCCTGGCTGGACAGAATATACTGTTATTATCCTGTCTACCAGACTGAAGGTTATGGTTTGTCATTGCAGGTAAGAGAACACGCATTAAGTCCAATAAACAGGGTAAAATAATTTAATGCACATCCCTGTAGTCAGCTAAGGCTGCTGGTGATGAAGTGTAAGTAGATAAACCCTGCACAAATGTTAGTGAAGTAAACTGATGTGTCACATGGCACTAGTGTATAGTGAATGCGGGTGTTATAGGAGCTGATGTTAATATATATGATTATACTGCGCTATTTGCTTACTGTGACGCAGGTTCAGTAATATCAGAGCTGCACATAGTAATGGGTTATCTCTATAAGAATGTTATAGCTGAATATGTGAATGTCAGCATTGAATAGATAGATGAGTATTAATTTGTAGGGACAGAATATACTGTTACTATACTGTCTACCAGACTGAAGGTTATGGTTTGTCATTGCAGAAAAATGTTCAATAAAAACGCTTCTGGTTTTTCCCAGCCTGCTCCCTTCGCACATTGGAATTATTGACCATACTTTCAGCATATGTGCAACATAAGTGTGTATGTGTTCTCTATGTGGCGAGAGGGAAAAGCTGCTGCCAGACACCTCTAGTCAAAGATGTTCTCCCCAAAATAACAAAAGGATTGAGCATTGAAATTTATCTTGGAATCTGACATCATCTGCTGTGCGAGATCTGGGAGCTTCCTATTCATATTGGATTATTGACTGTTTCCACCAAAAATGGAGGTTTCATGGGGCCTTTAGTCTTTTCCGCTGGTGGAGAGCAGACTATGCATGTTCACTGGTCCTGGGCTTTTAGTATTGATGACCTATCCTCAGCATAGGTCATCAATATCAGATCGGCGGTGGTCCGACACCCGGCACCCACGCCGATCAGCTGGTTGAAGGGAAAGTGTGTGCAGTGTGCTCGTGCAAATTGACTTTGGATGCTTCATCCGAAGTCGATTCGCATAAAACTCTGTTGTCATACTGTAAGTATCAGGAGCTCCGTACAGTATTAGAATATATTGGCTCCAATAAGCTGAAGTTATTACTTCACGAAGTCTTGCGAGGCTTTGTGTAATCACTTTGTGAATTAATTATTTCTGTAAAAAATCTTGATACCGAACTCCAACAGCAGTATACTGATGTTTTCCATGGCTTAACAGGGAAGTGCTAAGTGCCACATCAATTTATAGTACAAAACTAACAGAGCATTGAACTGGTATGTCCTCGGAGTTATGTCAATAGCAGCATGCTGATGGGTTCCCATGTAGTAATTTTTTGGTGTTCAAAAAAAGCTCATGATCACATAGTTGAAAGTTGGAGTGAAGATGAGTTCTATGCGAAAAGACCTCTCCAATCAGAGTACAAAATGATTGGAAATTATAAAAAACTACATATGTAAGGAGTAGGACGTGTACTTATAGAATATGTCTGCCCTGCTGGAAGCTTTATTATTACAAGCAATTCTTAGGTTAGGGAGATGTTCCTTGAAGGGAATAAAGCCAAAAATCAGAGCTTTTTGCTGATTTCAATGGAAATTATATCTGTCAACACAGAGTACAAATATTTTTATTTTGTGCAGCGAATATGCCTCACCTTCTCTTTCCTCATAAGCCTTTATTAACTGGAGGCAGAGATTATTATTGTGTGCAGTTCAAAAAGAGCAATAATGCTTCGAGGCTCACCACGGGGAACGTCGTCACTGCACGTAGACATCTTCTGTATATGTGTAGTTTGAAATTAGTCTCTGCACCTTTGTTACCTTATAATTACCTGGGCCTAACAAAGGATAAAAGATAACATGCAAAAAATAGTTGTACTCTAGCTCAGGAATTATTTATGAGTCAATGTATTTCATTTAATGAGCAGAGATTAACTTAGATAATGGGGCCAATGTAGTACAGGATGAAGTATTACACAGCCATACATATAGAAGATCAGAGCAAGGGCAATATTCAGAGCAGTACAGGGGCCCTGAAATTATGAACTTCTGCTAATGAGTAATGGGCAATAATTCATGGATCCTATTGACCTCATAGACTGCAATGAGTCTTCTGTCCAACTCTCAAAAGTCCTACTAAATACATCGTCATTAGAGATAAGCGTATCCATTGAAGTTCGGGTTCAATGGGTTTGGCTGAACTTCAGGTCAAAGTTCAGCTTTGGGAACCGAACTTGACCTGAACTTGACCTCAAACCTGGACCCCATTAAAGTAAATGATGACCTGAACGTCACTTTATTATTTTACGCTATAACATGGTTATAATGGAAAACAATAGCATTCTTAAGACAGAATGCTAATAAAATGGCCATTGAGGGGTTAAAAATAATTAAAAAAGCCTCACTTCATTCACTTGATTGTGCAGCCGGTATCCTCTTCTCTCCTCTTTCTGCAGGTCTTGCAAAAGGACCTGGGATGACGTCACTGCGCTTACCATGTGGTGAGCGTGGTGATGTCACCGCAGGTCCTTCTTTCTTCATTCAGCAGGACTTTCGAAGACGTCACCGCGCTCACCACGTGGTGAGCGTGGTGATGTCATCGCAGGTCCTTTTGCAGGTCCTGCAGAAAGAAGAAAGTAGAGGATACCGACTGCGTGATCAAGTGGATGAGGTGAGTTTTTTTTAATTATTTTTAATCCATCAATGGCCATTTTATTTAGCATTTTGTCTTAAGAGTGCTATTATTTTCCGTTATAACCATGTTATAATGGAAAATAATAAAATCACCCGAACACCGAACTCGAACTTCAGTGAAAAAGTCCCCGTTCGGTCCGGGTACCCGATCTCGCAAAGTTCGGGTTCGCCTAACCCTAATGGTCATGTCATATCATCTTCTTCATAACTCCCTAACTCCACTGAACAACAATTGTAGCTGGCCAGCTAAAGACCTGTCCTGGGTTGCTAATATAGCTCACATATATATAGCTAGACCTTCCAAATAACCTCAATACAGCTCATATGTTTGTATGTTAAAGCCTAAAACAGAGTTATTAAATGTGATTTATGTTTCTGAATGTCATATAACAGTTATATGTATATTGTGTTAACAGAAGCAGAAAAAGAAAATGTACCTTTAAGACTCATTATATCAATGGAAAGGTAAGCCAATCACAGCCAGCCTCACACTGCCCAAGAGTCTTGGTCAATCACAGCCAGTTACACACTGAGCCTGTGTGGAAACCCCCTAGCTGGAATCATTATTTACCAGAGACAACAGAAATAGTTCCAGCCAGAGCAATTCTTGGAAGTAAAAAAGGGCAAATAGGTATTCAATACAACAATAAATGTTCCTATAGTTAATACTGTGATTATGTGTATGTTGAAATGGTTTTGTGTTTGCTTACAGTTCCACCAAATTCAAATGTACAGTTCCACCAAATTCAAATGTACAGTTCCAGCAAACCAAATGCAAATGTAAAGTGCAAATCCAAATAATTGCTTGCATCAAATGCCAAATTGCTATCAAACAGCATACTGCAACTCAAATGAGCAATTGAATAGAGTCAAAGACAGAAATATATCCACTATTTCATGTTAACTGACAAGATTGAATTGTTGAACCGCCATTTTGTGATACTTTATTCACCATGTGTTTTGTACATGGACTGTTTACTGTAGAAGCAGCAGTGTTATATGAAGAAAAGTTGAAGTTATTAAAGAAGTTATATTAAGAATTTGGTGTGCTCTTTAAACCTACTGCTTCCATAGAACGGTGCTAGAGGAATTACAGAGTAATAGACAGTCTGCTAAGAGTAAAGGTCAGAGATATCATAATTCTTCTAATGCCACAGCGCAAAAGGCACTTCATAGTGCTGTGCCTGCCACAAGTTTGGTGAGACTGACCGTGATCCAGATGCTGATAAACATTTGGGTCATGGCATCAATAAGCGGCCTAATCTGGCACAATAAGGTGATTGGATGAGCTTGTGTTAAAGGAGTTGTTCAAAGTTATGAAAAAAATAATTAGGCACTGTAAATCTGGTCAGCAATATATACATAAACTAAGCAGGTTTTAGGCAAAAAAATATATATATTTTTCCTCATTTTCCTAGTTCTGTTCTGGCCCTTTATTTGCATGTGGGTTCAGAGCTGAAGGGTTGTTCTCATAATTACTTGTGGGTGTCAAAAAAGACTCTTCAAAGTGAATAAAATTGCTGTCCTGTCTGCAGTCTGACTGATACGATACCCATGTTGTATGTGTGGGATTACAAGTCCCAGCTGCACAATACAATGACATTGCTGATACAGACAGGATATTTCTCCTACCAGTTCTTGTGCAATGCTCTGCAGACACTTCCTCACAGCCAGCAGAAGAGTATGGAGGAGAGAACTCCTCCAGTCTTTATCAGCTCTGTGTCTGCAGGGTGAGGAGGGAGGAAAGATCCTGCGCACAGGATTTATCTCTTCAGTGCCCGGAGAAGAGGAATCCCTGCAGCTACTCAGTACCTGAGGCAGAGACTCCAGCCCAGAGTCTGTGATGCTTATGGTAGAGGGTTAAACCAGTGGGAGGGGAGACACAGGGCAGACAGCTCAGCCAGCAGATCGGGCAGTGCAGGGGGCATGACATTCAGTTTACAGAGGCAGACCTTCTCCCTCAGGCTTGGGCACAGAAGGAAAGAAGCTGAAATCACAGGTCATATGATGCTTAGCTAGCTTGGAGAACGGGGCCACTGTAGATGAAGTAAGTGAATTGTAAACCCCTTATATTTGCTTAGTGAGAAACATACAAAGAAACAAAAAAAAATTAATAACTTGGACTTATAACTTCTTTAATCTTCCCATTCCTTTTCTGGAAATAAGACCCCAATATATGACAAAAAGCAAATATGTGCTCAGATTAATGGAGGGAGATAATGATATCATGCACATAAGTCCATGTTCCCCCCACCTCTAGGGTAATATATAGATACACAGGGAGAGGGGGATCTAATCATTTTCTTCTCTCCCTACAGCCTGTCAGCATGTCCCCACTGCCTGTACCTCCTCAAAGGTGGTTGAGATAATAACTGGCTGAAGGGGAATAGCTACTTCAACCTATCTCAGGCTGTGGACCTTATGTTTTTTAAAGTGAAAAGTCTAAGATTAATTTATAACATGGATGTCTAACCTGCATCCCTCTAGCTGTTACAAAACTTTAAGTCCCAGCATGCCCTGAAATCTGTAGGCTGTCTACAATGAAGGGAGCTTTAGTTTTGCAAAAACGGAGTGGGTGCAGTTTTGACATTCCTGATGTAGATGGTTCAAATTAAATATTGGCACTGGCCTCCTGATGGTAACACTAGCTAGGCCGATGGTTTACCAGAAAACTGGCAACCCATTTGTTAAATGATCAAGCCTTGGTTTATAATCCAAGCACTTCTTCAGCAAGCCAAATAATCAGTTCAAAATTTGCATTGCTAATAGACTCTAGAAAAAGTGGGCAGGCAATAGAAGCAGGGTACAGGCCCAGGAAACAGGATGAAGGTCCTGGAAACACGGTGCAAGATAAATACTCTGGTATTTAGGGTTCAAAATACAGGGTGACCTAAAGACGGAACAAGGATCACAGACACCAGGGCCACAGAGTCCAGCAGATGAAACCAGGAGAACCCAGGAGTAGTCACTATGGACAAGTTTTGGACTTAGAACCAGGAGATTTCAAGAAAAGGATCCAGTACGTTCCAAATTTAAAACCAGAGAACACCAGGTGCAACAAAAAGCAATGGTTGGAATTATGAGACAACAGTTACATCATCCAGCAGCAGCCCAAGTAAGCATGGAAGTATGGGCTCATGCATATGACCGTAGCAAACAACATGGATTGCATGCAGACCCATTAATCCAAACATCACACTTGTGTGCTATCCACATCCTTAAGTCCGTTCTGCAGCCCCGCAAAAAATAGAACCTGTCCTATTCTTGCCCATTTTATGAACAAGGATAGAACATTTCTGCAGAAGCAAAAAAAAAATGCGACATGGACTTGGACAGCATCTATGTTTTGTGGATTCACAATTTGCATCTACATATACAGCTGTGTGCATGAGCCCTATGTCTGGGAGTCAGGGTGTAGGCTCAGGTCTTAAGGTGGATACAAAAAGTTCAGTCAGATATCAGGTTTATATCCCAAGGGCCCCTTTTCTTAGTATCATATATCCTTATACAGATAAAAGTTAGGGTAGAGGCACTAAATTAGGCTAGACCAAGAAATTTTCCACACACCACAAGAAATCACCGCTGCAACCAATTGATTAGCTGGAGTACTGTCACGAACCAGCAGGTGTGAACCCACTGTGCCACGTGTCCTACCTCCTCTAAAGGCATTGTCTAAGTGAACCTCTGGATCTACACAGTACCCCTGGTGGTGGGGATAGACTTTCCTGAGGGGAACACCAGGTCGCTACCTTTTGAGGAGGATGGGCACAGGAGGCAGCAACTCCAGACGGACCAGGAGGTACCTGAGAAAGGTACCAGAGGTTCAGGACCGAAGGAATAGGCAGAGGCATAGTCAGACAGGCAAAAGGTCAGGGCAGGCGGCACAGGTACAGGTCAGGCAATCTGGGTCAGCAACAGAAGAGTCAAGGTAAGCAGATAGGGATCTAACAGGTAGAAGAGTCCAGGAATACAGATACAAGTCAGGAACACATGAACACTAGCGGAAAACAGGAACCTTAGCAAGACACAAGTACCTTGACACTAAGGCATCTGGGAAGGGCGCTGAGCCACTTATATATGCGCAGGAGGGCTAGGATAGGTCAGCGAAGTGACATGACCTAACCCACAAAGCCCAGGAAGTGACAAGCACCGCCCCTTAAGAAAGTGCTGCAGGACACAAGCAGCAAGCATGCTGAGGCCAGGGCTGAGAGCAAACTGTGGAGAAGATCCCAGAACAACAGCACCCACACCGACAGAGCCCAGGACTGCAGAGATGAATAGGAAGCACCGGCCGCAGATCACCACTAAACATGGCGCACAGCAGCCACTGTTACAAATACAGTGACATAACAAAAAGGAGGCAGACCACATGGTGGCTATGGGACTTACCAGGCAAGTTGGCTCAGCTAGGCTAAAATGTTCTAACCCTTTTCCATCACCATCCCTGCTCTTTTCTGAGTCTGCACTCTGACATGAAGGATGGGCCTTCAGAATTCTGATAGTTCCTATTTACTTAACATTTATTATTATTTTTTTGATCCCAGGACCACAAGCTGAACCATAGTCAATGGAGGAATTTCTCTGAATAAGGCTACATGCACACGACACTTGTTTTTTGCTGTCCGCAAATCGCGGATCCGTCTTCCTTTTTTTTTCACATCCACATCCTTTCCGTGTGTCCGCAAATTTTGTAGGTTGTGTTTCCGTGTGTCTTCCGTTTTTTTTTTGCGAATCCGCAAAAAAAAACGTAAGGCTTAAACCAGTTTCTTAAAGTACCTGTACAAGTTCCCTGGTTTCCAAGCAACCATCCTCAAAAAAAACGCATGCGGATGACAAACGGATGGCTTCCATTGGTCATCCGCATTTTTTGCGGACCCATTGACTTCTATGGGTCCGCAAACCGTTTTTTTTTGCAGACAAGAATAGGACATGCCATATTTTTTTTGCGGACGTGAAATGCGGACAGCGGACGCGGACAGACAAAGGAAGAGGCATCCGCATTTTTAACGGATCCATAGAAATGAATGGGAAACCATCGGTTCCGCAAAAAAAACGGAATGGACGCCGCAAAAAAACACTGCCTTGTGCATGTAGGCTAAGAATCTCGATAAAATTCTTCCCGTACATAATGTACATATATATAGCCAACCATGCTGTGTATACTCCTGCTGAAGCGATATAATTGCTAGAGATTAAGCTGTGATTTCACAGTGATTTTATTGGCAATACATTTTCATAGCACTCTTTGGAGCTGCAATCCCAGCTTAAAAAAAATCTTTGCCACTCATTTGTCTACAACAAATTCACATAGATTTTATCTCTAGTGAGTAAATCGTTGCAGCAATACTTACTATTCCCTATAGACTGCAATTTCACAATGAATATAAAAAATACCATTATATTCCATAGTGTTACCTGAAGTCTGACTATGGTGCTGATTCAGTGTTTTAATGTGTAACCAAAAAAAGATTCTACCTACGACTATATCGATCAGGGCCAGAGGTGACCGACAGATTTTGATTTCCCGATTAGCTGGTGAATACTACAAACAAGATTTTCATCAATGACTTGCCCTGAGGCTGGCTGCAGGTGATTCAAATAACTCAACTACCTCTAGAATGCGAGATTAACTCCTTGCAGTAATGTTTTATCTAGTGCACCCCAAGTAAAATGGTATAAAATTGTTCACTGCACTTTTAGTTATATTTTACATATTTAGATAGAGGTAATAAACCCCTACAAATGATTCAGCGCTATAGGTGCATCATATAAATCTTTATTAAGTATTCAATAAGAAATAACATCATATAAAATCATTAAAACACTGGAGCACAGACAAATGATGATAAGATGGCCCCCCCCCCCCCCCAATATGGTTGTACACAATTAATTCGACAAAAGGGATCCCAATACCAAAAATGCAGTAGGATGTGTCCATGCAAACCAAATAAAGCGTCCACAAAGTCATTAAGGGAATAATAACTGGTGTCCACTAGCTGGAGACATACCTATATTAGCCATTAAGACATGAGACAAAGTATTGCACATAAAACATCAACAATCCCGATTATATCATAGTTACCGACCTATGGAGGGAGAGAGCCCTGACGACCGTTTCGCCACTGCTTCTACTGAGGGCATGCCCTCACAGAAATAAAAACTTTGACTGATATTCAAATGAGGAATCAAGTACCTAGGTTGGTGTTTTCCAGCTTTTGAAGCTTCTGGGCCCAAGGCTACTAATTAATTCCAGCTCTTGACCAATACTCTAACGTTTGTCCTCTCTCCTGTGATGTTCCCTTTCCTTGTAGCCTAAACTTGTATAAGCACAGCCTACAGCCCAACTTGTAAATTGGAAGCCATATTTTGGGCTTCACTGTCACTATCTACTGCACATGCTCTGTGTCCTGGTGGTCATGGTGTGGCTACAGCATGTGCGCAATAGATACTACCACAACCCACAGTATGGCATGTAATGTGCAGCCTGGGTGGAAGACTTCATCTGCCCAAGTTTTGGTTCAAAAAGGAAAAAAAAAGCAATGCTCATCTCACTGTTCCCTGAAGTAGGTCTCTGCCAGTGATCTGCTGAGACATCATTTACTGTACTGCATGTTAAGAGGAACCCATAAGTGGTTCACCGACAACCCCAGAAAACATTGGGACAGGAGTAATCGGGGATCAGGGAGGTTAACTTCACTGTTTTGTGTTTCTTTAATGTAATCCTGACTGTATTTAAAAAATTTAATTTAATATATAATTTTAACGGGAAACCATTGGCTTAGAGAGAAGATAGAAATACAAGTGATACCACTATCACAGTCACATTCCTAATACCATCATTTTTGCACAGATGGCGGTGGATTTTTTTTATATCCTACTCACTTTGCATAATATAGTGTTAGGTTATTAAATAACATGAACAATCTTCAGATCTAGAGATGAGCTGACAGCTAAATCCAGCAGTAATTCTATAAAATTACATTTAAAGAAGAAAAATTGTCATATAATGGCACCGTTATCGGACAAATTGTCACATTGCCAGTGTTATTAGATGTATGGAGCACGTGTCGGCTCTTGTAGAAGCTTCACCCTGAATCTGTTGAGATATAATTGTAATGTAGCCATCCACAGCTTAAGTTTGCAAAAATTCTGCATGGGTGTTAAAAACTTGAATGATTGATTTCTTCATCTAAAAAAATTGGCAGTAATCGCTTACGTGTTTCAAGTCTAAGCAAAATGTAAGAGGTTACTGACAATTTTTAAGATGAACAAGTAAAGCTTTGAATTTTTTAAGGATTTTTAAGAACTTATGGGGTCATTTATCAAACTGGTGTAAAGTAGAACTGACTTAGATGCCGATAGCAACCAATCAGATTCCACCTTTCATTTTCCAAAGGAGCTGTGAAAAATAAAAGGCAGAGTCTGATTGGTTACTATGGGCTACTGAGCCAGTTCTATATTGATAAATGACCCTGTTAATTTCTATCCTACATGGAGACCACTGTGTTAGATTAATTCTGCTAATGGGTGAGGTTTCACTTGAAATTCCTGTAATGTAGTCACTTTGATAAGAATAGAACAACATAATGGGATCATTGTACCCCTCCCTGAGCCCAGTGATACTGCAAAATATATATTTTTTAATCCATCTGTTACTGAGGTGAGGGTCGGCGGCCCTTTTACCAACTACAATGTCCTTGGAACTGCATGTGACCTACATGTGTGCCAGCCTGCCAGAGACATTAGTCTAATCCTTTTTTGGTAGCTCAGTGAAGGAAAAATTCTGCTGGCAGGTCAAGTCCCCTACATTAGCTATTTTATAATTTAGGGGTGACATAGTGCATTTCTGTAGTTGGGGGCAAAAAACGGTATTGTGGTGCTATAGAGCACTTGTGCATACACCGCACAAATACCTATTTTAAATTTCAGCAGTGAAATACTGAATTTGTGTATTTTGGGGGAACTAAACCAATATTGTTGTTAAGCCCCTTTCACACTAGCGTTTTTGCTTTCCGTCCTAGAGTTCCGTCCTCGGGGCTCTAGGACGGAAAGATACTGATCAGGATTATCCTAATGCATCCTGAATGGAGAGCAATCCTTTCAGGATGCATCAGGATGTCTTCCGTTCAGTATGTGAACGTTTTTTGGACGTTGACAAAAGCGTAGCATGCTGCGGATTTGTCTCCGTCCAAAAATCCGGAAGACATGCCGTAACGCCGGATCCGGAATTAATGCCCATTGAAGTGCATTAATCCGGATCCGGCCTTAAGCTAAACGTCATTTCGGCGCATCGCCGGATCCGACATTTAGCTTTTTCTCAATTGTTACCATGGCAGCCAGGACGCTAAAGTCCTGGTTGCCATGGTAAAATGTAGTGGGGAGTGGGGGAGCAGTATAATTACCATCCGTCCGGCTCCCGGGGCACTCCAGAGTGACGTCAGGGCGCCCCACACGCATGGATCACTTGATCACATGGATCACGTGATCCATGGGCATGGGGCGCTCTGATGTCATTCAGGAGCGCCCCGGGAGCCGCACGGACTGTAAGTAATCCGCTCCCCCGCTCTCCGCTCCTACTATGGCAACCAGTACTTTAATAGCGTCCTGGCTGCCATAGTAACCTGAAAGCATTAGAAGACTGATCAGGATCCTGATCAGTCTTCTAATGCTTTCAGGCGACTTGCGTTCTGATGGATCCGGCGGGACGGAAGTGCCCGTCGGACCCTCAGAACGCAAGTGTGAAAGAGGCCTTACACAGAGCAGTTTGGCATACAAGGCACAAACACGTATTTTAAAATTTAGCAGTGACATACTGCATTTCTGTAGTTTGTTCCCATAAACACTGGTTTTGTGCTACATAGCAGATCTGATGTCTACTTTGCATTTCAGTCATTTAAAGTAGCCTTTTGAACTCTGCATTTACATAGTTGGTTGCAAACACACTGGTTTTGTGGTAAAACCGTTAACTTCTGCTTTTACATTGTTGGTTTAAAAAATCTAATTTTTGGTGTTAGTGAAGTAATTGTATTAAATTGCTCTGTTACACTCTTGTGTGAGCTAAAGAAAATTATTCTGTTTATGACACGGGCATTGCCTTACTGTTAGTGAACTTAATTGTTGACTATTGGCCATTAAATGCAGCAGTCTCTTATGCTTTTTGATGACTCTGCTGGCAGGGTTTCCCAGGGCCATAATCATAGCTCTGCCCCAGAACTGGAAGAGATTGAGTGCACGGACGCCCAACCACTTAGGTTTGAGGATGAGGACAGGGGAAGACCACCGCAGCACGTCTCTGATCATGACAAAACACAGGTGCAAACCGCTGCGGCTTTCTGCGGTGTGCAGACCGACAAAGAGGGCAGGGTAATGAATGGGTGGAAGATGATGTTGAGAACAATGAGGATCTACACCCCAAAATATACCACTTAAATCCATGTTTTTTATGGGTGGTGAAAAAATCATATTATTTTAGGCCAGGAATTACCTTTGCGGCCTGCGCTGCATATGTGCCGGGGACAATAATATAGTTAATCAATCTGGGAGTTACGGGGTTTACATATTCCAAATTTTTGCTGTGAAGTAACCCTGCACTGCATAGGTGACAGGACCTAAAATTAGAATCTTCTTTTAAATTGTTGGGTGCAAAATTACTATTTTTGCCAGGTACAAACCCCTGCTCTGCAAAGGTGACAGAAACCGAAAATGCGGAAAATCTTCTTTTAAATTGTTGGGTGAAATATTACTATTTTTGCCGGTTACAAACCCATGCTCTGCATAGGTGACAGGGACCGAAAATTTGAAAAATCTTCTTTTAAATTGTTGGGTTCAAAATTACCATTTTTGCCGGGTACAAACCCATGTTCTGCATAGATGACAGGGACCGAAAATTTGAAAAATCTTCTTTTAAATTGTTGGGTTCAAAATTACCATTTTTGCCGGGTACAAACCCATGTTCTGCATAGATGACAGTGACTGAAAATTTGGAAAATCTTCTTTTAAATTGTTGGGTTCAAAATTACCATTTTTGCCGGGTACAAACCCCTGCTCTGCATAGGTGACAGTGACCGAAAATGCGAAAAATCTTCTTTTAAATTGTTGGGTGAAATATTACCGTCTGCTCCATTGGTGGGTGACATTACCCCGTTTTGCCGTGAATTAAGCCCTCTTCTGCCTGGGTGCCAGGGGCCTACATTTTTAAAAATTGTCTGTTCCATTGGTGGGTGACATTAACCTTGTTTTGCAGTGAATTAACCCCTCCTCTGCCTGGGTGCCAGGGGCCTACATTTTTAAAAATCGTCTGTTCCATTAATGGGTGACATGAACCCCATTTTGCGGTGAATAAACCCCTGCTCTTCATAGGTGACAGGGACCTAAATTTCTTAAAACCGCCTGTTCCATTGGTGGGTGACATTAACCCCATTTTGCCGTGAATTAACCCTCTTCTGCCTGGGTGCCAGGGGCCTACATTTCTAAAAATCGCCTGTTCCATTGGTGGGTGACATGAAACCTGTTTTGCCATGAATAAAACCCTCATCTGCCTGGGTCCCAGGGGCCTACATTTTTAAAAATCGTCTGTTCCATTGGTGGGTGATATGATCCCTGTTTTGCTGGTGAAAACCCCCTGCTGTGCATTGTTGACAGGGAACGAAATTTGGTAAAAACGTCTGTTAATGATCGAAAGATGCGTGACTACAAACGCACGCTGGAAGACGCGCTGCTGATTTCCACCTGACGCCTCCTCAAACTCCTACTCCACATCCATTTCCGACTCCTAGATCAAGATTTTTATTTTTAATTTTAATTTATTTTATATTAAGTCATTTCCCTATCCACATTTGTTTTCAGGGCACTTTACGCACATTTTGCTGCCTTTTGTAGCCCTCTACCCTAGGGTTGTTTCGGGTATCGAAATTTCGATACCCAATCAATACTTTTATACCAGTATCGATTCGTTACGGGATGTTCATTTTTGCGATACTAGAGTGCCCTACTGCACTATCATTACCATACACTGTGTATGATAAGGACAGCCCTGCCCTGCGCTGTGTGCTACAGTCTGTAATACACATTGCAGGCTGCGCTCTCATTATCATAACAATAGCACAGCAGGGCTGTCATTACCATACACAGCATATGATAATGACAGCGCAGCACTGCAGGGCCGATAGTACTGTGCAAAACAGGTTACTAGAAGCTCCTGTGTTGCACTCAGAGTGAACAGGACAGATTTTATCTGGAAAGAAAAGGATTACCCAAGCTGCGGCTGTATTTCTGTGATCTAATAGCAGGAATGACGGCTGAGCAACCCAGCCAATAAAAGAGAGGCGTGTCAGGACAGCAAATCAGATGAAAGACGCTCCCTCCCTGCAGTTTATACCGGGAAGAGGAAGGTGGGAGACACTGCATTGGGTGTGTATGTATGTGACTACATAGTATATAGTGTATTTATGAGACAGTGGGGATGTGGGGGCGGTGACTGCATAGTATATATTGTGTATATGTGACAGTGGGGGGTGTGCTCGGGCTCAGACATGTCCTCCACAGTAGGACATGTTGGCTAATTCTCAATTTTAACATCAGAATGAGAGTTCGTAAGACCGCAGAGTGCACCTGTCTGTTCTACTGTTATTGTTAAATTGTTATTTCGGTAATACACAAAAAATATATAAACATACTGCACGTTTGCAGTCATTTCTGGTGAATGAGTTTAGGGCGGTATTTCAGTAATACACAAAAAATATAAACGCACTGCATGTTTGCAGTAATTTCTGGTGAAAGAGTATAGGGCGATATTTCAGTAATACACGGAAAATATAAACACACTGCATGTTTGCAGTAATTTCTGGTGAAAGAGTATAGGGCGGTATTTCATTAATACACAAAACATTTAAACGCACTACACGGTTGCATTAATTTCTGGTGAAAGCGTATCGGGACGTATTACTATAAAAAAAGGAAAATATATACGTACTGCACTGTTGCAGGTATTTCTGTTGAAAGCGTATAGGGGCGTATTACAGTAAAAAATATATATATATATGCACTGCACTGTTGCAGTTATTTCTGGTGAAAGCGTGTAGGGGCGTATTTCAGTCCAACAAGAAAAATATATTCTCTGGTCACTTCTGCAGTTATTTCTGGTGAAAGTATATAGGGGGGTATTTCAGTACTACAAGAAAACTATATTCTCTGTTGCAGTTATATCTGGTAAAGCCTTTACTGGCGTATTGCAGTAGAAAAAGAAATATACATTTGCCATTCGCTGGTTCACTTATATCTTGAAAAACCTTTATTGACGTATAGCAGTAGAAAAATATAAATATATTCAGCGTTCACTGTTGCAGTTATATGTGTAAGTTATATTACGTTGTGGTGAAATTTCGTATTTACGTTTCACACACTGCACGCTTACATGACAACGTCCATAAGAGCAGTGCACCAATACAGGTGAATGCACTATGCACTAACCCAGCACAAAAATGCCAACTAATTCACACCAGCCCACATCTATCTGTGGTATTGCTTACTAGACACTACAGGGACTTTTCTGCAGCACAGAAACCACACGAGGACGTGTCTCGCTCTTCCAGCGCGGACCTACTTACTCCGCTATGTCCCGTTCACTTCAGATCACTCCGCCTCAGGCGCCGTTGGTTTTTTGAACCTGACAGACAGCCTGTTACCCTCTGTTGAAAAGCCTTTAGTGGCATATATACATGGAAAAAGACAAATATACTCAGTGTTCACTGTTCCAGTTATATGTGGTAAAGCCTTTAGAGGCATATATCAGTAGAAAAAGAAAGAGATAGTCGGCAATCAGCGCTGCAGTTATATGCAGTAAAATCTTTTTTGAATTATTTCATTGGAAAACAATCTTGTATTCTGCGTTAAGCGCAGGTGCCACTGTGACTCCAAAGGTGGAGGAAGAGGCAGAGAAAGCTGCATAAGAGGAAGCAGGAGGAGCCTGAGATCTTTCTTGGTTTTTAAGGTATAGTTTTTAAGGTGTTTACTCCACTGCAGTTCGTGCTTTGCATTTAGATGCCTGGTCATGCAGGTTGTGCTCAGGGTTAGAACGTTTATGCCCCGCTTCAGGCTCTGATGGCACAACCTGCAAACCACTCGTGTTTTGTCGTCAGGACATTGTCTGAAGAACTGCCACGCCAATGAACTCCTTGGAGCTGGCTTTGGTGTGCTAGGTCCCTGGGTGCGGTGGGCAGTAACAGGCGTACTGTCATGGGGACGGCCGCTCTGCTTTTGCATCCTGCTCCCTCTTTTGCTGTGCTATTGCCACTTGCTGTGCGACCACCGCCTCTTCCTCAGAACTGCACACGTAACTAGCATGAACTTGAGACGTGCTGCGGTGGTATTCCCATGTCCTCATCCTGCAAAATAAGTGGTTGGGCATCAGTGCATTCAATATCTTCCACTTCTGGGGCAGGGCTATGTGGGTGACCCGGGTAAACATTGCCAGCAGAGTCATCAAAAAGCATACGAGTCTGCTGCATGACTTGGAGCTCAGACTGTTTGGCTGCTTTGCAAGAGGGTGGGGTGAAAGACTGATGGGCACGGGTTGCAGGTGCCAACTCTGAGTTTTCTGCAGAGGACTGGGTGGGAGATACTGTGAAGGAACTGGCGCCACTGTCAGCCACCCAATCTACTATCGCCTGCACTTGTTCTGACCACACCATCCGTAGAGCGGCATTCGGGCCTACCAATTAACACTGCGGGTTCTGTCGCCTACTCGCACCTGTGGAAGGTGTTTCACTTGGACCTGTAGCTGGCACAGAACGGCCATGTTCTCTCCCAGCAACAGGAGCTCCACCAGCACCACCACGACCATGTCTATGTCCCTTATTTGATGTTCTGCTCATTTTTTGCGTTCACCCACCAAACTAACAGATGGTTTATCTCAGGTGTCAATTTAACCGCCAAAAGTCAACAATTAAGTTCACTAACAGTAAGGCAGTGCCCGTGTCATAAACAGAATACATTTCTTTAGGTCACACAACAGTGTAACAGAGCAATTCAATACAATTACTTCACTATCAACAAAAAATAGATTTTTCAAACAAACAATGTAACAGCAGAGGTTAACGGTTTAATTTGACTGTCAGAAATGCAGCATACACCGCAAATGTGCTATCTACCATAAAACCGGTGTTTTTGCAACCAACTATGTAAATGCGGAGTTCCACAGGTTACTTATAATGACTGAAATACAGGGTAGGCCTCAGATCTGCTATGTAGCACAAAACCAGTGTTTATTGCAACAAACTACAAAAATGGAGTATGTCACCCCAAAAGTTATAAAATAGGTTTTTCAGCGGTGTATGCAAACATGCTCTGTGGCCAAACAGTACAGGTTTACTCCCTAAACTACAGAAAAGCACCTTATCACTGCAAAATTTTATAACAGGTTTTTCAGCGGTGTATGTAAACGTGCTCTGTGGTACGACAGTATGGGTTTATTCCACCAGCTACAAAAATGCAGTATTTCACCGCAAAATTATAAAACAGGTTTTTCAGCGGTGTATGCAAACATGCTCTGTGGTACGACAGTACAGGTTTATTCCCCTAACTACAGAAACTATGTCACCCCTAAATTATAAAATAGGTAATGTAGGGACTTGACCTGCCAGAAAAAAGAAAATTTTCCTCCAATGGGGTAACAAAAAGGATTAAACTGATGTCCCTGGCAGGCTAGCACACATGCAGGTCACATGCAGTTCCAAGGACACTGCAGTTGCTAAAATGGCTGCGGACCCCCACGTCAGTAACAGATGGATTAAAAATTATTTTTCAGTATCACTGGGCTCAGGGATGGGTACAAATATGTAGCATAGCACCCTCAATAATTGCTGTAGTTTGAAGATTTAACACCACCAAGTTTAGTAGATTTCTTCCTTAATCTCTCTGGCTCAGTCACATGCTGCACTTAGCCAATCACAGCTATGCCAATAGTAGGTATGGCTGTGATGGCTTCTTAGGGCAATGTAGTAATACGCTTGTTGATTGGCTGCCCTGCAGTCTTTTAAAAAGCAGGAAGAAATCGCCGAACAACGAACCCGAACTTTTACGGAAATGTTTGGGTTCAGGTCCGGGTGCGGAAAATCGTAAAGTTCGGTAAGAACCTGAACTATACAGTTCGGGTTCGCTCAATTCTACTTATATGCGGTGAAATATCTTTTACATTATTTCATTGGAAAAAATCTTGTATTCTACATTAAGTGCTGCACGTATATGCGGTAGAATCTATTTTTGAAATATTTCGGTATAATAAAATCTTATATTCAGCATGAAGCGCTGCACTTATATGCGGTAAAATCTTTTGTGAATTATTTTGATGGAAATACAAATTTCCACCTCTTCCATTAACTTTTTAATCTCTTCATTAACATCAGACACACTAACTTTACACCCCCCCCCCCAGCTATATATATATAAATGGTGCCAGCACCACGTAGGAGAGAATAAAGGTAAATGATACTGCTAGCCTGTTGAAGGGAGCTACAGCATGATACCACAATATATTTGATATGACATTTAGCAAGAGTTTAAAGTGCCCACATATAGCACATAGTGGGACACTGCATCAAGATGAATTAGGCGTGGATCAAAACTTTGTAGCCACCTGCTTGTTTTCAGCTGTGGATAGGGTTCCCAGCCCTGTTATCATGTAGAAATTAACTCACAGCCAGGAGAAGAAATATGTTGATTGTGGTTTTTATTCGCAAAACATGGCAATAGCGGCTTTCCTTTATACGTGCAAACGTTTTCGGCCAACAATTTGGCCTTCGTCAGGCACTATAATTATACAATTGAACACAGGATAAATATAACTATAACAGAAATTGTCGTGCATATAGGATTGTGTACAAAAATAGAAACAATATATACATTCAAGAATTGCCGTTAATGAGTAGTACTTATAGTCCTTTTCTCTGAAAATAAAATACATAATAACGCGAATGATGAATACAACGGAATATAGTCTGTTAAGGAGGGATAGAATTTCTATAGTAACCCAAAAAATTATGCAAATCTGTGTTATTGGATGAATTTTAGAAGGTATAAGACTCTCTCAATGATCAATGCTCTCAATAGTCTATATTTAATCATGTATAATTTTCCATATATAATTTTCCATCTACCATTTGAACAAGCTGACTTACCTGTGCCGCTGGAGGGTAGTAGGTTCAGGAAGAATACACCAAAGTAGGGGGGGGGGCATAGGAGCCGCCTGTGGTAAGTGGTGTGTAGAGATTGCTCTACTCCTACTTTTTAAAAAGGAGAAAACTGCGGGACTTGCAGGTCAGAATGTGCGATGGAACGCACGTCATGGCGTGCGTTCCAAAGACCGGAAGTGGGAGGTGTGGAACGCACTGTAAGGGCAGCAGTGCTCTCCAAAGACCGGAAGTGAGGTCTAAAGCATGAGTAGTAGAGCAAAGGAGTAACAAGGGAGAATAATTAAGCCCAGAGGAACAAAGTGCATGAAAGAAAGTAGGAATAATATGGAAAACGATATAGAACCATTCTATTACAGGAAAAAAGAATACCCTTTGCGCCACTTGGCAGTGGAAAAGAATTTCAGGGAGCCTGGAAAAAATTATTATGGTATGATATGATCAGAGGCAATAATCTAATAATGAAATATATCAATAGTAATCATGAATATCTCTGGTCAAGGATACTATATGAAACAAATTATGTAACTGATTTATATCAATTGTGCCGCTTGTCATTCAAGTAAAGCCATGTATTTCGTACTCTCTATTGAGTCCCTTTGGGGTAAGTGTCTGGAACGTGTGGATCCAAAAGGCCTCCCTGTACTTGAGCATTCTAGATCGGTCTCCACCTCTCCTAGATGTCTGAATTTGTTCTATTACCCGAAACTTAAGTTGCAAAATGTTGTATTGTGCTTCCTTAAAATAAAATGGGAGTGGCAATAATAAGTTTTGTCGCCGGATAGTGCACTTATGTTGACAAATTTGATCTCGTATTGTTTGGGTGCTCTCCCCTACGTACATCAGACCACAAGGGCATTTTATGGCATAGACTACGTAGTCTGATTCGCAGGTGAAAAAACCTTGGATTTTAATCGCTTTGCCTGTTTGTGGATGTAGGATATTTGGTCCTTTTGTACGTTCGAGCATTGTGCACAGTGTAAACATGGAAAGGTACCTGTTTTTTGTGTCTGAAAAAGTAATTGTTTAGGAGGAGGTCTAGATGGTCCAATGTCCGCTTTTACCAGGAGATCTCTGAGGTTTTTTGGTCTTTGATTACAAGCAAGAATCGGATTTTTGAATTCGTCCACTTCCGGAAATGCTTTGTGGAGGAGTGACTAGTGAGATTTAATGATGTTCACTACCTTTCTACTGCTTAGATGGAATTTATGTACAAAAGGGATGTGTTTCTGGTTTGGTTTTTTATTTGGATTTTTTGGAGGGATCTTTAATGTATGTCTGGGGTAGCTCCATTCTTGGAACCTTTCTTTCATCTCGGTTTCTCTCTTATTTCTGATAGTAGGGTCTGTGACTATAGTTTGAACGCGTTTCAACTGGGAACCTGGGAGGGCCTTTTTTGTTGTGGAAGGATGGAAACTGTTGAAGTGTAATACTTTATTTCTGTCTGTTGTTTTGCGGAATAAATCAGTAGTTAAATGTCCTGATGGGTCTTTGTGTATCATTGTATCCAGAAAGCTGATGGCTGAGTTATCGTGATGTACAAACCGGATTCCAAAAAAGTTGGGACACTATACAAATCGTGAATAAACACTGAATGCAATGATGTGGAGGTGCCAACTTCTAATATTTTATTCAGAATAGAACATAAATCACGGAACAAAAGTTTAAACTGAGAAAATGTACCATTTTAAGGGAAAAATATGTTGATTCAGAATTTCATGGTGTTAACAAATCCCCAAAAAGTTGGGACAAGGCCATTTTCACCACTGTGTGGCATCTCCCCTTCTTCTTACAACACTCAACAGACGTCTGGGGACCGAGGAGACCAGTTTCTCAAGTTTAGAAATAGGAATGCTCTCCCATTCTTGTCTAATACAGGCCTCTAACTGTTCAATCGTCTTGGGCCTTCTTTGTTGCACCTTCCTCTTTATGATGCGCCAAATGTTCTCTATAGGTGAAAGATCTGGACTGCAGACTGGCCATTTCAGTACCCGGATCCTTCAGCAGCCATGATGTTGTGATTGGCTTTCCATCTTACACATAACACTATTGATACGAAGACCGTAAATTTCCTGACTAAAGTTCATCCCATTACTCCAGTCTTCTATATTTTACCAAAAATCCACAAAGACTTAATAAATCCACCTGGTCACCCAATAGTAGCTTCAACAGATTCTCTATAATCCCCACTTTCCATATTTCTAGAAAAAAATTCTGACTCCGTTGATTAAGAAAACCAAGTCATTTGTATTGGATACAAAGGCATTTTTGGATATTATCAAAAATTTAGGACCTCTCCTACCAGAAAGCATCCTTGTCACATGGGACGTCGAAAGTCTATATACATCGATCCAACACCACAAAGGAATCACGGAAGTTCATACGTTATTGACAAAGACACACCAAGACAGCGACATAATCTCCCTATGCATGGATCTGTTGAACATAGTCCTTTATAACAACTACTTCATGTTCCAGGACAACTTCTATATGCAGACACAAGGGATGGCAATGGGGTCTAACGTGGCCCCCCCGTATGCCAACTGCTATATGGCGGATCTTGAAGAATCCCACATATACAAAAATGAGCTATTTATCAAATATAGTCTCATATGGAAACGCTACATAGATGACATGTTCTGCATTTGGCAGGGGTCCCTTGACAACTTGCTATTATATCTTAATAGCATCTATCCGGAGGTCAATTTCACAATACAAACCGGATTCCAAAAAAGTTGGGACACTAAACAAATTGTGAATAAAAACTGAATGCAATGATGTGGAGATGGCAAATGTCAATATTTTATTTGTAATAGAACGTAGATGACAGATCAAACGTTTAATCCAAGTAAATGTATCATTTTAAAGGAAAAATATGTTGATTCAAAATTTCACGGTGTCAACAAATCCCAAAAAAGTTGGGACAAGTAGCAATAAGAGGCTGGAAAAAGTAAATTTGAGCATAACGAAGAGCTGGAAGACCAGTTAACACTAATTAGGGCAATTGGCAACTTGATTGGGTATAAAAAGAGCTTCTCAGAGTGGCAGTGTCTCTCAGAAGCCAAGATGGGTAGAGGATCACCAATTCCCACAATGTTGCGCAGAAAGATAATGGAGCTATATCAGAAAAGTGTTACCCAGCGAAAAATTGCAAAGACTTTGCATCTATCATCATCAACTGTGCATAACATCATCCGAAGATTCAGAGAATCCGGAACAATCTCTGTGCATAAGGGTCAAGGCCGTAAAACCATACTGGATGCCCGTGATCTCCAGGCCCTTAAACGACACTGCACCACAAACAGGAATGCTACTGTAAAGGAAATCACAGAATGGGCTCAGGAATACTTCCAGAAACCATTGTCAGTGAACACAATCCACCGTGCCATCCGTCGTTGCCAGCTGAAACTCTACAGTGCAAAGAAGAAGCCATTTCTAAGCAAGATCCACAAGCTTAGGCGTTTTCACTGGGCCAGGGATCATTTAAAATGGAGTGTGGCAAAATGTAAGACTGTTCTGTGGTCAGACGAGTCACGATTCAAAGTTCTTTTTGGAAATCTGGGACGCCATGTCATCCGGACCAAAGAGGACAAGGACAACCCAAGTTGTTATCAACGCTCAGTTCAGAAGCCTGCATCTCTGATGGTATGGGGTTGCATGAGTGCGTGTGGCATGGGCAGCTTGCATGTCTGGAAAGGCACCATCAATGCAGAAAAATATATTCAGGTTCTAGAACAACATATGCTCCCATCCAGACGTCATCTCTTTCAGGAAAGACCCTGCATTTTTCAACAAGATAATGCCAGACCACATTCTGCATCAATCACAACAATATGGCTGCGTAGGAGAAGGATCCGGGTACTGAAATGGCCAGTCTGCAGTCCAGATCTTTCACCTATAGAGAATATTTGGCGCATCATAAAGAGGAAGGTGCAACAAAGAAGGCCCAAGACGATTGAACAGTTAGAGGCCTGTATTAGACAAGAATGGGAGAGCATTCCTATTTCTAAACTTGAGAAACTGGTCTCCTCGGTCCCCAGACGTCTGTTGAGTGTTGTAAGAAGAAGGGGAGATGCCACACCATGAAATTCTGAATCAACATATTTTTCCCTTAAAATGGTACATTTTCTCAGTTTAAACTTTTGTTCCGTGATTTATGTTCTATTCTGAATAAAATATTAGAAGTTGGCACCTCCACATCATTGCATTCAGTGTTTATTCACGATTTGTATAGTGTCCCAACTTTTTTGGAATCCGGTTTGTACATCACGATAACTCAGCCATCAGCTTTCTGGATACAATGATACACAAAGACCCATCAGGACATTTAACTACTGATTTATTCCGCAAAACAACAGACAGAAATAAAGTATTACACTTCAACAGTTTCCATCCTTCCACAACAAAAAAGGCCCTCCCAGGTTCCCAGTTGAAACGCATTCAAACTATAGTCACAGACCCTAATATCAGAAATAAGAGAGAAACCGAGATGAAAGAAAGGTTCCAAGAATGGGGCTACCCCAGACATACATTAAAGATCCCTCCAAAAAATCCAAATAAAAAACCAAACCAGAAACACATCCCTTTTGTACATAAATTCCATCTAAGCAGTAGCAAGGTAGTGAACATCATTAAATCTCACTGGTCACTCCTCCACAAAGCATTTCCGGAAGTGGACGAATTCAAAAATCTGATTCTTGCTTGTAATCAAAGACCAAAAAACCTCAGAGATCTCCTGGTAAAAGCGGACATTGGACCATCTAGACCTCCTCCTAAACAATTACTTTTTCAGACACAAAAAACAGGTACCTTTCCATGTTTACACTGTGCACAATGCTCGAACGTACAAAAGGACCAAATATCCTACATCCACAAACAGGCAAAGCGATTAAAATCCAAGGTTTTTTCACCTGCGAATCAGACTACGTAGTCTATGCCATAAAATGCCCTTGTGCTCTGATGTACGTAGAGGAGACCACCCAAACAATACGAGATCGAATTTGCTAACATAAGTGCACTATCCGGCGACAAAACGTATTATTGCCACTCCCATTTCAATGACCTTTATACCATAACAATTTTTTTCAGGCTCCCTGAAATTCTATTCCACTGCCAAGTGCTGCAAAGGGTATTCTTTTTCCTGTAATAGAATGGTTCTATATCGTTTTCCATATTATTCCTACTTTCTTTCATGCACTTTGTTCCTCTGGGCTTGATTATTCTCCCTTGTTACTCCTTTGCTCTACTACTCATGCTTTAGACCTCACTTCCGGTCTTTGGAGCGCACTGCTGCCCTTACAGTGCGTTCCACACCTCCCACACCATCGCACGTTCTGACCTGCTAGTCCCGCGGTTTTCTCCTTTTTAAAAAGTGGGAGTAGAGCAATCTCTACACACCACTTACCACAAGCGGCTCCTATGCCCCCCCCCTACTTTGGTGTATTCTTCCTGAACCTACTACCCTCCAGCGGCACAGGTAAGTCAGCTTGTTCAAATGGTATATAGAAAATTATATATGGAAAATTATACATGATTAAATATAGACTATTGAGAGCATTGATCATTGAGAGAGTCTTATACCTTCTAAAATTCATCCAATAACACTGATTTGCATAATTTTTTGGGTTGCTATAGAAATTCTATCCCTCCTTAACATCCGTAATCAGACTATATGCCGTTGTTTTGATCATCCGCGTTATTTTGTATGTATTTATTTTCAGAGAAATGGACTATAGGTACTACTCATTAACGGCAATTCTTCAATGTATATATTGTTTCTATTTTTGTACACAATCCTATATGCATGACAATTTCTGTTATAGTTATATTTATCCTGTGTTCAATTGTATGATTATAGTGCCTGACGAAGGCCGAATTGTTGGCCGAAAACGTTTGCACGTATAAAGGAAAGCCGCTATTTCCATGTTTTGTGAATAAAAACCACAATCAACATATTTCATCTTCTGGCTGTGATTTAATTTCTACAGTAGGAATGGATCAGCCAGGATTTCCACACACCAATGCCTGATGCATCAGACTAGATCATCCATTGTGCCACACCAATATTTTGACAAAAGAGACTGGTTTCTTCTGGCTACCTGCGTCAGCTACTATTCTGATGCTGTTACCCATCTGATGCAACACATCTGATGCAAAGTGCTCCTTCTTTCACCCACCATCTTCAGCGGGTACTAGTATTGCCACCCTCCTCCACAGTATGTCACCTTGCCACTCTGATGTATCATGCTGCTGCAGCTGCTTCCAAGTCCACACTATGTCACCTTGCCACTGTGTCGTCTACTGATGCTGCCATGTCTAGACTGTGTCACCTTGCCACTCTGATGTATCATGCTGCTGCTGCCATCTCCACACTACGTCACCATGCCACTCTGTGGCCTCCTGATGCTGCCAAGTCCACACTATGTCAACTTGCCCCTCTGTGGCCTACTGGTGCTGCCAAGTCCACACTATGTTACCTTGCCACTCTGTGGCCTACTGATGCCGCAATGTCCACACAATGTCACCTTGCCACTCTGTGGCCTCCTGATGCTGCCATGTCAACACTATGTCCACGTGCCATTCTGTTGTATCATGCTGCTGCTGCCATCTCCACATTATCTCACCTTACCACTCTGTGGTATTCTGATGCTGCCATCTCCACAATATGTCACCTTGCCACTCTGTTGCTTCTTGATGCTGTCATGTCCACACTCTGTCACAGTGCCACTCTGTTGTATCATGCTGCTGCTTCTGCAATCTCCACAATATGTGACCTTGCCCCCCTGGACTCCTGATGCTGCCATCTCCACACTATTTAACCCGGCCACTCGATGGCCTCCTCTTACCGCTGCCAACTACATACTCTGTGATTGTGCCACTAGGTGGCCTCTTCATTATGGTGCCACCTCCACTCTGTCATTGTGCCACTCTGTGGCCTCCTTCTGATGCTGCTGCTGCTGCCACCTCCAGACTCTGTCATTGTTCCGCTCTGTGGCCTACTCATGCTGCTGCCACCTTCAAACTCTGTCATTGTGGCGCTCTCTGGTCTCCTCATGCTGCCATGTCTATACTATGTCACCATGCCACTCTGATGTATCATGCTGCTGCTGCTTCCAAATCCACACTATGTCACCTTGCCACACTGTGGTCTACTAATGCTGCCATGTCCAGACTATGTCACCTTGCCACTCTGTGGCCTCCTGATGCTGCCATGTCCACACTATGTCACCTTGCCCCTCTGTTGTATCATGCTGCTGCTGCCATCTCCACACTATTTCACCTTACCACTCTGTGGCCTTCTGATGCTGCCATCTCCACAATATGTCACCTTGCCAGTATGTGGCCTCCTGATGCTGCCATGTCCACACTATGTCACCTTGCCACTCTGTTGCTTCTTGATACTGCCATGTCCACACTATGTCACAGTGCCACTCTGTTGTATCATGCTGCTGCTGCCATCTCCACAATATGTAACCTTGCCCCCCTGGACTCCTGATGCTGCCATCTCCACACTATTTAACCTGGCCACTCGCTGGCCTCCTCATACCGCTGCCAACTATATACTCTGTGATTGTGCCACTCGGTGGCCTCCTCATAATGCTGCCACATCCACTCTGTCATTGTTCCACTCTGTGGCCTCCTTCTGATGCTGCTGCTGATGCCACCTCCAGACTCTGTCATTGTTCCGCTCTGTGGCCTACTCATGCTGCTGCCACCTCCAAACTCTGTCATTGTGCCGCTCTCTGGTCTCCTCATGCCACTCTGATGTATCATGCTGCTGCTGCTTCCAAGTCCACACTATGTCACCTTGCCACTCTGTGGCCTACTGATGCTGCCATGTCCAGACTATGTCACCTTGCCACTCTGTTGTATCATGCTGCTGCTGCCATCTTCACACTATCTCACCTTACTACTCTGTGGCCTTCTGATGCTGCCATCTCCACAATATGTCACTTTGCCAGTCTGTGGCCTCCTGATGCTGCCATGTCCTCATTATGTCACCTTGCCACTCTGTTGCTTCTTGATACTGCCATGTCCACACTATGTCACAGTGCCACTTTGTTGCATCATGCTGCTGCCATCCCCACAATATGTAACCTTGCCCCCCTGGACTCCTGATGCTGCCATCTCCACACTATTTAACCTGGCCACTCGCTGGCCTCCTCATACCCCTGCCAACTACATACTCTGTGATTGTGCCACTCGGTGGCCTCCTCATAATGCTGCCAGCTCCACTCTGTCATTGTGCCACTCCGTGGCCTCCTTCTGATGCTGTAAGACCCCTAAAAAATTAACACTAATCCACGCCATTATATCATTATACAAAAATCCATTTTATTATGTAATTCCATACACATACCAGTACATACAAGTTACAATAATTCAGCAGTCACAATAGATAAAAATGTCTGGTAAAAAATGAAAATGGACAAAAAACACACAACACTGAGCGTCCCCGGGCTCTGAGTCCACGAGTATAATCCTCAATGTAATATGTATCCTTGGCTGCCCATTTATCGTTGTAAAGTGCTACGACGAGGAAGCAAGGGAGCGAAACAGCTGTTGGGTGTGTTGCCTGTTGCGGACCCGGACTCGGCTAGTCTGTATATTGTGTATGGATTAGTTTATATTACTTTATATGTATGTACTTAATTGCCCAGATGTAATTTATGCATGGTTAAGCACTAGCACTTGACGACGATAAATGGGCAGCCAAGGATACATATTACATTGAGGATTATACTTGTGGACTCAGAGCCCGGGACGCTCAGTGTTGTGTGTTATTTTTATCTATTGTGACTGCTGATTTATTGTAACTTGTATGTACTGTTATGTGTATGGAATTACATAATAAAATGGATTTTTGTATAATGTTTGGCGTGGATTAGTGTTAATTTTTTAGGGGTCTTACAGTATGCATCCACGCTGCATGTATTTTGCCGCATTGGTAGTTTGGTGTGTAGCTCCTTCTGATGCTGCTGCTGCTGCCACCTCCAGACTCTGTCATTGTGCCGCTCTCTGGTCTCCTCATGCTGCCATGTCTACACTATGTCCCCGTGCCACTCTGATGTATCAGGCTGCTGCTGCTTCCAAGTCCACACTATGTCACCTTGCCATTGTGTGGCCTACTGATGCTGCCATGTCCAGACTATGTCACCTTGCCACTCTGTGGCCTCCTGATGCTGCCATGTCTACACTATGTCCCCGTGCCACTCTGATGTATCATGCTGCTGCTGCCATCTCCACACTATGTCACCATGCCACTCTGTGGTCTCCTGAAGCTGCCAAGTCCACACTATGTCAACTTGGCCCTCTGTGGCCTACTGGTGCTGCCAAGTCCACACTATGTTACATTGCCACTCTGTGGCCTCCTAATGCTGCCATGTCCACACTATGTCACCTTGCCACTCTGTTGTATCATGCTGCTGCTGCCATCTCCACGCTATCTCACCTTACCACTCTGTGGCCTTCTGATGCTGCCATCTCCACAATATGTCACCTTGCCAGTCTGTGGCTTCCTGATGCTGCCATGTCCACACTATGTCACCTTGCCACTCTGTTGATTCTTGATGCTATCATGTCCACACTATGTCATTGTGCCGCTCTCTGGTCTCCTCATGCTGCCATGTCTACATTATGTCACCGTGCCACTCTGATGTATCATGCTGCTGCTGCTTCCAAGTCCACACTATGTCACCTTGCCACTGTGTGGCCTACTGATGCTGCCATGTCCAGACTATGTCACCTTGCCACTCTGTGGCTTCCTGATGCTGCCATGTCCACACTATGTCACCTTGCCACTCTGTTGTATCATGCTGCTGCTGCCATCTCCACAATATGTAACCTTGCCATCCTGGCCTCCTGATGCTTCTATCTCCACACTATTTAACCTCTCCACTCGCTGGCCTACTCATACTGCTGCCAACTACATACTCTGTGATTGTGCCACTCGGTGGCCTTCTGATGCTGCCGCCACATCCAGACTTTGTCATTGGGCCACTCTGTGGTCTCTTTATGCTGCTTCCACCTCACCACTCTGTCATAGGGACACTCTGTGGACTTCTCATGCTGTTCCCACCCTCCCTACTTCATGACTGTGCTATTATTTTGGCTTTCAGCCTGGCTGACATCATCATTTATTTGACTTTTCTTCTGATCTGTAAGAAGGAAGGAAAAATGAGATGCACAATGGATCCTGTCTGAGCAGCAGCTGTAAGGCCTGTCTGGTCCCATCAGAATTGGCTTGGGATTTGGTAGACAAAAGCAGGAATGGGTTCAAAACACAGAAGACATGCAAATATTCCATTCACATGTCATCTCTGTTTTAGATCCACTCCTGTTTTTATTGGCATTAGCAATACTGAGCAAATGCTGACCGAGTGAAGGCGTATGCTCCACAGACAGGATCTGTTTTTTGTGGGTTATTGCTCTGACGGATCAGAGGAAGGGCAAAATAATCTGTGACGTCAACACAAACTTACTGCTGACACCCTCTCCACTCTGTCAGGGGGGGCTCTACTTGTATAAGCGTGTAATAGAACAGGTTCAGTAGACATCTATGTGGAATCAGCTGATGAGGGTGTAAAAGAAGTGCACTTCTTCTTGACACTAAGGCTGATTTCATACTTGAGTTATTAGGCCAGTTTTGGCAAATTTAAGTATACTTTCTTATAATTTTAATCATGTTTTGGTTTAATAAATTTAATATTAAAATATTAAAGAGACGAATTCTGTCAACATTGATGCAAGTGCGGTATTGGCTGCTCATCCAGCAAGATACTTCTGGGGAAACCTGCCTGGCATGAACAGCCCTCCAGTAGCTACAAATAATGAGAATAAGACAAAGCTTCAACATTGCTCGGAGCCCGGAAGAGTCACCAAGTTAATCAAGATTCAAACCAACCAGGCCCCAGTCTCTTTGTCCGGGAAAACATCACAGGTTTCCAGTCATCATAGAATGGAACGCAGGGCATCATTATTATATTTAATAAATTTAATAATAAAATTAATTTTTTTGCTAACACAGAAGAGAATCGGCCAGTCTTCTGTTTATTCAATGACGTGGTGTTGCGATGGAGAAAACATTCCAAAATAACAATTCCTCTCCACCTGGAGCCGAATCCTGTCAAGATTGATGCAAGTGCGATATTGTCTGCTCATCCAGCAAGGTACTTCGGGGGACCCCTGCCTGCCATTAACAGGTCCCTACTAGCAACCGACAACGAGAAGAAGACTAAGCTCTAACATTGCTTGGAGAGCGGAAGAGTTGCAAAGTAAATCAAGATTAAAACTAACCATGCCCCGGTCTCTTTGTCAGGGGTTCCCAGTCATCATGGAATGGAAAGTAGGGCATGCTTATTATATTTAATAAATTTAATAATAAAAATTAAATTTTTCCTAACACAGGAGGAGGAGGACATCCTGTTGTGCACAGGATGGAGAGGGTCTTCGGATTGCCACGCACTATACAGACGTCTCAGAAATGAACCACCGCTCCCGACAGCAGCTCCTGGGAAGGTTATAGAGCGTCCCGGTCATCTGGCATATATTCGCCCCACTGAAGGATTATTTTGAAAAGTGTGTAGAAGCCACACAGGTCTCCCAAGGTGCAGATTTATCATGGAGACACCATATTTTATAACATTACATTATTATTTTGTGCATTAGCAATAATGATGGATTACTGAGCAAATGCTGCTAACCAAGTGAATGCGTATGCTCCATAGACAGGATTCATTTTTTGGAGGTTATTGTTCTGACAGATCAGAGAAAGAGCAAAATAGATGCAGTGCCCTGAAACACACTGCTTAATGTTGTAATTGTGTTTCATGTAAATTGTGCTTGTATATGTGTTCTCATAAAGTTGAATAGGGAGGGGGAGGTTCTAACAAGCCTCCCAAGGCTGACTTCACCCCACACTCAACACACAGTGCAGCAGGAAGAAGGTCAATGTGTGATGTCTGAGGACAAGCTTACCAAACCTCCATAGTTAATTCCATATACCAGCCCATTAAAGGGAAAAGATCACAGTATCTCCAGGCAATTCAGAGAGGGAATGAGACTATTGACAAAGGAAGGTAACAGTCGTTTATCAGACTCTAGTCTCCTTTGCATCAGGTGGAGAGATTCCAAGCTACAAGCTGCCCACCATAGTCAAAGACAAAAAGGCCATTTGTCTGAATATAGTATTCCTAGAAAAGGATACAGATATGATCATACAATACAGCAGAGATAGTTCATCCCTCCTACCTGGAGAATTAAGATAGAGAAAGAAGGATTGTCACAAAGGACTCCTCCTTATGCAACTTCTGGTAACTAATCTGAATCACTGTAAAAGCTGCCTTGACGCAAATGACTTTTGCCTACATTGATGACCTGTGGATCCACTTCAGTAAAGTACTGGGAGTTTGGTGAAAGCTCTATCTACTATCTCCTTATTTTATATCATCATTTCTACTACTACACTCATCATTTGCACCTTACGCTGCTGGTGTCACGAACACCGTGGCGTGGAAGATCTAGTGGTGCCCGACACAGCAGGAGCATCTGGAGAAGGTTTCACGGACCAGGACCCATCTTTGCAGCCAACTGGTCGCAGTCAGGCATGGAATCGCCTATGGAAGTGTGAAAGATTCCAGACCATCAAGAAGAAGAAGTCTTATTGGAAATTAGCTCTATTCCTGTATGTAGACCATTTGGCCAAGGCTTTAAATGGAGCCAGAGACATTGTTTGCCAGAGGAACTCTGCCCATTTGCTGTTACCAACTTGTAGTTCCTCAAAACCACTAAAGATCCCTCTGCTCATTTGTAAGACTCTACAAAGGACTCTTTATTCAGAAAACAAATTTCCCAGTTGCGCCCTTGTTTGCGCTATTTTGTTCCCCTTTTTACCCCCTTCTGTACCCAGAGAGAAATTTTTCAGTGCCTTAAAAACTTTGCACTTTACCTAAGTGGATTAAAAATTATTTATACCCCAAATCAGGGATGGACTTTTGTCTCAGGACTATGTCATGGACTGCACTGCCCCAAATGTGAGATCACTGCCCATTTTATCCCCCTCAAGCACCGAAGATTATGATGCCCATTATCCCTTTATGCTATCTTGTGCAATAATATACAGAATATATATGTGATAAATTGCCTAATTTGTATTGTTGTGCATCACCCTTTATTACAGGAGGTTATTGAAGTGTCATGATAGTACATTGCAATGCATATTTGTGTGTGAGGAGTGTATTTGGTGTATTTCAGGTGTCAGCGTAGAGATCCACAGCTTCCATCAAATACAAACGTCGAGGACGACTTATCTTTTAGCAGTGGGGTATGCAGCATCCCACATTTGTGTGAAAGGGACACTTTGAATCTCTGTGTCATTCTAATGTACGGAATGTATTGTATTCCCTATTTATCAGACTGGCAATGTTATTTCACCCATTCGCCCCTAGGTGGTGCTGGCACCACTCATTTATATAGCTTGGGGTGTGCTAGAATAGGAAGTGAACTCTGGGCCCTGATCAAGCCTGGAGTAGACAAATACAGCAACCAAGCACCAGACAGTGAGTCTATATATAAATATGCAGTAAGCCTAGTGAGAATTAGAGCTGAACCCAGCCTATGGACTTCACTAACACAAGTGCTTGAGAGCAACTCTAGAAGTGCCAGGACACGTATGGATAATTTAGTGTGCAGAATAATCTTTCTTCACTATTTAAGCCTTCTGGGTCATAGTGAATACCCAAAACCTTTATAGAAGAGCATCCTGCAAATAATGAAGCAGACGAGGGAGATGGCCCTTATTGGATAGCTCAGGATAATCAAAAAACAGCATATTTAGTACCAGAGTGCTATAGTTTTGGACTTGGAGTAATTACAGAAGTCTTGCCTGTAAAGTGCCAATTATAAAGAGAACTCCTCAACTGACAATTGCCTAAACCTGATAAAAGGAATACAATTGAACCTATTTCTGAGTCATCACTATTACCATACAAATGAACTGTGTCTGTATTGACTGCCTGAAGACAAGGGATTTAGTAAATGTTCAGCTGTTGATGGAAGCTGGTGATTGGACCATGTGACCTAGTGATGTCACTGAAGGTCCTTTACCCCCTCCCCAGCTGAAGACAGAACAGGAGACCGGCAGCTACGCGATCAAATGGAGGAGGTGAGTTCATTTTTTTATTATTTTTAACCCTCTATTGCCCTTTTTACTTTGCATTCTCTATTGAGAATGCTATTATTTTCCTTTATAACTATGTTATAAGGGAAAATAATAAAATATACAGAATACTCAACCCAAAACCGGACTTCAGTGATGAAGTCTGGCTTCGGGTACCAAACATGCCGATTTTTCGCATGCACGTGCAAAACACATTAAAATGATTTGCACTCGAGCGGAAAAATCGCGCATTTTCCCGCAACGCACCCGCCTCTTATCCGGTGAAAGAGGCCTAAAGGGAACCTGTCACCTGGATTTTGGGTCTAGAGATGAGGACATGGGCTGCTAGATCGCCACTAGCATGGCGATTACAGTGCTCTAGCTTCGTGACGTCGGGGAGCAAGGAGGATATTCGGAGGATGTGGGGCGCTGCTGGGCTCCTTCGCTGGACTCATCTCTCAAGCAGGACTCATCTAAGGTAAGTTTGCAAATCTTTGAAATCGTTTTTTTGACACAATAAAAGAACAGGGAGCTATTGTGACTGGATATTGCGGACGTGCTAGCGGCGATCTAGCATCCCATGTCCTCATCTCTATACCCAAAACCCAGGTGACAGGTTCCCTTTAATAGTGAAGATTTCTTTATACAAAACATTGGGGAGGGGAGTGATACTGTCTATAGCTACATGGCAGCCTCCCCTTTTCTGCCTGCAGTTCCACCATATACTAGTGCTTATTAATTTATGGCACATATAAGTGCACACCCTCTGCATATATAAGAGTAACAAAATAAGCAGTAGTAGATGGCAGAAAAGCAAACAGGGGGGTGCATACAGGGGCCAGGGGGGGGGTATAAACAATGGCTGGGGGGGCACAGACAAGGGCCGGGGGCGTGCAGATAATGACCAGGGGCTGCACTGAAAGGACCAGGGTGGCGCACACAGGGGCCAAGGGGGCACAGACAAAGGCCAGGGAGCCGCACACAGGGGAGAAGACAAAGGCCAAGGGGGCACAGATAAAGGCCAGGGGCACAGACAAGGGCCAGGGGAGCAGGCAAGGGTCATGGAGGGGACATAGATAAGTTCCAGGGCCCAGGGGCACAGACAGGGGCCAGGGGGGGGGGGCACAGGCCAGGGCATACAGGGGCCAAGGGGGCAGAGACAAGGGCCAGGGAGGCGCATACAGGGGCCAGGGGTATTTATCAGACTGGTATGAGGCATTTACTTTACTGGTGCGAGTCTGTTACACTATATGAGGGAGAGGACACGGAGAAAGGAAACTGCAGTTGTGGAGAATCTTGTAGCCCAGCACATAAGGGTCACACATGATTAAGGTATTGGCTGATATTTCGGGTCCCACAACCACCTCTTTTCCTACCATGCCCCAATCCCCGTACCCAGCCACCCGCCATCCTTCCACCAAACAACACGACTCAAAAGGTGGATTTTATTGGCCACAGCAGCCATTTATTATTTCCATAAATACATAACATAACATGACAGACTTAACCGCATATGAAGTGGGTCCTGGAAGCCCCCAAAATTGTCCACCCACACATCCACATGGCAAATCCACCTTGCATCCAGCCGCGGTATACCAGCTCGGAGACACCCAGTGGTGGACGCCTCACCAAACCGAACAGGTAAGCCCCAACCATGAGAGTCTGGCCCCCACCATAGAGGCCCTCTCAACCTTAAATCCCCAAACGTACAACCAGCTTCCAGTACTTCCTGCCATCAACGACGCGCAACTTGACCCACCACCTCAAGCTTGCACGTTTCCCCACAGACTTAAGGCTCTTTCTATTCCCTCTTGCAGCCCAAGTGACCACAAGTCAATTCTGACCACGTTCAGGTGCACTCCCTCTCTTCTCCAGAACTCACCCACACCATCCTCCAACTCCCTATGCTGAACCGCCACCGCCCCGTGTTTTGCCACAAATTTTCCAATCACCCTATTAACTTTAATCCGGGCCTTGTTAATCCTGTCAACCGACCGCGCCTCCCTCCATTTCTTACGAGGCACAATGTCAAATCACACCACGACTATTCCAGGAAACAGCGACCAAAGCCTCAATAAATCAAACTTAACATCCCGAATCAGGTTACGCACCAGTGTGACACCTAGATACCAGAACATCCGGGGCCCGATCTAAATGCACATAGCGATGTAGCTCCCGTAAATCCCCTCCCACAACATTCCCCGGAAACCCAACCACCTTACCACCGCCACCTCTTCCGACAACCCCAACTGCCAACCATGCTGCCGTATGTCCACCCTAAGTGCTCCCCATCATACGAAGGAGTGACCGAGGATCCAAACTAAGGCCAATGAGGAACCTGAAACAACACAAGAACCACAATAAGCAAATAACCCTATACCAAAATTAAACCAAATGATCCAACCTGACGTACGACCTAAACTTGACAGATTCCCATCTCCCTATCCTCTTGATCATCTCATTACTCAGCCCCAACCTCGCTGCTTCAGTCACACCCCCAATCCTAAACGAATGCCCCGAATAATTTGTAGGATCCACCCCCAGTGCCTTCAGACATTTTTTCAACACCGCCTCAAACTGGTATCGAGACGGGAACAAATCGTCCTCATGCATAAGTAAGGGGCCTTCCAAAAAACTAGCTCCCTGCTTGAAGTCCTCCAAGGTTGCAACTGGACACAACAAGCACCCTGAAACCGCAAACAAAGTAACTCTGCAACCCCTACCTTCCATGTCTGTCTTGGACCCCCTCAACCGAATCACCACCCTATCACTGCCCAAGTCAAAATCCTCTACCGACAAACCTCCCTTACACTGAACATTCCTGCCCACCAACTCTCCCAAACGAAAAGCCCGGAAGAACGCTAACGAGAAAGCCAACTTAAACAAATGACGTTCCCATACTGAAGAGCATACTAATTCCACCTGCCTCCCAATGTGTAATATAAACTCAAACGATATCGGCTTCCTACTATCCTGGTGCCACCTCCCCCGCCTCCAATCCCTTTAAAACTGTTTCACAAAAAAGGTTTTGGACACATCCGGAAACCCTTGAACTTTAAGCCAAAAGCCAACCCTGACATGCACCTGTTCACCTGCGACACTGACCAACCTTCTTCCTTCATTTGCCCTAAGAATAACAACAGTGGAACCTCACCCCCATCTACCCCCACCCCTAATTCTGCACACCACTGCTGCCAACCACCCCATGCGTTCTCATAAGCCGCCCATGTCCCATCGCTCAATGATGCCCTAAACAGTCCCGCTACAGTACCTCCTGGATCTCCCACATCGACACCGGACAAACCAACCCTTCCGGATCCGCCTCTGGTGCCGACTGCCAAAACCGTTCCCACTGCGAACGAGAAAGAGCATCAGCGATGGAATTAGGCACTCCCGGCACATGACACGCCACCACCCACGCATTAAGAGACAAACACCTTAACATTAGATGTTGCAACAACCGTACCACAGGGGGGGGAGGAAGCGGTCAATGAATCGATCGCTTGAACCACTCCCAAGTTGTCACAATGAAAACTGATTTTCTTATCCCTGAACTCATTGTCCCACAACACCACAGCCAACACTATCAGAAAGAGTTCCAATAATGCCAAGTTCCTCACCCAACCCCTACTCACCCACAACTCCAGCCATCTGCCCGCACACTAATGCACCTGACAATACACTCCAAAACTAACCCCTCCCGCTGCGTCCGAAAACAGCTCAAAATCAAAACTATCAATCACCTCTGGCATAACTAATGCTCTACCGTTAAAACATTGTAAAAATCTGTCCCACACTTCTAAATCCGTCCTCAACTCCTTCCCCAATCTAATGAAGTGATGCGGAGCCGCCACCCCCGCCGTTGCCGCCGCCAACCTTCTACAAAACATTCTGCCCATTGGCAAAATGAAACAAGCAAAGCTCAACTTTCCCAACAACGACTGGAGGTCCCTCAACCCGATTTTTTTTTTTTTGCCCGCCCCGCATTTTTCACTGCTACCCGTAAATCCTGCACCTTATTGTCCAGGAGTCTACATTCCATTTTTACCGTGTCAATTGTTTTCCCCAAAAAACTCAGTTCGGTCGTGGAAACAATCGTTTTCTCTGCCGCTAACGGAACCCCGAAAGATGAAAAGCTAGACTGCAACGAACTTAACAACGCACACACCCGCGAATTCACTGGAACCACAAAAAATCATCTAGATAGTGGATAATGGACAAACAACCTGCCACATCCACCACCACCCACTCCAAAAAAGAACTAAATATCTCAAAATAAGCGCACGATACCGAGCAACCCATTGAAAAAAACAGCGATCCACAAAAAACTTTCCATCCCAAAAACACCCCAATAAATGAAGGCTGTCTGGATTAACCGGCATGAGGCGAAACGCCGCCTCGATGTCAATTTTAGCCAATAGCGTCCCAGGACCCAACTTCCTGACCAACCCCACAGCCGCGTCAAAAGACGTATAAACCACCGAACAAATGTCAGGGTAAATACCGTCATTGACCGACGCTCCTTTTGGGAATGAAAGAAATTTATTTGTCTCTTTTTTAGGTACCACCCCCAACGGCGAAACTCGCAAATTCATTAAAGGAAGGTTCTCAAATGGGTTATCCATCCTGCCTAACCAAACTTCCCCTGCCAATTTGTCCGCCACCACCTGTGCATGCTCTAACACTGAACGCAAATTTTTTTACCCCCCATACCGCCGGCAAAGGATTTTACGGGATGGTAAACCCAACTGTAAACCCACTCCGTAACTATTCCGCCGCCTCCCAGTTGGGGTATCTATCTAAGAACGGACCCATCCTTTCCACTCGCACCGGAGTCCGACCCTTTTGCAGCACCTTCCACCCCCCCTCTTTGCTTATTCCCTGTTTGCACTTGTTTGCCCCATGATTCCCCCCACATGTTGCACATTCATGTTTGAATCTGCACTTCGCACCAAACTTACATCCTCCTTTGTTGAAAAGAAAGCACTGTCCCTTGGCGGACGCAGATGCCAAGGTAAACTGCCCGGACCCCCCTGCCTCCTCCCGAAAGGGCATCCCGTCTTCCCGGCGCCGTCACCCTCATCCACAAACCGATATCCTTATGGTCCCACCGCATACTGGGGTGGACAGCTTTACATTGCTTAAACTGCTTGTTATACCTTAACCAACCTATACCCCCGTACACACGGTACTCCTCACCTATCACATCGAGATAGCAGATTAAAGCTGAACAACACTTCGGGTTCTTTTCCCCTATCATGCTTGCCAATATCGCAAACGTTTGCAACCAGTTCCCAAATGAGCGCAGTATCAATCTGTACTGACGCTTGTCATCCTCCTCTTTCTTCCTTTCATCCTTCCTCTCCCTATCCATATTAAACCGTTCCAACGGGAGCAGAGAAAATATCTCCACATATTCCCCATTCCAAATCCTGCCCCGCACCTCCCGTTTCAAATGTGCACCTAACGGTCCCTAAAAATACACATATACCTCTCCTTGTGCCGCATCAGCCACCTTATCCCCTACCTCTTCTCCTCCCGCCTGCGTCTGTACTGAAACCGAACCTCCATCATTCGCCGCCACGTCACCCACTACACCTACACTCCCAGCCCTGACCCCCCTGCCTCCCCGCACCCCCCCACCCCGCAACCAGGCTACCCAAAAATTTACCCAAACCCCCAACTAGCTCACCATGACTACCCCCCAACCTACTCGCCCCCTGGGTGCCAAGTAAGGCATTAAGGGATCCCCATGGGTTCTCACCTAGCTGCCCGGGTGCGGTGAACCCTGCAGCGAACACTCCTGAGTCCTGCCATCCTTCTTGCATCTGGGCCACCATACTTGTCTTGGGACTTGACCGGCGCTGATATTCTGCACCCCAGCCGCCTCCATGCTGGGTGCGCTCACCGACGAACCACTGGCAACCTCCAGTGGGATTTGCAGAAACGCAGTTCCTGCCGGGGAATCCAGGGTTTGAGGCCTGCGCACTCCTCCCTGCTGCTGGGCAGCCCCACATGCCGCATGGCTCCCATCACTTCCGCGCCAAGCGGGCCTCCCCTCCCTCATCGCAGTGAGGGATCCTGCCGTTCCCGCTCCCGATCCACCGCTGCTTGCTGGAGAGAACAGGGGATGGGTCCCCCTGCCCTGCGCTGGGTTCTGCTGGCTGTTAGGATTCCTCCCATGCCGGGAGGAAGAGGATGTGGGCTGCCCTGCATTCCCCCGAGGTGCAGGGTCCCTTGAGGGGCTCCTGATGTGGCGCCGAACCCGAGGGGTTTCTGTGGGACTAAGGCACACCTGCGGATGTACCACCGCGTCCGTCTCCCTTCTGACTGCAGGATGGCTGCACCCGCCGCCTCCCCTCTCAACATGCCGGCCAGCTGAGAGCTCAGCCACTCGGGACCTCCTAGTAAGCTCCTGGGACATTTTACCAGCTTTTTAGGTACCACAAAATGGCACCTCTCACACTTATCCAGTCCCCTATATAGCCCCCCAAACTCCTCCCCCGAGTGAAATGCCCCCCAGCCTTAATTTCTAATTTATTAACCCCTAACCTCCCTGACCCTTCACATCCAAACCTAATCATGCTGGCCTCCCCTTAGCTATCGCCATAGTCCGGCCATACTGGAGTCAGGGAGGACACCAATAGGACATAGTAATGGGACACATACATAAGGACAAGCAGTGAGGAGCAGGAAGGGTTAAAGTCAGAGGCTGCCCTGCCTGTATTATCAGTACAATGTCAGTGTATGCAGCAGCAGTGTATGCAGCAGCTCTGTATAGATAAGCATCTGTAGGAGAACACTATAGCACCTAAGGTTTTACCGGGACACTTCTTTACATGAATATTTATTGATTTCTCTGACCCTAACTGCAACTGGCAAGCAGCCATCTGTGCAGTTTCTTCTCTAGCCAGGAGGCTTTGATCACTGTGGAAGAGGCACAGACAGGGGTCAGGGGCTGTGCTGAAAAGGGCATGGGGGCACACAGGCAGGGCAGGCAGTGGGTACAGACATACCTGAAAAGCCCAGTCAGTGACTGATGTGCTGCTGACTGTGCCGTTGCAATGTGCTCCTCTTGCCTGCACATGTTTCTCCTGCCTGTTATTCCCACCTGAAACTTTGTGGGCGGGGCGAATTAGAACAGGAACACATGGGCTTGATTCCTGCACTGTGTCTGGCTGGCAGAAAGAGGCATGGGAGAGAGGGGGTGGGAGAAGGGACAGGCTGGGCTCCCAATGTTACCGATGCCGCACTGTATATGAAGGGGCCTTGCCTGAAAAACGTATTAAATAATCATGAAACTTGACACGCCGCCAGGCGCAGGCCCCTTGTCAACCCGGGCCCCGAAGCAGCTCTTTCCCTGCTTCCCTAGTAGTTACGCCACTGACGGTGTAAAAGAGGTGCGCTTCTTATTGGCGCTAACATCGACCTGTAAGGCTGAGTTCATATTTTTGTTTGGTCAGTTTTGTCGCCGTGACTGCCAAAATAAGTGAAGTGTGCAGTGATTCTAAGAGTGACCCCTGTCATCTGCATGTCATACTGACTCACAGAATTATTCCACTACCACAGCAGACTCCCTGTGCGTGTTACTGCAAGGCACAGTGTTCTACATCACTATAAAGGCTCTCTGCAGCCAGGAAATAACAGTTTTTTAACGTTATTCATCGCAAATAAGTTCGGATTGAAGCAAATTTTTTCAGAAAATTCAGCCAACTGGCCGAATCGAATTTTTGAGAAATTTGCTCATCTCTAATTTCAATGCTCTTATCTATGGATTTATTTCGTCTGAAATTGCTCATGAAATCTTTCATTACATAAAAGCTGGATTTAGGAGTGTGAAAATAACAGCATAAAACATAACCAAATAAAGCTGAATAGAAAGGTTACAATATCTCCGCAGCAAACCACAGGGGTTATCTGCCATTCTTTCTTCCCAGCCGTCTGCAATACAGGAAAGTAATATTACACATCAGCATCGGGCTAACATGAATAATTCACGCCAGCCGGGAACATCTGCTCATATTATTGCTTTCTCCTAAATCTGAAGGGCGGAGAACAGCAAAGAAGAACTCAAGACACCAAGGGAGAAAAGATGAATGGCCAATTCCAGCTTCCCACTCCACAACATCTGTAGCCGTCGCATTTAGTATGGTGATTCAATTCGGGAGCCTCCAGTCAACAACCTAACAAATTTCTTCCTGGGAAAATAACAGAAGGAATGGCAGATATAACAGGGCAGGTCATGCAGGATGTCTGCAATGGCAAGACAAGCCAGAAGATTGCATTAATAATGTGTTCACACGATATTCACATAAATATGAACTTTGATCACAAGCCTATAAATTCCTAGGTCATTATGAATTTAGGTTGTAAAAGTCGAGTTGAGCGAACACCTGGGTTCGCTGGTTTCGGCCGAAATTCACCGCAAAGTTCGAGTTCGGAAATTGAAGCAAAATGGGGGTAAGAGTAGGACAAGTGCCCTGCAAAAATTTGGATAGGGAAATAATTTAAAATAACATAAAATACATAAAAATAAAAATAAACATTCTAAACCTGAGCACAAATGAGTGACAGTGGCACCTGCCACCCCACAAACAAAGGATGTGGCAGCAACGCCACCACATCTTTCACCATCACCAAACATCTCCACACTATCCCATGGAAGCGTTCAGCTGTCCATCTCCCAATTAGAAAAAGAAATAGAAAGAGGAAGTACCCCCCTACCCACCCGCGATCCCTGGCCCTGAATGCCAGGATTTCAAAACTTTTATTCACTTTTATTGGTGCTCAAGGATCCCTGCGGCCTGAGCCGCAGATGTGACAGGCAAATAATTTTATTCCATTTGTCGGTTAGATTGTTGGGTAACATTTCCACGGTTATCAGGACTTTTTATTATAAATCGTAACAAAAAAGGAACATTTCAAAAAGAGAAAATTAACCCGACCACAAACTTTTTACAGATTTACTTATAAACATATTTAAATAACTATAAGTCAAATAAATAAACAAAACTATATACATGCCTTACCCTTAACTTATAAGGCCAGTGATATACAAGTGGCTCGGAGGGTGGGTTCCTGCACCAACATAGGCAAGGTACACAATTGTACAGCCAGGGCACAGTTCTGGAGGAGGAGGAAGAAGAGAAGAAACCGTGTTCACAGCAGGGTGGCACCCAAAGCAGCTCACGGCCACCACTTGAGCGTGGCTGGGAGGATACGGAGGACACAGATGATACACCTCCCACAGAGGACAGCTTGTCGTTGCCTCTGGCAGCCTGGCAAACATGAGCGAATACATGCTGCAGTGCCTGCGCAATGACTGCCGAGTGGCCCACATTCTAATTTGTGCAGATTACTGGATGGCCACCCTGCTGGATTGCCACTACAAGGACAACGTGCCGTCCTTAATTCCGTCACTAAAGCGTGATCGGAAGAAGCCAACGCTGGTAGACGTGCTGCTGATGAATTTCACACCTGACACCGGGGGCTGAGTGGAAGCACAAGGCTAAAGGAGAGGAGCAGGAGGAAGAAGTCGCCAACTCAGCTGGGTCACTGCCCGCACCTCAGAAGGCAGGGTTAGCATGGCCGAAATGTGGAAAAGCTTCGCTACCATGCCACAACAACCAGCACCACCAGCAGATATGGAACGTCTTAACAAGAGGCAGCATTTCCGCAAAATGGTGGAATAGTATCTGTGCACACGCCTACACGTACTGACTGATGGGTCTGCCCAGGGTCGTGGCTACAGGGGAAGCAGGGAAAGTGGCTGCTTTGGAGCCCTGACCAGGAGGAGGAGGACTAAAAGACTTTGTCAGGGCCCCCTCAACAGTATTATACAATGAAATGATATACAGTGGCAGTATAGACAGTATAGAAAACGGATGGAACAGCTGCCTGGTCTGAGAGAGAAATCTTTAGTAGCCACAGGAATGGGGGCAGCATGAAAGGAAGGGGTTGTGAAAAAATTACTGGGGGAGGGGGGGCCCCATTCAAAAATTTGCTGTTGGGCCCAGTCATTTCTAGCTACTCCACTGTGTCTGCCACATTCAACTTCTGGGTCTCCAAATTGGGGACATGGCCTCAGCTTCACCTTTATGCCTTGGAGGTGCTGGCCTGCCCTGCAGCCAGTGTATTGTCTGAACGTGTGTTTAGCACGGCTTGGGGCGTTATCACAGACAAGCGCAGCCGCCTGTCCACAGCCAACTAGGACAATCTCATGTTCATTAAAAAGAACCAGGCATGGATCCCACAGGACTTGTTCATACCTTATGTAGAATAGACATGTAAACTGGCCTCACCCAACCATTGTTATACTACAGCGCACTTACTGTTTGTTTTCTATTTTATATTTCCCAATGTTTTGGGGTCTACCCCAATTTAAGAAAAAATAAATAAAACAAAACACATTGTTGTTGGGGACTACCTTTGGCTTCACAGCCATAAAAGGCTTTATGTTAGGCAACAATGCAACCGCCAATTGTAATGAACTAAGTTCCCTGTCCGGGTGCAATGCGCTTTGATGCGTTTTTCATGCGTGTGATAAAAAATTAAAGGTTTACAAACAACATCTCCTAGCAACCATCAGTAAAAAACGCATTGAATCCCCACTTGCTTGTGGATGTAATGTGTTTTTCATGCAGCCCCATTCACTTTTATGGGACCAGGGCTGCGTGAAAAACGCAGAATATAGAACATGCTGTGATTTTCAAGCACCGCAGAACTGATGCGTGAAAAAAACGCTCATGTACACAGATCCATTGAAATGAATGGGTCAGGATTCAGTGCGGGTGGTATGCGTTCACGTCACGCATTGCACCCGTGCGGAACACTCGCTCGTGTGAAAGGGGTCAGGTTTCTGTATGCAGCTTTTGAAGCCAAAATCAGGAGTGAATTCAAAAAAGAGGAGATGTTATATTTGTCCTTTAAACTTTCCCTCCTTTTATGATCCACTGCTGATTTCGGCTTCCTAAACTGCATGCAGATACCTGATCCTGTGGTCATACCCTTAGGCCCCTTTCACACGAGCGAGTTTTCCGCGTGGGTGCAATGCGTGACGTGAAGGCATAGCGCCCGCACTGAATCCAGACCCATTCATTTCAATGGGTCCGTGTACATGAGTGTTGTTTTTCATGCATTACTTTTGCGCTGTGTGAAAATCACAGCATGTTCTATATTCTGCGTTTTTCACACAACGCAGGCCCCATAGAAGTGAATGGGGCTGCGTGAAAACGCATCGCATCCGGATGCACTGCGTTGTAAACGCAAGTAACTTAGCAACAGTGAAGGGATTTAAGACAGGAAGTTCAGTTCTCGCTGTCTGGCTGCAGGCACTGCACGGGAAAGGGGATTTTAGTAGGCTGTCTTGCCCTTGCGGATGATAGTCCTGGTGCAGGAGAGATCGTGTCTTTGGGACAGCAGGTCGGGGGAGTACCACGACCGGTACAAGAAGGACGACGCATGGCAAGAAATAGCCAAGGAGCTGTTTTCTACAGTGTGGGAGAAGTTGGCAGAGGTTGGGTAAGTAAAGTGGACAATTTATACATGTTTAATCCTAGCTGTCCTCCCTAGCATTGCACATGGCATACGTTATCCTCTGTAAAATTGTTGTTTGGTAAATGTTTGTTTGTTGTATTTTTATTACAATTCGATGAAGTCAAGAATCGCTGGAGGAGCTGCCAGGACCAGTTCCGGAAGTAAATCTAGCAGCAAGGCCACAGTGGGTTCGGGACATCCAGAAAAAGACCATATCTTTTCAAGGACCATCTGATGTTCCTGCGCCCATTAATAGAGCTGTGTCTGTAAGTTAATTTTAAACAATGATGTCTACAGGTTTATTAATACACACTGTATGTTTACTATGTGGGTAATGTAATTTGTACCAATGTGTAAATTAGAAATGTCATTGTTGACGATAGCAACCAATCCGATTAGTTGAAAAACATTACAAGTGGAATAGGATTATTTGCCAAGGCCACCTATGCCACTTCTAATTTATTTCCATAATGTAGCTACATGACCACATATGTAATATGTTGGTTAGTTAAACATGACCTGTCACTCCTGACATGGCTTTTTAAATAGCTTAATGCATTCCCCATGTAATAACAATTCTGGAGCATCTATTCTTATTACTCTTATGTAGTAGTGTTCCTTTATTATTCCCGCTAGAAGTTATAATTGAATTGCTATTAGACTTCAATAAGGGTACAGAGGGAAATCACAGAAAATAATGCACTCTACAAATGGATGCAAGCATAACATATGGACTAAGCCCTCACTAGATAAAATCTGAGACACTTGGTCAATACATTTTGATATGTACCACTTTAATCAAGGTCACCTGTTAGATAGGTGGGGCAAAAGTGCACTTGAATATCACTCCCAGTATAGGAGCGTATTCACACATGAAGGTGCCACTCCTTCAAGACAAATCAAAAAAATCACAGAAAAAACTATATATAAACCATCCTGCACGATATGGTGTTAAATGTGCGGATGTATATGGCTACATAATACAAAATCACTGAAAATATTGCACTCTACAAATGGATGCAAGCATAACATATGGACTAAGCCCTCACTAGATAAAATCTGAGACACTTGGTCAATACATTTTGATCAAAAATTTACATCTAAGCCCACCCACCGGCGACAAGGTGGTCTCAGTTCAGGGTACAGAGGGGTGTTAACAAGCTGGGGTGGTGTACCTGCACACACTCATTCTATCCAATCAGCGCTGCCATGTTTAGGTGTGAAGGTACACCCCCCAACTTGTTAACTACCCCTGTGTACCCTTTAAAACTAAAGGATAATAGGAATTCATTCATAACTTCAATTTTAGAAATAATAAAGTAATGGCACAACATTAAGCCATAACAATAGATGTTCCAGAAGTGTTATTACATGGGTAATTAAAGAACACGTCAGTATTGGTGATCGGTCCTATTTAAACTAGTATTATGTTAAAAATGTATTTTGCTGATGATAGTAATATTATTATAATTATTATTGGACATATTGGTATGTTCATATATTAATGTACATGTTCTGTTTGTTTTAATTTTGTAGAACGGAGGACAACCTTAAGGAGGAAGCTGAAGAGAGTGCTCCTCAGCACCCCAGCACATGTGATGAGGAGCCTCCTGCCTCAGAAGCTCCTCAAGAGAGTGCTGAAGGGTAGGGTTGAGCAAACTCGAACTGTAAAGTTTGGGTTCGTACCGAACTTTAGGATTTTCAGTACCCAGACCCGAACCCAAACATTTTTGTAAAAGTTCGGGTTCGGGTTCAGTGTTCGGCCGTTTAATAACCATTGTTGATTGGCTGCAGGCTGATATTTGTTTTTTAGAATATTCAATTTTTTTTTAAAAATCTCTATCCGTTACCATGGGAACGCCTGGGGGTTAGAATATACTGTCGGACTTGAGTTTCTTGAGATCGCGAAAACTCAGATCCGATGGTATATTCTACTTGGGGTACCACTCTCCGGTCTGCTCCTGGGTCCTTTTGGAGGTAACGAGGGTTATTTCTGGTTATGATTGCAGTCTGGGTGATAAGATTGAGTTAGCCCAGGGAGACCAGTTTGGGATGGTGATTTTCTGTTGGGGAAGATTATGATTGTACTTCCTTGACATTCCCCATGTCTCTTCCCTCCCCTCCTTGAACAATAGTATATACCTTGATTCATACTCTGTGCACAAGGTCGACTTCATGTATATAGATTATACCCTGTGAGTTGGATCTGGAGTAGTGGGTTTTTAATCAGTCACATTAATCATGCAGTGTAATTGTAATCTTATGAGTATTATGTATTTTGTATCAATGATTGAATAAAGATGACATTTGTTAATACACTATTTGCCATTATTTCGGTTGTGTTATATTCTAACCCCGTAGCATATATTAAGACTGAACATTTAATCAATATTCAAATAGAAGTACGGAAATGCAAAAAAGTGTGTACACACCACCAATGTGTCACAGACAACACAATGTAAAAACATATATATTCATCATGGAGAACCACAGTAGTCGGGTTACTCCCAATTTAAGAAAGCAACACAGTACTCCAACACGGGTATATATTCCACGAAAAGTAGACTGGAACAGTCTTACCGGAGAGTAGTGGTCATCTGGGTATAGTTGCGCAATCCCAGAAGCTGGTGTTACTTTTGGGGCAGGGTCAAGGTAAGACTCACTGTCCCTAGAAGTCCCTGCCTAGGCCTATAGAGCCATACGGCCCTCTGCACCTGTGGGGACACTTGAAGTTTAGAATGTACTAACACATACCGGCCCCCTGCTGTCCGGCGGCACACGACCTCTGACAGGGCGCTGTGATCTGCACAATTAACCCCTAAGGTCCGGCACCTGAGTGGTTAATTGTGCAGATCACAGCGCCCTGTCAGAAGTCGGCTGCCGCCGGACAGCAGTGCCTCAGTATTATAAATCATTGGTGGGCAGTGTGCAATCCCCTCACCCCCCTCCCCAGTATTATAAATCATTGGTGGGCAATGCGCAATCCCCCACCCCCTCCCCAGTATTATAAATCATTGGTGGGCAATGCGCAATCCCCCCACCCCCATCCCCAGTATAATAAATCATTGCTGGCGAGTGCACCCTCCCTCCCACCATCATTGGTGGCAGCAGTAGTTCCGATCGGAGTCCCAGCAGTGTAATGCTGGGGCTCCGATCGGTTACCATGACAGCCAGGACTCTACTGAAGTCCTGGCTGTCATGGTCAATTAGCAGCATTATACTTACCTCCGCTGTGGCTGCCGGGCGCTTCTTCTTCGGGTAAGTTACTCACAGGTCTGTGCGGCGCATTGCTTATCCTTGCCGCACCTAAGGGGTTAATTGTGCGGATCACAGCACCCTGTTAGAGGTCGGGTGTCGCCGAACAGTAGCGGGCCGGTATGTGTTAGTATATTCTAAACTTCAAGCATCCCCACATGTGCAGAGGACCCGGTATTGCAGCCATTGTCACTTAAATGCACCCATATTATGGAATAGGAACAGATGTCATAGCTCAGTAGTGATCAGCGGCAAGTGAATAATATTCTTATACTCCTCCCGACACGCATGCCCGTCACCATGGGAACGCGAGGGGGTTAGAATATACCATCGGATCTGAGTTTTCATGATCTCACTGAAACTCAAGTCCGATAGTATATTCTAACCCCCAAGCATTCCCATGGTGATGGGGATGCTTGTCGGGGAGGAGTATGTAGAAGTGGAGCAAGGGTAGAGATTGAAAAAAAAGAAAAAGAATATTAAAAAAAAAATATATTCGCTATAGTGCTATATATTAGTTTTTTAGAATATTCGTCTTTTTTTCTCTTATCCCCATTTTGCTTCCTTTTTCAGCACTCTAACCCTTTCCATTAGTTTTTAGAGCCATTTTAGTGCCCCAAAGTTCGGGTCCCCATTGACTTCAATGGGGTTTGGGCTCGAGGTCAAGTTCGGATCCCGAACCTAAACTTTTTTATGAATTTCGGCCGAACCCGGCGAACCCGAAGTTCCAGGTGTTCGCTCAACTCTACTGAAGGGCCCAGCACCTCTACCGCCTCTCAGCCTCAACTGTGCCTCCCACCACCACCACTCTGCCATTACCCGTCCCCCGCTGCAGACCTATGCCTCCTGCCGAGACTATGATAAATACTGAAGTACTTGATTATTTGTCTAGAGCCCTGTAGAAGGTTCATTTTGATCTGCTTGCTCGGAGTCTGGCACCTTACTTGCGGAGTCTGCCACCAGAACGAGTACTGAGAACCAAAGCGGCTCTCAGTATTGTTCTGGAGGCTGCCACTCCGCCTAATGACCCCTCAGAAATTTTTATGGGTCTGGAGAATTGGAGCAGCCATGGGCACATGTCTGGCCCCTGGCCAGCGCCAATTCCCCAGATGCCACACAGGCCCCCACAGTTGCCTCCCACGAAGGGAGTTTATGAGCAACAAAGATGCCCATATGCCCACCAGTACCATGCCGACACATTATATTGGCAGCCTGCCTCTCCACATCCCAACCTGCCCCATCTCGCCACTCTGGCCCCCCTTCACAACTCTCCAACCCTTTTTTTTTTTTTCATTTGTAAATTTTCATTTCACATTATTGTTTATATAATTTAAAATACAAAAAAACAAATAATCAGTACTCTGTGCAAAAATAAACCGAGTTTTATTTTCACGAATTACATTGTTTCATGTCTTTATTATATACGGTAGAATTATTATATTTATGCACAAACACAAATAACACATTGATAATTGTAAATGTTTATTATACATTTATATTACCTAAAGACATGTAACTATATAAACATGATTTACACAAACACATACATATTAATTAAGTTATAAATAGTGTTGAGCGAACAGTTCGAGAATCGTTCGGGTCCGTACCGAATTTTGGGGTGTCCGTGACACGGACCCGAACCCGGACATTTTCAAAAAAGTTTGGGTTCGGGTCCGGTGTTCGTCGATTACTTCCCGCTTTCTGAAGGGCTGCACAGCAGCCAATCAGCTAGCGTTTTACTTCTTGCCCTAAGAGCCCATCACAGCCATGCCTACTAATGGCATGGCTGTGATTGGCCAAGTGCAGCATGTGACCCAGCCTCTATTTAAGCTGGAGTCACGTAGCGCCGCACGTCACACTGCTCTGACTAGTGTAGGGAGAGGATGCAGCTTCTGTGAGGGCGAGATAGGCAGGGATAAAGAAGTGATCTACCTTTCTACACCTGTGCATCAGAACAACTCAGCTGAGCTGTTCACTGAAAGTCACTATTTTGTTGAGACTGGCCAGAGCGATTTTTACTGGCACATGTAACTGGGCTGACCGGCGGTGGCCATTTTGGGACTTGTGGTGCGCCAGCACTTGCTGCCACAGAGTGTAAACCAAAGCTCCAAAGAAGTTAAAAATCTACACCTGTGAATCAGAACAACAGCGATTCAGCTGCTCAGTCAAAGTCAATTTTTTTCTGGCTGGGCAGACTGTTTTCTGGCACATGTTACTTGGCTGATAGGCGCGGCCATTTTGGGACTTGTGGTGCTACAGCAAAAGCTGCCACAACGTCCATTAATCTAATGTAATAGTCAATTTTTTCATAGATATAATACATCAGGGGTTTGGCTGTGCTTGTGTCACCCATACTAACTGCAAAGATATTTAATATATCAGTGGTGAAACTGAAAGTAACCCACTTGGATAGCAAATCCCATGAATGTGCTGTTCCAGCTAGGCTAGCCAGTGCCACTACTTTGTCCAATACTGTCAGCCAGAAATATATATTTTTATGTGCCAGAAATATAAATTAGAAAAATCTTTCACCGTAATAATAAAATTATTCTGGTGTTAGACCAGAAGAAGCACTCCTGTTGTAATTAATACTGTAAAAAGGCTTAGGCAATATTTCTCCCAGTGTGGGAAATTTATCTAGCAAAACTAGCATTTTAACAATTCCGGTGTTCTGAAATACCAGCAGTCCTCTTGTAATTAATACCGCCAAAAGGCATTGTTGTCCAGTGTTGTAATTTTGCTGAAAAAAAGGCCAATTTAATCAATCTGGTGTTTGTTAGACCAGAAAAACTAGGCCTCACGTTTTTACTCCTGTAAAAGGAATTATATCTCCCCGTGTGGAATCTATGTACCAAAACTAGCATTATAAAAAATCTGGTGTCCAATTAGCAGCAGTGTTCTTGTAATTAATACCGCCAAAAGGCATTATTGTCCAGTGTTGTAATTTTGCTGAAAAAAGGCCAATTTAATCAATCTGGTGTTTGTTAGACCAGAAAAACTAGGCCTCACGTTTTTACTCCTGTAAAAGGAATTATATCTCCCCGTGTGGAATCTATGTACCAAAACTAGCATTATAAAAATCTGGTGTCCAATTAGCAGCAGTGTTCTTGTAATTAATACCGCCAAAAGGCATTATTGTCCAGTGTTGTAATTTTGGTGAAAAAAAGGCCAATTTAATCAATCTGGTGTTTGTTAGACCAGAAAAACTAGGCCTCACGTTTTCACTCCTCTAAAAGGAATTATATTTTCCCGTGTGGGGATCTATGTACCAAAACTAGCATTATAAAAAATCTGGTGTCCAATTAGCAGCAGTGTTCTTGTAATTTATACCGCCAAAAGGCATTATTGTCCAGTGTTGTAATTTTGCTGAAAAAAAGGCCAATTTAATCAATCTGGTGTTTGTTAGACCAGAAAAACTAGGCCTCACGTTTTCACTCCTCTAAAAAGCAATTATATTTCCCGTGTGGGGATCTATGTACCAAAACTAGCATTATAGAAAATCTGGTGTCCAATTAGCAGCAGTGTTCTTGTAATTAATACCGCCAAAAGGCATTACTGTCCAGTGTTGTAATTTTGCTGAAAAAAAGGCCAATTTAATCAATCTGGTGTTTGTTAGACCAGAAAAACTACGGCCTCACGTTTTCACTCCTCTAAAAGGAATTATATTTCCCTGTGTGGCGATCTATGTACCAAAACTAGCATTATAAAAATCTGGTGTCCAATTAGCAGCAGTGTTCTTGTAATTAATACCGCCAAAAGGCATTATTGTCTAGTGTTGTAATTTTGCTGAAAAAAAGGCCAATTTAATCAATCTGGTGTTTGTTAGACCAGAAAAACTCGGCCTCACGTTTTCACTCCTCTAAAAGGAATTATATTTCCCGTGTGGGGATCTATGTACCAAAACTAGCATTATAAAAATCTGGTGTCCAATTAGCAGCAGTGTTCTTGTAATTAATACCGCCAAAAGGCATTATTGTCCAGTGTTGTAATTTTGCTGAAAAAAAGGCCAAATTTAATCAATCTGGTGTTTGTTAGACCAGAAAAACTAGGCCTCACGTTTTCACTCCTCTAAAAAGCAATTATATTTCCCGTGTGGGGATCTATGTACCAAAACTAGCATTATAAAAAATCTGGTGTCCAATTAGCAGCAGTGTTCTTGTAATTAATACCGCCAAGAGGCATTATTGTCCAGTGTTGTAATTTTGCTGAAAAAAAGGCCAATTTAATCAATCTGGTGTTTGTTAGACCAGAAAAACTCGGCCTCACGTTTTCACTCCTCTAAAAGGAATTATATTTCCCGTGTGGGGATCTATGTACCAAAACTAGCATTATAAAAAATCTGGTGTCCAATTAGCAGCAGTGTTCTTGTAATTAATACCGCCAAAAGGCATTATTGTCCAGTGTTGTAATTTTGCTGAAAAAAGGCCAATTTAATCAATCTGGTGTTTGTTAGACCAGAAAAACTAGGCCTCACGTTTTCACTCCTCTAAAAGCAATTATATTTCCCCGTGTGGGAATCTATGTACCAAAACTAGCATTATAGAAAATCTGGTGTCCAATTAGCAGCAGTGTTCTTGTAATTAATACCGCCAAAAGGCATTACTGTCCAGTGTTGTAATTTTGCTGAAAAAAGGCCAATTTAATCAATCTGGTGTTTGTTAGACCAGAAAACTTCGGCCTCACGTTTTCACTCCTCTAAAAAGGAATTATATTTCCTGTGTGGCGATCTATGTACCAAAACTAGCATTATAAAAAATCTGGTGTCCAATTAGCAGCAGTGTTCTTGTAATTAATACCGCCCAAAAGGCATTATTGTCTAGTGTTGTAATTTTGCTGAAAAAAGGCCAATTTAATCAATCTGGGTGTTTGTTAGACCAGAAAACTCCGGCCTCACGTTTTCACTCCTCTAAAAGGAATTATATTTCCCCGTGTGGGGATCTATGTACCAAAACTAGCATTATAAAAAATCTGGTGTCCAATTAGCAGCAGTGTTCTTGTAATTAATACCGCCAAAAGGCATTATTGTCCAGTGTTGTAATTTTGGTGAAAAAAAGGCCAAATTAATCAATCTGGTGTTTGTTAGACCAGAAAAACTAGGCCTCACGTTTTCACTCCTCTAAAAAGCAATTATATTTCCCCGTGTGGGGATCTATGTACCAAAACTAGCATTATAAAAAATCTGGTGTCCAATTAGCAGCAGTGTTCTTGTAATTAATACCGCCAAGAGGCATTATTGTCCAGTGTTGTAATTTTGCTGAGAAAAAGGCCAATTTAATCAATCTGGTGTTTGTTAGACCAGAAAAACTCGGCCTCACGTTTTCACTCCTCTAAAAAGCAGTTATATTTCCCCGTGTGGGGATCTATGTACCAAAACTAGCATTATAAAAAATCTGGTGTCCAATTAGCAGCAGTGTTCTTGTAATTAATACCGCCAAATGGCATTATTGTCCAGTGTTGTAATTTTGCTGAAAAAAAGGCCAATTTAATCAATCTGGTGTTTGTTAGACCAGAAAAACTAGGCCTCACGTTTTTACTCCTGTAAAAAGGAATTATATCTCCCCGTGTGGAATCTATGTACCAAAACTAGCATTATAAAAAATCTGGTGTCCAATTAGCAGCAGTGTTCTTGTAATTAATACCGGAAAAAGGAATTATATCTTCCAGTGTGGGAATTTTGGGGCTAAAAAATAATATATTTTATTGTGGTGCGAGTTGAATCGCAACAATGAGGAAACATTTTATTAAGGGACGAGGATGCGGTCGTGGTGGTGTCCGTGGAGCCTCTGTTGCTGGCAGAGGACGTGGCCGTTCGGCCTCAGGCGCACAAAGTAGTGAAACAACTCCCTCAAGTAGCCGGCAGAATTTTCAGCGATATTTGGTGGGGCCCAATGCCGTTATGAGGATGGTAAGGCCTGAGCAGGTACAGGCATTAGTCGATTGGGTGGCCGACAGTGCTTCCAGCACGTTCACCACATTGTCTTCCGCCCAGTCTTCTGCGGAAAGCGCACAGGTGGCATCTGAAAACCAAGCCCATCAGTCTGTCACATCACCCCCATGCATATCAGGGAAACTGGCTGAGCCTCAAGTTATGCAGCAGTCTCTTCTTCTGTTTGAAGACTCTGCTCCCATGGTTTTCCAGGGGCGTCCACCTATCCCTTCCCCAGCGGTGGAAGACATTCCATGCACTGACGCACAACCACTTATGTATCCAGATGATGAGGACATGGGAATACCACCACAGCAGAGTGACCGAGTGTCTGATGATGACGAAACACAGGTGCCCACTGCCGCGTCTTATTGCAGTGTGCAGACTGAACAGGAGGAGGTCAGGGAGGAAGACTGGGTGGAAGACGATGCAGAGGACGATGAGGTCTTAGACCCCACATGGACTGAAGGTCGTGCCGCTGACTTAAATAGTTCAGAGGGAAGAGGCAGTGGTGAGACCGAGACAACAGCGAAGCCAAAGAGGGAGCAGGGGGCAAAAGCAGAACAGCCGCCGTCCAGAGAGTTCGCCTGCTATTGGCCAGCGCCAACAGGGACCCAGCACCCCAAAGGCATCTTCAAGGAGTTCCCTGGCATGGCACTTCTTCAAACAATGTGCTGAGGACAAGACCAGAGTGGTTTGCACGCTGTGCCATCAGACCCTGAGGCGAGGCATTAACGTTCTTAACCTGAGCACCACCTGCATGATCAGGCATCTACATGCAAAGCATGAACTGCAGTGGAGTACACACCTTAAAAACAAGGAACCCGCTCAGGCTCCCCTGCTCCCTTTAGCGCTGCTGCCTCGGCTTCCGCCTCGAGAGGAATGTTGCCACCTGCCGAGCAGCAAACAGAGGATGTGCCACCGACACCACCACCACCACCGCCACCGTCACCTAGCGTCTCCACTATTTCACACAGCAGCGTTCAGCTCTCCATCTCTCAAACCTTTGAGAGGAAGCGCAAATTCCCACCTAGTCACCCTCGAGGCCCTTGGCCTGAATGCCAGCATTTCTAAACTACTGGCCTTTGAAATGCTGTCTTTCCGGCTGGTGGACACAGACAGCTTCAAACAGCTGATGGCCATGGCTGTCTCCCAGTATGTGGTTCCCAGCCGCCACTACTTCTCTAAGACAGCCGTGCCTTCCTGCACATGCAAGTGTCCGATAAAATCAAGTGTGCACTGCGCAACGCCATTTGTGGCAAGGTCCACCTAACCACAGATACGTGGACCAGTAAGCACGGCCAGGGACGCTATATCTCCCTAACTGCACACTGGGTAAATGTAGTGGCGGCTGGGCCCCAGGCGGAGAGTTCCTTGGCGCACGTCCTTCCGCCGCCAAGGATCACAGGGCATCATTCTTTGCCTCCTGTAGCCTCCTCCTCCTACTCGGCTTCCTCCTCCTCCTCCTCTGCTTCCACCAGCTCATCCAGTCAGCCACACACCTTCACCACCAACTTCAGCACAGCCCAGGGTAAACGTCAGCAGGCCATTCTGAAACTCATATGTTTGGGGGACAGGCCCCACACCGCGCAGGAGTTGTGGCGGGGTATTGAACAACAGACCGACCAGTGGTTGCTGCCGGTGGGCCTCAAGCCCGGCCTGGTGGTGTGCGATAATGGGCGAAATCTCGTGGCAGCTCTGGGACTAGCCGGTTTGACGCACATCCCTTGCCTGGCGCATGTGCTGAATTTGGTGGTGCAAAAGTTCATTTACAACTACACAGACATGTCAGAGCTGCTGCATAAAGTGCGGGCCGTCTGTGCGCGCTTCCGGCGTTCACATTCTGCCGCTGCTCGCCTGTCAGCGCCACAGCGGAACTTCGGCCTTCCCGCTCACCGCCTAATATGCGACGTGCCCACCCGGTGGAACTCCACCTTGCACATGCTGGAGAGACTGTGCGAGCAGCAGCAGGCCATAGTGGAGTTTCAGCTGCAGCACGCATGAGTCAGTCGCACTGCGTAACAGCACCACTTCACCACCAATGATTGGGCCTCCATGCGAGACCTGTGTGCCCTGTTGCGCTGTTTAGAGTACGCCACCAACATGGCCAGTGGCGATGCCACAGTTATCAGCGTGACGATACCAATTCTATGTCTCCTAGAGAAAACGCTTAGGGCGATGATGGAAGAGGAGGTGGGCCAGGGCCAGGAGGAGGAGGAGGAGGATGACAGGTCGTTTTTAGCACTTTCAGGCCAGTCTGTTAGAAGTAGCTCAGAGGGAGGTTTTTTGCAACAGCAGAGGGCAGGTACAAATGTGGCCAGCCAGGGACCACTACTGGAGGATGAGGAGGATGAGGAGGAGGTGGAGGAGGATGAGGATGAAGCAGGTTCACAGCGGGGTGGCACCCAGCACAGCGCAGGCACATCCCTGGTGCGTGGCAGGGGGGATACAGAGGATGATGACGATACGCCTCCCACAGAGGACAGCTTGTCCTTACCTCTGGGGAGCCTAGCACACATGAGCGATTACATGCTGCAGTGCCTGCGCAACGACAGCAGAGTTGCCCACATTTTAACGTGTGCTGACTACTGGGTGGCCACCCTGCTGGATCCACGGTACAAAGACAATGTGCCCACTTTACTTCCTGCACTGGAGCGTGATAGGAAGATGCGCGAGTACAAGCGCACACTGGTAGACGCGCTCCTGAGAGCATTCCCAACTGTCACAGGGGAACAGGTGGAAGGCCAAGGCCAAGGCAGAGGAGGAGCTAGAGGTCGCCCACGCAGCAGTGTCACGGCCAGCTCCTCTGAGGGCAGGGTTAGCATGGCAGAAATGTGGAAAAGTTTTGTCTCCACGCCACAGCTAACTGCCCCACCACCTGATACGGAACGTGTTAGCAGGAGGCAACATTTCACTAACATGGTTGAACAGTACATCTGCACACAACTCCACATACTGACGGATGGTTCGGCCCCATTCAACTTCTGTTGTCCACGTGGCCAGAATTAGCATGTTATGCCTTGGAGGTGCTGGCCTGCCCGGCGGCCAGCGTTTTATCTGAACGTGTATTCAGCACGGCAGGGGGCGTCATTACTGACAAACGCAGCCGCCTGTCCGCAGCCAACGTGGACAAGCTGACGTTTATAAAAATGAACCAGGCATGGATCCCACAAGACCTGACCCTCCCTTGTGCAGAGTAGTCCTTAATAACTGCCTTAAACCATGTTGTCTTGTACTCCTGGCCACTTCTTCATTGATAAATCAATTTTTGAAATTAAGTAGGATCTTGGGGTGCAACCCAGAGTTGAATGAACCTTCCCTCTGTCTGGGTGCCGGAGCCAAAGCACATGAAAGTGTCCTTCTCCTGTGCTGGGTGATATGAATGTTATACTTGTGCTGTCTGACATGTCTCCTTTGTGTGGGTGCAGGGGGCCAAAGTCACTGAAAGCGGCCTTCTCCTGTGGTGGCTGATATAAATGCCTGATTCACTGCTGTGGGACCTCTCTCCTCTTTCTGGGTGCAGGGTCAAAGAAACAAAAGGTGGCCTACTCCTGTGGTGGTTGACATGATGCCTGATTCTCTGCTGTGGGACCTCTCTCCTCTTTCTGGGTGCAGGGGTCAAAGTCTCTAAAAGTGCCCTTCTCCTGTGGTGGTTGATGTGAAACTGATGCTTGCATCTGACCTGTCTCCTCTGTGTCGGTGCTAAGGCTAAGTCACTGAAAGCGCCTCTCCTGTTCTGGCTGATATAATGCCTGACTCTGCTGGGACCTCTCTCTCCGTGTGGCTGCAGGGTCAAAGTCTCTAAGTGCCATTCTCCGTGGTGGTTGATGAAACTGATGCTTGTGCCTCTCTGTGCTGCTAGGCCTAAGTCACTGAAAGGCCCCTGTTCTGGCTGATATAAATGCCTGATTCTCTGCTGTGGGACCTCTCTCCTCCGTGTGGCTGCAGGGGTCAAAGTCTCTGAAAGTGCCCTTCTCCTGTGGTGGTTGATGTGAAACTGATGCTTGCGCTATCTGACCTGTCTCCTCTGTGTCGGTGCTAAGGCCTAAGTCACTGAAAGCGGCCTTCTCCTGTGCTGGCTGATATAAATGCCTGAATCTCTGCTGTGGGACCTCTCTCCTCTTTCTGAGTGCAGGGGTCAAAGTCTCTAAAAGTGCCCTTCTCCTGTGGTGGTTGATGTAAAAAATGATGCTTGTGCTATCTGACCTGTCACCTCTGTGTCGGTGCTAAGGCCTAAGTCACTGAAAGCGGCCTTCTCCTGTTCTGGCTGATATAAATGCCTGAATCTCTGCTGTGGGACCTCTCTCCTCCGTCTGGGTGCAGGGGAAAAAGTCTCTCAAAGTGGCCTTCTCTTGTGCTGGGTGATGTGAAGCTGATGTTTGTGCCATCTGACATGGTTGCCGGGGTCCCAATAAATGGTGGCCTACTCCTGTGGTGGGTGATCTAAATGCATGATTCTCTGTTGTGAAAACCTCTTTCCTCCGTCTGGGTGCAGGGGTCAAAGTCTCTCAAAGTGGCCTTCTCTTGTGCTGGGTGATGTGAAGCTGATGTTTGTGCCATCTGACATGGTTGCCGGGGTCCCATTAAATGGTGGCCTACTCCTGTGGTGGGTGATCTAAATGCATGATTCTCTGCTGTGAAAACCTCTCTCCTCTGTCTGGGTGCTGGTCCAAAATACATGAGAGTGGCCTTCTCCGGTGGTGGTTGATATGACGCATGATTCCTTGCTGTGGGACCTGTATCCTCTGTCTGGGTGCTGGTCCAAAATAAATGAGAGTGGCCTTCTCCGGTGGGGGTTGATATGACGCATGATTCCTTGATGTGGGACCTCTCTCCTCTGTCTGGGTACTGGTCCAAAATGCATGAGAGTGGTCTTCTCCGGTGGTGGTTGATATGACGCATGATTCCTTGCTGTGGGACCTGTATCCTCTGTCTGGGTGCTGGGCCGAAATAAATGAGAGTGGCCTTCTCCGTTGGTGGTTGATATGAGGCATGATTCCTTGCTGTGGGACCTATCTCCTCTGTCTGGGTGCTGGTCCAAAATAAATGAGAGTGGCCTTCTCCGGTGGGGGTTGATATGACGCCTTATTCCTTGATGTGGGACCTCTCTCCTCTGTCTGGGTGCTGGTCCAAAATACATGAGAGTGGCCTTCTCCGGTGGTGGTTGATATGACGCATGATTCCTTGCTGTGGGACCTGTATCCTCTGTCTGGGTGCTGGGCCGAAATAAATGAGAGTGGCCTTCTCCGTTGGTGGTTGATATGACGCCTTATTCCTTGCTCTGGGACCTGTATCCTCTGTCTGGGTGCTGGTCCAAAATACATGAGAGTGGCCATCTCCGGTGGTGGTTGATATGAAGCATGATTCCTTGCTGTGGGACCTGTATCCTCTGTCTGGGTGCTGGTCCCAAATAAATGAGAGTGGCCTTCTCCAGTGGTGGGACCTCTCTCCAATTGATATTGGTTAATTTTTATTTATTTTATTTTATTTTAATTCATTTCCCTATCTACATTTGTTTGCAGGGGATTTACCTACATTTTGCTGCCTTTTGTAGCCCTCTAGCCCTTTCCGGGAGTCTTTTACAGGCTTTTTAGTGCCCAAAAGTTCGGGTCCCCATTGACTTCTATGGGGTTTGGGTTCGGGATGAAGTTCGGGTTGAGTTCGGATCACGAACCCGGACATTTTCCGGAAGTTCGGCCGAACCTCTTGAACTTGAACATCCAGGTGTTCGCTCACCTCTAGTTATAAACCATATCAACCAATTTAAAACTTTATTCTACATTTTGGTATTTAATTTGGTAATATTAATAACTATTATGAACACAATAGTATAGACAAGACATATGGAGTTTACTGACATTACACATATAATGATAGTTATTAGTAAATGATAATGAGGTCAACTACAAATGTATTAATTATTATGGTGATACAGGCATTAAATAGTGCTTACATTTTATCTTTATAGTAATGAGGTATTATAGATTTACTTCTATGGGGCAAGGGGTTTCGTGAAAAATGCTGAATAAGGCCCCTTTCACACTAGCGAGTTTTCCACGCGGGTGACTTGAACGCATTGCGCCCGCACTGAATCCTGACCCCTTCATTTAAATGGGTCTGTGTACATAACATGAGCGTTTTTTTACACACATCAGTTCTGCGTTGAGTAAAAAACGCAGCATGTTCTATATTCTGCGTTTTTCAGGCAGCACTGGCCCCATAGAATTGAATGGCGCTTCAGTGAAACACGCATTGCATCCGGAAGCAAGTGCAGATGCGATGCGTTTTTCACTGATGGTTGCTAGAAGATTTTGTTTGTAAACCTTCAGTTTTTTATCACGTGCATGACAAACGCATCAAAACGCATTGCACCCACGCGGAAAAAAACTGAACAACTGAACGCAATAGCAGACAAGACTGACTGAACTTGCTTGCAAAATGGTGCGAGTTTCACTGAACGTATCCTGAACACATCCGGACCTAATCCGTCACGCTCGTGTGAAACAGCTCTATAGACATGCTGCGTTTTGTAGAGCTGAAAAAAAATGCTCATGTACACAGACCCATTGAAATGAATGGGTCAGGATTCAGTGCGGGTGTTATTCGTTCACGTCATGCATTGCACCCGCAGGAAAACCCGCTCATGTGAAAGGGGCCTTAGTCATGTAAGAAGACAAACATAAGGGTATATTCTCATACTGCAGATTTCTTGTACAAGTTTATGCAACTTTTCGATTCATGATGTCAATATGTATCCACATAACATTAAAATATGGCAGTTGGAGACAACTTCATTGCGAAAACACTGCACATGAACGCAGATTTCCTTACCATGGAGCACTGTCTATCCGGCTGTGGATTAGCTCAAAAAATCTAAACTATATGGAGGAGGTACAGAGACTTGAGGAATGCAATAACGAGACGTCCGAGGATCAAGCAAGTGCATGGCGCAGCCTCATTAGGGTCCGTTGAGCAGTAAAATGACTATGGAAGTTGCTACTTTAGAAGACATTTACCATGTAGTGACGACTATTAACTCTCTAATCTGCCTTTTGTTGCTGGCTATAAGGATATCAGCCGGAGTACACTAATTGGTGCTCGCCGCTTCATTTGTCAGATGCTTGCACTATCCTGTCATTATATCTTCCCAATCAATACACAATCGTCTCGGCTGAAAGACATAGCTGTCTTTAGTTAATGGATGAAAAATAGCATCTGGACTGGCATTGCCTCCACGAGCGGCACTAGCTGTCATCTTCAGACACAGGCAATTCTTATTTAAATATTAAAGGTGAAGGGGGGACAAATTACATTTGAAATCTGAATGGCCAGGCGATAAAATCTTTTTTATTCATTGTTTGCTTGCTTTGTTCTGGTAATAAGCTTTATAATGGCGTCCTATCCAACACAACTCCTACGACTTGTTTCAATTAAAGGGCCAGTCTGGTCTTCTGTAAATAAATCGGATTTCTTGTAGAATCAAAAGTTCCACGACTTTCAGACTTAATGTGTGTAACTATTCTTCAGCATTTGCAAAGTCTGTGCTGTCATTGAATGCGAACATGCTTACGCTAAGTTCACATTTGTTGTTTTTTTTGTTGACTCTCACTGTACAAGTTTTTCCTTTTCAGTACTTTGAAACGATCTGCAGGTGTAATGGTGTAAATGAATGGATACAGAATTAATCAAATTTGTTATGAATTTCCCAAAAGATTTCGATTTCAGTGAGACCGAAACTTTTAATATTTGTCCTGCATGAATCACTAAAAATGGTGGCCACCCTTTTACTATTCAAAAGGCAGAGAAGAAGGATATCTGCCACCAAACTGATAATCTTTGGACCGGTTTTTAACTAAAAAAATAAACTACAGTGTAGTGTGTTATTAAAGGGAACCTGTCATCAAATGTATGCTGATCTAACTGAGGGCAGCATAAAATAGTGACAGAAATACTGATTTCCGCAGTGTGTCACTCATGAGCTAAAAGTAAGTGGTTGCTAAGAACCAGCATCATAATCATTGCAGCCCAGGAATTGAAAAGAGTCAAATCTACCTGAGAAGAGTCATGATTATTCATAATCTCCTGCTCTCCCCACCCATCTGCTGATGGTTGGCAGTTCTCTCCTGGAGAGAAAGGGGAAAACTAGGGAGAAGCTTGTCAGTCATCAGCAGGGAGAGCAGGAATTTATGAATAACCATGACTCTTCCCAGGTGGCCAAGACTCTTTTCCAGGCTCAGTCTGCAATGATTGTGATGTTGGTTCTTGGCAACCACTTTGAACTTTTAAATGACAGACCGCTGAAATAAATTCACCTGTCTCTACTTTATTAGTATGGGCAGCATAAAGTTGATGACAGGTTCCCTTTAACCTGTAGGCGTCTTGTGCCATACATGTACGATGCTGTGGGCTGTGACTTAACCTCCCTGGTGGTCTAATTCTTTTAGGATTTTCGTACCCGAAGCAGTACATTCTTGTAGAGCTGCGGCCGGAAATTCAGGGCGCGCTCTGGAAATGCGCATGCAGACAGCATTCACCGTTGCGGTCCATTCCTGCCCCTCTGTAATTAACCCATGGTAATCCCGAATGTGGTTTGGGGTTACCGCTTCTTGCAGTGTAAGTTAACCCTGAGCCACACTTGGGATTACCGCTAGGGAGGTTAAGGACTAGCTCCGTACATGTACAGCTGCGCCCGCTCGATTAGCAGCAGGTACCCACTGACAGCTGAGCCCCTGCTGTATATGCTAGCATTGGTGAATACACCGATGCCAGTGTATTAACCCCTGCTTTGCCACAGTCAACGCTGACTGTGGCATGCACGGAGTTTGGGGACAGTACGGCACCCTCTCCTACCCCAACTGCGGTTGACGGGGGCCCGATGGCTGCAATGGCAGCCCGATGCCTTACACAGGCTGTGTCTCATAGGCACTCTGTCAGTGTAAAAACTGTCAGGCAATGCATTACAATGCACAATGTAGAGGGGATCAGACCCCCCAAAAGTTGAAGTCTCACAGTGGGTCAAAAATAAAAAGTTAAAAAAAAAAGGTGAAAAAGTGTCAGGTGAACGCTGCAAATGAATAAATAAAAACAGTGCCAAAACAGCCATTTTTTTGTCACCTTGCCTCACAAAAATTGTAATACTATGAGATAAGTCATATATACCCCAAAATGGTGCCAATAAGCTGTCACCTCATCCTGGAAAAAACAAGCCCCCACATAAGACAATCACCAGAAAAAATGTTAAAAAAAAATATATGGCATTCAGAAATTGGCAACACAAAAACAATATTTTTCTTTTTCAACTATGCTTTTACTGAGTAAAACTAAACAAAAAAATAAAACAGACATATTAGGTACCTCCACATCTATAATAACCGGCTTTATAAAATATCACATGATATTCTGTCAAAACAGCGATTTTTTTGGTCACCTTGCCTCACAAAAAGTGTAATACCAATCAAAAAGTCATATGTACCTCCAAATGGTTCCGATCAAACCATCACCTCATCCCACAAATAACAATCTTTGCCAGAGAAATAAAAAAAATTATAGCTTTCAGAAAATGGTGATGCAAAAACATGATTTTTCTTTACAAAAATGCATTGTTTAGAAGTGGTAAAACATAAAAAAAAAATAAAATTATAATTGGTATCTCTAAATGTACTGACCAGCAGCATAAAGATAACATGTCATTTTTCCCGCACGGTGTTCGCCATAATAACAAGACACAGAAAGCAATAGCAGAGTTTGGTGACATTTCTTTATCCAGCTTCTTAAAAAGCAAAATAAAAAGTGATCAAACAGTTGAATGTACCCCAAAATAGAACCAATGATGATGGCAATGCAAAAAATAAGTCCTGAAACAACTCCGTTCAAAGAAAAATAAACGCATGGTTTTCAGAAAATGTCTGTACTGGCCCCCAGAGGCTGTTCAATAGCAACATAGTGCCCATAACCTAATCCACCAAAATCCGAGTCTTTCCTGAACCCTGGCTGCAGCATACCAAACAGCAGTTTATGTCCACATTTATGGCATTTCCGTACGGTGGGCACAGCATACTGGGCACTGAAATGCCATATATGTTGAAAACTTGCAATTTTCATTTTGCACAGTCCCATGCTCATTCATTTTAGCCAAACACCTATGAGATCAAAATGCTCACTCCACTCACTAATAAATACCTTGGGGGGTGTAGTTTCCGATATAAGGTCACTTCTCGGGAATTCCATTTATTATTTTACCTAAGCGCCTATACAGTTGTCAGCACAAGATGTATAAATCAACACATTAGGCCTCAAATGTGCATGGTACTCTTTTACTCCTGGGCCCTGTTGTTGTTTAGGCAAAATATTAGGGCCACATGTAGGGTGTTCACATGTAGGGTGTTTCTAAAACCAGAATGGACAGCATAATAATAAGAGGGCTCAGTTTTCACACTGGCACACACACTGGGCAAAACTTCTTGGGCACTGAAATGGCATATCTGTGGAGAAATTGCAATTTTTTACTTTGCACCATCTGATGTGAATTAATTTTGTAAAACACCTGTTGGGTAAAAGTGCTCACTACACCCATTGGTAAATTCTGTGAGTGTGGTGTGTTTAGTTTCTAAAATAGGGTACTTTCTTGTAGGTTTCTTCTTTTATTTTACCTCAAAGCCTCTGCAGTTGTCTGTCAATGCTGTATAAAGCACAAACCTAGGCCTCAAATGCACATGGCACTCCTTCCCTTCTGAGCCCTGTGATGAGCCCATAAAGCACTTTATGACTACATATGAGGTTTTGTCGTATTCAAGAGAAAAAAAAGTAACACACTGTGGTTGATTTTCTCCTGTTACCAATTGTAAAAATGAAAAACGGCCTTTCTTTTAAAAAAAATGAAATTTTCACAGCCAAGGTTTTCTAAATTCTATGAAATGCCTGTTGGGCCAAGGTGCTAACTACACCCCTTTAAAATTCCTTGAGGGTTGTAATTTTCGAAATGGGGTCACTTTTGGTGGTTTCTGCTGTAGGAGAACCTCAGAGTCTCTACAAATGCAGCATGGCGCCTGAAATATATACCAGTGAAATCTGCGCTCCAAAAGCCATATGGCACTCCTTCCCTTCTGAGCCCTGCCGTGTGCCGAAAAAGCAGTTTATTACTAAACGTAGGGTGAAAATGTGTAACAAAATGTGCTTATTCTCCTGTGACCCCTTGTGAAAATGAAAAAATTGGACATAAAGCCACATTTTCTTGCAAAATCTGTAGGGGCACATTTACTAGGACCGGCGTTTTAGACGGCAGCCTTAAATAAAGCCCCATAGATGGCGGAGGATCCTAAGCTAAGTTCCCCTGACACCATCCACGTGTCACCACGTGTTGCTGCTCTCCGGAAGGGATGATAAGGCGTGGTGACCCCAATGGGAAATAAGTCCAGAGAGTCAGCGTCTACAGGCAAGGCATGGGGCTGGCTTCTCCAGTTTCCTTCCGTGAGAGGAAGGGTTTGATGCTGAGGAAAGGCCTGAGCTAGCTGTCCCTCTCTCTTTAGAAGGCTGGCACCCTGGTCAAAGGCTAGTGATCTAGGATCTGTGGCAGCATATCCCTGTCTCCGTGTCTTCTTCTGGTCACTCAGTAGTCTGGCAGAGTTTCATCTTCCAAGCACTGTTCCCTAACTGCGGAACACTAGGGACTCTGTTTGCTCTCTTTATATACCATCTATAGCTAGACTGGAACCTTCTAGTGGAAGGGGTGGAGTACAGAAGCTCAGAAGAGACACACTGTAACACTTTCTGTCTCTCATAGATTTACATTACAGCTTCAATGATACTCAATGGCAATGACACAGCAGTTTTTCCAGACAAACACAAGTTTCCAGACAGAACAACAGAGGTAAAAGGTCTGTGTGTGTAGTTTAAGTGGTAAACAAGTCTGTAATTTTCCCCCCAAATCATGCTCTTCTTTAAACCCTATGGCAGCTGTGATAAATTACCTGTCACTGACATTCCGGCAACAAGTGGCGGGAAATTAGTGAGACTGGCAACACATGGTTTGATCTGATCTGTTTTCCATTTGGATCAAATGACGCCTGTGTTGTTTCTGGTGTTTGCCACACCTTCTTTCCCCAGGTGTAGCTATTAGGGTCATTTAACCTTCTCTATGTATAGTTGTTTTTCCTACAATGCTGTGCGGTTTATAGCTTCTGTTTGGACCTTTGGATAGATTGTGGTTGGATCTCGGTTGAGTTCCTGGTGCTTCCATTGCTCCTTTGAAGTTAAGTGTTTCCTTTCCCTTTTGTATTTTGTTTGGGTTCTGTGTGTTGCATTTCCCTATTGTTTGTATTAGGTCTGAAGAAGACTCCTGTTCATACTTCCCTTTGGAGGAATAGGTAGTCTCGTCCCTGCCATTAGTACCAGGGTCCTATAGGGCCTGATTCCCTGTTCCCCCTTTCCCTCCTATGCTCCTAAAACTTTGCATAGGGGAAACAGGGGCAAATATCCACAAATGTCCAGACTTCACAGTACCCTTGCTCCAGGGCACTAGCCCAGATCAGCTGTTTGAAGAGACTGTGGCGCTCTGGTGATTTCATGTTCATCGGTCACATGACCTAGGTGCAGCTCAGTCCCACTGAAGTGAGTAGGGATGAGCTGAGATACCTAGCATAACATCTATCCAATCAATAACAATGTGCTTGGTAAGCTGCGAGGAGGCCTTGGTGCTCACCCTGGGTGTCGGACCCCCGCTGAAATGCTATTGATGACCTATCCTAAGTATAAGTCATCAATATCAGAATCTCAGAAAACCTTTTTAAGTTTGTATTGACCTTTACTACGCATCTCACTTAGGATGGTGTACCCCTTTAAATCTAGCAAATCATTCCCCTATTATGTCTATACATTGCCTTCCCTCTACATATAAAGTGCCGTCTGTTAACAAAGCAGGAGACTGTTATTGCTGACGAAACATAACGGGCAACATATGAAGTTAATTAGCAGAGAACAGATTGCTTGGGGTCCATTAACGAAGGTGATTTGGGAAAATGCCAAATTTCACTAAACAGTGTACAGAGAATTTGGGGCAGTAGAAGTTTTAAAGGGACAGTAACCAAATATCTGATCTGATATGCAAGTGAATACAATATATTGTTTTCTTTCAGTCTGGGGAGAGGCTGATTGTAGCCAAGCTGAATGTGCTATATTGCTCCCTGTTGTCAGACATTTCAGGAGACAGAAAGGCTTTAAAGAGCACCTATCCACTCTCCTGACAAGTCTGTTTTGGGAAAGACTTGTTTTCATAAGAATTTTGACACAGCATTTCTTTAAATTCTGCATTGTTGCGATTGTTTGTTATTCCTCTTGGAAATGTATCAATAAAGAACCCAGGAACGGAAGAAAGGAAGATGGAAGTGGTAGTTATGGCACTAAGGGTGGTAGTAGTACTCACAAATCAGTGGCAATCTTTCCCTCTGGCTCTCCCTGGGGCTGTGACGTGACTGGAGGGTGCACCCTTTCTCCCCTTGGGGCATACCCCGGGATTGGGGCTCCTGCCTGGCAGTAGTTGGGGTGCCCTTGGTGCTAGGTGTTCATCTGGGTGCAGACAGAAGAGCAGCTGGAGTTGCTGGTGAATGGTGGATTCAGTAACCAGGCCAGCTGATTTCAAAAAGTATGTCTCACTTTACTAAAGTTCAGAACAAGAGTAGTAGTACATTAGACAGTAAAAAGTACAGTGCAGTTCCTCTGAAATAACAGCATATGGACAGCAGCAATCATAGAAGTTGTAGAACTCCATGCCCCTGTCACTCTCTAAAGTCTCTCTGTAGAACCTGAGGTAGGCATTGAAGTTCTTGCTAAATACTTCTGTAAATTCCTGGGCTGAAGGGTACAGATTTGAGATACTGTAGGTCTGGCCAAACTGTCTAAAAGTTTAGAATGGTGCATTTGCAATGTTCCCTCTCAAAATAGTAAAGTTTCTCATAAACTTCGCTGACTGTCTCCAATCCATGGCCTTATCGATTCTGGACCTTAAGATTACCTTCTCTATGGAGCAGCTTTGATGATAAAGTTGCTTCCTTGGCTGTAGAAGGCTCATAGATGAAAGTTCTCAGAGTTTGGGCCTTATTCTGAGGAGCTTACACATGTAGCTCTTCACAATTCCTCAGACAAAACTAGACTCTCTAATGACTAACCAGGGGTCGAATCAGGTCCATCTACTGGCAACCTGAGAGGATGAGCCAATGTTGATATGTTATTAGGTATACAAATACAATAAATCAGAACATTTTACTTAACCCTTTTGCAGTAACCGTGTTCTGAGGTACTTATCATGTTACCATTTCCCTTGTCATAGGGTAGTCCCTAGTTCTAGTACTGTCAGCACTGATTATACTGTAGCAGACTGTGCAGTGACATGCATATGAATGCTAACACCTATGTGCCAATTCATTTATACATTTCTAGGAGGAATGCTAGGTGAATGAACCAATGTAGATGTCACGGTCCCTCCCATGGCAGAGGTGAGAAGATCTGAGAGACTGGCGGCACGTGAAGGTATCTGACAGTCTCTCTGTTTTCATCTTGCAGTGTTGTTGTTTGGTAATGATCACACCTCTTGTCAGGTGCAGCTTGTGGTCATTACTGAGGCTCTACTTAGTTCTGACTCACACTGCTTACCATGCGGTTGATATTTCCTGCTGGAGTTGGTTGAGCTGGTGTGTTGTTCATTTGGATCTCCTGCACCTCCATTCTTCTTTATGCTAAGTGCATTTTGTTTTGCATTTTGTTGTTAGCTTTTGTGTGTTGTTGTCTAGGCCTCAGGGAGACAATGCTTCCTTCATCTGGGAAGGAACCAGTAGTCTCATTCCTTGCCACCACTCCTAGGGCCTTCCAGGGCTAAGGTTCTGGTGTATGAGTATTTCCACCTTCAGGGTCTACTCATACTGGCAGGAGTCCGGGAGAGGTCTAGGGATTCCTCAGAGGTCACCATCCCTCTCCCTTAGCTTTCAGGCCTAGACTCTGGTGTATTCCTTCTGTGTGCGATCTGGTGTTATCCCCTCTCCATTACCCGTGACATTATCAATTGCCAAAAAAAGTAATTTTGTTTGTGTCAGTGCAGCGATGGATACTGTTTCCACACTGGTCGATCATATGCAGGAACTGTCTTTGGAGGTGGCTGACCTCTGCACGGCCGCCTCGCAGTTTTGGAGACCACAGGCTGCGGCTTACAGCAGCGGAAACGAGGCCTGCCCTGAACCTAAGGTCACTCCACCAGATAGGTTTTCCGGGGGGAAGTGACAACTTTATTCAGTTCAAGGAGTCTTGCAAACTATATTTTATACTACGTCCTCCTAACTCTTCTGGGGACAAGAGTCAAAGAGTGGGTATTATTACTTAGTTACTGAAAGGTGACGATCAGTCTTGGGCTTTTTCTTTGCTGACCAAATCACAATCCCTCCAGTCGGTAGATGAATTTTTCAGAGCTCTGGGGCTTATCTATGATGACCCAGATCGGGTCTCCCTGGCCGAGACTAAGTTGCATGGCTTACGGCAGGGAGAGTGTTCTGCGGAGTCCTATTGCTCTGAATTTAGGAGATGGGCAACTGATACTGAGTGAAATGGCCAAGCCCTCCATAGTGAATTCTGTCAAGGGTTATACCAGAACCTGAAGGACGCCTTGGCATTTCACAAATATCCAGAGTCGTTGGAGGCAGCCATGTCTCTGGCTGTATGTATTAATAGATGCCTGAGGGGGAGATCTAAGGTTCCTTTCGCTCGGGACGCACTATCATATGGGGAAGCAGCCTTTTCTGACATTTTGGGCAGGGAGGCACTTGAGCTCATGTTTGATGATGAGCCAATGCAGTTGGGGGAAGTCACTCCTAGACCTGGTGATAAAAACGTTAGGATTAAGAAAAGACTCTGCTTTTTCGGTGGTAAAGGGGGACATTTTGTTAACGTATGTCCTTATGTTAAAGGTGAAAAAGAGAGAAAGAAAACTAATGTGTTTAGTCCTCTTCTCACTCTTGGTAGTGTGGGTGGGGAATCTGAGAATGTACTTTTGTTATTTACCGGTAGTACTCGATTTCTCCTGCCTGCCAAGGTGGCACTAGACTATGGGAATCGAAGTATTTATTGACAGTGGGGCTGAGGTTAACCTAGTGGATGGCCAGTTTGTCTGTATGCATGGTTTAACAACAAGCGCATTTGACAAAAATATTTCGGTGTTTGCGATTGATTCCGCCCCACTCTCTTAAAAGTGTTTGTCACGAATGGTGCAGGACTTTCGCCTAAAGGTGGGAGATTCTCATCAATAATCCATTTTGTGTTTTGTGGTGGAGGGTCCGCCTGCTCCTGTGGTGCTAGGTTTACCTTGGTTAACCAACCATAACCCTGACATCCATTGGCAAGCGTGACAGATTCTTGATTGGATTGATTTTTGCATAGACAACTGTCTTAGCATGTCGCTTTCTGTTGTAACCACTAAAATAGTGCTTTCTTTTATTTCTGATTTTTCTGATGTATTCTCTGAAAGTGGAGACCAGGAGTTAACTCCACATCAGGAGTATGATTGCCCCGTCAACTTTATTCCCAGAGCTAGGTTGCCTAAATCTCAACTGTATAATCTTTCTGAACCCGAAAGAGTAGCCATGCAAGAATATATCACCGAGAGTTTGGTTAAAGGTCATATTAGACCATCCAAATCACCAGTGGCTGCAGGGTTCTTCTTTGATAAAAAAAGGATGAAACTCTTAGGCCATGTTTGTACTTCCGTAAGCTTAATTACATTACTGTCCGTGATCCCTATCCCCTTCCTTCGATCCCAGATTTGTTTAATCAGATTGTCGGCGCCAAGGTATTCTCTAAGTTGGATTTGAGGGGGGATATAATCTGGTAAGGATCAAGGAGGGGGACGAATGGAAGACGGCCTTTAATACCCCTGAAGGTCATTTTAAGAATTTGGTCATGCCTTTTGGGTTGACTAATGCTCCTGCTGTTTTTCAACATTTCATCCATGACATCTTTTATCATCTGATGGTCAGGTTTGTGGTGGTGTATCTGGATGATATTTTAATTTATTCCCCTGACATGGAGACGCATCAGGATTACGTGACACAAACTCGGCCTTTAAGATCTCTACTTCTATTGTCTATCCTGTCCCGACCATGGACTCATTTGTCCATGAACTTTATCACAGATTTGCCTAATTCCTCATGGAATACTGTGATTCTGGTGGTTGTTGATTGCTTCAGCAAGATGTCGCACTTTATAGCATTATCAGGTCTACCTAATGCTAAAACTCTCGCACAAGTACACGGTATTCCCTCTGATGTGGTGTCTGATAGGGGGACTCAGTTTGTTTCCGGATTCTGGAAGGCGTTCATTCCCAGTTGAACGGACAGACTGAACGCACTAACCAGAATCTGGAGACTTATTTGAGATGTTTTGACTCGGAGAATCAGGAGGAGTAGTCTTCATTTTTGTCATTGGCTAAGTTTGCGATAAATAACAGTAGACAGGAGTCCACTGATAAGTTTCTGCTTTTAGAAGCATATTGGTCCCATCCTCAGTTTTGCACATTTTCTGGTACTGAGACTTCTGGTATACCGGAAGTGGAAAGATTTTCCTCATTGCTGATAAGATATGTCAAACTCGCTGAACCATCCTCCTTACCTCCTTCTCTTGTCTTGGTGGATGGTAATCTTGAATTTCAGATTGCCAGGATAGTGAACTTACTATTCTCCGTAGGTCTCTCCAGTATCTCATGCACTGGAAAGGTTACGGTTCAGAGGAAAGAATGTGGGTTCTTGCGACCGACGTTAGGCCTTTCAAAGGGCGCATCCTGATAAACTCGGCCATGGGTGTCTGGAGGTCACCCGTAGAGGGGGGGGGGTACTGTCACGTCCCTCCCATGACAGAGGTGAGAAGATCTGAGAGACTGGCGGCACGTGAGGGTATCTGACAGTCTCTCTTTTTTCATCCTGCAGTGTTGTTGTTTGGTAATGACCACACCTCTTGTCAGGTGCAGCTTGTGGTCATTACTGAGGCTCTATTTAGTTCTGACTCACACTGCTTACCATGCGGTTGATATTTCCTGCTGGAGTTGGTTGAGCTGGTGTGTTGTTCCTTTGGATCTCCTGCAACTCCATTCTTCTTTAAGCTAAGTGAATTTTGTTTTGCGTTTTGTTGTTTGCTTGTGTGTGTTGTTGTCTAGGCCTCAGGGAGACGCTGGTTCCTTCATCTGGGGAGGAACCAGTAGTTTCATTCCCTGCCACCACTCCTAGAGCCTTTCAGGGTCTCCAGGGCTAAGGTTACAGTGTATGAGTATTTCCAACTTAAGGGTCTACTTATACTGGCAGGAGTCAGGGAGAGGTCTAGTTATTCCTATAAGGTCACCATCCCTCTCCCTTAGCTTTGAGTTCTTGATTCCGGTCTATTCCTTTTGTATGTTATCTGGTGTTATCCCCTCCCCAGTACCCGAGACAGTAGAATACAAGTATTTAATAAAACAGACATGTCAAGAGAGCTTGTCCTCTTTAACTGCAATATTATAAGGACCTCACTAGAATTTTCGGCTTTTTACTTGTCTTTATGATAAAGGAATATTTCTGAACATGGACATGACTTTATATCTTTCAACAACACTTTGATTACATGAAGAACAATTTGCCTTGCCGCAATCACTGTCATTTCAGTAGTTTTGCAAGAATACGTCCAAAAGTCACAATGTGTGCATATACAAATGGTAAAATAAATTCCAATGTATTCCAGCATAATTACACATATGAATGCACCCATGTAGGTTGCCACACAGGAGAAAATACAGTTGCAATCACATGTACATTATATTAACATTAACATGTAATCAGACAGTGCTGGGTGATGGTTCCAGTGGGAGCTATAATGTAGCCTTCTTGTTAGTCACTGTAAACTATTTAGCAGATGACGACCCTAGACTTTTGGAGCTGAGAGGATTTCAAGGGTTAATGAGCTGTAATCATGCTGCAGCTCAAAATGTCGTGATAAAGGTTTATAATAAGCAGGTCGTAGCAGTCCTTAGTTGTTTTTTAGCTCATTTTATTGGTTGCTGCCTGCTGCTTTAATAACCAATTAGCCGAAATGCTGCGGTTATTTATGTACATGTGGATTTTTTTGACACTCGTGAGCATAGTCGTCAGTACAAGGTGTACTCAGAACTTGGTCCTTAAGCGTCCATTCACATGTCCGTATAATGGGTCTGCATCCGTTCTGCAATTTTGCAGGACGGGTGCAGACCCATTAATTTTCAATTGTGCCGCAAAAGATGCAGACAGCACACTGTGTGCTGTCTGCATCCGCACTTCCATTCTGTGGACCCGCAAAAAATAGAATATGTCCTATTCTTGTTCGCAGCCACGAACAAGGAAAGGCATTTCTATTATAGTGCCGGCCATGTGCGATCCGCAAAATGTTTTGCGGATCCGCAATTTTTTTTTATTTTTTTATTATATCTCTTTGCCTCAAGAGGCCTAATGGTTAGCACAACGTCCATCGTGTGACCTATCTACTCTCTTGTATGCTGAGTAGTCAACAGCTGCAGCAGAATCAACACTATGGGAGGCAAAAATTCATAAAATGATATCGGTTTCTGGGAAAGCTAGATAACAACCAAAATTATCACCATAACAGCCCATTTTTGGCTCATTTTATTGGTTGCTGCCTGTTGCTTTAATAAACAATTAGGCGAAATGATGCGGTTATTTATGTACATGTGGATTTTTTTGACACTTGTGAGCAGAGTCGTCAGCACAAGGTTTACTCAGAACTTGCTTCTTAAGGGTCCATTCACATGTCCGCATAATGCGTCTGCATCCGTTCTGCAATTTTGTGGAACGGGTGCAGACCCATTCATTTTCAATGGGACCGCAAAAGATGCGGACAGCACAGTGTGTGTTGTCCGCATCTGCACTTCTGTTCTGTGGCCCCGCAGAAAAATAGAACATGTCCTATTCTTCTCTGCAGCCACGGACAAGAAAAGGCATTTCTATTATAGTGCCGGCCATGTGCGGTCCGCAAAATGCGGAATGCACATGGCCGGTGTACGTGTTTTGTGGATCTGCAATTTGCGGACCGCAAAACACTTGCGGACATGTGAATGGACCTTTGCAAGCTTTTTTTTAAAATTATCTCTCTTTCCCTCAAGAGGCATAATGGTTAGCACGACGTCCATAGTGTGACCTATCTACTCTCTTGTGTGCTGAGTAGTCAACAGCGGCGGCAGAATTAACGCCATGGGAGGCTAAAATTTATAACATTATATCGGTTTCTGGGAAAGCTGGATAAAAACCAAAAAAATTACCATTACAGCCCATAATGTGTCAGTTTTGTATCATTTCACTGGTACACTGCAAAAGGGGTTAAAAGGGTTTTCCAAGTTTTGTATACCGAGGAATAGAGAATTCACGGAACTTCGACAAGAAATTGAATTCATTACAAATTAATTTGTCAAAAATCGTAATAAATCAGGTATACCCAGGCCACTCTACCTAATCATATTCATCCCACTTGGTGTCCCAATCTCAGTGTGAAAGCTTGGAACTGCAGGGACAGTGCACCGTGTGCATCACATTCTAGTACACCCACATTCATAGTTAATCCATTCTGTAGGTACTATGCCATCAGTATTACAGGCAAGTGTAATTTATCTACGTCTACATCACTCTGCAGTGCACCAAGATTCATGTTCACCTTATTCATTTGCTTGCAGAGAGACCGTGTCAGCCTCTACTGGGATTACTGCACATTGTCCCTATATCTAGGGCTGGCTTTAGAGGAGGGGCCTGGGCATTCTGGGGGTCATAATAGGGATTGGATAACCCCTTTAATTTATATAAAAGTTGAGTGGCTTACTAAATCGCTTTTTTATTTTTTATTTTGCTGCACTGTATATTGTACTCCAGCCACATCCAAAACTGCATTCTGCTGGTTGCTAGTAAAAGCAGTTAAAAGCATTTGAGCTTTTCTCCATATGTTGACCATTGCAGAATTATACCGCCATATGGCACAGACCGCTGTTGCATCATGTCATGTCCCATACATGTACACAGGCCCTGCGCTGTGGCACCGCATTCTGGATAAGATTTTCTGCATTGCATTATTCTGCATTACCCAATGTAAAGATGGCACCATTCCCAGAATGCAAATCAATAAAGTAGGATACTGCACAGGCAGAGAATGGTGGAAGGTGTTTGATGTTGATGCAGCTCCGGATGTAAATGGAGCATACGTACAGGTAATACAGTGTATTTTCAAAATCAAACGACCTTCCATGTCGATTACATCCAGATCCATGACAATACATTTGGAATTTAGATCCTGTTCTTCTGTCAGATTTTATTTTTTGGGTCTCCGTATCAATAATAGGATTTTACTCTCTAGTCGGTTGACTTAACGTTTGAAAAATTTCCAATTAATTTTTGTGCAGCTGCTTAGTTGGTTTTGATGAACATAGATTATGTGCAAACTTCCTTATCTTCTATGAGCATTTACACAAAGCTTGCTGTATTATTAGGCCGAATTAACTGTTTGAGGCCTGCAGCACCAGCGGTGGCCATTAAAAGAACAGAGACTACACCGGAGCCTTATGAATATTCCATCTTCTTGGGCTAATCAGAAGCTAATCAGTCTGGCAAGTTTTTGTCCTATATGATCTGCTGGTGCAACACTAGCCCTAAAAGGGTTGGATACCCTGAGCTTGCACCTTTACTCCAGGGCTTGACATCCAAAACTATAGAAATGCAGCTGCACACTAAATTCCTTGGTTTCATAACTAAGCAGTGTGAAGAGTGGCACGGACCCTCTTGTTCTTCACCCTTAACAACTTTATGGAGGTATGTATAAACTTTTTCAGTCAGGTACCCAGGTGCATACTGATTGGTGGCAGATAAAATGCTGGGGAGGTAGGGCAGAGACATAGCAATGATGAACGTAAATACTGCAGATAGACAAGCGTTAATATCAGGATGGTGATCAGAAATGGTGAGAAGTAGAAGGACTTCCAAGTTGTGGCCAGAAGATAGAAGCAAGGTCATAAGTACAGGATCCTAAAGGTATCAGATGTATGTCCAACTGGTGGAGAGACAAGTGCCAGGGGAGTTGCTAGGGTCTGAAATCATCCGGGGCACAATCCCACTGTGTTGAAATTTGCATGATAGGAATTAACATCAGCCCCCAGTGCCTCCATCAGCCCCCAGTGCCTCCATCAGCCCCCAGTGCCTCTCTTCAGCCCCCATATGCCTCCATCAGCCCCCATATGTCTCTCATCAGTCCCGTGCCTCCATCAGTCCCCGTATGCCTCCATCAGCCCCCATATGCCTCGCTTCAGGCCCCAGTGTCTCCATCAGCCCCCAGTGCCTCCATCAGCCCCCCAGTGCCTCCATCAGCCCCCATATGCCTCCATCAGCCCCCATATACCTCTCTTCAGCCCCCAGTGCCCTCAGTGCCTCCATCAACCCCCATATGCCTCTATCAGCCCCCACATGCCTCCATCAGCCCCCATATGCCTCCATCAGCTCCCAGTGCCTCTCTTCAGCCCTCAGTGCCTCCTCAGCCCCCATATGCCTCTCTTCAGCCCCCATATGCCTCTATCAGCCCCCAAATGCCTCTCTTCAACCCCCAGTGCCTCTATCAGCCCCCAGTCCCTGCATCAGCCTCATAAGTAAAATAAAAAAAACACTTACCTTTCCTGATCTGGACGCCGCCACTCCTCACCGCCCACGCTCGGTCTTCCTCCTCTTCAGTCTGTGCTATGAACTGACGCGTATAGCGTGAGGTCACAGCGTGACCTCACATGTGTGCAGCCTTTACAGCGGAGATCCAAGGACCAGGAAGCGGTGAGTATAGAGCTTTCATTCCTTCCCGGTCCTCATTGAATTTGTGGGCAGTGGCCAGCGGGTCTTAAGAGGCAGCTGCCTTGGGCCCCCCAGGAGAAACTCTGTGAAGTTGATCAAGAAGTGATATGCCCAATGCAACTGTGTTCAAGTGGGGGTCAAGTGATAAATTTTGATTGCTGTAGACAAGGAGCCCCCACAAACAGAGGACTCTGAATGAGATGAAATATTAATGGACAAATTATTTCATAGAACACCCCTTTAAAGTCAGAAAATGATATATTGTTTGCATCAAGTATTATGTTAAACATTTTTTTATTTATTTATTATTGGTATTTTTTTATTATTATTTCTCACTTTGATCCCTGAGCCTCATAATACCCTGAAACTTCCACACTTCCCCTTCCGGAGAGATCATCTTGTCAGTAGTCATCACTTGTCAGTAGTCAAACTGAAAATGACTAGAGGGGATCTGGCCTGACGTGACCAGAGTGAGAACCTGCGCTGATGCTGGTGCGGTTAGGCAATGCATAAGTGATATTATAATTGTAACAGTCTTAATGAGTAGAGACCAAGGCGTTGTCTATTGCCTTGAGATGAATGAATACGTAGGTAAAGGATCCTCCTCATGTATCAGGGTTGAAGTCGATGTCTGGTGTCTTCCGGTTCAACCTGCTAGCATGAGCGATGCCTCGGCCGGCAGCACTTCACTCTTGCGAAGGGGCATATATACTTATAGAACCCCTGAAAATGACTAGAGTTAAGCGAACACCTGGAAGTTCGGGTTCGCCGGGTTTGGCTAAACTTCATTGCAAAGTTCGAGTTCAGGACCCGAACTTGACCCGAACTTTACCCCGTACTCCATTGAAGTCAATGGGGACCCGAACTTTGGGGCACTAAAATGGCTCTAAAAAAGTCCTGGAAATTTGGATAGAGAAATAACTTAAAATAACATAAAATACAGAAAAATTTAAAATAAATGTTCTAAACCTGAGCACAAGTGAGTGAGAGTGGCACTTGCCACCCCGCAAACAGAGGATGTGGCAGCAACGCCACCACATCTTTCACCATCACCAAGCATCTCAACACTATCCCATGGAAGCGTTCAGCTGTCTATCTCCCAATTAGAAAAAGAAATAGAAAGAGAAAGGACCCCCCTACCCACCCGCGATCCCTGGCCCTGAATGCCAGGATTTCAAAATTCCTGGTCCTTTGAAATGCTGTCATTCTGTCTGGTGATGATGGATGGAGACTTTTTAAAAACTTATGGCAGTGGCTGTCCCAAAGTACATGGTTCCCAGCCGCCACTACTTTTCCAGGCAAGCCATCCCTTCCCTGCACAACCAAGTGGCGGACAAAATTAGGTGTGCACTGCGCAACGCCATCTGTGGCAAGGTCCACATAACAACCAATACGTGGACCGGTAAGCACAGGGAGGGAAGTTATATCTCACTAACAGCACAATGGGTAAATGTAGTGGCGGCTGGGCAAGAGGCGGATAGCAGTTTGGCGCATGTCCTTCCGCCCCTGAGGATTGCAGGGCATTTCTATTTGCCTCCTGTTGCCTCCTCCTCCTACTCCGCTTCCTCCTCCTCTACCCTCTCCTCATCCTTTCAGCGTAACACCTTCACCACCAACATCAGCACAGCCAGGGGGAAACGACAGCAGGCTGTTCTGAAACTCATCTGTTTGGGGGACAAACCCCACACCGCGCAGGAGCTGTGGACGGGCATGGAACAACAGACCGATGAGTTGGTGTCACCGAGCCTCAAGCCCGGACTGGTCATGTGCGATAATAGGCGAAATCTTGTAGCAGCTCTGGGCCTAGCCGGTTTGACACACATCCCTTGCCTGGCGCATGTGCCAAATTTGATGGTGCAGAAATTCCTGAACACCTGACAGTAAAAATAAATTCAGTTAATCCAGCTCTTAGATTCTAGTGGGACAAATTCACTTTTATTGATGCTCAAGGACCCCTGCGGCCTGAGCCCCAGATGTGATAGGCAAATCATTTTATTACATTTGTCGGTTAGATTGTTGGGTAAAATTTTCACGGTTTTTAGGACTTTTTATTATAAATCGTAACAAAAACTATACAAGGAATATTTCAAAAAGAGAAAAATAACCCGACCAGACTCCCACCCTACACCAACCCCCCCCCCCCCCCCTTTTTACTCAAACCACTCATTAATGCCCATTCACAAAACTATTTACAAATTTACTTATACACATATTAAAATAACTTTGTCAGATAAACTAAATAAATAAACAAAACTATATACATGTCTTACCCTTAACTTATAAGGCCAGTCACATACAAATGTCTCGGAGGGTGGGTTCCTGCAGCAACATAGGCCAGGTACACAATTGTCCAGCCAGGGCACAGTTCTGGAGGAGGAGGAGGAGGAGAAGAAACCGTGTTCACAGCAGGGTGGCACTTAAGGCAGCGTGGCTGGGGGGATACTGAGGACACAGATGATACACCTCCCACAGAGGACAGCTTGTTGTTGCCTCTGGGCAGCCTGGCACACATGAGCGGCTACATGCTGCAGTGCTTGTGCAACGACTGCCGAGTTGCCCACATTCTAACTTGTGCAGATTACTGGGTGGCCACCCTGCTGGATCCCCATTACAAGGACAACGTGCCGTACCTAATTCCATCAATGAAGCGTGATCGGAAGAAGTCAATGCTGGTAGACGCACTGCTGATGGCATTTACACCTGACACCGGGGGCTAAGTGGAAGCACAAGGCTAAAGCAGAGGAGGAGGAGCAAGAAGTCACCAACTCAGCTGGGTCACTGCCCGCACCTCAGAAGGCAGGGTTAGCATGGCCGAAATGTGGAAAAGCTTCGTCACCACGCCACAACAACCAGCACCACCAGCAGATATGGAACATCTTAGCAAGAGGCAGCATTTCCACAAAATGGTTGAATAGCATCTGTGCACACACTTACACGTACTGACTGAAGGGTCTGCCCAGGGTCATGGCTACAGGGGAAGCAGGAAAAGTGGCTGCTTTGGGGCTCTGACCAGGAAGGGGCTCATCCAGGAGGAGGCGGACTAAAAGACTTTGTCAGGGCCCCCTCAACAGTATTATACAATTAAATTATATACAGTGGCAGTATAGACAGTGTTGAAAACGGATGGAACAGCTGCCTGGTATGAGAGAGCGATTTTTAGTAGCCACAGGAATGAGGGCAGCATGAAAGGAAGGGGTTGCAAAAAATTACTGGGGAAGGGGGGCCCCATTCAAAAATTTGCTGTTGGGCCCAGTCATTTCTAGCTACGCCACTGGGTCTGCCGCATTAGACTTCTAGGTCTCCAAATTGGGGACATGGCCTCAGCTTCACCTTTACGCCTTGGAGATGCTGGCCTGCCCTCCAGCCAGTGTATTGTCTGAACGTGTGTTTAGCACGGCTTGGGGCATTATCACAGACAAGCGCAGCCGCCTGTCCACAGCCAACTAGGACAATCTCATGTTCATTAAAAAGAACCAGGCATGGATCCCACAGGACTTGTTCGTACCTTATGCAGAATAGACATGTATAACGGCCTCACCCAACCATTGTTATACTACAGTGCACTTACCCTTTGTTTTCTGTTTTATATTTCCCAATGTTTTGGGGTATACCCCCATTTATTAAAAAAAAAAAAAACAAAACACATTGTTATTGGCGACTACCTTTGGCTTCAAAGCCAAAAAAGGCTTTATGTCAGGTTACAATAAAACCGCCAATTGTAATGAACTAAATGCCCTGTCTGTTATGTAAGGCAGGAGTACTTTGAAAGAAAGAAGGGATACAGATCAGTCAAAAATCTGAATGCCACCTAATTTACAGCATATACAGTATTTCCCAGTCATGTATGCAGGGCAGGGGTAGTTTGAAAAAAAAAAAGGTGTCCCCGTCATCAGGCATCTATTTGCCCCGCTAAAAGATAATTTTAATGTGTATAGAAGCCACAAGAGCCCCCACGCTGCAGATTTATCATGGAGACATCATGGAGATTTTACAGCACCCAACAATGTAAACGCTGATGAATTTACTTAATATATTTCCAAGTCAGGTATGTAATGCAGGGGTACTTTATGGCCCAAGAATGTAACATATGATTTTTTTTAGAAATTTACCTCCCTGTCACCTATGCAGAGCAGAGGTTTGTATACGGCAAAACTGTCAAAATGTCACCCACCTATGTATCAGATGATTTTTTGAAATTTACCGCCCTGTCAGTTATGCAGAGCAGGGGTTTGCATATGGCAAAAATTGGCAAAATGTCACCCACCAATGTAACAGATGACTTTTTGAAATTTACCTCCCTGTCACCTATGCAGAGCAGGGGTGTGTATACAGCAAGACTGGCAAAAAAAAACTTTTTTCAGCGTTGTATGCAAAAGTGCTCTCTGGCACAACAGTACGGGTTTATTCCCCCAACTACAGAAATGCAATATGTCATCGCAAAATTTTTAAATATGTTTTTCAGCGGAGTATGCAAACGTGCTCTGTGGTATGACCCCAAAATTAAAAAAAATAGGTAATGTAGGGGGACTTGACCTGCCAGAAAAAATGAATTTTTTCTCCACTGAGCTACCAAAAAATAATTAGACTGATGTATCTGGCAGGCTGGCACACATGCAGGTCACATACAGTTCCAAGGACACTGCAGTTGCTAAAATGGCCGCCGAACCCCACCTCAGTAACAGATGGATGAAAAATTATTTTGCAGTATCCCAGGGCTGGGTACAAATATGTAGCATAGCACCCTCAATAATTGCTGTATTTTGAAGACTTAACACCACCAAGTTCAACAGATTTCTTCCCTAATCTCTCCCCGAGAGCACCAGCAGCAACCTGTCCCTACACTAAGAGCAGCAGAGTGACGTGCGGCCCTACGCGACTCCAGCTTATATAGAGGATGGGTCACATGCTGCACTTAGCCAATCACAGCCATGCCAATAGTAGGCATGGCTGTGATGGCTTCTTAGGGAAAAGTAGTGAAACGTTTGTTGATTGGCTGCCCTGCAGCCTTTCAAAAAGCAGGAAGAAATCGCTGAACAATGAACCCGAACTTTAACGGAAATGTTCGGGTTTGGGTCTTGTTGAATAATATTTGATCTAAATTAATTGATATTTGATATTAAGTATGTATTACACTACACATTGACACCATGTATAGTATTGTACTTGGCAATGGGAGGTCTGTATGAGAACGTCAAAAACTATATTTGAAGTCTACCATATATGACAATGTGAAGTGCATACATGCCTGTTGTCTATAGTATGAATGATTGACAGAGACAGACAAGGAGGTCTTCTTACACTCTCTCTGTTGGGGGTGTTTGCTGCTGAAGGAGATGGAGGAAACACATGGATCTTGAGGAGGAGACACCTACCATTCAACAATGATACTTCAAGGAATTTCATATTCACACACGGACAATTAGACTAAGACTTTCTAAACTATTTTTGTAAGTAATCAACTTTTATGAAGACTGAAAATAAATCGCATTATTCATTTTTTTTATATAACTCTTGTTGAAACCTGGTGAATGAGTCCTCCGGGTGTTCCTTACTCCAAATAAGCATACACCAGATTTGGAGAGGATTACCAAGCAAGTTAGTATATTTTGATACATAAAAATATCATATTTGAAACAATATTTTACATTTGGCGAGCTATCCAAATCCCGATATTAAAGTTTGAAGAGGGGGAAGTGTGTCTCTCAAGAAAAGAATTATCAAGCTTTAATAAGTCGGAGAATTAAGAAGAATCTTCTGAAGGAGGACAACAAATGCCAGACATACCAAGAAGTGTTGTTGGCGGAAGGCCAGCAGTGAATCTACTGAGGTTGTAAGTATGGAAATAATAAATTCTATTGCTGATAAGAGTAGATTACAATTTAAGTTTCTGCCTAGCGAACCTTTAGATTTGCAGACAATATGGTTTGATTTATATGCAAAATATGAACAGGAGAATAAAAAGATAGATGGAAAGAGTATTTTAGTTAGTAAAGAGAAAGAGAAAATAAGAAATATTGTCCATATGGAGAGAAATACTAGTGTCAGATAGATCCATGTATAATTGTAACAGTGAAGTTCCAACTGCAGATGCTGCGATCTGTGAAGATGCATCAACTGAGGGTGGAAATGGTAATAAAGTAGAGGAAAGTAAGAATAATGAGGAGTTGAGAACTCAGAAAAATGAGATGAAACACATATGTATGATCTCTGCTGAAAGTGACCATAACCTTATAGATGAGGAAAGGTCAATACAACAAGAGAAGACATTACAGATCTCTGCTGAAGGTGACTTTGTGTCAGTAGACAATGACATGTCTATACACCAGCAGACATTGCATATAAAAGAGGAAAACTTACAATTAAAAATGCCGAAGCAATTAATGATAATGTGCAAAGAAATCCCCACATATGATGCAAACATCCATGTGTGCAGGAATTCTGAGATTTTTGAGAGCCATGCAGATAGATTTGAATTATCAAATGAACAAAGGAATTGATTATTTAAATTGTGGCTTCCGGTGAATTTCTCTAGGAGTCTAGCAATGAAACAGGTTGATGATAAGGATTCAAAATGGATTTGTCATAATGATGTACAAAGATTAAAAGAGTTGATTTGGTGCACTAGAAGTGACAGCATGCCCACATATGAAATTCTAAAGGAATTCAAAATTGTCAGAAAGGAATCCACATTTGGATTTATGTCTATGTTTGAACGAACATACAAAGCGTTTATGGAGAATGCCAAACCTTCACATATCATCCACGTGTTTGTCAGAAAGTTCACATTTCTAGAGCCATCTATATTAGTGTTGGCTTCAGAGAAAACATCATTATTTCAGACTACAACGTTTTTGGATATTATGAGAAAAAATATAAAGCAGAACATGTCTCCATCACATATAAGAAAAGAGGGAACATGTGCAGATTTGAAAATAGACAGACCCAGGCCTAAGAAGACTCAAATATCAGATACATATAAACGGATCAAAGATTCTCTTTATGATGAACGAAGAAGGAAATTAAATGTAATGTTTAGACCCTATCATATGATAAAATCAGACAAACACAAATCCACAGATAGAAAATGTAACTAAAATTAATTCTCAGTTTCAGCAATCTACAAATAGAACAACTTCAGAAAAGGATCTACAGGGGGAAAAATGACAAATTTCTGAGATAGATACCAATCTAGAGGTCAAAAGTAAAGACATTCAGAATCAGATGAGTTTTAAATGTAATTATCCAGTCAGTGAGGAAAAACTTAAGATAATGCAGTCAATGGATTCCTAAAATGAATTAAAAGAGTTTGACATTCCTAAATCAGTCACACTGAGCAGAATATTCCAGAATCTCATAAACAGAGAAGCTATGAGAAGAGGTTTAAGTATTGGCTAAAAATAGATCTAGTGAGGACAGACATATTGGTAATGATTTTGGCTTGGATAAGGATAAGATTTCGTGTTTTCCATTAAAATTAGCTGAATAAAAGTTCTGATAAATTATGAAACAATGCACGGGAGAAATCTAGAAGGTCTTGTGAGGATTGGATATTCCATGTGAATTATATCAGACTCTGGGTGCATTATTTAGGTTCAATGCAGACATTCCTGGAGAGGAGAGAATAAGTGTATTCCCTATCCATAATATTACATTTTGGTATAATTCAAGAGTTGTATGTGAAAGATGTTGCATTGTATAAGTATATACAGAGGAATGTGATAGTTATTGTAAGATTAGCACATTGTAGTAGCTGTAATTTTATGGAAGAAGACAGAAGCTAATTATAAAGTAACAGGATCCTATTCTTATATGTCCTGAGTCAAAAGACATCTCTTTATATTGCAGGAGGTCAGAGAATAGAGGAAAAATATTTTTGTATATTCATTACACAGATAATATTGGTAGAAAATATGTTTCTGTTGTATCTAATGCTATTTTCTATTTTTATATTTTCTCCAGTAGAAATTTTCCTAAGGAGCAGCATTAGACCGAAATCAAAAATTTCCTTCCATAGCAATTTTTTCCACATTACTATATAACTTTCATAATTGTATAGAATGTCTAGTAATCAAACTGTTAATCCATGTAACCATGTTTGACTAACAGAATAATACTAAATGTAAGAAAATAAGTGCATGTAAAACTTACTTATATTGTGATGCATGAAGCATGGATTCTTGCAGCCATTGATTAGAAAGCATGTGGTCAAGTGATTGACAAGAGCATAATGACATGTGAGATCTTTGGCTAAGAATAGGTTCATGGTATGCAAAGACTATGGAAAGACCATTTCTAGAGAATTCAAGTATCTTAAGTTTATGCAAAATACTAAATTATTGTTTATTTGTGGTCCACAAATGAAGTACTTCAGGTTTATAACTGAAATTCCTTTTATAATGTGCATTACAAAATAAGACATACGTATGGGTTTATTAAATCATTTTATTAATTTAAATTGATTGGCCATATGAGAGTATGATGATGTAAGAGTGATGTGAGCAGCTGCTGAGTCATATGTTATGCTGAGTTATGTGAGTATGTATGAATGCTATTCTAAGACCGAGTATATTTGGGTTAAAAATGAAGAAACCCTTAGTAGTTTAAGAGGTCATATTATTTATAATGATATATCAGATATATTGTAGGATTATACAACATATTTCATTATTTGTGATGACAATTATATATCTAACATTTATACTGGAAATTAGATAAAAGAAATTTGTTCAAATTGTGTTAAGAATAAGGATAATATTGAGGCCTTATAATAGTAATGTGACACATATATGTCCACAAAGACATTTGATCTTAGTGTTAAAGGTTCTATAACAATATATTAGGTTGAATATTTGAAGATCTAGTATATAGAATTATAAAGATCTACAGGTAATTTTTTATATTTAATTTCCAAATGTTTCATGGCAATATTTTAATGAGATTTACTTTCTGTAAGATTATTTTATTATGGTTTTCCAACGTGTTTTTTTTATTTATAGTGATGATTTATTATTGATACCACACACACACATATACATCATTGTAGTCTCATAAACAGAAAGACGTTATATATATTTTATATATACTAGTAATATATTGGTCTTAATGTGAATTAATTATATAAAACCGATATAAATGGTGGCTACACTTGATGTTGTTTCTGATGGAATACTCAGGTGCTCACCTAGTGTGCCTACACCCACTTAGGCACTTGAAGACCTTGGTGCAAAAGAATAAAAATAGGGGCAACACTGAGAACTATCTGGGATAAGACAGTGTAAAATCGATTTTATTTAGAAATATTAAGTATTAAATATTAAATATATAAGTAAATATAGGAATAAATAAAATAAAAATAAAAATAAAAATAGATAGACTGTTTGGTTTGCAAATTGCGCCACTTACTTAGCTGACTGATCGCACCTAGATCAAAACCCTATACAATGTGTATATAGCTAACTGAATAGCTGATAATCACTGTGTCAAAATCTTCTGTGCAATGGTGCAGCTGTGCAAAATACACAATCGTATAAATAGTTGATAAAATAACACAAACATCTATAGCATAAAGCTAGCGTGTTGCTTCACTATATGTGATGATCACATATAATTGAAACAGCACGCTTTGAACTTTTATGCTATAGATTGTTTATTGTTATTTTTATTTTTAACTATTTATATGATTATTGTATTTTGCACAGGAATTGCACCATTTGCACAGAAGGTTTTGTAACACAGTGGTTATCAATTTATTCAGTTTATTTAGTATATACACATTGTATAGGGTTTTTGGTCTAGGTGTGCGTCGACGAATAGAGTCAATAAGTTAAGTGAAGCGAAATTTGAACAAACCAAACAGGTCTATCTATTTTTATTTTTATTTTTTATTTTTATTTATTCCTATATTTACTTATATATTTAATATTTAATACTTAATATTTCTAAATAAAATCGATTTTACACTGTCTTATCCCAGATAGTTCTCAGTGTTGCCCCTATTTTTATTCTTTTGAATTAATTATATATATATATATATATATATATATATATATACATATATATATATATATATTCCAACTGAACGTTTGTAAGGGTTCAAGATTCTTGGGTTACTTTATAGCAGACAACTCTCATGTCTCCCAAGAGTTAAAGTCTAAGAATAACAGTCAAACTTAGTTTACCTGAGTGAATAAGTGTTGGTATATGAAAGAATGTATGCAAATACAAGAGTATAATGAAATATTATATAGTTATCTATTACACAATTGTATTAACCAATCATCAGGATATGTGAGAATGACACACATGAACTACATGGTAATCATGGAGTTACTATAAGTGTTATCTGACATATTGTATTCCAGAGAGATTCTAAATATGGAAAGAGTTAATCCTGGATCAGTGAAATTAATTGAAACTCAATTAATGGTCATGATTAAATATAAGGGTTAACTGTATTCAAAGCATATCCAGCTATGGTGATTATGCTAATACATATTTGTTGTTTTTGTAAACAATTGTTTATATTTACAGTTATATTTTAAAGAAGAAGAATACAATAATATTTAATAGAGTAATATCACATATCTTAAACAGAATATTACTTTATTAAAAAAGTAAAGATTTAATTTTATTGTGAAGGAATATATTTTGTGTGATTAATTTAATTACTCAATATAATTTTTAGTAATAAAAATTCCACAAACCTACACAAAGATACATCACTGAAGGAATAAAGTTGAAAAGATTACAAGATTACACTAGGAAAATATTTTCAATAATATATAAACTTTTATATTATGTTGAAATCTAATATGGTAATAAATGAATGGTATGGTACACTGTGATATTATAGGTTAGGTATAATCACCAACTTTTGGTGTAGTAATAGGAGAGAAGAAGAAGATATCTTCAATCAAGACTAAAGTCAACAGGAAATGTAATGTTTTCTAGAGACTGTGATATTCATGAAGTCTATAAACATAAAGACTGATGTGCACTGAATCACAGAACAAGACTTGGAGGTAAAGAAATCTGCGTGATATTCTGGGAAAGGTGTGAAGATAGGATGGTGCTGCAGAATGACCCAAGATAAGGGTGAAGAGTCCATGACACACACCTGTCCTAGACATCTCCAGAGATAAATTACAGAGAAAGAAAGCTCTGTCTACACAGAAATGAGGTCTGTGACAGAAGAAATGGCATCCAAAATGGAGAACTGAGCTCAAAGGAATTTAGAAAAAAAAATTAGAATTAGAATTAGCTAGGTTTCCAGAAAGTGATTTATTTTAGCGCCAATGCATGGCCTAGGGTGTTTGTTTTTTTCTGAAAAAGCTATTTCATTGGATTGCCATAAACACCTCTGTGAAGTTCAGGGATCTGCTACTCGTGATACTAAAGCTAAAAATACAAATAGACTCACTGAAGAGTCAAAAGAACCACCTTAAAAAATGCACATCCAACAATAACCAAATATAAAAATATATATAAAGTTTATTAAACAACATAGACAAAGACACATTAAAAAATGTATACAATATGAACACTGTGTCGGTAGCAAATAAGACCGACACATACAAGATCCACTGAACGTCCACAAGATCAGGACATAAAATGTATTTCAGCTATACGCAATATATAAACAACATATAGAGAATATTAAATAAGGTATGGCCACAAATAAATGGAAACAGACCGGCACAGTCCGGCTTCCTCAAGGGCCACAAGTGACCCTTGAGGAAGCCGAACTGCACCGGCGATACGCATTGGGCGTCTCTTATTTTTGTCCAGATCCACTGCATCAGTGGTTGTCACAGGTTTTGGCTCTTACTTTTTGTCCTCATTGCGGTCTGTTTCCATTTATTTGTGGTCATACCTTATTTCATATTCTCTATATGTTGTTTATATATTGCGTATAGCTGAAATACATTTTATGTCCTGATCTTGTGGACGTTCAGTGGATCTTGTATGTGTCGGTCTTATTTGCTACCGACACAGTGTTCATATTGTATACAATTTTTAATGTGTCTGTCTGTGTTGTATAATAAACTTTATATATATTTTTATATTTGGTTATTGTTGGATGTACATTTTTTAAGGTGGTTCTTTTGACTCTTCAGTGAGTCTATTTGTGTCTTTATCATATTTCTAACCACTCATTTGCACTCCTTGTATTGTGCCCCCTCCATCTATAGTAACTAAAGCTAAAAATGTTTTATTAAAGGACTAAGTTCAACAACCATACTGAGAGTGTAAAAATCTTCAGGTGAGGCTGAATGGACAGTTACTCCAAATTCTGCCATGTTAAAACTGGTGAGAAAGAAGGGGAGTGACAAAGACGTCACAGCTGTTCAGATTAAATTACATAACACTTCTGAAGAAGACCAAGGAATTCCTGGTGGTATGCAAGTCAAAATCTGTGTCTAGAAAAGCTGTAACACCACAAGTAGTAAAAAGAGATAAAACTTATATATAAAGATCATTGGGATAATATGATACAATTCAATTTAAGGAGTGCACATCATCTACATACAGTTCAAACAATCTATCATAGACTTTATATGAATCAAATATAAGATGAATAAATGAAACTAAAGTATCAAGACCATGGCGAGACCAGAGAAAGATTATGAAGAGAAGAAGATGCCTAGTAGATATTAGATTAGTTCTTAAATCTATTTAATTGCTATTCAATCACAGTTCACAATATGTTCAGCAAATATTATTATTTTGCTGTTAAATAAAGAATTAAAGAACAATTAATTTATAAATGGTAACCATCACCCGCTGCCAGAAAAGAGCAGCGGGTGATGGGGAGGGGAGCACCTCCCTCTCTGCTCCTATCAAGAATCGGGGGCTGCAAGCGCTACAGCAGCCCCTGATGGGAGAGGTATGGAAGGGGTTAAACGGCTGGCATCTGAACAAGCACAGATGCCAGCCGTTTTTAGCAGAGTGTGAGCAACTTTGAAGTTTCTGATCCCCGCGGTTTGCAGTGTTTCAGAATTGACCTGCGGTTTGAAGCAATCGCTGATATGGTGGGTCACAGGACCCCCCTTCGGCATTTGAACATGGTTCCTGCTGCACGATCGCAGCAGAAACCATGTTCCTAGCGCAATTTATTTTTTTTATATACGGGATTGTCCTTAAGGACTCGGACATCAGGGCCTACCCTGATGTCCTATGTTCTTAAGGGGTTAATTACACAGCTTATTCTCCCCAAGTTGAGAATCAAGGCATAATAGAGCTGCTTATCTAATAAACAAGGTGGGCACCCCAATAACAGTTAGATTACACTACTTATTCACCCTAATTTGAGAATCATGGCATAATAGAATTGCTTATCTCGTTATAAGAGGGACACCCCAATAACAGTTAAATTATCAAAATATAAGAATGAACCTAGATTGCACATCCTCATGCTATGCTTTGATCTAATAACTGCTTCTCAGCATAATTAAGATAGCTTCTTAGCGCAATTAATGGTATACCGCCCCCTATGTTGCAAACTATACATGAGGCATTAGTATACATTTTGATCAAAAAGCAAAGGCCCACTTACCACGACAAGGTTGCCTCCTTGAGTGGGAATCTATTCTAAATTTGGCACAGCCCTGCGCGGCGACCACCTGCACCGCAGTACCGCACCAGCAGACGGCGGGACCCAGCAGCCAAACAGCACACCCGCTGCCTGGGAAAGCCATCCTGGCACTTGGCCCTACCAACCAACCAGCACAGCCCCAAAGCAAAAATGGCCGCCGCGCAGCACCGCACCATGTGAACAGTTGTCAAAGCTCACCTTCTCACATGCTCTCAGGAACTCCTCAACTGAGAGGTAGTAGGGATTTGTATACCCTTATGCAGACTCCTGCTAATTAAAATTAACTTGACCAAATGGGGAGGAGTGCTGATACCAGAAAAGAAAAAAGGGACAGGTTCAGTTAAATTACACAGCTTATTCTTCCCAATTTGAGAATCAAAGCATACAAGATCTGCGTATCTTATAAACAACGTAGGCACCCCAATAGCAGTTAAATTATACTACTTATTCATCCTAATTTGAGAATCAAGGGCATAATAGAATTCCTTTTTTCTTTAACAAGGGGGACACCCCAATAACAGTTAAATTACACAGCTTATTCAACCAAATTTGAATAGCAAGGAGTAATGGAATTGCTTATCTGTTAAACAAGGTGGACACTGTTCAATAAGATAGCTCTGTGCAGGGATAGATGCAAACTGAGTTGTCTCCTATGGATCCCTTCAGTTTCAGATTACACAGCCTACACTGCCCCTTCACTCTCCCGACAGTGTGTAGAAACTCTTCCTATAATCTCCCTGCACTGTCCCTGCACTATCCCTACAGTGTGAAAAACTCTCCCTATGATCTCCCTACACTGCCCTTGCAGTCTCCAAATCCAAGATTCTACACTTTAAGCTTTTTTAAACACTGTTCCTAGCACTTGGCACATCTGTCCCTATGCTCAGTTCATAGTAAAGTGGTGGAGACCAGGCGGGTTGTGACATCACAGGGGATGGCCATCTGCTGATCGATTGGCTGCACTGCATTATGGGTATTCTCTTGTTCCCAGGCTTCTTACTTTCACTTTGTAGCACGTGTAGCTGCCGTTTTAGGAAAAAATTGATTAGTTACCACAAAGTAGCAGGAAATTTGGATTTGTTGCGAATCAAATTTTTCCTAAACTTTAGATCAAATTTCACTTTGGATGCTTCAATCTGATCAAAAATACTCATGGGTATTAGAGATGAGCGAATCGAAAATGACGAAGTGGAATTCTATCCGAATTATAGGAGAAATTCTATTCACACCGAATCCGAATTTCCTCACGCTTCGTTGTAACGAATTGCATTTTTTCCTAAAATGGCTGCTGCATGGGTGGTGACATGAAGCAAAGAACTCTGGGAAGGAAGGATCACCCATAATGCCATGCATGCAGCCAATATGCAGCCAGCGAGCCCTGGGATGTCACAGCCCTATAAATAGCCTCAGCCATCTTTGATTCTGCCATTTTCCAGAGTCTTATTTGCCCTTGTGCGGTGCAGTTATATGTTCTAAAGCATTTTTTGCCTTGTATTAGGGGGGAAAAAGGGCTTATTAGCTGTTGTGTGGTGAAGCACTTTATGGTGCGTATTCTTGGCAAAAAAAAAAATTGCTGTTCAGCGGTGAAGTTCCATTGTACTACAGCCTTTTAAAGGGTGTATTAATTGGATAGATACCTACGTCCTATTAGCCGTACTGCGGTGAATTGTGACATGTATTAGGGGCAAAAGAAAAATGTATTTGCCATTCAGCAGTTCAGTTATATGTTCTAAAGGCTTTTGTGGAGGGTATAAGTGGAAAAAATAAAAATATATTTGCCGTTCAGCGGTGCAGTTATACGTTCTAAAGCCCTTTTTGTCGCGTATTAGTGGCAAAAGAAACATGTATTTGCCGTTCAGCAATGCAGTAAGATGTTCTAAAGCCTTTTGTGGCATGTATAAGTGGAAAAAATTAAAATATATTTGCCGTTCAGCATTGCAGTTATCGTTCTAAAGCCTTTTGTGGCGTGTATAAGTGGAAAAAAGAAAAATATATTTGCCGTTCAGCGGTGCAGTTATATGTTCTAAAGCCCTTTTTGGCATGTATTAGTGGGGGAAAAGAAAAAGGGCATATTAGCCGTTGTGTGTTGAAATGAGAAAATTACAGCCCTTTATGGTGTGTATTAGTGGCAAAAAAAAATAAAAAATTGGCGTTCAGCAGTGAAGTTCCATTGTACTACAGCCTTTTACAGGGTGTATTAATAGGATAGATACATACGTCCTATTAGCCGTACTGCGGTGAATTGTGATTGTTATATTTATTTTTTGGGGGTGTATTAATAGGAAAAAGAATAAGGATAAATTGATGGGTGCTTGTAGACTTTCTTCTGTATGAACCGAATTACGTAGATTAGCCATTCATTGGTGAAATTTATTTGTCAAACAGCCTTTTTTGGGAAAATTGATTATGATTGTAGACTTTCTTCTGTGTGAAACTAATTACGTTGATTAGCCATTCAGTGGTGAAATTTGTTTGTGATACAGCCTTTTTTGGGAAAATTGGTCGGTTGCAATAACTATGGTCAAGGACAATATATGTCCTTTATGGCCCACTGGGTAAATGTGGTTCCTGCCCAGCCACACCAGCAACTTGGCCGATGCCGCTTCTCACGCCGTTGGTCCTGCGACAACGTCCGCCTCTGCATCCTCATCCTCCCCCGTGTCCTCAGCCTCCACTGCAGGGACAATTCACAGTGCCCCTTCAGCATACTACATGTGCAGGGCATGGCAGTGTCATGCTGTTCTGCACCTTGTTTGCCTGGGCAGGTATGAACTGGGGGGCACTCTGCGCTGACATTTCTCTGCCATGGCTGCTGTGGCAGGGTAGGGAGGAAGGAGCAGTAGCAACTTGAGTCTAGAGTTACTGATGAGCAGCTTTCTTCACCCATCTAGTGAAGAAATTACTCACCAGCAGCAGATAGACCTGGAGCAGGACCTGAACCAGCAGGTGGTGGCATACTTGGACAGTACCCTGCCACCCCACATTGAAGATCCACTGGACTACTGGGCAGTAGTGATGTGCGGCAGGGGCAATATTCGAATTCACGATATTTCGCGAAAATTTGGGCGAATATTCGCCATATATTCGAAAATTCGCGAATTCGTGATCTCCAGTCATTATTTTCTTGATTGCGAAAATTTGCATATAAAAATTTGCATAACATTTGCATAAAATTTTGCATAAACTTTGTAATCAAGAAAATAATGACTGGAGATCACGAATTCGCGAATTTTCAAGCATCTCAATAAAAATTTGCATAAACTGGAACTTAAAAAAAAACAAATATTCGTGATTGCGAATGTATTTAGCGATATTCTAAATATTCACAAATTCTTGAAGTGCCGATATTCGTGATTAAAATTCGCAATTCGAAAATTCGTGATCAACACTACTGGGCAGCCAAACTGAATTTGTGGCTGCAACTAATAGAGTTTGCCGTGAAAAAGCTGTCCTGCCCGGCCAGTAGTGTGGCCTCAGAGCGGGTGTTTAGTGTGGCGGGGGCCATAGTTACACCAAGAAGAACTCGCCTGTCCACCCAAAATGTGGAGAAACTGACCTTTGTCAAGAATCTGAATCGGGCATGGATCAGCCAGGATTTCCACCCACCAATGCCTGATGCATCAGACTAGATCATCAATTGTGTCACACCAACACTGACAAAAGAGACCGGTTTCTTCTAGCTACCTGCCTCAGCTATTATTCTGATGCTGCCACCCCCTTGATGCCACACATCTGATGCCAAGTGCTCCTTCTTTCACCCATCATCTTCAGCTGGTACTCGTATTGCCACCCACTTTCCCACTCTGTCACCGGGTCACTCTGTGGTCTCCTGATGCTGCTGTCACCCCCAAACTATGTCCCATTGCCACTCTGTAGTCTCCTGATGTTGCTGCTACCTCAACACTATGTCACCTTGCCACTCTGTGGCTTCCTGATGATGCTACTGCCACCTCCACATTCTGTGATAGTACCACTCTGTGGCTTCCTGATGCTGCCGCCACCGCCACACTGTCATTGTGCCACTCTGTATCCTCCTCCTGATGCTGCCACCACCTCCAGACTCTTTAATTGTGGCACTCTGTGGTCTCCTCATTCATGTGTCATCTCTGTTTTCAATCCACTCCTGTCTTTTTTTGGCAATACTGATGGATCACTGACCAAATGCTGAGTGAAGGCAAATTCTAAACAGACAGGATCCATTTTTTGGGGGTTATTGTTCTGATGGATCAGAGGAAGGGCAAAATAATCAGTGATGTTAACACAAACTTACTGCTGACACCCTCTCCACTCTGTCCGGGGGCTCTACTTGTATAAGCTTTAATAGCTGACAAGTATGGTGTGAAAGGAGTGTGCATCTTATTGGTGCTAACTTCGACCTTTAAGGATCATTCATACTTGAGTTATTTGGTCAGTTTTGGCACTGTGACTGCCCAAATAAGTGAAGTGTGCAGTGATTTTAAGAGCGATGCCTGTCATCTGCATGTCATACTGACTCACAGTATTATTTCACTACCACAGTAGACTCCCTATGCATGCTTCTGCAAGGCACAATGTTCTACACCACTTTAAAGGATCTCTGAAGCCGGGAAAAAGATTTTTTTTTAACGCGATTCGCAAATAGATTCGGATCAAACTTTTAAAAATTTATTCATCTCTAATAGGTATAGCAAAGGAGGCAGAATGATGGATATCGCTCTGGATGTGACAGGAGTATAATGCAGGTTGTGACTCCATAAGTAAAGCAATGGAAGCAGAATGATGGATGCAGCTCTGGGTGCGACAAGAGTATAATACAGGTCATTTCTCCATAAGTAAAGCATCTTTGGTCTTTTCAGCCTCACTATTTACTTGATGATATCAGGAGTAAATGGTTGTGTGCGAGGTATGGAAGCTTCCGCTTGATTACTTCTGCCTTTCATTCGGCCAATTGAATTTAGGGGCCAAACAACTTCATCAAATATTGATGCCCCGGTCTGTCAGAAAAGCTTTTATTCTCCGTTCCTCTTGCAGTCGATAATTCAAAAGACCGTGTGAATCAATTAAGTTATTTCAAGCATCTCAACAATGTTTACTACTCTCCTCTGTCTTATTTTTTATATTTTTGACACTTTATTTGAAAAACAAAAAACTAAAATTTGTTTAAAGACTTAAAGTCAGAATGAAAGGCATGCTATCTGTATGTAAACTGACGATCGCTATGAACCCCCCTGACAATTGACTCCTCATCTCTAAAGTGTAAATATGATGGATTGACAACGCAGCGGCGGCGGTATTAAACTGTCTCCTTCCACTACCAATCATCTCAATGGAACTTGTGTCAATATAAACACTGAGAGACTGAATGCTAATGAAGACAGCAAAAGCTCTCAGATACAACACAGATGCAGATTAAATCAATACATCAAACAAAATCTAAAGAGAAACCAAAAAACAAAACAGAAAAGAATACTATAAATATATATTCTCGAGTCTCTCTCCTCACAACAATGAGCTCTGCCATAGAAACCTGGTGGACACATCGCTGCCTTCCTTGGCACATACTTGCCAACAGTTCCTACTTTAGGGATTGTCCCACAAATAGGCTGAAAAAAGGGTGGAGTTTTTGTATATTTTATCCAAAATAGACCTTTCTGGGAAATTTGAAGGGTGTTCTAGTCATTGAAATGTCCTGTGATTTGGAGTTCACCTGTTGGTAATTATTAGAGATGAGCAAATCGAAGTTGACAAAGTAGAATTCGATCCGAATTTCAGGAAAATTTTGATTCGCACCGCAGTTGAATTTCCTCACACTTCAGGCTAACGAATGACCTTTTTTCCTAAAATGGCTTCTGCACATGTTAGGACATGGAGCAAAGAACTCTGGGAATGAGGGATCACTCACAATGCCATGCATGCAGCCAATCAGCAGCCAGCCAGCCCTGTGATGTGACAGCCTTATAAACAGCCTCAGACATCTTAGATGCTGCAATTTTCCTGTGTACTTAGTGCAGGGAGAGATGTGACGCTAGGGACAGTGCTAGAAAATACTTTATTGTGCTAAAACTGTTTAGAAGTTCAGGGAAAGATTAATCATAGTGTAGGAAAAGAATAGTGAATAGTGTTGATCGAGCACCAAAGTGCTCGTGTGCTCGAGTAGAACACTTTGGGATGCAATGGAAGTCAATTGGAAAACCCGAGCTTTAAACCAGGCACCCCCTGCTCTGAAGAGGGGAGGGTGTCTGGTTCACAGAAAAAGGTCAGAAATTAATGGAAACACCGCTGAAATGGTTCAAGAATAATGACAATAGTGGTGAGTACAAATATTTACGAGTTTTTATTTTATTGATCATTAATCTGGCATTAGGCCACTCTGTTGTCTCCTCATGTTGCTGCCAACTCAACATTCTGTCACCGGGCCACTCTGTGGTCTCCTCATGCTGCTGCCAACTCAACACTCTGTGGTCTCCTTATGCTGATGTTTGGCAGACGGGCCCAAATAATTTTGTACAAAATGTATTTGACAAGAGTCAATTTTATAAAACAAGCGTAGCATTACCACCAGAATATTCTCTACAACTATGGCATTATTGTACGTTATTTGGTTTGCAGAGCGCTGTTGCATTGTGTCTTTTTTCTTTATTTTTCAAGCCATGGCAGCGTGCACCTGTGCATTGGGATGTGCTGACTGACCCCCTTTTTTTTGCAGTTCTCCTCAAGCTGCTGCCACCTCAACACTATGTCACTGGGCCACTCTGTGGTCTTCTTATGCTGCTGCCACCTCACTACTCTGTGGTCTTCTCATGCTGCTGTCACCTTACCACTCTATGGTCTCATCATGCTGCTGCTAGCTCAACATTATGGCACTGGGCCATTCTGTGGTCCCCTCATGCTGCTTCCACCTCACCACTCTGTAGTCTTCTCATGCTGCTGCTACCTCAACACTCTGTCATTGGGCCACTCTGTGGTCTCCCCATGCTGCTGCCACCTCCCCACTCTATGGTCTCATCATGCTGCTGCTAGCTTAACACTATGTCACTGGACCACTCTGTGGTCTCCTTATACTGCTGCCACATCACTACTCTGTGGTTTCCTCATGCTGCTGCCACCCCACCACTCTGTGGCCTCCTCATGATGCTGCCAACTCAACTCTCTGTGGTCTCCTCATGCTGCTGTCACCTTATCACTCTGGTCTCCTCCTGGTGCTGCTACCTCAACACTTTATCATTAGGCCACTCTGTGGTCTCCTCATAGTGCTGCCAACTCAACACTCTGTTGCTGGGCCACTCGGTGGTCTCCTCTCGCTGCTGCCACCTCACCACTTTGTGGTCTCCTCATGCTGCTGCCACCTTACCACCCTGTGGTCTCCTCATGCTGGTGCTACCTCATCACTCTTTAGTCTCCTCACGCTGCTGCTACCTCAACACTCTGTTATTGGGACACTCTGTGGTCTCCTCATGCTGCTGCCAACTCAACACTCTGTAACTGGGCCACTCTGTGTTGAGGTATTTATACATACACTGCATATATTACAGAGTATTATAGATGCAATATGTAAAGATATATAGTATATACAACAGTACTGAGATATGAGGTACAAGGTATAATAGATGCAGTGTGCACAGGTATATAGTATATACAGCAGTTTACTGATATGTGAGGTACGAGGTATAATAGATGCAGTGTGTATAGATATATAGTATATACAGCAGTGTACTGAAATGTAAGGTATGGGGTATAATAGATGCAGTGTTTACAGGTATATTGTATATTTAGCAGTGTGCTGATATGTGAGGTACAAGGTATAAAAGATGCAGTGTGTATAGATATATAGTATATACAGCAGTGTACTGATACAAGAGGTACGAGGTATAATAGATGTAGTGTTTACAGATATATAGTATATACAGCAGTGTACTGATATGTGAGGTACAGGAGTATACTAGATGCAGTGTGTACAGGTATATTGTATATACGGCAGTGTACTGATATATGAGGTACGAGGTACAATAGATGCAGTTGTACAGATATAGAGTATATACAGTAGTGGGGGCCCAATTTAGATTCTTGCTATGGGGCCCAGTGATTTCTATGTACGCCCCTGGTTACATTCTTGTACATAGGGGTAGTATTATAGTAGTTATGTTCTTGTACATAGGGAAATCTATCGTAATAGTTATATTCTTGTACATATACACATATTATGGTAGTTAGTGTTGGTAGAGTAAGCTTTAGTTACCTTATTCTGCCTGACCATTATCTTTCTTCTTTTTGTGATTATTTTCCACCTGGTGTAAGTGTAAGATATTTATAATGCTTCGCTCTTTGGTCTTGGGATCCTCTTACCTTAGAAAAAAGTAAAATCATCTACACAGAAATAAGATATTATTGCTGAATATGCAGAAATTTCATTGGTGCCAAGTCAGCGGATTCCAGAATAATAGTTGTTGTTTTTTCATGTTTTGTCTAAAAGTCACTGATGGGAATAACCACACTTCGCGTGTTCAGCTTTTTGAAATTTAGAAATAAGTACGGAAAATGCATAATCACCGATGTCATTACCCGATGCACTTCTTGCAGCTATTGCTTTCTTTTCATTTTCAACTCATGGCTTGAAAAACACACACCAGCTCACAGCTGTTGCATATTTACATGCTGCAAATCATAGTACATTTATTATCCCCATCTCTTGTATGCATATTTTTGTTACATGTCAGAGTATAACATTAGAAATGATAAAAAAATATAGCAAATTTTATTAGGACCATTTTTTTTACAACACTCAGTACTCCTTTTTTATGTCATATTTGATACTAATGATGAGCGAATTATTGAAAAGTTCAATTTAGCTGCTTCGCTTATTAAAAAAATGTATTGCTTTGTGACAAATGACATTGTCATGAAGCGTATTTCTTTGTAAGTAATGGGTGCAATGACCGGAAGTGGCGATTGGGTCACCCCCCATCATTGTACCCCTCAGATGCTGTGTTCATACATGTCGCAGCATCTGATATAAATAACAGAGTGTCAAGTTAAAAATAAAAAAATAAAAAAATTATACTTACCTGATCCATTTGCTCGCGACGGGCCGGTTGTCACCATCTTGCTTGAAATCTCGCGCGGCCCGTGATGGAATCATCACGCTGGCCTGCGCGGTGACGTTATACATCACTGCGCATGGGATTTCGTCCAAGATCTTAAAGCAAGATGGTGGTGGCTGGCCTGTCGCAAGTAAATCAATCAGGTAATTATGATATTATGATATGATATTTCAGGTTAAATCAATTCACTACCACAAAGCACAAGGAAAGATTCAATCAACATTTTTTGATTTAAATTATTTATTTCAAGAAATTGATGCTTTTACCACTGATCATTTCTGGATTTTTTATTTTATTATTATTTATTTTGTGTAAGGGTTTAGATGCTGTAAGGGCTCGTGAAGCATTTGTGGCTTGTTTATATCTGATCTATCATGTACATACAAGTACAACACCTATCAAACCAATGTGTATGCCCAAATAATGTAACTCACAACCAATTATGTTAATATATATATATCTCTTTATTGTTACATCATAAAAGCACGTAAAAGCACGTAAAAATCCACATGGTACATGAAAATGGGACAACTGGAAACTACGGTTGGCTGGAATCTGTATTAGCTGAATACATCCTTTTCACTAAGGCCCCTTTCACACGGGCGAGTTTTGTACCCGCACTGAATCCGGACCCATTCATTTCTATGGGGCTGTGCACATGAGCGGTGATTTTCACGCATCACTTCTGCGTTGCGTGAAAATCACAGCATGCTCCAGTTTCTGCGTTTTTAACGGAACGCAGGCCCCATAGAAGTGAATGGGGATGCGGGAAAATCGCAATCATCACTATGGTGATGGAACATGTGATTGGTCCATGTGACCATGTGACATCATCACAGGTCCTTTTCCTACTAGCAAGCTAACGGAAAGGATGCCGGGCTTCGCGATCAAATGGAACAGGTAAGTTATTATTAGTTTATTATTTTTAACCCATTCTGCACCGGTTTAAACATTAGGAAGATGGCCAAGGGTATTATTTTACATTATAACTATGTTATAATGTGAAATAATACCAGCGGGACAATTTCTGACCCAAACATGCACTTCTGTGAAGAAGTGCATGTTCGGGTCTGGGTACCAAAAGTGCCGATTTTTCTCCTGCGCGTGCAAAACGCATGACAGCGCTTTGCACTCGCAGGGAAAAATCGCGGCGATTCCCGCAACGCACCCGTACTGTTTGACGGAGTGCACCCGCAACGCCCGTGTGAAAGAGGCCTAATACTGGCATGTCTTAAAAACAGTAATGTCAGACTGAATATATCAATGTGCAAGGCTATATAGAGTTAATTTATATATGACACCCCCGCATGCATCAAAGGGGGATTAACATGTAGATATTAAAGTGCAATTGCATGTCAAAAATACATATGTACATTCTCCCCAAATAGGGTTACATATATCAATTTAAGAGATCAAATTCCTAATAAACAGAATCTTATATCACTGCCACTATAAGTGCATAGGTAAATATAAATCAGACATGTATTCCAAATACAAAAAACATAAATAAAGTGCTAAATAAAGTTGAGCGGACACCTGAAAGTTCGGGCTGTAAAAAAGTCCTGGAAAGGGCTAGAGGGCAGCAAAATGTGCTTAAGAGCATGGCAAGTGCTCTGCAAACAAATGAGGGAAATAACTTAAAATAAAATAAAATAAATAAAAAGGAAAAATTATTAATCTGCAACTCAGAGGAGGTTGTAGGTGGAAGCGGCGATAGAGGAGGAGGTAGCCAACAATGTTTATTTTTTTTTTATTTTTTTTTTAAATTGGGGTAGGCCCCCAAATAATGGGACAAATAAAAACTAAAAAGAAAGAATAAGTGCACTTGAGTATAAGAATGTATGGTTGAGGCCAGTATAAATGTCTATTCTGCACAAGGTACAGACAGGCGGCTGCGTTTGTCTGTAATGACGTCCCCTGCCGTACTAAATACATGTTCAGACAATACACTGGCTGCAGGGCAGGCCAGCACCTCCAAGGCATAAAGGGCAAGCTCAGGCCATGTGGACAATTTGGAGACCCTTAAGTTAAATGGGGCAGAACCATCAGTAAGTACGTGTAGGCGTGAACAGATGTACTGTTCAAATGCTGCCTTCTGCTAAGGCTCCATTCACACGTCTGCAATTCTGTTCTGCATGTTGCGGAACGGAATTGCGGACCCATTCATTTCAATGGGGACAGACGATGTCCCGCCCGGGTCCGCCATTGCGGATCCGCACTTCTGGGTCCGCAATCACGTTCCCGAAAAATATAGAACATGTCCTATTCTTGTCTGCAATTGCGGACAAGAATAGACATTTTCTATGAGAGTGCTGGCGATGTGCGGTCTGCAAAATGCTGAACGCACATTGCCGGTGTCCGTGTTTTGCGGATCCGTGGATCCGCAAAACACACACGGACGTGTGAATGTAGCCTAAGACGTTCCATATCAGCTGGTGGTGCCGATTGTTGTGGAGTGGTGACAGAGGTTTTCCACATGTCGGCCATGCTAACCCTGCCTTCTGAGGTGCTGGCAGTGACCCAGCTGCATTGGCGAACTCTTCCTCCTACTCCTCCTTTGCCTTCGCCTTGTGCTCTCTGTGTCAGTTGGGAATGCCCTCAGGATCGCGTCTACCAGCATGCGCATGTAGTCACGCATCTGCATATCATGCTCCAGTGAGGGAATCAAGGATGGCACGTTGTCCTAGTAACGGGGATCCAGCAAGGTGGCAAACCAGTAGTCAGCACAAGTTAAAATGTGGGCAACTCTGCGGTCGTTGCACAGGCACTGCATCTAGTCGCTTATGTGTGCCGGGCTGCCCAGAGGTAAGGATAAGCTGTCCTCTGTGGGTGGTGTATCGTGAGTGTCCTCTGAATGCCCCCAGCCACGCTCCAGTGATGGCCATGAGCTGTGTTGGGTGCCACCCTGCTGTGAACCCGGGTTCCTCCTCCTCATTCTCCAGAACTTTGCCCTGGCTGGCCAAATGTGTACATGGCCTCTGCTGGTGCAGGAACCCTGAATCTTAGCCACTTCTGAATTGCTGGCATAAAACCCTTTGAAATGCCCCCTCTTCCTGCTCCTCTTCCTCCAGTGCTACATCCTCTTACATCATCGCCCCAAGGCGTCATCACCACTGGCCATGTAGGTTGAGTACTCGAAACACCGCAACAAGACACACAGGTCTCGCATGGAGGCCCACTCATTGGTGATAAAGTGGTACTGGTTCGCAGAGCGACTGACCAGTGCATGCTGCAGCTGAAACTCCACTATCGTCTGCTGCTGCTCGCACAGTCTCTCCAGCATACGCAAGGTGGAGTTCCACCTGGTGGGCACGTCGCATATGAGGCGGTAAACGGGAAGGCCGAAGTTACGCTGCAGCGCAGACAGGCGAGCAGCAGCAGGGTGAGAACGCCGAAAGCGCACACAGACGGACCACCCTTTCTGCAGCAGCTCTGACATGTCTGGGTAGTTTTTAAGGAATTTCTGCACCACCAAATTCAGCACATGCGCCAGGCAAGGAATGTGCATCAAACCAGCTAGTCCCGAGCTGCTACGAGATTTCGCCCCTTATCGCACAGTACCAGGCTGGGCTTGAGGCTCACTGGCAGCAACCACTCATCGGTCTGTTCTTCTATGCCCCTCCACAGCTTCTGTGCGGTGTGGGGTTTGTCCCCCAAACACATGACTTTTAAAAACGCCTGCTGACGGTTACCCCTGGCTGTGCTGAAATTGGTGGTGAAGGTCTTTCACTGACCAGAAGAGGAGGTGGAATAAGAGGGGAAGGAGGCAACAGGAGGCAAAGAATAATGCCCTGCGATCCACGGTGATGGAAGGACATGCGCCAAACCGCTATCCACCTTGGGCGCAGCCGCCACTACATTTACCCAGTGTGCAGTTAGAGAGATATAGCGTCCCTGCCCGTGCGTACTGGTCCATGTATCTGTGGTTATGTGGACCTTGCCAAAGATGGCGTTGCGCAGTGCACACTTGATTTTATCCTACACTTCGTTGTGCAGGGAAAGTGGGCTCGCCTGGAAAAGTACGTACTGTGGGACAGCCACCGCCAACAGCTGTTTAATGACAGCAATTTAAAGGCCAGTAATTTTGAAATGCTGGCATTCAGGGACAGGGATCAAGGGTAAATAGGTGGGTATTTCCTCTTTCTCTCCAGTGTTTGGGAGATAGACAGCTGAACGCTTGCGTGTGACATGGTGGAGATGCTTGGTGATGGTGACGGAGTTGGTGGTGTTGGTGGCACATCCTCTGTTTGCTGGGTGTCAGGTGCCACTGTGACTCCAGAGGTGGAGGAAGAGGCAGAGACAGCAGCAGAAGAGAAAGCAGCAGGAGCCTGAGACCTTTCTTGGTTTTTAAGGTGTTTACTCCACTGCAGTTTGTGCTTTGCATGTAGATGCCTGGTCATGCAAGTTGTGCTCAGGTTTAGAATGTTTATGCCTCGCTTAAGGCTCTGATGGCACAACGGGGAAACCACTCGTGTCTAGAGATGTCGCGAACATAGAATTTTCCGTTCGCAAATGGCGAATGCGAATTTCCTCAAATGTTCGCAAACGGGTGAACTGCCATAGACTTCAATAGACAGGCGCATTTTAAAACCCACAGGGACTCTTTCTAGCCACAGTAGTGATGGAAAAGTTGTTTCAAGGGGACTAACACCTGAACTGTGGCATGCCGGAGGGGAATCCATGGCAAAACTCCCATGGAAAATTACATAGCTGACACAGAGTTGGGTTTTAATTCATAAAAGGCATAAATCACCTAACAATCCTAAATTTTTTTGAACAACGTGGTTTAAAACATCCAGTGTGTGTATACGATCAGGTATGATGTTGTATCGATCAGGTGGTGTAAGGGTTACGCCCGCTTCACAGACATTGACAGACCAAACTCCCCTTTTAATGCACCGCAAACAACCGCAAACAGTCCATTTGCACAACCGCAAACTCCCCATTTGCACAAGGTTGGATACCAAGCAAGCCATGTTCCGGTGATGTCATTGAAGGTTTCTTCCTCCTCCACCCAGCCACGTACAACACCAAGGGTCCCCGAAAGGTGAATTGAATTGATTTTTTGAATGGGGAGATGGTTAAAAAAACGCTGGCTCCCTCCCCTTTGTTTTAATCCACGGTCACTGCGTCTGCGCCGTGCAATTTACTGTCACACCCGATATGAGTGGTATTTTCTGTAGTACTATTCTCATCAGTTTAATCCCTCTTACGTCCCCTATCAGGACATGTATTGAATGGATTTTAGACAACCGCAAACTCCTTGCAGAAATCTGATTTATCTGTGTGCGTCCTTCTTGTTACTTCCAATTTGGGGCACTGTGCGTGTGCCGTGCAATGTACTCTGCCAAACGGTATGAGTGGTGTGTTAACTAGTACTATTCTTATCAGTTTAATCCCTGTTACGTCCCCAATCTGGGGTCCATTTATTGAATTGATTTTTCGAATGGGGAGATGGTAAAAAAAACACTGGCTCCCTCCCCTTTGTTTTAATCCACGGTCACTGCATCTGCGCCGTGCAATTTACTGTCACACCCGATATGAGGCCTTCACAGTGACAGACCAAACTCTCATATACCAAACTGAATTGATTTTAGGAACCGGGAGATGGAAAAAGCAGATTGGTCGGTCCTCTTACTCCCAAATTGGGTCACTGCGTGTACACAGAGCAATGTGCTGTGACACCCTATATGAGTGGTGTCTTAACTAGTACTATTCCTATCAGTTTAATCCCTGTTACGTCCCATATCAGGGATTGCTTTTGTGAATTTTTTTTTAGCCTGGGTACCTTCGACTGCCTTCACAGTGACAGATCAAACTCTCATACACCAAACTGAATTGATTTTAGGAACCGGGAGATGGAAAAAGCAGCTTGGTCGGTCCTCTTACTCCCAACTTGGGTCACAGCGCGTGCACAGAGCAATGTGCTGTGACACCCTATATGAGTGGTGTCTTAACTAGTACTATTCCTATCAGTTTAATCCCTGTTACGTACCCTATCTGGGGACGTGTGTGGAATTGATTAACCATTGTCGAATTAACGAACCATTACGACATCATGAAATAATTTAGTTCTGAGCTCTGGTAAATTAATGTTTTTTCTATGAAATATTATCCAGTCGATCGCTTTTGGTCTGACCATAATGAAGCAACGGCCTTATCATCTGGGGTGTGGCAACATTGCCAACACACTCATAGAGGTAATGATTGCTTCATTGTGATACGCAAGCCCCTTCACCACAACAAGGTAACGATCACGAAGGGGAATTGACACTTGTATGTGCCTTTTTTTGTTTGTTTTGTTTTTGCAGCCACAGTGCTGCACCATAGGACAGAAAAATTAGGCATTTACACATGCCTGAAAAATAATGGCATTGTTGCAGCCGCTATTGTAGCAGCGGACGGAAAAATTGATGTTTTCAAGGCAGAAAAGTGACTAAAACATTGCGGCTTGAACCCTAGTTGTTGGCGGAGAATTCACGAAAGTCATCCGGTATGCAGACATTAAATACAGCAGCGTGGGGACCATTTTGAGGCCAAGGCATGTCATCAGGCCTTATGTTAGTCAAACGTATCCAACACTGTCAGTCCCTTCGGGATCCATGCCTCATTCTTCTTTATGAAGGTGAGGTAATTAACACTTTTTTGACCGAGGCGACTTCTCTTGTCAGTGACAATGCCTCCTGCTGCACTGAAGGTCCTTTCTGACAGGACACTTGAAGCAGGGCAGGCCAGAAGTTCTATCGCAAACTGGGATAGCTCAGGCCACATGTCAAGCCTGCACACCCAGTAGAGAAGGGGTTCATCGCTCCTCAGAGTGTCGATATCTGCTGTTAAGGCGAGGTAGTCTGCTACCTGTCGGTCTCTAAGACTGGATCTTGAAGGGCTGTGGCGATGTGTAGGACTGAAAAAGCTCCGCATGTCCTCCTTCAACAACACATCTGTAAATCGTCCAGTCCTTGCCGCCGTGGTAGGAGGAGGATTACATTCACCTCTTCCCCAGTTAGATTCCCGTTGTGCTGTGACATCCCCCTTATAAGCTGTGTAAAGCATATTTTTTAGTTTGGTTTTGAACTGCTGCATCCTTTCCGACTTTCGGTAAATTGGTAACATTTTTGCCACTTTCTGCTTATACCTGGGGTCTTGTAGCGTGGCCACCCAGTACAGGTCGTTCTCCTTCATCCTTTTTATACGAGGGTCCCTCAACAGACATGACAGCATGAAAGACCCCATTTGCACAAGGTTGGATGCAGAGCTACTCATTTCCCATTCCTCGTCCTCACTGATGTCATTGACGGTCTGTTCTTCCCCCCAGCCACATACAACACCACGGGTCCCAGATAGGTGACAACAACGAGCACCCTGGGGTGCCTGCCGTAGTTGGTCTTCCTCCTCCTCAAAGCTACATTCCTCCTCTGACTCCTCTTCCTCATACTCATCTTCAAGCATTGCCGCAGGTCCGGCAAGCGATGATGACAAGGCTGTTTCTGGTGGTGATGGTGACCACAACTCTTCCTCTTCACGCTCATCTACAGCCTGATCCAGCACTATTCGCAGGGCAAGCTCTAGGAAGAAAACAAATGGGATGAGGTCGCTGATGGTGCCTTCGGTGCGACTGACTAGGTTTGTCACCTCCTCAAAAGGAAGCATGAGCTTACAGGCATTGCGCATAAGCGTCCAGTAACATGGCAAAAAATTTCTTAGCTCCGCAGAGGCTGTCCTAGCACCCCGGTCATACAAATACTCGTTGACAGCTTTTTCTTGTTGGAGAAGGCGGTCGAACATTAGCAGTGTTGAATTCCAAATCAATCACCTCAAATCAAGCACCTCACTGGCATGTTGTTTCGCCGCTGAATATTGGAAAAGTGCGCCATTGCCGTGTAGGAACGCCTGAAATGGCCACACATTTTCCTGGCCTGCTTGAGGACGTCCTGTAAGCCTGGGTACTTAGACACAAAGCGTTGTACAATGAGATTCAACACATGTGCCATGCACGGCACATGTGACAACTTGCCCAAATCCAATGCCTACAACAAATTTGTTCCATTGTCAAACACCACTTTGCCGATCTCCAGTTGGTGCGGGGTCAGCCACTGATCCACCTGTGCGTTCAGGGCGGACAGGAGTGCTGGTCCTGTGTGGCTCTCTGCTTTCAGGCAAGTCAACCCCAAGACAACGTGACACTGTCGTATCCAGTATCTGGAATAGCCCCTGGGGAGCTGGGGGGATTCAGTTGATGTGCAGCCAGACGCCGCAGCAGAAGAGGACTCAGCCGAGGAGGATATCGAAGATGGAGTAGGAGAAGTAGAGGAGGTGGCAGTAGGCCTGCCTGCAAGTCGTGGCGGTGTCACCAACTCCGCTGCGGAGCCACGCATTCCATGCTTGTCAGCCGTCAGCAGGTTGACCCAATGCGCAGTGTACGTGATATACCTTCCCTGACCGTGCTTTGCAAACCAGGTATCAGTGGTCAGATGGACCCCTGCCCCAACACTGTATGCCAGAGATGCCATGACTTCCTTTTCAATAACATAGTAGAGGTTTGGGATTGCCTTTTTTGAAAAAAAAATTTGTCTGGGTACCTTCCACTGTGGTGTCCCAATAGTGACAAATTTTTTGAAGGCCTCAGACTCCACCAGCTGGTATGGTAAAAGCTGGCAGGCTAAGAGTTCCGTCAAGCCAGCTGTCAGACGCCGGGCAAGGGGGTGACTCTGTGACCTTGGCTTTATATGCTCAAGCATTTCCGTGACAGACAAGTGACTGTGGGCAGATGATATGGAACTGCTGAAGGTGAGAGGCAGAGTGGCGGGTGGTTGAGAGGGGGCAAGGAGGACAGCAGTGGTTGACGTGGCTGAAGATGCTGGACCAGGAGGAGGATGGTGGCTTTGAGTTTGTGTGCTTCTTGTACACATGTGTTGATCCCATTGGCGTTTGTGATGTGAGATCATGTGGCTTCACAAAGCAGTTGTACCGAGGTGGGAGTTGGACTTCCCACAACTCAGTTTCTTTTGGCACAGGTTGCAAATGGCATTGCTGTTATCAGAGGCAGACGCACACAAAAAATGCCACACTGCTGAGCTTTGCAATGACGGCATTCTGGTGGTGGCAACAGCATGCGTTGACTGGCGTGCTGTCTGGCTGACCCCAGGTGCCAATACATGCTGTCTGACTGTGCCACTAACTCCTTGCGACGACCTCCCCCTGCTTCCAACTCATCTCCTCCTTCTCTCTGTCTCCCCTTCTGAACTTTCCCCCTCTTTTTCTCTTCGAGCAGGCGCCCACGTGGCATCCGTGGACACATCGTCATCATCAACCACTTCACTTGTATCTGACACCTCAGCAAAGGAAGCAACAGGGGGTGCAACATCATCATTATCATCATCACACTGTACGTCCATGTGTGTAATCCTGCCTGACTCAGACATATCCCTGTAAACTACATCATCTGGCAATAATGGTTGCACATCACTAATTGCATCCAACTGATGTGTAAATAACTCATCTGACGGATAAAGTAAAGTGGCTGTGGTGGCTGTGGTGGTAGTGGTGGTGGTGGAGGAGGGCGGAAGCGTGGTAACTTGAGAGCAGGTGACCGAAGCTGAGCTGGAGGAGGATGGTGCGTCAAGGTTCTTAGCCGAAGCTGTTGAAGATTGGGTGTCCTGTGTAAGCCAGTCAACTATGTCCTCAGAATTTTTCGGGTTCGGGGTACCTGGCCTCTGAAGATTGGGCATTATTCCAGGGCCAGTGGAAATCACAGAACCACGACCACGACGGCCCCTGCAGGGTGGCCTGCCTCTGCCTGTCATTTTTTTTTAGATAGGTGGTACTACGCGTGCTAGGTACTGTGCCACCTGGTGTGGACTGAGTGTTGGGCACTAGCAGAGGGCATACTACAGTCTGTGGGCCTGACACACACACACTGGCAGGCAGGCAACTGAAATTAGATTAAAGTGTACAGATAAAGTGCCTTATTTTAGGCAAAGTCCTGTGCCACACGGTATGATTGATGGGCAGCACTGGCAGAGGGCACACTACAGTGAGTGGGCCTGACACACACACACTGGCCGGCAGGCAACTGAAATTAGATTAAAGTGTACAGATAAAGTGCCTTATTTTAAGGCAAAGTCCATTGCCACACGGTATGATTGATGGGCAGCACTGGCAGAGGGCACACTACAGTCTGTGGGCCTGACACACACACACTGGCCGGCAGGCAACTGAAATTAGATTAAAGTGTACAGATAAAGTGCCTTATTTTAAGGCAAAGTCCATTGCCACACGGTATGATTGATGGGCAGCACTGGCAGAGGGCACACTACAGTCTGTGGGCCTGACACACACACACTGGCCGGCAGGCAACTGAAATTAGAATAAAGTGTACAGATAAAGTGCCTTATTTTAGGCAATGTCCAGTGCCGCACGGTATGATTGATGGGCAGCACTGGAAGAGGGCACACTACAGTCTGTGGGCCTGACACAAACACACTGGCCGGCAGGCAACTGAAATTAGATTAAAGTGTGCAGATAAATTGCCTTATTTTAAGGCAAAGTCCAGTGCCACACGGTATGATTGATGGGCAGCACTGGCAGAGGGCACACTACAGTCTGTGGGCCTGACACACACACACTGGACGGCAGGCAACTGAAATTAGATTAAAGTGTACAGATAAAGTGCCTTATTTTAGGCAAAGTCCTGTGCCACACGGTATGATTGATGGGCAGCACTGGCAGAGGGCACACTACAGTGAGTGGGCCTGACACACACACACTGGCCGGCAGGCAACTGAAATTAGATTAAAGTGTACAGATAAAGTGCCTTATTTTAGGCAACGTCCAGTGCCGCACGGTATGATTGATGGGCAGCACTGGCAGAGGGCACACTACAGTCAGTGGAAGTGGGCCTGACACACACTGGCAAGCAACTAACCTTAGATTAAAGGATAAAATGAAATGCCTTTTTTTATGCAAAGTCCTGTGCCACCCGGTATGAGTGGTGGGCACTGGCAGTGGGCACACTACAGTCAGTGGAAGTGGGCCTGACACACACTGGCCGGCAGGCAACTAACCTTAGATTAAAGGGTAAAAATTAAATGCCTTTTTTTAATGCAAAGTCCTGTGTCACACGGTATGAGTAGTGGGCACTGGCAGTGGGCACACTACAGTTAGTGGAAGTCGGCCTGACACACACTGGCAGGCAACTAACCTTAGATTAAAGGGTAAAAATGAAATGCCTTTTTTTATGCAAAGTCCTGTGCCACCCGGTATGAGTGGTGGGCACTGACAGTGGGCACACTAAAGTCTGTGGGCCTGCAGCTCCTCACACACGGGCAGGCCAGGCAACTGCAATATATGTATGGAGAAAAATAAAATAATAGCAGACTAATGTAGCAGCCCTAGGGCTTTTTGTGGTGCTGTGATGCTGTCCTTACAGCAGATGAGTCTGTGGACACAGAACACTGGCCTAGCTAACGCTTTCCCTATGAATTCAGAATCATCAGCAGAGCAGCAGCTGCAGTCTCACTGCTCTCACTAACATGCAGCTTCAGACTGAATCTAAAATGGCTGCCCTTTTTATAGGAGGTGGTAAGGTTTGGGAGGCAGGGTGCTGATTGGCTGTAATGTGACTGCTGACTGTGAGGTACAGGGTCAAAGTTTGCTCAATGATGATGTATAGGGGGCGGACCGAACATCGCATATGTTCGCCCGCCGCGGTGAACGCGAACAAGCTATGTTCACCGGGAACTGTTCGGTCCCTGGGTGCGGTGGGCAGTAGCAGGCGTACTGTCTCGGGGATGGCCGCTCCGCTTTTGCATCCTGTTCCCTCTTTTGCTGTGCTGTTGCCTCTGTGCGACCACCGCCTCTTCCTCAGGACTGCACACATCACTAGCATGACCTTGAGTCCAGTTGGGGTCTAGGACCTCATCATCCTCCACATCATTTTCCATGCATTCTTGACCCCTGCCCTCCTCGTCGGTCTGCACACTGCAGAAAGCCGCAGCAGTTGGTAAGTGTGTTTCGTCATCATCAGCGATGTGGTGCGGTGGTATTCCCATTTCCTCATCCTGCAACAGAAGTGGTTGGGCATCAGTGCACATTCAATGTCTTCCACTTCTGGGGCAGGGCTATGTGTATGGCCCGGAGAAACCCTGCCAGCAGAGTCATCAAAAAGCATAAGAGTCTGCTGAATGACTTGGAGCTCAGACTGCTTGCCTGATTTGCAAGGGGATTAGGTGAAAGACTGATGGGCATGGGCTGCAGGTGCCAACTCTGAGCTTTCTGCAGAAGACTTGGTGGGAGATCATGTGAAGGAACTGGAGCCACTGTCAGCCATCCAATCTACTATCGCCTGTACTTGTTCTGGCCTCACCATCCGTATAGCGGCATTCGGGCCTACCAAATAACGCTGCTAATGGTTCTGTCGCCTACTCGCACCTGAGGAATGTGTTTCACTTGAACGTGTAGCTGGCGCAGAACCGCTACGTCCTCTCCCAGTAACAGGAGCACCACCAACACCACCACGACCATGTCCACGTCCCATTTTTGATGTTCTCCTCATTATTTGCGTTTACCCACCAAACTAACAGATGGTTTATCTTAGGTGTCAATATAACTGGGGCCATGCTAATCTTCTCTGTATCATTGCAATTTTAGTATATGTGCTTCGGCAGCACATATACTAAAATTGCAATGATACAGAGAAGATTAGCATGGCCCCTGCGCAAGGATGACACGCAAATTCGTGAAGCGTGTCAATATAACTGCCAATAGACAACAATTAAATTCACTAACATTAAGCCAGTGCCCGTGTCATAAACAGAATAAATCTCTTTAGGTCACAACAGTGTAATGAAGCAATTCAATAGAATTACTTTGCTATCACCAAAAATTATATTTTTCCAACCAACAATGTGACAGCAGAAGTTAACAGTTTAATTTGACTGTCAGAAATGCAGCGTAGGCCGCAAATGTGCAATCTAGCACAAAAACTGTGTTTTTTGCAAACAACTATATAAATGCAGTAGTTAACCGTTTTAATTGGAATATCAGAAGTGCAGACTAGGCCACCAATGTGCAATCTAGCACAAAAACAGTGTTCTTTGCAAACAACTATGTAAATGCAGTAGTTTACGGTTTTATTGGAATATCAAAAGTGCAGACTAAACCACAAATGTGCAATCTAGCACAAAAACAGTGTTTTTTGCAAACAACTATGTAAATGCAGTAGTTTACGGTTTTATTGGAATATCAAAAGTGCAGACTGGGCCACAAATGGGCAATCTAGCACAAAAACTGTGTTTTTGCAAACAACTATGTAAATGCAGTAGTTTACGTTTTTTTGGAATATCAGAAGTGCAGACTAGGCCATAAATGTGCAATCTAGCACAAAAACAGTGTTTTTTGCAAACAACAATAGAAATGCAGTAGTTTACTGTTTTATTGGAATATCAGAAGTGCAGACTAGGCCACAAATGTGCAATCTAGCACAAACCAGGGTTTTTTACAACCAGCTTTAGAAATTCAGTATGTCACTGGCAAATTATAAAATTGGTAATGCAGCGTTGTATGCAAAAGTGCTCTGTGGCACTACAATAGGGGTTTTGGCAACCAACTATAGAAATGCAGAATGTCACTGGTTAATTAGAAAATAGGTAATGCAGCTTTGTACGCAAAAGGGCTCTGCGGCACTACAATAGGAGTTTTTGCAACCAACTATAGAGATTACGTATGTTGCTGGTAAATTATAAAATAGGTAATGCAGTGTTGTACGCAAAAGTGCTATATAGCACAAAATGGAGCTTTCTTTACAGCAGCAAGGTAAAGTTTTTTTACGGTTTTATTGGACTTTCAGATATGTAGAGCCTGTAGCAGACAGATTAAAAAAACGCTATAGGTCACAAAAATGTGACAGTGTGTGATAATTTTCAATGCAGGGTATGCACTGAGGGCTGTAGGGGTACTTGACCTGCCAGAAAAAGGGAATTCTTCCTCAACTGAGCTACCAGAAAATAATTAGACTAATGTCCCTGGCACACATTCAGGTCACATGCAGTTTCAAGGACACTGCAGTTGCTAAAATGGCCTCCGACCCCCACCTCACTAAAAGATCAATAAAAAATTATTGGGGATTATCACTGGGCTCAGGGCTGGGTACAAATATGTAGCATAGCACCCTCAATAATTGCTTTAGTTAGAATATTTAACACCACCAAGTTCAACAGAATTCTTCCCTAATCTCTCCCTCACAGCAGCAGCAGCATCCTATTTCTACACTGAGAAGAGCAGAGTGACAGGCGGTGCTACGTGACTCATCACATGCTGCACTGGCCAATTACAGCCATGCCATTAGTAGGCATGGCTGTGATGGCTTCTTAGGGCAAAGTAGTAAAAAGCTTGTTGATTGGCTGCCCTGCAGCCTTTTAAAAAGCACCAAGAAAGTATCCATACCATTATATCACTGTCCAGCACCAACTATCCCAGTGTCCCACACCTGCCCAACGCTTTTCGCCGATTTGGCTTCCCCTGAAGTTCCAGGGGCTGGGCAGGTTGAGGCGCCTCTTCGCGGTCACAGAGGTGATCTGACACGCCTGTTTCGGATACCTCCCGGAAGAAAGAGAGAAACGCAGACTTTTGTGAGAGGGGACCAGGCTGGGGCCGTGAAGTAGAGGGGTGCATCCTGCCTGCAAACAAATGTGGATAGGGAAATGACTTAAAATAAAATAAATGAAAATTAAAAATAATAATCTTGAACTAGGAGGAGGAGGTCCATATGGAGTAGGAGGTTGAGGAGGCGGTGGACGTGGCGGTGTAGGTGGACGTAGTGGTGTAGGTGGAAGCGGTGGAGGAGGTAGCCAACACTTTTTTTATTTATTCATTTTTTATTTTTTTATTTAATTTGGGTAGAGCACAAAACATTGTGGAATACATAAAATAAAACAAAAAGAAAGTGCGCTGGAGTATAACAATGGCTGTGTGAGGCCAGTATACATGTCTATTCTGCACAAGGTACGGACAAGTTCTGTGGGATCCATGCCTGGTTCATTTTAATGAACGTGAGCTTGTCCACATTGGCTGTGGACAGGCGGCTGCGCTTGTCTGTGATAACCCCCCTGCCGAGCTAAATACACGTTCAGACAATACACTGGCTGCAGGGCAGGCCAAAACCTCCAAGGCGTAAAGGGCAAGCTTAGACCATGTGCCCAATTTGGAGATCCAGAAGTTGAATGGGGCAGACCCATCAGTCAGTGCGTGTAGGCATGTGCACACATACTGCTCCACCATGTTGCTGAAATGCTGCCTCCTGCTAAGACGTTGCATATCAGCTGGTGGTGCTGGTTGTTGTGGCGTGGTGACAAATCATTTCTACATTTCGGCCATGCTAACCCTGCCTTCTGAGGTGCTGGTGGTGCCCCAGCTGTGTTGGAGACCTCTTCCTCCTCCTCTGCCTTCGCCTTGTGCTTCCACTGAGCCCCCGCTGTCAGGTGGGAATGCCATCAGCAGCGCGTCTACCAGCATGCACTTGTAGTCGCGCATCCTCCGATGAGGCTCCAGTGAGGGAATTAAGGATGGCACGTTGTCCTTGTAACGGGGATCCAGCAGGGTGGTTAGAATGTGGGCAACTTGGCGGTCGTTGCGCAGGAACTGCAGCATGTAGTCGCTCATGTGTGCCAGGGGTCCCAGAGTCAACGACAAGCTGTCCTCTGTGGGAGGTGTATTGTCTGTGTCCTCCGTATCCCCCCAGCCACGCTGCATTGATGGCCCTGAGCTGATTTGGGTGCCACCCTGCAGTGAACATGGTTCCTCCTCCTGTGCCCTGCCTGGACAATTGTGTACCTGGCCTATTTTTGTGCAGGAACCCACTCTCCGAGCCACTTCTGAATGACTGGCCTGATAACTGTGCCACATCCTCTTCCATCATCGCCCAAAACGTTTTTTCAAGGAGACATAGAAGTGGGATAGTAATGCTGATCACAGCATCATCAGCACTGGCCATGTTGGTGGAGTACTCAAAACAGCGTAACATGGCACAAAGGTCTTGCATGGAGGCCCAATCATTGGTGGTGAAGTGGTGCAGTTCTTCAGAGCGACTCACTGGTAAGTGCTGCAACTGAAACTCCACTATCGCCTACTGCTGCTTGCACAATCTCTCAAGCATGTGCAAGGTGGAGTTTCACCTTGTGGGCAAGTCGCATATGAGGCGGTGAGCAGGAAGGCCGAAGTTACGCTGCAGCATAGATAGGCGAGCAGCAGCAGGGTGAGAACGTCGAAAGCGCGCACAGACAGCCCGCACTTTCTGCAGCAGCTCTGACATATCGAAGTAGTTTTTCAGGAATTTCTGCACCACCAAATTCAGCACATGCGCCAGGCAAGGGATGTGTGTCAAACTGTCTAGGCCCAGAGCTGCTACGAGATTTCACCCATTATCGCACACCACCAGGCCGGGCTTGAGGCTCAGTGGCACCAACCACTCATCGGTCTGTTGTCCATGCCCGTCCACAGCTCCTGTGCAGTGTGGGGTTTGTCCCCCAAACAGATGAGTTTCAAAACTGCTTGCTGTCGTTTTCCCCTGGCTGTGCGGAAGTTGGTGGTAAAGGTTTTACGCTGAGTGGATGAGGAGGTATTAGAGGAGGAAGAAGAGGAGAAGGCAACAGGAGGCAAAGGTAAATGCCCTGCAATCCTCAGTTGCGAAAGAATATGCTCCAAACAGCTATCCACCTCAGGCACAGCCGCCACTGCATTTACTCAGTGTGCCTGTGCTTACTGGTCCACGTATCGGTAGTTATGTGGACCTTGTCAGAGATGGAATTGCGCAGTGCACACCTGATTTTGTCCCCCACTTGTTTGTGCGGGTAAGGGATGGCTCGCCTGGAAAAGTAGTGGCGGCTGGGAACGACGTACTGTGGGACAGCCAACGCCATAAGGTTTTTAAAACTCTCTGTCTCCACCAAATGGAATGACAGCATTTCAAAGGCCAGGAATTTTGAAATGCTGGCATTCAGGGCCAGGGATTGCGGGTGGGAAGGGGGGTACTTCCTCTTTCTCTCCAGTGTTTGGAAGAAGGACAGCTGAACTCTGCCAATGGACATTGTGGTGCTGCTTGTTGAAGGTGATGGACTTGGTGGTGTTGCTGACACATCCTCTGTTTGCAGGGTGGCCGGTGCCACTGTCACTCCAGAGGTGAAGAAAGAGGCCGAGACTGCTGCAGAAGAAGGAGCAGGAGGACCTGAGACCTTTCTTCGTCTTGGAGGTGTTTACTCCACTGCAGCTTGTGCTTTGCACTTAGATGCTTGGTCATGCAGGTTGTGCTCAGGTTTAGAATGTTTATGCCTCGCTTCAGGCTCTGATTGCACAGTGTGCAAACTACTCATGTCTTGTCATGTGCACATTGTCTGAAGATCTGCCTTGGAGTTGGCTTTGTTGTACTCGGTCCCTGGGTGCAGTGGGCAGTAACAGGCGTACTGTCTAGGGGACGGCCGCTCTGCTTTTGCAACCTTCTCCCTCTTTTGCTGTGCTGGTGGCTCTGAGTGACCACCTCCTCTTCCTCCGAACTGCACAGGTCACTCGACCTTGATTCCATGTGGGGTTTAGGACACATCATCTTCCACCCAGTCTTCACCCCTGACCTCCTTGTCGGTTTGCACACTGCAGAAAGCCGCAGCAGTTGGCACCAGTGTTTTGTCATCATCAGAGACGTGCTGCGTTGGTCTTCCCATGTCCTCATCCTCAAACATACTGTAAGTGGTTGGGCATTGGTGCACTCAATCTCTTTCACTTCTGTGGCAGGGCTAGGTGGATGGCCCTGGAAAACCCTGCCAGCAGAGTCTTTATAAAGCATAAGAGACTGCTCCATGACTTGGGGTTCAGACTGCTTGGCTGATTTTTAAAGGGGTGAGGTGCAAGATAGATGCCCATGGCCTACTGTTGCCAACTCTGAGCTTTCAGCAGTGGACCGGGTGGGAGACAATGTACTGGAGGCACTGTCAGCCACCCAATCTAGTGACTGCACTTGTTCTGGACTTGCCATTCGTAGAGGGCATTCGGGCCTACTAAATAACGCTGAAGGCTCTGTCGTCTATGCGCACCTAAGGAAGGTGTTTCATTTGGGATTGTAGCTGGCACAGATCCACCACATCCTCTCCCTGCAGCAGGAGCTTCACCAACACCAGCATTCCAAGGCCACGTCCTTTATTTGACGCTCTCCTCATTCTTTTCGGTCACCCAACAAAGTAACAGGTAAATTTAAGAAAATTAGTTCCCTGTCAGGTTTTGGTCACACAACGTGACAGACAAATTTAATAGAATAATTTTCACGGTCAGATACACAGCGCAAGCCGCAGGGGTACTTTACGGCAAAAAAAAGTGTTTTTTTCACCCATAATGTCCCATTTGTATTTACTGATTTTATTTCACTATCAGATTTGCAGTGCAGGACGGAAAGGTACTTTTTAGCAAAAAAAATAAAATGAATTTGTCTCCCCAGTATCTAATAGATGGATTTACTGAATTGATTACACTCACATGGGTACTTTACAGATTTTTTTTTGAAAATGTCACTCCCTGGGTCCCTAAACTCACAGATGGATTATCTATATTATTTTACCTTCCCCTGGCACATATGCAGTGCAGGTTCACTTAAAAAATGGGTATATGTTGCCCACTGAACTAAAAGAACAAGATTAAATTATTTTCCCTGGCACATATGCAGGTGCAAGTGCACTACACTACACTTGCGCAAAATGGCCGCCGACACCCACCTAACAGATGGATAAAACTTTGTTTTCTGCGTCACTCGGCTCAGGGCAGGGTAAAAAAAAGTTGCATTGCACCCACAAGAAAAAATCGCTGTAGATCGCTGAGTTAACAACAAGTTCTGATATCAGATTCTTTCCTAGTCTCTCCCCCACAGAAGCAGCATCCTATCCATACACTAGTAAAAGCGGAGTGATGTGAGTCGCTACGTGACTCCAGCTTATATAGAGGCTGGGTCACATGCTGCACTTGGCCAATCACAGCCATGCCATTAGTAGGCATGGCTGTGATGGCTTCTAAGGGCACACATGTTAAACGCTTGTTGATTGGCTGCACTGCAGCCTTTCAACAAGCTTTGATAAACTGAACTAGAACCCAAACTTTTATGAAAATGTTCGGGTCAGGGTATGAAAATTCCTAAAGTCCGGTACGAACCCGAACGTTACAGTTTGGGTTCGCTCAACTCTAGTTATAACATGGTTATAACGGAAAATAATAGCATTCTTAAGATAGAATGCTAAATAAAATGGACATTGAGGGGTTAAAAATAATAAAAAAAACTCACCTTATCCACTTGATCACGCAGCCGGTATCCTCTTCTTTCTTCAGGACCTTCAAAAGGATGAATGCACGCCAAAACGCGCTTCGGGGTAACGCCATCCCAGTCTCGCAGGTCCTGCTTCTATCTTGGTGAGTTCCTTGCACCACTACACAAGTGTACATTATCTACATTAGATCTTTCTGAGTCAGACTATGTCTTTATATTTATAGTCAGATTGCACTGCCGACATCGGAGCATGTCACACTAGTAACGGCCTCCTTGTAATATCATACTTTGCACCTTCGGTAGTCCTTCTAATACTTGTTTCTCTTTTTACATATGCCTTTTGGCACTCACCATATGTATCATGCATTAATATAATGTACTTCGCTATGTATACAGAAATTATAATATATTATGTTCATGCATTTTTTCTAACTCCATGTATTTGAGTCAGTGACCTGTGCCACTGGGATGGTGTTTTTTGCTCCCTACCCCCCTTTTTAAATGAATATATATTTATTATGTAACATATGACAATAAAGTTATTATTTTTCATACTTGGATGTTTATGAGCTCTAGCGTTTTCCGTTTTATGTTTTATTAGCGAGCTTTTTCCTGTTATTCATATATTGAGTGCCTGTGTATATGCCACACTATTATAGTGAGTACTTATTGGGCTAGGACACTCAAGGTCGAATTTCTGCTGTCTGTTATCTCACCACGTGGTGAGCGCGGTGACGTCATCGCAGGTCCTGCTGAATAAAGATAGAAGATTTTATCTTCATTCAGCAGCAACTGTGATGGCGTCACCACGCCCACCACGTGGTGACCGTGCTGACGTCATCACAGGTCCTTTTGCAGGTCCTAAAGAAAGAAGACGATACGGGCTGCGCGTTCAAGTGGATGAGTTATTATTTTTAACCCCTCAATGGCCATTTTATTTGGCATTCTATCTGAAGAATGCTATTATTTTCTGTTATAACCATTTTATAACAGAAAATAATAAAATCACCTGAACACCCTGCTCAACCCTAGTTGGCAGCATGTAATTCCTGAAGGAAGTCACGTGTGCTGATCTGGCTTTGTGGGTATATACCACAGTGAATAACTGACATGGAAAATGTGGAGCACCAAGTGCCATTGATGTGAGAGGTGAACGTCGGCTACAAAGGTGCGTGAGGGAGGACGATCACAATGCAGTGGAGCAGCTCACCACCAAAATGAACCAGGGGTCTAACAGATGTGTGTCTAAAACAACAGTTCAACAAACGGTTGGCAGAGAAGGCTTTAATTTTGACAGCAGTATCAGAGTTGGACCTCTTCTGATTGACACAGGGTTGTCTTCTCCAATGAGTCACATTTTCTGATTCATAAAACGGATGGACATTGGAGTGTCAGGCAAGAAGCATCAGAGAACAAACACCCTGTAACCATTGCTGGAAGAACATAAGCTGGTGGTGGCAGCATAATGGTCTGGGGCCTGGGCAATGTGTTTGTGGCATTCTCTCTGGGGAATGTTTTTGTGGCACTCTGGTCTCACTCATCCATGTGGAAGGCACTCTCAACCGATGGGTATAAACCCATCCTTTCAAATCACATACACCCATACATGCTGATTGTCTTCCCTGGGGTGGATGGGATCCTCCAGCAAGATAATGCAACATGTCACATGGCTAGATATGTCCGAATTGCTTGGAAGAGCATGACCAAGTACTACCCTGGGTTCCCAGACTTGAACCCAAAAAGGCATCTGTGGGACCACCTCGATCATTGTGCTTGCTCTATGGATCCTCCCCCTTGCACCCAGCAGCATCTGTAAGATGCACTGCAGTCAGCATGGCTCCAGATACCTGGGATGACCTACTAGGACCTGATTGAGTCAATCCTACCGTCTAGCTGCTATCCGGCTGCACATGGTGGTTACTCTGTATACAGTTGTGTTCAAAATTATTCAACCCCCACTGAAATTGAGTGTTTTGGCCAGTTTGACATTGATTTTGATCATTTCAGTCATCTTGTTTACAATTAAATCAAAGAGGCACTTGTAAGTCAGACAAATATAACATAACATTTATAATGAAATAACTACAAATGTCTTTTCTGTGCTCACTTCATTATCAGTTTTATTCAACCCCCAAGTGACATTCAATCTTAGTACATAGTACAACATCCTTTTTCAGTTATAACAGCTTTTAAACTTGAACCATAGCTTGACACAAGTGTCTTGCAGCGATCTACGGGTATCTTCGCCCATTCTTCATGGGCAAAAGCCTCCAGTTCAGTCACATTCTTAGGCTTGCGCGCTGCAACTGCTTTCTTTAAGTCCCCCCAGAGGTTCTCAATCGGATTTAAGTCTGGTGACTGCGATGGCCACTTCAAAATGTTCCAGCCTTTAATCTGCAACCATGCTCTATTGGACTTGGAGGTATGCTTGGGATCATTGTCCTGTTGAAAGGTCCAACGTCTCCCAAGCCTCAGGTTTGTAATGGACTGCATCAAATTTTCTTCCAATATCTCCTGGTACTGAAGAGAATTCATGGTACCTTGCACACGCTGAAGCTTCCCTGTACCTATAGAAGCAAAACAGCCCCAAAGCATGATTGACACCCCCCGCCATGCTTCACAGTAGGCAAGGTGTTCTTTTCTTCATAGGCCTTGTTCTTCCTCCTCCAAACATAGCGTTGATCCATGGGCCCAAACAGTTCTAATTTTGTTTCATCAGTCCACAGAACACTATCCCAAAACTTTTGTGGTTTGTCCACATGACTTTTGGCATACTGCAGTTGAGTCTTCTTATTCTTTGGAGACAGCAAGGGGGTGCGTCTGGGAGTTCTGGCATGGAGGCCTTCATTACGCAGTGTGCGCCTTATTGTCTGAGCTGAAACTTCAGTACCCGCATCTGACAAATCTTTTCTCAGTTCCTCAGCAGTCACACGGGGACTTTTCTCCACTTTGCGCTTCAGGTAGCACACAGCAGTCGAAGTCAGCATCTTCTTTCTGCCACGACCAGGTAGAGTTTCAACAGTGCTCTTTGCCTTGAATTTGTGAATGATGCTTCCTATGGTGTCTCTTGGTATGTTTAACATCTTTGCAATCTTCTTATAGCCATTGTCCTTCCTGTGAAGAGAAATCACCTCTTCTCTAGTCTTCCTGGACCATTCTCTTGATTTCACCATGTTTGTAAACACACCAGTAAATGTCTAGAAGGAGCTGAGTATCACAGTCATTTTAAATCTGCCTAATTGGTGCTTATTATGCTTGATTGCTGCTCCTTGACATCCACAGGTGTTTTCAATACCTGATCGAAAACACTTGAATGAACCTCTGTTCTTAAGAGTGGTAGTCTTTAAAGGGTTGAATAATTGTGTCAATGAAGAAATCACAAAAAAAACATTTAATACTGTATTACAAAAATAATTGATGTCATTTTAGTTGCATTTGGTTCTTTAAAAAGTCCTTGTAAGATTTCATTCTGAACACAATTACAAATGTACACTAAATTCCCTAAAACCCTTTACAGCATTGGGGTTGAATAATTTTGAACACAACTGTATTAGCTGGCAGTCATTACAATGTGACTCGCCTGTGTAAAATGCACCCATAACTATTGCCAGCCAAAGAGTACCATCAGTAGTGCCCGTTAAAGTGCGAAAATTGACACTGTCAGCAAGATAAACAAAATACTGCCCTAAAAAAATTGCCTGCTCTCGACCATAATGCTTTCATTAGTAGTGCCAGTTGGAGTGTCCTCATTAATAATGTCAGCCACAATTTCCCTTTTAAATGTGCAAGCCAGAGTTGACATACAGGGTTATTCACAAAGGACAGTGTCTGTAGTAAAGGCCTGTAGTTAAAGTAAAGACATTCTGCTCATGAAAAATGAAAGCTGTGCTGTGATATTGCTGTAGCTGTGTTGTTACAGTACAGTGAAATGTTAAGAATAAATTTGGTAAATGTGCTCCGCATAGAAACTGCATTTCTCGTTGGATGAAGCAATTCGAAAACCCCTAGCTGTTTAGGCAGTACCCTAGAACAGAGTTCTTGCAAAAATGTTTATTGTTATTGTGTTCAATAGTCTAATGTAATGTCCTGATTTGCTACATTTTACATTTCACAGTTTTGTATGGATAGATCTGGGTTAAAAATTGTAGGAGGTTAGAAAAAAAGGATACACTCCCTAAGCTGCTAGGCTGAAGATAATCTGGAAGAGTAATTGGAGCAGTGAATGTGGAGATCTCTGGACCCATGTGAGGTGTAGAGCTGGTCTAGCTTTGATATTGTTATGTACTATGTGATGTCTGATTTTCATTTTTACATCAATCATGGCATAACCCAGTGGTGGCGAATCTATGGCACAGGTGCCATAGGTGGTACTCAGAGATCTCTCTGTGGGCACCCCCACCCTGGAAAAAGTCTATGGTGTATCAACATGCCTTAGACTTTTCCTGCCATTCATCAGAGCAGAGCGCTCTATGCACAGCATAGGCTACACATTGAATGTAGGTAGGCTATTATCGCTAAATGATAAAGTAGATGGAAGATATACAGTACTATATTGGTATTTAGGTTAAACTGCCATGTTGGCATTTTGTGATAAATAAATGGGTTTGGGGTGCGGTTTTGGCACTTGGTATCTAAAAGGTTCACCATTACTGGCATAACCCCTTGTTAACATGGCCTGGCAAGCCATATCTTAATCCTGTACCCCTCAGCCTGGGAATTGCAGACACATTTTTCAAAAACTTTATTGCCTGCCTTAGATTCTGCAGTGAGGGAAAGATAGAGGGAAGGGGTGCCACAGCCCCTATCATTGTTGCTATCAATATGTTGTTAGTGGGGAAGATTTGCACTGTGAACTGTTCGGAACTGTGCCTTGTAATTATTGGATGTACTACTACTATTCCTATCCTGCACTTTAATAAAGAGAGACCTTTATTTTCTACACTGGCCTCGTTACTGACTCCAGCATCATTCACCGGCCAATGCACCTACATCTCCTGCCTTGCGCCCTTACAAAACACTTAACACCAAGGACATATCAACTACCATTAGGCAGAAGCAACAACGTCATGGTCTACCCCAGGGAAGAAAGCTTGTGCAATGCTCAACCCCCCAGGGACAATCATGTCCCAGGTTTTTAGGAATGTCGAGTGGTTTTTGGCCTGAATAGTTTGTGTTGCACAAAAAAAAAAAAGGGGTCAGTCAGCACGTCCCTGTATGCAGGTGCACGTAGCCATGGCAAAATATACATACAAACACAGAAATGCAACAGCACTCTGCAACCAGCACTCTGCCCTGCCTCTATGCTAGAAGTTAACAGAGGCATCAGTGTAAATTTTGATCAAAAAGTAATAAGCCACTCGCCGCGCCAAGACCGCCTCTATAAGTGGTCCTACCTGTTATAGGCCATGACAGCCACATAAAATCCAGGGAGTGCAGGCCCAGCATGCATGCTGGATCCACCTTGCTTATTACACCTTTTTGGTGCAATAACATCCTCCATTAGATCCAGGGATGCAGGTACCAACATGTATGCTGAGCCCACTATGTACTCCTCCTGGAGCCAAATGGCTACTAGTAGGTACTATGAGTGCAAGTTCAGTTTTATACTTACTCTGATTAAAATCAGCCTCTAGGGCAGACAAACTAGTCAGGTGTGCACGACTGAATGGAGGCCGCCACACCTCCAGTATATGTTGCACAGAAAAAAAAGGGGGGTCAGTCAGCACGTCCCTGTATGCAGGTGCATGTAGCCATGGCAAAATATACATACAAACACAGAAATGCAACAGCACTCTGCAACCAGCACTCTGTCCTGCCTCTATGCTAGAAGTTAACAGAGGAATCAGTGTACATTTTGATCAAAAAGTAATAAGCCACTAGCCGCCCCAAGGCCGCCTCTATGAGTGGTATAACTTCTAGCATAGAGGCAGAGCAGAGTGCTGGTTGCAGAATGCCTGTGCATTTCTGTGTTCCTACCTGGATACTGTTGCTCCCCAGGGTTTGGCTCTGTAGCAATAAAGGGGAGAGTCGTAGCTGGTGGAGAATAATCCAAGCCCAGACTTTATAAAGTTCAATGGCTTTACCTAAATAAACTTGCATCCAGACAATATTGGATCTTTCTCTGGCTCCAGCAGGTTTTGGGGTAAAGTGGCAGGCAAACTTGGATACCTTGCTTTCTCTTTCTCTGCTGTGCTAATCTCTGGCTTCCGTCTGGTTATTGGGCTTTTTAGCAGTGCTGGTACTTTTGGGTAAGGTGCCTGTGGCCGTTGACCCCCTCGTAATACTCAGTCTATAAACTGCAAGGAGTCATTGTGCTCTATGAGCTGCTTCCCTTGGAAGACTCGTGCTGTGGGAGGGAGGAGCTCCCCTCACTGTGCCATATCTAATCTCCTTCCAACTCTCAATTCCCCTATCGACTGACTATAGCTTCCTGTCACCTCTCCCTTGGTATGAAGCAGGAGTAGGCCACATCTGCCCAGAAGGGGTAGAATGGAATGGTAAGTTCCATTCTACATAAAGATCTCTCACTGCTAGATAAACTGCCACCTGCTGGATAACTAGGCACAGTACATGAAATACAATAAATAACAGTTACATAGCAATACTATTAAGGCAAAAGTGTAAGAGGCACAGTGTAAGAGGACCTGGAATAAATACACAGATGACATTATTGGCTAGGCATTAGAGACAGTAGCTAGGTGTAAGAATGGTAGTGCCCCCTCAGGGGTACTACAGGTACGCCCTCCTATCACTGTCCGGCAGTAGGGAACATCACTGTCAGGATTGCCACTGTGATTTATGTGAAAAGCTGTAGATTCCAGAGCCTCTCCCATCCTCCATTCCTCTTGGGATTGCAACATTTTTGTCATGGGAAAAGTCAAGGCCGCCAAACAGGATTCATGCAATGTATGAGCATAGTCCAAGAAAGTCGACCACGCTAACTAGTATGGGACCAAAAGTGTCACAAACCAGGGTGAAGCATATCTATACAAAAAACTTCTGCTTTGTAAGCCATACAGATGACAAATTCTTCAGAGGCTGAAACAGGACAACAAAGCAAATTTTTATGACTTTTGCTTTGCCCTGCAGGGTTGATTGGAAGAGGTCGAATTCGCTGACTAGCTGTTCAGCGATGAGGCTACTGTTGACCACAGCAGACACTCCTATCACTACAACATTAGACTCTGGGACTCAGAAAACCCATGTACCCTTATCAAGCACATGAGAGACTCACCCAAAGAAAATATGTTCTGTGTAATGAGCAAATGCAAAGTGTACGGTCACTTCTGTTTAGCCAAGGATACTGCCACGTACCACTCCTATCTGGAAATGTTAAGGGAATGGCTTATGCCACAGATAGAGGATGGCAAATGTAATCAGTAGTATGGTTTTCCTCCTAATTTCAAGCTAGATAAGCAATGGCTAGGTTTGAGGTGTCCCCAACGCTATGCTGGGTCCCCCGGACACCTTTAAGGTGTCACCACGTGTTTATGCTCTCCAGAAGGGATGGTAAGGCATGGTGCCTCTGAAAAAATGGTCCTTTGGACCTATCTACGTCTATTTAACATGTGCTATTTGAATTAAAACATCACTTTTATTTGTATAATTATTAAGATTCTTTGTTCAAAATTGTGACATACAGAACACACTGTGACATTTTAAAATTATCAGGGGCGTCAGGCTTATTTTTGCTCCATACTCAAAGTCCTTTTGTGGGTCTGCTTACACAGCAGTATCCTGAATATCAATGTGTTAATGTCTTTTAAGCACTGCTTGCTTAAAAGACATTAACACATTGATATTCAGGATACTGCTGTGTAACAGACCCACAAAAGGGCTCTGAGTATGGAGCAAAAATAAGCCTGACGCCCCTGATAATTTTAAAATGTCACAGTGTGTTCCGTATGTCACAATTTTGAACAAAGAATCTTAATAATTATACAAATAAAATTGAAGTTTTAATTCAAATAGTACATGTTAAATAGACGTAGATAGGTCCATAGGACCTATTTTTTCAGAGGGACAATAATAGTATATGTCATACATGTGCTACGCGGTCTTTTTCTATAAGTCAAATTGGGTAAGGCATGGTGCACCCCAATGGGAAATAATCCCAGAGAGTCAGGGTCTGCAGTAACCAATGTGCTTCTTTACTGGAGGAATTCAGGTGCAGAATAATACAGGTGAGGCATAGGGCTGGCTTTTCCAGTCTTCTCCCTGGCAGAAGAAGAGTTTGATGCTGAGGAAAGGCCAGAGATAGCTATCCCTCTCTCTCAAAGAAGGCTGGTACCCTGGCAAAGGCTGTTAGCCCAGGATCTGTGGCAGAGTATCCCTGTCTTAGCGTCTTCGCCTGGTCACTCAATAATCTGGCAGAGTCTCCTCTTCTAAGCACTGTTACCTAACTGCAGCACACTAGGGGCTCTGACTGCTGTCCTTATATACAGTTTCTGGCTTAACTAGAACCTAGAACTAGAATCTAGTGGGAGGGGTGGAGTGGAGAAACTCAGCACAAGCATATACAATGTTACACTTAAATACATTTTCAGACATAATATAAAAAGTAAACCAGACATTCAAAAAGTCAGTCTGTCTGGTTTTGGTGGTAAACAAGTCTGTTTCCTCCGAAACATGCTCTTTTTTAAACTCTATGGCAGCTGTGGAAAATTACTAGCTTTTCATTATTAGCTGGAAAGTCCCAATAGTCTCTCAGTGTTCATTAACCCTTTCCACTGTGTTATGCAAATACAGTTAAAATTAACATGATATATAGCACAACATACATATAAAATGCTGTTACATAGCATCAAACAGTATGTCAGTGCAAGTTAACCTTTTAAAGTGAAATAAAGTACGGATTTGATGACTTTGCATAGGGGAAACAGTAAAATATCAACAAATGTCCAGACTTCAAAATATCCCTGCCCCAGGGCATTACAGATGTTTGCTGAATAAAAACTCTACTTGAATGTTGGATTGGGATTGGCCATGCCAGAATAAACGATTCATCAATGTTGCTCATTGGTTCATGTTTGGACAGAACTGGACTACCACCTAGAAATATGTCACCAATGGAGCACACATCGAACATTTGTAGAATATAGATAAAACATGGATAAATAGTGTGTCTTTTCATATTAATAAATTTCTGTTAGGTTCTCTCAGTTACATGTATGAATATTGAGGCTATCCTTTTGCACCATTCTTGTTGAATCACCCTGTATTACTAATGCCAGACAGAATGTTCCCATGAGTATCCTCATATATAGGGCCAGCTAGAGTGGCTTCATTACTACCATATAATACCAACCAGGTTTCCCCCATAAAAGATGCCCATCAAATGCAGCCAGTATGTATAAATTATGAAAATGTGGCACTTCCAGAGATAAAAAAAAAAAAAAAAAACTCTCCTTGGAGGGGAAGTCCAGCTTTACAATTGATGGCCTGTCCTCATGTAAGGGTAATTTTTCTGACTGTGGCCAGCCATACCATCAGGACATTCCACTCGGGTGCCTTCAAAAACAGCAGATTTTGTTGCCAAAATTTCTGCAATTGAAGATCAGCTCCATTCATGTGAATGCGGTTGTTTTGGTGACAAACTTGGATTTCTACCCTGTTCAGGTAAATGGAAATGATTTTCAGTTGCTATATTTTTGTAGGTAAATTTGCAACACCCTTAGACCATTTGCATGCAATGAAGAATGCACGTGTTTTTTCTGCGATAATTCCTGTGTAAAAAAAACAAAAAACTGCAGCATAGTACAGTACCAGCAAAGTGTATTAGATTACACAAAATGAATGGCCACCGGGTATTGTAGGTGCTGTGTGGTCATTACTCATTAACAATGCAGACCGGCTATATAGTGCAGCTTTCATTAGGCAGCTGTAACCTAATTTGCCACACGTCACTCAACAACAGCACGGCCATTTCCCGAACATCCCATGATCCCACGTGAGGCTGCCTGCAGACAATGCGGGTGAGCGCACATAAGATCCGTGTTTATGTGCATTTCTGTAACATATAGGCACCAAAATCCGCAATTTCTAATTGGTGCAGATTAGATGCGATTTTGCCGCAGCTCTCACCATTCATTGGAAAAGAGTGAAATCTGAGCCAAAAGAACAAGCATAATTGCTTAGTGATGAGCGAGCACCGGTTCGGCTCAAGCATCGCTATGCTCGGCAAATGGCAGTACTTGTCCGAGTACCGCATGTGCTCGAGCGAAAACATTGTCAGTATTACAAATTCCAATAATCTGGGCCTAGTGTAGTGTCCAAAATCTGTGGGTTTTTGTATCCAATACTGAACTGTGTCTAAAAACACTATCTATATTACAACTTCCATTAATCTGGGCCTAGTGCTAGTGTCCAAAATCTGTGGCGTTTGCATCCAATACTGAACTGCGTCTAAAAACACTGTCTATATTACAACTTCCATTAATCTGGGCCTAGTATAGTGTCCAAAATCTGTGGTGTTCTGTAACCAATTCTGTCATGCATCAGAAAACTGTGTCTTTAGCACACAGTAAAGCAATCTGCGACAAATCTACAGACAAAACCATTAATAAGAAGAAGGTGGGCACAAAGGGACCGGCAAGTGGGTGTGATGCTGATGGTGCAAGCAGAGGCCGGGGCCCTAAGGGCAAAGAAACTGTGCCTGCTGCCAGTCCACCAGAAAAAACAAAAAATCCACCTTACCCAGCTTCATGTCCAACTTAGTTGGGCAGCACAGGACAGCATTGTCCAAGTTGGACCAGTGTGAACAGTTGGTCGGTTGGATTGCTAAAGAAAATGCTTCCAGTCAGTTAAGCACCACCCTCTCTTCCATCAGGTCCAGTCTCTGTAGTCTGTGTATGATGCCCTCCTATATGTGTAATAAAGGGTGTATTGTAGTGACGGTTCCTTGTAATTTTTGGCAGCCCTTTCACTTAGTGCATAGGCTTTATAAGTGTAGGAGTTCCACTACCTGAACAATTGTACCACAATGTGAATGAGATCATCCTTCATGTGACATACAGGCTGTTTCGGAGTGCCTCTTGCTTGTAATTTTTGGCAGCACTTGCACTCTATATACAATGCAATATACAGCAAAGATTGTTTCCGAAAAAATTTTTGCTGAAAATTAGATTTTTTTTTTCTGTCAAAGATGACAGAAAGTCCAAGATGCATCCAGACATCATCCCCATGCTGTTCCCGATCCATTTCGGTGGTGTTTCTATCACTTTCTGACCTTTTCCTATGGACCAGGCACCTTCCCCTCTTCAGAGCAGGGGGTGCTTGGTTGTCTCTCATTGACTTCCATTATACTCGGATGCTCAGCCGAGCACACGAACATAGCAATGTGTTCGGCCCGAACATCCGAACACTCGAATACTTTGGTGCTCGCGCATCACTATAATTGACATGATGAGGATTTGGGAATCCATACTGCAGGTCAATTTCTGCATTCTCAAAGTGTACATGAGATTTGGGTAATCTCATACATTTTGATGGTACTGTATTACGCTGCAGTTTTTCCACATGAAAATCTGCACTGAAAAACCATATATATTTTGCTATGTTTGCAGGTGGTCCACCTAAACCGCACCAAAAAAAACCTCATAAATCTGCACCATTTATTGCATTTTTTGTGCGTATTTTCCACAGATCATACCCTTCCACTGAAATGGATAAAATTCACACAAGAAAAACACAACAATTAATTGTGGGTTTTCTAATCCACATAGCAGGTCAATTTCCACACTTAAGAAAAAACCTAAGGGGGACATTTACTAAGACAGGCGATTTAGATGCCGGTTTTAGTCCCTGTCTACTGCATCTTGATACGCCTATTAGAAGCACTGGCCTCTACATAACTTGGTGTACTTTCACACTTGTGTTTTTGTTTTCCTGGATAGAGTTCCGTCGTCAGGGCTCTAGGCTGGAAAAAAAACGCTTCAGTTACAGATAATACAACCGCATGCATCCATTTGAACTGATCCGCTTGCATTAACTTTAACTATTTTTTAACATTGCCAAAAAACGCAAGTCAATGGGGACGGATCCGTTTTGCTCCGCATCCCAGGACGTCCAAAAAACATTCAGTGACTGAACTGAAGACATCCTGATGCATACTGAATGGATTTCTCTCCATTCAGAATGCATGGGGATAATACTGATCAGTATTTTTCTGGCATAGAGCCCCGATGATGGAACTCTATGCCGAAAAACAAAACGTAAGTGTGAAAGGGCCCCCAGGCGCATGATTCAGTGGCCATTCAACAAGATTAAATCTACGCCAGATCCCTTGATGCTGTATATTTAAGTAATTTTTTACCACAAAAACAGAAGAAGAAAATGATGAATGAGGTGAAATTATGGATGAGACGGGCAAAACACCTCTGCAACAAAATCTGTGTCTTAAATATGCCAAAAAGTGGCATATATTTTTTCATAAATGACCCCCAAAGTGCACCTGAGATTTGTCTAATCTCACACACTTTGCTGGTACTGTATTAAAATATGTTTTTTACGCACATAATCCAAACGTTCACATGACAGATTTTACAGCTGAATTTTCACCGAAAGACGGCTGGCGGCCACTTCCTTTCTGCTTCCCATTCATCTTGATGGGAGAGAGAGCTGATGATCGTGGAGCGGAGGCTTAAAGCTGCAGCCATGCTGAGGAGGTACATGGCTGCAATCCCCCACTCCACAATCCTCAGCGCTCCCCACAATTGAGATGTATGGGAGGGAGAAAGAATGCAGTCGCCAGCAGGTTTTCCATGGAATTTCGGCGTGGCTGTCTGCTCCAAAATTCTGCTATAAAATCCATCGTGTGAATGTCCATGAACAAGGCAGTGTAGTTTGTGCTGAATCTTCATGCGATTTTTTGCATTTCTAAACCTGAACCAGAATCTGCATTTGTTAATTGTGGATTTTGCTGCGGATTTGCAACAAAATCATTGCAAAGTGTGAAATCTGTAATGAAAATCCGCACAAACAATTGACATGCTGTAGATCTCAAAATCCACACTGTATGGCAATTTCCATGCTGAAAATTTCTGCACCTTGAACATGAGATTTTGAAAATCTCATCTTCTTAGGATACTGAAAATCTGCACGGGAAATACGGGCTCATTTACTACAGTGTCTGCGCCTGTTTTTAGGTGTAAAAATGCTGTTATAGACAGTATAATTTTTGACAAATTTTTACTACTGAAAGTGCATCTGTTTTGGAGGCTCTTGCACCTCATTCAACTATTTTCAAGTTTTAATAGTGGTATGTACCGGGCAAGCTACTTTAAGCCGGGCAAGCTACTTTAAGAATATATATTGGGAGAAGCTTTACATTTTATTCCCTTGAATTGAGAACAAGGGAATCGCTCTTCCGTTATTGCCACTTTGAAAGATATCCCCTCAGAGGTAGCGGCCTCGACTTTAGCGTCCAGGAGAAGAGCAACCAATTGGACGTGCCCGCCACCGTCACGTGGGGGGCCACTTAGTGACGGAAGGACCACGTGGGACGCCGCAGGTCCTGGCATCATCGCTGATAGCAAGAACAAGGGAGATTGCCGGCACTACAGGAGGAGCGGTAAAGTAACCATCTATGTATGTGCTCATATTGCATCGTGCATAGTGTACACATTGACTGCCACTCCAAAGGGCGCCAAACCCAAACAGGGTGAAGATCGCTTCTGCTGCTAATATATACCATTGGGACAGTATAGTTACCTGAACATTTGGCTCCTGTTCACACCATTGTGTGATTTATCTATATATGGACCATTGGTGGATATATGATTTTACAAGGTGGACCTTTTAGTCTGAGATCTTAGTTATTTGTTTTTAGTTGTATATTAGTTGTATTATTTGCATATAACCATTGCATTTTTAACCATTAAATTTACAATTATATATATAATCCATGTACCAGGTATCTGAGTTCCCCCGCATACATACCACTATTATTTGTTTTCGACGGTTTAGGGTGAACCGGCGGGTGTGCACCGATTCAGTGGAGCCGCTGTCCTCCTCCTTGTATACATATTTTGAAGTTTTAGACTAATGCAGATGTTTTCTAACTTTTGCATTTTTTTTCGAACTACTTATGTAGGTGCGCCTTTTTATGCCTAAAATTTGTCGCAAAAACAGTATACGCACTTTAGGAGTCATTTATCATTTGAGGTTGTTTTTATGTAAGTTTTCAGTCTGACTTTGCAACGTGTGCCCGTACCAAATTTATGAACTGGTGCACCTTAATAAACTATGTGGCGTGAGTGCAATGTGGTTTACACCTTTAGGTTTGTATGACTTTGTATGAAAGTTGCACATAGTAAATGAGCCATAACCTAGGTCTAATCTGACTGTCACCTTTTAAACATAGACCACCATTAAAAGTGGCAAAGATCACGAAATGTCACAAATTGAACCGAACATGTTGCAGTTGCCATGATTTCCGACCTTTTTACACCACAAAAGTGACATATCTGAATTGATAAATGTCCCCCTTTGTACATATACCCTTGGGATACGACCAAACGTTCATTTTATGAAGCCAAAATCAGGAGTGGGTCATAAATAATGATGAGCGGGAGGTGCCATATTCAATTTCGCGATATTTCGCGAATATTTGATTGAATATTCGTCATATATTCGTCAAAATTGAAGATTTGTCATTATTCTATTTATCGCAAATATTACATTACTAGTATTGCGAATGAAACTTTGAATGGGGTATAACTTTCCTATTGTGTGGCTTTCTAGAATTAACGAAGATAGAGAATATAGCGCTATATTCGTATTCGTTATCTTTGTTAATTCTAGCAAGCCAAGTAAACTTACCTATACACAGCTCTAAGTTGGATGGGCAATGCGAGAATATTAAGTAATATTACTCGCTTTGCATATCTAACTTAGAGCAGGGTATATGCAACTTACTTATTGTTTGGCTGGGTAGAATTAACGAATATGACGAATAAGAATATAGCGCTAGATTCTCCATATTCGCTCATTCTAGCAAGCCAATAGGAAAGTTGCCTATAGACAGCTCTAAGTTGGATGCACAATGCGAGAATATTACTTTATCTATTTTTTGCAATAAATAGAATACTGATCAAAAAATAGGCAAAGTAATATTCTTGCATTGCGAATCCAACTTAGAGCTGGGTACCATCAACTTTCATATTGGCTTGCTAGAATTAGCGAATATAGAGAATATAGTGCCATATTCGTATTCGTCATATTCGTTAATTCTATCCAGCCAAACAATAGTAAAGTAAGTTGCATATACCCCGCTCTAAGTTGGATGCGCAATGCGAGTAATATTACTTAATATTCTCGCATTGCGCATCCAACTTAGAGCTGTGCATAGGCAAGTTTACTTGGCTTACTAGAATTAACAAAGATAACGAATATAGAGCTATATTCTTTATCTTCGTTAATAGCAAAGATAGAGAATATTTCGCTATCTTCGTTCTTAACAAAGATAACGAATATAGCGCTATATTCTCTATCTTCGTTAATTCTAGCAAGCCAACCAATAGGAAAGTAGTGCGAGTGGAACTTTGAATGGGGTATAACGTTCCTATTGGTTTGCTTGCTAGAATTAACGAAGATAGAGAACATAGCGCTATATTCTCTATCTTCGTTAACGGTATCTTGGGTTCAGATTGAAAAAAAAACTACAAATATTGTTTTTTTACGAATATATTGCACTATATTCTAAATATTTGCGAATTAGAGAAGTGCCGATATTCGTTAAAAAAATTCGCTATTTGAATATTCGCGCTCAACACTAGTCATAAAAGGAGAGAATAAAGGACAGATACAACTTCTGTTTTTCAATCTTTATTTTGGCTTTAAAAACCGCATGAAGAAACCTGAACATGAGTCGGTACCCTTTGGTTGTTATTATTACTAACCACGTAGTACTCATAATACCGCGTCGGCCATTAACAATGAAGACCAAATAAACAATGTGGTTAGTTAAATTGACCCTGATGCGGCTCCTATGGCGGTGCCATGTGTCCATACCCAAAGACTTTCCATAACTACATCTACCTTTATGTTCTAAATTAAAGCACCCAAGTATCAAGGATGTCAGCTCTTGATAAATAGCATACAAAGAATATGCAGCACATAAAAGACTTAAAAACAAGGCGCAAATTACATAATAAATCTGCCCCATTGTGTTACATCTCTACAGTTTCTATCTCATCTTTTGCTATTATACTAAGCAAAGTGATGCGAGCTGCCACTGCCTAAACTAAAGAATCTCTCCATAACGAAAAATAAAATAAAAATCCCATTGTCTTGAATATCCAGTCCATGGCCGCTCAATAACCACACTTCTCCCTGAAAGGTGTTATTAACACTGCTTCTTCCATGTATTGTGCTGCGTTTGGCGTATGAGACAGAAAGCCCTGCGACTGCAGTTAATAAAAGCAGCAGAAGGGACTCTGGACAATATTTTCATTTACAGCTCAATATGAATGTGTCACGTCTCGTGTAACTAAGGTGTAGGTATGTGCATTCATCATCCACCGACAATAGGAATTACATGGGATATTGATGGCAGAGGGAGAACAGCAGACATGGCAGGTCACTGGAGAAGAGCAATCTCCATGGTATGAGGGCTGCAAATCTTCATAGTGAACCAAGGACATCAATTATAGGGCAGACACTGACCTCACGTAGGGAGCAAGATAAGGCTCGGTGCATATGTCACTTGTGTCCAGCCAGTTATTTTTTCTTTTTGCGGAGCTGGAAATAACTAGTGCCCACAGACTGATAGCACCATACAAAAAAAAAAAATGGTACATCCAACAGTTTTCTATCCAACGCTATCTGGCATCTGACATCACAACTGATGCTCCAAATGAATATGAATGATTTCATCGAAAACTATGGGGACCTTTCTGTCTTCAGTTTCCCTCTGGCCTTAATATTCTGCATTGCGCATCCAACTTAGAGCTGTGCATAGGCAAGTTTACTTGGCTTCTAGAATTAACAAAGATAACGAATGCGAATATCGCTATATTCTTTATCTTCAGTTAATAGCAAAGATGAAATATTTCCGCTATCTTTGTTCTCTAACAAAGATAACGAATGTGCGCCATATTCTCTATCTTCGCTAATTCTAGCAAGCCAACCAATTGGAAAGTAGTGCTGAAGTGGAACTTTGAATGGGGTATAACGTCTCCTATTGGTTTGCTTGCTTAATTAACGAAGATAGAGAACATAGCGCCATATTCTCTATCTTCGTTAACGGTATCTTGAGTTCAGATTGAAAAAAACTACAAATATTGTTTTTTACGAATATATTGCACTATATTCTAAATATTTACAGAATTAGAGAAGTGCCGATATTCGCTAAAAATTCGCTATTTGAATATTCGCGCTCAACACTAGTCATAAAAGGAGAGAATAAAGGACAGATACAACTTCTGTTTTTCAGATCTTTATTTTGGCTTTAAAAACCGCATGAAGAAACCTGAACATGAGTCGGTACCCTTTGGTTGTTATTATTACTAACCACGTAGTTACTCATAATACCGCGCGGCCATTAACAATGAAGACCAAATAAACAATGTGGTTAGTTAAATTGACCCTGATGCGGCTCCTATGGCGGTGCCATGTGTCCATACCCAAAGACTTTCCATAACTACATCTACCTTTATGTTCTAAATTAAAGCACCCAAGTATCAAGGATGTCAGCTCTTGATAAATAGCATACAAAAGAATATGCAGCACATAAAAGACTTAAAAACAAGGCGCAAATTACATAATAAATCTGCCCCATTGTGTTACATCTCTACAGTTTCTATCTCATCTTTTGCTATTATACTAAGCAAAGTGATGCGTAGCTGCCACTGCCTAAACTAAAGAATCTCTCCATAACGAAAAATAAAATAAAAAATCCCATTGTCTTGAATATCCAGTCCATGGCCGCTCAATAACCACACTTCTCCCTGAAAGGTGTTATTAACACTGCTTCTTCCATGTATTGTGCTGCAGCTTGGCGTATGAGACAGAAAGCTCTGCGACTGCAGTTAATAAAAGCAGCAAGAAGGGACTCTGGACAATATTTTCATTTACAGCTCAATATGAATGTGTCACGTCTCGTGTAACTAAGGTGTAGGTATGTGCATTCATCATCCACCGACAATAGGAATTACATGGGATATTGATGGCAGAGGAGAACAGCATGACATGGCAGGTCACTGGAGAAGAGCAATCTCCATGGTATGAGGGCTGCAAATCTTCATAGTGAACCAAGGACATCAATTATAGGGCAGACACTGACCTCACGTAGGGAGCAAGATAAGGCTCGGTGCATATGTCACTTGTGTCCAGCCAGTTATTTTTTCTTTTTGCGGAGCTGGAAATAACTAGTGCCCACAGACTGATAGCACCATACAAAAAAAAAAAAATGGTACATCCAACAGTTTTCTATCCAACGCTATCTGGCATCTGACATCACAACTGATGCTCCAAATGAATATGAATGATTTCATCGAAAACTATGGGGACCTTTCTGTCTTCAGTTTCCCTCTGGCATTTTTGCACCACACTGGATGGAACTGAGCTGGAAACTGTGAAGGGACCATTATTTGACGGACTGATGTCATAAAGTGTGATCATTGTATCATCAAGAGTTCTGTTATTTTCTAGACTTTGGGGTTTATTTATTAAGACTGGCATTTTAAACGCTGAAACCTATAAACCAGTGCGCTGATCTGATAGTAAATAACCCCCTTTCTGCTTGAGTTCCTCTCCAATTTCAAGATCACTGTTTATCATCAATGAATGAGAACATTCGTGTTTACAAAAAACAGTACTGACCTAAAATGTCTCACAGCTGAGGGCTTTTTACGATTACACCCAATCTAGCAGACCCTCTTTGAAATAAACACATTGGGAAAGATTTATCAAAACTGGTTAAAGTAGAACTGGTTTAGTTGCCCACAGCAACCAATGAGATTCCATCTTTCTTTTTTCAGGGCACCTTTGGAAAACGAGAGGTAGAATCTGATTGGTTGCTATAGGCAACAAAACAATTTTTCCTTTACACGAGTTTTGATAAATCTCCCTTATTAGCTACACAAATCTATCTCCTGTGCTGATTTGTCTAGATTGGATACAATTTAGTGGTAAAACTACCCCTGTAGCAGCCATAGGTCCCAGGCTGTCAGGGAAGTCGAGCTATACTTGGCCCCGCACACAATTGCAGTGTCCTGAAACAGACTGCTTGAGGCTCAATTCACACGTCCGCAAATGCAGACCCATTCATTCTCTATGGGGACAGAAAAGATGCGGACAGCACACAGTGTGCTGTCTGCATCCATATTTCTGTGCCGCGCCCCGAACTTAGGGGCCGCAGCTCTGCAACAAAATAGAGCATGTCTTATTCTTGTCCGCAGCTGCGGACAAGAATAGGCTTTTCTATGGGGGTGCCGGCCGGGTGTATTGCAGATCCGCAGTACACCACGGACGTGTGAATGGACCCTAATACTGTGATTGTGTTTCATGTAAACTGTGTTTATGAATGAGTTCTCATAAAGTTGCATAGGGAGGGGGAGGTTGTAACAAGCCTCCCAGGGCTGACTCCGCCCTACATACAGTACACAGAGAAGAAAGAAGAAGGACAGTGTGATGTCTGAGGCTAAACTGCACCTCAGCAGCCATTTTGCAGTTATAAAAACTCCAGAGTTAGTTCTATGCACCAGCCCATAGAAGGGAAAGATTACAGAAGAACCAGGCAACACAGAGAGGGAGAGAGAAAATTGACAAGGGAAGATAACTGTCATTTATCAGGCTCTAGTCTCCTTTGCATTAGGTGGAGAGATTCTAAGCTACAAGCTACCCACCATAACCAAGGACAGAAAGGCCATCTGTCAGAATATAGTAATCAGGGCCGGGCCGACACAGAGGCTGGGGAGGCTCCAGCCTCAGGGCGCAGGCAGGGGCCGGCCAGAGGGAGAGGGACTGACGGGGGGAACCGCTCAGCGTTCCCTCCTGTCATTCCCTGAGCCGGCCCCATCAGAGCGCTCCTCTCACCTCCATTATGTTCACTGCTTCAGGCCTCCAGCATCAGGCCCCGCTGCCTCTAACCAGAAACACAGTAAGCAGGTGGGCGAAGCCTAACGGTCCTCTGTTAGGCTCCGCCCACCTGCTTAATGCGTGGCAGCGCTGGGGCCTGATCCCGGAAGCCTGGAGCAGTGAACATAATGGAGGTGAGAGGAGCTCTGACGGGGCCCGGCATTAAGTACAGTGAAATGCCGGGCCCCTTACATGAAGTCTGTGAAAACATGGGGGCAGAAAGAGCATGACAACATGGGGGGTATAAAGAGCATGAAAAGATGGGGGAGAATGAAAGGGGGCAGAAAAAGCATGACAAGAAGAGGGGATTATGACAAGAGGGGGGAGAATGACAAGAGGGGAGAGCATGACAAATTACTATGTGGAGGCACTGCTGTGTGGTTGAGGGGGTGTGGGGACATTACTGTCTGGGGGGCAGTGTGGCGGACATTACTGTGTGGGGGGCAGTGTGGCGGACATTACTGTGTGGGGGCAGTGTGGCGGACATTACTGTGTGGGGGCAGTGTGGTGGACATTACTGTGTGGGGGCAGTGTGGCGGACATTACTGTGTGGGGGCAGTGTGGTGGACATTACTGTGTGGGGGGCAGTGTGGTGGACATTACTGTGTGGGGGGCAGTGTGGCGGACATTACTGTGTGGGGGGCAGTGTGGCGGACATTACTGTGTGGGGGACACTACAGTGTGGGGTGGCATTATACAAAAGCTCTGCAGATGCAACTCCCATGTATTGGGTAACCACAATTTGGGTGGTCATTCACTAAATGAACCCTATTATGGGGAGAATCTGTGGATGACATATATTTATCATCCACAGACACCCCCACCCCCCCAAAACAGGGTTAATTTACTGAATGATCACCAATAAAAGAGGTGGGGGTCACATATGCTATTTCATAATGACAGCAGGGCCCGTGCAGTGACTCTATTCTACTACACCCCCCCATCCCCCCCGCTCACTGGATATAATCTTATTAACTATATAACTGTAGTAAATCACTACAGTTATATAGTTAAGATTATATACAGTGTGTGTGTGTGTGGGGGGGGGGGGGGTAGTAGAATACAGTCACTGCACGGGCCCCACTGGCGCTGTCATCAAAAAAGCAGATACAACCCCACAGCCTCACCCCTTGTATTGGGGGTCATTCCTACATGGACCCTGTTATGGGGAGGGGGGATCTGTGGATGACACATATGTGTCATCCACAGATTCCCCAATAACAGTGTCATCCATCACAGATCCCCCATTGCAGTGTCATTCACAAGTTGGAGGGGGGGGGGGGCGCACTTGGGCAGCTCAGCCTCTGTTGGTGGTGGACCTTGTCCCAGCCCTAATAGTAATCCTAGAGAGGATACAGAAGTATATGATCATATAGTACAGCAGAGATAGTTCACCTCTCCAACCTGGAGAAATAAGAGAGAGAAAGACTGATTGTTATAGGAAACTACTCCTTATGCAACTTCTGGGAATAATGTGAATCACTGTAAAAGCTGCTTTAACCTTTTTAGGACGCAGGGTGTACATATACGCCCTTGTGTCCTGGTACTTAAGGACACAGGGCGTACATGTACACCCTGCGAATATCCGATCACCGCTGTGCACTTGGCAGTGATCGGAACAAGGTGCCTGCTAAAATCATTTAGCAGGCACCTTGGCACAATGCCCAGGGGGGTCCTGTGACCCCCCCATGTCGGCGATCGCAGAAAACCGCAGGTCAATTCAGGCCTGCGGTTTGCTGCGCTTTCTGTAGTCTCTGATCCCCGCCGTATGGAAGTGGTTAACAGGGAGGGAGCTCCCTCCCTCTCCCATCGGGGGGCTGCTGTGCCTTTGCAGCCCCCCGACAGGATGGGATAGCAGAGGGAGGAAGCTTCCCTCCTTCCCCATCAGCCGCTGCTGTTCTGGCAGCGGGTGATGGTTGCCATGGGAGCAACACGCTTTCAGAAGCGTCTTGCTCTGTCCATGGCACTGAAACTCTGAATAAGCTTTTGCTAAAGGCAAAAGCCTATTCAGACTTTGTAAAGTAAAAAATACAGTAAGTACACTATATAGTGTACTTACTGTATTATATAGACACCAGATCCACTGAATCTAGAAGAACCAAGTGGGTCTGGGTCAAAAAAAATGTAAAAAAATACATATCACTGAATAAAAATTAAAAAAATTAAATACACTACACATATTAGGTATCGCCACATATTAGAGCACATATCTGCTCTATAAAAATATCACATAACCTAACCCCACACACAAATACCGTAAAAAAACAACAAAAAATTGGTGTAAAAAAGACATTTTTTGTCACCTTGCATTACAAAAAGTTTAATACAAAGTGATCAAACAGGCGTATGCCTCCCAAAATAGTACCAATAAAACCGCCATCTCATTCCGCAAAAAATGAGTCCTTACATAGGACAATCGCCGAAAAAAATGAAAAAATATGGCTCTCAGACTATGGAGACAGTAAAACATTATTTTTTTCTAAAATGCTATTATTGTGTTAAAGTAAAATAAATAAAAAAAAAGTATACATAGATATCGCCGCGTCCGTAAAAATGCATCGGGGGGCTTCAAATGGGACATGCTGTCTAAAATCCAGTCCAGCAAAATCCGCCTTCCAAAAACCATATGGCGTTCCTTTCCTTCTGCACCCTGCCGTTTAGCCATACAGCAGTTTACGACCACATGTGGGTGTTTCTGCAAACTACAGAATCGGGGCAATAAATATTGAGTTTTGTTTCGCTGTTAACCCTTGCTTTGTTACTGGAAAGCAGCTAGCGCATCGCAAGATTTACGGTGATCTCACTGAGAGGAAGGAGGAGATTCGGCGGACGCAGGCGGTACTCAGCTCCTTCACAGCGGCGTGTGGCTGGGCACCAGAACGGTTAGTTCAGCCCCTTGGGCACCTTCACAAGTGAATTTACATATCAATAAAATCTTTTTTTAAACAAAATAAAAGCACTCAGAACTATGGGACATGTATATTGCGGACATGCTATCGGCGACCTAGCCTTGCATGTCCGCAGCTCTATAGGGTAAAATGAGGTGACAGAATCCCTTTAACTGTGTGTGGTGCAGGGATTCTGTTTAATCAGACTCAGCCCCAGGGCCCAAACGTACATTCAGGTGGTGGTACTGTGGCATAACAAAGTAGTGTGAGAAGTTAGAAAGTGCCCAGAAATTCGCTGTGACCATTTATGAAGGTTCACAGCCCTTTATAAATTGTCACAGCCCTTTATAAATGGCCCTGTGTGCTGTACTTTTTCTTCTATCAAAAATAACTGATATCTGACGGAACTGACACAAACTGATGCTAACTGATCATAACTGATGCTCAAAAAAATACGGATCAGTTATTTTAAGTGTAAACTGATACTAACTGGCAACTTTCACACTAGCGTTAATATTTTCCGGTATTGAGATCTGTCACAGGGTCTCAATACCGGAAAAAAATGCTTCCGTTTTGTCCCCATTAATTGTCAATGGGGAAAAACGTAACTGAACACAACATAATGCTCCAAAATGCATTCCGTTCCATTCTCATACCTCAGAGCATGCTGCAGTTTTCTTTACGCGGATCAAGACAGATCTGGCATGACCCCCAATGCAAGTCAATGCTGATGGATCCGTTTTCTCTGCCACAATCGAAACCGGATCCATCCTTCATTGACTTTCAAAGGAGTTCATGACGGATCCGTCTTGGCAATGTTAAAGATAATACAACCAGATCCATTCATAACTGATGCAGATGGTTGTATTATCAGTAACGGAAGCATTTTTGCTGAACCCTGCCGGATCCAGTAAAAACGATAGTGTGAAAGTAGCCTCAACATAACTGATTGTCAAAATAAAGGATCTGTTTTTTGTGTTTTTGTCGTGCGTTTTTGTGCGCGTTTTTGGCAATAGTAAACGCGCGTTTCACACGCGTTTGTGTGATTGACTGCAGTGTTGTCCAATGACCAAATATCCCTGTCTTTATGAAGTTTGGCCAATCAGAGCTAGGGTTTGGCCTTTCCAGCATGTTGCAAATTCATAAACGCGCGTTCGAACGCGCGTTTTCAGTGTCAAAAATGCGCAAAATACAAGCGTTGCGCGTTCCCATTGAAGTCTATGGGCCAAAACGTGCGACAAACGCCCCAAAAAAAGCTCAAGTACTTGTTTATGCGTCGGGCGTTTTTCAGCACGTTCGAACGCGCTGTAAAACGCGAAAATGTGAACCAGTACCATAGGGAAGCATTGGTTTGCATCGGTTATGCGTTTTACAGCGCGTTTGAACGCGCTGTAAAAAGCGCAAGTGTGAACTGAGGGTAAAGCTCTCTGCTCCAAACTCCTCAGCCACATTTTATCAGTGATATTTTTAAACGATTTCAAGAAACTTTATTATGAAATAACCCTTGCCTATCGGCCCCTACTGGACAAGACCTGCCAGTCTTCTGATCATCACATGAGGAAACAGCTGTCAGACTTGTTTCTTCCTATGTACAGTACCAAGTGTCTCGACAATGATGAAGACATGTTGTCAACATTACACTTCCTCTCTGAGACTCGATCACATGTTCATTCAGTTAAGAAAATCTTTTCATCTGACAGGTGGACTGTGTGTGGTGCCTTAGAGGGCTGTGTCAGTCAAAAACGGTCTTCATCTTGGTCCAGTTTGAACCTCGTTGTATTAAGAGCTGCAAACATTTTAGTAGAAATCCGAGGAGGAAACCAGTAATATCACACCTGATCTACTACTTGTTGCTTACTTATTGCATTTGTGTTACAAGATTAATAAAGCACTGCAAAAATTGTAGCTGTGTAGTAGTGTAGCACAGGTAAGAGTGGACAAGCGGGGTGTAGAAAAAAAAAAACCTGTACTGTATGCTCTGCCATCTAAATAAGGCCCAGGAGGAAGAGAGAGTTCAAAATTAGTTCCCTGTAAGGCCCTATTCACACATCCGCAATGTAGTCCGCATGTATTCCGCAATTTTGCGGAATACATGCGGACCCATTGACTGTGAATGGGGCCGGGAACGATGCGGAGAGCACACACTGTGCTCTCCCATCCGATTTTGCGGAGCGCGCCGCCGATCTTCCGGTCCGCGGCTCCGCAAAAAAATAGAGCATGTCCTATTCTTGTCCGCAATTGCGGACAAGAAGAGGCATTTTCTATGGAGTTCGGGCAATGTGCGGTCCGCAAAAATGCGGAATGCACATTGCCGGTGTGTCCGTGTTTTGCGGATCCGTGGCTCCGTGGATCCGCAAAACACTTGCGGATGTGTGAATAAGGCCTAAGACACCTGCAGGGTCACTGTGTAATTTGTCCAAGGGGGAGAAGACAACTGGAAAGAAGCAAAGCTCTATTTATCAATGGGAATGCACCAGAATTAGGGCTCAAAATAAGATGCACCAAATTTATTATCCAGCATTTATTATCCACTGGTCTGTAGTCTAAGTGGGGTAGGGGGGGATTTATCAGTCCATTTGCACATACAAACTATCATCACAAATTTACAATTTTTAGTTCACTTTTGCGTGTTTGTGCTGCTTTCACCTTTTTTCAAAAATATGTGTCAAAATGGGCATGGTTACTTCTATTAATTAAGCACTCCAGATTTATCAACTGTGACTGCTTGAAAAGTCACAAAAAGGTGCAGTCTTCTTCTAGTAGGAGGGTGGCATGCCAACATCTCTAAATAAAAGGGGGGATCTGTGAATGGCACTGTTTAGGGGGATCTATTATTATATCTAAAGATTGTCTTTAAATAATAGATCAAATTGATCAAACATTGTGTAACATTTGATGAGTTTGACAAAATTACACCAGCGCAAAACTGACCTAAAATTTCTCCTCATGGTAAGTTTACACTGTCTAAATCTTATACCCTATTAATAAATCTGCCCTAAAAGCTATGCGATATATAGCAGCCAGAGTTGTAAAAAAGAAGGAAGACCATCCATGTCAGCCTCTGCAAGATAGTGACACCTTATTACTCCTACAGAGAGAAGGACATGATGACCATGAATGCCTGACCCAAATGATTCCAGAGTATCAAGGAACAACATGTGAAATTGTTAGAACCATAAAGAATCCCAACAGTGAATCCATAAACTTTATATTCTCTGTCAAGAAAGCTGAGGCTGTGAAAGATCCGAAAGCTCAATGTACAGATCCAGTGGATCAATCTACAGTGACTTCTGTATCAGTAAAATCAGTGACAATGGTGGGCAACGAGAAAGAAGAAGGCATGCAGTTCTTCTTCCAATACTGTGAGAAAGAAGGACATTTGAAGGACCTTAGAACATCACCTGGTATCTGCCAAATTAATATTTGCTATCCTGTTTCTTAGGTTGATCAAGCAATCAGGGGATGGGGGCGATCAGGTCTCATCCAAGGAAATTCCTTAACTAGAGGGTCCCATTGACTCATTTCCAGAAGCCTCTGGCCTGGAAAGATTGTGCAAGTAAAGTAATATTCTATGGCTTTGGCAACATTTATTGAATTCCATAAGAGTCGTGCAGAAGGTCTGGGATATTGTTAGGTGCTCCTTCCATAGTAAGCTGCATGAAAGTGGTAATCTAAAGAAAATTAGATTTTAGGAAGGAGGTCATCCCAAAAGAGATAAAATGTGCTGTAAAGCATGCAGCTTGTGCTGCTTCGGAGTTCTACTATTACAGAGGTGAGAGAACAGGTAAGTGCCTCCCTAGGCAGGCATAAGCTTAGGCAGGCTGTTTAGGCATCTCTGAGTGGGACTATGGGGCTTTTAAGAAAGGGTTGGCTTGTTACTTTTTGTTTCTATAGTTAAGCTAATTAGGTATCACATATAGAAAGCAAGTTATTTAGTGGCAATACAGAACAAAATCCTTCCCACAGAGACAGAGGTGACTGCCATTTTTGATGAACATCTGGTCTTCAGAGTATAGTAGACTGCATACCTCTCAAGCTACTTTTGGATTTTTGGCTGGATAGTGTTGTGGTGCTGATTAGTGATGAGCTACATAGGCAGTATTTGAATTTGCAATATTTCACCAATTTTGGGCTCAATATTCAGCATAAATTCGCAAATTTGAGAATTCATTATCTCCAGTCATATACGAATATATAGCACTATATTCTAAATTATCGTGAATTCTCGAAGTGGCGATAATCGAGATTAAAATTTACAATTCGAATATTCAAGCTCAACACTAGTGCTGATACATGTATAGGCATTCTGAGGTACAGGATAATTTATTATGTGTGTACATAGGACAAAAGGGCAACCTGTTTATGAAAATTAAGCCAGCTTTGCAAAGGGAAACCCCTCGCTATCTTGAGCCTCTGGAAGCTGTATTAGAGTGCCTTCACATGCGGCAGATTTTGTTGCAGAAAATTTCTATTAGTCTTCTTCAGATGAATGGAACAGATTTTCAGTTGCAGAAATTTCCACAACAGAATCTGCCATGTGTGAAGGCAGACATAAGCCATGCTTTTCCTTGAACGATCTACCAGAGTGAGAGCCACTCTCTGTCCGCTCTTTGAGTCATGAGCAGCTGACACCTCTCCCCTCTAAGAGGCCAATTTACTCAGATAGGCCTTAGAGAGACAACCCTCTGTATTGACCCAGGCACAGATCTTAGGAATTTCTTTGTTGTTTTGTCTTTTTTTCTGGTTTGATTTCTCTCTGTTTTGTACTTTTATTGTGTGATATTGCTCTGCATTATACACTATTGTAAATTACATGGATGATCACTCTGCAAAATTTAATGCTACATGAATAAATATGAAAATAAAAACTGGATGCTGATTCAACTTTGAAATCATATGAATTCCCCAAATTGTAGCAGCCTGACAATATAAGTGTAATATATGAATGCAGTAATTGAAGAAAATTGACTAACTTGAGACAAATGGCTCCTCTAGGAGAATAGTTTCTGAGCAATTATCTGCTGTACAATATATTATCCCCATCAAAACACCAAAAAATACATCTACAACTCTTTTGTATCATTATAATAAAATTACCACACGGAGGTCGCTGAGGGTTCATGTAATATCATAGTAGTTATATTTTATTTACATAAGGGGCAGTATTATAGTACAGTAGTTACATTTTTGTAAATCGGTGGCAGTAATATAATAGTTATATTCTTGTACATAGGGGAAAGTATTATAATAGTTATATTTTTGTACAGATACATAGGTAGCAGTATTATAATAGTTATATTCTTTTACATAGGGGACAGTATTATAGTAATTATATCTTTGTACATGCGAGCAGTATTATAATAGTTATATTCTTGTACATAGATTTAGTATTATAGTAGTTATAGTCTTGTACATAGGGGCAATATTAAAGTAGTTACGTCCTTGTACATAGGGGACAGTATTATAGTAATTACAGTATATTCTTGTACATAGGAGACGGTATTATAGTATTTATATTCTTGTACATAGAGGACAGTATTATAGTATTCATATTCTTGTACATAGAGGACAGTATTATAGTAGTTATATTCTTGTAAATAGGAAACAGTATTGTAGTAGTAATATGCTTCTACACAGTGGGCAGTATTGTATTAGTTACAGTTGTGTTCAAAATTATTCAACCCCCAATGCTGTAAAGGGTTTTAGGAAATTTAGTGTACATTTGTAATTGTGTTCAGAATGAAATCTTACAAGGACTTTTTAAAGAGCCAAATGCAACTAAAATGACATCAATTGTTTTTGTAATACAGTTTTAATGTTTTTTTTGTGACACAATTATTCAACCCCTTAAAGACGACCACTCTTAAGAACAGAGGTTCATTCAAGTGATTTTGATCAGGTATTGAAAACACCTGTGGATGTCAAGGAGCAGCAATCAAGCATAATAAGCACCAATTAGGCAGATGTAAAATGACTGTGATACTCAGCTCCTTCTAGACATTTACTGGTGTGTTTACAAACATGGTGAAGTCAAGAGAATGGTCCAGGAAGACAAGAGAAGAGGTGATTTCTCTTCACAGGAAGGGCAATGGCTATAAGAAGATTGCAAAGATGTTAAACATACCAAGAGACACCACAGGAAGCATCATTCGCAAATTCAAGGCAAAGGGCACTGTTGAAACGCTACCTGGTCGTGGCAGAAAGAAGATGCTGACTTCGACTGCTGTGTGCTACCTGAAGCGCAAAGTGGAGAAAAGTCCCCGTGTGACTGCTGAGGAACTGAAAAAAGATTTGTCAGATGCGGGTACTGAAGCTTCAGCTCAGACAATAGGGCGCACACTGCGTAATGAAGGCCTCCATGCCAGAACTCCCAGGCGCACCCCCTTACTGTCTCCAAAGAATATGAAGAGTCGACTGCAGTATGCCAAAAATCATGTGGACAAACCACAAAAGTTTTGGGATAGTGTTCTGTGGACGGATGAAACTAAATTAGAACTGTTTGGGCCCATGGATCAACGCTATGTTTGGAGGAGGCCTATGAAGAAAAGAACACCTTGCCTACTGTGAAGCATGGTGGGGGGTCAATCATGCTTTGGGGCTGTTTTGCTTCTACAGGTACAGGGAAGCTTCAGCGTGTGCAAGGTACCATGAATTCTCTTCAGTACTAGGAGATATTGGATGAAAATGTGATGCAGTCCGTCACAAACCTGAGGCTTGGGAGACGTTGGACCTTTCAACAGGACAATGATCCCAAGCATACCTCCAAGTCCACTAGAGCAGGCATGCTCAACCTGCGGCCCTCCAGCTGTTGTAAAACTACAACTCCCACGATGCCCTGCTGTGGAATGATAGCTGTAGGCTTCCAGGGAATGATGGGAGTTGTAGTTTTGCAACAGCTGGAGGGCCGCAGGTTGAGCATGCCTGCACTAGAGCATGGTTGCAGATTAAAGGCTGGAACATTTTGAAGTGGCCATCACAGTCACCAGACTTAAATCCGATTGAGAACCTCTGCTGGGACTTAAAGAAAGCAGTTGCAGCGCACAAGCCTAAGAATGTGACTGAACTGGAGGCTTTTGCCCGTGAAGAATGGGCGAAGATACCCGTAAATCGCTGCAAGACACTTGTGTCAAGCTATGCTTCACGTTTAAAAGCTGTTATAACTGGAAAAGGATGTTGTACTAAGTACTAAGATTGAATGTCACTTGGGGGTTGAATAAAACTGATAATGATGTGAGCACAGAAAAGACATTTGTGATTATTTCATTATAAATGTTATGTTATATGTGTCTGACTTACAAGTGCCTCTTTGATTTAATTGTAAACAAGATGACTGAAATGATCAAAATCAATGTCAAACTGGCCAAAACACTCAATTTCAGTGGGGGTTGAATAATTTTGAACACAACTGTATATTCGTATACATAGGAACAGTATTACAGTGATTACACAAGTGGCAGCATTATAGTAGTTACAGATGCGGCCCAGTTGAACATGATGGTTAAAAAATGGCACAAAAAGTTTAACTAACTTTTCCAGTGTATTTCAATGGCTTTTTTCACAAGATAGCATAAGATAACACTGTGACATGCGTTATCAGAGTCAGTTTTAGCTCAGCTATATCTGTATATTTTTGTACATAGAAGGAAGTACTATAATATGTATATTCTTATACATAGGGGGCAGTATTAGAGTACTTATAATATTATACATAGGGAGCCGTATTATCGTACTTACAATACTCACAAAAAGTTAGGGATATTTGGCTTTCGGGTGAAATTTATGTAAAACTAAAAAAGTTCATGCTACAGTGATATTTTACCATAAAAGTAGGGCATCTAAGTAGAAGTATGTAATGGGGATTTCCTCATCGCAAACAATTTATTGAAACAAAAGCCAACACCACTGGTGAGTGTACCCCCACAAAAAAAGTCAATGTCTCAATAATGTCTTGTCATGTGGCTTTGAGCATCAATTACAGCTTGACAACGACATCTCTTGTTGTTCACAAGTCGACATATTGTCTGCTGAGGCATGGCAACACACCCTTCTTGAAGGGCGGCCCTCAGGTGACTCAGCTGATCTACAAGGTGACTCAGCTGATCGTATAGTTTTTCGATGGGATTAAGGTCTGGGGAAAGTGCAGGCCACTCCATTTGAAGTACCCCAGTCTTCAGAAGCCGTTCCCTAATGATGTGACCTTGATGACCTGGTGCATTGTCGTTCATGAAGAGGAAATTAGGCCTGTGTTGTTCATTAAAGGAACAATGACTGGATTAATTATGATATTCAAGTAGTATGGGCTTCTCACTGTACCATTTACAAAGTGTAGGACATTTCTGTATTGACTAGACACACCTGCCCACACTGTAACACCACCACCACCAAAAGCTTGCCTGGTGACAACAGTGGCTTATGCATAGCGCTCTCCTCATTGTCTCCAACATTGTTGACGGCCATCATTTCTGCTCAGCATGAATCGACTTTCAATAGTGAACAGCACTAAGGCACACTGGTCCGTCGTCCAGCATAGATGCTCACTGGCCCATGCAAGACTATGACGCTTGTGCCTGGCGGTATGGTCAGGTCCGCCTGCAGGTCATCTACTGTAGCATGCAGACTACACTGATGTAAACGGTTTAGAATCATCTGACATGACACTTGAGTGCCTTTCACCTCCCTTAAATGTGCCTGGAGTTGTGTGGCATTCATCATCCGGTTCCACAAGGCATTGTTCACAATGAAGCGGTCATCACTGTGGGTTATGGTCAAAGGACATCGATGTCTATACCTTTCTGTGACTCTTCCAGTCTCTCTGTATCTCTATTGCAATCTGCTGATGACATTCTGTGACACTCTAAGCTCAGTGGCCACTTCCATCTGAGAATATCCTGCTTGAAGCCTCACAATGGCAAGGTACTGTTGATCAATTATTAGGTGTCATTTGGTCTCATAGAAACATAGAAAAATAGAAACATAGAATGTGTCGGCAGATAAGAACCATTTGGCCCATCTAGTCTGCCCAATATACTGAATACTATGAATAGCCCCAGGCCCTATCTTATATGAAGGATGGCCTTATGCCTATCCCATGCATGCTTAAACTCCTTCACTTTATTTGCAGCTACCACTTCTGCAGGAAGGCTATTCCATGTGTCCACTACTCTCTCAGTAAAGTAATACTTCCTGATGTTACTTTTAAACCTTTGCCCCTCTAATTTAAAACTATGTCCTCTTGTAGCAGTTTTTCTTCTTTTAAATATTCTCTCCTCTTTTACTGTGATGATTCCCTTTATGTATTTAAAAGTTTCTATCATATCCCCTCTGTCTCTTCTTACTTCCAAGCTATACATGTTAAGGTCCTTTAACCTTTCCTGGTAAGTTTTGTCCTGCAATCCATGTACTAGTTTAGTAGCTCTTCTCTGGATATCCTTCTGCAGATATGGTCTCCAGTACTGCACACAATACTCCAAATGAGGTCTCACTAGTGCTCTGTAGAGCGGCACGAGCACCTCCCTCTTTCTACTGTTAATGCCTCTCCCTATACACCCAAGCATTCTGCTGGCATTACCTGCTGCTCTATGACATTGTCTGCCCACCTTTAGGTCGTCTGATATAATGACCCCTAAATCCCTTTCCTGCTCATCATGTCAAAATGCGAACAGAATGATAAGGAGGACAGTTTAACCCCTTAGTGACCACCCATACGTGTTTTTACGGCGGTGACTAAGGGGCCTTAGGCTGGACGGCCACTTTTTTATAGTGACCCCGTCTAAGCGCTGCACGGGTCACCCGTACAGCAGGGAGCAGGAACCTGACTCTCACATGAGAGCCGCGACCCTGCTCTAACAGCTCAAACCAGCAGGAGTACCGGTCTGGGCTGTTTAACACTTTATATGCCACTGGCAATGGCGCCCACCTCATGTAAAGTGCTGACAGAGGGAGCGGACTCCCTCTGTCTCCCATCGGCACCCCGCAAATGCGATTGCAGGGTGCCAATGTGTGTGAAGGCTGGCAGAGGTCTGATGTAAGCTGCAGACCAGCCTAAAGTAATTTCCAGCAGGCTGTGCCTCTCTGGCGCAGCCTGCTGGTCAATGTTAGAATAGCCTTACTATTAAAATGCAATGCCCTATAGCAGTGGTGGCGAACCTATGGCACTGGTGCCAGAGGTGGCACTCAGAGCCCTCTCTGTGGGCACCCGCACCCTGGAAAAAGTCTATGGTGTACCCATATGCCTTAGACTTTTCCTGCCATTCATCAGCGCAGGACAGAGTATGAACAGCACAGCCAGTCCATTGAATGCAGGCAGGCTATTATAGCTAAATGATAATGTACATGGAAGATATACTATATTGGACTGTAGTATTCAGATTAAATTGTCATGTTGACACTTTGCGATAAATGAGTTTTGGGTTGCAGTTTGAGCACTCGGTCTCTAAAAGGTTCACCATCACTGCCCTATAGGGATAATGCATTGCATTTTAAAAACAATCAAAATACTGTCTGTTATAGTCCCCTTGTGGAACTATTAAGTGGTAAAAAAAAAACATGGTTATTAAATAAAAAAACTAAGCTTTTTTTTCATTGAAAATACCCTTTTCAATGAAAAAAATTGAGACAATGAAAAAAAATATCTCCCCCCATATGTTTGGTATTTCTGCATCCGTAATGACCCCGACTACATCAATATCACATAAATTATCCCCTACGGTGCATGCCGTAAAATAAAAAATAAAATAAGACATAATAGCTAATTTTCTTAGTTACCACGGAGTTACCACAGCGATCAAAAAGCACCATTTACTCCAAAATGACACCAATGAAAAATACAAGTCGTCCTGCAAAAATTAAGCCCTCACACAACTCTATAGAAAGAAAAATAAATAAGTTATGGATCTTGGGAAGCGGCAATGCAAAAAACATTTTAAAAAACGAGTTTTATTGCAAAAAAGTTGTAAATCATAAAAAAACTATATGTATTTGGTATCACTGTAATTGTACTGACCCAGAGAATAAAGATATTATGTTATTTATACAGAAAAATGAAAGCCGTAAAATGTATAACGTAAAAACGCAGTCGCAGTATTGCTGTTTTTCCCATCTCCCTCCCAGAAAGAGTTAATAAAAGTTAATCAGAAAGTTAGGTGTACCCCAAAATGGCGCCATTAAAAACTACAATTTGTCCCTTATAAAGCTTTATAGACGGAAAAATAAAAAAGTTATAGCTCTTGGAACGTGACGATAAAAAAAGGAAGAATAATGCTTGGTAAGTAAGGCCCCAAACAGTTTTCCTGTCCCTCCAGAAACTGTCGAGGTCTGCAGATATCCTGGATTCAAATATCCTGCAACTTGTAAAAGATACACAATAGTGAAGTTCCGTGAGGTTCCTCACCCTTTATTCCGCACAAATTATACTCACAAAAGTGGCAGATTTTTCAGGCACATCAAAAAAGAGAGCTGCAGCTTCAGCCCTTCATACGATCAGAAGGCACGCTCCCACAGTAGCAGAAAGGGTGTAGCACGAACTCAGGAACACACCGACCTCAGAGGAGGCTTCCTTTTCCCTCAAACACTGCAAACCAGAAGCCCTCCAACCATAGTGAGGATCCGATGATAACTTCAAATTTTTAATACAAAGGTACTTACAAACAGATTCTTTAAAATCACATAAAATCCCAGCGTTTTTTTGTCCTCTCGCCCAACCCGGGTTTCGCTCCCAGAGCTTCGTCAGGGGCTCACATAGAAAATCCCCCCTCCCCCTTCTTTTTATTTTCTATGTGAGCCCCTGACGAAGCTCTGGGAGCGAAAGGGAGCATTAGTTGTTTAGTTGTTATAGTTGTTTTATTCTTATACATACCGTACTCACATCAGTAAATATTCCAATTATAACAGTTGCATTTTGTAAAAAAATAAAATAATGAAATAATCCCCATCCTAATGCATGAGGTGGTCTTAGACTTATAAATGTAGAGGCAAATTGGTCAGCACGTCTAGTCGCAGTAGGTGGTGCTCAGTGATAAGAAATATGCAAAATCAAATTGAGTAAACCACGGCACTCAATTGTGGTATGCAGTAGTGAAGATCCAAAATTGGCTAACGTTTTTGCCCGTTTTTGCCCGCCATCCTCCTGTGAAAAAAACAAGGTCTAGGATAGACCAAAACGTTGGCCAATGGCTCCTTGTTAAATTCTGGATAGAATAAAGAACCTTCACTACTGCATACCACAATTGAGTGCCGTGGTTTACTCCATTTGATTTAAGACTTATAAATGATCTGGCCATGCAAGGTCTGTGAACCCACGGGAATTCAATTTTCTTGTAGCTTTTTTCCCATATTAGACACTTATAGAATTTTCATTCGTGCTGTCCTAGGGTTTCTAATGAGATCTTTTTTTTTTATTTTTTAAAATAAAATGAAGCCTTTCCGCTGTTGCATCAAGCCATTAGATGTGATTTCAAGGTCGGATGCTTCCGTGACGATATCCGTAGTGTCAATTCATTAAGTTTTGCTTTTGCTGACCCTTTCACGGATCCAGTGGAGATCAGAACAGCTAACATTATTGCAGTCTGACAGCTGGTAAAGGTCACCGAGCTACATTAATTCAGGTTATTTCTAAGCACATTGTTTGTAGAGGGGAGATGTGATTTGGCATCGAGACTACCCGCTTACTCTGTGCCGACACAGTTTATAAACTCCTCTTTTATTCCTTGCACCCTTTCCCGCAACTGCCACCTCTCTCCAGCAAAGCTGGGGTTAAAGTCACCAATGTAGAGAAGATTATGATAAGTATGCTATGCTATTACTTTACAAAAGTCGGCGAGATTGGAAATAATTGACCACGATACTTTGTATACATTGTGACAAACCTTCAGGGTTTTCATTTTCTGCTCAGATTAACTCCCATCTAACCTATTAAAAAGCCAAGCGCCAGGGGCTGTTTACTTGTCCTGCGCCTTCTTTGTGTGTCTTTTTGCTTGTTCACTCTGAAGTCTTTTTATACAGAAATATACTTTTCCCGCAAACCTAATTATTTATTCACACGTAACGTCTCGGTTGCGGTTCGTCTACTGCAATAAATTAAAGATGTTACATTGCAGTGGACATGGTCACACTGTGTTAATCACATGCCCAAAATATTCTAATGAATGAGATAAATTTTGGTGGTACAAGAACATATTATGTGAGCATAATAGACGATCTATGCTTTTCTACATTCCCTTCCAGTTCTCTCTCTCTCTCTCTCTCTCTCTCTATATATATATATATATATATATATATATATATACTGTGCTGTATAGTGATGACCCGAACTATTCGCCGGCGAACGGTTCCCGGCGAACATAGCTTGTTCACGTTCGCCGCGGTGGCCGAACATATGCGATGTTCGCGTTTGCCCCTATACTTTATCTTTGAGCAAACTTTGACCCTGTACCTCACAGTCAGCAGACACATTCCAGCCAATCAGCATACCCTCCCTCCCAGACCCTCCCACCTCCTACCAAAAAGCAAGAACAGCATCCATCTTAGATTCATTCAGAAGCTGCAGTGTTAGTAGTTGTAATTGCAATGCGATTAATATAACCTGTATTAATCGCATTGCGATTACAACTTAGATCTGAGTTCCTAATGGGTGTATTGCTAGAATATAACGAAGATTGAGAATATAGCGCTATATTCTCAATCTTCGTTATATTCTAGCAATACAACCATTAGGAACCCAGCTCTAAGTTGAATTCGCAATGCGATTAATGCAGGTTATATTAATCGCATTGCGAATTCAACTTACCACACTCTGCGTCAACTACGTAATTTTCCATGGGAGTTTTGTCATGGATCACCTTCCGGCATGCTAGAGTCCAGGTGTTAGTCCCCTTGAAACACCTTTTCCACCAGTATTGTAGCCAGAAAGCGTCCCTGTGGGTTTTAAAATTCGCCTGTCTATTGAAGTCTATGGCGGTTCGCCCTGTTCGCCCGTTTGCAAACATTTGCGTAAATCTGCGTTCGCCGTTCGCGAACGGAAAATTTTATGTTCGCGACATCTCTAGTGCTGTACATTAAAGGGGTTCTCTGGGAATTCATAAGATAAAATTACTCAAAATACTAAAATATTACTTTATTATAAATATATTCACAAATACTTTCCATTAGTATGGTTTGTTTTGTCTATGGTTTGTTTTGTCTAGGGAGAAATAAAATGGCTGCTGTCCTATTAGTACACACAAAACCTGTCCTAATCACACAGCAGGACAAGTTACTTAACAACAGTGAACTAAGAGCTGCCTGATCCTCCTCTCTGCTCTGCTTGTAAGGGATTATGATCCTGAATACAGCTGTTAAGTAGAGATGAGCGAATTTGTCTTTCAAGTTCAGGGTACAAGGTTCAGGTTGTCGTATAACTTATGGTCCATGGTAGCGGAATCCATAACAGAATTCTTAGATAACCCGAACCTTGTATGCCGAACTTGAAACACAAGTTCGCTCAACACTACTGATAAGATCTTCAGCTGAATGTGTATTTGAATCGAGTTCACGAGGAGCTATTTATTACATCAGGCATAGCTAGTGTTACTTCTAGTGACTCTGGATCAGTTGCATGTTGGTTGCAGTCTAAGGTAGCCTTAAAGGGGTGGTCTCACTTCAGCAAATGACATTTATCATGGAATCAAAGTTAATACACAGCACTTACTAATGTATTTTGATTGTCCATATTGCTTCCTTTGTTGGCTTGATTAATTTTTCCATCACATTATACACTGCATGTTTCCAGTGGTTATGACCACCCTGCAATCCAGCAGCGGTGGTCATGCTTTCACACTATAACAAAAGGGCTAGCTTCTCTGGTGGCCTGGGCTGTGAAAGTGCACATAGGCTGGAGCTTTTTCCTATAGTGTGTAACCTCGACCACGGCTGCTGGATTGCAGTGTGGTCGTAACTCCTGAATATAAACAGTGCATAATGTGATGGACAAATGAATCAAGCCAGCAAAGCAGGCAATATCAATACATTAATGAGTGCCTTGTGTTAACTTTCTCTGCATGATAAATGCCATTTGCGGAAGTGAGACAACTAGTGTTAAGTGAACATGCTCAGCCGAACTGGTGTTCGACTCGAGCATCGCTCGAGTCAGTGCATTTAAATCTAACTTAGCCTCTATTTCTGAAAAGTTTCTGCTGGGATTTGAACTCACAACCTTTTACATTAGGATAGGCAAGGACCATAACCACTCAGCTATTAGGCCTCATACACATGACCGTATGGCTTTTTATGGAAGCGGTGTTACCGCTGGTAAAAGAACATATGGAGGCAGCGCAGCAAGCTCAGAGTCGGGTCTATAATAGGCAGGCTCGGGTCCGGAACTTTAACCCGGGAGATCGGGTTTTGGTTCTGGTTCCGACAGTGGACAATAAGTTCCTGGCTAGGTGGCAGGGACCCTACGAAGTACTCGAAAAAGTTGGGGAAGTAAACTACAAGGTACACCAGCCAGGGCGGCGAAAGCCGGAGCAGGTGTACCATGTGAATTTACTTAAACCTTGGAAAGCTAGGGAGACCAGTTCAGGTGATAGCTCACGGCCGAGTTTTCTAGGAGAAGAAGTTCCAGCCCCATATATGATAAAAAGAAGCGGTGGTCACAGTAAAATTGCTGACACCCTCTCCCCTAAACAGGCTCAGGAAGCTAAGGAATTTATTAGTCGGAACACTGATGTGTTCTCGGACCTCCCTGGACGCACTTCCCTAATCCGGCATGACATTGTCACTGAGCCTCAGGCAAGAGTCCGGTTAAAACCATACCGGGTACCCGAGGCTCGGCGACAAGCCATCTCGGAGGAAGTGCAGCTAATGCTGAAACTCAATATCATTGAGGAGTCTAAAAGTGAATGGGCTAGTCCAATAGTCTTAATTCCCAAGCCCGATGGGACGTTACGGTTCTGTAACGATTTCCGCAAACTAAATGAAGTTTCCAAATTTGATGCGTATCCCATGCCGCGGGTGGATGAGCTGATTGAAAGGTTTGGCCAAGCCAGGTATTTTTCTGTTTTGGACCTCACCAAAGGGTACTGGCAGGTACCCTTGACTGAGGCTGCCAAAGAGAAAACTGCTTTCATCACCCCTGAGGGGCTGTATCAGTATAAAGTCTTACCCTTTGGTCTGCATGGTGCCCCCGCAACGTTCCAACGACTCATGGACATTGTACTTCGTCCACATCGTCGGTATGCATCGGCTTACTTGGATGACATCATCATCCACAGTGGCGACTGGGAAAGTCATCTACCCAAAGTGCAGGCTGTAGTGGACGCCCTTAGGAAGGCCGGACTGACCGCTAACCCAAAGAAGTGCTCAATAGGGTTAGAGGAGACAAAGTATCTTGGGTATGTCATTGGGCGCGGGGTCATCAAGCCCCATGTAAACAAAATAGAGGCAATACGGAGTTGGCCCCGACCTGTCACCACGAGGCAGGTAAAGTCATTCCTGGGCATGGTGGGCTATTACATGAGGTTCGTTCCCCATTTTGCCACTTTAGCGGCACCATTGACAGACCTCTTGAAGGGGCGGAAGTCAGTGACGGTCCATTGGAATGAGCAGGCAGAAAGGGCTTTCTCCGCCTTGAAATCGGCCCTGTGTGGGTCCCCGGTTTTGGTGACACCCGATTTCAAGAGGGAGTTTATAGTTCAGACCGACGCCTCTGAGGTTGGCCTGGGTGCTGTACTGTCTCAGGAAGTCAACGGGGAGGAGCATCCCGTTGTCTTCCTCAGCCGTAAACTCACCCCAGCTGAGACTAGGTACAGTATAGTGGAGAGAGAGTGCCTGGCTATCAAGTGGGCACTCGAGTCTCTCCGCTATTATCTGTTGGGGAGGAAGTTCCGTCTGGTGACTGACCACTCCCCTCTCAAGTGGATGAGCCAAGCCAAAGAGAGGAATGCCCGAGTCACCCGGTGGTTCCTGGCCTTACAGAATTTTAAATTCTCCATAGAACACAGGGCAGGCCGCTTGCAGGGAAACGTGGATGCCTTGTCCCGAGTGCACTGTTTGACGTGTGTTCAACCCCGCAGGGTTGAACAAAGGGGGGAGGTATGTAAGAAGGCACGGGGAATAATTGTGGACGATAGATACGTGTCACCGAGGTTCCTGGCCTCGGTGGAGTAAGAGCCGTTTTCTCATGTCAGCAGCAGTAGCTGTTTGACACTTTTGATAGGTAGCATGGCTACTATAGCTGATCCGGGACGGCTTTTACTGGGAGTAGTCAAAGTGCTGGGTGGGTGACTACTCCCCATGTTCCAGGCCGGGTTTTGGCTGGGCTATAAAGCTCAGGCAGCACTGTCAGGTGTGTGGATTATCTTCCATCCTGACAGTGAAGCTGTGGAGTCCTCTGGGCTGAACACTAAAGACTGCAAACAGGCGTGCAGGCCGCCTGGAAGCCTGCCATTGAACTTTGGGGTTGCTGAGCTCTCAGGCAGGTGTGAAGCAACACCTAGGACTTCAGGTGAACTCTGTTTTGTTTGGCTGTGTGAACAAGCACAAGGACTGTTATGTTTTTTTTCTGAGTGTAAATAAAACACTGAAGTTTGAGTTACTACCTGGGTCCTTGCCTCTATACTGCGTCCGCTAACCTGTCTACCTGAGCAAATCCCCACATGTGTTAGAAAAACCTCATAGTAGTTTGTCATGTAGTAAATATTCCTATACAGCAGAAGTATAATTTAGTATTTTATTGCAGATTAACATGTAGCTATATAGCATAGTGGTTAAGGTTCTTGGCTCTAATGTAGAAGGTTGTGAGTTCAAATTCCGATAGAAACTTTTCAGAAATAGAGGCTAACTTTAATTAAAATATATATATATATGTTTTTAGCTATAATATATTTACATATATTATTATATAGCTAGAATATATAATATATTATAATATATGTAAACTACATCAGTAGTAGTTTCCCACATATTATGCATTCATATATATCAGAAGTAAGATTTTGTAACGGATCAACGGGTGTGGACCCGCTGTGCCACTTACCGATTTGGCTTTGGGCCAAACTTGGGAGCGGAGTCTAAGTGTCCCCCTGGTTTTCACCCTTTATCCCGCTCCAGGATGCTGAAGCTAGACTCAGCTGCAGGGGAAACACCAGGTCGCTACCGCAAGAGTGGTCCCGGGTAAAGTGGCAGCTGGCCGGGCAGGCCAGAAAGCCCCGATGCTAACACCGGGGAACAGGCAATATAGCAGACAGCCGCAGGATAATGCTGAGCTGAACAAGCGGTATAGCAGAGCTAGTGCTGTCAGAACAGCAGAGCTGAGTTAGTCCAGGTGGAGCTGGTGTAACGATCTGCACAGCAGACAGAGGCGTGGTCGACAGTCCGGGTCTTTAACTTGAGAGCAGCGAGGTACAAGAGGATCAAGCAGAGACGAGGTCAGGATACAGACAGAGGTCATAAACAGGATATCGAATGCAGGAACAACAGGAGCCTTAGCTGTAGGAAGTACAATATTGCTCAGGCATTGCAGGAAGGGGGAAGCACCCTTATAAAGGTGGTGCATGGCCAGGATTGGAGAGAGGGCGGAATCAGGGGCGTGCATTAACCCTTAAGGTACCAGGACGCCTGCGGCTACTACAAGATATAACAGAAGCTGTCGTAGCCTGCAACAGCGCAGGAAAGCGGGTCCGGAGCCTGCAGCGAAGAGGAGGAGCCCCGCGTGCAGCTCGATTGAGGTACGTAGTCGGACGCACTGCACGCTGGAGGCTGCCAACTGCCATTGTTGCAGATTTTACATATACATAAGGGATATAAGGGATAATCGACCCAATCTTCAATATTGTCAAAAAAGTAGAGCAGCACACCCATATATATACGCACTGCCTGTCCCAAAAAAAAGTTGCTACAAAAAAATAAAAAGGTCACATATTAAAAAGGTCACATAATATATCGTTAAACCGCCTTTAGCTTTGATTACGGCACGCATTCGCTATGGCATTGTTTCGATAAGCTTCTGCAATGTCACAAGATTTATTTCCATCCAGTGTTGCATTAATTTTTCACCAAGATCTTGCATTGATGATGGTAGAGTCTGACCGCTGCGCAAAGCCTTCTCCAGCAGATCACAAAAATTCTCAATGGGGTTATGGTCTGGACTCTGTGGTGGCCAATCCATGTGTGAAAATGATGTCTCATGCTCCCTGAACCACTCGTTCACAATTTGAGCCCAATGAATCCTGGCATTGTCATCTTGCCCATGCCATCAGGGAAGAAAAAATCCATTGGTGGAATAACCTGGTCATTTATTATGTTCATGTAGTCAGCTGACCTCATTCTTTGAGCACATACTGTTGCTGAACCTAGGCCTGACCAACTGCAGCAACTCCAGATCATAGCACTGCCCCCACAGGCTTGTACGTAGGCACTAGGCATGATGGGTGCATCACTTCATCTGCCTCTCTTCTTACCCTGATGCGCCTATCACTCTGAAACAGGGTAAATCTGGAATCACCAGACGACATGACCTTCATCCATTGCTCCAGAGTCCAATCTTTATGCTCCCTAGAAAAATGAAGCCTTTTTTTTTGGTTTGCCTCACTGATTAGTGGTTTTCTTACGGCTACACAGCTGTTCAGTCCCAATCCCTTAACCCCTTAAGGACGAAGGGCGTACATGTACGCCCTGTGAATTTCCGATCACCGCTGCGCACGTGGCGGTGATCGGAACAAGATGCCTGCTGAAAGATGCCCCCCCATGTCAGCGATCGCAGCAAACTGCAGGTCAATTCAGACCTGCAGTTTGCTGCTCTATCTGTAGTCTCTGATCCCCGCGGTCTGTGACCGTGGGGATCAGAGACTAAAATATGCCCCAAACGTGAAAATATTAACCCCCCCCTGCACCCCGCCATTTTGTGTCCCCCTGGGCGGTGCAGGGGGGAGGATTGCAGGCGGTGCTGCGGGTGGGCGGCGCGGGAGGCCGCCCGCCTCCTTTCAAACGCTTTCCCTGGTGTCTAGTGGGTATAGCAGGGGGTCAGCACATTGCTGACCCCCTGCTATAAACTGCTGACATCTGTGCTGCAGATGTCAGCAGTTTAACCCCTTCTATACTGCGGTCCGTACGGGCACATCCTGCACGATGCAGGATGTGCTCCCCTATAGAAATGCACAACTGCATATGGGTATGAGCGCATCCTGCTTTTTTAACACCACATTTTTTGATGGTTTATATATATATATGTACGGAGGTGTATAAACTCCAATTTAAATGTGCCTGTTTTTCATCTTCAGGTCACATTTGGGTGCACCTGCTAGGCTCTGGGCTATATCAGTCAGTCTTGGGTAGGGCTCATAGACACCTCCCACCTCCCATTGCAAGCATGGCTACATGCTGGAGGTAACAGAGGAGATGTTTGTGAGTCGTCCTAATGCTCCTGTAATTGCCCACTGGCCCCTGATATCGCCCATATGGCACAGGTAGGTGAGTGTTAGGGCCTCGGGCTACTTGAGAGACCTTGACGCTGGTGCCCGAGCTTAAGACATGTCCTCCTAGTAGGATATGTCGAACTAACCTCTTAATTTTTAACATCAGTGTGAGGGTTTAGTGTGACGGCAGTGTGCACCTATCTCTGGTTCTGTGTTTGTTCTGAATTCTTGCCACATCCACATAAATTTCATCTTATGTAGGATGTCCATTGTGGTACTTGTAGTCCGTTGCTGGCATCATCCATTGTATGCATTTTTTGCTGGTGATTGCCATTAGAAACGGACTACAAGTGCAGGATGTGCTCCCCTATAGAAATGCACAACTGCATATGGGTATGAGCGCATCCTGCTTTTTTAACACCACATTTTTTGATGGTTTATAAACAGTATTACTATGTATTATAGAAGTAGAGAAACTGAAACTTGGAAAATTGCAAATTTTCCAAATTTTTGGTAAATTTGATATTTTTTTATAAATAAAAATGAAATTTTTCAACTTAATTTTACCAGTGTCATGAAGTACAATATGTGACGAAAAAACAATCTCAGAATGGCCTGGATAAGAAAAAGCGTTTTAAAGTTATCACCACATAAAGTGACACTGGTCAGATTTGCAAAAAATGGCCTGGTCCTAAGGTGAAAATGAGCCCGGTCCTTAACCGCTTCCCGACCGCCGAACGCACGGATGCGTCCAGGCGGCGGCAAGTTTGTTCCTCCTGGACGCATCCGTGCGTCATCTCGCGAGAGCCGAGATCTGCTGTGAACGCGCGCACGCGCGCGCGCGCGTTCACAGCAGAGCGCGGCTCTGCAGTTGTACTACAGCCTGCCAGCGATGATCAATCGCTGGCAGGCTGTAAATGTAAAATAAATTAGATCAAAGTGGTATATCAGGCGCTGTGTTGCTAACAGCGTCTGATATACCTAATACCTGGTCCTCTGGTGGTCCCATTTACTGGGATCGACCACCAGAGGACCAGGTAACTAATGTAAAGTTGCACCAAACACTACACTAACCCCACCCCCACCCCCTCACTTTATAACCACTATTAACCCCTGATCACCCCATATAGACTCCTGATCACCCCCTGTCACTGATCACCCCCTGTAAGGCTCTATTCACATGTCCATATGTGTTTTGCGGTTCAGCGGATCCACAGATCCGTGCCACGGATCCGCAGCGCGGATCCGCAAAACACGGACACCGTCAATGTGCTTTCCGCATTTTGCAGATCCGCACATTGCCAGAACTATATAGAAAATGCTTTTTCTTGTCCGCAATTGCGGACAAGAAAAGGAGCATGTTCTATATTTTGCTGAACGGAAATGCAGACCCGTAAGTGCGGATCCGCAATTCCGGATCGAGCGGGACAAAGTCTGTCCCCATAGAAATGAATGGGTCCGCAATTCCGTTCCGCAAACAGAATTTCGGACGTGTGAATGGGGCATAAGGGTCCCTTATCACCGCCAGTTAGTTAGCTACTTGTTAGGTAGCTAGCGCCCAGCCCACCGCACCGCAGTCACTGATTTTGGCAGAGATTTTTCATCCACATTGATCGATGCGAATGAAAAAATCTGTGCCGTTCATTTTTTTTTTTTTCAGCCCAGAGGCTGAACGGAAAAAAATCTCATTACCCGTATGCTCAATATACGGAGAATCGCAGAAACTCCTAATGCTGGCCATACGTGTAATGATTGCGGAGACCCTCAAATGCCAGGGCAGTACAAAAACCTCACATGTGACCCCATTTTGGAAAGAAGACACCCCAAGGTATTCCGTGAGGGGTATGGTGAGTTCATGCAAAATTTTATTTTTGTCACAAGTTAGTGGAATATGAGTTAGTGGAATAAGTTAGTGGAATATGAGACTTTGTAAAAAAATAAATAAAATCAATTTCCGCTAACTTGTGCCAAAATTTTTTTTTCTGTGAACTCGCCATGCCCCTCACAGAATACCTTGGGGTGTCTTCTTTCCACAATGGGGTCACTTGTGGGGTATTTATACTGCCCTGGCATTTTAGGGGTCCTAAAGCGTGAGAATCCAAATGCGTAAAAATGCCCTGTGAAATACTAAAGGTACTCATTGGTTTTAGGGCCCCTTTGCGCATCTTGGCTGCAAAAAGTGGCACACATGTGGTATCGCCGTACTCAGGAGAAGTAGGGCAATGTGTTTTGGGGTGTATTTTTACATATACCCATGCTGGGTGAGAGAAATATCTCTGTAAATGACAACTTTTTAAATTTTTTATACAAAGTTGTCAATTTACAGCGATATTTCTCACACAAAGTATGGGTATATGTAAAATACACCCCAAACACATTGCCTACTCTCCTGATGCTGGCGATACCATGAGTGACACTTTTGCAGCCTGAAGTGCACAAAGGGGCCCAAATTCCAATGAGTACCTTTAGCTTTACATGGCTGCTCACAATTAGCCCCGCCCAAAATGCCAGAACAGTACAAACACCCCACATGTGACCCCATTTTGGAAAGAAGACACCCCAAGGTATTCGCTGAGGGGCATAGTGAGTCCATGAAAAATGTAACTTTTTGTCAAAAGTTAGCAGAAAGGGAGACTTTTGAGAAAAACAATAAAAAATCAATTTCCGCTAACTTGTGCCAAAAAAAATCTTCTGTGAACTCGCCATGCCCCTCATGGAATACCTTGGGGTGTCTTCTTTCCAAAATGGGGTCACATGTGGAGTATTTATACTGCCCTGGCATTTAGGGGACCTAAAGCGTGAGAAGAAAAATGCATAAAAATGCCCTCCTAAAAGGTACTCATTGGTTTTAGGGCCCCTTTGCACATCTTGGCTGCAAAAAGTGCCACACATGTGGTATCGCCGTACTCAGGAGAAGTAGGGCAATGTGTTTTGGGGTGTATTTTTACATATACCCATACTGGGTGAGAGAAATATCTCTGTAAATTGACAACTTTGTATAATTTTTTTAAAAAGTTGTCATTTACAGAGATATTTCTCACACCCAGTATGGTATATGTAAAATACACCCCAAAGCTACTGACCCTACTTCTCCTGATGCGGCGACTACATGAGTGACACTTTTGCAGCCAAGATGCAAAGGCCCAAATCAATGAGTACCTTTAAATTTCACAGGGCATTTTTACTCATTTTAGATTCTCACGCTTTAGAGCCCCTAAAATGCCAGGGCAGTATAAATACCCACAAGTGACCCCATTGTGGAAAGAAGACACCCCAAGGTATTCTGTGAGGGGCATGGCAAGTTCACAGAAATTTATTTTTTTGGCACAAGTTAGCGGAAATTGATTTTTTTTTTTTTTTACAAAGTCTCATATTTCACTAACTTGTGACAAAAATAAAATTTTACATAAACTCACCATACCCCTCACAGAATACCTTGAGGTGTCTTCTTTCTAAAATGGGGTCACATGTGGGGTATTTATACTGTCCTGGCATTTTAGGGGCCCCTAAAGCGTGAGAAGAAGTCTGGAATCCAAATGCGTAAAAATGCCCTGTGAAATCCTAAAGGTACTCATTGGAATTAGTGCCCCTTGCGCACCCAGGCTGCAAAAAGTGTCACTCATGTGGTATCGCCGTACTCAGGAGAAGTAGGGCAATGTGTTTTGGGGTGTATTTTTATATATACCCATACTTTGTGTGAGAAATATCGCTGTAATCGACAACTTTTTAAATTTTTTTAAACAAAGTTGTCAGTTTACAGAGATATTTCTCTCCTAACTATGGGTATATGTAAAAATACACCCCAAAACACATTGCTCCTACTTCTCCATGAGTGACTGCCAATAACCTGGGTGCCCAAGCAATTCCAACGAGTACCTTTAGCTTTACATGGCTGCTCACAATTTAGCCCGCCCAAAATGCCAGAACAGTAAACACACCCCACAAGTGACCCCATTTCGGAAAGTAGACACCCCAAGGTATTCACTGAGGGCATAGTGAGTCGTGGGAGATTTCATTTTTTGCCAGAAGTTAGCAGAAATGGAAACTTTATTATTTTTATTTTTCCTCAGAAAGTGTCATTTTCCGCTAACTTGTGAAAAAAATGAAATGATACATGAACTCACCATGCCCCTCCATGAATACTTTGGGGTGTCTTCTTTCTAAAATGGTGTAATTTGGGGGATATTTATACTATCCTGACATTCTAGCACCTGAAGAAACATGACAGGCGCTCAGAAAGTCAGAGCTGCTTCAAAATGCAGAAATTCACTTTTTTGCACCATAGTTTGTAAACGCTATAACTTTTACCCAAACCAATAAATATACACTTATTGTATTTTTTTTATCAAAGACATGTAGAACAATAAATTTTGCGAAAAATTTATATAGAAATGTAGTTTTTTAAAAAAAAAATTACAACAGAAAGTGAAAAATGACATTTTTTTGCAAAAATTTCGGTAATTTTTGATTAATAGCAAAAAAAGTAAAAACGTCAGCAACAATGAAATACCACCAAATGAAAGCTCTATTAGTGAGAAGAAAAGGAGGTAAAATTCATTTGGGTGGTAAGTTGCATGACGGAGCAATAAACAGGTAAAGTAGTGTAGTGCAGAATTGTAAAAAGTGGCCTGGTCATTAAGGGTGTTTAAGCTAGGGGGGCTGAAGTGGTTAAGGGGTTAAAGTTCCCTTCGTATTGTGCACTTTGAAATGCTCTTACTTTCACTATTAAACATAGCTCTAAGTTCTACTGTTGTTTTTCTTTGATTTAATTTCACCAAGTGTTTAAGTGATCGCCGATCACGATCATTCAGGTTTTTTTCAGGCCACATTTCTTCCTTGAATATGATGGGTCCCCACTAGTGTTGAGCGAACAGTTCGAGAATAGTTCGGGTTCGTACCGAATTTTGGGGTGTCCGGGACCCGGACCTGAACCCGGACATTTTCAAAAAAGTTCGGGTTCGGGTTCAGTGTTCGTCGATTACTTCACGCTTTCTGAAGGGCTGCACAGCAGCCAATCAGCTAGCGTTTTACTTCTTGCCCTAAGAGCCCATCACAGCCATGCCTACTAATGGCATGGCTGTGATTGGCCAAGTGCAGCATGTGACCCAGCCTCTATTTAAGCTGGAGTCACGTAGCCCCGCACGTCACACTGCTCTGATTAGTGTAGGGAGAGGACGCAGCTTCTGTCAGGGCGAGATTAGGCAGGTTAAAGTCAGCAACAGCACCTAATGAACGGATCAATTTACAGCTGAGAATCATTGAACTTCTGCTAGTTACTTGCTCGCTGTTTTTAGGCTGCACAGAGCGTTTTCTGTCACTTATTTTCTGTGTTGATCGGCGGCCATTTTGTGACTTGTGGTGCGCCAGAAGAAGCTGCCACCAAGTCCATCAATCCATCAATACTAGTTTTTTTTTTTTTGCTATATCCTACATCAGGGGCTTGGCTGTGCTAATTGTCACCCCTAGAAACTCAGGAAAGAAATTTCTATATTTTATTAAGGGGTTAAATACAATTGCCCAAATACCAATCCCCTAACTCTGGTGTTCCAGCTTTGGTTAGACAAGTATAATACTGTCTGCTGTCTGGCAAAGGATAGATTATTTTCTGGGGTTAAATTCAATTGCCAAAATAGCAATACCATAAATCAGTGGTTTCAGCTGTGGCTGGCAAAATAGAATAGTGTCCGAGTAACGCACACACGCATACAGACGCACGTATACGATTCTTGAATAGTTGTATTATCGCGATAATAAAACTAACAGTGTAAAGTTGACTGTGTATTGCTCTAAGTTATATTCGCATACGAATGTAACTTCTATTACAGCACACCAATACTAAAACTGACTACGAGACAGCTTTAAGTTCTATTCGACGCGATTGCAACTTTGGAACTTAAAGTGGTGTACGGAAAAATGACATTTTTTGCAAAATTTCGGTAATTTTTGATTAATAGCAAAAAAGTAAAAACGTCAGCAACAATGAAATACCACCAAATGAAAGCTCTATTAGTGAGAAGAAAAGGAGGTAAAATTCATTTGGGTGGTAAGTTGCATGACGGAGCAATAAACGGGTAAAGTAGTGTAGTGCAGAATTGTAAAAAGTGGCCTGGTCATTAAGGGTGTTTAAGCTAGGGGGGCTGAAGTGGTTAAGGGGTTAAAGTTCCCTTCGTATTGTGCACTTTGAAATGCTCTTACTTTCACTATTAAACATAGCTCTAAGTTCTACTGTTGTTTTTCTTTGATTTAATTTCACCAAGTGTTTAAGTGATCGCCGATCACGATCATTCAGGTTTTTTTCAGGCCACATTTCTTCCTTGAATATGATGGGTCCCCACTAGTGTTGAGCGAACAGTTCGAGAATAGTTCGGGTTCGTACGAATTTTGGGGTGTCCGGGACTCGGACCTGAACCCGGACATTTTCAAAAAAGTTCGGGTTCGGGTTCAGTGTTCGTCGATTACTTCACGCTTTCTGAAGGGCTGCACAGCAGCCAATCAGCTAGCGTTTTACTTCTTGCCCTAAGAGCCCATCACAGCCATGCCTACTAATGGCATGGCTGTGATTGGCCAAGTGCAGCATGTGACCCAGCCTCTATTTAAGCTGGAGTCACGTAGCCCCGCACGTCACACTGCTCTGATTAGTGTAGGGAGAGGACGCAGCTTCTGTCAGGGCGAGATTAGGCAGGTTAAAGTCAGCAACAGCACCTAATGAACGGATCAATTTACAGCTGAGAATCATTGAACTTCTGCTAGTTACTTGCTCGCTGTTTTTAGGCTGCACAGAGCGTTTTTCTGTCACTTATTTTCTGTGTTGATCGGCGGCCATTTTGTGACTTGTGGTGCGCCAGAAGAAGCTGCCACCAAGTCCATCAATCCATCAATACTAGTTTTTTTTTTTGCTATATCCTACATCAGGGGCTTGGCTGTGCTAATTGTCACCCCTAGAAACTCAGGAAAGAAATTTCTATATTTTATTAAGGGGTTAAATACAATTGCCCAAATACCAATCCCCTAACTCTGGTGTTCCAGCTTTGGTTAGACAAGTATAATACTGTCTGCTGTCTGGCAAAGGATAGATTATTATCTGGGGTTAAATTCAATTGCCAAAATAGCAATACCATAAATCAGTGGTTTCAGCTGTGGCTGGCAAAATAGAATAGTGTCCGAGGTAACGCACACACGTACAGACGCACGTACACGATTCTTTAATAGTTGTATTATCGCGATAATAAAACTAACAGTGTAAAGTTGACTGTATTGCTCTAAGTTATATTCGCATACGAATGTAACTTCTATTACAGCACACCAATACTAAAACTGACTACGAGACAGCTTTAAGTTCTATTCGAACGCGATTGCAACTTTGGAACTTAAAGTGGTGTACGATTTTAAAAGTTGAGTACTAAAAAGTTGAAATCGCAATGCGATTATTATATATCTGCTTAATCGCATTGCCGTTTCAACTTAGCATTGCTAAATAATTCCATCCATATTCGTTAACTTACTGACTCAGTAAGTTAACGATATGGATGGAATTATTTAGCAATGCTAAGTTGAAATCGCAATGCGATTAAGCAAATATATAAGAATCGCATTGCGATTTCAACTTAATTCTCAGATCCGACAGTACATTCTACTGGAGGAGGCGTTCCCATGGTGATCGTTAGCTCAAAGTTGTAATCGCAATGCGTTTATTGCGGTATATTATCCCTCTGGGTGTCTTTTACAGCCTTTTTAGTGCCCAAAAGTTCGGGTCCCCATTGACTTCTATGGGGTTCGGGTTCGGGATGAAGTTCGGGTTGAGTTCGGATCACGAACCCGGACATTTTCCGGAAGTTCGGCCGAACCTCTCGAACCCGAACATCCAGGTGTTCGCTCATCTCTAGTCCCCACTATTCTTCCTTTTTTTTAATAATGCGTTGGACCGTTCTTAACCCAATTTTAGTAGTTTCTGAAATCTCCTTAGATATTTTCTCTGCTTGATGCATGCCAATGATTTGACCCTTCTCAAACAGACTAACATCTTTTCCATGACCACGAGATGTGTCTTTCGACATGGTTGTTTAAAAAATGAGAAGCAACTCATTGCACCAGTTGGGGTTAAATAACTTGTTGCCAGCTGAAAGATAATCGCCCATGCAGTAATTATCCAATAGGAGGCTCATACCTATTTGCTTAGTTAAATCCAGGTGGCAACTTTTTTTGGGGACAGACAGTGTATGTATAGATATATATATATATATATATATATATATATATATATATTGTGGGGGTTTAGCTCTGGTCTCGAGGATCGTTCACATACAGACTGTTGTCCACTGCAGCTTTAGGGGCCAAACATTGCTTTATTGTCTCAGCATCAACATAAATAAATGAAATGCAAAACAAACACCTGCCCGGCTGGGCTCTAACTTAACACAGTGTGTCCCTGACTCACCTACAACACTGTTCACACACACCGCACCCGTGCGGCTTTTCCAGGCAGCCTGTTCGGTTTCACAGGGGTCTGAGCCCTCCAGCTTGGCTCCAGCCGTGGGTCCCAAACAACAGCCCTCAGCTCCCAGCACTATTAGCAGCTCCAGGAAAATCACCCCCAGCTGCTAAGAGCTGCTGCCTTTAAAGGGCCGGATAAAGTCCGGACTGGACCGTGGGGAGTAGGCACCCACCCAGCTCTTTGCCTACTCCCAGTAAGAGCCGGCCCGGATTGGCTTTGCAGCCAAACTAACTAACAGAGTCTGACAGCACTAGCTGCTGCAGACAACAAAATCCGGCTCTCACCCCACCGAGGCCAGCAACCTCGGTGACACGTACCTGCCATCGCTCTCTCCTATCAGCCATGAGGCCTGTCACTGCCTCACAATATATATATATATATATATTGTAATTGCACATTTATTTTGTGCCATACATTTTTTATAATTACTAAAAAAAACAAAATATATAAATTTAATTTAGCCTCTATTTCTAAAATTGTTCTGCTGGGATTTGAACTCACAACCTTCTACATTAGAACTTTAACCACTACGCTATACAGCTACATGTTAACCTGCAATGAAATATGAAATTCTTCTGGTGTATAGGAATACTTACTACCTGAAAAACAACTATGAGGTTTTTCTGACAGAGTTTATCATTCAGCTTTATAGCTGAGTGGTTAAGATCCTTGCCTTTAATGTAGAAGGTTGTGAGTTCAAATCCTGGCAGAAACTTTTCAGAAAAAAAGGCTAACTTAGATTTAAATACACTGGGTGTCCACAAGCACTGACTCCATATATGGACATAGCTATATATGGAGTCAGAGCAGGGACTCCTAAGCCGTGGACTCACACTGGGGGATTCCCTCACTGTACAGCGATCTTCTGCATAAACCTCAGTGGGACCTGGCACCCTCCCCTCTTTAGAGAAGGGGGGTGCCTGGTTTAATGCTCAGGATCTCCGATTGACTTCCATTGTGCTCGGATGCTCTGTAGAGCACCCAAGCATCCCAAAGTGTTCTACTCGAGCACACGAGCACTTTGGTGCTTGATCAACACTAGAGACAACCCTTTTATAACCTCTTGCTGATGGAGCAATTTTACTTTTTTGCATTTTCCGTTTTTTACTCCCTGCCTGCTTGGAGCCATAGCTTTTTTATTTTTCCGTTTATATTGCCATATGAGGTCTTGTTTTTTGCAGGACAATTTTCCTTTCTAATGGCACCATTTAATATTGCATACAATGTAGTAGGGAGATGGAAAATCAAATCCAAATAGGGATCCAGTGTAGGGTTAAACTGGAAAAAAAATGCAATTCCTCAACAGTTTTATGTTTTATTTTTTTATAAAGCGTTCTGACTGACCTGTTAATTTGATTCTCCAGATCAGGATGATAATGGCGATATCACATATGTTACAGTTTTTCTTGCATTTTAATACTGAAAGAAAACCTTGAAAATAAATATTTTTTTCTTTGTATCAGCATATTCTGACCCATACAACTTTTTTGTAGTTATGTATACAGAGCTGTGTGCACACTCATTTTTTTGTGGGGTGATCTATACGATTCATTCAAACTATCTTGGGGTGTGTACGACTCTTTTGTGTGAGGCCAGTTTGACTTTTTTTTCCATTTTGCCATTTGCCGGATTGAATAAATATTTTAAGATCTTAATAGTACGAACTTTTAATCCTTCAGATGCCATGGTCATTCAGGAGTGATTGGGGAGCCGAAGCATGTATGCAGCAGCCCCTGTCCTCCTGTGTGATGTTACCAGAGATGGTACACAGCATTCAGGAAGGAAAACCTTCCTTAAAGCAATAAAATTTAGGGATCCCTCCCTACTATGAGCCTAATGGTATTTCGCTTTGGAAATTATTAGGGTTGAAACGAGATGCTGAACATGATGGATGGATCAAACATGTTATGTTATTGCAGGAACACTGTCCCTAGCGCATGAGCGCTTGCCATGTCTCTCCCTATGCTCAGCTCACAGGACAATGGCGGAGACCGAACAGGTGAGGCTTTTATAGGTGACATCACAGGGTATGGCTGGCTACCTACGGATTGGGTGATCTCGTATTCCCGTGCAGCCACCATTAAGCTCAAGGAAATTTGGCTTTGTTGTGAATTGAAGTTTTTCTAAACTTCGCACCGAATTCCAATTTAAATGCTTTGCTTCACTCAACACTAATAGCTAGTGCTGCAGAAGTGGATACAGTTTTATCCAGTGTGGACAATCCTCCTAGTTTGTATGTTCTCCCCATGTTTGTATGGATTTATTCTGTACTTCGGTTTTATCCCACACTCCAAAGAGTGGAGACAGCAATTCAAATGTCTGTAAAGCTCTGCAAAATATGTCAGCACTATATGAGTGAGTGAAATAAATAAGAGTAGACTTGGTGACTCCATTTAATCTCCGCTGCTCCTGACAAAGTCCCTCAAGTGCCAAGCTACAATCTCTGTACAGCAGAAGAAAGAATAACCCAGCCTAATAGATGTCAGATTACAAAGATAAAAAAATACTGCTGATAACTTGGAGGGAGGGTAAGCAATGTATAAATGGCACCTTTGATCCAACCTGTGGAACAAGTCAAAGACGAAGTGGTCCTCCTTCGGCTGGACATGTTATGGTTATGGACCCTTGACACTTTACCTATGCTCAATAATAGTAAGGGACAAATTAAAAGTGGGAAACTACAGACTCTACAGGTGACTGACTTGCAATAGGCCCTGCAAAAAAGACCCCTTTCCCCAGTTTATACACCCATGGCGCTCACAAAACAAGAGTGTTCACTGACAACAGACAAATCTCTTGAAAATTACTTGAAAATCACTTAAATGATGCTGGCTTAGTGGTTGTTTGGGAATGGGGGGCTTGGTTGTTGTTCCTCACCATGCAGCAGTGTTTTTAGAGCTGTATCTCACTGATCACTCCGTTGTCTGGAATCTCAAGACTTTACTTGAGGTTGAAGTTAGACGTCATCCTGATGGGATAGCTCTAGAAGCTACTTTCCAACTCCCCACCATCAGGACAGGACCTCTCTCGTTCCCCCTCTCCCACTCTTTCTTAGACTGAATATCTACTCTAGACTTTCCCCTCCTGGTAGGAAGTTGGACGAGCCCACTCTATCAGCAGGGGTAGAACAGGGTGGTTAACTCTGTTACAGCCAGACATTGCCAACCAATACCACCCCTGCTGGATAAACTGACAAAGTAAATGTGAAATACTGAACCTTACACATAAAACATATAAAAATGTAGCAATTGAAGAAAACAATAGTAGTACCCCAGCTCTGGGGTACTACATATACATATTCCTGATATTCCTTTATAATTGTCAGCACTGGAAAATAAATAGTATACAAAAGTCCATAACTATCCCTTTAAGAACTCATGTAAAGCATTTCAAGGAAAAGAAAGTTTGGCTGTACCAGTAATACAGTACATCAACCTTTATTATGTGTTTGTAAATAATAACTTTCATCTTTCTTTTTTTGATAACTTTCCTGTTTTAGGCGACAATTTACCTTTTTAAGTCAGGGCAATGCGCAAGACAACTGAAATGAATAAACTGTGATTAGGCAGCGGCACGCAGCCTGGCTCACAAGGTAGGTGTAATGTAAGCTTCGGTTCACAGCCACCTCGCACCACACACAGGTTGATGCTTTGTTTAACAAGGCAGAGCCGCAAACACCAGCTGTTCTCACATTAAGAAGCAAAACAGATGTCTGCTCAAATCGTTAGAACAAAACCTCAACTGTTCTGTAACTTCTGTTCCTCACTGGGCAGATGGTGCCGCTTATCTTTTTTTTTATTAAAAAAAATATGACGAACTAGAACTCTCAAGGGGGAACCTCCCAAAGCGGGAGAGCAGTGACTCTGAAATATGCTGAACAGTGCTGTTAGCAGAACCTAACTGTCACATTTGGGTGTGGGAGGGAAACACTACACCGAACATAGGAGGGAAAGGGGTGAGTTAATAAGGCCTGGAAACTAGGGAAAGGAGAGGGACACCTCCTAGTAAAACCCTAACCAAAGTCTTGACTAACTACCAGTATGAACAGACCCCAGAGGTAGGTGAGTTCCTACACTGGAATACCTAGTGTCCTAGCTTACCCTATAGGACCCTGGTACTAATGTCAGGACTGAGACAACCTGTTCCTCCAAAAGGAAGGATGAACAGGAGTCTCTCTCAGGCCTTAATACAAATGACAGGGAAATGCAACACACAAAATAACCCAAACAAAATACAAAAGGGAAATAAAAGACTTAACTCCAAGTGGCTATGGCAGCACCAGGAACTCAGTTGAGATCACAAACCAGCTATCCACAACTCTAACAGAAGCTATAAACTGAATAGCATAGTGGGAGAAACAACAATAAATAGGAAGGTAAAATTACCATAATAGCTACACATGGGGAAAGAAGGTGTGGCAAGCACCACAAACAACACAGATGTAATTTGATCCAAATGGAAAACATGTCAGATCAAACCACGTGTTGCCAGTCTCACAGATCTCCTGCCAACGGGTCCTCACTGGGAAGAGACAAGAGTACAGCCACGTGGTCAGGTTTCCTGATGCAGTTTTGGAAGCCAAAATCAGGATTGGATCATAAAAGGTGAGAAGGTATATAGGACAGATTTCTGAACTTGCTCCTGGTTTTGGTTTCCAAAACTGCATCAGCAAACCTGACCACGTGGCTAAACCTTAAGGCTAGTTACGCACTAGCGTTAAAATCTTTGCAGAGGAACAGCCTGCTGGAGTTCCAGCATAGCCAGAAAGGGCTGGAGCACCACAAGACCTCATTGACTATAATGGGATTCGGTGGGTCCCATTATGGTTAATGGGCTTTGGTGGGGAAAGGTAGTATCCGGTTATGCTGGATACATTCAAGTCTTAGATACATATTAGTCTCTTTTAAAGGTGCATTGCAGGATTGATATTGATCGGCTATCCTCAGAATAGGTCATCAATATCTGATCAGTGGGGATCTGACAACCCCCACCTGGCGATCAGCTGTTCTGAAGGTGCGCAGGAAGTCGGCTCGGGAATTTTACAGCTCTGTCCATTTGTAGTGGTTGGAGCAGGATAATGCAGTACTGCTCCCATACAAGCTGCAGTAATCCACTCTCTCCACTGCACAATAGATGAACCTGTATAATTCCTACGCCAGCTTCCTGCACATGCACTAGTTTCCCTTGTCTTCCCCCAGTGTAAATAATGGAGGCGGCTGATGGAACCCTCTATCATGGCCTGGGGCGGATTGGCCATAGACCTTAAATGGAAATTTCCCGGTGGGCTGATGCCCAGGTGGCCGGCCTGTGGAAGTCTTTGGGGATTTATTATGTGCCGCTGGCAGTATTTGGACTCAATATGAGCAATATGGTTTTGCTGGCCCTGCCTTCCAAAATATTGGATCCCATTTTAAGTTCAAAATTCCTGCATGTGCCCTCATTGTCTGGGACCCGAATCTATGCCGAGAACAGTGCAGAAAAAGCGGTGGCTGGGGCACCCTGGGTTTCCCTAGGTCCGGTCACCACCTCCCCATACAAGTGAATGGGAGTTCACTGTACTTGCACGGTCTACACTCCCATTCATTTCTAGGGGGCCGACGGAAATAGCTGAGCCAGCACTTGCCTATTTTTGAGGGCCCCAAAGAAATGAATGGAGGGCGGCTGCGCATGCACAGTGCGCCCTCCAGCAACTTTCGAAGCTTCATTCTCGATATAGCTGGGACCTGCACCTATAAGACAATAGGGGCATATCCTAGCGATAGGCTCACATTGCCTGTCATGGGAAAACCCCTTTAATAATGCTTATTATAAGCTGCAAGCATGTGCTGGTCCCATGTGCAGCTATTAATCTCTTTAAGTTTATACTGTTTAATGGGACTGCACCATTAGAGAACTAGTTATGGCGCTGTCACAGTCATTGGCCAAGCAGAATTCTGCCTAGCAAATTGCAATGCCTCAATAGCATTGCTAACCAGGCCTTTATAATGCACCAATAATAGTACCAATAAGTGTATAAAGATATTTGTGGTACCAGCGCTGGAATTAAGGAGAGTGTCACACACAAAAAGATAATGATAACTACCTGTCCCGATGAATGGCTATTCGATGCTACTATGGTGCAGATGGATTCTTCAGATCATCGGTGATGCAGGGCAGGTCGCAGTGCTTCTCGCTCAACTTTAAAAAGCGCGCGCCGCTCCGGCCGGTAGCTGGCGTGCGCGTGAAGGAGCGTGTTGGTAAGGGGTTCCGGGGCATAGAATGTGGCGTCACACTAGTCCTACGGCAACTCCGAAGGACCAAAAAAACAATCCTTCGCGTTTCGAAGCCTACGGGCTTCTTCGTTCCCTGTGGCACATTTATTAAGACTGGTGTATTAGGCACCAGTCTCTACATAACTTTGCCGTATCCACCAACAATTCTAAAAGTAAGCCAGCTTCCTTTTTGTCTTACATTTTGACCATTTTCTACGCCTAGACCAGTACTAGAAAATGATGATTAAAGAGATGGGCCTGCTGGCACATCCTCTTCCCTGCCCACTCCACACCTTTTTTAGACCTGGTGTGAGCGGAGAAGTCACAGATTCTGCTGCAACATGCCGCGAGACAGAATCTGCACCAAATATACACCACAATAGTGGCATATATCTGTTCGTAAATGTGGCGAAACCAAACTCGCCACTGAGTTTTGGAGGGGACAGATTGCCAGCCTCTTACCCCAGGATTATGGCCCCTCTCATCAGCCCATGCTAAACTTAAACCCCATGGCGATTTGACTGTGTTTGTGGCATCTGAGCGCTGTTTGGATATATTGAGCGCTCAGACCTAAGCCATCTGGGGATATGTTGCATGTATATGTTTTATGTAGTAATTGTAACATTGTGTAATTTTATGTCCTTTTGCAACCATGTGCTCAATGGAGTCTGCCTCTATCCCTGGATATAATTGGATTATTTTCCCCATTGTCTCTAGGAGAGAGGGCTCTGTAAAACCAGTTTGAACCAGAAAAGCCATGCTTCATTTGGTCAAATAGGACTTTCCCTTAACTTGTTAACCCCTGGTCTGATTCGTGTCATTTTTTAATATGTTGTTAACCTGAATGGATTGATTGTGAATATGTAGTTTTTAAGTGAATAGTGATGTCTGTCCTATTGTCCCCACGTGTGTATTGGCGATTTCCCTATGTCCTGAGAGATAATTGAGTGACTCCTCGGTTGTCTCCAGGACAGAAGACATTGTGTATTCTCCTGCCTGTGATGATTACATTAACCCGTGTATGGTAATTGTATCACAGGCAGAGGGGAGGGATATGCTGGGGGTGTTTCTATTGTCCCATTGTGTGTGATTGGTTGCTGTATCCCGTGTCGCAGTCTTCCTTCTGGTCCCCTAGGGGAGTGTCCACCAGGTGGAAGACCTGCATAAATACCGGGCAGGTAGCCCTCAATAAAGTTAGAATTCCTGTTTAACCATTAATACGGAGTCTCGTCTCGTACTTGGGGGGAATTGCTACGTCAGAACGTTCTCTTGCCTGTTCCAGGAAAGGAGGACTTCTTATGGTTCCAGTTCGGTGGATTCCAGCGGTTGTGGGTTGCTGTGCTCTTCGCCAGGGGAATCGCCCGAACGGTATTAACCCTCACTATACCGGGTTATACCGTAACAACTGGTGGCAAGCAGCGGGATCGTTCCTACAGCCAGAAGGACAGCAACAGAAGGCACCGTGGATTTTACAATTTGAAGGCAAAGCGTGTCCCAGTACAGCCCCGGTATGGAACCACTAGTGGAGTATGATGAGGGTGTCATGGATGACCGAGATGCAGTCCGCAAAGGCATCTGGTACCAGGCACTGGGTATTGTGGAGTATCTGCGGGACGAGAGGCTCCCCAAGGACGAGCAGCGACAGCAGAAGCGAGTAGCCCTGCGGATGCCCTTCCTAGGAGAGCAGCCCCTGGAAGAGTGGGTAGAAGACCTGAAGCACCTGGTAAGGCGGGAGATGTGGCTGGAAGATGCCTACCAGGCACTCTGGTGGTATGAAGCTCGGTACCTACCCCGGACAGCCGAGCATGACATGCCAGAGGGAGAGGAGTTTGATGGTCCTGGCTTGTTATGGGAGACTTTTTCAGAGCTGGAGTTTGGGAGCCCTACACAAGCCCGGTTCAGGGACCTCTTTGAGTGGCGGGAGAGCAGGTATGACTGGGACGACACTCACAAAATTGAGCAAGACCTGGTCCACCTGGTGACCCGGGAGATGGAGCTGGAACAGGACTACCAGCAGCTGTTCCACTCCAGTGAGAGGGCTCAGCGAGAGAGCAGAGTGTCAGACCCAGGTTCAGAGCCCTTCAGCTGGGAGGATATTGTGGAGGTCTACTGGGAAGAACCCCAGGTGGCCGGTGGAGATGGGACCGAGGTCTCTCCACCGGTCCTGCAGGGAATTGGGAGCCCAGTCTCCATTCCCCAGCGGCAGGCTGAGTTACAGGGGGCAGAGACAGTCGGTCCTGTCCCCCAGCGGCAGAGTCAAGTGCAGGGAATTGGGAGCCCAGGCTCCATTTCCCATCGGCAGAGTGTCCAGCAGGGAATAGAGAGCCCAGTCTCCTTTCCCCAGCAGCAGGACACTGTATTGGGAGCGGAGACAGACGGTCTCCATCCCCAGAGGCTGGAAGTATGTATGGGAGAGGAGCTTGTTACCCCCTCTCCCCAGCGGCAGGCTAAGTTACAGGGGGCAGAGACAGTCGGTCCTGGCCCCCAGCAGCAGAGTGACTTACTGGGAGAGGAGAGCCTTGTCCTCCCTCCCCATCGGCAGAGAGTCCGGCAGGGAATAGAGAGCCCAGTCTCCTTTCCCCAGCAGCAGGACACTGTGTTGGGAGCGGAGACAGTCGGTCTCCTTCCCTAGCGGCTGGAAGTATGTCTGGGAGAGAAGCTTGTTACCTGCTCTCCCCAGCGGCAGCCGGATTTTAAGGGAGTAGGGACAGTCGGTCCTGCTCCCCAGCGGCAGTATGTTTTGCAGGGAGAGAACAGCATTGTCTCCATTCCCCATCGGCCGTGTGATTTACAGGGAATTGGGAGCCCAGTCTCCATCCCCCAGCGGCAGTTTAATGCAACAGGGGGAGACAGTAAGCTCCACAACAGTGCAGATGGGACCGTGGTCTCTGCACTCACAGCACAGGGGGTAGGGACAGTCGGTCCTGTCCCCCAGCAACAGGGCCATTTAGCCAAAGGGGAGACAGTCTGTCTCCCCCCACAGCAGCATGATGGTCTATCTAAAGGGGAGACAGTCAGTCTCTCCCTACAACAGCAGAGCTGTGTATCTAAAGGGGAGACAGTCGGTCTCCCCCTACAACAACCAGGCTCCAACCAGGCTACTTCCGTGGTAGCGCTGGCACCAGGGCAGAGTACCGCTGGTCTCTGCCCACTCAGCAACCCACTCAGGCAGTCTACCAGTCCCCCACACAGCCGTAGGGAAGCACATGGGCATGGACAGGTTTATCCCTTGCTCAGGTGTAGTAACCATTTATTGTGGGTGGGCTGTACTGCTGTTTCTGTTTTGTGGGTGGGCTGCTGGACTAACTAGCGCACTGACCGGCAGAAGGTCAGATACCCTGTTAGTCTGTTTGGAAAAGGGGAGATGTGTGGCGAAACCAAACTCGCCACTGAGTTTTGGAGGGGACAGATTGCCAGCCTCTTACCCCAGGATTATGGCCCCTCTCATCAGCCCATGCTAAACTTAAACCCCATGGCGATTTGACTGTGTTTGTGGCATCTGAGCGCTGTTTGGATATATTGAGCGCTCAGACCTAAGCCATCTGGGGATATGTTGCATGTATATGTTTTATGTAGTAATTGTAACATTGTGTAATTTTATGTCCTTTTGCAACCATGTGCTCAATGGAGTCTGCCTCTATCCCTGGATATAATTGGATTATTTTCCCCATTGTCTCCAGGAGAGAGGGCTCTGTAAAACCAGTTTGAACCAGAAAAGCCATGCTTCATTTGGTCAAATAGGACTTTCCCTTAACTTGTTAACCCCTGGTCTGATTCGTGTCATTTTTTAATATGTTGTTAACCTGAATGGATTGATTGTGAATATGTAGTTTTTAAGTGAATAGTGATGTCTGTCCTATTGTCCCCACGTGTGTATTGGCGATTTCCCTTTGTCCTGAGAGATAATTGAATGACTCCTCGGTTGTCTCCAGGACAGAAGACATTGTGTATTCTCCTGCCTGTGATGATTACATTAACCCGTGTATGGTAATTGTATCACAGGCAGAGGGGAGGGATATGCTGAGGGTGTTTCTATTGTCCCATTGTGTGTGATTGGCTGCTGTATCCCGTGTCGCAGTCTTCCTTCTGGTCCCCTAGGGGAGTGTCCACCAGGTGGGAGACCTGGATAAATACCGGGCAGGTGGCCCTCAATAAAGTTGGAATTCCTGTTTAACCATCAATACGGAGCCTCGTCTCGTACTTGGGGGGAATTGCTACGTCAGACCGTTCTCTTGCCTGTTCCAGGAAAGGAGGACTTCGTATGGTTCCAGTTCGGTGGATTCCAGCGGTTTTGGGTTGCTGTGCTCTTCGCCAGGGGAATCGCCCGAACGGTATTAACCCTCACTATACCGGGTTATTCCGTAACAGTAAATAACCCCAAGTGCCTGAGGCTACTTTCACATATTTCCGATTAATTGATTTTTTCCATGCAGATTTTCGTGCGCAAAAAACTGTGCAGTGTAATACAGTACCAAACAATGGGAATGAGATTTAACAAATCTCATGTATACTTTGGGAGTCAGCGTTTTAGACGCCGGGTCTTAATAAACATCTGCGCTGGCGGTGGATCCACTGAAGTTACATAGAGGCACTGGCCTCTACATAATGTTAGCGTATCCAGAGCCAGTCTAAATGTAAGCCAGCTTCCTTGCTGTCTTACATTTAGACTGTCCCCTTCCCTGCCCATGTCACGCCCACTTTTTTAGACCTGGCGTGAGCGGGGAAAGTCTCAGAATGCGGTGCAAATAATGTAACCTCAATCTGTGCCAGAAATACACCTAATATAGGTGTATTTCTAATCGTAAATGACGCCCTTTGTGCATGTTTTCCAGGCAGAAATTAACCCAAGGTGGGGATTTTGAAATACGCAACATTTTAATTGTTTCTGCGACTTTTAGTGCGAATTTAACTCTTTGCAATGCAACACATGCTGATTTGGTGCAGAAACGCAGTGAAATCCACGTTTTTTTCTTTTGAAAACTCACACTCGTATGCAAGTAGCCTAAAGACACACCAAAATTATTATCCAGCCACCTTGACAAATCTGTAACTATTAGACAGGATTATTAAATCTGCCCCAAAGTGTTTTAGAAAGTTGTGAAGTTTTCCTTCTGCAGTGACTTAGCTTTATTTACACAAGACTGAACACCAATCCTTTAATCTCTAATAACATACAAAAACTTCAGGACAAATTCTTACCTTAAGTTTGAAGAAACATGAAAACACAAATTCAATAAAATTCTCCAGTCACTGAACTTTTCTGTCCTTTTGAGTGAAACGACGAAACAAAATGTGAATTAAAACATTGAGGTCAGCCATACATCACAGCAAAAAACAAGCCTTCAGTGGGCAGGGCAGGGGGCACGGGGAGAGAAAATTACATAAACATAGATTTGGAAGGAATCGTGTGAGCCTGTGGCCCCTTGGACCTCGATGTCTATTCCCCAGAGTTACCATTTGTGTCCCCTTCAAATATTTTACAGCAGGAGCTGCCCATCCAATTCATCATTGTAGACAGATCCTGGCAGTTTTTAGTTTGTGTCTTTGATCAAAATGAATGATGATTCGTGACTTGTATTATGATTCACAGAGAAAAGAAGAAAAAATCTCCACCAGATTTAGAACTTCTGCAAAGCCACAGCGACAGCAGAACCAAAATTAGCAGGCACATTATCAGGGTGGCATTATTGGTGACGGCCTGACTGAGTCTGAAGTTTTCTCCCTTCTGAGATACTCTGTACATTACATTGCTTATCCTGTACTGATCCTGAGTTACATCCTGTATTATACTCCAGAGCTGCATCCACTAATCTGCTGGTGGTATCACTATGTACATGCATTACATTACTTATCCTGTACTGATCCTGGTTATAGCCTGTATTATACTCCAGAGTGGCACTATTCTGCTGGTGGAGTCACTGTGTACACTAGCGTACATACAGGGGTCGCAGTTGCGACTGGGCTCTGCACTCCAGGGGGCCCGGCCACCTGCCCCCTGCAGAGGCGGCTCTTTTATTAGACCACTTAGGACACCCCTCCCCCTCCCCCCCCCCCCCCCGCTCACAGGAGTGTACATTACTAAACTGTAATCCAAATCCTGCAGTAACTTGAATAAGTTATTGGTGCATCTCTCAGGTCCTAAAGCCCCACAACCACTGGGCCCCAAAATCTTCCCCTAACCCTACCCCCCTTAAATAAACACAGGAGCCTATATTGGAATAAATTAACCACAGCAGCTGTTTATTAACATTTAACATACAATATTAACAATAATTATTCCTGACGAAGGAGGTCCTGGAAGCCCACCGCTTTCATTAAACACAAACAATCCCCCGGGCTAATCCACCTTGCCTCCAGCCGTATAACCCAGCTCGGAGACACCCGGTGATGGACGCCTCACTGAACCGACCAGAATATCTCACCATGAGAGTCCAGCCCCACCATTGGTGCCCCCCTATCCTCAAATAACAAGCCCTATCACCAGCTACAAGGAACTCCTGCCGCCATGACTGCCGCAACAACTTAACAATCCTAGTTTACCCAACCAGCAACCCCTGGATTTTTTTTAAAATACGAAACTCCCTTAGGTTACCTAGGCTCTACCTCCTCCCTTTATTTTATTTATTTATTTTTTATAATATACATGTATATATATACCTCAACCAAATCCCATCTCTAGGGAGGGTGGGTGGGAGCTCCTATAACGGAAACCAAAATAGCTACCGTTACCTCTCCCGCCCGCACCATATAGACCCCTTGACTCCGCCCCCCTTTCTGGCCATTATCCTTCCACTCCACTAAACTTAACCCCTCCAACTCTGACTACCTGCCACCCTTCGGCACCAAAACTATTCATGGCTGCCTCCCCCTACTGGCGTTCAGTGCGGCCGCACTTGAATAAGTTATTGGTGCATCTCTCGGGTCTTAAAGCCCCACAATCATTGGGCCCCAAAATCTTCCCCTAACCCTACCCTCCTTAAATAAACACAGGAGCCTATATTGGAATAAATTGGCCACAGCAGCTGTTTATTAACATTTAACATACAATATTAACAATAATTATTTCTGACGAAGGAGGTCCTGGAAGCCCACCGCTTTCATTAAACACAAACAACCCCCTGGGCTAATCCACCTTGCCTCCAGCTGTAAAACCCAGCTCGGAAACACCCGGTGATGGATGCCTCACTGAACCAACCAGAATATCTCACCATGGGAGTCCAGCCCCACCATTGGGGCCCTCCCATCCTCAAATAGCAAGACCTATCACCAGCTTCGAGGACCTCCTGCCGCCACAAACGCGCAACTTGACCTACCACCCTCAAGCTTGAGCGTTCCCCCACATCCTCAAAGCTCTCTCAATTCCACCTTGAATATCCAGAGCCCACAAATCAGTGCCCACCACATTAAGGTGAACATCATCGGCCCTCCAAAATTCTCTGAGCCCGGACTCCAACTCCAAGAGTCGAACTGCCACCGCGCCATTTCTCGCTACAAATTTACCCACTGCCCTGTTCACCTAATGCGAGCTTTATTAATTCGTGCTACCGAACGTACCTCCCTCCACTTTCGCCTGGGCACAATGTCCGACCAAACTGTTAACATACCATACGCCTCTCTAAGAACACCCCCCCATAACATACCCCGATAACCTACCCACCGAATGGTCGCGACCTCCCTGACAAAACCTAGTTGCCGGCCATTCGGCCGAACATCTGCCCTCAACGCACCCCAGAAAACAAACAAGTGTCCGACAATCCACACGAGCGCGGGGGAGCTTCCTGAAACAAAAGAACAGAAAAGAAAAACTCGACCATTAGCCTATTAACTATTATTATTATTAAATTAACTATTAGTCTGCACATAAGAATGAAAACAAATCGATTCCCATCTCCCTATTCTTTTAATAACATCTTCACTCAACCCCCAACTGGCTGCCTCGGTGGCCGCAAAAGGAATGCCCCGTATATTTGCTCGAGTCTACCCCTAACCCATGCAAACATTTTTTTGAGAACCGCCACAAACTGAAATTTAGATAAAAGGATCCATCTGCATGTCTTAACAACGAGCCACCACTCATCTGAACCTCAACACGATATTCCTCCATGCACCTAACCGGACACAACGCGCAACCTAGCACCCTAAACAAACAAAACCGACGCCCCCGACCTTCCTGATCATTTTTAGACCTTCAAATACGCACCACCGCTCTTTCTGAAAACACCTCCAAATCCTCCAAAAACAAGCCACTTTCGCATCTGACGCTCTTGCATACTAATTCCCCCGGCCTAAATTCCAAAAAAAACGCCAAGAAAGCCAACCTGAACAAACAAACCTCACACCTGGAAACACATACCTTTTCCACCCACTCGCCAATCCTTAACAAAAGATCAAATGAGATTGGCTTTCTCGAATCTGATCGCTTCATGCCTCTCCTCTAACCCTTCAAAACCTGACGAACTAAAAATGCCTTCGTACAATCCGGAAGTCCACGCAGCTTCAATCCAAATGCTATGCCTGCCATGCAACTGTTCTCTCGCGCTACTGACCAATCATCCTCAAACCTCTGACCCCAAAACACCACTAGAGGCATTTCTCCAGCCTCCACTCCCGCATTGATGTAGCTACTGCGCATGCTCCGGCCAATGGATCGCGCTGTTGGCTGGAGCATGCGCAGTAGCTACATCAATGCCGTAACCACTGTGGGCATTGTAGTGCGCATGCCCCAGCCAAGCAGAACGCAGGCGCAGGTTTTCACAGGGAGAGGAGGGGACGCAAGGGAAAGGAGAAGGCGGGGATCTTAAACAGAGCAGCCTGGGCTTCGAAGATGTAAACTCCGCCCCTGGGCACTTGCGAAATGCATTTGCATATATATAAAAGTTAGTTTTTGCCGCAGGAGACCCATACAAGTGACTAACAAAGGTACCATTTAAATCATCTGAAGTTAAGAAAGAACACTGTGTACTCGGTCTATAATGACCAAATGTGGGGACAGACTCCCTTTAAAACCTCTTGTAAACCCCTCCAACAACTTCACTGCCTCCCGCTTAGGATATCTATTTAAAATCGGCTCCATCCTTTCCACTAACACTGGAGTCCATCTCTTTTGCAACTGTCTCTGACCCTCTCTGTCTGTTTCCTTTAAAACACCTAGTTGCCCCATGGTTTCCCCACAGGAGGCGCACTCATGTTTAAATTTGCATTTAGTGCCAAATTTGCAGCTTCCTTGGTTAAAAAGGAAGCAGAGACCTTTTGCCGATGCAGTATACAACGCCCACTGCCCCACTTCCCCTTCAGCATCCCCCCAAAAGGACTGCCCCTGCCGAACCAGAGCCGTCACCCTCATCCACAGTCTTATATCCTTATGGTCCCACCGCATATTAGAGCGGACCGCTTTCCTCTGCCTAAATTGCTCATCATACCGCAGCCAGCCCACCCTCCATATACCCGATAGGTTCCCCAATGGCATCCAAGTAGCAAAATAAAGCAGAACAATACTCTGGCGACTTCTCCCCGATGACACTCGCCAGAGACGGTTAGTGACCCTGCAGACGCATGCCCGGGCCCTGCATATAGACACAGAAATGTATGGGTTGTCTATGTAAGACCCTTGTTTGTAGACCAGGCAGCTGCAGATGGTTAATTAGTGAGCCCTCTCTGCAGTAACGTGGTCTAATAGCCTGATTACGTGGCTTCATCCTTTGCCCCAAAAGGATTCTAATCAGTGATTCAAGAAAGATTTATTATGTTGTTTTAATACGTCCTTACAGGCTAAGAATTACACTCGCCAGAATAGCAAAAGCCTGCAACCAGTTTTGAAAAGTGCGCGGTATCAACCAATACCTGCGCTTTTCATCCTCCTCCTTCTTACCTTCCTCCCGCCTTGTCCTATCCAAGTTAAACCTCTCCAGAGGAAGTTGAGAAAAAATTTCTGCATACTCCCCTTTCCAGATCTGCTCCCTCACCTCCTGCTTCAAGTGCGCCCCCAGCGGTCCCTCAAAGCAAACATACACCTCCCCTTGGGCCGAATCATCTAACTGCTGCCTATTAACCTCACCCCCCGCCTGCATTTGCACAGACACCGACCCTGACACTGAGGCCAACGACCCTGATCCGGACCACCCGCCCCCACCGACCCTGAAAACCACCCCGCCAGACTACTGAAAAGCTGACCCAAACCCCCCGCTAGCTCCCCAGGAGTTAACCCCCTCCCCTACCCTCCTGGAGAGCCCCTATTGAACTAAAGGGTCCCCTTGCAGTCTCACCTGGCTGCCCGGGCACTGTGTACCCCACAGCCGATAATCCTGAATCCTGACGCACTACCCACATGATGGCCGTCCAGGATGGTGCTGATGACCGGCACCCCGGGTGGGGTCCTGCTGGGTGCATTCTGTGCCAATGCTGAAGCTGTGTTCTGCCTAATGGAGGGAGCTACCCATCTCCTGGGCGCGGAGGGTCCCTTCTGGCGGTTGGCCAACTGCACCCACCGCCTCCCCACCTAGGATGCCAGCCACCCGCTCTCTCACCCAGTCCTGGCCATGTGACTCTGCTGCCTCCCGCAGTCGGCTGAACATCTCATCTAAGGACGCCATGTTAAGTGTGCTGCCAGCTCCTATAATAGACACCAAAATGGCTACCGTTACCTCTCCCGCCCTCATCATATAAACCCCTTGACTCCGCCCCGCTATCTGGCCATTATCCTTCCACCCCACTAAACTTAACCCCTCCAACCCTGACTACCTGCCACCCTTCGGCACCAAAACTATTCATGACTCCCCCTACTGGCGTTCAGTACGGCCGCACTTTAACTTTAAATCAGCGCTCATCTACCTTACACTTAGCTTCGGTAACAGGCAGTGCGGGCGACACTAACTCACTGACGTCACGCGCCTGCTTCTCCCACTAGGCCACGCAGGCGCGTGATGTCAGTGAATGAGCGCCGACCGCACTGCCTGTTACCGAAGCTGAGTGTAAGGTAGATGAGAGCTAATTTAAAGTTAAAGTTACTGCAGGATATGGATTACAATTAAAAAATGTACACTCCTATGAGTGGCGGGGAGGGGGATCTGTGGATTAAAATGTTATGGGGTGGGGGGGGGATCTTTGGATGACAATGTTATGAGGTGGGGATCTGTGGATGACACTGTTATAGGGAGAGGGATATGTGGATGACACTGTTATGGGGTGTGGGGCGGGGGGGAATCTGTGGATGACACTTATCCTCCATAACAGTGTTCTGCACAGATTCCCCCATAACAGTGTGCCATCCACAAAACCCCTCATAACAGTGTCATCCACAGATCCCCCATAACAGTGTCATCCACAGGCCACCATTAGTTCAAAACCCACCAAAAGCACACCTTTTGGTTCAAAATTTTTTTTTTCTTATTTTTCTCCTCAAAAAGTGCGTCTTATAAGGCGAAAAATACGGTAAGTCCCTGACCCCTGACATTCAGTCCCACCCTCTGCTGCCCCCCGTGCCAACTGACACGCTACACGCTTCTTAGTGCGGGGGGCAAATTACATAATGGAGGTCATTGAGGGTGGCAAACAACATAATGTGGGGCAGTGTGGGGTGCAAATTACTTAATGTGAGGCAGTGTGGGAGGCAAATTACATAATGTGGGGCGGTGTGGGGGGCAAATTATTTAATGTGAGGCAGTGTGGGGGGGCAAATTACTTAATGTAGGGCAGTGTGGGGGGCATATTACCTAATGTGAGGCAGTGTGGGGGGGCATATTACTTCATGTGGGGCAGTGTGGGGGAAAAATTACTTAATGTCGGGCAGTGTTGGGGGGCAACTTATTTAATGTGAGACAGTGTGGGAGGCATATTACTTAATGTGAGGCAGTGTGGGGGGCATATTACTTAACGTGGGGCAGTTTGGCAGCGAATGACTTAATTTGAGGCAGTGTGGGGGGAAAATTACTTAATGTGGGGCAGTGTGGGGGGCATATTACTTAATGTGAGGCAGTGTGGGGGGCATATTATTTATTATCAAACCCCCATATCATAACTCAGATGAGACCCCCATCAGACTGCCATGTTAGATCCCCCATATCCGGCCTCAGATCAGACCCTCTTTAGACCTCTATGTCAGCCCCCCATATCAGATCCTCAGGTCAGACCCCTATATCAAACCTCAGATCAGACCCCCATATAAGATCCTCAGATCAGACCCCCAGATAAGATCCTCAGATCAGACCTCTAGATAATAGCCTCAGATCAGACCCCCATATCAGATCAGACCCCCAATCAGATCCTCAGATCAGATCCCCATATCAGAACCTCAGATCAGACCCCCATATCAGACCTCAGATCAGACACCCATATCAGATCATACCCCATATCAGATCCTCAGACCTCCACATCAGATCCTCAGTTCAAACCCTTGTATCAGACATCAGATCAGACCCCCATATCAGATGCTCATATCAGACCACAGATCAGATGCAAAATAAATAAATTCACTTACTTCTCCTGCTCTGCTGCTACTCTCCATGTCGAATTTCTTGGTGAATTTCGGCAAAGTTGCCGAATCAAATTTTTCAAAACTTCACTCATCTCTAGTCACTATGTACATACATGCGTACATTACTTATCCTGTACTGATCGTAAGTTACATCTTGTATGATGCTCCAGAGCTGCATTCCCTATTCTGCAGAAGGAGTCAGTGTATGTATACATTCGTTATACTACATTACTAACTTACTGTAAGCTGTTCCTGATTTACATGATGTACAACACATATTATACTCTAGAGCTCACTATTCTTACTATATAGCTGAGAATCCAAATATCATGATGTTTCCATTTTAAAAAGTCCACCTCTTATTTTTGAAGCATCTCAGAGGACAGGTCATGTTCCCAATCTGTTCAAAGATTAACAGAATAAAAATTACAGTAAAACGCCCTCCAGGAATTAGTCCAAGATGAGAAGGTGGCAGCAAATGTAGCTGACACCAAGACAATACTTTGCACCTTTCATTATTTGTAAAGCATATGCTATGAAAACAATGAAAACCACCACCATGTACAGTAGTGAGCCCTGTATAAACACTTCTGATTCCCAGGGGTTGTGAGTGCTGAGACAAACACTTAATGCTTCTGGGTCCTATTTTTTTTTTACTGTAGTCAGTACCAGGGTCTACCTAGGGGCATCACTATAGGTGGTGTGAAGGCTGCAGTTACTCCCAGGTAATGGAACCTAAGGTCACCCAAAAGCGCCTCTGTCACATAGGAAGACACCAGTATTATGTATACTGTATAATGTTAGGTGGGGGCCCAGGAGCTTTTAGCTACACCTCACAGCTTCCCATTGTCAGCAGTTTTGACCATGCTAAACTGTTGACACCACTAGGTAGGATCGGGGGAGACAGGACAAACATACCTTTAGTGAATATGAAGATATATTCTGCCAAATCTACTCTCTTAAGTCCTGAGACTTAAGAGAGAGGGAGGTGTTTGGGGGTGAAGCGCTGTCTTCATTAAGCTGTTTCACACCTCTGAAAAGCTGTGAAGCTCCACCTCTTGCAGGAGTCGAACTTGGCAACATATTCACACTACTCCTGATAAGAAAAGCTTCACAAAAAGGTAAGTTTTTTTACTGTTCTCCCCAGCCCCTACCTTGTTCTGTCAGCAGTTTAGAATGGTCAAAACTACTGAAAGACTCCCTTTATGCATCACATCATATTTATAGCAATGTTGCACTCTTATAGAGCAAACATAGTTTTGGAATTCATCATGATGCAAGGCAAAGATTCCCCCATAACCTTGGTCCACACTATGTCTGTACCAGTGAAAAATTATAATAACTAAGGTTTATTAAAAATGTATTAAAAAAAACTGCTTTCTTATGCATACTATATTTTACCATATTTTCTTTCCTAAAATAATGACTCCACACTTTCTCCATAATAAATATTCTCTTTAACCCCGCAGTTAAACAATCTGTGTTGCACCATGGCTCTCACTGTTGTTTTACGGTTTGATATTTTGCTTATTTGGCAAATTCCCCTTAATGTAAAAGCATTTAATTAAGAAAAAAAGCTTAGATAAGACCCATAAAGTTCAGAGACTCAGAGCCTGCACTTAAAGGCGTGCCCATCCTGCTGGGTTTCTTTCTGGATCCAAATATTGAAGTTCTATCACAGAGATGATTTGATGAAGCTTTTTATTTTGCCAATAACAACACCAACGCATTTCACAAACAAGTGCAAGAGGCACAATATATCTCAGTGGTGTTAACAAGAGCCTTGCCTCCAGCCATGGGTAAGACCAGGAAGATTTCGAAAGACTAAGACTTCAAACCTACTTACTCCAGTCATCATTCCTGCTAATATTTCTCACTTTTGGGTTTGGAAAAGAAATAATGCTCCTTAAACCAAACCACAGTATACAGTAACTTACACAGATAGATGCAAAAAAGACCCCTTTACATTAGCTAACTAGGGTATATCTCCAAAAATTTATTGGGGCACTGCATATGCTAATGATTAGTGTTGTATCTCCCAAGGAGCCTTTTTGCCCAGTCTGCAGACTTGTGAGAGGCAAAAGATGATTCTGTGTCCTTTAGGCTTCTAAAAATCCTAAAGAGAGTAACTATTTTAGGCTATATGCACACGACTTTATGTTCACTTCAATGGGGCCGCAAAAGATGTGCACAGCACTCCGCGTGCTGTCCGCATCCATTGCTCCGTTCCATGGCCCCGCAAAAAAAACAGAGCATGTCCTATTCTTGTCCGTTTTGCGGACAAGAATAGGCATCTCTAACTAGCCGCCCGTTCCGTTCTACAAATCGCAGATTGTCCACTTTATTAATCCTACAGTCAGGATAGACCATCCTTATTTGATTGGTGGTGGTCCAACACCCTGCAATCCCATTAAACTGCACATCTCCATCCATACAAGAACTGGAGCTACTGCAGAACAGCTGATCGCAGATTGTGGGATGTCAGAACCCCTCAAATTAGATAGTGATATCCTATCCTGAGGATTAGGGATGAGCGAATCTACTTCAGATGAAACATCCGAAGCCGATTTGCATAAAACTTCGTTAGAATATCCGTACAGTATTAGAATGTATTGGCTCCGATGAGCCGAAGTTTTTACTTCGCAAAGTCTTGCAAGACTTCGGGTAATAACTTCAGAAATTAATTTCTACTGTTAAAAACCTTTTACCGGTTACAAGGTACCATTTGGAACCGAACCCATGTTCGGTAAAAGGTTTTTAACAGTAGAAATTAATTTCTGAAGTTATTATCTGAAGTCTCGCGAAACTTCGCAAAGTAATAACTTCAGCTCATTGGAGTCAATACATTCTAATACTGTACGGAGCACTCGCTCCGTAAAGTATTCTAACGAAGTTTTCTGCAAATCGACTTCGGATGTTTTATCCAAAGTCGATTCGCTCATCCCTACTGAGGATAGACTATCACTTGTAAAGGAGCGGAAAACCACCTGAACAGTGTAAAGTGACTCTTTAGACAGTGGAAAAAATACCTCAAAAACATCTATACATCATGATTTGTCATATGGTCAGGCCTGTCTTCAAAAAACAAAAGAGGTTGAACTAAACAGCGCAGATATAGAATTTCAGGCCCAGGTGAGGTGACGAATCGGATGACTAGCCCTGTCAACCAAGTAAAGAGGGAAATGTCTTGCAGAGAGGAGGAGCTAAGGTGCACCAAGTTACTAGGACCCACCCTCAGGGCACTTAAAACACCTTCTCTGAAAGGGGATAGGAAGGTATGGTTAGGGATATAGATAGAGAATCAATTCTAAACAAATTAGACTTGTTCCAAATTTCATAAAAACTCATCCGCCAAACTAAACAGTTTTTGCAATTCATGTCACAATTCAAAGATGAATAGCATAAAAACAGCACTCAGTGACATTTTACTTTGAAAATACCCATTAAACACCATGAGGGAGAAAGAAGATTGAGAATCACTGGAAGTGGGGGAAGGGCTTGCCTTTATTGGCTCAGAGGCTGAAAGATAGCCTGATCAGCAAATCAAGGGGCAGTGGGCAGGTAGGTTCTTATGCTGAGACAGAAAAATTACTAGTCTTTAGCTTGTGACCTGAAAGGGTGTTTTGTGGCAGTGTCTATGAGAAAGCTATTACAGATGCAAGCCACTAATGTAGTGTGATAGGGACACTATAAGCAGAATATAGGGAAAGAATGAAAAGATCTCTTGATCAGGAAAAGCATATAGAGAGAGTAAGGGAGTGAAGAGCTGGTCACTCAGTTGGTGTTTGATGTGGCTGCTGGCAACCAAGTTTTTGTTAAACGTTGCATATTTTGGCAAGGTAACCCACGGCCACATTCACGTTCAGTAAAGTGTCCTTGCCATCGTCATCATCAGTTACTGCATTTCCCATACAGAATATTCCTCCTTCTTCTACTCAGCACTTTCATTAGCTATTGATAATCGAAAAAATGGTCAGGAAACAAATCTATGTGCCCAGGAATCTGGTACACAAGCTTAACTCCCACCTGGCTAAGTTGCTAGCTATGCAGACACTGCAGTACAACTTAGTGGATTCTGCTGCCTTTAGGGAGCTGATGGCATGTGCTCACCTTCGCTGGAAGATACTTAGTTGGTATTATTTCTCCAAATAAGACATCCTTGCTCTGTGCAGCCTCCATGGGAGCCGTGTAGAGGATAGAAATGGTAGTGGCCCTGATGTACTAACATAGTGTCACAGTGTCCTAGGATGATCACTCCCTGGGGTCCATTGCAGTGAATGTTATAGTACTGCAGAATGAAGCCAGAGTTAAATGTAACAAAGTCCTTTTTGCTAAGTGCTATGTAGAACTTGAAAAACATACAGTAGCAACAGGCTTTAGTGCAATTCTTCTTTGTCAGCAACAGAGGAAGAATGCTGGCAGGTTGGATGGCTTCAATTCTGCACTTATATGATACTGGCCTAGTGGTTATTTGGTGATGGGTAGCTTAGCTGTATTCCCTCACTTCACAGCAGTATATTCCACATTATTCTGCAGAGTAGGTGCTCTCCAAGCTACTTCCCAACTCTCCGTCAGAATCTTGACAGTTGGTGCTATTCAAGCTACTTACCAACACTCCAGCAGGAGAAGGATATCTGGATCCTGACTTTCAGATATGGTTTCTTGGAGTGGGTGCTGTATAAGCTAATTTCAACTCCCTCACTATCAGCACAGGACCTTTCAAGTTCTCTCCCTGACCTGCACTCCTCTAGACTGACTACTCTAGACCTCTCCCGCCTGGCAGGAAATCCGACTAGCCCACTCTACCAGGAGGGGTGGACAGGGTGGTTTACATTGTTACAAGCAGCTATTGACAACCAGTACCTCCCCTGCTGGAGAAGATGAATTAAGGATTCAATTGTAGTACCTCCAAGTCTGGGTACTACACTGTACTGGCACATGGCAAAAAACGTAAGCCATTCATTGCAATTCTAGCTGTGCTGCAAGGTGCATGCCAAGGTGGACCTCTGGAACAACTGTTACGGGCAGGGATAGTAAGTGTCTTTCACAGCCCTCTATGTCAATATTTTTAATGGCAGCGACAAGTCGAGGCCCATCAAAGAGGCCACCAGATTTGTCAGTAGGGATAACTGCAGCATCAATGACGTCATCTTCCTGACATTTACCTTAGAACAAATGCTCATGCCGATGCAATTAGAAACAGTGGAAGAAGAACAGTTTATGCATTTTGCAGGCCGCATTCTAGCTGTTGGTGACCCACACGGACAAAGTCTCATGGAGGAACTGAAATACTGTAGGATAAGGAGGAGGAGGAGCTTGTGCAGGTGGACGGGGATTATGATGAAATTGTCGATGATACCAGCCATAACGACCAATCATCTATGTGGGGGGAAGAGCCGGAAACTGGGTCCTTGGGCATACTGGGGAGAATAGCAAGCTGTATGCCTGCTTGCTTACATAATGATAGATATATTTGCCATCAAGCAATCTGAAGGTTACTGAATAGTAGTGATGAGCGGCATAGGCAATATTCAAATTTAAATTTTTTGGCCGAATATTCACCTTAAATTTGCAAATTAGAGATTCGTGATCTGTAGTCATTATTTACTTGATTGGAAAAATTGGCAATGTAATATATTCGCAATCAAAATTCACGATCAACACTCTTCGCGAATACAAATATATAGCACTGTATTCTAAATATTCGCAAATTCTCGAAGTGGCGATATTTGCGTTTAAAATTCTCTAATCGAATATTCACACTCAACACTACTGAATAGCCATGCTTTTAGACCATCTCTATCAAAGCAATATGGGGGAATGTTTTTCCTGTTGTCGAAAGAGAGGCAAAATTGCTTTATTACCAGGATAGACCATGTACACATCTTGCCACAGCTTTCGGCAAGCAGATGCCTGCCATCCATTTGACTGACTGGGAGGCCCCTCTCCAACCTCTGCTAAGTTACCCACTTCCCTTTGTCTCCACTACCACTAGCAGCAGAAGTCACTGCAGCAGCCAATTCTTTCATGTGCTGTGCCAGGCTGACGTAAATCAGCAGATGGAGGTGTACAGCCTGAACACCCAGGTTCAGTTCTACCAGGGCCTTGACCTTTCTCCGGGGCATATTGAGTTTGCTGACCCCATGGACTTATGGGCAGCCATATTCAAACAGTTACCACAGCCGGCCCAGTATGCCCTCTCTGTCCAGTCTCCAGTGTCATTTCAGAGAGGGTTTTCAGTGCATCAGGTAATGCTATCAAACTCAAACAGACTGTTCTCCGTTTACACACCTCTGGCTGAGGCTGATGCAGCCCATAACCCATTATGCCTCTGCCAGTGTCTGCACTGGGAACAGCAAGTAATGATGTCTGTATAGCAAAATATGTCAGTGTTATATCAGTGAGTAAAAACCAAATTAAAAAAATACTATCCTGTTCTGTACCTTATGACGGCTGCTGCCGTCCTCGTGCCACAGCTGCTGTCTGCTTACCTACCATCTTGATCCATACCAAATGCCTGCTGCCCCCAAGGGACAATTTCTATGATGGATGTATGATATATAAAAGCATAACACGTGGAACAGGTTAGTGCTGTTTGTTAACACCGTCTATCATGTGTTTACCTATAGCTATAAATGTCAGTGTCACTCTGACATAGTTCGAGGGAGAGAGAGCACCACTTACAAATTTACTTTAACTAGATAGAATCCGTGGCGGTGCCCGCAGTGTTGAACCCTAGCCTGTCGAGTTCCAGGAGATCATAAGATGGAGAGAAGACTGCGGTACTCAACGTCTTCCCAATATGCAGAATTTTATTCACCAACCGTGCAACGTTTCGACTCCTAAGAGTTTGAGAAAGACTCTTAGGAGTCGAAACGTCACACGGTTGGTGAATAAAATTCTGCATATTGTGAAGACATTGAGTGCCGCAGTCTTCTCTCCATCTTATAGTGTCACTCTGACATTATTTGCTATTTCTGTCCTTGTGTTCAATGGGTTGTCAGAGTTCAGGGCTGAACCCACATATAAGCTTCCCTTCACTTGTTTACCACGTACGAGTGGACTATTGGAAAAATTCCTTTTTCCTATGCTTCCCTTGCCTTGCGCTGCAGCTCAGGGGATGTGACTTTTCTGTTGCAGCTCTTTTCCTGCAACTGTCACAGCTTCTAAGAGAAGATAGGACTGGGGCAGTTGAAGGATTAAACTGAGCATGTGTGACCACTTCAGCAGGGTGACCACAGAATTAAAGAAAAAACAGCAGGTGGTGCTATACAAATACATTTTATTAAATAACTCAATGGCTATACTAAATTACAAGCAATTACAAACGTACTGAACACAGAAATGTTGAAGATTTTTTGTGCAACAACTACTATTTGGCTCCAAATAATAATTAGGGTGTTATATACTGTATCTTGAAGGCACTAGGAAAGACATGTCAAAACTGGAGCAAATGGAAAGAGAAGTAGTAACCCATGATAACCAATCAGGTTACTGCTTTCTTTCCCCAAAGGCTCTCAGAAAATGAGAGCTAGAATTCGATTAGTAACTGCTCCACTGCTAGTTTTAATACATCTCCCCTATATTGCAACTATAGGGGGTCATTTATTAAGATCTGCGATTTAGACGCCGGTCTTAATCCACCTGCGCTGGTACCGGATGCACCAAAGTGATGTAGAGACGCAGGCCTCTACATAACTTTGGCGCATGTGTAGCTGGCTGTGCGACATGATTTAAACCGTCAGCTCCCTTGCTGGCATAGTTTAAGACCATTATCCATGCAATAAACTGGCGTAAAAAATAATGCTGGCCAGCCCGCTCTATTCCCCACCCACACCTCAACCTTTTTTGGAAACACGGGGAAAAGTGCAAGATGCGTCCTTAAAACCCCTTTGCGACCAAATCTGCGACAAAATGATGCCTAAAAGTGGCGTCCTGACAACAATAAATGACCCCCTATGTATCTACTCATTACACCAGTAATACACACATGAATTGCCACTAGTGCTGGGCGCGAATATTCGAATTGCGAATTAAAATCGCGAATATCGCCACTTCAAGAATTCGCAAATATTTAGAATATACGGCTATATATTCGTATTTGCGAATATACAAATTTTTTTAATTTGAAACCATGATCCCTCCCTGCTTCTTGCTTGTGGGCCAATGAGAAGGCGGCAATGTCTTTGTCTGAGCTTAGCTACATCCCAAGCAACCAATAGGAAAGTTGCCTATATAGGAAACTCCCCAGCCGCCATTTTCTGCAGTATTTTGCAGTTCTGAGAGAGACAGCAGTGTCATTGTTGTGCTCTGTGCTTTGCTGTGTCACATTACATTAGATCATGCATCCTCAAACTGCGGCCCTCCAGCTGTTGTAAAACTACAATTCCCATAATGCCCTGCTGTAGGCTGATACCTGTAGGCTGTTCGGGCATGCTGGGAGTTGTAGTTTTGCAACAGCTGGGGGGCCGCAGTTTGAGGATGCCTGCATTAGATAGTTAGTTAGTAAGCTTATATGTATGATACAGATAGTTAGTGGGAGATAGTCAGTGCAGGTTGGATAGTGATATAGTGTAGCTCAGGGTTCCCCAACTCCAGTCCTCAGGGCCCACTTGCCGGTCAGGATTTAGGAGTATCCCACAGAATAAATACCTGTGGTAAATCCTGATGGATGGACACTAATTATATCAGCTGCCCAATACTAAGGAAATCCTGAAAACATGACTGGCAGGTGGGCCCTGAGGACTGGAGTTGAGGACCACTGGTGTAGCTGATTCCAGTGGTTCCAGTGCAGGGTGTTAGGTAGTAGGTTCTGCTGTCTATACATGCATACATAGTTCTGTGATGTCACAAGTTCACAACAATACTTAGTGCACCAATCACTAATATGTAGTCAGACCTGCTAAAATGTGAAGTTGTACATATTGCACCAAAATATTCGCATTATTAGTGTCGATTTTCACAATCGCGATTATATTGGAGCACTTTATCTGCATATAAAGCTTTCGTAATGTTCTGCCGTGCCAACCATTTTCTCCAGTCTCAGGAAACTTATAGCAGCCTTAAAAATGTAGCAAAAGTGACCCACGCCTGTATTGCACGCGCAATAAGCGCATATTACATTGTCGATTTTCGCAATCAAGAAAAGATTCACGAATACTCAAATTCACGAATATATGACGAATATTCGCCCAAATATTTGCGAAATATCGCAAATTCGAATAGCTGATCACTAATTGCCACTTCACCAAGGAATCTACATGTCACCAGACTCACAACACTAAACAATGACACAAAGCAGAAAAGTAAAGGTTCTTTTAAGTATGTTTTTTTGTCACTCCGTGTAACAAATTCTTTTTTTTTTGTATATATATAAATGTCACTTTTAAATCTAAAACTAAATGTTAGCAGAGGAATAAGTGGTGAGAGAAATATGACCCAGCAGGCTTAATTGTATCTAATGCATTTTTATACAAGCTTTAGATATATATGTGCAATTTGGCTGTGCGCAGGTGACCATAAGAGAGGTGTTATTACCCAGACTCGTCAGGTTCTCCACCCACGAGCCATTTTGCACAGAACACGTACAAAAGATTGTGTTCTTTCCTGCACAAGTTAAGTGTTTAGAGCTACATGGTGGATTCTATTGTAAACAGTGTCGGACTGGGGTACTTAGGGCCCACCAGCGTAACTGATTCTGAGGGCCCACCTTAGGGCTCCTGCACACTAACTTATTTTTTTTTTCCATGTCTGTACAGTTCACTTCACTTTAATGGGACCGCAAAAAAAAAAAAAAAGACTCTGTGTGCATTCCGTGTCTGTATGTCCGCATGGCGGTTATGCAAAATGATAGAACATGGACAAGGATAGGACCAGTGGCGTGCCTAGGGTGTTTGGCACCCGGGGGGGTCATTTCTCTGGCAACCCCCAATACTTTTAAAAATTTGTACCCCTTCACAGTAGTATTGCCGTCATTGTACAAACTTCACAGTAGTTTTGTACAGATGTGTGCCCTCTCACAGAAGTTATGCCCTCTCTGTGACCCTTTCACAGTTGTAATGCCCTCTGTGTGCCCTATTCACAGTAATAATCCCCATTGTGCTCCCTTTATAGTAATAATGCCCACTGCGTCCCCTTCATAGTAATAATGGCCATTTTGCCCTCTTCACAGTAATAATGCCCATTGTGCCCCCTTAATAGTAGTAATGCCCACTGTGCTAGTAATGCCCTCTGTGCCCCCTTCATTGTAGTAATGCCCCCTGGCTGTGTGCTCCCTCCATAGTAGAAATGCCCATTGTGCCCCCTTCATATTAGTAATGCCCTCTGTGCTCTCTCCATAGTAGTAATGCCCTCTGTAAAAAAAAAAAAAAAAGGGGACAGCCCCTTTTAAAGACATATTTGGAAAACATTACATACAGCACTACAGAACATACAGGCAGCACCAAATACCTCTTTCATCCAGTGACTTCTCTTCTCTGATGTTGATATTCTCTTTCCTTTTCTTCTCCTGTAATTTCGTGTGGGGGGTCACAGCACTCAAGTAGCACTGGAGTTTCTTTTGGGTGCACGTCAAGGTTTTCTTCCCGCCTCCACTTCAGGAATACTATACAATCATAATTTCAGTATGACAGTACACCATTAGTTTTTTGATGCTATTTAATTCATAGTTTGCCGGAAATTATACAACGTCCACGTGGCAAATCTTCACATGCACATCGGCACCAACACAGCATCTGCCATTTTACGTATCTATCTACTCATACACAATGTTTCGGGCAAATTGACAGCCCTTCGTCAGGCTGTGGATTTAGTATTAAGGCATGGATGCCGGACGCCTTCCACCTTCTCAACACCCCATCCTGCCACCCCAAATACTGTGTCCACTGTGCTCCCCAATATTTTTTGCAGAAACAGTCCCCCTAAAAAAAATAGATTTAGATCTCTATGTCGGACCCCATATAAGACCCCATTTTTAATCCTCAGATCAAACCCCCATTAGACCTCCATGTAAGACCCCAACCCAATTTTAGACCTCAGATAAGACCCCCATATGAGACCTATTAGACCTCCAGAGCCAGATATCAGACCTCAGACCACACCCCCGTATCAGACCTCCAGACCCCATTAGACCTCCAGACTCCCCATAGACCTTCAGACCCCCATTAGACCTCCAGACCCCCATATCTGACCCCCATTAGACCTCCAGACCCCCAGTCAGACCTCCAGACCCCAAATCAGACCCCCATTAGACCTCCAAACCCCCCAGTCAGACCTCCAGACCCCCAATCAGATCCCCATTAGACCTCTAGACCACCCAGTTAGACCTCCAGACCTCCAAACCCCCATTAGACCTCCAGGCTTCCATTTGACCTCCAAACCCCCAATCAGACTCCCATTGGACCTCCAGACCCCCCCCAGTCAGACCTCCAGACCCCCCCCAGTCAGACCTCCAGACCCCCCCAGTCAGACCTCCAGCCCCCCATAGACCACTGAAGACCCTCATTAGATCTCTCCAGACCACCATTAGACCTCCATATCAGACCTTAGATCAGACTGTAAAATAATAAAGTAACTTACCTATCCTGTCGCCACTCTCCCTGTCCTGGCTGCCCTCTCTTCTCAGGGCCAGAGCTGCAGTCACCTGACCTCCTGCAGCGTCAGGTCAGAGTGTGCTCTGTACGTCCTGATACTAGTGATGTCGCGAACATAAAATTTTCCGTTCGTGAACGGTGAACACGAATTTCCGCAAATGCTTGCGAACATGCAAACATTGCGAACCGCCATAGACTTCAATAGACAGGCGAATTTTAAAACCCACAGGGACTCCTTCTGGCCACAATAGTGATGGAAAAGTTGTTTCAAGGGGACTAACACCTGGACTGTGGCATGCTGTAGGGGGATCCATGGCAAAACTCCCATGGAAAATTATGTAGTGGACGCGGAGTCGGGTTTTAATCCATAAAGGGCATAAATCAACTAACATTCCTAAATTGTTTGGAATAACGTGCCTTAAAACATCCAGTGTGTGTATACGATCAGGTATGTTGTTGTATCAATCAGGTAGTGTAAGGGTTATGCCCGCTTCACAGACATTGACAGACCAAACTCCCCTTTTAATGCACCGCAAACAACCGCAAACAGTCCATTTGCACAACCGCAAACTCCCCATTTGCACAAGGTTGGATACCAAGCTAGCCATGTCCCAGTGATGTCATTGAAGGTTTCTTCCTCCACCCAGCCACGTACAACACCAAGGGTCCCCGAAAGGTGAATTGAATTGATTTTTCAGATTTTTCTGTAGTACTATTCTCATCAGTTTAATCCCTCTAACGTCCCCAATCTGGGGTCCATTTATTGAATTGATTTTTCGAACGGGGAGATGGTTAAAAAAACGCTGGCTCCCTCCCCTTTGTTTTAATCCACAGTCACTTGCCTGCGCCGTGCAATTTAGTGTCACACCCGATATGAGTGGTATTTTCTGTAGTACTATTCTCATCAGTTTAATCCCTGTTACATCCCATATCAGGGATTGCCTTTTGTGAAAAAAGATTTTAGGCCGGGTACCTTCGACTGCCTTCACAGTAACAGACCAAACTCTCATACACCAAACTGAATTGATTTTAGGAACCGGGAGATGGAAAAAGCAGCTTGGTCGGTCCTTTTACTCCCAAATTGGGGCACTGCGCGAGCAATGTGCTGTGACACCCTATATGAGTGGTGTCTTAAACTAGTACTATTCCTATCAGTTTAATACCTGTTACGTACCCTATCCGGGGACGTGTGTCGAACTGATTAACCATTGTCGAATAAACGAACCATTACGACATCATGAAATAATTTAGTTCTGAGCTCTGTACTTGCTTTGTATTGGAATTGATGGGGAATTTTTAATTGTCTGCATTATTTCTAATAAACTATTAAGAGACTTTATTATGATTTTTTTATTTTATGTATTAAAAACCCATACAACTTAAAAAAAAAAAAAAAGAGGTAAATTAATGTTTTTTCTATGAAATATTATCCAGCCGTCCAATCGCTTTTGGTCTGACCATAATGAAGCAACGGCCTTATCATCTGGGGTGTGGCAACATTGCCAACACACTCATAGAGGTGATGATGATTGCTTTATTGTGATACGCAAGCCCCTTGCCTGAAAAATAATGGCATTGTTGCAGCCGCTATTGTAGCAGCGGACAGAAAAATTTATGTTTTCCAGGCAGAAAAGTGACTGAAACATTGCGGCTTGAACCCTAGTTGTTGGCGGAGAATTCACGAAAGTCATCCGGTATGCAGACATTAAATACAGCAGCGTGGGGACCATTTTGAGGCCAAGGCATGTCATCAGGCCTTTTGTTAGTCAAACGTATCCCCCACTGTCAGTCCCTTCAGGATCCATGCCTCATTCATCTTTATGAAGGTGAGGTAATCAACACTTTTTTGACTGAGGCGACTTCTCTTGTCAGTGACAATGCCTCCTGCTGCACTGAAGGTCCTTTCTGACAGGACACTTGAAGCAGGGCAGGCCAGAAGTTCTATCGCAAACTGGGATAGCTCAGGCCACAGGTCAAGCCTGCACACCCAGTAGTGAAGGGTTTCATCACTCCTCGGAGTGTCGATATCTGCTGTTAAGGCGTGGTAGTCTGCTACATGTCGGTCGAGTCGTTCTCTAAGGCTGGATCCCGAAGGGCTGTGGCGATGCGTAGGACTGAAAAAGCTCTGCATGTCCTCCATCAACAACACATCTGTAAATCGTCCAGTCCTTGCCGTCGTGGTAGGAGGAGGATTACACTCACCTCTTCCCCTGTTAGATTCCAGTTGTGCTGTGACATCCCCCTTATAAGCTGTGTAAAGCATATTTTTAAGTTTGGTTTTGAACTGCTGCATTCTTTCCGACTTTCGGTAATTTGGTAACATTTCTGCCACTTTCTGCTTATACCGGGAGTCTAGTAGCGTGGCCACCCAGTACAGGTCGTTCTCCTTCATCCTTTTTATACGAGAGTCCCTCAACAGACATGACAGCATGAAAGACTCCATTTGCACAAGGTTGGATGCAGAGCTACTCATTTCCCGTTCCTCGTCCTCACTGATGTCATTGACGGTCTGTTCTTCCCCCAAGCCACGTACAACACCATGGGTCCCAGATAGGTGACAACAACGAGCACCCTGGGGTGCCTGCTGTGGTTGGTCTTCCTCCTCCTCAAAGCCGCCACATTCCTCCTCTGACTCCTCCTCCTCATACTCCTCTTCCAGCGTTGCCACAGGTCCGGCAAGCGATGATGACAAGGCTGTTTCTGGTGGTGATGGTGACCACAACTCTTCCTCTTCACGCTCATCTACAGCCTGATCCAGCACTCTTCGCAGGGCACGCTCCAGGAACAAAACAAATGGGATGAGGTCGCTGATGGTGCCTTCAGTGCGACTGACTAGGTTTGTCACCTCCTCAATAGGACGCATGAGCCTACAGACATTGCGCATGAGCGTCCAGTAACGTGGCAAAAAAATTCCCAGCTCCGCAGAGGCTGTCCTAGCACCCCGGTCATACAAATACTCGTTGACAGCTTTTTCTTGTTGGAGCAGGCGGTCAAACATTAGGAGTGTTGAATTCCAACATGTCGAGCTGTCGCAAATCAAGCGCCTCACTGTCATGTTGTTTTGGCGCTGAATATCGGAAAAGTGCGCCATGGCCGTGTAGGAATGCCCGAAATGGCCACACACCTTCCTGGCCTTCTTGAGGAGGTCCTGTAAGCCTGGGTACTTAGACACAAAACGTTGTACGATGAGATTCAACACATGTGCCATGCACGGCACATGTGACAACTTGCCCAAATTCAATGCCGACAACAAATTTGTTCCATTGTCACACACCACTTTGCCGATCTCCAGTTGGTGCGGGGTCAGCCACTGATCCACCTATGTGTTCAGGGCGGACAGGAGTGCTGGTCCTGTGTGGCTCTCTGCTTTCAGGCAAGTCATTCCCAAGACAGCGTGACACTGTCATATCCGGGATGTGGAATAGCCCCTGGGGAGCTGGGGGGATTCAGTTGATGTGCAGCCAGACGCGGCAGCAGAAGAGGACTCAGCCGAGGAGGATATCAAAGAGGATGGAGTAGGAGTAGAGGAGGTGGCAGTAGGCCTGCCTGCAAGTCGTGGCAGTGTCACCAACTCCGCTGCGGAGCCACGCATTCCATGCTTGTCAGCCGTCAGCAGGTTGACCCAATGCGCAGTGTACGTGATATACCTGCCCTGACCGTGCTTTGCAGACCCGGTATCAGTGGTCAGATGGACCCTTGCCCCAACACTGTATGCCAGAGATGCCATGACTTTCTTTTCAATAACATAGTAGAGGTTTGGGATTGCCTTTTTCGAAAAAAATTTTGTCCGGGTACCTTCCACTGTGGTGTCCCAATAGCGACAAATTTTTTGAAGGCCTCAGACTCCACCAGCTGGTATGGTAAAAGCTGGCGGGCTAAGAGTTCTGTCAAGCCAGCTGTCAGACACTGGGCAAAGCGGTGACTATGTGACATGGGCTTCTTACGCTCAAACATTTCCTTGACAGACACTTGACTGTGGGCAGATGAGATGGAACTGCTGAAGGTGGGAGGCAGAGTGGCCGGTGGTTGAGAGGGGGCAAGGAGGACAGCAGTGGTTGACGTGGCTGAAGATGCTGGACCAGGAGGAGGATGGTGGCTTTGAGTTTGTGTGCTGCTTGTACGCATGTGTTGATCCCATTGCCGTTTGTGATGTGAGATCATGTGCCTTCGCAAAGCAGTTGTACCGAGGTGGGTGTTGGACTTCCCACGACTCAGTTTCTTTTGGCACAGGTTGCAAATGGCATTGCTGTTATCAGAGGCAGACACACAAATAAAATGCCACACTGCAGAACTTTGCAATGACGGCATTCTGGTGGTGGCAACAGCATGTGTTGACTGGCATGCTGTCTGGCTGACCCCAGGTGCCGATACATGCTGTCTGACTGTGACACTAACTCCTTGCGACGACCTCCCCCTGCTTCCAACTCGTCTCCTCCTTCTCTCTGTCTCCCCTTCTGAACTTTCCCCTTCTTCTTCTCTTCGAGCAGGCACCCACGTGGCATCCGTGGACACATCGTCATCATCTACCGCTTCACTTGTATCTGACACCTCAGCAAAGGAAGCAGCAGCGGGTACAACATCATCATCATCATCACACTGTACGTCCATGTGTGTAATCCTGACTGACTGAGACAACTCCCTGTAATCTACATCATCTGGCAATAATGGTTGCGCATCACTAATTGCATCCAACTGATGTGTAAATAACTCCTCTGACGGATCAAGTGAAGCGGCTGTGGTGGCTGTGGTGGTAGTGGTGGTGGTGGCGGCGGGCGGGAGCGTGGTAACTTGAGAGCAGGTAACCGAAGTTGAGCTGGAGGAGGATGGTGCGTCAAGGTTCTTAGCAGAAGTTGTTAAAGATTGGGTATCCTGTCTAAGCCAGTCAATTATGTCCTCAGAATTTTTAGGGTTCATGGTACGTGGCCTCTGAACACTGGGCATTATTCCAGGGCCAGTGAAAATCACAGCGCCACGACCACGACGGCCCCTGCCAGGTGGCCTGCCTCTAACTGTCATTTTTTTTTAGATAAGTGGTACTACGCGTGCTAGGTACTGTGCCACCCGGTAAAAGTGTTGGGCACTAGCAGAGGGCACACTACAGTCTGTGGGCCTGACACAAACACACTGGCCGGCAGGCAACTGAAATTAGATTAAAGTGTACAGATAAAGTGCCTTATTTTAGGCAACGTCCTGTCACGCATGGTATGATTGATGGGCAGCACTGGCAGAGGGCACACTACAGTCTGTGGGCCTGACACACACACACTGGCCGGCAGGCAACTGTACAGTGTTCATTTTAGGACATGGTCAGATATCATAGTCAAGTATCAAAATAATGCCAGTGTGACACCTGACACCTGACTCTGATACCTGACCCTGACACCTGACCCCTGACACCTGACCCTGACAACTGAGTTTGAATTATGCTCTTCATAGGTCAGGGTCAAAGTGAGAATGAGTTATAGATATACTATGTATTTGTATGCAAAATCACATAGATGGATAAAATCCCAGGCTGACACTAAGCAAGCTTGTAGCTCAGTGGTAGTGTACTTGTCTTGACTCCAGTGGGCTTGGGTTCCAGACCCCTTTCAGCTTTTAAAAAATGTAACATTTTATTAAGCGCTAGATATGAGTAGTGGTTATATCTGCCTCTAGATGTAATATGATAGTAAATAGGCTATTGCAATATAATATTATGTTTCGGTTAAGATCACAGATTTCAGCAACATTTTCACAGATTCAGTTGATTCCTTATGAGAAGAAAAAGTCACATTGCAATCACTAGCATTCCAAGGATAAGGCTCTACAACAACTTCTAGTGGTTATGGTGAAAGATAGTTGTGCTTGGAGTAGCAATGAGGGATTCATTGGGCCTATATAAACTATGAGTAGTTGCAAGTGACCTCCTCGTACTGCATTGACCTGGACACCCTGTTAATGGTGGAATTCACTTATGATGAAGTTTTTGTACTGTACACACTATGTTTTTCTAATGTGAGATAAAGTATAGACTGTGTTATTTCACAATTAAGTAACAACAGCATGGGACATTGAGCGTTAGCCTAGCCTGGCTGCCATCACTAGCCAGGGGTGGGCCTAATTCATGGGCTATTCTCCTTCCTGTTAGTCAGCAGTGAAAATGGCCTGTAGGAGTATGAGTCCTGTGATGATCTACCTAGTTACCTAGTCATACAAAAGATAGAGACCGCATACAAGACTGTTAAAAGTCTACACCTCGTAGTGGGCATTGATGAATCATATTTTGGGAGCATATTGCACTGTCAAGTTGGATTAGACTGAAAAATAGTATTATACGGAGATTGCCTCTGAATGTGGTAATTGGAGTTAATTCTCTTTGTTCAGCTTGGACAGATAAAGGAACTGTGCCTACATTTAAAAGTAAATGTATGAGAAGACTGTTGAGATTTCAGTAAACAACTGGCCTGCTTATTTTCAGCCGCCCTGTGCCTCACAACATTAATACTAAGGGCACCTCACCTTCCATTGGGCAGGAGACTTTCATCATAGTGTACCCTAAGGGAATCGGTGCGCCCACTCTTCACTTTGCTCGACCAGAAGAGCCTTGGAGCAGGATCCACTCCCATCCTTTCCCCTTTCGTTTCTTGTGCGTGCCACTGCAGGACAATTCTTGATATATATTCGGTACGGCTACCGTTCCTTGCTATTGCAGAACAGCCGTCCTCTTGTTTTCAAATTCTGAACAGTTTCATGTTAATTGCAGTGAAATGAAGAGAAAGCCGTGCCTTTCATCACAGAGTGTAAACAGCGTTGTAGTACAATATTAATTTGTTCTCTATCTTTCCGTTCAAACATAAATAATTAAAAAGCAGCTATTTTCATTTCCATTGTTGTGTTTATGTGATTAGGACCAAAAATATTGTCATCTGTTTGATGTTAGGAAGAATGCGCATCCAGAGTCGTGACTGTCACACATAAGCGAAAATCTTCCTCAGTCTTCAAAAAAAGCAATAGACTTAAAAGGTGGAGAAAAATTCTGAGCAACCCAAGTTTTGGTTTAGTTCTGAAGGAATTGGTTGATGTATGACTTAAAACCCTGAAAATACTGAATCAAGTAGATCAGGTACCAGACACATTTACAAAACGTCAGCTGAGGTTGACCATGTGAAAACAGGAAATATCACTTTCGTAAATTGTACATTTTGTAATACAAAATTGATGTTGTAAGCACAAAATGCAAAAAGAAAAAAAAATATTTAAATACTTTTGTGCCAAAAAAAGACAGAAGTATTGTGGGAGTGATACCTTTACTAGCTAACCAGAACAATTATATTTGTTAATTATCAAAGCACAGAGGCTCCTTCATCAGGCAGGTTTACAAATTCAGGACCAGGAGAAACACAATGGTATAAGACTTCTGATAGCAGGAACCAGACAAGCTCACAAAATTCATTAAGACTTTCTTAACACGTAAAATTGGTTTCTCTTTTTTTTTCATTTAAACAAATGCCTGTAGAAAAAGCTCAGACATGTTTCTTATGTTGCATTATTTTTATGACTCTTTTGCCAATAGTCCAAAGTTTCTAGGGAGTCCAAAACTGTTGAGATTTGTTTTTTGGACAAATCTCTCAAAATGCCTGCCAACAGAAGACAGAAGACAGAGAAGAAAATATCTGCTACCAAAAAGGGATAACTTTTGGATTGATTTTTAATAAGAAAAATTTGATAGGGCAGTGTGTTTTTAAACAGGCTGCAAGTAACCACCAGACTCCATCCGTTCACTAATAGCCATATACGTTACTGTCACTTTTCAATTACTAATGCTGTCTTGGTGTTAAACAGTTTCAAAGGGGTTGAGTACAGTCCTAGGAGACCTCCAAGTGTCATATATGACTTTTCAGATTAATTGGAGCCCTTGAATCAAATCTGATGATCAATTTGTGTGAATCAGGCCCAAAATTAAATTTGTGAAATTAGCCTGTGATTCAGCACAGGGGGAGGTGAAAAAACATATCTGTCAGCCAAGTAGGAGCCAGACTCAGGTAATACCAAGCCATGACCATTACCAATGCCATTCAATAATGACAACATTATCATTGTACTGTTACTTAACAAAAAAACATGCGGCATCTGACAGTAACATTGAGGCCTTTCAGGGGTTAATAGGAGTAAAAATAAAATAAGCTTACTCACCATGTCCATTTGCTCACAGAGAGACCATCGCAGCCATCTTGATTGAAGACAAAAAGTAAAACTGGTGTGTGCAGTCCTGAATTAAGGAGTAGGTCCTATTTTCCTCCAAGTTCCAGTAAGTAAATAAATAAGTTTCAGGTCTGCGCTATTCACCACGCCGTAGACACGTGGACATGAAAGTATAAGATCCAACGTTGGCGTATTCTCAGCAGCCTCGTCACAGATTCCAACCGGTAATCTCCAGTCACCAAGGCACTCTTATATAAAGACATAACATATTGTGCAGTACCCCAAGTGTATAGAAAAAAAACACTTTTATTGTACTCACAAACGCAGGCTTGTATTCAGCATATCAAACACAGATAAAACGCCGGACCTGGGATTCGCTCTCTTGCTTCTTCAGAGGCCGTGAATGAATGCAAGCAAATGAGCAATTAAAGGGGTTATCCCATGACTAATGTAAAAAATGAAAATCAGACTTCATACAGTACATGACAATCTCTTTCTAACAAAGCTAGAACCAGCCCTGTACCTCACATGGGTCCAGAGATCTCCCCATTCATTGCTCTGCTAGATTTATATCAAGCTGACAACTCAAGAGGAGGGTATTTTCTGCCTTAGCTCTGGAGGCGTGTCCATACTCTCCCTATTACAGCTCAGGAGGCAGTTCAAGGATCAAACTGAGCACGTGCAGCCATCTCAGTGAACAGGACAAAGAAATAAGAAAAAACAAGCAAGAGGTGGCGCTATAGAGATACATTTTATTGAATAACTTAGTGGCTATGCTAAATTTTTAATTAGGGTGGGTTCACATCAGCATTATGTATTCCGTTATGGCTTTCTGTTATAACATGGTTATAATGGAAAATAACGTAAGGCGGAAGTCAAAACGGGAGCCTTTTAGAGGCATTCCGTTTTGATCTGTCATAACAGAAGTCTATGGGAACCATAACGGATCCATCTGTTTCCGTTATACAAGATGGAAAACAAAGTCCAGGAATTTTTTGTCTGTTCTGCATAACGGGAATCAGACAAATCCGTTATGATTCCCATAGAGTTCTATTATGACAGAAAGCAAAACGGAATGCCTTTTAAAGGCTTCTGTTTTGCATTCCGTCATAATACAAGTATATGGGCAGCATCACGGATCCGTCCTGGTTTCCATTATGCAGGACTGGACTCCTGCATATTGAATCCAATATTCTGCCCATAGACTTGTATTATGAACGATCAAAACGGAATGCCTCTTAAAGGCTTCCGTTTTTACTTCCGTCTTATGGATTCCTTTATTTTCCGTTATAACCATGTTATAATGGAAAGTCATAATGGAATACATAACACTGATGTGAACACACCCTTACAAAACAGCACCAAAAATTATCTAAATATGGAAATTTTTAAAATCCAAATTGCATCAAATAATCAAATAATATACAAGGTGGGCTCTAATATACTCATGGGAACCAGCCAAACACTCTCTGGTTAATAGATGTTAAAGGTTGGACATCAACCTTTGGAGAATTTTTTTATTGGAGAAATCCTCTCATTTGTACCATGGCAACGGGTACATTGATTAATAATGAAGCACTGTATAGTCAGGATTACAAATCTGACCTCAACTCTGGCCACGGGTTGTGTATGGTATTGCAAGTGCAACTCAGTTGCCCGTTTTCTTTAAAGAAACTGAGCCAAGGAACCACGAGCAAGTAGTGGACTGGTGTGGCATTGTTTCTGGCAAATGATCAGCTATATATTTTTAACCCCTTTCTGTTGCTTTATAATGATTCCCACACTAGTCGGAGGCTGTGCCATCTTCATAGCCGTCTGCCGGAACAATTTTTACTCACCTTCTCTGTAATAAACCACCCTAGACACTTCATATAAACATTGCCTACAGGGAATCTTCCATGAGCATAAAAAAAGACATACCTGAGCGTAATAGAAAACGGTATCGCCATTCAGTCGACAGATTATAAATTGTGAGGCCCACTGGCCTTAATCACACGTCAAAAGCTATAAAGACTTTGCTATAAAGTTTGTTTCATTGAGCCATGATGAAGCGCTGGGATGGTAAGAACCTGTGGAGCGGCAAGTTGTGGAGTTATTTCTCTGTGAGGACATAGATCATCTGCAAGCAATGGTATCACTTTGTTGCAGATTTGAAAATTGAAAGAAGAAGAAGGATACATGGATTGTTCGATAGGATTCTTGGGAGACTCTTGGGGAAACACTTTGGTCATGCACTTATAACTTTTACCATTAAAATCAAGAAAATGTGTTAAGAAGTGTGACAAACTGAGTACATATTATAATGTGGGTAATATTGAACATCTCAGCAGCAGCCAAAGCGTCTCTTTTATGTCACTTTGCAGACTGGAAGCTGTTGACTTTTGCTAACTGTTACTGGAAACAGTCATGGAGATTAAAAACAGACACACTATTACAGATTAGCGCCTACAGTGCAGGTTGGGAAGTTACTTTTTCCTACTTTAGATGACTGTACAGCGCTTGGTGACACATTTCAGGACACAACTCAGTAAAGAAAGCATGAATCAGACACTTAATCTAGTGGATGATCAGACTGTTTAAGCTCCAGGGGCTGACTGGCAACTTTTGGCCCAGGGGGCAAGTAACACACAGAGGCCCACTGAGCCCCTCTCTACTTCCTGATTCGCTGTCACAAGAGGCTGGGCGGGGAGCTGCGGGAGGAGAGCACAGCCTCCTTTGACAGCATTGACAGCTATCTCCGCCCCCACACCTCCGCTCTCCTGATCTGTCACAGGAGGCTGAGCATTGCGGAGAGGATAGATGTTGGCCATGCACATCACTCATAGCCCCCCCCCTTATGTGCCAGTAGCCGCCCCCTTTATGTGCCAGTAGCCATCCCCCTTATGTGCCAGTAGCCCCCCCATGTGCCAGTAGCCCACCCTATGTGCCAGTAGCCCCCTTATGTGCCAGTAGCCCCCTTATGTGCCAGTAGCACCCCTTATGTGCCAGTAGCACCCCTTATGTGCCAGTAGCCCCCTTATGTGCCAGTAGCCCCCTTATGTGCCAGTAGCCCCCCTTATGTGCCAGTAGCCCCCTTATGTGCCAGTAGTCCCCCTTATGTGCCAGTAGTCCTCCTTATGTGCCAGTAGTCCCCCCTTATGTGCCAGTAGTCCCCCCTTATGTGCAAGTAGTCCCCCTTATGTGCCAGTAGTCCTCCCTTATGTGCCAGTAGTCTCCCCCTTCCCACCTTATCATGTGCCAGTAGAATCCCCCCCTCACCTTATCATGTGCCAGTAGAAACCCCCACCTTATCATGTGCTAGTAGAATCCCCCTCACCTTATTATGTGCCAGTAGAATCCCCCACATCTTATGTGCCAGTAGAATCCCCCCTCACCTTATCATGTGCCAGTAGAACCCCTCATCTTATTATGTGCCAGTAGAATCCCCCCAGCTCACCTTATTATGTGCCAGTAGAATCCCCTCATCTTATTATGTGCCAGTAGAATCCCCCAGCTCACCTTATTATGTGCCAGTAGAATCCCCCTCACCTTATTATGTGCCAGTAGAATCCCCCTCACCTTATAGTGCCAGTAGAATCCCCCCACCTTATCATGTGCCAGTAGAATCCCCTCACCTTATCATGTGCCAATAGAATCCCCCTCACCATATCATGTGCCAATAGAATCCCCCTCACATTATGTGCCGGTAGCCATCCCTTTATGTGCCAGTAGCCCCCTTATGTGCCAGTAGTCCCCTTTATGTGCCAGTAGTCCCCCTTATGTGCCAGTAGCTCCCCTTATGTGCCAGTAGCCGCCCCTTATGTGCCAGTAGCCCCCTTATGTGCCAGTAGCCCCCTTATGTGCCAGTAGCCCCTATGGCCAGTAGCCCCTTATGTGCCAGTAGTCCCCCTTATGTGCCAGTAGTCCCCTTATGTGCCAGTAGACCCCCTTATGTGCCAGTAGACCCCCTTATGTGCCAGTAGACCCCTTATGTGCCAGTAGACCCCTATGTGCCATTAGACCCCCTATGTTCCAGTAGACCCCCTATGTGCCAGTAGTCCCCCTTATGTGCCAGTAGCTCCCCTTATGTGCCAGTAGCCGCCCTTATGTGCCAGTAGCCCCTTATGGGCCAGTAGCCCCTTATGTGCCAGTAGCCCCCTTATGTGCCAGTAGTCCCCTTATGTGCCAGTAGTCCCCTTATGTGCCAGTAGTAGCACCCCCTTATGTGCCAGTAGCCCCCTATGTGCAAGTAGCCCCTTATGTGCCAGTAGACCTCCTATGTGCCATTAGACCCCCTATGTGTCCAGTAGACCCCCTATGTGCCAGTAGTCCCCCTTATGTGCCAGTAGTCCCCCTTATGTGCCAGTAGTCCCCCTTATGTGCCAGTAGACCCCACCCCTTATGTGCCAGTAGCCCTCCTTATGTGCCAGTAGACCCCCTTATGTGCCAGTAGCCCTCCTTATGTGCCAGTAGAATCCACCCCCTCACCTTATCATGTGCCAGTAGAATCCCCCTCACTTTATTATGTGCCAGTAGAATCCCCCTCAGTTTATCATGTGCCAGTAGAATCTCCCCTCACTTTATCATGTGCCAGTAGAATCCCCCCACAGTTTATCATGTGCCAGTAGAATCCACCCCTCACCTTATCATGTGCCAGTAGAATCCCCCTCACTTTATCATGTGCCAGTAGAATCCCCCTCAGTTTATCATGTGCCAGTAGAATCCTCCCTCACTTTATCATGTGCCAGTAGAATCCCCCCTCAGTTTATCATGTGCCAGTAGAATCCCCCCTCACTTTATCATGTGCCAGTAGAATCCCCCACAGTTAATCATGTGCCAGTAGAATCCACCCCTCACCTTATCATGTGCCAGTAGAATCCCCCTCACTTTATCATGTGCCAGTAGAATCCCCCTCACTTTATCATGTGCCAGTAGAATCCCCCTCACTTTATCATGTGCCAGTAGAAACCCCCTCAGTTTATCATGTGCCAGTAGAATCCCCCCTCACCTTATGTACCAGTAGCCCCCAAAACACAGGAAACAAAACAAACATACAAATAACACTTATACTTACCTCCAGCGATGCGATGCAGGCCTCTTCTGGCCTGTGTCCTCGCTGTACCAGCTCCGCGGCGCGATGACGTCATCGCGCCGCCTGCACCAGCCTCTGATAGGCTGCCAGCACTAGGCCGGCAGCCTATCAGAGAAACAGGGAGGGAACACGCCTCTCCCTGCTCTGCCGCAGCACAGCCATCTGTATCGCCGTCCTGAGGACGGCGATACAGATGACTATGGAGATGAACGCTTCCACAGTGGAAGTGTTCATCTCCCTGTGCCCTGCCGCCGGCCGCCCCCACTTGTCACCAGGGCCGCGGCAGGGCACATCATGCACACCCCAAAGGCCGGCCCTGAGTGACACTACGGGGCCCATTTACAGAGGCAACAGAGGGGCCCAGGGGGCAATTGCCCCCCTGACCCACGGCCTAGTCCGCCCCTGTTAAGTTCTGACATTTCCGAATAATGAGTTCCGCTCTGGAGTATAATACAGGATGCAACCCAGGATCAAAATAAGTAATGTAATGGATGTACACAGTGACTCCACCAGCAGTATAGTGAGTACAGCTTTGTAGTATGATACAGGATATAACTGTATAACGGATACAGCTGTTCCTGGGCTGCAATTACCTGTGGGTGTGGTCGCTTGTAGCTGCGTGTGAAGGTACTCCTGCATCGCTTGGAGGAAAAGTCTATCCACCTGAGGCCAGCTCTCTCCTCCCAGAGAGAGAGTGGGTTCTCAGTCATGAGCTAGGGAAGCAAGCCCCAGGCTCCTGTTCCCAGCAGCAGGCCATCAGGGGACAAGAGGAGCCAGCGTTTGGCCTGTATGGAGGACTTAGGGGTAAGAAGATCTGGCAGGACTCGCAGCAATGTGGCTTCTGTCTCTCCTGAGGCTGTGGACAGTAGGAAGAGCCGCAAGGCTGGATCCACTAATAACAACCTGAATGCTAGCTCAGGTGACAGTGGCCCTTCCAGTGCACAGCGAAAGCCGAGTGTTCAGGGAGGTGAAGCAGATCTTGAAGAGGGAGGCTGGGGCGTACTGAGGACCCGGGAGTCCATTTCCACCCACGGCTCCCGGGTCATGAGCCACCTCCGTGAATATGAAGACGCGAGTAAGACCATGAGGAGGCTCCGGGAGGAGCTGCAAGGCTTGAGGGCTTGTACCGAAGCTGCCTCCAAAGAGAAAAAAGCAGGGGCTGCAGAATCAAATAAGGCAGCTTCAAGCTGAGATTGGCGAGTTGGAGGAAAGAAGAACTGTACTCCTAAACGAAGATCGTTTTCAGAAGATGGCAGAGGAGAAGGAGAGAAGGCAGATGGGGCTGCAGCCTGACAGAAAGAGTGGAGAAGGACCAGGCAGTCGAGCAAGATGATGATAGTGACCAGTTTGTTGAGCGCAAAAATTCGAATAGTGAACTTTTTTTATGAATATCGGCACTTCGCTAATTCATGAATATTTTGAATATTGTGCTATATATTCATAAAAAGCGAATATTCATTTTTCTTATTTTTTTTTTCAATCTGAACCCAAGATACCGTTAACGAAGATAGAGAATATAGTGCTATGTTCTTTATCTTCGTTAATTCTAGTAAGCCAACCAATAGGAAAGTTATACCCCGTTCAAAGTTCCACTCGCAGTACGCAAATATTACATTATGTAATGAAACTTTGAACGGGGTATAACTTTCCTATTGGTTGGCTTGCTAGAATTAATGAATATAGAGAATATAGCGCCATATTCATTATCTTAGTTAAGAACGAAGATAGCAAAATATTCTCTATCTTCGCTATTAACGAAGATAAAGAATGTAGCGCTATATTCGTATTCGTTATCTTTGTTAATTCTAGCAAACCAAGTAAACTTGTCTATACACAGCTCTGAATTAGATGCACAATGCGAGAATATTAAGTAATATTACTCGCATTGCGCATCCAACTTAGAGCGGGGTATATGCATATTCGCTAATTCTAGCAAGTCAATAGGAAAGTTTACTGTACCCTGCTCTATGTTGGATGCGCAATGCGAGAATATTACTTTGCCTATTTTTTGCAATAAATAGAATAATGACTCTATTCTATTTATTGCAAAAAATAGGTAAAGTAATATTCTCACATTGCGCATTCAACTTAGAGCTGTCTATAGGCAACTTTCCTATTGGCTTTGGCTTGCTAGAATTAGCGAATATAGAGAATATAGCGCTATATTCGTATTCGTCATATTCGTTAATTCTACCCAGCCAAACAATAGTAAAGTAAGTTGCATATACCCCACTCTAAGATGGATGCGCAATGTGAGTAATATTACTTAATTCTAGCAAGCCAACCAATAGGAATACCCCGTTCAAAGTTTCATTGGCAGTACGCGAATATTACATAATGTAATATTTGCGTACTGCGAGTGGAGCTTTGAATGGGGTATAACTTTCCTATTGGTTGGCTTGCTAGAATTAACGAATATAGAATATAAAACGAATATAGAGAATATAGCGCTATATTCGTTATCTTCGTTAATTCTAGATAGCCAACCAATAGGAAAGTTGCCTTTATGCCCCGTTCAAAGTTCAACTCGCGATACACGAATAATTAAATCGCATATTATTCGCGATAAATAGAATAATGACGAATATTCGATTTCAACAAATATATGACGAATATTCAATCAAATATTTGCGAAATATCGTGAAATCGAATATGGCACCTCCCGCTCATCACTAGCGACCAGCAAGACCCACCTAGCAGCCTGCAGGAGCAGCAGCAGGTTCCGTACAGTGGGCCCCCTGCACGCCAAGCAGCAATGTCACCCAGCTGCCACTCTGTTGATTCGGGGGATGAGCGTGAGACATGTAGCCTGGAGGGGGCCCTCATGGAGGAGATACAGCTCCTGGAGTCCCCAGTGCGTTTCCAGGACTTGTGCTTTGGTGATAAGGTGCCACAGGAGACGCCTGGAGAAGAAAAAAAGAAAAAAGCTATGAAGACCAAGCTCCAGGAGCAGGTAAGATTTGCATACACCCCTCTCCCTGTGACCCCTGGGTCGGCTGCAGGGCTGGCTCACTTTATTAGCCCCTCTGCTCAGCCAAGCCCGTGTCCTGCAGTGGACTTGGTGCAGGAGAGAGGCGAGAGTTAGGTATCCAATATGGTGGTGAGCTCCAATGCTGTTTGCAGTAACGGGGATGGAGCTGAAGAGGCACTGGCTGAAAAGCTGGACAGGAAGTTTACCACGGGGGATAAAAGAAAAGGCTCTGGTGCTGGAGTTTGCTCCCTGATTGGTGGGAGGGGGGGTCGACTCCACGCCAGAGTTGGCTGCGAGAGCTTAGGTGGCGCTGTTTCCTCGAGGCAAAAGAGGCATGAAGGAGCTGTCAGGGCTATGACGGTTACGCCTCCCAATAAAGGACTAGAACTGGGACTGAAACCTTTGTTTTGTATCAGATGAGCGGTGCCATGAAAGAACTGATCAGCAGCGACTGAGTTCGGATCAGCGGCACCCAAAAGTTGTAAAGAATAGTACTGATGAAGCGGAGGGTAATGCTAAAAGTGGAGTTGGAGCTGTTTCTAGGGTAAGCATGCTGACTGGCCCCTACACAAGGGGCTGGCGGCCTGTCGTTTGGAGGCATCTCTGGCCCCATGGCCCAGTGATGCTGAGGTACCAAAGCTTACACCAAAACACACCAGTTCAGCCAGTATGAATGAGGGAATGAGTGTAGGGGAGAATGTGGGGGAGGTGGGGGGGAATGTTTTTGTTAATAAAATGTGTCTGGGGGTTCGGATGGCGGAGTGAGTGGTGGTAGGATAGAAGGAAGGGTGGGCACAGCATCCATTATAAGTGTGATGGAGGATATAGAGGTGGGTGGTGGAGGGTCATTGGTAAGTGGAGAGGGTGGGCGGCCTGGTCCAGTTGCCCAAACCCCCTTTTCCTCTGGCTCTGGGGACGGCGTTTTGCAGCGGTGTCTACTGGAGGCTCTAAAGAGAGGGGAGAGAACAATCAATGTGGAGGGTAGGAAGGTTGATCTATCCTTCTGGATAAAGAGGCATGGCCTATCAGCCTTCCAAGAGGAAAGGAGCAGGGAGTGGTCTCTCCCGATAGCTGGGAAGGGTGGTCTCCGTAGGAATGCTGTCCGAGGTGGAGGGGCAGTGATACATGTCCTTCAAGATCAGAAGTATTTGAGCTCCTGCCAAAGATGGGCTTCAAGGCGACTGACAAGTACTCCTTGATACATCCCTATGGAGCCTCCGAGTTCAGTGTCAGCTTTGTTCGGCTGGAGGAGCTTTAACTCTTCTGGTCTAATTATGAGGTGGCAAGGAACAATACGTCCAGGCCGTGTCTCGTCAGAACAACGTCAAGAGGGTGACCGTTTTAACCCATAACAAGTCACTCTCGTGTATTGACATTATGACGTGGCTTGGCTGATATGGGGATGTGGTGGAGGTTCCCAAAAAGAACAGGGATGAATATGACATCTGGTCTGGGGCTTGTATGTTTATGGTAAAACTTAAGCTTTCAGGAAACACTGTTACCCACATACCATCAGAACATCCAGATTTTTTACAAGGGTCAGACAAAGCTCTGTCACAGATGCGGCAGCCCCACACACTTCAGTGTTAACTGCAGAGATAGGTCACCTCGCTGCATCATGTGCGGAGTTTAGGTGTCACCCATGTGGTGTCTTAGGTCACCCATTCAGTCGCTGCCCTCATTACTTTGCCAATGTGGTAAATACCCCGGCAGAAGAAAGCCATGAGGTCAATTCTACTGGGGGAGAGGTTGGCAGAAGTGAAGGAACAGAGGGGCCAAGGAGAAAAAGTAATCAAAATACCCCTGTCCAACTGAGGTGTCAGAAAAACACCAAAGGGAGAGGGAGACGGGAATGTCTCTGGAACCTCAGGCAACTGGGGAAACTGGGACAACCTCTGATCTCGCACCTGAGGCTGTTGCTACTGCTGAGGCTAAAAGTGACAGTGAACTGGATGAGGAAATTAGGAGGATCCAGGAAAAGGAAGGTGAAAGTATGGATGGGAAAAGTGGGGGATGGCAAGAGAAAAAGCAGGGTAAAAAACGTATAGGGAAAAAGGGAGATTTAAGGTCTTCTCCCACCCACCAGATGCCAAAGGAAGGTACAACCAACCCCCCTATGATTAGTCTCTCAAACCGGTTTTAAGCCATCGGTGACACTTCTCCCTCTTTGGGGGAGGGAGCCGGGGGAGAGCTTTCGGGAGCTGCGGTAGCATCGGGGCCTGAGGGGAACGCAGAGCCTCCTTCTCCTGAGGAAAATATGTCCCATGGGGTGGGGGCTGGCCTGGATTCTGAGCACAAGGACGGAGGTGAGATGGACACATCTGTTTCTTTGAAAAGGAGTAAATAGGGTTGAGCGAACCCAAACTGTAAAGTTTGGGTTTGTACCGAACGTTAGGGTTTTTGGTACCTGGACCTGAACCCAGACATTTCCATAAAAGTTCGGGTTCGGTGTTCGGCTATTTCTTGACACTTTTTGAAAGGATGCAGGGCAGCCAATCAACAAGCCCTAGTCTGCCCTTAGAAGCCATCACAGCCATGCATACTTATGGAATTGCTGTGATTGGCCAAGAGCCTCTATATAGTCTGGAGTCAGGTAGTGCCGCATGTCACTCTGCCCTTCTCAGTGTAGGGATAGGATCAGGTAGGCCCCCTGTCTGGGACTGCAGCGCTGGGCGAGTCACTCTTGAGACGCCCCCAGCGCTGTTACAGGACCAGGTTAAAGGGAGTGGTGGAGGTCCACCGTTCTTCTTACATATGGCAGAGCAGACACCTGCTGACCCTGATGGCATGTGCCTGCTCTGCCAGTAAATTACCGAAGGAGAGGAGCCTGGAGGCGGGTGGCAAGGGAGGCTGTTCTAGCAGCTCCTAACTCCTCCCTCGCGTGCCCTCTATGATGCTGGGAGCCGGAATATGACGTCATTCCGGCCCGGCATACTAAATGGCGCGCTGGAGGACTGAGGAGCTGCGCTGCGCCTGCACCACACTGTCACTGTCTGGACGGACTGGGACCCCAGGGAGCCCTGAGGGAGGTCGGGTGAGTGTTTAAGTGTCTGCCTGTGTGTGTGTCTGCCTGTGTGTGTGTCTGTCAGTGAGTGTGTGTGTAAGTGAATGTGTTGTGTGTATGTCAGTGAGTGTATGTCTACAAAAATGAACTCTGTAAAATGAAGCTGTGTCTGTCTGATAAAGAGAAGCTATGCACAGAGCTGCTCCAGACCGCCTCTGAGAAGGTGAGACCTCAAGGCCCCATGGATGGTAGAGAGTTGTAGTAGGGGACCCATAGCCTTCTGTAGGGCTGTAATGTACCTCATTATGCCTTGTGTATAGGGAAGAATTTCCCTGGAATACTCTAAGTGGCACACAGGGGCCTATGGCTTCATACTGCCTTTTATGCACAGCTACTGGCTGTTCTTTTCCTATTGTGCCTGTCCCAATGACATCACTCTCATTCACACTAAAGATTCATGGGACATGTTCATGAGAAAGCAAAATAAATCTTGAACATTATTGTCCTGTCAACATTCTCTTTTTGTGGATATAACTTTAGATTTTACTATGACTTTACTCTATAAAACCAAAGTCCGAAATATGTTTTACAGTTTCTGGAAGTTATCAACGGTTTAAAACGCACAACCCGAAAATTGAAAGTTGACTGTGTGACAATAAAGTCTTTATTGCCACACAGTCAGCTTTCAATTTGTGGGTTGTGTGTTTTAAACTGTTGACAACATCCAGAAACTGTAAAACATATTTTGGACTTTGGTTTTATAGAATTTTGACATACAACTTTAAGGAGATGAATGATATTATGCAGACTGAAAAAAAAATTGCTGCACTGCGGACTTGACAGGAGATCATGCTTGTTACTTGCTGCCTGTGCAATGTAAAATTACACCCATCATCCATAGTAATTCCACCCACCTAATATTGTGTCGGTCCCTTTGTGCTGCCAAATCAGCTTTTGCTTTTCAAGGCATGGACTCCACTCTCTGAAAGTGTCCTGTGGTGTCTCCAAGCTGTGATTCCCTGTGTCTTCTGACACCAGGGGCGTACATAAAAGTCACTGGGCCCCATAGCAAGAATCTAAATTATGCCCCTTCATAGACCCTCCCACTACCCATTCCTGGCCAGCAGTGTACTGATATGCGAGGTATGAGGTAGGGCTGCACAATATGGGAATTTTGTGCAATTAGGGCCCTAAAAATTGCGATAACGATATGCGATGCAATATTTTAAGCGAATTGTGCTAGAGGTCTATTTTCTTGGATTTTCCCATATGAGCCGATGACGCCGCCATAGGAGCCCCTGCCGCGACCCGTTACCCAGGCACCGTATTTTTCGCTTTGTAAGACGCACCTGAATCTAAGACACACCTAGGTTTTTGAGGAGGAAAATAAGAAAAAAAAAGATTGAACCAGAAGGTGTGCTTTTGGTGGATTTTGAACTAATGGTGGTCTGGGTATGACATTGTTATGGGGGATCTGTGGATGGCGGGGGGGGGGGGGGGGCGGACTAATGTATTCAATTACATTAGTGTGTCACATATTTTTATGACCTAAAGTGATTTTTTTATCTGTCTATAACAGTCCAATAAAACCGTTAAATACTACAGTTACCTTGCTTATTATAAAAAGCACACTTGTTTTGCTAGATAGTAAATTTACGGGCTATGTTGCATTTCTGACAGTCCAATTAAATCGTTACACACTGCAGTTTCATTGCTGTTTTAAAAAAGCTATTTTTTTGGTTATAGATAGCAAATTTGCGTGCTACGCTGCATTTCTGGCAGTCCATTACAACCGTAACATACTGCATTTACATTGGTGCTATAAAAAACACACGTTTTGTGCTAGATAGCAAATTTGTGTCCTACGCTGCATTTCTGATATTACAATAAAACTGTAACATACTGCATTTACATAGTTGTTTGCAAAAATCATAGTTTTTGTGCTAGATAGCACATTAGCGGTCTACGCTGCATTTCCAATATTCCAAGAAAACCGCAACATACTGCATTTACATAGTTGTTTGCAAAAACACACTTTTTGTACTAGATAGTACATTTGCGGCCTTTCACTGTATTTCAGACAGTCTAATTAAACCGTTAAATACTGCTGTTATATTGTTTTTTGTGATAAAAACACACTTTTTGTGCTAGATAGTACATTTGCAGCCTGTGCTGCATTTCTGACAGTGATAGAAAAACTGGCAGTGATAGAAAAATACTTAAATCCATCAGTTTCATTGTGTGTGAAAAAAACACTTTTTTTTGCCCATATTCTACCTTTGTGGCCTGTGCTGCATTTTTTCTAGTGAAAGAAATACACTTAAATCCATCTGTTTCATTGTGTGTGAAAAAAAAAAAAAACATTTTTGGGCCTATAAAGTACCTTTGCGGTCTGCACTGCATAGCAGACAGGGCAATAAGTTTAAAAAATTGTCTGTTTCATTGTTGGGTGACATTAACCCATTTTTGCCGTAAAAAAAACCCCTGCTCTGCATAGGTGACATGGAAATAAATTTCTACAATTGGTCTATTAAATTGGTGGTCGACATTGAACCATTTTTGTAGTATACAAACCCCTGCTCTGCACAGGTGACAGGGAGGAAAATTTCAAAAAATCGTCTGTTACATTCTTGGGTGACATTAACCCAGTTTTGCCGTATACAAATCCCTGCTCTGTATAGGTGACAATGACGTTAATTTGTAACAATCGTCTGTTCCATTGGTGGGTGACATTTTACCATTTTTGCCATATACAAACCCCTGCTCTGCATAGGTGACAGGGAGGTAAATTTTTAAAAATTGTTTGTTACATTCTTGGGTGACATTAACCCAGTTTTGTCGTATACAAACCTGCAGTATGCTCTGCATAGGTGACAGGGAGGTAAATTTCTAAAAATCGTCTGTTACATTCTTGGGTGACATTAACCCAGTTTTGCCTTATACAAACCTCTGCTCTGCATAGGTGACAGAGAGGTAAATTTCAAAAAATTGTCTGTTACATTCTTGAGTGAGATTTTACCATTTTTGCCGTATACAAACCCCTGCCTTGCATAGGTGACAGGGACGTAAATTTGTAAAAATCGTCTGTTACATTTTTGGGGGACATTAACCCAGTTTTGCCGTATACAAATCCCTGCTCTGTATAGATGAGAATGACGTAAATTTGTAAAAATCGTCTGTTCCATTGGGGATTGCAGTCAGCACAACCCAATATGCAGGTGCACGTTGCTATGGTGAAATACACATACAAACGTAAAAACAGAGGTGCAATGGCACACTGCAGCTAGAGCTCAGTCCTGCCACTATGCTGGATGTTAGAAGAGGCATTAGTTTATATTTTGGCCAAATTATGTAAGCCACCCACCACGTCACGGTTGCCTCTATGAGTGGTCCCTAACATTAATTCCTACCTTTTATGGGCCATATCAGCCACACAAAATCCAGGGAGTGCAGGTGCAGCATGCATGCCAGATACACTCTGCTTGTAACCCCGTCTGGTGCCATACAGCGTTCATCAGATCAAGGGATGCAAATACCAACATGCATGCTGAGCCCACTAGTACTTCTCCTGGAACCAAATGGCCTCTGGTAAGTTCTATAAAGCAGACTCAGTTTTATACTGACTTTAAAACCAGCCTACAGGGCGGATCCACTAGTCAGGTGTGCATGACTGCATGGAGGTCACCACGCCTCCCATATATGCTACAAAGGATTAAAATGGGGATTGCAGTCAGCACAACCCAATACGCAGGTGCACGTTGCTATGGTGAAATACACATACAAACGTAAAAACAGAGGTGCAATGGCACACTGCAGCTAGAGCTCAGTCCTGCCACTATGCTGGATGTTAGAAGAGGCATTATCTTTGCATTCTTGGGTGACCGCAACCCAGTTTTGCCATGGACGAGCCCCTGCTCATAGGGGACAGAGAGGTACCTGCAAAACGTCTGTTACTTCGGTGGGTGACCGCAAAAAATGAGGAGAGCGTCAAATAAGGGACATGGCCCTTGTCATGGTGCTGCTAGTGCTGGTGGAGCTCCTGTTGCAGGGAGAGGATGTGGTGGATCTGTGCCAGCTACAATCCCAAATGAAACAACTTCCTCAGGTGCGCGTAGACGACAGAGCCCTCGGCGTTATTTAGTAGGCCCAAATGCCCTGTACGAATGGTGAGGCCAGAACAAGTACAGTCGCTAGTAGATTGGATGGCTGACAGTGCTTCCAATACCTTCACATTGTCTTCCACCCAGTCCACTGCTGAAAGCTCAGAGTTGGCACCTGGAGGCCATGGGCCTCTATCTTGCACCTCACCCCCTTGCAAATCAGCCAAGCAGTCTGAGCCCCAAGTCATGCAGCAGTCTCTTATGCTTTTTGATGACTCTGCTGGCAGGTTTTCCCAGGGCCATCCACCTAGTCCTGCCACAGAAGGGGAAGAGATTGAGTGCACCGATGCCGATGTCGAGTGATCTTTGCAGTTTGGAGGAAGAGGCGGTGGTCGCACAGAGCCACCAGCACAGCAAAAAAGGGAGAAGGTTGCAAAAGCAGAGTGGCAGGGCCGGTTCTATAATAAGGCAGACTAAGCGGCTGCCTTAGGGTGCAGAGAAGGAGGGGGGGGGGAAAAATTTACTTTTACATCAGCGCCCCCGGCCACCCACCCTAGCCTGCATGTGGCATGCGGCCCGGTCCTCACTCACAGAGCGGTAGCACAGCAACACGGTCACGGGGGCACTCAGGGGGTGTGTGACTGGCGAGTGGCTCCACAGCAGGCAGCAGCAGGGACTGGAGCAGCTGTTTGTGACTGTGACTCACACAGCCAGCCCAGACAGACTGTCGACTGCCGTAGGGTAGGTGGTAGGTGATGAGCGCAGAGCGCATATTTTTTTAATTATTACACAACATTAATGGGGGGGGGGGTCACGGGTGACATGATGGGAGGGGGGACAAATCAAATTTTTGTAGTCTGTGCCATGGAGGGGGAGAAATGTGACATGGGGGGGATGATGTGCCATGGGGGGGAGAGAAGTGTGACACAATAGAGGGTCATAATGTGATCATGGGGGGGGGGGGTGCCAAAATGTATCTTCGCTTGTGCTGGCAAAAATCCTTGCACCGGCCCTGCAGAGTGGCCAATCCCTTAGACATTAGCCTGCTACTGCCCACCGCACCCAGGGACCGAGCACAACAAAGCCAGCTCCAAGGAATTCCCTTGCGTGGCAGTTCTTCAGACAAGGTGCACACGACAAGACACGAGTGGTTTGTATGCTGTGCAATCAGAGCCTGAAGTGTGGCATAAACATTCTAAACCTGAGCACAACCTGCATGACCAGGCATCTAAGTGCAAAACTCGTCCTGCAGTGGAGTAAACTCCTCCAAAACCAAGAAAGGTCTCAGGTTCCTCCTGCTCCCTCTTCTGCTGCAGTCTCGGCCTCTTCCTCCACCTCTGGAGACACACCGCAAAAAGAGGATGTGTCAGCAACGCAACCACATCCGTCACCTTCAACAAGCAGCACCACAATGTCCCATGGCAGGGTTTAGCTGTCCATCTTACAAACAATGGAGCGAAAGAGGAGGTACCCCCCTACCCACCGGCGATCCCTGGCCCTGAATGCCAGCATTTTAAAATTCCTGGCCATTGAAATGCCATCATTCCGTCTGGTGGAGACAGAGAGTTTTAAAAACCTTATGGCCTTGGCTGTCCCACATTATGTCATTCCCAGCCGGCACTACTTTTCCAGATGAGCCATCCCTTGCCTGCACAAACAATGGGGGACAAAATCAGGTGTGCATTGCGCAACACCATCTGTGGCAAGGTGCACATAACTACTGATACTTGGACCAGTAAGCACGGGCAGGAACATTATATCTCCCTAACAGCACACTGGGTAAATGCGGTGGCCGCTGGGCCTGAGGCGGATAGCTGTTTGGCGCATATCCTTCCACCACTGAGGATTGCAGGGCATTTCTCTTTGTCTCCTGTTGCCTAATCCTCCTACTCCTCTTCCTCCTCTAACACCTCCTCAACCGGTCAGCATAACACCTTCACCACCAACTTCAGCACAGCCAGGGGAATAGGACAGCAGGCAGTCTTTAAACTCATCTGTTCGGGGGACAAACCCTACACCGCGCAGGAGCTGTGGACGGGTATGGAACAGCAGACCGGTGAGTGGTTGGTGCCACTGAGCCTCAAGCCCGGCCTGGTGGTGTGCGATAATGGCCAAAATCTCATAGCAGCTCCGGTGTACGTACATGCTAGCCAGAAGAAGCGCATCTATTGCGCGAAACGGCCGTCGCTGTAGCCTGTCTCTCTGATTTAGGTAAAGTCCGCTCCATGCCTGATTTTAACCACATGGATTAAAGCAATAAAGAACATTTCAACGACCCGGTGAGTGCCGCCAGTTTCACTTTCTGGAATTTGTTACTATTCACTATATGAACTGTCATTACATTTATATATGGCTGAGCACCACGGGAGCTATTGACTGCAGGTCTATCTGGGAACAGCGTGTTATATAAGGTGGATTTAACAGCACCTGAGCAGTGCCGCTTCAACTTTCTTCTTGATTGGAATAAGGAGCTGGGTTATGGTCCAAAAGAAATGGTGTTGTTTGATGCAGAGCGAGAGGCTCTGGAGGAGCAGCTGCAGCTGGCCCTGAGGAGAGGGTCCTCGACCCTGTATGGTCACTGTATGGTCACTGTGCAAAAGTACCAGAGGTCAGTGGTGTGCCGGGAGTTCCAGAGGACAAGCCAAGGTGTGCAACCGCCAGGAAGATGAAGAGAATACGAACGGTGCAATTCTCAGGAGTTCCCATATCCCCTGCAACTGTGCACAGAGCCCAAAAAGGTGAGGATGGAGTGACCGTCCGGAAAAAGACAGGAGACAAGTCCAAGGCGTCTCCAGTGGCAACTACTGCATTGAGGAGAAGGGTGGTGACCATGCTGGAGATATTCCTGGACTACCCTTATCTTCCGGGAGTGCTGAGTCACTGACGACAATCGGTAAGACTGTTCCTGTTATTAATTATGTGGCAGACCCAGTGACAGTGAGCCGGCGGCAGTTGCTACCTGCCGGGCCGGTGACTGATAAAGCGCTAAAGCGAGAAAATGTCTTAAAAGTGAGTGACTATGGGAAAACTGCTGTGTCTGAACAGGCGGGTAAGCCTGTTGCAGTTGCTCCCTCGCAGGAATCTGCAGGGGAGAATGTCACTGTGTTGTCTAAAGTGCCTGTGACCAAGGCTAGATTTGGGATGGCGAAAATCAGAGATCCCATGCTAGCCTGGGTAAGGGGTAGAATGATGACTGTCCAGGACAATTATGTGAATACTGTGGACTATCCGGTGGTCCTCACGGAGAGTGAGACCATGGTGAGAACAGAGACTGATGGATTTGATGTTGCAAATAGGCTCATGCATGACGTAATGTGGGGCAACGGAGACACTTCTGTAGAAAGTGACGAAGCTCCTGCAGAACCTGTACCTGTCCCTTTAAATGAAGGTGTAAGGGAAATGCAGATAGAAAGCATTGGTTTAAGTGAAATGACCATTGGAAACAATGGTGCAGACACGGGGCCAAGTGAAGGTGCAGAGTTTGTTGAAATGTATAATGATAATGTGGATCTATGTGCAAGAAGTGATGAGGATGATGACAGTCCTTTTCCTCTGCAGGCTGTGATTGGGGAAGAAGCTCCCCCTCTTGGTAAAAATGTATACGGTATAAAAATGCTGATTGATGTTGGGAGCTCACAACTGAGAGACACCACTGTGAAAAATGTGCAAGGACATGGGGCAGTCCTAGAGGGTGTACCACACGTACTAGAGGTGGATATGAAGTCTCCACAGGTTTCTATGATTAATAAAATGTCCCAGGGGGGGATTAGCTCATCGGCGCCCCTAGAGGACAGGATTGAGAATGTCACAAGCGGTATATATAACGCATGTTCTGTGACCGATAGCAACTCAGAGAGAGAGGCTGCCATGTCGAGGCCTTGCCAAACTAAAGTAGTTACTAGTAGCAACCAGATGACAGTTATATCTGACGAGACGAGAGTTCAGTCGGGTGACATCAGCCTAGTGTCTGAAGCTCATATCCAGACAGTCTTAGATGACCTGACAGGACAGTACAGCTGCAAAGAGGAGGCTGATCTCACTCTCGCCACAGGGTCCCTGGATACGATAGAGAAGGGACTAGCTGTCGTCACAGAGTCACCAAAGAAGGCTGCAGAAGGGTCAAAAGAGGAGACCCCGGAAAAGATGAGTGAACTGAAGGGTCTACTGCCTGGTGTCCTGGGGAAGGGAAAAGACTCCAGAAAGACACAAGTCTATAGTAGACATCAACGATGGGCTTGAAGAGTCCCTGGGTGGAAATCCCACAGAGTGTCTAAGAAAAAATGGTGGTACTCCTACAACTGCTGTTACACCAAAACAGAGTAAAGAGCAGCTGGAACAGAAGGCCCAAGAGTTGGGCGCTGCTAACAAGCTGGTGCGAGAAACTAAGAAGACCAAGGCCCTCTCCTTGGCTAGAGCCCTTGAAAAAGCACTTAAGGAACGAGATGAATTGGAGAGGCTGAACAAGCAACTCAGAGCAGAGATGGAGGATCTCATGAGCTCAAAGGAGGACGTCGAGAAGAACGTCTATGAGTTGGAGAAGCCTAAGCGTGCTCTCGAGCAGCAGGTGGAAAATGAGAAACCTGAAGAGAGTCCTCTGAAAGACATCAAGTCTAAGCCAAAGCCTGTTAAGAATGGGTCTGGAGGTGGTGGCGCTGTGATGCCAGCCGAGGCAGAGAAGAAGATGGAAGATGTATCTGCTGAACCAGATGATGGTGCTGAGGTGGATGCAGAAGCCCAGAGACTCGTGGCGGTGTGTGGCCAGGACATGGTCATGAAAGACATTCCCTCTGCTGTCAATGCCTTCCAGAAAGCCAGCAGTCTGCTGGGGAAGAAATACGGGGGGACCGACGACCAGTATGAGGGTCCTGTCTACTCCGATTGGCTGGCTCTCCTGAATCCTGCCTGAAAGGAGAACCATATCCTGGGTGAACCTCTGGAAGGATTGCCAGAAGACGACGAGTCTGGTGAAGACCCTGATGTCCTCAGTGCCTCTAACCTTGATGAGAAAGAGGAGGAGGAGGAGCTAAGAATGCAAGTATGTGATGCTGTGTCCGAGAAGGATGAGAAGGCTATCAAAGTGACTCAAGACTCCAAAAGAGACTCAAAGGCTGAAGAAGCTGAGGCTGATGAGTTGGAGTGGGAGAATTCCTTGGATGTTGCCAAGACCAAAGATAAGGCTGAAGAAGAGTCTGCTAAAGTGGGGAGTACCACTGAAGAAGCAGAAGACTCTGAAACTGAAGCCAAACCGGAAGTAACCCCTGTGGGTAGTAAAGGGAAAAGAGTGGTGCTATCTGTTGACAGAATAAAGAAACAAAGCGAGCGTGACCAGGTGACATCACAACGGCTGAAGGGTGGTTTAAAACTGACCAGCCGAGTCTCCAACAAAAGGAGGAGACGGGAGCTCCCCGTGGAAAACACGGCTGTAAAAGTTGCAGAAGTTAAACATTGAGGACCTAAGAAGAAATCTGGAAAAGAAGCAAGCCAGAAAATGAAGTGTTCCAGTTAAGAGTTGATGGAGGAAGCCATTGGACACTGTAGGCTACATAGAAAGTCAGTGTTTGTGACAAACCAAGCCTTGCAGGCTTGGGTGTGGCAAAATAAAGGGAAAATTATGACGCTGACCACATCTTCCAGAGTCAATGTTGAGCCAGAGGCTAGAAAAGTGCGGATGCCCCGTCATGAGCATCTGGTTGGTATATGTGTTCACCCCCACAGGTTTGAACAGAGGGGGGGGGGATATGTGGCAATGTGAACATTGATGTGTGTGGTGGAGCCCCGGGGAAACCTTCGGACAGAGCTGTCGTTTGCACCGAGAGCGTGCCACCAAGGTGCCCGGCCTTGGTGGAGTGAAAGCCCCAAGTTGAGTAGCCACTAAGCTAGTTGGTGGTCACTAAAATAATTAGTATAGCTGGCTCCAGCTAGTTCCAGAGCAGGCTTTTACTGGGAACAGGTAATGTGCTGGGTGGGTGCCTGTTCCCCATGCTCCAGTCCGGGGTTTCGGACATGTTCGTGTTCATTTAGTCCTGCTACTGGACAAGGTGTGCCCCACTCTGGAGAGAGTTTTGGAAACAGAGTCTGGCAGAGGCTCTGTGTGAGTGGTCTCAGCCACGATAGCCTGAACTTTGGGGTTGCAGTGACGCCTGTGGGTACAAGGGTCACAAGGCCAGAGTCGGGAAGACTACTGGATCACACTCCCCAAAGGCACTGGACTTGCTACAGTCGGGAGGCTGCTGGACTGCATGGGTGAAAAAGCCGCATGTTGGTACCGTGTGTACACGATGTTTGTTCAGTGAGGTAGGATTATCCCTGTTTAGTTAGAGCCCAGACGGGCAAGGTGTTTTATTTAGTATTTTGTTATCTTTGCTATGTAGTGTGCCACAATAAAAGCAATGTTTGGCCCCTAAAGCTGCGGTGGACGACAAGAGCTAATCCCTTACAGTACCCAAAAGTTAGGGTCCCCAGTGACTTCAATGGGGTTCGGGATCAGGGTTAAGTTCGGGTCCCGAACTCGAACTTTGGGATGAAGTTCGGCCTAACACGGGGAACCTGAACTTCCAGGTGTTCGCTCAACTCTAGGGGTAAGCCATCATCTGATGGAAAGGATGGCATGGGCAGCGGGAAAAAGAAAGCCGTCTAATCCAATCACCCATGATGGCGGCACCCACTCTGACGCTGACGTCTATTAATATCACCCGCATTAAGGCTACATTCACACGACCGTATTTTTTTCATCCGTATTTTACGGACGCAAAAAACGGAAGCCGTATGTCCGCATTTTGCGGAAGAAGGCTTCCGTATGTCTTCCGTTTTTTGCGGATCCGCAAAATACTGAACTGGAGGGAGGGAAAAAAAAAATATGTTCTTCAATTAAATATTCTAATAATAATACGGAAACGGATCCGCAAAATACGGATAACATACGGAAACCTTTCCGTATGTTATCCGTTTTTTGCAGACCCATTGACTTCTATGGGGCTGCGGACCGATTTTTGCGGACAATTATAGGACATGCTTCATATTTTTGCGGATGAAATATGCGGACACACGGATGCGGACAACTTACGGAAAGTTGTCCGCAAATTTTAAAAGGCCATAGAGATGAATGGGACCGTATCTATTCCGCAAAAAACGGAAACGGATGCGGATCGGATGCGGAATGAAAAATACGGTCGTGTGAATGTAGCCTTAGTCAGATACGGCTAGATTTGCGGCCTTTGTTTTTTTCAGCCGGGTTGAAGCTGACATTTAATTTTTGCAGGAGACCATGCTGCCAGATTTGGCTACCTTATTTAAAGCTAAAAGGGAGTGGAGGCGCGGAGCCTCCTACTGGTCTCTTGCAGCCGAGCCGTATAGTGGGGTTTTACCGCAGCGGTAGAATGCCGATGGGTTATTGAATTAGAAATGGGGAGGTGTCTGATCTTGGATGTCCTCATGAAGGGACAAGAACTTCGTCTAATTAACATCTATATTTCCCCGTCCAAGTGGGACCGGAAGTGTCTCTCTTTATGAGGATCAAGCCCTATCTGTTTTCAAGTACTGTCACGAGACCCCAAGATAGGGGAGGTTCCAGGGACAAGCTTACTTATGACAGCGTCGTGCTCAATAGTATAGCTATTGAGGCTCGTCTGGTGGATGTCCACATCCGGCACATCCCAGGCCACCCATGGTTCACCTATCATAGGGGTAGTGTCACACCTGTGACTGGTGTTAGAAGGTCTGAAAGACTCATTACACTTGAGTGATCTGACAGCCTATTTTGGTTTCACTTTGTGTGTTGCTGGACATGATCCTGTTCAGGTGTGGATCATGTGACCTTTATCTCTTCCTATTTAGTCTGACTTTACCCATCACTTCTTGCTCTGGATAGCTTCATTTGTTCTTGGAAGAGCTGGAGTGTGGTTCTTGTTGCAGTCCTGTTCATCCATCATCCTCAGAAGTTAAGTGTTCCACTTGTTGTGTTTTGTATCCCCCCCAAATCTGGTTGTTTAACTAGGCCTCAGCGAGTCGCTGGTTCCTTCACCTGGGAAGGAACTGGTTGACTCTGCCCCGTCATTACCTTGAGGGCATCTGAGGGTCACCAGGGTTTTCTAGGTTCCTGTGTATTGGCTACTCTACTATCAAGAGGTGCCCATACAGATAGGAGTTAGGGCAAGGAGTAGGGTATTATAGGTGGTGACCCTTTTCCTTCCCTAGCGGTGAGGCCTAGTATCTTTCCCCTTCGTTCTTGTTGTCTTAATGGTGTTCTCCCCTACTACATCCATGACAGGTAGTTGTAGGTCTAGAATAGATAGGTTTTATTTAAAGGAGGACGCTGTATCTTTAGCCGTGTCTGCTGTGGAGGTGGAGTTCTCTGACCATTGTTTGTTTGATTTTGTTTTCTCTGTATGTTACAGAGACACCCCCCCCCCCTCCCCAGATGGAAAGAGGGTACTGGAGGCTCAATTCATCTCTGTTGGAAGAAGCGGAGACAAGACAGTCTTTTGAGGATTTCGTCCAGAGCCAGGTACCATTGCTGGATCTCTGCAGCAGTAAGTCTGAGTGGTGGGAGATGTTCAAGAAAAGGGTGGGGAGATTCTTCCGCCAGCTCTCAAGCCTCAGGAGTTTGAGTAGGTATCGCCTGTATCAGGGCCTGAGGAGGAAACTCGAACGTCTTATCTCGACTGGGGGTAGCCGTGAGGAGATCTCCAGAGTGAAGTCTTTGCTTATGAGGTGTAAGTACGATAAACACGCATCTTTGGTTTTTGAGAGGGATTATGGGAAATGCTGCTCGCCCGACCCTTACAGAAACTGCAGGACGTCGGTGAGTAGTAAGATTGTGTCAGGATGGGTTCCCTGAGAAGGTCGAGATCAGAGATCTTGGAGGTCATCAGATCCTTTTACTCATATCTCTTGGCGAAGAGGGATCGTGATCATGATAAGATATCGGCTTTCTTGGCTGAAACTGTTCCTGAACCAGGGGCAGACCCCTCTCTTGACGTTTTGACTGAAATGATCCAGAAAGAGGAAGTCAGTCTGGTGATTGAGGGGCTTGCTCTCAAAAAATTGCCAGGTCCGAAAGGCCTAATATCTGAGTTTTATAAGACTTACACCTTAGTTCCCCTCTTGACTGAGGTATTCAATAAGTGTCTCTCCTCGGGTACTCTACCAAAGTCAATGAGGAGGTCGGCCCTCATCGTTCTGTCAAAGGGTAAAAAATCTTTACCCTTTGACAGAATAATCAGGGCCGACCTCCTCATTGACTTTGATAGAGTACCCTAAGGGAGGAGTACCCAAGGCAAACTTCACCAACAATTAAATAGCACCTTCGCCAGAATCTTTCTGTCTACACCGAGTAGCGCTATGGGTGGTCTGTCAAGTATTTTAGTTTATATGTCTATATGTATATTTGTATATATGTTGTAATGTTGTATATTAGTGATGTATATATTTTATTTATTTGAGTTGTTGGGTGTAGTGTTAGATTGGGTGGTGGGTAAATGGGGGGAGGGTTCTAGGGTTTTATAGGGTATATGAGAAAATCCTGGGCTGGTTCATAAACGTCTGTTATCATGTACTGGGGGCATGGGATGCGAGACCAGCTCGGGGTCCCCCCAAAAAAATGTGTGTATTTATTTGGGTTGTTGGTGTGTGGGATTTTTATAATTTTTTTTTATTTATTTTTTTTATAAGTTTTCACTATTTTGCTGTGTGTAGGTAGGTTGCAACAGGATCAGGAAGGTTAGTACATTGATATTGAAATAGAAATTGTAAATACTGTATATTCTATGAGTGAGTGTTGGGCTGGACCGGTGTTGTCTGTACCCTGCTGAGGTGCATTGTGTCCTGTATTTTTGGTTTGAGTTTTGTGTTATGTTTTCGTGTGATTTCTATATTTATTTATTTGTTATGTTTTTAAAATTTTAATAAAAGAAATACAGGAGATAACTCAGGATAAGTACATGATAACTAATGTAATGTGTTTACACAATGGCTCCACCAGTAGAATAGTGAGTGCAGTTCTGGAGTATAAAACAGGATGAAATGCAGGATCAGTACAGGATAAGTAATGTAATGTATGTACATGGTGACTCCATCAGCAGAATAGTGAGTGCAACTTTGAAGTATAATACAGGATGCAAATAAGGATCAGTACAGCTTAATTTTTTTTGCTTTGGAGTATAGTACCAACTGTAACTCAGGATCAGTACAGGATAAGTGGTGTATGTGCACAGTGACTCCACAAGCAGAATAGTGAGAGCAGTTCTGGAGTATAATACAAATTGTAATTCAGGACCAGTACAGCATACAAGATGTACAGTATGTGCACAGTGACTCTACCAGCAGAACAGAGAGTGCAGCTGTGGAGTAAAATACCAACTATAAACTCAGGATCATGCGCAATGTTTTGAAGGATATTTCTATAAACCTGTTTTTGTTAGGCTCCAATAACCTGTTAACAAATACTGAACATTATAAATTCAGGGATAAGTGGGACCTGGATTTATTGTACTGTATGTAGTAAAGTACAGACTGTCCTTTACCCAGAATAAAGATTTAGTTTCTTATCCTAACACTATATCTAACTACTCTGTTCAAGTGCCACGCTCACTGACTCCTGTTAGGTCCTAAGTAATCCTCCAACTGTAGACAATCTCAGATACTCCTACAAAACTCATTATTTTCATTACTCGCTTTTCACGTATTTGATTCCTCCGTGGAGTTAATAAAGCGGCTTCAGGAAGGTAAAGAAAAGGCGAGGGCTGTAGCCAGGAAAGCACAGGGAAAATACATTAGACTGGATACCTGACATGGTGAATTAGAAGCAGAATCTCATTACAGCAATGCCCTCGGAGTAAATAGCTACTTGTGTCAGTCTACACCGCACGGGTTCACACTGCTAATTACTGCTCCCATTGATTCCGACCGGAGGTATAAGCTTCACTGTGGGAAGGCTCTTGTTTCTGCTTAAAAATAATAGATATTATGATATTAGATATCTCCAACAAACAATATGAACACAGACAAAGGATTGTGCAAAAAATGTTTAACCTCATGGCTCCAACCCTAGGAGAAATTCAGTTGCTAATGTAGACCAAAATGATGTAGGAAGAGGTAAACATGCCAACAGAGGCAATCGATGTGGCTGCTACATAACTTGTAAAGGTGGGTTTAGCTCCAGATGAAAGAGTTGAGAACCAGCACAGGTCTCTTGCTCTCTCCAACTATTTAAGTTTTGCGTCAATGGCATGGGTAGACTACAGTTTAGACTACATGATGGCAATCATTTTATCTAGTCAAATAACTTCCAATGAAACGGCACAATATTAAGAACGCAACTAGGGTTAAACCTCCAATCCCAATCTATTAGTTAGTGCAATCTTCTGCAAATCCTGGCCAAAACTATTTAAGGCTTCTATGGACTGGACTGAAGTAAACCAACAATCTACTGGGAACATGCTTTGAAAGTTACAAAAGGAGGGACCATTCCCTTCAAAAAGTAAAAATTCAATTTCCTTGATGTCCCCACGCCTCCACAACGGCAGTAACATGGAGATGATCCTGCCTTCTCAGGGACAGGAACAACTTTTGGATCAGCCCATAAATGGCCCCCTCCCTCTTACCTCTTCAGTTGTTCTCTGTCCCTCAGAAGGACGGGATCGTTTGGATCGGCAGTTCGCCCAGCCTTTAGGTTTGTTTTCCTGGCTGTGGCCGGAGGGCTGTGGCAGGGGAAAGGATCGCGGAGTTCGGATGCAGCTCCTCCTTTCCCTCCGGTATCAGCCCTGCAATGCGGGCTACCCCAGGCTAAAAGACCCGTGTCATGTCGGGCCGGGTCTATCCTGTGAGCCGGGGGAGTGTTCAGGGGCCTGGGGACACTCTCCTCTCTCCTAGGCCGCGCGTGCGCCGGTATGAGCCAGGAAGTAAGGCGCAGCGGGCCTTGCAGGACGCGAGGGGGCGGAGTCTGACGTCATCAGTTGGAACCAGGAAGTAAGGGAGCGCGGGCTGCCGGCGTCCTCATGCAGCTCCAGCGCTCCTCTCCAAGTTGTCCCAGCCAGCTGATGAATCGCCCAGGCGGCCCACAGGGTCATCCAGGCCCTCTAGCCCGGTAAGCCTCCTCCCAAATGCGTTTTGTTAGAAGGGTTCCTGCTGCTTCTTTGGTGATGGTGTTTTCTCCTTCCTGGCCTTTTTTATAAGAGCTAAAAAGGCCTTTTCTATTGTTGTGTCTCTTAGGGGAAAGAATCCTTAAAAAAGGATCCATCACTAAAGAAGAAATGTGCTATCTGTAGGAGAATACTTCAGAGCTCTTACAAAAAACCCTTATGTCAAAAATGTTGTGAAAAAGTAATTTCAGAAGAGACGCCATCCTTAGTTGAGAGCCTAAGGGGTGTGATCAAAGAAGAAGTGGGAGCAGCGGTAGAAGCAAAACTCTCTACGTTACCTCCCAGGCGTCTACATCCAAGTCCATTATTTCAGCTCAGGAATCAGACTTCAGAAGAAGCATATGGGAAACCTCTGTGTTCAGTGGAAGAAACAGACTCCCTGCTAAAAACAATAAGGGCCACCATGAATCTGGAAGAGCCCAGGGAACCCCTTTCTGTGCAAGACCAAATGTTTGCGGGACTAGGAGATAAGAAAAAACGTGTGTTTCCGGTCCACCCAAACATAAAAGCGCTCATTCAATCAGAATGGAAAGACCCAGAAAAGAAGCAATCCGCTTCTAAATGGTTCAAGAGAAAGTACCCTTTCTCCGAGGAAGACTCGGCAACCTGGGACAAATCCCCTAAGGTAGACGCCCCGGTGGCAAAAATTTCCAAAAAGACGGCTCTCCTTTTGAAGACCTAGGGCTCCTTAAGGACCCTATGGACAAAAAATGCGAAAGCCTTCTCAAAAGAACCTGGGAATCATCCACGGCTGCCTTGAGACCTGGAATCTCAGCCACTTATACTGCCAGAACGTTGGCTCTATGGTTGGGTAAATTGGAAGAACATATGGAAGCTGACACCCCTAAGGAAGACATCCTGGCGTCCATTCCAATGTTAAAACAGGCCGCAAATTTTATTGCAGATGCATCAGCAGATATAGTGAAGCTTTCGGCCAGAACAGCCGCATTATCCAATGCTTCAAGAAGGGCAATCTGGTTACGAACCTGGTCTGGTGATACTGCTTCTAAAAATAGGCTTTGCACGCTACCATGCGAAGGGGATAGAGTGTTTGGCACAACACTGGACGATATTTTAGAAAAAGCCTCTGACAGAAAAAAAGGGTTTCCTACGGAATCAAAATATTTCCACCAGTGGCGTTCCTTTTGGTCCCAAAAGCGTGGTAGACCTGATCAAAAAAGAAAGGAGACAAGATCATCTTGGCAGTCCAATAAAGGAAAAGGCAAAGGATTTCTGTTTAACCCAGATAAAACCACTCATACCACGTCCCAATGACGCCAGAAGTATGGTGGGAGGAAGATTAGCTCATTTCCTATCAGCCTGGGAAGATATTCAGGCTTCTCCCTGGGTCCTATCCGTTATAAAAGACGGTTATGGTCTGGAGTTCAAATCCTGCCCACCAGAAAAATATATGGAAAATTCGCCTTTGGGGGTAGAAAACCAGGAAGCCATGGATCTTCAGGTATCCCTATTAATAGAAAAAGGGGCCATTGTTCCGGTTCCAAGACAAGAACACAAGAGAGGCTTTTACTCCCCAGTCTTCTTAATAAAAAAAACAAACGGCTCGTTCAGGTTAATTTTAAATCTAAAGATGTTGAACAAATACGTAATTTACAAAAGGTTCAAAATGGAATCAATAAAAACGGTGATCAACCTACTCCCAGAAAACTGCCTCTTGGTAACATTGGACTTAACGGGAAGGAAGATCAGAAGTTCCTGAGATTCGCAGTATGGTGCAGGAGTCAGCTATGTCATTTTCAATTTCAGGTACTCCCGTTTGGCCTCAGCTCAGCCCCGAGACTCTTTACGAAAGTCATGACAGAAGTAGCGAAATTCTTTCATCTAAAAGGAATCCTATTTTTTCCATACCTGGACGACTTCCTAATAGCAGATTCATCAGAGGTTTTGTTACTCCAGCATCTACAGACAATCCAGACCACTCTGATCAACTTGGGGTGGTTAATAAATGTACAAAAATCCTGTCTTCATCCGTCACCCCAGAGAATCTTCCTAGGCATATTATTGGACTCAGTAAAAACGACCTCTTTTCTTCCTGCACAAAAGCAGGACAACCTGGTTCAGAGCCTAAGAAGATTTCGGGAACAGACTTTAGTCTGCTTCAGGGACATCATGACTATCCTAGGATTAATGACTTTGACCATCCCTTCAGTAAAATGGGCTCAATTCCACTCAAGAACCTTACAGTCCTTTCTTCTGAGATCCTGGGACAAGAGACAGATATCGTTGAACAAAAAAGTGAGAATTCCAGGTCAGGTAAAAGCATCTTTGACTTGGTGGTTAGACTGAAGGAATCTTTCAAGAGGGGTGCCCTGGAGACCATCAGATCTGATGGTCATCACCACAGATGCAAGCCAACAGGGATGGGGAGCCCATATGGAAGGACAACTGGCGCAGGGCCGATGGGGGCCCGATCTACAGGTAGCGTCGTCCAACAGGAGAGAATTGACGGCAGTTTGGAAAGCACTAAAAAGTTTTGCCTCCTCTCTTCAAGGAAGGAACGTAAAAATTCTTTCAGACAACGCTACAACAGTGGCATATTTAAACAGGCAAGTGGTACAAAGAGTCAGACCCTGAGCCTAGTGATAAAAAAGATCCTGAGTTGGGCAGAGCTAAACCTTCTTTCTTTATCAGCAGCCCATGTAAAGGGGAAAGAGAATCGTGTAGCAGACTTTCTCAGCAGAGACCGGCTAAGTGCAGGAGAATGGATGTTGAATCGCCAAGTATTCGAACAAGTCTGTTCCAGATGGGGCGTACCAAAGATCGACCTGTTTGCCTCAAGGAAAAACAGGCAAGTCCCGGATTTTTATTCTCTGTCAGTCCAGGATTATCCCTTGAAGGTAGATGCCCTTTCGGTACCCTGGCCACCAGTTCTGTTATATGCCTTCCCTCCATTTCCACTCATACAGAGGGTTATAGCAAAGATCCTAAAGGAGAAAGCTCAGATCATCCTAGTCACACCTTTCTGGCCCCGAAGGTCATGGTTCCCGGTTCTGAAGAATCTCGCGGGAGAAGATTTCTGGTTTCTGCCTCCTCGTCCAGACCTCATTCTCCAAGGCCCAGTATCTCATCCCCAGGTTACTCAGCTCCGTTTGACGGCCTGGCGGTTGAGAGGAATATTTTGAAGAACAAAGGCTTCTCTGATAAGGAGATTTCCACTCTACTGATAAGTAGGAAACCGGTTACCTCTAAGATATATCTGAGGGCATGGAAATCTTTTTTGCAGTTTGGGAAGGACTGGGACCTCAATTTAGTACTGTCCAAGCTGATGCATCCTCCGTTTGAGCCGATTTCTGAACTACCTTTAAGAATTCTCACTCTAAAAACAGTATTTCTCTTAGCCATCACTACAGCTAGGAGAGTAGGTGAAATTCAGGCTTTTTCTATCTTGCCTCCCTACCTTTCTGTGACAGAAGACAGGATCACTTTAAGACATTCACCGGAATTCCTTCCAAAGGTAGTGTCAAAATTCCATTGTCAACAGGAAGTTACCCTTCCTTCTTTCTGTTCCCAGGCAAAGTCCGAGAAAGAGAAACTCTTCCACAACCTGGATGTAAGAAGATGTGTCCTACAATATCTAGATGCCACGAGGGAGCTTAGGAGGACCAATCAATTGCTCATTCAGTACATGGGCCTGTATAAAGGGAAAGCAGCCAGCAAGACTTCTATTTCAAGATGGATCAAGTCGTGTATTGCCCTGGCCTACCAGACGGAAGGACTATCTCCTCCCCCTTTCCTTAAAGCTCATTCAACTCGAGCCTTGGCCACTTCCTGGGCCGAAGGGGCCTCTGCCTCCTTGGAGGACATTTGTCGGGCCGCTACATGGTCAAATCCATGCACATTTTTTAGACATTACAAGTTAAATATCTCTGCTGACAGAGATTTAGCCTTTGGGCGCAAAGTCCTATCGGCAGTTGTCCCACCCTAGTCATTATTCTATGTTATTTCCTCCATGTTACTGCCGTTGTGGAGGCGTGGGGAAAAGACGGACATTACTCTTACCGGTAATCGTTTTTTCCTTTAGCCCCCCCCCCCAAAAAAAAAAAAAAAAACACATCGGGTCAAAGGCTTATGAACTCGAAAAAAAAAAAAAAAAAAGGGGGTTTCAGTTTCAGTATCTGTATTGTTGTGGATATCTTGATTAAAATTTTCTTGCATTTATTCTGAGTACTAGGTTACTAACTGAAGAGGTAAGAGGGAGGGGGCCATTTATGGGCTGATCCAAAAGTTGTTCCTATCCCTGAGAAGGCGGGATCATCTCCATGTTACTGCCGTTGTGGAGGCTAAAGGAAAAAACGATTACCGGTAAGAGTAATGTCCGTCTTTCCTTGATGTCTCCGCGGCTGAGGTTCCTCAAGCTCTACAGTCTGTAGTGCATAAATATAGGGTGAACTTTAGAGCGTTCCATGGTGTCAGGTGCACAGGGAGAATGAGGGGGCTCCAAAGACTCGCCTATAAATTAGGCATGGTTGCTGGGTAGCCTAGGTACATATGTTGGTTAGCACTCAGAAGCTATGAGTTGAGCAGAAGAACTGTGTTCAGTGTAAATGCAACTCATGATAATGCCATTATCATTTTCCACATGGAACTGGCTTTAGGAACCTGCAAAAAACCCATAGATGGGCCAGGTGCATCAGACTGAGGGAAGGTCTTTTTAAGTGGGGTTTCCAGAGTGGTAGACACCCTCTCCCCCCACTGTAAGAGTTTGTCTTAATAAGCCCATGAACAAAAAGGTATTATAGAGGTTATGTCTATAGCACAGCTCTTCGCTCTGCAATCTGCAAGGCAGCGAGTCTCCTATGTACCTCCATGACTCTCGGAAATCTGCATATGCTTCATATTCTAGTCCTACTTAGCAGAAGCTGGCAGAAAAGTTTGCTGTCTGCCAGCGATGAACACACCAATAAATCTGCAGGCGCTGAGTAATGTATCACAGGTGCTGGAAGTTTTCAGGAGCCCAGCTTTTACAAATAATGTATTGATTTCGAAGAGCAAGTTATGGTCATGTGGAATTCAATTTGTTAGAGCGTGTGGATGTGAATTAGGCAATGTATCACAAATATAGCAGGGACAAGGGGAAAGAAACACCCTCCAATTATTTTCCACACGTAAAAAGTTAACTCCTTAAGAAACGGCCAATGAATTTGGGAGAGACTCTGAGGATCTCTGCAGTTTGACACTCAGTGGATACAGATTCTGACTATATGCTTTCAACTGCATATTTTCATGTAACTTAATTTACATATTTTCATAGGATTCAACTCAGAACATAAATAATTATTAAGCCTTTCTACCCCAGAGGTTATTTTTTACTTTGCATTTTCGTTTTTCGCTCCCTGCCTTCACAGACCCATAACTTTTTTATTTTTCTGTTCACATAGCCGTACGAGGGCTTACTTTTTGTAGGACAAGATGTACTTTCAAATGCCATCATTTAATATTGCATAGAATGTAGTAGGAAGTGGTAAAAAAAAATCCAAAGGTGGTGGAATTGGAAAAAAAAGCAATTTTTCACAGTTTTACTATGTTTTATTTTTTATTTTTTATTATTGCTTTCATTATTCTATAAAACTGACTTGTGATCTTCATTCTCCAGGTCAGTACAAATCCGGCAATACCACATATGTATACCTTACCTTGCATTTTGAAAAAAATAATAAAAAACATGTAAAAAATTTTGCTGTCATTTTCTGACCCCTGCAACCTTTTTGTAGTTATCTGTGCAGAGCTTTCTGAGGGTTAATTTTTTTGTGGGGCAATCTGCACTTTTCATTTATACCATTTTGGGGTGTTGTATGACTTTGTTTATGCATGTGGCGATACCCATGAGTTTATTGACGTAATTTTAGCATTGGAGTTCATTATGATTTTACTACTTTCCTATGGACCCCTATTACAGACAAGGGCTCCACAGGAAAGACTGTGCAGCAGACTCCCATCATATACTATGACAGGGTCTGTTGCACACAAGCTCCGGCCATTTTGATTTTTTTTGTTCACCATACAGGATAAATACGTTTATATGTTAATTGTCCTGGCATTTTGGAAAGCAGCAGTGTGACTGATCTTCATTTTTATTATGTGCAAAGAGGTTCATTTAAATTTTTATACTTTTTTACCCATTTTAAACACTTAGTTTAAGTCCCCCTAGAGAAAATTGTAACCTATGGGAGTTTCATTAAGTTCTTATGGAGCCTATGGAACAGCAGACAAGGCTACATAAGAACTATTGTTTTGGTAGCCTCAGAGCCTTTAGAAGACTCAAGTGTTACCACTAGAGATGATCGAATCGAATCAGACGATTCTGCCGTTTTTCAGCATTCTGAGTGCAGGGACAAACGTGAGAAGGCTCTAGGGACAGCAATTGGAATTGTGGAAAAAAAGTTCAGGGAAAGGATAGGGAGGAATCTTTTCACTGCATCTTAGTGCAGGGAGAGATGTCAGAAGGCGCTAGGGACAGTGCTAGAAAAGCAATTTACAAATGCAGGGAAAAATAATTTAGGGATCCAAATAGCCAATATACAGCTCTGTCATTCCAGCAATTTGTTCCTGGGGTGCAAGTGTTGAAAAGCCTTTAGTGGTTTATATCTGTGCAGCTATATGTGGTGAAAGCGTTTAGTGTCGTATATCAGTACAAAAAGAGAAATATATACGCAGTTCACTTTTGCTGTTATTTGCGATAAAAGCGTTTAGTGTTGTATTTCAGTACAAAAAGAAAAATATAAAAGCACTTCACTTCTGCAGTTATTTGGGGTTAAAAGCGTTTACTGACGTATTTCTCTACAACAAGAAAAATATATACGCAGTTCACTGTTGCCGTTATTTGCGGTAATAGCTTTTTAGTGGCCTATTTCATTACAAAAAGAAAAATATATACGCAGTTTACTTCTGCAGTTATTTGGTGTTAAAAGCGTTTAGTGAAGTATTTCTGTACTGCAAGAAAAATATATACGCAGTTCACTGTAGCCGTTATTTGCGGTAAAAGCGTTTAGTGGCCTATTTCAATATGTACGCAGTTCACTTCTGCAGTTATTTGGGATTGAAAGCGTTTACTATTGTATTTTTGTACTACAAGAAAAATATATACGCAGTTTACTTCTGCAGTTATTTGGGGTTAAAAGCGTTTAGTGACGTGTTTCTGTTCTACAAGAAAAAATATATACGCAGTTTACTGTTGCTTTTATTTGAGGTGAAAGCGTTTAGCATTCATTACAAAAAGAAAAATATATTAGTTGCTTTTAGGCGTGTTTTAATTTGCTTTTCATTTATTTTGTTCAGCTAAAAGTATGTCTGACAAAGAAGTGCCAGGCCATGCACAGAGGAGTGGCAGAGGCCTAAATGTTTCTAGTGCAGGCAAAGGTTGCAGCAGTGTAAGGGGGCGTGGCAGCAGGAGTCGCAGCAAGAGGCCTGAGCTCCTGGTGCTATCTAGCGGTCGTGTCTTGACCAGCAACCCAGCGGTTCTTGATTGGTTAACTCGGTCATCCACTTCATCCCAAGTGACATCAGACAACCCCCCAGCCAACAGTCTGTGGGTTCGTCAGACACAACCCTTAGTTGGCATGGCCCGGGAGCAGGCGCTGTGCCCTCACCTATCCTCAACCTGCCTCTGGCCTTTTCTGTTCCCCCACCGCGAGAAGTAGTATATGATGTAGGCTCAGCTATACTTTTCAGCGGGGAAGAGCTACCATAAGACAGTCAGCAGCTACTGCCCAGCCAAGATGTGGAGGAGACATCCGCCGCTTCCTCCGCTAGGCTGGCAAGTAGTGATGAGAAGAGTTGCGTGGGTGGTGGTGTTGCGAGCGGTCAGAGGCCATTGAGGAGGACATCAGTGATGTGCTGACACTACTCGATGATGATGAAGCCGATCGCACTAGGGAGCCAGATGCAGAAGGGGCATCATAATCATCAGGACAAGAGGGTGGCAGCTTGTCCGTGTGGCAGTGGCGGAGCATGCAAGGTGGTAGCATGGCTGGGAGTCAGCAGGGTGGCAGCAGTGGGAGGTCGTGACTCGTGAGCCAAACGTGCCCATGGTAGACCATATGCTTCATGCAGCCTACCTGCCCAGGAAGTAGTAGTGCAGGTGTTCACGAAGGCAGCGGCAGTAGCAGTCAGTCAGTGTGGACTGTTCGGGGGAAAATCACCTACTCGGCGGTGTGGCAGTTTTTTTTTCCAAAGAGCCAAAGAACGTGATTGTGGCTATATGTCGAATCTGAAGCGTGGCCAGGGTGCCGATGTTTGCACTACAGCATTGAGTCAACATATGCAGCATCGCCATACAGTGGCCTGGGAGAACCGTGGCTCCGATGTGGTGGTCCAACCTGCCTCAACAACCGCTGCATCACCCAGTGGCATGCACCGGATTTTAGGCAGTCAAGGCTCCACCACCTCAGCCGAAGGGAGCTGTCTGTCATTCCCATCTTCTGCTGATTAAGATGCTCCTACTCCTCGTCAGCATTCCATCAGCAATCGATTATCAAAGTGATTGCCAAATAACAGCAGCATGCGTGCACTCATCCAACGGCGCAGAAGCTGAATATGCTCCTGTCCAGGTTGCTGGTGCTGCAGTCCCTCCCTTTCCAAGTGGTGGACTCTGCACCTTTCAGAGTACTGATGGCTTGTGCCGAGTCGAGGTGGAGATTTCCAAGCCGTCATTTCTTTGTGATAAAGCCAGTACCAGCCCTGCACAAATATGTAGAACAGAAGGTGGGCCAGTCCTTGAGCCTGTCAATTTCTGCCAAAGTGCACAGCAGCACCAACGTGTGGAGCTGTAACTATGGTCAGGGACAATACATGTCCTTTACGGCTCACTGGGTGAATGTGGTTCCTGAACAGCCACACCAGCAACTTGGCCAGATGACGTCGCTTCCACCTCCATGTTCCCACGCCGTTGGTCCTGCGTCAATGTCCGCCTCTGCCTCCTCATCCTCCACTGTGTCCTCAGCCTTCACTGCAGGGACGATTCACAGTGCCCCTCCAGCATACCACATGCTCAGGGCACGGCGGTGTCATGCTGTTCTGCATCTCGTTTCCCTGAGTGAACGGAGTCACACGGGGTGGGACTTCTCCGTGTCCTTCTTCAAGAAATCGTATCCTGGCTTTCTCTCCGACAACTCAAAATCAGAACCATGGTCACCGACAACGGGAAGAACATTGTGTCGGCGCTGCATAAAGGAAGACTGAGCCATGCGCCCTGCATGGCACACGTGTTCAATCTGGTTGTCAAGCGTTTCCTGAAGTCTTCCGGCCATCTGCAAGACATCCTAAAAATGGCCAGGAAACTTTGCATGCACTTCAGCCACTCGTATATAGTGATGAGTGGCAGGGGCAATTTTAGAATTTGCAATATTTTGCGAATATTTGAGTGAATATTCGTCACAAATTTGTGAATTCGAGAATTTGCCATTATTTTCTTGATTGCGAAAATCGGCAATGTAATATACTCGTATTGCACGCACAAAACAGGCGTGGGTCACTATTGCTAGATTTTTCAAGCTGCTAAAATACGTGCAACTTCACATTTTAGCAGGTCTGGCTACATATTAGTGATTGGTGTAGTAAGTATTGTTTTGAACTTGTGAAATCACAGCACTATGTCTGTAGCATGTATGTATGGACAGCAGAACCTGTCACACTAACTAACAACCTGCACTGCAACCAATCAGCTACACTATATCACAATCTAACCTACACTGACTATCTCCCACTAACTATCTGTGTTATATATGTAAGCTAACTAACCAAGTATCTAATGTAATCACACAGCAAAGCACAGAGCACAGCAATGACACTGCTGTCTCTCTCAGAACTGTAAAAAAAACTGCAGAAAATGGCTGCTGGGGAGGTTCTTATAGTAAAGGGGTAGGGAACTTTCCTATTGGTTGCTAGGGATGTTGCTAAGCTCAGAAAAAGACTTTGCAGCCTTCTCATTGGCCCCCAAGCAAGAAGCAGGGAGGGATCATGGGTTCAGAGGAAAAAATCTAGAATATTCACGAATACGAATATATAGCACTATATTCTAAATCTTCGCGAATTCTAGAAGTGGCGATATTCGCGATTAAAATTCGTGCTGCAAATATTCGCGCCCAACACTACTTGTACACAGCAAAGCCGTTCCACCCGTTGGAATTCCACCCTCCATATGTTTGACCGACTATACGAAGAGAGAATGGCTATAAATGAATTCTTGATGATGCAAGTGGATAGGAGTACTCCCCTGTGTTACTTCGATGTCAGCAAGTGGCAGCTCATGCATGACACCTGCCATTTGCTCAGGCCCATTGAGGATGCCACGTTATTTGTCAGTCGTCAGGACTACGGGATTAACGACGACATTCCACTGCTTCATGTCCTGGAACAGATGGTGGTAACAATGGCTGGTCAGGGGACTGGAGACGTGGTGCCTAGATCTCACGGCCACGATGAGCCCTGTGGGCGCTGAACTGGAAAAGGAGGGGAAGGAGGACATTGAAGCACAGATAATGTGTAGCGAAATGGGTGGTTTTTCTACTCAGTTGACAGGAGAGGAGGATCAAGAGCAGCCAGAGGAGCTACAGGTTGATGAGAAAGACAAGACAGAGGAACCAGACACACCGAGGCAGTATGCAGTGGAGATGGAGGCAAGGAGTCCCTCCGAGTCACTTGCACAAATGGCCCACTGCATGCTCACTTGCTTGTGTAGTGACAGCCAAATTGTCACCATTCTGCAGAGAGATGACTTCTGGCTCTCCACCTTGTTGGGCCCTCGCTACCGGTCCAGAATGGAGACCTTTTTTACACGCACTGAAAGCGAGGACAAACTGAACTACTAAAGAGACATCCTATGTAGTCAGTTGTCAGCTGCCTATCTGCACCATTGTCCATCCTCCCGCAGGTCTGACCGGAGGTCTCTGTGCTCTTGTTCCACTGCAATAGCTGCTGGGGAGGGGTGGGGTGGCAGGAGCAGTACCAGCTCCATCAGCAGCAGCCTGAGTCTACAGTCGCTAATGAGTAGCTTTCTTCACCCGCATAGTGAACAAACTACTCACCAGCAGCAGCAGGTAGACCTGAAGCAGTACCTGAACCAGCAGGTGGTGGCATACTTGGACAGCACCCTGCCAACCCACATTGAAGATCCGCTGGACTACTAGGCAGGCCAAACTGGATTTGTGGCTGCAACTGGTCGAGTTTGCCCTGGAAAATCTGTCCTGCCCGGCCAGTAGTGTGGCATCAGAGCGGGTGTTTAGTGCGGCGGGGGGGCCATAGTGACCCCGGAGAACTCGCCTGTCCACCCAAAATGTGGAGAGACTGACCTTTGTCAAGATAAATCAGGCGTGGATCAGCCAGAATTTCTACCTAACAATTCCTGATGCATCTTATTAGATCATTCATGCCGTCTCACCCAATCGTTTAAAAAAGGCTACCTGCCTCAACTACTACTCTGATGCTGCCACCCGCCTGATGCCACACATCTGATGCCAAGTGCTCCTTCTTTCAATCACGTTCATCAGTGGGTACTGGTATTGCCACCCACCGCCCCACTCTGTCACCGGGTCACTTTGTGGTCTCCTGATGCTGCTGCCATCTCCACACTATGTCACCTTGCCATTTGTGGTCTCCTGATGCTGCTGCCATCTCCACACTATGTCACCTTGCCATTTTGTGGTCTCCTGATGCTGCTGTTACCATCTCCACACTGTCACCTTGCCACTCTGTGGTACCCTGATGCTGCTGCCACCTCCAGACTCGGTCATTGTGCCACTCTGTGGTCTCCTCATGCTTCTGCCAACTCCACACTTGGTCATTGTGCCACTCTGTGGCCTCCTCCTAATGCTGCTGCTGTCACCCCCAGACGCGGTCATTGCGCAACTCTGTGGCCTACTCATGCTGCTGCCACCTCACCACTATGTCAAAGTCCCACTCTTTGGACTTCTCATGCTCTTCCCACCCTTCCCACTTCATGACTGGTCCACTATTTTTGCTTTCGGCCTGGCTGACATCATCATTTATTTGACCTTTCTTCTAAACTGTCAGAAGCAAGGAACAATGAGACGCACAACGGATCCTGTCTGTGTAGCAGCTGTAAGGCCTGTATGGTCCCATAAGAATTGGCTTATGATTTGGTAGCCAAAAGCAGGAGTGGGTACAAGAAACAGAAGAACATTCAAATATTCCATTCACATTTCATCTCTGTTTTAGTTCCACTCCTGTTTTTTTTTGGCATTAGCAATACTGATGGATTATTGAGCAAATGCTGACCGAGTGAAGGTGTATGCTGCATAGACAGGATCCATTTTTTTGTGGGTTATTACATCTACCTGTAAGGCTGAGTTGATACTTGAGTTATTTGGTCCATTTTGGCCCCGTGACTGCCAAAATAAGTGAAGCATGCAGTGATTCTAAGAGCGACCCCTGTCATCTGCATTTCATACTGACTGACAGTATCATTTCACTACTACAGCAGACTCCCTATGCATGTTACTGCAAGGCACAGTGTTCTACGACCCTATAAAGGCTCTCTACTGCCAGGAAGTATCCGTTTTTTAACGCGGCTCGCCGCGAATAAATTCGGATTGAAGCTACTCTTTCCAAAAAATTCAGCGAACTGACCGAATCAAATTTTAGAAATTCGCTCTACTCTAGTTGCCACCATGAATAAATGGCACCCCTGATCTCAGTGACAGGGAGCTTTTTGGGCCAGGACTCCTGGGGAAAAGCGTCTCAGATGCTTTGGTAACATTTAAACACAGCACTTGAGGGGTTAAATGTCTGTTTAAAACAGCAGAAACCCAATGGCTATGGTGCCTTAGTGGGTGCCATGTTTTAAGACCCTACTTCTGCCATACATGTATGGCAGAGGTTAGGAAGGGGTAAAAGTGGTTATTCAGGTTAGGAAAAAACATAACTGCCTTCTCCTAAAACCAGTGTCACCCGTACCCACAGGTTCTGTGTGAAAATGCAACTTAAAGCCTATTGCTCCATGTTGAGTTGAGCTGCAATTATCATGCACAGGTGTGCTGCAGTTTTTCTAATCTTGCTCAAACACCTTGCCTTAAAGCCTGTCTATGTCCGTTTTGCAGTCCACAAACCGCAAATTTGCCAAATACGGACATGGTCCATGTGCAGTCCACACATTTTTGTGGACCCTTTGACCTCCATGGGTCCGTGGTCTGCTTTTTGGGGACATTTTTTATCATTTTACAGAAAGGACATACGGACGTGGAAAGCAAACAGATCCGTGTGCTTTCTGTATCCATATGTCACTTTCCAAAAAATTGTAGAACATGTCCTATTCTTGACTGTAAAATGTGGACCAAAGACCCAATGAATTCTACGAGTTCAGTATCCGTATTTTATGGATCAGTAATGTGCAGATTGCAAAATACATATGGTAGTGTGCATGAGGTCTAAAAAGTACACTACATTCCACAGACCTAGTGATGAGCGGCAGGGACAATATTCGAATTTGCGATATTTTGCGAATATTTGGGTGAATATTCGTCATAAATTCGTGAATTTGCTATTTCTTGATTGCAAAAATCGTCAATGTAATATTCATGTAATGCGTGCACAATACATGCGTGGGTCACTATTGCTACTTTATTCAAGCTGCTAGAAGTTTCCTGAGACTGGAGAAAATGGTTTGCATGGCAGAACATTACAATAGCTTTCTGTGATAGAGTGCTCCGATATATTCTCGATTGTGCAAATTGGCAATAATGATGCGAATATTTTGGCACAGTACGTACAACTTCACATTTTAGCAGGTCTAACTACATATTAGTGATTTGTGCACTAAATATTGGTGTAAACTTGTGACATCACAGCACTACGTATGTATGTAGCATACATAGATACATACATATATAGAGCACTATGTACTGTATGTAGCATGTATATATGGACAGCACTACCTAACACCCTGCACACTATATCAGCTACACTATATCACAATCTAACCTACACTGACTATCTCCCATTAACTATTTATATATATATAAGCTAACTAACTAACTAACTAACTAACTATCTAATGTAATGTGACACAGCAAAGCACAGAGCACAGCAATAACACTGCTGTCTCTCTCAGATCTGCAAAATACTGCATACAGTGGCTGCTGGGGAGGTTCTTATATAGTAAAGGGGTAGGCAACTTTCCTATTGGTTGCTAGGGATGTTGCTAAGCTCAGACAAAGACATTGCAGCCTTCTCATTGGCCCACAAGCAAGAAGCAGTGAGGGATCAAGGGTTCAGATGAAAAAAAATCTTGAATATTCTAAAATACGAATCTATACCACTATATTCTAAATATTCATGAATTCTCGCAGTCGCGATATTCACGATAAAAAATCAGAAATCGAATATTCACGCCCAACAGTACACAGACCATAAATTCAGTAGGAAAACGAATATCTGTGGCAAACTCCATGTGTTACATGATGATATTTCCTAGATTTTGCTGTGAATTTACATTTATTATTATTATTCAACAGCATAAATTGATGTGTTGAGGATTTTAAATCTGCACCTCAAATCAATTTCCATTCAGGGATTTGTTAAAATCTCATCAACTTTACTGCTGATGTTTGCAAAATTTAAAAGGAAAATCAGTAGTGTATCAGCCTTATATGAACATGCACAAGATGTTTTTCTTTATTCATATGAGTTATCCTCGGGGTACGGCAAATGTCTGAGGGGTGTGGGAGTCGCACTTAGTGCAGTGAGCCCCTGAGGAGCTGGAGCAGAGGAAATGAATGGTAGCGGCCCTGGTGATGATGTGTCACGGTGAACTCTATCAGACCATTGCTACCTGAGGTTTTTGCAGTGAAGGAGTGGCTACTCAGGAATTGATAATGATGACCTACTGTATCCTCAGGATAGAAACAACAATATGTGAAGACAGCACCAATGTCCCAAGATTTAGCAAGATGCACGGTCACCAGCTGTCAGGCTCATCTCCGCTCCAAACTGTAAAGAATAAAAAATAAAATTGTTACCTACATATTCTCTTTTCCGCAAGTTTATTATAGTTCACATAGAAAACAAGCCAACGTTTCGGCTTATATCAAGCCTTTCTCAAGCCATATTGTATGTCACAAATTTTCTGATTTAAATACATACAAAAAAGTGGTGTATCCAATCCTCCACCAATCAACATCTATGTATAATTATCATTATGTCAAAACCAATCACAAACATTCACATAATGTGGATTAAAATAGCCTCCAGACAAAAGAGAACTTCTTATATCACGTTTACTAAAATATTCCCAGACCAGTGAACTGCAAGATGGCTGCAACAGCGTGCTTATCCAGTGTCTTGGCTGTACAACTGTGCATGTCTCCACATCACTCATACTCTGCCCTCCCATACGGACTGCACATGTCACGTGACGTAATCTTCACAAAGCTTTATACATATTGTTGTGCCTTTTTATAGGTATATACATTGATATCCAATTATTCTAGTCAAGGTGGATATTCATTGCCTTTAAGAGTGTCTGTAAAGATGTTTGTTTTTGTAACAATTAATTATATTCTGTATGACAGAGGAGGTACTGATATCTCTGTGAGGAAACAAGGCCCATTTATATCATTATGGTCCATAGATCAATAGTGTGAGAAATGATCAGAGAGATGCCTAGAGGTCTGTCTTTAGTTGTTTCATAGTGTCTAAACTAATCCCTTATCTCTGATTTAAGGCTATGAAGGTCAGATACATATAATACAAGAGTACCATAGTTAACTCTTTATGGTATGGCGCTAATAGCTTGCACAACGGTGCCATCTGGAGACAGATGGATATCATGCCACCATTCTCCACAATTGCATTGTGGGTAAATATGATATCATAGTCATTAACATAAGTTACACCCACCTCTGATTGGAAGACTTTAATCCAGGAGGATGTGACATGAGATAAGAGGGGAAATAATTATAGAGACAGCAGGATAGGGGATCATCATCATAGCCAGACCAAGAAGAGGACTCACAAGGGGGACACAACATCCAAGATCCAACGCCCAACAGAGAGGGGTCTATCAATATGAAAGTCATGGTGAGACATACGATGATGAACCACCCAGCTTTCCTAGGAGCAGAAGTGTGATTCCTACTAGGACTTGGTAAGAAACAAAGAATGATATTTCATTTTATTAAGACTAATAGGATAATGTGGGTGAAATCATATCATCTAGATTAGCGAATACATAAACACATTAATTAAATGATCATTTCCATATTGAGATGTAGTATTAGGATATTGTTTAGGCTTCATTTTACCTGCAGAAGAATTTAGACTCATAATCTATCAAAGTATTAAATGATTGCATATATAAATATATTAATAGTAATATTCTTCGCCAAGCTAGGTGATAAATTTCCACTGGAAAGACTTATTCTAAGTTCTTACCATTTCTATTGTTTGTCTTAATAGTCTTACCAAAATCATATACGTGAAAATAGTCCAGGATGGGACGGAAGGATACAGTTATTTCTTCTAAGTTATATCCTTGTATGGATTTGCCCATTTTTAAAGTCATGTGAGGTGTAGTTGGTTAGAAGGGGGCGGAATGTATTTAGCATTCCATATTGATGTGATGTCTAGGATTAGAAATGCCCATCATGATATCATGAGGTTTCCACTGAACAGAAGTGATGTATATAACTTAATTTCTTATTTTAATATCCTAGCCAAATATTAGCTTTGTTATAATGCGACAAATTGTTCCTACTCACATGTATTGTTAAGCTTGTTATGCTTTATATCAACTCCGTATATATTCATTTGCATATATCATTGTGTTTGTGTTTATTTATGTTTATAACCTTGTAACCAATAAATCTCCATATTTCTATAATACCTGCGTATTATTATATAATGCAAAACTATATCTTTAGCATTAATGTCATCTCACGTGAAAATAACTTATTATCTAAGGAAATAGTCGGACTAAGATGTGAGTTGTATCGATTAGGTTATCTACAATTTACCAGGTCATGATTTCAAGAAGTTATGAAAAATTCATGGTTAATTATTTCTATGACCAAAATTAATAATTCTTAATTGAATTATTATTAAACCGACAATATGTACAGTCATCTTTAGTCTGCTTCCACATCATCTCCCGCACAACTCCTTGTGTGAGCATGCGCCAGCTAGCGCCCAATGAGCAGCAGGCGCCATGTTCCCATGACAATCTGTCATTCTCAGGGGGACACTCCAAACAGATACCCACATCCTGTAATAATCCATCTGTGTGCTCCGGCTCCCCGCTCTCACATCACGGAGAATCTGTGCCATTTTGTCGTTTGCCACTTGTACATAATGTCCCTCTGTCCATTTATCTAAAAAGCCACACTATGTGCACTTCAATGTCAGACAGCTTGCAGTTCAACTCGTCCTAATTAGTGTTGAGCGTGAATATTTGAACCGTGAATTTTACTCGCGAATATCGCCACTTCGCGAATTCGACCGAGAACTCACAACCGGATATCAAATTCAATGAAATTTAAATACAGTTATTAAAAGAAGATAAAAGATACATAAAACAAATAAGCGATCGTACATACAAAAATAGTGATGATCCCTTACAATTGGGGATAACGCTGCTTGACCATACAAATATACTAATAGCAAATGTACTACTTGAGATCAAAATAAAGTGCAATTCTCAGAAAAAATGCACGTATTCCTCTTCCAAGGATATGTCTCCTTTAAGAAGCAGGAAACAACAGTTGTGATTAGTCCAACTTATTAACCTCAATCACAGCATGTGTTAGTATACCAATATATAATAAGACGTGGTTCGATAAAAGTCCAGCTCTCAGTGGCGTCCCACTGAGCCTGGATAGCGATACCACAGATAACTCTCCAAACGATTTTCTTTTTTATTTATTTTCCAATAAGTTGAGCAGGTAGGTAAAGAAGTATGTTCTTATCCTCAGTGGTTGTAGGAACTGTAGAACATCACATGTTGTGTCACATGACTTGAGGGCGGATTCTTCCAAACAGGCAAAGTCTTCGTTTGGCTAGCCAAAAAAGGGAATTAAAAGACAGTCCAATGCCTACTAATGGCATGGCTGTGATTGGCCAAGTGCAGCATGTGACCCAGCCTCTATTTAAGCTGGAGTCACATAGCGCCGCATGTCACTCTGCTCTGATTAGTGTAGGGATAGGATGCAGCTGCTGTGAGCGTGAGATTAGGCAGGGAAAACTCAGCAAAAACACCTAATGAAGTGATCGATCTACAGCTGTGAATCATTCAACTTCTGCTAGTTAATTGCACACTGGTTTTTAGGCTGCACAGAGCATTTTTCTGATCGGTGGCCATTTTGTGACTTGTGGTGCACCAGCACAAGCTGCCACCAAGTCCATCAATCCATCAATACTAGTTTTTTTTTGCTATATCCTACATCAGGGGCTTGGCTGTGCTTATTGTCACCCCTAGAAACTCAGGATAGATATTTCAATATTTTATTGAGGGGTTAAATTCAATTGCCAAAGTAGCAATCCCCTAAATCTGGTGTTCCAGCTGTGGCCAGCCAAGTGTAAAACTGTCTGCTGTCTGGCAAAAGATAGATTTTTTTCTGTGGTGAAATTCAATTGCCAAAATAGCAATCCCATAAATCTGGTGTTCCACCTGTGACTGGACAAGTTTCATAGTGTCCGTCAAAGGATATATTATTTTCTGGGGTGAAATTCAGTTCAAAAATAGCAATACCGTAAATATGGTGTTCCAGCTGTGACTGGACAAGTTTCATAGTGTCCGTCTAAGGATATATTATTTTCTGGGGTGAAATTCAGTTCAAAAATAGCAATACCGTAAATCTGGTTTTCCAGCTGTGACTGGACAAGTTTCATAGTGTCCGTCTAAGGATATATTATTTTCTAGGGTGAAATTCAATTTCCAAAATGGCCATACCCAAAATCTGGTGTTCCAGCTGTTGCAGGCCAAGTGTAATTCTGTCTGTAAAAGGGTATATTACACTCAGCGTGCATCTCCAAGTGTATTTCTTTCCGTTAAAGGGTATATTACACAAAGTGTTAAAATACAAGTGCTGAAAGCATAATCCTATATATTTTTTCACACGCTACTGTGCATCTCCAAGTGCAAATCTGTCCGTAAAAGGATACCTTTCATCCAGGGCGTAAATACTAGGCCTACAATTGATATTCCCCTAAATCTGTGGTTACTGCTGTGCCTGGATTGATGTAATACGGTACATAAATAGATAGCCAAATAGTGTTAGGTGCCCGTAAAAAAAAAAAGGCCTGAATTTGAATTCAATACATTGGGCCAAATAATTTTTTCCTTATTGTGGTGAACGGTAACAATGAGGAAAACATCTAGTAAGGGACGTGGACGCGGACATTGTCGTGGTGTTGTTAGTGGACGCTCTGGTGCTGGGAGAGGATGTGGCCGTTCTGCCACAGCCACAAGTCGTAGTGAACCAACTACCTCAGGTTCCAGTACCCGCCAAAATTTACAGCGATATTTGGTGAGGCTCAATGCCGTTCTAAGGATGGTAAGGCCACCTAGCCCTTCCCCAGTGGTGGAAGACATAGAATGCACTGACGCACAACCACTTATGATTCCTGATGATGAGGACATGGGAATACCATCTCATCTGAGTCTGCACGTCTCTGATGATGACGAAACAAACTGTGTAGAAGACGATGCAGGGGACAATGAGGTCCTAGATCCCACATGGAATAAAGGTCGAGCCACTGACTTTCATAGTTCAGAGGAAGAGGCAGTGGTGAGACCGAGCCAACAGCGTAGCAAAAGAGGGAGCAGGGAGGCAAAAGCAGAACAGCCTACTGCTACCGGCCACCGCCACCAGGGACCGAGCACCACAAAGGCAGCTTCAAGGAGTTCCCTGGCATGGCACCTCTTCAAACAATGTGCTGACGACAAGACCCGAGGAGTTTGCACGCTATGCCATCAGAGCCTGAAGCGAGGCATTAACGTTCTGAACCTTAGCACAACCTGCATGACCAGCCATCTACATGCAAAGCATGAACTGCAGTGGAGTAAACACCTTAAAAACAAGGAACTCACTGAGGCTCCCCCTGCTCCCTCTTCTGCTGCTGCCTCGGCCTCTTCCTCCGCCTCGGGAGGAATGTTGCCACCTGCCGTCCACCAAACAGAGGATGTGTCACCAAGCATCTCCACCATGTCACACGGCAGCATTCAGCTCTCCATCTCACAAACCTTGGAGAGAAAGCGTAAATAAACACCTACCCAACCTTGAGCCCTGGGCCTGAATGCCAGCATTTCTAAACTACTGGCCTTTGAAATGCTGTCATTCAAGCTGGTGAACACATACAGCTTCAAACAGCTGATGGTGATGGCTGTCCCACAGTATGTTGTTCCCAGCCGCCACTACTTATCCAAGAGAGCCGTGCCTTCCCTGCACAACCAAGTATCTGATAAAATCAAGTGTGCACTGCGCAAAGTAATCTGTGGCAAGGTCCACCTAACCACAGACACGTGGACCAGTAAGCACTGACAGGGTTGCTATATTTCCCTAACTGCACCCTGGGTAAATGTAGTGGCGGCTGGGCCCCAGGCGGAGAGTTCTTTGGCGCATGTCCTTCTGCCACCAAGGATCGCAGGGCATTATTCTTCACCACCAACTTCAGCACAGCTAAACGGGGTAAACGTCAGCAGGCCGTTCTGAAACTCATATGTTTGGGGGACAGGCCCCACACCGCGCAGGAGTTGTGGCGGGGTATTGAACAACAGACCGACGAGTGGTTGCTGCCGGTGGGCCTCAAGCCCGGCCTGGTGGTGTGCAATAATGGGCGAAAGCTCGTCACAGCTCTTGGAGTACCCGATTTGACGCACATCCCTTGTCTGGCGCATGTGCTGAATTTGGTGGTGCAGAAGTTCATTCACAACTACACCGACATGTCAGAGCTGCTGCATAAAGTGAGGGCGATCTGTGCACGCTTCCGGCGTTCACATCCTGCCGCTGCTCGTCTGTCTGCATTACAGCGTAACTTCTGCCTTCCCGCTCACCGCCTAATATGCAACGTGCCCAACAGGTGAAACTCCACCTTGCACATGCTGGAGAGACTGTGCGAGCAGCTGCAAGCCATAGTGGAGTTTCAGCTGCAGCACACACGGGTCAGTCGCACTGCGGAACAGCACCACTTCACCCCCAATGACTGGGCCTCCATGCGAGACCTGTGTGCCCTGTGACGCTGTTTCGAGTACTCCACCAACATGGTCAGTGGCGATGACACCGTTATCAGCGTTATAATACCACTTCTATGTCTCCTTGAGAAAACACAGGGCAATGATGGAAGAGGAGGTGGCCCAGGAGGAGGAGGAGGAGGAAGAGGGGTCATTTTTAGCACTTTCAGGCCAGTCTCTTAGAAGTGGCTCAGAGGGAGTTTTTTTGCAAAAGAAAAGGCCAGGTACAAATGTGGCCAGCCAGGGCCCACTACTGGAGGACGAGGAGGATGGTGGAGGATGAGGATGAAGCATGTTCACAGTGGGATGGTACCCAACGCAGCTCGGGCCCATCACTGGTGCGTGGCTGGGGGGAAACGGAGGACGATGACAATACGCCTCCCACAGAGGACAGCTTGTCCTTACCTCTGGGCAGCCTGGTACACATGAGCGACCACATGCTGCAGTGCCTGTGCAACGACAGCAGAGTTGCCCACATTTTAACGTGTGCGGACTACTGGGTTGCCACCCTGCTTGATCCCCGGTACAAAGACAATGTGCCCACCTTACTTCCTGCACTGGAGCGTGATAGGAAGATGCGTGAGTAGAAGCGCACGTTGGTAGACGTGCTACTGAGAGCATTCCCAAATGTCACAGGGGAACAAGTGGAAGCCCAAGGCGAAGTCAGAGGAGGAGCGAGATTTAGCCAACGCAGCTGTGTCACGGCCAGCTCCACTGAGGGCAGGGTTAGCATTGCAGAGATGTGGAAAAGTTTTGTTACCACGCCACAGCTAACTGCACCACCACCTGACAAGGAACGTGTTAGCAGGAGGCAGCATTTCACTAACATGGTGGAACAGTACGTGTGCACACCCCTCCACGTACTGACTGATGGTTTGGCCCCATTCAACTTCTGGGTCTCCAAATTGTCCACGTGGCCAGAGCTAGCCTTTTATGCCTTGGAGGTGCTGGCCTGCCCGGCGGCCAGCATTTTGTCTGAACGTGTATTCAGCACGGCAGGCGGCGTCATTACTGACAATCGCAGCTGCCTGTCCACAGCCAACGTGGACAAGCTGACGTTCATAAAAATGAACCAGGCATGGATCCCACAGGACCTGTCCATCCCTTGTGCAGAATAGACATTTATAACTACCTCCCCTTAACCATATATTCTTGTACTCCAGGGCACTTCTTTATTGAATCGTCTTTTTTTAATTTTACCATTATTTGGCGGGGCAACCCAAAGTTGAATGAACCTCTCCTCTGTCTGGGTGCCAGGGGCCTAAATATCTGAAAGTGGCCTTCTCCATTGGTGGGTGTTATGAAGCCTGATTCTTTGCTTTAGGACCTCTCTCCTCTGTCTGGGTGTCAGGGGCCTAACTTTCACGTACTTGTTTGCTGTCCTGGTGGCAGACATTTAACTCTTTTTACTGTCTAATGACCGCCCCATTGTCAGGGGCCTATATGTCGTTTAATTATTTGTTGTCTTGGTGGGAGATATTAAACTCTTTTTACTGTCTATTGACCGCCGCATTGTCTGGGTGTCAGGGGCCTATATGTCGTTCAATCATTTGTTGTCTTGGTGGGAGATATTAAACTCTTTTTACTGTCTAATGACCTTTCCTCTGTCTGGGTGTCAGGGGCCTACATAAATGATAATGACCTGTTCCATTGCAGGTTGACCTGAGGCCTGTGTTGCTGTTATGGGACCGCTCTCCTCTTTGCGGGTGCCATGGCCCTGAGTCTGTGAATGAGGCCTGTGGCACTGCAGGCAGACATGAATCCTTTTTGGCTGTTTTGAGAACTTCAACTCCCATAGCATTCCCACCTAATGCCACCCCAACCTCCTATTCCACCTCCTCCTCCTCCAAGTTGCCAATTGATATTGGTTAATTTTTATTAATTTTATTTTATTTTGGGTCATTTCCCTATCCACATTTGTTTGCAGGGGATTTACCTACATTTTGCTGCCTTTCCTGGGCTATTTTACAGCCTTTTTAGTGCCCAAAAGTTTGGTTCCCCATTGACTTCAATGGAGTTCGGGTTCGGGGTGAAGTTTCTGGTCGAGTTCGGATCCCCAACACGAACATTTTTGGGAAGTTCACCTGAACTTCTCGAACCCGAACAACCAGGTGTTCTCTTAACTCTACCTGGAATGTATGTTAATTCCAAAACCAGAAATGGAACATGTCCAACATCATTTTAGAACCCTTTTACAAACCAATGGGTTGAAGGAAACCATGTATATATATATCTTTAACAAGAACTGGATCACAAAAAGTCTTCAAAAACACACAAATTTGTGTATGCATTTTCATTGCGTTTTTAATGCGCTTTTTTATGCAAATTGCGTTTTTTCTCCCCTGATACTGCTTAAATGATTCCGATATGATGCTCTATGTTTAGTTTTTCAATCATGGCAAATGAATTCAATATAACTTACATATATATTTGAAAAAAAGGTTCACAATAAAGGAAAACCCAAAATACATAAAACAAAGCACCTCCAATATAACATCATCAAAAGGTATCCATTCAAGTATCTTTAAAACTCACATCCATAGAGATTTGTTCACAGGTATGAGAGTGGGGACCCCACAACAAATGGGGACCAGAGTGCGTAAGAACAAAGCACCTCTGGTCACCCGTCGCTGGGGGATGCCCACCTACAAAAAAACATCTTTTTAATAAAATCCCCGCCTCTCCAATCTGAATTGACACTTTGTATAGCAGCGAATGAGAGACCCGTCATATCCTGATTGAGATACATTTTAAAATGTTTAGAAACTGTATTGTTTTCAAAACCATTTTTGATCTTTGTCACATGTTCTGAGATCCCTTTTTTTTAGTAATCTTTTAGTATGGCCCACATATTGTTTATTACACGGGCATTTTAAGATATAAATAACATTCTTACTACTACATGTGAGGAATTTTCGTGTCTCGTGTAAAAAGGCATTAGTAGTTGAGGAAATTTTTGTATCATATGTTTTGGGTGAATACTCTGATAGTATAACATGTTGTTCTTATCCATTGATTTTACAAAAATATCTGTTTTCAATCTCCCTTCCTCTATATAAATCTAAACATCCAAAAATTGGATTGCCTATTGGGATTTAGTCATAGTGAAGGTCAAACCTTCTACACATAAATTAAGATACTTATAGAACTTATCTAGAATCACTTCATCTCTCTTCCATATCACAAAGAGATCGCTGATGTAGCGCCTCCAACTCAGGATGTGTTCACCAAACTTAGACCCATACACATGCCTATCTTCGAACTGTGCCATAAAGATATTGGCATAAGTTGGGGCCACGTTCGACCCCATCACCGTACCCCGCCAATAGAGGTCGTCCCCAAAAGAGGAAATAATTCCTCCTAAGGACAACCTCTAACAGTCTGAGGATCAGCCGTGCACAAGGAGGAGCACACCCGAGTCAGCCAGCACCACATCAACGGCATCCATACCTGCTTTGTGTTTAATAGATGTATACAATGATATAACATCAAATGTCACCAAACAATAACCATTTATGAACACAATCCCTTTGAATTTCTCCAAAAAAATCTGAAGTGCCTTTCACATAGGAGGGCGCAATTGTTGCAAAGCATTAAAGTACTTTATCCAAAAAAATAGCAATTGGACAAAAAATAGATCCCCTGCCAGACACAATTGGTTTGCCAGGAGGGTTTCTCAAATCTTTATGCATTTTAGGGAGCATATATAGCACTGGTGTAATTGGGTTTTCTACTATAAGGAATTTAGCTAAATCCCTATCAATAATTCCCCACTCCAAGGCTTTATTCACTAGCTCTCTCTTAATTTCAAATTTAGGATCCTTACTTTGTGTATACCTCCCCATCATTTAGTTGTCTATATACCTCTGACTTGTATGTCGATGTATCCATCACCACAACCGCACCCCCTTATCTGCTTGCTTAATAGTAATTTTCTTATTTTCACAAAAAAAATGTAATGCATCTATCTCCAATTTTAAGAGATTATATATGTGACTGCCTCTTAATGATGTCTCAGACCTCAGTTTAGCCACTCTGCTAGTAGCCATCTAAGTGTACGACTCCACAAAGTGGTTGTCCTGTGGAGGGTCAAATTGCTCCCTAATCTCAAATCATAATCCCTCATACACATCCTGTTTACAGTTGCAAGAAAAAGTATGTGAACTCTTTGGAATGATATTGAATTTCTGCACAAATTAGTCATACAATGTGATCTGATCTTCATCTAAGTCACAACAATAGACAATCACAGTCTGCTTAAACTAATAACACACAAAGAATTACATTTTACCATGTCTTTATTGAACACACCATTTAAACATTCACAGTGTAGGTGGAAAAAGTATGTGAACCGCTAGACTAATGACATCTTCAAGAGCTAATTGGAGTGAGGTGTCAGCCAACTGGAGTCCAATCAATGAGATGAGGTTGGAGGTGTTGGTTACAGCTGCCCTGCCCTATAAAACACACACACCAGTTCTGGGTTTGCTTTTCCCAAGAAGCATTGCCTGATGTGAATGATGCCTCGCACAAAAGAGCTCCCAGACGACCTACAATTAAGAATTGTTGACTTGCATAAAGCTGGAAAGGGTTATAAAAGTATCTCCAGAAGCCTTGCTGTTCATCAGTCCATGGTAAGACAAATTGTCTGTAAATGGAGAAAGTTAAGCACTGTTGCTACTCTCCCTAGGAGCGCAGACTGCTCAATGAGGTGAAGAAGAAACTGCAGTGTCAGCTAAAGACTTACAAAAGTCTCTGGCATATGCTAACATCTCTGTTAGCGAATCTACGATAACGCGTAAAACACTAAACAAAAATTGATTTCATGGGAGGATACCACAGAGGAAGCCTCTGCTGTCCAAAAAAAAAACATTTCTGCATGTTTACAGTTTGCACAAATGCACCTGGATGTTCCACAGCAGTACTGGCAAAATATTCTGTGGACAGATGAAACCAAAGTTGAGTTGTTTGGAAGAAACACACAACACTATGTGTGGAAAAAAAGAGGCACAGCACACCAACATCAAGACCTCATCCCAACTGTGAAGTATGGTGGTAGGGGCATCATGGTTTGGGGCTGCTTTGCTGCTTCAGGGCCTGGACGGATTACTATCATTGAAGAAAAAATGAATTCCCAAGATTATCAAGACATTTTGCAGGAGAACTTAAGGCCATCTGTCCACCAGCTGAAGCTCAACAGAAGTTGGGTGTTGCAACAGGACAACGACCCAAAGCAAAGAAGTAAATCAACAACAGAATGGCTTAAACAGAAGAAAAGACGCCTTCTGGGGTGTCCCAGTCAGAGTCCTGACCTCAACCCAATTGAGATGCTGTGGCATGACCTCAAAAAAGCGATTCACACCAGCCATCCCATAAATATTTCTGAACTGAAACAGTTCTGTAAAGAGGAATGGTCAAGAATTACTCCTGACCATTGTGCACGTCTGATCTGCAACTACAGGAAACGTTTGGTTGAAGTTATTGCTGCAAAAGGAGGTTCAACCAGTTATTAAATGCAAGGGTTCATATACTTTTTTTTACCTACACTGTGAATGTTTACATGGTGTGTTCAATAAAAACATGGTAACATTTAATTATTTGTGCGTTATTAGTTTAAGCAGACTGTGATTGTCTATTGTTGGGACTTAGATGAAGATCAGATCACATTTTATGACCAATTTGTGCAGAAATCCATATCATTCCAAAGGGTTCACATACTTTTTCTTGCAACTGTATATTACTTTTAATCTCTACTGCATTCACAGATTTGTTTTCAAAACACGAACGCAATCTCAAATTCCTAAAGAAATGCTCTAAATCTATCTCTAATTGAAACCAATCTACAGTCTCTGTTGGACAAAATGATAATCCCTTATTTAACAACTTGATCTCCACTTCTGATAACTCCACTAAAGATATATTTACCACCAAACTTAAATCTGAGGGTTTCGTCTTGTCGTCGGTCGTGTTTTCTCCATATGATGTTTCTTAAAGTATCTGTCTCTTCTTTTGGGAGCACCTTGATTCATATGTAAATAGTGATCGACGAACATCGGCGGGGACGGTTCGCGAACACGAACGCGCGTTCGCGATCAAATGTTCGCTAACTGCACGTTCGTGGAGGGCCCCATTTACTTAAATAGCAGGTGAACCTGAAATACTTTCAGGTCGTATTTGCAGCCACCAAATACTTATTAAAAGTGCACAAATAGTCATACAACATAGTCAGTGACATACCAGAGGGGGATCACTGGCAAAAATTCCCACAAAAAAATTGTATTTTAATCAGGGGCCATTTTTATGTGTCTTAAAGAGAAACTCTCAAAAATGTGCCCTGCTGGATTAGAAATTTTTTATTTCAGGCCACGGGAGTACAGGACCCAAAAATTAGGCATTCACCTGACAGAAAAGAACTTGTGATTATGTGGCTGGAGGCAGGGCCGGCTCCAGGTTCATGTGCACCCTTGGACGATAAATCCCAGTGGGCCCCCTTGAGGCATTTTTGTAGATTTACATGTCCCTCTGTGCCTCCCACACAGCATAATGACCACCAGTGGCCCTTCCCACAGTATAATGACCCCCCAAATCCCCCAAACACTGTATAATGCCCCTAGTGGCCCCACACACAGTATAATGACCCCACAGTGGCCTTTCATTCAGAATAATAACCCCCAGTCGCCACCCAATAAGAATAATGACCCAGTTATAATGTATGGAGGGGGAACAGGGGTTCATTATACTGTATGGTGGTCACTGGGGGTCATTATATTGAATGGGTGCTTTGGTGGTCATCATACTGAATGGAGGGTCATTGGGGATCATTATACTAAATAAGGGGCAGCCCTTGCTGCCTACTCCTAGATCTCAAATGTCAGTGGTGGTGAAGGTGATGATAATGATGTGTCGATGGACGTCACATGGGTGCCCACAAGCGAGGAAGAGGAGGGAAGTTCAGAAGAAGAGACAGGGCAGCAGAGAGGGAGGAGAAGCAGCCCGAGCTCGCACAGGAGGCAAAAAGCAGACTGCAAATGTATTTGGAGCGAGCCATCCACCATGCACGTTCACATCTGGTGCTCCAGGACCCCGGCACATGGCTCCACAGTGTGGGCTTTTGTTTTATGTGTCAGCTGCTGACAATAGTGTTGCCATCTGTAGCCTGTGCTGTCAACGAATAAGTCGCGGTAAGCCCAACACTCACCTAGGGACAACCCCCTTAAGAAGGTACCTGGCCTCCCATCACCAAGCCCAGTGGGAGCAACGCTGTTAGAACCCACAAAGCCACACTCCCGGCACCCCACCACATCCTGCCTCTTCTCCTTCTACTCTCTCCTCCCATTTGTCCATCACTCCACCTTCCACTGTGCCTTTGTCGCGTTCATCTGGCAGAAGGCAGGCTTCAGTGGCCCAAATGTTAGAGCATAAAAAGTTGATGAAGCCGGATAACCCTCTTGCCCAATGGCTGACCGCTGACTTGTCAGAACTGCTAGCCCGCCAACTACTGCCATATAAACTGGTGGACTTGGAGGACTTTAGAAAATTTGTGGCCCATGGCACACCACAATGGAAGGTCCTCGGAAAGAGATATTTCTCCCAGAAGGGCATCCCAGAGCTATATGGCCACATTCAGCGGCAAGTGAATATATCTCTGACACACAGTGTCGGCGCCATCTGACTACAGACACGTGGTCTAGCAAACAAGGGTAGGAAAGGTACATTACTTTTACTGGCCACTTCTGACGGCCGTCAAGCATGTAACTCGTTGACAGGGATGAAGTTGCAGATAGCTGTAACTTATAAATAAACGACTGACTGGCTTGATCCAAAACTAAGGAGCATATAGGTGAGCCCTTTAAAACCCTAAGAGCTCTCCCTGACTGCTACACATGCAAAGGCCTCAATGGTAGACGATTGCATGCCCACGTACCTAAGACTGTGTGACACCTGAAAACCCTATAGTAGTGAGGGGACACGGCCACCGGCTCCCTGCACTGAATACGGAGGGAGTCAGGGTCAGCTAGAATCAAGCCAGCAAGGAAACACAATAAAGGGAAAAGACTTATCTGAGCAAACAGAAGCAGCAACCTCCAGCAGTGAACACCTCATCCAGGAAGTAGTATAAACCGCAAAGAGGAGTATTATGGGAGGGAATATAAAGCAAGCCAATTGATCAAGATAAGTGAGGGAGAGAAAGGAACTGAGCAAAGTGAAACCAAAACAAAGAACATCATACACAAGACAGGGAGGAACCTCTGACCGTCCGTCTCCCAGAACCGGCAGTGACACTTGTGTTCCGTGTGGATTTGGTGTTACTGCCAAGGATTGCATGCAGGCCTGCCTTCTCTTCTCCTCCTCCTACTCCATCCTCCATCTCCTCCTTGGCTGACTCCTCGTTGCCTCTTCCACTGCACCCCACAAGCTCCCCAGAACCTATTTGACATCCCAGGTGAGACGTTACCATGCTGTGCTGCGGCTGTTGCGCCTGGAAGCCAAGAGCCACACCGGTCCTGCACTGCTTTCAGCTCTGCAGGCTGATCAGTGGCTAACCCCGCTAAATTTGAGAGTTGGTAAAGTCGTGTGCAACAATGGTGGCAATCTGCTGAGCGCACTGAAACAGGGCAAAATGACACATGTGCCATGCATGGCACGAGTCCTGAACTTAGTCGTGCAGCGATTCGTTGCCAAATACCCAGGGGTCCAGGACGTCTTGCGGCAGGCCAGGAAAATCTCTGGCCAATTTAGAAAATCTTACATGGCTATCGCTCACCTTGCTGACGTTCAGCGGCGGCACTACTTGCCCATCAGACGTCTGATTTGTGACAGCCCGATGCGCTGGAATTCCACCTTGTATATGCTTAATAGGCTGCTCCAGCAGCAACGTGCCATTAATGACTACCTTTATGAACTCTGCAGCAGGACAAGTTCTGAGGAGCTTGGTTTTTTTACTCCACGCCAGTGGCTGCTCATGCATGACGCATGCAGACTTCTGCGGCTTCTTTCTGGAGCGTGCATTGCATTGTGTCATTGATCAAGCCGCCGAGGAGCATGAGTTGGAAGATGAGGAAACTGAAATGCTAAATGAATTCCCGGGGGGGCTACTCCATCTGAGACAAGTCAGCAGGAGTCTGAAGAGGAATCAGAGGAGGATGGTGGCTGGGGGGAGGAGGAGGAGGAGCAAGAAGAGCAGGCTTTGAGGGGGACTTTAAACGTTTCAGGGATCCCTGGTGTTGTGCGTGGCAGTGGGGAGGAGACTAAGGACGACATTCTCCTGGACGATGAGCAGAAGCTAGGATGCTCCACCGCTTCCGATTTAGTGCAAATGGGAGCCTTTATGCTCCAGTGTTTGAAGAGGGACCCCAGTATAAAAAGCATAAAGAGCAACGACTAGTACTGGGTGGCAACGTACTTAAACCCCCGTTACAAACAGAAAATGGTGGACATGTTACCAGCATCACAGAGGGCTAGCAAAATGCAGCATTTCCAGGCCTTGCTGTGAGAGATGCTGCATTCTGCTGTTGCGGGAGCTTGCAGAGGAATTTCCACCCAAAGCGAAACAGGTGTGGGTACCAATCCTACCTCACCTGCAAGAAGAGGGCGGTTTAAAGATGTGTTGGTCACTTCGGATATGAGATCATTCTTGCAGCCAACCCATCTACAGCCGCTCTCCGGATCCAGCCTCAGAGAACGCCTAGACTGAATGGTGTCTTACTACATGGGGTTAATGGCCGATGTGGACGCTTTGAGAAGCGAGGACCCCTGGACTACTGTGTTTGCAGGCTTGACCTGTGGCCAGAGTTGGCACAATTTGCCATGGAACTCTTGGCTTGCCCCTCATCGAGTGTCCTGTCCGAAAGAACTTTCAGCTTAACAGGGGAGATCGTGACTGATAAGGCGATAAGCACACTTGCCCAACTCACGGCAGTGTGGAGTACCTCACATTTCTAACAATGAATGAGGCATGGATTTCGGAGGAATTCAACACCTGTGGCAACCACGTGTAATTGAATTTCCTCACAGCCCACACATATCCGCCACCAAGAACAAAGAATGGTCTTTGTCTTATGTATATACAGTATTTTGTGGAAGCAGGTATATCGCAGGCCTCAATCAATATTTGGTGGAAACAGGTATATCAAACCCCTTAATCAGTATCTTGTGGAAGCAGGTATCTCGCAGGCCTCAGTCAATATTTGGTGGAAACAGGTATATCGAACCCCTTAATCAGTATCTTGTGGAAGCAAGTGTCTCGCAGGCCTCAATCAATATTTGGTGGAAACAGGTATATCGAACCCCTTAATCAGTATCTTGTGGAAGCAGGTATATCGCAGGCTTCAATTAATATTTGGTGGAAACAGGTATATCGAATCCCATAATCAGTATTTTGTGGTAGCAGGTATATCACAGCCCTCAATCAGTATTTTGTGCAAGCAGGTATATCAAACCCCTTAATAAGTATTTTGTGGAAGCAGGTATATCGCAGGCCTAATTAATATTTGGTGGAAACAGGTATATCGAACCCCTCAATCAGTATTTTGTGCAAGCAGGTATATCAAACCCCTTAATAAGTATTTTGTGGAAGCAGGTATATCGCAGGCCTAATCAATATTTGGTGGAAACAGGTATATCAAAACCCCTTAATCAGTATTTTGTGGAAGCAGGTATATCGCAGGCTTCAATTAATATTTGGTGGAAACAGGTATATCGAACCCCTTTATCAGTATTTTGTGGAAGCAGGAATATCGCAGCCCTCAATCAGTATTTTGTGGAAGCAGGTATACCAAACCCCTAATCAGTATTTTGTGGAAGCAGGTATATCGCAGGCCTTAATCATTATTTGATGGATACAAGTATATCGAACCTCCTAATCAGTATTTTGTGGAAGCAGGTATATTGCAGCCCTCAATCAGTATTTTGTGCAAGCAGGTATACCAAACCCCTTAAGCAGTATTTTGTGGAAGCAGGTATATCGCAGGCCTCAATCAATATTTGGTGGAAACAGGTATATCAAACTCCTTAATCAGTATTTTGTGGAAGCAGGTATCTCGCAGGCCTCAATCAATATTTGGTGGAAACAGGTATATCGAACCCCTTAATCAGTATCTTGTGGAAGCAGGTATCTCGCAGGCCTCAATCAATATTTAGAGGAAAAAGGTATATTGAACCCCTTAATCAGTATTTTGTGAAAGCAGGTATATCAAAACCCTTAGGGTACTTTCACATTTGCGGCATAGCTATCCGGCAGACTGTGACCGGCAGGTGAGCAGCCTGCTGGATCCGCCATGTCGCAAGTACCCGTGCACTGCTGTGCTGCAGCTCCATCACCATTGACTATAATGGTGCTGGGGGCGGAGCTACGGCGCAGCACAGCAGTTCATGGCAGAGATCGCCAGACTAAAAAGTCGGACCTGCAGTACTTTTAGTCCGGCGATCTCTGGCCGTGTACTGCCGGCAGTGCACGGATACTTGCGGCATGGTGGATCTGGCAGGCTGTTCACCCGCTGGAACAGTCTGCCGGATAGCTATGCTGCAAATGTGAAAGTACCCTTAATCAGTATTTTGTGGAACCAGGTATATCACAGGCATCAATCAATATTCAGTGGAAACATGTATATCGAACCCCTTAATCATTTTTCTGTGGAAGAGGTATATCGCACCCCTCGATTAATATTTGGTGGTAGCACGTATATCGAACCCCTTATTCAGTATTTTGTGGAAGCAGGTATATCACACCCCTCAATTATTTTTTTAGCCACAACAGTTATATCACACCACCCTGTTTATTTGGGGCAACAGGTTATATATATATCGCAGCCTTCAATCAGTAGTTTGTGGAAGAAAGTATATCACACCTCTCAATCAGTTTTTTGGGGGCAACAGGTATATCACGCCTGTCCCTCTATATAGGTGCGGTATCGCAGCAGAAATGCACACAACTGCTGCACAATACAAATGCACTATATACTTTCTATATTAGAAAGTATAATATAGATATATCACACCCCTCAATCAGTTTCTTTGGGGGCAACAGGTATATCACACCCATTGCAATTAGTTGTTCCAGTAGCGTTTGTCCATCTATATAGCTGCGGTATTGCAGCAGAACCGCATACAACTGCTGCAGAATACAAATGCACTATAATATACTTTCTATGTTAGAAAGTATATTATAAGTTTATCACACCCCTCAGTATATCACACCTATCGATAGCACACCTATACCAGTCCTTAAAAGGACTTTTGTGGCACTATTAACTAGCGTGTGGTGTCCGTAACAGCCTGTCCCTGCTCCATAAAGCAACCTCTCCCTACACTGGCAAAACACAGAATGTAAAATGGCTGCCAGATCGAGTTCTTTTATAGGGTGCGGGTGTGTCCATGTGCTGAAACATCTTAATTAGCTGTCCTTTCCCCCCTGATGGATGTGACATGGGTCAAAGTTCGGCGCAATGCAAAAGAATATAGCGCCGGCGGACATCGCCATATGTTTGCATGTTCTGCGAATCGCGAACGCGCAAAGTTCGCCGCGAAATGACCGCTGGGTGAACCGCAAGGCCATCTCTATATGTGAACTGGAATAAATTTGTGGAAAAGAGAAGACGCTAGTCACAATTCTTTTTATTTTATCCTCAGGATAGGTCATCATTATCATATTGGTGGGAGTCAGAGTCCTGGCATCCCTACCGATCAGCCAAGTCAGGGAGCTGCTGTGCTCACCACCAGAGCTCTGGTGAGTTCAGCTATCTTCCAGCAGCAGTCTCTCAGCAACTTTCCAAGCACAGAGCTGTACATTGTATAGCAGCTGCACTTGGTATTCCAAGGCAACTAAGGCATATGACCAATTTACAGTGAGGTCACATGGCCTAGGAAGAGGCTGAGGTGCTCAAGGAGCGCCCGCCTCTTCTAATAGTGGATAAGCGGAGGTCCAGAGTCTCAGACCTCCCGGATAACCCCTTTAAGAGAGTCAGAGACCAGGTTAGATTTAAAGTTTCTCTTAACTGTCCAAAAATAGGAGTTTTAGTACATCCAGCAGTAGTTGATACACAATGCAAAGCCCTCCCAGATGTCGCAGCATGAGCTAAGCAGATGAATATGACACTGGCACTCAGATTATGATGGCTAAAATATCTGCTATAGGGATCTCTGGCTAATAGCTGTGCTGTGGTAACTGTGGCTGTAGTATGTAGTGTGCAAAGGATGTCTTAACTTATTAACTCTCTGAAGCAGCAGGGTCTGCATTGCCTTTAGCTGGGTTACCTTGCTGGCTATCCCTGTCTCTCACTTTAGCCTTGCAAATCCACCTTCTTTACTTCTTGCTTGCATCTCCTGGACCTTAAAGAGGACCTTTCATGTGAAAAAAAAGTATGAACTAAGTATCATGATGTGGAGAGTGGCTCCCAGGGATCTCACTGCACTTACTATTATCCCTGGGTGCCGCTCATTTCTCCCTCAATGTCCTCTGGTATCTGCAGTGACTTGGTTCTACTGGGAGGAGACTGCCCTTTTTGTCCTGGGCGTCTCCTCCCAGGCTGTGAGCTCTGCTCTGAGATTGGACAGCGCTGCCTGGGAGAAGGAGAAGCCCAGGACAAAAAGGGCAGACTCCTCCCAGTAGAACCAAGTCACCGCAGATACCAGAGTGCAGTGAGATCCCTGGGAGCCACTCTCCACATCATGATACTTAGTTCATACTTTTTTTTCACATGATAGGTCCTCTTTAAGGAGTTGACTTCATATCCAAGCCCTGGAGCCTAAGTATATGGGACAGGAGCACTGCTCCTTCCTTCTCTTTTTCTACACCTACTCTGACTGGAAACCTCTGGAATTAGGAGGTGGAACCATCCCACATCCTGCTTTGGCTTTCCCTCTCCTTCCTTTAAGTGCCCCATTCTACCATAAGGAGATGCCTCCAGCCTTAGGTAGCAGCCTTCAATATGTCCATAGGGGCCACACTGCTGATGAGAGCTCCATTTTCAGCAGCCACAGCAAGATGTGTGGCTGCCATAAGAAGCCCCCCAGTGCTCCCCTCTCCCACTCTGTTCGTCTTCCCTGTCCTGGCACATTGCAGTTTCCTCCTCTGGTTCAATGTGATCCAGTACAGCAGTCGGGACAGAGGGAGGAGGGAAGAGAGCCTGCACTGCTCAGCTGAGGAGAAGATGTCCTCCCATTTAATTATTATCTCTTCTGACTATTTACCCCGGAGACCTGCACAGCTTGAAAAGTTCCATTTCGAAGGTAAGTGTGTGCCATTGTAATATATATATATATATATATATATATATATATATAAAAACAATAGTGAAGGACCGCACAGCTTACGTAATGAAATATACAATGGAGTGCCAGTAGCTGTAGAAGTATCCCGCTTACTTCCAAAAATGTAGAAAGAAATGAATCCACGGCACATCCAAAATGGTGAAAAAAAGGGGGTTTATTCACCGAGTGATAGCGACGTTTCAGTGCTCTCTATGGCACCTTTTTCAAGCAGTGTATATATATATTTTTATTTAATATGTACATATGCATGTGTACATACACACCAACATTTCAATTTCTAAAATCAGGGCATAAGGCCCCGCCTCTAGGAATGCCAAAACCTGCCTAAAAAACTTTTGTGGGTGGGGTTATTGTTAGCCTTGCCCATTTTTCAGCCCGGGACAAAGCAAATTTGCCAGGACTGTCTATGAAAATCAGGGACAGTTTCAGAAAATTCGGGACAGTTGGCAGCTATGTGTGTAATGTACCGTGTTCTGTACATATGTATGTATGTATGTAATATACAGTACGTCTGTGTGCTTGTGTAATGTATCTGTCTATATGTATCTAATACTGAGTAAGACTGAGTAAATGTATATATTTATACATTATATTGTATATATGTGTGTGTAATGTGTGTTAATGTATATGTACGGTATATATACGGTATGTATGTAATAACTGTATGCTTGTATAATGTTGTGTATACATATGTGTGTGGGCTTTTGTAAGGGCTTACTGACTTGTTGACATTTGCATCAGGGGGTTCATTCTGGGGCTCCATTGGAGATTCTTTCAAAATTATTGGATAAAATTGTTCATACATTGACTATATATATATATATATATATATATATATATATAAAGTGGGGGGGGTGGCAGTGTGTCTTAGGGGGCGAATGCTGCCATTTTTACATCGCTAACACTGATAAATCGCTGGCTGCGATGCTGCACAGTGCAGCCTGCAATGTATTAGGGAGAGGGAGGAGAGGCTGGATGCCGGCAACTGCTGGAATCGCGGCAGGGCCCGGTGCAGTCACTGTACTCTTACACCGGGCCACGTCGCTCACAGCAGTCTTCATATCTAAACTGTAATCCTTAACCTCTTGGTAACTTTAGTTAAAGTAGTGCTATCCCGTGTACTACTACTTACTATCAATCTCCCGTAGCAGACAGAGCGGCCGGCAGCGAAACATCACTCACTCACGTCATGCACCTGCTCCTCCCACTTTGTTAATGAAGCAGGGGGAGCAGGCGCATGACGTGAGTGACGTTACGCTTGCCGGCCGCTATGCCTGCTACGGGAACTTGTTAGTAAGTAGTAGTACATGGGAATAGCGCTACTTTAACTAAAGTTACCAAGAGACACCCAATTATTACCGGACAGAAGTAAATAATAGCAAATTGTTGAATCACGATACGTGACACCAAAAGACAGGGAGAGAAAAAATTGCTAATAGAGCAAAAATAAATAAATGAAACTCCAAGGCTCCAATGAGCAATAAAACCCGGGCAAATATTGCAGCAAAGGTATCAAGGATAGAACCGCGCTGCTCCAATTCCGACACTCTATTCAAATCAGGTTCTGCCGCCTATCCTCCGTTTTTGTTCCACTTCACCGGGATCCAGTAACACATGTATCTATTCCCGCTGTGGATTCAAAAGGAGTATGCGGACATAGTGAAGGACCCTTTTTAAGATGTTTCTCACACAGGATTTTATTGTACTCACAGACACAGAAGCGGTGAAAGCATATCTCAATAAAATTCGTTATAAAATTCGGACACGTCCAGTTTCTTGCCCAACCCGGGTTTCGCTCCAATGCTTCCTCAGGGGCGACTATGGCGCATGTCTAAACTTGAGGTCATTTTATAGCGCCTCAACCCTATATAGTCATGTCCTTTTTATAAAATTCAACCAACACATGACATAATCTCTACAATCAATTATATAAATTCATAAAACACTGTTCAAATATGTTAAAAAAATATATATATATACACAAACTTCTTCTTATGGACGCATGCTTCATACTATAAAATACAGCGAGTTCATCATGTTCCAATGTCTGCCTCAAATAGTGACAGAGTATTTACCTTCCCTTCATACAATCTTAATTGGTAACACTGTAATTCTTTATAAACAGCAACATATAACGAAAATACCCGCCTCCTCTCCGCATCACAGGCATTACACCCCTCTCCAATACCACGTGAGCGGGGAGGCCGGTCTTTCCATTCATAAAAGAGGTCACGTGAAAACGACAGCCAATCCTCTTTTACTATCACTGGGCGGGGTTCACAGGTCCTCAACGTTCAATTAGTTCGATTAAACAGACGGCTTTAGCCGATTCCTTTTCAGACCAAACATGGTTTGCCTTCTCTTTTATTTATAAAATTTTAATTGGTAACCCCATAATTCTTTTTGAGCAGAGATATATAGCACAGATATCCGCCTCCTCTCCGCATCACAGGCATTTCTCCCCTCTCCAATATCCCATGAGCGGAGGGGCCGGTCTTCCCATTCATAAGGAGGTCACATGAGAACAGCAGCCAATCCTCTTATACTATCAATGGGCGGAGATTCACAAGTCCTCAACGTTCAACTCCTTCAATTTGAAAAGACGGTTTTAGCCGATTTCTTCTCAAACCAAACATGGTTTCAGGTCAAATTCAATATTAAGACCCCCAGGCTGCAGTGTACCAAGTTGGTATATCCATTGGATTTCTCTACCATTTATTTGTTTGATGGAGTCGCCCCCTCCAATGCGGTTTTACAACCTCCACACCTATAAATTTCAAACCTTGGGGGTTCTTTCCATGTCTCAATTTAAAATGGGCAGAGACACTATGACTCATTAACCCTTTCTTAATATTATTCACATGTTCCTGAATACGAATTTTTAGGGCTCGTGTGGTCCTGCCCACATATTGAAGCCCGCACGGGCATTCTAGTAAGTAAATCATGCCCTGGTTCTCACATGAACAAGAACCTCTTATGGGGAATTCTCTCCCATTTTGGTTCGACTTTACTTTTCTATTGACCTCATTCTTTCTTTCTGGTTGCGGTTCTTGCAGCCTGTGCAGAAACCGCACCATGTGAATTTTCCCCATTTTTCTTTTCTTTCGTTGGCTGCAGGGAATTGCGCTATGTACAAGTTTACTCCCTATACTCGTAGCCTTCTTGAAGACAAAGGAGGGTTTCGCAGGGATGTCCTTCCCCAAAATGGGATCATTCCTAAGTACTCCCCAATTCTTTCTTACTGCTTGTTTAATAGTGCCCGACATGCAGTTATATCTGGTCAGAAATGTAAACCTAAAATCTCTATTCCCTTCCTTTCTTTTTACATCCTTTTTCCTCTTATTTTCTCCTCCTCTACATTTGTTATGCACCCATCCAGCTCTTTTTCTATATAGCCCCTTTCTAAAAATCTTTCCTTTAATACACCACTTTGTGTCCTATAATCTTCCATAGTAGTGCAATTACGGGCCATTCTTTTAAACTGTCCCTTCGGGATGTTTTGTAGCCACGGTCTATAATGACAGCTCTTTATATCAATGTACGAATTAACATCTGTCTCTTTAAAATACGTACATGTTCTAAATTCCCCCCCCTCAATCTTAATGCACAAATCTAGAAAGTTAATACAATGTTTGCTTATTTCTCCTGTAAATCGTAAGTTCCAGTCATTCACATTCAGAAGCTCAATAAATTCCTCCAGACCAGCTTGCTCCCCTTCCCACATCAATAAGCAGTCGTCGATGTATCTTCTCCAGATGATTAATTTTCCTCTGGAGGTATTCACATCTAGCTTGGGGAGGATATTCTCCTCCTCCCATGCCCCCATAAAGATGTTGGCGAGACCGAGAAACTTCCAAACGCAGCGCTTCTACTATGGGAATGAACAATGGGGCAATTATCAACATTACCCCCATTATGAAAGGGGTCCTTATAGACCACCTCAGAGGTATAACTATCAAGGGGGGGTGCCCAATAGAAGAACTAATTGGAGACCCCAGAATAATTATATGAACACGCAGAATCATGATGAGAGCAGAGATAGAGGAGGAGATGGAAATACAAGAAGGATAGATCGAAGGTATGAAGAGAAAAAAAGCCCCAATGAAGAAAATAGAAACAATACAACACAACAAGGTAATTTAAATTTTCCCCATCAGGGGGCCAAAGGAGTGCAGAGAGAGATAGGAAGAGGGGAGGAAACAACCAAGACCCCACAAAAAAGAAGCCTTGTAGAGGAAGAAGGGGAAAAGGCAAAAGTAAGTCCGAGAATGAAAAGAGTGAAAGAGACATAAAGGGAATATTCAATTTAAGTAGCCATGTTTTAACTAATGAGGAAAAAAAGTATTGAATAAAGGCTTGAAATATGCACCCAGCCAGACCATTAATAAATTTGAAATGTTCCTAGATATACATAAATTTATAAGAAAAATCAATGTAGCGAAGTATTGGATGAATAACCCAGCACCAGAAATTAGGAATCAAGAAAGTAGAGACAGTATAGCACATACAGGTTTAAAAGAGAAATCAAAATTTTTCCCGAAAAATCGTAACAATGAATGCATAGAAGCGTTCAGGATGGGACTCCTAAAAGAACTAGAAGTGATAGATACTAAAAAAGGAACACAAAATCTTACTCGAGGTGAAAGAGAAGCTTTGAGAAACTTGGAAAAAAACTCCAAATTGATCATTAAACCGGCGGATAAAGGGGGAGGGGTGGTTGTGATGGATAAAGAGAAGTATGAAATAGAGATGCAAAGGATAGTGTCAGATGAAATAACATATAAAAAATTGAAATCGAACCCTACATCTGAGTATAAGAAAATTTTGGATACATTATTGATAGAAGGATATGAAAAGGGTATATTGAATAAAAAGAATTTGAGTATCTAACTGTGAAACATCCAGTGATACCGGTAATTTACCATCTACCTAAAATCCACAAAACGCCACCCACCCCCAGGGAGACCGATAGTTTCGGGAATTAACTCCCTTACTGCCAGAGTTACGGAATATATTGATTATTTTCTGCAGGGATATGTGACCCAGAACCCCTCACATCTGAAGGACACCGGGTCAGTCATTCAACTTATGGAGAACCTAGATCCTCCCACGTCGAACACATGGCTAGCCACGGTCGATGTGGCATCACTATATACCGTGATCCCAAAACATTTGGGAAGTAAAGCAGTGGAAGAGAGAATTAATAGGGATCCGAAAATTGGTGAACTACAAGGCGACTTCATTTTGAGGTGCCTGAAATATTGTCTAGAACATAATTATTTTTGGTTTAACGGATCCTATTATGTGCAGTGTGTCGGAACGGCGATGGGGGCGAAATTCGCCCCAGTTTCGCCAACATCTTTATGGGGGCATGGGAGGAGGAGAATATCCTCCCCAAGCTAGATGTGAATACCTCCAGAGGAAAATTAATCCTCTGGAGAAGATACATCGACGACTGCTTATTGATGTGGGAAGGGGAGCAAGCTGGTCTGGAGGAATTTATTGAGCTTCTGAATGTGAATGACTGGAACTTACGATTTACAGGAGAAATAAGCAAACATTGTATTAACTTTCTAGATTTGTGCATTAAGATTGAGGGGGAATTTAGAACATGTACGTATTTTAAAGAGACAGATGTTAATTCGTACATTGATATAAAGAGCTGTCATTATAGACCGTGGCTACAAAACATCCCGAAGGGACAGTTTAAAAGAATGGCCCGTAATTGCACTACTATGGAAGATTATAGGACACAAAGTGGTGTATTAAAGGAAAGATTTTTAGAAAGGGGCTATATAGAAAAAGAGCTGGATGGGTGCATAACAAATGTAGAGGAGGAGAAAATAAGAGGAAAAAAGGATGTAAAAAGAAAGGAAGGGAATAGAGATTTTAGGTTTACATTTCTGACCAGATATAACTGCATGTCGGGCACTATTAAACAAGCAGTAAGAAAGAATTGGGGAGTACTTAGGAATGATCCCATTTTGGGGAAGGACATCCCTGCGAAACCCTCCTTTGTCTTCAAGAAGGCTACGAGTATAGGGAGTAAACTTGTACATAGCGCAATTCCCCTGCAGCCAACGAAAGAAAAGAAAAATGGGGGAAAATTCACATGGTGCGGTTTCTGCACAGGCTGCAAGAACCGCAACCAGAAAGAAAGAATGAGGTCAATAGAAAAGTAAAGTCGAACCAAAATGGGAGAGAATTCCCATAAGAGGTTCTTGTTCATGTGAGAACCAGGGCATGATTTACTTACTAGAATGCCCGTGCGGGCTTCAATATGTGGGCAGGACCACACGAGCCCTAAAAATTCGTATTCAGGAACATGTGAATAATATTAAGAAAGGGTTAATGAGTCATAGTGTCTCTGCCCATTTTAAATTGAGACATGGAAAGAACCCCCAAGGTTTGAAATTTATAGGTGTGGAGGTTGTAAAACCGCATTGGAGGGGGCGACTCCATCAAACAAATAAATGGTAGAGAAATCCAATGGATATACCAACTTGGTACACTGCAGCCTGGGGGTCTTAATATTGAATTTGACCTGAAACCATGTTTGGTTTGAGAAGAAATCGGCTAAAACCGTCTTTTCAAATTGAAGGAGTTGAACGTTGAGGACTTGTGAATCTCCGCCCATTGATAGTATAAGAGGATTGGCTGCTGTTCTCATGTGACCTCCTTATGAATGGGAAGACCGGCCCCTCCGCTCATGGGATATTGGAGAGGGGAGAAATGCCTGTGATGCGGAGAGGAGGCGGATATCTGTGCTATATATCTCTGCTCAAAAAGAATTATGGGGTTACCAATTAAAATTTTATAAATAAAAGAGAAGGCAAACCATGTTTGGTCTGAAAAGGAATCGGCTAAAGCCGTCTGTTTAATCGAACTAATTGAACGTTGAGGACCTGTGAACCCCCGCCCAGTGATAGTAAAAGAGGATTGGCTGTCGTTTTCACGTGACCTCTTTTATGAATGGAAAGACCGGCCTCCCCGCTCACGTGGTATTGGAGAGGGGTGTAATGCCTGTGATGCGGAGAGGAGGCGGGTATTTTCGTTATATGTTGCTGTTTATAAAGAATTACAGTGTTACCAATTAAGATTGTATGAAGGGAAGGTAAATACTCTGTCACTATTTGAGGCAGACATTGGAACATGATGAACTCGCTGTATTTTATAGTATGAAGCATGCGTCCATAAGAAGAAGTTTGTGTATATATATATATTTTTTTAACATATTTGAACAGTGTTTTATGAATTTATATAATTGATTGTAGAGATTATGTCATGTGTTGGTTGAATTTTATAAAAAGGACATGACTATATAGGGTTGAGGCGCTATAAAATGACCTCATGTTTAGACATGCGCCATAGTCGCCCCTGAGGAAGCATTGGAGCGAAACCCGGGTTGGGCAAGAAACTGGACGTGTCCGAATTTTATAACGAATTTTATTGAGATATGCTTTCACCGCTTCTGTGTCTGTGAGTACAATAAAATCCTGTGTGAGAAACATCTTAAAAAGGGTCCTTCACTATGTCCGCATACTCCTTTTGAATCCACAGCGGGAATAGATACATGTGTTACTGGATCCCGGTGAAGTGGAACAAAAACGGAGGATAGGCGGCAGAACCTGATTTGAATAGAGTGTCGGAATTGGAGCAGCGCGGTTCTATCCTTGATTCCTGTAATACTGTATGAGCGTGGATTGTCCACCACACTACTGTGAACCTGCGACGCAGATAGAGTGAGTCCCTGTGGGTGTACAGGACTGGTTTTCTTTTTTCCTTATTGATTGCAGCAAAGGTAAATGTAGGAGCAAGAACTTGCAGTTTGGAAAAAGGTAAGTAGTCATACCCTGGATGGTGTGTCGATCTCTCAGCCGCTTCCTGACCCAACGCCGTTTCGCCAGAGACCTGGCTTCTTCTGGAAGAAGCACCTTTGTGCTGCCTTGTTTTAACATGTATGTATTTATCATTGTTAATAAAGTTTTTTCGATTTTCATTTACTGAAAATTGTGGTCCAATTTTTGGGTGATATAAAGTAACCAAGAGGTTAAGGATTACAGTTTAAATATGAAGACTTCTGTGAGCGGCGGGGCCCAGTGTATTGGAGGACACTGTTATGGGGGGGGGGGGGGGATCTGTGGATTACACATATATAGCATAAGATATATAGCATAGCATAACAGTGTGTCATCCACAGATCCACCATAATAGTGTGTCATCTACAGATCTCCTATAACAGTGTGTCATCCACAGATCCCCCATAACAATGTGTCATCCACAGATGCCCCATAACAATGTGTCATCCACAGATGCCCCATAACAGTGTAATCCACAGATCCCCTCCATAACGGTGTCATCCACAGATCCCCCATAATAGTGTCATCCACAGACCACCATTTCCTCCTCAAAAACCTAGGTGCGTCTTATGGGCAGGTGCGTCTTATATGGTGAAAAATACAGTGTGTATATACAGGGGTGGACTGAGAACCTTCAGGGCCCCCGGGCAAAATAAATCAAGGGCCCACTTCCAGTCGCACCCATATACCGCCTCCACCACCCGCGATCGTTACGCCCCTGATCCCATCACTATAAAAATACAGCGCCCCATACCTCTTACATCCAGTGACGTCTCCTTTGATGTATATTTTCTCTGTCCTTGTCTTCTCCTTTCAGACCTTAAGATCAGAGCACCATTTTGTTGCCATTTGAAAATCTCTGCAGTTTGACAACAACAAAACAATCTTAGTTTACTACTTTTCTATCATTCTCCCATCTTCTGGACAAATCATACTACTACCCCCAATACTATACTGCAGAAACAGATAATACCCCTCATAATACTAGTACCATACAGAGCCCCCCATATACAATACCCCTTCTTTGTGGCCTCAGTAGAAGCTTCCATAGTGCCCAATAATAATGTGTCAGTAACAAGTGCCTCTCCATGCCCCCCATATGCCAGTAACAAGTGCCTCTCTTCCCCCCCATGTGCCAGTAACAAGTGCCTCTTTAACCCCCCCACCCCCCATGTGCCAGTAACAAGTGCCTCTTTAGCCCCCCACCCCCCCAGGTGCCAGTAACAAGTGCCTCTTTAACCCCCATCCCCCCATGTGCCTGTAACCAGTGCCTCTTTAAGCCCCAACGTGCCAGTAAAAAGGGCCTCTTTAACCCATACCCCATAGTCTGGTATAAAAAAAACTAAAAAAAACACTTTTAATTACCTCCATGGCAGTGATGTGATAGAGGCCTATGTCCTGTGCTGTGAGGCTAAGGCGGCGCTATGACGTCATTGCGCCACCTGCACTGGCCTCTGATAGGCTGCCGGCACAAGACCCGCAGCCTATCAGAGGAACAGGGAAGGGAGATGCCTTTCCCTCGCCTGCCCCACAGCACAGCCATCTATATCGCTGTTTTGAGGACGGCGATACAGATGACTATGGAGATAAATTTTTCCACAATGGAAACGTTCATTTCCCTGTGACCTGCCGCCGCCAAGGGCCCTCTTCCCGGCCGGGGCCTCAGACCATGTCCGAAGTGCCTGACCACTCAGTCCATCCCTGTTGTCTATATATATATATATATATATATATATATATATATTTGTGGTCATGGCTACGGCCACGGAATGCCTGGAAACCCTAGGGAGATGACGCCAAGGCTAACCTAGCTGGACAAGACTTAGGTTCCTTTCACACTGGCGTTTTTCTTTTCCGGCATAGAGTTCCATCCTCTGCGCTCTATGCCGGAAAAATCCTGATCAGAATCATCCCCATGCATTCTGAATAGAGAGAAATCCGTTCAGGATGCATCAGGATTAGAGATGAGCGAACTTTAAAAAAAAGTCCGGCGTTCGGCATTCGGGTTGCGGTAAGTCGCACATCCCGTTATGGATTCCACTATAGCGGCATATGGAATCCATAAGGGGCGGCTGCCACCAACCCGAACTGTTGAACAGCCGAAGGACCTGGGGTGACGTCACTGTCATGTGATCAGTGCAGGGGGCGTGGCTCAGCACGGGATCAAATCAGAAGAACTAGTAAACTCCCCTTGCCTCAGGAAACGGATAACCGAGAAACTTAGCCGTCTTGTAAAAATGCTAGAATAGGGCCCAAGGGATTACTATCTAGGGGGGAAGAAAGACTAGACTCATGAATAGTTCCCTTGATATCGCTGTCCTCCTGTATGCCCTTGAGGGATACTTTATCGTTTAGGACAACCGGACCTGCCTTTAACCGTTAACAGAACTGAAATGCCGGAGAGGAAGGCCCTACTTGTACCGCCACCAGCATAACCTGCAAGAAGCAAGAGAAATTAGATAATACAAATGACTGTACAAAACAAAAAAAATTTAATGGGAGGGCGACGAGGGCATAGAGTTCTAAATGCTTGAAAACAGGGAGGCAACAAACCATAGCGATTAACCGCGTAAGCCTGAAAAGTAACGGGTGACAGCCATTAGTAGTTAGAAACGTGGACCTGAAACGAAATAGGCAACATACATTAGAAGACAAGAACGTAGACCTGAGACGTAGCAAGTGACAGAATTTAATAGTTGATAGCGTGAACCTGGTACGTGACAGGCGACAGACGTTAGTAGATAGGAACGTAAACAGACGACAGACATTGTTGGACGCAAAGGCATTCTAGAGAGACAGAGATAGACGGAGCCTGGGCGATCCAGGAAGACAGAGATAGACTGAACCTGGGTGATCCAGGAAGACAGAGATAGACCGAGCCTGGGAGAACCAGGGCGACAGATATAGACCGGGCCTGGCCGATCCAGGGAGACAGAGATAGGGAAACTGTATGCTGATATGGATGTAACTAAAATATTAACGCACTGTACACAAGGTGATCTCGGTATGCACGGTATGTACTACAATAGACATCCCTAGTGATCGCACTATAAGCACTCTATATGTGCACTGCCATATCTGATCGCACTGTAATATACGACAACTGGATATCGCACATGTGTATCTAACAGAGAGGATGCACTGCCTTAAAGATAACCAGGGATCGTACAATGTGCACAGATAACTAGGGATATATGTATTATGCACTGTGAACTAGTGATCGCTCAGTGTGCGCTTGATAACTAGTAATAGCACAGAGCGCACTGATAACTAGAGTTGCACAGTGTACACTGTGTATATGCTCTGTTCACCCAGTGCAGAGGGTGCGGGAGTTTGCCCGCGGTCTAGAGAGCTGATGACGTAGGGTGGAGGCTGGGTGACTAGGGATGCGGTTGTATTGACTTTATTTAGGACATATAATAGTTGTGGGCAGCTGTAAATAAAATGGAACCAAATAGGTATTATCAGAGTGCCGGACTGGAGGACTGCAACCCCGGGCTTCCGCTTTGTTCCAGCAGCAGATATGGATGAGGTGCTGGAGCAGGTCTCTGCATGTGGTGAGACCGGCCAGTGGAGATATTGTTTGTGTGGCCTGAAGGAGTGAGTAGAGAGCACCCTGAATGCTTCAGGCAGAGGGAGCGAGTGGTGAGTAACCTGAATGCTTCAGGCAGAAGGAGTGAGTGGTGAGTAACCTGAACGCTTCAGGTAAAAGAGAGTGAGCAGTAGGAGCCTGAGTTACGGTGGCAAGAGAGTGAATAGTGAGAAACCTGAACGCTTTAGGCAGAGAGTGAGTAGCACGCGACCTGAACGCTTCAGGAGGGCTGAAGTGAGTGGAGAGCAGCCTGAACGCTTTAGGCAGAGGGAGCGAGTGGTGAGTAACCTGAACGCTTCAGGCAGAAGGAGTGAGTGGTGAGTAACCTGAACGCTTCAGGTAAAAGAGAGGGAGCAGTAGAAGCCTGAGTTACGGTGGCAAGAGAGTGACCAAGTTAAGTGTATAAGAGTGAATAGTGAGAAACCTGAACGCTTCAGGCAGAGAGTGAGTAGCATGCGACCTGAACGCTTCAGGAGGGCTGAAGTGAACATTTCAGGCCAACTAGGGGGAGACGAAGACCGAAACTACACAGATGGTGACGACCTTAGATACCTACCGTAATTAATCCCAATAGGAAGGGCCTTTGAAATAGCCAAATGCTGGGGAGCAGCCAAACACTGAACCCTTGGGCGAGCTGTACGAGCAACCCGAATAAGCGCTGCGGACACTTGATGACAGTAATCAGCGTACCCCTGTGAGGGACCTAAACATAAAGTGAGTGATAAAGGCCAGAGCCTCAATGACCCGTGATAGAGTAGTATATATATTATTTTTTTTTTTTACCTGATAGCCCCTTTTTCCTGTAAGCGCATGAGCAGCTATTGACAATTCCCTAAGCAATGCGTTTTAAGTATATCCTTATAACCATACCCTGATGAACCTGTATTGGTTTTACAGCAGTGTTGCAAGAGAGGGAGCCCACTCCCTTGGGGAAAAGTAACCCAAGACAATTGACAGATACTTGTAGGAGAATCCCTCATTAAAGGACTATATGCTAACGACCTTAATGTCTCCATGGTAACAGACAAGAAACATGCTCTTAAAACCGCAAAGCTCAACTTCATCTACCCCAGCTTTCCCGAGATACAAGCAATGACATGTTCAGACACCGTGCTTACAACTGACATCACCACATACGCCATGAACTGTCCATCAAAGTGATGGGGTACCTACGGGATCGACAATATAATTACCACAGACACTTGTGAAAAGACATAATGCCGGGGGTACCTTGAGATGGAGCTGAAAACACATGCAGCCGAATATTAGCCCCTGCCTCGGACGCGAGAGTGAAATACTCCTCGGTGCGCCACAAGCAGGGAAGGAGGACGCAAGGAGGTACCTTGCAGCAGACAAAAAGCGGGGAAGGTTTTCCCTTGCCAGTACTGCCGGCGGTACAGAAGAGCAGCAGGCGGTCGGTGTAACGATTATGCGCGGCTGACGTGAGGCAGGTACAATGAGCGTGGAATACCTGACTCGGAAGTGAGCACAGGAAGCGCTTGTGCACACACGTCCGGAGGTGAGGCCGCCCCTCCCACAAATACAGGCTGACTTATCAGCCTTATTATATATATATATATATATATATATTTATTTATTTATATATATGAGATGCAGGCTCGCTATAGCGATCTCACTATAGTCCAGGGATGGCCAACCTGAGGCTCTCCAGCTATTGCAAAACTGCAATTTCTAGCATGCCCAGACTGCCTACAGCAGGGCATGGTGGAAGTTGTAGTTTTGCAACATCTGGAGAGCCGCAGGTTGGCTACCTGTGCTATAATCTATGGGGCCTGTCACTGAACACTAAAATCTAGCAATGCTGGATCTGGCAGGTTATTCTCGGCTGGAACAGCATGCTGGATACACTCACCTGAGATGTGAACAAAGCTCTAGGCCGGGTATACATCACCGTTTTATTTTCCATTCTTCCGATCTGTCAGAAGAACAGAAAAAAAAATACAGATTCCGTATTTCACGCATCCGTTATGATCAGTTAAGCACATTTTGCATCCGTTTTAGTCGTTTCTGTCTGAGATCAGTTATTTTAAATGGAAAAAAAAAGCCTACACAAAGTATTTTTTTCTCTGTTTAAAATAAAGAACACAGGAAGAAATGGCTAAAATGGATGCAAAATGTGCATACTGTAACTGAGCATAAAGGAATACAGAATCCTTTTTTTTTTCTTTTTTTTTCTGTTCTTCTGATGGATCAGAAAAACGGAAACCTAAACGGTGATGGGAATATGGTCTTAGATGGCAGTGCTATATAGTACATTATACTACTAATGTCACCCTATGTGTATGTGTTTTTTCATAAACACCCCCATTTATCAAAAACAATAATAATGCATAACATATTACCAATGTATCTACTAAAGGCACAGTTCATGGTTGGGGCAAGGGGGGACTAGGGTGGATGGTGGACAAGACCTGGGATGGGTAGTCAGAGGGGCTTGCGAAGGACCATGGGGACCCATTTCAGATTCCAGCTATTGGGCCCAATTAATTCTATGTACGCCCCTGCTGTAGATCACCATCTACTCCTCACCATTCTCCAAACTGTCGCCTTAAAGAGCTTGTCCAAGTTATATTTATTGATGACCTATCCTCAGGATAGCTCATCAATATCAGACACCCGATACCCCTGCCAATCAGCTGTTTGAAGAGAAGGAGCTCGCCGTGCCAGCGCTGCCTCCTCTTCATTGTTTACCTGTTCGCCGTTACATCTTCAGTGGTGAGAAGGTGTAATTACACCCAAGCTGTTCCATTTATTTCAATAGGACGGCTCTGTAGTATACACTTGTATAGGAACGAGCCGCTCCATTAAAATGAATGGAACGGCTTGGGTGTAATTACACCTGCTCACCGCTGCAGATGCAACGGTAAGCAGGTAAACAATGAAGAGGAGGCACGCTCCTTCTCTTCAAACAGCTGATCGGCGAGGGTGCCGGGTGTCGGATCCCCGCCGGTCTGATATTCATGAGCTAATCCACAAAGCTCTCCACAGTGCCGCACCCCTTACATTTCTTTCCTCATCCCTGTCTACCATCGTACCCGTGCTCTCTGTTGACCTAATGACTTACGACTGACATCCAACATAATGCGAACATCTCGCTCCCATCTCCAAGACTTCTCCCGAGCTGCACTGGTTCTCTAGAATGCCCTACCCAAAAAAATTAGATTCATTGATGACATCCACAATTTTAGATGCTCCCAAAAAACACATCTTTTTAGGTTAGCTTTTCGCATCCCCTAATCTAACCCCTCTCCATTCACCCTCCATTCCCCTTCAGACTTATTCCACTGAACCTGATCTATCAATATCCACCACACCCCATGCACTCAGAAGCACTACAAATATTGGCTGGTGACTGACTCATGCAACCTTATGTCTACTCCCTCATTGTGTTAAGATGGCCAGACCTTTGTATAAAACAAGCACTTTTTACCTATTGTGTCACCTTTTGTGTCGCCCCTATCTCCTCATAGATTGTAAGCTCCTGTGAGCAGAGCCCTCATTCCTCTTGTTTTAACTGTTTACCTGTTATTTGCTATGTTATTTATGATTCTGTTTGAACCCTCTGATTGTAAAGCACTGTGGAATATGTTGGTGCTATATAAATAAAAATTATTATTATTAAATTCTTTCCACACATCCTATTCGGACATATAGACATCAAATATGCCCACTGAGGACTCCCACCATTTAGCCGAAGAGCTACTTTCACACTGGCCGATCTGCACTGACCATGTATTACATTTTTATGGGTGCCAACAAGTTTTTACAACCATACCCCAGGTGGTCAGCTGATAGTCTTCTCCATTTCAAAATGGGGGCATTTTCATGACCTGGTGAAACCTGTACCATTGGAATTATATTGTTCAGATACTGCAAGGTGTAGGGTGACCACATTTCCTAACTGCCATTCAGGGACACTTACTTTCACAAGATCATCATGCGGTTGCGGTCATGCTACTCAGCCACCCAGCAAGGCAGGGGAGGAGCCACACACACACAGGACAGTACTATGCGATGCCGATCTGATTCGGCGATCGCATAGTATAAAGAAGTGACTGTCACCAGGGCCGATCTAGGTGAAATGGGGCCCTGGGGCGAAAAACAATAAGGCCCCCCCCCTATCATGTGCCAGTAGCCATAGGCCCCCCCCCTATCATTTGATATGTACCCAGAGCCCCCCACATCATGTGCCAGTAGCCATAGGCCCCCCCTTAAGTGCCAGACTGACACTGACTGCCAGTAGTAGCCGTAGCATAGGCCCCCCCCCCTATAATGTGCCACACACAGTAACAGTGCCAGTAGCCACTAGCCATATGTCCATACTCCATTGTCCAAGTAGCCATACCATAATTAGCCCCCCGCCATCATGTACCCCAGGCCCAATAAGTGCCAGAGCCCACTCCATTCGATTGTCCACAGTCCAAGTAGCCAATGCCATTATTTGCCATACCATAATTACCCCCCCTCCCCCATCATGTACCACAGGCCCAATAAGTGCCCCCCGCCCCATCATGTGCCCCAGCCCCCAGGCCCAGTAGCCAGCCATAGCTATTGACAAATGACAACAAAAAAAAAACACTTGACTTATACTTGCCTCCTGTCCTGAGTCCTTGGCTGCAGCGAAGCGCGATCAGGCTATGTCCCGTCCTGCCTCCAGCGCTGCTGAGTGTACGGCAGCGGCTCAGTCAGGGCTCGAGTCAGGCGGCGCGATGACGTAATCGCTCCGCCTGCGCCGGTCCGCTGGCCCCTAAAAAGCTGCCGGCCGGCCCTGCACAGCCTATCAGAGGAAGGGGAAGGGACACACCTCACCCTCCCCTGCCCTGTGCGGCTGTGCGCTGGCCGTAACGGCGGCTCAGTGATCATTCCGGGACACTGCATTGTCCCAGAATGAGGGTGACTGGGACCCGGGACAGTCTCTCCAAATGTGGGACTGTCCCGGCCGATCCGGGACACGTGGTCACCCTATGCAAGGTACCTATTATCATTTTTAGTTGAGCTTAGAGTTGTGGGCACTGCTGCTTTGCTTCTGACCCAGTCTCACAGATAAGCAACACAGGTTTCATTTTTTCTTTTTCTTTTTCATGCATTTTCAGGCGGCAATGACTCTGATGGTCTGGGTTGACGCAGCAGGGTGTAAACACCACCGTAAACAGAACAGCATGTGTAAATCCACTCAGTTCATTGTCACTCAAGACATAAAGACAAAGCGGCGGAATAAATTACTCAGCACGGAACAAACAAAACATTTCTCTTAATATGCAGCCGATCGCTTTAGATTCTCAAGCACTATAATTGTAAAAACATTGAGCCAGCGTTCACCAGAAAATCAGCACCAAGGAGGCAGTAAATATGTTGTAAAAGTGACTATTATATTGCTACTTAGAGGACCATGCAATTTTCCATTTGTGCCTTTTTTATTTTTCACTCCCCGTCTTCCCAAAGGTATAACTTTTTTATTTTGCCTTATGAGGCCTTATTTTTTGCAGGACATGTTGTACTTTCCAATAACACTATTTAATATTGCATATGATATAGTGGTGAGCTGGAAAATTTGAATGGGAAAAAAAAAAGCAATCCTGCAACAGTTTTATGGGGCTTTTTTTTCGGTGTTCCCTATGCAGTAAAATTGACCTATTAGGCTACTTTCATTGTCAATGGGGACAAAACTGAACTGAATGAAACGGAATGTACCAAAATGCATTCCACTCTGTTTGGTTGTACTCCCATCGTGGACAGAATAACACTGCGAGCAGCGTTTTTCTATCCGCGGCGTGGTGCGGAGAAAGATGGATCAGTCCTGACACAAAATGTAAGTCAATGGGGACAGATCCGTTTTCTCTGACACAATAGAAAACTGGATCCATCCGCCATTGACTTTCAATGGTGTTCATGAGGGATCCGTCGTGGCTATATAAGACATAATATAACTGTATCCGTTCATGATGGATGCATGCGGTTGTATTATTGTAACGGAAGCGTTTTTGCAGATCCATGACGGATCCTCAAAAAACGCTAGTGTGAAAGTAGCCTTACTTTCATTCTCAAGGTCAGTATGATTACAAAGATGCAACACTTGTATAGTTTTTCTTGCGTTTTAATTTAATTTCATACATCTGCCCCAGGTCTCTTAAAAACAGCAGAAACCAGACAGCTATGGCGCCTGCTGCACTCGCGAAAGGGTGCCATGTTTAAAGTTCCGACTACCTCCGTACGTATGCGGCAGTTTGCCAATGGGTTAAAAAGAAATCTGTCACCCCTTTTCTCAATTTATACTACCACCAATGCCCAGCAGAACATGTAACCACCATCGCCAACATACCTGTATGTCACCATGACTTAAAATCATTGCCCATAAAAATGAAATTTTATTTATATGCAGATCCAGCACAAAGTGCCCAACATGGTGGGCTTTCCTTTCAAAAGGGTCCAGGCCCTCCTCTTCTACACAGTTGCAGCTCCTCCACTATCTTCTCACGCCTTCTTCCCATCTCCCTTGATGTCACCGTTCAGCACTTCCAAATCTCACGCAGGCAAACTTTCCCTGTCTTCTGGCACGTGCACTCAACACTCCCTTTTGTGGGCTAGTACGAGCCACAAGAGCGAAGGAGACAACACATGCGCAGAATGTACGCTAAGACATTAGCCCACAGAAGGGACTGTACTGGAAGACCGGGAGAGGGTACCTGCATGAGATTCGGAAAGTGCTGCATAGTGACATCAAGGAAGATTGGAGGAATAGAAATCCAGTAGAAGAGGCAGCACTTTCAAAAGGAAAAGATTCCCAGTTGCGCACTTTCAACTGGATTTGCACATAAAAGTGCTTTTTCTGGGGAATGACTTTACACCTTGCTGACATACAGGTATGTTCTCAATGGTGGTTGCATGTCCTGTTGGGCATTGCTGGTAGCATAAATTGTGAAAAGTCTGTGGCAGACTCCCTTTACGTCAGTAAATATATTAATTAATGTATTTGAGACAGTTGTTTGGGGCATTTATACTGGACATTAAGGTTAGCCCTCTTTTCATGCTCTAAAAGGAGAGATGACCCGAATCGGCCATTCTATTGATTTCGGGTTCAATAAAATTTGACCCAAATTGAAAGTGCTTCAATTGCCTGGGAACATTTCTCTCTCTCTTTCAATCTCTCAGAGAGTGGAGAGAGGTGCAGCAGACCCAGCGCCTGTGAGTCGCCTGGTTTGGAACTACAAAGCAAATAATCAGAACATGGCAGGAGTATAGGACACAACTATTAGCCTGACAATATACATAACAAGGTTGTAGAACAAGGGCAAAAACCACAGACCTTCGTCTGTATCAAGCAGGGGTCAGGTCGGCATAAGCATCTGTAATATCTCAGACCTAGGGTTACTATAGTATTGTTTTGTATTATATTATTATGCATTTTATTGCATGCTTCTGGCTATTGTAACCAGTAAGTATGTGGATGGCAATGGTTGTCAGGGAACCATCCTGTTCCTCCCCTCTTGGTAGGAGTGGGCTGGTCCTCCTTCTTTCTGGGGGTTCCTATCCAGAGACAGAAGAGAGAGGAAGCTGACGGCTCCCAAATAGAATTTCTTTGGAGAGATCTGCTTATTCCTGACCTTAAGTGAAGTCTTGAGACACTAGACAGCAGAGTGAACTGCAGCAACCAGCTTTTAAGACTGCTGAAATGTGAGGGACTATAGTTAAGGCACCCACAGCCCAGAATGTTACTTGGCCAGTCACCTAAGTGCTAAGTTGCCAGCATCCAACCTGCCTCTATATGTTTACTGGTGTAAGAAAAGATTTGCACTTAAAGTCTGCTGTATCAGACCCCAAAATCAGACCCCCAATCTTCATCAGAACTCAGATCGGACCCCCAATTTTCATCAGACCTCAGATCAAACCCCCAATCATCATAAGACTCCCAATCTTCATCAGATCTCAGATCAGACTCTCAATCTTCATCAGACATCAGAACATACCCCCAAATATGACTGCCAGAAGCTCTGGTTTTAGAGGAGGAAAATCAGAAAAAAAAAATTTCATCAGACCTCAGATGACATCCCAAAATCACCATCAGACCCCAATCTTCATCAGACCTTGGATTAGGTTGCCAATCATCAAGCGATTCCCAATATTCATTAGACCTCAGATCAGACCCCCCCAATCACCATCAGACCCCCAATCTTCATCAGACCTCTGATTAGACCACCAATCTTCATCAGACCTCAGGTCAAACCCAGAGTCTTTATCAGATCTCTAACCAGACCCCCAATCTTCATCAGACTGCAGATCAGACCTTCAAATCAGACCCCAGTCTTCATCAGAACTCAGATCAGACCCCCAAATTTTCATCAGACCTCAGATCAGACCCCCGATCTTTATTAGGCCTCAGATCAGACCCCGGATCTGTCACGCCGGGAAGGGTACAAGATACAATAGACACACAAGAAACAACAAACAAGCGTCTAGGCAAAAGCTGGGGATAGTGGTCACCTCCTGACAAGATCCTATCAGCTGACCCTAGACTGTTGTGCACACGTTTAGACCCCAAAGGTGGGAATAAACGTTCCCCCGTGCCTAAGACTGAATTAACCCTATAGTCCCTGAGATAATGGACATGGGGAAAAAAAGGCAGCCTGCTTTCTCTAATCCTGGAGGAAGCAGGTGTCTAACTAACAGCCTAGACAGTTCACAAATGGAAACCAAAAACACACTTATCTTAGAAGCAGAGCAGAAACAGCAATCCACCTTTCCTCAGAGTGAAAAAGAAGCTATAACCCACAAGGGACACTGGGTAGGTGCTTGATTTAAACTCACAGAAACGACCCCACCCAGTGCACCTGAAGGGAGGCAGGTAGAGCTCACTCCAAGTAAACAGAAAACTACACACGTGCTGCCAACCTGACAGACCTCCGCACCTCACCAGAGCAAGGCAGGACAGGATCTTTATCAGACCTCAGATCAGATCCCCAGCAGATAGGATTTTAGAGGAGGAAAATAATAAAGGTATATTCTGATCAGACCTCCAATATTCATCAGAACTCGGGTTAGACTGACAATCTTTATCAGACCTCAGATCAAACACCCAGTTTTTATCAGACCTCAGATTAGACCCCCAATCATCATCAGACTTCAGATTAGACAAAAATAAATAAAATGATATCCAGTGCGCTCTTCCAGCAACGCTGTCCAGTGACATTACGTCCTAAAGCTGTATGTTGTCAGTTACAGCTCTAGCACCTGGAGAAGAAGACCAGGTAGCGGTGAGTAAAGCCAGCATTTGCTATATTCACCACTCCCTGGTCCTACTCTACTAATGAGCACTACTACAGTATAATGGAAGCGCTCATAAGTATTCACATTATAAGACACACTACCATTTTCACACCAATTTTGGAGGAAAAAGTGTGTCTTATAGTGCAGGACATATAATGGTTTATCACCACCTTTCCAGGCAATCCCAAGTTTAAACTATTTTTCCACAAGCTTGGTCCAAATAAAGGGTTAAATCTTGAATTTTCACAGCATTTCAGGCAGTTACAAAATTGGCGCATAAGACAAGATTTTCTACCTCTTTTACTATTATCTTTGTAATGTTTGTTTTAAACTTAATGTTTATTGATTTTGGAGTAAGCATAAAATAAATAATCCAAGTAAAAATTCCACATAAATATCGATGTGCAGCATTTACATTAATGTAGATGTAACAAGTTCTGCATTGTTAAATATTCATCTATCTGCAATGGATGTTTGATAGAAGAACATTGTCGGATCCATCAAGAGTGGCAAAAAACATTACAGTTTCATATTTTATAACCAGTATAGCAAAAGAGTGGTAATACTTATCGCTGCTCCGAAAAGGGTTTTTTGAAGAAAATGATTTATGGACAGAGAGCACCTCAGCCTGTTCACAATGCTGATTAGCATGGGCCCCAGGGGTCAAACCCCAACTTATTACAGTTGTATAGGACTGTGCATGCCTATATGACCTATGAGAGAGACAGAGAGGCAGTGCTACCTGTGCAGCAGCCCTGGAAGAGCTGAAGCAGAGGATAGGAGTAGTAGGTGCTCTGGCTGTCATAGTCAATCAAGGTGGCTTCCTCACACCATTGCTCCCAAGAGCTGTGCAGTGAAAGTAGTGCACTCCTTTTCTTCCCCCAAGGCATACCCTGCTTCTGCGATTCCTACCTGATGGTAGTTGGGGTGCGTGTGATGTTAAGTGTCTGTATAGATGTAAGGTAGAGCGTGTGGAGTGCAATGGCCAGCGTATGGTATAGGTGCTAGAAAAAGAAGCCAAAGGTAGAATAATAAACATCTCTGTTTACTCAAGTGCAAAATGGGAGTTGTAGTACATTCAATTATAGTAGACACAGTTCCAACTGTGCACAGTGCAATTCTATCACAGATAGCAATGTATGGATTTAGGCAAGGAGGGTAGTTATGGCCTTCTTTGTACATTATCTTGTTTAAGTCTAATTAGAATGTATGGCTGGCAACAGTAACTTCACAAAAATTGGCTGCAGAGTCCACTGTGGTATAACGGGTCTTGAAAGTCTGTCTGGCCAGGATGTATCCAAGTGTGAGGAATTTCTTAACTGTGTTTCTTACAGCAGCTAAGTCAGAATGTCTATCTTAGCAGGTTATGTTACTTACTCCTATGCTTGGCCATGCAATTTCTGTTTAGTTTCTCTTCTTCTTTCTCTCTCTTTCTGTAGAACTTGCAGAGATCTGTTAGTCTCTGAAGCTTTCTGGGCCTAAAAAGAAGGAGCATAAGGCACAGCTTACTTCCTATCTGAACTCTCTCTGAGCACTCACTAACTGAGCTGGGGTTCGGATCCTGGATCCCTATCTAACCTCCTGCAAAGGGCTGAACCAGGAGTATTAGGGTACTTTCACACTTGCATTGCTGGATTCGCCGGAACTGCCTGCCGGATCCCCAATCTGTATGCAAATGGACACCATTTTAGACGGATCTGGATGCAGATCCGTCTCACAAATGCATTTCAATACTGGATCCGTCTTTCCGGTTGTCATCTTGAAAAACGGATCCGGTATTTAGCTTTTTCACATTTTTAAAGGTCTGAGCATGCGCAGACCAGAAGATCGGACCCGTCAATATGGTAATTTTAATGCCGCCCTGGCACTAATATATTTCATTGGAAATTAATGCCGGATCTAGCATTCCAGCAAGTGTTTCGGAATTTTGGACGGAGAAAATACCACATCATGCTGCAGGAGGGACTGAACTGATGCATCCTGAACGGAATCCTCTCCATTCAGAATGCATTAGGATTAAACTGATCAGTTTTTTTCTGGTATTGAGCCCCTACGACAGAACTCAATACCGTAAAAGAATAACGTTAGTCTTAAAGTACCCTTAACCCTGGCGTGTGCCATCCATACACAGCTTTGCAGATACTCCTTGCTCTGGGGTACTGCATCTGTACATTGATTTAAGGAAGAAAAGGGGCAATAATATCTGTACCTACCTTATAATACTTTCTATACCTACATCATTTACATGGAGAGACAAGTAAGCAATGCTAGCTGTACCTACATCATTTATAGGGGGAGGCAGGTAGACAGTACACGCTGTACCTACATCAATTACATGGAGAAACTGAGGAGACTTGCATATGCAATGACCCAGTGGATCACTGCAAAGAATTAATCTTATGCTAACAAATTACATGTTCTGATTTGTTATTTGATACTTGCCGCATCATTAGGCAGTGCCTGAGCCAGAATAAAATCTATGGCAGCGATTTTTGTCTTCACTTGAAAAACAGGCACAAATGGAGATATGGCCCTGCCCACTCCCTGCCTTTGCCACTCCTGCTTTTCAAAAGGTGGCAACGGTGGCGCAGAAATGCCATTTGCGACAAATTTTGTCAGAAGGGCATTTAAAACGTTTTTTCTGTTACTTTTCTGATGGCGGGAGATGATAAATATTCCCCTTAGACTCACTATGGGAAAGGATAGAGCCTCACCTAGTGGTTGATGGGTATAAATACAGTCTATTAATAACATCCACAGAAATACATTAGTTACAGGAAAGCACAGCTTTACAGCCCTTTTTCAGTGTACCGCTACTCTGAAGTGGGACGCTGCAAGTACTATCTGCACCTACATCATTTACAGGGAGGCAGTACTGTCTGCACCTATATCATTTACAGGGAGACAGTGCTATCTGCATCTACATTGTTTACAGGGAGGCAGTACTCTCTGCACCTACATCATTTACAGGGAGGCAGTACTATCTGCATCTACAGTGTTTACAGGGAGGCAGTACTATCTGCATCTACATAATTTGCAGAGAGGCAGTACTCTTTGCACCTATATAAGTTACAGGGAGGCAGTACTGTCTGCACCTACTGTACATCATTTACAGGGAAGCAGTACTCTTTGCACCTATATCATTTATAGAGAAGCAATACTGTCTGCACCTACATCATTTACAGGGAGGCAGCAGGGGCGTAACTACCGGGGAAGCAGGGGAAGCGGCTGCTTTGGGGCCCAGGCTGACAAGGGGCCCGGCGCCCGGCAGCACGTGTCCACTCTCCTCTGCTTCCCTGCCCCCGGTAATCAGCTGTTTGGGCGCTGCGCAGCAGCAGGCTATCTGCCGAGACTGTGCGCTGCGCCTGCGCTCCATTAGACTGTCCATGTCCACTGTGACTGTGCCAGCGGGGCCCCCCGCCCCCCTTTCAGTACAGTTTGGCCCGCCCCCTTTCACAGTCCCCCTCCCCCTTTCAGTTTGGCCCGGTGCTGTCACAGGAGGCGGTGCTGTTGAACGGCTGGCAGCGCGATGACGTCATTGCGCAGGCGGCGCGATGACGTCATCGCGCTGCTGAGCTGCAGAAGCCATCAGAACAGCGGACGGCCGGACGTGGTGGGTGTAAGAGCACAGTCACAGTGAGTGTGAGTCTGTGTCTGTGAGTCTGTGACCACATTATTTTTGGTTGGGCTGCCTGGGGGAATCGGATTAATAATTTGAATGGGGGAAAGCATTGAAGAATGGGGAAGAATTTGAATTGGGAGGAAATCAATTGGGGATGCATTGGCTACTGGCAGTCTGGCACATTATGGGGGTGTTATATGGCTGGGTGGCTACTGGCACATTATGGGGGTTATATGGCTGGGTGGCTACTGGCACATTATAGGGGGGTTATATGGCTGGGTGGCTACTGGCACATTATAGGGGGGTTATATGGCTGGATCACTGGCTACTGGCACATTATAGGGGGTTATATGGCTGGGTGGCTACTGGCACATTATGGGGGTGTTATATGGCTGGGTGGCTACTGGCACATTATGGGGGGTTATATGGCTGGGTGGCTACTGGCACATTATGGGGAGGATGCATTGCTACTGGCAGTCTGGCACATTATGGGGGTGTTATATGGCTGGGTGGCTACTGGCACATTATGGGAGGTTATATGGCTGGGTGGCTACTGGCACATTATAGGGGGGTTATATGGCTGGGTGGCTACTGGCACATTATAGGGGGTGTTATATGGCTGGGTGGCTACTGGCACATTATGGGGGGGGTTATATGGCTGGGTGGCTACTGGCACATTATAGGGGGGGGTTATATGGCTGGGTGGCTACTGGCACATTATAGGGGGGGAGTTATATGGCTGGGTGGCTACTGGCACATTATAGGAGGGGTTGTATGGCTGGGTGTCTACTGGCACATTATAGGGGGGGGGGGGTTATATGCCTGGGTGGCTACTGGCACATTATAGGGGGGGGGGTTATATGGCTTATATGGGTTATATGACAGTGTGTGATATATAAGATCTCAAGATCGTGACTTGGGCCGGGGGGGGGGGGCATAACAAAATTTGCTGTGGGGCCCAGTCATTTCTAGCTACGCCCCTGGGAGGCAGTACTCGCTACACCTATATAATTTATAGGGAAGCAGTACTGTCTGCACCTATATCATTTACAGGAAGGCAGTACTCTTTGCACTGACATAATTTACAGGGAGGCAGTACTCTCTGCACCATCATTTGCAGGGAAACAGTACTCTCTTCACCTATATAATTTACAGGGAGGCAGTACTGTCTGCACCTACTGTACTTCATTTACAGGGAGAATAAGGGAGTTCTTTCACAGGACTCAGGATCAGTATCTGCACTGTTCTGTTATGTGAAAGTGAGCTGAAGATGTCACTTATAGATGTAGCAGAGTTGAGCTGTAGCGTACACTACCTGCGTTCCTATGATCACACAATGAGTTCTGTCACATGGCAAACTACTGTATATCAACACCCGTTACACAGCTGTAGCCTAAGAAGCTGCCCACATTCCTGGGCTGCCCTGCAGTTCTACATAGTCCAACTTGTTGTACATTGGAAATTCCGATTGCGGTTCACATTACAAATATGACATTGTGTAGATTTTTATTGCACAGGACAACTTTTGAACCTTTACTAATTGCTATGAAAATCAATACCTCTATGATCCAGCAGCCATTACAACATTCTCAGAATCAAGAGTATACATGCAATACGTGAATTTCTCCCAGAATCTAAAAAGCCGCTCGTAAAAGATGAGGCAGCGTGCCAATAAAACCCCTGATATATGTCACTCACCCCCGATTCCTGGTGTATTCATTTAACAGCACGAAAAATATAGGAGGCAGCAGCCAGGGGATACGCTATAAATGATTCAACAGTATTGATTTAGAAATTGAATTACACTCCGCCGCAGCACTTCCTGTATATTCTTCAAAATAAATTTACTTAGCGCTACAGTCTGCAAACAGTTTCCATGAAGACTTGTTTTGTGATGTGCGTGTGTTAACCGGCTTTGCAATGTGTTTAGAAAAGAACATTTACTTCTCAAATTAATATGAAAAAATAAAAATGATACAATTAAAAATAAATAATAAAAAATCTAATTAATGTAAGAGAACAAAATAACCAAAACAAAAACTAAATAAAAATGTGATAAAAATAAAAAAAACACACACTTTCTCTCCCTGCCCCACACCAATGTACGTGATCAGTGCAGACAGGAGAGAAGGCTGAAGGATCATGTAGAGCAGTGTTTCCCAACCAGTGTGCCTCCAGCTGTTTAAAAACTACAACTCCCAGCATGCCTGCACAGCCAAAGTCTGTCTGGGCATGCTGGGAGTTGTAGTTTTGCAACAGCTGGAGGCACGCTGGTTGGGAAACACTGATGTAGAGGACTGTGAGAAACACAGCCCTCTCCATCCTGAAGGTCCTCAATCTTCAGAGAAGGAGATGAAAGCTCCTAGTAACTGCAGCTAAAGGACTTTTGATGATGTCATAAGTGGGAGAAGCCAGAGCAGGAAGAGTCGGTGGGTGTCAGTGTACAGAAATGTGAGTTTTTATTAAACCTAATAATGTGTGTCAGCTGTAGGGTTGCCACCTTTCCCAACAAAAAATACCGGCCACGTTAAGCCACACCCCATAGGGGGTGTGGCTGTGGGGCAGGTGTGAAGTCGCTATCATACTGTGGCTCCCAATAATATTAATGCCCCCATAAGTGCCACCAAGAATTAATAATTCTCCCATTAGTGCCCCCAGTAATAATAATGCCCCTATTAGCACCCTCCATAATTAATACTGTCCACATTAGTGCCCTCGAGTAATATTAATGCCCCCATTAGTGCCCCCCCAGTAATAGTAATGCCCCCATCAGTGTACCCCAGAGTCAATGCCCCCCATTAGTGCCCCCAGTAAGAGTAATGGGCCCATTAGTGCCCCCAGTAAAAATATTGCCCCCATTAGTGCCCCCAAGGAAGAATAATGCCCCCATTAGTCCACCCCAGAATTAATGCCCCCCTTTTGTGCCCCCAGTTAGAATAATGCCCCCATTACTGCCCCCAGTTAGAATAATGCCCCCCATTGGTGCCCCCAGTTAGAATAGTGCCCCAAGTTAGAATAATGCCCCTAATTAGTGCCCCCAGTTAGAATACTGCCCCCTATTAGTGCCCCCAGTTAGAATAATGCCCCCTATTAGTGCCCCCTTCTGTGTTCTCTTTTTCTGCAAAAAAAATAATTTGAAAAAACCCTCACCTCCTCCATTTGCTCATGCCGCTGTGAACGCTCCCTGCTGGCTGGAAGCTCAGGACAGGACTGCACTCCAGCGTGATGGCATCTCGCAGGTCAGTCTTGAGCTTCCAGTCAGCAGTGCGATCAAATGGAGGAGGTGAGTGTTTTTTTTCTTCTTTTATTAACACGGGTCGGGGGGGACACATCCTGCAGCCACGTGTGTTCCTCTCGTGGCAGGTCTTCCAACTGGCATTTTTCAGCAGGATATTGCTCATCCACACACAGCAAGGGTTTCCTAGGAATGTCTCCGCCAGATAGTAACACTTTCTTGGCCTACTCGGCTACCAGATTTATCATCAATCGAGCATTTATAGGACCAGTTGTGACAGCAGGTTTAGCAATCAACTAAACCTGCTCCATTTGCTCGCAACTGGCTGGCCACCACCATCTTACTTGAAGATCTTGGACGAAATCCTGTGCACCTTTACATATGACGTCACCACACTGAACAGTATGATGAGGTCACCTCGGGCCACGTGAGATTTCACTCTAGCTCTTCAATCAAGATGGCGGCAGCATGCCCGTCACCGGCAAATGGTCAGGTTAATACGATTTTTTTTAATTTACACTGTGTTATGTATATTAGATGCCACGATCATGTACGAATGTGGCATCTGTGGCAATTGCTGCTCACTGTCATTACACCCACTACTTACAAATAATCTTTTTTCTAAAATTCAGTGAAGCAACCGAATCGAATTTTCAACTACTTTGCTCATCTCTAGTAATTGACAGAAATACATATTAAATAATAAATTTATGCTATTTAAAAGTAATAATACAAAATTGTAGTCATTTCTTCGTCTCCTTCATGCATAACCATTACAGGGTTATTATCTTTGTCACAAATCCTGTATGGCATCAGTCTGCATTCCGAATATGTATTATCTTCCGAATATGTGTATCTATCCTAACTGTGATTTATGTGATCTATGTCTTATTAGCCCTTGTGTGGTACAATTATATGTTCTAAAGCCTTTTTTGGCATGTATTAGTGGGAAAAAAGGGGCTTATTAGCCGTTGTGTGTTGAAGTGAGAAAATTAAAGCTCTTTTTGGCTTGTATTAATGGCAAAAAAAGTATTATTTGCTGTTCATCGGTTCAGTTATATGTTCTAAAGCCTTTTTTGGTGCTTATTAGTGGCAAAAAAAAGTATTATTTGCCATTCAGCAGTGCAGTTATATGTTCAAAAGCCTTTTTTGGCGTGTATTAGTGGCAAAAAGAAGTATTATTTGCTGTTCATCGGTTCAGTTATATGTTCTAAAGCCATTTTTGGCATGTATTAGTGGGGAAAAAATGTATTATTTTCCGTCCAACTGTGCAGTTATATGTTCTAAAGCCTTTTTTGGTGTGTATTAGTAGCAAAAAAAAAGTATTATTTGTCGTTCAGTGGTGCAGTTATATGTTCTAAAGCCTTTTTTGGCATGTATTAGTGGGAAAAAAGTATTATTTGCCATTCAGCGGTGCAGTTATATGTTCTAAAGCCTTTTTTGGCGTATATAAGTGGGGAACAAAAATGGCTTATTAGCAGTTGAGTGGTGAAGTGAGAAAATTACAGCCCTTTTTGGCGTGTATTAGTGTTAAAAGTAAAAGTATTATTTGCCAGTCAGCAGTGCAGTTATATGTTCTAAAGTTTTTTTTGGAATGTATTAGTGGCAGAAAAAGTATCATTTGCCGTTCAACGGTGCAGTTATATGGTCTAAAGCCTATTTTGGCGTGTATTAGTGGGAAAAAAAAGTATTAAGTGCCGTTCAGCAGTGCAGTTATATGTTCTAAAGCCTTTTTTGACATGTATAAGTGGGGGGAAAAAAAGGCTTATTAGCCATTGTGTGGAGAAGTGAGAAAATTAGAGCCCATTTTTTTTCCTATATTAGTGGCAAAAGAATATATATTATTTGCCATTCAGCGGTGCAGTTATATGTTCTAAAGCCTTTTTTGGTGTATATAAGTGGGGAAAAATGGCTTATTAGCAGTTGTGTTGAAGTGAGAAAATTACAGCCCTTTTTGGCGTGTATTAGTGTAAAAAATAAAAGTATTATTTAACGTTCAGCAGTGCAGTTATAAGTTCTAAATCCTTTTTTGGCAGGTATTAGTGGCAAAAAAAAAGTATTATTTGCCGTTCAGCGGTGCAGTTATATGTTCTAAAGCCTTTTTTGACGTGTATAAGTTGGAAAAAAAGGGAGCTGTCTGTCCTTCCCATCATCTACCAGTCCTGATGCTCTTGCTCCCTTCTTCTCCTCATCAGTCATTCCGTGAGCAATCGATCACCGAAGCGATTTCCAAGAAACAACAGTATGCGTGCACTCATCCAACGGCCCAGAAGCTGAACATGCTCCTATCTAAGTTGCTGGTGCTGCAGTCCCTCCCTTTCCAAGTGGTGAACTTTGCACCTTTCAGACAACTAAGGGCTTGTGCCGAGCCGAGGTGGTGAGTCCCAAGCCGTCATTTCTTTGCCAAATAGGCAGTACCAGCCCTGCACAAATATGTAGAAAAGAAGGTGGGCCAGTCCTTGAGTCTGTCGGTGTCTGCCAAAGTGCACGGCAGCACTGACGTGTAGAGCTGTAACTACGGTCAAGGACAATATATGTCCTTTATGGCCCACTGGTTAAATGTGGTTTCTGCCCAGCCAGGAGAAGCCAGAGGAGCAAGAGGGAGATGAGGCAGATGACCCAGTCACACCGTGGCAGTATGCAGTGGAGATGGAGGCAGGTAGTCCCTCCGAGTCACTTGCGCAAATGGCCCACTGCATGCTCACCTGCTTGGGTAGTGACAACCGAATTGTCACCATTCGGCAGAGGGATGATTTCTGGCTCTCCACCTTGTTGGACCCTCGCTACCGGTCCAAAATGGGTACCTTTTTTACACCCGCTGAGAGGGAGGACATACTGAACTACTATAGAGACATCCTATGCAGTCAGTTGGTCGCTGCCTATGTGCGCCATCGTCCATCCTCTCGCAGGTCTAACCGGGGGGGGGGGCCTCTGCGCTCTCGTTCCACTACCATGGCTGCTGTGCCGTGTTGGGGGGTAGGAGCAGTACCAGCTTCATCACCGGCTGTTTAGGTCGAGTCGATAATGAGCAGCTTTCCTAACCCTCCTAGTGAAGAAACTACTCACCAGCAGCAGCAGCTAGACCTTGAGTAGAACCCAAACCAGTAGGTGGGGGCATACTTGGACAGCACCCTGCCACCCCACATTGAAGATCCGCTGAACTACTGGGCAGCAAAACTGGATTTGTGGCCGCAACTGACCGACTTTGCCCTGGAAATGCTGTCCTGCCCAGCCAGTAGTGTGGCATCAGAGCGGGTGTTTAGTGCGGCAGGGGCCATAGTTACCCCAAAAAGAATGTGGAGAGTCTGACCTTTGTCAAGATGAATCAGGATTGGATCAGCCAGCATTTCCACCCACCAATACCTGATGGATCAGATTAGATCATCCATGCTGCCTCACCCAAACCTTGAGAAAAGAGACCGGTTTCTTCTGGCTACCTGCCTCAGCTACTATTCTGATGCTGCCACCTGCCTGATGCCACACATCTGATGCTTCTTACACTTACCATCGTCAGTGGGTACTGTTATTGCCACCCACCTCCCCACTCTGTCACTGGGTCACTCTGTGGTCTCCTGATGCTGCTGCCACCTCACCACTCAGGTCTCCTCATGCTGCTGCTGCCACCTCCACACGATGTCACCTTGCCACTCTGTGGTCTCCTCATGCTGCTGCTAAATCAACACTATGTCCCTGGGCCACTCTGTGGCCTCCTCATGCTACTGCTGTTGCCACCTCCACACTATGTCACCTTGCCACTCTGTGGTCTCCTCATGCTGCTGCCAACTCACAACTCTGTCTCTGGGCCACTCTGTTGTCTCCTGATGCAGCTGCCACTTGCACACTATGTCACCTTGCCCGTCTGTGGCCTCCTGATGTTGCTGCTACTGCCACCTCCACACTATGTCACCTTGCTACTCTTTGGCCTCCTCATGCTGCTGATAACTTAACACTATGTCACTAGGCCACTCTGTGGCTTCCTCATGCTGCTGCCACCTCAACATTATGTAAATGAGCCACTCTGTATTCTCCTCATGCTGCTGCTGCCACCTTCCCACTATGTCACTGGGGCACTCTGTGGTCTCCTCATGCTGCTGCTACCTCAACACTATGTCATTGGGCCACTCTATGGACTTCTCAAGCTGTTCTCCCTCCCTCCCCACTCCATGATTGGGCCACTATTTTGCCGTTTAATAGAGCAGGTTCTGTAGACATCTTTGTGGAATCAGCTGACGACGGTGTAAAAGGAGTGCGCTCTTTCACGCTACAGTAGAATCTTGGGCCTCTGCACGGTTCTTTATACCTGGCGCAAACATCGACCTGTAAGGCTGAGTTGACACCTGAGTTATTTGGTCAGTTTTGGGCCCCATAACTGCTCAAAAAAATGAAATGTGCAGTGATACTAAGAGCTACGCCTGTAATGTGCGTGTCATACTGACTCACAGTATTGTTTACTACTACAGCAGACTCCATATGCGTGTTTCTGCAAGGCACAGTTCTCTACACTAGTGTTGATTGCGAATATTCGAATAGCGAATTTTAATCATGAATATCGCAACTTTAAGAATTTGCGAATATTTCGAATATAGTGATATATATTTGTAAAAACTAATATTCGTAAAAAAATTTTCATCTGAACCTATTACCTGCCTGCTTCTTGCTTGTGGGCCAATGTGAGAAGGCTGCAATATGTAGTGAATTAGAATATTCTTCATTATTAAAATTTTTCTTCTTATGCGAAAAATCAGCAATGTAACATGCGTGTTAATTGAGTAAGGGTTATTGGCAACTTTCCTATTGGGTTGACTTGCTAGAATTTGCGAATATGTAATATATAGTGTGATATATATTCATAAAAACGAATATTCGCTTTTTTTTTTTTTCGTCTGAACCCATTAAAGTAGTAAATGTAATGGGTTCAGATGAAAAATAAAGACGAATATTCGTTTTTACAAATATATATCACACTATATTCTACATATTCTCGAATCCTAGCAAGCCAACCCAGTAGGAAAGTTGCCTTTATCCTGCCCTTACTCGATTAACGCGCATATTACATTGCAGATTTTTCGCATAAGAAGAAATAAATTAAATAATGAAGAATTTTGTAATTCAGTCAGCATAAACTCAGGAGACTACTAGCAGCTTGAAAAATGTAGCCAAAGTGACCCACACCTGTATTTAGCCTTACGAATTCGCATTATGCTATTTTCACATTGCCGATTTTTCTCAATCAATAGAATAATCTCGAATACGAATATTCGAATTTGCGAATATATGATGAATATTCTAACGAATATTCGCAAAATATCGCGAATTCGAATATTGCCCCTGCCGCTAATCAATATTCTACACTACTATACAGGCTCTCTGCAGCCAGGAAATAGCTGTTTTTTAACATGATTTCCTGCAAATAAATTCAGATCGAATCAAATCATTCCTGAAAATCGGGCGAACTGGCTGAATTGAATTTTTGAGAAATTTGCTCATCTCTAAAGAACACATTTACATTGGCGTTCGCATAAACCCAAATAGCATCAACAAGTCAATAGGAACATACCACCAGATCACATGGGGTTTACCCCCTTGCAAGTAACTTATGTGATTCCAGGTATGCAGCATTAATCTTTCCACTATCCTCCACCAGGGTTCTAACTATTTGACTGCCATAGATCACCGAAGATCAATATTTTAATCCTCTTCACTGCTTAAGATTAGAAAAGAATTTGAGACACTGGAATTAACCCCTTCAGTGTCCTAGACTGCCAGGTATTTTCAACCCTTACATTTGCCTACACCACCGGGGATGCTAACATTAACCACCTGCACTGCTATTGACGACCAAAACCTTCACTAACCTAGAACACCTGAGATAATGGAATTATCCCCCTCTCTGCCCTAGACCACCAGATATACTGACATGAGCCCTTTTACTGACCTAGACCAGTAGATATACTGACTTGAAACCATTCTCTTCCATTGCTCACCAGTGATGTTAACACCCTAGACTGGTGATTAACTTTTTCACCGTCCAACACCACTGGATTTATAGACAATAATCTTCACAGTAATAATACCTGCAAATGCCCACATGAGTATAACAATGGCCCTAGCTCTACAAATAATAATAAATATATAATAAAAAATATATAATAAAAATATAAAATAAATAAATAATCTTAACAGTGCCTAGATGCTGTTTACTAATGTTTGCCTGGATGTTGTGTATCCCTGTAAATCTTGCTGCTTTATAGTGAATTATTAGGGCACTTCTGTATTGCTCAGTACCTTGTACAGTGTCTTCGTCCCAAACTGCCCTACTCACAAAGGCTTAAAGGCAATATTCTTTCCTTTCCATATTATATCATACTGTCTGTGCTATGGCTATTATTCACGTTCACTCATCATATCTTTAATATTTCATGGTATTATCCTGGTGACAATGATCCTGAAGCCGGAAGCCTACGCTACCTCATTCTCTGGGGTCGGTTTTACATTTCAAAGTGCGGAATACCTCGGAGAGATTTTATCACAAACTTTCTTGTCAGGGATAAAGCAATGTGCTGGGCATTTGCTGGAATCCAAGTAATGACTCCAAGGAATTGCCTGACCTAAGATCTATGATCTGTATTCAGAATCTGCCCGGATCTCTTCATCTGCTGCTGCTAACGATACAATGGGCTCGGTTGTGTTTATAAAAGATGCTGAGACTGATGTGTATAACCAGGATCCTGCGTCTAAGGTGCACCGTTGCCTTGTAACAGTGCAGTCTTTCATTCATCATAATATGTAAATATATTTTCCCAGAAATCCATGCACCACAGCTCTTTTCTTTTATGGGGACATCTATAGATATGTCTGTCCTGAGCTCCCTTGTTCATGAATACAATATGAGGATCACAGTGAAGACTGACACTTAGAACAGTAGAAAATAGAATTCGGACAGACGGGGCATATAAATCTACCTAACCTAACAACTCTAACGGATGCCATTTAGGTTTTTTGGAGAAAGAGATGACAACTGCTTTGATAGTAATTTATTTCTGTTGAAAAGCATCTAGACAAAGGGGGCTTTCACACGGGCAGATACAGTGACCTAAACAAGCGCCGATCTATGATATAGCATGTCAGTCAATGCTTAATTTTCAAGTTGAAATTATCAGGAGGTGTTTGATATAAATGATTGCTCCCCCGTACCCTCATGCACTTACTTTTTGTTGGCAGAAGATCCCTGGTTTACATGAGGGTAATCAATACTTTTTATGCCCACATAAAATATGATGAACAATAAATGAGTATTTTCTGTTTGGCCAATTATGATAGTGTAGGGTTGATCCTGCAGATTAAAATGATACCCATCTTGTGAATATTGATTGCAGCATTGACAAGAAAAAATACTTGTAAAAAAAATGAAAAAATCTTGGCATTGACCATCGTATGTGCTAGAATTTAAAGTTGAGAAAACCTGTTGTCATATACTCCATTAGGGAATTAAAGGGGTTGTGCAGTTTCAGCAAGGAACTGGACAATTCAGAGAAATGGCCTAAAACAAAAATGTAGCAGTACTTGCCCAGAACTGTAGATCCAGCACCGCTTGGTGGGGAAGACTAGAGAAGAGGCATTGGATTTATTAGGAAAGTACTGCTGCATTATCTCCATTTTTTCCCCAGCATTGTCCATTATTAAAGGGAGTCCTCTGTTCAGGACTTTTATCTCTTGACCAAAGTAGAGCATGGTTTCAAAGAGCATCTCTCACTCCGGAGGACAAACCATTCATGTGAATGGGCAATGTGTAATGCTTAGTCTCCCCTGTGGTGGCACAGCAGGAAAACTGAGCACTTAGGCCTTGGTTCTCTCACGTTTGTTTCATCTTCTTGAACTCTACTGCTTCTTTGTTGGGCAACTTTACCATTAAATATAGATGCAACAGTCCACACAAATGGCTCAGGTTCTTTTTTTTCTGTCCTGTTTAAGGGGGTTATCTGGAAGTTCAATATTCGCCCATAGGACAGTTCATCAATATCTGATTGGTGGGGGTCCAACTCCCGTCATGTCTGATGATCAGTTGTTTGAAGAGACTTTGTTTCTCCGGTGGAATATGTACTCTGTACCACAATAAAATGTATTGGCTCCGCTGAGGCCTTGTTCTTCTCATCATAAGTAACACAAGACTTGCATAGTCTCGTGCCTGTGATGTCGCGTTAATTAACTTGCGTGCAAAACAACTATTGCTGTCGTGAAATAAGCCTTACTACCACATTTTCCTCTGGACCGCAAAATACATACGGTTGTATGTATTGATTACTTTAGTGAAAAAGATTGCAAGTTTTCCTGACAACTTTTCTCCTGCATGAACTTGCTTTCAATTGTGATGTATGTCGTATTAAAGGAAAGGGTTAAACCAAGAAAAGGATCTCATTGCCTGACAAAAGCTAAAATAAAATATGACATTTTTGAGAGAAAAAAAACTAGAAATCTACATTTCTTTCTTTTTTCCATTTGAAATCTAATCCTTTTGCAGACATGTTCCCCCGCATTAAACGCGGCTAATGGAACAGTATACATTTAAATACAACCGTACATCGTCACTTATGACAATAGCTGGAGAAGACGTCGCCCTGAGAGCGCTCTGCTCAGACATCCCTTCAAGGTTATGAAGAAATGACTGCGCTATAAAGCTGTCAATGGTGTTTCCGAGAATCCAGACCCGTTGATCGTGGAGATGACAGCCTCATTGCCAGTCTGGGAAAAGTCTACAGAAGCTGATCCGACGTTATCCCTGACGAGGCGCAACTACAGTCACTTTTTGTTTTAAAAAGTGTATTATAGATTAAAATTTATTAAATGCGAGAAAGTCTCATTTGCCGCATCAATCACTTGCTATAAAGAGGATGAGGAAACCTGGGAAAGTAACCTGTGATTTCGTCTGGTGGAGCTCTGGGGACAGAGATGAAGCTGCTGCTCACCTCGATGCAATGTAAAATGGATTTGGAAAGCGTTTATGAGGCGACGCTGCTTAATTCTGTGTCAGGAAGCAACAGAGATGATGGGGGAGATTTATCGAACTGGTGTAAAGTAGAACTGGCTTAGTTGCCCAATCAGATTCCACCAAAGGGTTTGTAAAAAATGAAAGGTGGAATCTGATTGGTTGTTATGGGCAACTATGCCAGTTCTACTTTACACCAGTTTGACACATCTCCCTCGAGATTTGTACCTATGACACTGACTGACCTGTTGCATGTGTGTTTGGCAGCTGAAGGCATCCGTGTTGGTCCCATGTTTATATGTGTCCGCATTGCTGAGAAGAATTAAGTTTTAGTATATGCAAATGAGCCTCTCGGAGCGAATGAGTTGTCTTTACACCTAGAAACTCTGCTCTCTCTCTGCAGCTGTCGCACCCTCTGCACTTTGACTGACTTTAGGAGGCTTTAGGACACTGTCAGTCTCGACACAGCCATAAGGCCTCATTCACACGACCATATGGCCACTGTTGTGGACCTCAAACCACGTGTCCTCAAAACACGGGTGCTGGCCATGTGAACTCTGCTTCGCCGCGCGGACAAATTGACTTGAATAGATCCGCAATCTGCAAAATGCGTCACAAGATAGGACCTTTCCTATCTTTTGTGGAATGGAGGCATGGACCCAGAAGCCCACAGATACACATGGAAAACGCATGTTAGCTTCTGGTCGTAATATGGTTGTGTGAATGGGGCCTGACATGACTGATAACAGGGAATAATAGATTTGCATCATCTTTCATATAATAACTCCCTGGATTTACTTGCCGCAATGGCTGGATGATTTTCGAGTTATCCCTATTCTCTGATGACTGACTCATATTACCGTGCTGCCGATCAGCAGATAAGCAAACACTCGTTTATCAGCTGATTTGCTTCTTTCAGAATTAAAGATGCACGATTATGGGCATCACATCTCTCTGTGTAATCAGGGATCTGCTGCCAATAATCATTAAAATTGAATGGGAAGAACGACTGTTGTAGCAAACCTTCCTCCCATATTAACTTAACTACGCTGATTCCCATGAATGCCGATCCCCATTTTCATAATCGATCAGCGTTCATCCTGCCCAAACATCAGGCAGAGCAGTAAGATTCATACAATCCATATCAGTACCATCTCTGATAACAATGAACAATCCATGAGATTAATCTAACCTACACCCAGCGTCTCCCTGGCCTGAAATAGCCGATTAGGGCCTCATGAACACGGCCGTTGACCGGCCGTGGCCGTATTGCAGCCCGCAAACAGCTTGAATGGGTCCCCAATCTGGAGCTGCGATGCAGAACGGAGGCACGGAACCCCACGGAAGCACTATGGAGTGCTTCCGTGGTGTTTTTCTCCATGCCTCCACACTGCAAAAAAATAGAACATGTTCTATTTTTTTGTGGTGCGGACGGATCACGGGCCCATTCAAGTTGAATGCATTGGGGACCGCATAACGGCCATCTGCATAAGGCCTAAGGATGGTTTCACAAGGCATTTTTATTTATTTTTTGCAAAAATCCTTTTTTCTTTTAAAGTATTTTTGTTTTTTGTAATGAAAAATCCAGGCATTACATGTTAGTCAATATCAAAACACAAAAAGCCCTACTGCAGTGACCCCCAGATGAGCCTTTGCAGAGGATGGGAGTGATAGTGGCCCTGATGAAGTGTGTCATGGTGTACTCCCTCAGGCGGTTGTTCCCTGGGGATCAGTGCACGGGAAATGTAGTTTTGAAGAACTTATAACGGTCTCTTATATGACTTATTCAAAATATGACTTCAGGTACATTTATTAGCGGTGGATTCCAAGTGCAATTATCTGGCACCAGTAAGGAATATGGAGGCAGGTTGGATGGCTGCAATTTAACACTTGTAAGCGTAGAGAGGAGAAACATGGTGGTTAGCCCTGTTTCTTCCCAGACTTTGCCAGCCATTACCTTAACTGGCAATTGCGGCCAAATTATGAAAAATACAAATGCAATACAAAAAAATACCAAACTATATATATCACTTGCAGATACTCGCAAGTCTCCGGTACTGCACTACAAGATTGTATTTTTTTGTGTGGGGAGTTTTATGATAGTTTAGTTGCATATTCTGGGTGCAACGTTTTGTATAATAATGGAACAGAGACGCTGCGAGAATTGCACGAGTCACCAGAAGAAGATGCTGATATGGGAATACCCTCCCCGACAACTGCGCAGCATACCATGAGCCACCAGCTCTTTGGCCAGAATACAGCTTTCTGAGAGGGAGAGAGAGGGAGAGAAAGAGAGAGAGATAGCTCAGGCTTTCTTCTGTTTTGCATTTGAGTTCCTCCAGTGAAGAGGTACACAGGTTTACTGCAAACCTTGACTCTCTGGACTTATTTTCAATTGGGGTGCACTATGTCATCCCCTCCAGAGAGCGGCAACACATGGTGACGGAAGAGCCACTGGAGAGCACCCCCTTCTTCCCTTAGAGTACACCTTGATGTTGGGGCTCCTGCTTGGTGGTGACTGTAGTCCCTTTGGTGTTTAGTGTTCTGGAAGGGTTAAATGATTTGTTAAGATTTGACAGGGTGCAAGTCAGGAGTGCAGAAGATCTGTCTTTACTAAAGTAGAGAATATGATTAGTACCACTGACAGTATCAAGGTAACATTCCAAGTAAATCACAGCACAATTTTTCCCCAATAGCAATGTATGGATAGCGGCAATGAGGTGGGTTGTGGAAGTACTTCCCTCTCTCTGTCTAAAGTTTCTTTCTTTCTGCAGAAACTAACATAAACAACTGAGATTCTTGTAAAGTGTTTTATAATTCCTGAGACAGAAAGGGAGGGTGACCATAAACCACAGGGATCTGTGCAAGGTCACCACCAAAAAGAACACCAATGGAGGCGCCTGTTTTCAAAGAACAGAAACGGTCTGGGAAGTATTATCAATGATAATAAAAATATAATGTATATATAGAGAGCAACGTAGTGAAGTTGCTCTAGATAAAAGAGCAAGGAGGAAAGACCCGGGTGAGCGGTCAGCGATCTGTGGATCGGGATGTAAGATCTCTACAGTGGTGACTCCTACTCACTTCACGAGGGGGGTGGACACAGGATAAAGCTCAAGACACCTGTGTCTAAACCCCCCTGGCCAGGGTCGCTTGTAGACAGTATCCAAATAACGGCAGCCACTGAGGCGTCTGGTCAAAGGGAAATTTATTGGAATAGACACTGGCCCAACGCGTTTCGGAGGTTAATAAGCCTCCTTCATCAGGGTCTCATAAAAAAAAAGGAATATAAAGATATATCTAATAAAACATAATATATACAAATGAATAAATCAATAAATACATAGATACATGATAATAATAATGATAAAAATAATAAAAGTATGGTAAGTTGGATATTGATACTGTCACAGATCTATCAATTATAGTACACATATATAGTATCCATTAAAAAGGTAGGAATGATATACAGCAATGAGATAGCGCTGACGATGATAATAAAATTGAATTGGATAATAGCAAAAAATGGTCCTAATAAAAAACAACACAGTGTGGGTTGTATGTCTACCATATGGGTGTGCTCATTATATTATTATTATCCATTGGATTTATTTATGAGGGTGGTTTATTGTGTTATATGGTGATAGATTTAATATTTAGTTTTATTTGAAGATGATGGTGGGGTTCATTAAATGACTGTTTCCCACATCTATTAGGGCCCAAGGGAGGATGTAGCAGCAAGCAATTAAAATAGGCAACAAACAATTGGAATAGCAGGGGGGTACACTAGAAGCAATATCTGTCAATAATGAGTAAAGGAGACCATAACTCTAGAATGGTTTGAAGAGTTTGTGAGATGGCCGTTTTAGGTGTCATACCTTAGAGGTCTCTTGCGGTCTTCTAAAGTTCTTTTGGAGAAATTCTCTCCTGTATTGAAGCCTCCCTCCGGTGTTAACTTATATCCAAAGGTGCACGTGGGAGGAAGGGAGGCGCGCAGTGGAGAGCGGGCCACCGGAAGTGCGGCAAGCGCAAGACCGGAAGTACGTCATGCGTTCCAAAGTGGAGCGCATCACCAGAGGTCTGCTGTGTATGCGTTCCACGGTGGAACGCATAGATAAGAGGGAAGAAGGAGCGGCCGGAGGCAGAAAACTAACATATAAGAAAGGTCTCAATATGTATTGATCTTGATGCAATATTAAAATGAGATCAAAGGGCTAGTAATAATGCAAATATAGAATAAACTATGATGGGCATGGTAACGCAATCGGGATTTAAGTAGGTAAAATGTGATGACATGGAAGAGAAAAAAGAAAGGAAGGTGTAAAGAAGGATAGGGTCTAAAAATTGATATGGAATAAATATGAATACTAAACGTAGAGAAGAAAAACTGAATGCAGAAATATAGAGGAAAAAAAAAAAAAAAGTATAAAAAGGTATATAAAAAGGTGTGGGATTGAAGAGATTTTGGTGTGTCTATAGGTATATAAGACTCTATGTTCTTTCAATAGAGCACTGTAGTTAGTCACACTGACACGGAAGGCTTTAATAGTTGTTATGTTCAAGGGATTCGTTTAAGCCAAAAGGTATTAAAGTGTGGAGACTAAAGATCCAATACATCTCTCGTCTACAAAGTGATTGGTAGGAGTGTGTGTCGGTTTCAATTGGGGTGACACGTAAGCACGTGGGGTCGCCATCATGGATGGTGGCGAAGTGTCTGGACACACTGTGGGTGAGCACTTTCCTAGTGATGTTAGAACGATGCTCGTTCATTCTCTCACGGAGCGACTGTGTGGTGCGTCCCACATATAATAGTGGACAAGAACACCGTAGGAGGTAGACAACATTGGTGGTGCTGCAACTAAGTTGTTGTTTGAGTGGGTGGAAGTCCCCATTAGATGGATTGACTAGTTCTGTGATACCTTCGGTGATCATGTTGCAACATTTGCATCTATTTTTGTTGCATTTTCTGATGCCAGGGCGTTCATTTGTGTAGGTTTTTGGTTTTCTTGGAAGTTAGTTTGGGACAGGAGGGGGCTAGTATATTCTTAAGGGTTTTTGCTCTACGAAATATTAAAGTGGGAGCAGGGCCAATATGTTGTTTGAGTAAAGGGTCATTTAGAAGAATATTCCAGTTCTTAGTCAAGGTTTTACGGATGATATTGTGTTGTGAGCTGAATCTAGTGATCATGCTGATTTGAAAAGGGGGCAATGGAGCTGTTGGGACCAAGAGTTTCCTTGCAAACTGGTTTTAGACTCTCCTCCTGGGATATTAGGGAGATACGTTTGATTGATTTGTCTAATAGTCTTTTGGGGTAGCCCTTTTGTACAAATCTACCCTTCAAAGATTTCAGTTGGGTTTTAAGTGTATGGTTATTGGAACAATTTCTCCTGATCCTCTTAAACTGGCTGTAAGGTATATTCCTAACCCATTTGGAATGGTGGCAACTGGTATAATTTAAATAGCTATTGGCATCGACAGTTTTAAAGTGGGTTTGGGTGACAATCTTCATATTTTCAACGGTAAGTAGTAAGTCAAGGAAGACTATAGATGTTTTATTGTGTTCTAAGGTGAAGGTTAGATTCCAGTTATTTTTATTGAGATCGTGTATGTATGTGAAAAGAAGGTTGGTCTCTCCTTGCCAGATGAAAATGATGTCATCTATAAATCTTCTATAAAATCTGATGTTGGGGTGGGTGAGCAGTCCTGATTGTTCCTCAAAGGCCCCCATAAAGAGGTTTGCATAAGATGGTGCGAATTTGGTGCCCATCGCTGTGCCCTGGGTTTGTAAGTAAAAGTTATTGTTGAAGGTGAAATAATTATGTTTTAATGTATGTTCTATAGCCCTTAGGATAAACTCTTTTTGTGTATCGGGCATTAGGGGATCCTGGGATAATGTGTGACTGATAGCTGAAATACCTAAGTCGTGTCGAATGTTAGTGTAGAGTGCCGATACATCCAGAGTGACCCAAAGGTAATCATCCTGCCAATTGAAAGGTTGTAGAGAAGTGATGAGATCTGCGGTGTCTCTGATGTATGATGGAAGTGATGTGACGTGTTTCTGTAGAAAATGATCAATGTAAGCAGAGAGGTTGCTAGTTAAGCAGTCAACTCCCGAGATGATCGGTCGTCCGGGGGGGTTAGTTAGGGTTTTATGGATCTTGGGTAAGAAGTAGAACTTGGGGATGGAAGGGTGGGGGGTTTGAAGGAAAGTCCTTAGTTTTTTATCTAGAGTACCGTTTGTGAAGCCGAAATCAACAAGATCATATAGTGATTTTTTGAATGTTTTTGTAGGATCATCCTTTAAGTGCCTGTAGAAATTAGAGTCTGAGAGTATACGCAAGGATTCTTGAATGTAATAGTCGGTGTCCATGATGACAATGCCTCCGCCTTTGTCTGCATTTTTGATAACAATTTGATCATTTCTCAATAGTGTTTTAAGGGCTGTTTTTTCTTTAAAGTTGAGATTGCTTTTGGTTGGCTTGTGTTTGGGGGTAGCACTGAGGGCGATTTTCAAATCTCTCATTGTCATATCGTAGAAGTATTCGATAAACGAGCCTCTACTCTCCAGAGGATAGAAGGACGATTTATTTTTAAGGTTACAAGGGATGGGAGTGGGAGCTGAGGAAGGAGCTTGAGACTGATCGGGGTACGACGGATTATTAGATGTCAGAGCTTTACCGGCAAAGTGTCTTTTGAGTGTGAGTTTCCTAACAAGTTGGTTAAGATCTACAAAGATTTCAAACAAATCAGATTTTTCTGTAGGGCAAAAAGAAAGGCCTTTCTTGAGTAAGGATATTTCATCTCTGTGTAGTACGTATTTGGATAAGTTAAAAATGCCGTAGTTATTCTCTGTTTGGGGTTCAGTATTGGCTATTTGCCTTTTGGCTTTTTTGCGGGACTGTCTGTATTTTCCACCTCTTTTTCCTCTCCGTCTGATATGTGTCTTTTGCGGGATGTGGTCAGCGGAGGGAAAAATTTGGTGATCTTGGTCAGGTGGGTTCTGGTGGAAGGTAGGCTCATGTGTGGCACAAAGGGAGTGAGACTGAGAGTGGTCGTTATATTCACTCGTTCTGGAGGGTGTGGGGATTTTGTTTTTGCTTTCTGAGCTGTTGGCGAAATGTGTCCTAAAAAACTATCACTAATGGTTATGGGTAAGGGAATGAAATGATCAGAATTTGTGGGAGACACAGAATGTGTAGAGATGTCAAAAAGGGGTGGAGACAATTCTGGATTGTTTAAACGGGCAATAGGGGCCTGAATCTCTAGAGTGAACGGAGGGGCGTTATGGATCGAATTTGTCTCAAATTCGGCCGTGGGAGATGGATCGCTGGGATACTTATAGGAGGTTGGAAGGTTAGCTGATGGGGTGTGATAAGTGGATAGATTTAGGGATGGCAAGTGTTCGGTCTCGGATGGAGCAGTGATGGTTTTCGATAGATCGGTGGGCTTTATTCGGGGATGGATAGCCCCCTTGTTCACAGTCATACTTAAAAGGGATGGAATAGGGGGCCTTATTCGTCTCTCGGGTTCCTGGGGTAGATCCCTTTTGGGTCTCTTGGGTTCCTGGGGTGGATTCCTGGGGTGGAAATGTTTTAACGGTGTTCTAATGTATGGGCGAGTTGGAGTGCTAGTAGAAGACTGGACAGAAACTTTTGTTCGGTTGCTATTATAAATGGTGCGGCCCTTGATTACGGATTCTGCATAGGTGGTGGGTTTGTGGTGTGGTATATGGGTATTCTTGATAGGTAGCTCTAGTAGACTCGGTAGGGATGATCGGGGAGGTAGGGGGACTGGGATGGGTCTAAAAGATTTGTGTTTTCTGTCCCATGTGCGTATTTTATGGTTGTTATAATCCGAGAGATCCCTGAATAATTTGGAGCACTTTGCTCTGACTTCTTGGTATTCGAATACCCTGAGAGTGTCTCTTTTCCCAGATAGGGGTGGATAGAGGTCTGGATTATGTGTGAAGCCATGCAGGTGGTTTTTTAGTGTAAGGATAAGGTTACTGCACAGTTGTTTTCTTTTAGTGATTAGGGCTCTCATGTAATCCCTAGAGCATCTGTCACTAATGTTCAGCCAATGGGTTCTAAATGTATCGTCTTGTGGGAACGTGGGTTTAAAAGGTATTCGTAAACCCCTAGGTATGATGTCCATTACTAGATATAAAGATAGAAAGAACCAATCAATCTCATGATGGAGAAACTCTTTGACAAGTTCGATGATGTTGACTTTAGAATCACAGATCGTCCCAAAATTACTCGATTGGGGTACCGTAATCCAGGATCCTTCTGCAGTCTTAGCTGGGTAAGGTCGTTCAAACGTGGACAGTAGTGGTTGTAGTTCTCGTTTGAGTCTGTTGAAGAGGTCCGGGATATCCTGTTCGATAAAGTTCCACCCTGAGTCAGCCGTCCAACCTCTGATCGATGGGGGAGAGGGCCCCCGTCGATCCATGAATATACAAAATATGAAAAAAAGGTGAAAAAAAGAGGTTAAGGAGTTTCTGTCGGAGCAGAAATAACTTAGGACGATGGGCGCCAGAGGGCGGAGTGTAGGAATGTGAGGAAAAAAATAGGATGATTGATAAGTTAAAAAATTAGGAGATATAATAACTCAGATATATGAAAATAATATATGTGACGTAGACATACAACGTGATACAGACATAGGAAAAAAGGCAGCACAGGTGTTTTAGGGGATTAGACGGAATCTATCCCCTATAGTAGATGAGACAGAAAGGGAGGGTGACCATAAACCACAGGGATCTGTGCAAGGTCACCACCAAAAAGAACACCAATGGAGGCGCCTGTTTTCAAAGAACAGAAACTGTCTGGGAAGTATTATCAATGATAATAAAAATATAATGTATATATAGAGAGCAACGTAGTGAAGTTGCTCTAGATAAAAGAGCAAGGAGGAAAGACCCGGGTGAGCGGTCAGCGATCTGTGGATCGGGATGTAAGATCTCTACAGTGGTGACTCCTACTCACTTCACGAGGGGGGTGGACACAGGATAAAGCTCAAGACACCTGTGTCTAAACCCCCCTGGCCAGGGTCGCTTGTAGACAGTATCCAAATAACGGCAGCCACTGAGGCGTCTGGTCAAAGGGAAATTTATTGGAATAGACACTGGCCCAACGCTGTTCGGAGGTTAATAAGCCTCCTTCATCAGGGGTCTCATAAAAAAAGGAATATAAAAATATATCTAATATAACATAATATATACAAATGAATAAATCAATAAATACATAGATACATGATAATAATAATGATAAAAATAATAAAAGTATGGTAAGTTGGATATTGATACTGTCACAGATCTATCAATTATAGTACACATATATAGTATCCATTAAAAAGGTAGGAATGATATACAGCAATGAGATAGCGCTGACGATGATAATAAAATTGAATTGGATAATAGCAAAAATGGTCCTAATAAAAACAACACAGTGTGGGTTGTATGTCTACCATATGGGTGTGCTCATTATATTATTATTATCCATTGGATTTATTTATGAGGGTGGTTTATTGTGTTATATGGTGATAGATTTAATATTTAGTTTTATTTGAAGATGATGGTGGGGTTCATTAAATGACTGTTTCCCACATCTATTAGGGCCCAAGGGAGGATGTAGCAGCAAGCAATTAAAATAGGCAACAAACAATTGGAATAGCAGGGGGGTACACTAGAAGCAATATCTGTCAATAATGAGTAAAGGAGACCATAACTCTAGAATGGTTTGAAGAGTTTGTGAGATGGCCGTTTTAGGTGTCATACCTTAGAGGTCTCTTGCGGTCTTCTAAAGTTCTTTTGGAGAAATTCTCTCCTGTATTGAAGCCTCCCTCCGGTGTTAACTTATATCCAAAGGTGCACGTGGGAGGAAGGGAGGCGCGCAGTGGAGAGCGGGCCACCGGAAGTGCTCCAAATTATTCAGGGATCTCTCGGATTATAACAACCATAAAATACGCACATGGGACAGAAAACACAAATCTTTTAGACCCATCCCAGTCCCCCTACCTCCCCGATCATCCCTACCGAGTCTACTAGAGCTACCTATCAAGAATACCCATATACCACACCACAAACCCACCACCTATGCAGAATCCGTAATCAAGGGCCGCACCATTTATAATAGCAACCGAACAAAAGTTTCTGTCCAGTCTTCTACTAGCACTCCAACTCGCCCATACATTAGAACACCGTTAAAACATTTCCACCCCAGGAATCCACCCCAGGAACCCAAGAGACCCAAAAGGGATCTACCCCAGGAACCCGAGAGACGAATAAGGCCCCCTATTCCATCCCTTTTAAGTATGACTGTGAACAAGGGGGCTATCCATCCCCGAATAAAGCCCACCGATCTATCGAAAACCATCACTGCTCCATCCGAGACCGAACACTTGCCATCCCTAAATCTATCCACTTATCACACCCCATCAGCTAACCTTCCAACCTCCTATAAGTATCCCAGCGATCCATCTCCCACGGCCGAATTTGAGACAAATTCGATCCATAACGCCCCTCCGTTCACTCTAGAGATTCAGGCCCCTATTGCCCGTTTAAACAATCCAGAATTGTCTCCACCCCTTTTTGACATCTCTACACATTCTGTGTCTCCCACAAATTCTGATCATTTCATTCCCTTACCCATAACCATTAGTGATAGTTTTTTAGGACACATTTCGCCAACAGCTCAGAAAGCAAAAACAAAATCCCCACACCCTCCAGAACGAGTGAATCTAACGACCACTCTCAGTCTCACTCCCTTTGTGCCACACATGAGCCTACCTTCCACCAGAACCCACCTGACCAAGATCACCAAATTTTTCCCTCCGCTGACCACATCCCGCAAAAGACACATATCAGACGGAGAGGAAAAAGAGGTGGAAAATACAGACAGTCCCGCAAAAAAGCCAAAAGGCAAATAGCCAATACTGAACCCCAAACAGAGAATAACTACGGCATTTTTAACTTATCCAAATACGTACTACACAGAGATGAAATATCCTTACTCAAGAAAGGCCTTTCTTTTTGCCCTACAGAAAAATCTGATTTGTTTGAAATCTTTGTAGATCTTAACCAACTTGTTAGGAAACTCACACTCAAAAGACACTTTGCCGGTAAAGCTCTGACATCGAATAATCCGTCGTACCCCGATCAGTCTCAAGCTCCTTCCTCAGCTCCCACTCCCATCCCTTGTAACCTTAAAAATAAATCGTCCTTCTATCCTCTGGAGAGTAGAGGCTCGTTTATCGAATACTTCTACGATATGACAATGAGAGATTTGAAAATCGCCCTCAGTGCTACCCCCAAACACAAGCCAACCAAAAGCAATCTCAACTTTAAAGAAAAAACAGCCCTTAAAACACTATTGAGAAATGATCAAATTGTTATCAAAAATGCAGACAAAGGCGGAGGCATTGTCATCATGGACACCGACTATTACATTCAAGAATCCTTGCGTATACTCTCAGACTCTAATTTCTACAGGCACTTAAAGGATGATCCTACAAAAACATTCAAAAAATCACTATATGATCTTGTTGATTTCGGCTTCACAAACGGTACTCTAGATAAAAAACTAAGGACTTTCCTTCAAACCCCCACCCTTCCATCCCCAAGTTCTACTTCTTACCCAAGATCCATAAAACCCTAACTAACCCCCGGACGACCGATCATCTCGGGAGTTGACTGCTTAACTAGCAACCTCTCTGCTTACATTGATCATTTTCTACAGAAACACGTCACATCACTTCCATCATACATCAGAGACACCGCAGATCTCATCACTTCTCTACAACCTTTCAATTGGCAGGATGATTACCTTTGGGTCACTCTGGATGTATCGGCACTTTACACTAACATTCGACACGACTTAGGTATTTCAGCTATCAGTCACACATTATCCCAGGATCCCCTAATGCCTGATACACAAAAAGAGTTTATCCTAAGGGCTATAGAACATACATTAAAACATAATTATTTCACCTTCAACAATAACTTTTACTTACAAACCCAGGGCACAGCGATGGGCACCAAATTCGCACCATCTTATGCAAACCTCTTTATGGGGGCCTTTGAGGAACAATCAGGACTGCTCACCCACCCCAACATCAGATTTTATAGAAGATTTATAGATGACATCATTTTCATCTGGCAAGGAGAGACCAACCTTCTTTTCACATACATACACGATCTCAATAAAAATAACTGGAATCTAACCTTCACCTTAGAACACAATAAAACATCTATAGTCTTCCTTGACTTACTACTTACCGTTGAAAATATGAAGATTGTCACCCAAACCCACTTTAAAACTGTCGATGCCAATAGCTATTTAAATTATACCAGTTGCCACCATTCCAAATGGGTTAGGAATATACCTTACAGCCAGTTTAAGAGGATCAGGAGAAATTGTTCCAATAACCATACACTTAAAACCCAACTGAAATCTTTGAAGGGTAGATTTGTACAAAAGGGCTACCCCAAAAGACTATTAGACAAATCAATCAAACGTATCTCCCTAATATCCCAGGAGGAGAGTCTAAAACCAGTTTGCAAGGAAACTCTTGGTCCCAACAGCTCCATTGCCCCCCCTTTTCAAATCAGCATGATCACTAGATTCAGCTCACAACACAATATCATCCGTAAAACCTTGACTAAGAACTGGAATATTCTTCTAAATGACCCTTTACTCAAACAACATATTGGCCCTGCTCCCACTTTAATATTTCGTAGAGCAAAAACCCTTAAGAATATACTAGCCCCCTCCTGTCCCAAACTAACTTCCAAGAAAACCAAAAAAACCTACACAAATGAACGCCCTGGCATCAGAAAATGCAACAAAAATAGATGCAAATGTTGCAACATGATCACCAAAGGTATCACAGAACTAGTCAATCCATCTAATGGGGACTTCCACCCACTCAAACAACAACTTATTTGCAGCACCACCAATGTTGTCTACCTCCTACGGTGTTCTTGTCCACTATTATATGTGGGACGCACCACACAGTCGCTCCGTGAGAGAATGAACGAGCATCGTTCTAACATCACTAGGAAAGTGCTCACCCACAGTGTGTCCAGACACTTCGCCACCATCCATGATGGCGACCCCACGTGCTTACGTGTCACCCCAATTGAAACTGACACACACTCCTACCAATCACTTTGTAGACGAGAGATGTATTGGATCTTTAGTCTCCACACTTTAATACCTTTTGGCTTAAACGAATCCCTTGAACATAACAACTATTAAAGCCTTCCGTGTCGGTGTGACTAACTACAGTGCTCTATTGAAAGAACATAGAGTCTTATATACCTATAGACACACCAAAATCTCTTCAATCCCACACCTTTTTATATACCTTTATATACCTTTTTATACTTTTTTTTTTTTCCTCTATATTTCTGCATTCAGTTTTTCTTCTCTACGTTTAGTATTCATATTTATTCCATATCAATTTTTAGACCCTATCCTTCTTTACACCTTCCTTTCTTTTTTCTCTTCCATGTCATCACATTTTACCTACTTAAATCCCGATTGCGTTACCATGCCCATCATAGTTTATTCTATATTTGCATTATTACTAGCCCTTTGATCTCATTTTAATATTGTATCAAGATCAATACATATTGAGACCTTTCTTATATGTTAGTTTTCTGCCTCCGGCCGCTCCTTCTTCCCTCTTATCTATGCGTTCCACCGTGGAACGCATACACAGCAGACCTCTGGTGATGCGCTCCACTTTGGAACGCATGACGTACTTCCGGTCTTGCGCTTGCCGCACTTCCACGTGCACCTTTGGATATAAGTTAACACCGGAGGGAGGCTTCAATACAGGAGAGAATTTCTCCAAAAGAACTTTAGAAGACCGCAAGAGACCTCTAAGGTATGACACCTAAAACGGCCATCTCACAAACTCTTCAAACCATTCTAGAGTTATGGTCTCCTTTACTCATTATTGACAGATATTGCTTCTAGTGTACCCCCCTGCTATTCCAATTGTTTGTTGCCTATTTTAATTGCTTGCTGCTACATCCTCCCTTGGGCCCTAATAGATGTGGGAAACAGTCATTTAATGAACCCCACCATCATCTTCAAATAAAACTAAATATTAAATCTATCACCATATAACACAATAAACCACCCTCATAAATAAATCCAATGGATAATAATAATATAATGAGCACACCCATATAGTAGACATACAACCCACACTGTGTTGTTTTTTATTAGGACCATTTTTTGCTATTATCCAATTCAATTTTATTATCATCGTCAGCGCTATCTCATTGCTGTATATCATTCCTACCTTTTTAATGGATACTATATATGTGTACTATAATTGATAGATCTGTGACAGTATCAATATCCAACTTACCATACTTTTATTATTTTTATCATTGTTATTATCATGTATCTATGTATTTATTGATTTATTCATTTGTATATATTATGTTATATTAGATATATTTTTATATTCCTTTTTTTTTATGAGACCCCTGATGAAGGAGGCTTATTAACCTCCGAAACGCGTTGGGCCAGTGTCTATTCCAATAAATTTCCCTTTGACCAGACGCCTCAGTGGCTGCCGTTATTTGGATACTGTCTACAAGCGACCCTGGCCAGGGGGGTTTAGACACAGGTGTCTTGAGCTTTATCCTGTGTCCACCCCCCTCGTGAAGTGAGTAGGAGTCACCACTGTAGAGATCTTACATCCCGATCCACAGATCGCTGACCGCTGACTTCACTACGTTGCTCTCTATATATACATTATATTTTTATTATCATTGATAATACTTCCCAGACCGTTTCTGTTCTTTGAAAACAGGCGCCTCCATTGCTGTTCTTTTTGGTGGTGACCTTGCACAGATCCCTGTGGTTTATGGTCACCCTCCCTTTCTGTCTCATCTACTATAGGGGATAGATTCCGTCTAATCCCCTAAAACACCTGTGCTGCCTTTTTTCCTATGTCTGTATCACGTTGTATGTCTACGTCACATATATTATTTTCATATATCTGAGTTATTATATCTCCTAATTTTTTAACTTATCAATCATCCTATTTTTTCCTCACATTCCTACACTCCGCCCTCTGGCGCCCATCGTCCTAAGTTATTTCTGCTCCGACAGAAACTCCTTAACCTCTTTTTTTCACCTTTTTTTTTATATTTTATTATAATTCCTGAGCCCAGGGTTAAAGCATTAAGTTACGGTTAGTCAAGCCATCTGAAAGAGTGGAAGAGTACATTAGTAATGTTCCTTCCCACTGCAGGAAGGTCTCTCTCTGTGAGTGCTGTCTGACTCCAATGCGCGGTCTTGCAGATTCTGGAACTTGTAATTTCCTTTCTCTCTCTGGAGTACTTAGTGTAGTAGAGGAGCTTGCTTGGGTAGTTGTAGTCTCAGAGATGATGGTTCTCTGAAACTCGGCCTGGGGAGTAAGCACATGTAGATCCTCTCTCTCTAAGCACACACTCTCTACTGACAGTGACTGACCAAGCAGAAGGTGGACCCAAATCCATCTCCTGACAACCTAAAAAGGGGTTGAGTTAGCCCTGACTTATACATTCAGTGATGCTGGGTGCACAAATACAGTAAATCAGAACGATTTTACATAACACTACAACATTATAACAGTTAAACTGTTGAAGTGACCTTGTTCTGTCAGGAAAAAAAACACAATTCAAAAATTCAATGTGGCATGCAAAAAAATGCATAAGCTTTTTATGAGCTTTTTCCTGCTAAAAATGCCAGACCAAATCCATGGGTGCAGGAGCCCTTAGGGTATGTTCACATGGAAAAATACATGTGGAAAAAAATCCAACATCTACTTGCCGCAGTCTCCATGGCAATAATCCAAGGCTTAGGCTAGTTTCATACTGTATTAGCGTTTTGAGATCCAGCAGGCTGTTCTGGAAAAACGTTGTGGCGTCCGGCAATGCCGGATCCAGAGAGGCCCAGCAGGCTGTGCCCTTCTAGAACAGCCTGGTGGATCTCACAAAGCTGGTGTGAAACTAGCCTTAGGGTACTTTTACACTTGCGGTAGGACGGATCCGGCAGGCTATTCAGCCTGCCAGATCCGTCCTGCCGCAAGTGCCTGTGCACTGCTGTGCTGCCTCTCTGTCCCCATTGACTATAATGGGGCGGGGGGTGGAGCTACGGCGCAGCACGGCAGTGCACGGCTGGAGATCGCTGGACTAAAAGTCCTGCATGTCCGACTTTTCAGTCCGGCGATCTTTGCCGCGCCCTGCCGTTCTGCGCCGTACCTCCGCCCCCCGCCCCATTATAGTCAATGGGGACGGAGCGGCAACAAGGCAGTGCACGGGCACTTGCGGCAGGATGGATCCGGCAGGCTGAATAGCCAGCCGGATCTGTCCTGCCGCACGTGTAAAAGTACCCTTACCCTCAAATTCCTCCTGCAAATTTTTTAGTTTAACATGGTGTGCATCCAACAGCAAATAAAGATACTGATAAAGACAAGTGGTTCAGAGCCGGGTAATGCTAATTATAGCTGATCGTGATTGACGATTTGTTTCCCAAGGTGGGTGGTGGAAAGTCATCTACTTTTGAATGAAATCGCCCAATTCAGGATAGACCAAAGACTCACATGGCAAGTCACACAAGATGCCATGACTATAAAAACGTGTAACCCTTAAATGATATATGGATGACTGCGCTGCTCATTTTCAGAGAAATTACTGAGAAAATGTTCTCTTCATTAGACTCTGATATTGAGTATCAATAATGCAAAGTGCTGGGTTTTCTTCATTCGATCAGAGAGACGACGCTTAAAACAACAGGTCAATATTAATGAGATTTCTGAAATCATGGAAAATTGGTGCCTTGTGTGAGAAGTAATCAGGGAAATAAAGATGGAAATTCTATATTCCTTAATTTCATGTAGCTTTAAGTTGAAACACTATATAATGTATTTCCACCTGGATAGTGACAACTTCCAGAAATCTCTGAGCATCGATCAGACTGGTGACAGGCGCAACAGTGGGGCATGGAGTGTAAGTGAACCCTACTATTCCCTTACGTCCTACCAGCAGCACAAGTGGGCAGTTCTCCCCTGTGAAACTGGTAGGACAGGTGGAATTTTTGTTGAGTTAAATTCCCTACCAAGCACTAATTAGCCTTTGTCCAGCGTGTGAGCGGCTCATGATCAGCATGTATCCAGCAAGCACTGGTTCCTGCTACAGTCATTGATCATCCCACAGTCTCTATATAACTCCTTAAATGTAATGCAGCAGGTGTGGACCCATTGTATAACTGTTTTAATTTACATCTACTCTGATAGGTGTGCTTTAGCGCTGCCCTAGCCATTTTACAGGCTAGGGCAGCTCTAAAGTCCGCCTATCAGTGCCGGTGATGTCACCGGGCTTCCTGGCAGCCCCATGGAGAGCCCGGTTAGTGACTGGAACTCTGGAAAATGCCTTTGCCCTGCTTCAATGCTCTTGTCAGGGGAGCTGCCTGGGTGAATATGGGGGTATGTCCGGGTTAAGCTCTGAACCCGGACAATCCATAGTAACATAGTAACATAGTATATAAGGCCGAAAAAAGACATTTGTCCATCCAGTTCGACCTGTTTCCTGCAAGTTGATCCAGAGGAAGGCAAAAAAAAACTGTGAGGCAGAGCCAATTTTCCCCACTTAAGGGGAAAAAATTCCTTCCCGACTCCAATCAGGCAGTCCGAACAACTCCCTGAATCAACGACCCCTCTCTAGTAGCTGTAGCCTGTAATATTATTATGCTCCAAAAATACATCCAGGCCCCTCTTGAATTCCTTTATTGTACTCACCATCACCACCTCCTCAGGCAGAGAGTTCCATAGTCTCACTGCTCTTACCATGAAGAACCCTTTTCTATGTTTGTGTACAAACCTTCTTTCCTCTAGACGCAGAGGATGTCCCCTCGTCACAGTCACAGTCCTGGGGATAAATAGATAATGGGAGAGATCTCTGTACTGACCCCTGATATATTTATACATAGTTATTAGATCTCCCCCTCAGTCGTCTTTTTTCTAAAGTGAATAACCCTAATTTTGATACCCTTTCAGGGTACTGTAGTTGCCCCATTCCAGTTATTACTTTAGTTGCCCTCCTCTGAACCCTCTCTAGCTCTGCTATGTCTGCCTTGTTCACAGGAGCCCAGAACTGTACACAGTACTCCATGTGTGGTCTGACTAGTGATTTATAAAGTGGTAAGACTATATTTTCATCACGGGCATCTATGCCCATTTTGATGCAACCCATTATCTTATTGGCCTTAGCAGCAGCTGCCTGACACTGTTTTTTTCCAGCTTAGTTTGTTATTTATTAAAATTCCTAGATCCTTTTCCATGTCAGTGTTACTGACTGTTTTACCATTTAGTATGTACGGGTGACTTGCATTATTCCTTCCCATATGCATAACTTTACATTTGTCAGTGTTAAACCTCATCTGCCATTTCTCAGCCCAAGCCCTCAATCTATCCAGATCCCTCTGTAGCAGAAAACTGTCCTCTTCAGTGTTAATTACTTTACACAGTTTAGTGTCATCTGCAAAAATTGATATTTTACTGTGCAAGCCTTCTACAAGATCATTAATAAATATATTGAAGAGAATAGGGCCCAATACTGACCCCTGAGGTACCCCACTAGTGACAGTGACCCAATCTGAGTGTGTACCGTTAATAACCACTCTCTGTTTTCTATTACTGAGCCAGTTACTTACCCACATACAGACATTTTCTCCTAGTCCAAGTGTTCTCATTTTATATACTAACCTTTTGTGTGGTACAGTGTCAAATGCTTTGGAGAAGTCCAGATACATGACATCCACTGATTCACCCCGGTCAAGTCTAGAACTTAACTCCTCATAGAAACTGATTAAATTAGTTTGACATGACCGATCCCTCATGAAGCCATGCTGATATGGTGTAATTTGCTTATTTTCATTGAGATACTCCAAGATAGCATCTCTTACAAAACCTTCAAACAGTTTACCCACAACAGATGTTAAACTTACCGGCCTATAATTTCCAGGCTCTGTTTTTGGACCCTTTTTGAATATTGGCACCACATTTGCTATACGCCAGTCTGGTGGAACATTCCCTGTCAGTATGGAGTCCGTGAATATCAAAAATAAGGGTCTGGCTAGGACATCACTTAATTCCCTTAGGATACGTGGGTGTATGCCATCCGGTCCTGGTGATTTGTCTATTTTAATCTATTTAAGTCGCTGCTGTACTTCTTACTGGGTCAGACAGGGCACTTTTGAAGGGTAATTTACTTTTACATTTTGCATTTCATCTGACAGTTTATTTTCCTCAGTGAAAACAGTGGAGAAGAAAATATTTAATAGCTTGGCTTTATCCTCGTCGCTTTCTGTAACTCCCCCCTCATTGCTATGTAGAGGGCCGACTCCTTCAGATTTATATTTTTTACCATTTATATAATTGAAAAACATTTTAGGGTTACTTTTGCTCTCTTTGGCAATTAATCTCTTGGTCTCTAGTTTGGCAGTTTTTATTAGTTTTTTACATATTCTATTTTTTTCCTTATAGTTTATCAGAGCTTCCTGGCTCCCCTCCTGTTTTAGTGATTTATATGCTTTCTTTTTGTCATTTATTGCTTTTTTTACGGTTCTATTTATCCACATTGGTTTCTTCTTATTTTTTAGCCTTTTATTTCTATAAGGTATGCATCGATCACAATTAGATGTTACGATGCTTTTAAAAATCTCCCATTTTGTGGTTGTATTTTTATTTTTGAGGACTTTGTCCCAGTTAATTGGGCCTATGGCCTTTCTTAGTTGGCTAAATTTTGCTTTTTTGAAGTCCGGTATTCTTGTTCCTCCCTGTAGAAACTCTCGTTTGAAGGATAATTGGAAGGTTATTACTTTATGGTCACTATTTCCCAGGTGTCCCCCGACCTGCATGTCTGTTGTTCTATCAGGTCTATTGGTTAATACTAAGTCCAGTATGGCCGTCCCTCTAGTTGGGTCCTGAACCATTTGGGAAAGGTAATTGTCTTTGGCTATTGCCAAGAACCTGTTTCCTTTATGGGATGTACAGCTTTCAGTTTCCCAGTCTATATCTGGGTAGTTGAAGTCCCCCATAATAACCACCTCATTATGGTTTTCCGCCTTGTTTATCTTGTTTAGTAATAGATTTTCTGCGGACTCTGGTATATTAGGTGGTTTATAGTAAACTCCTATTAGTAATTTATTATTGTTTTTGGCTCCATTTATCTCCACCCACAATGACTCCACATTTTCGTGTCCCTCACAGATGTCTTCCCGGAGTGTGGGCTTTAGACAGGACTTTATGTAAAGGCAGACCCCTCCCCCTCTCCGGTTTTGACAATCCTTTCTGAACAGATTGTAACCTTGTACATTAACAGCCCAGTCATAGCTATCGTCCAGCCATGTCTCAGTTATTCCTACTATGTCATAATCCTCCTCACACATCACTAATTCCAGTTCCCCAGTTTTATTAGTCAGGCTTCTGGCATTAGTATACATACATTTAAGTAATTGCATTGTATGACGTGTTCTCTGGTATTCAGTTAATGGTATTAGCTATTTATCTCGTACATGTAATAATCTAGCTTGGACATTTACATAAAACAGTTTCTATGACTAAATATCGGCAGTGATTAGTGGAAACCGCTTAATTATTTGTAACTAGACATTATGCCCGTTACAATAACGGGTGCTAGAACATTAGTTCTGGCACTGTTATTGGGGGGGGGGGAGGGATCTGTGGATGGCACTGTTAGGAGGGATCAGTGTACATTTTGATCAAAAAGTAATAAGCTACTCGCCGCGCCAAGGCCGCCTCTATGAGTGGGTTTGAGCCCCACGTTGGGCGCTGGTTGACCGCCTCTATGAGTGGTCCTAATGCTAAATCCTACCTGTTATGGGCCATGACAGCCACATAAAATCCATTGAGTGCAGGCCCAGCATCCATGCTGGATCCACCTTGCTTATTAACCCTTTTTGGTGCCATAACAGCCTCCATGGCTACTAGTAGGTACTATGAGTGCAAGTTCAGTTTTATACTTACTCTGATTAAAACCAGCCTCTAGGGCAGACAAACTAGTCAGGTGTGCATGACTGGGTGGAGGCCGCCTTGGCGCGGCGAGTGGATATGACTTTTTTATCAAAATGTACACTGACGCCTCTGTTAACTTCTAGCATAGAGGCAGGGCAGAGAGCTGGTTGCAGAGTGCTGTTGCATTTCTGTGTTTGTATGTATATTTTGCCATGGCTACGTGCACCTGCATACAGGGACGTGCTGACTGACCGCCCTTTTTACTGTTATATATGTGTCATCCACAGTCCCCCCACTCCATAACAGTGCCATCCACAGATCCCCCCCTCAGTGTCATCCACAGATCCCCCCTCAGTGTCATCCACAGATCCCCCCTCAGTGTCATCCACAGATCCCCCCTCAGTGTCATCCACAGATCCCCCCCCCCTCAGTGTCATCCACAGATCCCCCTCCCCTCAGTGTCATCCACAGATCCCCCCCTGAGTGTCATCCACAGATCGCTCCCCCTGAGTGTCATCCACAGTCCCCCCTCAGTGTCATCCACAGATCCCCCCTCAGTGTCATCCACAGATCCCCCTCCCCTCAGTGTCATCCACAGATCCCCCATCAGTGTCATGCACAGATCCCCCCTCAGTGTCATCCACAGAACCCTCTTCAGTGTCACCCACAGATCCCCCCCTCAGTGTCACCCACAGATCCCCCCTCAGTGTCACCCACAGATGCCCCCACTCAGTGTCATCCACAGATCCCCCACCTCAGTGTCATCCACAGATCCCCCCCTTAGTGTCATCCACAGATCTCCTCCCTGCCCAGCACCACCTCCTAGCTAATTTATTCACTGCACTTGCCTCTGAAGAGAAGCGCCGTAATCTCGCACAGGCGCACTGGCAGAGGCCAGGAAGACGATGCATGCACACTTCGATGCCTCTGCCAGTGCGCCTGTGCAAGATTACGGCACTACTCCTAAATTTCAAAGGCAAGTGCAGTTAATAAATTAGCTAGGAGGTGGCGCTGGGTGGGGAGGAGCGGCGCCGGCGTCCCGGGCCCCCAGTGGCGTAGGGCCCCATAGCCATTGCTATGGCGATCCCTATGCCACTGAATAGCATGCCGCCCATGTAGAGTCCCTGGAGTGTGCCGATTGGTCTGTGCGCCGCATGCGTACTTGAAAAATCGGCACACACGCACGGACACCACGCACATAGGGATTTTATTAGTATAGCTGTCAGTCAACATTAATGAGTCACGATCACCATGTGTTTTAAAGGGAACCTGTCATCAAATTTATGCTGATCTCACTGAGGGCAGCATAAAATAGTGACAGAAATGCTGATGTCAGCGGTATGTCACTCATGAGCTAAAATTAAGTGGTTGCTGAGAACCAGCATCTTAATCGTTGCTAGTGTTGAGCGCGAATATTCGAATAGCGAATTTATTTAGCGAATATCGGCACTTCGCTAATTCGCGAATATTTCGAATATAGCGCTATAAATTCGCTATTTCGAATATTCGGGCTTTTTTTGTTATATTTTTTTCTTTCCCACTTCCCAAAAGTAGTTCTTACATGTCCTGAGGATTCCTGGCTTCCTGGCTGCTCTAGTCAGTGCCCATTGCCGCTTCTGCCGACTTCCGTGCTCATATACTAAAATGTACTGTCGGATTTGAGGAATTACGTTAAAATCGCAATGCGATTAATTCAAGTTATATTAATCGCATTGCGATTACAACTTAGCACTGCTATCTTACATAGGCTAGAATTAACGAATATGGAATATAGCACTAGCAGTGCTAAGTTGAAATCACAATGCGATTATTTCAAGTTAAATTAATCGCATTGCGAATTCAACTTAGCACTGCTGCTATATTCCATATTTGTTAACTTCGTTCATTCTAGCAAGCTGACCCATTATAAACCCAGCTTTAAGTTGAAATCGCAATGCGATTAATATAACTTGAATTAATCGCATTGCGATTTCAACGTAATTCCTCAAATCCGACAGTACATTTTAGTATATGGAGACATTCCCATGGTGATGGGGACGCTCCATGAGCACGGAAGTTTATGGTTGGCTTGGTAGAATTAGCGAATAGCGAATATGACGAATGTATTCGTCATATTTCTCAAAACGAAGATAACGAAGTATTCTACATCTTTGTTTTAGCTACCTATTCGTCAACTTTGCTAATTCTAGCAATCAAATAGGAAGGTTGACTATAGAGACAGCTGTGTTAAATTCGCTATGCGTTTTTTTTTTTTTTAATAGAATAATTATATTACTTGATATAATTATTATAATTATTCTATTTATTAAAAAAATATATATATAATCGCATAGCGAATTAAACACAGCTGTCTCTATAGTCAACCTTCCTATTTGATTGCTAGAATTAGCGAAGTTGACGAATAGGTTGCTAAAACGATGATGTAGAATATAGAGATGGCCCGAACTATCCGCCGGCGAACAGTTCCCGGCGAACATAGCTTGTTCGCGTTCGCCTCTGCCGGGCGAACATATGCGATGTTCGGTCCGCCCCCTATACATCATCATTGAGCAAACTTTGACCCTGTACCTCACAGTCAGCAGACACATTCCAGCCAATCAGCAGCATACCCTCCCTCCCAGACCCTCCCACCTCCTGCACAGTATCCATTTTAGATTCATTCTGAAGCTGCAGTCTTAGTGAGAGGAAGGAGAGTGTAGTAGCTGCTGATTTAATTGGGAAATTGATAGCTAGGCTAGTGAATTCAGTGTCCACTCCAGTCCTGAAAGACTCATCTGATCTCTGCTGTAAGGACAGCGTCCTGACAGCACCCCAAAAAGCCCTTTTTAGGGCTGCAACATTAGTCTGCTTTTTTTTTCCTTTATATACATATTGCAGTTGCCTGGCCTGCCTGTGTGTGAGGAGTAGTGATGAGCGGGAGGTGCCATATTCGATTTCGCGATATTTCGCGAATATTCGATTGAATATTCGTCATATATTCGTCGAAATCGAATATTCGTCATGATTTTATATATTGCGAATTTTACGCGAATATATATTCGCGTCGCGAATGAAACTTAGATCTGAGTTCCTAATGGTTAACTTGTATTGCTAGAATTGACAAAGATAACGAATATCTCACGAATATAGCACTATATTCTCAATCTTCGTTATATTCTAGCAATACAACCATTAGGAACTCAGATCTAAGTTTCATTCGCAATGCGATTAATACAGGTTATATTAATCGCATTGCGAATGAAACTTAGAGCTGGGTTCCTATTCTCAATCTTCTTTTATTCTAGCAATACAACCATTAGGAACCCAGCTCTAAGTTTCATTCGCAATGCGATTAATATAACCTGTATTAATCGCATTGCGATTACAACTTAGATCTGAGTTCCTAATGGTTGTATTGCTAGAATACAGCGAAGATTGAGAATATACTGCTATATTCGTGAATTCGAGATATTCTCAATCTTCGTTCTATTCTAGCAATACATCCATTAGGAACTTAGCTCTAAGATCAATTCGCAATGCGATTATATGTTCGCCTCGCGAATGAAACTTAGAGCTGACCGAGTTCCTAATGGTTGTATTGCTGGAATATAACGAAGATTGAGAATATAGTGCTATATTCGTGAATTCGAGATATTCTCAATCTTCGTTCTATTCTAGCAATACATCCATTAGGAACTTAGCTCTAAGATCAGTCGCAATGCGATTATATGTTCGCCTCGCGAATGAAACTTAGAGCTGACCGAGTTCCTAATGGTTGTATTGCTGGAATATAACGAAGATTGAGAATATAGTGCTATATTCGTGAATTCGAGATATTCTCAATCTTCGTTCTATTCTGGCAATATACATCCATTAGGAACTTAGCTCTAAGATCAATTCGCAATGCGAGTATATGTTCGCCTCGTGAATAAAACTTAGAGCTGAGTTCCTAATGGTTGTATTGCTGGAATAGAAAGAAGATTGAGAATATCTCGAATTCACGAATATAGCACTATATTCTCAATCTTCGTTATATTCCAGCAATACAACCATTAGGAACTCGGTCAGCTCTAAGTTTCATTCGCGAGCGAACATATAATCGCATTGCGAGTGATCTTAGAGCTAAGTTCCTAATGGTTGTATTGCTAGAATAGAATGAATATCGCAATGCGAATAATTCAGGTTATATTAATCGCATTGCGATTACAACTTAGTCAAATTTGTGAGATCGTGATTCTCACATCCGACAGTACACTTTAGCATGGAGGCGTTCCCATGCACATGGGAAGTCAGCAGAAGCGGCAACGGGCAATGACTGAAGCGGGCAGGGAGCCAGGAATCCTCCGGACAGGTAAGAACAGCTTTTGGGAAGAGGGAACTGGGAAGACAACCAGAGAGCAACAAGAATTAACAACTAAAAAAAAAAAAAAAAAACGAATATTCGAAATTGCGAATATATAGCGATATATTCGCAATATTCGCGAATTATCGAAGTTGCGATATTCGCGATAAAAATTCGAAATTCGAATATTCGCGCTCAACACTAGTGAGGAGCTGCAGGCCCACAGACTGTAGTGTGCCCACTGCCAGTGCCCACCCCTGTCATCCCGTGTGGCACAGGACTTTGCATCAAAAAAAGGCATTTAATTTTTACACTTTAATCTAAGGTTAGTTGCCTGCCAGTGTGTGTCAGGCTGACTTCCACTGACTGTAGTGTGCCCACTGCCAGTGTCCACCACTCATACCGGCTGGCACAGGACTTTGCATAAAAAAGGCATTTAATTTTTACACTTAAGTGTAATTTCAGCTGCTTGCCTGCTGCTAGTGTGTGTCAGGCCGACTTCCACTGACTGTAGTGTGCCCACTGCCAGTGTCCACCACTCATACCGGCTGGCACAGGACTTTGCATAAAAAAGGCATTTAATTTTTACACTTTAGTGTAATTTCAGCTGCTTGCCTGCTGCTAGTGTGTGTCAGGCCGACTTTAACTGACTGTAGTGTGCCCACTGCCAGTGCCCACCCCTGTCATCCCGTGTGGCACAGGACTTTGCTTAAAAAAAGGCACTTAATTTTTACACTTTAATCTAAGGTTAGTTGCCTGCCAGTGTGTGTCAGGCTGACTTCCACTGACTGTAGTGTGCCCACTGCCAGTGTCCACCAGTCATACCGGCTGGCACAGGACTTTGCATAAAAAGGCATTTAATTTTACACTTTAGTGTAATTTCAGCTGCTTGCCTGCTGCTAGTGTGTGTCAGGCCGACTTCCACTGACTGTAGTGTGCCCACTGCCAGTGTCCACCACTCATACCGGCTGGCACAGGACTTTGCATAAAAAGGCATTTAATTTTTACACTTTAGTGTAATTTCAGCTGCTTGCCTGCTGCTAGTGTGTGTCAGGCCGACTTCAACTGACTGTAGTGTGCCCACTGCCAGTGCCCACCCCTGTCATCCCGTGTGGCACAGGACTTTGCTTAAAAAAAGGCACTTAATTTTTACACTTTAATCTAAGGTTAGTTGCCTGCCAGTGTGTGTCAGGCTGACTTCCACTGACTATAGTGTGCCCACTGCCAGTGTCCACCACTCATACCGGCTGGCACAGGACTTTGCATAAAAAAGGCATTTAATTTTTACACTTTAGTGTAATTTCAGCTGCTTGCCTGCTGCTAGTGTGTGTCAGGCCGACTTCAACTGACTGTAGTGTGCCCACTGCCAGTGCCCACCCCTGTCATCCCGTGTGGCATAGGACTTTGCTTAAAAAAAGGCACTTAATTTTTACACTTTAATCTAAGGTTAGTTGCCTGCCAGTGTGTGTCAGACTGACTTCCACTGACTGTAGTGTGCCCACTGCCAGTGTCCACCACTCATACCGGCTGGCACAGGACTTTGCATAAAAAAGGCATTTAATTTTACACTTTAGTGTAATTTCAGCTGCTTGCCTGCTGCTAGTGTGTGTCAGGCCGACTTCCACTGACTGTAGTGTGCCCACTGCCAGTGTCCACCACTCATACCGGCTGGCACAGGACTTTGCATAAAAAGGCATTTAATTTTTACACTTTAGTGTAATTTCAGCTGCTCACCTGCTGCTAGTGTGTGTCAGGCCGACTTCAACTGACTGTAGTGTGCCCACTGCCAGTGCCCACCCCTGTCATCCCGTGTGGCACAGTACTTTGCATCAAAAAAAGGCATTTAATTTTTACACTTTAGTGTAATTTCAGTTGCTTGCCTGCTGCTAGTGTGTGTCAGGCTGACTTCCACTGACTGTAGTGTGCCCACTGCCAGTGCCAACCACTGATACCGGGTGGCACAGTAGCTTGCCGATAAATAAGGCATTTAATTTTTAGACAGTAGTCTAAATTCAGTTGCTTGCCTGCTGCCAGTGTGTGTCAGGCCCTCTTCCACTGACTGTAGTGTGCCCACTGCCAGTGCCAACCACTGATACCGGGTGGCACAGTAGCTTGCCGATAAATTAGGCATTTAATTTTTAGACAGTAGTCTAAATTCAGTTGCTTGCCTGCTGCCAGTGTGTGTCAGGCCCTCTTCCACTGACTGTAGTGTGCCCACTGCCAGTGCCAACCACTGATACCGGGTGGCACAGTAGCTTGCCGATAAATAAGGCATTTAATTTTTAGACAGTAGTCTAAATTCAGTTGCTTGCCTGCTGCCAGTGTGTGTCAGGCCCACCTCCACAGACTGTAGTGTGCCCACTGCCAGTGCCAACCACTGATACCGGGTGGCACAGTAGCTTGCCGATAAATAAGGCATTTAATTTTTAGACAGTAGTCTAAATTCAGTTGCTTGCCTGCTGCCAGTGTGTGTCAGGCCCGCTTCCACTGACTGTAGTGTGCCCACTGCCAGTGCCAACCACTGATACCGGGTGGCACAGTAGCTTGCCGATAAATAAGGCATTTAATTTTTAGACAGTAGTCTAAATTCAGTTGCTTGCCTGCTGCCAGTCTGTGTCAGGCCCTCTTCCACTGACTGTAGTGTGCCCACTGCCAGTGCCAACCACTGATACCGGGTGGCACAGTAGCTTGCCGATAAATAAGGCATTTAATTTTTAGACAGTAGTCTAAATTCAGTTGCTTGCCTGCTGCCAGTGTGTGTCAGGCCCTCTTCCACTGACTGTAGTGTGCCCACTGCCAGTGCCAACCACTGATACCGGGTGGCACAGTAGCTTGCCGATAAATAAGGCATTTAATTTTTAGACAGTAGTCTAAATTCAGTTGCTTGCCTGCTGCCAGTGTGTGTCAGGCCCACCTCCACAGACTGTAGTGTGCCCACTGCCAGTGCCAACCACTGATACCGGGTGGCACAGTAGCTTGCCGATAAATAAGGCATTTAATTTTTAGACAGTAGTCTAAATTCAGTTGCTTGCCTGCTGCCAGTGTGTGTCAGGCCCGCTTCCACTGACTGCAGTGTGCCCACTGCCAGTGCCAACCACTGATACCGGGTGGCACAGTAGCTTGCCGATAAATTAGGCATTTAATTTTAGACAGTAGTCTAAATTCAGTTGCTTGCCTGCTGCCAGTGTGTGTCAGGCCCTCTTCCACTGACTGTAGTGTGCCCACTGCCAGTGCCAACCACTGATACCGGGTGGCACAGTAGCTTGCCGATAAATAAGGCATTTAATTTTTAGACAGTAGTCTAAATTCAGTTGCTTGCCTGCTGCCAGTGTGTGTCAGGCCCGCTTCCACTGACTGTAGTGTGCCCACTGCCAGTGCCAACCACTGATACCGGGTGGCACAGTAGCTTGCCGATAAATAAGGCATTTCATTTTTAGACAGTAGTCTAAATTCAGTTGCTTGCCTGCTGCCAGTGTGTGTCAGGCCCTCTTCCACTGACTGTAGTGTGCCCACTGCCAGTGCCAACCACTGATACCGGGTGGCACAGTAGCTTGCCGATAAATAAGGCATTTCATTTTTAGACAGTAGTCTAAATTCAGTTGCTTGCCTGCTGCCAGTGTGTGTCAGGCCCTCTTCCACTGACTGTAGTGTGCCCACTGCCAGTGCCAACCACTGATACCGGGTGGCACAGTAGCTTGCCGATAAATAAGGCATTTAATTTTTAGACAGTAGTCTAAATTCAGTTGCTTGCCTGCTGCCAGTGTGTGTCAGGCCCACCTCCACAGACTGTAGTGTGCCCACTGCCAGTGCCAACCACTGATACCGGGTGGCACAGTAGCTTGCCGATAAATAAGGCATTTAATTTTTAGACAGTAGTCTAAATTCAGTTGCTTGCCTGCTGCCAGTGTGTGTCAGGCCCGCTTCCACTGACTGTAGTGTGCCCACTGCCAGTGCCAACCACTGATACCGGGTGGCACAGTAGCTTGCCGATAAATTAGGCATTTAATTTTTAGACAGTAGTCTAAATTCAGTTGCTTGCCTGCTGCCAGTGTGTGTCAGGCCCTCTTCCACTGACTGTAGTGTGCCCACTGCCAGTGCCAACCACTGATACCGGGTGGCACAGTAGCTTGCCGATAAATAAGGCATTTAATTTTTAGACAGTAGTCTAAATTCAGTTGCTTGCCTGCTGCCAGTGTGTGTCAGGCCCACTTCCACAGACTGTAGTGTGCCCACTGCCAGTGCCAACCACTCATACCGGGTGGCACAGTACCTAGCACGCGTAGTACCACTTATCTAAAAAAAATGACAGGCAGAGGCAGGCCACCCCGCAGGGGCCGTCGTGGTCGTGGTGCTGTGATTTCCACTGTCCCTGGAATAATGCCCAGTTTTCAGAGGCCACGTACCCTGAACCCGAAAAATTCAGAGGGCGTAGTTGACTGGCTTAGACAGGACACCCAATCTTCAACAGCTTCCGCTAAGAACCTTGGCGCACCATCCTCCTCCAGCTCAGCTTCGGTCACCTGCTCTCAAGTTACCACGCACCCGCCCGTCGCCACCACCACCACTACCACCACAGCCACCACAGCCGCTTCACTTGATCCGTCAGAGGAGTTATTTACACATCAGTTGGATGCAATTAGTGATGCGCAACCATTATGCCAGATGATGTAGATTACGGGGATATGTCTCAGTCAGGCAGGATTACACACATGGACGTACAGTGTGATGATGATGATGATGATGTTGTACCCGCTGCTGCTTCCTTTGCTGAGGTGTCAGATACAAGTGAAGCGGTTGATGATGACGATGTGTCCACGGATGCCACGTGGGTGCCTGCTCGAAGAGAAGAAGAGGGGAAAGTTCTGAAGGGGAGACAGAGAGAATGAGGAGACGAGTTGGAAGCAGGGGAGGTCGTCGCAAGGAGTTAGTGGCACAGTCAGACAGCATGTATCGGCACCTGGGGTCAGCCAGACAGCACGCCAGTCAACGCATGCTGTTGCCACCACTAGAATGCCGTCATTGCAAAGCTCAGCAGTGTGGCATTTTTTTGTGTGTCTGCCTCTGATAAAAGCAATGCCATTTGCAACCTGTGCCAAAAAGAAACTGAGTCGTGGGAAGTCCAACACCCACCTTGGTACAACTGCTTTGCGAAGGCACATGATCTCACATCACAAGCGCCTATGGGATCAACACATGAGTACAAGCAGCACACAAACTCAAAGCCACCATGCTCCTCCTGGTCCAGCATCTTCAGCCACGTCAACCACTGCTGTCCTCCCTGCCCCCTCTCAACCACCCGCCACTCCATCTCTCACCTTCAGCAGTTCCTGCTCATCTGCCCACAGTCAGGTGTCTGTCAAGGACATGTTTGAGCATAAGAAGCCAATGTCACAAAGTCACCCCCTTGCCTGGCGACTGACAGCTGGCTTGACGGAACTCTTAGCCCGCCAGCTTTTACCATACCAGCTGGTAGAGTCTGAGGCCTTCAAAAAATTTGTCGCTATTGGGACACCACAGTGGAAGGTACCCGGACGAAATTTTTTTTCAAAAAGGCAATCCCAAACCTCTACCATGTCATTGAAAAGGAAGTCATGGCATCTCTGGCATACAGTGTTGGGGCAAGGGTCCATCTGACCACTGATACCTGGTCTGCAAAGCACGGTCAGGGCAGGTATATCACGTATACTGCGCATTGGGTCAACCTGCTGACGGCTGACAAGCATGGAATGCGTGGCTCCGCAGCGGAGTTGGTGACACCACCACGACTTGCAGGCAGACCTACTGCCACCTCCTCTACTCCTACTCCATCCTCTTCAATATCCTCCTCGGCTGAGTCCTCTTCTGCTGCGGCGTCTGGCTGCACATCAACTGATTCCCCCAGCTCCCCAGGGGCTATTCCACATCCCGGATACGACAGTGTCACGCTATCTTGGGGTTGACTTGCCTGAAAGCAGAGAGCCACACAGGACCAGCACTCCTGTCCGCCCTGAACGCACAGGTGGATCAGTGGCTGACCCCGCACCAACTGGAGATCGGCAAAGTGGTGTGTGACAATGGAAGCAATCTGTTGGCGGCATTAAATTTGGGCAAGTTGTCACATGTGCCGTGCATGGCACATGTGTTGAATCTCATCGTACAACGTTTTGTGTCTAAGTACCCAGGCTTACAGGACGTCCTCAAGCAGGCCAGGAAGGTGTGTGGCCATTTCAGGCGTTCCTACACGGCCATGGCGCACTTTTCCGATATTCAGCGGCGAAACAACATGCCAGTGAGGCGCTTGATATGCGACAGCCCGACACGTTGGAATTCAACACTCCTAATGTTCGACCGCCTGCTCCAACAAGAAAAAGCCGTCAACGAGTATTTGTATGACCGGGGTGCTAGGACAGCCTCTGCGGAGCTGGGAATCTTTGCCACGTTACTGGACACTCATGCGCAATGCCTGTAGGCTTATGCGTCCTTTTGAGGAGGTGACAAACCTAGTCAGTCGCACCGAAGGCACCATCAGCGACCTCATCCCATTTGTTTTCTTCCTGGAGCGTGCCCTGCGAAGAGTTCTGGATCAGGCTGTAGATGAGCGTGAAGAGGAAGAGGAAGAGTTGTGGTCACCATCACCACCAGAAACAGCCTTGTCATCATCGCTTGCCGGACCTGCAGCAACGCTGGAAGAGGAGTATGAGGAAGAGGAGTCAGAGGAGGAATGTGGTGGCTTTGAGGAGGAGGAAGACCAACCACAGCAGGCACCCCAGGGTGCTCGTTGTTGTCACCTATCTGGGACCCATGGTGTTGTGCGTGGCTGGGGGAAGAACAGACCGTCAATGACATCAGTGAGGACGAGGACGGGAAATGAGTAGCTCTGCATCCAACCTTGTTCAAATGGGGTCTTTCATGCTGTCATGTCTGTTGAGGGACCCACGTATAAAAAGGATAAAGGAGAACGATCTGTACTGGGTGGCCACGCTACTAGACCCCGGTATAAGCAGAAAGTGGCAGAAATGTTGCCAAATTACCGAAAGTCGGAAAGGATGCAGCAGTTCAAAACCAAACTAAAAAATATGCTTTACACAGCTTATAAGGGGATGTCACAGCACAACGGGAATCTAACAGGGGAAGAGGTGAGTGTAATCCTCCTCCTACCACGGCGGCAAGGACTGGACGATTTACAGATGTGTTGTTGATGGAGGACATGCGGAGCTTTTTCAGTCCTACTCATCGCCACAGCCCTTCGGGATCCAGCCTTAGAGAACGACTCGACCGACAGGTAGCAGACTACCTCGCCTTAACAGCAGATATCGACACTCTGAGGAGCAATGAACCCCTTCACTACTGGGTGTGCAGGCTTGACCTGTGGCCTGAGCTATCCCAGTTTGCGATAGAACTTCTGGCCTGCCCTGCTTCAAGTGTCCTGTCAGAAAGGACCTTCAGTGCAGCAGGAGGCATTGTCACTGACAAGAGAAGTCGCCTCGGTCAAAAAAGTGTTGATTACCTCACCTTCATAAAGATGAATGAGGCATGGATCCCGAAGGGACTGACAGTGGGGATACGTTTGACTAACAAAGGCCTGATTACATGCCATGGCCTTAAAATGGTCCCCACGCTGCTGTATTTAATGTCTGCATACCGGATGACTTTCGTGAATTCTCCACCACCAACTAGGGTTCAAGCCGCAATGTTTTAGTCACTTTTCTGCCTGGAAAACATAAATTTTTCCGGCCGCTGCTACAATAAGCGGCTGCAACAGTGCCATTATTTTTCAGGCATGTGTACATGCCTAATTTTTCTGTCCTATGGTGCAGCACTGTGGCTGCAAAAACAAACCAAAAAAAAAGGCACATACAAGTGTCAATTCCCCTTCGTGATCGTTACCTTGTTGTGGTGAAGGGGCTTGCGTATCACAATGAAGCAATCATCATCACCTCTATAAGTGTGTTGGCAATGTTGCCACACCCCAGATGATAAGGCCGTTGCTTCATTATGATCAGACCAAAAGCGATCGGGTGGCCACGCTACTAGACCCCGGTATAAGCAGAAAGTGGCAGAAATGTTACCAAATTACCGAAAGTCGGAAAGGATGCAGCAGTTCAAAACCAAACTAAAAAATATGCTTTACACAGCTTATAAGGGGGATGTCAATGGGGGATTCGACAATGGTTAATCAATTCGACCGGATAGGGTCCGTAACAGGGATTAAACTGATAGCAATAGTACTAGTTAAGACACCACTCATATAGGGTGTCACAGCACATTGCTCTGTGCACGCGCAGTGCCCCAATTTGGGAGTAAGAGGACCGACCAAGCTGCTTTTCCATCTCCCGGTTCCTGAAATCAATTCAGTTTAGTGTACGAGAGTTTGGTCTGTCACTGTGAAGGCAGTCGAAGGTACCCGGCCTAAATTTTTTTCACAAAGGCAATCCCTGATATGGGACGTAACAGGGATTAAACTGATGAGAATAATACTACAGAAAATACCACTCATATCAGTGGAGAGAGCCAGCGTTTTTAACCATCTCCCGTTCGAAAAATCTATTTAATAAATGGCCCCCAGATTGGAGTCGGGACGTTAGAGGGATTAAACTGATGAGAATAGTACTACAGAAAATACCACTCATATCGGGTGTGACAGTAAATTGCACGGCGCAGACGCAGTGACCGTGGTTTAAAACAGAGTGGAGGGAGCCAGCGTTTTTAACCATCTCCCCGTTCGAAAAATCTATTCAATAAATGGCCCCCAGATTGGGGACGTTAGAGGATTAAACTGATGAGAATAGTACTACAGAAAATACCACTCATATCGGGTGTGACAGTAAATTGCACGGCGCAGGCGCAGTGACCGTGGTTTAAAACAGAGTGGAGGGAGCCAGCGTTTTTAACCATCTCCCCGTTCGAAAAATCTATTCAATAAATGGCCCCCAGATTGGGGACGTTAGAGGATTAAACTGATGAGAATAGTACTACAGAAAATACCACTCATATCGGGTGTGACAGTAAATTGCACGGCGCAGACGCAGTGACCGTGGTTTAAAACAGAGTGGAGGGAGCCAGCGTTTTTAACCATCTCCCCGTTCGAAAAATCTATTCAATAAATGGCCCCCAGATTGGGGACGTTAGAGGATTAAACTGATGAGAATAGTACTACAGAAAATACCACTCATATCGGGTGTGACAGTAAATTGCACGGCGCAGGCGCAGTGACCGTGGTTTAAAACAGAGTGGAGGGAGCCAGCGTTTTTAACCATCTCCCGTTCGAAAAATCTATTCAATAAATGGCCCCCAGATTGGGGACGTTAGAGGATTAAACTGATGAGAATAGTACTACAGAAAATACCACTCATATCGGGTGTGACAGTAAATTGCACGGCGCAGACGCAGTGACCGTGGTTTAAAACAGAGTGGAGGGAGCCAGCGTTTTTAACCATCTCCCGTTCGAAAAATCTATTCAATAAATGGCCCCCAGATTGGGGACGTTAGAGGGATTAAACTGATGAGAATAGTACTACAGAAAATACCACTCATATCGGGTGTGACAGTAAATTGCACGGCGCAGGCGCAGTGACCGTGGTTTAAAACAGAGTGGAGGGAGCCAGCGTTTTTTAACCATCTCCCGTTCGAAAAATCTATTCAATAAATGGCCCCCAGATTGGGGACGTTAGAGGATTAAACTGATGAGAATAGTACTACAGAAAATACCACTCATATCGGGTGTGACAGTAAATTGCACGGCGCAGACGCAGTCACCGTGGTTTAAAACAGAGTGGAGGGAGCCAGCGTTTTTTAACCATCTCCCGTTCGAAAAATCTATTCAATAAATGGCCCCCAGATTGGGGACGTTAGAGGGATTAAACTGATGAGAATAGTACTACAGAAAATACCACTCATATCGGGTGTGACAGTAAATTGCACGGCGCAGACGCAGTGACCGTGGTTTAAAACAGAGTGGAGGGAGCCAGCGTTTTTAACCATCTCCCGTTCGAAAAATCTATTCAATAAATGGCCCCCAGATTGGGGACGTTAGAGGATTAAACTGATGAGAATAGTACTACAGAAAATACCACTCATATCGGGTGTGACAGTAAATTGCACGGCGCAGACGCAGTCACCGTGGTTTAAAACAGAGTGGAGGGAGCCAGCGTTTTTTAACCATCTCCCGTTCGAAAAATCTATTCAATAAATGGCCCCCAGATTGGGGACGTTAGAGGATTAAACTGATGAGAATAGTACTACAGAAAATACCACTCATATCGGGTGTGACAGTAAATTGCACGGCGCAGACGCAGTGACCGTGGTTTAAAACAGAGTGGAGGGAGCCAGCGTTTTTAACCATCTCCCGTTCGAAAAATCTATTCAATAAATGGCCCCCAGATTGGGGACGTTAGAGGATTAAACTGATGAGAATAGTACTACAGAAAATACCACTCATATCGGGTGTGACAGTAAATTGCACGGCGCAGACGCAGTGACCGTGGTTTAAAACAGAGTGGAGGGAGCCAGCGTTTTTAACCATCTCCCGTTCGAAAAATCTATTCAATAAATGGCCCCCAGATTGGGGACGTTAGAGGATTAAACTGATGAGAATAGTACTACAGAAAATACCACTCATATCGGGTGTGACAGTAAATTGCACGGCGCAGACGCAGTGACCGTGGTTTAAAACAGAGTGGAGGGAGCCAGCGTTTTTAACCATCTCCCCGTTCGAAAAATCTATTCAATAAATGGCCCCCAGATTGGGGACGTTAGAGGATTAAACTGATGAGAATAGTACTACAGAAAATACCACTCATATCGGGTGTGACAGTAAATTGCACGGCGCAGACGCAGTGACCGTGGTTTAAAACAGAGTGGAGGGAGCCAGCGTTTTTTTAACCATCTCCCCGTTCGAAAAATCTATTCAATAAATGGCACCCAGATTGGGGACGTTAGAGGGATTAAACTGATGAGAATAGTACTACAGAAAATACCACTCATATCGGGTGTGACAGTAAATTGCACGGCGCAGGCGCAGTGACCGTGGTTTAAAACAGAGTGGAGGGAGCCAGCGTTTTTTAACCATCTCCCGTTCGAAAAATCTATTCAATAAATGGCCCCCAGATTGGGGACGTTAGAGGATTAAACTGATGAGAATAGTACTACAGAAAATACCACTCATATCGGGTGTGACAGTAAATTGCACGGCGCAGACGCAGTGACCGTGGTTTAAAACAGAGTGGAGGGAGCCAGCGTTTTTTAACCATCTCCCGTTCGAAAAATCTATTCAATAAATGGCCCCCAGATTGGGGACGTTAGAGGGATTAAACTGATGAGAATAGTACTACAGAAAATACCACTCATATCGGGTGTGACAGTAAATTGCACGGCGCAGACGCAGTGACCGTGGTTTAAAACAGAGTGGAGGGAGCCAGCGTTTTTTAACCATCTCCCCGTTCGAAAAATCTATTCAATAAATGGCCCCCAGATTGGGGACGTTAGAGGGATTAAACTGATGAGAATAGTACTACAGAAAATACCACTCATATCGGGTGTGACAGTAAATTGCACGGCGCAGACGCAGTGACCGTGGTTTAAAACAGAGTGGAGGGAGCCAGCGTTTTTTAACCATCTCACCGTTCGAAAAATCAATTCAATTCATCTTTTGGGGACCCTTGGTGTTGTACGTGGCTGGGTGGAGGAAGAAACCTTCAATGACATCACCGGGACGTGGCTAGCTTGGTATCCAACCTTGTGCAAATGGGGAGTTTGCGGTTGTGCAAATGAACTGTTTGCGGTGCATTAAAAGGGGAGTTTGGTCTGTCAATGTCAGTGAAGCGGGCGTAACCCTTACACTACCTGATCGATACAACATCATACCTGATCGTATACACACACTGGATGTTTTAAAGCACGTTATTCCAAACAATTTAGGAATGTTAGTTGATTTATGCCCTTTATGGATTAAAACCCGACTCTGCGTCCACTACGTAATTTTCCATGGGAGTTTTGCCATAGATCCCCCTCCGGCATGCCACAGTCCAGGTGTTAGACCCCTTGAAACAACTTTCTCATCACTATTGTGGCCAGAAAGAGTCCCTGTGGGTTTTAAAATTCGCCTGCCAATTGAAGTCTATGGCGGTTCGCCCGGTTCGCCCGTTCGCGAACATTTGCAGAAGTTCGCGTTCGCTGTTCGCGAACTGAAAATTTTATGTTCGCGACATCACTAGTAGAATACTTCGTTATCTTAGTTTTGAGGAATATGACGAATACATTCGTCATATTCGTCATCTTCGCTATAATTCTAGATATGAAACCAATAGGAAAGTAGCCTTAAGTTAAAATCGCAATACGCGATTATTTAAATCGCATATTAATCGCGATAACTAGAATAATGACGAATATTCGATTTCGACGAATATGAAACGAATATTCTTTCGAATATTCGCGAATTTCGTCAAAATCGAATATGGCACCTGCCGCTCATCACTAATCGTTGCAGCCCAGGCCTTGAAAAGAGTCAAATCTACCTGAGAAGAGTCCTGGTTATTCATAATCTCCTGCTCTCTCGCCCATCTGCTGATGGTTGGCGGTTCTCTCCTAGAGAGAAAGGGAGAAATCTAGGTAGAAGACTGTCAATCATCAGCAGGTGGGCAGGAGAGCAGGAATTTATGAATAACCAGGACTCTTCTCAGGTGGCAATGACTCTTTTCCAGGCCCAGTCTGCAATGATTGTGATGTTGGTTCTCGGCAACCACTTACTTTTAACTTATAAATGACAGAGCGCTGAAATCAACTCGCTGGTCTCTTCTTTATACTGCTGTTAGTATGGGGAGCATAAAGTTGATGACAGGTTCCCTTTAAGCTCCAAACCAAGAGGAACACGTTTTAATGACAAAATTTCACAGTTTATTGGTGTTATCTTTTTGTCTATTTGCATCCAAGTCTCCAACATAACAGATAATAACAGATAATATGATGTAAATTTATGTTCGCCCCTCCGTTTAATTTTAGACTTGCATTATTCACTCACTAGAACAAGTTATCAAGAAATCCAGCGACGATGTATAAATTACAACCCTGATTAATAATTAATGTCACTTAATAAAATACAGTCTCCGGTTAATCCGGACGGATTCATCGTCTTTTACAATGAGGACTGAGGTAGAACTGGTATCATAGGTTTGATATCAGGAAATATTGCTGATGATGGAATATGGGATGAGGTACATAACTGTTCACATCTATAAGTGCAGAGAGCCCACAGGGGGAGAGCCGGGGTAAGGTAAGTGGTAGTGGTGGCACTGATAGGAGTAGTGGTGTTTTTATGGTGGCTGTCCTCAGTTCAATGCTCCCATAGTCTGTGCAGTGAATAGTGGGTGCACTCTTTCTACCCTGGGGGCACACCCTGGACCAGATGGGGGCTCCTGCCTGGTTTTGGGTGAAGTGTCCTTGCTGTTAGGTAAGAGGATTGGATTATAATAAATAGATTCTCCTTTGCCGAATTGATTATGGGAGTAGTAGTAGTAGTAGTAGTACAAATAGCAGCATTAGCCACAGTTCCAAAGTATGTTACAGTGTAGTCTTTTCCCAATAGTTGTGTATAAGCAGGAATGATGGTGGTAGTAGTAGTGTTAGTAGTAATAACAGCAGAAAGAACACGTCCCCTTAGAAAATGCATAATTGCTGAGCTACTAGCCTGAAATAAATATAGCGGAGCAATTGTAGTAATGAGTGGGCAGATCTCTGGATCCATGTGAGGAGCAGGGCTGGTTCTAAGTTTGTTAGAAATAGACTGTCATGTACTATAAGATATCTTATTTTCAATTTTTACATTATTAATGGGACAACCTCTTTAATTTTTCATGCAGTTCCCAGTTGCAGGTGGCAGATCTTAGATCCAGATGACCAGTCCAGATATACCCCTTCCACAAGCAGCAAAGTCTTATTGCCATACACACGCAGTACTCTATCTTCCTGCGTTTCCAGGCATGAACTTGATGCCTTCTATGAATATCTGTTCTCTTTCCTCAGGAGTAGTCTCTCAGTTAAGTTGTTCTCCGGAAGCTTTTCAGTCTCAGGAATGCTGTTTACTGGGTGAGGTTTCTCTTTTGGCCTACTTGGTCTTGCTTCTAGATCTGCACAAGTAAGACTCTCCACTAGCCAGGGGGTGGAACCAGACGATCACCCTGGAATTTCGGCTAACACTGCCAACTGTTTGCTGCCCATACATCACCATGTGAGATACACAATGCATAATAAAATGGGGGTTGTCTCACTTCAGTAAGTGGCATTTATCATGTAGAGAAAGTTAATACAAGCCACTTACTAATGTATTGTTATTATCCATATTGCTTCCTATGCTGGCTTGATTCATTTTTCCATCACATTATACACTGCTTGTTTCCATGGTTACAGATCACCCTGCAATCCACTAGTGGTGGTCTTGCTTGCACACTATAGGTAAAAGCGTCAGCCTCTCTAGTAACCGGGACCATGGGAGCACACATAGGCTAGTGCTTTTGTAAGAAACAGTCATGTAATGTCCCCAAGTTTCATTACTCGGTTTAAACCGTGTTAAAATTCAATGTATATGTGTTCCTGTATTACTGTGATACTGGTCCTTTAAGGCAGCAGTTAAGTGTTGAAGTGACACGCCCCCTATGATGTCAGCCTGCCCCGGATGCAGACAGTGTGAGCATGGAGAAGGAGGAAGTGACGAGACTTGTGCAGGAGCTGCAGCCATATTGGCAAGATACAGAAGAGGTTTTGTGTTGTGTTTAAAGTGTGTGGAGATACTAAAGGACTTCCCTGTGCAGCCAGGCTGTGTGAACTTCGGTCTAGAGACGGATGGAGTAAAAAGAAACAGTGCATTTAGTGGAGCCACGCTGAAAAGGACTGTGTGCAGCAACTACTCAGTGGAGCTGACATTGGGCTGTGTGAATTGCCTCCAACAGTAAGAGACTCCCAGTGCTGTCGAGGTACCGGACAGTAACTGTAAAATCCCGGATTACATCACACCCCAGTATATACTTACTGCAGGACGATCAGAGTGCCAAGGGGACATCTGCTGTTAAGCTCCATTATGTCCAACTGGTTTCCAGCCTGCCGAGGAGGACTCCATTGTTCCGGATCTTGCGTTCACTGAAGGAAAAGGGCGACACCGGGCCCCACCGTGCACTTCTACGAACTGTAAGAGGTCCACTTGGACCACTGGGATAAGGGGGGTGTGCACCCAATTGTGAAGTTAGGGTCAGTTAGGGACAGTTTGTGGGACTATTGCTTTTTGAGTGTCTGCGCTGCAAATACGGACATAGAAAAGGTGAAAATTGTTGCAAGAATTGACTTGAATTGTTTATGTTATTCTGAATATTTTGCTTGTCTTTGCCTCTGTTATTTCAACATTAACCTGCCTTTATTAATCTATAGTAAACGCAATTTTCTTAAACTTGACCTCTGCGTAAGCACTCTTTTCTGGTTGCGGAGCCAAACCCCCTGCCTTGCTCTCGGTTGACACTTTTACCTATACTGTGCAAGCACGACCTCCACTGATGGAATACAGGTTCATCTGTAACCATGGAAATGAGAAGTGTATAATGTGATGGAAAAATGAATCCAGCCAGCAAAGTAAGCAATATGGACAATCACAATACATTAGTAAGTGCCTTGTATCAACTTTCTCTCCATGATAAATGCCACTTACTGAAGGGACAACCCCTTTAAATCACAACATTTAACTTTTGAAAGTCAATTAACTTTAAGCGGTGATCTGCTAGGTCCCTGCATAGGGGCGTAAACTCCAGTCATACTGTAGATGGCAGTCATAGACTCCTGCAGTGATAGACTCTAGCCATCATGCACTGCAACCATAGACTCCAGTCTGACACTACACCTGAAGACTCCAGCCAAGATAGATGCCAGCACTTTTGACACCAGCCATAGGCTTCATAGGTAGAATATAGTCATAGACTCCAGCCGACACAGACTCCAGCCATGGATTCAAGGGACCATAGACTCAAGTCATAGATTTCTATTATACAGCTGCTCTAGCCTGTAGCCAAACACTCTATGGACTCCTATAGACTCCAGCCATCATAGACTTCAGCTGTAGAATACAGTTATTGATAGATTCAAGCCATACACTCCAGCCAGTCACCAACCTCCATAGACTACAGCTGCAGACTTCAGCCACCATAGCTTCCAGCCATCATTTATTCCAGCTATGGACTTCAAAAAAAGACTCCAGCTGTAAACTCCATCCACATATTACAGATCTAGACTCTTACCACAGGCTTCATTCACTGTAGCCACCGTAGACATCAGCCCTCATTGATTCCAACCATAGAATCTAGCCATTGACTTCAGCCATAAACTCTATCCAAGGGTTCTTTCTTAGACTCCAGCCACCATAGACTCCAGTTATAGACTCCAGCTGTAGATACCAAGAACAGACTTCATCCATAGACTCTAAACACAGACTCTATCTGTAGACTCCGATCATTGACTCAAGCCACAGACTTCAACTATGGACTCCAGCCAATGTATGCTCTTTTGTCTAATTTTTTTTTAACTTACTATATTTTATTCAAATGGTCAAATAATTTACAAGAATTCATACAATTTCCATGTGTTTTTAAAAGGAATGTGTCACAAGAAAGCATCTTATTGTTGAAATCACATGAAAATGACCTGATTTTTTTACATAATTTTTTATTTTATTTTTTTTATGTTCTCATCTCACTGGTTATATTTAAAAAAACAAATCCTGCAATCATGCAGAAGTCAATTAATCAGCTTCACTGTATTGGGTCTATGGTCTAAGTGCTTTCTCTCAAGGAATAGAAAGGCTTGACAAATTTCAGGCCTAGTGGCCAGTGTGAAAAGTGCATGATTATATTATTTACTTCTTATTGCAAAATAAAAATTAAAAAAAATCACAAAAAATTTGAAAAATAAATGTGTAACATAAAAACTTAATTGAAACAATAGGCCATTTTCTGACAACACATTACTTTTACACTCTGTTTTAAACTCTAAATCATGTTTTTATGTGAATTTTTGATGATGTTATTTTTAATTTCCCATGTTAATATCTATATTTAAGCAAAAATCATAAAATTTGGAGTTTTCCCACTGGCCACTAAGCCTAAAATTAGGCACCACTTCTTGGTCTGTACAGATCACTTTACTGCAGTTACCTGCCTATCTGTCATTCTAATCCAGTCTGTAATGATACCACCTCTGTGTATAGATAAGACAGGATCCACCATTTACAATAGGTGATTGTCTCGCTAATCTATTCTTTCCTTGTCCAATGACCTCTTCATAGGCCACAGAGCAGATCAGAGGCCATACTGGTAACCTATCCTGATTATACTGTAGGTCATCAATATCTAATAGAGATGAGCGATGTAGTGGAAAGTTTGATTTGGCTGCTTTGTCGAATTTTACAAAAAAATTTGGTTTGTGATGAATTACTTCGTCATGAAGCGCATTTCTTTATAAGTAGTGGGTGCAATGACAGGGGGCAGCAATTGTGCAGCGCCCCCTAATTGTACCTCTCAGATGCCTCGTTCATATCTGATTGCGGCCTCTAACATCAATATAACAGTGTAACTTTTTTTTTAAATTTAGAAAATCATACTTACCCTCATCCATTTGATTACAAATTTGTAGATCCAGAGCAAAATCTCGCATGGCCTATGATGACATCATCACGTTGTCCGCCGTGGTGACGTCACACACCACAGCGCATGGAATTTCGCACGGGATCTTCAATCAAAATGGCGGCTGGCTCTTCATCCTCAAACGGATTAGATTACCATGAAGCACAAGGAAATTCGTCTTTGTGGCGAATCAAATTCTCCCTAAAATTAGGATTAAGTTCGATTTGCTTAAGGGCTCATGCACACGACCGTCGTTTCTTTCCACTTCCTTTCCGTTTTTTTTGCGGCCCGTATGCGGAACCATTCACTTCAATGGGGCTGTAGAAAATACGGAAGTTACTCCGTGTGCATTCCGTTTCCTTTTCTCTGCATGGCCATTCCGCAAAAAAGTAGTGCATGTCCTATTATTGTCCGCAAATCACAGTCCAAGGCCCCATTCAAGTCAATGGGTATGTCATCCGTATTTCATCCGTATTTTGCGGATCCATACTGTAGAAATGCTTTGCCCAGCCCATATTGCTCATGTGTTTGGTGATTATTAAGTTACTGTTTCCGTTACGCAGAAAACGGATCGCATACGGAAACCATACGGATATGTTTTGTGGAATAACAGAATGGAAGAGGACTTAATTCAGAGAAAATAAAACTCAGATGCGGAACAAAAGATTCGTGAAAAACGGACCGCAAAACAACAATGGTCCTGTGCATGAGCCCTAACACTATAAGTACTGAAGAACCCTTATAATTTAGAGGGAGAGAAGTCCACCCCTTCCTCAATTACAGCTACGCACCTTCTCTTGCCTGCTTCCAGCTACAAACAAACTTTTCTAACTGCTGTAATCTATTATCCTGGCTTCTGGTCTCTCTTTTTTTGGCCGTTATTCCATTATAATGATAAAACTCCCTTTCCATATCTTTAATTAGCGCAATCCCAGGCCAACCAGGAAAATGTACTTACAATAATCAGATTTTTATTTTCTTCTTCAATAAACAAAAGAAAAAGAAAAAAAAACTGATTACAGGAGCTGAAGTCGGCTGGCAGAACTCCAGACTGTACGGAGCAGCTGTTGGAGCAGAGCACTTTAATAATACATTCTGTCTGGCGCTCACAAGGCAAAAACAACAATAAATATTCACATTTGTTGTTATTTTGTCACTCGGCGTCAGTTCTCATTCTCCCAAACTGAAATCCAACTAAGGCTACTTTCATATTAGCGTTTTAAATTCCGTTATTGAGATCCGTCCTATTTACTGGGGCTGTACTTCAATGGGGCTGTAGAAAATACGGAAGTTACTCCGTGTGCATTCCATTTCCTTTTGTCCGCATGGCCGTTCCACAAAAAAGTAGTGCATGTCCTATTATTGTCCGCAATTCACCGTCCGAATCCCCATTTAAGTCAATGGGTCCGCAAAAAATATGTTTTGTGCAATAACGGAACAGAAGAGGACTTAAATCAGAGAAAAAAAACTAAAATGCGGAAAAACGGATCTGTGAAAAATGGAATGCAAAACTACAACGGTCGTGTGTATGAGCCCTAACAGGAAAGAAAAACACCTTAGAACATAAAAGAACCTGTTGCTCAGGCCGATGCAAATGGGGGAAGGATTCTTACACACCCTTTGGCTGGACATTGCCTAGAGGGGAGGTGCATCCTTTAGAAAAGTAAAGCTAAATGCAGCAGCATAGGTGTATTCCTAAAGAGTGCAGTATTATAGTAGTTATATTCTTGTACATAGGGTGCAGTATTATAGTAGTTATATTCTTGTTCATAAGGAGCAGTATTATAGAAGTTATATTCTGGTACACAGGGGCAATATTATAGGAGTTATATTCTTGTACATAGGGGTCAGTCTTTTAGTAGGTATATTCTTGCAGATAGAAGACAGTATTATAGTAGTTATATTCTTCTACATAGGGAACAGTATTATAGTAGTTACATTCTTGTACATAGGTTCAGTATTATAGTAGTTATTAGGGATGAGTGAAGCGAGCTTCAGATCCTAGATCCGAAGTCGCTTCACTCAAAACTTCAGTTTAATACTGTACGGAGGTCTGTCACGGTACAGCATTAAAATGTATGGCCTCCGATGAGGCGAGGTAAGTTATTCCCGAAGTCTCAGTTCTAAGTTTTGAGCAAAGCGAGTTTGGATCTAGGATCCAAAGCTTGCTTCGCTCATCCCTGGTCGTTATATTCTTGTACATAGGAGGCAGTATTATATAAGTTATATTCTTGTACATGGGAGGCAGTATTATAGTAGTTATAGTAGTTACATTATTGTACATGGGAGGCAGTATTATAGTACTGTAGTTACATTTTTGTACATTAGAAGCAGTATTATAGTAGCTATATTCTTGTACATTATAGGCAGTTTTATGGTAGTTATATTCTTGTACATAAGGGGCAATAAAAGTAGATACATTATTGTACATAGGAGGCAGTATTACAGTAGTTATGTTCTTGCACACAAGGGGCATATTACAATAGTTACTGTGTATTCCTAAATGGGGCAGTATTAGGCCTCTTGCACACAAACGTTTTTTTTTTCGTTCAGTTTTTGCGGATTCCGTTTGCAATCCATATGCGAAAACATTTAATTCAATAGTTCCGCAAAAAAAACGGAATGTACTCCGTATGCATTCCGTCTCCGTATTTCCATATATCCATTCTGTAGAAAGACATAACTTGTCCTATTATCGCCAGCAAAAAACAATCCGTGGCTTCATTCAAGTCAATGGGTCCGCAAAAAATACAGAATGCATAGAGAACACATCCATATGTCTTCCGTTTTTTGCGGAACCATGCCCATGTGTTTACTGTTTACTGTTAAAACACATTACTGTACATTACATTATTGTTTCAAACAACGGATTGCATACGGAAACCATACGGAGATTTTTGGAGGAACTACAGAACGGAAATGGAAACACAATGGAAACGAAAAAAAGGAACAACGGATCTGTTAAAAAGGGACCGCAAAATACTAAAAAAGCCATACGGTTGTGTGCAAGAGGCCTTATAGTAGAAGCTAGGTGTGCCCTCAGTCAAAAAATCTTCTACAAACCTGATTTTGCTTTCTGATTATGAGATATTTTTTGTGGAGGTGCTTTTCATAATTTGCTTTTTTGGCATAATTATAAGAATCGTGATATAAAAATGCATCAAAGCCGGAAAGAAATGGTTCCTTTGCCAGACTAAATTGGCTGATAACATAGAATAGTAACTCCCAACCTAAAACAGCTGATAACAGCCGGCAACAATGCTGTCCCTTTAAGCAATATATTGTACTTTACAGTTTATCTCATAAATGAGAAAAGTGACGATCGGTTTAAACCTCTCTCGGCGCGGTGAGTTATGACCTGTCATTATAATAAACACAGGAACGCCTTTATATGACACCTTCACAAATTTTACATGCCAGCAGGAAGAGTTATCGCCTACCCTGGGGGAAAGTTTTTAGCAACAGGAAAACAAGAGGTTATTTTTTTTAACGCCTTTATGGCTGCACTATAAAATGCTGAATCTCATTATGTGGAGGTTAGGTCGTTATGGCGGAGATATGTAGGTAGCCGTGAAGCGCAGAGTTCTGGCTGCACAGGGAGCAGTTATGCCACAGACTCACTCTTCCATTAATCAAAGAAATATGAATGAGTAATAGTTTAAAGACCGCTGCACAACTTAAAGGGGTTTGCCCGCAACTCACCAGTCAGAACATGAACAGAACAGACATGGAATGTAACTCAGGGGGCTATATGCAGCTGCAAGAAAAAGTAAGTGAAGCCTTTGGAATTACCTTGATTTCTGCATTGATTATGAATAAAATGTGTTCTGATTGTTACACACATCGCAGTTATAGATAAATACATTGGGGGAGATTTATCAAAAGGGGTGCCCATAACAACCAATCATATTCCACCTTTCATTTTTCAGAGCTCCTTTGGAAAATGAAAGGTGGAATCTGATTGGTTGCTATGGGCAACTAAGCCAGTACTACTTTACACCAGTTTTGAGAAATCTCCCCCACTGTAACTAAGCCAATACACTTATACCGTTCATGTCTTTTATTGAGCACACTGTATAAATGTCCGCTGTGCAGGGAGAAAAAGTAAATGAACCTCTGTGTAAGGGCTCAAGTGTGAAACTATATTTTTCTTTAGTGTGCTATCTGTATTTTTTGCAGATGGCACATTGGCCCATCTTTTCCTATGGGGCCATGCACACATCCGCATTTTTTCTGGATCTTTTATTTACAATAACACACTGCCGGGTGGGGGCTTCCACCCAGCAGTGTGTTTGGTGACGTTACCGGCTCTGATGGGTGGGCTTTAGCTCTGCCCTAGCCGTTTTACAGGCGATTTAGCACAGGGCAAAAGAGAGCATCGGAGCATAAACTGCTCCGATGCTCAAGTCAGGGGGGCTGCCTGGGTGAATATGGGGATAGGTCCGGGATCAGCTCTGAACCCGGACAACCCCTAAAAGCTATGTTTCCACATACTCACTGTGGGGTGTTTCATAAGTCTCTTGCTCTTCACGTGAGGAGTGAGTGTGGCCACGCTTATGTTTAGCGACAGAGTTCTGTATCCTGCTCTTAGTGGGCCTCTGTATTATGCACTCTCCATGCTTTGACCCCAGGAGGAGTGGAGAACGGGAGTGGTAGTGGCTGTGGTTGCAAAAGTTATTCACGTCGCCAATTCTTATACTGATACTCTCCTAGAGTTTTATAGTGGTAGGAGGGCACACCCTTTCTTCCCTTGGGCACACCCTGATGTTGAGGCTCCTGCCTGATGCTAGTTGGGGTACCCTTGGTGTTATAAGTTTTGTAAGGGTGCAAAGCAGGAGATGCAGGTGCTGGAGTCAGTAACCAGGTCAGTTGCAGAAAATAGTTTAGTCTCTCTTTACTTAAGTGCAGAAATGGGAGTTGTAGTACATCCAACGGTATCAAACACAGTTCCAAACAATTTGCAATGCAAATCTTCCCAAATAGCAATATATGGATATAAGCAAGGTTGGAGGTCATAGTACTTCTCCTCTTTATCTTTCCAAAGTCTTTTTCTGCAGAATCTAAGGCTGGCAACAATGTTCTAGCAAACTTGTCTGTAGTTCCAGGCTGAGGGGTACATAATTAAGTCCATCTCCTAGCTTCCTACAGGGGAAGAGTCAGGATTGTTAACATACAAGTAATACTGGGTATGCAATACATCAAATAACGTAAAACAACTTTGCAAATAACCTATTCGGAAATACTGCACCTGTGAGATGGAGAAACAGTCACCATTGTCTGAATACTGTGTATATGAATACTGATTAACACTGTCATTCTGTTATTTGACCACAAGATGTCGCTGTTTCTTAACACAGCTAACATATTGCAAGTGTTTGAATATTCATAGGAGGTGGGGTTGGACAGTCTGAAGGAGAACCAGAAAGCTGCTGCCTCCATCTTGAGAGCTTGAGAGGAACAGAGAAGGACTGTGTGTGAACAGAATCTGGTCGCATCCTGGCGCCAGGGTGTCCTGGAACGGCCAGAGACGCTGCAGAGAGGGACTGATCGCTGTCTGTACCCAGATCCTGTCCGGAGTCAAAGGACTGTTTCTAAGAAGGCTGTTAGGAGCTTTGAAATGGAGCGCTGCCTAGGACCTGCAGGACCTCATGGTTGCTGAAGAGACTTGTTGCTGTTCAGTTTAAAGACATCATCGGATACAGAACAAGACCCGGGTCAGTAATAGCATGCACGCATTAAATTGCAGATTGGTGCTTAAGAGACTGAGACTAAGCCTGTTAGTTAGATAGGGACTCTGTGTCATATAAGGCCAGAAGTGTTTGCCACGTTTACTCCAAGGACTGCATAACTAAAAGAGACATTGCGCAATTGAGAGCTGACAACTTGTCCACAACTTCAATTCAATCCAGCGTATTGCTCAGGAACATTACTCTGATACGGGTTCCTGGATGAGTTATGGGAGGGGAGGTATTCTAGAGTTGATAAGATTGTATGTGCTGCACCACAGAAACCCCGTACTAAGCACTCACTCAATTGTTCATGTCGTCAACAGGGTAATAACAGATATGGTGGGGTAGTTTAAGTGTGCCCACCAGTAGGTAAATTATAGCAAACTTCCTCAGTATCCACCAGGGGGCATCTTGCTGTGCAGCACAGGGGTTCTCAGCTGTGGCTGAGTGTATGTAACTTCATTTTGTTTGTCAGCATATTCGGGATTGTGTTCATTTCTATATCTTTTAGTAAAGAAGGTTCTGTTTTGCACAGGCTGGTGTCAGTGTTGTTTTCCTCGTTCATGACTTCACTGTATCCTGGAAAGCCCACCCCGGTACACGACTTACACACCCACACTGGGAGCAGGCAGGTCAGCAAATGTAGGCAGAAAAACCTGCTCTTCTCTTCAACTTTATTCACTACTAGTCACTGCTATTACCAGCATTGGGAAGATGATTAATACAGTCCATGAGAAGGAACCATCCAAATATACGCACACATTAAGATATGAATAAAATATTAACTTTATGCAGCGACACAGTAGATCACTGCTAAGAGTTACTTTATTGTTAAAAGGGTTAATGTACTTTCCTATGCCATTTGTGTGTTTCCAAGAGTTAAATATGGGAAGAAGCCTAGTTATTCTGCCCTTCTCAGTAGGAGGAGTCTGGTCCTGCCCCCTCTGAGTCAGGTGCTGTCTAGTGTAGTCTGATGACATCAGCCAGGAAGTCGGGAGTTTGCAATTTTTGCTATTTTTGTAGATGACACTAAGCTATGTAGTCCTGTGCAGTCTATGGAAGATTTCCCTAAACTACAAGCTGACCTGAACACTCTGAGTGATTGGGCATCAACTTGGCAAATTAAGTTCAATGTGGATAAATGTAAAGTTATGCATTTTGGTAGCTATTCCCTCAGTGCTTCATATTTCCTAGGAGATGTAACTGGGGAAGTCACTTATAGAGAAGAATGTGGGTGTCCTTGTAGATCACAGATTAAATAACAGCACAAAATGTCAATCAGCTGCTTCTAAGGCCACCAGAATATTGTCATGCATTAAATGAGGCATGTGCTCGGGGGGCAGGGATCTAATATTACCACTTTACAAAGCGTTGGTGCGACCTCATCTGGAATATGCAGTTCAGTTCTGGGCACCAGTCTATAAAAAGGATGCTCTGCATCTGGAAATAGTACAGAGGAGAACTAAACTGATAAGGGGCATGGAGGGTCTTAGTTATGAAAAAAGATTAAAAGAATTGAATTTATTTAGTCTTGAGAAGAGACATCTAAGGGGGGACAAGATTAACCAATACAAATATATAAATGGGCTATACAAAAAATACGGTGAAAAATTGTTCCATGTAAAATGCCCTCAAAAGACAAGGGGGACTGCCTCCGACTTGAGAAGAAATAGTTCAGTCTCCAGAAGCGTCAAAACCTCTTTACTGAAAGAACTGTGAATCTGTGTAGCACGTACGTGGTCACAGCAGGAACAGTGGACGGTTTTAAAAAGGGTTCAGATGAATTCTTAAAAGTAAACAACATTAATCCCTATGAAAATGTGTAGATTTTTTTTAACCGTATTAACTATGTAACTAACTTGAGGCTTCCCCCGTCTGACCGGTGAGGGGCCTACTGCAAGAGACACACTATCCAAGGAAGCTGTTAAAGGGGTATTCAGATTTTTCAAACTTTCAGCATCAATGGACAGGAAACAATCGTCAATTTATAACGATAATTTGTTTTCCCTTAGTCCTAACAGCAGCACAGATAGGGTTAACCACCCCCCGTGGACTGGCAGGACCGGCGGAATGTTTAATGATCCCAAGACTAATAACTAAATTTAACAATTTAGTATCTCCTTAAAAGGAGGAAGTCAACCCCCAGCCCACTGTGTTAATAGTAAGAAAAAAACTAGACTTACTAGGGTGGGAAATTTGTGTGCTGCTGTTAGGACTAAGGGAAAACAAATTATCGTTAGAAATTAACGATTCCCTTACGTTCTATCAGCAGCACAGATGGGGAGATAGCAAGAAGAAACCCCTAGGGAGGGCCTTCCTGCCTGGCAGAACTAAGAATAGTCTGCCCAAAAGCCGAAAACTCAGCTAGACTGGCATCTAGTCTATAATGGGAAATGAATGTCCTCAAAAGACAAGGGGGACTGCCTCCAACTTGAGAAGAAATAGTTCAGTCTCCAGAAGCGTCAAAAACCTCTTTACTGAAAGAACTGTGAATCTGTGTAGCACGTACGTGGTCACAGCAGGAACAGTGGACGGTTTTAAAAAGGGTTCAGATGAATTCTTAAAAGTAAACAACATTAATCCCTATGAAAATGTGTAGATTTTTTTTAACCGTATTAACTATGTAACTAACTTGAGGCTTCCCCCGTCTGACCGGTGAGGGGCCTACTGCAAGAGACACACTATCCAAGGAAGCTGTTAAAGGGGTATTCAGATTTTTCAAACTTTCAGCATCAATGGACAGGAAACAATCGTCAATTTATAACGATAATTTGTTTTCCCTTAGTCCTAACAGCAGAACAGATAGGGTTAACCACCCCCCGTGGACTGGCAGGACCGGCGGAATGTTTAATGATCCCAAGACTAATAACTAAATTTAACAATTTAGTATCTCCTTAAAAGGAGGAAGTCAACCCCCAGCCCACTGTGTTAATAGTAAGAAAAAAACTAGACTTACTAGGGTGGGAAATTTGTGTGCTGCTGTTAGGACTAAGGGAAAACAAATTATCGTTAGAAATTAACGATTCCCTTACGTTCTATCAGCAGCACAGATGGGGAGATAGCAAGAAGAAACCCCTAGGGAGGGCCTTCCTGCCTGGCAGAACTAAGAATAGTCTGCCCAAAAGCCGAAAACTCAGCTAGACTGGCATCTAGTCTATAATGGGAAATGAATGTCGATTCAGAGCTCCAGGAGGCAGCTTTGCAAATCATGTTGAGAGACAGAAGACTCTTCTCAGCAAAAGAAGTAGCCACAGCTCTAGTAGAGTGGGCCTTTACGAATCCCAGAGGGTCCAGAGATTGGGAAACAAAGAATTACTTAATAGCCTCTTTAATCCCCCGACTGATGGAAGGTTTGGATGCCTTACAGCCTTTAAACTTACCGGCCACAGGATTAGCAGATTCTCATCTTTCCTGAACTCCTTGATCTATCCACATAGATCCGAAGACATCTCGAGACGTCCAAAGGATGTCTAGCAGGTTCCTAAGAGGAGGTGGTAGATGTCGACAGAATCGGGAGGGATATCACCTGATTGATGTTCTGGAAGGAAGGAACTTTAGGCCTAAATACGGGAGGAATCTAAGGAGGACCCGGTGATGTATGAAAATGGTATAGGGCTCATGTGCTGAGAGAGCTTGAAGCCCTCAGAGACCCTCTTGGCCAAAGTCACTGCAAGGAGAAACACAAACTTCCAAGTGACAAACTTAATGTCCACCTCCTCTAACGGTTCAAAGGGGGGAGATGCTAACCCCCTGAGAACTACTGATGAATCCCATTGAAAAATGTGTCTCAGTACTGTAGGCTTTAATCTTTCAGCTCCTTTAAGGAAACGTTTGATCAGCGGGTCCTGAGAAAAAAGCCTGTTAAGGCAAGCTGAGATGGCTGAAACTTGAACCTTCAGAGTAGAAGGGCAAGGCCTCTATCAAGGCCGTCTTGCAGGAACTGAAGTATAGCGGAGAGGGGCGGATCTGCAGACGCCACCTCAGTTGAGGTACAACGGGATGAGAATATCCTCATAAAACGAGAGTAGGCTCTCTTGGTAGAGTCCGCTCTAGAATGAGACAGCGTTCTCAGGAGCGACTCTGAAAGCCCTTCTATTCTGGGAAGGGACTGATCAACCTTCAGGCTGTCAGGTTAAATCTGTGCAGATCTGAGCAGAGGTGAGTGTCCCACGACACCAGGGTCTGCTGTGGGGGGAGCCTCCAATATTGTCCTCGACTCAACTGGGTGAGCTAGGTAAACCAGGATCTCTTCGGCCAAAACAGTACAATGGCTATCACAGAGGCGTGATCCTGACGGAATTTCATCAATACCCTCGGAATCATGGAAAACGGAGGGAAGATGTATGCCAGCCTGAACCTCCAGGATATTGACAGAGCGTCTAACGCCAGGGGGTTTTCCTCCCTGTAAAGGGAGCAGAACCTCTCCACCTTGGCATTGAACCTTGTCATGGGATCCACCTCTGGCGCACCCCACTTGAGGACTATCTGCTTAAATATCTCCGGATGTAAAGACCACTCCACCGACGGAAGACCGCGGCGCAGCCGCTATCATATTGAGGGAGCCTTGGATGTGGATCGCAGATAAGTGGGAAAGGTACAACTCTGCCTAATCCAGAATCACCCCGATCTCTGACAGGAGGGGAAGTGATCTTATGCCTCCCTGCTTGTTGATGTAAAGTACCGCAGTCATATTGTCTGACTGGACTTTTACCGCTTTGCCCCGGATCTGAGGGGCTAAGTGAAGGATGGCTAGCCGGATAGCTTGAATCTCGCGGAGATTGGATGAAAGAAGCCACTCCTGAGGAAACTAGGTCCTGTGAACTGGAGTGTCGTCTAGTTGAGCGTCCCAGCCTACTTGGGACGCATCCGTAGTCAATATGACCCAGATTGGCTGGGTCATAGACTTCCCGTCTACAAGATGGCACCACCATCTGAGGGAATACCGAGTTCGCCAAGACAGGGAGCACAGGGAGTTTAGCCCAGCAGGGCTGCCTTTCCATTAGGAGAGGACCTCCGATTGTAGAGGGCGGAGGTGCCATAGAACCCAAGGGACTGCTTCCGCAGACGCTGACATGACATGCACCAACATCTTCATGAGAGTCCCCGATTGGAACTCGCTGGGGAAAGGAAAGGAACTTGCCGTGTTCTGAACCCGGGATCTTCTTTCTGGAGTCAACTGGAGCGACATCCCAGTGGAGTCGATTATGAAGCCTAGATAACTTAATGAAGTCGACGGGCTCACGTTAGACTTCTACCAGCTGATGATCCAACCTAGGTGGAACAGAAAGGAGATTGTTACCTGAAGAAGTTGGGTTAGGACCGCTAGAGCAGAGGCTTTCAAAGCCAGTCGCCCAGATAAGGAATGATGGTCAGTCCTTGAAGCCTCAAAGCCGCCACCACAGAAGCCACCACCTTGGTAAAAGTGTGAGGGGCAGAAGAAATGCCAAAGGGAAGGGCAACAAACAGAAGATGCCTGACGACACCGGACACCTGGACCGTGATCCTGAGATACTTCCTGGAAACAGGATGAATCGGGATGTGCAGATATGCATCCTTGAGGTCCAGGGTTGACATCACGTCTCCAGGATTGAGGACGTGAACTACTGACCTGATAGTTTCTATACGAAGCTTCACCTTCCTTATAAACCTATTGAAATATCTCAGATTGATAATCATCCAGAGATCTCCTGAAGCCTTGGGAACCAGAAAAACTGGTGAATAGATCCCTAGGCCCGGTTCTCTTGCCGGAACCTCCTCCAGAGCCCCTTTGCAAATGTAGTCCTGAATGTAGGCCTCTAGGATTGGTCTTGTCTGCCCTGCCCTCGAAAGGACTGCTGGGGAAGGTTCTTCACCTTCTAGTCTGAAAGGCCCTCCGCGATCTTATCTAACCGAACAAACAGTTGTGCTCGAATGGAAGGCCACATAAGCTGTATTTTGAGGAATTGTCAGCGACCCAAGGCTTAAGCCAAAATGGAATATGGGCTGCCGACCCCAGGGCCATGCTAAATATAGGCCCCTGACGTCATTTGATAGTATTGTCACAGGGTGTCAAAAGCGCACTTGGTCTCCCATCAGCTACAGACCTGCTGCTTAGCTTCGAGAGCAAGGATCTGTGTTTGGCCTCGTTCCCAGGGCTTGCTTTGCTAGCGGGGAGGCACCCTCGCTAGCTTCAACTGGAGCTGTGCGGTATCGCACATGAAGTCCGTAGCTAGGTTGATAGTCTTGAAGGCAGCCAGTATGTCGTCCTGGAAAAAAAACTCTGGTTCACGTCAAATTGAATTTGATTCAGGCGAGACCGGAGGAACGTAGAGACTTCAGAAGCCGCTATGGTTGTGGAAGCGGAAGCCACAGCTGCCGTAACACCCCGTCTTAGTGTGCACTCTGCAACGGGTCCTGCAGCTAGACCAATCATCTGCAGGAACCAGAGTGCGCTTGGGCAACTTGGCAATAGCCATGTCCACCTTGGGAATGGATCCCCATGAATCCACCAAGGGTTAAGCTATCGGGAACATTGATTTAAACTTCTTTGTTAAAACCGGACCTTTTCCAGGTTTTTTCCACTCTATATCATGACAAAGAGGAGGGTCTCATCTGCTTTGAATATACGAGGTGCCCGAGTAGCAGGATCGGGAGGCTCCCCACCGTCAACATCATGGTCCCCCGACCTGATGGACTTGAACAATTTCTGTGTCTTTCCAGGGGAGAAAACACAACGTCAGCTCCTCCTCATCCGAGGAGGAAGAAACTGAGGAGACCAAGAAAGTCTCTCTACCGGGACAGAGGTCTCCATAGGGGCCTGGGCAGGCATAGGAAGCCTTTTCATCCAGCAGGCCTATGACCCCTTTAATAGAGCCATTGATACATATCCTGCAACGTAGGCTCACTAGAGGGCAGAACCCTCTAACGGCAGCTGTAACATCTGGTGTAGGTTAAGTCAACGGACCCAGGGATTCCAACCGATCTCCCAAGCTGGTATTAGCCCAGCTTTAAGCTGTTTACCTTCTGCGATCTCACAAGTGCAGGTATGATCAGCTTGCAATAACTGTTGACTGCTGCAATGGTAGCAGGATAGATGCTTCCTCCTGGAATCCACTTTCCTGCCTTCCGAATCCCATGGAGAAGACATCACTGCGGGAAAAAAAGGGACAAATAAAACATTTGTAAACCACCTATCTACGCAGGAAAGGTAGAAAAACAAACCGGAGGCAGCTGAGGGCCGGAGGAAAAAAACACCACAAGTGGAACAACACCAATTTTAGGACTCTGGGAGCTAGCTGAAAAAGCATATGTAGCCAGAGACCGAACTGGAGAACACAGCTTCCTAAAATAGGGGAAGGGAAGGGATAGCCAATCCACCCTTCCCCCAGTAAATCCTCCACAGGAAGAAGCATGAGAAAAAAATACTTAAAATTTTTGCATGAAAACACGGAAAAATTGTATCCGCGATAAAAAAAATCGCATCTATGAAAAAGATCGTGCCCGTGAAAAAATCACGGCCGGATTACCCGGAGTGAAGATTGAGGCGCACAGGGACCGAGAATCCTGGACCGAGGATGCCGCCAAAATACCCCCAGCCAGGCGCAACTGCGCTGGGCCGGCAGCAGATAAGCTGCCGGCCAAACTGACAAGGTACCTAGAAAAGGGCAATGCCGTTACCCAAACGAAAAGAAGGCTCCCCGCACTTTCCGCCTAGTCCACCTGTCCGGGAGGACAGAAAAAAACAGTGGGCTGGGGGTTGACTTCCTCCTTTTAAGGAGATACTTAATTGTTAAATTGAGTTATTAGTCTTGGGCTTATTAAACATTCTGCCAGTCCACGGGGGGGTGGTTAACCCCATCTGTGCTGCTGGTAGGACGTAAGGGAACATGTGTTATCACTTACTAATGGTGATTGTTTATCTGTAATGCCCCATTTTCCTGCAATCCATAGTGGTGACTTTAAATTTTCCACTGTGTTGGTTCTCTATCCCGAAGATATCACGTCTACATCTAAGCCATGGCAAGGCTGGTAAGGGTCTGCCCTGTAGACACATCATCAGTGACTTTGAATCTGAGGGTAGTATTCTGCTGCTTCTCCTGGACCCTGCCCTGTATTTAGAGAGACAGACTCAGAGTCAGCTATCTTGCAGCTTGCTATGCCATATTCAGCCTTGGAAAGAGTGTCTAAGGGTACTTTCACACTAGCGTTGGTGCGGATCCGTCTGTTTATTTGCACAGACGGATTCGCACCTCTAATGTAAACGTTTGTATCCGTTCAGAACAGATCTGTTTGCATTAGCTTTAAAGAAAAATGACAAAGTCCAAAATGGATCCGTTTTGAATTACATTGAAAGTCAATGGGGAACGGATCCGTTTTTAAATGCACCATATTGTGTCACTGACAACGGATCCGTCCCCATTGACTTACACTGTAAAAAAAAAAAAACGGATCCATTAGGCTCCGCCTCTTCAGACGGACACCAAAATGCTGCATGCTGCGTTTTGGTGTCCGCCTCCAAAACGGAATAGAGGCGGAACGGAACCTAACTGATGCATTCTGAACGGATCCTTATCCATTCAGAATGCATTGGGGCTTAACTGATCCATTTTGGACTGTTTGTGAGAGCCCTGAAACGGATCTCACAAACGGAATCCAAAACGCTAGTGTGAAAGTACCCTAAACTGGACAGACTGAACTTTCAAGTAGCTATGAAATACCTCAGAACTGTGACTACTTTATAGGATTATACTGCAACACTGCTCATCCTCAGTAAAGAGACGGTTATCTTTTTCAAATAACCTAGACCTGGTCATTGACTCCACCATCCTTTTCTGACCCTTGCATCTTCCCGCCTGCCTTGCACAGATCTACCTAACATCAAGGACACCCTACCCAACACCAGAAAGGAGCCCCCAAAAGGGTGTGCCTGAAGCTAGGAGAGGGTGCATCCTCCATTCATTGTATGGCCTCAGGGAGCATTGGAGTAAGTTCAGCCACTGTGAACCACTACAACCGCTATCAGTGCCATTACCATCACTCCCATCCTCCTCCCAGCACTCCCCTGTTCGTCGCTGCATATATATATATATATATATATATATTGTGGGGAGTCGCTCTGGTAGACAGCGGTGCGGGTGCAGTATAGAGGCAAAAGGGAGTCCAGAAGGTGCAGCAAACAGTGTTTTATTCACACTTGCATCAAAAATAAACAGCGAACAGTCACTTGGTGTTAAATCACACACATCAGAAAACGTGAGGTAAAACAAAATGTCCAAACACAGGTTCTAATCACCTGGGAGGTTTTAGGTGCGGGTTCGCACCTGGCTGTCGGCCCAGCCGCAAGATAATCAACCTCAGGCTTCCAGGCCGTCTGCACTCCTCCTTGCTGGGCTCCTGCTTCCAGCCCAGAGAGCTCCACAGCACCATCTGCAGCTCCAGGACAATCACACTCTCCCAGCTGCTGAGGCGGCTGCCTTTTAAAGGCCCGGCAAAAGTCCGGACTGGACCGTGGGGAGTAGGCACCCACCCAACTCTTTGCCTACTCCCAGTAAGAGCCGGCCCGGATTGGCTTTGCAGCCAAACTAAATTTCAAGGTGTCAAGCAGCACTAGCTGCTGCTGACACTGGAAAACCCGGCTCTTACCTCACCGAGGCCAGGAACCTCGGTGACACGTACCTGCCATCGACCACGGTACCTTGCACCTTACCACAATATATATATATATATCTCAACAGCAAAGATTAAACCTAGAAAGGAAAACTAAAATAAGAAGATAAAACGGTCCATGGAAGTAATAAAAATTAAAACCTGAGAGCAGCTAGGGAACTGCCAGCCATGACAAATGCTTAACTGACAGGGGCCCATATTACAGTTTATAGCCGTGGCATTTTGGCTGCTGCAGGTCTGACTGTCTGCCTCAACACCTCAGTATCTATTGTGGGCAATTGCACTATTGTAGTGGTGGCTGTAATGTCCACTGAGGGATACAGGATTTTAGAGATATGACAGGCCAGGTCGTGTCTGGGTGTGAAGGGTGTGTTAACAGTGTCCTTCACTGCAGTAAAGTCTTAATAACTTTTGGTAGCAGGTCACCATATTGACTCTAATGTTTAACAATGCAGACTCTGTCTAGGCTCTCCAGTTCTCTCTTTTGTCTTACTCCTTCAATTATTCTGTAGATCATGCTGAGATCGGTGAGTCCCTGTTACAGCCTTCTCTCTCTTTCAAACTCTTCCAAGCACAGACTAGAGCTAGGGGTGGAGCCAGTCCAGACCTAGCCTCCTACAGTAGGTAAGTGGGGATTGTTAACCCTGTCTGTGCCATCCATATATGGTTATACTGTGGGCAATATAAAGCATGACATAACTTTACATTACATAACATAATGAAATGAACAATTTGCAGATACTGCATCAGGAGCTGTCTTACACTATTGTTGTCTTTCCTGCTCTGGGTTCTTCCATGGCAGTGGAGGGTTGAGGTTGTTCTCCATAGATGAGCCTTATGAAGGGGTTGCAGGTCAGAAGCATGCTGGCTCCCTCCAGTAGAGAGTCAACACCTGGTGGCTGGTCCAAATTAGATCCACCTGACCATTCTATGGCTATTTGCCAAGTTATTTGATATTCCCAGGACATATAGAATTCTTATCTTGGCAGCTGTTTCTGCTTTATTACTGTACCCTTCTTATCCAGTGGGTTTGCCTCCCAACTGTACTATTCTGGCACTGCCCTAGCATACCTCCCAACTTTTGAAAATTGCAAAGAGGGACAATATATGCCGGCATGCAATTTTTTTCATACTAGTCCACGTCTCTATCTATAGCATAATTACTGACCCCCGTCACAACTGCAGTAGCTGGGGATTGGTTAGGTGAGTGTAAGTTCCTTTATTTTTTTACAGCATGTAGAGCCTCAGGGACAATTTTTTTTCTTGTGCTTCAATATCCATTTAAATCCATCATCAGATTATAGATATTTTAAGGTAGAAATTGCACAAAATTAGACCAAGTTCCGGTCTAATATACAGGTAGAAACCATACAGACACTTTAGTAAGGAGCAATTTAGTAAATTTATTAAAGCTCATTTATGGATTAATTCCCCAGGTCAAAAAGAGGGACATTTAAGGATCAAAGAGGGATAGAGGGACTTGGGTCAACAAAGGGACTGTCCCTCCAAAAGAAGGACACTTAGGCCCCTTTCACACGGGCGAGTTTTCCGCACGGGTGCAATGCATAGCGTGAACGCATTGCACCCGCATTGAATCCTGACCCATTCAGTTCAATGGGTCTGTGTACATGAGCGGTGATTTTCACGCATCACTTGTGCGTTGCGTTAAAATCGCAGCATGCTCTATATTCTGCGTTTTTCACACAACGCAGGCACCATAGAAGTAAATGGGGCTGCGTGAAAATCGCAAGCATCCGCAAGCAAGTGAGGATGCGGTGCGATTTTCCCGCATGGTTGCTAAGAGACGATCGGGATGGGGACCCGATCTTTATTATTTTCCTTTATAACATGGTTATAAGGGAAAATAATAGCATTCTCAATACAGAATGCTTAGTAAAATGGGGATTGAGGGGTTAAAAATAAAAAAAAAATTAACTTATCCACTTGATCGCGTAGTTTCAAGTTATAAGGGAAAATAATAAAATCTACAGCATACTCAACCCAAACCCAAACTTCAGTATAGAAGTCCGGGTTCGGGTCTGGGTACAAACATGCTGATTTTTCCCACGCGCATGCAAAACGCAATAGAAAGCTTTGCACTTATGCGGAAAAATTGCGCACTTTTCCGCAACGCACCCGCATCCTATCCGGCCCCATTTCGCAACACCTGTGTGAAAGGGGCCTTAGGAGGCATACCCTAGTACCCATTCACTCACTCTGCCCATGTATATGTACATCTGAAAGTTTAACATGGCTGTCTCCTGCAGAGGATGATAATAGCAGAAAGCACTCAGATGAGAAAATTTGCAGTGTTTAATGAATGTGAGAGGGCCGCCAGCCTCCCCTTAATTACACAATATCAAGAGGATTTTCATGGATTATATATTATAGGATACGGATTTAACGGAGTAATCACAATAAAGACTTCATTAAGATGTCACTTCAACTCTGCTTCATAATTTATCTCTGTCTGACATGTACAAACCGACCCATATAATTATAAAGAGTCCGTAATATGGAGAATTATATCAAAATATTCCCCTTTCGCCTTAACTGATGGCTGGTCAAATCATCACACCCCAATTCTGAGCCTGCAAGAAGCAGCACGACCCTCAGATCAATAGCCTTACAAGTTAATACCACCCATAAGTAGGACTAGGTCAAATTTATTTGCCCCCACAGCAGATGCAAGTTGAACCCCCATTTTGTACAACTAGTGAAAAGCGAAGTATTCAAAAATAAAATTTGGCTACTTTGCCAAATTTTACAAAAGAATGTGCTTTGTGATGAAGCACATTTCTTTGTAAGTAGTGGGTGCAATGACAGGGAGCGGCGATTGCGCCACTCCCCGTCATTGTGCCCCTCAGATGCCGCAATCATAGCTGATTGCAGCAACTAACATTAATATTGAATTGTAAAATAAATAAAAAAAATCATACTCACCTCAGCCATTTAATCGCAAAGAGCCAGCTGCTGCCATATTGGTTGAAGATCTAGCGTGAAATCTTGCACGGCATCGGTCGGCATGGTGATATCATACATGCAAGATTTTTAATCAAGATGGCAGCTGGCTCTTCGCGGTTAAACGGATGAGGTATGATTTTTTTTATTTTTTACCGCCATCCACAAAGCATGAGGAAATTTGGCTTTGCGGTGAATTGAATTTTCCCTAAAATTCCCTGATCAAATTCCACTTTGTGGGGTTCAATTTGTTCAACACTATTTACTACGCACATTACTACAGCATATGTTGGCATAACACATACGGAAAAGCGGGGTCTTACCAGTTGGGGAAGTAACCCTGTACAGTCTACTCTACCATTGGCAGCACTGATTGGATAGTGTCAGACTATGCAGAAACATACTCCCGATTGGTAACACCCATCTGGACCTACACTGCAAACTGCTGGCCATTCATCCATAACTTCTAACAGGAATAATGAAAATGTGGTACAACATAAAGTCATGAGATCAGATGCTCCAGAATTGTTATTTCATGGGGGATACAAGTAGTTACTAAAACAGACATGTCAAGAGAGGGGCCATGTCCTTTTTAATGTATATGCAGCAATAAGATTACAGCAGCCTGGGTGTATTACTTTATATTTATGAACATTAGTATTCATCTGCCAGGTTCTTGCAGACGATCCCAGCCTATCTAAGTCTTTCTGCAAGATTTGACAGTCAAGATGAGGTTTAAGTATCCTACCCAGTTCTGTGTCATTGACAAAAACTGACACTTTACTCTCAATCCCATCCTCAGGGTAATTACTGGAGAGAGCTGGGCCTCCACTGACTTTAACACATTTTGAGTAAGTACCTTGTTTAGCACAAGTCTTTTTTTCAGTCCCGTAACAAATTCTTTACCAGTGTGCATACATTGTCCCCTAGATCCTGTATCTGTAGCTTCAGCACAAGGCTGTTGTGTGGTACAGTTTCAAATCCAGATATACTGTATCACATCTGCCTTCTAACCAACATCCAGATTTGCACTTACTACCTAAGGGCTCATGCACACGAATGTGTGCCGGACGTTCCGTGCATTGGGGACCGCAATTGCGTCTGCCGGAGACTGATCCAGACCCATTCAACTTGAATGAGTCCGTGATCTGTCCATTTCGGATCCATGGGGTTTCGCTCCGTCCTTCCGCACAGCATCTCCCATGTATTACGGATCCGCTGTATGCGGGCCGCAATACAACCATGGCCGCACACGGTCGTGTGCATGAGCCCTAAGAGAAACAAAACATTTTGGTCAGAAATGACCTGTTTTTCATGAATCTGTGATGGTTATCAGTTATTAGTGTATTCAGCACTATATACTTTTGGAATGGATCGTTGTGTTTACATAGCTTTAAAGGGGTTATTCTCAGAAATACTGTGCTTGAACCCGGGACTCTCCTTTAAACCCCCCCCCCCCCCCCCCTCCCCTTCTCTACAATTTATCCTGAGCTGAGCTTGGGCATGCAGCTGTGTGGATGCAGGGGAAGATGATATATCATAGCAGATTTCCCCTCCATCTTCTCCATATTTTCACAAATGTACTGAAAACAGCACTATGATCAACTTGACTGATAAATATTTAAGGGGATTGTCTGGGCTTTTAATATTGATGACCTTGCCTCTATTCCTGTTCACTGCTGCTTTGCCATAGACAGCAGCGGTGAGCAGGAAGAGAGATGGAGACAGCACGTGCACGCTGCGCATGCCGTCTCCTCATACAGCTGATCGGAAGGGGTCCCGGGTGTAGGACCCCTGCCGATCTGATATTGATTACCTATCCTCTGGATTAAAAGCCCAGACATCCCCTTTAACCTGTCAGTGCTGTTATCCTCCACTTAGGAGAGCCAAGCCCTTGAGCAGTACAGTCCGCTCCTCTTTTTAAACTACACCCTGGTCCCAATATGGTAATTTATGGAGGGACATATGATCACAATAGAGATGAGCGAATTTTTTAAAAATTCGATTTGCCGACCCGCCAAATTTTTTGGGAAAAATGCGATTCGATCAGAATAAATTTGCGGCGAATATCATTAAAGAAACAGCTATTTCCTGGCTGCAGAGAGCCTTTATAGTGGTGTAGAACACTGTGCCTTGCAGTAACATGCATAAGGAGTCTGCTTTGGTTGTGAAATAATACTGTGGGTCCGTATGACATGCATATGACAGGTGTCGCTCTTAGAATCACTGCACATTTCACTTATTTAGGCAGTCACGGGGCCAAAACTGATCAAATAACTCAAGTGTGAAATCAGCCTTACAGGTTGATGTTAGTGCCAAGAAGAAGCGCACTCCTTTTACACCGTCGTCAGCTGATTCCACATAGATGTCTATAGAACCTATTCTATTAAACACTTATACAGGTAGAGCCCCCCGACAGAGGGGAGAGGGTGTCAGCAGTAAGTTTGTGTTGATGTCACTGATTATTTTGCCCTTCTTCTGATCCATCAGAACAATAATTGAATAAACCGAATGCCATTATCCTTTCATTGTTCAATTTTTTTATGTGAAACAGGCTTTTTTTCTGGAAAATTGATGGGTGATTGTAGACCTTTTTCTGTATGGACCGAATTACGTCATCGTAGGTCCAGCAGCAAACATAATGAAGATGCTGATGACAACACACCAGCAGACTTTGCCTTTACCATTTATTCACAATTAAATCAAGCAGCTTCAGTAAGTTGAAAATATTCATGTTATCAGTGACTGCCGGACCCCTGCGCCCACCCGATCAGCCTGCCGTACATGTACGGTGCTGGTCCTTAAGGGGTTAACTCAAGCAGCTTCAGTAAGTTGAAAATATTCATGTGTTTTTAACTGCTCCGTCTGCATTTGATCTCCACAGCACACAAGACATGACAGGAGAGCCTCTGCTTTGGAGTCCAAGTCCAGTTTCTTAAGATCAGGAGTTCCATCAGAATTGTGCGTAACATTCTTGCTCCCTGTGCAAAGCAATAACAAAAGGACTCCGTAGGCATATACATCAGAGGAAGCTGAAGCTGGTTGCCCCAATTTTAATTCAGGAGCAGTAAAAAGAGGGAAGCAAATAGAGGTGGATGAACTCCGATGCTCTGTATCTTTTGTGAAGTCAATGTCTCCAACTATGCCCCTTCCCGGGATTTACAGCAAACACATTATTTTCATGTAGAGATCCAAGAATTATGTTGGAGGCATGTAGTGTATGCAAGCCATGTGTGACCCCTCTCATCACTCTCACGCTGTTTTGCACCTGGTTTGCCTGGGTGAACGCGCGTTTTCATGGGCGTTTTTGCATTTAAGGTACGCGCGTTTTTGAGGCGTTTTTTTGATTGACAGGTTCCAGATCCACTAAAAATATCTTCATCTTGGAGCGTTCCCATGCATTCCAATGGGTGGAAACGCTTGAAAAAACGCCCCAAAGAAGCTCAAGCACTAGCGTTTGGGTCAGGCGTTTTTCAGCGCGTTTAAACGCGCTGTAAAACGCCCAAATGTGTACCATGCCCATAGGGATACATGGCATTTTACATGTTGTGCGTTTTTCAGCGCGTAGGAACGCGCTGAAAAACGCTTAGGTGTGTACCTAGGGTAAGGGCTACACTACACTAATGGCTTTTCAATATATAACATCGGTTCATACAGAACAAAGTCTACAATCACCCATCAATTTTCCCAAGAAAATTTTTTCCCACTTTTACACTACACTAAAGGCTTTTCACATATAACATTGGTTCATACAGAACAAAGTCTACAATCACCCATCAATTTTCCTCAAAATTTCACCACACCACTACATAATCACCACTACATAATTCGGTCTCTACCACAAAAAGGGCCTCAGAATATATAACTGCACCACTGAACAGCTGTTAGGCCCTAATTTTTTTCTACTTTTACACATCACAAAATGCTTTTTAACAGATGAACGGCAAATATATTTTTATTTCGCTACTCATACACTGCAAAAAGGGTTTCAGAATATATCGCTGAACCGCAGAACGTCAATTAGGCCTAAATTTTTTCCTACTTTTACACAGCAGGCTTTTGAACAGATATATACAACGCTGGACAGCAAATATATTTTTATTTTGCCACTAATACACTGCAAAAAGGGCTTCAGAATATATCACTGCACCGCAGAACGTCAATTAGGCCCACAATTTTTTAAACTTTTACACAACAGGCTTTTCAACAGATATATGCAACTCTGGACGGCGAATATATTTTTATTTCGCCACTAATACATGGCAAACTGGTCTTCACAATATATCAGTTGTAACAACTCAGGGTCATTTAGCTCTTCCAGATCGCCATCTTATCACTGGCACACATCAAGGAGCCCCTCCACCACTGTAGATTCGGGTGCAAACTGGCCACAACCAGCTTTATTGTCATAACAGCAATACAAAGAAATCATAAAAATAAACCTCAGCCGTCTGGCCACTGACTACACAGTATACCCTTCCTCTCTAGCGGGATCCGGGTCTACCACCCAGCTCCCCAAAAACACCACAGTGCTTACCCCCACACAGGGTTAGAGGGTCCTGGCTCCCACAGGCCTTGACACAGCCTGCTCCTTTCCCAGACTGGGAGCCCTAATTGAGGAGCTCAGCCCACATTTATCCAAGCTCCTCGGCTGGCTGCTAATTATCTCCATTACCAGCCTAGATGCTGCAGATAGTGGGAAAAACTTGCTCTGGGTGAGATACACTACTTGAATGGCATTTCTGTGGCCCACTGGCAGCTCCACTGCCACACAGTGCACCGCAGAACGTCAATTAGGCCCAAATTTTGTTCTACTTTCACACAACAGGCTTTTCAACAGAAAAATACAACGCTGGACGGCGAATATATTTTTATTTCGCAATTAATACATGGCAAACTGGGCTTCAGAATATATAACTGCACCGCAGAACGTCAATTAGGCCCAAATTATGTTCTACGTTTGCACAACAGGCTTTTTAACAGAGAAGTACAATGCTGGACGGCGAATATATTTTTATTTTGCCACTAATACACTGCAAACAGGGCTTCAAAATATATCACTGCTTTGCAGAACGTCAATTAGGCCCAAATTTTTGTCTACTTTTACACAACAGGCTTTTGAACAGATATATGCAACGCTGGACGGCGAATATATTTTTATTTTGCCACTAATACACGGCACACAGGGCTTCCGAATATATCACTGCACCACAGAGCGGCAAAGATATATATTTTTTCCACTAATACACGACAAAAATGCTTTAGAACAAATAACTGCACCGCACAAGGGCAAATAAAATGTAGAAATATTTCCTTGTAATAAACCCTGTTAATGGCTGTATCAAACAGCACTTACACCCTAATAAGACAGGTTTGCTGGAATTACAAAGCTGTATAATGGCAATTTGGATCCCCAAAGATTGTTCCTATTACCCAGGCTGTAACCTATCTGTCTGAACCCTGTTCAACACAAATGCTGGTGGAATGATTCCTCCCTATACTTTCCCTACAGTAATCTTTCCCTGCACTTGCAAATCGTTTTTTTTTTCTCCAGATTCAAGTCTTTCCCGTCACTGTCCCTAGCGCCTGCAGACACATCTCTCCCTGCACTAAGCACGCTGGTGAATGTTAGAATCTAAGATGGCCGCCGTATTTATATGGCTGTGACATCACAGGCTGGCTGCTGATTGGCTGCATGCATGTCAGTATGGGTGATCCCGCCTTCCCAGAGTTCCTTGACCCATGTCCTTACACGTGTAGCAGCTATTTTAGGAAAAAATGCGATTCGTTACCACAAATCGCGAGATAATTTGGATTCAGTGCGAATCAGGATCGAATTCCACTTTGCCAACTTCAATTCGCTCATCTCTAGATCACACCCATTCATCTATGGATCTATGGATCAACAATACGCTTATGTTAGTTATTCATGTCATGCATAGTGTTATTCAATGAAAGCTGCTGATGCATGAGGCGGGTTATATCCATGTAGGCAGGCACCAAAGCACTATGGAAACAGAGGAGTTAACCTAGTTATTACCCAAGGGTGTTGCTCTCAGGGCAGTACTGCTGGTACTGCTGTCAGGACCATAGTAACATAGTTTATAAGGCTGAAAAAAGACATCTGTCGATCCAGTTCGGCCTGTTATCCTACAAGTTGATCCAGAGGAAGGCAAAAAGAAAAACTGTGAGGTAGAAGCCAATTTTCCTCACTTTAGGGGAAAAAAATTCCTCCCCGACTCCAATCATGCAATCAGAATAACTCCCTGGATCAACGACCCCTCTCTAGTAGGTGTAGCCTGTAATATTATTACACTCCAGAAATACATCCAGGCCCCTCTTGAATTCCTTTATTGTACTCACCATCACCACCTCCTCAGGCAGAGAGTTCCATAGTCTCACTGCTCTAACCATAACAAATCCTCTTCTATGTTTGTGTACAAACCTTCTTTCCTCCAGACGCAGAGGATGTCCCCTTGTCACAGTCACAGTCCTGGGGATAAATAGATGATGGGCCCTGTCTTGAAATTAAAAAGGGGCAAACTCACCATGGCTAGTGTTAATACAGTCACTGCAATCTGGGCAGCGGTGTCTCTTATCCCTATGTGTCAGCTGTCAAGCACACCGGAGTTACTCCAGGAGGTGGCAGCCTGGTGGTTCCCCTGCAGAGAAGACCAGATCCCTGTAAAGGTTGAATACCAGCGGTCGGACTGCCAGGATAATGCTCTTGGGTTTAGTCCAAAGTTGAACCAGTTGGTTGACCCCATTTGCAATCTTTCCGTTATATCACTTGAATTTAATAAATACAGAGCATTGAGAAATTGTGACGACATGGAAATAGACAGTAGTATATCATCTCCCCAACAATTACTTCCTCCCCACCTGTCTTAAAATGTGTATTTTTTTATATTTCCTATAAAATTGCAGGTCTTGGTCTGTTACCTGCAAACAAATCACAGATATGTATCTAATAGGCAGTGACATCCCTAGATATATCACCTAGACCTCAGCAATCAATAGATCAGGCTGCAAACAGACACTTCTCACACTGGAGACTGTATTTTTTAAAGTGGAATTTACTGCAATTTGTGCCTACTGCACACCCAGTATTATCAAGCAGGGCTGGGACAAGGTCCACCACCAACAGAGGCTGAGCTGCCCAAGTGTACCCCCCCCCCCCCCTCCAACTTGTGGAGTCTTTACTGATTACTTACTATTGTAATCATACATAAGTATGCGCAGTTTAATGTACCAATTAACTATAGCTGTAAACAAATGCACAACCTCTTTAGATCCATATAAAGATAGAAATAAAGCGCAAAAACAAGTCATATAAAACAATAACCACATAATCTTAATACCAGCCCCATAGCATTGCGTAATTATACCAGCACAACAGCATCGGCTGGTGCGATTGCGGACCTGGCAGAGTCTGCGTTGCCGGCCGCATAGAATCTAACAGAAATTACCCCCGCATAGTGACTGGATACTAACACCACACTGTAACTAAATTAAAACCAATATGACTATATAGTGGAAAATACTAGCACTACACAGGTTCCGCAAACCATAAGTGATTAAAAGTACATAAATATTGACTCACAGGGCGACTCAAAGGTGAATCAAAGGCGACGTCTGCTTTGATTGGAATCAGTCTTTTTCTGGCCACCACTCGTCTCCGCAGAATCTACAAAACTAATAGTTTAGGCTTCTCATTCCGTGATTCCAGCACCATCCCCACCTCTGTACAAACGCCCAATGTGTATTGCCCCACACAGTAATAAAGCCCACTAAACATGACAACACAGAGAAGGGGAATCTGTACTATATGGGGGCTGTACTATATGGGGGCACAGAGGAGGGAAATGTAAATAAATGTAGTATGACAGACTTGTATGACTTTAAAGGGGTTGTCCTGTTATTAAAAATGTATCCCCCATCCACAGGATGGGACTCCCTGAGCGATCTCCAGATAGGGCAGGTCTGTGGATGACAACACTGTTATGTGGCGGGATCTGTGGATGACACTGTTATGGATGATGTGAGGATGACATTGTTATGTGGGATCTGTGGAGGACACACTGTTATGGGGGATCTGTGGATGGCACTGTTATGGGGGATCTGTGCATGACATTGTTATGGGGGATCTGAGCATGACATTGTTAGGGGGGATCTGAGGAGGACACACTTATGGAGGATCTATGGATGACACTTATGGAGGATCTATGGATGACACATTGTTATGGGGGATCTGAGAATGACACTTATTTGGGGGGGGGGGTCTGTGGTGGATGACACTGCTTTGGGGGATCTGTGGTGGATGACACAGTTATGTGGGATCTGTGGTGGATGACACTGTTATGGGGGGATGTGAGGATTACACTGTTATTGGGGGGTATCTGTGGTGGATGACACTGCTATGGGGGATCTGTGGTGGATGACACTGCTATGGGGGGATCTGTGGTGGATGACACTGCTATGGGGGATCTGTGGTGGATGACACTGCTATGGGGGATCTGTGGTGGATGACACTGCTATGGGGGGATCTGTGGTGGATGACACAGCTATGGGGGATCTGTGGTGGATGACACAATTATGTGGGATTTGTGGTGGATGACACTGCTATGGGGGGATCTGTGGTGGATGACACTGTTATGGGGGGATCTGTGGTGGATGACACTGTTATGGGGGGATCTGTGGTGGATGGGGGGTGTAGTATAATACAGTCACACTGCACGGGTCCTGCTGTCATTATGAAAGCAAATGCGACCCCCACCTCTTTTATTGATGGTCATTCAGTAAATTAACCCTGTTTTTTTTTTTTTTTTGGGGGGGGGGGGGGTCTGTGGATGACAAATATGTGTCATGTCATCCACAGATTCTCCCCATAACAGGGTTCATTTAGTGAATGACCACCCAATACGGTCACATCTGCAGAGCTTTGCTTTTATATGCATCCGCTGCCGCCGCCGGCTCCCTCCTCTCTTTCTACCCGCACAGGCCGGCTGCGCCTACAGCAGCTAGCAGCGAGTGCTCGCCTGCTCGCCACTACTGGGGGTCATCATAATTTAAAGTGTCCGGCCCCTGCCTGCGCCCTGAGGCTGGAGCCTACCCAGCCTCTGTGTCGGCCCGGCCCCGTTATCAAGATTTCTTTTTCACATAAGGAAGATTTTAAGAAAGTTACAGATGATTTACTGAAGCATTTTCTGTTCTACTTACAGGACATTAATGGGGTATTCCGGTTATGTAACTTTTTTGTCAACTCCTGTAGTGTTAGTGTGTATGTGGTGCACTTAAACTAACCTGATATATATCAGCCTCTGATGTGACTCTGTTTTTAAATAACAACTGCAAAAAAAAGGGGTCAGTCAGAACATACCAATGTGCAGGTGCACACTGCCATGGGTAGAAACATACAGGAAAAAAGAGACAATGCAGCAGCACTCTGCAAACACAAATTAAGTACAATAATGCCATAATTATAGAAAACATTCTGGTGCTAATGTTATGCCTACATTATTGTACATTATTGTACTTTATTTGTGTTTGCAGAGTCCTGCTGCATTGTCAGACACAGAAATACAGAAACAGACAAATACAGACAGACAGCTATGTAAAAGGCAAAGCATTAAGACACAGACAGTAGGTGGTGGTCCAGATATTGCAGTAGGTCCCAGGAGTTTCACATGATGCCTCACCAGGGAGTGGTAGTCCCTAAGGCCATTGCTCCCTGGGGATGGGTACAGTGGAAATGTAGAGTTGAGGAATGAGGCCAGAAGTAAACCTAGAACAGTATTTTTTACTAAGTGCAAAGTGTAATTTCAGGTACATTCAATAGTAGCAATTTCCAAGTGCAGTTTCTGGGACCAGTAAGGAATATGAAAGCAGGTTGGATGGCTGCAGTTAGTATATGTATTGTACTGGCCTAGTAGTAGTCTGGGTGATGGGTGTATGGGTGTCTTAGCCATAGTCCCTCACCTCACAGCAGTGTCCTTTAAATGCTGGTCTCAGCTGGCTACTCTGCTGTCTGTCTTTTCAAAGATATACTTGAGGATAACTGTTGATTGTTTTTTTGGAGCAGGAGCTCAACAGTGTGCTTACTCTCCACTCTGTGTCATAACCCCCCCCCCCCCCCCTGGCCAGCGTAAGAGAAGCAGGACCAGCCCACTCCTACCAAGAGAGGAGAACCAGCGTGGTTAGTGCCAACCATTGCCATTCACTCCTTACTGGAAGTAACAGCCATAAACATAAAAAATACATAACAATATAGGACATAACTGTGTACAGTTGTAGTACCCACAGGTCTGGCGTATTGCATGAGAATGTTTCTAGCTTTGTTAGAAAGAGATTGTCATGTAATACATGATGTCTGATTTTTATTTTTTACGTTAATCATGGGATAACCCCTTTAAAGTAATAAAATATAGATCTCTTACTTCTGTCTAGTCACTGTTTGGTTTTTGTCAATCACCATTGCCTTTATAAGTCATTTGACTTCTGTTGCTTTATAATTGTCGTCTTCTGCTGGAGTGCAGGTGGGTGATCTGCTGAGGGTCATTGCTGCTGCGAGTCAAAGTTTGATAACATAATTTTGAAATTCATTGTATGAAACAGACATTGAAAATGTGGATAGAAGAAGCCTTTTCCCCCGGGAAGCTTTGGCGCTTGCACGCTGCTTTACAGAGCAGTGAATTACAGACATCGTCTCCCGCAGTGCAGGGCTGAATGTCGCCTTTTATTGTGTTTAACAACTTGATGTGTGCATGGCTTCTGCCCAAGTGCTTGCTGATAACCTGGCATCTCTCACTGCATGCACCCAGATATCACCATTCTACAGCACCGAGTGTTCTAAAGGGCTCCTGCACAATGATGATGAAAACATTCACATGCACCCCTGAAACAATGCTGCACTCGAATACACTAGCGTTGACCGCGAATATTCGAATAGCGAATATTAATGGTGAATATCGCAACTTCGATAATTCGCGAATATTACGAATATAGTACTATATATTCGTTATCTTGAATATTTGTCATTTTTTCCCATCTAAACATATGATTCCTCCGTGCTTCTTGCTTGTGGGCTAAGTCATTGGCCCACAAGCAACTTCAGCAGGAAAGAATCATGAATTCAGATGGAGAAAAAAGACAAATTTTCTAAAAAACAAATATATAGCACTATATCAAATATATTAGTTTTTTAGAATATTCATTTTTTTTTTTTTTTCAATCTCGCTTGCTACACTTCTACATACTCCTCCCCGACAAGCGTCCCCATCACCATGGGAACGCCTGAAGGTTAGAATATACTATCGGATCTGTGTTTTTACGATCCACGTAGAGATTGAAGAAAAAAATAAAATAACATTCGAAAAAATGAATATTTTCGATATAGTGCTATATATTGCCTTTTAGAATATTTGTGAATATTTGCGAATGTAACAAATAGTCTACAAAATATTAGCAAAATATCGCGAATACGAATATGGCCCCTGCAACTCTTAACTAGAATACACCAGTGAAGTTAAAGAAGCAGTCTGAAAATCTATTTATAGACAAATAGGGGGTCATTTAGCAACCTGAAATATGCCTATATTAGGCGTTTTTCAGGTGCAGATTGTGGCGGTTAGTTGATTTACAATCTGCAACTTTTTCCTGCTGACGCTAGGTCTAAAAAAGGGGGCATTGCGGGGCGGGGAAGGGGATGGGGCCTTTCTCATTCATTTTCTACACCTGTTTTGAGGGCCCCTTCATAACTTCGGGGATCCACCGCCAGTGATGGGCCTTTAATAAGATTGGCATATAAAATGCTGGTCTTAATAAATGACCCCCATAATGCTCACTTATCATAGTAATCTAGCACTGTATTGTGTTTCACTCCAGCTCAGTTGCATCTTTACACTGTGAACCCTTTCATTATGGGCAGCTCTGTCATGTGCTACCAGTCTGAGTAACATTTTAGAGCTTGAACAGAGAACAAAATATAGAGGCTTTAAAGGGGTCCAGGAGTTTAGTATTGATGGCCTATCCTTTGTATAGGTCATCAGTATCTCATCGATGGAAGTCCGATGCATGGCACTTTGCCAATCAACTGTTTGAAGAGGCTGCAGTGCTCAACTGCCACATGGTCTATTTGCAGATGAGTCCCATTTAAGTGAAAGGGCCTGAGCTGCAATACCAAGGACAGCCATTAGCGCCCCCACACAGTAGTCATGACCCCTTAGTGCTGTCAACTAGTAGTCATGCGCCCTGAATGCTCCCATATAGTAGTTATGCCCCCTCCATAGTTGAATGTCCCCATAGTGCCCCTTCACAGGAGAATGTCCCCTTAGCAGTGGCATGGGTTGACAGCACCTGGGGCAAGCCAACTATTGCCCCCCACCCCCAACACCTGTGGCCATGCCCCTTTTACAGATAATGTACTAGATGTCACTTGCAGTCCTATGTAACACCACAGATAACACAGTGATAACTCTCTGATAATTACTCTGCCTTGCACACAGTACAGAGGAGAAGGAGAAGAAGGTCAATGTGTGTGAAGTCTCAGTTATCTTGGAGAGTTACAAAAACTCCAAAGTTAGTTCCATGCCTCAGCCCATAGAAGGGAAAGATTACAGAAGAACCAGGCAACTCAGAGAGAGAGGGAGAATATTGGCAGAAGAAGGTAAATGTCGTTTATCAGACTCCAGTCTCCTTTGCATTAGATGGAGAGATTCTAAGCTACAATCTGCCCCCCATAACCAAGGACAGAAAGGCCATCTGTCAGAACATAGTAATCCTAGAGAGGATACAGAAGTATATGATTATATAGTACAGCAGAGACAGTACATCCCTCTAACCTGGAGAAATAAGGGATAAAGATTGATTGTCATAGAAAACTGCTCCTTATGCAACTTCTGGGAACTAATTTGAATCACTGTAAAAGCTGCCTTGCTGTAAATGACTTTTGCATACATTGATGACCTTTGGATCAGCTTCAGTAAAGTACTGGGAGTTTGTTAAAATAATTGGTCTGCTTATTCTACATCATCTCCTAATTTCACCTTACTGTGCTGGCATCACGAACACAGGGGCCCAGCCACTAAAGCACCCTTAGCGTATCCACTACCATCAAGGGCACCTCAACTTCCATCATGCTGGTGTTCCCTGCAATAGAGAGTGCCCTGGAGGATTTAGTGCTGTCTTCCTAATTACTGCAAGCCGACCCAGGGAGCTGCAAAACCGTGAGTACAACTACAACCCCCATCAGCCCACCGTGCGCTCACATACTGCCACTGTGGTCCAGTCTGCTGTACCACTGCCTGCAGTCCTATGTGACACCACAGAAAACCAGAGTTATTACTCTGAGTACAGATAATGTAGTAGATGTTACCTGCAGTCCTATGTAACACCACAGATAACACAGTGATAAGTTTCTGAGTACAGATAATGTGATAGATGGGTGTGAGGCCCCAGAATTAAGAACACACAGTGTGACCTGAAGTCTAGGGCCCGGGGCTGCGGCAGTGTGGGCCAAATTCTATATCCTCCCCCCACCCCCAACCCTACCATGAAACAAATATTTGGATGGACATTACATACATTGCTATAAAATATACAGTAGAATACCACATACCTCTTACATGTAGTGTCATCTCCTGGGATGTAGACTCTTTCCTCAACGTCTTCATTCAGAGATAAGACCGCCATGACACCTTCTTTCTGCCGCGTCTCGTCTCTGCAGAGTTTCACAAGAAAATGTTTTAGATTCCTCACTTTACTATCATCCTACACCGTCTGGTGCCTTAACACTATCATCCTGCCTCCACCCTCAATACTTTGCTATTGCCATACAGATAGTTCCCCATAATATTATAGTCTCCCTGTATTATTATTAGAATAACCCCCTCTGTATTATTATTATGGCCCCCTCTGTATTATATGTATTATAATGACCCCACTCTGTATTAACTGCCTGGTGCCCACTGCAATTTGGTGCCCAGGGCAACCGCACCCCTGTCCCCCCCCCCCCACGCTATGCCACTGCCCCTTAGTGCCTCCACATAGTAGTCATGCGCCCTGAATGCTCCCATATAGTTGTTATGCCCCCTCCATAGTTGAATGTCCCCATAGTGCTCCCTTCACAGTAGAATGTCCCCATAGAGTAAGCCCCCTCCATGAAACACTACTCCTGAGACGGAAAAGTTGACAGAAATCTACTTAAGTGAGAAAATACCCCTGAAGGAAAGAGAACAGACAACCATAGAATGTCAAGAACCCCCAAGGGCATGCACTTGATTCAGACAGTAAGGTACCACTCGTTAATGGCAATAAAGACGTTACTGCTGTGGAAAGGGTTAATTGCTTCCAACACCCAGCAAACCTTGAGACAAAAACTCCACCCAAATATAAAATATTCACCCCTCAGCCCATTTATTGCAAAAGTTGTTACAGAATATCATGCCTGTGGTTATCTTGAAAAGATGGCAGATAGAGACTCAGGGACTGCTACCATCATCATTGCCACTGGCCATACACAGCTGCACTGTGATACACTTCAGGACTGTGCCTTTGCTGCTACAGTATATGTACTACTATGCTCATCATTAATTCAGGAAAGATAGACTTTTTTTTTTTGCAATCAATGGGCCTGGTTAAAGCCTCCACTATCTGTCAGCCCCTACAGCTGGCCTCCGGCCATCCTGCTAACCCTTCACCATCAAGGGAACCTCACCTAATATGAGGCAGCAGCCCCAAACAGGCCCAGGATGTGCTACGAGTGAAGAAAGGATGCACACTCCATTCAGTCTATATGGCCCTGGGAGAGCAAGGGTGAAGAGTACCACCAGGAACTGTGAGTACTACTACCAACACCATAGATACTACAATTCCTCCCATCCTCATCTTTCCTCTGGGTCGCTGGAATAGCCTTTGCAGTGGCCGGGTTTGGGGTGGCCCCAAAGCTATGCTGGGTCCCCTAGACACCATCAAGGTGTCACCACTAGTGTTGAGCGAACCCGAACTGTATAGTTCGGGTTCGTACCGAATTTTGGGGTGTTCGGGACACGGACCTGAACCCGAACATTTTCAAAAAAGTTCGGGTTCGGGTCCGTTGTTCGGTGATTTATTCCCGCTTTCTGAAGGGCTGCACAGCAGCCAATCAGCAAGCGTTTTACTTCTTGCCCTAAGAAGCCATCACAGCCATGCCTACTAATGGCATGGCTGTGATTGGTTCAGTGAAGCATGTGACCCAGCCTCTTTATAAGTTGGAGTCACGTACTGCCGCATGTCACTCTGCTGCTTTGCGCTTAGGGAGAGGATGCTGGTGCTGCGATCAGGGACAGAATAGGGCAGAAATCTGAAGAACCTGTGCAAATTTAATCCACAAGATACAGCACATAGAGAGGGAGGGAGCCTCAGCAATCCAACATTTGTGTACCCAGCGACTGCCAGGGAGATTTTTTTTGTAATCTATCTGTTATTGAAGGTGGGAGTCGGGGAGTCGGTGGCCATTTTAGGCACTGCAGTGTACTGCATGTCTGCCAGCCTGCCAGCCTGCCAGGGACATCAGCCTAATCCTATTTTGTAGCTCAGTGAAGGAAAAAAATACTTTTTTTTTCTGGCTGCTCAATTCCCCTATATATTTTATATTTCTGCATGGAAATAGTGCTTCTTTGTTTTTTATAGAAAAAAAAACGTTATTCAAGGTCCACTGACTAGTCTGAAATACCCATTACAACCACCTATTTTACATTGCTGCTGTGAAATACAGCATAAGTGTATTTTTTTTGACAAAAAAGTGGAAATTCTGATCCACAAAGCATTTGTACATACACGGTATAAATATCTAATTTAAATTTCCGAGCAGTAAAAACCTGCATTTTGGGGTTTTATTGAAAAAAAACGTGTTTTAGGCCGAAACATCTGTTGTGCATCCGTTGTTTAAATAATTATTTCCAATTTATAACAGTCTAATACTGCATTTGTGAATTTTGGTGACCAAATCAGTGTTCTGGGTCCCCAAATCTGGTGTCCATACATAGTATAAATATCTACTGTTAATGTACAGCAGTCAAAAACTGCATTTTGGGGTTTTATTGAAAAAAGCCGTGTTTTAGGCTGAAAAAACTGTTGTGCATCTGGCGTATAAATAATTAATTTCAATTTACAGCAGTGAAATACAAGTTTTCTGTATTTTATTACAAAAATACTTGTTCTTGTTCCGCAAACCACTTACAGCGTAACTAAAAAAATAGTTTACATTTCCGAATAGAAATTGAGAATCAGTGTATTTTGGGCACAAAAAACATTATTCTGGGTCCACAGAGCATTTTTATGACACGGGCACTGTCTTAGCGAACGTAATTGTCGACTAGTGGCAGGTAAATTGACACCGGAGAGAGACCAATCTTTCAGCTTGGTGGGTGAACGCAAATAATGAGGAGAACTTCAAATAAGGGACGTGGGCATGGTCATGGTGGTGTTGGTGGAGCTCCTGTTGCTGGGAGAGGACGTGGCCGTTCAGCGCCAACTACCGCTCCAAGTCAAACACCTTTCTCTGGTGCGAGTAGGCAACAGAATATACAGTGTTATTTGATAGACCCAAATGCCGCTTTACGGATAGTGAAGCCAGAACATGTACAGGCTATAGTAGATTGGGTGGCTGACAGTGCCTCCAGTTCCTTCACAGTATCTAACACCCAGTCCTCTGCAGAAAGCTCAGAGTTGGCACCTGCAGCCCATGCCCATCAGTCTTCCACCTCACCCCCTTGCAAATCAGCCAAGCAGTCAGAGCCCCAAATCATGCAGGAAAGTCTCATGCTTTTTATGACTCTGTTGGCAGGGTTTCCCCAGGCCATCCACCTAACCCTGCCCCAGAAAAGGAAGACCTTGAATGCACTGATCACTTTTGTTGCAGGATAAGGACATGGGAATACCACCACAAAACGTCTCTGATGATGATGAAACACAGGTGCCAACTGCTGTGGCTTTCTGCAATGTGCAGACCGACGAGGAGTGCAGGGGTCATGAATGGGTGGAAGAGGATGTGGAGGATGATGAAGTCCTAGACTCAGACTGGACTGAAGGTCGTGCTAGTAAGGCGTGCAGTTCTGAGGAAGCGGCGGTGTTCGCACCGAGGCAACAGCACAGCAAAAGAGGGAGCAGGGTGCAAAAGCGCAGCGGCCGTTCCAGAGACAGTACGCCTGCTACTGTCCACCGCACCCAGGCACCGAGCACACAAAGGCCTGCTCCAAGGAGTTCATTGGCGTGGCAGTTCTTCACACAATGTCCTGATGACAAGAGACGAGTGGTTTGCATGTTGTGCCATCAGAGCCTGAAGCGAGGCATAAACGTTCTTAACCTGAGCACAACTTGCATGACCAGGCATCTACATGCAAAGCATGAACTACAGTGGAGTAAACACCTTAAAAACAAGGAACTCTCTCATGCTCCTCCTGCTCCCTCTTCTGCTGCTGGCTCGGCCTCTACCTCCACCTCTGGCGTCACCGTGGCACCTGGCGACCAGCAAACAGAGGATGTTCCACCAACACTACCACATACGACACCATCACCAAGCATCTCCACCATGTCACACGGCAGCATTCAGCTGTCTATCTCCCAAACATTGGAGAGAAGGAGGAAATACCCACCTACCCAACCTCGAGCCCTGGCCCTGAATGCAATCACTTAAAAATGACTGGCCTTTGAAATGCTGTCATTCCGTCTGGTGGAGACGGACTGTTTCAAACAGCTGATGGCGGTGGCTGTCCCCCAGTACGTTGTTCCCAGCCGCCACTACTTTTCCAGGTGAGCCGCCCCTTCCCTACACAACCAAGTGGAGGATAAAATTAAGTGTGCACTGCGCAATGCCATCTGTGGCAACGTCCACATAACCACAGATACATGGTCCAGTAAGCACGTCCAGGGTCGTTATATCTCCCTAACTGCACACTGGGTAAACGTAGTGGCGGCTGGGCCCAAGGCAGATAGCGGTTTTGCGCATGTCCCACCAGCGAGGATCGCAGGGCATTATCCGTTGCCTCCTGTTGCTTCCTTCTCCTACTCCACATCATCCTCCTCCTCCTCCTACTCCTCTTCTACCACCCCCACATCCGGTCATCGAAAGAACCTCACCCCCAACTTCAGCACAGCCCGGTGTAAACGTCAGCAGGCGATTTTAATACTCATGTGTTTGGGTGACAAACCCCACACCACACAGGAGCTTTGGACGGGCATAGAACAGCAGACTGATGAGTGGTTGCTGCCGGTGAGCCTCAAGCCCGGTCTGGTGGTGTGCGATAATGAGCGAAATCTCGTTGCAGCTCTGGGACTAGCCGGTTTGACGCACATCCCTTGCCTGGCGCATGTGCTGAATCTGGTGGTGCCGAAGTTTCCTAAAAACTACCCAGAAATGTCAGAGCTCCTGCTAAAAGTGCGGTCCGTATGTGCGCGCTTTCGGCGTTCTCACCCTGCTGCTGCTCGCCTGTCTGCGCTGCAGCATAACTTCGGCCTTCCTGCTCACCGCCTCATATGCGACATGCCCACCAGGTGAAACTCCACCTTACATATGCTGGAGAGACCGTGCGAGCAGCAGCAGGCGATAGTGGAGTTTCAGATGCAGTATGCATGGGTCAGTCGCTCTGCGGATCAGCACCACTTCACCACCAGTGACTGAGCCCGCATGTGAGACCTGTGTACCTTGTTGCGGTCTTTGGAGTACTCAACCAACATTGCCAGTGCTGATGACGCAATTGTTAGCATTATAATACCCCTTCTATGTCTCCTTGAAATTAATAATACGGCGATGATGGAAGAGGATGCGGCACAGGAGGAGGAGGAAGAGGGGGCATTTCACAGGGTTTCAGGCCGGTCATACAGAAGTGGCTCAGAGGGTGGGTTCCTGCACCAGCAGAGGCCAGGTACACATGTGGACAGCCAGGGCACACTTCTGGAGGATGAGGTAGAGGAGGAGGAGGAACCGGTTTCACTGCAGGGTGGCACCCTACGCAGCTCAGGGCCATCACTGGAGCGTGGCCGGGGGGATACGGAGGACACAGACGATACCTACAGGTGACAGCTTACTGTTACCTCTGGGCAGCCTGGCACACATGAGCGACTACATGCTGCAGTGCCTGCGCAACGACAGCAGAGTTGCCCCCATCTTAACTTGTGCTGACTACTGGGTTGCCACCCTGCTGGATCCCCCATACAAGGACAACGTGCCCTCCTTAATTCCCGCACTGGAGCATGATAGGAAGATGCGCGACTACATGCACATGCTGGTAAACGATCTTCTGAGGGCATTCCCAACTGACACGGGGGGACAAGTGGAAGCACAAGGCGAAGGCAGAGGTGTAGGAGGAAGAGGTCGCCAACGCAGCTGTGTCACGGCCAGCTCCTCAGACAGCAGGGTTAGCATGGCCAAGTTGTGGAAAAGTTTTGTCACCGCGCCACAGCAAACTACACCACCAGCTGATAGGGAATGTGTTAGCAGGAGGCAGCATTTCAACAACATGGTGGAACAGTACGTGTGCACACGCCTCCACATACTGACTGATGGTTCTGCCCCATTCAACTTCTGGGCCTCCAAATTGTCCAAATGGCCAGAGCTTGCCCTTTTTGCCTTGGAGGTGCTGGCCTGCCCTGCGGCCAGTGTATTGTCTGAACGTGTATTTAGCACGGCAGGGTGGCGTCATTACAGACAAAGTCATTTCCCTGTTCACATTTGTTTGCAGGGGATTTACCTACATTTTGATGCCTTTTGCAGCCCTCTAGCCCTTTCCAGGGTTATTTTACGGCTTTTTTAGTGCCCAAAAGTTCGGGTCCCCATTGACTTCAATGGTGTTCAGGTTCTGGGTCAATTTCGGGTTGAGTTCGGATCCCAAACCCCAACATTTTCGTGAAGTTCGGCCGAACTTCTCGAACGTGAACATCCAGGTGTTCGCTCAACTCTAGTCACCACATGTGGCTGTTCTCCGGATGTGAAGGTAAGGAGTGGTGCACCCCAATGGGAAATAATTCCAGTGAGTCAAGGTATGCAGTAAATCAGAGTCCTTCTTTACTGGAGGAATTCAGGTGCAGAATAATACAGGTGAGGCATAGGGCTGGCTTCTCCAGTCTCCTCCCGGGAGAAGAAGGGTTTGATGCTGAGGAAAGGCCTGAGCTAGCTGTCCCTCTTTCCCACAGAAGGCTAGCATGCTGCCAAAGGCTGGAGGCCCAGGGTCTGCGGCAGAGTATCCCTGACTCAGTGTCATCTTCTGGTCACTCAATAGTCTGTCAGAGTCTCCTCTTCTAAGCACTGTTCCCTAACTGCAGAACACTAGGGGCTCTAACTGCTCTCCTTATATACAGTTTCTGGCAAAACTAGAACCTTCTAGTGGAAAGGGGGAAGAGGAGAAAGTCAGCACAAACATATACAATGTAACAACTCCCGTCTTTCATAGCCTTACATTACAGCTTCAATGATACTCAATGGCAATGACTGCCAGTTTTTCCAGGCAAAAACAGGTTTTCAGACATAACAGAGCTAAACCTCAAAAGGTCAGTCTGCCTGGTTTGGTGGTAAACAAGTCTGGCTTCTTCCCTCCAAAACATGCTCTTCTTTAAACTCTATGGCAGCTGTGGAAAATTACCAGTTTCTCATTATTAGCTAGAAAGTCCCAAAAGTATCTCAGTATTCATTAACCCTTTCCACAGAGCCTCGCAAATACAGTGCAAATGGACAGGATATATATCACAACATACAAATAACATGCAGTTACACAGTAGTCATTGCAAGTTAACCCTTTAAAATAAAGTAAGAATTTGATGTCTTTGCGTAGGGGGAACAGAATAAATGTTCACAAATGTCCAGACTTCAAAGTACCCCTGCTCCAGGGCACTATACATGCATACAACTGTAGCAGATCCCTGTTTGTATTGAGGCCCGCAAACAGGGTCCGCAATCTGGAAGATATAGTGCGGTGCTGAATGGACGCATGAATCCGAAGCCCACATAAGCATTACGGTGTTAGGAGTCCAATGCAGTAGTGTCTGGAGCTGACAAGAACCAGGAACAAGGAGGGAGGGAGTATAGAAATAGGGCGACTATCTGTAAACCTATAGTGAGATTCCAAATCTAGTCTGGGATCTGATGGGGGAGTTAAGAATGTTATACTATATATTTTTTCCTTCTTCTCTGACATTTATCTGCAAAGCAGGGGTATCACTATTATTTGCATTGAATGCATTAAGGCAGGGATGCTCAACCTGCGGCCCTCCAGCTGTTGTAAAACTACAACTCCCACAATTTCCTTCTGTAGGATGATAGCTGTAGGCTGTCAGGGAATTATAGGAGTTGTAGTTTTGCAACAGCTGGAGGGTTACAGGTTGAGCATGCCTGCATTAAGGGGTGCACAAAGGCTAAAAAGGTTGGCCGACACTGCTCTATCAGGTCACCTTCATAAGAGTGCTGAAATCTGATGTGGTGTCTATGCCCTAATCATATGTCCTACAGTTCTGATATTTGGTTCTAAGATACCTACTGTTAGGTACTTAGATTTTTTTCTACTACTCTGTGGAAATGCCAGTTTGAACTGAAGTTTTGTGATTTTATTCAAGAACCAGGAAGCTCAGGATGAATATTTTTACAGATCCCATCCATATAAGACTGTGTTGTATTGGATTAAAGTAGGATGCATTAAGGTAAATTGATAGTTGACATCAGTAAACAATGCCACAGAATAACAGCAGTTTATGGGGTCTCCTGTAATAGCCCTTTAACTTAACTGTACTTACACCAAATCTCAATATTACAATCATCCAACATAGTGCATAAGCACTCTTTCGTTTTTGCCTTATTGTACATATTTCCTTTTTTTTATTTCCAAACTATGACATTTATTCAGTTACAAAAATTACAATAATACAAACAATTACAAAATCAACCTTTTTCTTTTTTTTTCCCTTTATATCCCCAAAGCCACCCCCCACCCCAAAAAAACTACAGGGAGGAGAGAGAGAGAAAACAACAAAAAAACACAAGATAATAATTTATAATAAAAACAAAAAATATTCATTGATAAGGGAGTAAGAGTTGTACATATTTTCACTTTAGTTGGGTAGTGGTTTCAATTCATGAACCAGGTGGATCAGGATGAACCAGGGTGATCTGAATGAGCCTGCCTTTTGTCCCCCATAGAGTGAGTGCTGCAGTGCATAACTGTATAAGTAGATGAAATAAACAGCATTTAAATGGCAAAATGAGAACATCTGAATCTTGTCAAATCTATGGTCCCTCCTGGAATAGTTCTTTAAAACGGAGACATCAATACAGCAGCCGATCAATCAATATCACTCAGTAAGACTGAGGATCCTCTCTGCCATAGAGGACTTTGAGGTCAGTTTAATAGAACAATAACTGCAATCAATACGTGCAACGTTGTCGTGAAGGAGCTCTAATGTCATTAATGCATCTGATGGACCATTCAGGAATTAGTTTTTCGGTAAAACAATTATTTTAAAAAAGAAAATCAATGTATTGTTTTCTCGCAGTCATCAAAAGGCATTTATCAAAGTTGTGTTCTGCCGATGCCAAAATAACTTCCACATTTTATCTTTGCAGCAGTGAATGAGACTTTTCCATTGATCTGGATCTTTTATTTTATTTTTTTTCTAGTTTTTGACTTTTTTCCAAAATTAAAGCATTAAGCCTTAGCCTGATGGTAATGTGTTAAGACAAAAAAAAAGACGGGGCGGAGCCAGCGCCTGCAGTGGATGGCTGCGTGAGTGAGCTGCTCCGGTAACAAATCACCCTTACAGCCTGGATTCACAGCTTATATCACCCAAGATGGTCAAAATCGGAGGGTCCAAACCCACTGACATCCCAGGACCACCCAAAACTGCCTCAGGAGGAGGTGAAATGGATAAGTTCATTAAAAAAGCAGCGACTATGTATGTCGCAAGGGAAAACAAGATGGCGCCGACACCACCGCGCTCTACTACCCGCTCCCGGCAGGAGCTGAAAGACGCTGAGCAAGAAGCCGACGCCGATGCCGATGGCCTCCCGATATCTCGCGCCTACCTCAGGGACACCTTAACCGCATCTCTGGCCTCAGCGCTGGAACCACTGAGCTCGGACTTGAACACCATTAAGCAAGAGGTACGGCAGATAGGGGGGAGAGTTGAGTCCCTAGAAGATTCTTGCACGGCCATAATCACTCACCAGCAGGGGGTCGCTTCTCACATCTCCTCCATTCAAACCTCCCTGAACACCATATACAGCGCCCTGGAGGACCAAGAAAACAGGGGGAGAAGAAATAATCTTCGCTTCCGTGGGATACCGGAGACCATCCCCCGGGATATACCCCATACAATTACCCAAATCTGCCTCTCCATCTTAGGCCCTGACTCGGCTCATGAAGTAATATTGGAGCGAGCCCACAGAGCTCTGAAGCCCAAACCGGCAAACAATGCTCCTCCAAGGGACGTTATATGCAAATTTCTAAGCTTCCCAGTGAAAGAGGCAATTATGACAAAAGCGCGCTAAGCTGACATAGTCTCCTGGGATGGACACGAGATCCTAGTGTTCCAGGACCTAGCCCAGTCCACTCTACGCAAAAGAAGAACCTTGAAACCCTTAACTGACTGGCTTCGGTCCCATAACACTCCTTACCGCTGGACTTTCCCATTCGGCTTATCTTTTTGTATGCAGGCTGCAGAATGACAGTGACGACATTTCAGGACCTTGGTCCGGTCTATGATCACCTAGAAATCCAACCATTGGACATCCAAAATTGGGATCCCGTACAGGACCTCACTACTCTCCCGGTCCTCCCTCCTGCAGAACCATGGGATAGACAACGCACTCCGAAATCCCACAAACCAAGGAGGAACGCCTCCCACTCAACCCCGAGAAGACTACCAATGGGAGAGTGAGATATGGTCTTGACTGTTTGTAGTTATTGTCCTTTATCTAGCCTACTGTTTTCACGGTTCTGCATTACACCTTTAAGATATTATCACAAATTCACATATACCTGGACCCTACCTTACACTCCGTTTTCTGCTTACTCAAAGGGTGCTTTTGCCTGCCTGGGGTGATATTACCTACCTCACTGGTAAAACTTCCCCCCTTGCTGCACCATGACAAACCTGTGCTTTACGGTTATCAATCACTTTTATGATTATGGTTACTCTCTGAAATGTTTTGATTCTGTTTTTGTTACTACTTCTTTGTTTATAGGTAGACGACCCTACTGCTTACTGCTACCCTCATATCTGTTTCCTAATATGATGATATCATCCTCCTTGCTGGCCCCTCTTCAAAGGAATCTGAGCCAGATGTACCTGTCCATAATCATTGGCTTTACCTCACAGCCGCATTTTTCTTCACCCCTAGCTACACACTATGGCTGAGCTTAAATTGGCTACCTTTAATGTTAAAGGTTTTAATGCTCCATCAAAAAGATGCCAAATTTTTTCCTTGCTAAAAAAAGAAAATTGCTCGATCCTTCTCTTGCAAGAAACCCACTTTAAATTTAATAAATACCCTAACCTCTCTCACTCTTACTTCCCCACCTGGTTTCATAATGGCTCGGATTCCTCGGCTTCCAGAGGGGTCAGCATAGGATTTAGCAAACACATTCCCTTCCAGTATATATCACATTTACAGGACACTGAGGGTAGATACCTTCTGGTTAAGGGTTCCATTATGGGCCGTGTGTATACTTTCATCAATGCATATGCACCAAACAACAATCAAATTTCATGGTTGAGGGATCTTAATATTGCGTTAAACCCTCTAATTGACTCTTCTACTCAGAAATCCCCCTTCTCTCAAAAAACCCTATCGTTCCTACGTAAGCAGTTTAATTCACTAGGTCTTGTGGATGTGTGGAGAACCCTTCACCCAACAACCAAAGACTTTACCTTTTATTCTCACGTACATGGAACCTATCATAGACTGGACTATTTCTTTGTCTCAAAGGAACAGCTTCAATACTGTTCCGGAGTCAAAATTGGCCCGATCACTTTATCCGACCACTCCCCAGTCATGATGGGTTTCATTCCCCAAATACTGAGCAGAAGGAATTCCACTGGCGCCTCAATGAGCAACTAATCTCTTCAGCTGAGCTCCAAGCTAAAACCCAAAAACTTTAGAGGATTTTTTCCTTTTAAATTCTTTGCCTGATACATCTCCCCTTATATTATGGGATACCCACAAGGCATATATGAGGGACATTTTATCAGCTTGGGAACACACATTAAAAAACGTAGAAAACTCCAAATTGATTCACTTCTCTCCAAAATTCAGTCCTTGGAAAGTTTGCACAAGACTTCTCAATTAGAATCTCACCTGTCTGAACTTACTAAGCTTAGAGTAGAACTGAAAAACCACCTCAACACTGCCTCAGCTAAATTTTTCCTACACTCGCAATATAAGTTCTTCGCTCATGGAGATAGAGCTTCTAAATTTATGATGAATAGGATCAAAGGAGAAAGTCCCAAAATTATATATGTAAAATTTCACGCCCCAACTCTAGTCCTGCACTGACCACGAAGGACATTGCCCTTCAATTCCAACAATACTACAAATCATTATATAACATCCCACCTCCCGACCTCTCTCCAAGCTCTCCACCCCTTCAGGATTCTATAAGGGCCTTCTTAGACTCCCTATCCCTCCCTAAACTACGCCCGGAACACTATGACGCCCTCAAGGCCCCCTTTACCCCTGATGAATTAAAAACTGCTATAAAACAACTCCCCAAAGGAAAGGCCCCAGGTCCTGACGGCCTGCCAGCCCTTTATTACCGTACCTTTCAACATTCCCTCCTCCCCTTTCTTCTCAATGTTTGCAACCAAACATTGAAAGGGACCCCCCTTACGTCTGAGATGACAAAGGCCCACATCACGATCATTCCTAAGGAGGGGAAGGACCCAGCCCAATGCCCCAGCTACCGTCCCATTTCCCTTCTTAATCTAGATTTGAAATTAATTGCTAAAATGCTTGCAAATCGTCTCTCCCCTTTCCTGCCCTTTCTGATACACAGAGACCAAACTGGGTTCGTGGTGGGGAGGGAGGGCAGAGACAACTCTGTTAGAGTGGTCAATGCATTAATACACGCTAAAAAGAAAGGCCTACCACTGGTACTCCTCAGCACTGATGCCGAAAAAGCATTTGATAGAGTTAGCTGGGATTTCATACGACTATCCCTCATTAACCGAGGATTCCCTGACACATTTATCAGTGCTATATTTTCCATGTACCATAATGCCTCAGCATCAGTGCTGGTGAACAACACGGTCTCCCCCTCCTTCCTCATCACGAACGGTACACGTCAGGGATGCCCACTGTCTCCCCTCTTATTCGTACTAGTTATGGAATCATTGCTCCAAGCCATACGCCAAGAGAGCAAAATAGTGGGTATAAAATTGGGTGATCAGGAACATAAAGTAGCGGCCTTCGCCGACGATCTTTTGATCATGACAACTAACCCCTCAATATCCCTGGCGTGTATCTACGACATACTTGATAGATTCAGCCCACTTTCAAATTTTAAAATAAATATGTCTAAATCCCTTATTCTATCAGTGGGCCTCTCCCCATCCCTTAGACTTCGACTGACTAAAGACTCTCCTTTTAATTGGGACTCCCCCTACCTCACATACTTGGGCATAAAAATAACCCCGGACCCCTCGAACCTCTACCATCTTAATTTCATCCCCTTACTTCAGTCAATGAAAGACAAATTAGATGCCTTGCATCCCCACACATTGTCCTGGTTTGGTCGTAAAAATCTGGCTACTTCCTTAGTACTACCCAAACTGACCTATCTCATGCAAGTCTTACCCATTCATATTCCCCCTACTTACTTCGATTCTTTAACCGGCCACCTTAGAAAATTCATCTGGAACAAGTCCAAAGCTAGAATAGCCACGTCAACTCTACAAAAACCCAAATCTTCAGGTGGTATAGGCCTTCCCAACCCCAAGCTCTATAATCTCGCAGTCTTGCTTTCTAGACTAGTTGATTGGATTAGGCAGCCACACTCCAAATCCTGGGTAGCTATGGAATCATCTGTTTCACTTTTTTCCTTCCGCTCCTTATTAATAGGCCCAGATGTATACCCTCTCAATTTGAATGCTTCTGATCTGATAATCAATGCCACCTTGAAGTCCTGGCAGTCCTTCCAAAAATCTTCTAAAGGCATCCCCTTACCCTCCCCCTTGACACAAGTCAGAGATCTACTCTCTGTAGCCCCGCGCGCTCTAATCCAAAGCTTACCGCAAGGAATCCGCACATCTCAAACACCAGTTATAGCTCTGTTTGACGACCAAGGCATACTGAAAAATGATGAGGCTATTCGTACTCTCCTATCCTATTCTACACCCCTTCCTTCCCTTACCTCCTTCTTGCGCTCTTATATCTCCAAACATGTACCATTCCAAGCCCTGCTTAGACCTCTGACGTGGTTTGAAAACCTCCTTGCCTCACAACACCCCCCCAAGAAACTTATTTCTCAATTATACAAATGGCTCAACTCTCCCATCTCACCCCCCAAACCTGCTTTTATAGGCCACTGGGAAAAAGATTTAAACATTAGCTTTTCAGAGGATGAGCTTCAACGCTTATTGATGGAACCCCATATATCCTCCAAATGTGTACGCATACAAGAGAATGGATACAAAATCCTTACCCGTTGGTACAGAACTCCCGACATAACCAAATTTTATTCCACAACACACTCGGATACTTTTTGGAGGTGTCTGGGGGAAACAGGATCTTTCTTCCATATATGGTGGTCCTGCCCCCCACTCCTTAAATGGTGGTCAATGGTTTTCAATATTTGCAACCAGATCTGCCACACTTCCATTCCTCCCACGCCGTTGCTAGCCTTATTGGGCATTCCTCCCTCAACCACCTCCACCAACCCACCTCGCCTATTTAAAAAATTGCTGAGTGCTGCCCGCCTCCTAATCCCACGGTTTTGGCTTTCACCAGACCTACCCCCATTGGACCACTGGTACAATAAGATAGATTCTATCTACAGGATGGAGGAATTAGCTGCATGGAAAAACCGCTCACATCCCAAATTCCTAAGCGTTTGGCTGAATTGGTCACATTTTAGATTAAAGCCTCACTGATGTCATCCCTACTTATTTGATACTCTTATGATGTTAGACAGTATGAATCACCACATTGAGCATGTACTGCGTCTACCTAAATGGTTCTACTTGTTGTGCCTATTCTATTTGTACAACTGGAGATTTCCTCTCTCCTTTTTACTTTTATGCTTGTACTCATTTTATGATTACCGCGTGTGGACTGCTTGTAAACTGCAGATTTATCCTCAATAAAAAGTTATAAATTAAAAAAAAAAAAAAAGACAAAAAAAAGACAAACGGGTGATAATAGGGGTAGTAGGCACTATGTATAAGAAGAGGGGAGTGCCAGAAGTATACACTTGGCCCACCCTATAATGTGACCTTCACCCCTAGCAGTACCTTTTCCTGACTGTGGAGGGCAGTATTTCATGGAGGGTAATGAGGGAAGTTCTCTATGCTGAGCTTCTCACTCTTCATATATTAAATGCTGGAAGGTGTGGTTCATTCTAGCCCAGATTTACTTATGTGTCTGCGTCTTAAATCTGCATAAAAAGTGACACATATTAAGGCAATTTTGGTGCATCTAGGGTTTCTACACATTTTCTGACTAAGGGCGAGTTCACATCACCGTTATGTATTCCTTTTTTAGTTTTTCGTTATAACATGGTTATAACGGAAAATAACGGAATCCATAAGACGGAAGTCAAAACGGAAGCCTTTAAGACTAAGAGGCATTCTGTTTTGCTTTCCGTCATAAGTCTATGGGAATCATAACGCATCCGTCTGGTTCCTGTTATGCAAGACGGAAAACAAAGTCCTGTCGACAGGACTTTTTTTTTCCATTCTGCATAACAGAGATCAGATGGATCCGTTATGATTCCCATAGACTTTTATTATTATGGAAAACAAAAAGGAATGCCTCTTAAAGGCTTCCGTTTAGCATTCCGTCATAATGCAAGTCTATGGGCAGCATAACGTCCTGGTTTTCGTTATGCAGGACGGGACTCCTGCATAATGAATCCGTTATGCTGCCCATAGACTTGTATTATAAAGGATCAAAATGGAATGCCTCTTAACCTCTTAAGGACACAGGACGTACTGGTACGTCCTGATGTCCGAATCCTTAAGGACACAGGACGTACCAGTACGTCCTGTGTATTAATTTCTATTGCGCCCGATCCAGGTGTGATAGCAACATGGTTCCTGCTGAAATAGTTCAGCAGGAACCATGTTCTGATGCCAAAGGGGGTCGAATTGGCGATCGCAGCAAACAGCAGGTCATTTCAGAAACTGCGGTTTGCTGCGTTTCCGATGCATTTGGGTCCCCGGTGACCCGATGAACCAGAAAAGAACGGTGATTGGTGGTGTGAAAACACACCACCAATCACCGTCCTTAGATTGGGGCAATGGCAGCGTCGCTCACAGTTGCTGCCCTCTGATCGGCCAGCGGCGGCGAGCGGGGCAAAGTTCAAACTTCCGCTGCTTCCTCTCTCCTCCCACAGCTTCCAGCGTGGCAGAGGAGAGAGTAGCCGATCGCCGGACCTGCATCCCCAGCAGCAGCATCCCCTAGGGTCAGTAAGGGAGAGGGTATTTAGGCAGGGATAGTAAAGGAAAGTTAGTTAGGAAAAAGTTTTTTTTTTTTTTAACCCAGGTCCCTGTTTTGGTGTCTAGGGTACACAGCATTTAACTGTGCGACCCTAGGGCCCCCCCCCCCCCCCAGGGTACACGTTCCTCCTGTCATCTGCATCCTCCTCATTATGATCTGATGACGATGAGCCCCCAAGGCGGCGGAGACGCCGCCAGGCGGAGCCAGAGGAACCCCATGCTAGGGACCCTGTGGCTGGCACTAGTACGAGCAGCCCTGGGGCTCGTACTAGTTTTCCGGCCCACCAGCTAAGTGCACCTGAGCCCCCTACAGGTAAACGAGTCTGGTGCATCTGATGGGGGAGCAGACGAATCTGTACGCCCAACAGTTCGTTGCTCAACACCCGGGCTCCTTTTTGGCCAGGCCCGGTGGCTGGACCCTGGTCAGTGCAGCCAAGATGAAGACGTTTTGGGGCCTCGTGCTGCACATGGGCCTGGTCAAAAAACCAAGTGTCAGGCATTACTGGAATGGGGACGTCCTCTACCAGACCCCACTGTACAGTACTGCCATGACACGTTCGCGGCTTGAGGCCATCCGGAAATGCCTGCATTACACAAATAATGCAGCATGTCCCCCCCCCGCAGTGATCCTGCCTATGACCGGCTGTATAAGATACGGTCGGTCATCGATCACTTTGGGGCCAAAATTGTAGAGGCCTACGTACCTGGAAGGGAGGTCGCGGTTGATGAGTCTCTCGTTGCTTTCAAGGGGAGACTGAGTTTCCGCCAATACATTCCCTCTATGCGAGCGAGTTATAGTGTCAAAATGTACAAAATTTGTGAGAGTACCTCAGGGTACACTTACAAATTTTGTGTGTACGAGGGGCGAGATTCCCGTATTGAACCCCTAGAATGTCCCGTGTGGGACCTTTTGCACCCACTGCTGGATAAGGGTTACCACCTGTACGTGGATAACTTTTATACCAGTATTCCCTTGTTTCAGGCCCTCTCCGCCAGATCCACGTTCGCTTGTGGGACCGTGCGGAAAAATCAGCGCAGCCTCCCTACCTCCCCCCTCCAGGTACCTATCCCCAGGTGTCAGACACGTGCCCTTACCAGTGACAACCTGTTGCTGGTCAGATATAAGGACAAGAGGGATGTCCTTATACTGACCACAATCCATGGTAACGGCGTCACCCCTGTCTCTGTGCGAGGTACCATGGCAACGGTCCTCAAGCCCGATTGTATCGTCGACTACAATCGGTATATGGGAGGAGTTGAGCTCTCTGATCGTCCTCAAACCATATAATGCCATGCGGAAAACCCGGGTATGGTACAAAAAAGTTGTGGTCTACTTGGTACAGGTTGCCATGTACAACGCTTTTGTACTATCCCAAAGTGCTGGCAGCACAGGGACATTCCTCCAATTCTATGAGGCAGTCCTCAAGGACCTAATCTTTTCTGACCGGGAAAGAGCAGGTCGAAATACCTCAGGAACTGGAGGCGCCCGTCCCTGGCCAACACTTTCCAGGTGTGGTCCTCCATACTGGAAAGAAGGGACAAACCCCAAAAAAGTATGTCATAAGAGGGGTATACGGAAGAACACCACCACTCAGTGTGACACGTGCCCCAATCATCCGGGCCTCTGCGTTATTGGTTGCTTCAGGGAGTATCACACTTCCATGGAGTTCTAAATTATTATAATCCCAGACAATCCCCTAGAAAATACATAAAATTATGGCTCTCAGACTTTGGAAACACGGAAACAACTTTTTTTTTTTTTTTTCAAAAATGATTTTATTGTATTTAGGTTTTGAAAAAATGTTGTTTTAGTGTCTCCAAAGTCTGAGAGCCATACATATTGGGCATTGTCGCGTCCGTAATAATCTGATCTATAAAAATAAAATATTATCTAACCCCTCGGATAAACGCCCTTAAAAAAAAAAATTGAAACGATGTAAAAAAAATTTTTTTGGTCATCTTAGATCCAAAAAATTGTAATAGCACGTCATCAAAAAGTCAAATGCCCCCCAAAATAGTGCCATTAAAACATTACTTTTTTTTTTTTTTTTTAATTTCATCTCCTTTTGCCAATAGCTCTTGTGGAACACCTAAAGGGTTGCCAAAGTTTATAAAACCCGTTTTGAATACCTTGAGGGGTGTACTTTCTAAGATGGAGTCAATTTTTGGAATTTCTATTCTAGGGGTGCATCAAGGGGGCTTGAAATGGGACATGGTTTAAAAAAACCAGTCCTGCAAAATCTGCCTTCCAAAAACCATATGGTGTTCCTCTCCTTCTATGTCCTTCCGTTTGGCCAAACAGTAGTTTACGACCACATATGGGGTGTTTCTGCAAAGTACAGAATCAGGGAAACCCATATTGAGTTTTGTTTGGCAGTTAACCTTGATTTAATCCTGGAAAAAATGGATTCAAATGGAAAATTTTCTAAAAAATCTAAATCTGAAATTTTATCTCCATTTTCCATTAATTCTTGTGGAACACCGAAAGGGTTAACAAAGTCTGTAAAATTCAGTTTTGAATACTTTGAGGGGTGTAGTTTTCTAAAATGGGTTCATTTTTGGGTGAGACCTGAACTGATCCTTAAAAAGTGGATTTTGGAAATTTTCTGAAAAATTTCAAAATTTGCTTCTAAATTTCTAAGGCTTGTAACATCCCCAAAAAATAAAATGGAATTCCCAAAATGCTCCAAACATGAAGTAGACATATGGGGAATGTAAAGTAATAACTATTTTTGGGGGTATTACTATGTATTTTAGAAGTAGACAATTTTAAACTTTAAAATTTGCAAATTTTTCCAAATTTTTGGTAAATTTGGTATATTTTTATACAAAAAAATTTACTTTTTTGATTTTTTTTTAGCAGTGTCATGAAGTACAATGAAGTGAAAGTGAAATACGGCCCTGTCCTTAAGGGGTTAAAGGCTTCCATTTTGACTTCCGTCTTATGAATTCCATTATTTTCTGTTATAACCATGTTATAATGGAAAACAATGACGGAATCCATAACAGTAATGTGAACAAGCCCTTAGCGAGAAGGGGTGGAGCTTTACTGGTGTATGCCAAAAAGGCACTAAAATTCTGGCATAAAGTCCTGACTCAAAGTAAACCAACCAATAGTTGATATACATTTGTAGAAAAGTGTCTATCCCTACACCAGATTTATCTTCCAGCCTGAACCGCTGTGATAAATCTAGTGCACGTCTGGACAGTCTGAGTTTACATCATCTACAGGATTAGTAAATCTGGGCCTTTGTGTAAAGCTGGGCCTTTCACTTTCCCTGAGGGTGGTATGAGTAAACAGCAATTACAATTTTTGTATGCACAGCAAGAAAGTAAAGTAGAAAGTGAAGACTCAAAAAGTCCAACAAAGAAAGATGTGATCCAACCACTTAATACAAATTTCTCTAGCTGTTGACTGCATTCAGTAAGGCCTCTTTCACACGGGCGTCATGTTTGATGCCCGGATAAGAGGCAGGTGCGTTGCGGGAAAATGTGTGATTTTCCCACGCGAGTGCAAAGCGTTTTAATGCATTTTGCACGCGCGTGGTAAAAATCGGCATGTTTGGTACCCAGACCCGAAGCCGGACTTCATCACTGAAGTTCTGGTTTGGGATAAGTATTCTGTAGATTTTATTATTTTCCCTTATAACATGGTTATAGCGGAAAATAATAGTATTCTCAATACAGAATGCTTAGTAAAATGTGGATGGGGGGGTTAAAAATAAAAAAATTAACTCACCTTTTCCACTTGATCGCATAGTTGCGATCTCTTCTTCGAGCATTAGCTGCCAGCTAAAGGACCTGTGATGATTTTACTGAGCTCATCACATGGTCCAGTCACATGGTCCATCACCATGGTGATGGACCATGTGATTGGACCATGTCATGTGATGTCACCACAGGTTCTTTAGCCGGCAGCTAATGCTTGAAGAAGAGAGAAGAGATGGGCAACTACGCGATCAAGTGGATAGGGTGAGTTAACTTTTTTATTTTTAACCCCTTAATCCACATTCTACAAACCATTCTTTATTGAGAATGCTATTATTTTCTCTTATAACCATGTTATAATGGAAAATAATGAAGATCGGGTCCCGTCTCTAAGCAAACTTGTGGGAAAATCGCACTGCATCTGCACTTGATTGCGGATGCTTGCGATTTTCACGCAGCCCCGTTCACTTCTATGGGGCCTGAGTTGCGTGAAAAATATATAGAGCATGCTGCGATTTTCATGCAACGCAGAAGTGATTCGTAAAAATCACCGCTCATGTGCACAGCCCCATAGAAATGAATGGGTCCGGATTCAGTTCGAGTGCAATGCCTTCACTTTACGCATTTCACCCGCGCGGAAAACTCGCCCGTGTGAAAGGGGCCTAAGGCTTGTTTCACACTTGCGGTGGGGGGGATCCGGAATTCCGTTTGGCTCCATTCACTTTAATGGAGGCTGACGCTAATCCAGCCGCAACCTGGAAAATGTGCAGAGGAACAGCCTGCCTGATCTGTTTCGAGCAAGTGTGAAAAAAAACATCTAGCTCTCCCAATCCCCATGTGAACCAGCACCATTAAGGGGGGCAGATGCAGCACTAAGAAAGTCAGTGAGGTGGCAGGGATTCATTTTGTCTTTAAAATATTAAGCCCCTGCAGTATATTGAATGTATCCTAATATCCAGATTTCAGTCCGCAATGAAACTAGACAGACAGCTTTCTTTGTTCTGGAGATAAACTATTTCATTGATTTATCCCTGGGTGTATTATCTTTAAGGATCCCCACACTAGCTGGGTCTCTGAAAAGAGAAACAGTACCTTCCAAAATGTTGACTGCAATTTTAAATGAGTGAGATCCCTGCTGAAGGAAAATGTTGGAGACCTCATATCCAGACTCAATTAGTCCTCTAGAGGGAACAGTTTTTTTTCTCTCTAGCTAAATCTGTATTGAGCTTTCCATGTAAGTTTCATTTTTTCCTTTTATGTTTTTTTTTTTTTTTTTACTGTCATTATCCCTCAAGAAAATCTTCAGTGGAATCAAAACTTCATAAATGGCACTTTCTAATCATGTTTTGATCATCATACGATGGGTACGGCCACATGGTCAAGTTTACTGCATGCAGTTTTGGAAGCCAAAACAAGGGGTGATTTAAAAAATGAGACACTGGGGGAGATTTATCAAAACGGGTGTAACGGCAAACAGGCTTAGTTGCTCATAGCAACCAATCAGATTCCACCTTTTATTTTTCAGAGCCCCTATGGAAAATGAAAGCTGGAATCTGATGGGTTACTATGGGCAAATAAGCCAGTTCTACTTTACACCAATTTCGCTAAATCTCCCCCAGTGTATCAATCCTGTATACCTTTTCTCTGTTTATGATCCACTCCTGATTTTGGCTTCCAAAACTGCCTGCAAAAATCTGACCGTGTGGCCACACCCTATAAAATAAATTTGGAGGACTACAGAGGCAGTGGCATAGTAATGAGGTAGAAAACAGAGATGGCTCTCAGCATCTGCCAGTTTATTTCTGTATAATGACGGAGAAGTTGTGAACAGAGTGTTTCATGAGATCGTGTTGCAGGCATGAGTATCGTTGTAATAACACATAGAAAGCTCCCTGCAGACAGGGAAATATATTCTGTAAATTTGACGACGTTTAGATTGTTGGGTGATCTGTACCCCATTTTTCTTTCACACTACCCCTGCCCTGCATACCTGACTGGGAAATATATTGTGTAAATTCAGCGGCGTTTACATTGTTGGTTGTTGTAGTTATATGCTGGAATATCTCCATGATGTCTCCATGATAAATCTGCAGCGTGGGGGCCCTGTGTGGCTTCTACACACTTTCAAAATAATCCTTCAGTGGGGCGAATAGATGCCGGGTGACGGGGACGCTGCATGACTCCTTATTTCGTTAAAACTACCCCTGCACTGCATACCTGACTGGGAAATATATTCTGTAAATTCTGCGGTGTTCAGATTGTTGGGTTGAACAACTACCCCTGCACTGGAGGAAGAAGTCGCCAACACAGCTGTGGCACTGCCAGCACCTCAGAAGGCAGGGTTAGCATGGCCGAAATGTGGAAAAGCTTTGTCAGCATGCCACAAGAACCAGCACCACCAGCTAATACGGAACGTCTTAGCAGGAGGCAGCATTTCAGCAACATGGTGGAACAGTATGTGTGCACACGCCTACACGTACTGACTGATGGGTCCGCCCCATTCAACTTCTGGGTCTTCAAATTGGGCACATGGCCTGAGCTTGCCCTTTACTCCTTGGAAGTGCTGGCCTGCCCTGCAGCCAGTGTATTGTCTGAACTTGTGTTTAGCACGGCAGGGGGCGTTATCACAGACAAGCGCAGCCGCCTGTCCACAGTCAATGTGGACAAGCTCACATTCATTAAAATAAACCAGGCATGGATCCCACAGGACTTGTCCATACCGTGTGCAGAATAGACATGTATACCGGCCTCACCCAGCCTTTGTTATACTCCAGCACACTTTCTCTTCGTTTTCTTTTCTATATTTCCCAATGTTTTGGGGTCTACCCAAATAAAAATAAAAAATTGTTGTTGGCGACTACCTCCTCCACCACCGCTTCCACCTACACCGCCACGTCCACTGTCTCCCCAACCTCCTACTCCATATGGACCTCCTCCTAGTTCAAGATTATTATTTTTAATTTTTATGTATTTTATGTTATTTTAAGTAATTTCCCTATCCACATTTGTTTGCATTGCAATTGTCCAGCTCTTACCCCCATTTTGCTTCCTTTTGCAGCCCTCTAGCCCTTTCCATTACTTTTTCAGAGCCATTTTAGTGCCCCAAAGTTCAGGTCCCCATTGACTTCAATGGGGTTCGGAATCAAGTTCAGGTCAAGTTCGGGTCCCGAACTCGAACTTTGCGACGAAGTTCGGCCGAACCCGGCGAACCCGAACTTCCTGGTGTTGGCTCAACTCTAATTAAAAGTAAAAGCAGTCCTGCCTGTGAATGTTCAGTAGACCCCACCCCGCAGGGGTGTTTTTGGGCGAGTTTGAGGGAGTTAACATAGGCCACAAGGGAGTGGTTTACTCGACCCCCAGACCTCCATCCACCAAAAATTTCCAGTGTTATTTGTGATTTTTTTTATAGAAGGCCGGACCCGGGTAAGTGGGTTGATTGGTTGTTGTTCTCTGTAGTCTGTGTTTAACTCATAAATGGATCAGTTATGTCAAATGACTAATTCAGCTCTGCAACATTCACAAACTCAGTTCCACTATTGTAACATCAAAATGATTAATATGGCTCATGTTCGTAGCCAAAGTCATAGTATGGGGTGAAACAGGACAACTGATGCAAAGCCTTTACCATGTTATGACCTCCTCAATCCTTTCACCTTCCAGATTAGCAGCAAGGACTAGGTAAACGTGTGATGCTTTTGCAATGTTTTGGAACATGGGCACTGTCATTTAGGCAGGATAGTCTATGGCACTGCAATAATATTTGGGCACTTTTTCAGGGCCTAATGTTGGCATTATGTAGCTCTGCTATGTGACAGTATGGTCCTGTTTTATGGATATTAGTGTCACATATTGATGATCTATACTGAGGACAACTCATTGATATTTATGTCCTGAACAACTGCATTAATTTAGTAACATACATTGTTGTTGTATACAGTATGCATCTTATAGTCATATTATTTCTATAATGCTGTACGGCTCTGCTAAATGGATACCATTGTATTATTTTTCATTACTGAAGGAGGGGACCTTTTTTTAAGTTTTTTTTTTCCAATTACCTCCTCTTATTCCCTGTGCTCTCTTGATTCCAACATTAGCTTTCTTTTTTTTTTTATTATTTGGCCCCTCCATTGCCCTCTGTTCTATTTTGGGGTTCTTTGGGCCTACCAGAGAATTATTCTCAGGGTTATATTATGTTTTAAATCAAAGAAATACAGTTAATAGCCCCAAGTCAAGTGATTTGCTCCAATTTTTTTTCTTATGGTCCTTTGGAGCCGATAATGTAAATGCTTGGGCCCACCAGAGAATCTTCTGGTACTCTGATGGGCCAGTCCAACAATAGCACCCAATATGGTAATCTAGAGTGAAGGCACAGGAAGGAGCTGCCTCACAGTGACTCTGTCCAGTTGGTGCAGAGCACCTCACAGACATGAACATGTTAATCTTGTCAGAACATGTTAATCTTGGAAGACCAGCTTATGGTGCCATTGTAAATAAAGGAAAAGAAGTCATGGGTAGAAGACCAGAAGATCTGATGTGCAGATCATTTCTTCAGCCTGTGGTCTCTTCACCTTCTTTGCAATGGTGGCGGCTTTGGCATGTCTTTGGCATCACTGGGATGCAGTCTGCATTGATTGGATAGTGAGGTAGATGACAACGTCTACTGAGAAGAGTTGAGGCCTCCTCCTCCCTGTACCTTTACTTCGGTTTACCATATTGGGGGCCAAGTAAAACAGAAAAACAGTGCTGTATGGTACTACTATTTTTGTACTGCGTGGTGGGGTTACCAAGACAATTGTAATGAGTGGGACAGCTACCCGTCATTTTTATAAAGTATAGGTTCATATATACACGGCACTCGATTTCAGATATTTTTGAAATGCACTTAATTTTATTGCATATTAATGCCACCATTCATTATACATAGTTATTTGGCCGACGTTTCGGTCATATAGACCTTTATCAGGGCCTTAGCAACATGGAAGCAGGAGACGCCACCCGGTCTCCTGCTTCCATGTTGCTAAGGCCCTGATAAAGGTCTATATGACCGAAACGTCGGCCAAATAACTATGTATAATGAATGGTGGCATTAATATGCAATAAAATTAAGTGCATTTCAAAAATATCTGAAATCGAGTGCCGTGTATATATGAACCTATATTGAAGAGGGGACACCCTATTACACAGAGCACCGCAATTACCTTTTAAGAAGGTGTGCTGATCATATATATAATTATTTTTATAAAGTAGACAAATTGAAACAAGACATCATCATGTGTGATAGCCTGAAGTGAGGGCTCATTTGAAGGTTGTTATTTAAACCTTTACAGCATTTCATATTGTTCCACAGTTATGTAACTGCCAGTCTGTTATCCTTGACTATCCTCACCCTGTTATTCATTTGTGTTGAATTGCAGCAGCTAATTTTTATCTCATCTATTATCTTTACCTGTTTTCCAAAAACAAATATTTTAGCGAGATATCGCACACAATGAAGCACCAAATATTGGGTCACTCTCCCTTCGCTGGCACAAAGATTAATGATTACAGGGTTTTTCTTTTCTTTTTTTTTACCTTTTTGTATCTTCCTTGGAATCGCACCGAGCTTGCACAGAGCAGAAGATGATAAATTACAGACAAGTCTATGGATTCAACAATTTTCCATTTTTTAATCTTAAATTGTGCCCCAGATTCATTGTTTTCAGGAGAGAGGTAATGTATCTCGGGAAGCAGCTGACTCCACCACTATCTCGCCTCTCCTATATCTTGTAACGTCATTGATTTGACTAAGTCTACAAATTATTGTCTTGAGGAGCAGTGCACTTATCTTATATTATATCTCCGTGGAATGTTCCTTGGGTTGCGAAGGGAATATTTATGTTTTATTTTTCATTTATTTTATTTTATGTTCACCAATTGTTGACTAAAACTTTATAAATACAGATGGGAAACAACAGGAACTAATATATAGTAAAGTAGTAAAGGTGGCCAAAGACAGGCACCGCTGATTGATCAGTCCCAGTTGTCTCTCATTCTGGTTGTAAAATTACAACCAGATCGCTCAAGCTGTTTGTTGGCTGACTCTTATTACAGTGCTCCATATACCCTATACAGCAGTACAGAGAGCACATTCTTTTGCCTGTTTCGTGGACTCTCCTGTTCACTCCTATAGGCCTCAGATCACTAGTTCGATAGCCTATGAGGCACAGGTGGTCACAAAGTGATGACATCATTTCCTCCGCCTGTATTGGGTCTCATGCAGTTGGATGACCTCATAATTTCCTCTTTTTGCTGGAAGGAGATGGGCACTATAGGAGGCATTATAATAATTCCTGGTCACTATCTGTTGCATTTAATTACTGGGCACTATAGGGGTATATTGTAGCTACTGGGGGCACTATAGGGAACATAACTACAGGGGACATTATACCTATAGGGCACTACAGGGTGACATTATAACTACTTAAGGCTCTATGGGGGGCCTTATTACTACTTGTGGCTCTGTAGGGGGGCCTAATTACTACAAGAACAATTTGTACTGTAGGACTTTATCACTACTGGGGGCACTGTAAGGGGATTTATTACTACTGTAAGCATTATGGGGGCATTATTTCTAACTGAGGTACTATATAGGACCTAATTATTAATGGTGGGACTTTTGGAAGCACTATTAATATGAGTGGTCTATCTGTATGAGACTATTATTTCTGCAGTATAGTATTTGAGGGCATGGAAAGTTGGAGGATGATGGAAAGTGAAGAACCTAAGATGTCCATGTGGCAAACTTAGATAGTGTATGTAGTGCAGGTGTATCTACTGTAATTGTAGACTTTATATATGGAGTATTTACAGTTGTGTTCAAAATTATTCAACCCCCACTGAAATTGAGTGTTTTGGCCAGTTTGACATTGATTTTGATCATTTCAGTCATCTTGTTTACAATTAAATAAAAGAGGCCCTTGTAAGTCAGACACATATAACATAACATTTATAATGAAATAACCACAAATGTCTTTTCTGTGCTCACATCATTATCAGTTTTATTTAACCCCCAAGTGACATTCAATCTTAGTACTTAGTATAACATCCTTTTCCAGTTATAACAGCTTTTAAACGTGAAGCATAGCTTGACACAAGTGTCTTGCAGCGATCTACGGGTATCTTCGCCCATTCTTCATGGGCAAAAGCCTCCAGTTCAGTCACATTCTTAGGCTTGCGCGCTGCAACTGCTTTCTTTAAGTCCCACCAGAGGTTCTCAATCGGATTTAAGTCTGGTGACTGCGATGGCCACTTCAAAATGTTCCAGCCTTTAATCTGCAACCATGCTCTAGTGGACTTGGAGGTATGCTTGGGATCATTGTCCTGTTGAAAAGTCCAACGTCTCCCAAGCCCCAGGTTTGTGACGGACTGCATCACATTTTCATCCAATATCTCCTGGTACTGAAGAGAATTCATGGTACCTTGCACACGCTGAAGCTTCCCTGTACCTGTAGAAGCAAAAGAGCCCCAAAGCATGATTGACCCCCCGCCATGCTTCACAGTAGGCAAGGTGTTCTTTTCTTCATAGGCCTTGTTCTTCCTCCTCCAAACATAGCATTGATCCATGGGCCCAAACAGTTCTAATTTTGTTTCATCAGTCCACAGAACATTATCCCAGAATTTTTGTGGTTTGTCCACATGACTTTTGGCATACTGCAGTCGACTCTTCTTATTCTTTGGAGACAGCAAGGGGGTGCGCCTGGGAGTTCTGGCATGGAGGCCTTCATTACGCAGTGTGCGCCTTATTGTCTGAGCTGAAACTTCAGTACCCGCATCTGACAAATCTTTTTTCAGTTCCTCAGCAGTCACACGGGGACTATTCAACACTTTGCGCATCAGGTAGAGCACAGCAGTCGAAGTCAGCATCTTCTTTCTGCCACGACCAGGTAGCGTTTCAATAGTGCCCTTTGCCTTGAATTTGCGAATGATGCTTCCTATGGTGTCTCTTGGTATGTTTAACATCTTTGCAATCTTCTTATAGCCATTGCCCTTCCTGTGAAGAGAAATCCCCTCTTCTCTTGTCTTCCTGGACCATTTTCTTGACTTCACCATGTTTGTAAACACACCAGTAAATGTCTGGAAGACTGGAAATTAGCAAACGTTGTGCCAATTCACAAGAAAGGTAGTAGAGAGGAATCGGGCAACTATAGGCCGGTAAGCCTGACATCAATAGTGGGGAAATTAATGGAAACCATACTCAAGGAGAGGATTGTGGAACATCTAAAAACTCATGGGTTGATTGATGAAAAACAGCATGGGTTTACTTCAGGGAGATCATGTCAAACTAATCTTATTGACTTTTTTGATTGGGTGACTAAAATAATAGATGGCGGAGGTGCAGTAGACATCGCTTATCTGGACTTTAGTAAGGCTTTTGATACTGTCCCACATAGAAGGCTTATCAATAAACTACAGTGTTTGAACTTGGGCTCACATATTGTTGAATGGATTAGGCAGTGGCTGAAGGACAGAAAACAGAGGGTTGTAGTCAATGGAGTATATTCAGACCATGGTATTGTTACCAGTGGGGTACCTCAGGGATCTGTTCTGGGACCTATATTGTTTAATATCTTTATCAGCGAAATTGCAGAAGGCCTCAATGGTAAGGTGTGTCTTTTGCTGATGACACAAAGATTTGTAACAGGGTTGATGTTCCTGGAGGGATACACCAAATGGAAAAGGATTTGGGAAAACTAGAGGAATGGTCAAAAATATGGCAACTAAAATTCAATGTTGATAAGTGCAAGATAATGCACCTGGGGCGTAAAAACCCAAGAGCAGAATATAAAATCAGTGATACAGTACTAACCTCAGTATCTGAGGAAAGGGATTTAGGGGTCATTATATCAGACGACCTAAAGGTGGGCAGACAATGTCATAGAGCAGCAGGTAATGCCAGCAGAATGCTTGGGTGTATAGGGAGAGGCATTACCAGTAGAAAGAGGGAGGTGCTCGTGCCGCTCTACAGAGCACTAGTGAGACCTCATTTGGAGTATTGTGTGCAGTACTGGAGACCATATCTGCAGAAGGATATTGAAACTTTGGAGAGAGTTCAGAGAAGAGCTACTAAACTAGTACATGGATTGCAGGACAAAACTTACCAGGAAAGGTTAAACGACCTTAACATGTATAGCTTGGAAGTAAGAAGAGACAGAGGGGATATGATAGAAACTTTTAAATACATAAAGGGAATCATCACGGTAAAAGAGGAGAGAATATTTAAAAGAAGAAAAACTGCTACAAGAGGACATAGTTTTAAATTAGAGGGGCAAAGGTTTAAAGGTAATATCAGGAAGAATTACTTTACTGAGAGAGTAGTGGACGCATGGAATAGCCTTCCTGCAGAAGTGGTAGCTGCAAATACAGTGAAGGAGTTTAATCATGCATGGGATAGGCATAAGGCCGTCCTTCATATAAGATAGGGCCTGGGGCTATCCATAGTATTCAGTATATTGGGCAGACTAGATGGGCCAAATGGTTCTTATCTGCCGACACATTCTATGTTTCTATGTTTCTATGTTAGAAGGAGCTGAGTATCACAGTCATTTTACATCTGCCTAATTGGTGCTTATTATGCTTGATTGCTGCTCCTTGACATCCACAGATGTTTTCAATACCTGATCGAAAACACTTGAATGAACCTTTGTTCTTAAGAGTGGTAGTCTTTAAGGGGTTGAATAATTGTGTCAATGAAGAAATCACAAAAAAAACATTTAATACTGTATTACAAAAACAATTGATGTAATTTTAGTTGCATTTGGTTCTTTAAAAAGTCCTTGTAAGATTTCATTCTGAACATGTAACGGACCGCTGCTGCAGACAAGGGGTAAAAACCGTTTAGGCGATCGGCCCCCTTTACAGAGATATAGGCACAGCTACTGCAGAACACCAAACTCCCGAACTGGATACAAAATAGCACTCCAACTCCCGTACTGGAACCTCCCAAATAGCTGCTAGCAGACGAACAGGAAAAGCAGACAATCAGCTTACACTCCTGGCAATCAGTCTCTAACAGCATACAGTGAATCCCCCCAAGAACGAGACGAGGCTCCGTATTGAGGGTAAACAGGAATTCTCACTTTTATTAACGGCTACCTGCCTGGTATTTATCCAGGTCTCCCACCTGGTGGACACTCCCCTAGAGGACCAGAAGGAAGACTGCGACACAGGGATACAGCAGCCAATCACACACATTGGGACAATACAGACACCCCAGCATATCCCTCCCCTCTGCCTGTGATACCATCACCCTACATAGGTAATGCAATCATCACAGGCAGACAGATACCACAATGTCTTCTGTCCTGGAGACAATTGAGGAGTCATTCAATTATCTCTCAGGACAAGGGAAATCGTCAATACACATGTGGGGACAATAGGACAGACATCACTATTCAATACACAATGTCCCACCCTTTACAATACACACAGACATTTCAGAGACAAGACTCCATTATGCACATGGGGACACAGAACAAGCATTACTGATAAAATACACCAGGTAAGACACATTACATTAAAACTATACATTTAACATATCCCCAGATAGCTCAGGTCTGAGCGCACGTTATTAAGTGAATGGCGCTCAGACCACACGAATACAGTTTAATCGCCATGGAGCCAAAGTCTTTACAGTCAGTTTCATACGAATGGGCTCCATGGGATTCCTATCTGGGGTATAACACATTCAACCAAAACTACCGAACCCCAGGCAGAAAAGCACGAATTAAGCTTTTCTGCAGGTAAAAAGATGTCTTTTAACAGGGGGCCATAGTCCAAAGGCAGCAGGCGAGCAACCAGGTTTCTCCAATGCAATGTGGCGAGATTGGTCTCGTCACATCTCTCCCTTTTCCAAACAGACTAACAGGGTATCTGACCTCCTGCCGGTCAGTGCCCTTGTTGAGTCCAGCAGCCACCCACAAAACACAATCAACAGCACAGCCCACCCACAATAAATAGTTACTGCAACTGGGTAGAGGAGAAGCTTGTCCATGTCCAGGTGCCTCACCACGGCTGTGCTGGGTGCAGAGTGCAGCTGACTTGGTGGGGTGCTGCATGGGCAGAGACCGCGTCACTCTGCCCTGTTGCCAGCGCTACTGGGAGGGTAGCCTGGTTGAAGCCTGGTTGTTGGAGGAGACCGACTGTCTCCCCTTTAGATATACCGTCCTGCTGCTGGAGACCGACTGTCTCCCCTTCGGTTTACAGCTCTGCTGCTGGGAAAGGAGACTGAGCTCTCTATTCCCTGCCCATTAATGATCCGCCGCTGGGGAGAGGTGGTAGTAAGCTCCTCTCCCATACATACCTTCCTCCTCAGTGGAGGGAGACCGACTGTCTCTCCTCCCAATACAGAGTCCTGCTGCTGGAGAAAGGAGACTGGGCTCTCTATTCCCTGCTGGTTTACTCTGCCGCTGGGGACTGGAGACCGGGCTCCCAATTCCCAACAAATAATACTGCCGCTGGGAATGGAGACCGGGCTCCCAATTCCCGAAAAATCACGCTGCTGCTGTGGGGCAGGAACAACTACCTCTGCCCCCTGTAGCTCAGCCTGCCGCTGGGAATGGAGCTCAGGCTCCCAATTCCCTGCAATATCTCCCGCTGGGGAATGGAGCTCAGGCTCCCAATTCCCTGTAATATCTCCCGCTGGGGAATGGAGCTCAGGCTCCCAATTCCCTGCAATACCGGTGGAGAGACCTCGGTCCCATCTCCACCTGCCGCCTGGGGTTCCTCCCAGTAAATTTCAATAATATCTTCCCAGCGGAATGGGTCTGGAACTGGATCTGTCACCTTGCTGTCCTGCTGAGCCTTCCCAATGGAGTGGAAGAGATCTCGGTAGTCCTGCTCAGTTCCCACTCCAGGGTTGCTAGGTGAGCCAGGTCTTGCTCTACCTCATGGGGTCATCCCCGTCATGCCTAGCCTCCCTCTCGTAGAAAATGTCCTGAAGTCTGTTCTGCGCAGGACTCCCGAAGTCAGGCTCTGCAAAGGACTCCCATAACAAGCCAGAACCATCAAACTCCTCTCCCTCTGGCTTGTCATGCTCGGCTGTCCAGGGTATATACTGTGCCATATACCACCAGAGCGCCTGGTAGGCATCCTCCAGCCATAGCTCCTGCCATACCCGGTGCTCTAGTTCCTTCACCCATTCATCCAGGGGCTGCTCTCCCAGAAAGGGCATCCGCAGGAGCCACTTGCTTCTGCCACCGCTGCTCTTCACTGGGGAGACTCTCACCCCGCTGGTATTGTACATTGTCCAGGGCCTGGTACCAGATGCCTTTCCTTAATGCATCCCGGCCATCCAGGTCCTCCTCCTCGTATGACACTGCTGGTTCCATTCTGGTGCTTTTAGGGTCGCTGTACTGGGACATGCGTTGCCCCCACTTGTAAATCCAAGGAAATGGTGTCTCCTGTAGCTGTCCTTCTGGCTGTAGGAACGATCCCGCTGCTCGCCACCAATTGTAACGGACCGTTGCTGCAGACAAGGGGTAAAAACCGTTTAGGCGATCGGCCCCTTTACAGAGATATAGGCACAGCTACTGCAGAACACCAAACTCCCGAACTGGATACAAAATAGCACTCCAACTCCCGTACTGGAACCTCCCAAATAGCTGCTAGCAGACGAACAGGAAAAGCAGACAATCAGCTTACACTCCTGGCAATCAGTCTCTAACAGCATACAGTGAATCCCCCAAGAACGAGACGAGGCTCCGTATTGAGGGTAAACAGGAATTCTCACTTTTATTAACGGCTACCTGCCTGGTATTTATCCAGGTCTCCCACCTGGTGGACACTCCCCTAGAGGACCAGAAGGAAGACTGCGACACAGGGATACAGCAGCCAATCACACACATTGGGACAATACAGACACCCCCAGCATATCCCTCCCCTCTGCCTGTGATACCATCACCCTACATGGGTAATGCAATCATCACAGGCAGACGAATACACTAATGTCTTCTGTCCTGGAGACAATTGAGGAGTCATTCAATTATCTCTCAGGACAAAGGGAAATCGTCAATACACATGTGGGGACAATAGGACAGACATCACTATTCAATACACAATGTCCCACCCTTTACAATACACACAGACATTTCAGAGACAAGACTCCATTATGCACATGGGGACACAGAACAAGCATTACTGATAAAATACACCAGGTAAGACACATTACATTAAAACTATACATTTAACATATCCCCAGATAGCTCAGGTCTGAGCGCACGTTATTAAGTGAATGGCGCTCAGACCACACGAATACAGTTTAATCGCCATGGAGCCAAAGTCTTTACAGTCAGTTTCATACGAATGGGCTCCATGGGATTCCTATCTGGGGTATAACACATTCAACCAAAACTACCGAACCCCAGGCAGAAAAGCACGAATTAAGCTTTTCTGCAGGTAAAAAAAGATGTCTTTTAACAGGGGGCCATAGTCCAAAGGCAGCAGGCGAGCAACCAGGTTTCTCCAATGCAATGTGGCGAGATTGGTCTCGTCACAGAACACAATTACAAATGTACACTAAATTCCCTAAAACCCTTTACAGCATTGGGGGTTGAATAATTTTGAACACAACTGTATGTATTTGTGTGCAGCATATATATGGTATAAATATGTACGTGTGTGTAGTATATGCTGTATATATATGATTAGTAGTATTGTATGAGAATGGTGTGGTGGCTCACACAGGTTGGGTATATAGATTAGGTGCTACTGCCCCGGTCAGAGGTACACCAATCCTCTGTATAGAAAAAAACTTTAAATGGTTCACTAATTAGGGAGTGCACTCTACATCTGTATCAAAAGATAGATCTTTTTCTCCTTATATAAAAGAATTCACATTTATTAAAAAGTCCACATGATAATAAAACTATATAATAAAAATAAATAATGAACAAAGAATACCAATAAACAATGGAATAGACTGATCTCGATTGTAGATTGTCTCTTATGTTAATCAATCGTTATCACCTAGAGAACCTCAGCCATATGTTAAAATCCAATATGCCTTTTATATCATTTGGTCCCGATTTTACTTTTGTCCCAAAGTCCGGGCTCTATATTGGATTCGTTTTCAATAATATGATGGTGCATGTCTGAAATCAACAGTTCTCGATTATTGTAGCTCAACACGGTATGAATCCCATCTGGGATGTCCAAGTCCTAAATTTGGGCAAATTTTATCACACTCTGGTAATAAATAAGTCACGGCTTACCTCTCCTGAAGTTACACAGGTTGCTGGCCGAATCATATATAATCGGCGTCTGTTGCCGTGTTATCAGCGATGTTACTATTTGTTACCTTTCCTGAAATTGAACAGGCTGCGGGCCGAGTCGTGTGTAGTTGGCGTCTCCTGCCGTACTACGTATGGTGTCTGCCCCAAGGTCTCGCGGGATCTGTAGCGATGTTTCCGTATGTCTCCTGGGAAAGGTATAATCGAAATAAGGAAAGTCGGTGGGACATCCGAATCTCTATGTGTCATTCGTATAGTCCTTGCATGGCCATGCTAGAAGGGGGTCTTTTCACAGATGTGGACTCCAACCCAGACGCGTTTCAGGACTGTTCTGGTCCCTTCCTCAGTGGGGACTGAATGCACCCTTGGGGCTCACAAAGAAATTCACATACCCTAGGCACACACCTAAGCGTTTCAAATGCGCTGTAAAACGCACAACATGTGGAAAGCCATGCTTCCCTATGGGCATGGTTCACATTTGGGCGTTTTACAACGCGTTTGAACGCGATGAAAAACGCCAAACGCTGTCGCTACAGCATGAGTTTCTTTGGGGCGTTTTAACGCGCCTATGGGCCATGCTAAAATAGGGGTGAATCACTGAATCGCGCGTATAATGCGCGTTTCTTAGTTGCAAAAACGCGCATCCAAAAACGCGCGTAAAAACGCGCGTCATACGCGCGATTCAGAAACGCTTAGGTGTGTTCCCAGCCTTAATGACGAATTACTGAAGCGCATTCCTTTGCAATGACAGGGAACAGTGATTGCACCACCCAGATCATTAAACCCTTCAGATGCCACATTCACTGCTGATCACAGCAACTGAGATAAAAAAATGAGGGCTTTCAGGGGTTAATTAGTTTTAAAAAAATACTCACCTTATCCATTTAACCGAGAAGAGGCTGCCGCGGCCGATTGAAGATTGATTGAAGATCCCACATGAAATTTTGCACGGTGCGTGATGGCGTCATCATGCTTGCAGGTGTGGTGACGCTATATGTCACCATGCATAAGATTTCACGTGGAATCTTCAAACAAAATTGATTCGTTACAACAAAGCATGAGGGAATTTGGCTTCACAGCGAATCAAATTTTCCATGAACTTCGGAATGGAAGTCTACTTTGGATACTTTGATTCACTCAACACTATTAATAAATACAGAAGTATTAAAGGAGTGATATCTTTATTGGCTAACCAGCAAAAATCATATTGCGAGCTTTCAGAGCACAGAGGCTCCTTCTTCAGGCTGTTTTACAAGTGAAAATGTATTAAGAAAAAAGTATTCAACATCACATATGGGGTCATTTAATAAACTGGTGTAAAGTAGAACTGGCTTAGTTGCCCAGAGTGGTATCTGATTGGTTGCTATAGACAACTAAGCCATTTCTACTTTACACCAGTTTGATAAATGACCCCAATCGTTTTTTTTTTCTAGCTAACACAATACTACTTATTTTGAATGGTTATCTATGTGAGAGTATAGCATATATATGATGCATGTGTATTTATTTGTGTTGTCTTCATATACTGTATATGTGACACCGCACATCTGCCATTCTCCTTTGAGTAGAGAACCTGTTCAAATGTTTAATGCCACTCCAGATCAGACCTGTAATCAAGCCCAAGTGGTGTGCACCATCCTATAGTATAACTGCGAAAATATCAATCAGAACATTGGAAAACATTTATTTGTTTATTCCCCCATCTATTGCCTGATTCTGGACCCAGTGATACCATCTGGCCATGCAATTGAACAATATATGGTCATCTTAAAGAGATTGTCTAGGGTTATTAAAACATGGCTGTACACTCACTCATGCTGTGAGTAGGATGAGTATGGTGGTGGATATCAAAGAAAAGGAAAAAAGTAGGTAGTCTGGCGGCTCACTAAATATATCAATATATGAAAAAGGTGCTCACCCCTGGCGGTACCCAAGCCCAGAGAAGAAAAACAGTAAATATAGAATGGGGGGCACTCTAATTATATAGGACAACTGGATCTTATTGCCAAACTTATAAATTTATTATACACAAGATAAAAATCATACAATTCATATGGATGCTCATAGAATGATATAATATAATAAAAATCATACAATGCAATTCATGTAGATCCTCATGTAGTAGTATGGTATGAACTATTGAAATGCATAGGTTGTATTAACTGGATAAATGTAAAACGATCCAAAAAAATAAATGTAAAATGATCCACTCTATAATAGCTGTTCAGAGTGTTCATTATCCCAGAACTTCCACACTGGTTGATAGTGGTGCACTTGCGTCCTTTACAAAGGTAAGTAACAGGCAATGTAAGTCGGCACTTGAATTATACTTTACCGCTCCTGTGTTTGTTTGGTGCAGTCTTGATCAGACCAGCGTCCGTGCTGGCTCGTATGATGGCTCCATAATCAGCTGTATTCACGTGACTTGGCGTTGCAGGATGGATGTCTATGCGGCTGTTATGGCCCATAACAGGTCAGAGTTGTAGTGTTAGTACTCGCTCTAGGAAGACAACCGATGTCAGGGTGAGTGGCGCTTAGCTACCTTTCTGATCTAAAATGTAGACACAATGTCTCCACTGTTTGCATATGATATCATTTATGTCCTCTGTAGCTTTCATCTTGGGCAGAGGTCTGGTTACAGAGTGCTGTTGCACCTTGTTGTCTGTATGTATAATCGCCATAGCAACGTGCACCTGTATTCAGGTAGTGCTGACTGAACACCCCCCTTTGCGTTTTTCAATATAATCGTCAAATCACATAAAGAAAACGAGAAAAAGTCTTTGCCTTCATAATACTACTATTGTAAATTCTCATATAGGTGGAAACTTATGTCATATATTTCATGGATTAATATAAAAAGAAGTAAATAAGTTAAAATACAATAAAATCGTTGATGAACAGATATTATATAAATCGCTTCACAAAACGCCTTAAAAACGCATCCAATGTGAACTTGCTCATAGTAGAAAATTTATTGAAAAAAAAGGAAGAGATCACTTAATGAGTCTTCTCAGTACAATGTATCTAATTGTGGGACTACATTAGTGTGTATAATATATATAGCATAAACTTATCAAAAAACTTGTTAAAAAGTATCATAGGAATCGCAGGATAATCTTAGGTATTTCATTGGAGACTATGTTGATCATTTACTTGATAGCAGGAGTATCATAAAAGTCACAAGGCAGTCTTAGGTGTTTCATTGGGGACTTCGCTGGTCGGTTGTTGATAGAGAAAGGGAGAGTGGGAGCCGTAGGGAAAGAAGGAGTCCAAGTGCTGATAAACAGCCTGACATTGGACCCCCTGTCTCCCCACGGTTCCCACCCTCACAAGAAACCGAACAGCTCCATCTCCGCATTATGTCCCTTTGGGATGAGGGTGTCAAATTCGAAAATACGGCGGGATTCTTGCCTAGACATCTTCATAACGTGATTTCCCCCTCTCCATGATCTCCCCACCTTCTCTAGGGCCACATAAGTTAATGTGGAGGGGTCACTATTATGTACGTGTTTAACCCCTTTAGGAACGATGGTTTTGGGATTTTTGCATTTTTGTTTTGCGCTCCCTGCCTTCCAAAAGCCATAACATTTTTATATTTCCGCTCACATAGCCATATGACGGCTTATTTTTTGCGGGACAAGTTGTACTTTTTAACGCTACCATTTATTTTTGCATGTGATGTAGTGGGAAACGGGAAAAAAATTCCAAATGGGGTGAAATTGCAAAAAAAAAGCAATTTCACCACAGTTTTACGGGTTTTTAAATTACAACGTTCGATTTGCGATAAAGCTGACTGGTTAATTTTATTCTTCAGGTCAGTACAAATCCGGCAATACCTAATATGTATAGTTTTTCTTGCGTTTTGATAGTGAAAAAAAAATTAAAAGTGGGAATTTTTTTATTTTATTTTTTTGTCGCCATGTTTTGACCCCTATAACTTTTTTATATTTATGCGTACGGAGCAGTGTAGGGGCTCATTTTTTGCGGGGCAATCTGAACTTTTAATTGATACCATTATGGGGTGCGTATGATGTTTTGATCACTTTTTATTTATTTTGTTTTAGGAAATGAAGCGTCCAAAAATGGCGAATTAGCCATTTGGACGCTTTCTTTCCGTTTTTATGTTTACCGTATGGTGAATATTTTTAATATTATTATAGTATGGGCGTTTTAGCACATTGCGACACCATTATGTGTAATTTTTTATTTTTATTTATTTTATTTTCATTTTGGGGAAAGGGGGTGATTTGAATTTTTATATTTTTTTATTTAATTTTTATTTTTTAAACTTTTTTTTTTTTACCACTTTCTTATAGTTCCCATAGGGAACTATAAGATGCAATCATCAGATTGCTATTCTCATATATTCCAATGCAATAGCATTGGAATATATGAGAAAATCACATATTTCCTATGGAGCCTATTACAGTCATAGGCTCCATAGGAATACTATGTAGTAACCTAGGTTTCATTCACAGAAACCTAGGGTACTACATGCATGCTCCGGCTCCCCCTTGTGGCCATCAGGGAGCCGGGCAAAACCGAGTGAAACTTTCGGTTTTGCGTGATCAGATGCCGTGGTCAGGATTGACCACGGCATCTGAGGGGTTAAATGTCCGCGATCGGCATCACTGCCGGTCGCGGACATGAGCTGCGGGTGTCAGCTTGATGAATCAAGCGTTTACCCGCAGCTCATGCGCCCGCTCCGTGCGGGAGCGGGCGCCATCTTTAAAGTGCGGACGAAGGGCGTACATGTACGCCCTTCGTCCTTAAGGGGTTAAAGTGCCTAGACAGTGAGTGAAGTTCATAGCCTTTACGAATATTGGCCATGTGTTCACTCACCCGTTTTTTTAAAGTCCGTTTGGTACGTCCAATATATTGCTTATGACAGCCGCATTCCAAAAGATATATAACATCCGTGGATGCACATGTTAATGTGCCCTTAATATTCATACTAAAATTGTTAGAAGTCGATCTCACTTTTATAGTTTTTCTTGGAAAAGATGTTGTTTTACAATTAGTGCATATGCCGCACCTAAAAAAGCCATCTGCATTCAGCCAATTAGAACCTGATTTAATGGTCCTTCGTTCCCTTACCGTAGGGGCTATTTGAGTTGCTAGGTTACCAGCTTTGGTATAGGTGATGCGGGGTGTTTCTGTTAGCAAAGATCCCACCACCTTATCATCCAGGAGATAATGCCAATTTCTTCTTATTATGTTTTCTATTTTTCTATATTGAGGGTGGAATGGTAATATCAGCCGTATAATTTCATCCGGCTCGATATTACTTTTTGGGGCAAAAAAGTATTTTCTTGCCATACCTTTAACCCTATCTAGAACCCTTTCAAGAAACTGTTGGGTCATTGCACTGGCTTCTTTTTCAAATTGCTCTATTTTTGTGCAGTTGCGTTTCAAACGTCTAAACTGGCCTACAGGTATGTTATTAAGCCACTTAGGAAGATGGCAACTAGAGAAAAGTAGATAATTGTTTTTCGCTACCAGTTTGTTATGTGTATTGCAGATAATACGTGTCTCTTTAATTCTGATATCTAAATCCAAAAAAGTGGTTACATTCTGCCCTACAATAGGGGTAAACACTAGATTTCTATCATTTACATTGATTTCAAGAAGAAAAGTGTCTAAGGATGATCTACTCCCTTGCCAAATGAACAGGATGTCATCGATGTAACGCTGCCATAGCACCAGGGTCGCCCCCAGCCTGTCCTCCCTCCCCTCTGTTCTTCAAGCAAGTTTGAATCCCCTCCATCAGTTCATATTTTTCATGTATATCATATGAGGTTTCTATATTTAATGATTCTATGTCTCATTTATTAAAAGGAACATATTTTTATATGTTAACTGTCACGCATGTTGAATATATACCACAATGAAGAAATGTGGTCGTTTATTGGCAATATGTTGCTATGTCCACTGAAAAAGAAATCCACTCCAGGTTTATGTTTATACACAAGTCCGATTAGGGAATCAGCTATATAAATCCACGTAACACCCACCACAGGTAACCCATTGAAAAAGGGGCGTATACCCCGAAACGCGTCTGGGAGACTGGTGGTGTGTCGGATCATCATCCCCCTCCGTCCCTGATAGTGATCTATACAATCACCTATGCACATACGAGACTTTGAAGCTAATAGATATTGAAAGGGCCCTAGGACCCAGCACTGCCGTGGGAAGAACACGTGGGACGCCGCGTGTATCCAGAACGCCCTGTGGGACGCCGCGGGCGTGCAGAGACTGTGACGGGCAAGAGTGTCTGAATCACGGTAAGGTAGCTGGGTTCGGGCATCTCGGGATGGAGGAGAGGTGGAGGAGGAAGCGCTGCAGCCCGCAGAGGGCCGTTTTCACCATCGGGTGAGGAATACAGCTGGATGTAAACAATAAGCATACCGGTATTGCTATCACTATACATCAATGTGCTCATGAGTAGTATGCACCAGCGATGCTCCTATGAGGGACAATTCAAATAACAGAGGTGGAGGAGGAAGAACAGAGGTGGAGGAGGAAGCGCTGCAGCCGGCAGAGGGCCGTTTTCACCATCGGGTGAGGAATACAGCTGGATATAAACAATAAGCATACCGGTATTGCTATCACTATACATCAATGTGCTCATGAGTAGTATGCACCAGCGATGCTCCTATAAGGGACAATTCAAATAACTGAACATTTCAACTTTGTTGTGGAAAAGGTGGTTACCGACCGCGGCTTAGCCATTATTGCACGGACTTCAATACGGCACTATTTGATTGCACATATTATTAACTGATAAGCATTGATTTTTGCACAGGTTCGGACATTTGCACATGAGTATTTTGTATTGGTATATGTATTAACTGTATTACAACTTGAAACACTTGGGGAGACACTTTAGCACTATGCACTTTATGTGACTGCTACGGCAGGTTTTTTGTGGCAGGCTTTTTGTGGCAGACTTGTATGCATGTAATGATGATGAAGTGATTGACAGTACCATCTAAGTTGAAGTGCGCCAACTAGTGGACAGCATTTTTAGTGATTTTTAGTGATATTTAGTACTTTTAATAAACTTTATTTGGATATGATCCCAGGTGATTAATACCGGTGTGCCCTTGATTCTGCACTTATTTTCTAACAATTTTAGTATGAATATTAAGGGCACATTAACATGTGCATCCACGGATGTTATATATCTTTTGGAATGCGGCTGTCATAAGCAATATATTGGATGTACCAAACGGACTTTAAAAAAACGGGTGAGTGAACACATGGCCAATATTCGTAAAGGCTATGAACTTCACTCACTGTCTAGGCACTTTAAACACGTACATAATAGTGACCCCTCCACATTAACTTATGTGGCCCTAGAGAAGGTGGGGAGATCATGGAGAGGGGGAAATCACGTTATGAAGATGTCTAGGCAAGAATCCCGCCGTATTTCGAATTTGACACTCTCATCCCAAAGGGACATAATGCGGAGATGGAGCTGTTCGGTTTCTTGTGAGGGTGGGGACCGTGGGGAGACAGGGGGTCCAATGTCAGGCTGTTTATCAGCACTTGGACTCCTTCTTTCCCTATGGCTCCCACTCTCCCTTTCTCTATCAACAACCGACCAGCGAAGTCTCCAATGAAACACCTAAGACTGCCTTGTGACTTTTATGATACTCCTGCTATCAAGTAAATGATCAACATAGTCTCCAATGAAATACCTAAGATTATCCTGCGATTCCTATGATACTTTTTAACAAGTTTTTTGATAAGTTTATGCTATATATATTATACACACTAATGTAGTCCCACAATTAGATACATTGTACTGAGAAGACTCATTAAGTGATCTCTTCCTTTTTTTCTATAAATTTTCTACTATGAGCAAGTTCACATTGGATGCGTTTTTAAGGCGTTTTGTGAAGCGATTTATATAATATCTGTTCATCAACGATTTTATTGTATTTTAACTTATTTACTTCTTTTTATATTAATCCATGAAATATATGACATAAGTTTCCACCTATATGAGAATTTACAATAGTAGTATAATGAAGGCAAAGACTTTTTCTCGTTTTCTTTATGTGATTTGACGATTATATGACACCTGTTTGGTTCCAACCCCGGACCGATATTTACCAATCCAGTAACAAGCTGGACTATTAAAACCGGACATCCCATTTGCAGTCACTACCACTGAGGAAGGGGCGTATACCCCGAAACGCGTATGGAGTGACCGGCAATTTGGAGGAGCCATAAAGACACAGAGAAACACTATAAGTCCGCGGCTTGTGTCTATATTTTTTAGCTGCAGCAAAGGAGACCTGAGAGTTATAACCCTGGCATTGGCCGTTTTGCCGAGCGATTCTCCGGTTACAACTCCTTCAGCTACAGGACCTGCGAAGCAAAGGCATAAGGCACACCCACTCCTGCAACGTCATAGTCACGTGAATACAGCTGATCACGTGACACGCTAACGTCCATTACGATCCAGCACGGGACACCGCGCTTGGTCTAAACAAGACTGCACCAAACAAACACAGGAGCGGTAAAGTATAATTCAAGTGCCGACTTACATTGCCTGTTACTTACCTTTGTAAAGGACGCAAGTGCACCACTATCAACCAGTGTGGAAGTTCTGGGATAAGGAGCACTCTGAACAGCTATTATAGAGTGGATCACGTTTTACATTTATCCAGTTAATACAACCTATGCATTTCAATAGTTCATACCATACTACCACATGAGGATCTACATGAATTGCATTGTATGATTTTTATTATATTATATCATTCTATGAGCATCAATATGAATTGTATGATTTTTATCTTGTGTATAATAAATTTATAAGTTTGGCAATAAGATCCAGTTGTCCTATATAATTAGAGTGCCCCCCATTCTATATTTATGGTGGTGGATATGCTGGTGGTAGAAGTACTCATGGTTGACAGTGGCAATCTCCCCCTTTCTTCCCTCGGGGCACTGCCTGGAGTTGGGGCCCAAACCTGGTGTTATTTGGAGTGCTCTTGGTGTTTGTTTGGCAGGGTGCAAGGCAGGAGTATAGATGCAGGATTGGCAGATGATGGAGTCAATAATGAAACCAGTTGATTGTAACAGAGAGTGTCTTTACTGAGTTGATGGTAGGAGTAGTAGGAGTACATAAGTAGCAAAAGGCACAGTTTTAGGCCTCATGCACACGACCGTGGGTGTTTTGCGGTCCGCAAACCGCGGATCCGCAAAACACGGAAGCTGCTCCGCGTTCCGTTCCGAAATTTGCGGAACGGAACGCGGCCCATTATAGAGATGCCTATTCTTGTCCGCATAACGGACAAGAATAGGACATGCTCTATTTTTTTTGCGGGGGCACGGAACGGAGCAACGGATGCGGACAGCACACGGAGTGCTGTCCGCATCTTTTGCGGCCCCATTGAAATGAATGGGTCCGCGGCCGAGCCGCGAAATGTGCGGCTCGGACGCGGACCCAAACAACGGCCGTGTGCATGAGGCCTTAAGGCCTCTTTCAGACGGGCGTTGTGGGTGCACTCCGTCAAACAGTGCGGGTGCGTTGCGGGAATTGCCGCGATTTTTCCCTGCGAGTGCAAAGCGCTGTCATGCGTTTTGCACGCGGGAGAAAAATCTGCACTTTGGTACCCAGACCGAACCTGCACTTCTTCACAGAAGTGCATGTTTGGAGTCAGAAATAATCCCGCTGGTATTATTTCACATTATAACATAGTTATAATGTAAAATAATACCCTTGGCCATCTCCCTAATGTTGAACCCGGTGCAGAATGGGTTAAAAATAATAAACTAATCATAACTTACCTGGTCCATTTGATCGCGAAGCCCGGCCTCCTCTCCCTTAGCTTGAAAGATGTAAAGGACCTGTAATGATGTCACAGCATCACATGGCCCAATCACCTGCTCCATCACTATGGTGATGGAGCATGTGATTGGTCCATGTGACCACGTGACATCATCCAAGATCATAAGCACTATCCACAGCCTGAGGATAGTGATTAAGGACCTTGGATGATGTCACATGGTCACATGGACCAATCACATGCTCCATCACCATAGTGATGGAGCAGGTGATTGAGCCATGTGATGTGACGTCATCACAGGTCCTTTAGATCATCGATGCTGCAGGGAAAGAGAGGACAGATCGCGACTACGCGATCAAGTGGCTAAGGTAAGTTAACTTTATTATTTTTAACCCCTTCCTCATCATTTAACAATGCATTCTTTATTAAGAATGCTATTATTTCCCTTATAACCATGTTATAAGGGGAAATAATAGAGATTGAGTCCCGTTGCTAAGCAACAATGCGGAAAATCGCAACGCATCCGCGCTTGGTTGCGGATGCTTGCGATTTTCCCGCATCCCCATTCACTTCTATGGGGCCTGCGTTGCGTGAAAAACGCAGAATATAGAACATGCTGCGATTTTCACGCAACGCAGAAGTGATGCGTGAAAATCACCGCTCATGTGCACAGCCCCAAAGAAATGAATGGGTCCGGATTCAGTGCGGGTGCAATGCGTCCTCCTCACGCATTGCACCCGCGCGGAAAACTCGCCCGTGTGAAAGGGGCCTAAAGTATATCAAAGTGCAATCGTCTCTCAATAGCAGTGTAGAGGCAACAACAATGATGATAGTTGTAGCATTCCCTGAGTCTGCCGCCAAACACTTTGCTATCTTGCCAATATAACCACAGGAGTGCCATATTGCCCTTTTTAACTCCTTCTGAAGTTCCGGGCTGAGGGGAGTAGAAACTTTAGCTACAAATGGCCAGCAAATCCTTTCTGGTATTAGATAATTGCAAAAAGTATTGATAGCTGCACTCACCATCCATGCATGAACGAAACACATCTTTATTTATCGCGTGGTCTTGATAGCTTTCAAGAGGTGTCGCACATTCAGATATATATTGGTGTGCAGCCGATACAGCGAGCGGAGACCACGCGATTGGGTGTTACTCAGAAAACCGATTGGAAATCATTGTTGTGGTGACTGTTCGCTGTGCGGTTATATGTTTCAAGGCCGCCACCTCTTCTTTGGGGGAATTGAACATTGTGTACACCAATTTATCACTTGCAAGGTGACATATGTGGTATATGTACTGATCTGCTTGTGTGGGTCCTTTTATGTAGGTAAAACTAAGAGATCTTTAACTGCTTGCCGACCGCCTAACGCACGGATGCGTCCAGGCGGCAAGTTTTTTTCTCCTGGACGCATCCGCGCGTCATCTCGCGAGACGCGAGATTTGCTGTGAACGCGCGCGTTCATAGTGGCGCGCGTCTCGGCAGTTATACTGCAGCCTGCCAGCGATCATCCATCGCTGGCAGGCTGTAGATGCTAAATAAAAAGCATCAAACATGTATATCAGACGCTGTTTTGTGAACAGCGTCTGATATACCTGCTACCTGGTCCTCTGGTGGTCCCATTTGCTGGGATCGACCACCAGAGGACCAGGTAGCTATGTTAAGTTGCACCAAACACTACACTAACCCCTCCCCCACCCCCCCTCACCTATTAACCCCTTGTTAACCCCTTGATCACCCCATCTAGACCCCCTGATCACCCCCCTGTCATTGATCACACCCCTTGTAAGGCTCCATTCAGACGTCCATATGTGTTTTGCGGATCCGTGGATTTACGGAATCGCGGATCTGATCCGCGGATCTGCAGATCCTCAAAACACGGACACCGGCAATGTGCTTTCCGCATTTTGCAGATCCGCACATTGCCAGAACTATATAGAAAATGCTTTTTCTTGTCCGCAATTGCGGACAAGAATAGGACATGTTCTATATTTTTGCGGAACGGAAGTGCAGACCCGGAAGCGCGGATCCGTAATTCCGGATCCGAGTGGGACAAAGTCTGTCCCCATAGAAATGAATGGGTCCGCAATTACGTTCTGCAAACAGAATTGCGGACGTGTGAATGGGGCATAAGGGTCCCTTATCACCGGCAGTTAGATAGCGCCCAGCCCACCGCACCGCAGTCACTGATTTTGGCAGAGATTTTTTAATTCACATTGATCGATGCGAATGAAGAAATCTGGGCCGTTCAGAGACTGAACGGAAAAAAAACATCTCATTACCCGTATGCTCAATATAAGGAGAATAGCAGAAACTCCTAATGCTGGCCATACGTGTAATGATTGCGGAGACCCTCAAATGCCAGGGCAGTACAAACACCTCACATGTGACCCCATTTTAGAAAGAAGACACCCCAAGGTATTCCGTGAGGGGTATGGTGAGTTCATGTAAAATTTTATTTTTTGTCACAAGTTAGTGGAATATGAGACTTTGTAAAAAAAAAAAAAAAATCAATTTCCGCTAACTTGTGCCAAATTTTTATTTTTTTTCTGTGAACTCGCCATGCTTCTCACGGAATACCTTGGGGTGTCTTCTTCCCACAATTGGGTCACTTGTGGGGTATTTATACTGCCATGGCATTTTAGGGGCCCTAAAGTGTGAGAAGAAAAATGCGTAAAAATGCCCTCCTAAAAGGTACTCATTGGAATTTGGGCCCCTTTGCGCATCTTGGCTGCAAAAAAGTGGCACACATGTGGTATCGCCGTACTCAGGAGAAGTAGGGCAATGTGTTTTGGGGTGTATTTTTACATATACCCATGCTGGGTGAGAGAAATATCTCTGTAAATTGACAACTTTGATTAAAAAAATTTAAAAAGTTGTCGTTTACAGAGATATTTCTCACACAAAGTATGGGTATATATAAAAATACACCCCAAAACACATTGCCCTACTTCTCCTGAGTACGGCGATACCACATGAGTGACACTTTTTTGCAGCCAAGATGCGCAAAGGGGCCCTAAAACCAATGAGTACCTTTAGGATTTCACAGGGCATTTTTACTCATTTGGATTCCAGACTTCTTCTCACGCTTTAGGGGCCCCTAAAATGCCAGGGCAGTATAAATACCCCATATGTCACCCCATTTTGGAAAGAAGACAGCCCAAGGTATTCTGTGAGGGGCATGGCGAGTTCACAGAATTTTTCTTTTTTTTGGCACAAGTTAGTGGAAATTGATATTTTTTTTTTTTTTTTTTGTTTTTTACAAAGTCTCATATTCCACTAACTTGTGACAAAAAAATAAAATTTTACATGAACTCACCATACCCCTCACGGAATACCTTGGGATGTCTTCTTTCTAAAATGGGGTCACATGTGGGGTATTTATACTGTCCTGGCATTTTAGGGGCCCCTAAAGCGTGAGAAGAAGTCTGGAATCCAAATGTGTAAAAATGCCCTGTGAAATCCTAAAGGTACTCATGGATTAGGGCCTTTGCACCCAGGCTGCAAAAAGTGTCACATGTGGTATCGCAGTACTCAGAGAAGTAGGGCAATGTGTTTTGCGGTGTATTTTATATATACCCATACTTTGTGTGAAAAATATCTCTGTAAACGACAACTTTTAAAAAAAATTTATACAAAGTTGTCAGTTTACAGAAATATTTCTCTCACCCAACATGGGTATATGTAAAAATACACCCCAAAACACATTGCCCTACTTCTCCTGAGTACGGCGATACCACATGTGTGCCACTTTTTTGCAGCCTGGGTGCGCAAAGGGGCCCAAATTACAACGAGTACCTTTTGCTTTTACATGGCTGCTCACAATTTAGCCCCGCCCAAAATGCCAGAACAGTAAACACACCCCACAAATGACCCCATTTTGGAAAGTAGACTCCCCAAGGTATTCACTGAGGGGCATAGTGAGTCCGTCTGAGATTTTTTTTTTTTTTGCCAGAAGTTAGCAGAAATGGAAACTTAATTATTTTTTTTTTTTCCTCAGAAAGTGTCATTTTCCGCTAACTTGTGAAAAAAAATGAAATGATACATGAACTCACCATGCCCCTCCACGAATACTTTGGGGTGTCTTTTATCTAAAATGGTGTGATTTGGGGGGTATTTATACTATCCTGACATTCTAGCAGCTGAAGAAACATGACAGGTGCTCAGAAAGTCAGAGCTGCTTCAAAATGCGGAAATTCACTTTTTTGCACCATAGTTTGTAAACGCTATATTTTTTACCCAAACCAATAAATATACACTTATTGGATTTTTTTTATCAAAGACATGTAGAACAATAAATTTAGAGAAAAATTTATATAGAAATGTATTTTTTTTGAAAAATTTTACAACAGAAAGTGAAAAATTTAATTTTTTTGCAAAAATGTCGTTAAATTTTTATTAATAGCAAAAAAAGTAAAAATGTCAGCAACAATGAAATACCACCAAATGAAAGCTCTATTAGTGAGAGGAACAGGAGGTAAAATTCATTTGGGTGGTAAGTTGCATGACGGAGCAATAAACGGTGAAAGTAGTGTAGTGCAGAATTGTAAAAAGTGGCCTGGTCATTAACGGTGTTTAAGCTAGGGGGGCTGAAGTGGTTAATGGACCTGGTACGAGAGCATCGTAACTCCATCAAGACAGGAAAGGGACGTACTCGCTTCATCGAACATGTACGCTGTCAGCATGGCGGAGACGCAAACGTCCTGAGGTTTGCTGGTTTGGAGCACGTTCCCCATTATCACGGGGAGGAGACAGGCACCGTGTCCTGCTCCAGAAGGAGGCTCGTTTTATTATTAAAATCGATGCCACCGGACATCTGGGGTTAAACGAGCGAAACGATATGGCAGTGTTTATTGAGTAGGGCAACATTTGAATATATTAATGATTCGATTGCATTCCCTCCTGTATGTGTTTAAATGAGAGACCTTCTCTCCATGTATCAGCTTTTTGATTGATATTTTCAGTTTTTTGTTTTCAATATGTGTGTAGCAATATCCCTTGGATCTGTGAGTCACGCGCGCGTCGCTTTTATAGCTTCAGGGGTTGCTAAGTGATGGGTCGGTTTGATCCTCCCCCATGTGACATTTTTAAGCTGTGCGCGCGCAAATTTTTAAAGTGTATTGAGCAGCCGGAAGAAGCGGTCACACCGCGAAACGGCCGCCGCTGTCATCTTTATATTCCATGTGAGTCTACCCCTATAATGCATTGAACTCTGCAATAAAGATGTGTTTCGTTCATGCACGGATGGTGAGTGCGGCTATCTATACTTTTTGCAATTATCTAAGACTCTGAACAAGCCTGCACCCCGTTTCCGAGAAGGTCGATAGAGGCTGGAAGGTGGTTCGCTTTTATCCAGGTGTGAATTGACGGTGCCTTCAGTACCTCTTGCATCACCTTTCTGGTATTAGAGCAACTTTTCTGGCAGCTGTAGTCTCAGAGATAGAGGTTCTGTGGACTTGGGCCTATGGCCTTATTCACACATCCGTTGTGTTTTGCGGATCCACGGAGCCGCGGATCCGCAAAACTTGGACACACCGGCAATGTGCATTCCGCATTTTTGCGGACCGCACATTGCCCGAACTCCATAGAAAATGCCTCTTCTTGTCCGCAATAGCGGACAAGAATAGGACATGCTCTATTTTTTTTGCGGAGCCGCGGACCGGAAAATCGGCGGCGCGCTCCGCAAAATGGGATGCGGAGAGCACAGTGTGTGCTCTCCGCATCGTTCCCGGCCCCATTCACAGTCAATGGGTCTGCATGTATTCCGCAAAATTGCGGAATACATGCGGACTACATTGTGGATGTGTGAATTAGGCCTTAGAGTCCGGTTTGCCAAATTTTTTAAAAGGTTTGGCCAGAACCCAAATTGTTTCTGGCCGAACCGAAGTTGCTCCAATTGCCTTGAAAGTTGGTACATTACTCACAAAAAGTTATATATTTGGCTTTCTGGCTTATGGAAAACGTAAAACGTTCACGCTACGGTGATATTATATCATGCAAGTTGGGAATTTAAGTAGAAGCCTGCAATAGTGATTTCCTCATCTCGAGCAATTTATTGAAGAAAAAGTCAACAACAAAGGTGGGTATACCCCCACAAAATATGTCAAGTCACAATAACTTGTCATGTGGCCTTGAGCATCAATTACAGTTTGAAAATGACGTCTCATGCTGTTCAAAAATCGACTTATTGTCTGCGGAGGCATGGTATCTCACTCTTCTTGAAGGGTGGCCCTCAGGTGATTGAGAATCTGGGGTACAGAGTGACAAGCCTCTACACAGCAGCTCAGCTGATCTCATAGGTATTCAATGGGATTCAGGTCTGGAGAAAGTGCAGGCCACTCCATTTCAGGTACCCCAGTCTCCAGCAGCCATTCCCTAATGATGCAACCTCGATGAGAAGGTGCGTTGTGGTCCATGAAGATGACATTTGTCCTGTGTTGTTCATGTAGAGGCACAATGACTGGATTAATGATGTTATTCAAGTAGCAAGGGCTTGTTACTGTACCATTCACAAAGTGTAGGGGCGTTCTGTATTGACTAGTAGTGATGAGCGGCAGGTGCCATATTCGATTTCGACGAAATTCGCGAATATTCGAATGAATATTCGTTTCATATTCGTCGAAATCGAATATTCGTCATTTTTTCTAGTTATCGCGATTAACATGCGATTTAAATAATCGCATATTGCGATTTGTACTTAAGGCTACTTTCCTATTGGTTTCATATCTAGAATTAGCGAGGATGACGAATATGACGAATGTATTCGTCTATTCCTCAAAACGAAGATAACGAAGTATTCTACATCTTCGTTTTAGCTACCTATTCGTCAACTCGCTAATTCTAGCAATCAAATAGGAAGGTTGACTATAGAGACAGCTGTGTTAAATTCGCTATGCGATTTTTTTATTTTTTTAATAAATAGAATACTTATAATAATTTTATCAAGTAATATAATTATTGTATTAAAAAAAAAAATCGCATAGCGAATTTAACACAGCTGTCTGGTAAGTCAACCTTCCTATTTGATTGCTAGAATTAGCGAATAGCGAAGTTGACGATGACGAGACGAATAGGTAGCTAAAACGAAGATGTAGAATACTCGTTATCTTCGTTTTGAGGAATATGACGAATACATTCGTCATATTCGCTATTCGCTAATTCTACCAAGCCAACCATAAAGTTCCTTGCTCATGGAGCGTCCCCATCACCATGGGAACGTCTCCATATACTAAAATGTACTGTCGGATTTGAGGAATTACGTTGAAATCGCAATGCGATTAATTCAAGTTATATTAATCGCATTGCGATTTCAACTTAGAGCTGGGTTTATAATGGGTCAGCTTGCTAGAATTAACGAAGTTAACGAATATGGAATATAGCAGCAGTGCTAAGTTGAAATCGCAATGCGATTAATTTAACTTAAAGTATTCGCATTGCGATTTCAACTTAGCACTGCTAGTGCATAGCATTAGCAATAGCTATACTCCATATTCGTTAATTCTAGCCTATGTAAGATAGCAGTGCTAAGTTGTATCGCAATGCGATTAATTTAACTAAAGTATTCGCATTGCGATTTCAACTTAGCACTGCTAGTGCATAGCTATACTCCATATTCGTTAATTCTAGCCTATGTAAGATAGCAGTGCTAAGTTGTAATCGCAATGCGATTAATATAACTTGAATTAATCGCATTGCGATTTCAACGTAATTCCTCAAATCCGACAGTACATTTTAGTATATGGAGATTCTCCCATGGATGGGGACGCTCCACATGAGCACGGAAGTCGGCAGAAGCGGCAACGGGCACTGACTAGAGCAGCCAGGAAGCCAGGAATCCTCAGGACAGGTAAGAACTACTTTTGGGAAGTAGGAAAGAAAAAAATATAACTAAAAAAAAAAAAAAAAAAAACAAACGAATATTCGAAATAGCGAATTTATAGCGCTATATTCGAAATATTCGCGAATTAGCGAAGTGCCGATATTCGCTAAAAAAATTAGCTTTTCGAATATTCGCGCTCAACACTATTGACTAGACACACCTGCCCACACTGTAACACCACCAGCACTAAAGGATTGTCTGGTGACAACAGTGGCTATTACATAGTTGGCAGACATTATTTCTTCTCAGCGTGAATCGACTTTCATCAGTGAACAGCAATTATGCCCACTGGTCCCTCGTCTAGGGTAGATGCTCCATGGTCCATGCAAGACAATGACTCCTGTGTCTGGTGGTGTGGTCAGGTACCCTTGCAGGTCGTCTACCACAAAGACGACGCTAATGTGAATGGTTTTAAATTGTCTGACATGACACTTGGGTGCCTCTCACCTCCCTTAAATGTGCCTGGAGTTGTGTGGCATTCATCATCCGGTTCTGCAGGGCATTGTTCACAATGAAGATGTCATCAGTGTGGGATGTGGCCAAATGATGTCGACTTCTATTCCTTTCTGTGACTTTTCCAGTCTCTCTGTATCTCTGTTGCAACATGCTGATGACACTCTGTGATACTCTAAGCTCAGTGGCCACTTCCGTCTGAAAACCTCCTGCTTGAAGCCTTTCAATGGTGAGGTACTGTTGATCAATTGTTAGGAGTCGTCTTGGTCTGATGATGGTCAAAATGTGAACAGCATGATGAAGAGAACTGTTTAAATACCAATTGTAAGTGAACCAGGAAATTTATTTGGCGATTCATGAATCAAACACCTGTGAATTTTGCTGTTAAGCTTCTTGTTAGAGAACAGCAAGTTGTGCAAAAAGTACTGAAACTCTTAGAGAAGGTCACATTAAGTTCACCTGTAAAGGTTAGAATACATTTTAGGTTCATCCTGAAATTTCATCCACAAGCCAAGTATCCGTAACTTTTTGTGAGCAGTGTATATAATCCCCTCTAGCCTCCTAAAAACTTAAAAAAATCTCTTTTTTTTTAAATGAATTTGTATCAGCATTCCATATTCAGCCATATGTCAGCTGTAAAGACTGCATTTAATGTATACAGTGCCTGTGTGAATCATCTACTAATGGTACAGTGGACTTTGTACACTAAACCAGGTCTCATCATTGTGTGTCCAACACCCACATTGCTGTCCCATCACTTCAAGGAACACTGCCTTGCACCTCAAAACCTAACACGACCAAAGGCACCCCACCTAGCATTAGGCAAGAAACCCAAACAAAGAGAAGAAAATGTGTATACTTCCTATGACATGCACGACCTGGGAGCAACATAATGAGGACTACCACCATAAGTACAACTATTCAAATCTGGTATGTACTGTATAAGATAATGCGTAATAATGTGAGACGTGACGCACTGTGCTGAATGTTAAGAGAACGTTAAGTGTCTTCTCTTGACGGGAGAAAGATTCCAGAAGAAGGCGTTAGGATGTATCACTGTCTGTATTTTGTTTGATTATGATGAGTTGCTTATGCAAAGTTATGGGGTGAATCCTTCCAAGTAGGTGTGCCTTTAAAGCATACCTAAGGTTTCCAAAAAAAGTTTGCATAATGGTTGTGTGAAGAAAACACACAACTGTGAAGAAACATTTATGTTTGGGCTTCCATAATATTCTTTCAGCCATATTATCCCATGTTCCAGCTGCACAGCTAGATGCATTTCACTCAGAAGCAAGGCGTGTCTCCCTTCTGTGCCACTGTATTGCTATGACCTCCTTTTCTTCCAACTATGTTTTTGTCAGCTCTGGAGCTCACACAAAAAATATAGAGGGATAAATCACACTTACAAAAACCCCGGAGGCTTCTGTGATGTTCAGAAGCAGTGAAGAAGCAGTCCTTTTATAAGGCTCACAATCTCAGTTAGCTCTGACACTGTCCCACTTCCTCCTAGCCATCCTCTGTGTCTATATGTTGAGGGACAGATTTTGCATGACAACAAGCAGAGGACTGCAACTTAGATGGAAGTGAGACCCTTAGTGGCCATGACTTTACCGCTTTTTTCAGGTTGATGCAGGCATACTTTTTAAATTAATTGATTTAGAAATTTGCTAGTTACACCATTTTCTGTTAAGGCTATGTTCACATTCGCAGCATTGTTATCTGGCTGCTAATTCTATCAGAGAATGCCGGGAATCAGCTGGATACAAACTTGACAGGTTGCAGCTGGACCCCATTGCATTAAACAGGGCCGGTGGGCATTATGGTTGCATCTGGCAGTGCAGATGTGAAGCTAGCCTGGATGAAATCAGTGTGAAATTGTGAAAGTTAGAGTGAATCTTTAAGGGCTGATCAGATTAGAAGATTGGTGGGGCTAATTAAATAAAATAAAATAAAATAAAAATCTCATGACACCCTGTACCTCCACACCCAGAGTGAAACAGAACAAAGAATAGACCTGTTTCAGAGCTGATAAGCTCATACAACTGAGGCCTACTGGGGTTGTTATGCAGCAGAGCTGGGTAGAAGACCTGACTTGGTGTTTATTCCTTGGAAATTCCTGACCAGAGGGGTTACAGAAGACAAATTAAAGATCCATTAGGGGTAAGGAAAATGAAAATTGGGAAGGCACTCTGTGGCAACATATGGCAGAAGATAAATGGCCACCACAGCCTGTAGGGCACAAATGATTCCTGGGTCCCCCCACAATCAGCTGTTTGAGAAGGTTGCAGCACTCTGATGAGTGCCTCTTTCTCTACCTAGGGTTGTGATATCTTGTACATTTGTCACATGGCCTAGGCACAGCTCAGTTCCATTCAAGTGAATGAATCTGAACTGCAAGAACAGTTGACTGGCGGAGGTCACAGGTGTCAGGCCCCCTCCAATCTGATATTGGTGATCTCTCATGAGGATAGGTCATTAATATCAGAATCTTGAAAAACCCATTTATCTGTAACTGCTGCACAGGCCCAGCACCGCCCTCCTTGGGCTTCCAAGTTTAGAATACCAGCTTTTGCCAAAACAGAATTTTTCTTAAATGTGGCAATTAACACAGCCACAAATGCTGGGAACATACAATAAATTTACATACACCGAGCCCGAAGGCTGAGACCCTTGTGCTGCACAGCATGGCATCCTCCGATGGATGCAGGAAGGAAGTTCGGTAATTTACCTACTGGCAGGCACAACTAAACTGCCACACATTACCTGTTATTACCCTAAAAAACAAGAACCAATGTTTGGGTGTGTGGTGCGGGCTAGCTTGCTGTGCAGCACAACAGTTTACAATCTTAAAAAGCTCTACAGTATTTCCCCTCCCATAACTGGTCCTGTAGCACATGCCTAAGTATTCCTTCTGATCAAAACGCCAGCCTGGCTTAAGTTTGTGGGGAAGTTTATCATCTCTCCAGTGTGAAATGTCCCTTTAAATTATGGAGTCCTTGCAATGAACAATAGCAACACTTGTGGCCTGACACAAACAGAGACCCTATCTAACTAACTACAGGCCTAGTCTCAGTCTCTAGCCGCCAAAACTGTGGAGAGGTGCGTGCGCGATCTTACTGACCCGGGTCTGCTCTGCATCCGCTGGTGACTTGGAACCAAACAAATTCCTCTCCAACAAGCATGCGGTACCGCAGTGTATGCAGCTTTGCTACTCAGCTCTCTTCAGCATTCCTGGAAGCAATCCTCGTTCCTCTGGACAGAAACAGGGTCTTGGACATGGTCAGCTTCACTTTTCTGCAACTCTGATCACTGCGGTACGCTCCCATACCGGGATGCTGGTGCTCTGCTCACATAGTTCCTCAGTCTCAGCTTCCTCTAAGATGGCTGCTTCCTTTTCTTCTGCTGGCTCTGAAACTCCACCTCTCATGAATATGGAAATATATGCAGCCTGTGAGCTGCGTTTTGGAAACAACTGCATTTTGTGGCCAAACAGCAGAATGTCAGTCCTAGACCATTTAATTCAATCTATACAAACAGTGTTCAAACAATGACAGCTGTTCCCATCTCACAACTGTATCCATAACTACTTTCTGGATGTGGTCAAGTTTTTTTCTAGTTGACCAGGACATTACCTTTTTATAGAAGACATGTTATGAATATGTACCCTTACTTGGGTTTAGAGTCTTGTTCAATGAATCAGCTAAGCCAGTCTAAGCAAGCTATTGATATTGTCAACCCTGTGTAATGATAATGCTTTAAAGGGTTTCTGTCACCAGATTTAACCCTATGAAGTTAGCTGACATTAGCGATGTGCTAATGCCAGCTAAACCTAACTAGCCTATTCTTACTTTTCTCAGTGCCTGCATTATGTCACGACTGTGACTGATCCAGATAGGTCTGGGAAGAGAAGGTCGCAGCGACTTGCTACTCGCGATAGCTTGTGAGTTTGCTTCATGGTTCAGGGTATGTCATCCGGGTTTTGCCTTGTGAACCTTTTTGTCCTGACTGGGAGGTTGTAGGCATTCTTCTCAGGTGAGAGCTGTCTGCCACTCCCAGCTACTATATTAGTTTCAGTTTCACTTGCAGTCATTGCCAGATATAGTCCTTACTTTCAGTGCTATTCTGACCTTTGAAGGAGATCGTTTGACGGTATTGCTGTGGAGCTCTTGTCTGGCGTGGACTGTCGTTGTTGGGATCATCTTCTCTGCTCGTGACTGGATAAGTCTATCTCTGCTGGAGATTGTTTGTTTGTTTGTTTGTTACTGTCTTCCCCTGTTGTTCTCCTAGACATGAGTGATGGTGACTAGTGCTCCCATCTGCCTTTCCCCAGTCTACTCTTCTTAGAGTGACTCAGGGTTTAGGCATCCTGCTCGCCACACGGGTTCACACCCCGTCTAGGGTATCAGGGCAGACAGGTGCCAGCGTAGGGTTTGTCAGGGGTGGCCGTTCTATTTCCCATCCGTAGATAAGTGTCCCCCTTCCCCTCCGTCTGGTGCGACACGACTGCTGCTGGGATAGCAGTCGTGACAGTATATCTGGCCTTTTAAAAAAAAAAAGAAAAAAGTGACATTTCCTTTTTTTTTTTTTTTTTTTGCCTGCTGTTTTGCTTTGTATTCCTCTGTTCCACTATGGATCCGGTTACGGTTTTGGCGAAACAATTACAGGGGTTATCCCTTGAAGTGGCAGGATTAAAAGCAACAGTACTGCAGCAGCAGCAGCAATCCTTGGGTTCCACCGTTGCTACGGGAAACCAAGGTACTCCTGAGCCAAAAGTGGCTTTTCCTAATAGGTTCTCAGGAGGGAGAGACCAATTTGTAACCTTCAGAGAAGCTTGTAAATTGTTCTTCAGGTTACGCCCTAGATCCTCCGGCGGTGAGGAACAACGGGTGGGCATTGTAATTTCTCTCCTGCAAGGAGATCCGCAGGCTTGGGCTTTCTCTTTACCATCTGACTCTCCGGCCTTACGATCAGTGGAGGAGTTTTTGAAGCCTTGGGTCTCGTGTATGATGACCCGGACAGGGTCTCACTGGCTGAGTCTAAGCTACGTAGACTTCGGCAGGAGAACCGGTCAGCTGAACTATATTGTTCTGAATTCCGTAGGTGGGCTACGGATACATTATGGAATGACTCGGCCCTTAGGAGTCAGTTCTGCCAGGGGTTGTCTGAAAAATTAAAAGACGCGCTGGCTGTATACGAGGTCCCTGGGTCTCTTGAGGCTGCTATGTCTCTGTCCATAAGAATCGACAGACGACTCAGGGAGAGACTATTAAATTCTACAGAGGCCTCTATAGGGCAGGGATCGGTTTGTTGTGATCCAGTCGAACCAATGCAAATAGGGGCGCCACTAGGCGGGTGAATCCTCCTAAGGTCCGCCATAGGTCAGAGGTTTGTTTTCGTTGTGGGGGAGGGGTCATTTTGTAAAGGTATGTCCCTCAGAACCCAAGAGATCACAAACAAAGGAGCCGCGGAAAACTAGAGTCCCCAGACTGTGCGGAGGATAACAGTCTGGGCGTATTCGTTTCCTCCATACGCATGTCTCAGTTTTTGTTGTCCGCTACCGTTGTGGCGGGCAATAAGACTGAGATCTGTTCCGTCTTTTTGGACAGTGGGGCGGGAGTCAACTTGGTGGATTCACGGTTTGCTCAGGCTCTGGGTTTTACTCCGGAACCGGTACGCAGAACTATTCCTGTTTTTGCCATCGACTCCTCCCCTCTTACTCAGAGAGAGTTAACTCAGATCGTCCATAATATCCATCTGCAGGTAGGGGACCTCCATAAAGAGCATATCTCTTGTTATGTCCTGGACGGTTTTCCGGCTCCTATGGTTTTGGGGCTTCCCTGGCTGGTGACTCACAATCCCGTGGTAGATTGGCAGGCAGGGGAGATTGTGGAGTGGAGTGAACATTGTAAGGACAACTGCTTGAGTAGTAGGTGCTCAACACTCTCTGTAACATCTCTACCTTCCTTTCTGTCAGATTTTATGGATGTGTTCTCTGAGAAGGGTTGTCAGGGGTTACCACCTCATCGTCCATATGATTGCCCAATTAATCTGTTACCTGGGGCAAAACTACCTAAAACCCGGTTATACAATCTTTCCGGCCCGGAGAGGAAGGCTATGAAAGATTATATTTCGGAGAGTTTGGCTAAGGGACACATCAGACCCTCTTCTTCACCCGTGGCTGCAGGGTTCTTTTTCGTTAAAAAGAAAGATGGGGGCCTGCGTCCTTGCCTGGATTTCCGGGAATTGAACCGGATAACTATCCGAGATCCCTATCCTCTTCCTCTCATTCCCGACCTCTTTAATCAGGTTGCTGGTGCTAAATGGTTCTCCAAAATGGATCTCAGAGGAGCCTATAACCTGGTTCGCATCAAAGAGGGGGATGGGTGGAAGACGGCTTTTAATACTCCGGAAGGGCATTATGAAAATCTGGTCATGCCATTTAGTCTTACTAATGCGCCTGCGGTGTTCCAACATTTTGTCAACGATATTTTTAGTCACCTTATCGGGAGATTTGTTGTGATATATCTTGATGATATCCTGGTCTATTCTCCGAATCTGGATACACATAAGATCCATGTGAGACAAGTGCTGCAGATATTAAGGGCCAACAAATTGTTTGCCAAATTAGAGAAATGTGTGTTCGCCGTAAAAGAACTGCCATTTCTGGGGTATGTGTTGTCAGATTCAGGTTTCCGCATGGATCCAGAGAAAGTCCGGGCAATTATGGACTGGGATCTGCCTGAGAACCTGAAGGCATTGCAACGCTTCCTGGGGTTTGCCAATTTTTATAGAAAGTTTATAAAGAACTATTCCTTGGTGGTCAAACCACTGACGGACATGACCCGAAAGGGATCCGATTTTTCCAAATGGTCACATGCAGCCAAAACTGCCTTTACATCTCTGAAGGAAAGATTCACCTCGGCTCCTATTCTCGTACAGCCAGACGGACGCAAGTGCTGCAAGCGCTTCCTTTTATTGTAGAGGTTGATGCATCAGGGGTGGGGGTGGGAGCGGTACTATCTCAGGGCCCGTCCCCTGGTGAATGGCGTCCGTGTGCTTTCTTTTTGAAGAAATTGTCTACTGCAGAAAGGAACTATGACATTGGCAACAGGGAACTTTTTGCTATTAAGTTGGCCTTAGAGGAGTGGCGTAATTTTTTGGAGGGGGCAGTTCATCCCGTCACAGTGATTACTGATCACAAAAAATTAGTATATCTGGAGTCTGCTAAACGTCTCACCCCTAGACAGGCTCGGTGGTCATTATTTTTTACTAGGTTTCATTTTGCAATAACCTATCGCCCGGGGGCAAAAAATACTAAGGCGGATGCATTGTCTCGAAGTTTTCCTGGAGGGGGTGATGATGATGTTCCAGAGCCTATTTTGCAAAAGGGGGTGGTGGTCTCTGCATTACACTCAAGTTTAGAGGAGAGGTGTTGGAAGCTCAGGGGACGCCCCGGCCTCCTGCCCCTCGGGTAAACTGTTTGTGCCAGAAAATTTACGCCTGGAGATACTAAAGGAACACCATAACTCCGCACTGGCAGGACACCCAGGTAGTAAGGCAACCTCTGAATTAGTGTCTCGTCGGTTCTGGTGGCCTAAGTGGCGCCAGGAGGTGTTAAATTTTGTGTCTGCATGTCCTACCTGTGCTCGTTCTAAGGTGGATCATACTCGTCCGGCAGGGCGTCTTTTACCTCTGGCCATCCCCAACAGGCCTTGGACGCACCTATCAATGGATTTCATTACTGATCTACCAGTATCAGCGGGGAAGACTGTTATTCTTGTTGTTGTTGACAGATATAGTAAAATGGTGCACTTTATTGCTCTGACCGCATTGCCTAATGCTAACACACTGGCTCAGGTTTTTATTGACCACATCGTGAAGCTTCACGGGGTCCCTTCCGATATTGTTTCGGATCGTGGTACCCAATTTGTTTCTAAATTTTGGAAAGCTTTTTGTTCTCGTTTAGGGGTTCATCTGTCGTTTTCTTCATCTTTCCATCCACAGTCCAACGGTCAGACTGAACGTACCAATCAAAACCTAGAGACATATTTGAGATGCTTTGTTTCCGAAAATCAGGAGGAATGTTCATCTTATTTACCGTTAGCCGAGTTTGCCATTAATAATCGTCGTCAAGAATCCACCGATAAGTCACCATTTTTGGTGCGTATGGTTTCCATCCTCAGTTTTGTACGTTTAGTGAGGGGGCCGTCTGGGATTCCCGAGGAGGAACGATTTGCGTCTTCACTTTCATCAGTGTGGCAGAGTGTGCAAGAAAGTTTGAAGAGAATTGGTGGTAGATACAAACGTGTGGCTGATAAGAAGCGCTCTGAAGGTCCGGACCTTGGGGTGAATGACTTGGTGTGGTTGTCTACCAGAAATATCAAGTTGAAGGTTCCCTCATGGAAATTAGGTCCGAGATTTATTGGTCCTTATAGGAAATTAAGATCATTAACCCGGTGGCTTTTCGTCTGGAGCTACCTCAGACTCTAAGGATCCATAATGTCTTCCACAGATCTCTGCTTAAGAGATATGTAGAACCTCCTGAACCATTGCCACTACCGCCTCCACCGGTGGTTGTTGATGGCAGTCTTGAGTTTCAGGTAGAAAAGATTGTTGATTCACGATATGTTCGCCGCTCTCTTCAGTACCTGGTGCACTGGAAAGGTTTTGGTTCCGAAGAGAGAATGTGGGTGCCAGCATCAGAGATAAAGGCGGACAGACTCATTCGGGCTTTTCATAGGTCCCACCCGGAGAGGCCTGGTCTTGAGGGTCCGGTGGCCCCTCGTAGAAAGGGGGGTACTGTCACGACTGTGACTGATCCAGATAGGTCTGGGAAGAGAAGGTCGCAGCGACTTGCTACTCGCGATAGCTTGTGAGTTTGCTTCATGGTTCAGGGTATGTCATCCGGGTTTTGCCTTGTGAACCTTTTTGTCCTGACTGGAAGTTTGTAGGCATTCTTCTCAGGTGAGTGCTGTCTGCCACTCCCAGCTACTATATTAGTTTCAGTTTCACTTGCAGTCATTGCCAGATATAGTCCTTACTTCCAGTGCTATTCTGACCTTTGAAGGAGATCGTTTGACGGTATTGCTGTGGAGCTCTTGTCTGGCGTGGACTGTCGTTGTTGGGATCATCTTCTCTGCTCGTGACTGGATAAGTCTATCTCTGCTGGAGATTGTTTGTTTGTTTGTTTGTTTGTTTGTTTGTTTGTTACTGTCTTCCCCTGTTGTTCTCCTAGACATGAGTGATGGTGACTAGTGCTCCCATCTGCCTTTCCCCAGTCTACTCTTCTTAGAGTGACTCAGGGTTTAGGCATCCTGCTCGCCGCACGGGTTCACACCCCGTCTAGGGTATCAGGGCAGACAGGTGCCAGCGTAGGGTTTGTCAGGGGTGGCCGTTCTATTTCCCATCCGTAGATAAGGGTCCCCCTTCCCCTCCGTCTGGTGCGACACGACTGCTGCTGGGATAGCGGTCGTGACACATTAACCTAAAAATCGAACTTTTATAATATGCTAATGAGGCTCTAGGAGCAGGGGGGGCGTTGTTCCTGCTCCTAGAGCCTCCGTTCTCCCACCTTGGTCTCCTCCCTCCAAGTCTTGATTGACAGGGCCAGGCAGCGCTTACGTCCGTCTGCCAGCCCTGTGCTCGGATGAAATCTCGCGCTGTTCTGAACTCAGTTCAGAGGAACCTGGAAGCCGACGAGCGTCTTTCCCTCACCGCGCCTGCGCTGAGTTCAGAACGGCGCGAGATTTCATCCGAGCACAGGGCTGGCAGACGGACGCAAGTGCTGCCTGGCCCTGTCAATCAAGACTTGGAGGGAGGAGACCAAGGTGGGAGAATGGAGGCTCTAGGAGCAGGAACAACGCCCCCCTGCTCCTAGAGCCTCATTAGCATATTATAAAAGTTCAATTTTTAGGTTAATGCAGGCACTGAGAAAAGTAAGAATAGGCTAGTTAGGTTTAGCTGGCATTAGAACATCGTTAATGTCAGCTAACTTCATAGGGTTAAACCTGGTGACAGAAACCCTTTAAAAGACCTCAAAGAGCAGTCTATCAACAACCATTACCTTTCAAGCAGACCAAAAGATGTTCATATACAGCAGTCATCTCACATACTGATAGCTTGATGTTTCCATTCTTCGCCATTCTAATTGTAATCAGTGAATGGAAAAGAGGAATACAATTATATAACAATGCACATTGCCTAGTTCATGTCTACATTATCTGGACAGTATTACTCATGCTAAACAACTTGATTCTTTCACCTGTCAAAGCATGCTGGGAAATATAGCTGTGCAACAGCTGGAGAGATACAGGCTGGTGGAGATCACTGCTATAAAGCAACTAACAGATGGTTTTATGAGCTCTATCCTGATATAACAATGTCCATGGATAACTTTCAAATGAATATTTTGAGAATTGTGTGGCCCATGGTTCAAAGCTGATAGAGCATAAGGGGCTATATGTGAAGCTGCTCTCTTTACCCACCCTTGAAGACCTATAGGATCCATCTCTTTCATTGCCTTCTACGTTATCCTGTCATCTCTGTGTATATTTTATACAATTAAGGGTTAAATATTATTAAGAAACAAAAACTAGAGAACTGGGACCATGTTGAGAACGTGGGACCCATTTATCAAAAGTGATAGAGCGTAAGGGGGCCCATGTGCAGTTGCTGTCTTTACCCACCCATGTAAACATAAAGGACCCACCTGTTTTATAGCACTCTCCTTCCTCCTGTCTTCTCCAGGGCTGCCATCTAGAATTTCAGGGCCCCATACAGGCAAACAATGTATTCCCCCTCCCTCCCATGAGCCTTCTCACATTCGCAGCTACAACAGCCATATTTTTTCAGATCAGTAAGATTTTATTTTCTATCAACTTTTATTATAAGTTAGATGAATGTGGGAAAAATTGGGCAATTTTTATTTTTGCTGTTTACCGATCACAATAAACAATGTGTTCACTATATTGTATGGGTTATAATGATTACAGGGATAACAGATACAGTTTTATGTAATTTAATAGCATGTTACAAAAACGCATTTATTGTAATGTTTTTTGCGCTTTTTTTTAACCCCTTAAGGACCCATGACGTATGGGTACGTCATGGGTCCGATCCCTAAGTATGGCGCCCGCTCCTGCCCTCTGTGGGCGCGATCGCTGCGGTGGTCCGGCTGTTTCCTGTAGCTAATTATCGCGGTCGGCAGCGATACCGATCGCAATCATTTAACAACGCAGATGCCGTGGTCAATCCTGACCACGGCATCTGCGCGCGCTAAAACCGAAAGTAAAACTTTCGGCAGCTCTCCGGCTCCCCCTAGTGGTGATCGGGGGAATCGCAGGGCTGGATGTAGTAACCTCGAACTCAATGAATGATCTGAGGTTACTACTTACTATTTCCTATGCAGCCCTTGTTAGCAATAGGGCTTCATAGGAAAGTAGTAAAATCCTCATAAACTCCAATACAAGTGTATTGGAGTTTATGTTAGAAGCAATCAGATGACTGATTTATATAGGTCCCTATGGGACCTATATAAAAGTGTAAAAGAAAAATAAAAAAATTAAAAAAAATAAAAAAAAAATAAAAATTCAAATCACCCCCCTTTCCCCAAAATTAAAATAAAATAAAATAATATTTTTTTTTTAAAAATACACACCCGTGGTATAAAAATATAAAAACATATTCCCCATACGGTAAACAGAAAAACGGAAAAAAACGCCCAAATGGCAGATTCGCCATTTTTGAACGCTTCATTTCCTCAAAAAAAATTAAATAAAAAGTGATCAAAAAGTCCTACACACCCCATAATGGTATCAACTAAAAGTTCAGATCGCCCCGCAAAAAATAAGCCCCCATACAATGCCATACACTTAATTACAAAAAAGTTATAGGGGTCAAAATATGGCGACAAAAAAAAAAAAAATTCCCACTTTTGAATTTTTTTTTCACTATCAAAACGCAAGAAAAACTATACATATTGGGTATCGCCGGATTCGTACTGACCTGTAGAATAAAACTAAATGGTCAGTTTTATCACACATCAAACGTCGTAATTTAAAAACCCGTAAAATTGTGGTAGAATTGTTTTTTTTTTGCAATTTCACCCCATTTGGAATTTTTTTCCCGCTTCCCACTACATCGTATGCAATATTAAATGGTGGCGTTGGAAAGTACAACTTGTCCCGCAAAAATAAAGCCCTCATATGGCCATGTGAACGTAAAAATAAAAAAGTTATGGCTCTCGGAAGGCATGGAGCGCAAAACGAAAATGCAAAAATGAAAAAACCCCGAGTCCTTAAGGAGTTAAAGTAAGATTAACTTTGCAGAACAATGTAAATTCCAAAAAGTATAAATTCAATTTTTCTGCCATAACTTAAAAAAATATTACATAGGTCTTGGCAGGATTTGAACCCTAGACCTTCAACATAATAGGAAATAGACTTACCCAGTAGTCTTTTGAACAACTCTTAATTTTTAGTAAACGTTAGGGCAGAAAAATGTATTTTTTTACTGCAAAGACTGCAAAGTTATTATTACTAAAGGGAAACAACAAAGCAAAAACCATTATAATAAGTGTTTTTTGTAACATACTAACTATGCAATGTTACAAAACAATAGTTGTCATCCCTGTAATCAAAATAACCCAATATAATTTAGTGAACAGATTATTCATTGTGATTAGTAAATCGGTAATATTCAATGTATTTAATGTTATGCCTGAAAATTCAGACCTTTCAACAGGGCAAGTCTGTAGTGTAATAATAAGTATTCTGACTGCAGTCCAAAAGGTTTGGGGTTCACAATCTCAATGAAAATATATAAAATAATGTATTTAGTAAAAGTCTATGTGCTGGGAGAGGGTTCCTCCCCTAACCAATGTCCAGCACAGCTTCATTAGTCAGGCTGTCCATATAGTCAGGCTGTGGCCCTGGTCACCTCTGTATATGCTTTATACCATAAAGGGTTTGATATGAAACAAAAACTAGAGAACTGGGACATTATTAAAAAGTGGTAGAGCATAAGGTGACATATGTGAAGCTGCTGTCTTTAGCCACCCCTGTAGACATATAGAAGCTACCAGTTTTATTGCACTCTTCTTCCTCCCGTTATCTTCATTTTATATCATGAAGGGTTTGATGTTATCAGGAATCAAAAACTAGAGAACTAGGACTGCAATTCATTGTTTCAAATTTTTCTTTCCTTGTAAACTCCATTTAGTGTTAAAAAAAAAACAATTTGATGGCAGATTGTGGGTCCCGCTTCTCTCCTCTGACCTTTAAATCAAATTTTGTTTTTCACCGGGAGATTCACCTCCAAGCCAATCCTGACAGCTTAATAAAGTGAAGATTTCTGCTATAAATCCAGTGCTCCCGTCATCCTCCAACAAAAGCTACTGAAACCTTCGCCGCAGGTGACGTCTTCGGCTCAAAAATGTGATCACATCCAGGTAGAAACAAACATCTTCAGTGATATAGCTGGCTGGAGTAGTGCCACCGCTTATCATGTAACCTCAGGATCTCAAGTGAAGATCTTCATCTCTTTCTGCTCAATTATTTCGCAGTCAGGTTAATTCTCTGTCAGAATAAAGTGTAGTGTCTATATGCTTCTGCTGACCCTGAACCATGATACTGCCAAGACGACGAGCAAAGAATAACGCTCAGAGAAGACAAATAGATGCTATATAGAACACCACACAAACTGATAATATGATAGTTATATTGTGCAAAAATTTCTGTTTGCAATCAGTGACTAGAAAGGGGGAGGGTACTGTACATAACCATGCAATGGAATACTAGAAACCTTGGGAATCAAAGTACTATTAATCTTGATCCAGGGGTGTAGCTACCATGGAAGCGGCTCCTACGAGGCACAAATTCAGGAAGCGGCCCAACAAGAGGACAAATGTAATTATTTCCAGGGCCCAAGGAGTGTTGAGTATGGTGCTCCTATGCACATAGTCCTAGAACTGGTATTACTCACCACTCCATGGTCTTCTTCTTCAGGCGCCTGCACTGCACAACGTCCTGGCAGCGCACAGCTTCAGGATGGGATGTAGTGTGCATAGGACCGCACTATGACCTGATGCGACATCAGGTCACAGTGTAGTGCGTGCCTAGACAGTGCAGCATGAAGAACGCAGCTGGCTGCAGGTGGATCAAAGAGGTGAGTATTTACTTGTTCCGGACTAAGGTCTGCATTAAGGGGACTAAGTGTGGTGGGGGTTGGGGGGATTGCATTCAAAAATTTGCTATGGGGCCCAGTCAGTAGTAGATACACAACTGTCATGAGCTATCTAGTTCATGAATGGAATGTGGGAACTACAGTGAGGAATAGAAAATTTAATGTTTTTCATTTTTGTTTTCTCCTCCCTGCCTTTCCAGAGGCCATAACTTTTATCCTCTGTTCACATAGCCTTACGATGACTTTGTTTTTGTAGGACAAGTTGTAATTTATAATGTCACTTTTTATTATTGCCTATGATGAAGTGGAAAGATGAAAAAAAAATCTGAATGGGGTGGAATTAGAAAAAAAAAACACAATTCTGCCAAGGTTGTATGCGTTTTGTTGTTATGGCTAGAGATGAGCGAATCGACTTCGGATGAGACATCCGAAGTCGATTTGCATAAAACTTTGTTCTAATACTGTACAGAGCAGGAGCTCCATACAGTATTAGAATGTATTGCTTCAGATGAGCCAAAGTTATTGCTTCGCGAAGTCTCACGAGACTTCGCACAATAACTTCATAAATTGATTTGTACTGTAAAATACCATTTTCTGAACTCGGGTTCGGTTCCAAGTGGTACCTTGGTACCGAACCAGTGTTCGGTAAAAGTTTTTTTACAGTTGAAATTAATTTCTGAAGTTATTACCCAAAGTCTCGCGAGACTTCGAGAAGTAATAACTTCGGTTCATAGGAGCCAATACATTATAATAATGTACGAAATGCTCGCTCCGTACAGTATTCTAACAAAGTTTTATGCGAATCGACTTCGGATGTTTCATCCGAAGTCGATTCGCTCATCCCAAGTGAGCATGATTAAATACCACATTTATCTACTTCTTCTTGTGTTTACTGAAGGAAATACTGAAAGAAAAAGTTTTCAAAAAAGTATTTTTTTCTTTGCATTGCCATATTCTGATCCCCACACCTTTTTATCATTACATCTTTGGAGCTATGTCTATGGGAGATTAATATACTACTATGGACCATTGCCATCTGCAGGCCTCCATTGGAACATATCAAAGGTAGGATTTGAGGGAATACTATCTCTCCAGTGAAATTATTGGGCTCCAATCGGTTACCATGGCAGCCTGGACGCTTTTGAAGCCTCCCATTGCTGCCATGGTAACCTCCCTGGCCCTGCTGCACTGTGAATGAGGCACATCTGAGCAAGAAGCACATCAAAATGCTATTCACCCTAGTAAATCTTTATTAGGGTGAATAGAACAATGGATCAAAATATCCCAGGTTCCAGCCCCCTAAGGGGGACTAGAAAAAGGGGGGGGGGGGGTTTGTAAAAGTAAAAAAGTAAAATTGAAACAGAATATTAAGTGTTTAAATCACCCCCCTTTCCCAATTTTACATTGAAAATATGTAAACGATAAAAGAAAAACATCTGATGTCTGAACTATTAACCCCTTAAAGGGTTTCTGTCACCAACTTTTGACATTATAAGCTGTCTGACATTAGCTATGTGCTAATGTCAGACCAGCTTGATAATGTCTTTTTTATAAAAATCCGCTGTATATATAGTCTGAAAAACTTACTTTTATATTAGCTGTAGAGCATTAGCCTCTAGCGATGCCACCGCGGTCGTTCACTGATTGACACTGAGGCAGCGATCCTCATGCAGTCCGCCTAGCGCTGCTGCACGCCGTATTCGGCGCAGGCGCGGTGAGCAGAGGACAGCAGGCACCAGCGTCCTCTGCTCACCGCGCCTGCGCCGAATACAGAGCGGCGGCGCGGCGCGCTGATTCAGAACCGAGACAGTGCAGGAGGATCGCTGCCCTGCACTGTCAATCAAAGTGTGAGGAGCGTGCCAGCAGGTTAGCCGGACGAGCCGCTAGAGCAGGCAACGCCCTGCTCCTAGAGGCTAATTTACATAATATAAAAGTAAGTTTTTCAGACTATATATACAGCGGATTTTTATAAAAAAGACATTATCAAGCTGGTCTGACATTAGCACATAGCTAATGTCAGACAGCTTATAATGTCAAAAGTTGGTGACAGAAACCCTTTAAGGACCAGGCCATTTTTTCAAAATCTGACCAGTGTCACTTTATGTGGTGATAACTTTAAAACGCTTTTTCTTATCCAGGCCATTCTGAGATTGTTTTTTCGTCACATATTGTACTTCATGTCACTGCAATTTTCCAAGTTTCAATTACTCTACTTCTATAATACATAGTAATACTGCCAAAAAAAGTTATTGATTTACATTCCCCATATGTCTACTTCATGTATCGATCATTTTGGGAATGTCATTTTATTTTTTGGGGACGTTACAAGTCTTAGAAGTTTAGAAGCAAATCTTGAAATTTTTCTGAAATTTTCAAAAACCCACTTTTTAGGGACCAGTTCAGGTCTGAAGTCACTTTGTGAGGCTTACATAATAAAACCACCCAAAAATGACCCCATTCTAGAAACTACACCCCTCAAGGTATTCAAAACTGATTTTACAAACATCATTAACCCTTTAGGTTTTCCACAAGAGTTAATGGCAAATGGAGATAAAATTTCAGAATTTCAATTTTTGTAAAATTTTCCATTTTAATCCATTTTTCCAGTAACAAAGCAAGGGTTAATAGCCAAACAAAACTTAATATTTATTCCCCGATTCTGCAGTTTGCACGAACACCCTATATGTGGTCGTAAACTGCTGTATGGCCAAACTGCAGGGCGCAGAAGGAAAGGAGCGCCATATGGTTTTGGAACGCAGATTTTGCTGGGCTGTTTTTTACACCATGTCCCATTTGAAGCCCCCGATGCACCCCTAGAGTAGAAACTCCATAAAAGTGACTCCATCTAAGAAACTACACCCCTCAAGGTATTCAAAACCAGTTTACAAACTTTGTTAACCCTTTAGGTGTTCCACAAGAGTTATTGGCAAATGGAGATGAAATTTACGAATTTCTATTTTTTGTTACCTTGTCTCAAAAAAAGTGTAATATAGAGCAACCAAAAATCATGTTTACCCTAGAATAGTACCAACAAAACTGACACCTTATCCCGTAGTTTCCAAAATGGGGTCACTTTTTTGGAGTTTCTACTGTAAGGGTGCATCAGGGGGGCTTCAAATGGGACATGGTGTCAAAAAACCAGTCCAGCAAAATCTGTCTTCCAAAAACCATATGGCGTTCCCTTCCTTCTGTGCCCTGCCGTTTGGCCATACAGTAGTTTACGACCACATATGGGGTGTTTGTGCAAACAAGAGAATCAGGGCAATAAATATTGAGTTTTGTTTGGCTGTTAACCCTTGCTTTGTTACTGGAAAAATGGATTAAAATGGAAAATTTGCAAAAAAATAGCTGTTTTGGGACTGTTTTTATTTTTTGTTATTTACATAGTTGAACTGACAGGTTAGATTGTGTGCTATTTCTATAGAGCAGGTTGTTACGGACGCGACAATACCAAATATGACTACTTTTTGGGGTTTTTTGTTTCAGTTTTACATAATAAAGCATTTTTGAAAAAAAATTTCTTTTAGTGTCTCCACATTCTGAAAGCCATAGTTTTATTTTATTTTTTTGGACGACTGTCTTATGTAGGGGCTCATTTTTTGCGGGAAGAGATGGCGGTTTGATTGGCACTATCTTGGGGTGCATATAAGATTTTGGTCGCTTGCTATTACACTTTTTGTGATATAAGGTGACAAAAATGGCTTTTGACACCGTTTTTTTTTTTTTTTTTTTTTTGCTGTGTTCAGCTGATGGGTTAGGTCATGTGTTATCTTTATAGATCAGGATGTGACGGACGCGGCGATACATAATATGTATACTTTTTATTTATTTATATAAGTTTTACACAATAATATCATTTTTTAAAACAAAAAAAAATCATGTTTTAGTGTCTCCATAGTTTGAGAGCCATATTATTTTTTTTTTGGGCGATTATCCTATGTAGGGGCTCATTTTTTGCGGGATGAGATGGCGGTTCGAATGGTACTATCTTGGGGTGCATATGACTTTTTGATCGCTTACTATTACACTTTTTGTGATGTAAGGTGACAAAAAAAATGGCTTGTTTGACAACGTTTTTATTTTTTATGTTTACGACGTTCATCTGAGGGGTTAGGTCATGATATATTTTTATAGAGCAGGTCCTTACGGACACGGCGATACATAATATGTATACTTTTTTTACTTATTTTGGTTTTACACAATAATATCCTTTTTGAATGAAAAAAAAAAAAATGTTTTAGTATCTCCATAGTCTGAGAGACATATATTTTTCAGTTTTTAGGCAATTGTCTCAGGTTGGGTATCATGTTTGCGGGATGAGGTGACGGTTAGATTGGCACTATTTGGGGGGTCATATGACTTTTTGATCGCTTGCTATTACACTTTTTGTGATGTAAGGTGGCATAAAAATGGCTTTTTGACAAAGTTTTTATTAATTTTTTTTTACAGTGTTTACTTGAGGGGTTAGGTCATGTGATATTTTTATAGAGCAGATTCTTACGGACGTGGAGATACCCAATATGTCTACTTTTTAATTTTTTTTTTTACATTTAACACTAAAAAGCATTTTTGAAACAAAAAAAATCATGTTTTAGTCTGAGAGGCATAGTCTTTTTATTTTTTGGCCAATTGTTTTAGGTAGGGGCTCGTTTTTTGCGGGATGAGATGGCGGTTTGATTGGTACTATTTTGGGAGGCAAACACCTTTTTGATCGCTTTGTATTACACTTTTAGTGATGTAAGGTGCCAAAAAATGGCTTATTTACACCATTTTTTGTTTTTTTTTTAAAGGCGTTCACCTGAGGAGTTCAGTAATGTGATATTTTTATAGAGCAGGTTTTTACGGACGCGGCGATACCTAATATGTGTAGTGTATTTTATTTTTTTTAATTTTTATTCAGTGATATGTGTTTTTTTCATTTTTACTTTTTTTCACTTTTTTTTTGACCCAGACCCACTTGGTTCTGAAAGATCCAGTGGATCTGGTGTCTGTATAATACAGTACAGTACACTATATAGTGCACTGTACTGTATTTTGTACTTTAGAAAGTCTGAATAGACCTTTAGCAGGTCTATTCAGACTTTCAGCACCATGGAGAGCAGGACGCTTCTGTCTCCATGGCAACCATCACCCGCTGCCATAACTGGGCAGGGGGTGATGGATGGGGAGGGAGTGGAGCTCCCTCCCTCTGTGATCCCATACTGTTGGGGGGCTGCAAAGGCACAGCAGCCCCCCGATGGGAGAGGGAGGGAGCTCCCTGGTGATAGACCCACTAGACACCAGGGAAACTTATCAGAGGAGGCGGGCGGGGGATCGCAATCGCGATCCCGCCCGCCGCACCGCCCGCCTCCCCCACCGACTCCCGCTGCCCGCAACCACCCCCCCTGTACCCCCGCAGCCACAATATGATTGGGGGCTGCAGGGGGGGTTAAAAATAAACAGTTTGGGGGCATTAACTCTCTATGACCGCGGGGATCAGAGATCGCACAGAAGCGCTGCAAACCGCAGGTCTGAATTGACCTGCGGTTTGCAGCGATCGCCCATATGGGGGGGTCACAGGACCCCCCTGGGCATTGTAGCAAGGTACCTGCTGAATGATTTCAGCAGGTACCTTGTTCCGATCACTGCCAGCTGAGCAGCAGTGATCGGAACAACTCATGACGTACCGGTACGTCATGTGTCCTTAAGGACTCGGGAAACATGCCGTACCGGTACGTCATGTGTCCTAAAGGGGTTAAAATATGAATACAAATTTCCATAAAAATGATTTCCATATGCCAAGTGTAAAATCAAAAACTATACAAATATAGTAACATAGTAACATAGTATATAAGACCGAAAAAAGACATTTGTCCATCCAGTTCGGCCTGTTTCCTACAAGTTGATCCAGAGGAAGGCAAAAAACCCCTGTGAGGCAGAAGCCAATTTTCCTCACTTAAGGGGAAAAAAATTCCTTCCCGACTCCAATCAGGCAATCAGAATAACTCCCTGGATCAACGACCCCTCTCTAGTAGCTGTAGCCTGTAATATTATTGCACTCCAGAAATAAATCCAGTCCCCTCTTGAATTCCTTTATTGTACTTACCACCACCTCCTCAGGCAGAGAGTTCCATAGTCTCACTGCTCTTACAGTGAAGAATCCTTTTCTATGTTTGTGTACAAATATATAGTATAAACTGGATGTTATTTCTCTTTAAAAATGTATTAGGGTTAAAACCAGATGGGCTGAACATTGTGGATGGATCAAATATGGCCGCTGGATTATTGCCATAAGGAACAGGAGCCTGAAACCTAGTAGCTGCCATATACTATGTTGGCCAAACAGTGGCTGTTGCTGATATGGGGTTTGGCTGGTTAGGTGCATGGCACAATATGCAAATTATTGCTGTTGTGGCCTGCAATCTCCTGAAAATGCCCCTTTTGTATGGGAATTACATAAAGGGGCCACATGGGGCCAATCGTTGACCACTATATAAATTTTAACTAAAGTTAAACTTAACTTTAACCCATGCATCCTGAAACTACATATGAAGACTACCTCGTGGTGCAGCAGATGACCTGCAGCTGGATCCAACGAAATGATAAAAGAGGTGAGAAAAATGGCCATGGGGCATTCCCGGAGAGGCAGAAGAAGACCCCCCCCCCCACACACACACACACACACACCTAGTTGTGAAACCCTAACCACACAAAGGATGATTTGGAACAAGTAAAGCCAGCAAAAGATAAGGATGGTCATCATTAAACCTGGCTCCCTAAGGGGTGCATAAAAATACAATGATTTCCATATTCTACTACATACTACTTCAATAGTCAACTACATGGAAAGGGAGGGACTGTAGCACTAGCAACCTGGCCAGGAGCACGTTCAGCTTCTGCAGCGTTGGATCAGTGCAGACATACTGTTGTCTTTTCGCAATCACCTCAGTGATAGATTGCTGTCGAAACAAGTGACTAGGAGAAGGACGAGAGACATCAGGAGGAATAGACAACATTGATGTTGATGGGAAGGAATGACAGCTTCCTTCTGCTGACATTGACGAGCCCTGACTGCTGGAGAGGGGGTGCGAGCCAGTGGGAGATGCAGGTTGCTGCATCAGACTGTAACACTAAGGCCTCTTTCACACGAGCGTGTCCAGATTAGGTCCAGATGCGTTGCGGATGCGTTCAGTGAAAACGGTATGATTTCGCAGGCAAAGCCATTCAGTTTTGCCTGCGATTGCATTTAGTTTTTCCTTTTTTTCCATGCGGGTGCAATTCGTTTTTCAAGCGCGTGAAAAAAAACGAAAAGTTTACAAACAACATCTCCTAGCAACCATCAGTGAAAAACGCATCGCACCCGCACTTGCTTGCGGATGCAATGCGTTTTACACGCAGTCCCAATCACTTATATGAGGCCAGAGCTGAATATAGAACATGCTGCGATTTTCACACAACGCAGAAGTGATGTATGAAAAAAAATGCTCATGTACACAGCCCCATTGAAATGAATAGGTCAGGATTCAGTGCGGGTGCAATGCGTTCACGTAAAAGGGGCCTAAATGAGTATTTATGGTGATGCTCCACATTTTGATGCAGGGCCATCGTGCCAAAATTATCACCCTGGCCGCACCTCTCCTTCTGCCCACACATCCTGCATACCACCACAATAACGTCACCCAGTGACTTTGTGAAAAATTCCCACACTGCCGAATATGGCATTTTCCCTCCACCACTGCTTTTATGAACTCATGCACTGCTAGAGTGTTCCTCACAGGTAGTCTCCAAAATATCAGATGGTGTACCCCTCCTGAGATTGGCTGAAGATCTCCCACTGATTCCACCCTGCTGTCTCACAGGCATCCTGCCACCCTCGCACCCTGATGATGATGATGCCTTCTCTTCACCCAGCTCCTATGTGTGATCGGCTACATCATCATCTACATCTGTTTGGTCGTCACTTGTGTCACCTCACCTGTCTCTTGCACATGTCCCTGACCTCTCGCAACATGTTCTCCTAACCAAATGTTATCATTGGCAGTTGCACGCCTAGAGAAGTCTGCAGCAGACCTCTCCTCCAAGTTTGTGCTGGCCTGTAACTTCTGACTGTCCTCACAAAGATCATCCTCGTTGAAATCTTCCCCCCTCCCCTTTCCTTCTCTGTCTGGTCCTCCCCACCCAATGTATGATGTCTTATACAACGTGTTAACATCTCCATTTACTGTATACCTGATTTCCAGATATATTGCTTTGTTACCCAGAGGAACGTCTAATTGATGTTAAGTTACGTCTAGATCCGCGGGCTTTGAATTGCACAACATCTCAGTATTTACTCATTGTGATGATCTTGATACTTTACCCTCTGGTATTTTTGTTACTCATGTATACTACAATACGGAGTATTGTTGTATTCTATATATTACAAAATAATAAAAATAATTTTGAAAAGAAAAACTGAGTAGAGTCGGTGGCATACATTACTTGGCTAGCAGAAGGAGCAGCAACAGCAAGAGGCAGTTTCAAGACAGGTGAGGGCACAGAGGCAGTTCCTGGGCCATGCCAACTAAGTGTGGTGTCAGAGGAACCCACCGATTCCTGGATGTGTGTATCTGTTGTCACCTGAGATAATGTTAAAGAGCGAGTCAATCATTCGAGTACAGCTGGATTGTTGGTCAAAACACGACCACTGGAAGACAGTGGCAGCTCTGGCCTCGGGCTCCTGCTTCTGCCTGCTCCGCTCAGTTAAAAGAGCTGTCATGCAGTTCTCTTAGTTTAGCGGAGCAGGCAGAAGCAGGAGCCCGCTCCGCTCAGCTAATCGTGATATAGTACATGGATACAGGGTACCCATGTGCTATGCCAGCAGTTAGTAATAGTTCAGGGAGCACGAGCAGGAGCAGCAATATGCGCTCCTGCCCGTACTCACAGCACTGCTGCTGCCCATTCATAAAATGACAGCTCAGCGGTGTACAAAGAACTGCGTTTAAGCGCACCACTGAATGGTGCACTTTAGGGGTGAAGAAGTATGGTAAAATAGAAAATTAATAAATAAAGTATATTAGAAAAAGATTTTTTTAGGGGGTTAGAGACCACATATTAAAGGTTAGTATAAAAGTTTAGTTACCCTTTAACTGTTTCTATGTGACTGCTACTTTCACTTTCACTTTGTGCCGGTCATCTAATAAACCTAAACTACTAAGAGGTCATAAAAGTGTACATAACCTTTTATGTACATAACATTTTCAGTTCTCCGTATGCTGATCTCAAAGTGAAATGGCAGAGACTGCACGGGAGTGTTGTAACACGTGGAACTGCCATTTTAGAAAAAAAAAATATTTACCACAAAGTGTAAGGAAATTCGGATTTGTGGCGAATCAATTTTTCCTAAACTTCAGACTGAATTCCACTTTAGATGTTTCAATTTGCTCAACACTAGCCACAGCATCTGAGGGGTTAAATGTCTGTGATCAGTTTTATCGCCAACCACAGACATTAGTCCCGCATGTCTGCTGTTTAGGTTCATGAGGGGACGACATATTTAAAGACCTGACTTCTGGCGTACGTGTACGGCGACAGTCAGGAAGGAGTTAAGGTGGCTATACACTTTCAACATCAGTTAGCTATAGCTAAATGCTTATTCATCTGACAGCTGTTCTTCCTGAATCCCCCATACACCTGCAGACTTGGTTCAGCCAAAAGTCCAAGTACTTTCAGTGGGGAGAGTGGAGTAAGCTGCTGTCAGAGTATTATGGTAGTTATATTCATGTACATATGGAGCAGTATTATAGTAGTTATATTTTTTGCCAATTGTCTTTTTATTCAAGATCAAAAGTAAGGCACTTCAATGAATTACAGTCATCTCATTACGTAAACATAAAGTACATGAACAATCGAGTAATCATTTTCATAAATGGTTACATAAACATGTGCTCAAAGAATGCATATACACGTGAACATCTTATAGACATGTTGTAGAAATCTTAGGCAGGGATGTAATGTAGAAATATACAAAATGACAATAGAAATAGACACAAAAACAAAGACAGGGGTAAACAGAAAACATTGGGTAGAGTGTTAAATAGGTTTTATATGGGGGGGGGGGGGGGAGTTTCCATGGCTGCCAGACCTTCAGGAAGTTCTGGTGGTTCCCTGTCTCCCACTCTGCTAGTTCCTCCGGACGGTACAATTGATCTAATTTATTTCAGCGGGACAATCAATCTAGCTGCTGTGAGTAGTAATGTAGGCAAACTCGCCTTGGGCGGGGCAAGAGATTGTTTTGGGCACCACAGAAGCACAAGCTTAGGGTCAAGTGTTATTTTGAGCCTAGGGGAGTATATTTGGTTAACAGTGGTTTCGTGGCTCCAGAAGGGCCGAATTTTGTGGCAATTCTACCAGATATGGGACAGAGAGCCCGGCTCAGTACTGCATCTCCAACACCTGTCCGATAAGCTTGGGTTTAATTTATGTAGGAACACTGGAGTTTTGTACCACCTGGTTGTGAGTTTGAAGGAGTTTTCCTGAACTAATACACAGCGTGAGAAACCATGGGAGTTGGCTAATATAGCCGCTTTCTCTGGTTCAGAGAATGTAAACGAGAGCTCTGACTCCCATGCGGAGATATGGGACACAGCTGGGGGTACGGCAGAAAGGAGGAGCCTGTACATCCTAGATAGGGCTTTGGGGGTAGGGAAAGTAGTCCCTATCTTTTCTTCAAGCCACATTAGAGTAGTGTTGTGTGGGGGAGGCAGGTTCAACTTCCTGATGTCATTGCGGAAGCTGAGGGACTGAAGGAATAGGGCTTCTCTAACTCTTGGGAGTTCTAGTATGGAGGACCAATCCAATTCTCCGTTTCAATTTCTGACACTATCCAGGGAGTGGTTATGAAGAAGAGCCCAGATACCTGAGGGTTCTAATACATCTTTGTGTATGTGGGCTTGGAGCAGTGATAGCGGGAGTCTAGAGTGTGGGAATCTCAGTTCCTAACTGGTGAACAGTTTGGACCATTCAGCAAGTACCGCTTTCCACATATATGAAATATTAGTGGAATTAGGTAGGCAAGGGCGGATCCCCCACAAAGAGAGTTTTTCTCTATAAGTAAGAGTGGTGGCCTCCAGATGGGCGCACAACGACGCTGGCTTGCCTGTCAACACATCCAGTCCCCTAATCAGCTGGGTAGCTTTGTAGTAAAGGCGGATATCAGGTAACCCAAATCCACCAAACCTCTTTTCCCTTGTCATGGTTGAATACGCAATTCTAGCTCTTTTACTTCTCCAAATAAAAGAGGAGAAAACTCGTTTGATGTCATTAAAGTAAGTATTAGGCAGCCAAATCGGTAACGTTTATATAAGATAAACGAATTTGGGGACAATAAAGGTCTTTAAATAATGTTTCCTTCCCATCCAGGAAATGAATGGGAGTTTTACTGACTGTAAATACCGCCGTATTTCCTTCAGGAGCCGGGCGTAGTTTAATTTGAATGAGTCTTTTGGATTGGCTGAGACATGAACGCCAAGATATTGGATAGATTGTGCCCATGATAATGGGGTGGTACGTTGTAGCTCCAAGACCATGCTCCATGAACATGTGACATTTAGCGCTTCAGATTTGTTGTAATTAATTTTGAAATTGGACAGAAACCCAAATTCTTTAAAAACTCTCACTAGTTCAGGGAAGGAGGTCGAGGGATTGGAGGTCAGGATAAGTAAGTCATCTGCAAAGTCTGCTGCGACATGGGGTTGGTTATTGATGTTGAAACCGGAGATTTGCGGATTTTGTCGAATTTTGCATAGCAGGGTTTCCATTACAATTATGAACAACGCTGGGGATAGGGGACACCCCTGTCTGGTTCCATTTGCAATTGAGAAAGGGGGGGAGAGGGAGCCATTAACCCTGACTCTAGCAGTTGGGGCCAAATACAAAGTTAGCACTGCGCTGAATAACTTGGGAGAGAAGCCAAACCTCAACATGGCGGCTGACATATAGTGCCAGCTCACCCTATCAAAGGCCTTCTCTGCGTCAGTGCTCAGGAGGGTGAGCGTGTTTTCATTTCCCTGTCTACCGTGGACAAACCCTACCTGTTCCCTATTGATGATGTCTGGAAGCACCAACTGAAGTCTGGTGGCAAGTATTTTTGCCCACCACTTGAGATCTGTGTTTAATAGGGCAATTAGTCTATAATTTCTGCACAACGTGGGATCTTTATTTGGTTTTGGAATTATGGTGATATGAGCTTCTAGCGATTGAGGAGGGAGAGCTCCACCCATCAGGAGATTGTTACATACATTCCTGAAGTAAGGTATTAAGATATCTTGGAACGTCTTTTAGTAGATAATAGGATAGCCATCAGGACCTGGGCTTTTGCCGGAAGGGATTGACGCGAGTACGTCTCTCAGTTCCGCGTCAGTTACTGGTGTTGTCAGAGCTGTTACCTTATCGGGGGGAATTGTTGGGAGTGATAACAAATCCAGGAATTTGTCCGTCGCATCTTCTTTTTTTTTTTTTTTTAACATTAGTTCGCATCTTAAATTTCGGACGTGGATGCCCGTTGCGGAGAGCGGAGGTTGTAGAGCTGGGCATAGAAGTTGCAGAACGCTTTAGCTATATCTGGTGTAGTTTTGAGCTGCTCACCCTCTGGGGTCTTTATGGTAGTTATCCAAGAAGCGTCAAATTGTTTTTTAGCTAGGGCAGACATAAGTCTGTTGCCTTTATTACCGTGTGCATAGGCTCGGAATTTGGAGCGCATGAGAAGTTTAGCAGATGTTTAATAAGTTTTTTAAACTGGAATGGGCCTCTGAGAGTTAATTAAAAACCGCTTGGGCTTGACCCCTTTTATGGGAGAGCTCTAGTTCTGAGATGCATTTAAATAGGTTAGAGATCGCCAAAGTATGCTGTTTTTTGACAAATGCCCCCAAAGATATCAAATCACCCCTAACTTTAGCCTTGTGAGCTTCCCAGATAATGGGCAGTGAGGGAACTGTTGGTCTTGAGGTTTTTGTGGAGAAGAACTCTGAGATAGCTGTCACTAGTTTACATAATACTGAATTGCCTTCCAACATTAAAATATAGCTTTTAATAGATAATTTTAAAAGACGTAACGTAAATAATCTGAAGATAAACTTCAAAAACCTTCTTTTCTCTGATATCAGGTCAAATCTTGATAAATGCGGACCAAATATAGAACAATAATAAGGCTATACCAGATGAAGGGTTAAACCCTCTTTACTTACAGTTTGTAGACAAATTTCGGAACCGTAGAGAATTGATATCATATGTTGGATAGCCTGGCAGGGTAAAAGATATAAATTATCCCTATTAAACCCTGGCTTCCCTATCTCTCCCTTAGCCCAGGGAAACCCCCTAATGGTGAGGGTCCCCTGTCCACGTTCCTAATACTGCTAATTGCCCTAAAATGACCCTTGCCACAGGAATAGGGTAGATAAGGAAAAACAATATTGTCTACAAACAGATATATGCTAGGTAAAGGATAGCCCGCAATGAAAACGTCCCGACGCGGCGTTTCCCCAGCAGCACACTGGTTCGTCAGGGATTATATACCTGGACAGAAGTCCGGGGATATAAGATTTCCTTAGTTCAGGGTATTTGATTGTAAACCCTGACTCAAGATACCCAGTACAAAATATAATAAATATCTGGAGTATAACGTCCTAAGTAGGGAAATGAAGACAGACCTGTGTGTGGATGAAGGCACTGAGATGAAGGCGTCTCACTGATGCTTTGAAAGCTGGCGCCTTATATTGGTCCATTAATTGATAGCCACCTCCCTCTACTTCCTCCTCTATGTAGACATAACACAAAGATGTACATATACTGAAGGGGCAGATCTATATTGCCACTGATGGTTACTTACATATGACCTATCGAAATAAAGGATCTATATAAGTCCAAGGTCCAATTCTTTTGTAGTAACCACTACTTAGTTGGTGAAAGAACGCTATGTTGGAGCACAAATGCGTTCCACAACCAAACCGGATGTTGTAATATGGCCGCGGTGTGGAGCGCAAATGCGTTCCACTGCTAAACCGGATGTTCTCATCTGCGCTCCACCGATGGACCGGATGTCGTCATAGAATAGGAGACGCAGTCAAGGAGCCAAATGGAGGTGTGGGAGCGCAACCTGCGCTTCACCCTTCAGGAAGTGATTGGGCCTTATTATAATGATGCTAAAACATTTGGTACTTTATTCATTTTGGCTGCAATATTTATGCTAGTATTGATAATAAATAATGAGACCAATGATATAGTAAAGCGCTAATGAGGCTCTCTTTTTTTATATATATTATCATTATTATTTAAATTTGTTTTAGAGGAGAAGAGGAAGCCCTTCTATATTAGAAAATCCAAATGGGCCTATTATCTCAAAACTCACACAGTCAGAGGAAAAAGTTAAATAGAGGAAAAAGAAAAATTGTTTTCATTTTGATACCCCTATATACATAAAAATAGTATTAAACAAGTTGGGCCTTTCCGGTCCGATATACTTGACTATGGCCAATATTCCAAATTTTAGGACCAAAATACCCTTACATAATAGCAAGGGAACAAGATCACTATATGGAGGTTAGATTATTATGTCCGGTTGAAAGAGGAGGGAAAGGGAAACACGAAGAGAGAGATGAGGGGAGGGGGGGGGGAGAGGAAAAGAAGTGGGGGACAAAAAAGAGGACATTAAAATTGACACACAGATAAATATTCATTGGAAGCAGCTAAACGTTATCTGTGTGTCAATTTTAATGTCCTCTTTTTTGTCCCCCCAGTTCGCCAGACATTAACTACCCCTATCTTTTTCAAATGTTGTTTAAGTTTTTTCAAAAGTTTATGGGATAGGGCTGAGCGACCGGTTGAGGAATCCAGGTCTGGCTCTAGCGTGACATTGAAATCTCCACCCAGGATTGTAACCCTTTCTTGAAAGGACGATAATTGAGTTAGGGTTTGGGTCAACCATGGGATTTGGCCTCTGTTTGGGGCGTATAAATTAGAAAATGTTACTAAAGTGTCTGCTAGTAACTAAGCCCTTCATGAAGATGTAGCGCCCATCTGGATCCACCACTGTCGCCAAATGTTTAAAGGATAGCTGTTTATGGATTGCCACACTCACCCCACTGCTAGCAGCGGAAAAGGGACAGTGAAACCATTGTGAATACTCAGCATGGGAGAGATTGGGAATCTTAGCAGATTTGAAATGTGTTTCCTGCAGATATACAATAGATGCTTTTTCCTTCTGAAGGAGAGACAGTACCTGGGCTGTCTTGCAGGGTTCATTCAATCCTTTCACATTATACGATGCAACTATAAGAGAAGCCATAGTGTATATATGCCAAGTTTAAGCAAGGAACAGTCAACGTTGCCGCGCCTGATCCCACTGATGGCGTGGGTGGAGGGTACCACGAGGACAGACAAGACAAATACAAAAATCAAACAGACACAGATACTCGAGAGACTTATCTAAGTCATAGAAATTGCGCATGCTGCGCTTTTTGCTCCGGACAAAAATCCTGAACACTTGCCGCAAGGCCGGATCTGGAATTAATGCCCATTGAAAGGCATTAATCCGGATCCGGCCTTAAGCTAAACGTCGTTTCGGCGCATCGCCGGATCCAACATTTAGCTTTTTCTGAATGGTTACCATGGCAGCCAGGATGCTAAAGTTCTGGTTGCCATGGTAACATGTAGTGGGGAGCGGGGGAGCAGTAAAGTTACAGTCCGTGCGGCTCCCGGGGCGCTCCAGAGTGACGTCAGGGCACCCCACGCGCATGGATCACGTGATCGCATGGATCACGTGATCCATGCGCATGGGGCGCTCTGACGTCATTTTGGAGCGCCTCGGGAGCCGCACGGACTGTAAGTATACTGCTCCCCCGCTCCCCACTACTACTATGGCAACCAGGACTTTAATAGCGTCCTGGCTGCCATGGTAACCTCGAAGCATTTCGAAGACTGGTCAGGATCCTGATCAGTCTTCTAATGCTTTCAGGCGACTTGTGTTCTGACGGATATGGTGGGACGGAAGTGCCCGCCGGATCCTCAGAACGCAAGTGTGAAAGAGGCCTAAGAAATGAACAGAACGGTGTTAGCGCCTGCTTATCTCAGGTCGCACATAAGTGACCAGATGGGAAGGATCTAAAACATCTTTGAAGGGATCTAAAGTGTGCAGGAGAAAGCACCTACAAATAGCACTTCCCCCTATCCCCAAATCTGGGAATACACACATACCAGGAGTGGGGACCGACCACACTGTACCCCTCTTTAATCATCCCCTCAACCCAGACATTCTGGGTCTGCTAGCATTCAGCTATACCAGGTGGGAGAGAAGAGGAAGAGGAAAGACACACCCCCGATGTACATTTCCCTAGAATCAATTGTGCCACCTGAGTCATTCACTACAGCTAAGTAGTACCCAGACAAATCACCAATATATGGAAAGATAGGGGAGAGGGGGGAGAATGGCGGCAAGGTAGGTGAGGAGGGGAGAAGGGAAGATAGAAGAGGGTGGAGGGTGAGGTAGTCACGGGTAGAGAAAACCTTATAGCCTGAGGTAACAGTATCTAAACCATTAACAGTGGAATAATAATAGGTAGACAATATAACCAGCGTTTAACGTTGGTCACCGCCCCGTAATGCACCACGGACAGCGCCTGCGTCCAGGGTGCAGTGTGCAGTTCCCACACAAAGTAGGGCCTAGGTAGCTGTGACCAGAGGCCCCTTTAAGATGCGAAGCAGGTCCAGAGTCTCGGTTCGTGGAAGCGAGGGATGGTGATAGAGGAGAGGGTGTGGGAACTAGAAGGTGAGGTGGAGATTACCTCCGTAAAGGGCAGGGGTGCAGTGTCGCAGCATAATTGGGCATGTACTGCCCCGGAATGGACGGTGACAACAGAGAAAAGCCGGGGTGGAAGAAAAGTGCGAGGAGCAATGTAACTCACGGAAGACCCATGGCGTTGTCCTGTATGCAGCCAGGTCTACATGTCGCTTGAAAGTCACTTGAACAATGCCTCAGTTCAGGTGTCTCTAGAGGAAACAGCTCCCGAAGTGCCCCTTCTGGCCCTGGGTGTGCTGGATGGGCGATGTTGCTGTCCTGGCAGTGAAGATGGCAGGTCGCCCTCTTGTGGCAAGGGCAGCCACGATGGGATGGGAATCGGCTCCATGTTTAAAGCACACCATGCTCCTTGAAGGTCTTCAGGTGTGCGAATGGTGATTCTTTTCCCATTTATCCAGACGGCCAGACCAAATGGGAAGAGCCAGGTATACTGGAGGTTCTTTTCACGTAGAGTTTCCAGTAAAGGCTTCAAGATACGCCACTTAGCTAGCGTTGAAGGAGCGAAGTCTTGATAGAATTGTATTTCTTCTCCCTCATACGTGACTGGTCGGTTCGCTCTCACTGCCTGCAGGATTTGTGCTGTGTCCACATAGGACAGAAGGCCACAGATAGTGTCGCATGGTGGCTTCTACCTGTTTCGGCTTCGGGCGCAACGACCAATGAATACGTTCTATGATTATACTCGCAGCTCTATCCGGTTCCAGGAAGTTATGAAAGATCTCCATGGCCACTTTTCTCAAGGCTTCTGGAGCAAACTGTTCGGTAAGTCCTTTTATTCGGATGTTATTTCTCCTGCTCCGATTCTCCTGATGTTCTATGAGGAGGAGAGATTTATTGATCAGATATGCATGCTGATCAGAACGCGAAACTATAGCTTTGGCTTGGGACGCCATTGCAGCGTGCTTGCCCTCAAGGCTTTCGACCCTGTTGTTCATAGTAGGTCGGCTTTGATGTCGGTCAGTTCTTCCATGACAGGCCTCATGGCCTGAAAGCTGGTCTTCTTTAAAAAGGCATTAATGATCAGGGACGTTGTGGAGTCACCGTGGTCGCTGCCTGGCAGGCTGTCCAGGTCTGAGGCCAGCTCTCCTGCATTTCCCACCCTCAGCGCCATGATGGAGTCAGATCCAGCAGCCTGTTTAGTCAGTGGTTTTAAGTATTTCTGCAGGTCGGTTTGGCTTCCCGCAGGTTTGGTAGTGCCAGTGGATTCCCCTGGACGGTCTCTGCTGTTTTTGCCAATTTTGAGTAGGTTCTGTTCGATAAAAGGCGGATTAGAGGTGCTAGATAGAAGAGCAGCAGTCTCACATGTCCATCTCAGTGGGGGGCTAGGCTCCGCCCCCATAGTAGTTATATTCTTGAACATAAGGGCAGTATTATAGTAGTTATATTCATGTACATAGGAGCAGTGTTATGGTAGTTATATGCTTGTACATAGGAGGCAGTATTATAGTAGATATATTCTTGTACATGGAGCAGTATTATAGTAGTTATAGTCTTGTACATAGGAGGCAGTATTATGGTAGGTATATTCTTGTAAATAGGAGGCAGTATTATGGTACTATGGTAGTTATTTTCTTGGACATATGAGACAGTAGTATAGTAGTTCTATCCTTGTACATAGGTATAGTTGTCTAGTAGCTATAGTTTTGTACACAGGGGGCAGTGTTATAGTAGTTTTATTCATATACATAGGAGTGTTAGTATACTAGCTATAAGCAGTATTATAGTAGTTATAATTTTGTACATAGTATTGGTATATAGTAGTTATATTCTTGCACATAAGGAGACGTACTGTATTACAGTAGGTTCTTTTTGTACATAGGGTGTCAAAGGTGGCTGATCCTTTAGCGGCAGTTAGTAGTTACGGTCTATTCGGGCACATAAGAAGCAGCATTGTAGCAGCTATATTCTTGTATATAGGGACAGTATAACAGTAGTTATATTCTTGTACTCAGGAAGAACTGCTATGACCCAGTTTGAGACAGTGTGTACACAAGTGTAGTAATTTATTGGGCATTCCTGAGAGTATAATTGTGTTAATTGCTATTTATGACCCTGGATTAGTGGTTGTAAAAAACAATTATTCAGAGATTTATTTTCTCGCTGTTTTAATTATTTACATTAAGAAACTGGAGAAATGAGGGAGGAAAGCACATTTCTCAGCTGAATTTCTCCAGCTTTTGTGGAAACCTGCCAGAGATAGAATGTAAAAAAATGGTATCTGAGTGCCGAGCGTCAAGGGCAGAGCTTAGTTTCTTTGTCCTCGTACACACATATAACTTGTGCTACTAGAATTACTAAGTGTTTATTACCATGTCCCATCCTCTCAAAGATCAATCATAAAGTTAATAGCAGAACATGAGGGACAGGCACTGTCTTTTATGAATTTTTAGCTAAGTGATACGGATCTACAGTTGCAATATTGCTAATAAAATGTGATCTAATTTTTATTTGTCACAATCAAAGACAAACACAATCTAACTAAACTAATAACACACAAACAGTTGTACAGTTCAAGTCTCGGCGCACATTGAGTAAACATCCACTGATCAAACCCTTGGATCTAAAGGGACATCATAGTTTTAATCACATATTAACAATCTGTATGTGAATATTCTACATAATTTTCTTTACAAAAAAACAGGTGGTTTCTGCATATCATTTTTTGACGTCACTCTGTGGATTCTATTTCCTGCCCAGGCTCTTTATCTACTCCTTTTTTAGCACTGCAATTAGCCTCGCTTAACCCGTTTTCCCGATGGGGCAGTAGGTCGTTCATGCGCACTGCTGCTCCATTCATTCACTATTGGTGCGCCATTGACTATCTCCAGTGCTCTCATAGAGAACGAATGGAGTAAAAGTGAACATGCACAACCTTCTGCTCTAATAGAATGGGGGAAGGGGACCCCCATTCTTGTGATTGCAGCAGTCAGGACTCCAAAGATCAGCTAGTTATTCCCTATCCTGTGAATAGGGTTAACTTAAAAACTTATAAATGCAGTGCTCTTCTGTAGACATTGCAATGATGGTACATTTTGGACCATTGCTCCCTGCCAATATGTTTCAATTCCTCAATATTTTTGGGATGCTTTGCATTTACAGTCCTTCTGAGGTCATGCCACAGCATCACAATAAAGTTAAGGACTCTGACTTGGCCATTCCAAAACAAAAATCTTCCTACTGGACCATTCTTTAGTTATTTTACTTGTGTGCTTCGGGTCATTGTCTTGTTGCTTTATCAAGTGTTTCTTCAGCTTGAAGTCATGGACTACTTCACTTACATTCTGCTGTAAAATTTTTGATACACCTTAGAAATCATTTTTTGCCACAATAATAGAAAGTCGTTCAGACCCAGAGGTGGCAAAGCAGCCCCAAACAATGATGTTACTGCACCATGCTTCTCAGCTGGGATGAGAATTTTGAGTTTGTGCGCATTGTTCTTTTTCCTCCAAACATAGGGTGTCACTTATTAAGACTACAAACGAGCGAATTTCTCAAAAATATTCTCCAAAAGGCCTCATGCACACGACCGTTGATTGTTTCCGTGTCCGTTTCTCCGTTTTTCGTGATTTTCTGCGGACCCATTGGTTTTCAATGGGTCAGTGGAAACCTCGGCAAATGCACCGTTTGTCCTCCGTGGTCCGTGATTCCAGTCCGTCAAAAAAATATAACCTGTCCTATTCTTGTCCGTGAAAAACGGTTCACGGACCCATTCAAGTCAATGGGTCCGTGAAAAATGCGGATGGCCATCCGTGTGTCATCCGTGTTCCGTGTCCGTTTTTTTGCGGATCCCTTGGCAGGCACTTGGGAAACATTGTCAGCCTGTCTTTTGGTAAAATCTTTTGGGTCATGTCCGCTAAAAAAACGGAAGACACACGGAAGCACAATGGAAGGCAAAAACGGACACGGATCACTGAACAACGGAACCCCTTTTTGCGGACAGCATAAAAAAATGGTCGTGTGCATGAGGCCAAAAGATTAGATTTGATACAAATTTATTTGTGACGAATCACGTTAAAAAACAGCTATTTCCTGGCTGCACCGAGCCTTTATAGTGGTGTAGAACACTGTGCCTTGCAGTAACACACATAGGGAGTCTGCTATGGTAGTGAAACAATACTGTGAGTCAGTATGACATGCAGATGACAGGCGTCGCTCTTAGAATCACTGCACACTTCACTTATTTGCACAGTTACGATGCCAAAACTGACCAAATAACTCAAGTGTAAACTCAGCCTTAAAGGTCGATGTTAACGTCAAGAAGAAGCGCACTCCTTTTAGACCCTCGTCAGCTGATTCCACATAGATGTCTACAGAACCTTTTCTATTAAACGCTTATACAAGAAGAGCCCGCCGACAGAGTGGAGAGGGTGTCAGCAGTAAGTTTGTATTGACGTCACTGATTATTTTGCCCATCCTCTGATCTTGTAATCACCAGTGTAAAACGAAACCTTTAGGCTACATGCACACGACAGTTGTTTTTTGCTGTCCGCAAATCGCGGATCCGTATTCCTTTTTTTTTCACATCCACATCCGTTCCGTGTGTCTGCAAATTTTGTAGGTTGTGTTTCTGTGTGTCTTCTGTTTTTTGTTTTTTTTCGGATCTGCAAAAAAAAACTGAAGGCTTGAACCAGTTTCTTAAAGTACCTGTACAAGTGCCCTGGTTACCAAGCAACCATCCGCAAAAAAAAACTAATGTGGATGACAAACGGATGGCTTCGGATTGACTTCTATGGGTCCGCAAACCGTTTTTTTGCGGACAAGAATAGGACATGCCATATTTTTTTGCGGACGTGAAATGCGGACAGCAGACACGGACAGGCAATGGAAGAGGCATCCGCATTTTTAACGGATCCATAGAAATGAATGGGAAACCATTGGATCTGAAAAAAAAAACGGAACGGAGGCCGCAAAAAAAACACTGTCGTGTGCATGTAGGCTTAGGCTGGGTTCAGACTTGAGCATTTTACAGGAGCTTCTTTGGAGCGTATTGTCGCGCATCCCCCATAGGGATATATAGCGCAAACACGCGCACAACGATGCGAAAATAAAAGTAAAGATAGAGCCTCGTACGCGCGAAGCGGGACGCGCAGGTGTGAACCCTGCCTTACTGATGATCATTAAAAATCAGCAAATTTTTGCCCTTACAAAGCAATTAAAAATTAGGCTGGGCAGGACAAGGAAAGAAAAATTGCTCACCCTCACATTTGCCCTATGAACTTGCAGGCCCTGCCTAGTAAACCGGAATGGCCGCCCCGATAGGGGAGATCCCGTGTCAGGAACCTCCTAATAGGCCCTATATGTCCCTGACAAGGGATAGATATCGCCACCCAAGAAGAGACCTAGTATGACTACAGTCCAATAGTAATGTCATAAGTTAATGCATGTATCAGAAATTAATAAAGTTACAACAAAAATAATCGCACATAATACATATATGCTCCCAAGTAGACCAGTAGAGTCCAGGTTTTGATCACCAGTGTAAAAAAAAGAGCACATACCATATGTCTTAGGAATGCAAACTTTATTCCGACGCGTTTCTCTGAACCTTTCTCTGGGGTCAGTTCATACAGGTTCCACATATAACAAAAAGACTCCAAAAAACAAACAATACAGAAATGGAGGCAATAATATGTGTGCGAATCAGATTATATTCTTGTAGTAATACCAAATGATAATAGTAAATCTCATGGCCATAAAAAGACAATTTGCACATATTTGGGACCAAATATAATGCATTTGCATCACATACCAAACGTCCACATTGCTGCTACTAATGAGACCCTTTTAAAACTCTACCACACACCATTTAAATATTGATAATTAAAGTATGGCTTTCAATAAAATCGAAATTGCTGCAGGATAGGCAAGGGGGGGGAAAACTGTGGCTCTCCAGCTGTTGTAAAACTACAATTCCCACCACGCCCTGCTGTAGGCTTATAGCTGTAAGCAGTCTTTGCATGCTGGGAGGTGTAGTATTGCAACAGCTGGAGAGCCATAGTTTGCCCATCCCTGGGATAGGCCAAAAAACATAACAATCTCTTTGACAGAAAGGGAAAGATATGATTATACTTCCCCAAATCCTAGATGAGACAACAAGCCTGGAGAGGGTACGATAAGGGATCAGTCTGGGTCAGCACAGGAGCATTGGTGGTGCAGTGGTAGCCATCTTGTTGAAAAGTCTGGTCTCTGCCTCCATCCTCTGATCCGTCAGAACAATAACCCCCAAAAATGGATACTGTCTGTTGAGCATCCGCCTTCACTTGGTCAGCATTTTGTCAGTAATCCATCAGTATTGCTAAAGCCAAAAAAAACAGGAGTGGATCCAAAACAGAGATGATACGTGAATAGAATATTTTAATGTCTTCTGTGTTTTGTACCCCCTCTTGCTTTTGGCTACCAAATCAAAAGCCAATTCTGATGGGACCATACTGGCCTTACAGCTGCTACACAGACAGGATCCGTTGTGCGTCTCGTTTTGCCTTCCTTCTGACAGATCAGAAGAAGTGTCATATAAATAATGATGTCAACCAAGCCAAAAAGGCAAAATAGTGGCCCAGTCATGAAGTGGGGAGGGTGAGACCAGCATGAGAAGTCCACAGAGTGGACCAATGACATAGCGGTGAGGTGGCAGCAGCATGAGGGACCACAGAGTCGGATTGCTGTGTTGAGACTCTTAAATGAGGCTCTGCGGTGTTTTTTGTAGCTGGTCTCCCTGAGATCAGCTATTGGTGTGTTTGACTAGTCTCCGAGGCATTGCTCCCGGTTAGCCAGAATCCTACTCCACACTGATGAGGGGCAACACCCTGAAACAGCTGTCTGTGGATGGATAACTGGATTAGGTTTTCCCGTCACATCCTTAAAGCTTGTAAAAAAGCAGGATCTTGACATAGGGGCCACTTTATATGGTGGATTTGGTGATCTCTGTAATGAAGACACCCCCTCTTTGCTCGGTTTTCCTTCCTTTGAGGGATATCTGGCTTTCATTGTGTTGTAGACCCATAACTGGGGCTCCACATTTATTTTGCATATTACTGTTTCCCAGGGAGCTTTTTAAATGAGGCTCAGCAGTGTTTTTTGTAGCTGGTCTCCCTGAGATCAGCTATTGGTGTGTTTGACATAGTGCGTAACTAGAAATTACTGGGCCCCACAGCAAATTTTTGAATCGGGTCCCCTCCCCCAGTAATTTTTTCACAACCTCTTCCTTTCACGCCGCCCCCTTTCCTGTGCTAGTAAAGATCACTCTCTCTTAGACCAGGCCCGGCAGCTGTTCCATCCGTTTTCTACACTGTCTATACTGCCACTGTATATAATTTCATTGTGTAATACTGTTGAGGGGCCCTGACAAAATCTTTTAGTACTTCTCCTCCTCCACCTCTTGTATGGGCCCCTTCTGGGTCAGGGCCCCAAAGCAGCCGCTTCCCCTGCTTCCCCTATAGTTACGCCCCTGCATAGTGGTGATGTGGCAGCAGCATGAGGAGACCACAGATTAGTGATGTGGCAGCAGCATGAGGTGATGACATCATCGCATGCCTGCACCGGGACGCAGGACAATGAGGAATGCGCACCTGCGGCCTGCCTCACCATCCCGGCCTCAGGTAAGTATTAGCTTTTAGTAGTTTTTTTTCTGTGTGGCAACTTTGGGGGGCAGAGGAGGACATGAGGGCAGTGTGGGGGCAAATCACTTCAGGGGATGCAGTATGGAGGCAGATTATTACATGGGGCAAATCACTTCATTGGGGCAGATTATTACATGGGGGCAAATTACTTAATAGGGGCGCAGTGTGGAGGAAAATTACTTCATGGGGGCAGTGCGGGGGCAAATAATTTCATGGGAGGGCAGTGTGGGGGAAATTCCTATATGGAGCAGTGTGGGGGAAATTACTATATGGGGACAGTGTGGGTGAAATTATTATGTGAGGGCAGTGTAGGGGAAATTATTATGTGAAGGCAGTGTGGGGGAAATTATTATGTGAGGGCAGTGTACGGGAAATTATTATGTGAAGGCAGTGTGGGGGAAATTATTATGTGAAGGCAGTGTGGGGGAAATTATTATGTGAGGGCAGTGTGGGGAAATTATTATGTGAAGGCAGTGTGGGGGAAATTATTATGTGAAGGCAGTGTGGGGGAAATTATTATGTGAAGGCAGTGTGGGGGAAATTATTATGTGGGGCAGTGTGGGAGAAATTACTGTATGGGGGCAGTGTGGGGGTGTGGGGGCGTTGCTATTGGATTACACTATACAGGTATTTTTACCTCAAGCAAAATATAGGGTGTTATTATTACTGGGGACAATCTAGGGAACATTATAACTGCTGTAGACACTATAGGGACCTTTGGAATAACTTATCAAACTGGTGTAAAGTAGAACTGGCAGGGTAGCCCACAGCAACAGATTCCACCTTTTATTTTTCACAGCACCTTTGGAAAATGAAATTTGGAATTTGGAATTTGGGCAACTAAGCCAGTTCTGCTTTACACCGGTTTGATAAATGACCCCAATTATGAGAAATCTAACGTGTCTGTGTAACAAACTCTGCAGAGACGAAATGCGGCTGAAAGAATTTGTCATGGCAGGCTAGTAAAACGGAGGAGAAGAGGAAAGAGAAGATCTACATGACAGGAGATGTCACTGAAAGTAAAAGGTATGTGGTGCTGTATTCTCTATGTAACAGACCAGATAACAGTGATAACTTTCTTTGTGCAGATAATGTAATAGATATTACATATCCATGCAGTCCTATGTAACACACCACATAACACAATCCGCTTTAGACTGGCACATTCATGGTCACAGGTGCATATCCATAAAACAAGCATACAAAGAACTAATAAAAGCATGGCTACACAATATTTCACATGCAAACAATAGAACTGAGAAATGGGGATCATTCTAAATTAAAGTGGTATTACACCTACTATAAATTAATAAATAGAAGCTATTTGCGCACATTTTTTGCGGACTCATCTACCAGGCGTCAAGGTGGCTTCCGCAGATGGGTACCTAACACTAATAAAACTGCCTCTGCAAGGCATCCGATAAATATTGATGAACTGAAATAAAGTTCCAGGGAAGAATGGCCCAAAATTCCTTTTCAACATTGTGCAAACCTTATATGCAGCTTCAGGAAAAGATTTGGTGTAAGCAATTACTGCTAAGGAGGATCTACAGGTTAATACATTCAAGGACTTTCTTTTCTTTACACACTGAGTAGTATACTCATTGGGACAGATTTACTAATATTGTCTGAGATTTAAACAGTGCAAACTTGTGAAAGCCTGTGTTACATCAGGCGATTGTCAGGCCAATCTTTGATAGAGAGCATTCTAGCATGAACGCTTGTTAGCGATGATCTGGCAGTGTAATACTGCCGCTCATTGCCCTATGAATAAGCAAATGCTCATTTAACGGGCAATTCAAATGTTTGGACAGGTTTAAAAATTATCGTTTGCCGGCAGCAAATAATTGTGTCTAATAACGATCTGCTGCCGGCAAACAACTGGACAGCATGGGGATGAGCGATGGTATAACGATCGCTCCTCTCCATGCTGTGGAGGAGATCTCTGTGTGTAAGGTTACTTTCACACTAGCGTTGGTGCGGATCCGTCTGTTTATTTGTACAGACGGATCCGCACCTCTAATGCAAACGTTTGTATCCGTTCAGAACGGATCCGTTTGCATTAGCTTTAAAGAAAAATGACAAAGTCCAAAACGGATCCGTTTTGACTTACATTGAAAGTCAATGGGGAACGGATCCGTTTTCAAATGCACCCCATTGACTTACATTGTAAAAAAAAACGGATCCGTTAGGCTCCACCTCTTCAGATGGACACCAAAATGCTGCATGCTGCGTTTTGGTGTCCGCCTCCAAAACGGAATAGAGGCGGAACGGAGCCTAACTGATGCATTCTGAACGGATCCTTATCCATTCAGAATGCATTGGGGCTTAACTGATCCGTTTTGGACCGTTTGTGAGTGCCCTGAAACGGATCTCACAAACGGAATCCAAAACGCTAGTGTGAAAGTACCCTAATACTGTAGCAGCGGTCTCCTCCGCTAGCAAGCAGGTGACTAAGCAGTCTTAAACACACCACATTTATCACAGTCGCTGATGCTGAATGATAAATCTGGCACACCTTTAGACTGCCTAGTCAAAGGGGGGAATGTAACTTCACTAGTACTTTCACAAAAAGTGAGCAAAGCGTGAGCAGGAGAAAGCTTCAAAAAGCTGCTGCACAAAGGCTCGGACTGGCTCACAGGGATACAGATGAATCCCCAGGTGGGCCCCTGGGCAAGGTGATCCCCTAATCCCCTACCACCCTGCTCAAGTGGCACATGGCAAAGTAGACTGACATTTAGAAAGGCTGGCTGAGATGCTATACAGTACATTGCCTATGTCCATATAAAAAACTGGGTTGTGGGGGCAGGTAGTATATGCATGTAGCTTTATAGTGGGCCCCGATAATTAATTTTACTGGGGGGCCCTAGGCTCCTCAGTCTGACACTGGCTGCACATTACAACTGAATTTTATATCAGCTCCCTTGCTGGTGTAGATTTACTCTGGCACACAGAACTCCCAAAGATGCACCAGAATTGTTACCTCCTAATAATTCTGTCGCATTGTAGCAATTACGGTGTGTCAGTAAGACGGTGGTAGAAAAAGCCAGTCTTAATACAATTCCTCCCTAAGCTGAAACCCCCTATAGCACCAAACATCTGGTAGATGGTGTCATTTAAGGGGAGGCCCCTTTCCCCCAAGTCATATCCTTTTCTTTGAAGCCATGCACTTGTTGAGCGCAGTGTAAAAATATAAATGTAGTGTACAGCACGTATGCCAGTATTCTGTCTCAATTTGAGATGTATAATAACCCTTTAGTACATCTCATTGAACAAACACACAACACTAACCTTATCAATCTATTAAAAAAAAGCCATTTGAAATAAAAGCAGAAACTCTTGATCTAAATCCTCCTTCTTCTAAGCACCCTTGCTTATCCTCCTTTTTCCCACTTCAACTTTTTTCTTTACTTCCTGTTTTTTTTCTCTTTATTTACTTCCCCTCTTTTTCCTTCTTGCCTTCTGTACCTTCTTCACAATTCACTTGCTTCATCTATTTATTTTTCTTCTCTTCTTAATGATCACTTCTGTATTCTTTCTCATGTTCCGCATCCTCTTTTGCGTGTCCATCTCCTTTCCTGTTTAATCTTTCCTTGTTCTTTCTCCTACTCTCTCCATATATCTCCTTACTTTTTCCATCTTCACATGTCTTGATACCGTCTACTCCAGGCCATATTTTTTTCTTCATCCTGTGTTTCTCTCCTTTCCCATTTTTTCTTCCCTTGCTGCTTTTCTTACTTTCCCTCTTCCTCTTATTTGCTGTTCCTTCTTCCCTTGCTCATTTTACTTCTTTCTCTTTTCCTTATCCTGATGCCTTGCACCTATTCCCCTTTACTCCTCCTTTCCGATTAATTTTTCTTTCTTGCATGCTTCTTCTTACTTCGTTCCTCTATATTCCTTTGTTATTTCCATGCCCCTCTCCCTCTGTTCCTTCCTATCCTTTTCTGTATCTTATTACCTTGCTCCTTCTTCTCCTATCTCTGGAACTTCTTCTGTGGCCCTGCTCCTTCTTCCCTCTCGCCTGGTCCATTTCTTTCTTGATTCATCTTCCCTTGTTACTTACTTCTTCTTTTGTTCTTTCTGATATTTCTCCTGTTGTATTTCATCCTTCCAACGTTCTTTCTTCTCCTGTCCCTGTTTCTTCTCATATTTTGTTTGTTCCTTCTTTTCCTTTTCATCAAACCATGTAAAATTATTCTATAAGAAAGTTTTTCTCTATGTTTCCTTCCTGCCTTTGAATCAACTCTTCTATCCTCCATATGCTTGTTGTAATGAATGTTAGACCCTCCAAAGTGAAGATCTAGTTTGTAACCACTCTGGCTAATAAATAGGTCTCCTGAATGGACAACTCCAAACTTTTATCTCAAAATTCTCTAAAAATATTCAACCACTTCATGAAGAAAGAAAACTGAAAAATGCAGACATTAGTGTGGTCTTAGGGGAGAAAATGGGCAATAAACTCATTGCGAATAATGTGCTTCATTATAGCACATTATTCCCACGTGTACAGGGTTCATACAGCAGCCACCAAAAGCCAACTAATGGTGTAATTTATGCAGCTGTCTCTCAGCACTAATGTAGCTTCTGTGATGGTGGATGTAGCCTGTGATTTTGCATTGCACACCTCCAAAGGCTTATTCATGCTGCTATTCAGACTCCTGCTTCTTTTTATGTATCAATATAAGTGGACAGAGCAACAGAGCAAAGAACAATCCTGGAGCAGAATGTTATTTACACAAGAGACTGTGACTATGAAAGCAGTAATGTCATATGGTAATGTGCAATGCCCTGCCATATTTGTCATGAATAGAGTATAATTCCTGATGCCAGTAACACGCCTATTATTTGTGGTTAAAAAGAATGGGGTCCACTAGAGTGTCTAAAGGCTGTATTAAACAGGCAGATTATGCAGGCAATCGCCTGGTTGTCAGCAGAGACGGCTGCTATTACATGCAGCGAACTCCTCCACTGTATGAGGACGAGCGATCGCTAGTGCCATCGCTCATACTAAATCATTATTTGCCGCCAGCAGATCGTGATTAGACATTACGATCTGCCACCGGCAAATTATGATTTTTAAACCTGCTGAAAGATTGGGATTGCCCGAAGAACGAGCTTGTTCATCGGGTAATCGGCAACAGTATTATACCACCAGATCATCGCTAACTAGCATTCCTAGAAACCCTCATTAGCAATCATCTGACAGACTATCTGCTAGTCTAATGCACCCTTTAGTCTCTTATAGTGATCTGCTGAGTCACTATATCTATGCCTATGATGAATGATACTGTAACAGTGGCTGGTTTGCGTCGCTGTTCCCCTGCTTACCGTCGCAGTCCTGGGCGCTGTGTTCAGCGGTGATCTGCTGCCAGTGTTTCCTTTCAGTCCTGGCCACAGCATGCTTGCTGCTTGTTTCCTGCAGTATTTCCTTAAGGCCCAGCGCACGTCACTGACCAATCCTAGCCCTCCTGCACATATATAAGTGGCTTAGCCCCTTCCCAGATGCCTCAGTGTCAAGGTCCTTGTGTCCTGTTAAGGTTTCTGATATCTGCTTGTGTTCTTGTTTTCCTGACTCGTACTTGTATTCCTGGACTCTGCTACCTGTTTGATCCCTGTCTGCTTGCCTTGACTCTGCTGCTGCCGACTAGGATTGCCTGACCTGTACCTGTTGTCTGTTTGACTTCACCTCTGCCTCATCTTTCAGTCCTGCACTGTTGCTCCTGGTTATGGCTCAGCCTGCTGACAACGCTTGTACTTCTGGTACCTTGCTCAGGTATCTCCTGGTCCGCCTGGACGAGCTGCCTCGTGTGCCAATCCTCCTCGAAAAGAGCGACCTGGTGTTCCCCTCGGGAACACCTGGTCGATCTTCTTGGTGTTCCCCTCTGGAAAGTCTATCCCCACCATCAGGGGTACTGCGACAATCGAGGGGTTCACTTAGACAACTGTTTCGTAACAGTACACTGAGGCCATGGACGCCTATGGTCACCCCAAGCCTGTCGTTTAGGAATTGTTACATGAAGTGAGGCGTCAGAGCGAACATCAGGATGTCATGATGCTGTTCATGCAAAATGTTACTGCTCGTCCGGATGCCATCTCTTCTCCAGCTACTGCAGGGTCGCCAGTCGCTGCTAGCCCTGAAATTCCCACACTAGTGTATCCAGATTTGTGTGCCGCTGGTGTGCAACTCCCTCTGTCATGCCTTTTTGGTGGAGATCCAAAAACCTGTTAGTGATTCTTGAACCTGTGCCTAATCCACTTTGAGTTGCATGGGCAGAAGTTTCCCACTGAGCTGTCCAAGGTTGCTGTCATTGTGTCCCTGCTGTCTGATGAGGCCCTTGCTTTGGTAAATCCTATCCGGGAACATGGAGGTCCAGAGAACACTAATCTGCAGTCTTTCCTGGATACCTTCCGGCTGGTCTTTGAAGAGCCTGGCCGCACAACCTTCGCTGCATCAGCTCTGCTGCATCTAGACAGGGTACCTCATCTGTGGGTCAGTACGCCATCCAGTTTCGTACCCTGGCTGCCGAACTTGCATGGAACAATGAGGCTAAACTGGCAGTGTTCTGGGAGGGCCTTTTTCACCGTATTAAGGATGAATTAGCTGGTCGCGACCGTCAGTCTACTCTGAATGACCTGATCACCTTGGCTGCAAGGATAGATATACATTTCAGGGAACGTTCTAAGGAGGTCGCATGCACCAGAAGACCACCTCATTTGGCTCCATCCTTCCAGAGGCCGATTCTTCCTCTAGTGTCCACCTCATCTGAAGAGCCCATGCAAATAGAGTGCCTTTGATCGTCTGACCAGGAGCGTTTATGCCGCAAAGCAGAGAACTTGTGTCTATATTGGGGAGGCAAGTCCCACTTTGTGAGTAATTATTCACAGAAGCCGGGAAACGCCAATGTCTAGGATCATTTGTGGTGGTCCTAGACAAGGAAAAGTCCTCTCCGAAACTTTTAGTTCCGGTGACTCTCTCTCTCACAAGGGAGTAACACTGTCTGTGCCTGCATTTTTGGACACTGGGTCAGCCGGTAACTTCATTCAGCAAGCTCTGGTCCATCAGTATCGCTCCCTACCATCCGTCTAGAAAGGCCTCTGTCTGTGGCTCCGTAAATGGACTGCCACTTCCTGAACCTGTGCTTTATATTACTTTGCAAATAGGGGTTCTGCATTCAGAGATGATCTCCTTCCATGTTGTTCCAGTGTCCGTGAATCTAGATATTCTTGGTTTTCCTTGTCTGCGTCAACACACTCCAGTTTTGGACTGGCAGTCAGTCCACCTGCTTATCGGAGGTCCGACCTGCTTCCTTGTCTACTGTACCTGTAGACCTGCCTGGACTTCCGCAGCAGTATGCTAGTTTTATGGATGTCTTCAGTAAGAAAGAGGCCAAGATCCTGCCTCCTCATCGTCCATATGATTGTCTGATTGAACTGGTGCCACTCCTCCTGGTTGTTGAGTCTACCCACTCTCACTTCCTGAGACCCAAGCGATGTCTGATTACATCAAGGATAATCTCTAGAGGGGCTTTGTCTGGAAATCTACTTCACCAGCCGCTGCTGGGTTCTTCTTTGTGCAGAAAAAAGATGAATCCTTCTGGCCCTGTATCGACTATCGAGGTCTGAATAAGGTCACAGTCAAGATACAATACCCTATTCCACTTATCTCCGAACTCTTTGACAGGATCCGGGGAGCTAAGGTCTTCACAAAATTCGACCTGTGCAGCGCATACAACTTATCCGCATTCGAAAGGGCGATGAGTGGAAGACTTTCAACACTCATGATAGTCACTACGGTCTGTGCAAGGCTCCTGTTGTATTCCAGGAGTTGGTAAACAATATCTTCCAGGACCTGCTCTATGTCTGCGTGATAGTGTACCTGGACAATATACTGTCTATTCTCCAGATTTGACCACTCACTGGAAGCATGTACGTTTGGTTTTACAGCGGTTGAGAGAGAATCGACTTTATGCCAAACTCGAGAAATGCATCTTTGAAAAATCTACCGTACCATTCCTTGGATACATAATCTCGGATGCCGGGTTGCAGATGGATCCTGAGAAATTGAATGCAGTAATGGACTAGCCCCGCCCACAGGGTCTTCATGCTATACAGCGCTTCCTTGGATTTGCTAATTTCTATCGTCAGTTCATCCCGAGTTTTTCATTTCTTTCATCTCTGATCTCTGCTCTTACTAAGAAAGCGGTGAATGCCAGAGTCTGGTCTCCTGAGGCTGAAGCTGCCTTCATTCAATTCAAGGTATTTTGCTTCTGCACCTGTTCTGCGTAATCCTGATGTCTCCTGCCAATTCTTTTTAGAATTGGACGCCTCCTCCATAGTATTTTTCTCCAAGCTCTTCTCCCCTGCTCAGAAAAATTACTGTATAGGAGATAGAGAGTTTCTGGCCATAAAACTTGCTTTGGAGGAGTAGTGTTATCTATTGAAGGGGCCCCAGCATCCAGTGATAATCTTCACCAACCACAAGAACCTTACTTATCTGCAGACGGACCAGCGTCTGTACCCTCGCCAAGCCAGATGTGCACTCTGCTTCTCCTGTTTTGATTTTGAGCTTTACTTTCGCCCGGCCGATTAGAACATTAAGGCGGATTCTCTGTCTCAGTCATTTGACTTCTCCGACCAGCAGGAGGAGCCCCAGTACATTGTAGATCCTGCTCGCTTGATCACAGTGGCTCCTGTCCTGGTAAAAAAACATCCCTCCCGGGAAGATATTCGTGCCATCTGCCAAGAGAAAACATATTCTAGCTTGGGGCCACAATTCCAAACTGGCTGGTCACCCTGGGATCCGCAAGATCATAGAACTTTTGTCTCGCCACTACTGGTGGCCCACACTAAGGATGTGTGTGATTATGTGTCTGCCTGCACCATCTGTGCTCAGAATAAAGTCTTCAGGACCAAACCACCCGGCTCGTGTTACCTTTTCCTGTTCCTGATACCCCATGGCAACACATTGCCATGGACTTTGTTACAGATCTGCCCTCTTCTGCCAGATGTACAGCTATCTGGGTGGTCATGGACCGGTTCTCTAAGATGGCACACTTCATTCCTTTGGCTGGACTGCCCTCGGCTGCTGTACTTGCTAAACTGTTTGTGAAACACATATTCCACTTGCATGGTCTACCTTGGCATATTGTTTCCAATAGCGGAGTCCAGTTTACCTCTAAGCTCTGGAGAGCTCTTTGCTGGCTGCTCGAAATTGAGCTGGACTTCTCTTCCAGTTATCATCCATAGATCAATGGGCAAGTGGAGTGGGTCAATCAAATATTTGAGAACTATCTCCGGCATTTTGTTTCAGTCCAACAAGACAACTGGGTACAATTGCTACCTTGGGCTGAATTCTCCTATAACAACCACTCTAGTGAGTCTCCCTGTTCCTACATGTTCTGGGGTACCAGCTGTGGATTTCTCTTTTAGGGATTTTTTGAAGATTTGGCATGACACCAAGGACTGCATCAACAAAGCGGTGACTCGCATGAAAACAAATGCAGTCAAAAGAAGAAGAAAAATGCCTCAGTTCTCGTCAGGAGATAAGGTATGGCTCTCCTCTAAAAATAAACACTTAAGGGTTCCCAGTTTCAAGTTTGCTTCAAGGTTCCTGGGACCCTTTAAAGTATTGAGGTGGATCAACGAAGTGATATAAAAGTTACGTCTGCCTCTCTCTCTGCGTATTCCTAATGCCTTCCACGTTTTCTCACTAAAACCTTTAGTTCTTAATCGCTTCTCGACGGCTCCTTCTACTCCAACTCTGATATCTAGAGATTCTAACAAGATATTTGAGGTCAAAAACATCTTGGACAGCAAGAAGCATGGCAAGAAGACCTACTATCTTGTGGACTGGAAGGGCTTTGGTCCTGAGGAGAGGTCTTGGGAACCAGAGGAGAACATTCATGCTCCAAACTTGGTAAAAAGGTTTCTGTCTCATCATGGACTCAAGAAGAGGGGGCATAACGGGGGGGTTCTGTAACAGCAGCTGCTGTACGCTGCTGTTCCCCTGCTTACCGCCGTGGTTCCGGGTGCTGTGTTCAGCGGTGATCTGCTGCCAGTGTTTCTTTTCAGTCTTGGCCACAGCATGCTTGCTGCTTGTTTCCTGCAGTGTTTCCTTGAGGGCCGGCGCACATCACTTCCTGTACTTGAAGGGTTGGATCATGTGACCTCGCTGACCAATCCTAGCCCTCCTGCACATATATAAGTGGCTCAGCTCCCTTCTCTGATATCTGCTTGTGTTCCAGTGTTCCTGACTCGTACTTGTATTCCTAGACTCTGCTACCTGTTTGATCCCTGCCTGCTTGCCTTGACTCTCCTGTTGCTGACCCGGATTTCCTGACTTGTACCTGTGCTGCCTGCCTGACCTGTTGCCTGTTTGACTTCGCCTCTGCCTCATCCTTCGGTCCTTCACTGTTGCTCCTGGTTATGACTCCGGGCAGTGCCTGCACCTCTGGTACCTTGCTCAGGTACCTCCTGGTCAGCATGGACCAGCTTCCTCATGTGCCTGGTATTTGCACAGACGGATCCGCACCTATAATGCAAACATTTGTATCTGTTCAGAACGGATCCGTTTGCATTAGCTTTAAAAAAAATTACATTGAAAGTCAATGGGGAACGGATCCGTTTTCAAATGCACCATATTGTGTCATTGAAAACAGATCCGTCCCCATTGACTTACATTGTAAGTCAAAACGGATCCGTTCGGCTCCGCATCGTCAGACGGACACCAAAACGCTGCAAGCTGCGTTTTGGTGTCCGCCTCCAGAACGAAATGGAGCCGAACAGATGCATTCTGAGCGGATCCTTATCCATTCAGAATGCATTGGGGCTGAATTGATCCGTTTTGGACTGTTTGTGAGATCCCTGAAAAGGATCTCACAAACAGAATCCAAAACGCCAGTGTGAAAGTAGCCTTAATTAACTTAGAAACGGACCTGTACCTCACCTGGATCAAGAGATCTCCTCATTCATTGCTCTACTAGATTTCTATCAAGCTGCCAGTGTCTTTTCTGCTGAAACTCAGGCGGTGTGTTAATTCTATTGCAGCTCTCATCCTATTACATCTCAGGAGTCAGTAGAAGGATGAAACTGAGCATGTGCAGCCATCTTAGTGAGCTGGATACAGAAATAAGAAAAATACAAACAGCATGCGGCGCTATACAAGTACAGTTTATTGAATAGCTCGGTGGCTATGCTAACTTTATCATTACATGCAATTAATATAGTCAGATCCAGGTGCTGGATTGAAAACGGTAGAAAATGTTTTGTTTAACCCTTTTTTCGTTTCTGCATTTTCATTTTCCTTCTCTATCTTCCTTGAGCAATAACTTTTTATATTTCTGTTAATATAGCTGTATGAGGCTTATTTTTTCCGGGACAAGTTGTACTTTCTAATGCCACAATTAATTATGGCTTTGGCATACAATGTAGTGGGAAGCGTTAAAAAAATTCTAAATGGGGTGATATTGGAATAAAAACGCAATTTCTCCACCGTTTTACGGGTTTTGTTTCCACGGCAAAACCCACCCATGCCCTCATTTTATGGGTCAGTACAATTACAATAATACCCCATATGTATAGGTTTTGCATGTCTAGTGTAAAAATACATTTAAAATTTAAAAAAAAAAAAATTTACATCACCATATTCTGACTCCTATAACTTTTTTATACTTATGTCTACTGAGCTGTATAGGGGCTCATTTTTTGCATGAGTTTTGTCGTTTTTATTGATACCATTTTAGAGTGTGTCTGACTTTTTGATCACATTTTATTACAATTTTTTTGGTAAGAGAATCAATGAAAAAATGGCAAATAGGCCATTTTGACCTTTTTTTCCATTACATCGTTCACCATATTTGAAAATGTTTGTTATATTTTAATAGTATGGGTTTTTTTTGCGGTCATACCCATGTTTAGAGTTATTGTTATTTAAGTATTTATTTTTTATTATACGGAAAGGGGGTGATTTAAACTTTTTAGTTGTAATGGTTTTGAAGCTCATATATAGGCCTACAAATTCAGTTTTTTATTTTTCATTTTGTACAATCAGGGATTTTTAAATTGATGTTATTACTGTGAGTAGCTTATTTGTTATTTTGGCCTGCCATCTGGTGGTCAAAATAATAATTGCAGCATAAATACTGTCAGCCTTGTCAGCGAGGCTGAAAGCATTCAGAACAACTACCGGCATTTAATGCCTTTAATTACCGTGATCGGCATTATTGCTGTTTGAAACAGCAGAGACTTGCCGACCATGACGCCTGTGCGAGTGGGCGCCATGTTCGCACATCGCACCAGCGCCATACATGTACAGCGCTTGTAGCGAAAGGGTTAACAACCTCTTATTTCTGTACTTTGGTCCATTCAACAAAAATTTCCAAAATTCTGTTTTCACTCTCTCATTATGGGGTATTGCGTATAGATTGATGGGGGAAAACTTGATTATTTTTTGTTGTAGCACAAGGGCACAACATAACAAAATGTGAAAAAAGTGAAAGGGTCTGAAGACTTTCCGAATGCATTATATGCAACATAACATGGTAAATCATGACAACATGTCATGATAGTCACCAGTTACTTCACTGGTGGTTGTAGCTCAAGAGGCCACTGGGGCACTTTGTTACAAACTGCTGTGTCATAATTATATGCAAGAATTGATACTCTGGTGTATCTATGACTGTCATGTTTGATACAGTCTCCTGTACTGTTCTATCTAATCCCATCATGTGTAATTGTCTCTGTTTATAAAATAGAGAGGATTTATGATGAAGGGAATTTTGAACCCTTGGAGGGTTTTTCATTTTTTCATTTTTGTTTTTCACTTCCTGTCTTTCCAGGGCATACTTCTTTTATATTTCTCTGTTCACATAGCTATATGAGGGCTTGTTTTATTTTGGGACAAGTTGTAGTTTCTAATGGCACAATGTAAAATTGAATACGATGTAGTGGGAAGCTGAAAAATAAAAAAACAAATTGGGTGGAATTGGAAAAAGACGCAATTCTGACACAGTTTTATGGGTTTTATTTCTAAGGAGTTCCTTATGTGGTAAAACTGACTGACTTTTACTTTCATTCTCAGGGTTAATGTGATTACGGTGATACCTCCAGCTGTCTCACCTGTCATACCCCCAGCATCTCCTGCCTCGCTACCCGCTGGCTGTCTTCATCGTCGAGACATCTTGGTTACATGACTACAGGTCCCTCACCCAGTGAGAATTCCAGTGTAGTCTTGAGACCAATATAGCAGAGGAGGTTTGATAATGGTAGAAGGCTATAAACTGAAATGTATTGGAGTGGTAGTGGTAGCCATGAGGGTGGTAGTCAGGAGCGTAACTACCATAGTGGCAGGCCATGCGACTGCTATTTGGCCCAGGGAAAGAGGGGGCCCAGTCTTAGTTGGGATTATCTCCTCTTCTACTGGAGGTGAAAATTTGGTCAGGACTCTACCCTCTAAAGGAACAACTTTTAGCAAATGAAGCAGTGAAAAAATGGCTCAAGGGTCATTGAAAAGGGTTTAGGCAGAAACCCTTCTGACCTTGTGGTGGGGCTGGTTTGATCCTTGCTATGGGGCCCTTACTTCTCTATGTACGCCACTGGTGGTAGTCATCCTCATGGTGGCTAACCCTTCTCCAGCGCTCCCTCAGGCCGGATATGCAGTGTGGTGGCTGGGATTCCCTTGGTGTTAGATGAGCTTCAAGATACAAGGCAGGAAAACAAAAGATAGTCTCCCTTTTACTGAGTGGATGATGGGTGGCACAGTACAAGTACAAGTAATGGATGCAGTTCTCAGAAACATCACAGAGTAGAATGTTCCCCAAAGGCTGTGTATAGGGGTTGGAAATGATAAGAGTCCCCTCCGAGTCTCTTTCTCCAGCAAACAATACAATCTTCCCAAATGACCAAAGTAGTGCAATTTTCTCTCATGTACTACAATGCTCAACTGCAGGATGTAGTCTCAGTAGTGTGGCAGGTGCCTGAAGCAATATAACCCAAAGTACATGCAGTCAAGTCAACAGCCTTAACATTACTTTCACTGGCTTTTTTGTCCATGCACTGTCCCTATTAAGGGGTTAGCTTTGAGCACAGTTGCTTTTCTGGCAGCTTTTCACTCATAGGGATGGTGATTTTCCTGAATATGGATTCTCCTTCATTACTATTACAGCTACACTTGCATAGGGATGCTGCTCACACACTGGAATCTGCTATTTAGGCCTAAAACACTAGCAACAACCATACACAGCTTTTCTCTTGCTTACTTGGCAGGTAATCACCAACCAGAAGGGTTGTGCCAGCCCACCATTCAGTCTGCCATTTTACTATTCCCTTTCCATATATAGCCATTTGCGATACACGTGCATAATAAAGTCACTTTAACAATTTTTAGTACTGAAAGTGCATAGTTAAGTAAGCGTAGTAGTTTTGGACATTTCAGTAGTGAACCACTGCACCAGTACTTTGTGATACTTACAGTGCAGTGATGCAGTGGTACAGTTATTACAAGTGTGTGTGTGTGGGGGGGGGGGGAGGGGGGGGGTGTTGCAGTGGTTATAAAAAAAAGTTCTTTGCACCTATGCAGTGTGTGCCACTACTGGAGATGCTATATTTAAACCTATCACATGTGATACTGTCTTCAGAGTAATGTGGGATACAGTCTCATTGAACCATGCAACTCTTCATTCCCAGTGCATTTTCCTCAGGCATCTAAAGAATAACCTGGAAATTACTTGTATCAGTGCAGTGTCTTCACTCTGCTTTTCCTGGGCTGTCTACACTGTTCTATAACCATAATATGTAATAAATAAAGCCATGAATTATAAGGAGATGTCCGCCCACAGTCTTGGCAGATGTCTACATTCCAGAGACACAACTCAGAATTCTAATTCTACATCATCTCATGGAACCTTGAAAATGAATAGTCTGATGTAAATGATGGGAAGTCTGTGTTTCCCTTGTGAGGTTGCAGGGATATTAGTGTTACTGTGGCATATTCATGCTGTGACATATGCCATATAAATCTGTCTCGTCTATGCCGCTCACTTGTAGAACAAGCAGACAGCTGGCATTCTCCAACTTCATTACGACACCCCCACCAAGCCCCCCCCCCCCCCCCAAAAAAAAAATATAAAAATGGTTTTTGGTCCAGCATACATTGTATTTTGCAAAGTTAGAATGCATTCAATTCTTTAAAACATCAATGTTAAAAGTTTATGCAAATGAACTTTAGACTTTATGTACACTTTGCTTTAAATCCATGGAGACATCACTTTCTGGCATAGCCATAGTATTGCACCACTTTTATCATCAGTAAATTGCAAATCAGGCTGCAAGACGCAGTCCTGATTCATTAGTCCATGGATAGGAGGAGCAAAATCCACACATTTTTCTGTCAGCGGATGCTTACACTATACTTGCCAATAGAGATGAGAGATAAGCAGTGGCTTAACAACTGACTGATGGTAGTAGTCATATCATCAAATATCTTAAATTTAGACTCCTACTTAGGCCCCTTTCACACTAGCGTTGTTTCTTTCCGTCCTAGAGTTCCGTCCTCGGGGCTCTAGGACGGAAAGAAACTGATCAGGATAATCCCAATGCATCCTGAATGGAGAGAAATCCGTTCAGGATGTATCAGGATGTCTTCCGTTCAGTATGTGAAAGTTTTTTGGACGTTGACAAAAGCGCAGCATGCTGCGGATTTGTCTCCGTCCAAAAAGCCGGAAGACATGCCGCAATGCCGGATCCGGAATTAATGCCCATTGAAGAGCATTATTCCGGATCCGCATGTAAGCTAAACGTTGATTCGGCGCATCGCCGGATCCGGCGTTTAGAGCTGCGCATGCGCAGCAGCCGTTCGATCGGCGCCCCAGTGTAAGCTGGGGCTCCGATCGGTTACCATGGCAGCCAGGACGCTACTGGAGTCCTGGCTGCCATGGTAGTACTAGCGCAGCAGTGTACTTACCTGCGCTGCGGCGCTGGGCGCTCCATTATGACATCACAGGTCCGGGCGGCGCATTGATCTATGCGCCGCCCGGACCTGTGACGTCATTAAGGAGCGCCCGGCGGCCGCAGCGCAGGTAAGTACACTGCTGCTGAGTACCATGGCAGCCAAGACTCCAGTAGCGTCCTGGCTGCCATGGTAACAGTGAAAGCATGTTGAAGACTGATCAGGAAACTGATCAGTCTTCAAATGCTGTCAGTCCACTTGCGTTCTGACGGATCCGGCGGGACGGAACTGCCCGGCGGATCCTCAGAACGCAAGTGTGAAAGAGCCCTAAGACTGAATTCTGAACATGTTTATAAGAAGTAGAGAGAATATCCCCAATTATTTGTTTGGAAAACTGCCAAGACCAGCCAGTACCCTACCTAAGTTTGAGAAACTGAAAACAAATCTTCTGAAAAGAAAGCAAGCTGCTCTAAAGCCATTTAAAGGGACAGAGCTTTCAACCATAGACATACAGTTGTGTTCAAAATTATTCAACCCCCAATGCTGTAAAGGGTTTTAGGGAATTTAGTGTACATTTGTAATTGTGTTCAGAATGAAATCTTACAAGGACTTTTTAAAGAACCAAATGCAACTAAAATGACATCAATTGTTTTTGTAATACAGTATTAAATGTTTTTTTTGTGATTTCTTCATTGACACAATTATTCAACCCCTTAAAGACGACCACTCTTAAGAACAGAGGTTCATTCAAGTGTTTTCGATCAGGTATTGAAAACACCGGTGAATGTCAAGGAGCAGCAATCAAGCATAATAAGCACCAATTAGGCAGATTTAAAATGACTGTGATACTCAGCTCCTTCTAGACATTTACTGGTGTGTTTACAAACATGGTGAAGTCGAGAGAATGGTCCAGGAAGACAAGAGAAGAGCTGATTTCTCTTCACAGGAAGGGCAATGGCTATAAGAAGATTGCAAAGATGTTAAACATACCAAGAGACACCATAGGAAGCATCATTCGCAAATTCAAGGCAAAGGGCACTGTTGAAACTCTACCTGGTCGTGGCAGAAAGAAGATGCTGACTTCGACTGCTGTGCTCTACCTGAAGTGCAAAGTGTTGAAAAGTCCCCGTGTGACTGCTGAGGAACTGAAAAAACATTTGTCAGATGCGGGTACTGAAGTTTCAGCTCAGACAATAAGGCGCACACTGCGTAATGAAGGCCTCCATGTCAGAACTCCCAGGCGCACCCCCTTGCTGTCTCCAAAGAATAAGAAGAGTCGACTGCAGTATGCCAAAAGGCATGTGGACAAACCACAAAAGTTTTGGGATAGTGTTCTGTGGACTGATGAAACAAAATTAGAACTGCTTGGGCCCATGGATCAACGCTATGTTTGGAGGAGGAAGAACAAGGCCTATGAAGAAAAGAACACTTTGCCTACTGTGAAGCATGGCGGGGGGTCAATCATGCTTTGGGGCTGTTTTGCTTCTACAGGTACAGGGAAGCTTCAGCGTGTGCAAGGTACCATGAATTCTCTTCAGTACCAGGAGATATTGGATGAAAATGTGATGCAGTCCGTCACAAACCTGAGGCTTGGGAGACGTTGGACCTTTCAACAGGACAATGATCCCAAGCATACCTCCAAGTCCACTACAGCATGGTTGCAGATTAAAGGCTGGAACATTTTGAAGTGGCCATCGCAGTCACCAGACTTAAATCCGATTGAGAACCTCTGGCGGGACTTAAAGAAAGCAGTTGCAGCGTGCAAGCCTAAGGCCTCTTGCACACGGGCGTCATGTTTGACGCCCGGATAAGATGCGGGTGCGTTGCGGGAATCGCCGCGATTTTTCCGCGCGTGTGCTAACGTTTGTAGTGCGTTGAGCACGCGCGTGAAAAAATCCGCATGCTTGGTACCCAGACCCAAAGTCAGACTTCATCTCTGTTGGATAAAGGACCTGCCGTGATGTCACAGGATCACATGGGTCACATGGTCCACTCAAATGCTTCTATGATTGGACCATGTGACCCTGTGACGTCACCACAGGTCCTTAAGCATCCAAACTATCAAGAGAGAAGACGTTCTGGGGCTCTGCGCGTACAATGGGAGAAGGTAAGTTAACTCTTTATTATTTTTACCCCTTTAAAGCCCGGGGAACATTGCATTCTGTAATTAGAATGCGATTATTTTCCCTTATAACTATGTTATAAAGGAAAATAATTACGATCGGGTCCCCATCCCGATCGTATCCTAGCAACCATGCGGGAAAATCGCAACGCATCCGCACATGATTGCGGATGCTTGCGATTTTCCCGCATCCCCATTCACTTCTATGGGGCCTGTGTTGCGTGAAAATCGCAGAATATAGAACATGCTGCGATTTTCACGCAACGCAAAAGTGATGCGTGAAAATTACCGCTCATGTGCACAGCCCCATAGAACTGAATGGGTCAGGATTCAGTGCGGGTGCAATGCGTCCTCCTCACGCATTGCACCCGCGGAAAACTCGCCCGTGTGAAAGGGGCCTAAGAATGTGACTGAACTGGGGGCTTTTGCCCATGAAGAATGGGCGAAGATACCCGTAGATCGCTGCAAGACACTTGTGTCAAGCTATGCTTCATGTTTAAAAGCTGTTATAACTGGAAAAGGATGTTGTACTAAGTACGAAGATTGATTGTCACTTGGGGGTTGAATAAAACTGATAATGATGTGAGCACAGAAAAGACATTTGTGGTTATTTCATTATAAATGTTATGTTATATTTGTCTGACTTACAAGTGCCTCTTTGATTTAATTGTAAACAAGATGACTGAAATGATCAAAATCAATGTCAAACTGGCCAAAAAACTCAATTTCAGTGGGGGTCGAATAATTTTGAACACAACTGTAGAATGTGATGTGTTGTCACTCTCCACCCTGGTCAAGAGAGGATACTCAACCGAGGCCTGCTCTCTAACAGGGTATATGAAAAAGTAATTTTTAAACAAGACAGCATTTAGCTTTATTTAAGTGTATAACTATGCTGAAAGTACACCAATTCACCATTAAAGGGGTTATTTTGCTTAGAAAATCAATTTTCGAATACTCTGTTAAACAGAGACGGTCGTCTTTAACCACCTAACTGTTTTGCCCGAGTCCAGCTCCAGCAGTGGCAAAAGTAGCTAACTGGAGGCCAGAGGGCTGCTTTAGATGCTGCTATCTCCTGAATGGTAGCAGCTAGAAACATGCAACTGGTCTTGTTTGAAAGCTGGCTTTCATTTAAGACCAGAAAGATAGCTAAACTTCAAGCAACAGAGGTTAAATAGCTGTTAGAAATTGAATCGAACATTTACAATAATAGGTGCACTACTGTGGTGGATGCAATCAACAAAATCTGACTAAACCCTCACACTGGTCTTAAAATAAGACTTTAGCCAATATATCCTTGTATTAAGAGCCCGTGCACCCCGTCAAGGTATTTCAAATGGCACGGGACCTAACGCTAACCTCCCTGTGCCGTATGGGCAGTACCTGGCGCAGTGGGAGAATTACAGGAACGTAAGGTCATAAGTTGCCTCCAGTGTGAAACCACACATACTATGGGAGGAGGGAGGAGGCTGTGAGTCCCACCCATGGCTGACTAATATGACGCAGGCCTCACAGGTGCACCTAAATGTTGCCTATGGATGAAAATCAAGTTACGTTCAAATTTGAAGTTTATACACCTCCAGACATACATATACAAACTACATGATAAAATAATGTGGTCTTAAGAGGCAGGAAATGCTCAACCCCATATGCAGTTGTGCATCTATACCCGGGGGAGCAAATCCTGCACATGTGGTACGTTGCTAATGTGAGGGTTTAGTCATATTTTGTTGATTGCTTCCACCACAGTAGTGCACCTGTTCTTGTAAATGTTTATTTCATATAGTCAATTACATCCACACATTTTGCTATCTGGTGTAAAATGTTTGTGTGGTACTTGTGGTCCACTGCAGGTATCCTCCAATGCATGCATTTTTTGCTGGGGATCGCCAATAGCAATGGACCACATGTGCAGGATTTGCTCCCCTGGGTATAGATGCACAACTGCATATGGGGTTGAGCATTTCCTGACTCTTAAGACCACGTTATTTTTGTCATGTAGAAATCAAATCGGGAATAATCGCAGGTAAAACCTGCTTTTACTTTCACTTTCAGCTGTATTCACAGCATCCCGATTTCTATCAGTGATATCTTCCCCTGTCCTGAACATATTGCTGTCATTCTGGTATTATCTGAAAGCTTGGAATGTCTAGCTGCTACCATTCAGGAGAAAGCAGCACATAAAACAGCCCTCCCCCTCAAGTTAGCTACTTTTCCCACTGCTGGAGCTGGCAAAACAGTTAGGTGGTTATAGGCCTTTATCTGTTAACCTTCTTCTCCTACATATTTCAGCTGCTCATTAGGGATCCCAACATCAGAACATCCGGTAAGGTCTTTGTACCAAATTGGGTTTATCCTAAATGGACAACTCCTTCAAGCAAAGTTTTTTAAAAAGGGGTATAACTTCTAAAAAAACAGAAAGCATCACCTTAAAATCTCATCAAGTATGGCTATGATTTTTTTTTTTTAACATGCAAGTCAGGCTATTTGAAGAACTTTGATGACTGAAGCCCACAACCCCTCTATTTTCAGTCTTCCCCTATAAACTTTCATTGCCTTGGTAAGTTACATTCCCGGTTCAGATTCGTGGACACAGCTTGCAATAATGATCTGTGACTCAGATTGTTTAGTTAATCACAGTTTTTGATGTGGAATTCTTTGTCGCTAGAGTAATATTTTATTAATAGGGGCCTTTCTGCATGAAAACTAACAAGGCTTCACAGGCCCAACAGATTAAAAAATAATAGGTTTCACTTGGTATTGTTACATGGAATACGTCAAGCTGTTTGGCGTTTGACGCTTCTGAACACGGTATAAGAGTCATTGGCTGCAAAGGTTGTCTCAGACTCCTTTTGCATAGACAATGTGCTGAGGTTCTTCTTAATGTGCCGTCTGTCTAGCAATATGCATCATGAAAACACATCCAACATATTTTGTCACGTTTTTGAAGTCTCCCTTCAAAGAAACATGGCTCCTGAGGGCAGACATTACCGTGCATCCGTAAGCTATATCAACAGTGCTGGCTGAATTGAAACTGAAATGCTTCTGATGACTCAAATGTTGGGTATCATCTTTGCCTACTTTCAAATTGCTTTTGACAAATCTGAGTACTGATTCCACTTTTTACAATTTGATGTTTGATATCAGCTGCCACTGGTGGAAGTTGCTACAACCTTGAAAACTAAAATATGGTAAAATTAATTTTGTTTGCAATCTAATGGAGGAGAATTGGCTGTCAGATGTAAATCCACTGTGTAGCCCAAGCGGAAACTAACAGAATGGTAACCCCGGGGTTAATGAGGTCTCTATGCAGAGAATAACTCCTCCTCATATGGAAATGAGAACAACCTTCATCATCTGACTTCTTGCTGAATTGACAAGAATTGAGCAAAGTCTCCCCACATGCTCAACCCAACCAATATATAGACATGGTCTACTACAGTGTTTCCCAACCAGTGTGCCTCCAGATGTTGCAAAACCACAACTCCCAGCATACCCGGACAGCCTTTGGCTGTTCAGGCATGCTGGGAGTTGTAGTTTTGCAACAGCTGGAGGCACACTGGTTGGGAAGCACTGGTCTACTATGTCTAGCTAAGCAAACTAGAGAGTCATCCAGGGTCATCAGCTCTACTACTTGTGCTGACGGCAGTCAACCCCTCACAAATATTTGTCATTTTACAGTAGCAGTTGGTTATTTTATGAAAACAAGTTAGGGTACTTTCACACTTGCGTTGGTGCGGATCCGTCTGTTTATTTGCACAGACGGATCCGCACCTATAATGCAAACGATTGTATCCGTTCAGAACGGATCCGTTTGCATTAGGTTTAAAGAAAAATGACGGATCCGTTTTGAATTACATTGAAAGTCAATGGGGAACGGATCCGTTTTAAAATGCTCCATATTGTGTCATTGAAAACGGATCCGTCCCTATTGACTTACATTGTAAAACAAACGGATCCGTTAGGCTCCGCCTCTTCAGACGGACACCAAAATTCTGCATGCTGCGTTTTGGTGTCCGCCTCCAAAACGGAATAGAGGCGGAATGGAGCCTAACTGATGCATTCTGAACAGATCCTTATCCATTCAGAATGCATTGGGGCTGAACTGATCCGTTTTGGACCATTTGTGAGAGCAGTGTAACGCATACCATAAGTACCATTAGTAGGTATTGTGACTTGACTATGATGTAGACATGGAGTTACTTTATCAGTTGGAGAAATCCGCTTTAACTCACCTGTAGTTTATCAACTCAACAGTGAAAATACCTAATAACTTTGTTCTTATGGTGGACTGTAGGGCAACAACTGGTTGTGTGTATAAGTTGAGTAAAGATATGGTAACTGAGGCCAACATGAAGCAGACCAACATGGAGTAAAAAACACAACCTTTGGTGTCCAGTTTCAGAAAAATAGCTGTTTGAACCCTTTGTCTTTGGTCTACTCTACTTGCTCTCCTTTTTCTTTAAATGAGTTGTCTCACTTCAGCAAGTGGCATTTATCATGTAGAGAGAAAGTTAATACAAGCCACTTACTAATATATTGTGATTGTCCATATTGCTTACTTTGCTGGTTGGATTCATTTTTCACATTATACACTTCTGATTTCCATGGTTACGACCACCCTGCGATCCATCAGCAGTGGCCGTTCACGCACACTATAAAAAAAACTGCCATTCTCTCTGGTGACGGACTGTGGGGGCGCACATAGGCTGGTGCTTCTTAATATAGTGTGCAAGCACGGACATCACGGTTGGATTACAGGGTGGTCGTGACCATGGAAATGAGAAGTGTATAATGTAATAGAAAAATGAATCCAGCCAGCAAAGGAGGCAATACGGACAATTACAATACATTAGTAAGTGCCTTGTATTAATTTTGTCTACATGATAAATGCTATTTGCTGAAGTGACTCAACCCTTTTAAGTTCTTTCTTTGCCATATTTTTATGGACTATTTTGCGCTTATACCTATAGTAAGTTTTTGTTCACCTAAGTTCATCATCCTGTCCTAAGTAATATATTCTAGGATCTGCGGCCCTTGTCCCAATATTGTTTTTAATTTTTATTCTTGATCTTTTTGGTCTACCACCTGGTTCCTCCTGCCTGCTCCTATATTACTGACTTGAGTCGCCTAACCTTACTTCTGCATATCACTTTTTGTATGTCCAACCTGTTGACTGATCTTGATCTTGTCTGGTCTACCACCTGGTTCCTCCTGCCTGCTCCTATATTACTGACTTGAGTCGTCTTGTCCAATCTGTTGACTGATCTTGATCTTGTCTGGCAACAAATGTACCATATTACCACAGTTCTGTCAATCACACATTCACAGTTCTTGTCTTCTGACAATATTTCTCAGATGTATCATTGGTATTGACAACCTCCCATCTATACTGACCTGCTATTGTGACTGCATTACCTGGCCCTCATCTCTGAGTGACAACCAGGTGACCACTACAGTTGTTACTCAGATCAAAGGGGAGGGACTGTGAAGCAATTCAATGCAGAGAGCACTTCACATTGAAGCTCTAAGCACTTGCAGAAGCAGAACCTGGCAGAATAAAAGTTTATATTCACACTACTCCTGATAATATAAGGTCAACAAAAGTTACGTTTGTCCTGCTTTCCCTGGCCCCTACCTAGTGCTGTCGTCAGTTTGTCATGGTCAAAACTGATGATGGATTCCCTTTGAAGATGTACAGCATTAGAAAAGCATGGCTTCTTGCAGAAGCAGTACATCTGTCCACAGGTTGGAGCTAAGCTCTATTGTGAAGTAAATGCGTTGCATTACTCCTAGAGGCTCTGATCTCTCAGCAACTGCCACAATGTCTATACTTATGGCCCTGTCAAAGTGGAGAGGACCCTGCAGTTGCAGAGAGTACAGAGCCTCTAGGTGTAACAGCAACGCCCCCGTTGCTCCTAGAGGATCATTTGCATATATTAAAAAAAATATTTTTCTCAGCAATGCGAACACATATTAACATGGGACCAACACGGATTTCTTCAGCTGCCAAGTGCACATGCAACAGGTCAGTCAGTGCCATAGGTACAAATCTGCTGACAGATGCCCTTAAGCCTGAAATAATTTAGATTCTACAAACTATTTAAAATGTTTTAACTTAGCTATTACATTTAAATATAACAAAATGAGCAGAGTTTGGTTTTTTTTGTCTGCGGGGACCTGCTGCAGAAAATATGCAGCAGCCCTGGAGGATCGGGAGCGGAGGATAGGAGTGTTAGTGGTTCTGGCTGCTACAGTCAATTGCTCCCTAAGGCCATGCATTGAAAGGAGGCCTTGTCCTTTCTTCCCCAGAGGCACAGCCTGATGTTGGGGCTCCTGCCTGATGGTATAGGGTGCCCATGATGAGTGTTTGTATGGGTGTCAGGCAGGATATGTACAGTGCAATAGCCGTCATATGGTGTAGGAGTCAGTAACCTGGCCAGATGTAGCAGAATAAACATCTCTTTTTGCTGAAGTGCAAAACAGGAGTTGTAGTACATCAAACGATAGCAAAACACAGTTCCAGTTGCTGCCCTAGGCAAAAGAAAAGTTTGGTGCCCCCCCCCCCATGTGACATCACAATGCCCCACCCATATGATCTGCCATATTAAATAACGCCAGTGCTGCAGTGCTGCCGTGTTTACATTAAAAAAAATCTGCAAAAAATAATATACTAGATTGCTTACACCCAGAAGAGGATGATGATGGGCTCTGGCTGCAGTCTGGCTCCACTGGTCTGGTGTAGAACAGGTTCTCTGGGGGCTGTTTGTAACTGTGGTCACAAAAATCAATGTTCTGGGAGAATGAGAATCGGCTCCATTTTTTGGGGCCCTTTAGACCGCTCAAGGTCTGGGCCCCAGGGCCTGACGGTGAGTATGCCCATAAGGCCCACCCATAAGTCCACCTATATGTTCCACCCATGAGTTTGTTCACAGGGGGTGAAGTGTGTAGGGGATGTGTTATGTGTTGCTGTAGAGAATCTAATGTGTGTGCTTATGGAATGTAGTGTATAGGGATACCAGTCTGTGTAGGTGATGCAGTGTCTGTGTGTGTGTATGTGTGTGTAGTGGATTGTAGTGTGTTTTCGTGTAAGGGATACAAAGAAGTTTGTATTTGTGTATAAGGGATGTATTGTGTGTTTCTGAATGTGTGTAAGAAATGCATTTTGTGAATCTGTGTTTGTATGTGTAAGGGCTGCAAGTTGTGTTTCTGTGTATGTAAGGGATGCAGTGTGTGTGTCTGTAAGGGGTGCATTGAGTGTGTGTAAGAGATGCATTGTGTTATAGTGTGTGTAAGAGATGCATTGTGTTTCAGTATGTGTAAGGGATGCATTGTGTGTTTCTGTGTATGTGTGCAAGGGGAGCATTGTCTTTGTGTGTAAGGGTTGCATTGTGTTTGAGATTGATGTCAATCTCTCCCCCACTTCCTTGTCACTCTCTCCCCCCTTGTCACTCTCTTCTGCCCCCTCCATTGTCACTTCCCCCCTTCCACCCTTGTCACTCTCATTCCCCCTCCCTTCTTTGGCACTCTCATTCCCCCCTCCCTCCCTATTCACTCTCTCACCCCTCCTCTCCCTTGTCACTCTCTCCCCCCTCTTGTCACTCTCACCCCCCCCTCCGTTGTCACTCTCATGCCCCTCCCTCCCTTGTCACTCTCATGCCCCCCTCCCTCCGTTGTCACTCTCAGCCCCCCTCTCCCTCCCTTGTCACTCTCAGCCCCCCTCCCTTGTCACTCTCAGCCCCCCCTCCCTCCCTTGTCACTCTTTCTCTAACCCTCCCTCCCTTGACGCTTTCTTTCTCACCCCTCCCTCCTTTGTCACTCTCTTCTCCCCCTCCCTCCCTTGTCACTTTTTTCACCCCTCCTTCCCTTGTCACTTTCTTCTCCACCCCCTTCCTTGTCACTCTCATTACCCCCTCCCTTGTGACTCTCCCCCCTCTAGTGTAGTGTGGCCGTGCTCTGTCCTCTCCGCGGTACAGGAGCATTTGTTTGTGAACACAAAGTGAGCACTTCCTATCAGTCCGGCCAGATACAGGAACCAAAAGCCCCTGTACCCACGGACCCAGACAGAGCTCGGCCGTGCTACACCAGATGGACTGACAGGAGGGAGCGCTGAGCGCTTCCCTCCTGTCAGTTCCTCTTTTCCGCCTGCGCCCGGGCGGTGCGCCCTCAAGGGCCCCCAAGGGGCACCCTAGGCGGCTGCCTAGTCCGCCTATAGGACGTGCCGGCCCTGGTTATAGCCATCCTCCAGCTCTATCTGTTTCAAGTCCCTTTTTGCAGGATCAATGGCATTTTGGGCCTAAGAAGAGGGAGCCAATCCATACGTAACCACCTACAAGGATTTTTAACCCCGACTGTGCCATCCATACACAGCTATGCTTTGCATACAGGGCATAAAATCACATAAAATAACATGATTCAACAGCAAACAATCTGCAAGTACCCCCTGCTCTGGGGTACTGCACATACTGGGGGTCATTTACTAGAAAATGGGATTTTATAGGCCAATCTTAGTAAAAAGCCCTCTGGCGCCAATTGTACCCAATTTAATAAGGAGTAGAGGCCTCTTAAGAAATTTTCCTCATCTGTGATGCCTGGGGACCAGAAACTGAAATCTAGATGTCAGTTATAATTTATGCCAGTTTTCTGATACAAATGATAGTAAATATGTAAATGCGGTATGCTGGCCGTGCCCTCTTTTGCTAAGGTGCACCGACTTTTAAGAAAGCGGCAAGAGCAATATAAAACATCTCTAATAATTTCGATTTTTTATGTTTTTTTTTATTTAATAGAAGAAGGTGGTGGTGGTGGAGGGGGGTTATCCATTTTCGGGACCTTTGTCTCTTTAACAGAGAGCGGTCAACCCCTTGAAGGGGAATGTTTTTGCGTCTTTTGGAATATTTTTGCTATCTCCCCCAATTTCCTTGTACAGCTCTGCGAAATATACTACTGAGGTATACATAACTAGTACATTGTAATTTACATGTCTATTGTATTTTGACTCAATTAACCGAGCCCAGGCTGAGCATTAAAAAGATTCTATTATCCACGCAACCAGTGAGCCGAAGGCACATCCATTAGGGGGACTATATGACTACAATCTGCACTGTTGCTTGTTAAAGAAACATGATATTCAATGCGATACGTTGTGCCCATATAACGATATTTGTTTTAAGGTTGACTTCCTCCGGAGAGCTTTAGGCTAAGACTCTCAGCAGTGATGCGAATGCTAATTTTCTCTTAAACGCTTGATTTGTATCTTACATAAAAAAAACAATGAGGTTATTTATTTTCTTAATTGTCTTTAAAATGATCATCGGGGAGTCTTTCCTGTCACTGGCTTCGTTACATTTGTTCTTAGTCTGAGCAGACAACAAAGAGTGGCCAAATGAATTATTACCATATTGTGTTCAACCGGTGGAATGTGGAGCCTCACTGTGGGGATAGCGGATCTTATTGATGCTGCGCGAGCACAAAAACTCAGCCACTAATGAGATGAACTCCGTTTCTAGTTTGCAAACCTTCTCCTAGCAACTGTACATGGCGCTCTTTAGAGTGTGTCATCAGTGCAAGCGGTAGAGAGTTTCTTCCTCTCCAATCTTTTCTTTGTTTCCAAAGCTTAAGGACATCAGAGAATGACTACAGAGGATAAACTGTAAGGAGCCAGCAAGGAGCAGAAGAAGCATCTTTAAAGGAAATAATGTACAATATCTTTTAATGTACTTCCAATCACTCAGTCTCAGGCAATATTTTGCACACTTGTCTGATTTGATCTGGTTCTGCTTATGCATAGAGAAAATGTAAGATGAGAGCATAGGATTCAACAAATTTGTGTGGGAGTACAATAGTAACTAGGTTAGAAAAGGCATCCAAGAAAGGGGAGCTCCACTGGCTATATGTTCTACAGGCATGACCAGCCCTGGGAAATGGGGGTGCATCTTGTGAAATTGACCTGATGCCATAGACCCCCCCCCCCCCCCCCCCCCCCTTCCCCCATCTCATAATTGATGCCAAACTTCTGGTAATGCCGCTGTACTAGACCTATATTATGATGTCAATCGAATAGGCCAGAACAGCATCACTGGATAACTTCATGGGGCAGGGGAAAGGTAAGTATTATACAGTGTGTACTCTGTATACTGGGGCACAGCACAGAGCAGGAGCCATGGAGTCCGAGGCACAGTATGAGGACAGAGAGCATAAGACACACTACTGGGGTCATAGTATGGTGACACAGAACATGAAGCACAGTATGGGGACAGAGAGCATGAGACAGTATGGGGGCACAGTATGGCGACACATAGCATGAGGCACAGTATGGATATAGAGAGCATGAGGCACAGTATAGGAGCATAATATGGTGGCAGACTGTATGAGGCACATAATGGCAGCAGAGTACACAAGGCACAGGACGGGGCAAAGAGCATCAGGCACAGTATGGGGGCAGAGAACATCAGACACAGTATGAGGACACAGTATGGTGACATAGAGCATGAGGCACAGTATGGGGACAGAGAGCATGAGGCTGAGTATGGGGACAAAGAGCATGAGGTACAGTATGGGGGCACAAAGCATGAGGCACAGTATGGAGGCACAAAGCATAAGTCACAGTATAAGAGCCCAATATGGTGGCAGCCTGAATGAGGCACAAAAAGACGGCAGAGTAAACAAGGCACAGGACGAGGCAAAGAGCATGAGACACGGTATGGGGGCATAGAACATCAGACACAGTATGGGGGCATAGAGTATAAGGCACAGTATGGGGCCACAAGCCCTGTGCCCCCCATACTGGGAGCACAGAGCTTGTGTCACTATACAGTATAAGGAGGCACAGAACATGAGCTACTATATATGAGGCACAGTGTGTAGCACTATCTATAGGGGCATTACTATTAGGGGAACTATATGTGTGGTACATTATTTAATATAATCCTATGCAAAATTGTCTCCAATGCATCTCAGCTACAACTAGAATTCACCATAAGTAACTCTTCATGTTTTCTTTTTTTGGAAACTTTGTGATGACAAAACTACAGGGAACGCCAGTCTGACTCTAAACTTTTGATCAAGGAGCTGGGTTTCCAGTATATAATTTAACTATTTGCCTTAAAGTTACTTTGCTTTCCCACTGAGCTCCACAGCCAGAGGGATGTTCAGTGGAGTCTCTTTGTTTAGTGAGTTTGTTTTCTTCCAGCAATGAGACATGTGAATTGAATTCTGAGATCTTAATAATCCAAATCCATTTATTTTATAATATTAAAAATCAGTCTCCCTTATTCCGCCTCAATGCTGAAATCACAGCAGGGAGAACCTTTTCAGCTCTCGGCGCAGACCCAGCGTCTCAGTCTTTTACTTTGTGAGTTTTTTCTTTCATGCAGACGTCTGTGCTGTTGAGATGATTTTTCTATTTTGCTTTGTTCACCTGTTTATTTTCCTTTCACTATGAACTTAATCGGAGAGAAATTCTGTGCACAAGAGGGAGAAGGAAACTGCAGACAAAGCCAGGGACTTACTGGGAACTTAAAGGGACCCTGGGGAAAAAACGTGGCCACATGTTGTAGGCAGTTCCAGATTGACATAAGGTGTGGTAACACAAGTAGACATGACCAACACAAGTACACTGGGACAAACAAGTAGGTGGGGTCAGCACTCCCATGATGCGGCCCAAAATACCGTCCTAGCAGAACCAAATACCACAGTGCAGCACAATCTGCAAAGAAAAAGGGGATCAGTCAGCACATCCCTATGCACAGGTGCATGCTGCCATGGCTTGAAACATACAGGAAAAAAATGGGTTATGCAGCAGCACTCTGCAAACACAAATAATGTACAACAATGCCATAGAAAACATCCTGGTGCTAATGCTACCTTACTTTTGCAAATTAGATGCTTGGAAAATTATTTTGTACAAAGTTATTTGAGCCCGTCTGCCAAACGTCACGGCGATCTCGATTAGATAGGTTCCTAACACTAAATCCTACCTGTTATGCGACATAACGGCCACATAAAATCCAGGGAGTGCAGGTTCCACATGCATGCTGGGTCCACTCTGTTTTTTACCATTTTCCTGGTGCCAAAGTGGCTACTAATAGTGTTGAGCGCGAATATTCTAATAGCAATTTTTTTTTGCGAATATCGGCACTAATCGCTGAATCGCTAATTCACAAATTTTGCAAATATAGCACTATATATTCGCTATTTCGAATATTCGTTTTTGTTTTTTTTAGCTGTTAATCCTTGTTGCTCTCTGGTTGTCTTCCCACTTCCCAAAAGCTGTTCTTACCTGTCCGGAGGATTCCTGGCTCCCTGCCCGCTCCAGTCAATGGCTGTTGCCGCTTCTTTTGACTTCCTGTGTGCATGGGAACACCTCCGTGCTAAAATGTACTGTCGGATGTGAGAATCACGATCTCACAAATTTGACTGATTTGTAATCGCAATGCGATTAATATAACATGAATTACTCGCATTGCGAATTAAACTTAGAGCTGGGTTCCTAATGGTTGTATTGCCAGAATATAACGAAGATGTCGAATATCACGAATTCACGAATATAGTGCTATATTCTCAATCTTCGTTATATTCTAGCAACAACCATTAGGAACTCAGCTCTAAGTTTAATGTGCAATGCGAGTATATGTTCTCTTTGCGAATTAAACTTAGAGCTGAGTTCCTAATGGTTGTTGCTAAAATATAACGAAGATTGAGAATACAGTGCTATATTCGTGAATTCGTGATATTCAACATCTTCGTTATATTCTGGCAATACAACCATTAGGAACTCAGCTTTAAGTTGAATGCGAAATGCGAGTATATGTTTGCTTCGCGATTTAAACTTAGAGCTGAGGTCCTAATGGTTGTATTGCTAGAATATAACGAAGACTGAGAATATAGTGCTACATTCGTGAATTCGTGATATTCGTCATCTTCGTTTTCTTCGTTATGTTGTAGCAATACAACCATTAGGAACTCAGCTCTAAGTTTCGCAATGCAAATATAAATTCGCATAACAGTCGCAATATATAGAATGACGAATATTCGATTTCGACGAATATATTGACGAATATTCAATCGAATATTCGCAAAATATAGCAAAATCGAATATGGCACCTCCCGCTTATCACTAGCTACTAATAGATACAAATGAGAGCAGGCTACAGCTTTATACTTACTCTAATTAAAATCAGCCTATAGGGCAGACAGGCTAGTCAGGGCTGCAAGACTGAATGGAATCAGCCACACCTCCAATACAAACTGTATACATTATTTGTGTTTGCAGAGTGCTGCTGCATAACCCCCTTTTTTCCTGTATGTTTCAAGCCATAGCAGCGTGCACCTGTGCATAGGGATGTGCTGACTGATCCCCTTTTTCTTTGCAGTTTTAATTAGAGTAAATATAAAGCTGTAGCCTGCTCTCATTTGTATCTATTAGTAGCCACTTTGGTACCAGCAAGAGCATAGAGTGGGCTCAGCATGCAGTTGGAACCTGCACTACCTGGATTTTATGTGGCCGTCATGTCGCATAACAGGTAGGATTTAGTGTTAGGAACCCGTCTAATCAAGATCCCCTTGACGTTTGGCAGACGGGCTGATTGGATATTTTTGATGCTCCCATAGAACTGTTGAATTCTGTAACTTAGGTGGGGGATGTAACATCTATTGTCTGCCATTTACAATTCTGGTCTAACATCTCTTCTGAGGCAGTTTAATCCCAACTAATTGTTTCAGTCATACAAATTAGAATGAAACTATACTTAGAATGGAGCTGGCAAAGTCCCGGAGGGCGCGCTGCGGCCGCCCTCTATTCATTTTTATGGAAGAGCCGGCTGTTTTCAGAAGACCCTTTGAAATGAATGGGAAGCACACCGAGCAGGCGTGGTCACTGCTCCATTCCATTCTATGGGGCTGACTGAAATAGCCAAACCAGGGATTGGATATTTTTGATGCTCCCATAGAACTGTTGAATTCTGTAATTTAGGTGGGGGATGCAACATCTATTGTCTTCCATTTACAATTCTGGTCTAACACCTCTTCCGAGGCAGTTTAATCCTAACTGTTTCAGTCATACAAATTAGAATGAAACTCCTATCTACATGAGGTTTTGGACCTTGTGTTGATTATGATAAATAGATTATGCTGAGTGAAGTATTTAATGCCAGAGATTTCTTGTTCAAATCATTCTAAATGCGAGTCCTGTTCCTCTGCCTTATTGCTACTGATATAATATGGACAGTTTTAGTGGCTACCAATAGCTTTCCAAAGTACCCAAAGAGTTGATCCACATCACAGTTTCATTGCAGTTTGTGCCCCAAACATAAAAATCTGCTTTGTACTATATTTTGTGGACCAAAGTTTTGATGGAAAATGTGATTTTATTACAGTAAATCACAACAAACCTTTCTCCTGCAGTGATCCCTGGCACACATAAGGTCAAATGAACACATGTATGAAGATGCTCCATTTGTTAAAAGATCTGTAGAGGTAAAGTCACATGACCAAATCTGTGTAGGTCCTAAAGACAGAAGAGAAAGCTGCAAGGTTCAACAGAGGAACAGAGTGTGAGCTGGTGTGCAGATATGGGATCTGTATTTTGGCAAGTGGTTTGGGATCCATAAGAGTTTAGGGTATCTGATATGGCTTTGTATTTAGGGAGTCTGAGGTCTCAATTTATTTAGGAGGATGGTCTGGTTAGGCGTTTGCTCTGGGGTCTGTATTTGTTTAGGGGTCTCTGAGCTGGGGACTGGAGAAGCAGTGGTGTGAATTTATTTGTGTTGCTAAAGAGGTTGGGGTGACTGCTACTTATTTGTGAAGGCTAGTACAATAAGGTTGCATTAACTACAGACACAGAGTGGCAGGGCGGCGTTACGGGGGTCTAAGTTTGGAGAGCAGCCCAACACTGGACCTGACTATGGAGTACTCAGACAGCACACAGTGTTTTACCTATTCAGTTCACCTAAGGCAGTGGTGGCGAACCTATGGCACTGGTGCCAGAAGTGGCACTCGGAGCCCTGTCTGTGGGCACCCGCACCCTGGAAAAAGTCTAAGGCATACCAATATGCCTTAGACTTTACCCGCCACTCATTAGCACAGGGTGCACTATGTACGGCACAAGCAGCGCACTGAATGTAGGCAGGTTATTATAGCTAAATGATAAAGTACATGTAAAATATACTATATTGGACTGTAGTATTCAGGTTAAATTGCCGTGTTGGCACTTTGTGATAAATAAGTGGGTTTTTGGTTGAAGTTTGGCACTCGGTCTCTAAAAGGTTCCCCATCACTGCCCTAAGGGTTTAAGTTGTCACACAGCCCACATAGTCTCTCAGACTTGTGTTCTTTCATGGCTGAAGATCCATACAGCCTAAATATCACTGATGATGTCACAGCGAGCGCCCAAATTGATCATGTGGGGAGGTCACGATGAAGGTGGGGAGGTCAATGTGGGGAGGTCAATGAAGGTGGGTGCATATCGCACCTCCTCGAGCAAGTGAATAAGCCGAGTCTATTTTTTTATTTTATTTTTAGCCACCATTTTAGGAAAAATTGATTCATTACCACAAAGCAAGCTGTGAACTTGACATTGCTGCCTTCTCATTGGCCCACAAGCAAGAAGCAGGGAGAAATCATGTGTTCAGATGGCAAAAAATGACGAATATTCAAAATTACGAATATATAGCACTATATTCTAAATATTCGGGAACTCTTGAAGTTGCGATATTCGCGATTAAAATTCGCTATTCGAATATTCACGCTCAACACTAATAAATAATGGGGGTATAACTCAGTGGGATATGCCTCTTTGAAAAAGCAAGGTGAAACGTACGTCGGGGAATATCGGTCCCCCTATGGTCTTGGGTCAATATGCCACTTGATATTGCTTATAGGATTGTCTGTTTAATTGATTTGCCTATGCCTCATGGCTATCCGGCAGGCTGTTCCGGCGGGTGAACAGCCTGCCGGATCCTCCATGCCGCAAGTACCTGTGTGCTGTTGTGCTGCCGCTCCTTCCTTATTGACTATGATGGGGGCAGGGGGCGGAGCTACGGGCAGCATTGGCAGTGCATGGCAGAGATCGCCGGACTAAAAAGTCGGACCTGCAGTACTTTTAGTCCGGCGAACTCCGGCCTTCCTGCATGCATAACTTTTGTCTCTGCCTAAAAATCATCTTCTTAGCGGACACCTAACAGACCCTATTATAGTCTATGGGGTCCTAAGGGCTCCGTTTGGCTCAGTTTGGTGTCAGTTATGTGGCTTTTCTTTCCTTTCTGTTCTCCTGCTCCTAAACGGAGTAGGAGAATGGAAAGGCTGAGTGGTCATGTGAACGAAGCCTTAGGCAAGGACAGATTCGGCACATAACTGAGCCCTAACTGAGCCGAACCGAGCCTAAAGACCCCATAGACTATAATGGGGACTGTTAGGTGTCCGCTTAGAAAATGATTTTGGAGCGGAGACAAAAGTAGTGCATGCATACATTCTGCTGTACTGAACATTACCAAGAACACAGTGGCCATAATTCTTAAATGCATAAAGTTTGGAACAAACAGGACTATTCTTAGAGCTGGCTGTCCCAACAAACTAAGTAATCAGGGGGAAAAGGCCTTGGTAAGAGAGGTGACCAAGAACCCAAAGGTCACTGTGGCTAAACTCCAAAGATCCTGTGTCCAGACTGAAGAAACTTCCAGAAGGGCAACTATTACTGCATCACTGGACCAATCTATGCTTTATGTTACAGTGGCCAGAAATAAAGGTGGATTTACTCTGCACGATAATCAGGGAGATTATCAGGAATGAACATTCCAGTGAATGCTCTTTCCCTACATTCTGCCCATCTAAATGTGCCACCGATCACCCAATGAACAAACCAAATGCTTGTTAATCAGGGAATCCTGACATTTGTGCAGGCACACCAATTTGAGATGAGCGAAACGAAGTTGACGAAGTGGAATTCGATCCGAATTTCAGGGAAAATTTGATTCACACCGAATCCGAATTTCCTGATGCTTTGTGGTAACGAATAGCAATTTTTTCTAAAATGGCTGCTGCACATGTTAGGACATGGAGCAATGAACTCTGGTAACGAGGGATCACCCACAATGCCATGCATGCAGCCAATCAGCAGCCAGTCAGCCCTGTGATGTCACAGCCCTATAAATAGCCTCAGCCATCTTGGATGCTGCCATTTTCCAGTGTACTTAGTGCAGGGAGAGACGTTAGCAGGCACTAGGGAAAGTTTTAGAAAAGTCTTGAAAACTTTCAATTTGCTGAATAGGAGTTTAGGGAAAGATCATTAGAAGTGTAGGGAAAGGATAGAGAGGAATTATTCCACAGTATTAAAGGAGAATAGGGTCCAATAAGGGAATGTACAGCCTGGGTAATCCAAATTGGACTGGAGATCCAAATTGCCATTATACTGCTGCTTTCAGGTTTGCAATAGATGATACTGTATCTCTGTAATTCCATCAAACCATGCTTGTTATTGGGGTACAAGTGCTGTGTGTTACAGCCATTAACAGGGTTTATTACTAGGAAATATTTCTATGTCTTATTAGCCCTTGTGCAATATAGTTATATGTAGTAAAGCATTTTTTGGCGTGTATAAGTGGAAAAAAAAAAAAAGGCTTATTTGCCGTTAAGCGGTGCAGTTATATGTTCTGAAGCCTTTTTTAGGGTGCATTAGTGTAAAAAAAAGGGCTTATTAGCCGTTGTGTGGTGAAGTGAAAACATACAGCCTTTTTTGGCGTGTATTAGTGGAAAACAAAAAGTATTATTTGCCGTTCAGCGGTGCAGTTACATGTTCTAAAGCCTTTTTTGGGGTGTATTAGTGGAAACAAGTAAGGACTTATTTGCTGTTCAGCAGTGCAGTTATATGTTCTAAAGTCTTTTTTGGCATGTATTAGTGTAAAAAAAGGCTTATTAGTCGTTGTGTGGTGAAGTGAGAAAATTACAGCCTTTTTTGGGGAGTATAAATTTCCTTTTTATCTATTTATTTTAACAGATCCCCTCACCTGTCCTCAACCTGCCTCTGTCCTTCTCTGTTCCCTCAGCCAGAGATTATATGCTGTGAGCTCAGCTCCACTATACAGCAAGGACGAGCTACTAGAGAACAGTCAGCAGCTACTGCCCGGCCAAGATCTGAAGGAGACATCCGCCGCTTTCTCCGCTAGGCGGGCAAGTAGTGATGAGGAGAGTGGCGTTGGAGATGGTGTTGTGAGCGTTCAGGCTCCTGGCTCAGAGACCATCGAGGAGGACATCAGTGACATGCAGACAGTATTCGATGATGATGAGCCGATCGCAATTGGGAGCCGGGGGTGAAGAGGCTTGATCCTCATCGAGAGAAGAGGGTGGCATCTTGCACATGAGGCAGCGGCAAAGCCAGCAAGTTAGTAGTGTAGGCAGGAGTGAGCAGGTTGGCAGCAGTGGGAGGTCGGGAGCCAAACGTGCCTGGGTAGACAACACACTTCACAGGAGCCTATCTGCCTGGAAAGTGATGGTGCAGGGGTTAATGGAGGCAGTGGCAGTAGCAGTCAGTCAGAGCGGAGTGTTGGGAGTAAAATCACTTACTCGACGGTGTGGCAGTTTTTTGTTAAGCTGCCGGAGGAGGTGAAAATGACCATTTGCCAAATCTGTGGGCAGAAGGTGAAGCGTGACCAGGGTGCCAATGTTGGCAACACGGCCCTGTGTCAACAAATGCAACGTCACCATAAAGTGGCCTGAGAGAACCGTGGCTCCAATGTGGTGGTCCAGCCTGCCGCAGCAACCGCTGCATCACCCAGTGGCATGCAGCCGATTTCAGGCAGCAAAGCCTCCACCACCTCAGCCGAAGGTAGCTGTCTGTCCTTCCCATCATCTACCGGTCCTGATGCTCTTGCTCCTCACCCTCTTACTCTTTGTCAGTCATTCCGACAGCAATCGATCACTGAAGTTGCTGGTGCTGCACTCCCTCCCTTTCCAAATAATGGACTCTGCACCTTTCAGAGAACTAATGGCTTGTGCCAAGCCAAGGTGAAGAGTCCCGAATCGTCATTTCTTTGCCAAAAGGGCAGTACCAGCCCTGCACAAATATGTAGAATAGAAGGTGGGCCAGTCCTTGAGCCTGTCTGTGTTTGCCAAAGTGCACGGCAACTTGGCCAGGTGACGCCGCTTCTACCTTCACGTTCTCACGCTGTTGGTCTCGCGACAATATCCGCCTCTGCCTTCTCATCCACTACCATGCAGGGACAATTCACAGTGCTCCTCCAGCATACCACATGTGCAGGGCACGGCAATGTCACGCTGATCTACACCTCGTTTGCCTGGGCGAACGGAGACACACATTGGAGGAACTGCTCCGTGTCCTTCATCAAGAAATAGAATCCTGTCTTTCTCCGCGACAACGCAAAATTGGAACGATGGTGACCGACAACGGGAAGAAAATGATGTCGGCGCTGCGTCAAAGAGGGCTGAGCGATGCGCCCTGCATGGCGCACATGTTCAATATGGTTGTCAAGCGGTTCCTGAAGTCTTCCATCCATCTGCAAGACATCCTAAAATTGGCCAGGAAACTTTGCATGCACTTCAGCCACTTGTACACCACCAAGCACACCCTCCTTGAGCTGCAGCGGCAGAACGGCATCCCCCAACATAGGCTGATATGCGAGGTTTCCACCCGTTGGAATTACATCCTCCATATGTCGGACCGACTATACAAACAGAGAAAGGCCATGAACGATTTCTTGATTATCCAAGCGGACAGGAGTACTCCCCTCTGTAACTTCGATGTCAGCCAGTGGCAGCTCATTCGTGACACCTGCCGATTGCTCAGGCCCTTTGAGGATGACACGTTATTTGTCAGTCACCAGGACAATGGGATAAACAACGTCATTCCACTGCTTCATATCCTAGAACAGATGCTGGCAAATCTGGCTGGTCAGGGGACTGGAGACGTGGTGCCTACATCTCCAGTTGGAATGTGACAATAAATCATAGCAAGATTATTTAAAAGCGAGTGCCTGTCTCTTCTCTTCTTATCTCTATGGGGCGCCTGCCCTTAGACACGCGCACCGCTGCTCTACTTCACCGCAGTGCTGATCTACATATTGTATCACCCTCTCCACTCTGTCAGGGGGGCTCTACTTGTATAGACATCTATGTGGAATCAGCTGACAATGGTGTAAAAGGTGTGCGCTCTTTCATGCTACAGTAACATCTTGGGACTCTGCAGGGTTCTTTATACCTGGCGCTAACATCAACCTGTAAGGCCTCATGCACATACCGTTGTTTTGGTCCGCATTCAAGTCTCAGGTTTTGCGGCTCGGATGCGGACCCATTAACTTGCTGTCCGCATCCGTTGCTCCGTTCCGTAGCCCCGCAAAAAAGATATAACATGTCCTAGGCATCTCTATAAAGGGCAAATTGCAGAAGGCACACGGGCGGCTTCCGTGTTTTGCGAATTCGCAATTTGTGAACCGCAAAAAAGGAACGGTCGTGTGCATGAGGCCTAAGGCTGAGTTCACACAAGTTATTTGGTCAGTTTTAGCCTCATAACTGCCCAAATAAGTAAAGTGTGCAGTGATTCTAAGTGCGACCCCTGTCATCTGCATGTCATACTGACTCACAGTATTGTTTCACTACCACAACAGACTCCCTATGCGTGTTACTGCAAGGCACAGTGTTCTACACCACTATACATGCTCTCTGCAGCCAGGAAATACAGTTGTGTTCAAAATTATTCAACCCCCAATGCTGTAAAGGGTTTTAGGGAATTTTGTGTACATTTGTAATTGTGTTCAGAATTAAATCTTACAAGGACTTTTTAAAGAACCAAATGCAACTAAAATGACATCAATTGTTTTTGTAATACAGTATTAAATGTTTTTTTTCTGTGATTTCTTCATTGACACAATTATTCAACCCCTTAAAGACTACCACTCTTAAGAACAGAGGTTCATTCAAGTGTTTTCGATCAGGTATTGAAAACACCTGTGGATGTCAAGGAGCAGAAATCAAGCATAATAAGCACCAATTAGGCAGATTTAAAATGACTGTGATATTCAGCTCCTTCTAGACATTTACTGGTGTGTTTACAAACAAGGTGAAGTCAAGAGAATGGTCCAGGAAGACAAGAGAAGAGGTGATTTCTCTTCATAGGAAGGGCAATGGCTATAAGAAGATTGCAAAGATGTTAAACATACCAGGAGACAACCATAGGAAGCATCATTCGCAAATTCAAGGCAAAGGGCACTGTTGAAACGCTACCTGGTCATGGCAGAAAGAAGATGCTGACTTCGACTGCTGTGCGCTACCTGAAGTGCAAAGTGGAGAAAAGTCCCCGTGTGACTGCTGAGGAACTGAAAAAAGATTTGTCAGATGCGGGTGCTGAAGTTTCAGCTCAGATAATAAGGCGCACCCTGCGTAATGAAGGCCTCCATGCCAGAACTCCCAGGCGCACCCCCTTGCTGTCTCCAAAGAATAAGAGTCGACTGCAGTATGCAGGACAAACCACAAAAGTTTTGGGATAGTGTTCTTTGGACTGATAAAACAAAATTAGAACTGTTTGGGCCCATGGATCGACGCTATGTTTGGAGGATGAAGAAAAGAACACCTTGCCTACTGTGAAGCATGGTGGGGAGTCAATCATGCTTTGGGGCTGTTTTGCTTCTACAGGTACAGGGAAGCTTCAGCGTGTGCAAGGTACCATGAATTCTCTTCAGTTCCAGGAGATATTGGATGAAAATGTGATGCAGTCCGTCACAAACCTGAGGCTTGGGAGACATTGGAACTTTCAACAGGACAATGATCCCAAGCATACCTCCAAGTCCACTACAGCATGGTTTCAGATTAAAGGCTGGAACATTTTGAAGTGGCCATCGCAGTCACCAGACTTAAATCCGATTGAGAACCTCTGGTGGGACTTAAAGAAAGCAATTGCAGCGCACAAGCCTAAGAATGTGACTGAACTGGAGGCTTTTGCCCATGAAGAATGGGTGAAGATACCCGTAGATCGCTGCAAGACACTTGTGTCAAGCTATGCTTCACGTTTAAAAGCTGTTATAACTGGAAAAGGATGTTGTACTAAGTACTAAGATTGAATGTCACTTGGGGGTTGAATAAAACTGATAATGATGTGAGCACAGAAAAGACATTTGTGGTTATTTCATTATAAATGTAATGTTATATTTGTCTGACTTACAAGTGCCTCTTTGATTTAATTGTAAACAAGATGATTGAAATGATCAAAATCAATGTCAAACTGGCCAAAACACTCAATTTCAGTGGGGGTTGAATAATTTTGAACACAACTGTAGCTGTTTTTTAACGTGATTCACTGCAAATAAATTCGGATTAAATCAAATTTTTTCGGAAAATTTGGCGAATTGGCCAAATCGAATTTTTTTGAAATTCGCTCATCTCTAACACCATTTATTCTTTCTGGTTAGCAGATTGTGCTTTCTAAACAGCGATCTGCTGCCCAGAAACAATTATTCTGTATGGGGAAGAGTGATTGCAATAATGATCCCTTATCCTCATACTGTGAAGGCGATCACTTCCTTTCCGACAATCTGCTTTACATCTGAGCGTCTAAACCTGCCATAAGCCTCTCCTCAGTAAAAGACACATGAATGTCCATCTGGAGTCTGCAAAAAGGAACCTAAAGGACTCTTAGACTGTGAGAAACATGATTCTCTGGTTTGAAGAAATCAAGACGGAACTTCTTGGCCTCACTTCTATGCGTCATGTTGAGAGGAAACCAGACATTGCTCCCCGCTTTCCCAATACCATCCCTACAGTTAAGCATGGTGGTGGCAACATCATGCTGCCTCACTCTTTGTCAGTGTCTGGAACAGGGAAACTGGTCAGGGTTGAGTAAAAGCTGAACAGAGTGAAGTACAGAAATGTTCTACATGAAAATCTAATCCCAATTACTCTGGATCTCCGACTGGGTGAAGGTTCACCTTCCACCAAGACAATGACCCTAAGTACACAGCCAAGACAACACAGGAGTGGCTTGGGACAACTCTGAATGTCCTTGAATGGCCACGCCAGAGCCCTGACTTGAACCCATTCGACCATCTCTGGAGAGACTTGAAAATAGCTGTGTACCAACAATCCCCATCCAACCTGACAGAGCTTGAGAGGATCTGCAGAGAAGAATGGCAGAAAATCCCCAAATCCGGGTGTGTAAACTTTGTGGCATAATACCCAAGTAGACTGGAGGCTGTAATTGCTGCCAAAGGTGCTTCAAAGTCCTGAGTAAAGGTTTGAATATATATGCAATATTATAGTTCTTTCTTTGTAATAATTTAGCAAAGATTTCTAACATTCTGTTCTCACTTTCTCGTTATGGGGTATTGATGTGGAAAGACCTGATTTTTATTTTATTTTAGCACAAGGCTACAACATAAAATGTGAAAAAAGTGAAAGAGCCTGACTCTTTCCTAATGCATTGAATATTCTTGTATATAGGGGTGCCATAATTGTTATTATGGTATATTCCTCCATTAGATAGCAATATTTAATTATAACGGTTTTATTTGGAATTTTTTAAGTAGTTTGCATTCTAACATACGTTTTAGAGTTTTTCATCATAATTCTTTATTAATCATTTCAATACAAATTAATCCTTTGACTAAAAGGAATCAGTACATGAAATGTGTAAAAAGGCGCACAATTGATGCGGTGATTGCATATAAAGCAATCTGAAATTTTTTCACCTTATTTTTCAGTAAATGCAGTTTTCTAGTGACCATCAATTTCCAACCTGTTATTTCCACAGAGTCTGATGGGGAAGTGAAGACTCGTCTAATTTTGTCACTTTTCTGCTTTTAGTATTTGTAATTTTTGTTTACAAAAAATTACTGTAATTTTTAGAAAATGTTGAGGCCAAAAAAGAGCCATCCACATAATTTCTCACCATCTCACTATTAATATCTACGGAGAAAACATTTCAATGTTCTCGATTTTTATAGTATGTTTCATTTTGTTGCTGTTTTGTTGATTTTTTTTTTATTTATATTTTTGATATCTATGTCCATTTAATCTGAGTAATGTGGTAATGTTCAGTTATACTAGAGTATATAGGTAGAGATGTCACTAACATAAAATTTTCTGTTCGCTAACCGCGAACACGAATTTCCGCAAATATTCGCGAACGGGCGAACCGCCATAGCAGACTTCAATAAAACCCAAAGGGACTCTTTATGACCACAATAGTGATGGAAAAGTTGTTTCAAGGGGACTAACACCTGGACTGTGGCATGCCGGAGTGGGATCCATGGCAAAACTCCCATGGAAAATTACGTAGTTGACGCAGAGTTGGGTTTTAATTATTAAAGGGCATAAATCACCTAACATTCCTAAATTGTTTGGAATAACATGCTTTAAAACATCCAGTGTGTGTATACGATCAGGTTTGATCAGGTCTTGTAAGGGTTACGCCCGCTTCACAGACATTGACAGACCAAACTCCCCATTTAATGCACCGCAAACAACCGCAAACAGTCCATTTGCACAACTGCAAACTCCCCATTTGCACAAGGTTGGATACCAAGCTAGCCATATTCCGTTCCTTGTCCTCACTGATGTCATTGAAGGTCTCTTCCTCCACCCAGCCACGTACAACACCAAGGGTCCCCGAAAGGTGACAACAAGACCCTTGGGACGCCTGCTGTGGTTGGTCTGACAACAAGACCCTTGGGACGCCTGCTGTGGTTGGTCTTCTACCTCCTCAAAGCCACCTTCCTCCTCTAACTCCTATTCTTCAGACTCCACTCTCTGCGTTGCACAGGTCCAGCAATCGATGACGACAAGGCTGCTTCTGGTGGTGATGGTGACCACAACTCTTCCTCTTCATGCTCATCTACGGCCTGATCCAGCACTCTTCGCAGGCCACGCTCCAGAAAAAACGCATATGGGATGAGGTCGATGATGTTGCCTTGGGTTTGATTGACCAGGTTTGTCACCTCCGCAAAAGGATGCATGAGCCTACAGCCATTGTGCATGAGCGTTCAGTAACGCGGCCAAAAAATACCCAGCGCCGCAGAGGCTGTCCTCTTTTTTTTTTTTATTAAAAAAATCTGTTCTTACCAGTTTAATCTCTGTTTTGTCCCCTATCAGGGGCCGGTGTATGGAATAGATTTTAGGAACCGGGAGATGGAAAAAGATGGTTGGTCGGTCCTCTTCCTTCCAATTTGGGGTACTGCGTGTGCGCCATGCAATGTACTCTGCCACCCTATATGAGTGGTGTGTTAAGTAGTACTATTCCTATAAGTTTAATCCCTGTGACGTCCCCTATCAGGGGACGTGTATCAAATAGATTTTAGGAACTGGGAGATGGAAAAAGATGATTGGTCGGTCCTCTTACTTCCAATTTTTGGCACTGGACGTGCACCGCGCAATGTACTGTGCCACCAATACAAATAGTGTGAACTACTATTCTTACCATTTTAATCTTTGTTAAGTCCCCTATCAGGGGACGTGTATTAAATTGAATACTTGCATGGGGAGATAGAGAAAAAAGCTTGCTCTGTCCACTTCCTTCTAATTTTGGGCACTTGCAATGGAATTTTCCATCAATGCAACTAGTGTTAACTAAGTACTATTCTTATCAGTTTAATCTCTGTTTTGTCCCTTATCAGGGCCAGGGCCGGTGTAGTGAATGGATTTTTTGAACTTTTTTGAGATGGAAAAAGACCCATGCTCGGTCTGCTTCGTCTGAATTTTAGGTCACTGCGCATGCGATGTGTAATGTCCTGTGACACCCTATATGAGTGGTGGGCAGTGGGCAAAGTACAGTCTGTGGGCCTGATGCACACTGGCAGGCAACAGCAATTATATTATAGGGTAAAAATGTAATGACTTTTTTATCTGCAAGGTACTGTGCCACCCGATATGAGTGGTGGGCACTGGCAGTGGGCACAGTACAGTCTGTGGGCCGGACACTCACTGGCAGGCAACTGCAATTATATTAAAGGGTAAAAATTAAATGACTTTTATCTGCAAAGTACTGTGTCGCCCTATATGAGTGGGAGGCACTGGCAGTGGGCACAGTACAGTCTGTGTGGGCCTGACACACACTGGCAGGCAACTGAAATTTTATTAAGGGGTAAAAATTAACTCTAACTAAGGCCCCATTCAGACGTCCGTAGTGTGTTGCGGATCCGCAACACAACATGCCAGCACTCCCCATAGAGATGCCTATTCTTGTCCGCAGGTTGCGGACAAGAATAGGACATGCTCTATCTTTTGCGGAGTCGAAACCCAGAAGTTCGGGGCCGCGGCTCTGCAAATGCGGAAGCGGAGAGCACATAGTGTGCTCTCCGCATCATGTCCGGCCCCATTCACAATGAATGGGTCCGCATTCATTCCACAGAATTGCGGAATGGATGCAGACAAAATTGCGGACGTGTGAATGGGGCCTTCCACTGCAGCTTCAGAATGAATCGAAGATGGATGCTGTCGTTGCTTTTTAAGAGGAGGTGGGAGGGTCTGGGAGGGAGGGTATGCTGATTGGCTGGAATGTGTCTGCTGACTGTGAGGTACAGGGTCAAAGTTTGCTCAATGATGACGTATAGGGGGTGGACCGAACATCACATGTGTTCGCCAACCACAGCGAATGCAAACATGCGATGTTCGCCGGCGAATAGTTCGGGACAACTCTATATATATATATATGGGGTACTATTATAGTAGTTATACCTGTATATTTGTATTGTACATAGAGTGCAGTATTATAGTAGTTATATTCTTGTACATAGGGGGCCATATTATAATAAATTCTTGTAGATAGGAGTAAGTATTATTATATTCTTGTACATAGGAAGCTTCATTATATGAGATATATTCTTGTACAAAGAAGGCATTATTATACTATTTATTATTGTAGGTATAGTCTTGTACATAGGAGGAAATATTGTGGGTGTTACTGTATGTTCCCGTACGTGGTGAGCAGTACTTTGGGAGTCACATTCTTTTAAATAAGGGATAATATTGTAGGAGGGCCAGCATTACAGTAGTAATATTATTGTACATATTTTGCTTTTCTAATGTCTTTCTAACAGCTTGTTTATATGGCTCAATTTATCTGGTGGCCCATAAAGTTCCTGGAGGAAGCAACTTGGGGGTTATTGTCTCTCACTGAGGAGCAAATCAGTGCATAAAGTCCTATTTTTTGCCAAAAAGTATAAATTTGCTAAGTAACTCTTCTGTACAGCCGTAAACAGCACTATTTTTTCCCATGGAGCATTGCTGCATCTGGGGCATCTTATGCATCGAGCCAGTACCTGGTTCTGTACTGATGAGGTGGCAAAAACAGTGTTGTCCAAGATGAGCATCTCTTGTTTGGCTGGTCTGAGCCAAGTTGTGTATATTATAAAGCCGTGGGCACATGCGTGTGTGCTGCCTCATGGTGCTTCTTTAACACGGCATGCTATAGCACACTGTGCAAATTTATTTTCTTACTAATTGGCTGCATCTCTCTTTGGAAAATGTAAGAAACATAAAGGTACAATAGGGGCCGATTGCAGTCTGTGTGCAGCATATCATGACTCTTTACAACATGAACATATAGTATCACCTTTACAATGGACCCAAAACATTTTTGCTTATGTTTCATAAGTGCTTCAATAAAGTGTCTATTCTTCACTTCATTTGTGGTGTAACTTAAATCAGCTTGCCTATGTGTCATGACTTCTGTTCACAATGCAAGCTACATCACTGTGCTGGATCCATCTTACGGTGGACCACAAATCATGTGCAGTGCCCCAATCCAGAGCTGCAATAAAATGCAAAGTATAAAGTAATGTTTTTCTGTTTAAAACATGTATTGTCTGTATTTTGTAGGCAAAATTTATTAATAGGCCATATCCTCAGCCACCACTGGTTTCACCCTTTATACATATATAGAGAGAGGAGCATTCTAGGGACAGAACATAATTTAAGGAGAGACTAGTCACGTAGCCTAGACTCAGTAGTGAGAGGAGCATATGTCACTGACTCATGAGTCAGCCTGCAACCGGATCCATCCAGAGCAGGGATGAACAACTAAAAAATGAGGCCAGAGGTAACCAAGAGGTGTAGAGAAAGCCCTGTAGAGATAACCTGTCTAAAATAACTTATTGACTCTATGGAACCCTTGTTCAGGAACCTGTTCAAAAAAGCGTTTTTGCCTGCCATTAGGGGGAACCTCCCTGTGGTTGGATTGCTTTGCTTTACAAGAAACGAGAGAGAAGTACACATAGGTAGAACCTTCTATTTAGGTAGCACTATCTCTTTTTGGCACATTCCTGTCCTTTTAAAAATGTTCCCTATTGTTTAACTGTGTACTGATATGAATCTGATGAAGGGGCTTGTTCGGCCCTGAAAGGCAACATTCTGACCTCAAATAAAGAAGTTTAAATGGACAAGTTTTTATTTTCCTTTTAGTGGCTTGCTTTGCAAAAAGTAATCCATGCCTGGAAGCTTAAATACACGTCAGCGAGAGAAGCTTTGAGTAAGGAAGACTACTTTAAAGAGATACTTTGACCTATTAACTACATGTTTGGATGTAAATGATTTGTACCTTAGCATCCAGATATGGGGAGTAATACTTTACTTTAGGAAATATCTAGCAACAAAAAGGGTGTTCCCTTCTGTAGCAGACAAACACTTCTGCAACATTGTTTGTTCAGGTTGCTAATTCACTCTTCCACCTTGGGATCTGGAAATTTACACAGGTGATCAGACTGTTCAGGTGTGTATCCAGGCACTGGAGGCTTTTCCTGGAAACAGGTGCCATAGAGCCTATGAGCCTTTTTTAGACAGTTATCTCTACTGGAATTCCACCACACCTCTCCTTTCATTTAGCTGGCTTTACATTTAGATTGTGGCTCTATCCTGGGTAGAACCAATTTCTGGATGAGCTAATAGTGTCAGCTTCTACATTTTGCTGGACACTGACTAGCTTAGAGTGCTCTACTCAGAATCCTCAACTAAGACTGACTCTAGAATGTTCTGTCCTCTCTTATACAGAGAGTTACACCACCCCTCTCTAGTGAGTAGTGGCAAAGAAAGCATACTGTATACATTTTGTTAACTCTCTATAGTTTGCAGTATACAGCGACTTTTGGGAGCAGAATGCTGCAATAAGGCAGGAGAAACCCAGAACCAGACTATGCTATGAAGAGAAGAAAGGTGTGCCCTTCCACACTGCACAAGCCCAGGGAGCGTCAGAACCGTGAGTACTACTACAACCCCCATCCATCCACTCACACTCATGCACACCCCTGCAGCACGCAGTTTTTCCTGTTAAATATGATGGAGTTGACAATGAAGAGCCTTCAACGCATGCAGTAAGTGAATAAAGACCAATAGATCTGCCACTTATATGCAGACTTCTGCGGAATTAAAAACACCTGTGCCGAATGGGAGGAGTGCTGATACCAGTAATAAAGAATAAAGATTCAACATGCGTATATCAAGGGGAGAAACAGAACTGGATCGCACATCCACAATGCTATGCTTTGATCGAATTAAACTCGCTATCTTAGCGTAATATTAAAGTGTACAGCCCTGTATACTGCATGCTGTACAAGAGGCATTAGTGTACATTTTGATCAAAAGGCATAAGCCCACTCACCACGCCAGGGTTGCTTCTTTGAGTGGAACCTACTCTGACAAAAAAGGCGCAGCACAGTGCAGTGACAAAGCAGCGCTGCCCTAGTGGGTGGCAGGACCCAGGAGTCAAACAGCAACCCTGCTGTCTGACAATGCCACCCATTGAACTGGGTCCCACCAACCCTCCAGCACAGCGCCACAAAAACAAAGGCCACCACGCAGTACTGCACAATGTGAACAGTTGTCTAACACAACATGTCCATTACTATCAGGAACTGCAGGTCAATCACCACTTATATGCAGACTTCTGCAGAATTAAAAACACCTGTACCAAATGGGAGGAGTGCTGATACTAGTAATAAAGAATAAAGATGCAACATGCGTATATCAAGGGGAGAAACGGAACTGGATCGCACATCCACAATGCTATGCTTTGATCTAATTAAACTCGCTATCTCAACGTACAGTTGCAAGAAAAAGTATGTGAACCCTTTGGAATTATATGGATTTCTGCACAAATTGGTCATAAAATGTGATCTGATCTTCATCTAAGTCACAACAATAGACAATCACAGTCTGCTTAAACTAATAACACACAAAGAATTAAATGTTACCATGTTTTTATTGATCACACCATGAAAACATTCACAGTGCATGTGAACCCTTGGATTTGATAACTGGTAGATGCTCCTTTGACAGCAATAACTTCAACCAAACATTTCCTGTAGTTGCAGATCTGACGTGCACAATGGTCAGGTGTAATTCTTGACCATTCCTCTTTACAGAACTGTTTCAGTTCAGCAATATTCTTGGGATGTCTGGTGTGAATAGCTTTCTTGAGGTCATGCCACAGCATCTCAATCGGGTTGAGGTCAGGACTCTGACTGGGCCACTCCAAAAGGTACATTTTCTTCTGTTTAAGCCATTCTGTTGTCGATTTACTTCTATACTTTGGGTCGCTTCAGCTGGTGGACAGATGGCCTTAAAGGGATTCTGTCACCACATATAACCCCTATGAGCTAAACATATGCTCATGTCCAGGGTTATAATAGGATCCCTAAGGTGGCCTTATAAACCCTATTTGTGGCTTTATTGTGCTAAAAAACAGGTTTTACTAACCTGTCAATCAATGAATGAAGGTACCCAAGGGAAAGTCCGTGGATCCATGGTGCCCGGCCGTTTGGTGCCCAGCGGCGTCTTATTCACCTCTGCGCCGCCTCTCCCTCTCCCTCCATCCCCCTCCTCCTGCTTTCAAATCCTGCGCCCGTGCAGACTGTTGGCATCGGCTTCTGTTTGCTAAGTGCGCATGCGCCGGCCAGATGCGCACTTCGCTCAAGCCCGAGCCTGTGCACACGTGCAGGATCTGAAAGCAGGAGGAGGGGGACCGAGGGAGAGGAGGTGAAGAAGGCGGCGCTGGGCACTGAACGGCCGGTCACCATGGATCCACGGCCCTCCCCTTGGGCGCCTTAATTCATTGATTGACAGGTTAGTAAAACCTGTTTTTTAACACAATAAAGCCACAAATAGGGTTTATAAGGCCACCTTAGGGATCCTATTATGCTCATGTCCAGGGTTATATGTTTAGCTCATAGGGGTTATATGTGGTGACAGAGTCCCTTTAAGTTCTCCTGCAAAATGTCTTAATAAACTTGGAAATTCATTTCCTTTGATGATAGCAATCCGTCCAGGCCCTGACAAAGCAAAGCAGACCCAAACCATGATGCCCCTACCACCATACTTCACAGTTGGGATGAGGTTTTGATGTTGGTGTGCTGTGCCTCTTTTTCTCCACACATAGTGTTGTGTGTTTCTTCCAAACAATTCAACTTTGGTTTAATCTGTCCACAAAATATTTTGCCAGTACTGCTGTGGAACATCCAGGTGCTCTTGTACAAACTGTAAACGTGCAGCAATGTTTTTTTTTGATCAGCAGTGGCTTCCTCTGTGGTATCCTCCCATGAAATCCATTCTTGTTTAGTGTTTTACGTATCATAGATTCGCTAACAGGGATGTTAGCATATGCCACTTTTGTAAGTCTTTAGCTGACACTCTAGATTTCTTCTTCACCTCATTGAGCAGTCTGCGCTGTGCTCTTTCAGTCATCTTTATAGGACGGCCACTAGGGAGAGTAGCAGCAGTGCTGAACTTTTTCTATTTATACACAATTTGTCTTACCATGGACTGATAAACAGCAGGGCTTTTGGAGATACTTTTATAACCCTTTCCAGCTTTATGCAAGTCAACAATTCTTAATTGTAGGTCTTCTGAGAGCTTTTTTATGCGAGGCATCATTCACATCAGGCAATGCTTCTTGGGAAAAGCAAACCCAGAACTGGTGTGAGTTTTTTATAGGGCAGGGCAGCTGTAACCAACACCTCCAATCTCATCTCATTGATTGGACTCCAGTTGGCTGACACCTCACTCCAATTAGCTCTTGGAGATGTCATTAGTCTAGGGGTTCACATACTTTTTCCACCTGCACGGTGAATGTTTCCTAGGTGTATTCAATACAACATGGTAACATTTAATTCTTTGTGTTATTAGTTTAAGCAGACTGAGATTGTCTATTGTTGTGACTTAGATGAAGATCAGATCACATTTTATGACCAATTTGTGCAGAAAGCCATAAAATTCCAAAGGGTTCACATACTTTTTCTTGCAACTGCAATATTAAAGTGTACAGCCCCCTATACTGCATGCTGTACAAGAGGCATTAGTGTACATTTTGATCAAAAGGCATAAGCCCACTAACCGTGCCAAGGTTGCCTCTTTGAGTGGGACCTACGCTGACAAAAAAGGCGCAACACAGTGCGGTTGAAGGACCTTTGATGATGTCATGTATCATGATACTTACTTTTTTTATTTAAACTACTCATCGTCTCCCCAGTAGTGGTGGCACCGTGTAATTAGAAGTACTTGTTCTATTCAAGTGACTGGAGTGATTACTTGTCATTACTTTGCACTTCCGGGTCGACCATCAGCGTAATGAAGAGGAAGTGGCACTCGCATGGAGTGCCGCCTCCTCTTAAAACAGCCAATCTGCGGGGGTGCCGGGTGTAAGCCCCCCACGGATCTAATATTGATGACCTATCCTGATGGGGAGGGGTGCCATTTAATTTTTTGCCTCAGGCAGTATAGAGGCTAGGTGCAGCCCTGATTCTGGCTCCAACCAATGTCACCATCTGCATAGAGCTTGTATGTTCTCACCCTGTTTGCATCGGTTTCCTCAGTGTAACCTGGCTTCCTCCCACACTCCAAAGACTGATAGGGAACTTTGATTGTATATAGTTATAATATAGGCATAATTAAAAATTAAATAGAAGTTTTGTTAAAAAAAAAAAATCACCCAGTTAAAAAAAAATCAATCATTCTCCCAGGAAAAAAAATGTTATTAATGGAAAAAAATTAAGGGCAGGGTTCACATCAACGTTCTGAATTCCTATATTGCGTTCCATTATACCATGGTTGCAACTGAAAATAACGTAATTCGTAAGATGGAATTCAAAACGGAAACCTTTCGAGGCATTCCGTTTTGATCTGTCATAATTGAGGTCTGTTGGGCAAGCGAAACGGATTCAATTGGTTTCCGTTATCCAGGACGGAAAAGTAAAAGCATGTCGACAGGACTTTCTTTTCAGTCCTGCAATAACAGAAATTCATAATGTTGATGCACTTGCCCTACTTTGGTATCACCGTAGCAACCCGAACTGTATTACTGTATCCATGTTGCTTCTTTTGCTGGCAGCCTATGTGATCCCGGCCACCAGAGAGGCCGGCACTTTCCTATAGCGGGAAAGCATGGCCACCGCTGCTGGATTGCAGGGTGGCCATGACCATGGAAACGAACAGTGTCTAATGTGATGGAAAAATGAATCCAGCCAGCAAAGGAGGCAATATGGATAATCACCATACATTAGTAAGTGGCTTGTATTAACTTTCTCTACATGATAAAAGTCACTTGCTGAAGTGACACAACCCTCTAAGCACATTACAAGTCAACCCACCAAAAAAAGAAGTTCTTAGCTTGCACTGATGCAAATAATTGTTTTTAAAGGGTTTTTATCGTGGAAAAAAATCGCACTGATCCAGAAAAAAACATTATTATGTTATTCAAGCTGCAAACTGAAGACCAGAATATTTAGAATGTAAAAAGACGATAGCAATATAGCTTTTCTTTCCATTCCTCCCTAGAAAGAGTTAATAAAAGTTAATCAATCAATTATGTGTACCGCAAAATGGTGCCATTAAAAACGGCGTCTTTTCTTGCGAATGGCTACATCGATGGGTAAACGGGTCACTAAGGGTTAAGAAGAAAGTAAAAATACAAATTTTGTAAAATTTCAGAAAAAAAAAATCATGTGTTCCTTAAATAGCGGCCTCTGATATCGTCTTTTATCTTCTTCTGTGTTAATAACTTCCTTCTTCTTTGTCTCTCAGTTCACTCAGCAATTTTAGGCGCTTTGTGAAGATATACCGATACATTCCCGCTTATCCTATCTCTGCTTATTCTTTTAAAAAGAGCTACATTTTCTGCTAACACAGCACATTTCATATGATTTGCAGCTTCAATTAAAGTCTCCGTGCAATGCTTGTCGTACCTTCCTATATTTTCTATTAGGTCTGGACGGTTCTCAGGACATTATTTAGCCATCATTGTAAATAACCCATAATCTGGTGGTAATTAATGTCACACCTTCTTACACGCGGCAACAAACTCAATTCCCAACTAACTAAAAGAAAAGTGATATATTCTTGTATTTAGTGCCAGGCGATAAAAATCATAGGTGACCAGTTTCTGAATTTATGGAGCAGAACTTTGCAAAACATATAGCAATTCCTTCAGGAGGAATGTATTTTCACATTTAATGAAGAGCAGACGGGACCTGCGACTGTTGTCGATGACTTGAACGGTTGGGACTGAATGTTTCATCTCACACACACGGCCATATTATGGGTCTGTGTTGTAGGATCTGTAGAATAGTGCTTTAATATGAAAGTACTGCTTGTAGGAGAGAATACAGTGTCACAAGAAAGCCTGTGGATTCGTAATGCAGAACTGTAGGCTTTGCTGTGTGCATGAGACTTGACATAATCTCTTGGAGTCCTAGTAGAGATGTCGCGAACATAAAATTTTATGCAAATGTTTGCGAACAGAGCGAACCGCCATAGACTTCAATAGACAGGCGAATTTTAAAACCCACAGGGACTCTTTCTGGCCACAACAGTGATGGAAAAGTTGTTTCAAGGGCATCAGATTGTGGCATGCCGGAGGGGGATCTATTGCAAAACTCCCATGGAAAATTACGTAGTTGATGCAGAGTGTGGTAAGTTGAATTGGCACTGCGATTAATATAACCTGAATTAATCGCATTGCGAATTCAACTTAGAGCTGGGTTCCTAATGGTTGTATTGCTAGAATTGACGAATATAACGAATATAGCGCTATATTCTCCATCTTCGTTATATAATTCTAGCAATACAACCATTAGGAACCCAGCTCTAAGTTAAATTCGCAATGCGATTAATACAGGTTATATTAATCGCATTGCGATTACAACTACTAACACTGCAGCTTCAGAATGAATCTAAGATGGATGCCGTCCTTGCTTTTTGATGGGAGGTGGGAGGGTCTGGGAGGGAGGGTATGCTGATTGGTTGGAATGTGTCTGCTGACTGTCAGGTACAGGGTCAAAGTTTGCTCAATGATAAAGTATAGGGGCGAACACGAACATCGCATATGTTCATCCGCCGCGGTGAACGCGAACAAGCGAATAGTTCTGGACATCACTAGTGACAGACCAAACTCTGACAGACCAAACTCCCCGTTTAACGCACCGCAAACAACCGCAAACAGTCCATTTGAACAACCGCAAACTCCCCATTTGCACAAGGTTGGATACCAAGCTAGCCATGTCCCGTTCCTTGTCCTCACTGATGTCATTGAAGGTCTCTTCCTCCACCCAGCCACGTGCAACACCAAGGGTCCCCGAAAGGTGACAACAAGCCCCCTGGGACGCCTGCTGTGCTTGGTCTTCCACCTCCTCAAAGCCACCTTCCTCCTCTGACTCCTCTTCTTCAGATTCCTCTCTCTGCGTTGCGCAGGTCCAGCAATCGATGACGACAAGGCTGCTTCTGGTGGTGATGGTGACCACAACTCTTCCTCTTCATGCTCATCTACGGCCTGATCCAGCACTCTTCGCAGGCCACGCTCCAGAAAAAACGCATATGGGATGAGGTTGATGATGTTGCCTTGGGTTTGACTGACCAGGTTTGTCACCTCCGCAAAAGGATGCATGAGCCTACAGCCATTGTGCATGAGCGTTCAGTAACGCGGCCAAAAAATACCCAGCCCCGCAGAGGCTGTCCTCTTTTTTTTTAAATTAAAAATAATCTGTTCTTATTAGTTTAATCTCTGTTTTGTCCCCTATCAGGGGCCGGTGTATGGAATAGATTTTAGGAACCGGGAGATGTAAAAAGATGCTTGATCGGTCCTCTTACTTCCAATTTGGGGCACTGCGCGTACGGCTTGCAATGTACTGTGCCACCAGATATGAGTGGTGTTTTTAAGTAGTACTATTCCTATCAGTTTAGTCCCTGTTACGTCCCCTATCAGGGGCTGGTGCATGGAATTGATTTTAGGAACCGAGAGATGGAAAAAGATGCTTGGTCGGTCCTCTTACTTCCAATTTGGGGCACTGCATGTGCGCCGTGTAATGTACTGTGCAATCCCAATATGAGTGGTATGTTAAGTAGTACTATTCCTATCAGTTTAATCCCTGTTATGTCCCCTATCAGGGGCCGGTGTAGGGAATAGATTTTAGGAACCGGGAGATGGAAAAAGATGCTTGGTCGGTCCTCTTACTTCCAATTTGGGGCACTGCGCATACGGCTTGCAATGTACTGTGCCACCAGATATGAGTGGTGTGTTTAAGTAGTACTATTCCTATCAGTTTAATCCCTGTTACGTCCCCTATCAGGGGACGTGTATGGAATAGATTGTAGACAACCGCAAAGAGTTGTCAATAGTTGACACCCTAATGACATAAATTTTATTCCTCTGTGTGTCAATCTTGGTGTAGTGATGACAGTGCTCGTGCGCACGTTTGGGAGTTTGCAGGCGATGGGGGTTTTTCAAAGCCTATGGTCGTGCTTAGGTAGTTCAATGACAGTTAAGTGACCCAGAAAACAATGATTCTGCAGTGTGGGCCCATTGTTGGCCTAGTAGGCTTTAATGATCACCTTAGATGATCACAAAAAAAAAATAATGTTTTTTCTATGCAAAACATTCCAGCCGATCGCTTTTGGTCTATTAACAATGAAGCAACGACCTTATCATCTGGGGTGTGCCAACATTTCCATTGCCAACACGCTCATAGAAGTGGTTAATTTAGGGTTGGGCAATATACCGGTGTCTGCGATAAACCGCGGTATTAAGAAACTGCGATATGGCGATATCACAGTTTCCTAATAACCGCGGTATTTAATGACGTCATAGGAGCGGTCGCACGTGTGCCGACCGCTCCTAAAACGTCCATGTACTGCACCTGCACAAAGGAAGTGTTGGTCCCCGCTGCGGCTGCCTCCTGCTTTCTCCTATTTTGCCATGACTCCGCCCCCCGAACTGACACAAAGCCCGGGACCTGCGGGCACAGAGCGGCCCCAGGGTGTGGAATTCCCATCGCCCGACGCCCGGGACATGCAGTTCCGGGCGCCGGGCTGGTAGTTTGTGCAGATAGCTTAGCCCTCATTCCGGCAAGTAGCAAGGCTCGCGTGGCGGCGGTTTTTCATCTTGCATGGCCGGGCAGCACGTTCGGATGGCTTACTGCACTGTGATCAGCGCTGCGCACAGTACGCAGGCAAGAAGTCGGGAACAGAGCAGTGCGCCCGGAAGTCATCCAGCTCCCAGCAGAAGCGCCGCCGCCGAGTCAGTGGCTGAAATAGTCATGGAAGCTCCTGTCTCCCTACATGGTGGCAGCCCGTGCCCTGATACCTATCTAGCAGGTAGTGTGTGTGGTGACTCCTCTGGATGAGCTGTGGAGGATGCTCTCCTGTCAGGCTGCAGCTCTGCTTCTTCTCCCTGGCGCTGAAGCTAGAGTCCTGCTTTCCTCTTTGTGCTGCCAAGTTCCAGCCACTCACCCTCCATGGGGGAGCTGCCCCATTATGGCATGTATATAACATTAAAGGGATTCACTGCTCCAGTATGGCATATAGTATGGGCCGTCTCCTTGTGGCCCCATACAGTATAACGTCTCCTTATGGCCCCCGCCCCCATACAGTATAACGTCTCCTTGTAGCTGCCCCCATACAGTATAACGTCTCCTTGTGGCTGCCCCATACAGTATAACGTCTCCTTGTGGCTGCCCCATACAGTATACCGTCTCCGTGAGCCCCCATACAATATACCGTCTTCTTGTAGCTGCCCCCATACAGTATAACGTCTCCTTGTAGCTGCCCTCATACAGTATAACGTCTCCTTGTAGCTGCCCCCATACAGTATAACGTCTCCTTGTAGCTGCCCCCATACAGTATAACGTCTCCTTGTGGCTGCCCCCATACAGTATAACGTCTCCTTGTAGCTGCCCCCATACAGTATAACGTCTCCTTGTAGCTGCCCTCATACAGTATAACGTCTCCTTGTAGCTGCCCCATACAGTATAACGTCTCCTTGTGGCTGCCCCCATAAAGTATAACGTCTCCTTGTAGCTGCCCCCATACAGTATAACGTCTCCTTGTAGCTGCCCCCATACAGTATAACGTCTCCTTGCATCTGCCCCCATACAGTATAATGTCTCCTTGTGGCCCCCATACAGTATAACGTCTCCTTGTGGCCCCCATACAGTATAACGTCTCCTTGTGGCTGCCTCCATACAGTATAATGTCTTCTTGTGGCTGCCCCCATACAGTATAACATCTTGTGGCCCCCATACATATAATGTCTCCTTGTGGCTGCAACCATACAGTATAACGTCTCCTTCTGGCCCCTATACAGTATAACGTCTCCTTGTGGCCGCCCCCCATACAGTATAATGTCACCAAGTGTTTTTTTCTTCTAAATGAGCATTTATTGTGATATATATCGTTATCGCGATACATTTCTTAATATCGTTATAGTGGCAATATTTTTGATATCGCCCAACCCTAGGTTAATTCATTGTGATACGCAAGCCCCTTCACCACAACAAGGTAATGATCACGAAGGGGAATTGACACATGTATGTGCCTTTTTTTTGGTTTTTCTTTTTGCAGCCACAGTGCAACAGAAAAAGTAGGCATGTACACATGCCAGAAAAATTAGGTATTGTTGCAGCCACTGCTGTAGCATGATGTTTTCCAGGCAGAAAGTGCACTAAAACATTGCGGCTTGAACCCTAGTTGGTGGCGGATAAGTCATGCAAGTCATCCGGAATGCAAAAATAAAATACAGTAGCGTGTGGACCATTTTTAGCCCAAGGCAGCTCATCTCATCAGGCCTTTTTTAGTCAAATGTATCGCCCACTGTCAGTCCCTTTGGGATCCATGCCTCATTCATCTTAATAAAGGTGAGGTAATCTAGACTTTTTTGACCTAGGTGACTTATCTTCTCAGTGTCAATACCTCCTGCTGCACTGGAGGTCCTTTCTGACAGGACACTTGAAGCGGGGAAGGCCAGAAGTTCTATCACAAATTGTGATAGCTCAGGCCACAGGTCAAGCCTGCACACCCAGTAGTCAAGGTGTTCATTGCTCCTCAGAGTGTCGATATCTGCAGTTAAGGCGAGGTAGTCTGCTACCTGTCGGTCGAGTCGTTCTCTGAGGGTGGACCCCGAAGGGCTGTGGCAATGCGTAGGACTTAAAAAGCTCTGCATGTCCTCCATCAACAACACGTCTGTAAAGCGTCCTGTCCTTGCCAGCGTGGTCGTGGTAGGAGGATGATTACTTTCACCTCTTCCCCTGTTAGATTCCTATTGTGCTGTGACATCACCCTTATACGCTGTGTAAAGCATACTTTTTAATTTATTTTGGAACTGCTGCATCCTTTCCGACTTCCGGGAATTCGGTAACATTTCAGGCACTTTCTGCCTATACCGGGGGTCTAGTAGCATGGCCACCCAGTACAGGTTGTTCTCCTTTAGCCTTTTTATACGAGGGTCCCACAACAGGCATGACAGCATGAAAGACCCCATTTGCACAAGGTTGGATGCCGAGCTACTCATGTCCCGTTCCTCATCCTAACTGATCTCACTGAAGGTATTTTCTTCCCCCCAGCCACGTACAACACCACGGGTCCCAGATAGGTGACAACAACGAGCACCCTGGGATGCCTGCTGTGGTTGGTCTTCCTCCTCCTCAAAGCCACATTCCTCCTCTGACTCCTCAGACTCCTCTTCCAGTGTTGCCGCAGGTCCAGCAAGCGATGCTGATATGGCTGTTTCTGGTGGTGATGGTGACCACAACTCTTCCTCTTCACGCTCTTCTACGTCCTGATCCAGCACTCTTCGCAGGGCACGCTCCAGGAAGAAAACAAATGGGATGATGTCGCTGATGGTGCCTTCAGTGCGACTGACTAGGTTTGTCAACTCCTTAAAAGAACGCATGAGCCTACAGGCATTGTGCATGAGCGTCCAGTAACGTGGCAAAAAAATTCCCAGCTCCGCAGAAGCTGTCCTAGCACCCCGGTCATACAAATACTCGTTGACGGCTTTTTCTTGTTGGAGCAGGCGGTCGCACATTAGGAGTGTTGAATTCCAACATGTCGGGCTGTCACAAATCAAGCACCTCACTGGCATGTTGTTTCGGCGCTGGATATCTGAAAAGTGCGCCATGGCCGTGTAGGAATGCCTGAAATGGCCACACACCTTCCTGGCCTGCTTAAGGACGTCCTGTAAGACTGGGTACTTAGACACAAAGCGTTATAGCATCAGATTTAACACATGTGCCATGCACGGCATATGTGTCAACTTGCCCAAATTCAATGCCGCCAACAAATTGCTTCCGTTGTCACACACCACTTTGCCGATCTCCAGTTGGTGCGGAGTCAGCCACTGATCCACCTATGCGTTCAGGGTGGACAGGAGTGCTGGTCCGGTGTGACTCTCTGCTTTCGGGCAAGTCAACCCCAAGACGTCGTGACACTGTCGTATCCGGGATGTAGAATAGCCCCTGGGGAGCTGGGGGGGTGCAATTGATGATGTGAAACAAGACGCAGCAGCAGAAGAGGACTCAGCCGAGGAGGTTAGCGAAGAGGATGGAGTAGAGGAGGTGGCAGCAGGCCTGCCTGCAAGTCGTGACGGTGTCACCAAATCCGCTGCAGAGCCACCCATTCTATGCTTGGCAGCCGTCAGCAGGTTTACCCAATGCGCAGTGTACGTGATATACCTGCCCTGACCGTGCTTTGCAGACCAGGTATCAGCGGTCAGATGGACCCTTGCCCCATCACTGTGTGCCAGACATGCCATGACTTCCTTTTGCACAATAGAGTACAGGTTGGGGATTGCCTTTTGTGAAAAGAAATTTCGGCAGGGTACCTTCCACTGCGGTGTCCCAATAGCTACGAATTTTTTGAAGGCCTCAGACTCCACCAGCTTGTATGGTAAAAGCTGGCGGGCTAAGAGTTACGACAAGCCAGCTATCAGACACCGGGCAAGGGGGTGACTCTGTGACATTGGCTTCTTATGCTCAAACATGTCCTTGACAGACATGTGACTGTGGGCAGATGAGCAGGAACTGCTGAAGGTGAGAGGCGGAGTGGCGGGTGGTTGAGAGGGGGCAGGGAGGATAGCAGTGGTTGACGTGGCTGAAGATGCTAGACCAGGAGGAGGATGGTGGCTTTGAGTTTGTGTGCTGCTTGTACTCATGTGTTGATCCCATAGGCGTTTTGTGATGTGAGATCATGTGCCTTCACAAAGCAGTTGTACCTAGGTGGGTGTTGGACTTCCCACGACTCAGTTTCTTTTGGCACAGGTTGCAAATGCCATCGCTGTTATCAGAGGAAGACACACAAAAAAAAAATGCCACACTGCTGAGCTTTGCAATGACGGCATTCTGGTGGTGGCAACAGCATGCGTTGATTGGTGTGCTGTCTGGCTGACCCCGGGTGCCGATACAAGCTGTCTGACTGTGCCACTAGCTCATTGCGACGACCTCCCCTGCTTCCAACTCATCTCCTCCTCCTCTTTGTCTCCCCATCTGAACTATCCCCATTCTTCTTCTCTTCGAGCAGGCACCCACTCTCGAGCAAACATCTCTTCGAGCAGGCATCCATGGACACATCGTCATCATCAACCGCTTCACTTGTATCTGACAACTCAGCAAAGGAAGTAGCAGCGGGTACAACATCATCATCATCACACCGTACTTCCATGTGTGTAATGCTGCCTGACTGAGACATATCCCTGTTATCTACATCCTCAGGCAATAATGCTTGCGCATCACTCATTTCTTCCAACTGATGTGTAAATAAATCCTCTGACAGATCAAATGAAGCGGCTGTGGTGCTAGTGTTGGTGGTGGCGGCGGCGGGCGAGTGGTAACTTGAGAGGTGCCTGAAGCTGAGCTGGAGGAGGATGGTGCGTCAAGGTTCCGAGCGGAAGCTGTAGAATATTGGGTGTCCTGTGTTAGCCAATCAACTATGTCCTCAGAACCTTTAGAGTTCAGGGTACATGGCCTGTGAACACTGGGAATCACAGCACCACGACCACAACGGCCCCTGCGGGGTGGCCTGCCTCTGCCTGTCATTTTTCTTAGATTAGTTTAGTTTTACTATGCGTGCAAGCTACTGTGACACCAGATATGAGTGGCACTGTGCACTGGCAGAAGTTGGCAGTGTAGACGTTGTAGGCCTGACACACATGCTTGCAGACAACTAACTACAATTCAATCTATTACAGTCCAAATTGTTGTTGTTTTTTTAAATGTAATCTACTGTGACACCAGATATGAGTTGCGCTGGTGACACTATGCACTTGCAGGGCCTGATACACACACGCTTGCAGGCAACTGAATGCTATTATATTAAAGTCAAAATTGTTGTTGTTTTTAAATGTAATCTACTGTGACACCAGATATGAGTTGCGCTGGTGACACTGTGTACTTGCAGGGCCTGAAACACACACGCGTGCAGGCAGGCAACTGACTGCTATTATATTACAGTCAAAATTGTTGTTGTTTTTTAAATGTAATCTAACTAACTACAATTCAATCTATTACAGTCAAAATTGTTGTTGTTTTTTTAAATGTAATCTACTGTGACACCAGATATGAGTTGCACTGGTGACACTGTGCACTTGCAGGGCCTGAAACACACACGCGTGCAGGCAACTGACTGCTATTATATTACAGTCCAAAAAGTTTTTTTTTTTTAAATGCAAGCTACTGTGACACCAGATATGAGTTGCGTTGGTGACACTATGCACTTGCGGGCCTGAAAAACACATGCTTGCAAACAACTGGCTGCTATTATATTACAGTCAAAATTGTTGTTGTTTTTTTAATGTAATCTACTGTGACACCAGATATGAGTTGCACTGGTGACACGGTGCACTTGCAGGGCCTGAAACACACACGCGTGCAGGCAACTGACTGCTATTATATTATATATTTTTTTAAATGCAAGCTACTGTGACACCAGATATGAGTGGTGGCACTGGGCAAGTGAGCACAGTATATGCTGTGAGCCTGACACACACGCTGGCAGGCAACTGCAATTAGATTTCACAGGAAAAAAAAGGAGACTTATGTACTATCCCTAAAAAGGGCTTTTTGGGGTGCTGTCAGGATGCTGTCCTTACAGCAGAGATAAGATGAGTCTTTCAGGACTGGAGTGGACACTGAATACACTAGCCTAGCTATTGATTTCCCTATTAAATCAGCAGCAGCTACACTGTCCCTCCTCTCAATAAGACTGCAGCTTCCGAATGAATCTAAAATGGATGCTGTCCAGGAGATGGGAGGGTCTGGGAGGGAGGGTATGCTGCTGATTGGCTGGAATGTGTCTGCTGACTGTGAGGTACAGGGTCAAATTTAACTCAATGATGACGAATAGGGGGCGGACCGAACATCGCATATGTTCGCCCGCCGCGGCGAACGCGCACAAGCTATGTTCGCCGGGAACTGTTCGCCGGCGAATAGTTCGGGACATCTTATTTGCGAATTCAACTTAGAGCTGGGTTACTAATGGTTGTATTGCTAGAATATAACAAAGATTGAGAATATAGCGCTATATTCTCAATCTTCATTATATAATTCTAGCAATATAACCATTAGGAACCCAGCTCTAAGTTGAATTCGAAATACGCTTAATATAACCTGCATTAATCGCATTGCGATTTTAACTTAGAGCTAGGTTCCTAATGGTTGTATTGCTAGAATATAACAAAGATTGAGAATATAGCGCTATATTTGTTATATTCGTCAATTCTAGCAATACAACCAAGGTTATATTAATCGCATTGCGATTACAACTTAGATCTGAGTTCCTAATGGTTGTATTGCTAGAATTTACGAATATAACGAATATAGCGCTATATTCTCAATCTTTGTTATATTCTAGCAATACAACCATTAGGAACCCAGCTCTAAGTTAAACTCGCAATGCGATTAATACAGGGTATATTAATTGCATTGTGATTACAACTACTAACACTGCAGCTTCAGAATGAATCTAAGATGGGTGCCGTCCTTGCTTTTTGATAGAAGGTGGGAGGGTCTGGGAGGGAGGGTATGCTGATTGGCTGGAATGTGTCTGCTGACTGTGAGGTACAGGGTCAAAGTTTGCTCAATGATAAAGTATAGGGGCAAACGCGAACATCGCAAATGAACAAGCTATGTTCGCCGGGAACCGTTCGCCTGCGAATAGTTCGGGACATCTCTAAGTCCTAGGTGTTGGATACCTGTCACCAACTTCATTTCAATCCTGTATGTAGCACTTTCTGTTGCTGTATTTAACCAAACCCATGATGCACGGCTAACTCTGCCTCAGCTCCACAAAACCCATCTAGCTTGGAGCTCCACCTAGACACTCCGCTATCACTAACCTCATTGTTACTTTGATATGCCCATGGACAGTGGTGTAGCTATCAGGGAAGCAGCTGCTTCGGGGCCTGAGCTCAGAAGGGGCCCGGGAGCAGTCACTGTACTTTGTTACCCCGAGCCCCTGACAGAGCAGCTGACCTCCTGCACCCCGGGTCCAGAGTCCTGCACTTGCACCTCTGTCACTGACCTGACATCAGTGACATTGCTATGCCTCTCCCCCAACACTCTCCCCTCTCCCCTTGAGGAAGCAGACCGCGAAACGCGCGTCGGGGGTTTGGTGACGTTGGTGTCAGTGTAACTTTACACTCTGGTCAGTATCTTTGTATTGCATTTTGTATTATTGATACCCTTCAGTTTAGTTTTGTATGCAATGTTGAGTTGTGGTGATTGCCCTCATAGTGTTAGCACAGCATTAGTTTCACTTATATGCACTTGCACTTTATTTCTGATGCATTTTGTATAGGTGCGTCCCATTGTGAGAGCAATCAACTGCAATATACATTATAGCATGAGTATACATATACATATATTAGCTGTTCGGTGGGAAATTAATATACTAATACAAAGCTGTAATATTGGATGTAATAATGTGCAAAGATATTGGTGAAAATACCTGTTTTTTGGACTGTAAATCTAATATGGTTGACACCATCCACCATAATTTTTAAACATTTTAACTCTTTATGTGATGCCATGTGATTAATGAATTAAATAAAGCTTAATTGTTAAATTGCAAATGCAGTTTATTCTTTGTTATGTTTAAATCTATAATTCGGATCTGGATATTAGTGTATTGGTAAAATAAATGAACGGAGTATCGGATCTAATACTTTATGGGGGACATTGGTTTGGTTATCTCCCCCAACACAGTTCTGTGTATGTGGAGAGTGCATCTATGTATATGGTGACCACATGTATGAGTGCGTCCATGTATGTGGTGAGTGTGTATATGAGTGCATCTATGTATATGGTGAGCGCATGTATGAGTGCGCCCATGTATGTGAAGAGTGCGACCACGTATGTGGTGAGTGTGTATATAAGTGCATCTATGTATATGGTGAGCGCATGTATGAGTGCGTCCTTGTATGTGGAGAATGCGTTATGAGTGCATCTATGTATATGGTGAGCGCATGTATGAGTGTGTCCATGTGTGTGAAGAGTGCGTTATGAGTGCATCTATGTATATGCTGAGCACATGTATGAGTGCATCCATGTATGTGGAGAGTGCATCTGTGTATACGTTGAGTGCGTGTATGAATGTGTCCATGTATATGCAGAGTGTGTGTGTAAGTGCGTCCATGTATGTAGAGAGTGCATCCATGTATGTGGTGAGTGTGTATATATAAGTGCATCTATGTATATGGTGAGCACATGTATGAGTGCCTCCATGTATGTGGAGAGTGCGTGTATGAGTGCATCCATGTGTGTGGTGAGCGTGTGTATGAGTGCGTCCATATATGTGGAGAGTGCATTTATGTATACGTTGAGTGCGTGTATGAGTGTGTCCATATATATGCAGAGTGTGTGTATGAGTGCATTCATGTATGTGGTGAGTGTATATATGAGTGCATCTATGTATATGGTGAGCACATGTATGAGTGCCTCCATGTATGTGGAGATTGCGTGTATGAGTGCATCCATGTGTGTGGTGAGTGTGTATATGAGTGCATCTATGTATATGTGAGCACATGTATGAGTGCCTCCATGTATGTGGAGATTGCGTGTATGAGTGCATCCATGTGTGTGGTGAGCGTGTGTATGAGTGCATCCATATATGTGGAGAGTGTGTTCATGTATGTGGAGAGTGTGTGTATGACTGCGTCCATGTATGTGGAGAGTGTGTCCATGTATGTGGAGAGTGGTGTATGACTGCATTCATGGCTGCAGTATGAAAGGTACAGAGGCTAAAATACTTTTGGATATGTAGAGGTAAATCAGGCATGTCTATTACAATTGCTTGATTTTAAAGGGGTTGCGTTGAATATAAATGCCGTCAGCAACTGTAAATGTTAAAAAACAATAAAGTTGTGCTAAAAATGACAGGCAAATAAATAAATACAGTAAATAAAAAGTCACAAAATAGCCATATGAGAGGGGCTTGCACAGGAGGAGGGGGTTTGTGAAGAAGTGTGTAAGTGTGTGTGGGGGGACCCCATCAGTGGCAGATCCAGAGCCTGGTCTCGGGGGGGGCACTTCTAGCAATCGATACGCCCCTGCTCCGATCACAGATACAGAAATACAGCCCCACTTACCTCTTACATCCAGTGACGTCTCCTTTGATGTAGATGTTCTCTGTCCTTATCTTCTCCTTTCAGACCTGCAGACCAGACCACCAGTTTTCGCCTGCAGTTTGAAAACAACAAAAAACTCAGTTTACTACTTTTCCATCATCCTCCCATCTTCTGGACAATTCATCCTACTACCCCCAATACTGTGGTCCCCAATATTATACTACAGAAACAGATAATACCCCTGATAATACTAGTACCACACAGAGCCCCCATAAAAAATACCCCTTCTTTGTGGCCTCAGTAGATGTCCCCATAGTGCCCCCCAGTAATGTGGGGGCACCCTTCTGGGAGAAACATGTCTCCATGGACAGATTGGCCATAGTCCTTACAGGGAAATTACTCAGTGGGCCAATGCCCAGGGAGTCACCTATGCCTTCCTCTCTGCCACCGGCTGGGTACATAATGAGCAAGATACCACACATGTCCTCCTAAGTTGATCTGCTGTGGTCCCCATCTCACCTCCTAAGCATCCTGCTTTATATTTTAATGGAGTAGGAGAACAGAAAATGGAAGCCATTGATGGCCACCACAGAGGGACAGCTGTTGGAGCAATATATTGTGCTGCCCTGTGGTATATGGTTCTGATGGGATAGTATTTTGCTCAATGGTATTGTGAACCCTGTCTACTTGTGTTGCCCCACCTTCTGTCCTGGGGCCACTTTTATTTTTTCCAGGGCCACTTTAAGTTCCCAGTCTGCCCCTGCACATCTCACATAGTCACCATGAGATAAAATAATAATTTGCAGTTCTGTAAAAAAAAAAAAAAAATACATATAATATTTTTTTTAAAAATCTCAGTGTAAGGAAGTATGTTCAGGTTTTCTAATGAAAAGAATCGGAACTGGGGAATAGAAGACAGCAAGACTGTAGAGGAGGCCGATAATTGTATTCAGCATTTTAGCTTGGTAGATAGACTGCTTGCTTAGTAAATGCTGCACATTAAACATAAATCACTACATAGATCAGCAGAATTTGGGCTGTGGGGAAATCAGATTGCCGGTTCTTTAAAAGCTAAGGGCTGCTTGCCACAGATGGAACCTTTAGCATGTGCCAAAATATATGTTTTGTATCTTTGTACAGACCATAGGGAACTTTTTGAAACGTATCCTAAGCACATCTTCATCCATAATGCTGACATCCCTGGAAGCGTGGTTGTATAATGGTCTGAGAAGGTATAGGAGTCAGCTACATTTAACTACTGCTACTTAAAGGCGTTGTCTGCTTTCATACAATAGTTATGATTGGTGTTGACCGAATCAAAGTATTTGAAGTAAACATCGATCTGAATTTCAGGAACAATTTGATCCACCATGAAGCCGAATTTCCTTGTGTTTGTGTTAAGTAATCTACCGTATTTTTCGCCCTATAAGAACCACTTCCCCCCCCCCAAAGTGAGGGGAAAACAATAGTGCGTCTTATAGGACGAATACAGCGGGAAGGAAAAAAATGGCCGGTGTTTTGCATGTGGCCTGTATGCGATGTACCGGACATCTATCCTGGCGTGTACGGTACCTGCTGAGGAATAGTCCGGCGCTTCTATGTGGTATGGATAAGGAGACAGCCTGGCCGCCAGCCCTCCTGCCCATCTGCAGCATTGAGGATGTGGGCGGTGCGCTGCTCGGCACGCTTCATTTTCACTTTGGCCACACAGTAAAGAAGGAGGTAGGAAGTCCCCCCCTTATATGATGCAGCCGGCACTGCCCCAATGAAAACTACGGGCTCTGAAGCCCGCGCCACTGCCATCAATGAATGATCCGATAATTATAGGAGGAGGAGGGACGGGGGAGGGAATAAACTGCTGTGCCGTCTGAGCTTGTGAGTGTCACGAACAGCAGCAGCAGCCTTCCCTCCTGACTGTCCTGTTCTCCTCAGTATCAGCCTGGGCCCCAACTTCCCCCAACCCCCACTCAGCAGCAACCAGCAGGTATCAACCCCCCTTCCCCCCAATACAAGAGTGATTAGTCTACCTGAAAATAAAGGCAGGCAAGAACATATGTACCAGGCAGCCAGCAAGATTGGGGTTAATGTGACTCCTTAACCCGACCTTTTGTTCAAAATATTTTTTTCCTATTTTCACCCTCTAAAACCTAGGTGCGTCTTATAGGGCAAAAAATACAGTATTTTTCCTGAAGAGGCAGTAAAAGAAAAAAAATACTCAGCTCTACCATTTGTGCATGAAGAGGCTGTCACAGTCTCTTGATTGCAGAAACCGGTGCGTCTTATAGGGCGAAAAATACAGTATTTTTCCTGAAGAGGCAGTAAAAGAAAAAAAATACTCAGCTCTGCCATTTGTGCATGAAGAGGCTGTCACAGTCTCTTGATTGCAGAAACCGGGCGGGATGACATCCTCAGTGATCACCCACCATGTTAGACCAAGATGGCTGCAATGGCTGTCTTCAATCAAGATGGATGCAGAGGACTCACCGCGCTCAAATAGATAAGGTGAATGATTATTACTTTTTTTTTTAACCTGATTAGCTACCGAAAGGGCTTAATCTCAGATGCGGCGATCAGCAATGAACTGAGGGGTTCAATGATGGGGGCAGAGCAATCACCGTTCCCCGTCAATGTGCCTGCTATATAAAAAGGAATCACAAATTGTATTTCTTTGTGAAATTCTGTGAAGCAGCCAAATTATATTTTTCAGAACTTCGCTAATCTCTACTTATGATGTTCGTAATTGCTCTCTACTTTGTGGATCTTGAACAGAGTAACCTCTGTACTGCCTTAGAATTTTCCTAATAATGAATTGGCTTTATAAATGAGAGAACACCTTTAAGGAAAATGTCAAAATGTTACATTAATCAGACACAAGTAGAAAATGATCTTTATATTACCCAGCCTTTAAGTTAACAATGTATAACTTGAGTTACCATCATTCTTGCCTAAGGGAATATTCGCATAGCAGTGGAAACCGCCTATTTTTGTCTGTTTTGACGACCAGACGGACCCCATTGAAATCAATAGGGCAGTTTTTAATGTCTGTTTTAGACATATATGCACCAGTCCCAGTTTTTCCCATTTTTCTTTGTATCGTAAGACACATATGTGATAAAGATGAGAGGTATTTTTATCCCCAACACCAGAGTTAAGGGACAGAAGCAATGGGGTGTTCTCATGAAATGTAGTTGTCCACTAAAGACCAATCCTTTTTGAAAGGTTGGAAAGACTACTGCATCCGTGATGTACTTTTATTGACGGTCATGATCTCTTAAGAATATAGTCAAGTATATATGTAAGCTAACTCATTAGGGACAAATAGCCAATGACTAAGGCCCCTTTCACACGGGCGTGATTCCCGTGCGGGTGCAATGCGTGACGTGGACGCATTGCACCCGCACTGAATCCGGACCCATTTATTTCTACGGGGCTGTGCACATGAGCGGTGATTTTCACGCATCACTTCCGCGTTGCATGAAAATCGCAGCATGCTCTATATTTTGCGGTTTTCACGCAATGCAGGCCCCATAAAAGTGAATGGGGCTGCGGGAAAATCGCAAGCATCCGCAATCAAGTGCGGATGCAGTGCGATTTTCCCGCATGGTTGCTAAGAGACGGGACCCGATCTTTATTATTTTCCCTTATAACATGGGTATAAGGGAAAATAATAGCATTCTCAATAAAGAATGCTTTGTAAAATGTGGATTAAGGGGTTAAAAATAAAAAACTTAACTCACCTTAGCCACTTGATCGCATAGTTGCCAATCTCTTCTGTCTTCTTCAAGCATTCACAGCCATCTAAAGGACCTGTGGTGACATCACATCACATGGTCCAATCACATGGTCCATCACCATGGTGATGGACCATGTGATTGGACCATGTGATGAGCTCAGTGACCTCATCAAAGGTCCTTTAGATGGCAGCTAATGAATGAAGAAGAGATCGCAACTACGCGATCAAGTGGCTAAGGTGAGTTAAGTTTTTTTTTTTACCCTTCTAAGCAACATTTTACTAAGCATTCTGTATTGAGAATGCTAGTATTTTCCCTTATAACCATGTTATAAGGGAAAATAATAAAAGATACAGAATACTCAACCCGAGACCGGACTTCAGCGATGAAGTTCGGGTCTGGGTACCAAACATGCCGATTTTTCACACACGCGTGCAAAACGCATTACAAAAGTTTGCACACGTGCGTAAAAATCGCGCATTTTCCCGCAACACACCCGCCTCTTAGCTGGGCGTCAAACGTGACGCCTGTGTGAAAGAGGCCTAAAACATCAACCACAATTACTATGATCTTATTAGATCCAGTTTGATTCAGTTAAGGTACAGTGAATCCTCAGCATTCAATGGAAAATTATCTTTGATTCATGTAGATGCAAAAATGATTTCGTTCCATCACATCTATCATCTCAGTGACTTCTAAATGAATCTAATTGGATGGAGCTAATCAGACAAAAGACAGATTCTGCCCACCTCAAAGTACGTCCAGTGCCATGAAACTATTTATTAATTTTTAATTTTTTAATCCCATTCAGGTCAAGGGGAAACATTTTTACACCTGATTCTGATAATCCTGTGCTATCAAAAAAATTATGAAAAAAGGACCAAATGGGTTCAAAAATCGATTGTAAATAAGTATATCTGCATGACATTGTTAAATGGGTTTCTCCTTGGAACCATTAAAGGGTTCCCTATAAAAAGAAAATGAAAATACTTAAATATTACTTTATTATAAATATATTACCAAATACCTTCCATTAGTTATAATTAGTGTTAAGCGAATAGAAGTTAAACAAATTGAATTTAATTCGAATTTCAGAAAAACTTCGATTTGTCACGAATCCCAATTTCCTCTTGCTTCGTTGTAACAAATCAATGGCTGCTATGTGTGTTACAAAGTGAAAGTAAAAAGTGTGGGAATGAAATATATCCCATAATTCCGTGCAACCAGCCAATCAGCAGATAGCCATCCCCAGTGATGTCACAACCCTATAAAAAGCCTAATCCTGCACGGTCTCCATCATTTTACTGTGAGCTGAGCATAGGGAGAGACTTAGCAAGTGCTAGGGACAGTGTTTTATCAGTAACAGTGCATAGACAGTGTAGAGAGATCGTAAAGTAGAGTTTTCAGACACTGTAGGGAGAGCAGAAGGAGACTGCAGGGACAGTACATGCTCAGTGTACTCCCCCTTTACATCTTGTTCCACTGCTGTGCCATTTGTTCTTAATCTGTACTTGTATACATAGACTGACTGTGCATCAGACTTAGTCTCAACAGCCTGTCTAATATATAGGCATTAGGCACGTGTACCTAGTTAATCTGCTGTTCTATTAAAAATTAATCTGTTCAGTTATACATAGACATGCTGTACATTAGACTCATTGTCAACAGGGATTTTTACATAGTTCATCTGCTGCACCATACCTAATTACATTACTGATTCAGTTACTGTACACTATGACCAACAGACAGTTTCCTGGTGCCTCAAAAAGAACGGGCAGTGGCAAAAATTGTGTTTTAGACGGAAAAAGTAGCAGCAAAGGAAGGGGTGTGGTGGTAGTAGCAGCCGCAGCAAAACACAGAAGACATGCAAAAATTTACATCCCATGTTTTGGACCGACTCCTGTTTTTGCCTTACCAATACTGATCAAATGTTGACCAAATACTGATGCTGTGAAGGTGGATGCTCAAAGTACATGATCCTCTTTTTTTTGTTCCTTTGATGGATGAGAAGAACAGAAAAAAAAACAGAGATGTGAACACAGCCTTAGTGCTCACACTCTCCCCACTGTCATGATGTTACTACTTGAATTTTGGGCCACTGCTTGGTTAAGTCCACGCCGATTAGTTAGACTTATAAGGAGGAGCTAATATTGACCTGTAAGGAGGAGCTCACATTTCTGTTATTTGGTCAGTTATTTCCATCACTTATTGTGAGCCAAATTCAGGAGCCAAGCCTACTCTTGGATGAGGTATGATGAATAGATCTGCACATCCTGTGGTTTTGACCCGCACCTGCTTTAGATTGACAATAACTGACCAAATAAGTGAAGTGTGAACAAGCCTAATAGTGATGCACAGTCATTCTACATCTTAAAGGGATTCTGTCAGCAGATTTTACCCCTATAACCTAAACATATGTTCATGTCCAGAATAATAAGTAGAATCCTAAGATGGCCTTATTATACCTTACTGTGGCTCTATTTGCACATAAATCAGCTTTTTATAACCTGTCAATCACTTACTTAAGGTGCCCAAGGGGAGGTCCATTAACCCCTTAAGGACCGGGGGTTTTGGGATTTTTGCGTTTTTGTTTTGCGCTCCCTGCCTTCCAAAAGCCATAACATTTTTATATTTCTGCTCACATAGCCATATGACGGCTTGTTTTTTGCGGGACAAGTTGTACTTTTTAACGCTACCATTTATTTTTGCATGTGATGTAGTGGGAAACGGGAAAAAAATTCGAAATGGGGTGAAATTGCAAAAAAAAAAGCAATTTCACCACAGTTTTACGGGTTTTTAAATTACAACGTTCGATTTGCGATAAAACTGACTGGTTAATTTTATTCTTCAGGTCAGTACGAATCCGGCAATACCTAATATGTATAGTTTTTCTTGCGTTTTGATTAAAAGTGGGAATTTTTTTATTTCATTTTTTTGTCGCCATGTTTTGACCCCTATAACTTTTTTGTAATTATGCGTACGGAGCAGTGTAGGGGCTCATTTTTGCGGGCAATCTGAACTTTTAATTGATACCATTATGGGGTGCGTATGATGTTTTAATCACTTTTTATTCATTTTTTAGGAAATGAAGCGTCCAAAAATGGCGAATTAGCCATTTGGACGCTTTCTTTCCGTTTTATGTTTACCGTATGGTGAATATTTTTAATATTATTATAGTATGGGCGTTTTCGCACATTACGACACCCATTATGTGTAATTTTTTTATTTATTTTATTTTCATTTTGGGGAAAGGGGGTGATTTGAATTTTTATATTTTTTTATTTTATTTTTATTTTTTAAACTTTTTTTTTTTTTTTACCACTTTCTTATAGTTCCCATAGGGAACTATAAGATGCAATCATCAGATTGCTATTCTCATATATTCCAATGCAATAGCATTGGAATATATGAGAAAATCACATATTTCTATGGAGCCTATTACAGTCATAGGCTCCATAGGAATACTAGTAGTAACCTAGGTTTCATTCACAGAAACCTAGGCTACTAAATCAATGCTCCGGCTCCCCTTGTGGCCATCAGGGAGCCGGGCACAACCAGTGAAACTTTCGGTTTTGCGCGATCAGATGCCGTGGTCAGGATTGACCACGGCATCTGAGGGGTTAAATGTCCGCGATCGGCATCGCTGCCAGTCGTGGACATGAGCTGCGGGTGTCAGCTTGATGAATCAAGCGCTTACCCGCAGCTCATGAGCCCGCTCCGGGCGCCATCTTTAAAGTCCGGACGAAGGGCGTACATGTACGCCCTTCGTCCTTAAGGGGTTAATACAGGGTGCCCGGCCGCACCCCTCGCCGTCCGGTGGCCCAGCGCCGCCTTCTCTGTCTGCAGCGCTCCCTTCCACAGCTCAGCACCGCCTCCGCAATCCTCCCCGTCCCTCTGCCAGATCCCGTGTCTGCACACTAGGCTCAGCCTGCTGCGCCCATGCAAACTCCTGGCAGCGGCTTCGTTGAGCGAAGTGCGCATGTGCCAGCATGATGCACAATTCGCTCAACCCGGATATGCCCTGCAGGCACGGGATCTTTTGTGGATATGGGTGTCCACTGTGTGATACAGGCTTGAAGTTAGTATGGCCTGGTGGTTCTTCTAGGTGATGGGTGTCTGAACTCTTTTCCCTAACTGGCAGCAGGGTCTGTGAAGCTGTGGTTTTGCTGATCACTCTGCTGATGAAGCACAGTGAATCTTCCAAAAAGCTGTCCTGGCTGTGATGATAGTCTCTGGAGAATTAAGTTACATGCTCTAGGAGTAGAAGCTCCATCGTGTGCTTCCTATCTCCTTCACTATCTAGTCATAAGCTCCCCTTCCTGGCAGGAAGTAGGACCAGCCCACTCCTACCAAGAGAGGAGAAACAGGATAGACCTCTTTAGCTGGAATACACAGGTTGAACATAACATAACACAACATTTGCAAATACCCCAAGGTCTGAGGTACTGCAACAGCACCACCAAACAAAAGAAGAATTGCATGGTTACCACTTGTTACAGTAATGGCTCATGGCCGCTGCCACCCTGTTCCCCTTTCCCGGCAGGTCTGGCCGCTGGGCCTGCTCTGAACCTTCATGCAGGATGCTGTCTGCTTGCTTGATCGCAAGGCCTCTCTTCCTCTACCCATAGGGCACATTCCCTCCCAAATCTTCACCAGCCAATGGCTGGCAACCATTGAATACTTAAGGCACCTTCCCCTATAGGAAGATGTCTGTGCAAGAAGGTATTTAGCTCAATAGTTTTTTCTAAGGTGTGCCATATTTCATTATCTGCCGGTGTACTGACCCTTGAATGTTCAATGGATTTTGACTCTCGGCTGCCTGACCTAAGCCTGATCTCAGTATTGACCCTATGCTGCCTGCCCTGACCTCTGACCATGTACCATATAACACATACAATGTCTGTAATCACCTTTGCCTACCCTGGCTACGATTTTGCCTGACCTCTCAGTGCTTTGCATTGGTGTCTCTGACTCCTGTGAGTCAGCTGTCAAAGTCACTGGGACTATTGGCCAAGGCCAATAAGAGACTATTGGCCAAGGCCAATAAGAGGGGAGTAGATGGATGAGATGAGTTATGTCCCAATGATTTTTTAGGACATAGAGGCAGAACCAATAAAGTAGTGTAGAAAAAAAGGTTCTTTTAATCCATGTTTTGGTGATGCAAACACGTGTTGGAATCCCTTCTGTTAGATGTAGAATGACTGTATGTCACTATTAGGCTTGGTTCACACTTCACTTATTTGGTCAGTTATTCTCAGCCCAAAGCAGGTGCGGGTCAAAACCACAGAATAGGTGCAGATCTATTTTTATTCATCATTACCTAATCTGAGAGTAGGCTTGGCTCCTGAATTTGGCTCACAATAAGTGATAGAAATACCTGACCAAATAACTGAAGTGTGAACTCAGCCTTGCAGGTCAATATTAGCACCAGGTCCAATTTATCGACGTGGACTTAACTGTGCAGTGGCTCAAAGTTCAAATAGTGGTCCAATGACAGTGGGGAGAGTGTCAGCAGTAAGGCAGAGTTCACATCACTGTTTACTTTTCTGTTCTTCTGATCCATCAAAAGAACAGCCCAAAAAGGAAGATCCTGTAGTTTGAGCATCTGCCTGCCTTGAACAAAAACAGGAGTGGATCCAAAACAGAGATAACATATGATGGAAATATTTACATGTCTTCTGTATTTTGGACCCACCCCTGCTTTTGGCTTCCAAATCATGATCAAATCCTGATGCAAAATACTGACCGTGTGATAAAGGCCTTATGGATAACACAACAGGAACTGATTTTTTGTTATTTTTCAGATCTTCTGATGGATCAGAACGGAAAAATAAACAGTGATGTCAACACAGACAGGGTCACTAGGGTTCCCGTAACATAGTGGTGAGGGAGCAAACAGCATGAAGAGTCACAATAGTGGCCCCAAAACAGAGTGGCAAGGGTGGCAACGGCATGAAGAGTCATAATAGTGGCCCTGCAACAGAGTGGTGAGGGTGGCAACAACATGAAGAGAGAGGAGGGGGCAATAAAGTTGCAGTAACATCACAAGATGGTGGCAGATTACAATAGCAGCAGATGGCAGCAGACGTGTGGCATCAGGTGGGTGGCAACATCAGAATATTGGCAGCAGCATGTGGGCAGAAGTAACAGGCCATTTGTCAGAAGGCTCCGGTGTGGCAGCAAACTACAGTCAGATCATTACTGCCAAAATGATGTAGTCTGTTGCATCCGGCACCAATATCTATAAATCCTGGTTGATCCTGATTCATTTTTATAAAGGTTAGTTAGTCTGAAAGGCGAGTTCTCTTTGGGGTAATTATGCCATCTGCTGCACTAAACACCCGCTCTGATGCCACACTACTGGCCGGGCAAGAAATCTTTCCCAGGGAAAACTCGGCAATTGCGGGCACAAATCAAGTTTGGCTGCCCAGTAGTTTAGGGGATCTTGGATGGCAGGGTGCAGTCCAAGTATTCCACTACCTGCTGGCTCAGGTTCTGCTTCATGTCCTGCTGCAGGGTAGGTTCTTCAGTAGACATATGAAGAAAACTGCTCATCAGAGACTCAAGACTTAAGTTGCTGCTGATGAAGCTGGCAGTGGAGCGTGAGCTCCAACCGACTATAAAGCATGTCTCTATAGTAGTTGAGTTTTTCATCCCTCGCAGAAGGTGTGAAAAAGGACCCCATTTTGGACCGGTAGCAAGGGTCTAAACATGGTGGAGAGCCAGTAGCCATCCCTCTGCTGTATGGTGATAATGCGGCTGTCACTACAAAAGCATCTCACCATACAACAGCATGGATGCATTCAGCTACCAAGCTCACATGCAATACGTTAGTCAGTTTCATGGGTACAATTCGGCTGACAGACACCCTTTAACTCTGATCTTAGCTGTTGCAGCACCATCAGCTGAAATTTGCCATTCCCATGCTGTGCCGTTATGGTACAGGAAGGGGTTAAATAAAGTTGTATCCATTAAAAAACTTTTTGTGTATTTATTTAGTACATTTTGCTTGGGAGTGACGGCCCACCCCATGTATAAAGTCATGTCCTTTCATTTGAATCAAGAAAGTTTTGCTAGAGTTTGCTGTTTGCTCTGTACTTTTTCTCCCTCCCAGACCCCTTTAATTTTTTGAAGCCTCCTTCTCTGACAGATATTCAATTGTAAATGGATTGTGAGAGCAGATAGCCAACATCAGCAGCTGCGTCTGAATTTTAAACACATTTCGTCTTCCATGTACCAGAATGCTGCTCCACACATTTTATAGAAACCAATGTCCATCTTCATTATGTCTGTCCCATTCTCTTAGGATTTTGAAGATCCCTGAAAACTGCACTCCATTAATTCTTGGCACTCGAGGTAGAAACGTCCCGAGGAATTTAGTTTCTGATTTTACAGCCGTTTCTATTGATAGGCCTTAATAATGTAAAATGTCTCATCAGTACTTGTACAGTTATTTGCATTGCAATCAAGTGGAAGATCAAGACAGGAAACATGACAAAACTGACCACCACCCTTCTCTGTGTCACAATCACTTCTACATTTTCCAAGTGATAACTGATAATCTGTACAAAAACTAGAATTGAAAGTGATTTTTTTTATTTTTCCTAAATGCCATTTGAGTCTAGAATCTTCTAAAGAGACCCAAGTTCCAAATGTCAGAAATGTGGAGGGTAGAGATGAAGGACTCTCCAAAAGGGAATCATTGCTGAGAACCTGACAAATCATTTCTACCATCTCATGTAGAAGGTTTGTTATCTTGGTTGTGGTTTTGAGGTGAAGTACCATATGTTTCCAAGCTTCATGAAATGTAGCAGAGATAATAGTATTGTTATAGGGCTCATGATCCCCTGCAGACTATAGATGTATGTTACTAGTAGTGATGTCGCGAACATAAAATTTTCAGTTCGCGAACAGCGAACGCGAACTTCCGCAAATGTTCGCGAACATGCGAACAGTGCGAACCGCCATAGACTTCAATAGACAGGCGAATTTTAAAAAACAAAGGGACTCCTTCTGGCCACAATAGTGATGGAAAAGCTGTTTCAAGGGGACTAACACCTGGACTGTTGCATGCCGGAGGGGGATCCATGGCAAAACTCCCATGGAAAAATATCTAGTTGACGCAGAGTGTGGAAAGTTGTAATCGCAATGCGATTAATACAGGTTATATTAATCGCATTGTGATTACAACTTAGATCTGAGTTCCTAATGGTTGTATTGCTAGAATATAACGAAGATTGAGAATAGGAACCCAGCTCTAAGTTGAATTCGCAATGCGATTAATATAACCTGTATTAATCGCATTGCGATTACAACTACTAAGATGGATGCCATCCTTGCTTTTTGATGGGAGGTGGGAGGGTCTGGGAGGGAGACTGATGTACTAGCCCTAAAAGGGCTTTTTGGGGTGCTGTCAGGACGCAGCCCTACAGCAGAGATCTGATGAGTCTTTCAGGACTGGAGTGGACACTGACTAAACTAGCCTAGCTATCAATTTCCCTATTAAATCTCAGCAGCAGTTACACTGTCCCTCCTCTCACTAAGACTGCAGCTTCCGAATGAATCTAAAATGGATGCTGTGTCCAGGAGATGGGAGGGTCTGGGAGGGAGGGTATGCTAATTGGCTGGAATGTGTCTGCTGACTGTGAGGTACAGGGTCAAAGTTTACTCAATGATAGGGGTGGACCTAACATCGCATATGTTCGCCCGCCGCGACGAACGCGCACAAGCTATGTTCGCCGGGAACTACTCGCCGGTGAATAGTTTGGGAGTTGGGACATCATATTTGCGAACTTAACTTAGAGATGGGTTCCTATTTCTAATGGTTGTATTGCTAGAATATAACTAAGATTGGGAATTTAGCTCTATATTCTCAATCTTCGTTATATAATTCTAGCAATACAACCATTAGGAAACCCAGATCTAAGTTGAATTTGCAATGCGATTAATATAACCTGCATTAATCGCATTGCGAATTCAACTTAGAGCTGAGTTCCTAATGGTTGTTGTATTGCTAGAATATACGTTATATTCTAGCAATACAACCATTAGGAACTCAGCTCTAAGTTGTAATCGCAATGCGAATAATACTTACAATTATTAATCGCTTTGCGAATCCATTTAATGCCTCTATTTGATTGAATATGACGGTTGACTATGACTACCACCAATGTTCTGCTGCCCCCGAGGCAAGATATCTGAACCCCCAGGGGCCATTTGGGCGTTTTTGATAGAAAACGCATCAAAAACGCATTTGCGTTTTTTAATTTTTAATTTTTAGTTTAATTTTTGTGTATTTTGCCACATTTGGTTGCATATTTACATTTGGTATAGGCAAATATGGTAGTCTAGATCATTACTCTGCCCAAATCTATATTCAGCTACATGGCTTAGAAAATATGCTGTCAAACAATGATCCTAGGTTTTGGTATAGACACATGATCTAGACTACCATATTTGCCTATACCAAATGTAAATATGCAACCAAATGTGGCAAAATACACAAAAAATAAACTAAAAATGAAAATATTATAAAAACGCAGATGCGTTTTTTATGCGTTTTTTATGCGTTTTCTATTAAAAATGCCCAAATGGCCCCTTGGGGGTTCAGATATCTTGCTTTCGGAGGCAGCAGAACGTTGGTGGTAGTCATAGTCAACCGTCATATACAATCAAACAGAGGCATCAAATGGATTCGCAAAGCGATTAATAATTCTAAGTATTATTCGCATTATGATTATAACTTAAAGCTGAGTTCCTAATGGTTGTATTGCTAGAATATAACGTATATTCTAGCAATGCAACAACCATTAGAACTCAGCTCTAAGTTGAATTCGCAATGCGATTAATGCAGGTTATATTAATCGCATTGCAAATTCAACTTAGATCTGAGTTCCTAATGGTTTTATTGCTAGAATATAATGAAGATTGAGAATATAGTGCTATATTTGTTATCTTCATTAATATATTCTAGCAATACAACCATTTGGAACTCAGATCTAAGTTGTAATCGCAATGCGAATAATACAGGTTATATTAATCGCATTGCGATTTACATTTACTATAACTGCAGCTTCAGAATGAATGTAAGATGGATCCTATCCTTGCGTTTAGATAGGAGGTGGGAGGGAGGGTATGCTGATTGGCTGGAATGTGTCTGCTGACTGTGAGGTACAGGGTCAAAGTTTGCTCAATGATAAAGTATAGGGGCGAACGCGAACATCGAATATGTTCGCCCGGCAGAGGCGAACGCGAACAAGCTATGTTCGCCGGGAACTGTTCGCCGGCGAATAGTTCGGGCCATCTCTAGTTACTAGAGGATGGAATAGTGTTCGTTTATATTAGGCCAGGTGATGCTGGAGCTTCCTGCCTGATTGTAGCTGGGGTGCAGGTGATGTCAACTGTCCAAATGGTTGCAAGGCACGTTAAGTAGTACAAGGTGCAGTGGCCAGCCTATGGTGTAGTACGAGTCAGAAAATCGGGCCAGAGGTGGAAGAATAAATGTCTCTTTTTAGTGAGTGCAAAATAGGGGTTGTACTACATACAGCATTAATCTGGACATAGAAAAAATTCTTTCCTCAGATAGTGAGGTATGGAGGCTGGCAAAGTGGCAGATAATGGTACTCTTGGTGTGCTATATTGCTAAAGTTTCACTGATGATGTAGTTAAGTCTGTCGGGTGTCTTAACTGTAGTCCTTCAAAAGCAGCAAAGTCTGGTTAGCTGTAGTTGCAGGTTACCTTGCTGACTGCTATGCTTGGCCATGCAGATTCTAAATTCTTCTCTCTTTCAGGCTGTAATAGAAGTAGTAACTTTCACAGAGATTGGTTAGTCTCTGGATCCCGAGGACTAAGGAGCACATGGACTTTCTGCCTCCCTCCTCACACACTCTACTCTCTTTCTTGTCAAGAAGTAAAAACAGCTCACTACCGTCCCTCCTGGGGTGGAACAGGGTGATTAACCCTGTCCTTGCCAACCATACTAGGACATACTGGGTGTACATTACATTACATAACATCACATTACAAAACATTTGCAGATACCCCGTGTCCAAAGATGAAACACTATAGCAAGAAAAGTGGTTAAATAAAATAACTATTTGGCTATCTCCACTTACATTTTCTGGGTACTGGAATATTTCTCTACTTTTCTGATCTTGTTTCAATAGTTTCCTACCAAGTGGGACTTTGCATTAATTTTGGGAAAACAGTTTACATTCTATCTAGTAGATATTAGGTAACTTTTTAGTTAGCATGTACATTAGGGAAAAAGTAAATGAACCTCCTAATTCAGCTGCTATCAGACTCCTAGACTGCTGGTAATACTTTAATATTACTTTCACGATTATTTCCTTATCACATGAGTAGTAAAATTAATTGAAAAATTTCACTCGGGAGTTATGGGCTCCTGTAATATATAGTGAACTTTTGTGGATTCAAGTCATTTAACAATTTAGTAAAAAAAAAAAAATATTAAAAAGATAATTCATGAGCTCATTTATTTGACTCCCTCCTCACCCCTGCTATCAGGGCCAGGACAAGGTATTTCAGCACCCTAGGCAGAGCGGGAAAATTGCGACCCCCTCCCCCCTCCCAAAACAATTAAAATCGACTACTACGAAAAAGATTAAAACACATTTAAAAGAAGCAGTGAAGGGCAGATGCAGTGACTTACAAGTAACCATCATGGGCAGACGCCTTTGGTCAGGCGTGGGGAGCCGCATCTGCCACCAGTATAACTATATAACACATGGTAGATGGGGGACTGTTACAGATTTTGCAAGTGCCAGGGCCAGTATTAAATGCTCCCCCTAGCCCAGTGCCAGTATATAATGCTCCCCCCAACCTAATGCCAGGATATAACGCTCCCACCACCTTAGTGCCAGTATATAATGCTCCTCCCCCCACCCTAATGCAAGAATATAATTCTCTCCCCCATCCTAGTGCCAGTATATAATGCTCCCCCACCCTTTTACCAGTATAAAATGCTCCCCTCCAGCCTAGGTCCAGTATATAATGCACTCTCCCACTCTAGTGCCAGTATATAATGCTCCCCCACCATAGTGCTAGTATATAAAGCCTATCTCCTCCCTAGTGCCAGTATATAATCCTCCCCCATCCTAGTATATAATGCACCCCTCCCCCCTGTAGTGACACTATATAATGCTCTACCCCCCATCCTAGTGCCAGTATATAATGCTCTCCCCCATCCTAGTGCCTGTATATAATGCACCCACCCCTCCCCCTGTAGTGCCAATATATAATGCACCCCCTTCCCCCTGTACTGCCAGTATATAATGCACCCCCTACCTTGGTGCTCCCAGTACTGTCTTGCTTAGGGGAAAAAAAACACTTACCTCACTTCCATCCCCCACCATTATCTAAGATGGATGTGGGCCACAGACTGAGCTATGGCCTATGTTGGCCACAGACTGAGCTGTGGCCTTGTGGTCTATGACATCACTGCTCTTGCGCAAGATCCAATGCAGGAGGTCACAGTAACGTCATTATGACCTCTTGCGCCACTCTACTTCCTCATAGCCCAGTGGCCTGAAGCCTTTGAGACTGAACGGCCACAGATGCGGACATAATAGCACATCCTCTTATGTGGATTATTTTGACCGTTGCCTTATTTTGCATTTCATAAGCATTAGAGCAATTCAAGAAAAATAATGCTTGAAAAAGTTTGCATATCTCATAATTGTGTAATGGCATCTTTCACTTGAGAATTGTGCAATGTATGGTGGGAGAATTTGGCTTTATTGATAGTGTTGAATAGAGATGAATTACACAAAAATGGTGCCCAGTGCCATTTTATTGTAAAAATTGGCCAGTAAATCAACAAGAAGGAAGAATATGGAGTCCTGGGTGGGATGGCTTGGCTTAATTGGCTCAGATGCGGACAGACAGCCTGATCAGCCAATCAGGGGACAGTATTCACCCAGGTCCTTTTGCTCAAAATGAGCCAAATGTTATTATATTCTCAGCTGTGGATGGGATAGCACGTGTTTTGGCTGTTTGACAAAAAAAAAAAAAAAAAACAACTGCAGACACAAGCCAGTTACTAGAGATACTATAAGGACACTATACTATAGGGAGAAAATCGGAGAATTGGTTATATTTTAGAGTTTTATCAGGGAAAGCTTAGCATGGAGATTGGGGGACTGAACACTGTCCTGTCTCACAAAGCTTGCTGGAAAGTTCTGCATTTAAAAATCCTGCAAGAAACACATTTCTTTACCTTTGAAAATTGTCAATATCAGTGTGCAGTGTCTTTGTAGAAGGTGATACATATTCAATTGTGTTTCTATATTTGAATTACAGAAAAAAACACTTGCAATTGTGCTAGTACTTTTTAATAATAATCTGTTTACCAAACCTGTAACTTATTCATTTATAGGTCTCATAATAAAATATTTTTGCTGATCCGTCATGGATCAGCAAAAACGCTTCCGTCATGATACAACCATCTGTATCCATTATGAACAGATCCGGTTGTATTATCTTTAAAATAGCCATGACTGATCCATCATAAACACCATTGAAAGTCAATGGGGACGGTTCCGTTTTCCATTGTGTTAGAGAAAACGGAACTGTCCCCATTGACTTACGTTGTAACTCATGATGGATCCATTTTGCTCCGTAACACATTGTGGACAGAAAAAACGCTGCTTGAAACGTTATTCTATCTGCGATGGGGACGCAACCAAATGCAACAGAATGTATTCTGGTTGAATCCTGTTTTGTTCAGTTCAGTTTTGTCCCATTGAAAAAGAATGGGGACAAAAAGAAAGTGTTTTCTCCCGCTATTGAGATCCTATGATGGATCTCAATAGCATAAAAGGAAAGCGCAGCCTTAAACAGAAGAATGGAAAACAAAAGACCCATGCCTCATCATCCAAGAGTCAGAATGTGGGTAATAATGCAAACAGCAGTAGCAGTACAAGCAATATGGCTGATAGCAGTAGTGGCAGCAGGTCATAGTTCTCTATGGCTTCCTGGCACCACATTATTATTGAGGTCAAAGAGGATGACATTGTGGACTGGATGGCTCACTAATCTTCTCAATCACAGAAGGATGATGGGATGATGTCAAGGTAACCTCTGAGACAGGAATCACAGCACTTTTCTTGCTCCTCCTCTTTGTGGCCCCAGAAAAGACTTTCACTTGCATCAGCTCCATGCCTGGCGCTAGAACCCGGCATACAAGGGCAAGTGTTGGGGCCCACTGCTCCTGGGGGGCCCACTGAGCTGCTATGAGCACTTCCATCAATACAGATGAAAAAAACTTATTGGTAGAGCTGCTGTCATTTCATTTACACAGTACCCCTCGTGGAGGGCCCTCTGATAGTCAAATGAAGCTGCTGCAGAGACTCAGACACGCCCCCTCTACACATGCTGCCTGAGGACAGTGAAGAGAGAAGATCAAGATTGCAGGGCTGTGAGTAGTGAGTCTGCACTGTGACTGCATGTGGACAGGGAACTCCTCCAGGTGCTGCTGGATGTTGTAGTAGACAAGCAGCTTCATGCTATTTGTTTTACTGCTTCATGAAGCAGTTTGCCTCCATGACACCTTCCCCCTCATATCCTGCTGTCTCCTTTCCTCCCTCATGTATCCAGAGCTCCTGTCTCCTATTGCTGCCCTGCACAGATTTCCTGCCACTACTTCTTTAATGAATCCCCCTCAGCCCCTTCCACGTACTTGCTGTGTTCACCCCTCCTGTCCATCCATGGCCCCGAGCCCCTGTGTCACTCCTCTGCCTCTCATTATGGTGGTGTCTAAACCACATTCACCATATTGTGCTCCCTTAAACCCTGCATTGTGCCTTCTTACCACAGACTGTACAGTGCCCCTAGTCATTCCCTGTACTGTGCGCTCTTATACCCTTTTATCCGGCCACAGTATGGCGGTGTCATTGTACTGTGTGGGGGGCACTGGGGGTCATTATTATGAATGGAGGGCCACTGTGGGGTCATTATACTGTGTGGGGGGCACTGGGGGTCATTATACTGTGAGGGCCCCTTACCTTACACAGTACAATGACAGCCAGAGCCCCTATTAAATAAAATGACCCCAATGACCACTATACAGTATAATGACCCCCAGTGCCCCCTCTATACAGTATAACCCCCAGTGTGGGGACCACTGGGGTTTATTATTCGGAATGGAGGGCCAATGTGGGGTCATTATACTGTGTGGGCGGGCCACTGGGGGTCATTATACTGTGTGTGAGGTCATTATACTGTGTGAAGGGCCACTAGTGGAAATTATACTGTGTGTGGGGCCACTGGGGGTAATTATACAGTGTGGGAGCCATAGGGGGACATGAAAATGTAAAAAAAATGCCTGAAGGGGACCCACTGAGATTTATCGCCCAAGGGCCCAAATGAACCTAGAGCCGGCCCTGATCAGCTATGTCTTCACTCCCCCCTCCTAGTGGGGCACCTTCTTTTTCCCTAATAAGAGGCAACAAAACTCCAGATACTATTGGAGATACTCAAGATAGTCTTTCTGTTAATGACTTGTGTGAGAAGCATCAGCTTTAGCGTTTGGATGGCCATTAGGAGGAAGTTCAGGCAGAGATGGGGCATTCCATCCCTAGGTTTGTTGGTAGTAGTATTAGTGGCATTAGTAGCCATGGTGGTGAAGGCAGGGGCAGTGATAGCAACAGCCGCACTCGGGCAAATACAGAGGAGGGAATTGGGAGGGGAACCAAAGTGCCCATGATACATCACAGTCTTATATAAGTGGTAGGGAAGATGAGGACTATAATAGTTATTGGGTGTTTTACAGGACTTTTGAGCCAGAGGAGTGCTGAGGAGGAAGAGACATCAGAGAAGAAGGGTGGTCGCTTTGCGGAAAAAAATAGTGGAGGTAATATACGGTCAAAACTTCGAAAAGAACTGGCAAAGCCAGATCTTCTTTCACTGTGGTCAGCTCATGAAATGGTAATGCCACTGATACTGTGGGCACAAGCTCAAAATGCGCCAGTCCTAGGCCAAGCTCGGCTGCCACTATCTCTGTGCGAGTATCTTCTATATGTCGTTTTTTTTTCCTCCATAAGGCTGGTATACAAAACCACAGCCATCTGCAGGATTAAAATAAGTTGTGGGCGTTTAAACACAAACATAAGTATCAGGGCTCTATTGCAGCACATAAGGCAGCATCATTAGATTCTGTGGGTAAATACAACTGGCCAGTATTCCGTATGAGAACAAGTCTGTTCTTCTCCTAATCTTCTCTATGACAGCTAGGCCACATCCTCAAACAGGCTTCTTCTCCTGCCCAGACTCCTGTGTAGTTCTGCACCTAAACCAAAATTTAATTCTGCTGTATCATGTTTGTTCTGGCCAGTTGTCCATTTTTTTTATATTTATTTATTTATTTTCAAAATTAAGCCTCATTCACACGTCAGTATTTTGGCCAGTAATTTCCATCAGTGATTGTGAGGCAAAGCAGGATTGGAGCCTCCACAGACATAAGGTATAAGGGAAAGATCTGCACCTGTTCTGTGTTTAGAGCCACCCCTGGTTTTGGCTCACAATCATTGACGTGTGAGTGAGGCATAAAATTGTCTCGTTTTCTCAATGAATGTGGCCTTTTCCTGGCACGTACTATATTCCTTGACCCCATGAACTTCTGGGCAGGCAGATTAATCAGTGGCCGGAACTGTCCCAGTTTACTCTCACTGTATTGTCTTGCCCAGCCTCCAGTGTAATTCCAGAGAGAGTTTTCAGTATGGCAGGTGGTGCCATCACAATGGACAAAGTTGTACTTCGCTAGTGTACAATACATCACTTTTGTCAAAAAGAATCAGGCATGGATCCATGAGGATTTTCACACACCTCCAGCTAAGGCTAATGAATAGGTCTACTATTGCTGACGGTAGCTTTACCCTCCATATTATGCCACTGCCAATATCTGCCTGCTTACTATCATGTTCAATACTGTATGACTGCTGCTGCCTCACCACCAAGGATGCTACTCCCTGCTGCTAATCACCGTATTGCAACTTCCATTATCCCTACTGCCATTACCATTACCCCTACACAGCACTATTATGACTACTACAACACAGCTAGCTGTGTACTCATCTGCTTGCAGCCTTGTCTGTTCCATGCTGTGCTGCTACTGCTACTATTGCTGCAACTATTACCTGCACACACCTTACCCTTTCCAGCTCCACACTGTTCTGCTGCTGCTTCCAAATAAAAGGGAGAATTTATCCAGGATTGTTTAACTTCAGAACAAGCTACTGTTTCATCTGACAATAAACAATGGTGTATGTATAAGTACAGACAGGCTTTCTGCCCCTGTTAATGCATACTTTTTGGACACTTGTACTGAACAAGCCACAGTTTCTCATGTGTGTTTATATAAACAGAAGTAGAGACCTGCCTCCATTAAGGCATATTTTTTGGATGCTTTGTCCCAACAAGCTACAGTTTTAGTTTTTTTTCAAAAACACAGTGTGTTTAAACACCATCTGCCTCCAATAAGAGACAATTTCTATCATTTCTAATATGAAAAAGAATAACACATGCAGTGGTGCAGAGTGTTTTTAACCCCTTCCCGCCCAGCGCCATCATAGTATGGTGCAGCGGGACGTGACTTGCCGACCAGCGCCATACTATTACGGCGTGATGAACACCCGGACCCCAGCATAATCACTCTGGAACCAGGGTGCGATGATGCTCTGCCAAGCAGGCAGCCATGTTAACTATGGGCTGAGGGAGGTATTTCCGCCCCCCCTGGAGCCCCAATCTCTGCTATTGGCCGGATTCCATAAAACCGGCGCATAGCAGCTCCAGCTGCAATATGAAGCTGCAGGGGTGGGGGGGGGGGGGGGTCATGTGGAGGTGACGGGTGCTGAACTAGTCAGTACCTGTCTCCTCCGAGGTCAGGCAGGGGACTCCAGTGTTTGGGATCCCCTGCCAGCGCTACTATTGGCTGGAACAATGCTCCAGCCAATGGCAGCGCTACAGCAGCAAAGGAAGAGGCAGAACTTCCCTGCATTAAGCCATTATAGCTGGTGACTGCATGCAGAGAGGTTTTGTGCCCTTCTGTGCTGCTGTTGGCTTGCTGGGACTTGTGGTGCATACCACAGCAATTTTAACCCCTTTCCTGCTGAAAAGAAAAAAAAAGAAGAAATAAGAAGACCATCTGGAATTGCTGCACTGATCTTTTTTTCATTTGCAGCTGTTCCAGATCCCTAAACCACTCTCCATCCCTGTCCCTTCCATTTTTCTACTACAGCTTTTGCATGCACGCATGATCTTTTTGTGTGTGCATGCGTGATGCAGAGTATCGATCAGTGCTCATTTACATCTGCATTTTTTTTTTTGTGTGTGAAAAAAGACCTGCAGTTAGTGGTAGTTAGTTAGATATATAGATTTCAGTTAGTGTCAGTTTAGAATTTTGTAACTACTGAGCACCGATCACTGTCCATTACTGATCGCGCCTGCTCAGTTTGCACTGCAAGTTTTTTTTGTGTGCAGAAAATACTTTTTTGTGTGCAGCAAAGATTTTTGTTTGTACAGAAGACTTTTGTTGTGAAGAAAATACTTTTTTTTTTTACAACTTTTCTTCTAAATTTAAATTTTCAAATTTATTACAAGCCTGTTCACGTGTGAAAACACAACATACACACCACTCACACGAAATAAAGGTTTCCACATTTCACACGTCACACCCCAATGAAATAAAAATGGCCCGTCCATCCTAATGACTATACTCAGCTGAAGAGGCATACACCATGCTTGCCTCTGATACTGAGTCTGCCAGCTATTGTTTTGTTTGAGTAGTCTCCAAGGTATTGCTCCCGGTTAGCCAGAATCCTACTCCACACTGATGAGGGGAAACACCCCGAAACAGCTGTCTGTGGATGGATTAAGCCTTATTCACACGTCCGCATATATGTCCGCATGTATTCCGCAATTCTGCGGAATACATGCGGACCCATTGACTGTGAATGGGGCACGGAACGATGCAGAGAGCACACACTGTGCTCTCCGGATCAGTTTTTGCGGAGCGCGCCGCCGATCTTACAGCGACATGCTCCGCAATAAAGTAGAGCATGTCCTATTCTTGCCTGCAATTGCGGACAAGAATAGACATTTCTATGGGGCTGCCGGCCGGGTGTGTTTATGAATCCGCAATTTGCAGATTCATAAACACTACGGACGTGTGAATAAGGCCCAACTGTCTTAGGTTTTCCCTGTCGCATCCTTAAAGCTTGTAAAAAAGCGGGATCTTGATATAGGGGCCACTTAATATGGTGGATTTGGTGATCTCTGTAACGGAGACACCCCTTTGCTAGGTTTTCCTTCCTTTGAGGGATATCTGGCTTTCATTGTGTTGTAGACCCAATACTGGGGCTCCACATTTGTTTTGCATATTAGTGAGGGAGAAGAGGATGCCACTTTTTTCTACTCCTCTACCCCCTCATTACCATCATCATCCGCTGATGAGGGACCCTCTAGAAGGTGCCCTAGAACAACAGCTGAGGCAGCCCCCCAGAGTAAGCCCACATGGACCCCAACCCCTGATAATTATCAGCCCCAAATTCCAGAGTTTGTGGGAATCCAAATTGACTGAACGGGCTTCACAGAAATTGATTTTTTCAAAATCTTTTTCAGTGAAGATTTAGTAAATTTTATCATGGCTCAAACAAATTTATATGCCCAGCAGTTTATTACCCAGAACCCCACATCGCCATACGCAAGACCCTTTGGTTTGACCCAGTCACAGCAGCAGAAATAAAAATCTTCTGGGGGCTTGTACTGCATATGGGGCTTGCTAAAAAACCAAAAATAAGACAGTATTGGAATGTGGATGTCTTGTACCACACTCCAATATTCAGTATTTGCATGGCCTGGAATAGATTTGAGTCGATTCAGAAATTTTTGCATTATGATGATAATGCACAGTGTCCGCCCTGAAATTACCTAACATTTGATTGGCTTTTTCAAATTCGGCCTGTCTTTGACCACTTCAGCACCAAGTTTGCTGAAGTGTACACATCAAAACCAAATGTATGCATAGACGAATCCCTATTACTATTCAAAGGAAGAGTAAGATTCCACCAGTATCTGCCCGGCAAGCTAGCAAGGTATGGCATAAGAATGTATAAACTCTGTGAGAGTTACTCTGGGTACACCTATAGGTTTTGTGTTTATGAAGGGAAAGACTCCTGGATAGGGATGAGCGAACTCGAACTGGATAGCTCAGGTTCCAAAAATTTCGGGTCCGTTGTTCGGCGATCTCTTCCCGCTTTCTGAGGGGCTGCACAGCAGCCAATCAGCTAGCGTTTTACTTCTTGCCCTAAGAGCCCATCACAGCCATGCCTACTAATGGCATGGCTGTGATTGGCCAAGTGCAGCATGTGACCCAGCCTCTATTTAAGCTGGAGTCACGTAGTGCCGCACGTCACTCTGCTCTGATTAGTGTAGGGAGAGGACGCAGCTTCTGTGAGGGCGAGATTAGGCAGAGAAAAGTCAGCAAAAACACCTAATGAATGATCGATCTACAGCTGTGAATGTGAGCGTTTTTCTGTCACTTTTTTCTGGGGTGATTGGCGGACATTTTGTGTTTTGTGGTGCACCAGCACAAGCTGCCACAAAGTCTATCAATCCACATCAATACTAAGGTTTTTTTTTTTTTTTGCTATATCCTACATCAGGGGCTTGGGTGTGCTTATTGTCACCCATAGAAACTCAGGATAGAAATTTATATATTTTATTGAGGGGTTAAATTCAATTGCCAAAATAGCAATCCCCTAAATCTGGTGTTCCAGCTGTGGCTAGCCAAGTGTAATACTGTCTGCTGTCTGGCAAGGGATAGATTTTTTTCTGTGGTGAAATTCAATTGCCAAAATAGCAATCCCCTAAATCTGGTGTCCCAGCAGTGGCAAGGAAAACTTTAATAGTGTCCGGCAAAGGATATATTTTGTTCTGGGGTGAAATTCAATTGCCAAAATAGCAATACCGTAAATCTGGTGTCCCAGCAGTGGCTGGCCAAGTTTAATAGTACCCGACAAAGGATTTATTATTTTCTGGGGTGAAATTCAGTTTCAAAAATATAAATACCGTAAATCTGGTGTCCCAGCAGTGGCTGGCCGGCAAAGGATTTATTATTTTCTGCGGTGAAATTCAGTTTCAAAAATAGAAATACCGTAAATCTGGTGTTCCAGCTGTGGCTGGACAAGTTTAATAGTGACCGGCAAAGAATATATTTTTTTCTGGGGTGAAATTCAATTGCCAAAATAGCAATACCATAAATCAGTGGTTTCAGCTGTGGCTGGCCAAGTTTAATAGTGTCCGGTAAAGGATTTATTATTTTCTGGGGTGAAATTCAATTGCCAAAATAGCAATACCATAAATCAGTGGTTTCAGCTGTGGCTGGCCAAGTTTAATAGTGTCCGGTAAAGGATTTATTATTTTCTGGGGTGAAATTCAGTTTCAAAAATAAAAATACCATAAATCTGGTGTTCCAGCTGTTGCAGGCCTAGTTTAAATCTGTCCGTAAAAGGGTATATTTTTTTCTGGGGTGAAATTTAATTGCCAAAATAGCAATACCCTGAATCTGGTGTTCCAGCTGTGATTGAACAAGTTTATTAGTATCCGTCAAAGGATAGATTTTGTTCTGTGGTGAAATACAGTTGCAAAAATAGAAATACAGTAAATCTGGGGTTTCAGCTGTGGCTGGACAAGTTTCATAGTGTCCGTCAAAGAATAGCTTTTAAATTGTTGGGTGAAATATTACCATTTTTGCCAGGCACAATCCCCTGCACTGCATAACTGACAGGGAACTTACAATTGGCGGTTACATTCTTGCATGAAATGAAGCCTTTTTGGGCTGTGAAGCCAAAAGGTAGACTCCAATAACTGTTTTTTTATTTTTAATTTTACAACAATGGTTGGGTGAGGCCGCGGTATACATGTCTATTCTGCCTAAGGTTCAAACAAGTCCTGTGGGATCCATTTCTGTTTCTTTTTAATAAACGAAAGCTTAGTTGCCAACATTGTCTGCGGATAGGCGGCTGCACTCGTCTGTGATAATGCCCCCAGCCATGCTAAACACACCTTCAGACAATACAGTGGCTGCAGGGTAGGCCAGCACCTCCAAGGCGTAAAGGGCAACCTCAGGACATGTGCCCAATTTGAAGACAAAGAAGTTGAATGCGCCAGACCCAGTGGCGTAGCTAGAAATGATTGGGCACCACATTAAATTTTTGAATGGGGCCCCCCTCCCGCAGTAATTTTTGCGCAACCCCTTCCTTTCATGCCGCCATGCCTGTGACTACTAAAGATCACTCAGACCAGGCGCAGCAGCTGTTCCATTCGCTTTCTACACTGTCTATACTGCCACTGTATATAATTTCATTGTATAATATTGTTGAGGGGGCCCTGACAAAGTCCTTTACTAATGGTTTGAGTGAAAGGAGGGGGGGGGGGGTTGTGTGTGTTCGATTACCTGAATTGATTTTCACGGTCTGGTGTTTAGGAATTTCTGCACCCCAAATTCAGAACATGTGGCAGGCAGGGGATGTGCGTCAAACCGGCTAGGCCCAGACCTCCTATTACATTTTGCCCCTTTAGCGCACAACACCAGGCCGGGCTGAAGGCTCAATGGCACCAACCAATCATCCGTCTGTTGTTCCATGCCTGTCCACAGCTCCTGCGCGTTGTGGGTTTTTTCCCACAAACACACAAGTTTTAAAACAGACTACTGTCATTTCCCCTGGCTGTGCTGCTGTGGGTGGTGAAGGTGTTACACTGAGTGGATGAGGGAGTGGTAGAGGAGGGGGAGAAGGAAGCAGGGTAGGAGGAGGAGGAGGTAACAGGATACAAAGAGAAATGCTCAGCAATCCTCGGGGGCGGAAGGAAATTTGCAAAAATGCTATCCACCTTTAGGCCAGCCGCTACATTTACCCACTGTGTTGTTGGTTATGTGGACGTTGCCATAGATAGCGTTGCGCAGTGCACACCTGATTTTGTCCACCACTTGATTGTGCAGGGAAGGGATGGCTCGCCTGCAAAAGTAGCGGCGGCTGGGATACACGTACTGTGGGACAGCCACCGCTATAACATTTTTAAAACTGTCCACCAGACAGAATGACAGCATTTCAAAGGACCAGGAAGTTTGAAATAAGGCATTCAGAGCCATGGGTAGGGGGGTACTTCCGCTTTCTATTTCTTTTTCTCTCCAGTGTTTGGGAGATGGACAGCTGATAGCTGAACACTTTCATGGGTGCCACATCCTCTGTTTGCTGGGTGACATGTGCCACTGTCACTCATTTGAAGTCATTTCCCTATCCACATTTGTTTGCAGGGGATTTACCTACATTTTGCTGCCTTTTGCAGCCCTCTAGCCCTTTCCTGGGCTATTTTACAGCCTTTTTAGTGCCCAAAAGTTCGGGTCCCCATTGACTTTAATGGGGTTCGGGGTGAAGTTCGGGTCGAGTTCGGATCCCGAACATTTTTGGGAAGTTCAGCCGAACTTCTCGAACCCGAACATCCAGGAGTTCACTCAACTCTGCTCCTGGATTGAACCCCCAGAAATCCCCCAGTTCTAGGAGTTAGTGGGAAACTAGTGTGGGACTTACTGCACCCACTGCTAGATAAGGGTTACCATCTATACGTGGATAATTACTACACAAGTCTACCACTGTTCCAGTCCCTAAGTTCCAGAGGTACTGTGGCGTGCAGCACAGTACGCGAAAATCAGAGAGGCCTCCCCAGATCCCTAGTAGGGCAAACACTAAGAATAGGAGACTGAAGTGCTCTCCTCAATGAGAACATGTTGGTGGTTAAGTACAAGGACAAGAGGGACGTCCTTGTACTGGCCATCATTCACAGTAACACCAGCTCCCCTGCTCATGTACGTGGTACCACTACTACAAATGTTTGCGAACAGGTGAACCGCTATAGACTACAATAGACAGGCGAATTTTAAAACCCACAGGGACTCTTTCTAGCCACAATAGTGATGGAAAAGTTGTTTCAAGGGGACTAACACCTAGACTGTGGCATGCCGGAGGGGGATCCATGGAAAAACTCCCATGGAAAATTACACAGTTGACGCAGAGTCGGGTTTTAATCCATAAAGGGCATAAATCACCTAACATTCCTAAATTGTTTGGAATAACGTGCTTTAAAACATCCAGTGTGTGTATACGATCAGGTATGATGTTGTATCGATCAGGTACTGTAAGGGTTACGCCCGCTTCACAGTGACAGACCAAACTCCCTGTTTAACGCACCGCAAACAACCGCAAATAGTCCATTTGCACAACTGCAAACTCCCCATTTGCACAAGGTTGGATACCAAGCTAGCCAGTCCCGTTCCTTGTCCTCACTGACGTCATTGAAGGTCTCTTCCTCCACCCAGCCACATACAACACCAAGGGTCCCCGAAAGGTGACAACAAGCCCCCTGGGACGCCTGCTGTGGTTTGTCTTCCACCTCCTCAAAGCCACCTTCCTCCTCTGACTCCTCTTCTTCAGACTCCTCTCTGCGTTGCCGCAGGTCCAGCAATCGACGACGACAAGGCTGCTTCTGGTGGTAATGGTGACCACAACTCTTCCTCTTCATGCTCATCTACGGCCTGATCCAGCACTCTTCACATGGAACGCTCCAGAAAAAACGCATATGGGATGAGGTCGATGATGTTGCCTTGGGTTTGACTGACCAGGTTTGTCACCTCCGCAAAAGGACGCATGAGCCTACAGCCATTGTGCATGAGCGTTCAGTAACGCGGCCAAAAAATACCCAGCTCCGCAGAGACTGTCCTCTTTTTTTTAAATTAAAAAAATCTGTTCTTAACAGTTTAATCTCTGTTTTGTCCCCTATCAGGGGCCGGTGTATGGAATAGATTTTAGAAACCGGGAGATGAAAAAAGATGGTTGGTCGGTCCTTTTCCTTCCAATTTGGGGCACTGCGCATGCGCCCTGCAATGTACTGTGCCACCCTATATGAGTGGTGTGTTAAGTAGTACTATTCCTATCAGTTTAATCCCTGTTATGTCCCCTATCAGGGGACGTGTATCGAATAGATTTTAGGAACCGGGAGATGGAAAAAGATGATTGGTCGGTCCTCTTACTTCCAATTTGGGGCACTGCGCGTGCACCGCGTAATGTACTGTGCCACAAATACAAATAGTGTGAACTACTATTCTTACCATATTAAATCTTTGTTAAGTCCTCTTTCAGGGGACGTGTATTGAATTGAATCCTTGCATGGGGAGATAGAGAAAAAAGCTTGCTCTGTCCGCTTCCTTCTAATTTTGGGCACTTGCAATGGAATTTGCCACCAATGAAACTAGTGTTAACTAAGTACTACTCCTATCAGTTTAATCTCTGTTTTGTCCATTATCAGGGCCAGGGCCGGTGTAGTGAATAGATTTTTTGAACTTTTTTGAGATAGAAAAAGACCCATGCTCGGTCTGCTTCGATTGAATTTTAGGTCACTGCGCGTGCGCAGTGCAATGTACTGTGACACCCTATATGAGTGGTGGGCAGTGGGCACAGTACAGTCAGTGGGCCTGACACACACTGGCAGGCAACTGCAATTATATTAAAGGGTAAAAATTTTATGACTTTTTTATCTGCATGGTACTGTACCATCCGATATGAGTGGTGGGCACTGGCAGTGGGCACAGTACAGTCTGTGGGCCTGACACACACTGGCAGGCAACTACAATTATATTAAAGGGTAAAAATTAAATTACTTTTTTATCTGCAAGGTACTGTGCCACCCGATATGAGTGGTGTGCACACAGTACAGTCTGTGGGCCTGCGGCCTCTCACACATGGGCAGGCAACAGCAATATATATAGAAAAAATTATAAAAGCAGACTGATGTACCAGCCCTAAAAAGGTCTTTTTGGGGTGCTGTCAGGACGCTGTCCTTACAGCAGATAGCCCCTTTCACACGAGCGAGTTTTCCCCACAGGTGCAATGCGTGACGTGAATGCATAGCATCCGCACTGAATCCTGACCCATTCATTTCAATGGGTCTGTGTACATGAGCGTTTTTTTTCACGCATCACTTGTGCGTTGCGTGAAAGTCGCAGCATGTTTTATATTCTTTTTATATTCTTTTCACGGAGCCCTAGCCCCATAAATGTGAATGGGGCTGCGTGAAAAACGCATTGCATCCGCAAGCAAGTTCGGGTGCGTTACGTTTTTCACTGATGGTTGCTAGGAGATGTTGTTTGTAAACCTTCAGTTTTTTATCACGCGCGTGAAAAACGCATCAAAACGCATTGCACCCGCGCGGAAAAAACTGAACGCAATCGCAGGCAAAACTGAATGGCTTTACCTGTGAAATTACACAGTTTTCACTGAACGCATCCGCAACGCATCCCGACCAAATCCGGACACGCTTATGTGAAAGAGGCCGATGAGTCTCTGAGGACTGGAGTGGAAACAGAACACTGGCCTAGCTAACGCTTTCCCTATTAATTCAGCAGCAGCAGCACTCTCCCTGCTCTAACTAACACTGCAGCTTCAGAATGAATCTGAGATGGATGCTGTCCTTGCTTTTTGATAGGAGATGAGAGGGTCTGGGAGGGAGAGTATGCTGATTGGCTGGATTGTGTCTGCTGACTGTGAGGTACAGGGTCAAAGTTTGCTCAATGATGACCTATAGATGGCGGACCGACCATCACATATGTTCGCCCGCGGCGGTGAACAGGAACATGCGATGTTCGCCGGGAACTGTTCGCCGGCGAATAGTTCGGGACATCTCTATTTACCACTGCGAAACCTGCCCTGAAAAACCTGGCCTGTGCATAAAGGAGTGTTTTAAAATCTATCACTCATCCATGGAGTATTAATTTAATTTCATCCATAATCTACCCAGTAGTTTTACCACCTTATACAGTGATACCTCGGTTCACGAACGCTTCTGTTCACGAACAACTCGGTTCACGAACAGAAAAGTTCGTAAAAATATGCTCCGGTTCACGAACTCCGCCTCGGTTCACGAACGCAAGCCGCGGCCATTTTAATGCTAATTTCAGGCTGTCACATGGTCGGGACTTCCTGTAGGAAGACCGTGGAGAGAAGAAGCAAGAATAAGAGACACAGAAAGAAGTACTCTGCAAGCATTATAAGTGATTATACTGTATTTTATCACATACAGTACATACTGTACACAGAAAGAAGTACTCTGCAAGCATTATACAGTACAGTAAGTGATTATACTGTATTTTATCACATACAGTACATACAGTACACAGAAAGAAGTACTGTACTCTGCAAGCATTATAAGTGATTATACTGTATTTTATCCCATACAGTACATACTGTACAGTTCACTGGACACCCAATATGGCTCCCAAGAAGCATAGTGGAAAGAAGAAAGTGCGGAGCAGCAATAAAGGTGACAAGAACAGCAATGCAGGTGACAATGTGCAAAGTGGAAATGCAAGTGACAATGTGCAAAGTGGAAATGCAAGTGACAATGTGCAAAGTGGAAATGCAGTTGACAATGTGCAAAGTGGAAATGCAAGTGACAATGTGCAAAGTGGAAATGCAAGTGACAATGTGCAAAGTGGAAATGCAAGTGACAATGTGCGAAGTGGAAATGCAGGTGACAATGTGCAAAGTGGAAATGCAAGTGACAAGAATGTGCAGCGCAAGCATGGTGGCAAAAAGAAAGTGCACAGCAGTAGTAAAGGTGACAGCAAGGTTGTGAAGAAAATAACCATTGAGCTGAAGAAGGAAATTATAGAAAAGCATGACCGTGGTATTCGTGTGACTGATCTGGCTTCGAGTACAAGATGGCAAAGTCAACAATTTCGACTATTCTGAAAAACAAAGCCGCCATCAAAGGAGCTGATGTTGCAAAAGGAGTAACAATGTTAACCAAGCAGAGGACACAAGTGCTGGAAGAGGTGGAAAAACTTTTGTTGGTGTGGTTGAATGAGAAACAGCTGGCAGGTGATAGTGTAAGTGAAGCTATGATCTGTGAGAAAGCCAGGAAATTGCACAGTGATTTACAGCAAAGAAGCCCTCTACAAGTGCAGCAAGTGACGAATTTAAAGCCAGTAGAGGGTGGTTTGAAAATTCCGCAGGAGAACTGGCATCCACAGTGTGATTAGACATGGTGAGGCTTCCAGTTCTGACAAGGCCGCAGCAGAAGCTTACAAGTTAGAATTTGCAGAATTCATGAAGACAGAAGGATACGTCCCTCAACAAGTGTTCAACTGTGATGAAACAGGGCTCTTCTGGAAAAAAATGCCGAACAGAACCTATATCACACAGGAGGAAAAGGCCCTACCAGGGCACAAGCCCATGAAGGACAGATTGACCCTTTTGCTGTGTGCCAACGCAAGCGCCGATCTGAAAATTAAACCACTACTGGTGTACCATTCTCAGACCCCTCGTGCATTTAGGGAACAAAATGTGAACAAGGCCAGACTGCCCGTCATGTGGAGAGCCAATGCCAAAGCTTGGGTCACAAGGCAATTGTTTATGGAATGGCTGCACGAGGTGTTTGCACCCACCGTCAGAAAATATCTTTCTGATAACCAGCTGCCTGAAAGGTGCCTTCTTCTGATGGACAATGCCCCAGCACACCCTCCAGCCTTGGTGGATGATATGGATGCTGAGTATGACTTCATCAAGGTAAAGTTCCTCCCCCAACACAACACCACTTCTGCAGCCCATGGACCAGCAAGTCATCTGCAACTTTAAGAAGCTGTACACAAAGGCGCTCTTCACTAGGTGTTTTAATGTCACTGAAGAGACATCCTTGACTTTGAAAGAATTCTGGAAGAAACATTTCAATGTTGTCCACTGCATTAACCTCATTGACAAAGCCTGGGAAGAGGTCACTTCCCGAACCCTAAATTCAGCCTGGAGGAAACTGTGGCCAGAATGTGTCGCTGAACGTGAACATGACTTAGAAGGGTCTGATGCAGAGGTAGTGGAGGAAATTGTGTCCATGGGCAAGAATATGGGTCTGGACGTTGATGGTGCTGATGTGGAAGAGCTTGTTGAGGAACATAGGGAGGAGCTGACCACGGAAGAACTTTATGAACTCCACAGTGAGCAGCAGAAGGCACTTCTTGAGGAGCATTCCACTGAGGAGGAAGAAGAAAGGGAGGAGGTTAGCAGTGATGCCATAAAATCCATTATGCAAAAATGGAATGAGTGCCATGATTTCTTTGAAAAGCACCACCCCAACATTACTGTCACAAACAGAGTGTTAAATCTCATGAATGATAATGTGGTCTCTCATTTCCGGAGGGTTATGCAGCGCAGAAAGAGACAAGTGACATTGGACAGATTTTTCAGACAAACTGAGCCTGCAGCTAGGAGACAAAGGAGAGAGGAAACCCCTGAAGAAGATCTCCCTGATGTCCTTATGGAGGGGGACTCTCCCCCAAACAATAACTGCCTCCCACCTTACTGTCCTCTCTTAATAAATAACTACAGTATACTGTACTTTACTAATGTGTATTGTCATTTGTTTCATATTTTTGGGCTTCAAAAACCCCCCAAAAAAAGTCAGCACGGATTAACCGGATTTACATTGAACCCTATGGGAAAATGTGCCTCGGTTCACGACCAATTCGGTTCGCGACCAGAGTCAGTTCACGAATTAAGTTCGTGAACCGAGGTATCACTGTATCTCTAATTTTGTCCGCATAGCTTACATCTCCACTTTTCACCAACCACTACATATTCATTTCTGTGAAACAGCTGTTAGGTTAAAAGTGCCATTTCCATCCCTTAAAATGTTCGTACGGGGGTGCACTTTCCAAAAAGGAGTCACTTCTTGGGGTTTTTAATTTCTGGGGACCTCAGGAATCTTTTAAATGTGACATGGCACCTAAAATCAATGTCTGCCAATTCAGGTCAGCAAAATCCATATTTTGCTGTTTGAATCTAGAGCCCTGTTTTGCACCCATATATCATTTTTTGAGCACATATGGGGTGTTGGCGTATTCAGGGGGAAATAGGTAACAAAATGTGGGGAGCATTTTGTTATGTAACCACTTGTGAAAGTTACAAATGTGGGTGTAAAGCAACTTTTTCTGGAAAAAATGTAAATTTTTCATTTTCACAGCCAAGCGTTTCCTAATTCTGTAAAACACCTGATGGGTCAAAGTGCTCACTACACACCTTGCAACATTCCTTGAGGGGTGTAGTTTCCAGAATGGGTTCACCTTTTGAGGGTTTCCACTGTAGGGCCACCTCAGGGTGTCTTCATATGTGACATAGCTCCCAATTACCATTCCAGCTATATCCGCTCTCCTAAAGCCATATGGTGCTCCTTCCACTCTGAAGCCTGCTGTGCGCCCATACATCAGTTTTTGAGCACACATCGGGTGTTTCTGTAAACTCTAGAATCAGCGTAATAGATTTTGAGTTTTGTTTGGCTGTTAACCCTTGATGTGTTGCAGAAAAAACTAGATTAAAATTTAAAATCGGCTAAAAAAAAGTGACATTTTGAAATTTTATTCCCATTTTCCTTTAATTCTCGTGGGGCACCTAAAGGTTTAACAAAGTTTGTAAAATCAGTTTTGAATAGCTTGAGAGGGTGTAGTTTCTAAAATGGGGTGATTTATGGGTGCTTTCTAATATATAAGCCCCAGAAAGTGACTTCATAACTGAACTGGTCCTGAAAAAATTGGGTTTTGGGAATGTTCCTAAACATTTTAAGATTTGCTTCTAAACTTCTAAGCCTTCTAGTTCTAACGTCCCAAAAAAATAAAATATAATTTTCAAAATGATCTAAACATGAAGTAGACATATGGGGAATGTAAAGTAATAACTCATTTTGGAGGTATTACTATCTATTAGGAAAGTAGAGAAATTGAAATTAGCAAAAATACAAAAGAGAATAAAAAGATATTTAAAAAAAAAGTCCTAGGATACATCACAGTGTCATATACTAATTTTCAGGCCAATTAGAGCACCTCTCGTTTGTGTACAATCAAAATGGCTAAAAAATTTAAAATATATAGAGGAAGTGGGGGCAAAATGAAATATGGTGAGACTCTCACTATATTTCATTTTGCCCCCGCCCACTCCCTCTAAACATTTCATTTTTTTTGTCCACAGAGTATTTCATTTTCATTTGCCCCCTGGGCCCCTCATTATTTGCTGCCCCTGGCTGTCCTTTTATGGCTGGCGCGGGCTCTTCTGAATTCAGATACACTGCCGCACGGCACCACTGATTGTCATTCATGTCCCCCCTCCTTATGAAGCCCAATCCTGGTGTGTGCCATTATTTACATAAAAAAAAAACTACCTACTCTTTCCTCTCTTCCGCTCTCCTCATTTGAAGGCTGGCGGGCTCGTCATTCCTGGCTGCTGTGATCCCGCGAGACCTGCCGCGGGAGGTCAGGGGTAAGCGGGATCACATAGCCAGCAGCCGCAATTATAGGGAGGGGAGGGGACTGGAGGGGATGGCCCGCCTCCATCACCGCACTTGGAAAAAAAACTTGCGGCCAGTCTGGCTTGCATACAAACACCCCCCCACGTCACCATCACAGGCGCCGCGGCCTGCGCTAATACCTATTATATTGACTTTAGTTTGCGGGCAGTAAGGAGGGCCCGCCACTGGTCCGCAAGCACTTGCAACCTGCGGCGTGCCCTCCCCCTCTGCCGGGACCGGTCGCAGTCGCACTCTTTGTGACCGCGATCATTACACCCCTGGCTCCACTCCTGGTTTTGGCTCACAATTAGGCTCGAGTGAATTGAGCTTCGGATCACAGATCCAAAGTTGATTAACTCAAACACATTGTTTTAACGGCATCCGGAGACCTGTCTCTGTACAGCATTAAAATGTGTTACCTCCAAGTAGGCAAAATTAGTTAAGTCACGTAAGACTTCACGAATAAAATCGGTATTCATCTCTGCATCTTTAACAACATCTAAAATTAGCAATCCGAAGTTGGGTTTGGTACCAGCTGGTATTTCGGTACCAAACCTGACTTCAGATTGCTATTTTAAAATGTTTTTAAAGATGCAGAAGTGATTCCTGAATTCGTTCACCGAAGCGACTTCAGAGGCAATACATTCCAATTCGCTCAACACTACTCATAATCACTGATAAAAATCGCTGACCAAAATACTGACTGTGTGAATAAAGCCTTACATATGTATTGAAGGTATTTCAAATGCCTCTGAGACTGGCCACGGTGAAACTCATTTACAAGAAAATTATAGGGGTTGTCCAGCCTGTGATGGTCTATCCGACATCCCGCACCCGACCAAGCTACACAGAACAGCAGATTGTAGGGCGCAGGGTGTTGGACCCTCACAAATCAGCTATTGATGGCCTATCCTCATTATAGACCAGGAGTAGGTGACCTCTGACACTCCAACTACAACTCCCAGCATGCATACTTGCTCTGCTGTTCTTTGAACTCCCATAGAAATGGATGGACCATGCTGGGAATGGTAGTTTCACAACAGCTGGAGTACCAAAGGTTGCTGACCCCTGGGATAGACCATTAATTAAAAAAAAAGTGTGGACAACCTCATTAAGTTAGCGTTTTCCAACCTGTATCAGTTTTAAAATGTTATCTTTTATCATTATCAAACCAATTACAAGCTGTCAGGGGATGGTGGGAGTTGTAGTTTTTCAATAACTGGAGAGCCACAGGTTAGGAAAACCTGACAAGAGTAGAGCCAAAGAGGGAGGAGCATGATACAGGATTTGTTTTCTTTTTGTGGTGAGTCTACATTCAATAGCCACAGCATGGCGAGGTGCATCCATGATGTGGCCAAAAGTCATGCCAACACATGATCTTACCATAAACCACCACCATTCTCAAACTGATTGTTGTCATGGAGTTTTGAGGATAAGATTGCTGCTTCATAATTTTTAAAAATTCGATTTGGCAGCTTTGCCAACATTTGACAAGAAATTTGATTTGTTACAAATTAAATTGTCACAATTTGCTATGTTAAAACCTCATTTAGCCTATCAAATCAATGGGACCGTTTTTAAGGGCCACTTAGACAGAGATGAATCCGTCTAATGCAATATGGCCTTTTCGTTTAAAAAAAAAAAATATATAACTCATTCATCTCATCCACTTGCTCGTGCAGAGGCAGTCTGCTCCTTTCTTGATTAAAAAAGACCTGTTGAAGGACCTGCACTGAGTGTGATGACATCTCCGCGCGCTCCCAGCATGATCACGTGGGGACGTCATCAGTGAAGTGAGTATTTTTTTTCCCATTCTTTCTAAGACAACTCCAGTTGCCATTATAGGAAAAATGATTCATTCCATGAATAACAAGGAAATTCAAGTTCGTTTAGTCAAATTTTCCTCAAATTCAAACCAAATTCCACTTCGGATGCTTCACTTCGCCCAACAGTATTCATACTATATTGCTTAATGACTGTGCTGTTTTCACTTATTCTTCAGTTTTTACTTACTCCTAACAGTTTAGATGTAGAAGTTCTAGAGATCTTCAACAACCTGGAACCTGCTGCTGATGGACCAGTTATTATTATCTGTCTCAAGGAACCACAAAGCAAAATAGCATTCTGTTTTACCACGAATTTCAGCAGTTTGGTGACTGTTTTTAGGCATGTGGTTTACAGAAGTGAAGTCCATTGAAACATGGACTTCTCAGCTGAGAACAACAATGCAAAAACCATAGCATTCTCAGTAAAGCCACATACGCTTTTGCTGCAAGGTTCACGCCCAAAAGTCATGGTCCTACCTGGCAAGGTGTAACAGCACCATGAACGCAAAATGAGGTCTTGCTATAAATGAGCTATGGGTCTGATCAGATTCTCAACACTTTAATGATCTCCGTCAGACGTTATGTGCCCACAAGAAGATCCGTCAAGAGCAGCTTCCATGTAGCAACAGTAGACTTTCCTACCCTGTACAAAACAATGAATTATCTGGAAACAGCAGAACAAAACATTAAAGAAAATGTGTAAGAAGAATGGTAGATTAAAGTTAATTAAAGTTGCAGCATCCCTTTAAATTAAATTATACCGCTATATTCATTAGTGCGATGATACAGAGAGAATAAAATCATCTATCTCAGCGGGACGTTCTAGATTTTATTATGTGAGTTTAATTCTATAATTTAAGGCTTCATTTATGGACTCCCATAACTATGATGCCCTAAAGTCACTATGAACATTTGAAATTATTACAGTTCCTTTTAAGAAATTTGGCAGCTCCATAACTTACACAGACGATCCTCCAGACCTTGTTCAATTTATAATTTTGTCAAAACAGCTGAAAGCGACGCATTCAGTTACTTGACTAAGGGCTGAAGACACTTTTTTGCCTTAAAGGAAACCTGTCACTAGGGAAAACCCTGATAACCCAGGCGCGCTGCCTTGTAGTGCCATCTCAGCTGAATGTAATGATAGATTTCACCTAGCGAGCCATTGCTTTCTTTTTTGAGAAAAAGTACTTTTAATTCATATGCAAATGAGCAGTTAAGTGCAGCAAGGGCGGGCCCAAGCTACTTGGTGCACACATCCTTCTTGATTTACAAGGCCAGGAGAGATGGCTATGCAGGACCCTGGCTCTGTTAATAAATGAGGAGAGGGAGGGGATGGCAGAGGAAGCAGGAGGAGCAAGGGTGCACAGAGTGGCTTAGGCCTGCCCTCAGTGCACTTAACTGTTCATTTGCATATGGATTAAAAGTACTTTTTCTCCACAATGAAACACTTCTCTAAGTGGAAGGTATCATTACAATCAGCTGTTTTAGCCCTACAAGGTGGTGTGCTTGGATTTCCTGGTGACAGACCCCCTTTAAGATTCATGTCATCCAGCTTGGTGATTGGCAACATGAATGATAGGGCATCAATGTTTTCCTCAATGAAAGCACTTTAATGCCATATAAATATAGACTCTACCCAGTCCCAGTGTATATTGCTCTACCTGAATAGTGTCAGTCTTCACTGCAGTTCTGGCATAATATTCATGAATCAGAAAAATCTGACTGAACATTCGTCTTGGTTTCAGTCCATTTAATACAGAACAGGAATAGATGAAAAAAAAATCTATTCACTTTTACTACTCTGTCGTGTCCCAGTTGTTTGAGCCGTAAACTTCTCTTTGCATTCACTTGTCTTTCAATATCCTGATATTGACAGGGTAATAAATTTTCTCTGCATAGATTATAATTCTTTCATTGATATATCACGCGTCTGATATTTCCTGACTGGCAGCGGGATATTCTTTCCTGTTACATCAGAGTGAAGCGCGTCAGCTTGTTTGTTTCTATCTGGCTCATAAACTTTAATTACACTTTGGTAAAACATCACTGTCATAAATTGAATAATGAGTCTCCGTCCTCCCTTATATCCATGTGGCAGCGACAACATTGTGTATGCAAATCTACCCATAATTCACTTCTGTTACTTCATAAATCATCTTTTATAAGTGTGTCAGCCGTAGATGTCCCCAAAACAAAGTGTCAGCCACAGATACCTCCATAACAATGTGTCAGCCGCAGATGTCCCCATAGCAATGTCAGCCGCAGATACCTCCATAACAATGTGTCAGCCGGAGATACCTCCATAACAATGTATCAGCCGCAGATACCTCCATAATAGTGTGTCAGCCGCAGATGTCCCCATAACAATGTCAGCCACAGATACCTCCATAACAATGTGTCAGCCGCAGATGTCCCCATAACAATGTGTCAGCCGCAAATGTCCCCATAACAATGTGTCAGCCGCAGATGTCCCCATAACAATGTGTCAGCCGCAGATGTCCCCATAACAATGTGTCAGCCGCAGATGTCCCCATAACAATGTCAGCCGCAGATGTCCCCATAACAATGTCAGCCGCAGATACCTCTATAACAATTTGTCAGCCGCAGATACCTCCATAATAGTGTGTCAGCCGTAGATGTCCCCATAACAATGTGTCAGCCGCAGATGTCCCCATAACAATGTGTCAGCCACAGATGTCCCTATAACAATGTCAGCCGCAGATGTCCCCATAACAATGTCAGCCGCAGATACCTCTATAACAATTTGTCAGCCGCAGATACCTCCATAATAGTGTGTCAGCCGTAGATGTCCCCATAACAATGTGTCAGCCGCAGATACCTCCATAACAATGTGTCAGCCACAGATACCTCCATAACAATGTGTCAGCCGCAGATGTCCCCATAACAATGTGTCAGCCGCAGATGTCCCCATAACAATGTGTCAGCCGCAGATACCTCCATATCAGTGTGTCAGCTACAGATGTCCCCATAACAATATGTCAGCCTCAGATGTCCCCATAACAATGTGTCAGCCTCAGATGTCCCCATAACAATGTGTCAGCCGCAGATGTCCCCATAACAATGTGTCAGCCGCAGATGTCTCCATAACAATGTGTCAGCCGCAGATGTCTCCATAACAATGTGTCAGCCGCAGATGTCTCCATAACAATATGTCAGCCGCAGATGTCCCCATAACAATGTGTCAGCCGCAGATGTCTCCATAACAATATGTCAGCCGCAGATGTCTCCATAACAATGTGTCAGCCGCAGATGTCTCCATAACAATGTGTCAGCCGCAGATGTCCCCATAACAATGAGTCAGCCACAGATACCTCCATAACAATGTGTCAGCTGCAGATACTTCTATAACAGTGTATTATCTACAGACTCCCCCATAACTGTGTTAACTGCAGATGTTTCCATAACAGTGTGTCAGCCGCAGATGTCCCTATAACAATGTGTCATCTAGAGACTCCCTCATGTGTATCAGCTACAGATGTTCTTATAACAGTGTGTCGTCTACAAACAGTATACAGTGTAAGGTATAACAGCTGCAGATGTCTCTATAACAGTGTCATACCTCCCAACTTTTGAAAAGAAGGAAGAGGGGCATTATGTGCGACGTGCGAAGCGCAGCATTGCTAATTTTTTCTGTACTAGGCTATGCTTCTAACTCCACCCAAAACATAACTAAACACTTACAGTTGTGTTCAAAATTATTCAACCCCCTAATGCTGTAAAGGGTTTTAGGGAATTTAGTGTACATTTGTAATTGTGTTCAGAATGAAATCTTATAAGGACTTTTTAAAGAACCAAATGCAACTAAAATGACATCAATTGTTTTTGTAATACAGTATTAAATGTTTTTTTTGTGATTTCTTCATTGACACAATTATTCAACCCCTTAAAGACTACCACTCTTAAGAACAGAGGTTCATTCAAGTTTTTCGATCAGGTATTGAAAACACCTGTGGATGTCAAGGAGCAGCAATCAAGCATAATAAGCACCAATTAGGCAGATTTAAAATGACTGTGATACTCAGCTCCTTCTAGACATTTACTGGTGTGTTTACAAAGATGGTGAAGTCAAGAGAATGGTCCAGGAAGACAAGAGAAGAGGTGATTTCTCTTCACAGGAAGGACAATGGCTATAAGAAGATTGCAAAGATGTTAAACATACCAAGAGACACCATAGGAAGCATCATTCACAAATTCAAGGCAAAGGGCACTGTTGAAACGCTACCTGGTCGTGGCAGAAAGAAGATGCCGACTTCGACTGTTGTGCGCTACCTGAAGCGCAAAGTGGAGAAAATTCCCTGTGTGACTGCTGAGGAACTGAAAAAAGATTTGTCAGATGCGGGTACTGAAGTTTCAGCTCAGACAATAAGGCGCACACTGCGTAATGAAGGCCTCCATGCCAGAACTCCCAGGCGCACCCCCTTGCTGTCTCCAAAGAATAAGAAGAGTCGACTGCAGTATGCCAAAAGTCATGTGGACAAACCACAAAAGTTTTGGGATAGTGTTCTGTGGACTGATGAAACAAAATTAGAACTGTTTAGGCCCATGGATCAACGCTATGTTTGGAGGAGGAAGAACAAGGCCTATGAAGAAAAGAACACCTTGCCTACTGTGAAGCATGGCGGGGGGGTAATCATGCTTTGGGGCTGTTTTGCTTCTACAGGTACAGGGAAGCTTCAGCATGTGCAAGGTACCATTAATTCTCTTCAGTACCAGGAGATATTGGATGAAAATGTGATGCAGTCCGTCACAAACCTGAGGCTTGGGAGACGTTGGACCTTTCAACAGGACAATGATCCCAAGCATACCTCCAAGTCCACTAGAGCATGGTTGCAGATTAAAGGCTGGAACATTTTGAAGTGACCATCGCAGTCACCAGACTTAAATCCGATTGAGAACCTCTGGTGGGACTTAAAGAAAGCAGTTGCAGCTCGCAAGCCTAAGAATGTGACTGAACTGGAGGCTTTTGCCCATGAAGAATGGGCGAAGATACCCGTAGATCGCTGCAAGACACTTGTGTCAAGCTATGCTTCACGTTTAAAAGCTGTTATAACTGGAAAAGGATGTTGTACTAAGTACTAAGATTGAATGTCACTTGGGGGTTGAATAAAACTGATAATGATGTGAGCACAGAAAAGACATTTGTGGTTATTTCATTATAAATGTTATGTTATATTTGTCTGACTTACAAGTGCCTCTTTGATTTAATTGTAAACAAGATGACTGAAATGATCAAAATCAATGTCAAACTGGCCAAAACACTCAATTTCAGTGGGGGTTGAATAATTTTGAACACAACTGTAAATGCCCCCACATAGTAATTATTCCCCCTATATGCTACTGCACAGTATTTATGCCCACATTGTGCCCCTTTACAGATTATGCCCAGATATGTGCCTCCTTCACAGTAGTTATGAGCTGATATGTGCCCCCTCACAGTATTATGCCCAGATATGTTCCCCCTCACAGTAGTTTTGGCCAGCTATGTGCCTCCCTCACAATAGTTATATCCAGATATGTGCCCCCTCACAGTATTATGCCCAGACATGTGCCCCTCACAGTGTTATGCTCAGATATGTGCCCCCTCACAGTATTTATGGCCAGATATGTGCCTCTGACAGTAGTTATGCCCAGATATGTGCCCCTCACAGTAAAATGCCCAGTAATGTGCAACCTCAGAGTAATATGCCCAGTTATATGCCCACTCACAGTAATATGCCCAGCAGTGCCCTCTCACAGTAATATGCCCAGGATTGTGGCACCTACAGGCAGTAAAAAAAAAAAAAAACTCCACATACCTGGTTCCCCAGCAGCAGTAGCAAGATCCACATAGAGCTGCTGGTTTGTGTATGAGGAGCTACAGCTGACGTAGGGAAGGAATGATGGAGCAGGGAGTGGACGCCCCTCTGCCTCTTCATTACAGGCAACTGTCTCTGCTTCATCGTTACAGGAAGCTGTCTCTGCTTCCTAAGGCCTCATGCACACGACCGTTGTTTGTTTCCGCGTCGTTCCGTTTTTTTTTCATGTATAGGATGCTTCCCCATTCATTTCAATGGGTCCGTCAAAAAATGCGGATGGTCAACCGTTTTTGTTCCGCATCTGTAGCATCCCCAAGTCAGGGTAGTGTGAGGGACTGACCTGGGGAATGCTAGTGATGGAAAGGCTGGCACGTGGATCCTCTGGGGCACTCTCTGGGTTCTTGAGGGACACAGCCAGTTGTAGTGTGAGGTGCCCTTGGTGTTTGTAACTGTAACAGTTCCGCAGAAGACGATTGGTTTCAGCAAGCTTTAAGTTACAGTGCATTAATGGCAGGCTTATATTTAGCAAGGTGATCACAGAGGGTTAAAGCAGGACTTCTGTAGTACAGGCGACTTTACTCCCTTCCTGACTTGTCCTGGCTGGCAAATATACTCCAAGGCCCCAATGCCCTATCTCTGGCTTTTATCCTTGGGACTACAATTACTGAGTACCTCCTCTGGAATTTGTAGTACATTTTGCTTTCTGGAATGGTACAGCTTGGCTCCTGCTGACCTGCCCAGGCCTGAGACATGTGGCCTTCACAGACTCCAGGGTCTGCACTGAACTCTAGCCTGCTCTGGCCTAGCTATTTATATCCTAGCTCTTTAGCTCCCCCTGGTGGCCTATAACCAAATAACACCCTAGCAGGCCTGTACATGGAGGCACCTTAAAGGTAAATGACATTACAAAATATATACAACCAATCTCCCCACAGATGAGGGGAACAACGGCACCCAAGTGACCCTTCTGTAGTGTCGGGCATCACAACTCCCGTACACTACACATCCGTGGTCCGTGTTTACATTCCATCAAAAAAATAGAGCATGTCACGTTTGCGGACAAGGATAGGCATTATTACAATGGATCTGCCAAAAAAATGGAAGAGGAATGCCTCACTCGCCTAAGGAAGAGAGCGGGACATACCTCACTCGCCCGAGAAAACTGGACAGCCACTGAAATCCGGGACTGTCTTGCCGGATCTGGGACAGTTGGGAGGTACTGTATGTGAAATCATTATATGGGGAGCACAGGTCCTGCTGCCTCTAGTGAGCAGTGAGTGTCCCTGTGTGCACAAGTGGTTGAGGTGAGTATTTTTTTAAACCCTAAAATACCAGTTTTAACAGCCGAATGTACATAACACCACTCCCTCTCCCAGTCACCTCCAACATACAGTCCCATGTACATACAGTTGTGTTCAAAATTATTCAACCCCCACTGAAATTGAGTGTTTTGGCCAGTTTGACATTGATTTTGATCATTTCAGTCCTCTTGATTTCAATTAAATTAAAGAGGCACTTGTAAGTCAGACAAATATAACATAACATTTATAATGAAATAACCACAAATGTCTTTTCTGTGCTCACATCATTATCAGTTTTATTCAACCCCCAAGTGACATTCAATCTTAGTACTTAGTACAACATCCTTTTCCAGTTATAACAGCTTTTAAACGTGAAGCATAGCTTGACACAAGTGTCTTGCAGCGATCTACGGGTATCTTCGCCAATTCTTCATGGGCAAAAGCCTCCAGTTCAGTCACATTCTTAGGCTTGCGCGCTGCAACTGCTTTCTTTAAGTCCCACCAGAGGTTCTCAATCGGATTTAAGTCTGGTGATTGCGATGGCCACTTCAAAATGTTCCAGCCTTTAATCTGCAACCATGCTCTAGTGGACTTGGAGGTATGCTTGGGATCATTGTCCTGTTGAAAGGTCCAACATCTCCCAAGCCTCCGGTTTGTGACGGACTGCATCACATTTTCATCCAATATTCATGGTACCTTGCACACGCTGAAGCTTCCCTGTACCTGTAGAAGCAAAACAGCCCCAAAGCATGATTGACCCCCCGCCATGCTTCACAGTAGGCAAGGTGTTCTTTTCTTCATAGGCCTTGTTCTTCCTCCTCCAAAAATAGCGTTGATCCATGGGCCCAAACAGTTCTAATTTTGTTTCATCAGTCCACAGAACACTATCCCAAAACTTTTGTGGTTTGTCCACATGATTTTTGGCATACTGCAGTCGACTCTTCTTATTCTTTGGAGACAGCAAGGGGGTGCGCCTGGGAGTTCTGGCATGGAGGCCTTCATTACACAGTGTGCGCCTTATTGTCCGAGTTGAAACTTCAGTACCCGCATCTGACAAATCTTTTTTCAGTTCCTCAGCAGTCACACGGGGACTTTTCTCCACTTTGCGCTTCAGGTAGCGCACAACAGTCGAAGTCGGCATCTTCTTTCTGCCATGACCAGGTAGCGTTTCAACAGTGCCCTTTGCCTTGAATTTGCGAATGATGCTTCCTATGGTGTCTCTTGGTATGTTTAACATCTTTGCAATCTTCTTATAGCCATTGCCCTTCCTGTGAAGAGAAATCACCTCTTCTCTTGTCTTCCTGGACCATTCTCTTGACTTCACCATGTTTGTAAACACACCAGTAAATGTCTAGAAGGAGCTGAGTATCACAGTCATTTTAAATCTGCCCAGTGGCTGTCCTGCGGTCCCGGGTGGGGGAGGTATGTCCTGTTGTCTGGCAGCTGTTTATAATGGTAAAGCAGAGAACCCTCTGCTTTCCACTTCACCATAGCTGCCCCTCCCCACTTCCACTAACCTCGTCATCAGGAGGGGGCGAGTTGTGGAGCTCTGAGGAGGACTTGTTCTTTCAGCGTCCTCCTCTATCTACAGTTGCTGAAGGACCTGTGATCAGGTCAGTAGGCAGAGCTCAGCATTTGAAGGACCTGCAATGTTGTCAGGTTCATGTGATCAGTGCATGAATTGGCAGGGCTTAGCAGTGGAGAGAACATACTGCAACTGATTCAATGTAAGAGGCTGAGAGCCTGGGATATGCTGGGAGCTGCAGTTCTCCTGCTTGGAGGGAGGGTGTGGTTATATATTATCTACATGGGACTGTAAATTGGAGGAGGCCGGGAGTAGAGTTGAGCGTGAATATTCTAATATCGGCACTTCGCTAATTCGCAAATATTGAGAATATGGCGCTATATATTCGCTTATCCAAATATTCATATTTTTTTTTTTTTAAGTTGTTAATCCTTGTTGCTCTCTGGTTGTCCAACTTGTCTTCCCACTTCCCAAAAGCTGTCCTTACCTGACCGGAGGATTCCTGGCTCCCTGTCCGCACCAGTCAATGCCCGTTGCCGCTTCTGCCGACTTCCTGTGTGCATGGAAACGCCTCCATGCTAAAATGTACTGTCGGATGTGAGAATCACAATCTCACAAATTTGACTAAGTTGTAATCGCAATGCGATTAATATAACATGAATTACTCGCATTGCGAATTAAACTTAGAGCTGGGTTCCTAATGGTTGTATTGCTAGAATATAACGAAGATTACGAATATCACGAATTCACGAATATAGTGCTATATTGTCAATCTTCGTTATATTCTAGCAACAACCATTAGGAACTCAGCTCTAAGTTGAATGGGCAATGTGAGTATATGTTCGCTTCGCGAATTAAACTTAGAGCTGAGTTCCTAATGGTTGTATTGCTAGAATATAATGAAGATTGAGAATATAGTGCTACATTCGTGAATTAGTGATATTCGTCATCTTCGTTTTCTTCGTTATGTTGTAGCAATACAACCATTAGGAACTCAGCTCTAAGTTTCGCAATGCAAATATAAATTCGCATAACATTCGCAATATATAGAATGACGAATATTAGATTTCGACGAATATATTGACGAATATTCAATCGAATATTCGCGAAATATCGCTAAATCGAATATGGCACCTCCCGCTCATCACTAGCCGGGAGAGTGAAAGATGTTATTTACATGGGACTGTATGTTGGAGGGGGCTGGAGGGAGGGAATGATGTCATTTACATGGGACTGTACATTGGAGGAGGCTGTAGATAGAGTGATGTTATTTACATGAGACTGTGTGTTGGAGGTGACTGGGGGAGGGAGTGGTGTTATGTACATGGGACTGTATGTTGGAGGTGACTGGGGGAGGGAGTGGTGTTATGTACATGGGACTGGATGTTAAAGGTGACTGGGGGAGGGAGTGGTGTTATGTACATGGGACTGTACGTTGGAGGTGACTGGAGGAGGGAGTGGTGTTATGTACATGGGACTGGATGTTAAAGGTGACTGGGGGAGGGAGTGGTGTTATGTACATGGGACTGAATGTTGGAGGTGACTGGGGGAGGGAGTGGTGTTATGTACATGGGACTGGATGTTGGAGGTGACTGGGGGAGGGAGGGGTGTTATGTACATGGGACTGTACGTTGGAGGTGACTGGGGGAGGGAGTGGTTTATGTACATGGGACTGGATGTTAAGGGTGACTGGGGGAGGGAGTGGTGTTATGTACATGGGACTGAATGTTGGAGGTGACTGGGGGAGGGAGTGGTGTTATGTACATGGGACTGAATGTTAAAGGTGACTGGAGGAGGGAGTGGTGTTATGTACATGGGACTGTATGTTGGAGGTGACTGGGGGAGGGAATGGTGTTATGTACATGGGACTGAATGTTGGAGGTGACTGGGGGAGGGAGTGGTGTTATGTACATGGGACTGTATGTTGGAGGTGACTGGGGGCGGGAGTGGTGTTATGTACATAGGACTGTACTCTGGAGGTAACTGGGGAAGGGAGTGGTGTTATGTATATGGGACTGTATGTTGGAGGTGACTGGGGGAGGGAGTGGTGTTATGTATATGGGACTGTATGTTGGAGGTGACTGGGGGAGGGTGTGGTGTTACAGTTGTGTTCAAAATTATTCAACCCCCAATGCTGTAAAGGGTTTTAGGGAATTTAGTGTACATTTGTAATTGTGTTCAGAATGAAATCTTACAAGGACTTTTTAACCACTTGCCGCCACGCTAACGCCGATGGGCGTCAGGGCGGCGGCTCTCTAAGGTCTCACTGCCGCCTATCGGCGTCATCTCGTGAGACCCGAGATTTCACATGAACGCGCGCGCGGCGTGCGCGCGCGTTCATGTGATCGGAGCCGGACAACTGAAACTACAGCCTGCCAGCGCTGATCATGCGCTGGCAGGCTGTAGATGCGGAAAAAAACGCATTTAAATCGCATATCAGACGCTGTTTTGTAAACAGCGTCTGATATGCCTGCTATCTGCTCGTCTGGTGGTCCCTTTGTTTGGGACCACCAGAGGGAACAAAGGTAAAGTGCACCAATCACTACACACACACCCCCACCCCCATCACTGATTAACCCCTGATCACCCATGTCACCCCCTGATCACCAATGTCACCCCCTGATCACCCCTGTCACCCCCTGTCACTAATCACCCCCCTACAGGCTCATTCAGACGTCCGTATGTGTTTTACGGATCCATGGATCTGCGGATCCATGGATCTACGGATCCGCAAAATACGGACACCGGCAATGTGCTTTCCGCAGTTTGCAGATCCGCACAGAACTATATAGAAAATGCTTTTTCTTGTCCGCAATTGCGGACAAGAATAGGACATGTTCTATATTTTTGCGGAACGGAAGTGCAGACCCGGAAGCGCGGATCCGTAATTCCGGATCCGAGCGGGACAAAGTCTGTCCCCATAGAAATGAATGGGTCCGCAATTCCGTTCAGCAAACAGAATTGCGGACGTGTGAATGGGGCATAAGGGTCCCTTATCACCGTCAGTTAGCTAGCTACTTGTTAGGTAGCTAGCGCCCAGCCCACCGCACCGCAGTCACTGATTTTGGCAGAGATTTTTTCATCCACATTGATCGATGCGAATGAAAAAATCTGCGCCGTTCATTTTTATTTATTTTTTTTAAGCCCAGAGGCTGAACGGAAAAAAAAAATCTCATTACCCGTATGCTCAATATAAGGAGAATCGCAGAAACTCCTAATGCTGGCCATACGTGTAATGATTGCAGAGACCCTCAAATGCCAGGACAGTATAAATACCTCACATGTGACCCCATTTTAGAAAGAAGACACCCCAAGGTATTCCGTGAGGGGTATGGTGAGTTCATGCAAAATTTTATTTTTTGTCACAAGTTAGTGGAATATGAGACTTTGTAAAAAATATATATATATCAATTTCCGCTAACTTGTGCCAATTTTTTTTTTCTGTGAACTCGCCATGCCCCTCACGGAATACCTTAGGGTGTCTTCTTTCCAAAATGGGGTCACATGTGGGGTATTTATACTGACCTGGCATTTTAGGGTCCTAAAGCGTGAGAATCCAAATGCGTAAAAATGGCCTGTGAAATCCTAAAGGTACTCATTGGTTTAGGGCCCCTTTGCGCATCTTGGCTGCAAAAGTGTCACACATGTGGTATCGCCGTACTCAGAGAAGTAGGGCAATGTGTTTTGGGGTGTATTTTTACATATACCTATACTTTGTGTGAGAAATATCGCTGTAAACAACAACTTTTTAATTTTTTTAATACAAAGTTGTCAATTTACAGAGATATTACTCTCACCCAACATGGGTATATGTAAAAATACACCCCAAAACACATTGCCCTACTTCTCCTGAGTACGGAGATACCACATGAGTGACACTTTTTTGCAGCCTGGGTGCGCAAAGGGGCCCAAATTCCAACGAGTACCTTTAGCTTTTACATGGCTGCTCACAATTTAGCCCCACCCAAAATGCCAGAACAGTACAAACACCCCACAAATGACCACATTTTGGAAAGAAGACACCCCAAGGTATTCGCTAAGGGGTATGGTGAGTCCATGAAAAATTTAACTTTTTGTCAAAAGTTAGCGGAAAGGGAGACTTTGCGAGAAAAAACAATAAAAAATCAATTTCCGCTAACTTGTGCCAAAAAAAAAATCTTCTGTGAACTCGCCATGCCCCTCACGGAATATCTTGGGGTGTCTTCTTTCCAAAATGGGGTCACATGTGGGGTATTTCTACTGCCCTGGCATTTTAGGGGCCCTAAAGCGTGAGAAGAAAAATGCGTAAAAATGCCCTCCTAAAAGGTACTCATTAGAATTAGGGCCCTTTGCACCCAGGCAGCAAAAAGTGTCACTCATGTGGTATTGCCGTACTCAGGAGAAGTAGGGCAATGTGTTTTGGGGTGTATTTTACATATACCCATGCTGGGTGAGAGAAATATCTCTGTAAACTGACAACTTTGTATAAATTTGTTTTAAAAGTTGTCATTTACAGAGATATTTCTCTCACCCAGCATGGGTATATGTAAAATACACCCCAAAACACATTGCCCTACTTCTCCTGAGTACGGCGATACCACATGAGTGACACTTTTGCAGCCAAGATGTGCAAAGGCCCTAATTCCAATGAGTACCTTTAGGATTTCACAGGGCATTTTTCCGCATTTTTCTTCTCACGCTTTAGGGCCCCTAAAATGCCAGGGCAGTAGAAATACCCCACAAGTGACCCCATTTTGGAAAGAAGACACCCCAAGGTATTCCGTGAGGGTCATGGCGAGTTCACAGAATTTTTTTTTTGGCACAAGTTAGCGGAAATTGATATTTTTTTTTTTTTTTTTACAAAGTCTCATATTCCACTAACTTGTGACAAAAAATAAAATTTTACATGAACTCACCATACCCCTCACGGAATACCTTGTGGTGTCTTCTTTCTAAAATGGGGTCACATGTGGGGTATTTATACTGCCCTGGCATTTTAGGGGCCCCTAAAGCGTGAGAAGAAGTCTGGAATCCAAATGCGTAAAAATGGCCTGTGAAATCCTAAAGGTACTCATTGGTTTTAGGGCCCTTTGCGCATCTTGGCTGCAAAAAAGTGTCACTCATGTGGTATCGCCGTACTCAGGAGAAGTAGGGCAATGTGTTTAGGGGTGTATTTTTATATATACCCATACTTTGTGTGAGAAATATGTCTGTAAACGACAACTTTTTTATTTTTTTTACACAAAGTTCACAATTTACAGAGATATTTCTCTCACCCAGCATAGGTATATGTAAAAATACACCCCAAAACACATTGCCCTACTTCTCCTGAGTACGGCGATACCACATGAGTGACACTTTTTTGCAGCTAAGATGTGCAAAGGGGCCCAAATTCCAACGAGTACCTTTAGGTTTTACATGGCTGCTCACAATTTAGCCCCGCCCAAAATGCCAGAGCAGTAAACACACCCCACAAATGACCCCATTTCGGAAAGTAGACACCCCAAGGTATTCACTGAGGGGCATAGTGAGTCCGTCTGAGATTTTATTTTTTTTTGCCAGAAGTTAGCAGAAATGGAAACTTTATTATTATTTTTTTCCTCAGAAAGTGTCATTTTCCGCTAACTTGTGAAAAAATGAAATGTTACATGAACTCACCATGCCCCTCCGTGAATACTTTGGGGTGTCTTCTATCTAAAATGGTGTGATTTGGGGGGTATTCATACTATCCTGGCATTCTAGCACCTGAAGAAACATGACAGGTGCTCAGAAAGTCAGAGCTGCTTCAAAATGCAGAAATTTACTTTTTTGCACCATAGTTTGTAAACGCTATAACTTTTACCCAAACCAATAAATATACACTTATTAGATTTTTTTTATCAAAGACATGTAGAACAACAAATTTTGTGAAAAATTTATATAGAAATGTAGTTTTTTTAAAAATTTTACAACAGAAAGTGAAAAATGTCATTTTTTTGCAAAAATGTCGTTACATTTTTATTAATAGCAAAAAAAGTTAAAATGTCAGCAGCAATGAAATACCACCAAATGAAAGCTCTATTAGTGAGAAGAAAAGGAGGTAAAATTCATTTGGGTGGTAAGTTGTATGACCGAGCAATAAACGGTGAAAGTAGTGTAGTGCGGATTTGTAAAAAAGGGCCTGGTCACTAGGGGGGTGTAAACCTGTGGTCTTCAAGTGGTTAAAGAACCAAATGCAACTAAAATGACATCAATTGTTTTTGTAATACAGTATTAAATGTTTTTTTTGTGATTTCTTCATTGACACAATTATTCAACCCCTTAAAGACGACCACTCTTAAGAACAGAGGTTCATTCAAGTGTTTTCGATCAGGTATTGAAAACACCTGTGGATGTCAAGTAGCAGCAATCAAGCATAATAAGCACCAATTTATCTGGGACTGTCCCGCTGGATCCGGGACAGTTGGGAGGTATGCAGTGTGTCAGCTGCAGATGTCCTCATCACAGCATGTCAGCTACATTCAAAGAAAGTCCAGTGCACACGCATCAATGTGTTATCGTATTTATTGCTTCATCCTCATAGTATTTATATATACATATAGGTCTCCATTGTGTTTTATACCAGCAGTATACATTTGTACTTTCAGATGAACAGAATGACGACGTTTCGGTCAAGATGACCTTTGCCAAGTATGAGTGAGGAGTATGCAGCTGGAAGGAGTATGCGACACCAAACGTGTATAGTATTTTTAACACTTTGAAAACATAAAAATTTGCATCGCCATTTTCTAACAGCCATAACTTTTTAAATTTCGGTCTAGAGAGTTGTGTAAGGGCTGTATGATTTTGTAGTCACTGGTATTCAATTTTTTGGGGGGGAAAGGTGACAAAAATGGTGAATTGTGTGGTATTCATTATTTTCCGTTACCGTTACCGCACAGGAAAAAAATATTTTAACAGATCAGAAATGACGATACCTGATCGATATGTTCATTATATATATATATATATATATATATATATATATTTATATGGACAATTGAGAAAGGGTAGTGATGTAAACTTTTATTTATTTATGTTTACTTTTACAGTAATAACTTTTAACCCCTTTTGATTCCATGTCCTATTCACGCTAATAGATATGTATTAGGCCTCATGCACACGGCTGTTGTGCGGCCGTTCTGTGCAATTTGCGGTCCCCAATTCACGGCAACATCCATACAGCGGCCGGAAAGGATCGAGACCCATTCAACTTGAATGGGTCAGTGATGCGTCCGCACTTTGATAAATAGAACATGTTCTATTTTTTTGCGGTGCAGAGGCACGAACAAAAACACCACGGAAGCACTCTGTAGTGCTCCCGTGGGGTTCCGTGCCTCCGTTTCGGATTGCGGACCCATTCGAGTGTTGCGGGGAGCACACCACCGGTGCGGTCCGCAATACGGCCACGGCCAGGCAACGACCGCGTGCTTGAGGCCTTAGGGTGAATGGGATTTTGACAGGCATGAAGCACAGCTCATCAGGGAGCTTACCATGGCAACCTTAAAGCTTCAGAAGCATCAAGGCTGCCATGATAACCGATCGAAGCCCCGCGATTTCACTGTGAGGGCTCCGGTCTGAGGGCACAGGGAGCTGCATTCCCTCTGCTTTGCCTCACAGATGCCGCTATCGGTGTTGATTGCGGCATCTGAGGGGTTAAATGACGGGGTTCAGCGGGATCGCCTTTCCCCGCTAGTGTGACTAGGTGACTGCTGTATGATACACCCGACACCCACCGCATATGGAGCAAGCTCAGCTCAGCAATCAGCTCCATACATTCCTTCAGCCATTGTGACGTGCCAGTGGTTAAAGGGGTTGTCCAAGTTATTTTTATTGATGGCTTATTCTCAGTATAGGCCATCAATATCAGAATGGTGAGGGGCTGACACCAGGCACACCTGCTGATCTGATATTGATGACCTATCTTTAGCTGCATTTTATTTAAATAAAAAAAGACAGAAAAAAGTAGATCAAAATGTGATCAAATAACACTGTGTTGTCAAACATCGGTGTCACTCCATGCCCTCAAAACCACATCTCCTTTTTACCTGTGTAAACCGGGACACATTTTTTGTTAGTTAAAGGTGGCAACCCTAGGTACAAGTTGCCATACCGACCTACAATCTGGGTGTCACAGATAATTCTGATGACTATACGTCACAGGTCACACCCGTCACTGATTACGTAGCAGTACAATCACAGTCTAATGGGAGACATTTTGTTATAGTTACCTGCCTTTTAATAGTTCCCTTCAATACATTTCCACCACCCATCAGCATCACCACTATACATTTTATCCACTAGGAACCCCCCCCCAATGGTCACTAACTACACATACCCTCATATGGAAAACCGCCACCCTGTATCATCATGACATGACAAGTTCCAAACACAATGTAATGAAATAAAAATTAATGATGACTAAACACAACTATTAAAGGCACAGACTATCTTACAATTCACATTAACCCCTTTCCCATAAGTCCACCCTAGAAATGAAAAGAAAAAAAAAACTGCAACCAAGCAGTTAAAATATCAACTTTGCAATGAAAAACAAATACAATGTCCACATCCTTCAAAGGAAAAGATATTTGAAACAAAACCAAAAAAAACAATATGTTCATGCTGTGTTTTGAGAGCAAGGTGGCTCAGAGGTTAGCACTGGTGCCTTGTGGTACTCGGGGTCCAGGTTCAAATCTAACCAATGGCAACTTTTGCATGGAGTTTGTATGTTCTCCCCTTGTTTGTCTTGAAATACTAATGGGTCATTTAACCCCACACCCTCCGGTGTCTTTAAGAAAATAAATCAGTATGGGAGCTACAGCTCCTTGCCACCAAACACCACAATAATCCTCCCCACAATTGTTTCAATTTCTTCATTTTAGTCATTGTGTCAGTCTCCAATTTTCCATCTGGTTCATTTCCATCATTACTTATTTGCGGAGTTTAAAAGTTCTTAGCTCTAGTCTAGTCGATGAGAGGTTAACAGAATATCCAAGTCGGTAGACTCGGCCGCCAAACGTACTTCAAAGGCCCTCTGGTGTAAAACATTGTGCATAAAAATTAAATGACTCCTTGCCGCTTGCTCAGCAAGAAAGCAGAGATTCTGTTTAACCTCTGTAGACAAGTGGATGATGACAAGCAGCAGGAGCAAAGGTTCAGACAAATGGAAGATGTAAAAACTTCAAATGGAGCGATAATTAGTGCAAAATCTGGTGATGCCACCTATGTTCAAATCATTGCAGCACAGGGGACATCAGGGACCACTAGTGAAATTGTTATGAAACTGACATGCTATATAAACCAACATCAACGTAGTGGAGATGTATATCACTATATACAATAAGATGTATAACTTATACCAGCTGTACATATAGAATTATATACAAAAGATGCCCAGGTTATACCAGCATGCTCTATATTACTATATAATACAAGAAGATGTATAACCTATACCAGTTGTACATATAGAATTATATACAGGAGATACCGAGGTTATACCAGCATGCTACATATTACTATATAATACAAGAAGATATATAACCTATACCAGCTGTACATATAAAATTATATACAAAAGATGCCCAGGTTATACCAGTATGGCCCATATCACTATAAAATACAAGAAGATGTATAAATTATACCAGCCGTACATATATAATTGTATACAGGAGACACCCAGGTTATACCAGCATGGTCCATATTACTATATAATACAAGAAGATGTATAACCTATACCATCTGTACATATAGAATTATATACAAAAAATGCCCAGGTTATACCAGTATGGCCTAGAGTTAAGTGAACACCTGGATGTTCGAGTTCGAGAAGTTCGGACGAACTTCACGAAAATGTTCGGGTTCGGGATCTGAACTCGACCCGAACTTGACCCTGAACCCGAACCCCATTCAATGGGGACCCGAACTTTTGGGCACTAAAAAGGCTGTAAAATAGCCCAGTAAAGAGCTAGAGGGCTGCTAAAGGCAGCAAAATGTAGGTAAATCCCCTTCAAACAAATATGGATAGGGAAATGACTTAAAATAAAATGAAATAAAATAAATAAAAATTAACCAATATCAATTGGCAACTTGGAGGAGGAGGTGGAATAGGAGGTTGGGGTGGCGTCAGGTGGGAATGCTTTGGGAGTTGAAGTTCTCATTACAGCCAAAAAGGATTCATGTCTGCCTGCAGTGCCACAGGCCTCATTCGCAGGCTCAGGCCAATGGCAACCATACGTGGGAGTTGAAGTTGTCATCACAGCCAAGAAGGAATCATGTCTGCCCACAGGGCCACAGGCCTTATTCAAACATTCAGGCCCATGGGACCCACAAAGAGGAGAGTTAAAATCACGCCAAGACAGATTTTACCCAGCAATGCCACAGACCTCATTCACAGATTCAGACCCATGGCACCCACAAAGAGGAGAGTTACAATCATGCCTAAGGCCTCATTTACTAATTTAGGAGGACCATGGCACCCGCAAAGAGGAGAGCGGTCCCGTACCAGCAACACAGACCTTAGGTCAACCTGCAATGGAACAGGCCATTATCATTTATGTAGGCCACTGACACCCAGACAGAGGAGAGTACATTTTACAGTAAAAAGAGTTTAATGTCTACCACCAAGAGAGCAAGAAATTAAACGAAATATAGGCTCCTGACACCCACACAATGGGGCGGTCATTTGACAGTAAAAAGAGTTTATTATCACTCACCAATACAGCAAGTGTTTAAACGAAATATAGGCCCCTGACAAGTAGACAATGTAGAGGTCATTTGACAGTAAAAAGAGTTTAATATCGCTCACCAAGACAGCAAGCGTTTAAACGAAATATAGGCCCCTGACAACCAGACAATGTAGAGGTCATTTGACAGTAAAAAGAGTTTACTATCTCTCACCAAGACAGCAAGCATTTAAATAAAATGTAGGCCCCTGACACCCACACAATGGGGCAGTCATTTGACAGTAAAAAGAGTTATATGTCTCCCACCAAGACAGGAAGCAAGTAAACGAAATATAGGCACCTGACACCCACACAATGGGGCGGTCATTTGACAGTAAAAAGAGTTTAATATCTCCAACCAAGACAACAAATGATTAAACGACATATAGGCCCCTGACACCCAGACAGAGGAGAGGTCATTTGACAGTAAAAAGAGTTTAGTGTCTCCCACCAAGAGAGCAAGCAATTAAACAAAATATAGGCTCCTGACACCCACACAATGGGGCGGTCATTTGACAGTAAAAAGAGTTTAATATCACTTACTAAGACAGCAAGCGTTTAAACGAAATATAGGCCCCTGACAAGCAGACAATGTTGAGGTCATTTGACAGTAAAAAGAGTTTAATGTCTCCCACCAAGACAGCAAGAAATTAAACAAAATATAGGCTCCTGACACCCAGACAGAGTAGAGGTCATTCGACAGCAAAAAGAGGATAATGTCACCTACCAAAGCAACAGGCGATTATCTGAAATGTAGGCCCCTGGCACCCAGACAGAGGATAAAGGTCCCATAGCAGCAAAAGAGGTATCATGTTACCCACCATTGGAACAGGCCACTTTCAGTAATTTAAGCCCCAGCACCCAGACAGAGGAGGTTGGTCCCATAGCAGCAAAACAGGCATCATGTTACCCATCAATGGAACAGGCCACTTTCAGTTATTTAGGCCCCAGCACCCTGACAGAGGAGAGAGGTCCCATAGCAGAAAATCAGGCTTCATGTCACCCGACAAAGCAGCAGGCGATTAACAGAATTTAAGGCCCATGACACCCAGACAGAAGAGAGGTCATTTGACAGCAAAAAGAGGATAATGTCACGCAGCAAAGCAGCAGGCGATTAGCTGAAATGCTTCCCTATGGGCATGGTTCACATTTGGGCGTTTTAAAACGCCAAATGCTGTCGCTTCAGCATGAGCTTCTTTTGGGCGTTTTAACGCGCCTATGGACCATGCTGAAATAGGGGAGAATCACTGAATCGCGCGTATGATGCGTGTTTCTTAGTTACAAAAACGCGCATCCAAAAGCGCGCGTAAAACACGCGTCATACGCGCGATTCAGAAACGCTTAGGTGTGTTCCCAGCCTGTGTTTTCTCAAGGAGACATAGAAGTGGTATTGTAACGCTGATAACGGCATCATCGCCACTGGCCATGTTGGTGGAGTACTCGAAACAGCGCAACAGGGCACACAGGTCTCGCATGGAGGCCCAGACATTGGTGGTGATGTGGTGCTTTTCTGCAGTGCGAATCACCCCTGCGTGCTACAGATGAAACTCCACTATGGCCTGCTGCTGCTCGCAGTCTCCAGCATGTGCAAGGTGGAGTTCCACCTGGTGAGCACGTCGCATATGAGGCGGTGAGCGGGAAGGCCGAAGTTACGCTGTTTCACAGACAGTCGAGCAGTGGCAGGATGAGAACGCTGGATTCGCACAAAGACGGCCTGCACTTTATGCAGCAGCTGTGACATGTTGGAGTAGTTGTGAATGAATTTCTGCACCACTAAATTCAGCACATGCGCCAGGCAAGGGATGTGCGTCAAACCGGCTAGTCCCAGAGATGCAACGAGATTTCGCCCATTATCGCACACCACCAGACCAGCTTGAGGCTCACTGGCAACAACCACTCGTTGGTCCTGTGCGGTGTGGGGCCTCTCCCCCAAACACATGAGTTTCAGAACGGCCTGCTGATGTTTACCCCGGGCTGTACTGAAGTTGGTGGGGAAGGTCTGTGGCTGACCGTATGAGCAGGTGGAAGAAGAGGAGGAGGAAGCCGAGTAGGAGGAGGAGGCAACAGGACGCAAAGAATGATGCCCTGCGATCCTTGGCGGCAAAAGGACGTGCGCCAAACAGCCCTCCGCCTGGTGCCTAGCCGCCACTACATTTACCCAGTGTGCAGTTAAGGAGATATAGCGTCCCTGGCCGTGCTTACTGGTCCACATATCTGTGGTTGCGTGGACCTTGCCACAGATGGCGTTGCGCAGTGCACACTTGATTTTATCTGATACTTGGTTGTGCAGGGAAGGCACGGCTCTCTTAGAGAAGTAGTGGCGGCTGGAAACGACGTACAGTGGGACAGCCACCGCCATCAGCTGTTTGAAACTGTCCATGTCCACCAGCCTGAATGACAGCATTTCAAAGGCCAGTAGTTTAGAAATGCTGGCATTCAGGCATAGGGTGGCTAGTTGGGAATTTACGCTTTCTCTCCAAGGTTTGTGAGATGGAGAGCTGAACGCTGCCGTGTGACATGGTGGAGATGCTTGGTGACGGAGGTGGCGGTGTTGGTGGCTCATCCTCTGTTTGCTGGGCGGCAGGTGCCAACGTTCCTCCAGAGGCGGAAGAAGAGGCCGAGGCAGCAGCAGAAGAGGGAGCAGGAGGGGCCTGAGCCCTTTCTTGGTTTTGAAGGTGCTTACTCCACTGCAGCCCGTGTCTCGCATATAGATGCCTGGTCATGCAGGTTGTGCTAAGGTTCAGAACTTAATGCCTCGCTTGAGGCTCTAATGGCACAGTGTGCAAACCACTCGGGCCTTGTCTTTAGCATATTGTGTGAAGAAGTGCCATGCCAGGGAACTCCTTGAAGCTGCCTTTGGTGTGCTCGGTCCCTGGTGGCGGTGGCCAGTAGCAGGCGAACTCTCTTGCCGACGGCTGTTCTGCTTTTGCACCCTGCTCCCTCTTTTGCTACACTGTTGGCTCGGTCTCACCACTGCCTCTTCCTCTGAACTCTGAAAGTCAGTGGCATGACCTTCATTCCATGTGGGGTCTAGGACCTCATCGTCCCCTGCATCGTCTTCCACACAGTCTTCCTCCCTGACCTCCTGTTCGGTCTGCACACTGCAGAAAGACACAGCAGTTGGCACCTGTGTTTCCTCATCATCAGAGACGTGCTGACTCTGCTGAGGTGGTATTCCCATGTCTTCATCAGGAAACATAAGTGGTTGTGCGTCAGTGCATTCTATGTCTTCCACCGCTGGGGAAGGGCTAGGTGGATGCCCTTGGGAAACCCTGCCAGCAGAGTCTTCAAATAGCATAAGAGACTGTTGCATAACTTGAGGCATAGACAGATTCCCTGATATGCATGGGGGTGATGTGACAGACTGATGGGCTTGGTTTTCAGGCGCCACCTGTGCGCTTTCTGCAGAAGACTGGGTGGGAGATAAAGTGAACCTGCTGGATCCACTGTCAGCCACCCAATCAACTAGCGCCTGTACTTGCTCAGGCCTTACCATCCTTAGAACGGCATTAGGCCAGACCAAATATCACTGTAAGTTCTGGCGGCAACTGGGACCTGAGGTAGTTGATTCACTAGGACGTGTAGCTGTGGCAGAATGGCCACGTCCTCTCCAAGCACCAGAGTGTCCACTAACACCACCACGACCATGTCCGCGTCCCTTATTAGATGTTTTCCTCATTGTTACCGTTCACCACAATAAGGAAAAACTTATTTGGCCCAATGTATAGAGTTCAAATTAATGCCTTTTATTACAGGCACCTAACACTGTAAGCTATCTATTTATTTACCGTATTACACTAATACAGGCACAGCAGAAAGCACAGATTTAGGGGAATATCAATTTTAGGCCTAGTATTTAGGCCCTGGCTGAAAAGTATCCTTTTACGGACAGAATTACACTTGGAGATGCACAGTAGCGTTGTGCAAATATAGACGATTTAGCTTTCAGCCCTTGTATTTAGACACTTAGTGTAATATACCCTTTTACGGACAGAAATACACTTGGAGATGCACAATTTATATCCTGTGTTTCAAGGTGTGACAATAAGCACAACCCCTGATGTAGGATATTGCAAAAAAAGCCTACTATTGAACCGAAAATTGTATGTTGAACTTGGTGGCACCAAAACATATGCACCAAAAGATCACAAAATGGCCCAAAAAGAAAGTGACAGAAAAATGCTCTGGGCTGCCTAAAAACCATTGAGCAATGAACTAACAGAAGTTGAATGATTCACAGCTGTAGATTGATTACTTCATTAAGTGGTTTTGCTGAGTCTTCCCTGCCTAATCTCGCCCTCACAGCAGCTGCATCCTATCCCTACACTAATCAGAGCAGAGTGACGGGCCGCGCTACGTGACTCCAGCCTAAATAGAGGCTGGGTCACATGCTGCACTTGGCAAATCACAGCCATGCCAATAGTAGGCATGACTGTGATGGCTTCTTGGGGCAAGTAGTATGACGCTTGTTGATTGGCTGCTTTGCAGCCTTTCAAAAGCGCCATAGAAATCACGGAACACTGAACCCGAACCCGAACTTTTACATAAATGTTCGGGTTCGTGTCCGTGTCCCGAACACCCCAAAATTCGGTACGAACCCGAACTATACAGTTCGGGTTCGCTCAACCCTAGTATGGCCCATATCACTATATGTATAACTTATACCAGCTGTGCATATATAATAATATACAGAAGATTCCCAGGTTATACCAGCATGGTACATATCACTATGTACAAGAAGATATATAACTTATACCAGCTGTACATATATAATTGTATACAGGAGACACCCAGGTTATACCAGCATGGCCCATATCACTATATACAAGAAGATGTATAACTTATACCAGCTGTACATATATAATAATATACAGAAGATGCCCAGGTTATGCCAGTATAATCCATTTTATGATATACATGGAGGTTCTTGCACCAGCCTTAGGGTCCATTCACACGTCCGTAGAAAGGGTCCAGATCCATATGTAAAACGGGTGCAGACCCATTAATTTTCAATGGGGCCAGAAAAGATGCAGACAGCACACAGTGTGCTGTCCGCATCCATATTTCTGGTCCCCGACCCCAAACTTCCGGACCGCAGCTCTGCAAAAAAATAGAGCATGTCCTATTCTTGTCCGCAGCTGCGGACAGGAATAGGAATCCTCTATTAAGTGCGTCAGTGTTTTGTGGTCCACAAAACACTACGGACGTCTGAATGGACCCTTACTTTTTATATGTAATAACTAATTTCCCATTATTGCTATGGTTGATCTAAGTCAATAAAACAGGCAATTACGTTCAGTCCTGGCTGTATTTTTCTACTTTTTGCCATTGTTATGGTGAACTGCCTTGTGGGTAATTTTCCAGTTTTGGCCACATTTATCATACCATTACATAACATTAAAAACAAGAATGTTTTTTCATTTGCAACTTAGCTCAGGATGTATTACTGGGGCCTGTCCTGATCAGCGTCAGTTACCATCATTACCACTTCCTTTATATCACTTAACCTAATTATAGAGAGAAAATGAACGTTCTAATCCAGGGTTAATCCAGGACATGGCCACCCAGTAAACTTGATTTATTGAACGTAGTTCTAATGAACCTGACACGGCTATTGTCTGCCGTCGAAACAAGATAGCCAATTACACCGAACTGACAAGTAAAGCAAAATCTGTATAATTGAACGCAAATAAAAGTAAGCCTCCTTCCCAGCCCCCAGCTTTAGTATGCCAATTACGTTTCCAGAAGTTCTGAATGTAAATTAATCACTCTGGCTGGGCCACGCATCATGGTGCCAGGCAGATACTAATATATATCACAGCAAGGGGAGCAGTAGTCTATATTAAAACGTAGGCTTTAAAGGGAATCTGTCACCTGGAAAATCAATATTAAACCAAACATAAGTCCTTACAGCTCTTCATACCTTCTTTCCATAGGTGTTCTTATCACTAAAAATTGACTTTTAATAAATCTTACTGGATAAAAGCAATGACAAGTGGTATCTCTAGTCCGGATTGGCAGTTTTTTTTTTTTTGTTTTTGGGGCAGGAGGAAGAGATACTGACCCTGCTCTGGCCCTAACCAACTATATTACCCTGCCTATAAGCTACCCTTCCTATAATTACTTGTATGTGTGTATTTCTCTTTAAAATTACCTAACTTAAACCAGATTTTGACTACAGTTGACTAATAACAACATAGTTTTCCCAGGCGGAATTAATGAGGCAAGTGGAACGCATATCCGGTCTGTGTGGAACGCACAATAGATGCTGCACTACCTGTATAATATATGTTCAATATCCTTGATAGTGCGCCCATAGATGAAGACTGGGGCAGGCACTTCCTGTTTAGGTGGAACGCACATCCGGTTCACCTGGAATGCACAACTGACGCTGAGGTATTCAACCTACAGCAGAGACGCAGCGTTGTGACGTCAACTCACATGACCGGTATTGTACCACATGACCGGAAAAAGACGCCGGCCAGTGAGACGCGCGGCACCTTCAAATAGGCATGTGTCACAATACACACCGCCAGCTACCAGGAAGGAGGTCGTACGTAGACGTCATAGCTGCATCCCACATGTAACAACCGGTACAGTGGGATACACGCAAGTATTGCAGTCCTATGACTGAGCTATCTCGCATAATGACCATAATGGATATCTGACTATATGCCTGTGGTGATATATCTCACTAGTTTGCTGTGTGTGTTTGGGATAAAAAGGGGGTGTCATGATCTATGTTTGATAACCCTCACATGCATACTGATGGCTTAACTATCCCTATACCGGCTCCTAGGACATCGGCTGGGTATACTTTAAAGGTTGTAACTGTATATGCAACAAGAGTCGGCTTGTGTTGAACAGAATCGGTTGATACTAATCTTCATGGTGATTTGATTTTTGGGACATTGAGCCCTTGATTTTCGGTGGTCCCCTGATGATCTGCTGCCCTTTTGAGGGAGCAGTGAAACGCGTCGGAACAGGAGACTAGTTTGTCTATTGGAAACTTATGATTTCACCTAGGATACATCAATAACACGATGCACCTGGCTGAAACCTACATATTGGACCAAGAGTGACCGTCTGACCTCTAACAGACATTGACGGACTGACGTACCTAATTAACTGTATATATGCACACTGGTGTTGGGTTCTGTCCTGTGTCAGGGACCCGGTAGGGAATACTAGTAGGTTCCTGACACGGGCTCTCCCTTATCGGGGCGGCTATTCCGCTTTTTAGGCAGGGTAATATAGTTGGTTAGGGCCAGAGCAGGGTCAGTATTTCTTCCTCCTGCCCCAAAAACAAAAAAAAAACCCTGCCAATCTGGACTAGAGATACCACTTGTCATTGCTTTTATCCAGTAAGATTTATTAAAAGTTAATTTTTAGTGATATTTTTACAGTGACTTCTTATAGAGCTATATCACTTTATATCTGACCCATTGACGGTAGACTTGTCGGAACTCATACGTGTTCTTTTCACTTGGATCTGGCTTTCTATCTTCATAAAAATCCTCTTCTATCTTTATGCTGGTCCCCAGGAACGCCTTCCATCCAGTGCCCAGGTGTCTGCCGGTGATACCTGTAACCAGCACAGAAAGCTGGTTTAAATGTGTTCCGCCGGCCTCGTATCCCCCCGCCTAGCACCATGTACTGTGACGTCACTACTTACCTATGTCACGCTGGAGCATGCGCACTGCGTCCCGGGGAACCTTACCAGGAGGGGGCGTACATAGGGAAGACACATAGGGAGTTCAATCGCATGGGTGAACACCTCAACGACATACGCAATGACAGGGAGACTTCAGAAGCTAGACACGTCAACGAAGTACATGACGGTTGAACCAATACCATCAGGTTCAAGGGAATTGAGCGGATTCACAGGTCATGCAGAGGCGGTGACTGGGATAAACGCATCCTACAAAGAGAAAGCTGGTGGATATTTAAACTTATTACATCCAATCCCCATGGCCTAAATGAACAGCTAAATTTTGGCTGTTTCATTTAAAGTATTTGGCCCGATGTAGTGATGGTTTTGAGTCAGTCCACTCAGAGAATTATCACCCAATGAATATAGGGGACAAATAGTTTTTTTTTTTTTTATTTAGACCGATTTTGTTTATTTTAATTTATTTTACTTTACATCAGTTATTTCTACCAATCTTTCTTTACTAATTATTGTCGGTGCTTGAATACAGAAAGCCAGCCCAAAAATGTCTACATTTGCCCAGAGCTCATGTCACTTAACTAAGCATGTTAATACTCTACTGATATCTATTCGATATGATATTTAGGATACTGTACTATATATGGGTGGGGATATCGCAACAATAAACTCCACCCTATCACCCCAAATCAATGGTTACCCGATGACCGCAATTACACTTGAGTACGATGGTATCCTCGGCCATGCCCCCTCCTGGCAAGGTTCCCCGGAAAGCAGTGCTCACTCAGTCAAGTAGATAGGGCTGTCCAGGGCCTTTAGACCAGGGTAAGGTTCCGGATGGGGCCGCTCTTTTCACAGCGATGACTCCGTATTAGGAGGTTTTTAGGGCATACTAGCCTTGATAGGGCATATAAGGCTCAGTCTGTAGGCCCACACCCCATCCACTCTATACTGCCAGAGATGGAAACTTAGAAAGCAAAGTCATATTGTGCTAAACAGACCAAGCAACTGTCCACCAAGACCGGGCCTAGACCTATGTCCACCCTGCACAGAGGAGATTCATCTGACCAGTAAGATACATCCATGACTTACCGGCTTATATTTATCCCAATCTTGGTGTGTTTTGTGTTATTATTATTATTTTTTTTGTGGGTTTGTTTTGATTGGGGCCTTTTTCTAGGAGTTTTAAATATATGCCCTCCCGTGCTGCCTGCACCAATAACTGCACCTCAAGTTTACAAAAATCGCTGCTAGGTCTCAAAGCCAGCGGGCTGCTAACATTGGTTCCTTATAGAAAACGTCTGTAGAGGAGATCCGGCATAAGTATACCAGAATAAAGACCTGTGCTGATTGTGGTGTGAGTACGGGTTAATGAGATATGAATCAATCAAATACATTTAATGAAGTCTAGTTACCTTCTTCTGAAGAGATGCATATAACAGTACTCCTTGTAATCCAAGTAGAAGCCGATGTCAGATTTGTCTTCTGTTCAACCTCCTAACATGAGAAAAACAAAGTTAAGTCCTGGAACTTCGGCGTGTGACGTCACCGCACTCTGTAAGGATGCCTCCAGTGGACACAAATCATCTGAGGCGTTTCTGAGCCTAAACAGTCTCCTTCGTCAGGGATGGTAAGATCTGTCGTTCCTGGGAAAAAATACAGTTGTGTTCAAAATTATTCAACCCCCAATGCTGTAAAGGGTTTTAGGGAATTTAGTGTACATTTGTAATTGTGTTCAGAATGAAATCTTACAAGGACTTTTTAAAGAATCAAATGCAACTAAAGTGACATCAATTGTTTTTGTAATACAGTATGAAATGTTTTTTTTTGTGATTTCTTCATTGACACAATTATTCAACCCCTTAAAGACTACCACTCCTAAGAACAGAGATTCATTCAAGTGATTTCGATCAGGTATTGAAAACACCTGTGGATGTCAAGGAGCAGCAATCAAGCATAAAAGCACCAATTAGGAAGATGTAAAATGACTGTGATACTCAGCTCCTTCTAGACATTTACTGGTGTGTTTACAAAGATGGTGAAGTCAAGAGAATGGTCCATGAAGACAAGAGAAGAGGTGATTTCTCTTCACAGGAAGGGCAATGGCTATAAGAAGATTGCAAAGATGTTAAACATACCAAGAGACACCATAGGAAGCATCATTTGCAAATTCAAGGCAAAGGGCACTGTTGAAACGCTACCTGGTCGTGGCAGAAAGAAGATGCTGACTTCGACTGCTGTGCTCTACCTGAAGCGCAAAGTGGAGAAAAGTCCCCGTCTGACTGTTGAGGAACTGAAATAAGATTTATCAGATGCTGGTACTGAAGTTTCAGCTCAGACAATAAGGCGCACACTGCGTAATGAAGGCCTCCATGCCAGAACTCCCAGGCGCACCCCCTTGCTGTCTCCAAAGAATAAGAAGAGTCGACTGCAGTATGCCAAAAGTCATGTGGACAAACCACAAAAGTTTTGGGATAGTGTTCTGTGGACTGATGAAACAAAATTAGAACTGTTTGGGCCCATGGATCAACGCTATGTTTAGAGGAGGAAGAACAAGGCCTATGAAGAAACGAACACCTTGCCTACTGTGAAGCATGGCGGGGGGTCAATCATGCTTTGGGGCTGTTTTGCTTCTACAGGTACAGGGAAGCTTCAGCGTGTGCAAGGTACCATGAATTCTCTTCAGTGCCAGGAGATATTGGATGAAAATGTGATGCAGTCCGTCACAAACCTGAGGCTTGGGAGACGTTGGACCTTTCAACAGGACAATGATCCCAAGCATACCTCCAAGTCCACTAGAGCATGGTTACAGATTAAAGGCTGGAACATTTTGAAGTGGCCATCGCAGTCACCAGACTAAAATCCGATTGAGAACCTCTGGTGGGACTTAAAGAAAGCAGTTGCAGCGCGCAAGCCTAAGAATGTGACTGAACTGGAGGCTTTTGCCCATGAAGAATGGGCGAAGATACCCGTAGATCGCTGCAAGACACTTGTGTCAAGCTATGCTTCACGTTTAAAAGCTGTTATAACTGGAAAAGGATGTTGTACTAAGTACTAAGATTGAATGTCACTTGGGGGTTGAATAAAACTGATAATGATGTGAGCACAGAAAAGACATTTGTGGTTATTTCATTATAAATGTTATGTTATATTTGTCTGACTTACAAGTGCCTCTTTGATTTAATTGTAAACCAGATGACTGAAATGATCAAAATCAATGTCAAACTGGCCAAAACACTCAATTTCAGTGGGGGTTGAATCATTTTGAACACAACTGTAGGCACTCATTCCCATGACAACACTATGTTTTTTATCTGACAAACAGGAGATTTCTTGTCCCTTTTCTTGTGTAAAACAATGTTCTATGTTATTAAAAAGCAAACAGTTCAATTTCATGATTTAGGCCGTACGGCGCTAGACTGTTTAATTTGAATATCCATTTACTCTCTTTTTTTGACATGTCCTTAATGTAGTCACCGCCTCTTGTATTAGTTGGCACCTTCTCAATGCCTCCAAAAATGGAACCCGCAAATTTGCCCGCATGGTGTGTAGTATAGTGACGGGATAGTGAGTGTCCCTTGTATTTTTTATGACTGTTATTAATATGCTCTCTAATCCTGGTTTTTAACTGTCTCTGTTCTCCCCACATATATTTTGTGACAGGGACATATTATATGATATATAACCCCTGTGGTGTTACACGTCATATAGTGATTGATCTTAAATATAGAATTATTGCTTTTTATTTCAAATATTGGTTTTCTCATGGATTTTTTTACTGATCTACAATTTGCGCACAATTTACAGGAATAAAAACTATTTTTCCCATAAAATTTCTGTGTAGGGGGTTTATTTGTTTTTACAGAAGGTGCTATTAGATTAGAGAGGTTTGGAGCTTTTATAAAAATGAATTTAGGATATTTGGGGATCATTTCTCCTATCTGTTTGTCTTGTTTTAAAATTTCCCAAAACCGTCTTATGGTCCTTTTAAAAGTGGGAGCACCTTTACTGTATCTACTGATAATTGGAATATCAGTAGCTTGCAGGTCTATATTTTTTCCTTTTCTTCCTTTTTCCCCCCATTTTTTGGTGGTAATTCATCTAAGATTACTTTTTCCTGTAAGAGAGTGGATTGATTTAACCCTTTGAATTGTTCTCCAATTGGTGCCAAGTTTTCTGTCAAATACCCCTTTTCTATAAATTTCATACTAAGTTTTTAGGACTCTTCTTTATAGTCTATATCAGTGGTACAATTTCACCTTGCCCGTATATATTGGCTCTGCGGTATATTATTTAACCAAATTGGTAGATGACAGCTATTGAGGGGTATGAAACTATTAGTGTTCATGGGTTTATGAAAAGCTTTAGTCTGTATAGCACCATTTTCAATAAAAATGGTCAAATCTAAGAAATTGATCTGCTTTTTACTCCAAGTTGGGCTAAAATTAAGATAAAAATCATTTTTATTTAAGTTGCCTAAAAATTCCTGTAGTTAAATTTCATCATTTTTTCTAGGATTCTTATTTATTCACTCCCATTTTTAATCATGATACTCTAAAGGCTACATTTTAATATAGACTACTGCTCCCCTTGCTGTGATATATATTTTCTCTACTGTGGTACTGTAGGTCGAGGGAGGTACATGTTACACTTCCCTCATATGGGCACATTTGTCTTTAGGCAGATACTAAGCAATCGTCTGGCCTTTGCTGGTATAATAGGGATACCTGTTTGGAAAATATTTTACTCAACCCTTAAGGGGACCAGGATTCTGGATCAGCGTTTGACCTTCTCTTCCAGATTTGTGCTGGCTCTTATAAGGTAAAATACAGCAATATTTCAGGGCTTACAGCTTTCCTATAGGCATTAGGTTGTAATTCTTACAGAAGCCAGAGTCTGTATTTTTAGTGTTAATAAGAACATTCAAATTCAAGCACGGCAATGAATTACAATTTTAGTCTGAAGAAAGTTGAAGTAAGACAATTAAGCTGGTGAGGAAGCCCACTGAGGATGTAAAACGTGATATGTGTTCTATTGAAGACATCATCTGCCAAGCTTGTAGAAACAGTAGAATGAGGTGGAATTTGGATCATAGACATTTCTCTGCGTTCTCTGGGGTGGACTGTTTTCTTTTTCTTGGATTAGTGATGTCATTTCATTCAGCCTAGATGCAGGTGGAGTGTCAAGGATTGACAATAATTGTATACAGTGGAATACTGTGACGAGGGTGGCAGTATTTTGGTGCTTGGTTCTGCTGAAGCAGTATTTTTTCACAGCACTGCTTGGGCAGTGGGCGGTATTTTGTGTTGCACTATGGTATCGCAGGACCCCCATACCTGTGTTAGCCCTGCCTACTTATTTTGCCACATCATTTTGGAACTGCTTACAACATGAGAACTCTTTTAGATTTTTTTTCTAGAACCACTTTAAAGGGGTTGTCCGGATTCAGAGCTGAACCTCGACTTATCCCTTCTTTACCCAGGCAGCCCCAATGGATGGAGCATTGGAGGATTTCATGATCAGATGCTCTCCCTTGCCCTGCATTGAATCGCAATGGCTCTTTCAGCAGATCCGTTGACGTACCAGGTTCTCCTTGGGAATGCTAGGTGAAGGCTTCTGCCTAGCAGTGAGCCCAGTGGCATCACCAGCACTAATGGGCATGCTTTAGTGCTGCCATAGCCTGCAAAACGGCGTTGGGCAGTGGTAAAGCCCGCCCATTAGTGCCGGTGACATCACCGGGAATACTGCTAGGCAGAAGCCTCCACCTAGCAGTGTAGAAATGTAAACAAACAGCTAGGGTTGTTTCGATACCAAAATTTTTATTCGGTTTCGATACCATAAAAAAGTATTGCGATACTAGATAACATTCGATACCACACGAAAAAAATAAAAACAAAAAAAAGCCGCGTGGGTTCCGCTTTTTATGGGACGTAAACAGTACAGTACAGTACAGTACATAATAGAACAGTCCTATCCTATTTTGGGGGGGACAAGGTGACAAAAAAAATTGCGAATCATGCAGTTTTTATATTATTTTTTTTGTTACGCCGTTCACCGCATAGGAGATTTTTTAAATATTTTAATCATTTAGACTATGTTTATTTATTTATTGTTTATATATTTTATATGTAAAATTGGGAAAGGGGGTGATTTATACTTAATATTTTGGTGTTTTTTTTTTTTGTACTGTTTATTTAATAACTATTTCCCCCCTTAGGGACTAGAACCTGGGATCTTTTAAGCCCTTGTCCTATTCACCCTAATAGAGCTCTATTAGGGTGAATAGGACTTCACACTCTCACCGGCTGCCCTGCGCTTTGTGCACAAAGCAGCAGGGAGCTTACAGTGGCAGCCAGAGCTTCAATAGCGTCCTGGCTGCCATGGTAACCGATCGGAGCCCCAGGATTACACTGCTGGGACTCCAATCACAACTGCCACTGCACCACCAATAAAGAGGGGGGAGGGGACCCTGTGGCCACTGTCAGTGGTTTTAATACTGGGGATGAGAGGGGGGGGGGTAGGGCGGACTGCACCACCAATGATAATTAACGTTTAATACAGGAGGCTGGGTGATGTCTATGTGATTCTGCACCCAGCCTCCTGTATTTGTATTAAACGTTAAAGAGGACCATTCATGGGTCCATACTTTATTAACTAAGTAGCAGGACACGTAGGGCTTACATAGGGGATGTCTCTGCACTTACTATTATTTCTGGGCGCCACTCCATTGCACCGTTGTGGCCCCCTTTACAGTCTCCCGTGCTGTATGCTAAGTAACAGCATCGGAACACCAGGGAGGAGACATCAGCTTTTCTCCCTGGGCATTCCTTCTCCCAGAACGTCACAGCCAGGGAGAAAAGCTGATGTCTCCTCCTTGGTGTTCCGATGCTGTTACTTAGCATACAGCGAGGTAGAATGTAACGGGGGCCACAGCGGTGCAACGGAGCGGCGCCCAGAAATAACAGTAAGTGCAGGGACATCCCCCATGTATGCCCTACATGTCCTACTACTTAGTTAATAAAGTATGGACCCATGAAAGTTCTTGGTGGCGCAGTGACCCTCTCTCTCCTTATTGGTGGCTACGGCGGCACAGGGGGAGGGAGTGACTCCCTCTCCCCTGTGCTGCTGAGGGAACATGGAGCGCGCTGATAGCAGGGGCTCCATGCTCTGTGATACTAGGCTGTGCAGTAGTGCATCCTAGTATCGAAAACTGTCAAATCCCAGTAACAAAGTCGATACCGGACAAAAATACCGAATGGGTATCAAAAATTCAATACCAGAAACAAACCTACAAACAGCCCTGCGCTCTGTAGTGCAGAGCAAGGGAGAGCATTAGAGCATGAAATGCTCTGATGCTCCACTCAGAGGGGCTGCCTGGGTGAAGAAGGGAATATGTCCAGGTTCAGCTCCGAAACCGGACAACCCCTTTAAGTTCCCAGTCTGCCCCTGACATTACGGCATTTGTAGTTTCACCAAGGCTGTAGGTTTGGTTAAGGTTGCTAATCCTTGACTTACTCTGTATCATCCAAACTGAAGGTTACCACTTGGCCTGCTGTTTTTCAGCTTCCTTGGGGTGATCGAGTAGTTGGTACTGCTGTGGGGACAATATGGCTGAAACTGTTAGAGAGGTATTAAAATAGGGTTTGTGTACAAATGAAGAGGCGAGTGGAAATTATGCCTATTCTTGATTTACTGACTTGCCTTTTTCTTCTGAAATCAACCCTTACATTATTATCCTCTCTCCCCCAGCCACCCATCACACACACACAAATTTGCGTGCTTTTATTTTCCTAATGTTCTCTTACTTTTTTTGTTATGTGGCATTATTGCGGTTGGAGCTTCTCTCCAGAAGCAATTATAGCGTGACCTGCCATGACTTATAATGTATGAAAGTCCTCTATACAGACACTCATCTGCTCATGACGTCATCTCCTATTTATCTTTGTCTGGCGTGTTATATAAATTTTCACTTACAGCTTGGAACTTTTCCTCATAATATAATGTTCTGCACAAAAATCAATTCACTCTAACTTTCAAAAACGTTTAAAGTCAATGAATCCAGATAAATTCTACATTCTTTTATATAATGTACAGTAAAGTGCTATAACCCAGGCATAAAACTATATATTTACACCTGGTATAGGTATAAATAGGAATAAATCTTCCTGTATATAGTGATATGGACCATATAACCTGAACTTCTTCTGGTATATAATCATATATAGGGGCAAACTGGGAATTTAAAGTGGTGCTGGAAAAAAACTAAAAGTGATTCAATATTGTAGACAGGTCCTCACTGACAGAAGGTAGGGCCAACTAAAGTAGATGGAACCAGCAATATCACAGTGCAGCACAAAATACCGCCCTAGCAGAACTAAATACCACAGTGTAGTACAATATACTGTCCCATCAGAACAAAATATCTCCATGGAAGCTGTCCCTTTGTGGTCGCCAGTGTCTGCTGCCATATTTTCTTCTCCCCCTCCTTTTCCACTTGTTTTTAGTTATGAGACAAGATGAGGAGGTCAGACTTGGGCAACAGCACAGTTCCAATCCTACCTTCAGCATCCTGCCTTGTCTTCAGTGCTACCAAACATACAAGAGAATACAGCATTACATTCCTATTACATCCAGTGGCATCTAATCTGATGTAGACATTATTTTTCCTCATCTTCTCCAGTCAAACCAAACCGCCATGAGAACTTCTTTCAGTGACGACTCCTCTGATTATATACATTCTCTTTCCTCATCTTCGCCATTTAGACCAGACTGTAGTGACAACTTAGTTTAGCCATTTCTAGTCTCTACATAGTTTTGATTCCCATTTTCCATCATCCTCCCTACCCTGGTGCCCCAACAATATTGTCCCCTATAATAATAATGCTCACATAGTGGCCACAATATTAATAATATCCCCTATAATGTCTCCAACAATAATACCCCTTATAGTACCCCAGTAAAAATAATGCCCCAAATTGTGCCTCCAGTAAAAATGATGCCCCCAGTAATAACAATACACCCTATAGTGCAACAAACAGTAATGATGCCCCCTGTAGTGCCCCCAGTAATAACAATAAATAATAATACTAACAATGCATCCTATTGTGACTCCAGTAATAATAATGCCCCCACAGTGTCCCCCAGTAAAATCTGTTATAGTACTCAAAGTAATCCATCCTATAGCGCCACAGTAATGTCCCCACAGTACCCCTAGAAATGTCTCTCTAGTGCTCCCAGTAAAATCCCTATAGTAACCCCAGTAATGTCCCCTACAGTGGCACCAATAATGACCAAATAATGTGCCCAGTAATATTCACAATAGTGCCCCCAGTATTGTTAGCAAGTAATGTCCCCCACAGTGCCCCTAGTAATGTCTGCCATGGTCTCCACCTACAACATGGAGCCACTTTTAGCTTTTTTTTTTTCCTGTCCCTCTTTAAGATCCAAGTTCACCCCTGGTGCTTCCAAAGCAAAATTGCCAAGTTGGGGGATGATAAAAGGGGATCGGTCTCAGAAATGGCAGCCCTAACAGGTACTGCTCTTCCAAACAGCCAGGAGGTCCGCCTAGCTAGTAGTAGTCAGGGGGATAGTAGTGCAGGTAGGCCGAGGCAGCTAGTAGTCATAGGGAATTCTATAATCAGGAAGTGAAATAGAATAATTTATCACCAGCACCGCCTCAACCAAATGATTTGCTGTTTCCCTGGTACCAGGCATCTCTATTATATAATTATACATGTACAGCTGCTATAAGTTATACATCCTATTGTATATAGTGATATCGGAGCATGCTGGTATAACCTGGGCATCTTCTGTATCTAATTATATATGTACAGCTGGTATAAGTTATACAGCTTCTTGTGTACAGGGATGTGGTCCATGCTGGTATAACATGGGAATCTCCTGTATATAATTATATATTGTGGTAAGGTGCAAGGTACCGTGGTCGATGGCAGGTACGTGTCACCGAGGTTCCTGGCCTCGGTGAGGTAAGAGCTGGGTTTTCCTGTGTCAGCAGCAGCTAGTGCTGCTTGACACCTTGAAATTTAGTTTGGCTGCAAAGCCAATCCGGGCCGGCTCTTACTGGGAGTAGGCAAAGAGTTGGGTGGGTGCCTACTCCCCACGGTCCAGGCCGGACTTTGCCGGGCCTTTATAAGACAGCCAGCACCAGCAGGTGGTGTGATTATCCTGGAGCTGCTGTTAGGCTGGGGAATCATTTGAGTTTGGAAGTTCTCTGGGCAGGAAGCAAGAGCCCAGCAAGGAGGACTGCAGACGGCCTGGAAACCTGACATCGCTTGTCTTGCGGCTGGACTGACAGCCAGGTGTGAACCTGCACCTAAAACCTCCCAGGTGACTGGAGCCTGTATTGGACTGTCTTGTTTTTCTCATGATTTCTTATGTGTGTGAAGTAACACCAAGAGACTGTTTTTGTTTATCTTGTGCAAGTGTGAATAAAACACTGTTTATTGCACCTTCGAGACTCCTGTTTTGCCTCGGTACTGCACCCGCACCGCTATCTACCAGAGCGACTCCCCACATTTGGTGTCGGATGCGGGCATGCGCAGTGAGGCTGGCGTGAACGCCGAAAGTTTTTGTTTTTGCTGGGCCCGACTGGATGTCCTATATTAGGCCGGCAAAGTTGCAGCCTGTGTTCCCTGACAAAATGGAGGCGGCTGTGAAAGCTCTCATAGAGGCTAACGTGCAGCAGCGGGAGACCAACCAGCTACTGCTACAGCACGTGATGGCGTTACAAGCTGCAGGAGCGTCCCACCACGACCATGATGCCCGGAAAGCGGTCCGTGCGGCGATCCCAAAGATGACCCCCTCGGACGACGTAGAGACATATCTGGCGGTCTTTGAGAAGGTAGCCGTGAGGGAGAAGTTACCCCGTGACCAGTGGGCCGAGGTGGTCGCTCCGTTCCTGGCATCCGGACCCCAGCAGGTTTTTTTTGACTTAGCAGATGACCAGGCTGCTGATTACCCCACGGTGAAGGGGGAGATCCTGGCCAGACTGGGGGTAAACGTGTTAGTCCGGGCTCAGCGGGTCCACCAGTGGGACTTTAAAGCGGATGAACCCACCCGGCCACAGTACTATGAGTTGCTGCACAGGTTGCAAAAATGGCTGCAGCCTGATATTCTAAGTCCGACTGCTATGCTGGACCGTCTGCTGGCCGACATGTTCTGGAGGGCCCTGCCTTACCCCCTTCAGCACTGGATTGGCCAGGTATCCCCCACTAATGCCCTTGAAATGGTTGATCTGGTGGAGCGCTATGAGGCCACAAAAAACTTGCAAGGGGGTGTTGTTGGGAGCGGGCCGGTCAAACCCCGGAGGTCTCCCATCCAGTCCCGACGTCTGATACCTGAGAGACCTGTTCGGAGTGTGCCCCTGTGGACCCGGCCCCGATTGTCTGCTGGCGGTGTCAGGAGCCTGGCCACGTAAGGGCCGACTGTCCACATCGGGGAGAACCCATGGAGACTAATTATGGGTACCGGGCTTCCATGTATGCCCGGAGACTGTGTGCCCGAGACAATAGACAATCGTCACCTGTGCCAGGTGCAAGTGGGTGATAATCTGGCCGTGGCGCTGCTGGACTCAGGGAGCCTAGTAACCCTGGTAAGTGCTGCCCTGGTACAGCCCTCCCAGTATACGGGCCGGAAAGTTGGTGTGGTGTGCATACACGGAGACTTAAAGGACTATCCCACTGCTGTAACGTCTCTGTCCACGGCGGCCGGCACATGGACTTGTGAAGTGGCGATCTCCGCAAAGCTACCTTATGAACTAATAATTGGGAGAGACTTCCTGGTTTTCCGTCACTATGGCCTGAGGTGAAAGTGACTAATAGCCCTGAGACAGGGGTAACCCTAGCAGAGTGGCCTGGTTCCAGTGGGAGGCCAGAGCCCTGGGAGCCCGAGTCCGAAGGGCCTGCGGTAGGGGTGACCACCACATCTGTGATAGAGGGGGAGACACCCCCACTGAGTGTAATGGTGGGAGACATGGAGGACTTGCCACCAGGGCCTGAGTTGGCAGACCTCCACGTCTCCGGAGATAATTTTGGGACCGCCCAACACCGGGACCCAACCCTAACCAGGGCCTGGGAGAATGTGCTGGAAATTGATGGTAAACCCCAGAAACCAGGGGCTGAGTTAATATTTCCCCGCTTTGTTGTTCACCAGGAAATGTTATATCGGGTGAACCAAATCTGGGTGAACCTGTTGAACAGTTGGTGGTGCCCACAGCGCACCGCAAGCTTGTCATGGAGCTTGCCCACCAACATGTTCTTGGGGGACACTTGGGGTGGCAGAAAACCCAGGACCGCATACTGCAGCGGTTTTATTGGCCCAGTGTGTTCAAGGAGGTAGAAAATTATTGTAAGTCCTGTCCCACCTGTCAGATAAATAGCCCCCAGCCACATTTCCGTAGTCCTCTGGTACCTCTTCCAATTATTGAGGTCCCGCTTGAGCGAATCGCTATGGATCTAATTGGGCCTGTACCAAAGTCTGCCAGGGGCCACCAACACATTCTGTTAGTTCTCGACTATGCCACTCGGTATCCGGAGGCGGTGCCTCTGCGACATACCTCAGCTAAGCTCATCGCCAAAGAGTTAATGGAAATGTTTTCCCGTGTGGGCCTGCCAAAAGAGGTTCTGACAGACCAAGGGACCCCTTTTATGTCCAAAGTTATGAGGGAACTGTGTAAATTGTTGCGTATAAAGCAGTTCCGGACGTCCGTTTACCATCCGCAAACAGAAGGTCTTGTCGAGAGGTTTAACCAAACTTTAAAAAATATGTTAAAAAGGGTGGTGTCTAGAGATGGGAAGGACTGGGATCTGCTTCTGCCCTATCTCATGTTCGCAGTGCGAGAGGTGCCCCAGGCCTCTACTGGGTTCTCGCCCTTCGAACTGCTTTATGGCAGACACCCTCGGGGCCTGTTGGATATCGCCAAGGAAGCGTGGGAACAACAGCCTGTCCCCCACAAAAGTGTCATTGAGTATGTCACCCAGATGCAGGAACGGATGGAAAGGGTGTTGCCGCTGGTCCGGGAGCATATGGAGGCAGCGCAACAAGCCCAGAGTAGGGTGTACAATCGTCAGGCTCGGGTACGGGGCTTCAATCCGGGAGATCGGGTTTTGGTTCTGGTACCCACCCTTGACAGCAAATTCCTAGCTAGGTGGCAGGGCCCCTATGAGGTGATCGAGAAGGTAGGGGAAGTAAATTACAAAGTACACCAGCCAGGGCGGCGCAAGCCGGAGCAGGTGTACCACGTGAATTTACTAAAGCCGTGGAAAGATAGGGACACGGCCGATGACCACAGCCCCCGGCCAGGGCTTCTAGGTGAGAAGGGTCCAGCCCCACAGTTCGAGGCCTGCGAAGCAGTAACCGCGGTAAAAATTGCAGACAGCCTGTCTTCCAAACAAGTTCAGGAAGTCAGGGAGTTCATCAGTCGGAACACGGATGTGTTCTCGGACCTCCCTGGCCGCACGTCTTTCATCCAACATGACATCGTCACTGAGCCTCAGGCCAAGATCCGGTTAAAACCATACCGGGTACCCGAGGCTCGGCGACGGGCCATCGCGGATGAAGTGCAATTAATGTTGAAGCTTGATGTCATTGAGGAGTCGAAAAGTGAGTGGGCCAGTCCCATAGTCCTAATACCCAAGCCAGATGGGACGTTGCGGTTCTGCAACGATTTTCGCAAGTTAAATGAAGTGTCCAAGTTTGATGCGTATCCCATGCCCCGGGTAGACGAGCTTGTTGAGAATTTAGGACAAGCCCGTTATTTTTCTGTTCTAGTCCTCACTAAAGGGTACTGGCAGGTACCCTTAACGGAGTCGGCCAAGGAAAAAACTGCTTTTGTTACCCCGCAGGGCCTGTATCACTACAAGGTGTTACCCTTTGGCCTCCGCCACCTTCCAGAGATTAATGGACATAGTGCTGCGACCTCATCGTCGGTACGCCTCGGCCTACTTAGATGATGTAATCATCCACAGCACCGACTGGGAAAGCCATTTGCCCAAAGTGCAGGCGGTAGTGGATGCCCTGAGGAAAGCTGGACTGACCGCCAATCCAAAGAAGTGTGCGAATGGGTTGGAAGAGACCAAATACCTGGGATATGTTATTGGGTGGGGAGTCATCAAGCCGCAGGTAACTAAAGTAGAAGCCATACGTAACTGGCCCCGACCGGTCACCACCAGGCAGGTAAAGTCCTTCCTAGGAATTGTAGGGTACTACATGCGGTTTGTGCCCCACTTTGCCACAATAGCAGCGCCGTTGACCGACCTGTTGAAAGGGCAAAGGTCTGGGAAGGTTAGCTGGAGTGAGAAGGCGGAGGAGGCTTTCTTCGCGTTGAAGTCGGCCCTGTGTGGGTCCCCGGTTTTGGTGACACCCGACTTCAACAGGGAGTTCGCTGCTCAGACGGATGCCTCGGAGGTAGGTCTCGGTGCAGTGCTGTCTCAGGAAGTCAATGGGGAAGAACATCCCGTTGTCTTCCTGAGCCGGAAACTCACCCCCGCCGAGACCAGGTATAGTATAGTGGAGAGAGAGTGCCTGGCTATCAAGTGGGCACTCGAATCTCTCCGCTATTACCTGTTAGGGAGGAGGTCTGCTTGGTGACCGACCATTCCCTCTTAAGTGGATGAGCCAGGCCAAGAAGAGGAATGCTCGGGTCACCAGGTGGTTTCTGTCCTTGCAAAATTTCAAATTTTCGGTTGAACACAGGGCAGGCCGCTTGCAGGGTAACGCAGATGCCCTGTCCTGCGTCCACTGCCTCACTTGTGTTCACCCCCTCAGGGTTGAACAAAGGGGAGGGGTATGTGGTAAGGTGCAAGGTACCGTGGTCGATGGCAGGTACGTGTCACCGAGGTTCCTGGCCTCGGTGAGGTAAGAGCCGGGTTTTCCTGTGTCAGCAGCAGCTAGTGCTGCTTGACACCTTGAAATTTAGTTTGGCTGCAAAGCCAATCTGGGCCGGCTCTTACTGGGAGTAGGCAAAGATTTGGGTGGGTGCCTACTCCCCACGGTCCAGGCCGGACTTTGCCGGGCCTTTATAAGACAGCCAGCACCAGCAGGTGGTGTGATTATCCTGGAGCTGCTGTTAGGCTGGGGAATCATTTGAGTTTGGAAGTTCTCTGGGCAGGAAGCAAGAGCCCAGCAAGGAGGACTGCAGACGGCCTGGAAACCTGACGTCGCTTGTCTTGCGGCTGGACTGACAGCCAGGTGTGAACCTGCACCTAAAACCTCCCAGGTGACTGGAGCCTGTATTGGACTGTCTTGTTTTTCTCATGATTTCTTATGTGTGTGAAGTAACACCAAGAGACTGTTTTTGTTTATCTTGTGCAAGTGTGAATAAAACACTGTTTATTGCACCTTCGAGACTCCTGTTTTGCCTCGGTACTGCACCCGCACCGCTATCTACCAGAGCGACTCCCCACAATATGTACAGCTGGTGTAATACCATTCTGGTATAACCTGAGTACATTCTGTATATAATATAACTCGTACTGTAGAACAACTGGTATATAATCATATATGTGCAGTTTATGTAACTTATACATCTTATTGTATATAGTGATATGGACCATGCTGGAATAACCAGGGCATCTTCTGTATATAATTACATATAAACAGCTGTATAAAATATACTTCTTGTATATTGTGGATACGACTGTTGATATAACCTGGGCATCTTCTCTATATAATTATATATGTACAGCTGGTATAAGTTATACATCTTCTTGCATATAGTGATATGGACCATGCTGGTATAACCTGGGCATCTTCTGTATATAGTTATATACGTACAGCTGGTATAAGTTATACATCTTCTTCTATATAGTGATATGGACCATGCTGGTATAACCTGGGCATTTTCTGTACATAATTATATATGTACAGCTGGTATAACTTATACATCTTCTTGTATGTAGTGATATGTAGTGATGTCGCGAACATAAAATTTTCCGTTCGCGAACGGCGAATGCGGACTTCCGCAAATGTTCGCGAACATGCGAACATTGCGAACCGCCATAGACTTTAATAGACAGGCGAATTTTAAAAACCAAAGGGACTCCTTCTGGCCACAATTGTGATGGAAAAGTTGTTTCAAGGGGACTAACACCTGGACTGGGGCATGCCGGAGGGGGATCCATGGCAAAACTCCCATGGAAAAATACCTAGTTGACGCAGAGTGTGGAAGTTGTAATCGCAATGCGATTAATACAGGTTATATTAATCGCATTGCGAACTCAACTTAGAGCTGGGTTCCTAATGGTTGTATTGCTAGAAATTCTAGCAATACAACCATTAGGAACCCAGCTCTAAGTTGATTCGCAATGCGATTAATATAACCTGTATTAATCGCATTGGGATTACAACTTAGATCTGTTCCTAATGGTTGTATTGCTAGAATATAACGAATATTGCGAATATAGCGCTAAATTCTCAATCTTCGTTATATTCTAGCAATACAACCATTAGGAACCCAGCTCTAAGTTGAATTCGCAATGCGATTAATACAGGTTATATTAATTGCATTGCGATTACAACTACTAACACTGCAGCTTCAGAATTAATCTAAGATGGATGCCGTCCTTGCTTTTTGATAGGAGGTGGGAGGGTCTGGGAGGGAGACTAATGTACTAGCCCTAAAAATGGCTTTTTGGGGTACTGTCAGGACGCTGTCCTTACAGCAGAGATCTGATGAGTCTTTCAGGACTGGAGTGGACACTGAATACACTAGCCTAGCTATCGATTTCCCTATTAAATCAGCAGCAACTACACTCTCCCTCCTCTCACTAAGACTGCAAATTCCGAATGAATCTAAAATGGATGCTGTCCAGGAGATGGGAGGGTCTGGGAGGGAGGGTATGATAATTGGCTGGAATGCGTCTGCTGACTGTGATGTAGAGGGTCAAAGTTTACTCAATGATAGGGGGTGGACCTAACATCGCATATGTTCGCCCGCCGCGACGAACGCGCACAAGCTATGTTAGTCGGGAACTATTCGCCAGTGAATAGTTTGGGACATCTTATTTGCGAATTCAACTTAGAGATGGGTTCCTAATGGTTGTATTGCTAGAATATAACGAAGATTGAGAATATAGCGCTAAATTCGTTATCTTCGTTATATTCTAGCAATACAACTATTAGGAACTCAGATCTAAGTTGTAATCGCAATGCGAATAATACAGGTTATATTAATCGCATTGCGATTTACAATTACTATTACTGCAGCTTCAGAATGAATGTAAGATGGATCCTATCCTTGTGTTTAGATAGGAGGTGGGAGGGTGTGGGAGGGAGGGTATGCTGATTGGCTGGAATGTGTCTGCTGACTGTGAGGTACAGGGTCAAAGTTTGCTTAATAATAAAGTATAGGGGCGAACGCGAACATCGAATATGTTCGCCCGCCGCGGCGGACGCGAACAAGCTATGTTCGCCGGGAACTGTTCGCCGGCGAATAGTTCGGGCCATCTCTAGTGATATGGACCATGCTGGTATAACCTGGGAATTTTCTGTACATAATTATATATGTACAGCTGGTATAACTTATACATCTTCTTGTATGTAGTGATATGGACCATGCTGGTATAACCTAGGAATTTTCTGGTATATTATTATATGTGTACAGCTCGTATAAGTTATACATCTTCTTGTATATAGTGATATAGACCATGCTGTATAACTTGAGTATCTTCTCTATATAGATGTACTGTACTAGCAGAAGGACCTGGCTTCGCACGGATATATTTCATCTATTTCATGTAATGTTTGTGTGTGTCGTTAAAAGATATCTACAGTATCCCCCATAACAGTGACCTCTACTGCACCCCACCCCTTTAACAGTGAACTCCACAGCCCCCTACCCCTTAACACTGACCCGCCCCCCCCCCCCCCCACAATGCCCCACCACTTTAAAATGTGACCTCCACAGCAGCCCTTCCCCTTAACTTTGACCTTTACAGCAGCCGGCCCCTTTAACAGTGAGTTTCACAGCACCCCACTTCCTTGACAGTGACCTTCACAGGGGCCCGCCCCCTTAACAATGACCTCCACAGTACCCCGCTGCCTTAACAGTGACCTCACAGTACACTGCTGTCTTAACAGTGACCTCCACAGCAGTTGCCTTTTTAATATTGTCCCTTGCCCCCTTAACAGTGAGCTCCACATTGTCCGCCCCTTTAACAGTGACCTCCACAGTGCCTGCCCCTTTAACAGTGACCTCCACAGAGCCTGCCCCTTTTATGCTATGGCTACACGACGACATGTGTCGCGCGACATTTTGTCTCAACTATTTTTATAAATATAGGCTATGGTGTCGTACTGCGACATGTGACATGCTGTGACTGCGGCACGACAGTGTCCATGATGTATTTTTTTCGACTGTCGCAGTCGCAGCGTGTCTCATGTTGCAGTGCAACACTCATTATAAAAATGAGACAAAATTGTTGCGCGACATTGGTGCGACATCAATGTCGTGCTACACAAGTAGCAGTGTAGTTGTGCCCTATGTGTCGTGCGACCTATTGTCGCGCTACACATGTCGTCTTGTAGCCCTAGCCTAAAGCTGACCTACAGCAGTTTAGAAAAATGTCTGGGTTGTTATGGAAACCTGGAGTAAAACTGTGTGTATGTGGCGACTAAAGGCCTGCACACTTCTATTGGCTGATAAGGGACATGTGGCCATCTGTTTGGCAGTTGGGATATGAAGAGAAAGACTTGCAGGCTTGTATTGGCTAATGCAGGTAATTTTTTGGGAATATCTCGGGAATGGTATGTCCTAGAGAGCTGAGATCTAGTCTAAAACCTTCCCGGACACCTGATGTACCTGTGTGCCAAATTTGGTGATGATTGGTCCAGTCGTTTGGTTGTGCATAAAGAACAGACAGACAGACGTCGGGACAGACAGAAACTCACTGTGTGCTGGCATGTTACCTCCACAGTATTCTTTCCCAGATAGTAAGTGATATGTGTACCAAGTTACTAGAAATTAATCGATGAGTTTTTGAGTTACAGAGCAATATGTGTCTAGCAAAAACAGTTGGAGCATACAAACTCCATGCAGCTGGTGTGTAGGGGTGTATGACCCTCCCACAAGATTTCTTTGCAGATAGCAAGGGATAGATATACAAGGTTTGTTGAAATCGATGGTTGCATTTTTGAGTGATCGCGGAACATACATACATACACACACACATATACAGTATACGTCCTTCTTTATATATGTAGAAGAAGATAGAAGAAGAAGATACTAGCAGAAGGACCCGGCTTCCCACGGGTATATTTCATCTATTTCAATGTTTGTGTGTGTTGTTAAAAGATATCGACAGTATCCCCCATAACAGTGACCTGTACAGCACCCCACCCCTTTAACAGTGAACTCCACAATCCCCCACCCCTTAACACTGACCCCCCCACCGTGCCCCGCCACTTTAAAATGGGACCTTCACAGCAGCCCATCCCCTTAACTTTGACCTTCACAGCAGCCCGCCCCCTTAACAGTGACCTCCACAGTACCCCGCTGCCAACAGTGGCCTCACAGTACCCTGCTGCCTTAACAGTGAACTCCACAGCGGCCTGCCCCTTAACAGTAACATCCAGAGTGAAGCCCTCTTTAACAGTGACCTCCACAGTGCCCGCCCCTTTAATGCTAGGGCTACACGACAACATGTGTCGCGCGACACATGTCCATCCGAGATGGATTTTTCTGTGACTGTCACGTCGCAGTCGCAGCATGTCACATGTCGCAGTGCAATACCATAGACTATCATTATAAAAAGTATCTTTCGCGTGACACATGTAGCAGTCTAGTTGTGCACTAAGTGTCATGCGACACATGCCGTCGTCTAGCCCAAGCCTACAGCTGACCTACAGCAGTGAAGAAAAATGACTGGGTTGTTATGGAAACCTGGAGTAAAACTGTGTATGTGGAGACTAAGGGACTGCAAGCGTCTATTGGCTAATAAGGGACATGTGACAGTGTGTATGGCAGTTGGGATATGAAGAGAAAGACTTGCAGGCTTGTATTGGCTAATGCAGGTCATTGTTTTGGAATATCTCTGGAACCGTACATCCTAGAGAGTTGTCCCACAAGATTTCTTTCCAGGTAGCAAGGGACGTGTATACCAAGTTTTGTTGAAATCGATGGTTGCGTTTTTGAGTAATCGCGGAACATACATACATACACACATATATATATATATATATATACGTCCTTCTTTTTATATATAGAAGATGCGCAGTGTCCTGAAACACACTGCTTAATATTGTGATTGTTTTTTTATGAAAATTGCGTGGGGGGGGGGGGGAGTTCTAACTGCTCTCTGTGAAGAAGAAGAAGGAGAGTGTGAGGTCTGAGGAAAAAGCTGCACCTCAGCAGCCATTGTGGAGAGTTATCTAAACTCCAGAGTTAGTTCCATGTACCAGCCCATAGAGGGAATAGGGAAAGATTAGAGCATACCCAGGCAACCCAGAGAGGGAGTGAGCATATTGGCAAAGAAAGGTAATTGTCGTTTATCAGGATCTAGCCTTCTCTGCATTTGGTGGAGAGATTCCAAGCTACCAGCTGCCCACCGTAACCAAAGACAGAAAGACCACCGATCCGGAGATATTATTCCTAGACAGGATAACGCAATTATTGTGAAGCGAAGTATATGACTATACAGTTCAGCAGAGAGTGCATCCCTCCAGCCTGGAGAAACAAAGGATTGATTATTATATAGGAAAACAACCCCTTATGCAACTTTTGGGAACTAACCTGAGCCATTGTAGAAGCTATCTTGCTGTAAATGGCCTTAGTGCACATTGTTGACCTTTGGATCAGTTTCAGTAAAGTACTGGGAATTTGTTAAAAGAACTGGTCTCCTTCTTGTGCAAACTTATCACCTACTTGCACCCAAGGGTTCTGGCATCACAAACGCCAGGGACCCTGCCTTCCCTGCACCTAAAACCATACCACCAAGGGCAGGAGATCCTTCAACACCAGAGTGTACCTCGAAGGAAACCAGTGCCTTCCTTCTTCTCACTGCATGCCAGCCCAGGGCATTCTGCTAAAACGTGAGTACCAACTACTACAACCATTTGCAGACCACACTCACGCATTGCACCCCTGCGGTCCCAGTCGCTGCATATGTAAAACAGGTATAAGTTACATGTTATGTTAGCAGCCCATGTCTGCCGCTTTCCAACTCCTCCATGTGGGTTAGGGTAAAGCATCACTTACCAGGCCATCAGGGGCGGCAGACTGGGAACTTAAAGTGGCCCTGAAAGAAACCCTAGAAGTGACCCTAATGTTGTTGGTGGTTCCAAATTGACAGAAGGTGGGGCAACATAAGTAGATGGGGCCAATACAAGTTGGCAGGGTCAGTAATACCATTGTGCAGCACAGAATACCATCCCAATCCCACAGAATCAAGCACCATCCAAATCCCACAGAACAACCACTGTGTACAGACTCTGACCCTTTGCTGCCTGCCCTGACCTCGGACTTGTCTTACAGAAATGCACAAACTCTGCTTGCCCTGACCTCAGCCTATTTCCTCACCATGAGCATTGCCTATTCACCTGTGGGTCAGATGCCAATTACACCACAACTATTCCAAGAGACAGTGGCCTGGTGGCTCACCTGCAGCAAAGACCGCATCTCTGTATAGAGGTTGAAGGGTGAAGAGGATCTCTAGGTCTGGCCCTAAGTCAAACTGGTTAGTTGGCATCGTAGTTCCACACCCACCATTCTTTACATTATACATCATCTTGTATATAGTGATATGGATCATGCTGGTATAACCTGGACATCTTGTGGTATGTGGATCACATATTCTCACATGTGTCACAAGTTGAAAAAAATGAATCTAAATGGCTCCTGGCAGATACGGGCAGCTTGTCCATAGATCAGTGACCCTCCTCTGCTTCTGCATGGAGCTCTCACATTAATCAATGTTCATTTTGCTGTAAATGACTTGACGATTCTTCTACGCGACAGCTTTACTCGCTTTCAAGTGAATGAAATATGGCGATTATTAAATAAAGCTGCTTGGATTTACCGCCCCTTTGCCAGTAAGCATTTTTACTTTTCTCAAGACAGATTACAGTCAACTGTAGGCTTTTTTTTTTTGTCTGCTACAACTGCACATTGCAATTGAATTAGCACAGCAACCACAAGAAGGAAAGTTCCTGGGGGATCTCTGTACGTTGCACACTTCCAAAGCCTTGCAGAAACGATGAAAGAATTAGCAATGACTGCTGCAGCCAGGACAGATTGGAAACTCTATTGATTGATTGCATTGTGGAGGGAACTCCCGAAGGGAAGCTGGGAATATCAAGATTTGCTGCTTTTAAAATGTGCAAATATTAAAAGGGAATATGAATGACTTAATTTTAAGCTGCTGAAAAATGAAACAAATGAATTATCCGTGTGACTGGACAGAGGCGACGTCTACACCGCTCTACAGTGAGATCATATTCCGAGGAGGCTTCGCATAACAGATAATCTATTTTGCGTTCTAAAACTTTGAGCAAGAATAATCATAATACACATTACAGAGGATGCACAATGCAGATTTTAAAACTGAATATCCCAATGGTACAAAAGAAAGAGACAGTATTTGGGGTGAGGGGCCATTATTGTGTTTTTCTATGTATTCAATAGTCAGTAGAATGCTTCTACATTGTAAGAGTTTCTGTAGTGGACAAATGTCATTTAAGAAAATCATTCAGAAGTGGTCATCTTGGACCTCACCAAGACCCAGTCCATGAGCAACAACTTTTGGCCTAGGTGTAAATATTCTTCATAGTTGGATCCTTGTCTAATCATTGTATCTTATGGTTAAAAACTGCAAATAAAATCAATGTTCTGGAGCTCTTTGTAAAACAAATGTGTAGGATTATAAATGTTCTCCCCTCTACTTTGGTATTTGGGTGGATATGGAGTCATTTGGCTGTCAAATAATATCTTTGGTATGTCTTAGATTGTACACGTTTATAGTGCTTTTTACAGATGATCATCCTTCTCACGTATTCCTCCACTGGAAAACAATAGTAGTCGAGAGTTGTTCAATGAGCTCTAGCAGCACTAAACCTCTTCTTCTGCTCTCCCAAACAGTTTCAATAGAATCTGAGGTCTTTGGTCCAGCATGAATCTGCACTGAAAGATCAAGGACGAAGACATCTTGTGCATCAACTTTTGATAAAAATGCAACAAATTTTAATGTTCCTACTTATTTTAAAATAAGCCTACATTATTTATTGGGCTGAGCAAGCATGAAAGAGACACTGGTGCAGAGCACAGAGGTCAAGCAAAGTTGTAGTCAGGGACATGCCCAGGTCAGGGTTGGCAGAGTAACTACTAAACAGCAAATGGTCCAAGGTCAGGTGAGGCAGATAAGGGTCAATATAAAGATCAGGTGGAGGGTGAGATTCCAGTAAACTGGCAGAACTCTGTACATGGGCAGACAAAGAAATAGATGTAGCAGGGGTAACACACGAACTCTTAACTCAAATTTCTTAACTCATCGCATTATCTTGAAACAATAGCCATTGAAAAGCAATTGCTTAATGCATTTAGTTGCATTTAGTTTAGATAACATGTCTCATAAAGCATGTGTGTTAACCCTGCTACATCCGAACCTTTGCAGAAAACTAGCACACTAGACAACCTATTGCTCCCACAGGGGGAGGGTGTCTATGGCAGATGAGGATGGTCTATTCTGGCTGCAGCCTTAATGGAGGAACAAGGCAGATACAGTGGCCAGGCGAGATATACGGGACAGCAGTAGCTCACATCCGCCGCTATAACTGTTTGTAGCAGGGGGTAGCTTCCTAAAGGACTACAACAGCACAGATGGTATGGCTAAAAGCCAGCAGCCATCTTAGGTGCTACCTGACCCTCTGGGGGACTAGTTCTGTTATTCTTGGTCCTTTGGGCACTGTAGAGAGCAGTTTACAGTTATGCTCCACCTCCAGGACACTTCAGGAGCAGAATCTGGCAGAATAAAAGATGATATTCTCACTACTCCTGATAATAAAAGCTCCACAAAAGGTTTGTTTGCCCTGCTCTCCCCATCCTCTACCTAGTGCTGTTAGAAATTTAGTATGGTCAAAATTGCTCACAGATTCCCTTTAAGTTTTAAATCAGTGAGCCGTAAGTGCTATCTGGAATAATTATGTATCTCATGTTTCCCGAGTAGAACACGCTCAGCTTAGTATTGAAAATATTTCCCATTAATATTAGAAATGGTGAAACCTCTGGGACTACAAAATTAATACTTTACCACCAAAGTCTGATGCAGCACAGAAAGTCATGAACACGCTTCGGTTCTTTCAAACCACAGAATTTATGCTGCTACAAATCTCTGCTCTGCTTAATATTCATTTAAATATTTATTACACGTTATTTTACAGGATTTATTGGCATAAATCAGCTTGGAGTTCCTGGAAGTGTGCAGCGCTTAGAGATGTTCTGTCCATTTAGGGTCACCCATTGTGATTTCATCTCCTGACCCGGTCAGCGGCAACTGACAGCAATAATTTCTACCCTGGAATATTTATCTCTAGGAGAGTGTGATTGTTAAGAAGACATCTCTCATCAATCATTTATTTCAGTATATGTTGTGGGCAGAGATTACTAGACCCTTGGAGAAGACTTTTCGATGTTTCTACTGCTCAGCAGTTGCATTTTACTACAGGGCTCGTCCAGTCTTATAAATCCAGATAATGAAACATTCTTCAACTCTCTACTACACTTCGTCTTTCAATTCTTTACTATTTTCAATATCTCCGCTTGACACCTGTGAATGGGAACCCATTCAGGGGCTCAAAGCCAGGTGTAGATTAACACAGTAAAAAAAATAGGGGAGAGGAGGGGGATGCAGTTACAGCTTCTCATGCACTCTGAGGAGGAGAGGGGAGGAGAGCAGGGGAAATGGTGTTCATAGCTGACATCACATTATTAAAGAGGACCTGTCACCTATCTGCTATCTGCATCCCCCTTTTAATACGGATTTGGGGACATCTATCCTTACGACTGAATGTTTCACCATGCCAGTGGTATAAATTAATTTTTAGCAGTCTGTAATATAGGTCCAGCTGAATATTTCTAGTTGGGGTATGTCCCTGCACAGTCTGACGCTGGCACGTTTGGATAGTGTTAGACAGTGCTAATACATACCCCAACTGGTAACCCACATCAGGACCATTATTGCAACTGCCATGAAGCAGTGGAGTGGAGGACAGAAGTGGTAGTAGCTCTGGCTGCAACAATTATTCACAGTGGCAATCCTCACACTAATGCTACCTAGGGCCAGGGCAGTTACAGGAGGGCACATACTTTCTTGCCTTCGGGCAAACCCTGATGTTGGGGCTCCTTCCCAACGGTGGTTGAGGTACTCTTTGTGTTATGAGTATTGTATGGGTGCAAAGCAGGAGATGTAGGTGCTGTATCCGGGGAATGGTTCTGGAGACAGTAACCAGACCAGTTTTTGATGATAAACGTCTTTTTTTTTACTAAAGTTCAAAATGGGAGTTGTAGTACATCCAAAGTTATCAAACACAGTTCCAAACAATTCTCTGTGCAAATCTTCCCAGATAGCAATGCAGATTCTGGACCTACTAATTCTTTCCTTTCTCTCTCGGGAAATAGAGATGGTTTTCTCTCTGTGGATCTCTCAGAGATAGAGATTCTCTTGGAAGAAAGCCTATTTCCCTGAGGAGTGGGCACATGCAGATTCCTCTCATTTCCTTCACTAGCAACTTACTGCTAACTGAGCTGGGGCGGATCTAAGTCCATCACCTAACTTCCTACAAGAGCAGAGTCAGAATTATTGAACCCGGCTGTTTCATACACAGATGTGTTGGTATATTAGAAGGCATTAACATATTACATAACAAGAAAAGTACTCTGCTCTAGTAAATGCTGCTCTAGTAAATAATTCAAAGCTGCTAGAAGGAACAATGGCACAACATAAAGTCATAAGAATAAATGCTGCAGAATTGTTATTATGTGGGGGATGCAAGTAGTTGCCAAAACCCAGTAAGCAGAAGTAGAAGAAAATCTAAAAACTGAAGGTCACATATAACATTTCTGGCTCTGCTTCATCTTATTCACATTGATAGCTGCTGAAGGAGGGGTTGGGAATTCTTTTTTTAAACATAGATGGCCCCCTAAACCTCTTAAATATTAATACCATATTAACCGCCACATAGAATGAGACCGGCTACTTTCACACTAGCATTTTTGCTGGATTCGACAGGGTTCAGCAAAAACGCTTCCGTTACTCATAATACAACCATCTGCATCCGTTAGGAATGGATCCGATTGTATTATCTTTAACATTGCCAAGACGGATCTGTCATTAACTCCACTGAAAGTCAATGGGCGACGGATCCGTTTTCTATTGTGGCAGATTGTGGCAGAGAAAACGGATCTGTTCCCATTGAATTGCATTGGGGTAATGCCGGATCCGTTTAGCATCCCAGGATGGAAAGCAAAATACAACATGTTGCAGTTTGCTCTCCGGTATGGGAACGCAACTAAATGGAACGGAATGCTTTTCGTTCTGTTCAGTTTTGTCCCCATACACAATGAATGGGGAGAAAACTGAAGCTTTTTATTCCGCTATTGAGCCCCTATGACGGAACTCAATACTGGAAAACTTAAACGCTAGTGTGAAAGTACCCTTAGTCGTTTTTTATAAGTTATGCTTCAGTATGAATTTCACATAAGTTCTGGAAGTAGAGAGCGACTTGTCATAAAAGTTAAAGCAGGTCAGAGGCCGGTGCCAGGAGATTGCTGATTATGGACAACAGTCCGGGCTAGAAGCACCACATACATTATGCACATAAATTGATATTATGTACACAAAACGCAAAACAACTCTGTGTGTCCTAAAGGTAGTCTGAATCTAAATGGAACGTGATCCTGACTAGACTCCAAGAGAATGGGTAGAGATATTCCAAACAGGCTTTTTGCCCTGATATGCACTGCTCACCTTATACTGATGGTATTACATCATTGCATCATCTATCCATCTATTATCTATCCTCTATCTTTCTATCTATTTATGTATCTATCTCTCTATGTATTCATCTCTCTTAGTTACTTTATTTGTTTCCATATTTTACTGTCCTTTGTTGAGTTGACCTCAAAATCCAGGTTGTTGTAATAAAGATAAAATACTGAAGGTTTGAGGGAGGAGATGATTATTATTTGTGGATCAGATTTTTTTTTAAGGTCGCTTCCTAGGCCACAAATGAGGTAAAAGCTAAAATAGCTCCGGAAAGTCATCAGGATTGTCTGCACAAAATCAATCACACTCCATCCAAATCGTGTGAGGAACAATTAGATGTAAAATGTGCAAAACATAACAATGCAAGAGGCAGCTGCTAAGTAGACACAATGTTTCCAGAAGTTCTGTGCAAAATTAAACTTTATCCTTCAGAATTCAAGTTCAAGAAGTTGGGTAGAATGTTTTGGATTCATGGCCATTACTGGCTGGCTGTCACAGAGCGTTGCAAAAAGTGGTAAAGGTCTCTGAGAAGATTATTGGGGCTTCTTTGCCTAGCATTGAGAATGTGGCTGAAAGACAGGTGGATTATACAAGGGGAAGCATTATTGGGGATTCATCCCGATCCTGCCACAGTCTGTTTCATCTTTTTCCATCATGAATTAGGTTTAGGAGTTTTTGATTAGGGATGAGCGAATCAACTGTGGATGCTTCATCCAAAGTCGATTCGCATAAAACTTATTTTGAATACTGTACAAAGCGAGCACTCGGTAAAGTATTAGAATGTATTGGCTCCGATGAGCTAAAGTTATTACTTTGCGAATTCTCGCGAGGCTTCAGTTAATAACTTTGTTAATTAATTTCTACTGTTAAAAACCTTTGTACCGAATTCGGGTTCAGTTCCAGGTGATACCTTGGAACCAAACTCGAGTTTGGTAGCAAGGTTTGTTACAGTAGAAATTAATATCCGAAGTTATTACCCGAAGTCTACCCGAGAATTCGCAAAGTAATAACTTCAGCTCATCGGAGCCAATACATTCTCAAAATTTACGGAGCTCTCGCTCCATAGAGTATTCAAATTAAGTTTTATGCAAATCAAGTTAGGATGAAGCATCCGAAGTTGATTCACTCATCCCTACTTGCGATGTAACACAAATCGGAATATAAATAGTTTTTATCCATTCAATGTTTAAATAATTTGATGAATTGGTCAGGCCTTTGTTATTTTCTCATTCTATATGCATTGTTTTTAGGGTGCCATCTCTTTTAACTTGAATTGTATGCTTATAATTTCATTTACTGTGCTTCTTGTGTCTCTTGTCTTGTCTCTCTCTCCCTCTCTCTCTCTCTCTGTCTAGATATTTGATCTCTAGGTGTTTGATCCATGAATCACCCAATAAATTTCCTGGCTAAATTAGAATTGGTATTTAAACAGTCCTCCTCATCATGCTGTTCCCATTTTGCGAGGCTTTAAGCAGGAGGTTCTCAGACAGAAGTGTCCACTGAGCTTAGAGTGTCACAGAGTGTCATCAGCAGGTTGCAACAGAGATACAGAGAGACTGGAAGAGTCACAGAAAGGCATAGAAGTGGACGCCCTTTGACCACAACCCACCCTGATGATCGCTTAATTATGAACAATGCCCTGCAGAACCGGATGATGAATGCCACACAACTCCAGGCACATTTAAAGGAGATGAAAGGCAGCCAGCAAATATCATGTCAGACCCTTCTAAATTATTTAAGTCAGAGTGGTCTGTGTGCTAGACGACCTGCAATGGTACCTGACCACAACCCCAGGCACAGGCGTCATAATCTTGCATGGGCCAGGAAGCATCTACGCTGGATGAGGGACCAGTGGAACTTAGTGATGTTCACTGGTGAAAGACGTTTTATGCTGAACAATGTTGGAGACATCAAGGAGAGCACTAACTGTTGTCACCAGACGAGCCTTTGGTGGTGGTAGTATTACAGTGTGGGCAGGTGTGTCTAGTTAATACAGAACTGACCTACACTTTGTGAGTGGTACGTTGACAAGTCCATACTACTTGAATAACATCATTAATCCAGTCATTGTGCCTCTGGATGAACAATCCAAGCCTAATTTAATCTTCATGGACGACAATGCTCCAGCTCATTGAGGTCGCATCATTAGAGAACAGCTGCTAGGGACTCTCATGAAGGCAGGACCAACATAGGAACAGAAGCAGTAAGGCACTGCAGGACAGACAAGGAACAGACTAGATCAGAAACAGTAGGAACAAGGTACAAGCAGGAACAGAAACAGTTTAGCACTGCCAGGCTATCAGACGCAGTTAGAGCACTGCTCGGCTACACATGGAACAGAGTGGATCTAGACAGAATAGGTGCAAGTCATGGACAAGGATAACATAACCACAGAACAGGTACAAAGGATCAGACAAAGAAACAACAACAAGGCTTTACCAGGTGACACCACAAAATAGAGCAGATGGCAAAAAAAACCTGGGTGAACAGAAAGGTGCTACACCCAGCAAGACACAAGAAAGACTGACCTCAAGCCCCACAGCACACAGATAGATATAGCTGCATAACCAGGGCACCTAATAAAGCACACCCAGAAACAGACCATGGGAAGTTAACCCCATCAGAACCAGAAGTAACCAGAACCATAGAACATACAATCACAAGTGAATCCAAACTCAGTCCCTGTTTACACTCAAGGCCGCAGCCAGCACACATCGCAGAACCAGTATGCATGGGAAAACCCACAGCCAGCACACAAAGCGCATGCAGCCAGCCTGCAAGGCACCAGAGACAGGAACCACAGATATGCAGACATGGGGAGTACACACATACACAGGCAGCAGTTCACACACAACACCGCAGGCAGCACGCAGCCCCAAGCAACTAGCATACACAGATGTCAGCCTGCAGCCAGCCTACATGGCCACAACTGTCACAGTGAACCGCACCGTGAGTGTGTGTATATATACATGTATATATATATATATATATATATATATATATATATATGTATGTTATGAAAGCTTCCATGCTCTAAAACTGTATTTTTCTATTCGCCTATAATTAAGACTTAGACAGATCACAAGACTTTTGAGATGTTCTTTTCTAGAAGATGCGCCATGCCTGCAGGCCATCTACATCTTGCTTGTTTCCCATGATACAATCTCCAAATGATCTAATTCTTCCAGCAATTAGGGATTGTGAAGCGACGAGGACTATATCGGTTCATAGAGTGAGCTTCATAATGATTTTAAGTAATTATCAAAAGTCGACTCATTACACTCATAACTGGAGCTAATTGATACCACTCCTACTCGGCTCAGCAGAGATTAACCTGCCTCACCCCAGACAACGCATTAATGGAGATCATATTCCAGGCCCATCTTCACTCTAAGTCGCTTCCAGCCACAAATGAGCACCGTTCACTTGTGTAATAGCGGCTGCCAGCAATGAACTGGCCGAGTATGAAAATAAACATGACATTTCCAGGATATTATTATACAAATAGCAAATTCATTAATATTATTCCGGAGATTTCTGTACGATGCAGAAGAAAATAAAGGTGGAAACATCTTAGCAGAAGACTCTATAGGAACTAGTATTAGCACTGTTCACATCACGCTAATAGTATATGTCTGAGGTGTGCATTGGACGTATTCCCCGATGTGTACTGTACCTCTGATGTATCGTATGGTATGTCAATGTATATTCATAGAGTGACATACAGTATATCATCAATTGGCCAGAATGTTAAAAAACCTATATCAAAAGATATATGTTTTTTGTGGTAGTCCACCCTACAGGAAAACTATGCTCCACTTTCCTATACGGTAATAATATGCTATACTGCTGTATAGCCATAAGGCTTTAGTTCTGTTAATAAGAACCTATGGTTATACTAGGCGTATGTGCCGGGAGCTTTCTTGGCTGATACCCCAAACTTGTTAACATAGCATGATGTGAACATGACCTAAAGGAGCAACAAATTATTTATTTGCATGACTAAGTTCTTCTCCACAGGGTTTACTAGCATACCATAATATGGGGACAATATTATAGTTCTGTAGTTATAATTTTTGCACATTTTTGCAGAATTGTAGTAATTATATTCTTGCACATAGGGGTAGAATTGTACTAGTGACTTGCATCCGCATATGAGGTGGTATTACAATAGTTATATTCCTGTGCATACAGTACAGGGCAGTATTATAACAGCTGTATTTCTTGTAAATAAGCAGACGTATTATAGCATGTTATACTATATTCTTGTACCTAGAGGGTAGTATTATTATTGTTACAATGTACTAAGCTATAAAGGTTCTAAAAGCTAAAAAGACTATAAATAGTCACTGTTAGCAATAGCATCTATACTAATAAAAGTCGTGTGTGAGTGTTGTCCGCGCGTGTGTCCCGAATACTCAAGTGCACATGCGCAGCGCACTGACCAATCGGCACACACTCCACGGACACTACAGTGCGGCATCCTATTGTAATGGCACCGGGCCCTGCTCAGAGAAGTAATACTATGAGTAGCTGTAATAATAAAAACAATCTTCTTAACTTACTACATGGTGAGGCAGGAGGCCGGGCGGGCGGTCACTGGCAGAGTAACTCACTAAGTGACGCCCCTGCTCCGCCCACTTCATGAATGAAGCAGGTGGCGCATGACGTAGTGAGTTACTCTGCCAGTGCCTGCCCGCCCGCCCGGCCTCTTGCCTCACCATGTAGTAAGTTAAGAAGAGAAGATCGTTATTATTATTACAGATACTCATAGTATTACTTCTCTGAGCGGGGCCCGGTGCAATACAGTGACTGCACCGGGCCCCACTGCCATTACAATCACACTAAACAACGACACTGTTATGGGGGGATCTGTGGATGACATGTTCTATTTTTTGCGGTGCGAAGACACAAAGAAAAACCCCATGGAAGCACTTCGTATTGCTTTTGTAGTTTCCATGCCTCCATTCCATACCGCACCTTCCAGATTGCAGACCCATTCAAATGAATGGGTCCACATCTGTAATGTGGTGTCAAAAATGTCCAGTGCCCATATATTGTAGACCCGCTGTACGGCCACCCTTTACACTTTACCATGTCTTCGTACGAATGGCTGTAGATATAAAATAGCGAGGGAGGACGGGACAACATTTCTCCAACCAAGAGACCAGCCAGAAGAGGAGAGGAGGGTTAAATAACCTACAGGCAGGGCTAAAACCTGCCCAGGAAACAGAGGATACCAGGCAGATTGCCTTAACCCCTGCCCTGCCACTAGTGCAGTTTCTAGGTAAAAAAAAATTCAGGGTGAGTGTCAAAAACACTCCCCCCCTCCCCCCCGCATCAAAACTGCTCGATGAAATCATATCAGAAGAGTACTTGCAACCGTCTCACCATATATATATATATATATTCTTTTTTTATGCCTAACACAAGATTTATTGAGAGCAAAAGAAAATCATAAATTACTGCTTAAAGTGCTAAAAGTCGCAGGCAGAGTGGTACAGGAGAACTGCAGTATAAATGAAGGCAATACCCTTAGAAGAGTAGTCATGAAATACAATCATCAATAATGTGCAAAACAAAACAACTGTCATGTTAGCATAACAATGTCAGCCACAGATTCCCCATTACAGTGACAGCCACAGATCCTCCAGGCTCCATAACAGTGCCATCCACAGAGCCCCCATAATAGTGTGTCATCCACAGATCCCCCGTAACAGTGCATCATCCACAGTTCCCCTGTAACAGTGTCACCGACAGATCCCCCGTAACAGAGCCATCAAGAGATCCCCATAACAGAGCCATCAAGAGATCCCCATAACAGAGTCATCAAGAGATCCCCATAACAGAGCCATCCACAGATCCACCATAACAGAGGATCTGATGATGGCACTGTTATGGGGGCATCCGATCCATGGGTGGCACTGTTATGGAGCTTGGAGGATCTGCGGGTCAGGGGGTGACACTGGACACTGTTATGGAGGGATCTATGGATGAGACGTATATAGCATTTTATGCTATGCTACTATGTGTCATCCGTAAATGTGCCTGTAGTGTGAATGACTCCAAGCCCCGGCAGGTGTCGCATGAAAGATAAATTTTATTATGCTTCCATTCAAGTGAGAAGGGCCCCATGTACAGTTGTGTTCAAAATCATTTCAGTCATCTTGTTTACAATTAAATCAAAGAGGCACTTGTAAGTCAGACAAATATAACATAACATTTATAATGAAATAACCACAAATGTCTTTTCTGTGCTCACATCATTATCAGTTTTATTCAACCCCCAAGTGACATTCAATCTTAGTACTTAGTACAACATCCTTTTCCAGTTATAACAGCTTTTAAACGTGAAGCATAGCTTGACACAAGTGTCTTGCAGCGATCTACGGGTATCTTCGCCCATTCTTTATGGGCAAAAGCCTCCAGTTCAGTCACATTCTTAGGCTTGCGCGCTGCAACTGCTTTCTTTAAGTCCCACTAGAGGTTCTCAATCGGATTTAAGTCTGGTGACTACGATGGCCACTTCAAAATGTTCCAGCCTTTAATCTGCAACCATGCTCTAGTGGACTTGGAGGTATGCTTGGGATCATTGTCCTGTTGAAAGGTCCAACGTCTCCCAAGGTTTGTGACGGACTGCATCACATTTTCATCCAATATCTCCTGGTACTGAAGAGAATTCATGGTACCTTGTACACGCTGAAGCTTCCCTGTACCTGTAGAAGCAAAACAGTCCCAAAGCATGATTGACCCCCGCCATGCTTCACAGTAGGCAAAGTGTTCTTTTCTTCATAGGCCTTGTTCTTCCTCCTCCAAACATAGCGTTGATCCATGGGCCCAAACAGTTCTAATTTTGTTTCATCAGTCCACAGAACACTATCCCAAAACTTTTGTGGTTTGTCCACATGACTTTTGGCATACTGCAGTTGACTCTTCTTATTCTTTGGAGACAGCAAGGGGGTGCACCTGGGAGTTCTGGCATGGAGGCCTTCATTACGCAGTGTGCGCCTTATTGTCTGAGCTGAAACTTCAGTACCCGCATCTGACAAATCTTTTTTCAGTTCCTCAGCAGTCACACAGGGACTTCTCTCCACTTTGCGCTTCAGGAAGTCAGCATCTTCTTTCTGCCACGACCAGGTAGCGTTTCAACAGTGCCCTTTGCCTTGAATTTGCGAATGATGCTTCCTATGGTGTCTCTTGGTATGTTTAACATCTTTGCAAACTTCTTATAGCCATTGCCCTTCCTTTGAAGAGAAATCACCTCTTCTCTTGTCTTCCTGGACCATTCTCTTGATTTCACCATGTTTGTAAACACACCAGTAAATGTCTAGAAGGAGCTGAGTATCACAGTCATTTTACATCTGCCTAATTGGTGCTTATCATGCTTGATTGCTGCTCCTTGACATCCACAGGTGTTTTTAATACCTGATCGAAAACACTTGAATGAACCTCTGTTCTTAAGAGTGGTAGTCTTTAAGGGGTTGAATAATTGTGTCAATGAAGAAATCACAAAAAAAACATTTAATACTGTATTATAAAAACAATTGATGTCATTTTAGTTGCATTTGGTTCTTTAAAAAGTCCTTTTAAGATTTCATTCTGAACACAATTACAAATGTACACTAAATTCCCTAAAACCCTTTACAGCATTGGGGGTTGAATAATTTTGAACACAACTGTAGTAGAATTTCTAGGGCCCTCACTTATTCTAATCTTGATGACTTGCCTATTGCGGGATTCGGGCGCCGCCACTGGGCACAGGCCAGTCCGGCACCAGGGATGTGCACAGAGATTTTGAAGGGTAGGAGCTTAAGTAAAAAAAAAAAAAGGACACCCCCCATGGCACATTTCTCCCCCTCCATGGGCCTGTTTTGACAAAAACTCCATCTTCTGGACAAATCATCCAACTACCCCAATACTGTGCCACTGTGCTCCCCAATACTATACTGCAGAAACCGATAAAACCCCTGATAATACTAGTACCACACAGAGCCCCTCATATAAAATACTCCTTCTTTGTGGCCTCAGTAGAAGCCCCCATAGTGCCCCCCAATCATGTGCTAGTAACAAGTGCCCCCCAATCATGTGCCAGTAACGAGTGCCACTCTCCTCTCCCCCCCATGTTCCAGTAAAGTGCGACTCTTCTGTCCCCCCATGTGCCAGTAAATTGCCACTCTCCTCTCCCCCCATGTGCCATTAAAGTGCCTCTCTCCACTCCCCCCTCATGTGCCAGTAAAGTGCCACTCTCCTCTCCCCCCCATGTTCCAGTAAAGTGCCGCTCTCCTCTCCCCCAAGGGCGTAACTACCGGGGAAGCGGCTGCCCCTTCACAGTTTGCCCCGCCCCGCTGCTTAGGCTTACATTGCTGCCTGCAGCCTCTGGCTCTGTGGTGGGCGGGCCTGAGTCAGGCCCTCCCACCACTGACGGCAGGGCCGTTTCTTGGACTAGAGGGAGGGCGGGTGTCCGCCTGTCACAAGGGGGGCGCTGGAGCTTGCCATACAATCCCCCCCCTCCCCCTCCGATTCGCTGCCGTGCCCGCCCCGCTCACTAAATCTATCCAGCAGTCTGCTGGCAGCAGTGTCATACTGTCCCCCTCCACTCTGGCTGACTCTGGCTGCGGGATGCTGGGCCTGGTGCTGGGCGCCAGCTACTGTTCACATAGGGGGCGGTGATTGTTGGACCCGGCGGAGCGCAGGCTGGGAGTGCAGCAGAGGTGACGTCATCATGTCACGCTGCGTGCCTGCCCGCGTGACTGTGTCTGCTATACCACAGCACCAACCACTCACAGGAACTCTGCCCTGGCCCCGAGCTGTGCTGACTGAGTAAGTTCTAAAAAAAAAAAAAAGTATGTACCCTATACCCTACCTGGCCTGCCACAATGCTATCCCAGCCCCTCCTCAGTTATACCCCTGTAATGTACCCTCAGTTATAATTTACCCGGATACCTGTCGGTTATATTATATAACTGAGTGGTATCAGTTATGCAGGGGTAATATAACTGAGGAGCGCTATCAGGGGGTATAATGTCCCCTGATAGGACTCCTGAGTTATATTACCCCTGTATAATAATGTACCCTGATGCCCCTTAGTTATATTACCCCAGCGGGGTAATAAAACTAAGTGGTATCAGGGTACATTATTATACAGGGGTAATATAACTCAGGAGGTCTATCAGACATTATACAGGGGTAATATAAGTTATATTACCTCTGTATAATGTGCCCTGATACCCCTCCTCAGTTATATTACCCCTGTATAACTGATACCACTCAGTTATATAATATAACTGAGGGGTATCTGGGTAAATTATACAGGGAGGGGTAATATAACTAATGGATATAACTAATGGTATCAGGGTACATTATTATACAGGGGCAATATAACTGAGGAGGGATATCGGGACATTATTCAGGGGGTAATATAACTGTTATATTACCCCTGTATAATATCTGATAGGCCTCCTGAGTTATATTACCCCTGTATAATAATGTACCCTGATACTACTTAGTTATATTACCCCTTGTTACCTCATGTACAGAGTCTGAAGAGGAAGAATGAAAAAACCATACTGCCCAGTGGACGGCGTGTTCTTAGACCTAGCCCCCCAGCCGAAGTCGTGTCTGAGATCCCCAAGGTCAAAGCCAAGTAATTGTAAGTTTTCATGTGGAGTATGTTTATGGTATACACATATAGCCTACACTGTGCCACACAATATACAGTATACCGCTACACTGTGTAGGGGTTATACTGTATATTGTACAGCATGGCGCAGGGGTTATATTGTCCGGCATGGTGTAACCTCCATACATACCTTGCCATACAATATACAGTAGGGGGAAGGATGGGGCCCAGCAATTGGCAGGCAGTGGCGATGGGCCATATATATATATATATATATATATACACACATATATACTGTGTGTGTGTATATATATATATATATATATATATATATATATAAAATAGGAAAAATGAGGAGCAGCACACTGTGACAACGGGTGCAAATCCAGTCCACGAACCACAACAGAGTCCTGTATAAGATAGATGCAAAGAAAAAGGACGGCAGCACTCCTTTCAAAAAAATCCGTGTAGAGTTTATTAACCCAGTGACAGCAACGTTTCAACCGCACAATGCGGTCTTTGTCAAGCCATACTGTGCAATGCATTCAGTGCAGTTTATAAAGGCGGTGTTACATCAACAATTAATCGTGCAATTAAAATTCATAATTGATACAATAAAGTGCAAGTGCATTATACAATTCATATTCATTTCTCCAATCAAGTCTCAATACATGTCAAAATTACAACAAAGTGATTATATTCATGTGTAGTTATTACGTTTAGTGAAATTACACTTTACATGTGAACCTCAATATAATTGCTAAAGGCGATAGGCGATAGATTGATTAAATCTGATGTGGGCTCGAATAAGGTTGATTGTGGTACATACTTTGGTTCAAATCGCACTGGATGTTTTCCTTGCCACGGTTGCGTCAATTGTTCATTGATGCTACGTGGCAATAATTTTGTCAATCCTGCCACGCACAAAACCATCAAAATCAAACAGTATTTAACCTGTGATTCTACACATGTGATATATATTCTCTCTTGCCCATGCAACCTGTGGTACGTAGGAGAGACCACATGTGATATGAAAACAAGGTTAAACAATCACAGGTATTCCATTAGGAAACAGAAAATGGATCTTCCTGTATCTAAACACTTTAAAGAAGCAGGTCATACAGAGAAGGACTTGAGATTCAGAATCATTGAGCAGATTTTGGTTTCACGCAGAGGGGGGGATAGAGTCAAGATCTTGAGGAGACGTGAACTTTTTTGGATCTACACATTGCAGACCCTGAAGCCTAGGGGTCTCAATGTGGATTTCAAAATTGTATGACATTCTGACAGACCCATCGGTATCACTAGTTAATTCTTTTCTTGACTCCGTAGACTATTGGTGTAATGTTTGCATTCAGACTGAGTCTAATTTTTATTTTTATTGTTTTTCCAGATTTGTGATCCAAGCAAGCTATTATGGACACCCTCACTAGATGCGGCGCGGATTCGAGTTCAACGTTCCCATTAATCAATATACTTATATTCATTTGCTGCATCATTATACCACTTCAGTATATTCATGTTTTGGGGATTGTTCACCCCTTGATCGCGTGTTTCTAACTGTGTACCTGCCTATTTTGAAATATGTTTGCCTTGTGACTCCATGGCCAACTGACGGGGGATGGGGGTCACACTGAAAGGTGGATCTCACATTCCCTGTCAGAAAGGAGGATACAAACGGTTTGGCGTTTTGGATGCTGTTTCTCCTGCTCAGATCGGGCGCGTGAGGCAGTGTCTTCCTTTGGGTAGGGGGCCGGGACGGCGACGCCGGCACCGTTACCTAGCAACCGCAAGTATCCGCGTGTGGACCAATGGAGGAGTACGCTTGTGATGACGTGAGGGAGAGGCGGTACTGATGTATTTGTGACATGCGCAGTTTTGAAGGCATAGGCGGTTTGCCATGTTTGAAGTGGGCATATGCAGACAACTGTAGTCACGTGACTCACGCTGGGTGTGACGTCAGCTAACACTGACGGAGACCTATGCGTTGACTTACGTGAATTTGAATATTGGGGCGCATGCGCCCTTGACGATGGGGAACGCTGACCTCGTTATGGCGCGGGAGCATATTTGTGAGTCTGTCCTTGCTTTTAACTTTAATTATATGCACTCGCTCACCTGTGGGAACAATTTAGCAATTATATTGAGGTTCACATGTAAAGTGTAATTTCACTAAACGTAATAACGACACATGAATATAATCACTTTGTTGTAATTTTGACATGTATTGAGACTTGATTGGAGAAATGAATATGAATTGTATAATGCACTTGCACTTTATTGTATCAATTATGAATTTTAATTGCACGATTAATTGTTGATGTAACACCGCCTTTATAAACTGCACTGAATGCATTGCACAGTATGGCTTGACAAAGACCGCATTGTGCGGTTGAAACGTTGCTGTCACTGGGTTAATAAACTCTACACGGATTTTTTTGAAAGGAGTGCTGCCGTCCTTTTTCTTTGCATCTATATATATATATATATATATATATATATATATATATAGAAAAAAGGCGCAGGTAGCAGCACTCAAATAACGGGAAATTGGGTGCAATTCCTGTCGTCCCTGGATCGGGATCAGCAAATTTTTAGATGAAGGAAAAGGCAGCACTCCGTGGATACGTGGAAAAAATGGATCCCTTTATTCCATACTGTGCACAGTATGGAATAAAGGGATCCATTTCTTACACGTATCCACGGAGTGCTGCTTTTTCCTTTATATATATATATATATATATATATATATATATATTCTCGTGACTTGCCAAAGGAGTGGGGTTTACACAAGAGGCGGGGGGGGAGTGAAACGCGCAGGGGGTGGGGGGGCCCATACAAAAATTTGCTTTGGGGCCCAGTCATTTCTAGCTACGCCCCTGCTCTCCCCCATGTGCCAGTAAAGTGCCACTCTCCTCTCCCCCCATGTGCCAGTAAAGTGCCGCTCTCCTCTCCCCCCATGTGCCAGTAAAGTGCCACTCTCCTCTCCCTCCCATGTGCCAGTAAAGTGCCACTCTCCTCTCCCCCCATGTGCCAGTAAAGTGCCACTCTTCTGTCCCCACATGTGCCAGTAAAGAGCCACTCTCCTCCCCCCCATGTGCCAGTAAAGTGCCTCTCTTCATTCCCCCCCCTCATGTGCCAGTAAATTGCCTCTCTCCTCTCCCCCCCCAGTGGCAGCAAAGTGCCACTCTCCTCTCCCCCCCCTTGTGCCAGTAAAGTGCCACTCTCCTCTCCCGCCATATGCCAGTAAAGTGCTTCTCCCCCCCCCCCCCCCCACTCATGTGCCTCCTTGGAAGCGATGCGATGCTGGCCTGTACGGCTCAGAAACCGGCCACTGATAGGTTGCCGGCACAAGGCCCGCAGCCTATCAGAGGAACAGGGAAGGGAGAAGCTTCTCCCACCCCTGCCGCATGCACATCTATCTGTATCGGTGTCCTGAAGAAGGCGATACACATGACTATGGAGATGAACGCTTCCACAGTGGAAGCGCTCTTCTCTCTGTGCTCTACCACCGCCATGTCCGGCGCCCCCCTTCTGACAGCGCCCCAGGCGGCCACCCAGCCCGCCAAGTCCAAGAAACAGCCCTGCCTGCCACTTCCTAACCTAAAGTCCAGCAAGGGGGGGGGGGGGCATTAAAAGGGGGTTGCACCTGAAAACCTCTTTTAAACTTATCATGGACTGGGAGCGAAAGGGTTAAAATGGGGAAGGGGAGGTATCCCCTTCAATATGGGTGCAGGGAGGGGAGAGGCACCAAAACACCAGCAGGGGCAACCCAAGCGGGGAGAACAACCCGCAGTCCCATATCACCCTCCCTACACGGTCAGGTGCTCTCTATAATGCTAACGATACACCTGCCAACATGTAAGCAACCAAGCACCCCATTGTGATGCTTGGTCATGCCTAGTGTAATCAGCAGCAGCAGTAACATGTCTGTCATAATCAGTGTCAGGCTTGTCCCCTATCTGTGCCTGCGAAGTACAAGCAACCTGTTTAAGTTGGGGATGGGAGGATGTCTACTGAGAAGGACGTGAAGGATGTGAATAAGCACCTGGTGTAGAACACAAATGGGGAGGAGTCAATAGGACCTGGCCTCATTACTGTGGTGGAATGTTGTCGCCGCCATGCAAAATATAGACCAAGTGGACCATGAAAGACATTTAGTGTTGTTTCTGCTGCTCCATGTGTTGATAGTGATGTGAACCTTGCCACACAGCAACAAATTCAAGGAACAGCCCATGTCCTCCACCACATCAAAATCTAAGTAGAGATAGCTTTTTTAAGAAAATAATAGCAATTGGGTATCTTCCATTGCAGTTGAGCACATGCTATCAGTTTCCTAAAGGCAGTGGAATACACTAAGTGGTACGGTAGCAACTGCACCACCAGAGACTTGGCCAGGTGGGAGTTCATTTTGCACACAAGTGAATAACTGGACGTGTATAGTTTTTTCTAGCCATATTTTCCATTATGGATGACTGGTAATTGAGGGAAAATGAGGAGGAGGAGGAGTATTAGTTAGAGAAGCAGTAATGATGATGTTGATGATGATAAAAATGACACTGAACTGCTTGTGGATGTGGCCTGGCTGCTAACAACAAGAAGGGGACAGTCTTGTTCAGGTAGCTAACCAGTTTCATTGGCTCTTCTCTATATTTCCTCTGATACCATCCTCCTCCTCTAATGTCACCTCCTCATCCTGATCCTGATCCATTACCCAGGTTGGTGCAGACCACATTCCCATCAGCCCATCCACTTCCAGAAACACAGCTTTTCTGGAAACAGATACACACACCACACCCAGAATTGTTGATAATCTCTATTGCCTATTTCTGCCATTCTTTCCAGCGGCTTTTGGTCTTCAATCTGGAATCAATCAAAATCTTATAACAAGACAGCACACAAGTTATAATCATAAAACTATTTTTGTTCAATCCAAATCATCTTATATGCCATGTGGTCTTAATTGATCAGCCCACACACATCCGTCACCCCCACCCTTTCCTGACTCTAATCTATCAAGAATTCATCCAACTTTCCTGAAACTTCAGCTAAGGGAGAGTAAACAGATATAAACAATCAGACTGTGGCGTTTCAAAATGTCAGCCTAATACAAATCACGCATCTGTGAGGTGACTTGTTGAATCAGACATTCTCCACTTACAGTTTACACATCAGACACCCAGGAGTTAATCAAGTAGTCTTTTAATCCGGAGATTGTATTACAAGATATGCTGGAAATCCAGATGGTAAAAGAATTATGTCACTAATATTCTCCTTGATAAGAACATGACATACACAGATTCACCTCAGATTCTCCTCAGAATCTCCTCAGAATTAGAGCGCACAAAACAGCAATGCATGACAGGGTAAACAGGAAGTGGCTAGACTGAACCAACTAGAAGCAGAAACAGAGGGGGGAGGAGAAGAGAGGAGCATACCTATACACAATTCAAGATACTGAATCAGAACACTCCCCGTCTGGTATCGGTATATACCACTATGTATATGCATACAATGGAATTGTATAAATAACAATGAATAATGTCCATAAACCTGAAAAGGAAACATGCAATGAACATTTATTCAAACCAAAAAAGGATATATCTTCAGTTCAGACCATAGAGCTGGTGCTGGAAACAGTCCTAGAAGATGATGAGCATCTCTGGTAGAAGGAATCTCAACATGGAAGTTCTTTCCATCTGAACTGGAAACTACTTTAGTAATAAGTCCAGTAGGCCAGTCGAGACCATTAACTTGTTTGTCTCTTAACAGAACAAATCTCCTTTCTTTATATTGGGCCTTGGTTCTTGCCACCTTCTGCATTCTTGCTAGAGGTAGAGGTACTTTCTTATCCACTTTTTCCAGAACTGATTGGCCAGATGTTTTACCTGCTTCCACTGAAACTTATAAAGGTTGTGCTCTTTAAAAACGCCAGATAGCACAGGAATATTTCCTATATTTTTTGGGTTTATTCTTCAGTGATGTTTTATGCACCCCAGATGTGGATTTCTTCTTTTTTACTACAGGAGATTGTCTGTTGCTTTCAATAGAAGATGAGCGAGACTTGGTTCTCCTTGATTTTACCAAAGATTTAGAATGTGACTTCTCTGTCTGTGTCACCGATTTAGAGCAAGAGCGCTTATTTTGTGAGGCTGATTTACATGTAGATTGCTTTCTATCTATGAATCGTGAATGCAAATGCTCATGTCTGCTTTTCACTTCTGAAATGGGATCTGTCTTTGTGCGTACGGACTTGGGTTGGTGACATGCAGTATTTGTCATGGACATTGGCGGTGAACTTTTCCCTGTGGTTTTCAGAAAAGGCTGAGCAATATGAAGGTGCTCATCCGTTGAAGACTGGGAAGAACTGTGATCCTCTTGAGTGCAATCAACAATTACAGATGGAACTGAAGGTTCTTGCAAAGTATCTGAAATGAACTCTTCCTGTGTAGAAGGAACCTCCTTTATAGAACATTCAGAAGATACTTCTTTTACAGAATTAAACTCATTGTCAAATAGTAGACTGGAAGGCTCAAGTTTCTGCTGTATCTCAGAACTACAGAAATCAGAAGGCTTGTTGTTAGAGATGAGCGAACACCTGAAAGTTCGGGTTCGGGAAGTTCGGCCGAACTTTATCCCGAACCCGAACCCCATTGAAGTAAATGGGGACCCGATCTTTTAGGCACTAAAAAGGCTGTAAAATAGTCCAGGAAAGGGCTAGAGGGCTGCAAAAGGCAGCAAAATGTAGGTAAATCCCCTGCAAACATATGTGGATAGGGAAATAAATTAAAATAAAATAAATAAAAATTAACCAATATCAATTGGAGAGAGGTCCCACAGCAAGGAATCATGCGTCATATCACCCACCACTGGAGAAGACCACTTTAAGTTATTTTGGGCACAGCACCAAGACAGAGGAGAGAGGTCCCACAGTAAGGAATCATGCGTCATATCACCCACCACTGGAGAAGGCCACGTTCAGTTATTTCGGCCCAGCACCCAGACCGAGGATACAGGTCCCACAGCAAGGAATCATGCGTCATATCACCCACCACTGGAGAAGGCCACTTTCAGTTATTTAGCCCCCAGCACCCAGACAGAGGAGAGAGGTCCCACAGCAAGGAATAAGGCGTCATATCACCCACCACTGGAGAAGGCCACTTTCAGTTATTTTGGCACCAGCACCCAGACAGAGGAGAGGTTCATTCAACTTTGGGTTGCACCGCAAGATCATGGTAAAGTTAAAAAAATGAGGATTCAATAAAGAAGTGCCCCGGAGTACAAGAATACATGGTTGAGGGGGAGGCAGTTATAAATGTCTATTCTGCACAAGGGAGGCACAGGTCCTGTGGGATCCATGCCTGGTTCATTTTTATGAACGTCAGCTTGTCCACGTTGGCTGTGGACAGGCGGCTGCGTTTGTCAGTAATGACGCCCCCTGCCGTGCTGAATACACGTTCAGACAAAATGCTGGCTGCTGCGCAGGCCAGCACCTCCAAGGCATAAAATGCTAACTCTGGCCACATGGACAATTTGGAGACCCAGAAGTTGAATGGGGCTGAACCATCAGTCAGTACGTGGAGGGGTGTGCAGATGTACTGTTCAACCATGTTAGTGAAATGCTGCCTCCTGCTAACACGTTCCATATCAGGTGGTGGTGCAGTTAGCTGTGGTGTGGAGACAAAACTTTTCCACATTTCTGCCATGCTAACCCTGCCCTCAGAGGAGCTGGCCGTGACACAGCTGTGTTGGTGACCTATTGCTCCTCCTCTGCCTTCGCCTTTGGCATCCACCGGTTCCCCTGTGACATTTTGGAATGCTCTCAGGAGCGCAACTACCAGCGTGCGCTTGTACTCGCGCATCTTCCTATCACGCTCCAGTGCAGGAAGTAAGGTGGGCACATTGTCTTTGTAACGGGGATCCAGCAGGGTGGCAATCCAGTAGTCCGCACACGTTAAAATGTGCGCAACTCTGCTGTCGTTGCGCAGGCACTGCAGCATGTAGTCGCTCATGTGTGCCAGGCTCCCCAGAGGTAAGGACAAGCTGTCGTCTGTGGGAGGCGTATCGTCATCGTCCTCCGTATCCACACAGCCACGCACCAGTGATGGGCCTGAGCTGTGTCGGGTGCCAACCCGCTGTGAACCTGCTTCATCCTCATCCTCCTCCACCTCCTCCTCATCCTCCTCGTCCTCCAGTAGTGGGCCTTTGCTGGCCACATTTGTACCTGGCCTCTGCTGTTGCAAAAAACCTCCCTCTGAGCCACTTCTAACAGACTGGCCTGAAAGTGCTAAAAATGACCCCTCATCCTCCTCCTCCTCCTCCTCCTGGGCCACCTTCTCTTCCATCATTGCCCTAAGCGTTTTCTCAATGAGACATAGAAGTGGTATTGTAACGCTGATAACGGTGTCATCGCCACTGGCCATGTTGGTGGAGTACTCGAAACAGCGCAACAGGGCACACATTTCTTGCATGGAGGCCCAATCATTGGTGGTGAAGTGGTGCTGTTCCGGCAGGATTTGAACGCCAGAAGCGCGCACAGACGGCCCGCACTTTATGCAGCAGTTCTGACATGTCGGGGTAGTTGTGAATGAACTTCTGCACCACCAAATTCAGCACATGCGCCAGGCAAGGGATGTGCGTCAAACCGGCTAGTCCCAGAGCTGCGACGAGATTTCGCCCATTATCGCACACCACCAGGCCGGGCTTGAGGCCCACTGGCAGAAACCACTCGTCGGTCTGTTGTTCAATACCCCGCCACAAATCCTGCGCGGTGTGGGGCCTGTCCCCCAAACATATGAGTTTCAGAATGGCCTGCTGACGTTTATCCCGGGCTGTGCTGAAGTTGGTGTTCAAGGTGTGTGGCTGACTGGATGAGCTGGTGAAAGCAGAGGAGGAGGAAGCCGAGTAGGAGGAGGAGGCTACAGAAGGCAAAGAATGATGCCCTGCGATCCTTGGCAGCGTAAGGACGTGCGCCAAGGAACTCTCCGCCTGGGGCCCAGCCGCCACTACATTTACCCAGTGTGCAGTTAGGGAGATATAGCGTCCCTGGCCGTGCTTACTGGTCCACGTATCTGTGGTTAGGTGGACCTCGCCACAGATGGCGTTGCGCAGTGCACACTTGATTTTATCGGATACTTGGTTGTGCAGGGAAGACACGGCTGTCTTGGAGAAGTAGTGGCGGCTGGGAACAACATACTGTGGGACAGCCATGGACATCTGCTGTGTGAAGCTGTCTGTGTCCACCAGCCTAAATGACAGCATTTCAAAGGCCAGTAGTTTAGAAATGCTGGCATTCAGGCCCAAGGCTCGAGGGTGGCTTGGTGGGAATTTACGCTTTCTCTCCAAGGTTTGTGAAATGGAGTGCTGAATGCTGCCGTGTGACATAGTGGAGATGCTTGGTGACGCAGGTAGTGGTGTCGGTGGCACATCCTCTGTTTGGTGGGTGGCAGGTGCCAACGTTCCTCCCGAGGCGGAGGAAGAGGCCGAGGCAGCAGCAGAAGAGGGAGCAGGGGGAGCCTGAGTGAGTTCCTTGCTTTTAAGGTGTTTACTCCACTGCAGTTCATGCTTTGCATGTAGATGCCTGGTCATGCAGGTTGTGCTAAGGTTCAGAACGTTAATGCCTCGCTTCAGGATCTGATGGCACAGAGTGCAAACCACTCGGGTCTTGTCGTCAGCACATTGTTTAAAGAAGTGCCATGCCAGGGAACCCCTTGAAGCTGCCTTTGGGGTGCTCAGTCCCTGGTGGCGGTGGCCAGTAGCAGGCGAACTCTCTTGGCGGCGGCCGGTCTGCTTTTGCCCCCTGCTCCCTCTTTTGCTACGCTGTTGGCTCGGTCTCACCACTGCCTCTTCCTCTGAACTATGAAAGTCTGTGGCACGACCTTCATTCCATGTGGGGTCTAGGACCTCATCGTCCCCTGCATCGTCTTCCACACAGTCTTCCTCCTTGACCTCCTGTTCGGTCTGCACACTGCAGAAAGACGCAGCAGTTGGCACCTGTGTTTCGTCATCATCAGAGACGTGCGGACTTCGATGAGGTGGTATTCCCATGTCCCCATCATCAGGAAACATCAGTGGTTGTGCATCAGTGCATTCTATGTCTTCCACCACTGGGGAAGGGCTAGGTGGATTCCCTTAGGAAACCCTGCCAGCAGAGTCTTCAAACAGCATAAGAGACTGCTGCATAACTTGAGGCTCAGACAGTTTCCCTGATATGCATGGGGGTGATGTGACAGACTGATGGGCTTGGTTTTCAGGTGCCACCTGTGCGCTTTCTGCAGATGACTGGGTGGGAGATAATGTTGTGAGCGTGCTGGATCCACTGTCGGCCACCCAATTGACTAGCGCCTGTACCTGCTCAGGACTTACCATCCTTAGAACGGCATTGGGCCCCACCAGATATCGCTGTAAATTCTGGCGGGTACTGGAACCTGAGGGAGTTGGTTCACTAGGACGTGTGGCTGTGGCAGAATGGCCACGTCCTCTCCCAGCACCAGAGGGCACACTAACACCACCACGAACGCGTCCGCGTCCCTTACTAGATGTTTTCCTCATTGTTACCGTTCACCAAGCACCACAATAAGAAAAAAAATATTTGGCCCAATGTATTGATTTCAAATTCAGGCCTTTTTTTACAGGCACCTAACACTATCTGCCTATTTATTTATGTAGCGTATTACACTAATCCAGGCACAGCAGTAACCACTGATTTAGGGGAATATCTCTTTTAGGGCTAGTATTTAGGCCCTGGATGAAAGGTATCCTTTTATGGACAGATTTACACTTGGCCTGCAACAGCTCGAACACCAGATTCAGGGTATTGCTATTTTGGCAATTGAATTTCACCCCAGAACAAAATATGTGTTTTTGCGGACACTATGAAACTTGGCCAGCCACAGCTGAAACGACTGATTTATGGTATTGCTATTTTGGCAATTGAATTTCACCCCAGAACAAAATATATAATTTGCAGGACACTTTGAAACTTGGCCAGCCACAGCTGAAACCACTGATTTATGGTATTGCTATTTTGGCAATTGAATTTCACCCCAGAACAAAATATATAATTTGCAGGACACTATGAAACTTGGCCAGCCACAGCTGAAACCACGGATTTATGGTATTGCTATTTTGGCATTTGAATTTCACCCCAGAAAAAAATATATGTTTTTACGGACACTATGAAACTTGGCCAGCCACAGCTGAAACCACTGATTTATGGTATTGCTATTTTGGCAATTGAATTTCACCCCAGAACAAAATATATAATTTGCAGGGCACTATGAAACTTAGCCAGCCACAGCTGAAACCACAGATTTATGGTATTGCTATTTTGGCAATTGAATTTCACCCCAGAACAAAATATATGTTTTTGCGGACACTATGAAACTTGGCCAGCCACAGCTGAAACCACTGATTTATGGTATTGCTATTTTGGCAATTGAATTTCACCACAGAAAATAATCTATCCTTTGCCAGACAGCAGACAGTATTATACTTGGCTAGCCAAAGCTGGAACACCTGATTTAGGGGATTGGTATTTTGGCAATTGTATTTAACCCCTTAATAAAATATAGAAATTGCTATCCTGAGTTTCTAGGGGTGACAATTAGCACAGCCAAGCCCCTGATGTAGGATACAGCAAAAAAAAACTAGTATTGATGTATTGATGGACTTGGTGGCAGCTTGTTCTGGTGCACCACAAGTCACAAAATGGCCGCCGATCACCCCAGAAAATAAGTGACAGAAAAACGCTCTGTGCAGCCTAAAAACCAGTGAGCAAGTAACTAACAGAAGTTCAATCATTCACAGCTGTAGATTGATCAGTTCATTAGGTGCTGTTGCTGAATTTTCCCTGCCTAATCTCGCCCTCACAGAAGCTGCGTCCTCTCCCTACACTTATCAAAACAGTGTGACGTGCGGCGCTACGTGACTCCAGCTTAAATAGAGGCTGGGTCACATGCTGCACTTGGCTAATCACAGCCATGCCATTAGTGGGCATGGCTGTGATGGGCTCTTAGGGCAAGAAGTAAAACGCTAGCTGATTGGCTGCTGTGCAGCCCTTCAGAAAGCGGGAAGTAATCGCCGAACAACAGACCCGAACCCGAACTTTTTTGAAAATGTTCGGGTTCGGGTACGTGTCCCGAACACCCCAAAATTCGGTACGAACCCGAACTATGCTCGAACTGTTGCTCAACACTACTTCTTGTCAGTGATAATATAGGATTCATTATGATAAACTGTGTGAGGACTGCAAAGCTGGGAAGGGCTTGAAGAGTGCTCCAATTAAAATCCTGAAGGCCTTTCTACAAGCTGCCCTTCTGTCCAGGAACATTCTTCAGCAGCTGACTCCTTGGGATTTAAGCTGCTTTCTGATGTTTTTAGAATATTTGGTCAGGGCATATCTTGCACATAGTAGTGGTTAGGACGCTGTCTGAAGTAAGAAGTTCTCCGCCCTATTAATACTTCAGTTCTGAAGGAGTGTACTTGGCAGGGTCTGCGGGTTCTGTCCAGACATACATCCCCCATGACATCAAGAATATCTCTACCTAGCAAAAGTAAGATCTCGGCATGGTTATCAAGGGGAGGAATCTCTCTGGCTATGTTCCTGAGATGAAGGTGATGCTGTGCGGCTTCAGGTGTGGGAATCTCATCCCCTGTGTCCGGCAATTTGTCACACTCAATAAGGGTTGGAAGAGAGAGTTTCTTATGTCCTTTGATGGGCTTTTAGGTGAAACCATTAGCTCTTCTTCCTGAGGTTGTCACAAGACCAGAGCATGTTCCTAGGGTGTAGGGTGTAGTCTCTCCCTCTATCCTGAACAAATCAAAGAACTTAAGGCTAGCTAGGGAATGATTACTTTGGTCATCTAGAATGGCATACATTCCTATGGTCTTCTCTGGTCGTGCAATAGGAAACACATCCACGAGGCAAATCATAGAACAAGACTTACCGCACACAAGTCCTTCTCCAAATACCTTTGTGCATCTGGGCGTGACGGTTGTGGTTGGTCGGTCGGCACTCTCCCCGCCATGACTCTCCCCGCCTTGATCGGAATGGGGCTTGTGCCAGTTAACTGGTTCTAGGTTCCGCCTGATTGGTCCGGGTGAACAGCGGACGTGTGTAGATCACTATTACATTCAGAACACTTGACTGGAACCCTACAGTCTCTGGCGAAGTGCTCAGTGGATGCACAGCATCTGAAGCAGATATTATGACTTCTTAGGAACTCCTTATGTTCCTCAAAGGGCTTTGCTATGAAGACACAGCATTTTCTTTAAAGGATGTGGTTTATCATGGATAGGGCAATGATGATCGAGTTCCTTGGGGCTTTTATTTCTATTGTTAGTAGTGAGCACAACCCCTGTCTTTTTTACTGAAATTAGACCTTTAGAGCCCCCCTGTCTGGGACTGAAAGTCTCGTGTCTCTGTTTAGTAGAGCCAAAGATGTTGGTTCCCAAGGTGTTGAAGCTTGGATCGTTTTTAGCTCTAGCTAAGTCCTTGACGAACTTACAGTAGAATGAAAATGGTGGAAAGGGAACATGATGTTGCTCCTTGTATTTTGAACCTGTTGTTGCCCATTGGTCTTGAATATTGAGGGGTAATTTCTCCACGATCAGGCCCACACCATGGGAGGTATCAAGAAAGCTGAGACCTGGTAGCTGCGGGTCTCCCTTGATGATTTCAAACTCAAGAAGAAGATCGCTTAATTCCTGGAACCCTTGGCGGTCTATATTGGATAATCCAGGAAAGTCGTATAGTCGTTTAAATAAGGCACGTTCAACTACTTCCGAGCCGCCGTATGTCTGCTCTAATCTTTCCCATGCGAGACGAAAGCCTTTGACTGGTTCGTAGATATGAACGGTTTTGAGTCTCTTAACACAGTTTGACGACCATGGACCTAGCCATCTAATTAGTAAATCAAGTTTTTGCATAGGCGGTACACCAAGGGTTTGAACTGTTGTCTTGAAGGTGGCCTTCCAACTTCTATAGTTCTCTGGGCGATCATCAAAGTTCGTAAGGCTAGTACTAATGAGGTCCCTGAGAGTGAGGTACTTAGCGATTTCTGATGCGTTATTTCTTTCCTGCATCATGGCGATAGGAACTTCTCCCTCACTGGTGTTGTTGGTACCATCTGATACCCTATGTTTGGGGATTGGAAGATGGAATGGAGTGGCAGCTGGGTTGAGCGTAAATTAAGGCTTCACATCTGGTAATGTTGGCGCCAGCGTCTTGGTTGCTATGTAACTAGTCTCAGGAGGTTTTAATGTGATTTGATGAGCTTGAAGCGGCTTGGTCTCTAATGGCGCCTGAAATACTTTGTAAGGTGCCAGAGGTTTTAAAGAAAGAGAAATGTCAGCGAAGAGTGCTGTGAGCGAGACCTTAGCGATGAGGACTGAGCAATAGATTTCGAGGAACGGGATGAAGCCTTGGAGTGCCTTGAAAGGTTAAAATGGCAGGACGCAGTTTCATATTGTTGTGATATCTTGTCCTCTAGCATTGACTTAACTGCCATAAATCTGCTATATCTTTCATCATTAAGTGCAGTGTGGGTCTTTAATTCTAGGATGAATTCCTCTGAGTTGAGACTTGATAACAGAAAAGAATATTTTTCAGACAGTCTATTATAACTATCATAGGTCTTATTCAATTTGGTACACATGGCCTTTAATTGATCTTCATTATAGCCTGATCCATGTGCTGCATCTATACATTGTTCAGTCTTTTCCCACAAACTGGACAAATTATCACATATCTCAATTTTGTCGGTTAAGAGGGCCTCTTTCATTTTTATTGAGGGTTCAGAAATCCTTCTAGCTGTGTCCTGCATTTCCATCTGTAACACAACAGCGACCTCTAGTGGTGGTTCAGTATTTTAATAGCCCACAGCAGGCAGACAATATTTACCTCAGAAAACAGGCTGAATACGGTTCCTAGCCTGTATGAAACTGGAATTGCTAGAAGCTTCTGCGATCCAAGTGAATGCAGTACTGGGCAGTATAAGATATTACCTTACTACTGTAGCATAACGGAGACAAATGATGATGGCTTATTACTTAGAGGAGGAGAATATTATTTTTTTAGCGGGAGAAGGAGAATACTAAGACAATTCTTTTACTGTGGCGTTTCGAAATGTCAGCCTTATACAAATCACGCATCTGTGAGGTGACTTGTTGAATCAGACATTCTCCATTTACAGTTTACGCATCAGACACCCAGGAGTTAATCAAGTAGTCTTTTAATCCGGAGATTGTATTACAAGATATGCTGGGAATCCAGATGGTAAAAGAATTATGCCACTAATATTCTCCTTGATAAGAACATGAGATACACAGATACACCTCAGATTCTCCTCAGAATCTCCTCAGAATTAGAGCACACAATACAGCAATGCATGACAGGGTAAACAGGAAGTGGCTAGACTGAACCAACTAGAAGCAGAAACAGAGGGGGGAGTAGAAGAGAGGAGCATTCGTATACACAATTCAAGATACTGAAACAGAACACAGACCATAAAATACCATAGCTGTTATCTGTATGAATCTATATCCCTTAACAGCCCAGACACACCAACCCTTGTTTAAAGGTAGAGCATTCTTCTTCAAGGACACATTTAACTTTATACACATACCAGACAATACTTAATATTTCTGATAAACATATCTTCTCACACTCTAGAAATCATACTCTTAGTGCTAGCTACACATCTATTTGCACACACTAGGTACAACACTTATTCATTAACTGACACAATCCCTGATGTATCACACTTACCGTCCTTTAATACCTATATTTGTTACAAACAAATCTAATTTCTAATGCTATAGCATTAGGGTATCAAAATTTTTGACCATTTCTGTGCCATTCTGATCATTGTAGACACTTGGGCGCTTTCTCTCTTGCTGGTGCCATAAATTAACATTCTATAAGACAGAGTTCAGACTAAGCAAATATATTTCTACACTCAGAAGTGCATGACCATAAGGCAAATAAAGTTGGTTAAAAGATGGCTGCACAATACATCACAAACTAACAGAAAAATAAAAAAGGGGCTCATTCCAAAAATAGGAATGAAGGAAGCTCTTAGCGCACATTTTTGATCAAAAGTATGTCGGGCCCAAGTGCCACTTCACGGCGACTTCCGCACAAGGGTCCCTAACACTACAGATACTGCCTCTTATAGACTTACCAGTCTCCTTATTTTCAGGGCACTGCAGGAACCAGCTAAATTGCTTTTGTGCTGAGAAGTCCCAGGTACTTGGGCGTAGCTCAGTCCAAAAGAGGCGCCACCCTCAATATATACTATAAGACAGAGTTCAGACTAAGCAAATATATTTCTACACTCAGAAGTGCATGACCATAAGGCAAATAAAGTTGGTTAAAAGATGGCTGCACAATACATCACAAACTAACAAAAAAATAAAAAAGGGGCTCATTCCAAAAATAGGAATGAAGGAAGCTCTTAGCGCACATTTTTGATCAAAAGTATGTCGGGCATAAATTAACATTCTGACACTGCTCTGTTTTCCAACTCATCAGAACCTCCATCAACATCACAGGAGCTCTGATGTCCCAAATCTGCAAGCTCTAACTTCACAGAGTCTTACATATTTTCATTCAAATCTACTCAGTTCTACAACTTTCAAAAGAATGTTGCTAGATTCTACCAATCCTACTACAGACCCACACACAGCTTGTAGCAGATTTGCACAACACGTGCAACCCTAATAATCCATCCACAGATTATTATTTCCCGCAAATGCCCAGGTCCCCATTCGGAGTGGCCGGTCCAAACTTCCCTCTCTTTATATAACACCCTATCAACGAAAAGCATATTCATTTGCTTAAATCCCACTTCTGAAACTAAGTGTAACAAATCGTGAATTTAAAAGATTTAAGAATTAATATGCGTACGCAGCCTAAGTAAATAAATATATTTACTAAGTGTGATTAAATATAGGATAACACAAACAAATCACATACTAAATAACAAAAAGTAAATACATCACTAGCCTAAATGTGTGATAGGGATCCAGTCAATCATGCTATAACCCATGGCCATCTACCATGTTATAGCACATGACCAGGGTTGCACCACCAATGAGGCCAGGTCAGGCAGCACCAGGTAGGGGCAAGAGGGGAGCAGCAGAAGGGCCATGAGCAATCAGTGCTTTCATTGTGGCAAAGGGGTTAGGTTAAGAAAAAAATTGTCAAAAAAGTGCCATTTCAGTTTTTGCCTCAGGCAGCAGAAAGGCTAGGTTTACCCCTGCACATAACCGACACCCCAGGGTGTACAAGAGATAAGGCAAATCAATACTTACATGCTACCTAGGATGAAGTGCTGGTATAATGCAGACCACAGTTATTGCCTTCAGCCCTTTCTCCAGTGTGCATCACGCATGTCTCTGAGATCACTCAGGAATGTGGTCTCGTCAGCACAATGGGGGAAGGGTACTATCTCTAAACCAGTACATTACAAGGCACATCATTACAGAGAATGGTAATAATAAAGGGGAACAGAATTAAAGGGAAAGAACGGATGAGTGAGCCATTAACTCCTCAATATTTTCCTTTCTTCTCAATAATAATCTGCCGTCTACTAGATGTGAGAGAGAACTGTGGACTACTACTACTGGCTGGATGGCTGGTCACAACTGTCCTGCTGCTTTCATGATTACAGTCACCCACATTCACACTTGCGGATCACATGGCATGGGTCTTTCATTTTACATTACCCCTACCATTGCCACTCTGTTGTTTGGTACACTGATTATTAAATGAGGAAACTTTGCAATAGGTTTTTGGCCAAAAAAAGGCATAATTGCAATATCTATGGCAAAATATACACTGATGGTGACACTGAAAAATATGCAATCATAGAGAAAGTGCATGGGTCCCAACACGAGATGTACACATGGAACCGTCCATGAGAGCCGGCAGGGGATATAGTTACATTGAAATAATAATTTTTGTAGGACAAAGTCTATAAAAACCAACTTATTCAAACCGTGGTCCAGTGATAGAAGAGAGCCACACCCAGAATTTTACAAGAAGAGAGCCACACCCAAGATTGTGTATGAATAACAGGTAGCAGTACATGTACACAGGGTAATGAAGGCACATATGGCATCACATTTTAAAGCTGTGGGAGAGAGATCAAAGGTGTAGGATAGTGAGCGGGTATTCAAGTATGGCCCCTTTCAGACAAGCGAGTTCCACACTCCGGATTTTCAGCATCAGTATGCGGCAGCTCCCATCCTGACCTCCCAGCACTGACCGGGTTGCATAGCAGTATATTGATTTGTCATGCTGTGTAAGCCTTAGAGATCTGGAATGTATTAGATAACACTGACAGCAATACATTCCAAAACTGTAAGGCCCCTTTCACACAAGCGAGTTTTCCGCGCAGGTGCAATTCGTGACGTGAACGCATTTTACCCGCACTGAATCCAGACCCATTCATTTTAATGGGTCCGTGTACACAAGCATCATTTTTTTACGCATCACTTGTGCGTTGCGTGAAAATCGCAGCATGTTCTATATTCTGCGTTTTTTTACGCAACTCTGGCCCCAAAGAAGTGAATGGAGCTGCGAATGGCTGCAATGCATTTTTCACTGATGGTTGCTAACAGATGTTGTTTTTAAACCTTCAGTTTTTTATCACACTCCTGAAAAACGCATCAATGCGTATTGCATCCGTGTCAGACAAAACTGAATGAACTTGCTTGCGAAGTCGCACATTTTTAACTGAACGCATCCGGACTTAATCTGTGACGCTCGTCTGCAAGGCGCCTAAGAGTTACATAGCATCATAAATCAATACAATGCTATGCAGCCCTGTCAGTCCTGAGAGGTCATGGCGGGAGCTGCTGCATACTCATGCTGCGAGTCCAGAGTGTCTGAAAGGGGCCTAATACTAAAATGGTGTTCAAAATACAATTGAGAGCAATAGTAGATGTTAAGTACTTCCACATATGAAGTCCAATACTTTTGTCTATTTTTTGTTCTCCCATCCTGCTAGTTCTAAATGGCATAGTTGTTCCACAAGTCCGGAGAGGGAGGGAAGGAACATACACTTAGGCTAGATGCAGACGTCCGTTAAACCCGGACGTGAGCAGTCCATGGTAAAGCGGGCTGGATTTTTTCTCTACAGCCGGAGCGCACAGCGTCATTGGTTGCTATGACGCCGTGCACTACCTGCCGCCGCTGCAGGATAGTAATACACTGGTATACACTCACCTAAAGAATTATTAGGAACACCATACAAATACGGTGTTGGACCCCCATTTGCCTTCAGAACTGCCTTAATTCTACGTGGCATTGATTCAACAAGGTGCTGATAGCATTCTTTAGAAATGTTGGCCCATATTGATAGGATAGCATCTTGCAGTTGATGGAGATTTGAGGGATGCACATCCAGGGCACAAAGCTCCCGTTCCACCACATCCCAAAGATGCTCTATTGGGTTGAGATCTGGTGACTGTGGGGGCCATTTTAGTACAGTGAACTCATTGTCATGTTCAAGAAATCAATTTGAAATGATTCAAGCTTTGTGACATGGTACATTATCCTGCTGGAAGTAGCCATTAGAGGATGGGTACATGGTAGTCATGAAGGGATGGACATGGTCAGAAACAATGCTCAGGGAGCCCGTGGCATTTAAACAATGCCCAATTGGCACTAAGGGGCCTAAAGTGTGCCCAGAAACATCCCCACACCATTACACCACCACCACCAGCCTGCACAGTGGTAACAAGGCATGATGGATACATGTTCTCATTCTGTTTACGCCAAGTTCAGAAATCGAGACTCATCAGAGCAGGCAACATTTTTCCAGTCTTCAACAGTCCAATTTTGGTGAGCTCGTGCAAATTGTAGCCTCTTTTTCCTATTTGTAGTGGAGATGAGTGGTACCTGGTGGGGTCTTCTGCTGTTGTAGCCCATCCGCCTCAAGGTTGTGCGTGTTGTGGCTTTACAAATGCTTTGCTGCATACCTCGGTTGTAACGAGTGGTTATTTCTGTCAACGTTGCTCTTCTATCAGCTTGAATCAGTCGGCCCATTCTCCTATGACCTCTAGCATCCACAAGGCATTTTTGCCCACAGGACTGCCGCATACTGGATGTTTTTCCCTTTTCACACCATTCTTTGTAAACCCTAGAAATGGTTGTGCGTAAAAATCCCAGTAACTGAGTAGATTGTGAAATACTCAGACCGGCCCGTCTGGCACCAACAACCATGCCACGCTCAAAATTGCTTAAATCACTTTTCTTTCCCATTCTGACATTCAGTTTGGAGTTCAGGAGATTGTCTTGACCAGGACCACACCCCTAAATGCATTGAAGCAACTGCCATGTGATTGGTTGACTAGATAATTGCATTAATGAGAAATAGAACAGGTGTTACTAATAATTCTTTAGGTGAGTGTAGATCATACCAGTGTATTACTGTAGTGCAGCAGCGGCAGGGAGCGCACGGCGTCATAGCAACCAATGACGCTGTGCGCTCCGGCTGTAAAGAACAAATCCAGCCCGCATTACCATGGACTGCTCACGTCCGGGTTTAATGGATGTCTGCATCTAGCCTTAGTTGTACATTTATTAAGTATAGAAAATTTACAAAAAGAAAGAAAAAGGCATATTCTGCTAGTGGTGCTGGAAAATACTCTTATTTGTACTTATCGGGGAGATTTTTCTAAACTGGTGTAAATAAAAACTGGCTCAGTTGCCTTCAGCAACATGGTTATAAGGGAAAATAATAGCATTCTTAATAAAGAATGCTTAGTAAAATGAAGATGAAGGGGTTAAAAATAATAAAAATGTACTTACCTTTGCCACTTAATAGCGTAGTTGCGATCTGTCCTCTCTTTCCCTGCTTCAGCTAACAACTAAAGGACCTGTGATGACATCACATCACATGGTCCAATCAAATGGTCCATCTTACCATGGTGATGGACCATGTGATATGATGTCATCACAGGTCCTTTAGTTGTTAGTTAAAGCATGAAGAGAGAAGACAGATCGCAAGTACGCGATCAAGTGGCAAAGGTAAGTAAATTTTTATTATTTTTAACCCCTTCATCTTCATTTTACTAAGCATTCTTTATTAAGAATGCTATTATTTTCCCTTATAACCATGTTGCTTTACAAACGTTTGCACCCGCGCGGAAAAATCACGCATATTCCCGGAACGCACCCGCCTCTTATCCGTGTGAAAGAGGCCTTAGTGTTGAGCAAATTGAAGTTAACGAAGTGAACTTTAATCCGAATTTCAGGAAAAATTCAATGCGTCACCAAAGCAAATTTCCTCGTGCTTCCTGGTAACAAATCAATTGTTCCTGAAATGATGGTAAAAAAAAAACAAATAAAAAATAACTCATGCCGGGCACGGTGACATCATCAGTGTGTCCGGCCAGCGTGAAGACGTGGTGACGTAACACCAGCACGCATAAGATTTGGCTCGTTTTCTTTAATCAAGATGGCCGCGATGGTCTCGTTGCGATCAAATGGATGAGGTAAGTACTTTTTTTTAATCCCAGATTAACCCCTGAAAGTCCTCAGTGTGACCTCAGATGCCGTGATCAGCATTGAACGCGGCATCTGAGGGGTTCAATGGTGGGGGGAGGAACGATCGCCATTTCCTGTCATTGTGCCCGCTACATACAATGGAATGCGATTCGTGACAAAGAATTTTTTGTCGAAGTTCGGCGAAGCAGCCGAATCTAATCTTTGAAAACGTCGTTCATCACAAGTTGCTATGGACAACTAAGCCAGTTTTTTCTTTACACCAATTTTGATAAAAATCCCCCCTTAACTGTACTAAATTTGAAAATTTGTCTTTCTGTCACAGGGTCAGCAACCTCCAACACTCCAGCTGTTGTGAGTCTACAACTCCCCGCATTCACTTTCTATGGGAGTTCTGAGAACAGCCAAGCTAGTGTGCATGCTGGGAGTTGTAGTTGCACCACACCTAGAGTGCGGGAGTTCTGCTCTTTCAAGTAAGTTAATCTATGTAACTAAATATTTACTGTATCTTCCTAATCCCTAAGGCCCCTTTCATACGGGCGAGTATTTTGCGCGGGTGCAAATGCATGACGTGAACGCATTGCACCCGCACTGAATCCGGTCCCATTCACTTCAACCGGGCTGTTCACTCAGCAGTACCTGCGCTGACCTCACTGCACTAACCACGTCATCAAAGGTCCTTTTTCAGGTCCTGAAAGAAGAAGAAAGAAGACGACGCCCGGCTGCACGATCAATTGCATGAGGTGAGTTATTTTTTTATTTTTTTTAACCCCTTAATGCACATTTTAGGAAGCATTCTGTATTAAGGGAAAATAAAAACATCTATGAAATTGCTTGCGCACTTGCGAGGGTTTCCCACAATGCACCTGGGAGGATTCCGGAGCAAATCCGGAACACCTATGTGAAAGAGGCCTAACACTGTTCCTAAAAGGCCCTAAAAACTGGAAGTAGAATTTTTGGGAAATGTGTAACAAATTTTATTGTTGCATATAAGGGTCAGTATCATGGCAGTTTTATTCTTGTCCAAAGGGTTGTTGCTTTCTTGCTGGTTACTTTCTTTACTGCTGGTCCATTTCTATTTAGATTAAGCCCATTAGGGCACAGTTTTAAACACTGAATACAGCTTTTGCTGCATTGTCAAGTGGAGTAGAGATAAACCAAAATCTTCCTAATGTCTCAGATTGATGCTCTGCCCCCCCCCCCCATGCTTTACACAGTAGCTCTGCTTTTTCTGATTAGCCTCTGTGTTTATGCACAAGCTCAGCAGGAAGCCAGTACAATAAGGGCATAATGATTATAATCTACAAATTGTAATTTAAAAATGAAATGAAAATTAAATTATGACAACATTTCTCTTTTTATTTCTACAACTTGTAGTCAATATATTATGCAGAACTGAAATGAAAATTTTTCACATATGAAAAGCCACCATGCTACTAAGATAGCGATCCCATACTTGGAGCAGATTTACTAATTCTGTCTAAAAGGTAGACTACGTAAATTAAGAAAAACAGTAGCTGGAAGCTACATGAATGCCGTCCGGCCCCATTAACTATAATGGGGACCAGTGTTGATCCGGCCGCAAACCCGGCAAATATGTTAAGAATCGGTAAGACAAATACCGCTGCGCACGAACAGCCTTGCTTAACTTTATCAATCGTGCCATCTCTGCAACAGGAGAGCTCCGTTGTAGGCATCAAGAGACCTATCATACAGTTATCCAAATTCTACAACTACTTCAGATAACATATTCCCTCACAGCAGCAGTAAACCTACAATATATATACAGTATATATATATATATATATATATATATATATAGGAGATCTTATCAATTGTTCTCACTGCTACAGAAGGACATTATTTTGTATTCAGTTTTTAGTGGCATTGTACTACTGAAATTAAAAAGAAAAATAACCCTTTTTTTTTTTTTTTTTGCTTCCTATAAATATTGTGCTGTCCCAGCTAATGGTTCTCATCTAGATTTCATATTATTTTATTCTTAGTTATAACTATCTACTATACTTAGTGTACTTTGCTGCCATGCACTGGCCATTGTTATATTTAGGCTTATAAAGTTATCTATGGTTGTAATTCATATGCTTTTTATCCTGTAACGCCTCCTCCTCTATGAGCTCATATACTGTGTCCTTCAATCTTTTCCTGTTTGTCAGACAAGAATCACATAGAGAAAGGATTTTGCTTTGACCTCTATCATCATTTCTCAAGGTACGTTTAATAAATTATTTAAAGGCATATCCATTGTAATTCCCTCCCTGGAATTATTCATGCAACTGGTGTCTTTAGGGAAATGATTATAGTGAGTTCACTATCTTGCTTTGCTTGTACAAGAGATTGCACTCACGCTTATCAGAGACTTCTCTCGTGTACATTGGTGAGAGAATAAATATTTAGTTTAAACACATATCCTTTTCCAATGCTAGTGTCCTTTCAATAGGACCTGTTGAAAGTGAAAAAATTACTTTAAAGGGATTTAAAGGGAAACCTTGGATTTGCTTGACTCCCATGGGTTGGTGTTAGTTTTCCTAATTTCTATAATCTATCTGCTACTTTTCTGCTTTATTTTAGGGATTTAATAGAATATTTAGTCCTAATGACAAACTTCTGTCATTACTTTATACTGACAAAAATCCAAGTAGCTGAGATAAAGGGCATTGTTTGGTGACGTTCTCACACCGATGCCTGCCTGTGAAATGGAGAGACATTGGTAACCAGTCTAACATCACTTATCTCAGCTTCCTTGATCTCTGTGAATGTGACAGGCAAGAGGGAGCAGTTACGCTTACATTCAGGTTTATGTGGAGTTAGACTTTAATGTTGGAGCTATAAGTATACCTGAGGGGACACAAATGTATCTTCTGTACAATATGTTCACAGGCAGGCACAAAGAAAGCAACAGCAGCTCTCCAGTGTGAGGACTCTACCCAACAACACCTCAGACCTAAGACCTCTCTTTGACCCTTGTGAGTGTGATGCATGAGTAGTTCATTTCAACGAGAAAAGTTAGGCTTTTCATATGTTATGACTATAATTCAGAGGGGATGTGTAGATTGTAAGAAAGCATTTTATCTGTTAAACCAAGTGATTTAACATGCAAAACTTATTAACTATATTGTACTTAATTTCAAGTTTTGAAAGCTTGCATAAATTATAATAAATTGGGATTAACTTGCTCCACAGCAGCCACTGAACTGGGGCGAATGCAGGACCAGACAGGATGTTTGTACCTTTGATGCCCTTTAGACTGTTGTTGGCTTCACCTCTCATGTAAATCTTAATTCCAGGAGGGGATTACATCGCTGCATAAACTGCTGCTAAAGGCGTTAAGCACTGGTTAACAAAGCGGTGGGACCCGGGAGAGCTCAGCAGGCATCCCAGTGGACCCTAGAAGCTTCCCAAACACAAAAATACCTAATTAAATAACAGCCACAATGGGAATGTGTTATCACCACAAGTTAAAATGGAATTAGAGGATTATCTACCACAACTGATTCTACAAGTATGGGAATTGTTTTGTGATTCACTGAGGGCCGTGTTGCCCTAATCAGGCATCTACAGAACATCCGGCTCTACTTTACAATACTCTGAGGTAACATTTTAATGAGAATGTGTATTGGAGTAGAGGGAACACATTCATTTATACGAATCTAACTTAAAGAGCACCTCCAGCCCTAGAACTTCCAACACAACTTGAATTTACTTAATATTTGCTTATTGGCTTATGACAGAGGATAAGATACTTAAACTGATCTGTCACGGTCATCGTAACAGGAAAATTGACCTTTTATATCACTATTGGATTTAGCTTGTGTGGGGCTAAGGGATTTTAAATTTCAAACCTTAAAACTTTCCTCATGACGTTATGGTACCTCAAACCTCATGGCGGTTTGGACAATACCCAGGTCAAGCCTTCAGAGTAGTCTCAAATAGCAGCTCTGACTGCTTTCAAATTGTGTTTCCAAAGTAAGGTATGAGAATCTATTATTAAAAGTGTTATGTCCGAATGGCAGAGCAACATAACACAGGTGAATGTCAGGGCAGGCAGATAGGTACAAGTCAACAGAGGCCAACAGACAGGTGCAGATAAGGGCAGGCAGATGGACGGGTAAGAACAGGCTCTTCTATCTGCTTGTCAAGCTCCCAGTTATACACTATTAACATTAACATACATACTAGAGCTAAAAAAAAATTCTCATTCAGTCGTCAAACCAAATTTTATTAAGATTCATTTGTGTGGAATTCTTTTTAGAGGGAGAATTTATTGATCGAAATAGACGAATGTGACCAAAATGAATATTAGGAAGTTTGCTCATCTCTAACAGATACCTTTTTAAACCGAAGAAATAAAATAAGAATAAAATAAATAATAGCAAAATGGTACAAAAGTAGATAACTGTTAACCCCTTCCCTGCATACGTCATCCGATGATCAGAAGCTGAGCATGGAACCCAGCCCCTGGATGCCTGCTATTATATACAGCAAATACTGCCAGTGTCTGTGATTTGAGAAAACACCATTCATTCATGGCATTTTTAGCAGTTTTTATCCCCTGGTCTATCTCCAATTGTCAGATCTGAGCTAGCGGACAGAGACTAGCTATTGTGATGTCTCCCACACACAAAACAGAGGAATTTCAGCTCACCTATCACTATCTTTGATACACAGAGAATTTCTAGGCACAACACACATATGCTGTAAACACTTAATATTAACTGCTAAGGAATGTATGTTTTCTCTCTTCAGCTCACTTCTCCTCCCCTCAGACCTCCATGGGTAGCTGGAATTGGATGAATTCGATCCTTCTCTGACCTGACAGTCTGTCTTGGTCTCTCAGTGTGGTTTTATTAGAGAATTTGATGTGAATGTTGGAGGAGAAGAGCTGATAGGTGGAGAAATAAGTATTTTTATGTTATAAAACATATGCAACTTTTCTTACATACTTCTGTACTAATAATTTATGCAAAGTTGCCTGACAACTTAACCATTTAAGTTCCACTCCAAGTAATTTTGTCTCTAGTGATAATATGATTTGGAGTTATCACATTCTGCAAATGATCATTACATGCTGCCTTTACAGCATTTTAGACTTCTTACACTTTCCTTTAGAAATCAGTGAGACAACTGTATAGATAGCAATCATTATAGAAACAATGAAAACGTATAATTATTTTACTTTCTCTCAATTTGTAAGTGATGATGGAATTTTCTTTTTCTTTTCTGTTACCATGTTAAGATAACAAATTATATCATATATAATTGTAAAATCAATAAAAAGATTGTTGCAAGAGACTGCTTTCTTGGTCATTACATTGTTAATGTTGCTTTTCATACTTGTTTCCTTTCTACTTTCAGAGTCCACCTATTCTTCATTTCACATGATTGATAAGGCATAAACAAGTAGCAGGAATTGGACTCCACTTTAGGTTAGGTCCACATGGGACGGATGTGCTATGGATTTGCCACCTTGGATTGCTGTGTGTGATAAATGTGCTGCATATTTAAGTACCAGCAAAGCCGTAGAGCATTTAGCACAAGCTTGCTGCAAAAGTAAAATTTAATTGATGCTGCATATTTCTACCATGGAGTAATTAAAATTACCAAAGTTATACAACTTTTGATCACTTTCTATTTTGAGATGAGGAGACTAAAGATTGTCGATTCAGCCATTTTTTTTCTGTTATGGTATTCACTGTCCAGAATAAATATTTGTTATATTTTATTAGTGTGGACATTTTTTGAACGTTGAGGTCATTTAAATTTTAATCCTTTTGTTAATTTTTTTATATTTTAAAAACATTTTTAATCACCCCTAGAGTACTTGAACATGCATTAGATTCCTTATATCATAGGCTGCAATAGTGTACTCTGAGGAGGTAAATGACCAGGAGTGGAGTTTTCTCTTATGCCAACCATTGAGGGTGGGTGTCAACTGTATTACCTGAACCTGCTTCATACTCCCCTTGTGACCTTGGACATACAGTTATCTCAAGTTACAATAAAAGGGTTAAAATGGCACTTATTTTTATTCTATTTTTTGCAGAAGAGCATGGCCTTTACTGCAGAGAATTTGCCATAATCCATTTGATGCATCTAAGATTGTAAACATGTTTACATTTGTCATTTCAACCAAGATTTAATTTTAGGTAGGTATATAAAAACGTCCTCATATTTTCATTGGGATCCAAGTACAATCTGAGAAGACCATCCATTTTCTCCACAATAGCTAAGGAACATACCCAAGTCGAGGCTTCAGAGATACTGAACTTTGTGAGACTCTGCAGCCCCCTTTAAGGCTCCCTTTCAGTAGTACTGGTACATGTGAGATATGACTGCCGGCTTTCCCATTTCTGTGAATCCAGTTAACATTGGCTATTTAGGAATCCTCTACCCAGTAGTATCAATTTTTAGAATTTTTTTACATACATGACTCATGTTGGCTTGCCTTCCAGTTATAGATGTCAGGGTGCATTTGCCAACAGATGGGATTTCAGACTCACTGTATGCCTTTAGCACTTTTAACTTTACTTTGTTACATTTTGCTTTAACCCTCAGAGTTCTCCATATCTTTTGTGCTATTCAGTTCTGCTCCATTATCTACTGTACATTTAAAGGGGTTGTCCAAGATCATAAACTGGGGAGAAAGGCAGACAATGGCATCAAATAATGAAAAAAGCATGAGTTGCTTACCTGTTCAATCCTCCTCTGCTGTGGTGCTCCCCACCAGTCTTTGTTTACTGGGATGCTCCAATCATGACACAGTGACAACACGTATAGTTAACAACAGTCCAACATTTCCAGGGACTGTCCCTAATTTTCTAAGAGAGTCCCATCAAATTCACGTTGTTTCAGGCCAAAAAAGGATGGGGCTGTTGTAAAACTTACACATATGTGGGCATTTGTTTGGGGGCATTCCCAGGGAGGGCTTATATGGCCATGGTTTACCAACTATAGTGTAGGGCCCCTTTCACACAACGCATAGCACCCGCACTGAATCCTGACCCATTCATTTCAATGGGTCTGTGTACATGAGCATTTTTTTTTCACTCATCAATTCTGCGTTGCGTGAAAAATGCAGTATGTTCTATATTCAGCGTTTTTCACACAGCCCTGGCTCCATAAAAGTGAATGGGGCTTCAGTGAAAAACGCATTGCAACCGGATGCAATGCTTTTTTTTACTGGTGGTTGCTAGGAGATGTTGTTTGTAAACCTTCAGTTTTTTTATCACGCGTGTGAAAACACATCAAAACGCATTGCAATTGTGTGGAAAAAACTGAACAACTGAACGCAATGGCAGTCAAAACTGACTGAACTTGCTTGCAAAATGCAAAACGTTTCCCTGAAAGCATCCGGACCTAATCCGTCACGCTCATGTGAAAGAGGCCTAAGAAAGTAGGCAACATCTGACTGTTGCAGCCAATGACTGGCCTCGCCAGTGCAAGCACAATGGGATGGCCCAATGTGCTTGACTAGAGGAGGCTAAATAACATGTATGGTCACATTCTACTCTGTTGGCAGCCATCTTATGGATGTGAGTGGGTGAGCAGGCTTGCTAAACAAGGGAGCGTGTCTTCACAAACAGAGAAAGCCACACTGAGAACTTAAAAGAGGAGATATCAGTAATCCATCTTAAAAATACATTGGTGTACCTTGCCAACCCCCTTATTTTTTCTATATTCTGCCAAGGGCAGGTGTTTGTAAGTTCGGTAGATTTGACTCACTCTAGTCATCTATTCTTAAATAGTTGGAGGGTAGCTTGCTTTCCAAGACTTTGACAAGAATGAAGTGTCAGGACAGCTAGAACAAAATCCATACTAGATCACCTTCAGAAATAGACTGGGGCCAAATAATCTTGTCGCTTTGGCAAAGTGTGGCAGTTCTGAGCAGTTTTATATGATCAGAATTAATCAGCCACAACCAGGTCATATATATTAGGCCAGTACCTTTATGGTGCAACAGAGTTTGCAGGTTCATCACTACGGAGAGGCCTAAAATAACAGCGTTGAGGCAAGTAAAAGGACTTTATCCACAAAGGTATGCCCAGGAGACAGTCCTGTTTTATGATTTCTATTAGTTCTCCTAGTGTATATGAATGGTTGAAACATCATCCATGACTTGTCATAAGGAGTACACGCCATAAATAACTGATTTGTGCTGGTCCAACCATTGGAACCACCACCGATGTTCAGAATGGTACAGTTTTAGTCCCTGCCATTGGTGAGACACCCCTGCATGTTCTCTGGCTATTGAAATAAATGTGAGTTACTGAAAGCATTGTGGATAGGGGATAAGTTTATATATTGGACCAACTCTTTAAGGTTGTCGCCACAATGCCAGGAGACACCTGCCCTCTGAGTCACCAGGAATGGCAATTTGGTCTCCTGATTTACTTAAAACTTGACCCTAAAAAAACTTTCCTGGAAATACACTTTCATTAAAAGTCTCAAATGTGATCACCACAATAAACACCCTGGTAAAAACACCAACACATTTATTTGACCAAATCAAATCTCCAAACAGAATATGCATGGATGTGACAGTATTCTTGTGTTCATTGTATCTATCAAAAATATTGGTTTGAACCATTGATTTGGGGCTCAACATATCCAAAACTATCCAAGTATGTATTCTGTTTCCATCATCACCTAAAGGACTCTTTACACCGGACAATGAAATATCGGGAATGAGCATTCCTAGGAATGCTCATTCCCAATAACTGGCCAGTGTAATAAGTGCCCGATGAACAAGCTTGATCATCAGGTGAGGGCATTTCTGATGTGACACCCAAAGTCATTATTTCTGGGGAGCAGATCACTCTGTGTACACAGGGATCTGCTGCCCAGAAATAATGAATCTGTATAGTGACAAGCAATCGCAGCAGCTCTTACCACTGCTCACGATCAATCAACTATCGAGAAGGAACAGTTCTTTCCTGATATTTGCCTGCACAGTCGGACAATATTAAGGGGCCTTCAGAATACTTTGATAACAAGAAACTTAGCTTGGAGACAATTACCCTTCACCTGTCAACTGTCAGATGACTATTTCTTTAGACTACATTGAGATTCCATCTGGGTTTGCATTTTTAAAACTCATGGTCATAATTTCTGTAACAGATGAACTTTTATTATATATAACGGTGACACTGAGAGGTAAAATCTATTGACTTCTACTCTACAAATAGACTTACTATCAACTAATGTCCCTATGACATATGAAATATATTTTTCTATCTTCCTTTTGTTTTCCCATAATTTACTCTTTTATTTCATAAATTTTAAGGCATCAACTAATAAGTTATGTGCAATCAATAAATCATAAGATACAATATGAAATAAAATAAAAAACACAAGATCCTCTTCCTGGGATGATAAAAGTGATTCCGTTGGTAGAAAAAGCATCCCCAGGTTTCTAATAAAGTGCATATGATCAATCATGCTAATTAAACTTGAGCAGTGAGATTGAGCCGTCCTGCAGGGCAAAGCTGTTTTTTGCAGAGCTCGACAAGATGGATGACTCGATTGTCGGGTAAGCATTTTCTTGTCATTGTTATGATCTATTTGTTTTATTGTTGGAGCATGCTGCTTATGAACACCTTGCAAAAACTTTTTCAATTTCTTTTTTAATTAGACCGCAAAAGTGGTAGGAGAGATTAAAGGGGAAATATCATCTTTTACTCTATTTTCTCAAGAAATCAAAATTATCAATACATTTTCCAGAGCAGGACAGATAGGGGATGGAGTCCACTTGAGAAGATATATATTAAGGGTATGTGCTCCTTTTCTGATTTTGAGATCTTTCAGTGTACCGCAAGAAATGTACGATGATCTAAGTTATTGATTTCTGTTTGCTTCTTAAATTTTCTGGTTACTCTCTTTGACATGCTTCTTGTGGAGCTGCAGGTTCTGAGCTCAGTGGGTGTTCCCTGAAAAGCTGTTCTCTGGCCCCCTTCTCTTAATGCACTAGTTAGTGTCTTTCTCTCCTCTCCTTCCTTCATGACTTTGGCACAATCTATGATTTCTGAAACATGTCTGTGAATATTACTTACTTGCACTGTACAGTGCTCACGAGAACGTTAGCAAGAAGTTGGAGAGTAATACACATCTGCAGGATGAGGCTACATACGGGATTCATTATAGATCGAAACCATAGGAGCTATGCATAGGAGCTATATACACAAATAGTGTTGATCACGAATTTTCGAATTGCGAATTTTAATTGTGAATATCGGCACTTCGAGAATATTTAGAATATCGCAAAATATATTCGCAATTGCGAATATTTGTTTTTTTAAATACCAGTTTATGCAAATTTTTTATATGCAAACTTTCGCAATCAAGAAAATAATGTCATTCAAGAAAATAATGTCATTATTTTCTTGATTGCGAAAACTCGCATATAAAAATTCGCATAAAATTTGTATATAAAAAATTCCCATAAACTGGTATTTAAAAGATACCTTTTAAATACCAGTTTATGCGAATTTTTTATGCAATCAAGAAAATAATGTTTGGAGATTACGAATTCGCGAATTTTCGAATATATGGCGAAGATTCGAACAAAAATTCACGAAATATCGCGAATTCGAATATTGACCCTGTCGCTCATCACTATACACAAAATGCTAGGAGATTTATAGTAAAGAATATGTGTTAAGCTGACTCGTTATTTTTTATGTTGTGGAGCAAATAAAAATATGGAAATATCCTATAATTATGGTGGCCCCCAACTAGTCTCATTGAAACGTTTATTAGCCAAATGCTGGGACTATTATTTTCTTATAAAGCCATCCATTGAAGAGAACTGCAGGTATTTTATCATGTTACACTGACAACAACCCAATGAGGACTGGGATTGTTATCAAGGAAATAGCCCCAAGCTTCTACAATGTGGTAACCATACTGTCAAAGTCAATACAGGGCACACAACAGGCTAATATATAGCATGTAGAGATGACATGTGAGTGAGAAGTCTGTAGGTTTTCTTTAAGACAAAACAATTCAACAAGCAATGATACTTCCCCTTTTACTCCCTACCATTTGGTTAGCTTTACATGTTCAAGATTGGTTAGCTTTACACGGTGAAGACACGTTCACGTTCAAGATTACATCAAATGTCAAGTTTTGATCATCCATTAAGTTAACCACATTGGTAAAACTCAAATGATGTCAGGATAACTGCAACCGCCATCATCAAGTATTCTTATTATATAAATACTATTACGCTCTTAGTAACAGGTGAATCTTCCACTGAAGTTTGCAACGTAAACTACAATAAATCAACCTCTTTTTTCCTCATTGTATAGGCCTATGACATTTTTTTTCCTTTTTAGATAAATTCCTTTCAGTGAATAGAAGTTGCAGGCAGCTTTAGACTTGCAACATTAGGCATATATATTCATTGTCTGATGGACTCCAGATATACTGCAAACACACAAAATATTTTCTTTGAAATGTTTTTGGAATCGACTCCAAGTTCCACCATGAAAAGTCACTCGACAGAGACACCAGTCCATCAATGACGAGAATGATCTTCAAATAACAAAGGTGAAGGGTTTGTCTAGTATCCTGCACCCGGGTGATTGTCACAGACTTCACAGAGGGAACACCAAAAAGCCAGAGAATGTAGAGTACTGCCAACCGCCGACCAGGTTGCCTTTCTCTAGTTTTAGGTAAACTTTGTCCTCTTTATCCAGATACAGAAGAACTCCATTGGTAGCTGCCTCACGAGTGACATCTTTGTCCCCAGCAAAAGCTGAGATGACTGGTTTCCCGTTAAGCATCAGATTGACCTAAAGAACAAGAGGGAATAAATAATTATGGGAATTAAAAACATCAAAAATACATTTTAATGGTCACATCTGTGATCTGAATTCTGTACCAGTGACTATTACAACAGTGTAAGTAATGATATGCAGCACCTCTATTAAAGGGAGTTTTTATTTTTTAATTATTATTTCATTCTTCTCTCCTCTCCTTGAGACTAACAACTTTTTCATTGATATTTATTAAAAGTTGCCTACCAGGCCAGCAGTGCACTCTCCGGTCAAATGATATGCTCCTGGTGCTTCCTGGATCACATGCCATACATTGTGCACGTGATCCTAGCTTCGTTACAACCCAAAACATGGTCATGACATGGTCCTGGCATGCCCCATGCTCTCTATAACCACAGCCCTCTCCCATGCCCTAACCAGGCCATTAGTGCCTGCATAGTTAGGTGGCCTCAAGCGCTGACATCAACAGTCAGAGCCTCAGGCTACCTGACCACCTGCATGGTTCTGCAGAAGTCAGAGGCCAGGCCTGACATGTATGCCCCTCTTCTAATGCTATGCAGGCTACTTTTATAGCAGGGTAGTATTTGGGTACTGTATGGAAGTATTATGTGAGTAAGTATACAAGTCGCAAATGGGGCTTCAGTCCAGTGCTCTTAATATGATTGCTCGGTATCAGTTGGTGGCTGAAGCCTACACCAGTGTATGTACTCAATTAGTACAGGGTACCTGACTACACTCTTCTGCTGTTCGGCTACCCCTCTCCAATCTCTCCAGCAGTTGCTATATCTGGTTTTAATCCACCCCTTGATATAGGTGTCTAATCTGTTGGATCAGTAATAAGAAGAAGCAAAAAATAAAAATAGAGTATTCAGCAAAAATAATAAAATTAAAAGGAAAAAAACAGATCAGCCAAGCCTGATAACTCTCCATCCTTATTTCTTCTCCCCCTCCATCCACTCTATATTTATCTTGGATAGACTTATTAGAAGACTTAACTACTGCGCTAATTTCATGCAGGATTCTCCAGGGAAAGGTCTGATCCAAGGACTGAAATGTCAATCCTGCAATAAACTATTATTAAATCTTATGAGGAGCTTATTGTTTGCCTTGTATATTTTAACGAGCAGGTTATGTAGACATGAAGTGCTCCCTTATACATAATAATGTGCTATATATACAGGAAACGTGCTTATAGATGTCCACACTACTGGCACTTACTGGTCCTCCTGAAGATTATTTTGCCTTTTTTTTTTATTGGATTTTATTGAAGTCTTTTGGCATTGTAAGTCAACCTGTTTGTCCCAGACTTGTGTAAAATGAGTGTTTCCTCCCCCATAACTGGCCTCCAGGACTGTTGCTATTATAAATATCTTCACCACTTATATGTTATAATGTGGGTGACGGTAGAATATTTTGCCACTGCAATGCGTCTTGTAGAACCCCAGAATTTCCCATTAACTTCAGCAATTCTGGCGAAGCCATTTTTAATGATTATTGTGCAATAAAGGAGGCAGTTATCTTGCGTCTACTGCATAATATTCACTTTCACCAATTTACATGAAAATTTTACAGAAGTGCCAAGAAAAAAAAAAAAAAAACGACTTATAAATTAAAGAATTACCAGGTTTTTGGGGACTATAGTAGTGTATTTTTAATATCAATTCTCTTGTACTAGTGTATTATTGTGCATTGTCTCGCTTTTTATGATAAAAAGATGTTCAAAGGAGACAACACCTATAAGCAGCCATTAATTCACCCATTGAAGGTTGTAACCCAGATCACTATCAGGAACAGAGCACGGCTTTTCCAGCCTGCAGAGAACTCCTCCTTGCCCGAAAGCAAATAGGGTGCTGTTCTGTAAATACCACTAGAATCCCATCCCTGGTTTTCCACCTGTCCCATCTCAGCCAATTGTCAGGGATAGGCACACTGTGGCCCTACAGCTGTTGTAAAACTACCGTATGGCGAATGCTGCCATTTGTTTATTGCTAATACTGATACATCGCCGGCTGCGATTCTGCACAGCGCAGCCTGAGATGCATCAGGAGGAGGGAGGAGGAGCTGGAGGCCGGCAACTGCTGGAATCGCGGAGCAGGCACTTGACGTGAGTGAGTGATGTTACAGCTGCCGGCCGCTCTGACTGCTACGGTACGGGAGCCTGATAGTAAGTAGTAGTACACGGGATAGCGCTACTTTAATTAAAGTTAAGGATTAAAGTTTACATATGAATACTGCTATGAGCAGCGGGGCCCGTGTATTGGGGGACACTGTTATGGGGGGGGGGGGTGTGGATGACACCTATATAGTATGCAATGCTATATATGTGTCATCCAGAGATCCCCCCTAGAACAGTTCCATCCAGAGATCCCCCCCATAACAGTTCCATCCACAGATCCCCCTCCCCATAACAGTGCCATCTACAGATCCCCCTCCCCATAACAGTGCCATCCACAGATCCCCCATAACAGTGCCACCCACAGATTCCCCATAACAGTATCATCCACAGATTCCCTCCATAATAGTGTCATCTACAGATCCCCCATAATAGTGTCATACACAAATCCCCCATAACTGCGTATCATCCACAGATCCCCCATAACATGGTCATCCACAGAGACCCCTATAAATGTCATCCGCAGATCCCCCCATAACAGTTCCATCCACAGATCCCCCTCCCCATAACAATGCCATCCAAAGATCCCCCACCCCATAACAGTGCCATCCACAGATCCCCTATAACAGTGCCATCCACAGATCCCCCATAACAGTGTGTCATCCACAGATCCCCCATAGCAGTGCATCATCCACAGATCCCCATAACAGTGCGTCATCCACAGATCCCCCATAACAGTGTCATCCACAGATTCCCTCCATAATAGTGTCATCTACAGATCCCCCATAATAGTGTCATACACAAATCCCCCATAACTGCGTATCATCCACAGATCCCCCATAACATGGTCATCCACAGAGTCCCCTATAAATGTCATCCACAGATCCCCCTCCCCATAACAGTTCCATCCACAGATCCCCCTCCCCATAACAATGCCATCCAAAGATCCCCCTCCCCATAACAGTGCCATCCACAGATCCCCTATAACAGTGCCATCCACAGATCCCCCATAACAGTGTGTCATCCACAGATCCCCCATAGCAGTGCGTCATCCACAGATCCCCCATAACAGTGCGTCATCCACAGATCCACCATAACAGTGTGTCATCCACAGATTCCCAATAACAGTGTCATCCACAGATCCCCCATAACAATGTGTCATCTACAGATCTCCCATAACAGTGCCATCCACAGATCCCCCATAACAATGTGTCATCTACAGATCTCCCATAACAGTGCCATCCACAGATCCCCCATAAAAATGTGTTATCTACAGATCTCCCATAACAGTGCCTTTCACAGATCCCTCATAACAGTATCATCCACAGATTCCCTCCATAATAGTGTCATCTACAGATCCCCCATAATAATGTCATACACAAATTCCCCATAACAGCATATTATCCACAGATCCCCCATAACATGGTCATCCACAGATCCCCCATAAATGTCTTCCACAGATCTCCTCCATAACAGTGTCATCCACAGATCCCCCATAATAGTGTCATCCACAGACCACCATTATTTCAAAACCCACTGCACCTTTTGGTTCAAACTATTTTTATTCTTATCTTCCTCCTCAAAAACCTAGGTGCGTCTTATGGGCAGGTGTGTCTTATAGGGCAAAAATTACAGTACAATTCCCACCATGCACTGCTGTAGGCTAATAGCTGTAAGCAGTCTTTGCATGCTGGGAGTTGTAGTTTTGCAACAGCTGGAGAGCCGCAGTTTGCCCATCCCTGGCTTAGGGTATCAAGACGAGACATATGGAGAATAGAAAAATGACTGCTGGAATAATTCTTCTGGCTGAAGACTAATATAGATGTTAACACATACAGCATACTTATATTCTAACGATCACTATATCACATCAGTGCCAGTAGGGTGCCCTTTGGGCAACTGAACTTCTATATCACAAATGTAGTAAATATATTATTGTACCAACATATACCATATACATATAAATAATACCGGCATGTACTGTACATAGAATTCTCTGTTCAGATATATGCACTAGATGTATACACAGATGTCTATGACAGATAACATATAGTCAGAACCAATAGAGCTGTATGGGTCATATCATAACAATAACTCTAGACAAGGGTTATCTGTGATAGTACCAAAGGCTTTATTAAATTACATAGGATACATGATTGACATGACACAGGACTCACATGATTAAACAACGTTTAAAAGAATTACTGGACTGGTGATGTAGGGAGAGCGCAAAAGCAAATACAAGTAATTAAAGTGCAAGTGCAAACTATTCAAATATAATGTAACATAAGGGTTAGCAGGCCTAGTACCTAAGTTTTTCAAAACAGCATTGCAAAGGAAACCGTGCCATTAAAAGACCCTGCATCCAAGCTATAAGAGGAATTACAACATTATTAATAAACAAAATGCGTACTAAACACACAGAGAAGGCGCCTACCAATACACCACCAGTACACGCCCCTGACGCGCCCCTTTCGCGTTAGCTTTCTCAAAGGGGTGATACAAGTATGTAGCACATGTGGTCAAATATAACAAGCTGGGATTGGTAGATGGAAAGCGAATTACTGCCCCACAATCATTGTATTTACTCATATCAGGTGCCAGGAAGCCCGTGACATCCCTCACCTGTAAGTGTATGTGGAGCGCAGTTCACTATATGGCACGCAGGATCCGCCATGAACGCCATGGACGTGTGCGGCAACCACCGCAGATACCATATAGGGACATTTTTTTTTAGTAGATATGGTTTTATCGACTACTGATGTATATAAGCCAGATAAAGACCAAAGGCGCACTATTTTGGCCTCCATCTGGCTACTTTTACACTTGCATTGTTCTGGCAGAGGATATCAATACCGGGGGGAAAAAACTTTCGGTTTAGTCCTCATGCATTCTGAATGGAAAGCGATCTGTTCAGGATGCATCAGGATGTCTTCCGTTCCGTCAGCATTCCGTTTTGTGATCGGACACAAAACTGCTGCAAGCTGCGGTTTTGTGTCCAGTCATAAAAATGGAAAAAAAAAAAACGTATCCATCACTGAAAACAATGTAAGTCAATGGAGACGGATCCGTTTTGATTTCACACAATCGCATCCTAATGGAACTGAGGCATCCTGATGTGCAAAATCAAAACGGATCGGTTCAATTCCGGAAATGAGATCCTCTGCCGGATCTCAATACCGCAATTAACAACACAACACAAGTGTGAAAGTTGCCTAATTTAACCTTATGGACACGTTTACCGCTTAGGTCTGCAGTTTTATCAATGTACGTGCTAAACATACTGTAAATTGCATGCTTGATATAAACCCAGCCTATATATTAAAATGTTTACTCACACAAACTGAATAAAGATATATCATTCATAACACATAAATGACACACTTACAAATACATACTAGATACACATTCCCATGACGCACATACAATTTTATATTGTATACACGGTATACATGCAGTATATACCTGTTACACGTCATACATTACTCAAACAACATACATAGTCCGAGCCTATATACAGTATATATAAACTGTAATAAATCTAGTGCTACAATATTATCACTTTTCTAAAGCTCTGTACTGTCCTGTTATAAGGAGGTATCAGAAATTAACTATATGTCCAAGTGCAGGGGAACAGGCGCCAACATATATCCAATAACACTCCATGGATGTGTTATTAAATGGGTTATTCCATGAGTAATTTTAAAAATTAAAATCTGATCTCATATAGTACAGGACAGTCTCTTTCTAACAAACCAACCCTCTACCTCACATGGATCCAGAAATCTCCCCATTCATTGTTGCAATTGCCCTGCTAGATTTATTTTAAGATGGTAGCTCAGGGGGTGTGCACTTTCTCAGGGGGCATGTTCTTTCTGCTGGTGGCAGATGACGAATGGAACTGAGCATGTGCTTCCATCTCAGTGACAGAGAAATTAAGAAAAAAGGAACAAACAGCAGATAGATTTCATTGAATCACTCAGTAGCTATACTAAATATTTAAAGGGGTATTCCCATCACAGACAATGGGGGCATATCGCTAGGATATGCCCCCATTGTCTGATAGGTGCAGGTCTCACCTCTTGGAGCCGCACCTACAACGAGAACAGAGCAGGGAGAGCTGTGGCTGGAGGAGCCTGGAATTTCACCACCAAGCGCTGCTTCCCGCTGCTCCCATAGAGGTGAATAGGAGCGCACCGCGCACGCGCGGCCCCTGATCCCATTCATTTCTACGGGGCAGATGGAAATAGCCGAGCCAGCGCCTATTAGACAATGGGGGCTTATCCTAGTGATATGCCTCCATTGTCTGTGATGGGAAAACCCCTTTAATAACAAATTGCAGTTACAAAACTATTCAGATAAAGAAGCTAGTTTGAAAAATGTATAATATTTTTCGTGGGACGTCCCCTTTAATGGTATAGTTGTCCATTTTGTACACAGTTACCGGTAATATGAAGCAGTGATAAGTGGTGAAAGTGATACTGCAGTATGTTCTGTTTGGTGCCGCAGATGACTTCTTATAATGATGTGGTGTTATTATAAGATCAGCAGCTGTTGTACAATCAATAGTTAATGTAACAGGATGCTATTGTTTAACTGATGCCAACAAGTTACATTAAAGGGGTGCTCCGGGAGCTATTTACCTGTCCTAGAATGGGAATAGGAGAGGTTGCATCCACTTGAATAGCTGTTTGGGGGATGTGGGCAAACTGCGGCTCTCCAGCTGTTGTAAAACTACAATTCCCACAATTCCCTGTTGTAGGCTGATAGCTGTAAGCAGTCTTTGCATGCTGGGAGTTGTAGTTTTGCAACAGCTGGAGAGCCGCAGTTTGCCCATCCCTGCTCTAGACACTGCATTCACTTTACATGGCTAAGCTTTCCAGGATCTCATTGCCATCTACTGCAGGAACTCTGCTCTACAATAGAACTCTTACCAGCATTTTTCTTGGAAAACTCAGGCTGCTTAGCCACAAGAGTATATTGCACACAGGACGTCTTCATATTATCTATTCTAGAGCTTAGCCATGTAAAGTGAATGCAGTGACTGTGTATATGAGACTGTATGTGCGTATAGGACACTATGAGTGTGACTGTGTGTATATCAGACTGTATATGTGTGTATAGGAGACTATATGCATGGGTTTGTACAGAAAGACGTATGCTCTCCACTGTCTGGAATGGGCCAGGTGGAGTTGACAGTAGTTGGTGTATGATCAATATTTAAAGGGGTTCTCAAGGAATTATTTAACATGTCTGCAAGCAACCGATCCTAGAGTGTGAATAGGACGGGTTGCGTCCTCTTGCCAAGCTGCCTGGGAGCTGGTCGGGGCCACGCTTGGGGCCTAAACACACTCTGCCTTCACTTTACATTGCCCAGCTTTCCATGATCGCCCCATTACAATCTGTTGTAGAGTAGGAACCCCGCTCTGCAATAGATAATAATAAAGACATCCTGTGTGCAATACAACCTTGTGGCTGAGCAGCCTGAAATTTTCTGCATGTGCATAGAAGACTTTATGTGTGTGTATAGGAGACTTTATGAGTGTGACTGTGTGTGTACTGTATAAAAGACTGTTTACCTGTCCTAGTGTGCTGTTCTATTGGTAGTAAATGTCCCAGAAATCCTAAAATGGCGCATTGCCACTGTGGGGAAGTTATATAATTTGGGCAGGTTGTGACATACACTGCAGGTGGGCCATACTGGGGGATAAGGGAAATGTTCTGTTGGTATACTAAACTAATGTATGTACTGTAAAAATGTGTGTTAGAAGAAACATGGTGTTCTGCTGCCAACTAGTGACCAACTGTATTATATGGTTGGGGAATATACTCTTAGTCACAGCAGGACCTTTAATCACCTGATGTAGGATGATTAAGGTCCTTAACCCGTTAAGAGGACAGTGAGAGCACATGGCTGGAAGAGCATGTGCAGAAGCAGAAGTGCCTGAGTCGTTGACAGAGCTGAAAAGCTCCTTCTGCCAGCCATCAATATTCCTACATGTAGCCTGCTAGCAATGGGTGGTGATTGGTTCTAGTCTTAAGGGAACACTTTAGGGGAAGGGCCGCAAATCAGTTAAGAATTGTAGTGCAATGCAATATATTGCAAAGAAGGGCATACTGTGACTGAGGAAAGAGTACACAATATTTAATAGATTATGTATTTTTATTTTGAATTTGTGGAAAGGTGGGTGATTTGAATTTTTTTTTTTTTATATTTTAATAATTTTAAAAACTTTTTTCTTTATTTTCTTTTACACTTTTTCATAGTTCCCCTAGGGGACTATAACAAGCAATTATTAGTTAGCTTTTTTCATAATTACACAATTACACAAAGTTATGGAGCCCTGAGTACAGGGGCTGCCGCCCACTGAATCCCGCTCCCCCGCTCCTCGCCAGGGGGAGCCAATGCCCGTCCAGGAGCGTGTGCTCCTGTTCTTTTAACTTCCCAGTTAAACTTGATGTTATAGCCGATTGCATAAATTAGTCCTGGGTGCCTGCTGTTTAAAACAGCAGCGGAGCAGGCTCCATTCTTAAATGCCCGACTGCTGACATACATTTTTGTGGGGCAGTTGGGAAGGAGTTAAAAATACGCCGAACCTCAAGGACCTGGGGGCCTCCAGACAATAAGTCGACTTGTGAACAGCATGAGACGTCGTTGTCAAACTGTAATTGATGCTCAAGGCCACATTACAAGTTATTGAGACAATTAAATTTTTTTGTGGGGGCATACCCACCACTGGTGTTGGCTTTTGTTTCAATAAATTATTTGAGATGAGGAAATTACCATTGCATGCTTCTAATTAAACACTCTATATGATATAATATCACTGTAGCTTAACTTTTTACGTTTTCCATAAATATCACCAGAAAGCCAAACATCCCGAACTTTTTGTGAGTAGTGTATATAATCACTGGTTCTCTTGAGGCTGGAGTAGAGGGGGCAAAAGAATCGGCCTTGTGAGTGCATCTCTCACACTCACCAGCTTCTGCAGCTCACTCTCAAGGTACTATTACACGGAGCGAATATCATACCATAGAGAATTGTGTGATGTAATAAGTATGAACGATTGGAAGATGAGCATTAAATCGCTCGTTTCGCATCCATCTCTTTCAGCATGCTATAAAATTATAATTCTTCAGTAATAGATAATATATAGTCGTCTAGTCGCTAATGATCCATTGAATTGCTTAAGGGAGTGGCAATAGGTGTGTCTTGAAACAGAAATACTGTACATTACTGGATGAAAAATGGGACATACAGTGGGTGGTACAGTAGGTGGTTATCAGTTGGTGTACACCCATCACCATGACGTCACCCATTGTCACACCTTTTATTCTACCTGAAGACCAACCTCTTGACCAAGCATCTGTCCACCATCTTTACATGTAATAACAATGAACGATTTAAAAGCAAACGAGGGATGATCACAGGTACGAATGATTATCGATGCATATGATAAAACAAAAGTTTTGTTGCTAATGAGTCGCTACATCTTCAATTGTTTATCGTGATCTGTAGGACATCTGCTAGTGTAATAGTACCCTCAGTCTTCAAGTGCCCCTCTGATGGCCTACATTTCCACAACCCATCTAACTCTCATCATCCTGTGGTTTCAAGGGCTTCACTCCTCCACTGGGTCCCATTCACTTCTTTCACAGCCTTTCACTCACAGCCCATCAACATGTTCCTCAGTGGCTGACTAGGGCCATATCTTTTCTCGGTCTCACTGTGACTTACAGGCACCAAACACACACAGTTATATGGATGCCCTTCAATCCCACCTTTTCACACATCTACCATCAATTCATCACAGGGCCTGTTTAGACTTCTACCTAATCCTTTGGCAGGATGGCATTCAGGGGTACAATTTTTGATGTCATCAACTAAGGCAGGAGTAAGGAGTGATTCTGATAAAGATTGTAGAAGCACTTAACTGCCCCCTTCCAGCAAACTGTATCCTTGAACTGTGCAAAGCTATTGAAGTACAGTAAATGGTGACTACCGTTATGTCAAGTCAGTGTCGGAGAAAAGTGTCTGGGGCCTACCAGTAAAATACATTCTGGAGGCCTACTGTACAGCTACATGCAAATATTACCCGAGCCCCGATTGGTAAATCGCTAAAACAAATTTTTTCAGTAGCAGCCTGTGCCTCAGACTGTTCTGTCCTTGTAGCCCCTGTCGGCATCCTCTTATCTGGCTCTTGCATTGAACCACGGCTCTTGCCTTGAACACATGTCAACACAGTGCCAGGCAGCAGAAAGGCACTGCAAGATGACTGATTAGGGGGGTTTCTGGGAAAAGAGGATACTGGCTGGCCTGTCTCTAAGCATACAAGGTAAAGTTGTCTCATGACAGACAATGGGGGCATATCGCTAGGATATTCCCCATTGTCCTATAGGTGCGGGTCCCACTGCTGGGACCCGCACCTATGTCAAGAACAGAGCCCTGACAATGAAGAAGGGCACACTGCGCATATGCAGCCACCCTCCAATTATTTTCTATGGGGCCAGTGACAATAGCCGAACTATTTCCATCAAGCCCATAGAAGTAAATGGGAACGGTGGTCGGTAATGCACAGTGCTCTCCCATTCACTTCTATGGGGAGCCGGCTTGGTGATGGCCGGACCGGAGTCCTCTAGCCATCACCTTGCGGGGCTCCGTTCCTGATATAGGTGCGGGTCCTAGCGGTGGGACCCGCACCTATAAGACAATTGGGGCATATTGTCTATGATGAGACAACCCCTTTAACTCAGAAGTCAATCTATTTAGTTCCTATATGAACGCATAGTCTGGTTAAGATGCTGTACAGTATGCCGCCAATCTATATGTAGTACAGTCTACTTATGCTTGTGCAGGGGGTGGGGGAATGTCAATCCACTATTGAACAAGAGCCCACTAATGCTCAAGGGCCCAAAAGGGGGATTTGCCTGTTCTCCTGTGAGACAGTCCGAACTTGTGTCAAGTTATAACATGTATATTGTGATGTAAGAATTTAAATGCACTTTAATATAGAACTAAGATGTTCTGCTCCTTTTAAGGCCATGATGCTATGTAGCGGTGGGTATGCAAGTTTGCTGACTGTGAAGTTACCTTGCAAACCAAACATAGAGAATTTGACATTGCTGCTGACAACTGCCAAGCTCTGTGCCTCAGGGCAGTCTGTGTATGCGTAACCGCCAAGTTCTATGCCATAAAAATGTATGTAACCATTACGTTTGTACACTCTTTAAGAGACTGTAACTACATGCTCATGTCTCAATCTGTTTATATCACTGCTCAAGATAAACTTTTAGCGGGGTATACATGTAATGGTCATAGGTCTTCCTACTCGTAACATTTATTTCCCATGCAAAGGCCATCCAGAAGATAAAGGATGTGTCCACTTGCTGGTGGTCAAAAACAGCCCCCCAGCAGTAGAAAGCGTTGAGCACAGTACACGGCGGTTCATAGGAGTGAATAGAGCATTCTCATAGGATTTTAACTGGGGGTCCTGTGGATAAGGAATAAACCCTTTAAGTTCCTGATCCATTTACACAGGAATGGCGACACTGTTACGACAAGGTCAGCAACAGGACTATCTGGGTAAAGGCTACCTCACCACACATATCTATCACACAATGCTTTATTATGCAAAACATAATAATGTTACTTTGTAAAGGGGCAACTGTAGACTACCTACTGTACAGTCCATGCCCCTTACACACTGTATGACTGCTTATAGGACATATAGTACATACTATACGATTGCCCACAGGGGTCTATACACTTATTATATAACTGATATCTGTACTGAATAGGCCTTGTTCATCTGGGTTATGCTTAAGCCAACAATTCCTGGGTTTTGTGAACTGTTATAGGCATTTTTTTTATCTTGACTGCACCAATCTCTGCTTTGACTCGCAAAGGGGTGGAGGGCAAGAAGTGGACTTCAGAGACAGAATCTGCCTTTCAGACTCTCAAGCAAGCTTTTACCTCCACTTCACCCTATAACATGCACTTCCCCACCCCCCCAAAGGTGGGGGTAAAATAGCAGTGTATCTCATAGGGCGAATACTGATTAACACTGGGTGGTTTGATCTGAGGTCTAATGAAAAATATTATTTGTCTTATTTTCCTCCTGTGAAACCTATGTGTGACTTATAGGCGGGCAGGTCTTATAGGGAAAAAAATACGGTACTCCATCGGTGAATATGAACTTTTGGCCACCAAGATGCCTTGGAGAAGCGGTGTTATCTCTTGGAGTAAGCAAATCATCGAGTCGTGATACTGAACACTGATTTTACATATCTTCAATCTATACAGCGATTTAAACTCTGTCAATTCTGTTAGTCCCTGATTCTCACCCAGTTTAATTTTCTCCTTAACTTCCGTTCTGCAGACAAAAACATTAAAGCCGATGCTTTGTCAATGTGTTTCAATCCCGCTGAGGAGAGGCTGCAGCATATCATCGATCCTGACAAAATTGTAACTGTGGCTCCAGTTTGTATTGGGAACATTGCTCCTGGTAAAACCTTTGCATCATTTCAAAATTGCCGGGCTTCCAGGACAAAAAACTTGCCATATTTATTTCCCGATATTATTGATGGCTGTGCAGGATCAAAGACCTTCAGAATTTATTTTCAGCTTGTACCATATGCGCTCAGAATAATACTCTCTGCCTGTTCATGAAGCTCCTCGGCAGCATGTCTATCCTCCTTTGGATGCACAGTTATTTAGGTAGTGGTGGACCGCTTCTCCAAAATGACCCATTTTATACTTATGTCTGGTCTTCCTTCTGCCAGTCATTTGGCCAAGACATTCATTCTTCATATCTTACATCTCCATGGATTTCCTCTGCATATCGTTTCCGATAGAGGAGTTCAGTTTACTTAGATCTGGAAAGTAGTTTGTAAACTTTTGGACGTATCTTTATACTTCTCCTCTGCATATTATCCCCAGTCTAATGGGCAGGTTGACCTTATTAATCAAATGTTGACTATCTGCCTATACCATTTTGCTAATGCACATCAGGACAACTGGGTTGAGCATCCTTGTCAGTAAATCCACTGACAAATCTCTGTTCTCTATTGCATATGGTCACAAACTCAGAATTCCTCTGCCTCCTCAGTTTTTTTCCTGTTGATAAAGATTATCTTTTTTCTAAAAATATCAAGCTCAAAGTGCCATCATGAAAAGTGGCTCCTCATTTCCTTAGACCATTCGAGATCATCAAAAAGTTAATCCTGTCTGCTATAAGTTGTGACTCCCAACCTCTCTGTGTGTGCCTAATTCCTTTCATGTCTTCTGCTCAAGCCTTCAACTGATCTTGTAGGAGTTACATTCCTACTAACTCTCCAGTCAGTTCAGAGAATACTTATGAGGTCAAGAACATACTCATTATGAAGAAAATAAGGAGCAAAACATAATTCTTGGTTGACTGGAAAGGCTTTGGTCTGGAAGAGAGGTCTTAGGAGCCATTGAAGAATATTGATGCTCCTCTTCTTTTAAAGAACTTCCTTCAAAGATTTAGCATGAAGAAAAGGACAAGTAAGGAAGGGGGTACTATTATGCTGGCGGTCTGGGCCCGCCGTAGCTTCGTTTTCCCCTGTTGGTACGGATGTCTTGCTACTTACCCTTGTTGCATCTCTTCAATCCAAATGCCTGTATAGGGGTTAAAGAGTGAATTCCAGGGGACCGCCAGGGCAAGGCCCTTAGGTTTAGCACAAAGCCAAATCGGTTAGTTGGCACAGTGGGTCCACACTAGTGTTGAGCGCGAATATTTGAATAGCAAATTTTTTTAGCGAATATCGGCACTTCACAAATCCGCGAATATAGCTTTATATATTTACTATTTTGAATATTCTTTTTTTTTTTTTTTTTTAGCTGTTAATCCTTGTTGCTCTCTGGTTGTCTTCCCACTTCCCAAAAGCTGTTCTTACCTGTCCGGAGGATTTTTGGCTCTCTGCCCGCTCCAGTCAATGGCTGTTGCCGCTTCTGCTGACTTCCCGTGTGCATGGGAACGCCTCCATGCTAAAATGTATTGTCGGATGTGAGAATCACGATCTCACAAATTTGACTAAATGCGCAATGCGATTAATATAACCTGAATTATTCGCATTGCGAATTCAACTTAGAGCTGGGTTCCTAATGGTTATATTGCTAGAATATAATGAATATCATGAATTCACGAATATAGCACTATATTCTCATTCTTCGTTATATTCTAGCAAGAACCATTAGGAACTCAGCTCTATGTTGAATTCGCAATGTGAACAAATACTCGAATTGCGAATTCAACTTAGAGCTGGGTTCCTAATGGTTGTATTGCTAGAATATAACGAAGATTGAGAATATAGTGCTATATTCGTGAATTTGTGATATTCGTTATCTTCGTCAAATCTAGCAATAGAACCATTAAGAACTCAGCACTAAGTTGAATTCGCAATGCGAGTATATGTTCGCATTGCGAATTCAACTTGAGCTGAGTTCCTAATGGTTGTTGCTAGAATATAACGAAGATTGAGAATATAGTGCTATATTCGTGATATTTATTATATTCTAGCAATAAAACCATTAGGAATCCAGCTCTAAGTTGAATTCGCAATGCGAGTATTTGTTCACATTGCGAATTCAACTTAGAGCTGAGTTCCTAATAGTTGTTGCTAGAATATAACGAAGATTGAGAATATAGCGCTATATTCATGATATTCGTTATCTTTGTCAATTCTAGCAATACAAGTTACAACCATTAGGAACTCAGCTCGAAGCTGAATTCGCAATGCGAATATAAATTCACATAACATTCGCAATATATAGAATAATGAAATATATTCGATTTCGACGAATATTCAATCAAATATTCGCAAAATATCGCAAAATCGAATATGGCACCGCTCATCACTAGTCCACACCCACTGCGCGTAACAAAGTCCTTCTCTCCCGTGACATTCTCATCATCTGAGAATAGTTGGGAGCTCCCCATACACATTAGATTGTCAGCTCAAATCACTTTCTTCGGTTAATAATTAGAACAGCAATCATGGATAGTTTTCATGCAAAAAACAATGCCTTTCACCAACTTGAAAAGAGAAAAGGAGCAGAGCAACGTTTCTGGCATGTTATCACCCTTTCTTCAGGATATAATGAGAAATAAGAAACATCAAGATATGTATCATAAAGCCAAAATCAAGTACTAATACACCTTCAATTAACATATAGGTGATATGAGAAGAGGGTGCTAAGTGGTGGATAGGATAAAACCTCTGCCATATTATAAAGGTAAGTTTCTTAAGAAAGTGGGATAAACAGTGGTCAGTACTGGACATAAGATCATCAGAAATTTAAAACCGGTATAAAGAGGATGTATATTCACATATGATTTAAAAAATAAGCATAATTCACAGTCTACTATTAATGTTTGGTACTGTTTTTATGATACTTATCTAGATGTTCCTCATTACAGCCTGAAGAAGGGGGATAACATGGTGATAACATGCTGAAACGTTGCTGTGCATTACCTACTGTAAATACAGGTCAACATTGCTGGCGAGTACTATGCAGAATACAGGGACTGTGTAGTACACTATTACTATTGATAACACCACTCAAACAATCATTTTCATAAATGTTCCAAGAAATTTACCAGATGAAAAGCAAAAAACACAATGTTTTATGTAGATTATTTCTGATATTTTATGCCCTTTTAAGAGAGAACAATAACGACCTTTCCACGACTACAGATGAAAATGCCAGAACTGTGATTCATTTTACTCTCTGCTTAAAAGTCATTTTTATAATGGTGTTTGAGGTTCAAAAGAAAAGACATCAAAGCGGAGAGAATCGGCGGAAAGTTCTGATATGTGTAATTAAATTATTTGTTAGAATAATCATTATGTTAAAGTGACATGGTGTATTGGGTTAACATGGGTTTTATGGACGGCAGATGTAACATCTAACTTTTTCTGCTGTTTCTGCTGATTGTTCAGTCTTTTCCTCTATACATTCAATGTTGCTGTCTGGAAACTGCCAGTAGGTTGATGATAGTGGTGGCGTTTATAATGGCGTTAGAATTATTCCATTTATGGTGTGAGATAGAAAGAAAGAAAGAAAGACAGACAGACAGATAGAGAGATAGATAGATAGATAGATAGATAGATAGATAGATAGATAGATAGATAGCAGAGCTACAGGGCCTGGGGGAGGGGGGAAAAGAGATGGACGGACGGACAGATAGGAGGTTACCCATTATGTCGCTCACAGATCACCATCTAACACAACATTCCCATGCACAATGGAGATTCAATGCAGTGCGTCCTCCACCTATCAATAAAAATAAAAATATGAGTCAATAACTCGAAATCTCAGTTGATTGATTGAGTAGACACTCAATCAATCAACTGAGATTTCGATTTTTTGACTCCGTTGGAATATTAAGGAGAGGAGGTGATAGAGAAACGATTCTTAGGAAGAAAGAACTGAGGTGGATTTTTACTTTGAGATCACTACAGCCCCATGGGAGTATATGGCAAAGGATTTACAGTGGGATGCGAAAGTTTGGGCAACCTTGTTAATCGTCATGATTTTCCTGTATAAATCGTTGGTTGTTACGATAAAAAATGTCAGTTAAATATATCATATAGGAGACACACACAGTGATATTTGAGAAGTGAAATGAAGTTTATTGGATTTACAGAAAGTGTGCTATAATTGTTTAAACAAAATTAGGCAGGTGCATAAATTTGGGCACCACAAAAAAGAAATGAAATCAATATTTAGCAGATCCTCCTTTTGCAGAAATTACAGCCTCTAAACGCTTCCTGTAGGTCCCAATGAGAGTCTCGGATTCTGGTTGAAGGTATTTTGGACCATTCCTCTTTACAAAACATCTTTAGTTCATTCAGGTTTGATGGCTTCCGAGCATGGACAGCTCTCTTTAAGTCACACCACAGATTTTCAATTATATTCAGGTCTGGGGACTGAGATGGCCATTTCAGAACGTTGTACTTGTTCCTCTGCATAAATGCCTTAGTGGATTTTGAGCAGTGTTTAGGGTCGTTGTCTTGTTGAAAGATCCAGCCCCGGCGCAGCTCCAGCTCTGTAACTGATTCCTGGACATTGGTCTCCAGAATCTGCTGATATTGAGTGGAATCCATGCGTCCCTCAACTTTGACAAGATTCCCAGTCCCTGCACTGGCCACACAGCCCCACAGCATGATGGGACCACCACCATATTTTACTGTAGGTAGCAGGTGTTTTTCTTGAAATGCTGTGTTCCTTTTACAACTTTCCACACTTACAATTGACCCCCCTAAATACTCTTTCTCATAATTGGATTCACCTGTGTATGTAGATCAGGGGTCACTGAGCTTACCAAGCCAATTTGAGTTCCAATAATTAGTTCTAAAGGTTTTGGAATCAATAAAATGACAACAGTGCCCAAATGTATGCACCTGCCTAATTTGGTTTAAACAATTATAGCACACTTTCTGTAAATCCAATAAACTTCATTTTACTTCTCAAATATCACTGTGTGTGTCTCCTATATGATATATTTAACTGACATTTTTTATCGTAACAACCAACGATCTATACAGGAAATCATGACGATTACCAAGGTTGCCCAAACTTTCGCATCCCACTGTAAGTATGGATTTGTTTTTAACATACTCTTTTTATTTTTATTGATAGGTGGATGGACTGCACTGGATCTCCATTGTGCACGGGAATGTTGTGTTAGATGGTGATCTGCGAGCGGCAAAATGGGTAACCTCTGATTAATCTAACAAAGGTTTGCTTATGACTGGATAGCCCACAGGAAGTCAGTGGCTGTACTGTGATGACCGAGATACCAGCTCGCACGGTGGATCGGCCTACCATTGGTGGTCTGTTCTACTGTTGTGCCTCGCGGCTTGGATGGTCTCCATGGTTATGGAGTCGCTCCCAGTGCTGGGCGTATTTGGTAAGGTCAGGTGGACGTTAGCTATCTGGCCATATGACTGGGAGTAAGTCATGTGACGTCTATACGTCACTCGCTAAGGATGAACGTGATAGAGGAGGTAGGAACTGTGAATGGACATGCGTAGTCACTTGGAAGAAACGTCAGACCCATGTGCATGATGTGATGGATCCATTTGCCGCCGTGCTCCATGAGGTAACACTTTATGCACCGCTTGAGGTTGGTCAATAAGTTCAATGTTTTGTTAATCTGAATTTCATGTAATGGATCAGAACACAATAGTCTAAGTTGGTAAAGTGAAATGAGAAAAATATATAAATAAAAGCCGGAATTAGACTTACCAGTAATTCTTTTTCCATGAGATCACCACGACGGTATAACATGGAGATTGACCCCTGACCTCTGTAGGGGCAGGAACAGAAGAAAGGTTAAAAGCCTCCTCCCACCACCTGTACACCAGTGATTCCAAAATACGAAAGAGGAAGGTGGTGGATCAAGAATATAGGTAAGTATTAAATATTAGTTCAGAGAAGATATTACTTCATATCTTACCCGACCAAGGGGGGGAAAAAACTCCATGCCGTCGTGGTGATCTTATGGAAAAAGAATTACCGGTAAGTCTAATTCCGGCTTTCCATTTCATCACCACGACGGCATAACATGGAGATATACAAAATATGTATCTTTAGGGAGGGACAACAGCTTGTAGCACACTGCGTCCAAAAGCCATACTCGAGTCCTTGAGTAAGTCTAGTCTGTAATGTTTTATAAAGGTGTGCGGACTGGACCAGGAAGCGGCTTTACAGATCTCTTCCAGAGAAGCTCCTGCTCTTTCTGCTTGGGTTGATGAGACGGCTCTGGTGGAGTGTGCTCTAAGATTTTCTGGACAGGTGAGGTTCTGAATACTGTAACATAATGAGATGGATTCTCTTATCCACCTGGCGATGGAAGATTTGGAAATCTTGTGACCTTTATTTCTGCCAGCAAATTGGATAAATAAGCTATCAGATTTTCTGAATTCCTTTGTGGATTCGAGGTAGTCCAAAACAGAGTGTCTGACATCCAGTGAATGGAAGGTAATTTCCTGGTTGTTGGATGGATGATTGCAGAAAGAAGGCAGAATAATCTCTTGTTTCCTGTGGAAATCCGAGACAACCTTTGGTAGAAAAGCCGGATCAAGTTTAAGGATTATTTTGTCGTCCAAAATTTTTAGATAGGGTTCCCTTATGGAAAGGGCCTGTAATTCACTAATTCTTCTGGCCGAAGTGATGGCTATCAAGAAGGCCGTTTTTAATGATTTTAGTTTAATTGAACTTTCTTCCAACGGTTCAAATGGAGCACGAGTCAGACCTGTGAGAACTATGTTTAAGTCCCAGGATGGAGTTCGGGAAGATAAGGTTGGTCTAAGGCGAGAGACTGCTTTCATAAATCTGCGAATCCACCTATGATTCGCTATATCCGAATCGAAGAAGCAGCTTAAAGCTGACACCTGTACCTTCAGAGTAGAAGGCCTCAGACCCAATTCAAAACCGTGTTGTAGGAAATCGAGAATTGATTGAATATTAGGATTGGACATATTGGAAGAGGGAACCCCGGACCATGAGCAGAATTTTTTCCAGACCTTTAAGTAGATGGAAAATGTTACCTTCTTCCTAGAAGCCTTAAGAGTGGAGATTACACTGTCAGATAATCCCTGTCTTTTTAGGATCTGGGTTTCAGGATCCAAGCTGCTAGCTTCAGGAATCCTGGATCCTGATGGAAGATTGGGCCCTGGTGAAGAAGATCCCTTCTGTTGGGAAGAGGCCAAGGATCCGTCGTTGTCATACTTTTTAACACTGGGAACCAGCTCTTTTTTGACCAGAGGGGTGCTATTAGAATTACCTCTGTTTGATCTTGTCTTATTTTCTGGATTACTTTCAGAATAATTGGAAGTGGAGGAAAGGCGTAATATAGGCCTTGATTCCAAGGTATTGTGAAGGCATCCACTTCCCAGGGCCTGTCCCTGGGGTTGAGGGAGCAGAAGTTTGCTACCTTTGAATTTTCCCTTGAGGCGAAAAGGTCCATTATCGGAGATCCCCATTTCTCTATTATGGATTGAAACACCTCCTGGTTCAAGGACCATTCGGTATGATCTATCTTCTTTCTGCTTAGGAAGTCCGCTTCCACATTCAGGCTCCCCTTTAGGTGGGTGGCCGATATTGAGTTTACATTTTTTTTCTGCCCATGTAAAGATTTTGTGTGCTAGGGATAAAAGACTTTGGGATCTTTTGCCCCCCTGGTGATTTAGATAAGCAACTGTCGTCGTGTTGTCTGACAATATTAGAATGTTGCAGTTCCGAATTCTGGATTCTGCTGCCTTCAGTGCCTCCCACACTGCTGACAGTTCTCTGTAATTTGATGATTGAGAACTTGTCTGAGGAGTCCACTCTCCCTGCCAAAACTGATCTCCTACTTTGGCGCCCCAGCCGGATTGGCTTGCATCTGTCGTTAACTGTAATAGAGGCGTTCTTTCCCAGGGTAGTCCTTTGACTAGGTTGTTCTTGTGTGTCCACCAAGCTAGTGAGGATTTTACTGTCGTTGGAATCTGTACTCTGTTGAAAATTAGAAAATCGTCCAGATAAGGGAAGATTTTTAACCCTAGTTTTTAACCCTAGTCTCAGGTGGCTTACCATTTCTATTATTATTTTGGTAAATACTCTTGGGGCAGATGAAATCCCGAACGGGGAGGCATGTAAACTGGAAGTGATATGTTTGACCTTTGGGATCCTTTAGAGCGAAACAAAGGAATCTCTGGGACCTTGGATGAATAGGCACATGATAATATGCATCTGAAAGATCGATTGTACACATTAGATCGTTCCTCTGCAGGAGGGGAATGATGGTCTTCAGAGTCTCCATACGAAACCTTTTGTATGAAACGAACTTGTTTAGCGGTTTTAGATTTATAATTACTCTGAAAGGACCATCCTTCTTTTTTACAAGGAAAAGGTTTGAATAGAAACCTTTCCCTTCCTCCTGAGAGGGAACTTGCATAATTACATTTTTTTCCCGAAGTTCCAGGATTTGTTGCCAAACTAATTTTGCTTGATTTACATGAGAGAAAGTTGAGGGAAGAAACCTTTTTGGAGTGTGGGAAGTGAACTGAATCTGATAACCTGACCGGATAATCTCCAGAGCCCAAGGGTTCTGAGAGACCTTCTGCCAGGCCGGGAAAAAGAGACTCAGTCGGCCCCCCACTCTGGCGTCACTGTCTGTCACTTGTTTTTTGGGGGTTAGAGAGGAAACCTCTATCTCTACCCCCTTTGGGATAACTACATCGTCCCGACTTCCCTTTTCCTCTATATGATTTTTCCTGATTAGAGGGGTTACGAAAAGGGTACTTCCTTTTAAAGGGCCTGTCTTTTTGTCTGATGCCTTCTCTAGAATTTTGTCTAGTTCGGGACCAAAAACGTTTTCACCTGAAAAAGGTATAGAACAGAGTTTAGTTTTGGAAAGCTTATCACCTCCCCAACATTTAACCCACAGGGCTCTGCGGGCTGCGTTGGAAAACCCTGTATCCTTGGCCGCAAACCAAGGATCAGCACAGACTCAGCTGAAGCATCAGCAAGGAAGGCGGTAGCGGATTTCAATAGCGGAAGGGATTCACTTATCTCTTCCATAGGGTTTTACTGGACAGGTGATTCTCTAATTCCCCTAACCATCTGAACATAGATCGTGCTACTGAAGTGGCAGCAATATTAGATTTAAGGTTGTACATGGCTGCTTCCCAGGATTTACGGAGAAGACTATCTGCCTTTCTGTCAAGGGGATCTTTTAATTGGGATGTATCCTCAAAGGGAAGGGATGTTTTACGGTTTACCTTTGCCACCTGTGCATCGATTCTGGGAATAGTATTAAATATTTTTGCCTCCTCAGGATCAAAAAGGAGGCGATTCATATAGGATTTAGATACTCCTAACCGACCGTTTTCAGGGTCAGCCCATTCGTCAAGAATCATATTTCTGATGTTTTCGTTGATGGGGAAAACCCTGGATTTTTTGAGGCGAAGACCCCCAAACATTTCGTCTTGAACATTGTATGGTTTTTGAACCTCTTCTACCCCCATCGTCGCCCTAACGGCTTTTAAAAGCTCAGGCATATCCTCAGAGGAAAAGTAAAATCTTTTTGCAGTATCGGATTCAGTGATCTCAGAAGATAAGTCATCCTTGTCCCAGGGTTTGGAGGAGGAGGCATCATCTCCGAATTCCTCAGAGTCTAAGGAAGGAGAAACTCTGAGTTTCTGGCGTTTAGGGGGAGGTTCCATATGAGAGTGTAGCTCCTTATGTACTGACAGCTGAGAAATGGAAGACCTGATTTCTTCTTTCATCATGTTCCTAAATTCGTCCATAAGGGACGGCTGTTCTTCCCTAATTACATTGGTAATGCAATTTTTACATAGTTTCTTTTGATAATCCTCTGGGAGTCTTGATAAGCAAGAAACACATTTAGTGAACTTTTTGACCCTCTTCTGAAGCTCCTTGGGGGTCTGTATCAGAAAAAAAGGGACATATCAAAACTCCCAGTAGATTTTAGCTGGATGCTAAAATAATATAAAACATTATATTGTCCAATAGTTACACACCTTAGGGGACTTACGGTTAGCGGCACCGACCCATCACCGGGTTGCTCCTGATTCGACATCCTGTGTTGTGGTGTCTCAGAGAGTCAGGTCTGTTTGGGGAAGTGGCGTTTTTCAAGCATGCACCAGGTTCCCTCTCGCGCCGCTGCCGTCCTAATTTCCGGTGACGTCACGCGGGAAACCGGAAGTGACGCGAAATTTGTATAGCGCATGGAGGCGCTTGGCATGCACACTCCCCCTATGAGGGGGAGGTGAAAAGTTTGCCCTGGGAGCAGGCTCCAGAAACAGGAGCGAGTCTTCCCCACATCCTCCTGCCCAGCTTTAGTACCGGACCGCGGGAGAGCAGGGGAGAACCGCGGCAGGTATGTGACCGCAATAGGTGTTTGTAGGCTTCATCTCCTCGGCAAGCAAGGAGACCTTTCTCCGACCTGCCCTCTGTAGGGACAAGAAACACTGGTGTACTGGTGGTGGGAGGAGGCTTTTAACCTTTCTTCTGTTCCTGCCCCTACAGAGGTCAGGGGTCAATCTCCATGTTATGCCGTCGTGGTGATGAAATGGAAACTATTGTTTAGAAATAGAAAACAGAAAATTGTCATGTGCATATGTATTCACCCCCTTTGTTAGAAAGCCCATAAAAAGCTCTGGTGCAACCAATTACCTTCAGAAGTCACATAATTAGTGAAATGTGCAATCTAAGTGTTACATGATCTGTCATTACATATACACACCTTTTTTGAAAGGCCCCAGAGGCTGCAACACCTAAGCAAGAGGCATCACTAACCAAACACTGCCATGAAGACCAAGGAACTCTCCAAACATGTAAGGAACAATGTTGTTGAGAAGTAAAAGTCAGGGCTAGGTTATAAAAAAAATATCCAAATCTTTGATGATCCCCAGGAGCACCATCAAAACTATCATAACCAAATGGAAAGAACATGGCACAACAGCAAACCTGTCAAGAGACGGCCGCCCACCAAAACTCACGGGCCGGGCAAGGAGGGCATTTATCAGAGAGGCAGCACAGAGACCTAAGGTAACCCTGGAGGAGCTGCAGAGTTCCACAGCAGAGACTGGAGTATCTGTACATAGGATGACAATAAGCCGTGCGCTCCATAGAGTTGGGCTTTGTGGCAGAGTGGCCAGAAGAAAGCCATTACTTTCAGCTGAAAACAAAAAGACATGTTGTGAGTTTGCGAAAAGGCAAGTGGGAAACTTCCAAAATGTATGGAGGAAGGTGCTCTGGTCTGATGAGACTAAAATTGAACTAAAAAAATATATTTTTCATTAGACCTTTGGTCAGATCACCAATCAGAACCCCAATGTTAATCAGACCTCACCTGACAGCCGCAATAAGACCCTCAATGTTAATAAGACCCCAATAAGACCTCAGATAAGAGCCCCATGTCTCTCAACCTCTTATCAGACCCCATATGCCTCAAATCAGCCCCATGCCTCTCATCAGCCCCCAGTAGCCTCATATCAGCCCCCAGCAGCCTCTCACAGCCCCCAGTAGCCTCATATCAGCCCCCAGCAGCCTCACAGCACCTCTATAACAGTCCCCATTGCCTCTCATCAGCCCACATTAGCCGCATATCAGCTCCCAGCAGCATCTCAGCACCCCTATGTCAGCCCCCATTGCCTCTCACCAGCTCCCAGCAGCCTTAAATCAGCCCCCATTGCCTCTCACCAGCCCACAGCAGCCTTAAATCTGCCCCAATTGCCTCTCCCCAGCCCCCAGCAGGGTTATTTCAGACCCCATTGCCTCTCACCAGCCCCAAGCCATGTTATATAAGCCCCATCAGCCACATATGGAATAAAATAAAAAAAACTACTTACCTTTCCTGCTCCGGATGCCCCCACTTCTCTCCTGCAGCACGATCCTTTTCCTTGTGCCACCAGCTCTGCTGTGAAGGCTGAGCACAGTGTGAGATCACAGAGCGCACTCACGCTGTGCGCAGCCCTACAGAGCCAACAGCCGAGGACCAGGAAGCGGTGAGTACAACGCCTTCACTGTTTCCTGATCCTCCGGTACTAATGATGGCTTCCATAAATGAACTTTTGGGGGGAAAAAATGCGTCTTATGGGGTGAAAAATACGGTATATATTATTGAATAACTCAGTGGCTATACAAAGTTTTTGATTACATGCAATTACAAAAGTATTCAGATCCAGGTGCTGGTTTGAAAACTGCAGAATATTTTTCATGGGGAAACCCCTTTAAGGGCGACCCCTTACTTAGGGATATATTTGATGTATATTTGATGTATTACTCTTCAGATGCATGACATGTTCTTAAAGTAACAGTGTAATTTGCTCAACAAAGATTGTTTATTTTGAACGTGTTGTCTGTGGTTGTATTTAGAGCAATCTAATTGGCCCATTTGGGGGCACCCCTTGATTATTTCTTGGTTTATATGCAGGTGGTGCCAGCTTCTATGTAATAGAGAATGATAAATCTATCAGGACGTGAAAAGGCAGCGCAGTGACAGGAAGGGGTTAATTGACTACAGAATTAATCTTCTTATTTGCATACGAAAATTTACTGCCTCTACTCAGCCTAGATAATTACTGCACATATAAAAAATAATATCACAAAGAATACAACACAACAAAATATCACGTTTATTGGGGCTTTAAATATTATCTTATTGTATTTACTGTGTTTTTTTATTCATTTACTTCTCATATAGTATCAATCCATTTCCTTCAAGCTAAAACTGGACAAAAAAAACAGAAAATTTCAAGTTTAACTGTTAATTTCCCATGTTTAGTATTATATAAGGTTAGCCATGTTGTTTCTCTATAATATACTGTATAATTGTAATTTTTTTCAGGAAACACTAAAAGTACAGCTAATACGCAACTAACTACTTCACCATTCTCTCTCATTCTATATATATATATATATATATATATATATATATATATATATGTAATTTTCCCACTAAGCAGGCCATACCACTCAGGGTCTGTGGTAAGACATGACTAAAAATATCCTTTATGTAATCAGGTCATCTAAATCTCATGGATAAATAATGCGTCTTATTCCCTGAGTGTGACATGATCTCTTCCTTCTGCCCCATCTCTCTGGATCTTCATAAGATGAGGACTTAATCCCAAGGGAAGTGATAGGATCGTAAAGTGTTTCATTTCTGTTCTCACCAACCCTTCAACTCACAGCAAATAGCAGGGCAGAATGACTATAAAGCACAACTGTTATACAATGTACAGCGCTGTGCTTGGAAAGCTACCGGAACCCTCACCAGAGCTCCGAAGAGCATGGCTTTTCTATCTGGGAAGCACATGATATGCCAAAAATGTTTGACAGATGCAAGTCCCATCTCTGGGACCCTCACCTATCTCTCTGGCCCCCATCTCGTGGCTTCTGCCAATAAAGAAGTGGCCATGCATGCAGGTCTCTCCATTCACTTCTATGGGATTTCTGAAAATATCAGTTTTTGAGCCAAAGCTAGAAGTGGATTCAGAGGGAATGGGGAAAGTTAAGGATTTATCCTTTTCCTTATTACCAGAGGTGCTTTGGCCAGTTGTCAAAAAAAATACTGTGGGTGAAACCACAAGAATATTTATAATTCTAGACACCCCATACGCAATTCTGTGTGAAGACCACCTAATCCTGAGCATTGTCTGAAACTTCCTTGAAAGAACGTTAGCACTAATCTTAGACCCTTGCATATCGACACCTGGCCCATGGACAGGGAGACAAAGAGAATATGTATCTCACCTGTATACGTTTAATCCATAACTAGTGCAGAACACCTTGAGATCAGTTTAAAAAAGGTCCAGTCAAGTTTGAGAGTCTTCCAAATTTTAATTGATGGCAAGAACTGCACCATTATCAACCAAGGGAAATAAGAATCAACCCAACGGACAAAGAATGGAGATAGGGGGGGAAAAAAACTCCCACTGTTCCAGATTTAGAGTACTTTGACACTAGGGTTATTATTTTCCAGTACAGAAATCCAGTATAGGGTCTCAATACCAGAAAAAACGCTTCCATTTTATCCCAATGCATTCTGAATGGAAAGCAATCCATTCAGTATGCATCAGGATTTCTTCCATTCCGTCCGTTGTATGGTATTGGAACGGACAAAATTACGAACTACTACTATTATTTCCATTAAAATTTATTTTTCCGATCTGCGCATGAGCAGTTCTTTCTAGCTTTCCGTTATTCCGGATGATACTGGAAAGACTATTTCAATGAATAAGTCTAATGGATCCGGAAAAAACAGCTTTCCGTTTGCATATGGTTTGCCGGAACTGCCTGACCGAACAACGCTAGTGTGAAAGTACCCTTACTAATGTGTCATCGTCAAAAATCTATCCAAAAAGTGGTACAAAATTATGCACCTAGGGTTTCTATACTTTTTTCCGACATGCTTGACAAGTGGCTGGGACTTCGCTGTAGGGTTGTGGCTTTACAAGAAAGGGGCCGGCCTAAGACATACTATTTAGCTGCAAAATTGTGCCACAATTCTGACATAAAAATCTGTTTCAAAGTAAGGCCGCCAATAGTTGGTATGGGGTCAGAGAAATGTGTCTATCCCAGCACCACATTTATCATCCAGGCTGAAACACTGATAAATCTGGTGCAGGTGTAGACAGTCTGTCTAACCATACATGGTGTAACATAGCTTCAGGATTAGTAAATGTGGGACAATATGTCTTAAGAGTAGAGTTGAGCGAACTTGTGTTTTAAGTTCGGCATCCAAAGTTCTGGTTCGGGTTATCCAAGCATCCCGTTATGGATTCCGCTACCACGGACATTTGGAACACGGGGTGAAGGACCTGGGGTGACGTCACTGTCATGTAATCAGTGCAGGGGCCGTGGCTCAGTACTGGATTGGATAAGAGGTTGTAGGCTACCACCTCTTATCTAATCCAGTACTGAGCCACGCCCCCTGCACTGATCACATGTTGGTGACGTCACCCCAGGTCCTTCCTGTTGTCCAAGGTTTGGGTTTATTGAAGAATCCCTTTATGGATTCCAAATGCCGTTATGGTCCGTGGTAGCGGAATCCATAACGGGATGCTTGGATAACCCGAACCCGAACTTTGGATGCCGAACTTAAAACACAAGTTCGCTCAACTCTACTTAAGAGGTGTAGTGGAGTCAGGCTGCTCTGGAAAGTGCTGAAATCTTTTCTATAGGGACCCTTTTCCTCTCTCTATGGCCCTTGGCTGGTGAGTATAGATGAGCGAATTTTTAAAAAATTTGATTCGGCTGGTTCGCTGAATTTTTCGGAAAAACTCGTTCCGATCCGAATTTTTTTGCAGCGAATCGTGTTAAAAAACGTCTATTTCTGGGCTGCAGAGAGCCTTTATAGGGGTGTAGAACACTGTGCCTTGCAGTAACATGCATAGGGAGTCTGCTCTGGTAGTGAAATAATACTGTGAGTCAGTATGAGATACAGATGACAGGGCTCGCTCTTAGAATCACTGCACACTTCACTAATTTGTACAGTCACGGGGCCAAAACTGACCAAGTAACTAAAGTATCAACTCAGCCTTACAGGTAGATGTTAGCGTCAAGAAGAAGCCCACTCCTTTTACACCCTCGTCAGCTGATTCCACATAGATGTCTACAGAACCTGTTCTATTAAACCAGGGATGCCCAACCTGCGGCCCTCCAGCTGTTGCAAAACTACAACTCCCAGCATGTCTGGACAGCCTACAGCTATCAGACTACAGCAGGGCATGGTGGGAGTTGTAGTTTTACAACAGCTGGAAGGCCGCAGGTTGGGCATCCCTGTATTAAACGCTTATACAAGTAGAGCCCCCTTGACAGAGTGGAGAGGGTGTCAGCAGTAAGTTTGTGTTGACGTCACCGATTAATTTTCCCCATTCTCTGATCCGTTACAACAATAACCCAGAAAAAACGAATCCTGTCTGTGAAGCATCTGTCAGCATTTTCTCAACAATCCATCAGTATTGCTAATGCCCCATTAACATGAGTGAACCTAAAACAGAGATGACAAGTGAATGGAATATTTGCATGTCTTCTGTCTTTTCTACCCACTCCTGCTTTTGGGTAAGCCAATCCTGATGGGACCATACAGGCCTTAAAGCTGCTACACAGACAGGATCCGTTGTGTGTCTCATTTTTCCTTCCTTCTGACAGATCAGAAGAAGTGTCAAATAAATGATGATGTCAGCTAGACCGAAAGCCCAAATAGTGGATCAGTCATGAAGTGGGGAGGGTGGGAACATCATGAGAAGTCCACAGAGTGGACCTATGACATAGTGGTGAGGTGGAAGCAGCATGAGGAGACCAAAGAGTGGCCCAATGACAGGGTCTGGAGGTCGAAGCAGTATGAGGAGGCCACGAATTGGCACAATGACAGTCTGTAGGTGGTGGCAGCAGCAGCATTAGCAGAAGGCCCCCGAGTGGCACCATGACAGTCTGGAGTTGGCATCAGCATGAGGAAGCCACAGAATGGCACAATGACAGAGTCTGGAGGTGGCAACAGCATGAGTAGGCCACAGAGTGGCACAATGAGAGAGTCTGGAGGTGTCGGCAGCAGCAGCACCAGGAGGAGGCCACAGAGTAGCACAATGACAGAGTCTGGAGGTGGCAGCAGCATGAGGAAGCCACAGAATGGAACAATGACACAATGAGTGACGATCGACCAAGATACTGCCTCAAGATACTGCATGAACAGGCCTCTAGTAGCATCAAGATAGCTTTGAGCCCGGAAGAGTCACAAAGTTATTCAAGATACGTTATATGTTACCTAATATGTTACCGCAAATACCCACAGCGCTGACCGCTGAATAAATTTTGCTTTTTGACCAAAATACTTCAATAAAGATTTTACAGCATATAACCACAGTGCTGACGACTGAATAATTTTGTTTTTCGACCAACATACATCAATAATGATTTTACCGCATATAACCGCTGCGCTGACCACTGAATTAATTTTGTTTTTCGACCGAAATACTTCAATAAAGATTTTACCACATATAACTGCCGCGCTGAACGCTGAATACAATTTGTTTTTTCACCGAATAAGTCACAAAAGATTTTACCACATATAACTGCAGCGCTGAATGCTGAATACAATTTGTTTTTTCACCGAATAAGTCACAAAAGATTTTACCACATATAAATGCAGCGCTGAACGTTGAATACAATTTGTTTTTCCACTGAAATAAGTTACAAAAGATTTTACCGCATATTACTACAGTGCTGAACACTGAATAAAATTTGTTTTTCCACAGAAATACTTCAATAAAGTTTTTACCACATATACAAGTGGATATAAAAAGTCTACACACCCCTGTTAAAATGTCAGGTTTCTGTGCTGTAAAAAAATGAGACAAAGGCCTCATGCACACGACCGTTTTTTTATGCTGTCCGCAAAAAGGGGTTCCGTTGTTCAGTGATCCGTGTCCGTTTTTGCCTTCCGTTGTGTTTCCGTGTGTCTTCCGTTTTTTTTAGCGGACATGACCCAAAAGAGTTTGCCAAAAGACAGGCTGACAATGTTTCCCAAGTGCCTGCCAAGGGATCCGCAAAAAAAACGGACACGGAACGCGGATGACACACGGATGGCCATCCGCATTTTTCACGGACCCATTGACTTGAATGGGTCCGTGAACCGCTTTTGACGGACAAGAATAGGACAGGTTATATTTTTTGACGGACTGGAATCACGGACCACGGACGCGGAGGACAAACGGTGCATTTGCCGAGTCTTCCACGGACCCATTGAAAACCAATGGGTCCGCAGAAAATCACGAAAAACGGAGCAACGGACACGGAATCAAACAACGGTCGTGTGCATGAGGCCAAAGATAAATAATTTTAGAACTTTTTGCATCTTTAATATGACCTATAAACTGTACCACTCAATTGACAAACAAACTGAAATATGTTAGGTGGAGGGAAGAAAACAAAAAAAAAAATAAAATAATGTGGTTGCATAAGTGTGCACACCCTATTATAACTGGGGATGTAGCTGTGTTCAGAATTAAGCAATTACATTCAAAATCATGTTAAATAATAGTCAGCATACACCTTCCATTATTTAAAGTGACTCTGATTAACCCCAAATAAAGTTTAGCTGCTCTAGTTGGTCTTTCCTGAAATTTTCTTAGTCGCATCCCACAGCAAAAGCCATGGTCCACAGAGAGCTTCCAAAGCATCAGAGGTATCTCATTGTTAAAAGGTATCAGTCAGGAGAAGGGTTCAAAAGAACTTCCAAGGCATTAGATATTATCATGTTCCATATTACCATGGAACACAGTGAATACAGTCATCATCAAGTGGAGAAAATATGGAACAACAGTGATATTACCAAGAACTGGATGTCCCTCCAAAATTGAAGAAAAGATGAGAAGAAAACTGGTCTGGGAGGCTACCAAGAGGCCTACAGCACTGAATGCTGAATAAAATTTGTTTTTCCACCAAAGTATGTCAAAAAATTTTTACCATATATAACGGAGATGGAGAGGGTCTTCGAATCCCCCGCACTATACAGACGTCTCAGAAATGAACCGTTGCTCCCGACAGCAGCTTCTGGGAAGGTCATGGAGCGTCCCAGTCATCCGGCATCTATTCGCCCTGCTAAAGGATTATTTTGAAAGTGTGTAGAAGGGACACTGGGCCCCCACACTGCAGATTTTTCATGGACACATCATGGATATTTTACCGCATATAAGTACAGCCCTGAATGCTGAATAAAATTAGTTTTTCGACCGCAATACATCAATAAAGATTTTACCACATATAACTGCAGCGCTGAACGCTGAATAAATTTTGTTTTTCCACTGAAATACATCAATAAAGATTTTACCACATATAACTGCAGCGCTGAATGCGGAATAAAATTTGTTTTTCGACTAAAAGTCGTCACAAATGATTTTACCGCATATAACTACAGCGCTGAACGCTGAATAAAATTTATTTTTCAAACGAAGTACGTCACTAAAGGTTTTGCCACATATATCTGCTACAGTGAACGCTGAATATATTTTGTTTTTCTACCGAAATATGTCACTAAAGGTTTTACCACATATAACTGCAAAAGTGAACGCTGAATATATATTTTTTTACTGAAATAATAACTGCGGAAGTGAAATACATATATATATATTTTGTTTTGTACTGAAATAGGCCACTAAAATCTTTCACCACAAATAAATGCAACAGTGAAGTGCGTATATATTTTTCCCTTTTGTACTGAAATAGGACACTGAACACTTTCACCACATATAACTGTAGAAGTGAAATGCAATTATATTTTTCATTTTGTACTGATATAGACCACTTAAACTCTTTCACCACAAATAAATGCAACAGTGAAATGCGTACATTTTTTTCCTTCTTGTACTGAAATAGGACACTGAACGCTGTCACCACATATAACTGCAGAAGTGAACTGAGAATATATTTTTCTTTTTGTACTTAAATAGACGCTTTTGCCACAAATAAATACACCAGTGAAGTGTGTATAAATATTTTTCTTTTTGTAATGAAATACGCCACTGAATGCTTTCACCACATATAGCTGCAGAAGTGAACTGCGCATATATATTTTCTTTCTACTAAAATACACCACTAAACGCTTTCAACACTTATAGCTGCAGAAGTGAACTGCGTATATATATATTTTTTTGTACTGAAATACGCCACTAAACGCTTTTACCACATATATTAGAAGTGAACTGCGTATATATTTTTATTTTTTCACAGATATAAGCCACTAAAGGCTTTTAAACATAGCACTTGCACCCCAAGAACAAATTGCTGGAATGACAGAGCTGTATAATGGCTATTTGGATCCTCAAATTATCTTTCCCTGCACTTGTAAATCGCTTTTCTAGCACTGTCCCTAGTGCCTTCTGACATCTCTCCCTGCACTAAAATGCTGTAAAAATGATTCCTCCCTATTCTTTCCCTGCACTTGTAAATCTCTTTTCTAGCACTGTCCCTAGCGCCTTCTGACGTCTCTTCCTGCACTAAGATGCTGTGAAATGATTCCTCCCTATCTTTTCCCTGCACTTATAAATAGTTTTTTCAGGTTTTTTTCACAATGAGTTTTTCCAATTGCTGTCCCTAGAGCCTTCTCACGTATGTCCCTGCACTCAGAACGCTGGAAAATGTCTGATTCTAAGATGGGAGCCGTATTTATAGGGCTGTTACATCACAGGGCTGGCTGGCTGCTGAATGGCTGCATCATGCATGTCAGTCTGGGTGATCCCGCCTTCCCATACTTTCATTCTCCATGTCCTCACACATGCAGCAGCCATTTTAGGAAAAATGTTATTCGTTATCACGAAGCACGAGGAAATTCGCATTTGTTGCAAATTGAATTTTTCCTGAAATTTGGATCGAATTCCACTTCGTCAGCTTAGATTCGCTTATCTCTACTGCATCCCAGAACACCAGTCATTTACCATATTTTTCGCTTTATAAGACACACCTGATGATAAGACGCACCTAGATTTTTGAGGAAGAAAATAAGAAAAAAATATTTTTAACCAAAAGGTGTGCTTTTGGCTGGTTTTGAACTAATGGTGTGTGGATGGCACTGTTATGGGGGATCTGTGGATGACACTGTTATGGGGGATCTGTGGATGACACTGTTATGGGGGATCTGTGGATGGCACTGTTATGGGGGATCTGTGGATGGCACTGTTATGGGGGATCTGTGGATGGCACTGTTATGGGGGATCTGTGGATGGCACTGTTATGGGGGATCTGTGGATGGCACTGTTATGAGGGATCTGTGGATGACACTGTTATGGGGGATCTGTGGATGGCACTGTTATGGGGGATCTGTGGATGGCACTGTTATGGGGATCTGTGGATGGCACTGTTATGGGGGATCTGTGGATGGCACTGTTATAGGGGGGATCTGTGGGGGACACACTGTTATAGGGGGGGAACTGTGGTGGACACACTGTTATGGGGGGGATCTGTGGTGGACACTCTTATGGGGGATCTGTGGATCATACACTAGTGTGGGGGATGTGTGGATGACACACATATAGCATCTTATGTAATGGGGGTCACTATTCACAAAGGACAATATACTGTGACACATATGATACTGTGAACAGCATAAGATGATCTTATGCTGGTCACAGTATCATATGTGTCTCAGTATATTGTCCTGTGTGAATAGTGACCCCCATTACACCATTGGTCACCCACTTACAGCAGTCTTTATGCTGTATGTAAAATATTTTAATGTAATGCTCCATTACACTCTGCTTTCTGTGTAATGGAGAAGTTTTCACGGGATGAGGGGATGGAGGCTGGCAACACTTGGGGCGGGGCCCGATGCAGTCACTGTACTGTTATACATCGGGCCCCACACACAGCAGTTTTTAAAAGTAAAGTCATGGTACAGTAATCCTCTTCAAGCAGTGTTTGTACTTTAAACTCAAGCAATCCTCTGTACAACTTACTATGAATGAGGCAGGCAGGGCGGCAGCGTAACCTCGCGATGCTCACTCATTCACGCTCCGGCTCTGTCTTCATGAATGAAGTCGGAGGAGCGTGAATGAGTGAGCATCGCAGTCACGCTGCCACCCTGCCTGCGCTCATAGTAAGTTGTACAGAGGATTGCCTGAGTTTAAAGTACAAACATTGGCTGAAGAGGATTACTGTACCATGACTTTACTTTTAAAAATCGCTGTGTGCAGGGCCCGATGTATTACAGTACAGTGACTGCATCGGGCCCCGCTGCGAATGTTGCCAGCCTCCAGCCCCTCCTCCCATCCCGCTGATACATCGCAGTGCGGCAGCGATGTATCAGCGCCATCAGAGTTGGCAGCATTTGCTTTATAAGACGCACTGTCATTTCCCCCCCCCCCTCTTTTGGGGGGAAAAAAGTTCGTCTTATAAAGCGAAAAATACGGTAACTGTTATTCTTGGCTAGAGAATTGCCCAGAGTAAATCACCAGCCACTTGTATTTACATACCATCCACTTCAGCTTTTAAGCCCTTGACGGAAGCTGGAGGAAAAATGAATAAAGACAAGAGGTATTAAATCAATGCACTTTGTACTTGGCCTGAGATTTTATGAATGTGATTGAAAAATGTTTTCTGTCTGCATACCACCAGGAATGGCTTCAAATTCTGTCAACTCCTGAGAAAATTTAGCCAAATCAGGCTCTTGTAATAAGATCTGCTCCACAAGGGCATGTAGGAAGGTGAAGCTCTTCTCCTTACTCACCAGCTGGGACATCTGCCGACAGAACAGAGAGGTAATATGACAAGTCAGGCAATCAATCCACAAGTAATACAAGTCTTAGAGGAGATTGCGTCCATCACCTATAGAACATTGTGACAGATAGTAGCCCTTTGTTAAGACTGATCTATAACTCCCCATAGCCACTACCTATGACTCGGTATATTATCAGAAGTTTATTAAGTATCATTATATAACATTTACATATCACAATAAAAAAAAAAGGATATCCCATCAGTTTAGTTTCATATCGCTAATTACAGAGGACAGTATTAGAGTAGTTATATTCTTGCTCATGGGAGCAGTAATACAATAGTTACATTTTTGTACATTCTGGTACATTTTGTATATTCTTGGTACACAGGTGGCTGTATTATAGTAGTTATATTCTGGCACAGAAGGGGCAATATTTTAGTAGTTATATTTTTGCACATAAGAGCCATATATAGTAGTTATATTCTTATGCATAGGAGGCAGTATTATACTAATTCTATTCTTGCACACAGTAAGGCAGTATTATAGTAGTTATGTTCTTGTACATAGAAGGTAGTATTATAGTAATTATATTCTTGCACATAAGAGGCAGTATTATAGTAGTCATACTCTTCTACATAGAGGCAGTATTATAGTAGATATATTCTTGTACATAGAAGACAGTATAATAGTTACAGTGGATATAAAAAGTCTACACACCCCTGTTAAAATGTCAGGTTTCTGTGCTGTAAAAAAATGAGACAAAGATAAATCATTTCAGAACTTTTTCCACCTTTAATGTGACCTATAAACTGTACAACTCAATTGAAAAACAAACTGAAATCTTTTAAGTGGAGGGAAGAAAACAGAAAAAACTAAAATAATGTGGTTGCATAAGTGTATAACTGGGGATGTAGCTGTTTTCAGAATTAAGCAATCACATTCAAAACCATATTGAATAGGAGTCAACATACACTTGCCATAATTTAAAGTGCCTCTGATTAACCCCAAATAAAGTTCTGCTGCTCTAGTTGGTCTTTCCTGAAATTTTATTAGTCGCATCCCACAGCAAAAGCCATGGTCCACAGAGAGCTTCCAAAGCATCAGAGGGATCTCATTGTGTAGTGTCCCACTCCGTGATGGTGGGCACTACAAAAGGGTCACGTTGTTCCCCCCAACTGTGGGGAGATTGGTATGTCCTTTTATTGTACACTGAGAAACCCTGTTACTGTGAATGTATTGCTATGTACAGGCCTGCTAGGGATGAAATTCCTGCTCTAGATCAGTAGAGGGAGCTAGGGAGCCCTAGTTTATATATTCAGGCCCAGCCAGGGAAAGTTAGTCTAGTCCAGGCCACGAGCCTGCGCAAGTCAGTCCAGACCTGGGAGTCTGAGGAGGACCCTGCTCTGATAGCAGAGGGAGAACCAGCAGTGCCATCACCAGAAACCAGTTAGAAGCAAAGCTGAGAGGCAGAGAAAGTAAAAGTCAGTGCAAGAAGTACTATAGAAAACCAGAGGAGGTACTATTAACTTTCCCAAGGATAAAGCCAGCAATAGGGCATACGGGTCTTGGATGTTTTACCAGTCAGGAATCTTTGGAGTTCAGCCTGTACTGTGAGTTCTAATTAACCCTCTGTATACCTTGCCAAGAAATACCTGCCTATGTACTGTAAAGCCTGCTGTGTACCAATTGTCTTCTGTGGAACTACAAGGAGCATGTATGCCGTTTCAATTGTTCAGTAAAGAAGAGTTCTGTTTCACCTCAAGTGTCTGCACCTCCATTATTCCCACTGTCAATCGGCGTGCCACCGTTACCGGCACTGGCATCACAAACCTTAAGGGACCTAGCTATAGGCATATTCAAATCACAACGCCAAGGGCACCTCACCCAACATCTAGCCTGTGTCCCTACAACAAGAGTGTGCCCCAGAGGACCCATGTGTCTGCCTCTCCATCACTGGCATCTCCTGCTGTCCCCTCAGTGGGGATGCTACAATTGTTAAAAGGTATCAGTCAGGAGAAGGGTACAAAAGAATTTCCAAGGCATTAAATATACCATGGAACACAGTGAAGACAGTCATCATCAAGTGGAGAAAATATGGCACAACAGTGATATTACCAAGAACTGGACGTCCCTCCAAAATTGATGAAAAGACGAGAAAAAAACTGGTCTGGGAGGCGACCAAGAGGCCTACAACAACATTAAAGGAGCTGCAGGAATATCTGGCAAGCACTGGCTGTGTGGTACATGGGACAACCATCTCCCGTATTCTTCATATGTCTGGGCTATGGGGTAGAGTGGCAAGATGAAAGCATTTTCTTACGAAGAAAAACATCCAATCCAGGCTACATTTTGCAAAAACACATCTAAAGTTTACCATATATAAAAGGTCTGTCCAGGATCACTCCTCCCACACAGTGCAGGTGTTTTTAATTTGCCTGAGAAAGTATATATGAGTGAAAGGGTTCTACCAGCTCTCAGACTTAGCTACTGAGAGCATGTGATAGGTGAGCTTTACCAACTGTTCACATGGTGCAGTGCTGCGTGGCGGCCATTTTTTGCTGCGGCGCGGCACTGGGGGGTTGGCGGGACCCGGTGCCATGGTGGCATTGCCGGACAGCAGGGGTGCTGTTTGGCGGCTGGATCCTGCCGCCCGCTGGTGCGGTGCTGCGGCGGCGGCGGTCGCCGGGTGGTGCTGCACCAAATTTAGAGTAGTACCCACTCTGATAGGTGCAGTGAGTGGGCTTATGCCTTTTGATCAAAATGTACACTAATGCCTCTTTCATAATATAGGGGGCAGTACAATAAATATTGCGCCGAGAGGCGATATTAATTTTGCTGAGAAGCAGTTACAAATCAGAAGCTGAGCTTGTGGATGTGCGATTCTACCTATTTCTCTTTCTCCGTTTTTTTCATAAAGTTTACCAAAAGCATGTGGGAAAAGGTGTTATGGTCTGATGAAACCAAGGTTGAACTTTTTTGCCATAATTCCAAAAGATATGTTTGACGCAAAAAACAACACTGCACATCACCAAAAGAACACCATACCCACAGTATAGCATGGTGGTGGCAGCATCATGCTTTGGGGCTGTTTTTCTTCAGCTGGAACTGGGGCCTTAGTTAAGATAGAGGGAATTATGAACAGTTCCAAAAACCAGTCAATATTGGCACAAAACCTTCAGGCTTCTACTAGAAAGTTGAACATGAAGAGGAACCTAATCTTTCAGCATGTCAACGACCCAAAGTGCACATCCAAATCAACAAAGGAATGGCTTTGGAAAAAGTTTTGGAATGGCCCAGCCAGAGCCCAGACATGAATCCGATTGAAAATCTGTGGAGTGATCTGAAGAGGGCTGTGCACGGGAGATGCCCTCGCAATCTGACAGATTTGGAGTGTTTTTGCAAAGAAGAGTGGGCAAATCTTGCCAAGTCAAAATGTGCCATGCTAATAGACTCATACCCAAAAAGACTGAGTGCTGTAATAAAATCAAAAGGTGCTTCAACAAAGTATTAGTTTAAGTGTGCACACTTATGCCATATTATTTTATTTTTATATTTTTTCTTCCCTCTACCTAAAAGATTTCAGTTTGTTTTTCAATTGAGTACAGTTTATAGGTCAAATTAAAGGTGGAAAAAGTTTTGAAATGATTTATCTTTGTCTCATTTATTTACAGCACAGAAACCTGACATTTTAACAGGGGTGTGTAGACATTTTATATCCACTGTATATTTAGAGATGAGCGAATTTTTCAAAAATTCGATTCTGCTGGTTCGCTGAATTGTTTTAAAAAATTTGGTTCAATTCCAATTTATTGCCATGAATTTCTTTAAAAAACGTCTATTTTCTGGCAGCAGAGAGCCTTTATAGTGGTGTAGAACACTGTGCCTTGCAGTAATACACATAGGGAGTCTGCTGTGGTGGTGAAATAATACTGTGAGTCAGTATGACATGCAGATGACAGGCTGAGCAAAATTGTAGAGCAGCACCCACCAGATCTCTTTGGTCTCACGAAATGCAGCAGCCCACCTGGAGTCCTAGATCCGTAGAACATCCCTTATGTCCAATCCAAAAAAGAAAGCGTACGCAGCATGTCCAGTGATAATCCCTTTATAGGGGAAAGCTTAGATGTTCAAACGTGAAAAAAATGCTACGTTTCGGCTATATCCAAGCCTTTGTCAAGCATGCTTGACAAAGGCTTGGATATAGCCGAAACGTAGCATTTTTTTCACGTTTGCACATGTAAGCTTTTCCCAATAAAGGGATTATCACGGGACATGCTGCCTACGCTTTTGTTTTTTGGATTGATGCAGATGACAGGCGTCACTCTTAGAATCAATGCACGCTTCACTTATTTGGGCAGTCACCAGGCCAACACTGACCAAATAACTCAAGTGTGAACTCAGCCTTACAGGTCAATCTTTGCGCCAAGAAGAAACGCACTACATTTACACCGTCGTCAGCTGATTCCACATAGATGTCTACAGAACCTGTTCTATTAAATGCTTAAACAAGTAGAGCCCCCTGTGGTAGGTGGAAAGGGTGTTAGCAGTAAGTTTGTGTTGATGTCACTGATTATTTTGCCTTTCCTCTGATCCATCAGAACAATAACCTCCAAACAACGGATCCTGTCTGTGGAGCATCCGCCGTCACTTGGTCAGCATTTGGTCAGTAATCCATCAGTATTGCTAATGCCATAAAAACATGAGTGAATCCAAAACAAAGATGACACGTGGATGGACTATGTCCATGTGTTCTGTGTTTTGTACCCACTCCTGCTTTTGGCTACCAAATCATAAGCCAATTCTAATGGGACCATACAGGCCTTAAAGCTGCTACACAGAGAGGATCCGTTGTGTGTCTCATTTTTCCTTCCTTCTGAGAGATCAGAAGAAGGGTCAAATAAATGATTATGTCAGCCAGGCTGAAAGGCAAAATAGTGGCCCATCCATGAAGTGGGGAGGGTGGGAACAGCATGAAAAGTCCACAGAGTGGACCTATGGCATACTTGTGAGGTGGAAGCAGCATGAGGAAACCAGAGTGGCCCAATGACAGAGTCTGGAGGTGGCGGCAGCATCGGGAGGAGGCCACAAAGTGGCACAATGATAGTGTGGAGGTGGCGGCAGAATCAGGAGGCCACAGAGCGGCACAATGACAGAGTGTGGAGGTGGGGGCAGCATCAGGAGACCACAGAGTGGCAAGGTGACATAGTGTGGAGGTGGCAGCAGCATTTGAAGACCACAGAGTGGCAAGGTGACTGTGGAGGTGGCAGCAGCATCAGGAGACCACAGAGTGGCAAGGTGACTGTGGAGGTGGCAGTAGAATCAGGAGACCACAAAGTGACCCAGTGACAGAGTGGGGAGGTGGGTGGCAATAACAGTACATGCTGATTATGGTGAGTGTAAGAAGGGCACTTGGCATCAGATGTGTGGCATCAGGCGGGTGGCAGCATCAGCATAGTAGCAGAGGCAGGTAGCCAGAAGAAACCTGTCTCTTTTGTCAAAGTGTTGGTGTGGCACCGTGGATGATCTAGTCTGATGTATCAGGCATTGATGGGTGGAAATCCTGGCTGATCCACGCCTGATTCATCTTGACAAAGGTCAGTCTTTCCACATTTTGGGTGGACAGGCGAGTTCTTTTTGGGGTGACTATGGCCCCCGCCGCACTAAACACCTGCTCTGATGCTACACTACTGGACGGGCAGGACAGCTTTTCCAGGGCAAACTCTGCCAAACCCAGTAGTCCAGCGGATCATCAATGTGGGTTAACACAGTGCTGTCCAAGTATGCCACCACCTGATTGTCCTCTCAGCGGGTGTAAAATAGGCCGACATTTTAGACCAGTAGCGACGGTTCAACAAGGTAAAGAGCCAGAAGTCATCCCTCTGCCGAATGGTGACAATTCGGCTGTCACTATGCAAGCAAGTGAGCATGTATCAGGCCATTTGCGCAAGTGACTCGGAGGGACTCCCTGCCTCTATCTCCACTGCATACTGCCATGGTGTTTCTGGGTCCTCTGCCTCCTCCTCATCGCCCTGTAGCTCCTCTGGATGCTCCTGCTCCTCTTTTCCTGTCACCTGTGCAGAAAAACCACCCATTTCGCTACACATTGCTTGTGATCCAATTTCCTCCTCCTCCAGTTTAGCTCCCACAGGGCTCATGTGGCCGTGAGAGGTAGGCGTCAAGTGTCCAGTCCCCTGACCAGCCAGATTTACCAGCATTTGTTCCAGGACATGAAACAGTGGAATGGCATCATTCATAATGTAGTCCCGGTGACTGACAAATAACGTGGCCTCCTCAAAGGGCTTTAGCAAACGGCAGGTGTCACGCATGAGCTGCCACTGGCTGACTACAAAGTTACACAGGGGAGTACTGCTGTCTGCTTGGATCATCAAGAAATCGTTTATGGCCTTTCTCTGTTCGTATAGTCCGTCCAACATATGGAGGCTGGAATTCCAATGGGTGAAAACGTTGCATATCAGCCTATGTTGGGGGATTCCGTTCTGCCGTTGCAGCTCAAGGAGGGTGTGCTTTGCGGTGTACGAGTGGCTGAAGTGCATGCAAAGTTTTTTGGCCATTTTTAGGATGCCTTGCAGATGGGTGGAAGACTTTAGGAACCGCTTGACAACCAGATTGAACACATGTGCCATGCAAGTCGCATGGCTCAGCCCTCCTTGACGCAGCGCCGACACCATGTACTTCCTTTTGTCAGTCACCATGGTTCCGATTTTGAGTTGTCGCAGAGAAAGCCAGTACTCAATTTCTTGATGAAGGACACAGAGCAGTTCCTCCCCTTTGTGACTCTGTTGCCCAGACAAACGAGGTGCAGAACAGCGTGAAAACGCCTTGCCCTGCCTGCACATGTGGTATGCTGGAGGGGAACTATGAATTGTCCCTGCAGTGGAGGCTGAGACTCTCCACCTTGGCTCGGCAGAAGCCATCAGTTCTCTGAAAGGTGCAGCGTCCACCACTTGGAAAGGGAGGGACTGCAGCACCAGAAACTTGGACAGGAGCACGTACAGCTTCTGCACCATTGGTTGAGTACATGCATACTGTTTTCTCTTGGCAATCGCTTCAGTGATCAATTGCTGACAGAATGACTGATAAAGAGTAGAAGGGTGAGGTGCAGGAGCATCACGACCAGCTGATGATGGGAAGGACAGACAGCTCCCTTCGGCTAAGGTGGTGGAGCCTTGACTGCCTGAAATGGGGTGTGTGCCACTGGGGGATGCAGCGGTTGCAAAAGGGCTGTAGTTTTAGCACTTCACCACACAACAGCTATTAAGCCATTTTTTTCCCACTAATACAAGCCAAAAAAATGCTTAGAACATATGACTGCACCGCACAAGGGTAAATAAGACATAGAAATATTTCCTTGTAATAAACCCTGTTAATGGCTGTATCAAACAGCACTTGCACCCCAATAACAAAAACAGTTTGCTGGAATTACAGAGCTGTATAATGGCAATTTGGGTCCCCAGTCAGTGTAGCAAGGTGTAATAGGATTGTTCCTATTAGGCCTCTTTCACACTTGCGTTCTGAGGATCCGGCAGGCACTTCCGTCCCACCAGATCCGTCAAAACGCAAGTCGCCTGAAAGCATTAGAAGACTGATCAGGATCCTAATCAGTCTTCGAAATGCTTTGAGGTTACTATGGCAGCCAGGACGCTAGTAGTAGTGGGAGCGGGGGAGCGGTATACTTACAGTCCGTGCGGCTCCCGGGGCGCTCCAGAATGACGTCAGAACGCCCCATGCGCATGGATCATGTGATCCATGCGATCACGTGATCCATGCGTGTGGGGCGCCCTGACGTCACTCTGAGCGCCCGGAGCCGCACGGACTGTAAGTATACTGCTCCCCGCTCCCAACTACACTTTACCATGGCAGCCGGGACTTTAGCGTCCTGGCTGCCATGGTAACTCATTCAGAAAAGCTAAACGTCGGATCCGGCGATGCGCCGAACGACGTTTAGCTTAAGGTCGGATCTGGATTAATGCCTTTCAATGGGCATTAATTCCGGATCCGGCCTTGCGGCAAGTGTTCCGGATTTTTGGCTGGAGCAAAAAGCGCAGCATGCTGCGGTATTTTCTCCGGCCAAAAAACATTCCGGTTCTGAACTGACGACATCCTGATGCATCCTGAATTCCTGATTTCTCTCCATTCAGAATGCATTAGGATAATCCTGATCAGGATTTTTCCGGCATAGAGACCCGACGACGGATCTCTATGCCGGAAAACAAAAACGCTAGTGTGAAAGAGCCCTTACCCAGGCTGTAACCTCCCCTACTGAACGCTGTTCAACATAAATGCTGTGGAATGATTCCTCCCTATCCTTTTCATACACCTTGAATAATCTTTTCCTGCTCTTGTAAATCGTTTTTATAGCACAATTAAGTTTTTTCTATCACTGTCCCTAGCGCCTGCTGACGTCTCTCCCTGCACTAAGTACACTGGTAGATGGCAGAGTCCAAGATGGCTGAGGCTATTTATAGGGCTGTGACATCACAGGGCTGGCTGCTGATTGGCTACATGCATGGCATTGTGGGTGATCCCGCCTTCCCAGAGTTCCTTGCCCCATGTCCTCACAAGTGCAGCAGCCATTTTAGGAAAAAATGTGATTCGTTACCACAAAGCATGATTAAATTTGGATACGGTACGAATCGAATATTTCCTGAAATTCTGATCGAATTCCACTTCGTCAGCTTCGATTCGCTCATCTCTAGTTATATTCTTGTACATACAAGACAGTATTACAGTTATTTTCTTGTACATACGAGACAGCATTACAGCAGTTATATTCTTGTATATAGGAGGCAGTATTATAGTAGATATATTCTTGTACATAGGGAACAGTATTATAACATTTATATTCTTGAATATAGGTGGCAGTATTATAGTAGATATAGTCTTGTACATAGGAGACAATATTATAGTAGTTATATTCCTGTACAAAGGAGGCAGTATTATAGTAGTTATATTCTTGTACATAGCAGGCATGATTATAGCGGTGATATTCATGTACACAGGGGCATTATTATATGTTAATATGTACATTAGTTATATGCTTGTACATAGGAGGCATTATTTTATTATTTATATTCTAGTACACAGGGATAATTTTGTAATAGTTATAGTCTTGTACGAATGAGGCAGAATTGATGTAAATATTTTATTGTTCATGCAGCACAGTGGATCGTAGGGGAGAGGTGGTGATGGCCAGAATTGGAGAGGATGGGACTGCTGGCGGTGGCAACGAGGGTGGTTGTAGTCCTCATGGTAGCTAATCCCCCTCCCTGTTGTTTTCCCTGGGCCGCACATGCAATAATGGGAGGGCTCAGCATTTCTTCCTTTTGGACACACCTTGGACTTTTAGGGTATCTTGCCTGATGGGTGCCCTTGAGTGGATGGTTGGCATGGTGTGCGGCAGCAGGCCAGGCATATGGCCGCGAGATTGATGGTGGAGTCTATGACAAGGCCTATTTGGTTACAATAAGTAACGTCTCTCTTTCCTGAACAGTTGATGAAAGTTGAAGTACTGTACATATAGCAGCAATAGGCACAGTTTTGAGGTATATTACTGAATAAGCGCTTCCTAATACCTGTGTAAAGGCAGCAGCAATGATGGTAGTAATCCTCTCCTAATCTCTCTCTCTAGATACACTTTGCAATCTTCCAAAATAGCCACAGGTGTGCAGTTCTGTTCTCATTAAGACTTTCTGCAATTCCCAGTCTGCGGGGTGCAGAACTCAGATCAGATGGCCAGTCCTCTCCAAAGTGTGGCGGAGGCTGAAAGCAATTAACTCTTTCCACGTGAAGTAAAGTCTTTTGCTGTAAAAGGGTGTTTGCCTTACTGTCTTTAACCAGCATGGCCTTGAAAGTGGTGCTCAACCATCTATAAACATCTGTTCTATTTCTCTCAGTGGCAATCTGTTAGTTCAGTTGCTTTTCTCAGGTAGCTTTAAGTATCAGGAATAAGGGTTTCCTGGACTGGGCCTAGTCTGCTGCTCACAAAAGCATCCTTAATCTAGGTCTGTTCAGTTAAGACTCCCTAGCCAGGGGGTGGGACCAGCTCATCTCCCTGGCAACTGCACTAAAAATGTGCCATTTGACTATTTGCTGTCCACACATAACCATTAGCTATTCACAGTGCAGAAGTAAAAATGGAACACTTTACGCCATTTAACTCTTTAGGATTAAATTGCCTCTATAGCAATGATCCGCTGGGTCACTGCATTTATAAGGGGAGGAGTTAAAATCTTACACATGTTAGTAGACTGCTGTGTTTGAGGCAAAAGCAATAAAAAGCCAAGACTGACTAATGGCACTCATCTAACTCGCTCTGATATAACTCATTCTGAGAAAGAACTAGAAAGAAACATTTGCTGAAATTCAAATTTCTAGCCATCATAATGGAGGATTTTGCAATCTGCTGGCTGCAGGCTTGTTGTGAAAATAATTTATGCTTAATTAAATACAGCTTTTCCGCTCCTGAGAATATTAGATGTATGCTGTTACTATCAGTTCATATTTCTGTTAGATAAGGATATGAGGAGCCACCACTCACACCACTCCACGTGTTAAAACCATGTCTCTCTCACTGCTTTAATGTGCAATATTTATATTAGAAATTTTAAAAGGTTTTGTGCCAACATTTTTGCTAAGCTTTATTACCCATCAGCACACTGCTATAAAAAAATATTTGCACAGTAGCATGCGAATGCCAACAATCTGTCCATGGCAATAACCGATTGTTTTGAATCAAACAGCACATGCCGAATCGAATAACATAACTACAGGTGGATTATACTTGATGGAAAGCAAAATCCACTATTTGGTCATTTCAAATTGTTCCTTTGATATCACATAAAATTCAGTCCATGGATGTTCTCCGAGTCCTAACTATAAGTTTCTCATCAGTATTTGAATACTTCATGTACAAAAATATGACTACAATAATAGTGTCACAATGTACAAAAATATAACTACTATAATAATGCCCCATTGTACAAGTATATTACCACTGAAATTCTGTTTCATGTGTAAAGAAATGTATAATACTGTCCTCATGTACAAGAATACACCTACTATAAAACTGTCCTCATGTACAAGTATAATACTGTAATAATATATGTAATACACATATTTAAATTTTGTCCCCTACCGTATGTACATAAATCGAACTGCAAAAATACTGCCCCTATGTACATGACCATAGCTACTACAATACTGCCTCCCATACAAAAGATTGTTTGTACTATAATATTGACCCCCATGTGTAAGAATATAAGCAGTAAAATATTGACTCTTATGTACAAGTATATAACTACTGCTTCTATGTACAAGAATCTAACTATAATACTGCCCTTTACATTCCAGAATGTCACTACTATAATACTGTCAGCTATGTACAAGAATACAAATACTATAATTCTGTCCCATAATCAGGGCCGGTGCAAGGATTTTTGCCGCCCTAGGCAAAAGAAAAGTTTGCCGCCCCCATGTGACATCACAATGCCCCACCCATATAATCTGCCATATTAAAGGGGTTCTGCAGTTTATTTAAACTGATCGTCAGGGGTCCCCTGCCAATCAGCTGTTTCAGAAGGCAGCGGCGCTGGCAGTAGCGCCTCAGCCTTCTCGCAGTGACGTCACGACTATTCTTCCTCCCCCCCCTTGTCATTCTCCCCCCCTCTTGTCATTCTTCCCCCCCCCTCTTGTCATTCTCCCCCCCCCCTTGTCATTCTTCCCCCCCCCCTTGTCATTCTCCCCCCCTTTGTCATTCTTCTTCTCCCCACTCTTGTCATTCTTCCTCCCCCCTACCTCTAGTGTAGCATGGCCGAGCTTTTATGGTCCAGGGGTACAGGAGCTTTAGTTTCCTGTACCCTGACGGACTGACAGGAAGTGCACACTGTGTGCGCACTTCATGTCAGTCGGGCCGGGTACAGGAGACACATGCTCCTGTACCCGCGGCCATAAAGAGTTCGGCCGCGCTACAATGGACTGACAGGAGGGAGCGCTGAGCACTTCCCTCCTGTCAGCTCCTCTCCTCTTGCTGAGCCCGGGCGGTGCGCCCTCATGCAGTGCTGCAGCCGTCTGAGGCTCAATTCAGAGCGCTCGGGCGGCTGCAGCATGAGGCAGGGCCGGTGCTCCTAGCAGCACCCCTTGCCAAGGGGCGCTCTACGCGGTGGCCTAGTCCGCTTATAGGACGCGCCGGCCCTGCCCATAATTAAAGCAATCTAACTACTAAAATACTGCTCCTGTATACAAGATTGTTTTACCATAATAGACCCCAATGTTTTAGAATATAATTACCATATTACTGCCTATTACGTATAATAATATGAATACTATAATACTGCCTCTATATACAAAAATCTAACAACTATAACACAAAATGTACAACAATATAACTACTATAAAACTGCCTGTACTTATGAGAATATAACTACTATAACACTGACACCTACTGTATGTACATGAGTATAACTACTATAATACTGCATTCTAGGTACTAAAATATTACTACTATAATACAGTCTCTATTAAAAGAATATAAGCACTATTTGTACAAGAATATATTGCCCCTGAATACAACTTATACTGCCACCTACTGTATTTACAAGAAAAAAACTGCTATAAAGCTGTTCCCTATAGACAGGAATGTATATCTATTCGTTTGGGAGACTTTTCATGTTTGTCTGGTATATTTATTTAATAGATATATACAATATAGGCATATTTCTTTAGTTTACATAGCTGGCGTATATTTGATGCTTCGGAGCAGCAATATTTTGTAGGATTCATATGCAGCTGCTGACCTTCTGTCTCCCTGATCTTACATATTGTGATGTTCTTTCATCCTGGGTGTTTTAATGATTCTGTGGTAACTCCACTGGGAAGTACAGTGGTAAAATATGATTTGTTCTGCATTTCTCTCGGTGATGAATGAGGTCCTGGATGCGCTCAAATACAATTGCCTTCTGGCTATAAATCACTTATTGACTCATAAATATGAGCTCTTTTAAAATGTACTAAACAGGTGTCTACTGAAGTGGAATTTTGGATATATGTGTAGAAGATTATTAACAAGGGCCATGCCAAGAAAGCGTCACCTTCACCAGTAACTTTTTGTGACATGACAGTCACAGAAATGTGTGTGCATCTGTGTTGGGGTAGGAGTAGTAGAATTGATGGCTGTGTGGCAGGTAGTAGCAGCTGGGGTGGTGGAGGCAGTAGGAGCAGTCGTATGGTATAGAATATGATGATAGTCAGGCAGACAGTGGCAGTGGCATGATCGGGCACCATCAGCAATGGCAGATCTATTCTTTGGCCACAGAAAGAAGTGTGTGAAAACCATCAGTGATCCATGTCCTGTTCATTTTGACAAAAATGATGTTTCTTACTCTGGAGGAGGATAAATTTGTACATTTGACTGTGACGATGCAACCTGCCACCCTGAAACCTGCCTCTATGACACTGTAAGCTGGACAAGACAGAGACAGCAAACTGGTCCATGGTGTAAGAGAACGTGGTATTCTCTGGAGAAAGGCCAGATTTCAGCTAAGACTGAACCAGATGTTGAGAAAAAACATCTATGTTCACTGATTTGCGTCATGGACATGGACTGGCTGCTGCGACTTCTGCTGCTTGCGGTTGTGTTGATGATGAGGGTGGTTGATTTAGCAGAGGATGACCTTCTGGTCAGACACATAGGAGGCCGGTGTCTGCTTACCGAAAGCTGCATCAAGTTGTGTAGACAATGTATCCTGGTAATAAAGCTATTTGGTTTCCCTTTTGGCAACATGATAACATTCCTCCATTTTGCTTTGATAAAGTGGATATAAAAGCATGGCTATCCAGTAATCATCAGACTGCTTCATGTGAATGATACTTTGTCATTATGTAAGCAATCAAGCATGCAATTCTTGTAAGTGTGCCCAAGGACCCAGTTCTTTCCAGCTCCTCCCCTCACTGAGATGATTGGTCATTATGGCCAGTGTCATTGTCATCATGATCATCAGCCCCTTTCTCCTAAACAAGTGTCACCTCCTTCTCAGTTGGTAGCTCCTAATTCTCATTCTCCACTTACTCCTCCATAGGACTTTCTCCATGTGGGTCCTCAACAACTACACGGTCGCCAGCATGATGAAGCTGTTCTTCTTCCACTGCCCTATGTTGCATCTGCATATTCATCTTCTCTAAGATAAACATTCAGGGGCATAACATTTTTAATGACATAGTTATCCCTACTGACACATTTCTTGGCCTCTCTGAAGGCCAACAGATGGTGGAGTTTTGCTGCCTCTTTTTAGGAAAAAAGAAGGCACCCCAGTAGCAGGGGATATCGAAAATAATGGATGCAACTGAATGGCTTCTCTGGAGTTGCAAGGAGGAGGAGGAGCAGAAGGAATACTGTGACCCCTGGCTGCATGGCACTGTGTTGGACTCAGAGGGGACCTCCACAACATCCTGTTGTGACTGGAAGGAAAAGTGAGCCATCCAGTCCACAATCTAATTTTTGTCGTCAATAATAATGTTGTGCCTATAAGAAGCTAGGGAGAACTGCCTTCTACTACTACTACTGGCTAGATGGGTGTGCTGCAACTGCTACTACTACCCATATTCTGACTCTAAGAAGATGAATCAAGGATATTGTTTTCCACTCTTCTATTTTCCAGACATTTTATTATGAGGTCTATAAATAAAAAGTCACGGCTTTGATGCACACAGATTATTAAATGGTACTAGCAAAATTGCAAATATATTTTCTGCAATATAAAGACATAAGTGCAATTAACTGTCCCTCCCCTTCTGCAAACACACTGCACACTGGTATTGACAATTTACTTTGGAAATAATGCAGTGTTTGTGGTGAACTGTCTTTTAACTTCATGTTTAATGTTGCTGGATCAACAATGACATTTTTTAAATAAAATGTCTATGAAGCACACATTCTATAGTAATGTGTCTGATGGCATGGACATAACAATGCAATGTTTGTGATGAAATGTCTGAACTATGCGTTTAATATCACTAGTTTAACAATTACATTTTTGTACTAAAATGTCTATCAAACACACAGTTTGATGCAGTAATGCGTTACATAGCTAACACGGATATAAAAATGCAGCGTTTATGATTAAATGTCTTTGAACGATGGTGGAAGATTTATCAAACTTGTGCCCATAGCAACCAATCAGATTCCATCTTTCATTTTCCAAAGGAGCTGTGAAAGATGAAAGGTGGAAACTGAGCCAGTTCCACTTTACATGCATCTAATTCTGTGCAAATGTTTTAGGCAGGTGGGGAGAAATGCTGCAAAGCAAGTTTTTTATATTAATTAGCAAAATGCTAAATGAATGAACAACGCAGAAATGAAAATTAATATTTGATTCAAAACAGAACCAGTTCATCTAGGTACAGTACATGTGCACAAGGTTTTTAAAGGAACTTTGCAGGGAGGTTGTTCCTGACATTCTGGAGAATTAACTAAAGATCATCAGTGGATGTAGGGTTGCTCAAATCCTTCTGGAGATATAGTGGAAACAAGGTCAAACAACTCAACTATGCACAAAAACATAGAAACTGAAGTGCAAACAAATAGCAGCAGGTGTTCTGGACTAATGAGTCAAAATGTGAAATATTTGGCTGTAACAGAAGGCAGTTTGCTCGCCGAAGGCCTGGAGAGCTGGCATATGTAGCCCACAGTAAAGCTTGCTGGATGTTCTTAGGAAATTTGGGGCTCCTTTACAGCAAATGAAGTTTGGGATTTCTTCAGGATTAATGATTTCCTCAATGCTGAGAAATACAGGCAGATAGTATCCGGGAGGCATCTGATTGGCTCCAAATTTATTCTGCAGCAGGACATCAACTCCAAATATACAAAGTCATTAAGATCTATCTTTATTGTAAAGAACAAGGAGTCGTGAAAGTGATAATATGGCCTCCACAGAGCCCTGATCGCAACATTCTCCAGGCTGTCTGGGATTATATGAAAAGACAGAAGGATCTGACTGAGCCTGCAGATCTGTGCTTAGTTCTCCAATATGTTTGGAACAAGCCCCCTGCTAAGTTCCTTCAAAAACTGTGTGCAAGTGTACCTAGAAGAATTGATGCTGTTTTGGCAAATGGTAGTCACCCCAAATATTGATTTCCTTAAGATTTCTGTTTTGTTCATTCACTTTGATTAAAATCAACTATTAACACTTCTAGTTTTGGAAGCATTCTTAGTATGCTACATTTTTTACATACCTGGCTAAATATACTATATACAGTATGTATATATATATATATATATATATATATATATATACAAATATCATCATTAGAGACGAGCATGCATGCAATGACAGGGAGTGGCGATTATGCAGGTTCCCGTGATTGTACCCCTCAAACGCCGTGTTCATACATAATCACGGCACTTGACATTAATGTGGAAAAATAAAAAATCATAAAAAATCATACTTACCTGATTCATTTGCTCACGATGGTTCAGCTGCTGCCATCTTGCTTGAAGATCTGGAGCAAAATCTCTCATGACAATGCACTTTCGCACATGAGATTTCGTCCATGATCTTAGTAACATAGTAACATAGTATATAAGGCCGAAAAAAGACTTTTGTCCATCCAGTTCGACCTGTTTCCTGCAAGTTGATCCAGCGGAAGGCAAAAAACCCCTGTGAGGTAGAGCCAATTTTCCCCACTTAAGGGGAAAAAAAATTCCTTCCCGACTCCAATCAGGCAATCAGAATAACTCCCTGGATCAACGACCCATCTTTAGTAGCTATAGCCTGAAATATTATTACGCTCCAGAAATACATCCAGGCCCCTCTTGAATTCCTTTATTGTACTCACCATCACCACCTCCTCAGGCAGAGAGTTCCATAGTCTCACTGCTCTTACCGTGAAGAACCCTTTTCTATGTTTGTGTACAAACCTTCTTTCCTCCAGACGCAGAGGATGTCCCCTCGTCACAGTCACAGTCCTGGGGATAAATAGATGATGGGAGAGATCTCTGTACTGACCCCTGATATATTTATACATAGTTATTAGATCTCCCTCAGTCGTCTTTTTTCTAGAGTGAATAACCCTAATTTTGATAACCTTTCAGGGTACTGTAGTTGCCCCATTCCAGTTATTACTTTAGTTGCCCTCCTCTGAACCCTCTCTAGCTCTGCTATGTCTGCCTTGTTCACAGGAGCCCAGAACTGTACACAGTACTCCATGTGTGGTCTGACTAGTGATTTATAAAGTGGTAAGAGTATATTTTCATCACGGGCATCTATGCCCCTTTTGATGCAACCCATTATCTTATTGGCCTTAGCAGCAGCTGCCTGACACTGGTTTTTACAGCTTAGTTTGTTATTTATTAAAATTCCTAGATCCTTTTCCATGTCAGTGTTACTGAGTGTTTTACCATTTAGTATGTACGGGTGACTTGCATTATTCCTTCCCATGTGCATAACTTTACATTTGTCAGTGTTAAACCTCATCTGCCATTTCTCTGCCCAAGCCCCCAATCTATCCAGATCCCTCAAAGTAAGATGCTGACGGCCTGGCCCGTCGCAAGCAAATGGAGCAGGTAAGTATGTTTTTTCTTTCGTTTTTACACTATATATAGAAACATAGAAACATAGAAACATAGAATGTGTCGGCAGATAAGAACCATTTGGCCCATCTAGTCTGCCCAATATGCTGAATTCTATGAATAGCCCCAGGCCCTATCTTATATGAAGGATGGCCTTATGCCTATCCCATGCATGCTTAAACTCCTTCACTGTATTTGCAGCTACCACTTCTGCAGGAAGGCTATTCCATGCGTCCACTACTCTCTCAGTAAAGTAATTCTTCCTGATATTACTTTTAAACCTTTGCCCCTCTAATTTAAAACTATGTCCTCTTGTAGCAGTTTGTCTTCTTTTAAATATTCTCTCCTCTTTTACCGTGATGATTACCTTTATGTATTTAAAAGTTTCTATCATATCCCCTCTGTCTCTTCTTACTTCCAAGCTATACATGTTAAGGTCCTTTAACCTTTCCTGGTAAGTTTTGTCCTGCAATCCATGTACTAATTTAGTAGCTCTTCTCTGAACTCTCTCCAAAGTTTCAATATCCTTCTGCAGATATGGTCTCCAGTACTGCACACAATACTCCAAATGAGGTCTCACTAGTGCTCTGTAGAGCGGCACGAGCACCTCCCTCTTTCTACTGTTAATGCCTCTCCCTATACACCCAAGCATTCTGCTGGCATTACCTGCTGCTCTATGACATTGTCTGCCCACCTTTAGGTCGTCTGATATAATGACCCCTAAATCCCTTTCCTCAGATACTGAGGTTAGTACTGTATCACTGATTTTATATTCTGCTCTTGGGTTTTACGCCCAGGTGCATTATCTTGCACTTATCGACATTAAATTTTAGTTGCCAGATTTTTGACCATTCCTCTAGTTTTCCTAAATCCTTTTCCATTTGGTGTATCCCTCCAGGAACATCAACCCTGTTACAAATCTTTGTGTCATCAGCAAAAAGACACACCTTACCATTGAGGCCTTCTGCAATTTCGCTGATAAAGATATTAAACAATATGGGTCCCAGAACAGATCCCTGAGGTACCCCACTGGTAACAATACTATGGTCTGAATATACTCCATTGACTACAACCCTCTGTTTTCTGTCCTTCAGCCACTGCCTAATCCATTCAACAATATGTGAGCTCAAGCTCAAAGACTGCAGTTTATTGATAAGCCTTCTATGTGGGACAGTATCAAATGCCTTACTAAAGTCCAGATAAGCGATGTCTACTGCACCTCCGCCATCTATTATTTTAGTCACCCAATCCTCTCCTATAGTATGGTTTCCATTAATTTCCCCACTATTGATGTCAGGCTTACCGGCCTATAGTTGCCTGATTCCTCTCTACTACCTTTCTTGTGAATTGGCACAACGTTTGCTAATTTCCAATCTTCTGGGACGACACCTGTTACCAGTGATTGGCTAAATAAATCTGTTAATGGATTTGCTAGTACACCTCTAAGCTCTTTTAATAGCTTTGGGTGTATCCCATCAGGCCCCTGTGATTTATTTGTATTAATTTTGGACAGCTGACTTAGAACCTCTTCCTCTGTAAAGACACATGCATCAAAGGATTCATTAGTCTTCCTCCCTAACTGAGGTCCTTCTCCTTCATTTTCCTTTGTAAAAACTGAACAGAAGTATTCATTGAGGCAGTCAGCTAGTTCTTTATCCTCTTCCATATACCTTCCTTCTTTGTTTTTAATTTGGTAATTCCTTGTTTTAATTTCCTTTTTTCATTTATGTATCTGAAGAATGTCTTATCACCTTTTTTCACTGACTGAGCTAATTTCTCTTCTGCCTGAGCTTTAGAAGCTCCTATAACTTGCTTGGCCTCTCTCTGCCTCATCTTATAGATTTCCCGGTCATCCTCGTTTTGGGTGTTTTTATACTTGCTAAATGCCATCTTTTTGTTTTTAATGATTTTGGCCACTTCTGCTGAGTACCACAGTGGTCTCTTCCTTTTTTTGCCTTTACTGACAAGCCTAATGCACTTTTCTGTTGCCTTCAGTAGTGCCAATTTTAAGTAGTTCCATTTCTCTTGGACTCCATTGAAATTGTTCCAGTCTGATAGGGACTCGTATACCACTGATCTCATTTTAGAAAAGTCTGTTTTCCGAAAATCTAAAACTTTTGTTTTTGTGTGGAGTGACTCAGTCACTGTACTTATAGTAAACAACCTCACTGACTGGTGATCACTGGATATTAGGTTAAATCGATTTGCTACCACAAAGCACAAGAATTTGCAGCGATCAAATTTATCCTGAAAATAAATTCCAGAGAAGTGGACTTCGATTTGCTCAACATTAATCATGATTTATTTTTGTGTAATTCAGTTTTCCTAATCGGCAGAGAGTTTATTTATATGACTGGACCGAGTTTATGATAATGAAATACCTGACTCTATGTATAGGAGTCGGGGGCCAGAACCACCATCCTCATCTTCAAGGCTCTTTGGAGACCACAGCATACTATATGACTCTGGGTTTCTCGCTGTTATTGGTGCATTATGCCTTTTATTCTATTATACTGCTTCTTTTGCTTCATTCTAAGTGTGAGTCATTTTGCTTGGTTCGTTCAGTCTCATCCGTGTTTTACAAGGTCAAGGAGCCTTGAAGATGAGGATAGTGGTTCTGGCCCCCAGCTCCTATACATTGAGTCAGTCTTCTCCTACTGTACATCTAAATATGTGACCAACTTCCAGCAGAAAAAAACTGAAGCTGATAAAACATATCTACAAGTTTTAAAACAAAACAGTCTTTGAGAACCAGGTATACAATTATCATAGTCAAGTATAGGGCAATATCTGGGTTCACTGAATGAGGGGCTAGAGCAGGGATGGACAAACTCGGCCTTCCAGCTGTTGTAAAACTACAATTCCCACCATGCCCTGCTGCATGCTGGGAGTTGTAGTTTTGCAACAGCTGGAGGGCCGAGTTTGCCCATCCCTGGGCTAGAGGCTAGGATTTGTGCAGCAGTTTTCTTCTGGCCGATTCTCAGCATATTTGCCAGCTTGTGGGGCAAGGCGGAGACGTTCATGCTTATAGCAATGCCTGAATGCATGGAGATCTGGCAGGCTTCTTCTGTCTCTTTCCGCCTGTATGTAGCTGGAATAAAAGAAGATCAGCGGGTCGCACTGGTCTCCGGATGAATAAGAGGGACCTTTATGCCACCATCCAGTTATCCAATAAAGTCTGCGATTCTGCAGGTAGGTTTCAAATCACGTACAATCAAGTCTGCTGTGTTTAAATCTTTCATGTGTCTTTACAACTAATTGTACATCTTCAGGACACATTGATTTGTGAAATGTGTCATGCTGCCACTTGGCTCATTGATGGAGATGGATCAGGCTCGGACTGGCCCACAGGGGTACAGGTGAATCCCCCGGTGGGCCCCTGAGCAAGGTGATCTACTAGTTTCCCAATCCCTTCACAAGTGGCACATAACACAGTAGACTTACTGCACTACATACATATATTCAACGTACAGCACCTCAACCAGCCTATGTTCAAATAAGAAAATGTTAGATATTAAAGAAACCCCCAATTTAATATTATAGACCCGATCAGAGCTAAGATGACTTCTATGTATAGAGGAATGCTGCCAGTATCGTCTTTCCCCCAGGACTAGAGATGAGCGAATTTCTCAAAAATTCGATTCGGCTGGCTTGCTGAATTTTTTGAAAAAATTTGGTTTGATGCGAATTGCGTTAAAAAACGGCTATTTCCTGGTTGCAGAGAGCATTTATAGTGGTGTAGAACACTGTGCCTTGCAGTAACAGGCATAGGGGAGTCTGCGGTAGTGTTGAAACAATACTGTGAGTCAGTATGACATGCAGATGACAGGCGTCGCTCTTAGAATCACTGCACACTTCACTTATTTGGACAGTTATGGGGCCAAAACTAACCAAATAACTCAAGTGTGAACTCAGCCTTACAGGTCAATGTTAGCGTCAAGAAGAAGCACACTCCTTTTACACAGTCGTCAGCTGATTCCACATAGATGTTCTATTAAACGCTTATATAATTAGAGCCCCCCCCCCCGACAGAGTGGAGAGGGTGTCAGCAGTAAGTTTGTGATTATTTTGCCCTTCCTCTGATCTGTCAGAACAATAACCCCCAAAAAAGGGATCCTGTCTGTGGAGCATCTGCCTTCACTCGGTCAGCATTTGGTCAGTAATCCATCAGTATTGCTAAAGCCTAAAAAAAAAAACAGAAATGGATCCAAGACAGAGATGACACGTGAATCGAATATTTGCATGTCTTCTGTGTTTTGTACCCACTCCTGATTTTGGCATTTTTCCTCCCGATAGATCATAAGAAGTGTCAAATAAATGATAATGTCAGCCAGGCCAAAAGGCAAAATAGTGGCCAAGTCATGAAGTGGGGAATGACAGAGTCTGGAAGTGGCAGCAGCATCATAAGGAGGCCACAGAGTGGAACAATGACAGTGTGGAGGTGGCAGCAGCATCAGGAGGCCACATAATGGCACAATGACAGAGTGCAGAGGTGGCGGCAGCAGCATCAGGATGCCACAGAGTGGCACAATGACAAAGTGTGGAGGTGGTGGCAGCAGCACCAGGAGGAGGCCCCAGGGTGGCACAATGACAGTGTGGAGGTGGCAGCAGCATCAGGGGGCCACAGAGTGGCAAGGTGACAAAGTGTTGAGGTAGCAGCAGCATCAGGAGACCACAGAGAGACAAGGTGACATAGTCCTTTGTAATCCACGGAAATAACATAACGTCATTAATTATAATTCACATGAGATAGCAAAGTCATTTGTAATCCGCATGGGTATAAGAATAGCAGCACAGGTGATGAGAACCCTTCTGACAAAAGGGGGCTCCCTATTAGCCTGAAAAGGGGGAAAAAAGGGAATAGGCGCTAGGTAAAGCTGATAGTTGGGGGAGTCCTTACTAACATGGCCATCTGGGTGGGGACTAAAACAAGGCAACACAACATAAAAACAATGCCAACAGGCCCTCACCCTTCAGGTCCAGTCCCCAAGTGGCTCCCAGAAGTCATTGGTCCTTTTAAATCAAGACAGTAAAGCTCCTTAGAGGAAGGACCTTAGATCCTCCTCGCTGCTAGAGCTGCTAAAGGTGATTAGAGGTCTGTCCTACCTCTGATAATCCATTCTGGCAGCAACAATGGTGTTCTGGCGACAGATCGCGGCAAGGTCCTGGTTGTCACACTCCTCATTGCCGCCGTGACCTTCTGTTTCACAGAGGCGGATGCTCCTGCCATTCCAAAAGGATCCTGCACCTTCGGGTGCAGGGGCGCTGGAAGGTAGTCCTCCTCATGTGGCGGCGAATCCCGGGCCACTCTCTCCCTACCACAGCCATTTTCCATGGCAGTTGGTATGATACCATGGTAGGGCTAAATATGAAGGAAGCACTAGACATACTTCCCAATTGCTGACTGATTGTTGGGGGTGCAGGCAGTCCCGCTCCCCTTACTACGGCTACGGTTGGGGCTTTTCTCTGAAGTGCAGCACTCTCCCTGCGGTCTCTTGCAGGCAGCTAACTTTTCCCACCGCAGCTGGGTCCACCTGCCAGTGCTCCAGTGTGGACACTGGGACAAGGGGCTTCTCAAGCAGACTAACCCCCACAGCAAAGGAGCCTTTAGAGGACACATAGGAATATTTTCCACTTGCTCCCCTTTGAACAAGCTGTGTCTGGCCTGTGGTAGATAAGGCCGTTTAACAAAGCGCCGGTTGATGAACAACTCAGTCCCAGACTCATCATCCTGTATGAACTCAATGCCTCTCTCAACATTGAACCGGATGATGGTTCAGGTTCTTCTTTGCAGCACTGGGTCATGAGGCAGAGGTCAATCCAGCAGCCGAACCACCCAGTTTTCAATAGCCCTATAATAGCCCCAAGTATTTTTTGTATGGGATTAGGGCTTTCTTAAGTGCCACTAGTCCCGCTCTTCTTGGGCAGCAGATTGGTAACTCCTGCCTCCTCCGCCGTGCAAGCTGGCATCGGAAAAGCTCTCGGTTGCTCTGGTGGAGGCCGCTTTACTTGAGAGAAGTGTATTTCCTCTATGGCTTCCCGCATCTCAGGAAATTCACGTCCCCAGCACATACTGCTCCAGTCGGGCTGTGGAGGAAGTGCCATCTTGACCTTTCTCTTATTGGCTATCTCGACTGGGGATGAAGGAGGGACTTCAGGGGAGGAGCTTCCACATCCTCTCCTTATACTGTAGTACTGCTCCCTGTGGGCAGGGCTAGACTTTCCTGCTTTAGCTTAGGGCGTTCCTTTCCTTTCCCGCTCTAACTTTGCAAGATGATGATGCGCCATGGCTTATAAAAATGGCGGATTAACCCTTCGGATGCCGGCGCGCACATTCCTGCGCCTGTTGCTCTGCAGCAAATGTATTAAAGTCATTTTTAAAGGAATTTTGTCAATTCTGTAGGCATTGTAATCCAAGTGCACACAGATTTATCCTGTTCGGATCCTGTTCATGACGCCAAATGCAGTACGTCAGGCACACTACTTGGCATCCCTTAAAGTACATGTTTGTCGTGTGCCAGTTGCAGTAAAGGAAAAAGGGCACAGGGCCCCTTTTAGTGATACTGTGGATGATGGTACCCAGGTGTCACGACTGTGACTGATCCAGATAGGTCTGGGAAGAGAAGGTCGCAGCGACCTGCTACTCGTGATAGCTTGTGAGTTTGCTCCGTGGTTCAGGGTATGTCATCCGGGTTTTGCCTTGTGAACCTTTTTGTCCTGACTGGGAGTTTGTAGGCATTCTTCTCAGGTGAGTGCTGTCTGCCACTCCCAGCTACTATATTAGTTTCAGTTTCACTTGCAGTCATTGCCAGATATAGTCCTTACTTCCAGTGCTATTCTGACCTTGGAGCTCTTGTCTGGCGTGGACTGTTGTTATTGGGATCATCTTCTCTGCTCGTGACTGGATAAGTCTATCTCTGCTGGAGATTGTTTGTTTGTTGCTGTCTTCCCCTGTCGTCCCCTGTTGTTCTCCTAGACATGAGTGATGGTGACTAGTGCTCCTATCTGCCTTTCCCCAGTCTATCAGGGCATCAGGGCAGACAGGTGCCAGCTTAGGGTTTGTCAGGGGTGGCCGTTCTATTTCCCATCCGTAGATAAGGGTCCCCCTTCCCCTCCGTCTGGTGCGACACGACCGCTGCTAGGATAGCGGTCGTGACAGTATATCTGGCCTTTTAAAAAAAAAAAAAGTGACATTTCCTTTTTTTTTTGCTTGCTGTTTTGCTTTGTATTTTTCTGTTCCACAATGGATCCGGTTACGGTTTTGGCGAAACAATTACAGGGGTTATCGCTTGAAGTGGCAGGATTAAAAGCAACAGTGCTGCAGCAGCAGCAGCAATCCTTGGGTTCCACCGTTGCTACGGGAAACCAAGGTACTCCTGAGCCAAAAGTGGCTTTTCCTGACAGGTTCTCAGGAGGGAGAGACCAATTTGTAACCTTCAGAGAAGCTTGTAAATTGTTCTTCAGGTTACGCCCTAGATCCTCCGGCGGTGAGGAACAACGGGTGGGCATTGTAATTTCTCTCCTGCAAGGAGATCCGCGAGGCTTAGGCTTTCTCCTTACCATCAGACTCTCCGGCCTTACGATCTGTGGAGGAGTTTTTGAAGCCTTGGGTCTCGTATATGATGACCCGGACAGGGTCTCACTGGCTGAATCTAAGCTACATAGACTTCGGCAAGAGAACCGGTCAGCTGAACTATATTGTTCCGAATTCCGTAGGTGGGCTACTAATACATTATGGAACGACTCGGCCCTTAGGAGTCAGTTCTGCCAGGGGTTGTCTGAAAAATTAAAAGACGCGCTGGCGGTATACGAGGTCCCTGGGTCTCTTGAGGCTGCTATGTCTCTGTCCATAAGAATCGACAGACGACTCAGGGAGAGACTATTAGATTCTACAGAGGCCTCTATAGGGCAGGGATCGGTTTGTTGTGATCCAGTCGAACCAATGCGAATCGGGGGCGCCACTAGACGGGTGAATCCTCCTAAGGTCCGCCATAGGTCAGAGGTTTGTTTTCGTTGTGGGGGAAGGGGTCATTTTGTGAAGGTATGTCCCTCAGAACCCAAGAGATCACAAACAAAGGAGCCGCCGGAAAACTAGAGTCCCCAGACTGTGCGGAGGATAACAGTCTGGGCATATTCGTTTCCTCCATACGCATGTCTCCGTTTTTGTTGTCCGCTACCATTGTGGCGGGCAATAAGACTGAGATCTGTTCCGTCTTTTTGGACAGTGGGGCGGGGGTCAACTTGGTGGATTCACGGTTTGCTCAGGCTCTGGGTTTTACTCCGGAACCGGTACGCAGAACTATTCCTGTTTTTGCCATCGACTCCTCCCCTCTTACTCAGAGAGAGTTAACTCAGGTCATCCATAATATCCATCTGCAGGTAGGGGACCTCCATAAAGATCATATCTCTTGTTATGTCCTGGACGGTCTTCCGGCTCCTATGGTATTGGGGCTTCCCTGGCTGGTGACTCACAATCCAGTGGTGGATTGGCAGGCCGGGGAGATTGTGGAGTGGAGTAAACATTGTAAGGACAACTGCTTGAGTAGTAGGTGCTCAACACTCTCTGTAACATCTCTACCTTCCTTTCTGTCAGATTTTATGGATGTGTTCTCTGAGAAGGGTTGTCAGGGGTTACCACCTCATTGTCCATATGATTGCCCAATTAATCTGTTACCTGGGGCAAAACTACCTAAAACCCGGTTATACAATCTTTCCGACCCGGAGAGGAAGGCTATGAAAGATTATATTTAGGAGAGTTTGGCTAAGGGACACATCAGACCCTCTTCTTCACCCGTGGCTGCAGGGTTCTTTTTCGTTAAAAAGAAAGATGGGGGCCTGCGTCCTTGCCTGGATTTCCGGGAATTAAACCGGATAACTATCCGAGACCCCTATCCTCTTCCTCTCATTCCCGACCTCTTTAATCAGGTTGCTGGTGCTAAATGGTTCTCCAAGATGGATCTCAGAGGAGCCTATAACCTGGTTCGCATCAAAGAGGGGGGTGAGTGGAAGACGGCTTTTAATACTCCGGAAGGGCATTATGAAAATCTGGTCATGCCATTTGGTCTTACTAATGCGCCTGCAGTGTTCCAACATTTTGTCAACGATATTTTTAGTCACCTTATCGGGAGATTTGTTGTGATATATCTTGATGACATCCTGGTCTATTCTCCGGATCTGGATACACATAAGATCCATGTGAGACAAGTGCTGCAGATATTAAGGGCCAACAGATTGTTTGCCAAATTAGAGAAATGTGTGTTCGCCGTAAAAGAACTGCCATTTCTGGGGTATGTGTTGTCAGATTCAGGTTTCCGCATGGATCCAGAGAAAGTCCGGGCAATTATGGACTGGGATCTGCCTGAGAACCTGAAGGCATTGCAACGCTTCCTGGGGTTTGCCAATTTTTATAGAAAGTTTATAAAGAACTATTCCTTGGTGGTCAAACCACTGACGGACATGACCCGAAAGGGATCAGATTTTTCCAAATGGTCACATGCAGCCAAAACTGCCTTTACATCTCTGAAGGAAAGATTCACCTCGGCTCCTATTCTCGTACAGCCAGATGTCTCGCTTCCTTTTATTGTAGAGGTTGACGCATCAGAGGTGGGGGTGGGAGCGGTACTATCTCAGGGCCCGTCCCCTGGTAAATGGTGTCCGTGTGCTTTCTTATCGAAGAATTTGTCTACTGCAGAAAGGAACTATGACATTGGCAACAGGGAACTTTTGGCTATTAAGTTGGCCTTAGAGGAGTGGCGTCATTTTTTGGAGGGGGCGGTTCATCCCGTCACAGTGATTACTGATCACAAAAACTTAGTATATCTGGAGTCTGCTAAACGTCTCACTCCTAGACAGGCTCGGTGGTCGTTATTTTTACTAGGTTTAATTTTGTAATAACCTATCGCCCGGGGCAAAAATACTAAGGCGGATGCATTGTCTCGAAGTTTTCCTGGAGGGGTGATGATGATGTTCCAGAGCCTATTTTGCAAAGGGGGTGGTGGTCTCTGCATTACACTCAGGTTTAGAGGGAGGGTGTTGGAAGCTCAGGGGACGCCCGGCCTCCTGCCCCTCGGGTAAACTGTTTGTGCCAGAAAATTTACGCCTGGAGATACTAAAAGAACACCATAACTCCGCACTGGCAGGACACCCAGGTAGTAAGGCAACCTCTGAATTAGTGTCTCGTCGGTTCTGGTGGCCTAAGTGGCGCCAGGAGGTGTTGAATTTTGTGTCTGCATGTCCTACCTGTGCTCGTTCTAAGGTGGATCATACTCGTCCGGCAGGGCGTCTTTTACCTCTGGCCATCCCCAACAGGCCTTGGACGCACCTATCAATGGATTTCATTACTGATCTACCAGTATCAGCGGGGAAGACTGTTATTCTTGTTGTTGTTGACAGATTCAGTAAAATGGTGCACTTTATTGCTCTGACCGCATTGCCTAATGCTAACACACTGGCTCAGGTTTTTATTGACCACATCGTGAAGCTTCACGGGGTCCCTTCCGATATTGTTTCGGATCGTGGTACCCAATTTGTTTCTAAATTTTGGAAAGCTTTTTGTTCTCGTTTAGGGGTTCATCTGTCGTTTTCTTCATCTTTCCATCCACAGTCCAACGGTCAGACTGAACGTACCAATCAAAACCTAGAGACATATTTGAGATGCTTTGTTTCCGAAAATCAGGAGGAATGGTCATCTTATTTACCGTTAGCCGAGTTTGCCATTAATAATCGTCGTCAAGAATCCACCGATAAGTCACCATTTTTGGTGCGTATGGTTTCCATCCTCAGTTTTGTACGTTTAGTGAGGGGGCCGTCTGGGATTCCCGAGGAGGAACGATTTGCGTCTTCACTTTCATCAGTGTGGCAGAGTGTGCAAGAAAGTTTGAAGAGAATTGGTGGTAGATACAAACGTGTGGCTGATAAGAAGCGCTCTGAAGGTCCGGACCTTAGGGTGAATGACTTGGTGTGGTTGTCTACCAGAAATATCAAGTTGAAGGTTCCCTCATGGAAATTAGGTCCGAGATTTATTGGTCCTTATAGGGTAATTAAGATCATTAACCCGGTGGCTTTTCGTCTGGAGCTACCTCAGACTCTAAGGATCCATAATGTCTTCCACAGATCTCTGCTTAAGAGATATGTAGAACCTCCTGAACCATTGCCACTACCGCCTCCACCGGTGGTTGTTGATGGCAGTCTTGAGTTTCAGGTAGAAAAGATTGTTGATTCACGATATGTTCGCCGCTCTCTTCAGTACCTGGTGCACTGGAAAGGTCAGACTCATTCGGGCTTTTGATAGGTCCCACCCGGAGAGGCCTGGTCTTGAGGGTCCGGTGGCCCCTCGTAGAAAGGGGGGTACTGTCACGACTGTGACTGATCCAGATAGGTCTGGGAAGAGAAGGTCGCAGCGACTTGCTACTCGCGATAGCTTGTGAGTTTGCTCCGTGGTTCAGGGTATGTCATCCGGGTTTTGCCTTGTGAACCTTTTTGTCCTGACTGGGAGTTTGTAGGCATTCTTCTCAGGTGAGTGCTGTCTGCCACTCCCAGCTACTATATTAGTTTCAGTTTCACTTGCAGTCATTGCCAGATATAGTCCTTACTTCCAGTGCTATTCTGACCTTTGAAGGAGATCGTTTGACGGTATTGCTGTGGAGCTCTTGTCTGGCGTGGACTGTCGTTATTGGGATCATCTTCTCTGCTCGTGACTGGATAAGTCTATCTCTGCTGGAGATTGTTTGTTTGTTGCTGTCTTCCCCTGTTGTTCTCCTAGACATGAGTGATGGTGACTAGTGCTCCCATCTGCCTTTCCCCAGTCTAGTCTTCTGAGGGTGACTCAGGGTTTAGGCATCCTGCTCGCCGCACGGGTTCACACCCCGTCTAGGGTATCAGGGCAGACAGGTGCCAGCTTAGGGTTTGTCAGGGGTGGCCGTTCTATTTCCCATCCGTAGATAAGGGTCCCCCTTCCCCTCCGTCTGGTGCGACACGACCGCTGCTGGGATAGCGGTCGTGACACCAGGTGTAAGAATGCCAGAGTGGTGTAGGGTGGCCTATTATGTCCCTTTAGGTGTTTTGCACATGTCACGGTGCTCCTACCGGGATACGCTGGACCCCAGGCGTTGCCCTCCAACAGCAGAAAAATAGGGGGAATAATTGAGGGATTTGCAGAAATAACTGAGTCCAGAACTTGTGATGAAGTTGATAACAGCTTTACTTTCAATAAACGTTCCTCCAATGATTTACAGGCTTTGTCTTTGTTCCCAGAAGGCTTTGGCATTAACTGTGGCGGGCAAACTCGTCTCTGCTACATCTGTTGCTCTCTGATTCTGTTGTACTGACGGTAGCTGCATAACTTAGCTTCCTCTGGATGCTGCAACCTCTCTTGTCGTCTGACTCTAAATTTGTCCAGGGAAAACTCTCCTCCTGGCTCCCGAGGCTCCAAGTTGTGGCCTCCACCTCCAGCAGAGCTAAAGGTGCTCCGGCTAGCCTAGACAGGGCTCTTCCAACAGGGATGTGCTCCTGCTGCTTCCCGTAGCAGGGGTAAGCTAGACTCCCTTCAAACTACAACTCCACCCTCCCTGCAGCAAGTGGGACCACATTTAGGGGTGTGGTCCTGGTCAAGACAATCTCCTGAACTCCAAACTGAATGTCAGAATGGGAAAGAAAGGTGATTTAAGCAATTTACAGCAAGGCATGGTTGTTGGTGCCAGACGGGACGGTCTGCGTATTTCACAATCTGCTCAGTTACTGGGATTTTCATGTACAACCATTTCTAGGGTTTACAAAGAATGGTGTGAAAAGGGAAAAACATCCAGTATGCGGCAATCCTGTGGGCGAAAATGCCTTGTTGATGCTAGAGGTCAGAGGAGAATGGGCCGACTGATTCAAGCTGATAGAAGAGCAACGTTGACTGAAATAACCACTCGTTACAACCGAGATATGCAGCAAAGCATTTGTGAAGCCACAACACGCACAACCTTGAGGCGGATGGGCTACAACAGCAGAAGACCCCACCGGGTACCACTCATCTCCACTACAAATAGGAAAAAGAGGCTACAATTTGCACGAGCTCACCAAAATTGAACTGTTGAGGACTGGAAAAATGTGGCCTGGTCTGATGAGTCTCGATTTCTGTTGAGACATTCAAATGGTAGAGTCCGAATTTGGCGTAAACAGAATAAGAACATGTATCCATCATGCCTTGTTACCACTGTGCAGGCTGGTGGTGCTGGTGTAATGGTGTGGGGGATGTTTTCTGGGCACACTTTAGGCCCCTTAGTGCCAATTGGGCATCATCTAAATGCCACGGGCTACCTGAGCATTGTTTCTGACCATGTCCATTCCTTCATGACCACCATGTACCCATCCTCTGATGGCTACTTCCAGCAGGATAATGCACCATGTCAGAACGCTCGGATCATTTCAAATTGGTTTCTTGAACATGACAATGAGTTCACTGTACTAAAATGGCCCCCACAGTCACCAGATCTCAACCCAATAGAGCATCTTTGGGATGTGGTGAAACGGGAGCTTCGTGCCCTGGATGTGCATCCCTCAAATCCCCATTAACTGCAAGATGCTATCCTATCAATATGGGCCAACATTTCTAAAGAATGCTATCATCACCTTGTTGAATCAATGCCACGTAGAATTGAGGCAGTTCTGAAGGCAAAAGGGGGTCCAACACCGTATTAGTATGGTGTTCCTAAAAATTCTTTCGGTGAGTGTATATCTGCACCGCACAAGAGCAAATAAGACATAGAAAAATATTTCCTTGTAATAAACCCTGTTAACAGCTGTATCCATCAGCACTTGCCAGGGGCGTACATAGAAATTACTGGGCCCCATAGCAAGAATCTGAATTCGGCCCCTTTAACTGCGCCCACTACCCACCCTGCCCCTCCCACTCCAGTCACGGCTCCTCCCAGGCCACACCCCCATTAAAGAAATGTATACATAACCTCATATGCGCATGTGTGTGTGTGTGGGGGGGGGGTTGGCGGTTGGTGGAATATCATGTGGTGGCCATGTGCACACTCAACATTAGCTGCAAGGAGTTAGAGGGGTTATCCAACCCCTAATGCCCTCAAAAATGCCCGGGGGGGGGTGTTAGGAAGGAGTAGGTGTAGGGGGAAAGCACACTGTCCCCTATGAGCCCCCCATCCCCTAATGTCCCCCAAAATTCGCAGGACAGTGTGCTTTCTTCCTACTTCTCCCCCCCATGGGCATTTTGGGGGGCATTAGGGGTTGGTGGGGCTCATAGAGGACTCGGGGGGGGGGGGGAGCTAATTGAGGACTGTGCTTTCCTCCTACTCCTCCCCACCTGGGCATTTTGGGGAGGCTTTAGGAGTTGGGGCTCACAGAGAACTCCTACACTTACTCCTTCCTCTTCCCCCCCAGGGCATTTTGGGGGGCATTAGGGGTTAACCCCTCTAACGCCTTGCTGGGCATGGCCGGCTGCAGCCTTGATCCGATTCCACGCAGGTCAGGTCAGAGCCTGAGGACTCGTCTCGGAGAAACGGGGCTTGCTGCGTGTGAAGGGGGAGTGAGGCCGGGAAGAAGGGCGTGCACGTACAGAAAGAAAAGCGCTGGGCCGGGGCCCGCCGCAGCTGCATATTAATTCATTTTTGACATAAGAGTGAGTGGGCGGGGCCAAACAGCATGGGCGGGGCCTTCTCTGCACTCCGGGCCCCCCAGTGCTGTGGGCCCCATAGCAACGGCATGGTCTGCCTATATTGGCGGCACGCCACTGGCACTTGCACCCCAATAACAAGAACAGTTTGCTGGAATTACAGAGCTGTATAATGGCAATTTGGATCCCCAGTCAGTGCAGCAAGGTGTAATAGTATTGTTCCTTTTATCCAGGCTGTAAACTTCCCTGCTGAACCCTGTTCTGCTTCAATACTGTGGAATCATTCCTCCCTATCCTTTCCCTGAACTTCTACACAGCAAAATAGAAGTTTTAAAGTCTTTTCTACCACTGTCCCTAGCGCCTCCTGACATCTCTCCCTGCACTAAGTACACTGGAAAATGGCTGAATCCAAGATGGCTGAGGCTATTTATAGGGCTGTGACATCACAGGGCTGGCTGGCTGCTGATTGGCTGCATGCATGGCATTGTGGGTGATCCCTCATTCCCAGAGTTCCTCGCTCCATGTCCTAACACGTGCAGCAGCCATTTTAGGAAAAAATGCGATTTGTTACCACAAAGTGTGAGGAAATTTGGATTCGGTGCAAATCGAATTTTTCCTGAAAATTCGGATCAAATTCCACTTTGGCAACTTTGATTCGCTCATCTGTACACCAGGACCTACGTTCCCAAAGTTGCTGCAGGGATGCCTATAATCAATCATCTGGTAGCATGTTGCTGCTGTGTGAGCAGGTAATATTTGAATGTATCCGTAAGGTGGGCCCCTAAAATAAATTTTACTGACACTGAGATGGAGAGTATATCCACTGATCACTATGGGAATCTTATTGTGAAAAGGCCACACAGTTTCACCCTGAGCTCCCACGGATTACTCTTTTGCACAGCTTTGAGATCCACTACCGCAAATTCAGGTATAGGTCAACCTAGTTCTTAGTACAACCATAGACACTGGAGCCTGATGCTGGAGAGGAGGCTGTGTTCTTGTTTTTCTGGTCTTTTGCTTTATTATTTTACTATGTACAGTGTGCTAATTACCAACACTGCTTACTTCACTGATATCCCAGCAGTTAGACATCAATAATCTCTAAGATAAGATTTGTCTCCCATCCTAGAGTTGGACGCTGGACAGCCTCTCTCGACACGCGTGAAAAGAGCCGTCATGACCACTGTGTTCCATCATAAGCCTAGACAAGATTGCAGCATATGAAATGTGTAATGACCCAGAGTGGCATTACCACTTCTGTACCCTGCTACTATCTCTAATAGGCTAACAAAGCGTCATCTTATGTATTTTGTCTAGGTCCTATACACTGTGCATTTCTAAAGTTTGTAACTGTTATGTTCCGATGTAATGCGCCTGGTTCACCAGCAGGTGGGAGTAAACATAGCAGAGCTGCTGTTATGTAGAATGGAGCTTCCCATTCCATTCTAACCCTCCCTGGAGAAAAGTGGGCGAGTCTCACTTCCTGCAGGAAGGGTGGGGACCAGTTCGAGTTAGTCTAGCTTATCCGCCGCTAGGGGACAGGTGTGCAGGGCACGTCTCTGCTGGATGTGCCCACGCCAGCCAGAGCACTCTAAGCTCTGCTGGCCATGGAGGCGAACCCGAACTGAATAGTTCGGGTTCGTACCGAATTTTGGGAAGTTCGGGTAATGGACCCGGACCCGAACATTTTCAAAAAAGTTCGGGATCGTTATTCGGCGATTTCTTCCCGCTTTCTGAATGGCTGCACAGCAGCCAATCAGCTAGCGTTTTACTTCTTGCACTAAGAGCCCATCACAGCCATGCCTACTAATGGCATGGCTGTGATTGGCCAAGTGCAGCATGTGACCCAGCCTCTATTTAAGCTGGAGTCACGTAGCGCTGCACGTCACTCTGCTCTGATTAGTGTAGGGATAGGCGGCAGCTGCTGTGAGGACGAGATTAGGCAGGGAAAATTAAGCAAAAACACCTAATGAAGTGATCGATCTACAGCTGTGAATCATTCAACTTCTGCTAGTTAATTGCTCACTGTTTTTTAGGCTGCACAGAGCGTTTTTCTGTCACTTTTTTCTGGGGTGATTGGCAGCCATTTTGTGTCTTGTGGTGCACCAGCACAAGCTGCCACCAAGTCCATCAATCCATCAATAATAGTTTTGTTTTTTTTCTATATCCTACATCAGGGGCTTGGCTGTGCTTATTGTCACCCCTAGAAACTCAGGATAGAAATTTCTATATTTTATTGAGGGGTTAAATTCAATTGCCAAAATAGCAATCCCCTAAATGTGGTGTTCCAGCTGTGGCTAGCCAAGTGTAATACTGTCTGGCAAAGGATAGATTTTTTTCTGTGGTGAAATTCAATTGCCAAAATAGCAATCCCCTAAATCTGGTGTCCCAGCAGTGGCTGGCCAAGCTTAATAGTGTCCGGCAAAGGATATATTTTTTTCTGGGGAGAAATTCAATTGCCAAAATAGCAATACCATAAATCAGTGGTTTCAGCTGTGGCTGGCCAAGTTTAATAGTGTCCGGCAAAGGATATATTTTGTTCTGGGGTGAAATTCAGTTGCAAAAATAGAAATACCGTAAATCTGGTGTTCCAACTGTGGCTGGCCAAGTTTAATAGTGTCCGGCAAAGGATATATTTTATTCTGGGGTGAAATGCAATAGCCAAAATAGCAATCCCCTAAATCTGGTGTCCCAGCAGTGGCTGGCCAAGTTTAATAGTGTCCGGCAAAGGATATATTATTTTCTGGGGTGAAATTCAATTGCCAAAATAGCAATACCGTAAATCAGTGGTTTCAGCTGTGGCTGGCCAAGTTTAATAGTGTCCGGCAAAGGATATATTTTTTTCTGGGGTGAAATTCAATTGCCAAAATAGCAATACCATAAATCAGTGGTTTCAGCTGTGGCTTGCCGAGTTTAATAGTGTCCGTCAAAGGATATATTATTTTCTGGGGTGAAATTCAGTTGCAAAAATAGAAATACCGTAAATCTGGTGTTCCAGCTGTGACTGGACAAGTTTCATAGTGTCTGTCAAAGGATATATTATTTTCTGGGGTGAAATTCAATTGCCAAAATAGCAATACCCTAAATCAGTGGTTTCTGCTGTGGCAGGACAAGTTTTATAGTGTCCGTCAAAGGATAGCTATTGTTCTGGGGTGAAATTCAATTACCAAAATAGCAATACCGTAAATCTGGTGTTCCAGCTGTGACTGGACAAGTTTCATAGTGTCCGTCAAAGGATATATTATTTTCTGGGGTGAAATTCATTTGCCAAAATAGCAATACCGCAAATCAGTGGTTTCAGCTGTGGCTGGCCAAGTTTAATAGTGTCCGGCAAAGGATATATTTTTTTCTGGGGTGAAATTCAATTGCCAAAATAGCAATACCGTAAATCAGTGGTTTCAGCTGTGGCTTGCCAAGTTTAATAGTGTCCGGCAAAGGATATATTTTTTTCTGGGGTGAAATTCAATTGCCAAAATAGCAATACCATAAATCAGTGGTTTCAGCTGTGGCTTGCCAAGTTTAATAGTGTCCGTCAAAGGATATATTATTTTCTGGGGTGAAATTCAGTTGCAAAAATAGAAATACCGTAAATCTGGTGTTCCAGCTGTGACTGGACAAGTTTCATAGTGTCCGTCAAAGGATATATTATTTTCTGGGGTGAAATTCAATTGCCAAAATAGCAATACCATAAATCAGTGGTTTCAGCTGTGTCTGGCCAAGTTTAATAGTGTCCGGCAAAAGGTAGATTTTGTTCTGGGGTGACATTATATTGCCAAAATAGCAATCCCCTAAATCTGTAGTCCCAGCAGTGGCTGGCCAAGTTTAATAGTGTCCGGAAAAGGATAAATTTTGTTCTGGCGAGAAATTCAATTGCCAAAATAGCAATACCGTTAATCAGTGGTTCCAGCTGTGGCTGGCCAAGTTCAATACTGTCCGGCAAAGGATAGATTTTAAATTGTTGGGTGAAATACTACCATTTTTGCCAGGTACAAACCTCTGCACTGCATAACTGACAGGGAACTTCAAATTGGTGGTTACATTCTTGCATGAAATAAAGCCTTTTTGGGCTGTGAAGCCAAAGGCAGTTGCCAATAACAGTTTTTTTTATTTTTTAAATTAGTGTAGACCCCAAAACATTGGGAAAATATCAAAAATAAAAAAAAGTGTAAGTGCATGGTAGTATAACCGTGGTTGGGTGAGGCCGGTATACATGTCTATTCTGCATAAGGTACAAACAAGTCCTGGGGGATCCATGCCTGGTTCTTTTTAACAAACGTAAGCTTAGTTGCCCACATTGTCTGCGGACAGGCGGCTGCGCTTGTCTGTGATAATGCCACCAGCCGTGCTAAACACACGTTCAGACAATACAGTGGCTGCAGGGTAGGCCAGCACCTCCAAGGCGTAAAGGGCAACCTCAGGACATGTGCCCAATTTGATGACCCAGAAGTTAAATGGGGTAGATCCAGTGGCCTAGCTAGAAATGATTGGGCACCACAGCAAATTTTTGAATGGGGCTCCCCTCCCCCAGTAGTTTTTGCGCAAACCCCTTCCATGCCACTATGCCTGTGGCTACTAAAGATCGCTCTCTCAGACCAGGCTCAGCAGCTGTTCCATTCGCTTTCTACACTGTCTATACTACCACTGTATATAATTTCATTGTATAATACTGTTAGTCCTCCTCCTCCTCCTGGATGGGCCCTTTCTAGGTCATGGCCCCAAAGCAGTTTCTTCCTCTGCTTCCCCTGTAGCTATTCCCCTAGGCAGACCCATCAGTCAGTACGTGTACTGTTCCACCATGTTGCTGAAATGCTGCCTCCTGCTAAGATGTTCCAGATCTGCTGGTGATGTAGGTTGTTGTGGCGTGATGACAAAGCTTTTCCACATTTTGCCCATGCTAACCCTGCCTTCTGAGGTGTTGCTGGTGACCCAGCTGCATTGGCAAATTCTTCCTCCTCCTCCTCTGCCTTCACCTTGTGCTTCCACTGAGTCCCCGGTGTCAGGTGTGAATGCCATCAGCAGTGTGTCTACTAGCGGACTCATCTTCCTATCACACTCCAATGAGGGAATTAAGGAAGGCACGTTGTCCTTGTAACGGGGAAGCAGCAGGGTGGCCACCCAGTAATCAGCAAAAGTTAGAATGTGGCAGTAACTGGGCGGTCATTGTGTAGGCACTGCAGCATGTAGTCGCTTATGTCTGCCAGGCTGCCCAGAGGCAAGGACAAGCTATCCTTTTTGAGGGAGGTATATCGTCTGTGTCCTCTGTATCCCCCAGCAGTCCTCCTACTCCTCTTCCTCATCCTCCAGAACTGTGCCCTGGCTGGACAATTGTGTTCCACGCCAGGGCCTATGTTGGTGCAGATACCCACCCTCCGAGCCTCTTGTATTTGGTTGGCCTTAAGTTAAGGATAAGACGTGCATATAGTTTCTTTATATGATTAGTTTAGCTGCCTTATAATTATTTTAATATGTTTTTAAGTAAATTTGTAAATAGTTTGTTAATGGTTTTAGTGAAAAGGGGGGGGGGTGTTGAGTGTGTAGGGTGTGAGGCTGTTTGGGTTTATTTTTCATCTGCTTTCTACACTGTCTATACTGCCACTGTATCTCATTTCATTGTATAATACTGTTGAGGGGGCCCTGACAAAGTCTTTTAGTCCTCCTCCTGGATGGGCCCCTTCTAGGTCAGGGACCCAAAACAGTGTGCTTCCCACGCTTCCCTGTAGCTACGCCCCTGGGCAAACCCATCAGTAAGTATGTGTACTCTTCCACCATGTTGCTGAAATGCTGCCTCCTGCTAAGACGTTCCAGATCTGCTGGTGGTGCAGGTTGTTGTGGCATGATGACAAAGCTTTCCCACATTTCGCCAATGCTAACCCAGCCTTCTGAGGTGCTGATGGTGACCCAGCTGCCCGTGAGCTGGCTTGGGTGCCACCCTGCTGAGAACATGGTTCCTCCTCATCCTCCTCATCCTACTTATCCTCCTCATCCTCCAGAACTGTGCCCTGGCTGGACAATTGTGTTCCAGGCCAGGGACTATGTTGGTGCAGGAACCCACCCTTCGAGCCACTTGGATGTCACTGGCCTTAAGATAAGGTGTGTATATAGTTTTGTTTGTTTATATAGTAAGTTTAGCTGCATTATAGTTATTTTAATATGTTTTTAAGAAAATTTGTGAATAGTTTGTTAATGGTTTGAGTGAAAGGGGGGGTGGGGGTGTTGTGCGTGTTCAATTAACTGAATTGATTTTCACTGTCTGGTGTTTAGAAATTTCTGCACCCCAAATTCAGCACATGTGGCAGGCAGGGGATGTGTGTCAAACCGGCTAGGCCCAGATCTGCTAGTATATTTCGCCCATTAGCGCACAACACCAGGCCGGGCTGGAGGCTCAGTGGCACCAACCAATGGTCGGTCTGTTGTTCCATGCCTGTCCACAGCTCCTGCGCGTTGTGGGGTTTGTCCCACAAACACACAAGTTTTAAAACAACCTGCTGTCGTTTCCCCCCTGGCCGTGCTGCTGTGGGTGGTGAAGGTGTTACGCTGAGTGGATAAGGAGGAGGTAGAGGAGGAAGAAGCCGAGTAGGAGGAGGAGGTAACAGGAGACAAAGAGAAATGCCCAGCAATCCTCGGGGGCGGAAGGACATTTGCAAAAATGCGTTGCCACAGATAGCGTTGCGCAGTGCACACTTGATTTTGTCTGCCACTTGGTTGTGCAGGGAAGGGATGGCTCGCCTGCAAAAGTAGCGGCGGCTGGGATACACGTACTATGGGATAGCCACCGCCATAAGGTTTTTAAAACTGTCCACCAGACAGAATGACAGCATTTCAAAGGACCAGGAAGTCTGAAATAGGGCATTCAGAGCCATGGGTAGGGGGGTACTTCCTCTTTCTATTTCTTTTTCTCTCCAGTGTTTGGGAGATGGACAGCTGATAGCTGAACACTTCCATGGGATTTGGTGGAGATGCTTGGTGACAATGACAGATGTGGTGGCGTTACTGCCACATCCTCTGTTTGCTGAGTGACAGGTGCCACTGTCACTCACTTGGGCTCAAGTTTAGAATGTTCATTTATTATTTTTCTGTATTTTATTTTATTTTAAGTCATTTCCCTATTCACATATGTTTGCAGGGCATTTACTTACATGTTGCTGCCTTTTGCAGCCATCTAGGGCTATTTTACAGCCATTTAAGTGCCCAAAAGTTCGGGTCCCCATTGACTTCAATGGGGTTCGGGGTGAAGTTCGGGTCGAGTTCGGATCCCGAACTCGAACATTTTTAGGAAGTTCGGCCGAACTTCTCGAACCCGAACATCCAAGTGTTCGCTCAACTCTATTCCCTGGCACAACTTAAGAGTCAGACTACAGACAGAAGTGCATCATACAGAACAATCTGAGTTATACAGTCAGCCTGTAATTACAGCAGAGCCAGAGAGAAACAGATGTAGCAGAGTCAAATTTGTCTGCCAGTTTAATGCTAAAGCCTGCTGGGACCAAGACAAAGCTTGAAGATTCTTTCTGATGAACGTTTACAAAAGTAAAGCTACTATTCAACTTAATAACTAGGTCTGGACTCAATCTGTCTTTCAAATTCCTCATTTATTTCCCCTATTTATTGCTTGTTAGCCAAAGCCTGGGGTCCAGCCATATCCATATAGGAGCACCGTGACACACATAAAGTGACATTTTAGGCCGCACTATACCACTCGGCATTCCTACACCTGGGACGCGTTTTATATAGCTATCTAGATAGATAGATAGAGAGAAGGGGCCCTAGGAGGAGGCGACCTGTGGAAGGTCACAATTCAATGTCTTTTCTACCAAAATAATGTCTTCGTTTCTGGGGCAGCATGGTGGCCCAGTGGTTAGCAGTGTTGCAGTGTAGCAGTGTTGCCTTGCAGCACTGGGATCCTACTGTAGATGAGAATCCCACCAAGAACAAGGTCTGCATGGAGTTTGTACTGTATGTTTTCCTTGTGTTTCCTCTGGGTACTCTGATTTCCTCCCACACTCCAAAAATATACTGATAGGTTAATTGACTTCCTTCCAAATTATCCCTAATAGAAATGATGATCAATCCTGTACAGCTCTGCAGAATATAGTGGCACTATATCATTTCATCATTAAATAAAATCTTATTAAAATTAAGTTCTTTGTTATGCTGTATGTGACATCAGTGTACAGATCATTTACAGAAGAGTTGTGCCTCACAGAACTCAATGCTAAACTACAAGTCAAAGTGGTTCTGCAGCAGTTGTGGTGTGTATCGCATGTTGTTCTGAGCCCCAACCACTGCTACTACATCTGGAAATAGAAGAGGGATCGTCATGTGAATATTTACCTGCATACCAGATACCACCTCCCTTGGGTCAGCGGTGTGGTGCAATTACAACTGCTCATGAGACAATGGCTACTACAAGGGAGGCAGTGTGCAGTTAAACACTGAAGAGGATGCAGTTATTGCACGAGCGCCACGACCCCTTCAAACAGCTGATTGGCGGGGGTGCTGGGAGTCAGACCCGCACTGATCTGATTCTGGTGACCTATCCTGAGGATAGGTCATGATTCATGAATATTATGCCACTCCTGTCCTGAACCATCCCATTCCCATAGCCGGCTCTGTCATCTCTCCTGTACATTGTGCTGCTAAAGCAACCCAATGTGCACTGATGATGTCATGTCACAGGCTTTTTTAAACCTGACTCTGGCAGCAGAATGCCACCTGAGTTTTTAAGAATTTTGGCATCCTACTGTCAGCTATTGTCCCATCTGTCCCATCAGTTCTGCTGCTGCATCCTACTCCGCTACTCTGGCCCTGCTACTACAAGGGCTTTGATGCATCTAATTCTTCTACACTGGCTCTTCCACTATGTCAACTATGCTGCATCCAAATCTACAACATTGACTCTGGCACTATATCAGCTCTACTGCATCCATCCCTGCTACATTAGCTCTACCACTAGATCAGCTCTGCTGCATCCAATTCTAGTATACCCAGTGTGCTTCAAGTCTGTTAGGCTGGGTTCACACGAGCGTGTCCGGATGCGTTGCGGATGCGTTCAGTGAAAACTGAGCGTTTTCACAGGCAAAGCCATTCAGTTTTGCCTGCGATTGCGTTCAGTTGTTCAGTTTTTTCCGCGCGGGTGCAATGCGTTTTTCGCTCGCGTGATAAAAAACTGAAGGTTTACAAACAACATCTCCTAGCAACCATCAGTGAAAAACGCAACGCACCCGCACTTGCTTGCGGATGCAATGCGTTTTTCAACGCAGCCCCATTCACTTCTATGGGGCTGCGGATGCGTGAAAAACGCAGAATATAGAGCATGCTGCGATTTACACGCGTTGCAGAAGTGATGCGTGAAAAAAAACGCTCATGTACACAGCCCCATAGAAATGAATGGGTCAGGATTCAGTGCGGGTGCAATGCGTTCACATCACGCATTGCACCTGCGCGGAAATCACGCTCGTGTGAATGCAGCCTTACTGCTTCATTGCAATTTCAGAGCTCAGCATCCATTTAACACTACTACATCTATTCTGCACCAGGTCTTCTTTAAGGGCTCTTTCACACTAGCGCTTTTGTTTTATCCCAATGCATTCTGAATGGAGAGAAATCCGTTCAGGATGCATCAGGACGTCTTCAGTTCAGGACCGGAACGTTGTTTGGCCGGAGAAAATACCGCCGCATGCTGCGCTTTTTGCTCCGGCCAAAAATCCTGAACACTTGCCGCAAGGCCGGATCCGGAATTAATGCCCATTGAAAGGCATTAATCCGGATCCGGCCTTAACTCCTTAAGGACACATGACGTATGGGTACGTCATGTGTCCAGTACCTGAAGATGGCGCCCGCTCCTGGCCGCTGCGGGCACCATCGCTGCGGGGGTCCGGCTGCTGATGATCGCGGTCGGCAGCGCTGCCGACCGCGATCATTTAACCCCGCAGATGCCATGATCAATCCTGATCACGGCATCTGCACGCGCTAAAACCGAAAGTAAAACTTTCGGCAGCGCTTCGGCTCCCCCTAGTGGTGATCGGGAGAATCGGAGCGCTGTAAGGGATAGCCTTAAGCCTTTCATTCAGCTTGAGGCTATCACTTACTATTTCCTATGGTGCCCTTGTTAGCAATAGGGCTTCATAGGAAAGTAGTAAAATGCTCATAAACTCCAATACAAGTGTATTGGAGTTTATGATAGAAGCAATCAGGTAACTGATTTATATAGGTCCCTATGGGATCTATATAAAAGTGTAAAAAAAAATAAATAAATAAATAAATAAAAAAAAAATAAAAATTTAAATCACCCCCCTTTCCCCAAAATTAAAATAAAATAATAAAAAAAATAAAAAAAATACACATCATGGGTGTCGCAATGTGTGAAAACGCCCATAGTATAAAAATATAAAAATATATTTCCCATACGGTAAACAGAAAAACGGAAAAAAGCGCCCAAATGGCCGATTTGCCGTTTTTGGACGCTTCATTTCCTCAAAAAAAATTAAATAAAAAGCGATCAAAAAGTCCTACACACCACACAGTCCTACACAACACAACACAGTCCTACACAACTAAAAGTTAAGATCGCCCCGCAAAAAATAAGCCCCCATACAACGCCATACACTTATTTACAAATACGTTATAGTGGTCAAAACATGGCGACAAAAAAAAAATAATTTTTTTTTCCCACTTTAGAATTTTTTTTCACTATCAAAACGCAAGAAAAGCTATACATATTGGGTATCGCCGGATTCGTACTGACCTGTAGAATAAAACTAAATGGTCAGTTTTATCACAAATCAAACGTCGTAATTTAGAAACCCGTAAAACTGTGGTGAAATTGCTTTTTTTTTGCAATTTCACCCCATTTGGAATTTTTTTCCCGCTTCCCACTACACCGTATGCATTATTAAATGATGGCGTTTGAAAGTACAACTTGTCCCGCAAAAAATAAGCCCTCATATGGCCATGTGAACGGAAAAATAAAAAAGTTATGGCTCTTGGAAGGCATAGAGCGCAAAACGAAAACGCAAAAATGAAAAAATCCTGGGTCCTTAAGGGGTTAAGCTAAACGTCGTTTCGGCTCATCGCAGGATCCGACGTTTAGCTTTTTCTCAATGGTTACCATGGCAGCTAGGTCGCGAAACTCCTGGTTGCCATGGTAAAGTGTAGTGGGGAGCGGGGGAGCAGTATACTTACCATCCGTGCGGCTCCTAGGGCGCTCCAGAGTGACGTCAGGGCGCCCTACACGCATGGATCACGTGATCACATGGATCACGTGATCCATGCGCATGAGGCGCTCTGACGTCATTCTGGAGCGCCCCAGGAGCCGCACGGACTGTAAGTATACCGCTCCCCCGCTCCCCACTACTACTACGGCAAACAGGGCTTTAATAGCGTCCTGGCTGCCATAGTAACCTCAAAGCATTTCGAAGACTGATCAGGATCCTGATCAGTCTTCTAATGCTTCAGGCGACTTGCGTTCTGACGGATCCGGCGGGATGGAAGTGCCTGCCGGGTCCTCAGAACGCAAGTGTGAAAGAGGCCTTAATCTGCTTTATTACTGCATGTCCCAAGCTCAACATCAGCACCACCACCCCACCAATGCTGCATCTGTACTTCCACTCTGCTGCACCAGCACCACATGCCTGTGCCACTCAAGACCTTACCATGTGAGACATAACAATTGTGGGTTAAATGCCCTGAGTACTGATGCTATGTACAGTATAAGCTGTATACTGTGAGAGGTGGCATCACAGGTAGTCTGCATGGTGAGTACCCACTCCATACACATCGGGTGTCGGTTGTGTTATACAGCTGACAACCGCCACAAATAATAGTTGCCATGTCATAGGAGAAATGAAAAAACAAAACCTGTAAAACAATGGCATATTTTTTTTCCCCTATTCCACCCCACAAATAATTTTTTACAGTTAAGCAATACATTATATAGAACATTAAATTGTGTCATCAAATAGTACAACTGGTCCTGCAAAACAAGCACTGGCTATGTTGGCGTAAAGGCAGTGTCAGACTGGGTTGCCTAGGGCCCACCAGTAAAATTTATTTTGGGGGCCCACCGTACGGATACATTCAAATATTACCTGCTCACGCAACAGCATCATGCTACCAGATGATTGAGTATGCCAGTCCCTGCAGCAACTTTGAGAAGGTCGGTCGGGGGAAAAGAGGATACTAGTAGCTTTCCTCTATACCTAGCAGTCTTCTCAGTTCTGATGGTGTCTATGATAATAAACTGGCGAGTTCCTTTAATAATCTATAAACTGCTCAAAGGCCACATTTCAAGACAGGAAAATCAATTGAAAATTGAAATTTCCGCACTCGAGAAATTCGTGTTCAATATGTTTGTACTGGTTTCTCATCTTTTAAGGGGCAAATCAGATTATAAACAGCCTATAATCTGATTATCTTCTTAAAGGATGAGAAACCAATTAAAACGTATAACACGAGTTTGGAGAGTGAGGAAGATTGATTTATCAATTGTTTAGAAACCTAATCAACACACAATTTTCCTCCTCTATCAAGCGAGGGCAGCGACACACCAAATATGATGCCCATTGGGGCGTAAATTATCCAGTTCCAGTCCTGCTTCGTGACCACCATGGAGACCAAGAGAAGCACTCTGACAATGACAACATGAAGAGGACTTACATCCAGACCAGGTGTGCGCAAACAAGAGTCATCAGTAGTGTTGAGCGAATTAAAGCATCTGAAATGGAATTTGATCAAAAGTTTCGGAAAAATGTGATTCGCAACGAATCTGAATTTCTTTGCACTTTGTGTTTTTTTTTACTAAAATGGCGGCTACGCGTGTTATAAAGTGAAAGTAAGACGCAAAGGAACGCAAGATCACTCATAATGCTGTGCAGACAACCAATGAGCAGCTAGCCCCCCCCTCTCATATCACAAACCTTTAAAAGCCTCACCCCGCTTAGTCTCACTGTGAGTTGAGCATATGGAGAAACGTGACAAGTGCTAGACACAGTGTTGCTAAAAAGCTTTTAATTGTGTAATATTCGATAGGGAGAGTGCAGGGACAGTGTTGGGAAATCAAAGGGAGAGTTTTTACACACTGCAGCGAGAGCATAGGGAGACTGCAAGGACAGTGCAGGGACTGTAATCTGAAGCTGCAGTAATCTGAAGGGATCCAGCTTGCATCAATCCCTGTATAGGGCAAAGAGCTATCTATTTAACCCTTTCATGAGCAGGCAATTTTCAGTTAGTCTTTTTTTTCTCGTTTTTCACTCCCAGACCTCTGTTCAAAAAGCCGTATGATAGCTTGTTTTTTGTGGGACAAGATGCCCTTTCTAATGGCACTAATTTTTGGTTGCATATAATGTGGAGGGGAGCAAGAAGAAAATGCAATGCCACAACAGTTTTTTGGGTTTTGTTTTTACGGCGTTCCCTATACCATAAAACTGACCAGTTACTTTCATTCTCCAGGTCAGTATGAATCTGGCAATACCACATATGTGTATTTTTTATTGTGTTTTTTTTTACTGATAAAAAAAAACTTTAAATAAATATTTTTTTCTTTCAGTCTCCATATTCTGAACCCTATAACTTTTTTGTATTTTTGTGTGTAGAGCTTGTTTTTCTGTTTTGCCATTTTCTGTATGGGATTAAATTGTTTATATTTTAATAGTTCGGACATTCTTGCACTCCAGGATACCTACCTATGATGTGTGCCCACTCTGCTGTGGAGTACCAACCACCAACGTAAATAGCCGTATGGTGGTCAGGAAGGGAGTTAAACTGTGTCCACCTAGTTTAATAGATAAACAATTCTTTTACACCTTGATTCTCAAATTGGGTAAATAATCTGTCAATTTTTATTGTTATATTGTTTTTCACATCCACACTATTGCCATCTTGTGTAGGATGTCTATTGTAGTACTTGTAATCCGCTGCGGGCATCCTCCATTGTATACATTCTCACTGGGGATCGCCATTAGCAATGGGCCACAAGTGCAGGATCTGCTCCCCTGTATATATATGCACAACTGCATTTGGGTTTGAGCATTTCCACGTCATTTTGTATATAGAGATTTTCGGAGGTGTATAAACTCCTAGGTAAATGTGCCTGTTTTCCATCTACAGGCTACATTTTGGTACACCTGTGAGGCCTGGGCCATATCCGCCAGTCTTGGGTGGGGCTCACAGCCTCCTCCCATTGCAGGCATGGCGACATGCTGGACGTGACTGGGGAGTTTGCTGCGAGTCGGCCTTTACACTCCTGCAATTCACCCACTGGCCCCTGGTATTGCCTATATGGCCCAAGTAAGTGAGTGTTAGGTCCCGAGCTACTTGGGAAACCTTGGCGCGGTGCTCGGGCTCAGACATGTCCTCCACAGTAGGATAGTTGGCTAATTCTCAATTTTAACATCATTATGAGGGTTTAGGTAGACCGCAGAGTACACCTGTCTTTTCAATTGTTATATTGTTTATCACATCCACACAACTGCCATCTTGTGTAGGATGTCTATTGTGGTACTTTTGGTCTGCTGCGGGCATCCTCCATTGTATGCATTTTTGCTGGGGATTGCCATTAGAAACGGGCTACAAGTGCATGATCTGCTCCCCTGTATAACTATGCACAACCGCATTTGGGTTTGAGCATTTCCTGCCTGTTTAACACCACGCCATTTTTTTACTCGTTTTAAATAATCTGTTTAGTTTTGCAGTTACTGGGGTATACACCTTGTTTAATAAATAAAAAATTCTATTAGGCCTTGATTCTCAAATTGTGGTGAATAAGCTGTTTAAGTCTACTGTTATTGGGGTGTCCATCTGCCGGTCACTACTGTTTCACTACCAGAAAGGACTAGCTATGCATGTGGCTACAATGTACAGTGATGTACATCGAGATACTAGTCATCAGCATGGATTGATCAGCACAGCTAACATTTAAATTTCTGGGAACCAATCACTCCATGCAGAGGGAGGAGCGCTATGTTATAATTTTATGAAGCAGAAGTTGTGACTTAGAAACATAGACATAGAATGTGTCGGCAGATAAGAACCATTTGGCCCATCTAGTCTGCCCAATAATTGTATGTAGACTGTGCCCATTCTTATTGCATTTGTGTGCCACATAATGCACAAACCTATGGGTCTTCAGTGACACTCAAGTCCTTAATATTGAGACACTGAATAGTTTTTGGAAGTAGCCAACCTCGTGATGTTATAACTTGACCAGCCCACTGGGATTTCTCCATGATGTCACTAGCCAATGCAGCTGTCACGGTCGGAAGTGGGGGAAACCCCCACCGTACAATACCAGCTGGTATTGAGTAGCAGCTAGGCCAGAAAGAGAAATAAGGGAGCAGGACACCTCCTACTGCATCCCTAGTTCTGACTCCTAACTGTATCAGCCAACCCAGATGGTAGGAGGGCTCATATTCATGAACCCCGGGCCCTACTAACTCTCCAGGAATCCCTGGGCAAGGAGCAGGGTAGAGATGACCTGTTCCTCCAGAACATGGACGAACAGGAGTCTCCATCGGCCAGGCTGCGAGGAAAGGAAACCGTTTGTAGCATATGGAATTGGCAGGTAAGCGACGACTACAACACACTTACCTGCCACGGGCACATCGTCTGAAAGCACAAGTGCTGATGTCCACACACCATAAGGACACAACACATACACATACACACACACACAGGAATCCAGAACACACATAGCTGCATACGGATAAATGGTTCCCCCTCCGGGGAACGAGAAACCCCCTTGCAGAGGACACAAAGTAAGACAGGGGAATGTCTAGCAAGCATGCTGGACACAAACACCACCAGACATGTAACACCAAACTAGACATACATACACCCTGAACATAACCGACACCAAACATCAAAGGGTAGGAAGGGAAGGAGACACCGGGAAGACATTGATGACACTGGCCCTCACTGGACAGATGGTGTATCCAGGAACAGCAAACCACCAGCACAAACAAAGGCTGGAGGAAGACTGAACTTCAGGCTACCAGCAGAAGCTAAATAGCCCAAAGTGACCACACCCACATCTAGCACACACATTAATCCCGTGTTCACCAGAAAGTGAAGGGAAACAACTAAAAGGTAAAATCGCACAACACATGCAGAAACAACACGTTGCCGCAGGCAACTGCATGAGTGGCAACCGTGTCACGGCACACACAACATAGGCCATGACACTGCCCCCGCATGAAACAATAACACCAAATTGCCGCAGGCAACTGCATGTGTGGCACTCCATGTCACGGAGCCTACCACAAGCCGTGACAGCAGCCCTGTCTATTCATCTTTCCTTGGTGGTGGCTCAAGACATATTAATTAGCCAAAAATGTGACTCAAAATATGGTCAAAACACTGAATGGAGGAACTTGACAGTAGAAAATAATGATTCATTATGGCTGGGTAAGGGTTAAAGGCTAAGAATCCAGAATTGTCCAGTCTATGGTCTTACATATAACCCTTTGTGAACCTTAGCAACAAAGTAGAATAGGAAAGGTATTGTCACCTTTGAATAATGTTGTTGGTGATGATCACTGTTGGACTCACCCACCAGATTACCAAACGATCCTTCAAATGACCTGGGCTCTACTTCTGGTCATAATAATTTTTCTAACCATATAGCTCATTGTCCTTACAATAGGTGAGGGAACCATCTCAAATTGAAATGATATCTAGAATGTACTGTCATTTCAGAGTTACAAAGTGCCACTATTTGAGACCATAGGAAACTTAAAATACTCAGAGAGATCAAGTGTCATACGCACTTTTGTCAGGGTTGAGAGCTGGAACCCCTTGGACTTCCCTTTGCCCGTCATTTCATTGAGACAGTTGCCCATTGCCAGGATGTATGCAAGTACTCCTGGGAAGGCCTGGCTGTGGAGCAGCTGCTTACAAGCTTTGATCTTCTGTGATATGAGCTGCAAACAAAAAAACATATTGTCTTTTATTCATCATAGATTATAAAGAGTGTCTCATTTATCATACATAATAGATATGATACAATCAGCTGCAGAAAGGATAACACAATAAGACATGCAGTACACCATGGGAAGACAATATGGAATAAAGTGATAGAGGGTGTGGGGTTCAGGCATAGGGGCATCTCTGTGAGGGAACAAAAATTGAGCAGAAGTGGCAAACACTGAGGCCTAGACATCTCATTCACCCACTTTTATAACTGCTTATTCAACAAAAGACAAAGGTACCAAATTACTAGTCATGGGACACCAAACTTCTAGTCATGAGTAGGTGAGGCAGCAACTCACCATGGATTTCAGGGGCCACAGTACCATGACACCAGAACACTGAACGACAATCACAAAGGAAAGGGGCACCAAACTACCAATCACGGAGGATTAGAACATACAACTACTAGGTATGAGGAATTGGGGCACTAAACTACTGGTCATGATGGACTCAAACTAAAAGTCATAAAGGACTGGAGAACAGTACCAAGACACCAGGACACTGAACCACAATCACAAGGGAAGGGGAACCAAATCACTGGACACCAGAGACTAGTTATGGTTGGAAAACCAGTGGAGACAGACCAGGGAGACTGAGGATAGGGATCATTTTGTAAGGTTTCCGTCCTACAACAAAAGATTTTGTCTCGGCGTGCATGCATAACAGGGAAATCACAGCAATGATGTGATATTTTCACAAGTCCCACTGGCATACAATATAATAAGGTTCCTCATAGTTCTATTTTTGAGCTGGAGACTGTGCTATTCCTGTTATCAAAAATACAGGAATCCCTGATGATGGCATAAAAAGTGTGATTAAGAGAGTTGAGAGACAATCCCTATAGGAGCTGTAATAGTTCAGTCCCCTACATGCAATCTGATAGACAGTGGGAAGCTGCTTTTAAGGTGACAGCATCCTTCTGGGCCCCACTGCAGCAGCCCAGTTTGAACTTGTGATATGAATGCCACTGCCCCCACTTACCGGCTGTATATCTTTCATATACATGGGCAGCTCTCTTATTGCTAGTAAGGCATCAAGTCGGGGGCACAGATCTGGGATCTTGCACATCTATAAGAAATGATGAGAGATTATTTGAAGATGACACCTAACATGAGTGGCTCTCAGCTATGTAGACCCTGTCATGTTCCAGAAGGCATTGGTCACCTCTGGACTTTTAAGGTAAGAAAGGAATATTATAATGATGAGTAAATTAATTCTACCAATTCAGAATTCGTCCCGAATTTCCCAAAAAGTTCAGATTTTAGCAAACCAACATTTTTTGTGAGAGATAGATAGAGAGATAGATAGAGAGATAGAAAGATAGATAAATAGAGAGATAGAGAGATAGAGAGATAGATAGAGAGATAGATAGATAGATAGATAGATAGATAGATAGATAGATAGATAGATAGATAGAACTGAATTGCAAAATATTTGGGTTTGTTAGAATCCAAATTGTTTGGAAAATTCAGGTTGAATTCCAAATTAATAGAATTGATTTGTTCCTCTATAGTATGTATAAATATACCTCCTTGTGCTTTATCAATCAATTGTTCTCTAATTTGTCTCCAGAATGGTGTTGGTGGTAGCCTCAAACTGTTCAAATGGTGCTTTTTCAAAATATGATCTTCCCCTAATGATAGCTTCAAACTTTTCAGGGCTTTTCCATAAGATTTTCTATCTATTGCTGTGCTGTTTCCCTGCATAATGGTTTTCTGGCTAAAAAGATATGCAATCTAGTCCCCTTTCCAAAAGGAAAGGAAACCAGTCTCTCATACCAGGAACCCAGGTCTTTCTGGGTAACTACCCTTTAACAAAGCTGAGCAAATAAAATTTGCTTGGCTTCCTGAGAGGCCTTGGTTGGGGTACCATTTCTTCTTATGGTGGGTGCCGAGTATGCATGAGGAGTTTAGGAAGCCAGTCAATGCTTCCCTGAGTTTCTGGGAATAAAATATGAAAATTAGCACATCTTACATCTGCTAGCTTCAGATAAGCTTAGGAAAGCTAATTTAAATATCTTTCCCAGAAACTCATAGTACTATTTCTCTCTCTCTCATATCAGCGTTCAGGACAATAGCAGCATTTTTGATTTGGGTAAATTCGTTTCATACCCAAACTTTTAAAAAAAATTGGTAAATCAGACCTCAAACGAATTTTAGAAAATTTGCTTATCTCTAGAATATTCCCAAGTACTACCCAATGACTAGATCTGTATGGACTTCCAACCTCAGAGTATAAACAAAACAGGTCCCATTCACAGAGAGTAGGCAGGGATCTTGAAAATGGTGAGGAAATGAAATGAAGTCACATACAGTGACAACAATCACAATGTAGTTCTCAAGCCATTCAGTTGTGTAGATGGATTATATCTTATGGGAACGCTGACATATTTTCTTTTTACTTTCCCAGCAGCAGATAGATACTAACAGCTTTGGTTATTGTCTCTTTAAAACAAATGGGTTTGATCAGTAAGTCTTTATATTGTTACTTTTGTATCAACCAATTTTAGACTATTGTAACAAGTTTTGAAAGCTTACATCCTATCTCCCTGTTACCATAGATACATAATGTATAAATATCTCTCTATACCTGCAGCATAAACTGATCCACAATGTGCAGCTCTGCTGGGGAACCTTTATAACCTAAGTACATGCTTCGATCCTTTGCAGTAGGAACATATCTGTAAAAAAACACAAGGAAAAAACACTTAGGATAACCAGGCCTTTAAGGCCGGGTTCACATCTGCGTTGTGAACTCTGGCACTGTAATCCAGTCACTGTATCCGGCATACATGTCGGCTTTCAACCAGAGAAAATAAATCTACACGCAACATTGTCTGCCCAAAAGTCGGTCTATATGCCGGAAAACTGCTGTTCCTCCACCGGATGTGAACCCAGCCTAAAGGGGACTAAGCAGTTGGAAGCTGTAGGGGGCTCTCCTGTTGGGCTAACTCAGGAGGAGAAGATTTAAGGCGCTTCTAATGTTTGGTTCACAATAGTGTGGTTATATGCATGTAGTACACTGTGGTGGTCATTAACTATTTGTTTTACGCCACTTTATGGCTTATGTAGGTACCAGATTTTGTCGCAAATCTTGTTTCTCACAGTTTGAGAGTCCTTCCCTTCAGGTGCTTTTCTGCAAACTCCAGGGCGACTCTCATGTTTCTTCTACTGAGGAGAGGCCATTTTCGGGCCACCCTGCCATATAGCCAGATTAATGGAGTGCTGCAGTGATGTTTGACCTTTTAGACATTTTTTCCCATCTGCACACATAATCTTTGGAGCTTATCCAGAGTGACTATTGGGTTCTTGGCCAGCTCTCTTACCAAGTAATTTTCCCTGGATTAGCTACAGTTGTGTTCAAAATTATTCAACCCCCACTGAAATTGAGTGTTTTGGCCAGTTTGACATTGATTTTGATCATTTCAGTCATCTTGTTTACAATTAAATCAAAGAGGCCCTTGTAAGTCAGACAAATATAACATAACATTTATAATGAAATAACCACAAATGTCTTTTCTGTGCTCACATCATTATCAGTTTTATTCAACCCCCAAGTGACATTCAATCTTAGTACTTAGTACAACATCCTTTTTCAGTTATAACAGCTTTTAAACGTGAAGCATAGCTTGACACAAGTGTCTTGCAGCGACCTACGGGTATCTTCGCCCATTCTTCATGGGCAAAAGGCCTCCAGTTCAGTCACATTCTTAGGCTTGCGCGCTGCAACTGCTTTCTTTAATTCCCACCAGAGTTTATCAATCGGATTTAAGTCTGGTGACTGCGATGGTCACTTCAAAATGTTCCAGCCTTTAATCTGCAACCATGCTCTAGTGGACTTGGAGGTATGCTTGGGATCATTGTCCTGTTGAAAGGTCCAACGTCTCCCAAGCCTCAGGTTTGTGACGGACTGCATCACATTTTCATCCAATATCTCCTGGTACTGAAGAGAATTCATGGTACCTTGCACACGCTGAAGCTTCCCTGTATCTGTAGAAGCAAAACAGTCCCAAAGCATAATTGACCCCCCGCCATGCTTTGCAGTAGGCAAGGTGTTCTTTTCTTCATAGGCCTTGTTCTTCCTCCTCCAAACATAGCGTTGATCCATGGGCCCAAACAGTTCTAATCAGTCCACAGAACACTATCCCAAAACTTTTGTGGTTTGTCCACATGACTTTTGGCATACTGCAGTTGACTCTTCTTATTCTTTGGAGACAGCAAGGGGGTGCGCCTGGGAGTTCTGGCATGGAGGCCTTCATTACGCAGTGTGCGCCTTATTGTCTGAGCTGAACCTTCAGTACCCGCATCTGACAAATCTTTTTTCAGTTCCTCAGCAATCACACGGGGACTTTTCTAAACTTTGCGCTTCAGGTAGCAGACAGCAGTCGAAGTCAGCATCTTCTTTCTGCCACGACCAGCGTTTCAACAGTGCCCTTTGCCTTGAATTTGCGAATGATGCTTCCTATGGTGTCTCTTGGTATGTTTAACATCTTTGCAATCTTCTTATAGCCATTGCCCTTCCTGTGAAGAGAAATCACCTCTTCTCTTGTCTTCCTGGACCATTCTCTTGACTTCACCATGTCTGTAAACACACCAGTAAATGTCTAGAAGGAGCTGAGTATCACAGTCATTTTACATCTGCCTAATTGGTGCTTATTATGCTTGATTGCTGCTCCTTGACATCCACAGATGTTTTCAATACCTGGTCGAAAACACTTGAATGAACCTCTATTCTTAAGAGTGGTAGTCTTTAAGGGGTTGAATAATTGTGTCAATGAAGAAATCACAAAAAAAAAACATTTAATACTGTATTACAAAAACAATTGATGTCATTTTAGTTGCATTTGGTTCTTTAAAAAGTCCTTGTAAGATTTCATTCTGAACACAATTACAAATGTACACTAAATTCCCTAAAACCCTTTACAGCATTGGGGGTTGAATCATTTTGAACACAACTGTAGTTTAGTGGGACAGCCAGCTCTAGGAAGAGTACTGGTTGTTTTGAACTTCTTCCGTTTAATAATTATGGAGGCCACTGTGCTTCGCCAGATCTATGCCTTCACACAATCCTTTCTCTGAGCCCTATATGCAGTTCTTTCCTCCTCACGGCTTGGTTTTTGGTCTGATATGCATTGTCAGCTGTAAGGCCTTATATAGAAAGGAATGGGTTTTTCCAAACCATGTCTAACCACAGTTGGACTCCAATCAAGGTGTAGAACCATGTCCAAGACGAGCAAGAGAAAGGGGAGACCCCATAGCTAAATTTCAAGTGTCATAGAAAAGGGTCTGATTTCTTATGCCCTTGCAAAATTTAAGTTTTTGCTTTTCAATACGTTTCAAACATTTCTAAAATTCTTTGTCACTAGGGGGTATCGAGTGCAAATTAAAAAAACTTGATTTTTTTTAAATTGTAGCACAAGGCCGCAACATAACAAAATATGAAAAAAGTTAAAGTGTCTGGAAAATTTCTGAAAATATTGTATTTGGCATATTAGGGAAACTCCACTAGAAATATTTCTAAAGGCTGCCATACAGATTCAATATCTGTTGGGGAAACTGTCGTTCAGTCGAAAGCAAGCTCTTTGGACTCCCTCCCTACTCCTCCATGTACATACACGAGATTGGCTGAAAGTGTATTCAATTAGGAGAGGGGAGAAAGCCGCTGCCAGACACTTCTGGTGGCAGGTTGAATCCCAGGAGAATAAATCACTCCCCAAAATCATCTGTTTAGGTTTAAAGGGGTTGTCCCATGAAAAATATTCTATAGTGTTCAAACCAGCACCTGGATTTGAATACTTTTGTAATTGTGTGTAATTAAAAATTTAGCATAGCCACTGAGTTATCCAATGTATCTGTACAGCACCACCTGCTTTTTGTTTTTATTCCTTTGTCCTGCTCACTGAGAAGGCCGCACATGCTCAGTTTCATCCTCCAACTGCCTCCAGAGACTTGATAGGTAGAGAACTTCTGCAGAATGGACATGCCCCCTTAGCTGCAGCACAAAAGACACTCCCCTTGAGCTGTCAGCTTGATATAAATCTAGCAGAGCAATGAATGAGGAGATCTCTGGACCCATGTGAGGTACAGGGCTGGTTCTAGCTTTGTTAGAGAGAGATTGTCATGTACTGTATGATGTCTGATTTTAATTTTTTACATTAGTGATGGGATAACCTCTTTAAGAACTCACCTTCTGAGGTTGGTCAGATGTTCATCAGATAAACCTCCATTACACTCTCGTATGATCAATAACTTCTCCTTCAACTGCTCTGGCTCCATGTGAAAATGTTTTAAGATTATATCTATAAAGGGAAGGAAAGATATTCTCTGAGCACATCGTTTAAGCAAGGAAGGATACATTGCATTGTATTATTTATCCTTTACTGATTCAAAGTTACAGCATGTATTACAGAGCTGCACTCACTATTCTGCTGGTAGAGTCACTGTGTACATACATTACTTATACTGATCCCGAGTTACAGCACATTCTGTATTATACTCCAGGTCTGCACTCACTATTCTGCTGGTGGAGCTATTGTGTATATATACATTACTTATCCTGTACTGATCCTGAGTTAGATCCTGCATTATACTTCAGAGCTGCAATCACTATTCTGCTGGTAGAGTCACTGTGTACATACATTACTTATCCTGTACTGATGCTGAGTTACAGCACATTCTGTATTATACTCCAGGTCTGCACTCACTATTCTGCTGGTGGAGCTATTGTGTATATATTCATTACTTATCCTGTACTGATCCTGAGTTAGATCCTGCATTATACTTCAGAGCTGCAATCACTATTCTGCTGGTAGAGTCACTGTGTATATACATTACTTATCCTGTACTGATCCTGAGTTACAGCACATTCTGTATTGTACTCCAGAGCTACACTCACTAATCTGCTAGTAGAGTCACTATATACACATTTTATATTACTTATCCTGTACTGATCCTGAGTTACAGTCTGCATTATAATCCAGAGCTGCACTCTCTATTCTGCTGGTAGAGTCATTGTGTATATACATTACTTACCCTGTACTGATCCTGAGTTACATCTTGCATTATACTCCACAGCTGCACTCACAATTGTGCTGGTGGAGTTTTTGTATATTTTACATACATTACTTATCCTGTACTGATCCTGAGTTACATCCTGTATTATACTGCAGAGCTGCACTCATTATTCTGCTGGTGAGATCAGTATGTAAAAACATTATATTACGACGGGCTAGTTTCACATCTGTGGCATAGCTCTCTGGTAGGCTGTTCTCTGGCTCCAGGATTGCTGGATAGTGCCATCTGCCCGCTGGACCCCATTGACTATAATGGGATCTGGCGGAGTTCTGGCTGCTCCCTGTTAAAATATGCCGGAATTCGGCCAGACAAAGTCAATGCATGCAACAGTTTTTATCCGGTCGTTTCTTAGCTTTTCCTGCCTGAGAGATGTGCCGATCCTGAGTTACATACTGTACTATACTCCAGAGCTTCACTCACTATTGTGCTGGTTGAGTTAGTGTGTACATGAATTACATTACTTATCCTGTACTGATCCTAAGTGACAGCCTGCAATCACAGTCCTTCAGCATCAGACCTGAACTCTCCCAGCATTGCTTGTTCTCTGGCACATCTCCCCATTATACGGGGCATTCCAGAGCAAAAACAAATCTGCTGATACTGCAAGAAAATAACATTAATAACTTATGCTGATCTCACCAATCCCCTATCGCTGCCATTAGGATGGTGCCAGGGTCTCTATTGCACTCCACTTCCTGCTCCTGTCTTGGAATTGGAGGAAATGAATGGGATAGCCACTCAGCCAATCACTGGCTGATGCAGGTCAATACTACAGCCAGTGAATGGCAGACTGGCATTCCCAGCCATTTACTGCTTTGTTGAGACAGAAGCAGAAGGTAGAATGCAGCAGGCATCCCGCCGCCAATGGAACGCCAACAGAGATAGGCAAGGTGAGCATTCAAAAAAGTAAACGTGAAAAATGATTTCCCTCTATAATTTTGTACTGTACATTAATTCCTTACTAAAGTTATGCGCAATCTTCTTGTCTAACAGAATATTCGAATGCTTTGTGATGTCCGATTCTACAGCAAAAGAGGAGTCACTGGTTTGAAACTGATGTAGAATTCTCTGAGCATCAATCTTCTTTTGAGCAGAGTTCTGTCCCCACATGGACTTGTTTATCTGAAGGAAATATACATTAGCCAGTTACATTCATGGCTTGAAATTGCATTATTTGGCCAAATGTTAGTGCCCCCTGACATCATCTTCATAGGACCATGTTGAGTATAAAGTTTTTTCCCATTCATATGATAATAACCTCATATTTTGGAACAAAATTGAGGGAATATTATATAGCTTCAATGCTATTAGAATAATTAAAAAAAAACACTCACTGGCCTAGATTTATTGATGTGTCTGACCCAAAAAGTAGTGTAATTTGGTGCATCTGGTACATCCTCCCCCCCCCCAAATCATGCTTGAAAAGGGGGTGTGGCTTAATGGAAAGGGGGCAGAACTTAAGCAAGAAGCGGAGGGGTCTAATATCAGGAGGGTAGCTACCATGTAAGCAGACCTAGGAGAAGGAAGAATTTATTTATTTTCAGGGCCCAGGGAGCGGTGAGTATAGTGCACCTAGTCCTAGCACTGGTATTACTCGCTGCTCCCTGTTCTTCTCTGAGCACCTGAACTGCAGTAAGTCCTGGCAGCGCATAACTTCAGGACAGGACATAATATCCACAGGAGCACACCATCACCTGATGCAGTGAAACGTCAGGTCACAGTGTAGAGCATGCCAGGGTACAGTGCTGCACATAAAGTGGAGGTGCCCACATGAGGAGAAGCGAGTTTTTTTTTTTTTTTGGGTCCAGTGTGAGGTTTGCATTAAGGGGACTAAGAGGGCCCCCATTCAAAAATTTGCTGTGGGCCCAGTTAGTTCTAGTTATGCCACTGCCTAATGTGCACCATAATTCTGGTGTAAAAATCTGTCTCAATCTAAGCCAACCAGAGGCTGGTGTATACTTTAGCTATAACTTACGCCAGTTTCTGGTGAAAGTTATAGGAGATCTGGCGGGCTGCACACAGACCCACCCTTTTTCTCATCACTTTGGAAAAATGTAAATGTCCCTCTTTATATTTTAATGCTTCACCATTTTTTAGATCCCTGTAATAAGGATGAGCAAATTTCTCTAAAATATCTCTATAAAAAAATCAAAAAAAAATTTGATTCAGGTGCGATTCAATAGAAAGACAGATATTTATCTGCATAAGTAGCCATACAGCTAAAACAAGCCTCATCTGCATATTCAAATTAGAACTCCTTCCAAAAGGAACAGAAAGCCTATCATGCTGTCAGATGTTAGGTATCAATCTAATAAGTCATTGCTTATCCGTTTAAAAAGACCTTGAAGCATAACTTAGATTGCCCCTCATCAGTGCAGAGCAGAAAGAACTGGCTAAGGCTACGTTTTTGCTGGATCCGGCAGGGTTCAGCAAAAACGCATCCGTTACTGATAATACAACCATCTGCATCCGTTATGAACGGATCCGGTTGTATTATCTTTAATATCATCTGTCATGAACTCCATTGAAAGTCAATAGGGGATGGATCTGTTTTCTATTGTGTCAGATAGTTTCAGAGAAAACAGTCTGTCCCCATTGACTTGCATTGTGGGTCATGACGGATCCGTTTTGCTCCACATTCCATGACGGAAAGAAAACCGCAGCATGCTGCGCTTTGCTCTCCGGGATGAGAACGCAACCAAACGGAACGGAATGCATTTTGGAGCCTTCCATTATGTTCAGTTACGTTTTGTCCTCATTGACAATGAATGGGAACAAAACGGAAACGGAAACTGATTTAGGACAAATTTCAATTGGGTAGAATCGATTCGCTCATCTGTACTCTGCAGTCAGTGACGAAGAACACTGCTGTTTACATTCAGAGGCAGTAACCCTGTACTTAGCTAGTCCTGTAGTCAGCTGAGAACTGGATAAAACTATATATTGTCTAGACAATGTTCTGTTAGCTAAACATATTGGGCTAGAGACTGATATATATTGCAGCAAACTACCAGAAAGATTTGTACATTTGCTGCTATATTTAGCTTATGGAGCAGACTGGATAATGTTCTTATTCACTGACAGCAAAGCTATATCTTGAAAAAGTTGTGGTCCCTCCAAGAAGCCACCTAAGAAGCTCCTATTATTATAATAAATGGCACATGGTAGGTGGGATCACTTGGTACAGATTTTGCATTGGGGCTGAGATGTTTCAAGTTAAGCCTCTTCATTTTAGAGATGGTCTGATACCCGTAAAAAGAACCCTGCCCCTTACCTTTTCCTGTGGTACAATGTTCCAGTGGAATGCTTTGGTTTTAGTTTGTGTAGGGCTGGGGGTCACTGTTCGGATTTGGACTGGTAATGGAGGAGGTAAGATGGGACAAAGAGCAGTGACCTGGGGAGAGGTGGGGAAGCAAAGTCTCTTCTCTTTAGCCGCTGCCTCTGTACTTGTCTGATTCTCTAGAACTAAAGGTTGTAATGGAATCTCCTCATAAATCTGGAGAGGGTCCTCCATCTTGAGACACTGAGTATTAGGGTGAAGTTGATTGTAGATCACCTCCCCCTTATCCATCTCCAAGTCCTCATAGCCAGCAGGTAGAGGGAGTGGATGATTCTTCTGCAGGCAGAGATCCTGCAGGATTGATACCCAGTCATCCCTCATTGATGTGGTTTTCTCCAAGCTCTTATTTTGCTCATTTAAGGGTATCCGGAATCTAATGAGAAAGAAAAAAGAAAACCTAAGACGTGGCTAACAGGGTGGGGGGAGTGACAGGTAAAAAAAGGTTTGAATATAACCTAGTGTGGTCAATAGCAACCAAGAAGATTCTAGAATTCAATATCATCATTAGAGATGAGCGAATCGAATCACACGAAGTGGAATGCGATCCGAATTTCAGGAATCATTCGAGCCGAATTTCCTCATGCTGCGAGTAAGAGAATCGATTAATCCTGAAATTCAAACTTACCGCTGTCATTTGCGCACAAAGGGCCGCTAGCCTCCATCTTGCTTGAAGATCTCGTCCGAAATCCCGTGCGGCGCGGGATGACGTAATCTCGCACCGCATGTGATTTCGGCCGAGATTTTCAAGCATGCGGCAAGTTTAATGTAATGTTTTTTTATTATGTTAATTTCACACTGTTTGTACACTCAGATGCCATGATCATGTATGAACACGGCATCTGAGGGGTACAATGATGGGGGCGGCGCTATCACAGCTCCCTATCATTGCACCCACTACTTACAAAAAAATGCGCTTTGTGGTGAAGTAATTTGTCACGAAGCAAAATTTTTTGTTAAATTCGGCGAATCAGCCGAATCGGATTTTCAAGAAATTCGCTCATCTCTAATATCATGCAAGGCATAACAGCAAAGTCCAATATTCATGAGGGGTTTCTGATCTAGTTTTGCAACTGATTAGTTACAATTGTATATAGGCTGGACAATCATAAGTGAGATAAACACATCTGCAGCACAAATCTCTCTTCTGTCCTGATACTTTGCTACAATGTATCAACACAGGTAAAATGCAGTAGTCTAGAGCAGGGGTGCACAACCTTTTTTGGTCTGGAGGCTGCATTGTCACATCACTCTATTTCAAGGGACGCAAAAAAAAAAAAAAGGGTTAATCAGTGCTCGTCATTCCTCCCTCATTAAGTTCTATTGATAATCGGCAGCACGTTCCTGATTACATAGGGAGATGTGCTGACGATTATTGTACATCTTTTATCCTAATAAAATATGCAAATCAGCCGACGAATGAGTGATTCTTTGTTTATCAGCTGATCAGCGGCACAGTTATAAAGGACAGATATCAGGAATGTTCCCAGTAATTGTCCTGAATATCGTGCAGTGTAATGGGAACTGGAGATTTCCCGATAAGAAATTATTTTTAACACGTTCCTGCAGCATGGCCCTGAAACAGAAGGTTCATACTTTCCTACTCCCTGCCGCTCCCGCTGTCTCCATCTTCCGGTCCTGGCGCCGTTTACATTCGGCTGGCTATGGGCATAATCACATGTACCTCTCCAGCCAATGACTGGCTTCAGTTGTGATATGGCCACAAGCAACGTTTCATCGCTGAAACTGGAGAGGTGCTCTGAGAGGTCAGCATGGAGCAGGAAAGTAGGCATCTTCGCTTTCAGGGACCATGCTGCAGGAATTGGTAAAATCATTTTTACTCTGAAACCCCTTTAAAAGGCGGCATTACCTTCCTGCCTCCTATTCACAAATGAGCGCTTTCCTTCATGGCAGAGGACAGTTCTCACTGGTTCTTACTGCCTCCTGCACCCCCAGATACACTGTAGGTGCCCTGCAGTAACCAGTGAGGCCCCTTTCACACGGGCGAGTTTTCCGCGCGGGTGCAATGCGTGAGGAGGACGCATTGCACCCGCACTGAATCCGGACCCATTCATTTCTATGGGGCTGTGCACATGAGCGGTGATTTTCACGCATCACTTCTGCGTTGCGTGAAAATCGCAGCATGTTCTATATTCTGCGTTTTTCTTGCAACGCAGGCCCCATAGAAGTGAATGGGGCTGCGGGAAAATCGCAAGCATCCGCAACCAAGCGCGGATGCGTTGCGATTTTCCCGCATTGTTGCTTAGCAACGGGACCCAATCTCTATTATTTCCCCTTATAGCATGGTTATAAGGGGAAATAATAGCATTCTTAATAAAGAATGCATTGTTAAATGATGAGGAAGGGGTTAAAAATAATAAAAGTTAACTTACCTTAGCCACTTGATCGCGTAGTCGCGATCTGTCCTCTCTTTCCCTGCAGCATCTGTGATCTAAAGGACCTGTGATGACGTCACATCACATGGTCCAATCAGATGGTCCATCTTACCATGGTGATGAAGTCCGGCTTCGGGTTGGGTACCAAACATGGCGTTTTTTCTCACGCGCGTGCAAAACGTGTTGCAAACGTTTGCACCCGCGCGGGAAAAACGCACATATTCCCGCAACGCACCCGCCTCTTATCCGGGCGTCAAACATGACGCCCGTGTGAAAGAGGCCTAAGCGTTTTCCCTGAGGGCTCACGCACATGACCATTGTTTTGGTCCGCATCTGAGCCGCATTCTTTGCGGCTCGGATGCGGACCCATGCACTTCAATGGGGCCGCAAAAGATGCAGCCAGCACTCCTGTTACTCCGTTCCACAAAATGCAGAACAAACACCGCTGGTATCCGTGTTTTGCGGACCAAAAAACACGGTACGGTCGTGTGTATGAGGCCTTACTACCCGGGAAAACACTTAGTTAATTAGTTAACCCTTAAATGACCAGGGCTGAAAAGGCCTTAATGACCAGTCACTTTTTTTTTTTTTTTTTTAGAGCACGTCGTTCAAACACTTGTAACTTTTTTATTTGTTGGACTACCAAAATAAGTTTTGCAGCTTTTTATTACATGACACAGGGCTTTTTAATATATATATTTTTTGTTTTATTAGGGGGATACTGTACAAATTAAAAAAACAAACAAACTTTTTATCCAAACTATAGCTCATTATTTAAATATTCAAATTATTATAATTAGTTCCCTATATGTGTTGGATTGTTTTATTATACAAAATGTATAGTTTCACTTGGGTGATAATTGTAATGGTTTTGGTTGTTTTTTTCCTGTTAAGGCTTTTTCACATCACCATTTGGATTCTGTCATTGATTTCCGTTGTAACATGGTTATAAAGGAAAATAACTGAACGCATAAGAGGGAAGTAAAAACGGAGGCCTTTAAGAGGCATTCTGTTTTGATCCTTCATGATACAAGTCTATGGGCAGCATAACAGATTCGTTCTGGTTTCTATTATGCAGGAGTCCAGTCCTGCATAACGGAAACCAGGACGGATCCGTTATACTGCCCATAGACTTGTATTATGACGGAATGCAAAACGGAAGCCTTTAAGAGGCATTCTGTTTTGCTTTCTGTCATAATAGTCTATGGGAATCATACCGGATCCGTCTGGTCTCCGTTATGCAGAACGGAAAAAAAAAAGTTTTCTGTCTTGCATAACAGGAACCAGACAGATCTGTTATGATTCTCATAGACTTCTATTATGACGCATCAAAACAGAATGCCTCTTAACCCATTCGCTACCAGCACCGTACATGTATGGTGCTGGAGCGATGTGTAAGCATGGAGCCCGCTTGCACGTGCAGCGGGGGCCATGGCCGGCAGATCTCTGTTATTTCAAATAGCAGAGACCTGCGGCTAATTACCATGACAGGCAATAATGCTTTAGATGCCGTGACCAAGTGAGATCACGGCATCTAAGTGCACAAAAACCCGGAAGCTCGCGCTTCCAGGCTTCCTACCCATGCTCCGTGTGGCCAAATGGGGCATCGGTACTTGCACTAAACATTTTCAGCCTCTCTGATGAGGCCGAAAGTGTTCATGCTGCATAGGCCAGGATAAGAAATGAGCAAAATTAAGTTTAAATGGCATTTTAAAAATCCCTGATAGACCAGAATGAAAAATTAAAACGCATAATTTATAGGCTTATATATGAGCCACAAAATCATCACAAAAAAAAGTTAAAAAACATATATAAAATTAAAAAATATCAAAGTTTAAATCACCCCCCTTTTCTGTATAATAAAAAAATAAATACCTAAATAACAATAAATATAAACCTCATGGGTATCACCGCGACCAAAAATGCCCATACTATTAAAATAAAATAAAAAATTCCAATATGGCAAATGGCGTGACAGAAAAAAGGGTCAAAATGGTTGCTTTGCCATTTGTTCATTGCTTCTTTTACCCAAAAAAGTAAATAAAATGTGATCAAAAAGTCACACACTCCAAAATGGTGTCAATAAATTCTACAGATTGTTCCGCAAAAAATGAGCTCAGTAGACAGCTCAGTAGACATAAGCATAAACAAGTTATGCGGGTCAGAATATGGTAATGTAAATTTTTTTTAATCAAAGTTTAAATTTATTTTTACACTATTTAGACATAAAGAACCTATACATATGGGGCATTGTTATAATCGTACTGACCCAGAGAATGAAGGGCATAGGTTTTGCCATAAGTGAAACGCCGTGGGAACAAAACCCATAAAACAGTGGAGGAATTGCGTTTTTTTCCAATTCCACCCCATTTGGAATTTTTTTCCGCTTTCCACTACATTTTATGTCATAATTAATGGTGGCATTAAAAAGTACAACTTGGCCTGCAAAAAATAAGTCCTCATACAGCTATGTGTCTGGAAATGTAAAAAAAATGTTATGGCTCAAGGAAAATGGGGAACAAAAATTAAAACGCAAAAATGAAAAAAGCTCCAGTGTCCTAAGGGTTAAAGGCTTCCGTTTTGACTTCCGTCTTATGGATTCCGTTATTTTCCGTTATAACCATGTTATAATGGAAAACAAAAACCGAATCCATAACGGTTGTATTTTATTTTATATATATATTTTTTTTATAATCACTTTATTATTTATTTTTTAAATATATTTGTGCCACATAATATGAGACATAAACACTGGGGACAGTGAACAATTTGTTTTCTTTACTTGTATTTTATTGATTTATTCGGTATTTTTTTGCTATTTGGTAACTATCAATTTTCTCATAGAATTCAATGCTAATGCATTGGAGTCTATGAGAATAGCAATCTAATGATTGCTTGTTATAGTTCCCTAAGGGAACTATAAAAAAGTGTAAAAAAATAAAAAAATAAAAATATTCAAATCCAAAAATAAAAATATCATGGGTACCGCCATGTATGAAAATGCCCATAGTATAAAAATATCTTCCCCATACGGCAAATAAGCGAGACGGAAAAAAGCATCAAAATGGCGGATTCGCCGTTTTTGATCCCTTCCTTTTTTTACAAAGAAATTGAATCAAAAGTGATCAAAAAGTCATACACACCCCATGGAATGGTATCAATGAAATGTTCAGATTGCCCCGCAGAAAATGAGCCCCCATACAGCTCCAGACACATACTGTAATTACCAAAAAGTTATAGGCGTCAAAATATGGTGGGGAAATGCAAGGAAAACTATATATATATAAGGGTATCGCACTGACCTGTAGAATGAAAGTTACTGGTCAGTTTTATCGCATATCAAATTTGTAAATAAAAAACCTGTAAAACTGTGGCGGAATTGTGTTTTTTTGCAATTTTACACCATATTCATTTTTTTTTCCTGATTCCCACTACATCATATGCTATAGTAAATGGTGGAGTAGAAGTACAAGCAGCCCTCAAACGGCTATGTGAACAGAAAAAAAAAAGTTATGGCTTTGGGAAGGCAGGGAGCGCCAAACGAAAACGCAAAAACAAAAAAACCTCCGGGGTAGAAAGGGTTAAGGTGTCTGAACCAACAATCTAATTACCCAATGAATAACTGTTTCACTTGTCCATCGGGTTTTCAGCATTACCTTTACACCAGCAGATTATCACTAATGAGAGTTCCCATGAATAAATCCATGTTACCAATGATCTGCTCGATGCTCGTCATCAATCTATGACTTCTCATAATATCAACCTCATTATTCCTCTACTGAAATCCTCTGTGCTGATGGGGGCCACGTTCCTAGTGCTATGTAACATTCAGTCTGCGATCTGCCACTTTTCCTCTGTTCCCTCCACACATCTCTAGGGCAAATTTAGATCAAATCTGGGTGAATTCACGGCTCAAACTTTAATTTTTCACCTGATTGCAGCCGACTCCAGAGATTTAATCAAGTTAAATGAACAGACGAATACTCATTCAGAATTTTTTCAGCTAGAAATTGGTTTTGTTTCTGAGTCATTTAACTCCAAATAAGTGATTAAAATGAATCCAGGAGAATATTGAGCGTTAATTTAATGGCGCTGACGATGGTTCTTTGTCCTGCCTGGCTAATGTGGGGAGATGATCAGCGAGAACACTTTGCTACAATGTATCTGTGTAAGGAAATGTTACAATGTATCTATCGAAAGTAAGAATACATCAATCGGAGTGCAGCGCTGGGTCTGACCTTTTCGGGCTACGCTAATTGCTGACATAGTGGCAGCCGGGGAGCTGAGGATTTGGCTTCACAATGTGTGTTCTGCTGCTGAAGATGGAGAAAGGAGCGTCTCTGCAGTTCTAGATGCTGCAGAATGTTCTGTCTCAGGTGGAAGGTCACAGCTCTGCTTTAAATGCACGTGATTATAAACAGCCATAAAGTGAGACCTTTGCTGAACTTATTGAACTTTATAGAAAATAATCTGAACTTCCAGACTGAATGATGATCTCGGTTTGATCTGGAGAATTTTAATTTTACCGAGAATGAAATAAGCAAGTCTGCAGTAGCGTGGCCATACATGGTGTTCATAAGGCCTCCATAAGTATGGGGTTTGGGAAGAACACTGCTGTTTGTAATGCAGCTAAAAAGAGGCTTGTTGAGGTCCCGCCTCCTTACTGAGACCCCTCCCCTCATACTGTACTGGTAGTTCTCACTAGTGATATAGCTACTTGTAGTATATAATATTCAGTCCTTGCTGTAATGGAAATATTCTCTCTGTGTATGGTTTCATGGAAGATGTCCATAAACTACAAGCTGACTTGGACACTCCGAGGGTACTTTCACACTTGCAGCAGAGTGATCCGGCTAGCAGTTCTGCCTGATGCCGTCAATCTGCATGCAAATTGAAAGCATTTGAAGACGGATTCGGCTACGGATCCGTCTTACAAATACATTGCAAGAACGGATCCGTCTCTCTGCTTGTCATGCGGAGAGACGGATCTGTTATATATTCTTTTCACTTTTTTATTCAATTTTGAATGCCGGATCCGGTACATTCCTATGGGAAAAAATGCCGGCAAGTGTTCCTGAATTTTGGACGGAGATAAAACAGCAGCATGCTGTGGTATTATCTCTGTCCTGAAATGTCAAAAAGACTGAACTGAAGACATCCTGATGCATCCTGAACGGATTTCTCTCCATTCAGAATAAATGGGGATAAAACTGATCAGTTCTTTTCCGGTATAGAGCCCCTATGATGGAACTCTTTGCCGAAAAAAACAAAACGCAATTGTGAAAATACCCTGAGGGATTGGGCATCAACTTGGCAAATGAGGTTCAATGTGGATAAATGTAAAGTTATGCATCTTGGTAGTAATAATCTCCATGCATCATATGTCCTAGGGGATGTAACACTGGGATAGTCACTTATAGAGAAGGATTTGGGTGTCCTTGTGGATCGTAGATTAAATATCAGCATACAATGTCAATGAGCGGCTTCTAAGGCCACCAGGATATTGTCATGTATTAAACTAGGTATGGACTAGCGGGGCAGGGAAGTAATATTACCACTTTACAAAGCTTTGGTGTGGCTCATCTGAAATATGCAGTTCAGTTCTGGGCACTAGAGATGGCCCGAACTATCCGCCGGCGAACAGTTCCCGGCGAACATAGCTTGTTCGCGTTCGCCTCTGCCGGGCGAACATATGCGATGTTCGGTCCGCCCCCTATACATCATCATTGAGCAAACTTTGACCCTGTACCTCACAGTCAGCAGACACATTCCAGCCAATCAGCAGCATACCCTCCCTCCCAGACCCTCCCACCTCCTGCACAGCATCCATTTTAGATTCATTCTGAAGCTGCAGTCTTAGTGAGAGGAAGGAGAGTGTAATTGCTGCTGATTTAATTGGGAAATTGATAGCTAGGCTAGTGAATTCAGTGTCCACTCCAGTCCTGAAAGACTCATCTGATCTCTGCTGTAAGGACAGCGTCCTGACAGCACCCCAAAAGCCCTTTTAGGGCTGCAACATTAGTCTGCTTTTTTTTTTCCTTTATATACATATTGCAGTTGCCTGGCCTGCCTGTGTGTGAGGAGCTGCAGGCCCACAGACTGTAGTGTGCCCACTGCCAGTGCCCACCCCTGTCATTCCGTGTGGCAGAGGACTTTGCATAAAAAAAAAGGCATTTAATTTTTACACTTTAATCTAAGGTTAGTTGCCTGCCAGTGTGTGTCAGGCTGACTTCCACTGACTGTAGTGTGCCCACTGCCAGTGCCCACCACTCATACCGGCTGGCACAGGACTTTGCATAAAAAGGCATTTAATTTTTACACTTTAGTGTAATTTCAGCTGCTTGCCTGCTGCTAGTGTGTGTCAGGCCGACTTCAACTGACTGTAGTGTGCCCACTGCCAGTGCCCACCCCTGTCATCCCGTGTGGTACAGGACTTTGCATCAAAAAAGGCATTTAATTTTTACACTTTAATCTAAGGTTAGTTGCCTGCCAGTGTGTGTCAGGCTGACTTCCACTGACTGTAGTGTGCCCACTGCCAGTGTCCACCACTCATACCGGCTGGCACAGGACTTTGCATAAAAAGGCATTTAATTTTACACTTTAGTGTAATTTCAGCTGCTTGCCTGCTGCTAGTGTGTGTCAGGCCGACTTCAACTGACTGTAGTGTGCCCACTGCCAGTGCCCACCCCTGTCATCCCGTGTGGCACAGGACTTTGCATCAAAAAAAGGCACTTAATTTTTACACTTTAATCTAAGGTTAGTTGCCTGCCAGTGTGTGTCAGGCTGACTTCCACTGACTGTAGTGTGCCCACTGCCAGTGTCCACCACTCATACCGGCTGGCACAGGACTTTGCATAAAAAGGCATTTAATTTTTACACTTTAGTGTAATTTCAGCTGCTTGCCTGCTGCTAGTGTGTGTCAGGCCGACTTCAACTGACTGTAGTGTGCCCACTGCCAGTGCCCACCCCTGTCATCCCGTGTGGCACAGGACTTTGCTTAAAAAAGGCACTTAATTTTTACACTTTAATCTAAGGTTAGTTGCCTGCCAGTGTGTGTCAGGCTGACTTCCACTGACTGTAGTGTGCCCACTGCCAGTGTCCACCACTCATACCGGCTGGCACAGGACTTTGCATAAAAAGGCATTTAATTTTTACACTTTAGTGTAATTTCAGCTGCTTGCCTGCTGCTAGTGTGTGTCAGGCCGACTTCAACTGACTGTAGTGTGCCCACTGCCAGTGCCCACCCCTGTCATCCCGTGTGGCACAGGACTTTGCTTAAAAAAAAGGCACTTAATTTTTACACTTTAATCTAAGGTTAGTTGCCTGCCAGTGTGTGTCAGGCTGACTTCCACTGACTGTAGTGTGCCCACTGCCAGTGTCCACCACTCATACCGGCTGGCACAGGACTTTGCATAAAAAGGCATTTAATTTTTACACTTTAGTGTAATTTCAGCTGCTTGCCTGCTGCTAGTGTGTGTCAGGCCGACTTCAACTGACTGTAGTGTGCCCACTGCCAGTGCCCACCCCTGTCATCCCGTGTGGCACAGGACTTTGCTTAAAAAAGGCACTTAATTTTTACACTTTAATCTAAGGTTAGTTGCCTGCCAGTGTGTGTCAGGCTGACTTCCACTGACTGTAGTGTGCCCACTGCCAGTGTCCACCACTCATACCGGCTGGCACAGGACTTTGCATAAAAAGGCATTTAATTTTTACACTTTAGTGTAATTTCAGCTGCTTGCCTGCTGCTAGTGTGTGTCAGGCCGACTTCAACTGACTGTAGTGTGCCCACTGCCAGTGCCCACCCCTGTCATCCCGTGTGGCACAGGACTTTGCTTAAAAAAAGGCACTTAATTTTTACACTTTAATCTAAGGTTAGTTGCCTGCCAGTGTGTGTCAGGCTGACTTCCACTGACTGTAGTGTGCCCACTGCCAGTGTCCACCACTCATACCGGCTGGCACAGGACTTTGCATAAAAAGGCATTTAATTTTTACACTTTAGTGTAATTTCAGCTGCTTGCCTGCTGCTAGTGTGTGTCAGGCCGACTTCAACTGACTGTAGTGTGCCCACTGCCAGTGCCCACCCCTGTCATCCCGTGTGGCACAGGACTTTGCATCAAAAAAGGCACTTAATTTTTACACTTTAATCTAAGGTTAGTTGCCTGCCAGTGTGTGTCAGGCCGACTTCCACTGACTGTAGTGTGCCCACTGCCAGTGCCAACCACTGATACCGGGTGGCACAGTAGCTTGCCGATAAATAAGGCATTTAATTTTAGACAGTAGTCTAATTTCAGTTGCTTGCCTGCTGCCAGTGTGTGTCAGGCCCTCTTCCACTGACTGTAGTGTGCCCACTGCCAGTGCCCACCACTGCATACCGGGTGGCACAGGAGCTTGCTCGATAAATAAGGCATTTAATTTTTAGACAGTAGTCTAAATTCAGCTGCTTGCCTGCTGCCAGTGTGTGTCAGGCCGACTTCCACTGACTGTAGTGTGCCCACTGCCAGTGCCCACCACTGATACCGGGTGGCACAGGAGCTTTGCCGATAAATAAGGCATTTAATTTTTAGACAGTAGTCTAAATTCAGCTGCTTGCCTGCTGCCAGTGTGTGTCAGGCCGACTTCCACTGACTGTAGTGTGCCCACTGCCAGTGCCAACCACTGATACCGGGTGGCACAGTAGCTTGCCGATAAATAAGGCATTTAATTTTTAGACAGTAGTCTAAATTCAGTTGCTTGCCTGCTGCCAGTGTGTGTCAGGCCCTCTTCCACTGACTGTAGTGTGCCCACTGCCAGTGCCAACCACTGATACCGGGTGGCACAGTAGCTTTGCCGATAAATAAGGCATTTAATTTTTAGACAGTAGTCTAAATTCAGTTGCTTGCCTGCTGCCAGTGTGTGTCAGGCCCACTTCCACTGACTGTAGTGTGCCCACTGCCAGTGCCAACCACTGATACCGGGTGGCACAGTAGCTTGCCGATAAATAAGGCATTTAATTTTTAGACAGTAGTCTAAATTCAGTTGCTTGCCTGCTGCCAGTGTGTGTCAGGCCCTCTTCCACTGACTGTAGTGTGCCCACTGCCAGTGCCAACCACTGATACCGGGTGGCACAGTAGCTTGCCGATAAATAAGGCATTTAATTTTTAGACAGTAGTCTAAATTCAGTTGCTTGCCTGCTGCCAGTGTGTGTCAGGCCCTCTTCCACTGACTGTAGTGTGCCCACTGCCAGTGCCAACCACTGATACCGGGTGGCACAGTAGCTTGCCGATAAATAAGGCATTTAATTTTTAGACAGTAGTCTAAATTCAGTTGCTTGCCTGCTGCCAGTGTGTGTCAGGCCCTCTTCCACTGACTGTAGTGTGCCCACTGCCAGTGCCAACCACTGATACCGGGTGGCACAGTAGCTTGCCGATAAATAAGGCATTTAATTTTTAGACAGTAGTCTAAATTCAGTTGCTTGCCTGCTGCCAGTGTGTGTCAGGCCCTCTTCCACTGACTGTAGTGTGCCCACTGCCAGTGCCAACCACTGATACCGGGTGGCACAGTAGCTTGCCGATAAATAAGGCATTTAATTTTTAGACAGTAGTCTAAATTCAGTTGCTTGCCTGCTGCCAGTGTGTGTCAGGCCCTCTTCCACTGACTGTAGTGTGCCCACTGCCAGTGCCAACCACTGATACCGGGTGGCACAGTAGCTTGCCGATAAATAAGGCATTTAATTTTTAGACAGTAGTCTAAATTCAGTTGCTTGCCTGCTGCCAGTGTGTGTCAGGCCCTCTTCCACTGACTGTAGTGTGCCCACTGCCAGTGCCAACCACTGATACCGGGTGGCACAGTAGCTTGCCGATAAATTAGGCATTTAATTTTTAGACAGTAGTCTAAATTCAGTTGCTTGCCTGCTGCCAGTGTGTGTCAGGCCCTCTTCCACTGACTGTAGTGTGCCCACTGCCAGTGCCAACCACTGATACCGGGTGGCACAGTAGCTTGCCGATAAATAAGGCATTTAATTTTTAGACAGTAGTCTAAATTCAGTTGCTTGCCTGCTGCCAGTGTGTGTCAGGCCCACTTCCACTGACTGTAGTGTGCCCACTGCCAGTGCCAACCACTCATACCGGGTGGCACAGTACCTAGCACGCGTAGTACCACTTATCTAAAAAAATGACAGGCAGAGGCAGGCCAGACTCGCAGGGGCCGTCGTGGTCGTGGTGCTGTGATTTCCACTGTCCCTGGAATAATGCCCAGTTTTCAGAGGCCACGCACCCTGAACCCGAAAAATTCAGAGGACGTAGTTGACTGGCTTAGACAGGACACCCAATCTTCAACAGCTTCCGCTAAGAACCTTGACGCACCATCCTCCTCCAGCTCAGCTTCGGTCACCTGCTCTCAAGTTACCACGCACCCGCCCGCCGCCACCACCACCACTACCACCACAGCCACCACAGCCGCTTCACTTGATCCGTCAGAGGAGTTATTTACACATCAGTTGGATGCAATTAGTGATGCGCAACCATTATTGCCAGATGATGTAGATTACGGGATATGTCTCAGTCAGGCAGGATTACACACATGGACGTACAGTGTGATGATGATGATGATGATGTTGTACTCCGCTGCTGCTTCCTTTGCTGAGGTGTCAGATACAAGTGAAGCGGTTGATGATGACGATGTGTCCACGGATGCCACGTGGGTGCCTGCTCGAAGAGAAGAAGAGGGGGAAAGTTCTGAAGGGGAGACAGAGAGAATGAGGAGACGAGTTGGAAGCAGGGGGAGGTCGTCGCAAGGAGTTAGTGGCACAGTCAGACAGCATGTATCGGCACCTGGGGTCAGCCAGACAGCACGCCAGTCAACGCATGCTGTTGCCACCACTAGAATGCCGTCATTGCAAAGCTCAGCAGTGTGGCATTTTTTTGTGTGTCTGCCTCTGATAAAAGCAATGCCATTTGCAACCTGTGCCAAAAGAAACTGAGTCGTGGGAAGTCCAACACCCACCTTGGTACAACTGCTTTGCGAAGGCACATGATCTCACATCACAAACGCCTATGGGATCAACACATGAGTACAAGCAGCACACAAACTCAAAGCCACCATGCTCCTCCTGGTCCAGCATCTTCAGCCACGCCAACCACTGCTGTCCTCCCTGCCCCTCTCAACCACCCGCCACTCCATCTCTCACCTTCAGCAGTTCCTGCTCATCTGCCCACAGTCAGGTGTCTGTCAAGGACATGTTTGAGCATAAGAAGCCAATGTCACAAAGTCACCCCCTTGCCCGGCGACTGACAGCTGGCTTGACGGAACTCTTAGCCCGCCAGCTTTTACCATACCAGCTGGTAGAGTCTGAGGCCTTCAAAAATTTGTCGCTATTGGGACACCACAGTGGAAGGTACCCGGACGAAATTTTTTTCAAAAAGGCAATCCCAAACCTCTACCATGTCATTGAAAAGGAAGTCATGGCATCTCTGGCATACAGTGTTGGGGCAAGGGTCCATCTGACCACTGATACCTGGTCTGCAAAGCACGGTCAGGGCAGGTATATCACGTATACTGCGCATTGGGTCAACCTGCTGACGGCTGACAAGCATGGAATGCGTGGCTCCGCAGCGGAGTTGGTGACACCACCACGACTTGCAGGCAGACCTACTGCCACCTCCTCTACTCCTACTCCATCCTCTTCAATATCCTCCTCGGCTGAGTCCTCTTCTGCTGCGGCGTCTGGCTGCACATCAACTGATTCCCCCAGCTCCCCAGGGGCTATTCCACATCCCGGATACGACAGTGTCACGCTATCTTGGGGTTGACTTGCCTGAAAGCAGAGAGCCACACAGGACCAGCACTCCTGTCCGCCCTGAACGCACAGGTGGATCAGTGGCTGACCCCGCACCAACTGGAGATCGGCAAAGTGGTGTGTGACAATGGAAGCAATCTGTTGTCGGCATTAAATTTGGGCAAGTTGTCACATGTGCCGTGCATGGCACATGTGTTGAATCTCATCGTACAACGTTTTGTGTCTAAGTACCCAGGCTTACAGGACGTCCTCAAGCAGGCCAGGAAGGTGTGTGGCCATTTCAGGCGTTCCTACACGGCCATGGCGCACTTTTCCGATATTCAGCGGCGAAACAACATGCCAGTGAGGCGCTTGATATGCGACAGCCCGACACGTTGGAATTCAACACTCCTAATGTTCGACCGCCTGCTCCAACAAGAAAAAGCCGTCAACGAGTATTTGTATGACCGGGTGCTAGGACAGCTTCTGCGGAGCTGGGAATCTTTTTGCCACGTTACTGGACACTCATGCGCAATGCCTGTAGGCTTATGCGTCCTTTTGAGGAGGTGACAAACCTAGTCAGTCGCACCGAAGGCACCATCAGCGACCTCATCCCATTTGTTTTCTTCCTGGAGCGTGCCCTGCGAAGAGTTCTGGATCAGGCTGTAGATGAGCGTGAAGAGGAAGAGGAAGAGTTGTGGTCACCATCACCACCAGAAACAGCCTTGTCATCATCGCTTGTCGGACCTGCAGCAACGCTGGAAGAGGAGTATGAGGAAGAGGAGTCAGAGGAGGAATGTGGTGGCTTTGAGGAGGAGGAAGACCAACCACAGCAGGCACCCCAGGGTGCTCGTTGTTGTCACCTATCTGGGACCCATGGTGTTGTACGTGGCTGGGGGAAGAACAGACCGTCAATGACATCAGTGAGGACGAGGAACGGGAAATGAGTAGCTCTGCATCCAACCTTGTTCAAATGGGGTCTTTCATGCTGTCATGTCTGTTGAGGGACCCACGTATAAAAAGGATAAAGGAGAACGATCTGTACTGGGTGGCCACGCTACTAGACCCCCGGTATAAGCAGAAAGTGGCAGAAATGTTACCAAATTACCGAAAGTCGGAAAGGATGCAGCAGTTCAAAACCAAACTAAAAATATGCTTTACACAGCTTATAAGGGGAATGTCACAGCACAACGGGAATCTAACAGGGGAAGAGGTGAGTGTAATCCTCCTCCTACCACGGCGGCAAGGACTGGACGATTTACAGATGTGTTGTTGATGGAGGACATGCGGAGCTTTTTCAGTCCTACTATCGCCACAGCCCTTCGGGATCCAGCCTTAGAGAACGACTCGACCGACAGGTAGCAGACTACCTCGCCTTAACAGCAGATATCGACACTCTGAGGAGCAATGAACCCCTTCACTACTGGGTGTGCAGGCTTGACCTGTGGCCTGAGCTATCCCAGTTTGCGATAGAACTTCTGGCCTGCCCTGCTTCAAGTGTCCTGTCAGAAAGGACCTTCAGTGCAGCAGGAGGCATTGTCACTGACAAGAGAAGTCGCTCGGTCAAAAAGTGTTGATTACCTCACCTTCATAAAGATGAATGAGGCATGGATCCCGAAGGGACTGACAGTGGGGGATACGCTTGACTAACAAAAGGCCTGATTACATGCCATGGCCTTAAAATGGTCCCCACGCTGCTGTATTTAATGTCTGCATACCGGATGACTTTCGTGAATTCTCCACCACCAACTAGGGTTCAAGCCGCAATGTTTTAGTCACTTTTCTGCCTGGAAAACATAAATTTTTCCGGCCGCTGCTACAATAGCGGCTGCAACAGTGCAATTATTTTTCAGGCATGTGTACATGCCTAATTTTTCTGTCCTATGGTGCAGCACTGTGGCTGCAAAAACAAACCAAAAAAAAGGCACATACAAGTGTCAATTCCCTTCGTGATCGTTACCTTGTTGTGGTGAAGGGGCTTATGTATCACAATGAAGCAATCATCATCACCTCTATAAGTGTGTTGGCAATGTTGCCACACCCCAGATGATAAGGCCGTTGCTTCATTATGATCAGACCAAAAGCGATCGGGTGGCCACGCTACTAGACCCCGGTATAAGCAGAAAGTGGCAGAAATGTTACCAAATTACCGAAAGTCGGAAAGGATGCAGCAGTTCAAAACCAAACTAAAAATATGCTTTACACAGCTTATAAGGGGGATGTCAATGGGGATTCGACAATGGTTAATCAATTCGACCGGATAGGGTCCGTAACAGGGATTAAACTGATAGCAATAGTACTAGTTAAGACACCACTCATATAGGGTGTCACAGCACATTGCTCTGTGCACGCCGCAGTGCCCCAATTTGGGAGTAAGAGGACCGACCAAGCTGCTTTTTCCATCTCCCGGTTCCTGAAATCAATTCAGTTTAGTGTACGAGAGTTTGGTCTGTCACTGTGAAGGCAGTCGAAGGTACCCGGCCTAAATTTTTTTCACAAAAGGCAATCCCTGATATGGGACGTAACAGGGATTAAACTGATGAGAATAATACTACAGAAAATACCACTCATATCAGTGGAGGGAGCCAGCGTTTTTTAACCATCTCCCCGTTCAAAAAATCTATTTAATAAATGGCCCCCAGATTGGGGAGTCGGGGACGTTAGAGGGATTAAACTGATGAGAATAGTACTACAGAAAATACCACTCATATCGGGTGTGACAGTAAATTGCACGGCGCAGACGCAGTGACCGTGGTTTAAAACAGAGTGGAGGGAGCCAGCGTTTTTTAACCATCTCCCGTTCGAAAAATCTATTCAATAAATGGCCCCCAGATTGGGGACGTTAGAGGGATTAAACTGATGAGAATAGTACTACAGAAAATACCACTCATATCGGGTGTGACAGTAAATTGCACGGCGCAGACGCAGTCACCGTGGTTTAAAAACAGAGTGGAGGGAGCCAGCGTTTTTTAACCATCTCCCGCTCGAAAAATCTATTCAATAAATGGCCCCCAGATTGGGGACGTTAGAGGGATTAAACTGATGAGAATAGTACTACAGAAAATACCACTCATATCGGGTGTGACAGTAAATTGCACGGCGCAGACGCAGTCACCGTGGTTTAAAACAGAGTGGAGGGAGCCAGCGTTTTTTAACCATCTCCCGCTCGAAAAATCTATTCAATAAATGGCCCCCAGATTGGGGACGTTAGAGGGATTAAACTGATGAGAATAGTACTACAGAAAATACCACTCATATCGGGTGTGACAGTAAATTGCACGGGCGCAGACGCAGTGACCGTGGTTTAAAACAGAGTGGAGGGAGCCAGCGTTTTTTAACCATCTCCCGTTCGAAAAATCTATTCAATAAATGGCCCCCAGATTGGGGACGTTAGAGGGATTAAACTGATGAGAATAGTACTACAGAAAATACCACTCATATCGGGTGTGACAGTAAATTGCACGGCGCAGACGCAGTGACCGTGGTTTAAAACAGAGTGGAGGGAGCCAGCGTTTTTTAACCATCTCCCGTTCGAAAAATCTATTCAATAAATGGCCCCCAGATTGGGGACGTTAGAGGGATTAAACTGATGAGAATAGTACTACAGAAAATACCACTCATATCGGGTGTGACAGTAAATTGCACGGCGCAGACGCAGTGACCGTGGTTTAAAACAGAGTGGAGGGAGCCAGCGTTTTTTTAACCATCTCCCGTTCGAAAAATCTATTCAATAAATGGCCCCCAGATTGGGGACGTTAGAGGGATTAAACTGATGAGAATAGTACTACAGAAAATACCACTCATATCGGGTGTGACAGTAAATTGCACGGCGCAGACGCAGTCACCGTGGTTTAAAACAGAGTGGAGGGAGCCAGCGTTTTTTAACCATCTCCCGCTCGAAAAATCTATTCAATAAATGGCACCCAGATTGGGGACGTTAGAGGGATTAAACTGATGAGAATAGTACTACAGAAAATACCACTCATATCGGGTGTGACAGTAAATTGCACGGCGCAGACGCAGTGACCGTGGTTTAAAACAGAGTGGAGGGAGCCAGCGTTTTTAACCATCTCCCGTTCGAAAAATCTATTCAATAAATGGCCCCCAGATTGGGGACGTTAGAGGGATTAAACTGATGAGAATAGTACTACAGAAAATACCACTCATATCGGGTGTGACAGTAAATTGCACGGCGCAGACGCAGTCACCGTGGTTTAAAACAGAGTGGAGGGAGCCAGCGTTTTTTTAACCATCTCCCCGTTCGAAAAATCTATTCAATAAATGGCCCCCAGATTGGGGACGTTAGAGGATTAAACTGATGAGAATAGTACTACAGAAAATACCACTCATATCGGGTGTGACAGTAAATTGCACGGCGCAGACGCAGTCACCGTGGTTTAAAACAGAGTGGAGGGAGCCAGCGTTTTTTAACCATCTCCCTGTTCGAAAAATCTATTCAATAAATGGCCCCCAGATTGGGGACGTTAGAGGGATTAAACTGATGAGAATAGTACTACAGAAAAAACCACTCATATCGGGTGTGACAGTAAATTGCACGGCGCAGACGCAGTGACCGTGGTTTAAAACAGAGTGGAGGGAGCCAGCGTTTTTAACCATCTCCCGTTCGAAAAATCTATTCAATAAATGGCCCCCAGATTGGGGACGTTAGAGGGATTAAACTGATGAGAATAGTACTACAGAAAATACCACTCATATCGGGTGTGACAGTAAATTGCACGGCGCAGACGCAGTGACCGTGGTTTAAAACAGAGTGGAGGGAGCCAGCGTTTTTTTAACCATCTCCCCGTTCGAAAAATCTATTCAATAAATGGCCCCCAGATTGGGGACGTTAGAGGGATTAAACTGATGAGAATAGTACTACAGAAAATACCACTCATATCGGGTGTGACAGTAAATTGGTGTTGTACGTGGCTGGGTGGAGGAAGAAACCTTCAATGACATCACCGGGACGTGGCTAGCTTGGTATCCAACCTTGTGCAAATGGGGAGTTTGCGGTTGTGCAAATGAACTGTTTGCGGTGCATTAAAAGGGGAGTTTGGTCTGTCAATGTCAGTGAAGCGGGCGTAACCCTTACACTACCTGATCGATACAACATCATACCTGATCGTATACACACACTGGATGTTTTAAAGCACGTTATTCCAAACAATTTAGGAATGTTAGTTGATTTATGCCCTTTATGGATTAAAACCCGACTCTGCGTCCACTACGTAATTTTCCATGGGAGTTTTGCCATAGATCCCCCTCCGGCATGCCACAGTCCAGGTGTTAGACCCCTTGAAACAACTTTCTCATCACTATTGTGGCCAGAAAGAGTCCCTGTGGGTTTTAAAATTCGCCTGCCAATTGAAGTCTATGGCGGTTCGCCCGGTTCGCCCGTTCGCGAACATTTGCAGAAGTTCGCGTTCGCTGTTCGCGAACTGAAAATTTTATGTTCGCGACATCACTACTGGGCACCAGTCTATAAAGAGAATGCCCTGGAGCTGGAAAAGGGTAGAGCGACTAAACTGGTAGTGATCCGTTCGGGTCATGGCCAGCTGCTGTCAAGAACTGCACGGGCAACTGTATAGGCGGCCTGAATTCTTAATGATTGTGTGGCACCTTCAATACCGCACAGCCATAAAAATTCAGATCGCCTACACAGTGTGGATTTTATTAGTTTAATATCAGGCAGATGCGGACTAATTGACCACATGGTTCTTGACTGATGCTGGCTGCTATCCAAATGGATCATGACTGCACCATACCCTACAGGGCATGGAGGGTCTTAGTTATGAGAAAAGATTAAAAGAATAAAATGTATTTAGTCTTAAGGAGAGACATCTAAAGGGGGTGTGATTAACCTATACAAATATATAAATGGGCCATACAAAAAACACGGTGAAAAACTGTTCCAAGAAAAATGCCCTCAAAAGACAAGGGGGCACTGCCTCTGACTGGAGAAGAAAAAGTTCAGGCTCCAGAAGCGTCAAAGATTATTTTCTGTAAGAACTGTGAATCTGTGGAATAGACTTCCACAGGACGTGGTCACAGCAGGAACAGTGGACAGTTTTAAAAATGGTTTAGATGAATTCTTGAAAGTAAATGACATTAATGTTTATGAAACTGTGTAGAAATCCGTGTCTCCCTCCCCTTTTCTAAAATTCACATCCTCATCTACCAATTGGAAGAACTTGATGACATTATGTCTTTTTTCAACTGTATGTACTGGCTTCCTATTCAGTTTGTCTAGCCAATCTGAACAAGCAGAGCTGTAGTGTAAAGCATGTTGCAAGAACAGAAACTTGAGCAATTGACAGTAGGTGAATTTCAGGCTACTTCTGACTTAATTTTACAGTGCAGCTAAGACCTCTTTTACACGTCCATAATGACATCCGTGGAAAAATCATCAGTGGTTCATTTGAGAAGATGTCCGTGAAGAATCAGTGTTTAGTCTGTATGCTTGTTTTTTGCTCTCCATGTTTCATCGATATTCCAAGTAAACTTCTAAATTCACATTCTGTGAAAATCATGAACCTAACACGGATGGCATCTGTGTTCTGTCCGTGGTTTTATTTAAAAAATAAGGCAAGTTTCCATGGGTCACCATTGACCCACGGCCCATGGAAAACCACTGATGTGTGGATACGTGAGCTGCCGAGAGTACGGACAGCACACGTCAATGATTTACTGATGTGTGAAAGAGCACTAAGCTGGAGTCATTGGGACAAAATGTATCAAGCTCACCTGCTTTTAGGCGTAAAATCAGACCGGAATTGGAGTGGAATAGAAATTATACTATTGTTGTGACTAATTCAGAGGCAAAAAAGCACACCTACATAAATAGGTTGAAAAATAGGCGCAAAAGTTAGAAAACTTCTGAATTAGTCTAAAAAGATCAAAACAGGCAATGAGGTGCAAATTACTTCAAAACAGGCTCATTTTCAGTAGTAAATGAGACTAAAAGAAGCAGCTAAAAAAGAAGCAGAAACTATAGAAAATGTGCCCCATTAATTATAGTTGTGATTGGTGCAAAATCTGTGATCTAATAGAGCAAAACTGCAATCTGAAGCGTAATAATTAATAATAAAAAAAGATTAGCAAAAATTTGAAAAATTTGATTTGGCTGCTTCACCAAATTTGACTTGACTTGATTTATGACAAATTACTTAATCACGAAGTGCATTCCTTTGTATGTAACAGACACAATGACAGGGAACAGCGATAGTGCTGCAAACCTGTCATTGAACCCCTCACTGATCGCGGCATCTGAGGCTACAATTTAGCCCTTTTAGTGGTTAATCAGGACAAAAAAAAAATACTCACCTTTTCCATTTGCTGGTGTAGAGGCCGTTGTGGCCATCTTGATTGAAGACACCACGAGAGATCTCTCCCAGTGACATGACATCCTCATGCTGGCCTGGTGTAGTGACGTAATACGTCACCCCCCACAAGATTCCGCACAGTTTCTGCAAACAAGCTGCAACAGCCTCTTTGCGCGCAAATGGATGAGGTGAGCATGTATTTTTTTTTACCGCCATTTCAGCAAAAATAGATTCGTTACCACAAAGCACAAGGAAATTTGGCTTTGCAGTTAATTGAAATTCGTATCGAAGTCAACTAATTTGGCTTTAATTCGATCAACACTAATAATAATAGAGGAATGGTTAAAGCAACAGTAGGCTTTGATAAGGTTTTAGACTCCCTGAGACACCAAAAGGCAATTAAGCTAAGTTAAAGTCACTGACCATAGCTGGGATATAAAAGAGCAGAGCTGCAGAGTAAAGTAAGTTAATGGATAAAGAAAAAAGCTAGAGTCTCTGAATTGATAGGGGGGAGATATTAGACTTAGGCCGCTTTCAGACGAGCGGGTGTCAGGCTCTGGACATGCAGTGCAGAACCCGTTCTGAACTTCCAGCACTGCCAGGGTCGCATAGCTAGGACTATACCTAGTTGTTCCATTTGCTGATTTGTGTCAGCCTGGGGCAGCACATACAAAAATTGCTCCCTCATGTTGATAATATGGAACTGACTGTTGTGGCTTCTGCTGCATGTGGTAGCAGAGACAGCAGGAGGGCTGTGACTCATTGGGGAGCTGAGAGGGTTCTCCTGGTCAGATACATGGGAGTCAGCTGTCTACTTCACGAAAGTTGCAGCCAGCTGTGTACACAGTGTATCCTGGTAATAAAGCAATTTGGCAGAAGGAAAACATTCCCCCATTTTGTTTTCATAGAGAGGGTCTAAAAGCATGGCTATCCAGTAATCTTCAGATTGCTTGATGGTAAGGATACATCTGTTATTCCGTAAGGAAGCAACCACATACTGTAGCTTGCCATTCTTGCCATTGCTATTACCGCCAGGATGTCTGAGGGTGTCTGAGTTCTTTCCAGCACCTCCCCACACTGAGATATTTGTTCCTCATAGCCGGTGTTAACGTCTTCATGATCATCAGCCTCGTACTCCTGCACAAGCGACTCTTCCTCCTTCTCAAGTGATAGCTTGAGAATCCTGCAGGGTACCAAAACAGTAGTTTCCATCCATATTTATGATATTTCCATACCTAGTAGAACCTGCTTAACAATTTAAATGGGGGTTTATAACAGATGGCACCAGCTGGGCACAACATATTAGGAACTAAAATGCCATATCTGTGAAAACTTGAATTTTTCACTTTGCACAGGCTGCTGTGCATTCATGTCTACAATATACCTGTAGTGTCAAAATGCCCACCCCACCCTTTGATAAATAATTTGAGGGACAGAGTCTCCAAAATGGGGTCTTTTTGGGGGGGTTTCCATGTACTATTTCACCCCAGAGCCTCTACATTTGTCAGCACAAGTGGTGTAAATCATGTGAATGAAATTCCCTTTTAGTCCTGTGTCCTATGATACTTTGAGGCACAAGAATATGGCCACATGGCTTTTCATACTGGCACACAATAAGCACAAGATATTGGGCACTGAATTGGTATATCTGTGGAAAAATGTATGCGCATTGGAACAATATACCAAAGCCGGGCTCATACTGACCACTACCATATATGTACTTGTGAGATATACTTCTTGGACTTTTTTTGTGCAATCTTAATGCAATCTATGATTTTACTGTAAGTTTTAAACCACAGATGTTATCTTTTTAATATACTTAATATATTTTCAATTAAAATTACTACTATTTTAAACATAAAACAATATCCATATCTATATTTATATATACATATCTATCCAGAGATTTGAGTGCCCTCCATTATACTACGATACATAAAAAAAAAAAAAAAAATTCATAGCCAAGTGTTTCTAAATTCTGTGAAACACCTTTTGAGTCAAAGTGCACACATCCCTTTTCTTGAGGGGTGTACTTTCCAAAATAGGGTCACTCTTTGGGGGTTTACACTATAAGGGTACCTCAGGGTCTCTTCAAATGCAAAACGGTCTCTGAAAAACATTCCAGCAAAAATCTGGCCTCTAACAGCAATGCAGCACTCCTTCCCTTCTGAGCCCTGTGGTGTGTGCATACAGCAGTTTACAATCACATATTAGGAGCTGCCAACAAATTGTGGGGGGCTTCTTCTTAACCCTTGTGAAAATAAAAAAATTGGACCTGAGTGACATTTTATTGGAAACAATTTAATTTTTCATTTTCAGAGCCAAGTGTTTCTAAATTCTATGAAAAGCTTGTTGGTTCCAACTGCCCACTATTCCCCTTGTATAAATCCTTCAGGGGTGTAGTTTGAAAAGCGGGGTCGCTTTTTAGGGCTTTCCACTATAGTGGTACCTCAGAGTCTATTCAAAAACCCCATGGCGCCCAAAAGCCATTCAATCAAAATATGGCACTCTTTCCCTTCTGAGCCGTGCAATGTGCCCAAATAGCAGATTCACTGGGGGGTATTCTTGTAAACTACAGAATAGGGGTAAAAAATATTTAGGTTTGTTTTAATGTTAATCCTTGCTGTGTTACAGAAAAAATGTATTAAAAATGGAAAATCTGCAAAAAATAAAGTTTATTTATAAATTTCAGGTACATTTTGCTTTAATTTATGTGGAACACCTAAATGATAAATACATTTTCTAAAATCAGTTTTCAATCATTTGACGAGTGTAGTTTCTAAATTGTGGTCATTTAAGGGTGGTTTCAATTATGTAAGCTCCTCAAAATGACTTCTTAACTGAATTGGTCATTCAAAAAAATCAGTATTAAAAATTTCTTCAAAACTTCTAAGCCTTTCATGAAACATAAAGTAGTCATATGATGAGTATTGATTAATAACTATTTAATGAGGTATCCCTGTCTTAAAAGCAGAGAAAATCAAATTTAGAAAATAGCAGATTTTTTCACATTTTCTGTAAATTCCGGATTTTTTTTATAACTAAAGGTAAAATATATAGAGTCAAAGAAAACAACGTTCACAGTGCCGCGCGTCTCAGGAGTTTAACTACAGCCTGCCAGCGATGATCAATCGCTGGCAGGCTGTAGATGCGAAATAATTTGCATCAAACAGGTATATCAGACGCTGTTTTGTGAACAGCGTCTGATATACCTGCAACTGGTCCTCTGGTGGTCCCATTTGCTGGGATCGACCACCAGAGGACCAGGTAGCTATGTAAAGTTGCACCAAACACTACACTAACCCCCCCACCCTCACTTATTAACCCCTTGTTAACCCCTTGATCACCCCATCTAGATTCCTTGATCACCCCCTGTCATTGATCACACCCCTTGTAAGGCTCCATTCAGACGTCCATATGTGTTTTGCGGATCCGCAGATCCTCAAAACACGGACACCGGCAATGTGCTTTCCGCATTTTGCAGATCCGCACATTGCCAGAACTATATAGAAAATGTTTTTTCTTGTCCGCAATTGCATACAAGAATAGGACATGTTCTATACTTTTGCAGAACGGAAGTGCAGACCCGGAAGCGCGGATCTGTAATTCCGGATCCGAGCGGGACAAAGTCTGTCCCCATAGAAATGAATGGGTCCGCAATTCCATTCTGCAAACAGAATTGCGGACGTGTTAATGGAGCATAAGGGTCCCTTATCACCACCAGTTAGTTAGCTACTTGTTAGGTAGCTAGCGCCCAGCCCACCGCTCCGCACCGCAGTCACTGATTTTGGCAGAGATTTTTTCATCCACATTGATTGATGCGAATGAAAAAATTTGTGCCGTTCATTTTTTTTTTTCAGCCCAGAGGCTGAACGGAAAAAAAAAAATCTCATTACCCGTATGCTCAATAAAGGAGAATCGCAGAAACTCCTAATGCTGGCCATACGTGTAATGATTGCGGAGACCCTCAAATGCCAGGGCAGTACAAACACCTCACATGTGACCCCATTTTAGAAAGAAGACACCCCAAGGTATTCTGTGAGGGGTATGGTGAGTTCATGTAAAATTTTATTTTTTGTCACAAGTTAGTGGAATATGAGACTTTGTAAAAAATAAAAATAAAAAATATATCAATTTCCGCTAACTTGTGCCAAAAAAAAAAATTCTGTGAACTCGCCATGCCCCTCACAGAATACCTTAGGGTGTCTTCTTTCCAAAATGGGGTCATTTGTGGGGTATTTATACTGCCCTGGCATTTTAGGGGCCCTAAAGCGTGAGAAGAAAATGCGTAAAATGCCCTTCCTAAAAGGTACTCGTTAGATTTGGGCTCTTTAGCATTTGGCTGCAAAAGTGTCACACATGTGGTCACGACTCAGGAGAAGTAGGCAATGTGTTTGTGTTGTATTTTTACATATACCCATGCTAGGTGAGAGAAATATCTCTGTAAATTGACAACTTTGTATAAAAAAATTTAAAAGTTGTTGTTTACAGCGATATTTCTCACACACAGTATAGGTATATGTAAAAATACTCCCCAAACACATTTCCCTACTTCTCCTGAGTACGGCGATACCACATGAGTGACACTTTTTTGCAGCCAAGATGTGCAAAGGGGCCCTAAAACCAATGAGTACCTTTAGGATTTCACAGGGCATTTTTACGCATTTGGATTCTCACGCTTTAGGGCCCCTAAAATGCCAGGGCAGTATAAATACCCCACAAGTGACCCCATTTTGGAAAGAAGACACCCCAAGGTATTTTGTGAGGGGCATGGCGAGTTCACAGAATTTTATTTTTTTGGCACAAAGTCTCATATTCCACTAACTTGTGACAAAAAATAAAATTTTACATGAACTCACCATACCCCTCACGGAATACCTTGGGGTGTCTTCTTTATAAAATGGGGTCACATGTGTGGTATTTATACTGTCCTGGCATTTTAGGGGCCCTAAAGCGTGAGAAGAAGACTGGAATCAAAATGCGTAAAATTGCCCTGGGAAATCCTAAAGGTACTCGTTGGAATTTGGGCCCCTTTGCGCACCCAGGCTGCAAAAAAGTGTCACTCATGTGGTATCGCCATACTCAGGAGAAGTAGGGCAATGTGCTTTGGGGTGTATTTTTATATATACCCATACTTTGTGTGAGAAATATCTCTGTAAACGACAACTTTTTAAAATTTTTTATACAAAGTTGACAATTTACAGAGATATTTCTCTCACCCAACATGATTATATGTAAAAATACACCCCAAAACTCATTGCCCTACTTCTCCTGAGTACGGCGATACCACATAAGTGACACTTTTTTGCACCCTGGGTGCGCAAAGGGGCCCTAATTCCAACGAGTACCTTTTGCTTTTACATGGCTGCTCACAATTTAGCCCCGCCCACAATTCCAGAACAGTAAACACACCTCACAAATGACCCCATTTCGGAAAGTAGACACCCCAAGGTATTCACTGAGGGGCATAGTGAGTCTGTTTGAGATTTTATTTTTTTTTGCCAGAAGTTAGCAGAAATGGAAACTTTATTTATTTTTTTCCTCAGAAAGTGTCATTTTCCGCTAACTTTTGAAAAAAAATGAAATGATACATGAACTCACCATGCCCCTCCGTGAATACTTTGGGGTGTCTTCTTTCTAAAATGGTGTGATTTGGGGGGTATTTATACTATCCTGACATTCTAGCACCTGAAGAAACATGACAGGTGCTCAGAAAGTCAGAGCTGCTTCAAAATGCCGAAATTCACTTTTTTGCACCATAGTTTGTAAACGCTATAACTTTTACCCAAACCAATAAATATACACTTATTGGATTTTTTTTATCAAAGACATGTAGAACAATAAATTTATAGAAAAATTTATATAGAAATGTATTTTTTTGGAAAAATTTTACAACAGAAAGTGAAAAATGTCATTTTTTTGCAAAAATGTCGTAAATTTTTATTAATAGCAAAAAAAGTAAAAATGTGAGCAACAATGAAATATCACCAAATGAAAGCTCTATTAGTGAGAAGAAAAGGAGGTAAAATTCATTTGGGTGGTAAGTTGCATGACGGAGCAATAAACGGTGAAAGTAGTGTAGTGCAGAATTGTAAAAAGTGGCCTGGTCATTAAGGGTGTTTATGAAGGTTAGAATCATTTCATATGTCACAAAATACATAATATACACTTTAGCCATGACACCAGCAACTTAAAGGGGTAGTCTCACTTCAGCAAGTGGCATTTATGTAGAGAAAGTTAATACACGGCATTTACTAATGTATTGTTGTTATCTATATTACTTCCTTTGCTGGCTAGATTCATTTTTCCATTGCATTATATACTTCTTGTTTCCATGGTTCCCACTACCCTATCGGTGGCCGTGCTTGCACACTATAGGAAAAAGCACCTACCTACTGTATGTGCATGCCTATGGTCCCAGCCACCAGAAAGACCAGTGTTTTTTTCTATAGTGTGCAAGCACGGCCACTGCTGCTGGATTGCAGGGTGGTCATAATAACCATGGAAACGAGAAGTGTATAATGTGATGGAAAAACGAGTCTAGCCTGCAAAGGAGGCAATATGGACAATCAAAATGCATTAGTAAGTGCCTTGTATTCACTTTTTATACATGATACATGTCACTTGCTGAAGTGAGACTAAGACCACCCCTTTAATAGATAGTAATTGGATTTCTGACTGCTGTATCAAAGCACACATGAAAGATAACATTGAGCCATGCTCCCCATCCCCACTCATGCCCTAATTGTCTATGAAAATAACTTAGAATAATCAGAACAGCATGTTGTTTGTGAGGAAAACACCACTGCATACAATCCAACCCTCCCTATCCACACAGCAAGATTATCAATACACCGCGTGTCCAATATCATATATGTTCATTAACATATGCTAATTGTTATTATATCTATCAATACATAGGAAGCAGTATTATATTGTTAGTGCAGCGGTCAGTGCCTGCTGCAATCCTGCTCTCCTTGGCAGGCAGAGGAGCTTCCTTACTCATCCCTCCTGGTCGTCCCTGACCTACTACTCCTCCTTGCCTTCATCCACAATGGGCCTGGCCACCAGAGTCTCTTTCTGCAGGCTGCAGCCTGTGCTTCACTGGACAGCCTGTACTCTCCACTTCTAGGGCACTTACACACTTTTTGACTCTAAAGGACCAGATTGTGCATGTCCAAATTCTTCCCCAGCCTATGGCTATCTGGCTCAGGGTATTTAAGGTACCTTCCGCAGTGGGAGGTTTCCAAATGAAGGTGTGGTTTTCCTGTCTGTCTGCCTGTGTACCGAAGTCTACCTATCTAGCGATTCTGACTGACCTGACCTCTGTCTATTTATCCTACTTAACCTTTGCTGCCTGCCCTGAGTTTAGATTAGTTTCACAGGTTCACATGAACTCTGCCTGCCCTGACCTCTGCTTGTTTTCTAACTATGAGCATTGCCTGATCCCTTGGCGCTTCACACTAGTGTCTCTGTGCTCCTGTGAGTCAGCAGTCAACCAAACCAGGACTATTAAAAGAGGTGGCGGCGCAGTGGCTTCTCTGCAGCTAAGACTAGATCCCTGTATAGGAGTTTAACCAAGGAAAACAGGGGACTTTCAGGATAACGCTGTAAGGACTAGCTCAAACCCAAAATGGTTGGTTGGCACAGTGGGTCCACATCCACTGTCCGTAACTGTCCGTTGTATTCTTTGATATAGGAGGCAGTGTTATAATAGTTATTGTTAAAATAGTTATATTCTTGTACATGGGTGGGAGTATTATAGCAGTGATATTCCAGTACATAGGGACAGTATTATACCAATGTAGTTATATTCTTGTATATAGGAACAATATTATAGTAGTTATATTTGTTTACATCCAGTAAGCGGCAGTATTATAGTAGTTATATATTTGTACACAGGGAGCAGTATTATACTACTTATCTTTTTGTACATAGGGAGTGGGGCGGTAGTTTAACTGCTATAGCACTGGTATATTACTGTCCTATGTATAATAATATAACTACTTTAATACTTCCCCAATGTCGCAAACCAGCGGGTGTGAACCCACTGTGCCACGTGTCCTACCTCCTCTAAGGGTGCTGTCTAAGTAAACCCCTGAATCTTCACAGTACCCATGATGGTGGGATAGACTTTCCTGAGGGGAACACCAGGTCACTACCTCTTGAGGAGGATAGGCCCACCAGGCAGCTTGTCCAGGCGGACCAGGAGGTACCTGAGAAAGGTACCAGAGGTGCAGGACCGAAGGATGAGGCAGAGGCGTAGTCAGACAGGCAAAAGGTCAGGGCAGGCGGCACAAGTACAGGTCAGGCAATCTGGGTCCGCAACAGGAGAGTCAAGGCAAGCAGAAATGGATCTAACAGGTAGCAGAGTCCAGGAATACGGGAACACTAGCAGAAACCAGGAACGTTAGCAGGACACAAGAACCTTGACACTGAGGCATCTGGGAAGGGGGCTGAGCCAGTTATATATGCGCAGGAAGGCTAGGATAGGTCCGCAAGGTCACATGACTTAACCCATAAAGCCCAGGAAGTGACGCGCGCTGGCCCTTAAGGAAGTGCTGCAGGAAACAAACAGCAAGCATACTGTGGCCAAGGCTGAGAGCAAACTGTGGAGCGGATCCCAGAACAACAGTACCCACACAAAAAGAGCCCAGGACTGCAGAGGTAAATGGGAAGCACCGGCCGCAGATCACCGCTAAACACGGCACCCGGGACCGCGGCGGTAAGCAGGGGAACAGCAGTGCACAGCAGCCGCTGTTGCACTCCTATGTACAAGAATATAAATACTTTAATGCTGTCCTTACATCCAAAAACATATACAGTAGTTATATTCTTGTACAAAAAGTACCAATATCACAGTAGTTATATTCTGATACATGACGCAGTATTATACTAGTTATGTTATCATCTACAGACAGTAGACACAATTACGCTATATACACTAGTAGACACTATTGTAGTAGAATAATAGTTTTTCATGATTGATATAAATGAATATACAATGTTCTTCTGCTCTTACGTATATGTCTTTTGAGTGCAGTGGACAGAGAATGTAGGCATGGAATTATACGTTCCAGTGCTCACTGTACAATCTGACAGATTGACAGTAATTTTTCTGGCACCAGTTTCTGGGAACAGTAAAACATGAGTTCATCTCTCTTCACCTTCACCAGGTATCTGTAAAACGAGGCAGGAAAAATACATTATTTACATGGCACCAGGCACCACAAAGACAAATACACTATCCCCAAAGCACTATGTGTTTTTGCATTTTTTAACAGATATATTGTTTGGAAAAAGCCACTTAAAGGTCACTAAGAGATCGGTATCAGCGTTTTGTGCAATGTGTGAGGAAAATTATAATGTGCTAAAATTCTCAAGTCCCAAAGTAGTAACTTGTTCACTTAATCTTTGTATTATAATTTTATTTTTTGCATTTTTATTGCTCAATTCATTTCATGATACAAAAGTTCATAATGCATTATGGGAGACTGAATGAAGTAGAATTATATAAGTTACTGAAAATTGTATAGACCAAACTCTGTACTTCTGTTTTTTTTTTTTTTTTTAAGTTCAGCCCTGCGCAATAAACTAACTCAAAAACACCTCCAAAACCAAACAGGCATATAAAATATTGTCCGTGTTCCCCACACAAAAAAAATGAAAATTAATTTTCAGCATGTGATTTTTAGGTAATTTTGTGCTGAATAATTTGTCTTTATAGAGGTTAAAAGTACCTTTCAGGTATAAGGTAAGACATTCACTTTAGAGGGGTATTCCAGGATTTTACTATTGATGTTCTATTCTCAGGATAGGCCATGAATGTGTCACCGGTGGGGGTCTGTCACCTCGCTATCCCACTGATTAGTTCTTCTGCAGTACTGCTGTTCTGAGGTAAATGAGAGCAGTTCGGCAGTAAACAGCTCCATCCACTACCCAATGGACAAAGTCTAATCTGGGGCTACTCAGGAATTGCTGATCAGCACAAGTGAGGGATGTTGACCCCCCCAAACGATCAGCTATTGACGACCTATAAGGATAATAGGCCATCAATAGTAAAATCTTGGAATGCCCCTTTAAAGACTAGTGACGATCCTATACACAACAAACCTCTTTCAGACAAGCATCATATATTTATATTTAACTATGTTCATTCTGGATCTAATACTTGCAAACTGGTGGTTCTACTGAACAAAATTTACAGCACAACATGAATCTAAATAATACCCATGTTGTCTGCAGAGACAGCTAAAAGTGTAATAAAATTAACTCTTCTGACTACTAAAAATACAACACCATAAGCAATGCAAAATAAATTAAGAAAAACAAAATAACAAAAAATAAATATATAAACAAAACCAAAGTAAGAAAGTAATGTTCTTATATCCTACCAGGTAGCACAGGAATAATAACATTTTCTATTATGATGTCCCAGGGGCGTACACAGATCTCATAGTTAGGCCTTTTGCACACAAACGTTTTTTTTTCTGTTTACGTTCTGTTTTTTTGCGTTCCATATACAGACCGTATATGGAACCATTAATTTCAATGGATCCGCAAAAAAACGGAAGGTACTCCGTATGCCTTCCATTTCCGTATTTCCGTTCAAAGATAGAACACGTCCCGCATAACGGACAAGGATAGTACTGTTCTATCAGGGGCCAGCTGTTTCGTTCTGCAAAAAACGGAATGCACATTGTTCTGTTTCAGTATCTTGCATTGTGTATTGGTATGCTCCTCTCTTCTCCTCCCCCCTCTGTTTCAGCTTCTAGTGGGTTCAGTCTAGCCACTTCCTGTTTTCCCAGTCATGCATTGCTGTTTATACGTATGAAAAAAACTGAGAAAGAGAAATAGGTAGAATCGCACATCCACAAGCTCAGCTTCTGATTTGTAACTGCTTCTCAGCAAAATTAATATCGCCTCTCGGCGCAATATTTACTGCACTGCCCCCTATACTATGAAAGAGGCATTAGTGTACATTTTGATCAAAAGGCATAAGCCCACTCACCGCGCCAAGGTTGCCTCCCAAAGTGGGTCCTACTCTAAATTTGGCGCAGCAACGCCCGGCGACCGCCGCAGAACAGCACCAGCGGGATTCAGCCACCAAACAGCACCCCTGCTGTCCGGCAATGGCACCGGGTCCCGCTAGCCCCCCAGCGCCGCGCTGCAGCAAACAATGGTCGCCACGCAGTACTGCACCATGTGAACAGTTGGTAAAGCTCACCTATCACATGTTCTCAGGAGCTGAGTCTGAGAGCTGGTAGAACCCTTTCACTCATATATACTTGCTCAGGCTAATTGCTTTGCTGTTTTGTGTGCTCTATTCTGAGGAGAATATGAGGAGAATCTGTGTAGTATCTCATCTTCTTATCAAGGAGAATATTAGAGGCATAATTCTTTTACCATCTGGATTCCCTGCATATCTTGTAATTAAATCTCTGGTTTAAACACTACTTGATTAACTCCTGAAGCTGCTGAAGAAGAAGAAGCTTATCATCCTATGTCAAAGATATCCAATGACTCAGAAGGCCGTACCCTGCAATTCGTCTTAGACCAAAGCAAAGTCAATGCATTTGCACCAAAAGATTTGGGCTCTGCACGCCAGCCTGCTGAACTCATACGAATAGAAAAAGAGGCAGCTGATAACTATACAGTTGACCCCAGTCCAGTGGACATTTCTCTCCCTTTCAAACCTACACAGTATTTCAGGCGCCATTAGAGACCAAGCCGCTTTAAGCTCATCAAATCACATTAAAACCTCCTGAGACTAGTTACATAGCAACCAAGACGCTGGCGCCAACATTACCAGATGTGAAGCCTTCATTTACGCTCAACCCAGCTGCCACTCCATTCCATCTTCCAACCCTCGAACATAGGGTATCAGATGGTGCCAACAACACCAGCGAGGGAGAAGTTCCCATCGTCATGATGCAGGAAAGAAATAACGCATCAGAAATCGCTAAGTACCTCACTCTCAGGGACCTCATCAGTACTAGCCTTACGAACTTTGATGATCGCCCAGAGAACTATAGAAGTTGGAAGGCCAATTTCAAGACAACAGTTCAAACCCTTGGTCTACTGCCTATGCAAGAACTTGATTTACTAATTAGATGGCTAGGTCCATGGTCGTCAAACTGTGTTAAGAGACTCAAAACCGTTCATATCTACGAACCAGTCAAAGGCCTTCGTGTCTCATGGGAAAGATTAGAGCAGACATACGGAGGCTCGGAAGTAGTTGAACATGCCTTATTTAAACGACTATACGACTTTCCTGGATTATCCAATACAGACCGCCAAGGGTTCCAGGAATTAAGCGACCTTCTTCTTGAGTTTGAAATCATCAAGGGAGACCCGCAGCTACAAGTTCTCAGCTTTTTTGATACCTCCCATGGTGTGGGCCTGATCGTGGAGAAATGACTCCTCAATATTCAAGACCAATGGGCAACAACAGGTTCAAAATAAAAGGAGCAACATTGTGTTCCCTTTCCACCATTTTCATTCTTCTGTAAGTTCATCAAGGACTTGGCTTGAGCTAAAAATGATCCGAGCTTCAACACCTTAAGAACCAACATTTTTGGCTCTACTAAACAGAGACACGAGACTTTTAGTCCCAGACAAAGAAACCCTAAAGGTCTAATTTCAGTAAAAAAGACAGGGGTTGTGCCCACTACTAACAATGGAAATAAAAGCCCCAAGGAACCCGATCATCATTGCCCTATCCATGATAAACCACATCCTTTAAGGAAATGCTGTGTCTTCATAGCAAAGTCCTTTGAGGAATGTAAGGAGTTCCTAAGGAGTCATAATATCTGCTTCAGATGCTGTGCATCCACTGAGCACTTTGCCAGAGACTGTAAGGTTCCAGTCAAGTGTTCTGAATGTAATAGTGATCTACATATGTCCGCTGTTCACCCGGGACCAATCAGGCGGAACCTAGAACCAGTTAGCTGGCACAAGCCCCATTCCGATCAAGGCGATGAGAGTCATGGCGGAGAGAGTGCCGACTGACCAACCACAACCGTCACGCCCAGATACACAAAGGTATGTGGAGAAGGACTTGTGTGCGGTAAGTCTTGTCCTAAGATTTGCTTCGTGTATGTGTTTCCTACTGCACGACCAGAGAAGACCATAAGAATGTATGCTATTCTAGATGACCAAAGTAATCACTCCCTAGCTAGCCCTAAGTTCTTTGATCTGTTCAGGATAGAGGGAGAAACTACACCCTACACCCTAGGAACATGCTCTGGTCTTATGATAACCTCAGGAAGAAGAGCTAATGGTTTCACCTTGAAGCCCATCAAAGGTGATAAGAAACTCTCTCTTCCAGCCCTTATAGAGTGTGACAAATTGCCGGACACAATGGATGAAATTCCCACACCTGAAGCCGCACAACATCACCCTCATCTCAGGAACATAGCCAGAGAGATTCCTTCCCTTGATAACCCTGCTGAGATCTTACTCTTGCTAGGTAGAGACATTCTTGAGGCTCATAAGGTCCTTGAACTTCGCAATGGCCCTTTCAACACTCCATGTGACCAGAAACTTACAGTGGGTTGGATCATCGTGGGGGATGTATGTCTGGACAGAACCCGCCGACCCTGCCAAGTACACTCCTTCAGAACTGATGTATTAATAGGGGGCAAACTTCTTACTTTAGTCAGTGTCCTAACCACTACTACGTGCAAGAGGTTCCTTGCCCAAATATTATAAAAACATCAAAAAAGCAGCTTAAAGGGAACCTGTCACCAGGATTTAGTGTATAGAGCTGGGGACATGGGCTGCTAGATGGTCGCTAGCACATCCGCAGTACCCAGTCCCCTTAGCTCTATGTGCCTTCATTGCGTCAAAAAAAGGATTTTTGTGATATGTAAATTAGCCTGATATGAGTCCTGTGTCCGGAGATGAGTCAAACTTCCTGAGCGCAGCACCGCCCCGCGTCCTCGGAATCTCCTCCTTACTGGCCGACGTCACATAGCTGGAGCGCCGAAATCTCGCGATGCGCGAGCTAGCGCATGCGCAGTGTCGGCATCATATTCCTATCCTGTGCTGGCATCAGCACAGGGAACAAACTACGCATGCGCTAGCTCGCGCATCGCGAGATTTCGGCGCTCCAGCTATGTGACGTCGGCCAGTAAGGAGGAGATTCCGAGGACGCGGGGCGGTGCTGCGCACAGGAAGTTTGACTCATCTCCGGACACAGGACTCATATCAGGCTAATTTACATATCACAAAAATCCTTTTTTTGACGCAATGAAGGCACATAGAGCTAAGGGGACTGGGTACTGCGGATGTGCTAGCGACCATCTAGCAGCCCATGTCCCCAGCTCTATACACTAAATCCTGGTGACAGGTTCCCTTTAAATCCCAAGGAGTCAGCTGCACAAGAATGTTCCTGGACAGAAGGGCAGCTTGTAGAAAGGCCTTCAGGATTTCAATTGGAGCCCTCTTCAAGCCCTTCCCAGCTTTGCAGTCCTCACACAGTTTATCATAATGAATCCTATATCATTACTGACAACAAGCCTTCTCATATATCTATAGCCTTCTATATCTTCTGAACGTTCTATAAAGGAGGTTGCTTCAGCAGAGGAAGAGTTAATTTCATATACTTTGCAAGAACCTTCAGTTCCATCTGCAGTTGTTGATTGCACCCAAGAGGATCACAGTTCTTCCCAGTCTTCAACGGATGAGCACCTTCATATTGCTAAGCCTTTTTTTGGAAACCACAGGGAAAAGTTCACCGCCAATGTCCATGACAAATACTGCATGTCAACAACCCAAGTCCGTACGTACAAAGACAGAAGTTAAAAGCAGACAAGAGCATTCGCGTTCACGATCCATAGACAGAAAGCAATCTACATGTAAATCAGCCTCATAATATAAGTGCTCTCGCTCTAAATCGGTGACACAGACAGAGAAGTCACATTCTATATCTTTGGTAAGATCAAGGAGAACCAAGTCTTGCTCAGCTTCTAATGAAAGCAACAGACAATCTCCTGTAGTAAAAAAGAAGAAATCCACATCTGGGGTGCATAAAAGATCACTCAAGAATAAACTTGAAAAAATAGGAAATATTCCTGTGCCATCTGGCATTTTCAAAGAGCACAACCTTTATAAGTTTCGGTGGGAGCAGGTACAACATCTCGCCAGTTAGTTCTGGAAAAAGTGGAGAAGAAAGTACCTCTGCCTCTTGCAAGAACGTAGAAGGTGGCAAGAACCAAGGCCTAATTTATAGGAAGGAGATTTTGTTCTGTTAAGAGACAAACAAGTTGATCGTCTGGACTAGCCTACTGGATTTATTACTAAAGTTGTTTCCAGTTCGGATGGAAAGAACTTCCATTGAGATTCCTTCTACCAGAGATGCTCATCATCTTCTAGGACTATTTCCAGTACCAGCTCTATGGTCTGAACTGAAGACATATCCTTTTTTGGTTTGAATAAATGTTCATTGTATGTTTCCTTTTCAGGTTTATAGACATTATTCATCAGTTTATTCATCAGGTTTATGGACATTATTCATTGTTATTTTATACAATTCCAATGTGTGCGTATACATAGTAGGGTTGTTTCGGGTATCGAACTTTCGATACCCAATCGATACTTTTCTCTGGTATCGCACTCGATACCAGGAAAAGTATTTTATCGATACTGGGCTGCACTACTGCACAGCCCAGTATAGGAGAGCATGGCTGCGCCGCTCTCAGCGCGGCCATGTTCTCCTCGGCAGCACAGGGAGAAGGAGGCAAGTGTCTCCCTCCCCTGTGCTGCCGCTCAACCAATAGAGGGAGAGGGGGCGGAGCGGGGCGGGAGGAGGGGCGGAGCTGGGGACGGAGCACTGGCCAGCAATGCCGAGTAGTTTCATATAAATGCAGGCAGAAGACACAGGCTGCCAGCACCTGCTCAGACCCAGCACTGCGATCAGAGGCAATTAACCCCTCAGGTGCGGCACCTGAGGGGTTAATAGCCTCTGATCGCAGCGCTCGGTCACAGGCAGGTGCCGGCAGCCTGTGCCTTCTGCCTGCATTTATATGTATTAAAACATTGGTGGGCAGTGGGCAGTGTGCCCCCCCCCCGTTCCCCCAGTAATAAAATCATTGGTGGCAGTGGCCACAGGGTCCCCTCACCTCCTCCTCATTGGTGGCAGTGGCAGGATCGGAGCCCCAGCACTGTAATGCTGGGGCTCCGATCGGTTACCATGGTAACCAGGACGCTCTGAAGTCCTGGCTGCCTTGGTCTGCCCCCTGCTGCTGTGTGCACTGTGCACAGGGCAGCAGGGAGAGGGTGAGATCCTATTCACCCTGATAGAGCTCTATCAGGGTGAATAGGATGAGAAGATCCCAGGTTCTAGCCCCTAAGGGGGAAAATAGTTAATAAATAAACTGTAAAAAAAAAAAGCTAAAGTACACCAAAATATTAATTATAAATCACCCCTTTCCCAATTTTACATATAAAATATATAAACAATAAATAAAATATTACATATCGCCGCGTCTCAAAAGTCCAAACTATTAAAAATCCACTTTTATGCGGTGAACGCCGTAAAAGAAAAAAAAGAAAAAGAAAAAATGCACGATTCGCCATTTTCTTTTAGTCGCCTTGCCCCCACAAAAAAGTAGTATAGGACTGTTGTATTATGAGCCGGCGGTTTCATAAAATGTGGAATGCACGCGGATTTCTTTGGCGTTTTTATTTTTTTCGCGTGGTATCGAATGGTATCGAGTATCGCAATACTTTTTTATGGTATCGATACCGAATCAAAATTTTGGTACCGAAACAACTCTAATACATAGTGGTATCTACCGATACCAGGCGGGGAGTGTTCTGTTTCAGTATCTTGCATTCTGTATTGGTATGCTCCCCCCCCTCTATTTCAGCTTCTAGTTGGTTCAGTCTAGCCACTTCCTGTTTTCCCTGTCATGCATTGCAGTTTTGTGTGCTCTATTCTGAAGAGAATCTGAGGAGAATCTGTGTAGTATCTCATCTTCTTATCAAGGAGAATATTAGAGGCATAATTCTTTTACCATCTGGATTCCCTGCATATCTTGTAATACAATCTCCGGATTAAAAACTACTTGATTAACTCCTGGGTGTCTGATGCGTAAACTGTAAGTGGAGAATGTCTGATTCAACAAGTCACCTAACAGATGCGTGATTGTATAAAGCTGACATTTTGAAACGCCACACACACGGACATCATCCGAATTTTTTTGCGGATCCGTTTTTTGCAGACAGCAAAATACTGAAAAAGCCATACGGTCGTGTTCAAGAGGCCTTATTATGGGCCCCTGCACCATCATTTTCACAGTACACAAGACAAGGAATACAAAGCGCAAAAATATTTTATTATTCAAGGGGTTATTCCATGACTAATGGAAAAAATCTAAATCGGACATCATATAGTACATGACTAAAGTTAAGCGGACACCTAGAATTTCGGGTTCGAAGGGTTCGACAAACTCACAAAATAGTTCAGGTTCGTGATTCGAACTATACCCGAACTTACTCGAACCTGAACCCCATTGAAGTCATGGGGACCCGAACTTTTTGGCACTAAAATGGCCCTAAAAATATAATGGAAAGGGCTAGAGGGCTGCAAAAGGCAGCAAAATGTGCTTAAGAGTATGGAAAGTGCTCTGCAAACAAATGTGGATAGGGAAATAACTTAAATAAAATAAAATTAAAATAAATAAAAAATTATTAACCTGCAACTCGGAGGAGGAGGTGGATGTGGAGTCGGAGGTTCAGGAGGTTGTGAATGTGGTGTTGTAGGTGGAAGCGGTGATGGAGGAGAAGGAGATGGCTAATTTTTTATTTGTTTTTTATAAATTGGGGTAGCCCCCAAAATAATCTGACAAATAAAAAAAACAAATCAAAGAAAAAGTGCACTTGAGTACAAGAATGTATGATTGAGACGGGTATAAATGTCTATTCTGCACAAGGTACAGACAAGTCCTGTGGGATCCAAGCCTGGTTCATTTTAAAGAACGTGAACTTGTCCACGTTGGCTGTGGACAAGTGGCTGCGTTTGTCTGTAATGACGCCCCCTGCCGTGCTAAATACATGTTCAGACAATACACTGGCTGCAGGGCAGGCCAGCACCTCCAAGGCAAAAAAGGGAATCTCAGGCCATGTGGACAATTTGGCGACCCAGAAGTTGAATGGGGCAGAACCATCAGTCAGTACGTGTAGGTGTGTACACATGTACTGTTCCAACATGTTGTTCAAATGCTGCCTCCTGCTAAGACGTTCCTTATGAGCTGGTGATGCCGGTTGCTATGGCGTGGTGACAAAGCTTTTCCACATGTTGGGCATGCTAACCCTGACTTCTGAGGTGCTATCCGTGACCCAGCTGCGTTGGCGACCTCTTCCTCCACAGCCTCTGCCTTCGCCTTGTGCTTCCACTTGTCCCCCAGTGTCAGTTGGGAATGCCCTCAGGAGCGCGTCTACCAGCGTGCGCTTGTAGTTGCGCATCTTCCTATCACGCTCCAGTGAGGGAATAAAGGACGGCACGTTGTCTTTGTAACGGGGATCCAGCAGGGTGGCCACCCGGTAGTCAGCACAAGTTAAAATGTGGGCAACTGTTTGGTCATTGCGCAGGCATTGCAGCATGTAGTCGCTCATGTGTGCCAGGCTGCCCAGAGGAAAGGATAAGCTGTCCTCTGTAGGTGGTGTATCGTCTGTGTCTTCCGTATCCCCCCAGCCATGCTCCAGTGATGGCCATGAGCTGCGTTGGGTGCCACCCTGCTGTGAACCCAGTTCCTCCTCCTCCTCTACCTCCTCCTCCTCCTCCAGAACTGTGCCCTGGCTGGCCACATGTGTACCTGGCCTCTGCTGGTGCAGGAACCCACCCTCTGAGCCACTTCTGAATGACTGGCCTGAAACCCTGTGAAATCCCCCCTCTTCTTCCTCCTCTTCCTCCTGTGCCACATCCTCTTCCATCATCACCCTAAGTGCTTTTTCAATGAGACATAGAAGTGGTATTGTAACGCTAAGAATGACGTAATCGGCACTGGCCATGTTGGTTGAGTACTTGAAACACGCAACAAGGCACACAGGTCTCGCATAGAGGCCCACTCGTTGGTGGTGAAGTAGTGCTGTTCTGCAGAGAGACTGACCTGTGCGTGCTGCAGCTGAAACTCCACTAACGCCTTCTGCTGCTCCCACAGTCTCTCCAGCATATGCAAGGTGGAGTTCCACCTGGTGGGCACGTCGCATATGAGGCGGTGAGCGGGAAGGCCAAAGGTATGCTGCAACACAGACAGGCGAGCAGCAGCAGGGTGAGAACGCCGAAAGCACGCAAAGAAGGACCGCAATTTGTGCAGCAGCTCTGACATGTCTGGGTAGTTTTTAAAGAATTTCTGCACCACCAAATTCAGCACATGCGCCAGGTAAGGGATGTGCGTCAAACCGGCTAGTCCCAGAACTGCTACAAGATTTCGCCCATTATCGCACACCACCAGGCCGGGCTTGAGGCTTACTGGCAGCAACCACTCATCGGTCTGTTCTTCTATGCTCCTCCACAGCTCCTGTGCGGTGTGGGGTTTGTCCCCCAAACACATGAGTTTAAAATTACCTGCTGACGTTTACCCCTGGCTGTGCTGAAGTTGGTGGTGAAGGTCTTTCGCTGACCAGATGAGGACGTGGTAGAGGAGGAGGAGGAAGCAGAGTAGGAGGAGGAGGCAACAGGAGGCAAAGAATTATGCCATGCGATCCTCGGTGGTGGAAGGACATGCACCAAACCACTATCCGCCTCAGGCCCAGCCACCACTATATTTACCCAGTGTGCAGTTAGGAGCTATAGTGTCCCTGCCTGTGCTTACTGGTCCATGTATCTGTGGTTATGTGGACCTTGCCACAGATGGTGTTGCGCTTGCATGTGACATGGTGGAGATGCTTGGTGATGATGATGAAAGTGGTTGTGTTGGTGGTACATACTCTGTTTGCTGGGTGGCAGGTGCCACTGTGACTCAGAGGTGGAGGAAGAGGCAGAGACAGCAGCAGAAGAGAAAGCAGGAGGAGCCTGAGACCTTTCTTGGTTTTTAAGGTGTTTACTCCACTGCAGTTCATGCTTTGCATGTAGATGCCTGGTCATGCAGTTTGTGCTCAGGTTTAGAACGTTTATGCCTCGCTTCAGACTCTGATGGCACAATGTGCAAACCACTCGTGTCTTGTCGTCAGGACATTGTCTGAAGAACTGCCACGCCAATGAACTCCTTGGAGCTTGCTAGGGTGTGCTAGGTCCCTGGGTGTGGTGGGCAGTAACAGGCGTACTGTCTCGGGACGGCCGCTCTGCTTCTGCACCCTGCTCCCTCTTTGCTGTGCTGTTGCCTCTGTGCGACCACCGCCTCTTCCTCAGAACTGCATACGTCACTAGCATGAACTTGAGTCCAGTTGGGGTCTAGGACCTCATCGTCCTCCACATCATCCTTCACCCATTCTTGACCCCTGCCCTCCTCGTCGGTCTGCACACTGCAGAAAGCTGCAGCAGTTGGCACCTGTGTTTCGTCATCATGAGAGACGTGTTGCGGTGGTATTCCCATGTCCTCATCCTGCAACATAAGTGGTTGGGCATCAGTGCATTCAATGTCTTCCACTTCTGGGGCAGGGGCTATGTGGATGGCCTGGGGAAACCCTGCCAAATAACGCATGCAGGTTCTGTCGCCTACACGCACCTGAGGATGGTTTTTCACTTGGACCTGTAGCTGGCGCAGAACAGCCACATCCTCTCCCAGCAATAAAAGCTCCACCAACACTACCATGACCATGTCCACGTCCCTTATTTGAAGTTCTCCCACCAAACTAACAGATGGTTTATCTCAGGTGTCAATTTAAAGGTATTCTGTCACCGCCTACTACACCTTGAGAGAAGCGCGATGCCAGGCAGTCTGCATGGGCGCATTAGTCTGAGCCTGTGTGCACGCGGGATCTGGAAGCGGGAGTGAGACATGGCGCAGGAGGTATAGTAGGCGGCACTGAAGACAGGGATGGCGGCGCTGGGCACCGGACGGCCATGGGTGCGGCCGGGCACCGTGGATCAACAGACCTCCACTTGGGCACCTTAGCCACTACAGGGCCGCCTAACGCACGGATGCGTCCGGCGGGCGGTCCTGTAGTTCTGATACGACACATCGGCGCGTCATCTCGCGAGATGCGAGATTTTGCGCCGATGCCGTCGCGCATGCGCACTGCGCGGCGGTGAAAAGTTAGGAAGAAGTTCAGCTATAGGTCATCAGCCTGCCAGCCAATGATCATCGCTGGCAGGCTGATGATTTTTAAAAACGAATCACAAGCCATTTAACACATTATATTTATAAATATAATGTGTTAAATAGCTTCGTGCCCTCTCCTGGGTCCTTTTCGTCGGTTGGACCCAGGAGAGAGCACACCTCTACAGTGAGTACACCCAAGCACCACACACTAGCCCCTGATCAGCCCCCCATCACCCAAATTAACCCCTTGATCACCCCTTTCAATCACCTGTCAATCACTAGTGAAAGGGAAAAAGTGATCAGTGTAAACTGTCACTTTTTTTTTCACTAGTATTGACTGCTAGGTTTAGGTTAGTTTAGGTCCCTTTGGTAGGTAGTTAGCGTTAGTGCCCAGCCCACCGCACCGCAGTCACCGATTCGCTGATTAGCGTAGCGCTAATCAGCGTTTGTACTTTATAGTATCTGTAAGTGATCAGAACTGATCACGGTCAGATCTATAATAGTATTACTGTCACTTTAGTTCGCCCCCACCCAAAACGCAGTGTTTGCCCGATCAGGCCTGATCAGTCGCCCACACGTGCGTTCACCCACGCCCACCCCGCCGCAGTGACAAAAAATTTATTTTTTTTAATCACTGCACAATCACTTCACAAGCGCTGCGGCTTTGATCTTTTATCAATCGCAGCGGCTTCTGTACTTCGCTAGCCTCCCATTTGTAAGACAGGCTTGCTCTTTTTCTTGGGTAGTCTCAGGAATACCCCTAAATTTAGTCGCCCAAATGTCAAACAAGGGTATTCCTCTGAAGAGGCCTACAGGATTCTGACCCAGTCGGATGAGGAATGGGAACCCTCATCTGACGAATCTAGCGGGTCAGAATACGAACCTGTAGAAAGCAGTGGCAGTCTGACCCAAAGTTCGGACGAGGAGGTTGAGGTCCCTGATAGCACCAGGCGTACCCAGCCCCGTGTCGCTAGACCGCAGGTAGCGCAGGATCCGTTTCAAGGGCAGCAGAGTGGGGCTGGCGCTGCCGGATTACGTGGTGAGGCATACACCAGCAGCGCAGCCCATCCTGGACCTTCTACCAGCACTGCCGTACAACATGGTGAAGTGGCGAGCACCAGAAGGGCAGTTGAAGCTGGTACGGTGGCACGTGCAGTAATTCCCCGTCGCAGCCACCGCGCAGACAGGCCCGTAGAGCCCCTAGAGTCCCTGAGGTGCTGGCAAACCCTGATTGGCAGCCCCCAACTTCAGCCGCACCATTAGTTCCCCCTTTCACCGCCCAGTCAGGAGTTCGGGTGGAGACAGCTCAGATAGGATCGGCGCTGGGGTTTTTGAGCTGTTCTTCACTGCGGAGCTCTATGACTTAGTCGTGGCAGAAACAAATCGGTATGCCACTCAATTTATAACCGCCAACCCGGGAAGCTCTTATGCCCAGCCTTTCCGGTGGAAACCAGTCCAAGTTTCCGAATTTAAAACTTTTCTGGGCCTTCTCCTCAACATGGGCCTAACCAAAAAGCATGAATTGCGGTCATATTGGTCCACGAACCCAATTCATCACATGCCCATGTTCTCTGCTGCCATGTCCAGGACACGTTTTGAGACCATCCTGCGTTTCCTGCACTTTAGCGACAACAGCACCTCCCGTCCCAGAGGCCACCCAGCTTTTGACCGGCTCCACAAAATTCGGCCCCTCATAGACCATTTCAACCAGAAATTTGCAGATTTGTATACCCCTGCACAAAACATCTGCGTAGACGAGTCCCTTTGTACATTTTACCGGGCGCCTTGGCTTCAAACAGTACATCCCAAGCAAGCGCCCGGTATGGGGTCAAATTGTATAAGCTCTGTGAAAGGGCCACAGGCTATACGCACAAATTTCGGATCTATGAGGGAAAAGATCAGACCCTGGAGCCGGTCGGTTGCCCTGACTACCTGGGGAGCAGTGGGAAGATAGTCTGGGACTTGGTGTCACCCTTATTCGGCAAGGGTACCATCTTTATGTGGACAATTTTTACACAAGTGTGCCCCTCTTCAGGCATTTGTTCCTAGAACAGATTGGCTGCTGTGGCACTGCGCGACCTAGTCGCAGGGGCTTCCCCCAGCGGCTCCTTACCACCCGTCTCGCAAGGGGGGAGAGGGCTGCCTTGTGTAACCAAGAACTGCTCGCGGTGAAATGGAGAGACAAGCGTGACGTTTACATGCTCTCCTCCATTCACGCAGACATGACAGTCCAAATTGAACGGGCAACCTGTGTCGTTGAAAAGCCCCTCTCAGTCCACGACTATAACCTCCACATGGGAGGGGTGGACTTCAATGACCATATGTTGGCCCCGTATTTGTTTTCCCGACGCACCAGACGCTGGTATAAGAAGGTGTCTGTATATTTGACTCAATTGGCTATATATAACAGTTTTGCTCTCTACAGTAAGGCTGGGAGAACAGGATCCTTCCTCAAGGATCATCGAGAACCTCCTGTATCCATGAGGTTCCGTGGCCCCAACCACCAGTGTAGTGAGCCGTCTACACGAGCGACATTTCCCCAATGTCGTTGCTGGTACCTCAACCCAACCGTCACCCCGAAAAAGATGTCGTGTCTGTAGCAGGAGTGGAATAAGGCGTGACACCCGCTATTTCTGTCCTGACTGTCCTGACCACCCTGCCCTATGCCTAGGGAGTGTTTCCGAAGTACCACACTCAGGTACACTTAGGGACATAGGGCCAGCACAACACAGGTAGTTTATCCACTCAGGCTCTAGGGTCTCTCAGGATACTAGGTTTTGAGAGACCCTAACACATAGGGAACGGTGCTGGTGTGCTACAGCAGAAGTGTGAAACGGTAGAAACCTCTCCTTTCACTTGGGATAAAGTGCATAATGTACTTCGCACCATCTCTGTGTGATTTACACTTTACACATTGTCCCATGGGAAAGGAGAGGTTTCTGCTAGGAAAATAAAGAGTGAAATGGTTAAAAAATAAATTTAAATTAAACAGGTAGCAAGAAAAAAAAATCTTGAGTTAGTTCAGGTTTTAAAAGTTTTGATCAGGTTTGATAAAAAAAAGTTTTATGTTCAGGTTTGTAACGTTCAAGTTTATGTGCCTGCTGCCTGTTTTTTCTTCTTCTTTTTTTTTTCCCCCTAACCACCCTTTATTTTCCAGGTAGACCCTAACGGACCAACTGGCAGACAACGCCCAGCACTGATGTGACATTCTGAGAGAAGCATTGCGCTGCTGTCAGTAAGTCACGTGAAAGTCGGTGTATGAAAGGAGCTGCAAAGACGAGATTTCTTCCTAACTTGTGCCAGGACTATGAACTCGCCATGCCCCTCACAGAATACCTTGGGGTGTCTTCTTTCTAAAATGGGGTCACATTTGGGGTATTTATACTGCCCTGGCATTTTAGGGGCACTAAAGCGTGAGAAGAAAAATGCGTAAAAATGCAATCCTAAAGGTATTCATTGGAATTGGGGCCCCTGCGCATCTTGGCTGAAAAAAGTGGCACACATGTGGTAGTTGACATACTCAGGAGAAGTAGGGCAATGTGTTTTGGGGTGTATTTTTATATATACCCATGCTAGGTGAGAGAAATATCTCTGTAAATTGACAACTTTGTATAAAAAAATGGAAAAAGTTGTCATTTACAGAGATATTTCTCACACGAAGTATGGGTATATGTAAAATACACCCTAAACACATTGCCTCTACTTCTACTGAGTACGGCGATACCATATGTATGGCACTTTTTGCAGCCAAGATGCGCAAAGGGGCCCTAATTCCAATGAGTACTTTTAGGATTTCACAGGACATTTTTACGCATTTGGATTCCAAACTCCTTCTGACGTTTAGAGGCCCCTAAAATGCCAGGACAGTATAAATACCCCATAAGTGACCCCATTTTAGAAAGTAGACACCCCAAGGTATTCCGTGAGGGGTATGGTGAGTTCATGTAAAATTTTATTTTTTGTCACAAGTTAGTGGAATATGAGACTTTGTAAGAAAAAAAAAAAAAAAAAAGTCCATTTCCGCTAACTTGTGACAAAAAATAAAAACTAAAATTTTAAAATCGGTTTTTCAGCGGTGTATGCAAACGTGCCCTGTGGTACAACAGTACGGGTTTATTCCCCCAAATACAGAAATGCAGTATGTCATCACAAAATTATAAAACAGGTTTTTCAGCGGTGTATGCAAACGCAATCTGTGGTACGACAGTATGGGTTTATTCCCCCAACTACAGAAATGCAAAGTGTCACCGCTAAATTATAACATAGGTAATGTAGGGGGACTTGACCTGCCAGAAAAAAGTAATTTTTCCTCCACTGAGCTCCACTAATTAGACTGATGTCCCTGGCAGGCTGGCACACATGCAGGTCACATGCAGTTCCAAGGACACTGCAGTTGCTAAAATGGCCGCCGACCCCCATGTCAGTAACAGATGGATTAAAAATGATTTTACAGTATAACTGGGCTCAGGGCTTGGTACAAATATGTAGCATAGCACCCTCAATAACTGCTGTAGTTTGAAGATTTAACACCACCAAGTTCAACAGATTTCTTCCCTAATCTCTCCCTCACAGCAGCAGCAAACTGTCCCTACACTAAGAGCAGCAGAGTTACGTGTAGCGCTACGTGACTCCAGCTTTTATAGAGGCTGGGTCACATGCTGCACTTAGAAAATCACAGCCATGCCAATAGTAGACATGGGTGTGATGGCTTCTTAGGGCAAAGTAGTGAAACGCTTGTTGACTGGCTGCCCTGCAGTCTTTCAAAAAGCGGGAAGAAATCGCCGAACAACGAACCTGAACACGACCTTTTACGAAATGTTCGGGAGGGGAAAACCGTAAAGTTTGGTACGAATCAGTCGGGTATCTCACATGGATCTAGAGATCTCCCTATACATTGCTCTGCTAGATTTATATCAAGCTGACAGCTCAAGGGGAGTGTCTTTTCTGCTGCAGCTAAGGGGGCGTGTCTCAGCAGGTGTGGCCTTTACAGTGAGCAGGACAAAGAAATAAGAAAAGAGCCGCTGGCTCTTTACAGATATATCTTATCTATAAACCAATTCACCACACCGGAAATCAAATACAGATAATCACTTTATTATTACCATTATAAGACAATTCATATTGAAAAATGACATATAATCTTAATCAACATGATTGGTGGTACAGATAACAATTAGGAAACCTTCACACAGGGGTGTATATGCATGAATGTAGCAATAAAAAAGTCAAAATTGAAGCTATCAACACATGCGCATACATAACGACAAGGCACCCAGTGTTATGGGGCCACAAAAGCACTAATAACACATAAGATGGGTAATAATATACAAGTCCACAATGGAAAGGTATCAAAGTGCTAATGATAGTGCAATGAAATAACGCATATGTACATGTACCTGAATGCGCACTGAATGCACACAGAGTGTCAGCGTCACCCCACCCCAATGAGAAGCTGGTAATTTTCCACACCTGCCATGTTTTGGAGGGAACAAGCGATACATTGTTTAACACCAAAATCAGACAGCCTGACGTTGTGACTGTCTGGTTTAGCTATGTTGTTATGTCTGGAAACTTGTTTTTGTCTGGAAAAACTGCTGTGTCATTGACATTAGAAGCTCTAATGTAAGTCTATGAGAGATGGAAATTGTTACAATGTATCTGTCTGTGCTGAGTTTCTACACTTCATCCCTCCCACTAGGTTCTAGTCTAGCTAAAACTGTGTATAAGGAGAGCAGTCAGAGCCCACAGTGTGCTGCAGTTCGGGACCAGTGCTTGGTGAGGAAGACTCATGCCAGCCTGCATGAGAGACCAGAAGAACACGCAGAGATGGGGACGCTGAGCTACAGACCATGGGTCACCAGCCCTGTGACCAAGGAGCCACCCAAACTACTGAGCTACAGACTGTGGGCCCTTGACCACGATGCCAGCCTTCTGAGAGAGAGAGAGAGAGAGAGGGACAACTAGCTCAGGCCTTTCCTCAGCATCAAACCCTTCTTCTGCCAGGGAGGAGACTGGACTTTTTTCCCATTGGGGTGCACAAGGCCTTACCGTCCCTTGCGAAAAGAGCAGCAACATGTGGTGACACCTCAATAGTGTCTGGGGGACCCAGCATAGCATTGGGGCTACCCCAAACCCAACCACTGCAACAACAGCTTTAAGCAGAAGACATTTTTTAAAAATGTAATAAAAGTCACCCTCCACCTCTAACACTTTACCCAACTTCTGTGTTGGAAAATGTCTCAATGTATATACACCAGACAGCACATAAATACACAAAGCATACTGTAGATAAATTCTCCTGCTTCACTTCACATATTACAAAGCTCTCTGCCAGCAGCTACCACTAGTGGGAGCTCAGTGGATAGGAGTTTATACAGTTATCAATGTCTGTAAAGGAAGATATGATCATCTCTTTGCACCAAGCTCCCCCTAGTGGCAGCTACGTGAAAATACAGAAGGAGGTATTCAGTGATGGGCATTTCCACCTCCTCACATAGCAGTTGTGCGGTCTGACTCCACTGAAGGTACGCCACTGGGATGTCCAGACAAAAGGTAAGATAACAACAAAAATCATCATATCATACCCCCTGATGGCTGCCAAAAGGACTTCGGAAAAAAAAATTAAATCACAAAAAAAACCACATATGGAATCAATGTAAACAAAAGAAAAAGAAAGAAACACATTCACATCCTACACCAGGAGGCTGGGGGTCAGTAACACAGCCAGAATGTATAATTAGCCGGCATTGTCCTACTGCCTCCAATATTCTTAACCACATGACAAATGTAATTTCTACATCTGAATCTTCAGTGTCCCCTCTGTGTCTCCAGCGCCTCATTAATTCTAGGACCATTTCTTTGCCCAGAGAAACAAAAACCACATGAATATTTTAGGCACTGTTTTCATTGTAGGGGAGGAGGATCTTGATGTCGTCTGGTTTATATCTTGTTTCCTGGTTTGTAATTACGTCTTATTAACATCTAGCTGTCCTGGATAAAAGAGCAACTATGTAACGACAAGCATCGTAATCAAACCAATTTTTGTACAATATGTTTCACACAATACTGTCTCTCTCTGTTTAAACATGAAGAAACAGCTATGGAAATTTAGAGGGAAGGAAACTGACATTTCTGTAGAGATAATATGGGACATGGGACTTGGGACTTTAGTCGGAGCTGCTCTCAGACAAGGGCTTACCACTGAGGCAGACAATACAGTTGCTATGGGGCCTTTAGACAGGTGAGGCCCAGACCTGGTTGGTCTTATCCCTTTAGTAGCAAAGACCTATGCAGAAGTCAATTCTCCGAAGGGAACTGAATATGTAGCCACATGGGGCTAGAGGGTGGTTGCGATCAATCTTAAAAAACATGGAGTGAATGGTTTTGCATACTTCACCCATTTGTTGGACAGATTATCCAGGCGTTCTAGGAGGCCTTCCAAGATCACATCAGAAAAAGCGTTTTTTTTAACAAATGTTTTCACAGGAGAAGTCTGACCGCTCTTTTGCATCTGCAGAATTTCATTTAGAATCTTCAGAATCTACAAAAACAAAGTAGACAATACCTAAGTACCAGCAGGGCCCATTTCACTATGCACAAGTAGAAGTATAACAAAAGATACTCAAGTTATACAAACATGGTCTATATCACTGCTACAGAGGGATCTGGATAGATTGTAGCGTTAGGCAGATAAGTGGCAGATGAGGTTTAACACTGACAAATGTAAAGTTATGCACATGGGAAGGAATAATGCAAGTCACCCGTACATACTAAATGGTAAAACACTGGATAACACTGACATGGAGAAAAGGACCTAGGAATTTTAGTGAACAGCAAACTAAGCTGTAAAAACCACTGTCAGGCAGCTGCTGCCAAGGCCAATAAGATAATTGGTTGCATCAAAAGGGGCATAGACGCCCGTGATGAGAACATAGTCCTACCACTTTACAAATCACTGGTCAGACCACACATGGAGTACAGTGTACAGTTCTGGGCTCCTGTGAACAAGGCAGACATAGCAGAGCTGGAAAGGGTTCAGAGGAGGGCAACCAAAGTAATAACTGCAATGGAGGGACTACAGTACCCTGAAAGATTATCAAAATTAGGGTTATTCACTTTAGAAAAAAGACGACTGAGGGGAGATCTAATAACTATATATAAATATATCAGGGGTCAGTACAGAGATCTCTCCCATCATCTATTTATCCCCAGGACTGTGACAAGGGGACATCCTCTGCGTCTGGAGGAAAGAAGGTTTGTACACAAACATAGAAAAGGATTCTTCACTGTAAGAGCAGTGAGACTATGGAACTCTCTGCCTGAGGAGGTGGGAATGGTGAGTTCACTAAAAGAGTTCAAGAGGGGCCTCAATGTATTCTGGAGTGTAATATTAAAGGTTATAGTTACTAGAGATGGGTTGTTGATCCAGGGAGTTATTCTGATTGGAGTCGGGAAGGAATTTTTTTCCCCTAAAGGCCTCTTGCACACGAACATTTTTTGTTTCTGTCCGTTTTTTTTTTAGTTCCGTATACGGACCATATACAGAACCATTCATTTCAATGGATCCGCAAAAAAAACAGAATGTACTCCGTATGCCTTCCATTTTTCCGTACAAAGATAGAACATGTCCTATAATTGTCCGCATAACGGACAAGGATAGTACTGTTCTATCAGGGACCAGCTGTTCCGTTCCGCAAAAAACGGAATGCACATGGACGTCATCCGTATTTTCTGTGGATCCACTGCAAAATACTGAAAAAGCCATACGGTCGTGTGCAATAGGCCTAAGCGGGAAAAATTGGCTTCTATCTGACATTTTTTTTTTGCAGGATAACAGCCCAAACTGGATAAACAGATGTCTTTTTTCGGCCTTATAAACTATGTTACTATGTTACCATATATAAGAAGAAAAGTAAATGCAAACACAATGCTACAGCGCTCTGCATAGAACATAGAATAGAATATATGAACTAATGCTATATTCATCGGATAAATGAATATGAGGCACTGAGCAAATATATTTTGATCAAAATCATCTGTGCCCATCCACTACGACAATTTGACCTCTTTCTGGATGGGAACCTACTCTATGTGATACATAATGGAGAGTGAATCTGGATCGCACATCCTCAACAATATGCTTTTGATATTACGACTGTCTCAGCATAATTACGTGGCGTATCCGCCAAATTTGTAATACATTGTATGCTGTGCATAAGAGGCATTAGTTAACAGTTTGATCAAAAAGCATAAGCCCACTTTCCACGACAAGGATGCCTCTGCAAGTGGGAAACTACTCTAACCTATAAATGGCGCAGCCGTGCGCGGCGACCACCGGCGCCCCAGCACCGCACCAGCAGCAGACAGCGGGACCCAGGAGCCACACAGCAACCCCACTGTGCAGCAAAGCCTCCTTGGCTCTGGGGCCCACCGCCCGCCAGCACAGCACTGAGGCAGCAATGGCAGACACGCAGTACTGCACCATGTGAACAAGTGCAAAGAGCTCACCCAGTCACAACCCTCAGGAAATGCATCTGAGAGATAGAAGGAGTTTATAAGCCCCTTGCAACTAAGGCTAATTAAAAACACCTAGTCCAAATGGGGAGGAGTGCTGACCCCAGAGGGGGAGCTTGGCTCAAAGAAAATAGACAAATTACAATACATACTGGAGAGTGAATCTGGATCGCACATCCTCAACAATATGCTTTTGATATTACGACTGTCTCAGCATAATTACGTGGCGTATCCGCCAAATTTGTAATACATTGTATGCTGTGCATAAGAGGCATTAGTTTACAGTTTGATCAAAGAGCATAAGCCCACTTTCCACGACAAGGATGCCTCTGCAAGTGGGAAACTACTCTAACCTATAAATGGCGCAGCCGTGCGCGTGACCACCGGCGCCCCAGCACCGCACCAGCGGCAGACAGCGGGACCCAGGAGCCACACAGCAACCCCACTGTGCAGCAAAGCCTCCTTGGCTCTGGGGCCCACCGCCCCGCCAGCACAGCACTGAGGCAGCAATGGCAGACACGCAGTACCATGCTTTGCTGCACAGTGGGGTTGCTGTGTGGCTCCTGGGTCCCGCTGTCTGCTGCTGGTGCGGTGCTGGGGCGCCAGTGGTCGCCGCGCATGGCTGCGCCATTTATAGGTTAGAGTAGTTTCCCACTTGCAGAGGCATCCTTGTCGTGGAAAGTGGGCTTATGCTCTTTGATCAAACTGTTAACTAATGCCTCTTATGCACAGCATACAATGTATTACAAATTTGGCGGATACGCCACGTAATTATGCTGAGACAGTCGTAATATCAAAAGCATATTGTTGAGGATGTGCGATCCAGATTCACCCTCCAGTATATATTGATATTGTCTATTTTCTTTCCCCCCCCTGGTATCAGCACTCCTCCCCATTTGGACTAGGTGTTTTTAATTAGCCTTAGCTGCAAGGGGTTTATAAACTCCTACTATCTCTCAGATGCATTTCCTGAGGGTTGTGACTGGGTGAGCTCTTTGCACTCGTTCACATGGTGCAGTACTGCGTGTCTGCCATTGCTGCCTCAGTGCTGTGCTGGCGGGGCGGTGGGCCCCAGAGCCAAGGAGGCTTTGCTGCACAGTGGGGTTGCTGTGTGGCTCCTGGGTCCCGCTGTCTGCTGCTGGTGCGGTGCTGGGGCGCCGGTGGTCGCCGCGCATGGCTGCGCCATTTATAGGTTAGAGTAGTTTCCCACTTGCAGAGGCATCCTTGTCGTGGAAAGTGGGCTTATGCTCTTTGATCAAACTGTTAACTAATGCCTCTTATGCACAGCATACAATGTATTACAAATTTGGCGGATACGCCACGTAATTATGCTGAGACAGTCGTAATATCAAAAGCATATTGTTGAGGATGTGCGATCCAGATTCACCCTCCAGTATATACTACTCTATGTGATAACTCCCACTATGCCAACAGGCCTCACATTAATTTACAGAGATAGACAGACACAAATTATTTTAATCAAAATATATTTGCTAAGTATTTATTTAAATAGTGAACAAAGCATTAGCTCATATATTCTATTATATTGTATGGTTCCAGAGTGCTGTTGCATTGTGTTTGCTTTTACTTTTGTAGTTTCAGCCATGGTGATGTGCACCTGCACATTCACTTCATTTTACAGGATGTCATGAATAAGGGCTTGTTCACACGAACGTGCCAAATTTTGTAGTCAGCAAATTGCGGATCCTCGCGGATGCCGCCCGTGTGCCTTCCGCAATTTACGGAACGGATGGCCCTTTATAGAAATGCCTATTCTTGTCCGCAAAACGGACAAAAATAGGACATGACTCATAATTTTTGTGCTGTCGGCATCTTTTGCGACCCCATTGAAGTAAATGAGTCCGCACCCAAGCCACAAAAAATGCGGCTCGGATGCGGAACCAAACCATGGTCGTGTGAATGATCCCTAACTTTGTCTTTTTTTTTTTTGCAGTATCCATTTGGAGGTTTGCCTGTCTCCATTTTGGTCATGCATTGCACTCCTAATTCAACCATCTTTTCCACAGGCTATGTTTAACTAGTGCAGTATATAGCTGTAGTCTGCTCTCCCTGAATTCGTTTGAGGCCTGCGGAGGTACAGTATCATACAGAGCAGATTCAGTATACATCTGCAGCCTGCCCTATCTGAATTATTTTAAGGCCTGTCAATACACAGACAGAGGTATCATGTAGAGCAGGTTCCTATCCAGAAAGAGGTCAACTTGCCGTGTTGGCAGACATTATTTTGAATAAAATATATTGGCTGTATACCTCATATTTATTTTATACAGTGAATATAGCATTAGTTCATATATTCTATGTTTCCAGAGTCCTGTTGAATTGTGTTCTTTTTTACTTTGTAGTCTCAGCTATAGTGACGCAGACTTGCGCATTCACTTCATTTTACAGGATGTGCTTACTAACACACATATACAGAAGATAAAGATACCCAGGTTATACCAGCACGGTCTATGTCACTATATACAAGAAGATGTATAACTTATACCAGCTGTACATATATAATTATATACAGCAGATGCCCAGTTTATGCCAGCATGGTACATATCACTATATACAAGAAGATGTATAACTTATACCATCTGTAAATATACAACTATATACAGAAAATGCTCAGGTTATTCCAGCATGGTACATACACTACTTACCAATAGTGATGTCGCGAACATAAAATTTTCAGTTCGCGAACAGCGAACGCGAACTTCCGCAAATGTTCGCGAACAGGCGAACCGGGCGAACCGCCATAGACTTCAATAGACAGGTGAATTTTAAAAACCAAAGGGACTCTTTCTGGCCACAATAGTGATGGAAAAGTTGTTTCAAGGGGTCTAACACCTGGACTGTGGCATGCCGGAGGGGGATCCATGGCAAAACTCCCATGGAAAATTACGTAGTGGACGCAGAGTCGGGTTTTAATTCATAAAGGGCATAAATCAACTAACATTCCTAAATTGTTTGGAATAACATGCTTTAAAACATCCAGTGTGTGTATATCAGGTATGATGTTGTATTGATCAGGTAGTGTAAGGGTTACGCCCGATTCTCAGACATTGACAGACCAAACTCCTCTTTTAATGCACCGCAAACAGTCCATTTGCACAACCGCAAACTCCCCATTTGCACAAGGTTGGATTCCAAGCTAGCCATGTCCCGGTGATGTCATTGAAGGTTTCCTCCTCCACCCAGCCACGTACAACACCAAGGGTCCCCGAAAGGTCAATTGAATTGATTTTTCGAACGGGGAGATGGTTAAAAAAAACGCTGGCTCCCTCCCCTTTGTTTTAATCCACGGTCACTGCGTCTGCGCCGTGCAGTTTACTCTCACACCCGATATGAGTGGTATTTTCTGTAGTACTATTCTCATCAGTTTAATCCCTCTAACGTCCCCAATCTGGGGGCCATTTATTGAATAGATTTTTCGAACGGGGAGATGGTTAAAAAAACGCTGGCTCCCTCCACTCTGTTTTAAACCACGGTGACTGCGTCTGCGCCGTGCAATTTACTGTCACACCCGATATGAGTGGTATTTTCAGTAGTACTATTCTCATCAGTTTAATCCCTGTTACATCCCATATCAGGGATTGCCTTTTGTGAAAAAAAATTTAGGCCTGGTACCTTCGACTGCCTTCACAATGACAGACCAAACTCTCATACACCAAACTGAATTGATTTCAGGAACCGGGAAATGGAAAAAGCAGCTTGGTCGGTCCTCATACTCCCAAATTGGGGCACTGCGCGTGCACAGAGCAATGTGCTGTGACTCCCTATATGAGTGGTGTCTTAACTAGTACTATTCCTATCAGCGGCAGGCGGGTGCGTGGTAACTTGAGAGCAGGTGACCAAAGCTGAGCTGGAGGAAGATGGTGCGTCAAGGTTCTTAGCGGAAGATTGGGTGTCCTGTCTAAGCCAGTCAACTACGTCCTCAGAATTTTTCGGGTTCAGGGTACATGGCCTCTGAACACTAGGCATTATTCCAGGGAGAGTGGAAATCACAGCACCACGGTCACGACGGCCCCTGCGGGGTGGCCTGCCTCTGCCTGTCATTTTTTTTTCGATAAGTGGTACTGTGCCACCCTGTATCAGTGGTGGGCACTGGCAGTGGGCACACTACAGTCTGTGGAAGTGGGCCTGACACACACTGGCAGCAGGCAAGCAACTGAAATTAGACTAATGTGTAAAAATTAAATGCCTTATTTATCGTCAAGCTACTGTGCCACCCGGTATCAGTGGTTGGCACTGGCAGTGGGCACACTACAGTCTGTGGAGGTGGGCCTGACACACACTGGCAGGAGGCAAGCAACTGAAATTAGACTAATGTGTAAAAATGAAATGCCTTATTTATCGGCAAGCTACTGTGCCACCCGGTATCAGTGGTTGGCACTGGCAGTGGGCACACTACAGTCAGTGGAAGTGGGCCTGACACGCACTGGCAGCAGGCAAGCAACTGAAATTAGACTAATGTGTAAAAATTAAATGCCTTTTTTATGCAAAGTCCTGTGCCAGCCGGTATGAGTAGTGGGCACTGGCAGTGGGCACACTACAGTCACTGGAAGTCAGCCTGACACACACTGGCAGGCAACTAACCTTAGATTAAAGTGTAAAAATTAAATGCCTTTTTTTGATGCAAAGTCCTGTGCCACACGGGATGACAGGGGTGGGCACTGGCAGTGGGCACACTACAGTCAGTGGAAGTCGGCCTGACACACATTAGCAGCAGGCAAGCAGCTGAAATTACACTAAAGTGTAAAAATTAAATGCCTTTTTTATGCAAAGTCCTGTGCCAGCCGGTATGAGTGGTGGACACTGGCAGTGGGCACACTACAGTCAGTGGAAGTCAGCCTGACACACAATGGCAGGAAACTAACCTTAGATTAAAGTGTAAAAATGAAGTGCCTTTTTTTAAGCAAAGTCCTGTGCCACACGGGATGACAGGGGTGGGCACTGGCAGTGGGCACACTACAGTCAGTTGAAGTCGGCCTGACACACACTAGCAGCAGGCAAGCAGCTGAAATTACACTAAAGTGTAAAAATTAAATGCCTATTTTGATGCAAAGTCCTCTGCCAGCCGGTATGAGTGGTAGGCACTGGCAGTGGGCACACTACAGTCAGTGGAAGTCAGCCTGACACACACTGGCAGGCAACTAACCTTAGATTAAAGTGTAAAAATGAAATGCCTTTTTTGATGCAAAGTCCTGTGCCACACGGGATGACAGGGGTGGGCACTGGCAGTGGGCACACTACAGTCAGTGGAAGTCGGCCTGACACACACTAGCAGCAGGCAAGCAGCTGAAATTACACTAAAGTGTAAAAATTAAATGCCTTTTTATGCAAAGTCCTGTGCCAGCCAGTATGAGTGGTGGACACTGGCAGTGGGCACACTACAGTCAGTGGAAGTCAGCCTGACACACACTGGCAGGCAACTAACCTTAGATTAAAGTGTAAAAATTAAGTGCCTTTTTTTAAGCAAAGTCCTGTGCCACACGGGATGACAGGGGTGGGCACTGGCAGTGGGCACACTACAGTCAGTTGAAGTCGGCCTGACACACACTAGCAGCAGGCAAGCAGCTGAAATTACACTAAAGTGTAAAAATTAAATGCCTATTTTGATGCAAAGTCCTCTGCCAGCCGGTATGAGTGGTAGGCACTGGCAGTGGGCACACTACAGTCAGTGGAAGTCAGCCTGACACACACTGGCAGGCAACTAACCTTAGATTAAAGTGTAAAAATGAAATGCCTTTTTTGATGCAAAGTCCTGTGCCACACGGGATGACAGGGGTGGGCACTGGCAGTGGGCACACTACAGTCAGTGGAAGTCGGCCTGACACACACTAGCAGCAGGCAAGCAGCTGAAATTACACTAAAGTGTAAAAATGAAATGCCTTTTTTGATGCAAAGTCCTCTGCCAGCCGGTATGAGTGGTAGGCACTGGCAGTGGGCACACTACAGTCACTGGAAGTCAGCCTGACACACAATGGCAGGAAACTAACCTTAGATTAAAGTTTAAAAATTAAATGCCTTTTTTTGATGCAAAGTCCTGTGCCACACGGGATGACAGGGGTGGACACTGGCAGTGGGCACACTACAGTCAGTGGAAGTCAGCCTGACACACACTGGCAGGCAACTAACCTTAGATTAAAGTGTAAAAATGAAATGCCTTTTTTTGATGCAAAGTCCTGTACCACACGGGATGACAGGGGTGGGCACTGGCAGTGGGCACACTACAGTCTGTGGGCCTGCAGCTTCTCACACACAGGCAGGCCATGCAACTGCAATATGCATATAAAGGAAAAAAAAAAGCAGACTAATGTTGCAGCCCTAAAAAGGGCTTTTTGGGGTGCTGTCAGGACGCTGTCCTTACAGCAGATATCAGATGAGTCTTTCAGGACTGGAGTGGACACTGAATTCACTAGCCTAGCTATCAATTTCCCTATGAAATCAGCAGCAATTACACTCTCCCTCCTCTCACTAAGACTGCAAATTCCAAATGAATCTAAAATGGATGCTGTTCAGGAGATGGGAGGGTCTGGGAGGGAGGGTATGCTGCTGATTGGCTGGAATGTGTCTGCAGGGTCAAAGTTTGCTCAATGATGATGTATAGGGGGCGGACCGAACATCGCATATGTTCGCCCGGCAGAGGCGAACGCGAACAAGCTATGTTCGCCGGGAACTGTTCGCCGGCGAATAGTTCGGGCCATCTCTACTTACCAAAAGTTAGGGATATTTGGTTTATGGAAAACGTACAAAGTTCACACTACAGTGATATTATATCATGAAAGTAGGGCATTAAAGTAGAAGCATGCAGTGGTGATTTCCTCATCTCAAACAATTTATTGAAATAAAAGACAACACCAGTGGTGGGTATACCCCCACAAAATTTTTTTATATCTCAATAACTTGTCATGTGGCTTTGAGCATCAATTACAGTTTGACAATTAAATGTCATGCTGTTCACAAGGTGACTTATTGTCTGCTGAGGCATGGCATCCCACTCTTGTTGAAGGGCAGCCCTCAGGTCATTGAGGTTCTGGGGTATAGAGTTACAAGCCCTTACATGGTGACTTAGCTGATCCCATGGGTTTTCAATGGGATTCAGGTCTGGAGAAAATGCAGGCCACTCCATTTGAGGTACCCCAGTCTCCAGAAGCCATTCCCTAATGATGTGATCTTAATGAGCTGACACATTGTCGTCCATGAAGACAAAATTAGGCTTGTGAGGCACAATGACTGGATTAATGATGTTATTCAAGTAGTATGGGCTTGTCACTGTACCATTCACAAAGTGTAGGGCAGTTCTGTATTGACTATGCACACCTGCCCACACTGTAACACTACCACCACCAAAGGCTCATCTGGTAATAACCGTGGGTGATTCATAACACTCTCCTTGATGTCTCCAACATCGTTGGTGGCCACAATTTCTGTTCAGCATTAATTGACTCTTATCAGTGAATAGCACTGAGGCCCATTGGTCCCTTGTCCAGCATAAATGCTCCCTGACCCATGCAAGATGACGACACCGGTGTCTGGTAGTGTAGTCAGGTATGCTTAAAGGTCATCTAGCGTGCAGACCACACAGATGTAAGTGGTTTTGAATGGACTGACATGACACTTGGGTGCCTCTCATCTCCCATAAATGTGCCTGGAGTTGTGTGGCATTCATCGTCCGGTTCCGCAGGGCATTGTTAACAATGAAGCAGTCATCAGTGTGGGATGTGGCCAAAGTACGTCCACTTCTATGCCTTTCTGTGACTCTTCCAGTGTTTCTGTATCTCTATTGCACTCTGCGAAACTCTAAGCTCAGTGGCTATTTCCGTCTGAGAACATCCTGTTTGAAGCCTTGCAATGGCGAGGTACTGTTAATCAATTGTTAGGTGTCGTGTTGGTTTCATTATGTCAAAATGTGAACAGCATTATGAGGAGGACAGTTTAAATACCAATTCAAATTAAAACAGTTAATTTATTGGCCGATTCATGGATCAAACATCTGTTGTGAATTTTGCCATTAAGCTCTTTGTTAGAAAAAAGCAAGTTGTGCAAAAATTACTTAAACATTAAACAGTTGGACATGTGCATTCAAAAGTTTAGATAAGGTCATATTAAGTTCACCTGTAAAGGTGCATTTCATCCTGAAATTTCACCCACAAGCTAAATACCCCTTACTTTTTGTGAGTAATGTATCACTATATACAGGAAGATGTATAACTTATACCAGCTGTACATATATAATTATGTACAGAAGAGGCACTACACCAGCATGGTCTATATCACTATATACAGGAAGATGTATAACTTATACTAGCTGTACATAGATGCCCAGCTTATAGCCTAATGGTCCATATCACTATATACAAGAAGATATATACCTTATTCTAGCTGTACCTATATAATTAGCTGACGTGACGAAGTGGAATTTGATCCAAATTTCAGGAATTAATCGATTCGCACTGAATCAGAATTTCCTAACACTTCGTGGTAACGAATCACATTTTTTCCTAAAATGTCTGCTGCACATGTTAGGACATGACGCAAGGAACTTTGGGAGCGAGGGATCACCCACAATGCCATGCATGCAGCCAATGAGCAGCCAGCCAGCCCTGTTATGTCACAGCCCTATAAATAGCCTAAGCCATCTTGGATTCAGCCATTTCCCAGTGTACTTAGTGCAGGGAGAGATGTTAGCAGGAGCTAGGGACAGTGCTAGCAAAGACTTTAAAACTTATATTTTGCTCAATAGAAGTTCAGGGAAAGAGCATTAGAAGCCTAGGGAAAGGATAGGGGAGAATTATTCCACAGCATTGAAGCAGAACAGGGTTCAATAGGGGTGTTTGCAGCCTGGAAAATAGGAACAATCATATTACACCTTGCTGCACTGACTACGGATCCAAATTGCCATTATACTGCTGCTCATTTTGCCATTATACCTCTGTAATTCCAGCAAACCGTTCTTTTTATTGGGGTCTTATTAGCCCTTGTGCAGTGCAGTTATATATATGCTCTAAAGCCTTTTTTTGCCGTGTATTACTGGGGGAGAAGAAAAAGGGATTATTAGCCATTGTGTGGTGAAGTGGGAAAATGACAGCCCTTTTTGGCATGTATTAGTGGCAAAAAAACTATTATTTGCCGTTCAAGGCTGCAGTTATATGTTCTAAAGCCTTTTTTGGTGTGTATTAGTGGGGGAAAAGGGCTTTTTAGCGATTGTGTGGGGAAGTGAGAAAATTTAAAGCCCTTTTTGGCGTGTATTAGTGGCTAAAAAAAATATTCTGAGTATTATTTGCCGTTCAGCGGTGAAGTTCCATTGTACTACAGCCATTTATAGGGTGTATTAATAGGATAGATACATACGTCCTATTAGCCATTCTGCGGTGAATTGTGATTGTTATATATTTTGTTTTTGGGGTGTATTAATAGGAAAAAGAATACATCTTATTAGCCGGTCTGCAAAGAACCGACATTGTTATACAGCCATTGTTGGGGTGTATTCATGGGAAAAGTAAGTATGTGCTATTAGCCGTTCTGCGGGGAATTTACATTATCATACAGACATTGTTGCACTGTATTAATAGCAAAAATAAATATGTGTTATTAGCCATTCTGCAGTGAATTTACATTGTCATACAGCCATCGTTGGTGTTTAATAATAGGAAAAATAAGTACTTCTTATTAGGCGATCTGCTGTGAATTTACATTGTCATTCAGTGAGGAAATGCAGGGCACGGCGGTGTCACGCTGCTCTGCACCTTGTTTGCCTGGGCGAATGGAGTCACACAGAGGAGGGACTTCTCCGTGTCCTTCATCAAGAAATCAAATCCTGGCTTTCTCCATGACAACTCCAACTCAGAACCATGGTGACCGACAACGGGAAGATCATGGTGTCAGCACTGTGTCAAGGAGGGCTGAGCCATGCGCCCCACATGGCGCACGTGTTCGATCTGGTTGGAAAGCAGTTCCTGAAGTCTTCCACCCATCTGCAAGACATACTAAAAATGGCCAGGAAACTTTGCATGCACTTCAGCCACTTGTACACGGCCAGACAGCATCCCTCAACATATGCGAAGTATGAGAAGTTTCCACCCATTAGAATTCCACCCTTGATATGTTGGACCGACTATACGAACAGAGAAAGGCCATAAACTATTTCTTGATGATCCAAGCGGACAGGAGTACTCCCCTGAGTAACTTCGATGTCAGCCAGTGGCAGCTAATGCGTGACACCTGCCATTTGCTCAGGCCCTTTGAGAAGGCCACGTTATTTGTCAGTTGCCAGGACTACGGCATGAACGACGTCATTCCACTGCTTCATGTGCTGGAACAGATGCTGGTAAATCTGGATGGACAGGGGACTGGAGATGTGGAGCCTAGATCTCACGGCCATATAAGACTTGTGGGGGATGACCTGGAGGAGAAGGAGGATATTGGAGCACAAGCAATACGTAGCAAAATGGGTGGTTTTTCACAAGAGAGAAGGAGCAGCTGGAGGAGCAAGAGGGAGATGAGGAAGATGAGGCAGATGACCCAGGCACACCGTGGCAGTATGCAATAGAGATTGAGGCAGGGAGTCCATATGAGTCACTTGCGCAAATGGCCAGATGCATGCTCACCTGCTTGGGTAGTGACAGCCAAATTGCTACCATTCGGCAGGACTTCTGGCTCTCCACCTTGTTGGACCCTCGCTACCGGTCCAGAATAGGGGCCTTTTTTACACCCACCGAGAGGGAGGAAAAACTGAACTACTGCAGAGACATCCTATGTAGTCAGTTGGCCGCTGCCTATCTGCCCCATCGTCTATCCTCTCGAAGGTCTGACCGGGAGGGTCCTCTGCACTCATGTTCCACTGCCATGGCTGGGAGGGGTGGGGTGGCAGTACCAGCTCCATCAGCAGCAGCCTGAGTCTACAGTCGCTGATGAGTAGCTTTCTTCACCCGCATAGTGAAGAAACTACTCACCAGAAGCAGCAGATGGTAGACCTGGAGCAGGACCTGAACCAGCAGGTGGTTGCATTCTTGGACTGCACCCTGCCACCCCACATTGACTATTCACTGGACTACTGGGTAGCCAAACTGGATTTGTGGCCACAACTAGCAGAGTTTGCCCTGGAAAATCTGTCCTGCCCGGCCAGTAGTGTGGCATTAGAGCAGGTGTTTAGTACGGGGGGCTATAGATACCCAAAGGTGAACTCTCCTGTCCACCCAAAATGATGAGAGACCGACCTTTAACAAGATGAATCAGGTGTGGATCAGCTAGGATTTCCAACCACTTATGCTTGATGCATCAGACTAGATAATCCATGCCGCCTCAGCCAAACCTTGACAAAAGAGACCAGTTTCTTATGGCTACCTGTCTCAGCTACTATTCTGATGCTGCCACCCGCCTGATGCCAAGTGCTCCTTCTTACACCCACCATCGTCAGCTGGTACTGTTATTGCTACCCACCTCCCCATTCTGTCACCAGGTCACTCTGTGGTCTCCTCATGCTGCTGCTGCCACCTCCACACTCTGTCATTGCGCCACTCTGTGGCCTCTTCATATTGCTGCTGCTACCTCAACACTATATCACCTTGCTACTCTGTGGCCTCCTCATGCTGCTGCTGCCACCTCCACACTCTGTCATTGCGCCACTCTGTGGCCTCTTCATATTGCTGCTGCTACCTCAACACTATATCACCTTGCTACTCTGTGGCCTCCTCATTCTGCTGTTGCTGCCACCTCAGCACTATGTCACTGGGCTATTCTGTGGTCTCCTCATGCTGCTTCCACCTCAACACTATGACATTGGGCCACTCTGTGGACTTATTAAGCTGTTCTCCCACCCTCCCCACTCCATCACTGGGCCACTATTTTGCCTGGATGACATCACCATTTATTTGACCCTTCCTCTGATTTGTCAGAAGGCAGGAAAAATTAGACGCATAACGGATCCTGTCTGTGTAGCAGCTGTAAGGCCTGTATAGTCCCATCAGAATTGGCTTATGATTTGGTAACCAAAAGTGGGTACTAAACACAGAAGACATGCAAATATTCCAATCACATGTCATCTCTGTTTTGGATACACTCCTGTTTTTTTTTTTGGGCATTAGCAATACCGATGGATTACTGACCAAATGCTGACTGAGTGAAGGCGGACGCTCAACAGACAGGATCCGTTTTTTGTGGGTTAATGTTCAGACGGATTAGTGGAGGGGCAAAATAATCAGTGATGTCAACACAAACTTACTGCTGACACCCTCTCCACTCTGACAGGGGGCTTTACTTGTATAAGCGTTTAATAGAACAGGTTCTGTAGACATCTATGTGGAATCAGCTGATAAACGGAGTGTAAAAGGAGTTCGCTTCTTCTTTACGCTAACACCGACCTGTAAAGCTGAGTTCATACTTGAGTTATTTGGTCAGTTTTGGCCCCGTAACTGCCCAAATACGTGAAGTGTGCAGTGATTCAAACAGCGACACTTGTCATCTGCGTGTCATACTGGCTCACAGTATTATTTCACTACCACAGCAGACTCCCTATGCGTGTTACTGCAAGGCACAGTGTTCTACACCACTATACAGGCTCTCTGCAGCCAGGAAATAGCTGTTTTTTAACGCGATTCACCGCAAATAAATTCGGATCGACTCGAACCGTTTCGAAAAAATTCGGAGAATTGGCCTAATCAAATTGTAGAAAAATTCGCTCATCTCTAATAATTATATACAGAAAATGATTAACTTATACCAGCTGTACATATATAATTATTATATACAGGAGATACCTAGGTTATACCAGCATGGTCCATATCACTATATACAGGAAGATGTATAACTTATACCAGCCGTACATATATAATTATATACAGGAGATAGCCAGGTTATACCAGTATGGCACTTACACTCTGCTTATCCTCCATACAAGCTGCCTCTAGCTCATAGTTTTGATGTCCATGAAAGGAGATGACAAACCTCAGACCATCATTATCCTCACAAGACTTTACTTGTTCAAACGGGAATTGTTTCTTCAGTGTTCCCTTCTCTATGTTGAAAATCATCTGTGTATAGAAATCAATCTGAAAAGAAAAGAGAATGCTTACAATTAATGTAAACCACAAATGTCATCCTCCTGCATCACTGTGTGGATTATGCACGATAAACCTCTTCGAGAAGCTTCAGGAACTTTTATTGTTTACTTGTTTGGATACAATTCTCACCTTCTTGAGTGCAGTTCACTAAATGGTGATTTCAAAACTCCTTTTATGCACTTTATGCACTATTTAAAGATTTACATGGACTTTTGAACTTGCCATGGATTTTTCTGCAGTAATTTTACTATGTGCGAACATCACCCCATGGTACAGCTATCGGAGTTCTCCCTTGTAAGAGCTGTGAAGCTGTTTGAGGACCATATAGTTAAATTTGTATTCAGTGGAAGTAAACATAGTACGTGCCAAGCAAATAGATATCTTTAAAGGGAATCTGTCATCATGAAAATGCAGTAAATCTTCAGACAGCATGTTATAGAGCAGGAGAAGTCGAAAAGATAATAAATAAATATATATATATATATATATATATATATATAAGGCCTGCACAATATATCGCGAAAGCAATCGTTATCGCAATTAATCGCCGTATCGCAATCGCAATTTGCTGACCCAAAAATGCTGCAATTATATTACTGTATTTTTCGCTTTATAAGACACACTTTTTTCCCCCCAAAAGTGGGGGGGAATGGCAGTGCATCTTATAAAGCGATGGTTGACTTTCTACGTGACACTGACACTGTATCTCCGGCCGCTATGCTGCACAGCGCGGCCGGCGATACATCAGTTACAGTGCGGGGAGGGAGGAGGGGCTGGTGGAAAGTCGTTATTTTAATGAACACGTTCTGATATCTATTCTATTTATCTGTTCGGTGCAGTGCTATTAAGAAAATGGCAAGTTTTGTATTTTGTACTTTTGCAGTAATGCAAATATGTATTTTATTTTGAAAAACACTGAGCATTTCAGTTCTTTAATTCAGCATAACTACATTTTACATTATCAGTCATCTGTGTGCGCTTTTACCTTGAAAATCCAAGCAGATAGACCTCTAGCACAATTCCCTTAAAATATCGCATCGCATATCGTTATCGCAATTTTTAGGGCCCTAATCGCAATCGCACAAAATTCCCATATCGTGCAGCCCTAATATATATGTAAATTTGTGGGAAAAGATTCTTGCATTTTATTCATTTAAATTCTTGCTCACTTGGGCTTTGAAGTCCATGAAGTGGTCCTATCAGCCTTCCCTATGTAACTATGTATTTAGAGATAGCTGTCAGTCACTGATATGACCGCCTCCTTGACTTCAAAGCCCAGAATAAGCAGGAATTTAAATGAATAAAATGCAAGTTTGACTGAATCTTTTCCCGCAAAACTCAAAAATCAATACAGTCAGCTCGTCCTGCTCTGTAACATGCTGCCTGCTAATTGTACTACAATTTCGTGATGACAGGTTCCCTTTAAAATCCATCAGTAAAGTATTAGAAGAAAACTGAATAACTATTCATTATACAACGTAACAATTAGTGTTGAGCGTGAATATTTGAATATCGATTTTTTTGCGAATATCGGCACTTTGCTTATTCGCCACTATTTTTAATATAGTGCTATATATTCACTATTTCGAATATTCTTCTTCTTTTTTTTTTAACCCCTTAAGGACACGGCCCTATTTCACCTTAAGGACCAGGCCATTTTTTCAAAATCTGACCATTGTCACTTTATGTGGTGATAACTTTAAAACGCTTTTTCTTATCCAGTCCATTCTGAGATTGTTTTTTCGTTGCATATTGTACTTCATGACAGTGGTAAAATGAAGTCGAAAAATTTCATTTTTATTTATAAAAAAATACCAAATTTACCAAAAATTTTGAAAAATTTGCAATTTTCCAAGTTTCAATTACTCTACTTCTATAATACATAGTAATACTGCCAAAAAAAGTTATTGATTTACATTCCCCATATGTCTACTTCATGTATCGATCATTTTGGGAATGCTATTTCATTTTTGGGGACGTTACAAGGCTTAGAAGTTTAGAAGCAAATCTTGAAATTTTCAGAAATTTTCAAAAACCCACTTTTCAGGGACCAGTTCAGGTCTGAAGTCACTTTGTGAGGCTTACATAATAGAAACCACCCAAAAATTACCCCATTCTAGAAACTACACCCCTCAAGGTATTCAAAACTGATTTTACAAACGTCATTAACCCTTTAGGTTTTCCACAAGAGTTAATGGCAAATGGAGATAAAATTTCAGAATTTCGATTTTTTGAAAAATTTTCCGTTTCAATCCATTTTTCCAGTAACAAAGCAAGGGTTAACAGCCAAACAAAACTCAATTTTATTGCCCCGATTCTGTAGTTTTCAGAAACACCCTATATGTGGTCGTAAACTGCTGTATGGCCAAACTGCAGGGCGCAGAAGGAAAGGAGCGCCATATGGTTTTGGAAGGCAGATTTTGCTGGACTGGATTTTTGACACCATGTCCCATTTGAAGCCCCGATGCACCCCTAGAGTAGAAACTCCATAAAAGTGACTCCATCTAAGAAACTACACCCCTCAAGGTATTCAAAACCAGTTTTACAAACTTTGTTAACCCTTTAGGTGTTCCACAAGAGTTATTGGCAAATGGAGATGAAATTTCCGAATTTCTATTTTTGTTACCTTGTCTCAAAAAAGTGTAATATAGAGCAACCAAAAATCATATTTACCCTAAAATAATACCAACAAAACTGACACCTTATCCCGTAGTTTCCAAAATGGGGTCACTTTTTGGAGTTTCTACTGTAGGGGTGCATCAGGGGGCTTCAAATGGGACATAGTGTCAAAAAACCAGTCCAGCAAAATCTGCCTTCCAAAAACCATATGGCGTTCCCTTCCTTCTGTGCCCTGCCGTTTGGCCATACAGTAGTTCACGACCACATATGGGGTGTTTGTGCAAACAAGAGAATCAGGGCAATAAATATTGAGTTTTGCTTGGCTGTTAACCCTTGCTTTGTTACTGCAAAAATGGATTAAAATGGAAAATTTGCAAAAAAATAGCTGTTTTGGGACTGTTTTTATTTTTGTTATTTACATAGTTGAACTGACAGGTTAGATTGTGTGCTATTTCTATAGAGCAGGTTGTTACGGACGCGACAATACCAAATATGACTACTTTTTGGGGTTTTTGTTTCAGTTTTACATAATAAAGCCTTTTTGAAAATAATTTTTTTAGTGTCTCCACATTCTGAAAGCCATAGTTTTATTTTATTTTTTGGGCGACTGTGTTATGTAGGGGCTCATTTTTTGCGGGATGAGATGGCGGTTTGATTGGCACCATCTTGGGGTGCATATGACATTTTGGTCGCTTGCTATGACACTTTTTGTGATGTAAGGTGACAAAAATGGCTTTTGACACCGTATTTTTTTTTTTTTTGCTGTGTTCAGCTGAGGGGTTAGGTCATGTGTTATTTATATAGATCAGGTTGTGACGGACGCGCGATACATAATATGTATACTTTTTATTTATTTATATAAGTTTTACACAATAATATAATTTTTAAAACAAAAAAAATCATGTTTTAGTGTCTCCATAGTTTGAGAGCCATATATATATTTTTTTTGGGCGATTGTCCTATGTAGGGGCTCATTTTTGCGGGATGAGATGGCGGTTTGATTGGCACCATCTTGGGGTGCATATGACTTTTGATCGCTTACTATTACACTTTTTGTGATGTAAGGTGACAAAAAAATGGCTTGTTTGACAACGTTTTTATTTTTTATGTTTATGGCGTTCATCTGAGGGGTTAGGTCATGTTATATTTTTATAGAGCAGGTCCTTACGGACGCGGCGATACATAATATGTATACCTTTTTTATTTATTTTGGTTTTACACAATAATATCCTTTTTGAATGAAAAAAAAACATGTTTTAGTATCTCCATAGTCTGAGAGCCATATATTTTTCAGTTTTTAGGCAATTGTCTCAGGTTGGGTATCATTTTTGCGGGATGAGGTGACGGTTAGATTGGCACTATTTGGGGGTCATATGACTTTTTGATCGCTTGCTATTACACTTTTTGTGATGTAAGGTGGCAAAAAAATGGCTTTTTGACAAAGTTTTTATTATTTTTTTACAGTGTTTACTTGAGGGGTTAGGTCATGTGATATTTTTATAGAGCAGATTCTTACGGACGTGTAGATACCAAATATGTCTACTTTTTAATTTTTTTTTACATTTAACACTAAAAGCATTTTTGAAACAAAAAAATCATGTTTTTAGTCTGAGAGGCATAGTTTTTTATTTTTGGCCAATTGTTTTAGGTAGGGGCTCGTTTTTGCGGGATGAGATGGCGGTTTGATTGGTACTATTTTGGGAGGCAAACGCCTTTTTGATCGCTTTGTATTACACTTTTAGTGATGTAATGTGCCAAAAATGGCTTATTTACACCATTTTTGGGTTTTTTTATGGCGTTCACCTGAGGAGTTCAGTCATGTGATATTTTTATAGAGCAGGTTTTTACGGACGTGCGATACCTAATATGTGTAGTGTATTTTATTTTTTAATTTTTATTCAGTGTTATGTGTTTTTCATTTTTACTTTTTTTCACTTTTTACATTTTTTTGACCCAGACCCACTTGGTTCTGAAAGATCCAGTGGATCTGGTGTCTGTATAATACAGTACAGTACACTATATAGTGCACTGTACTGTATTTTGTACTTTAGAAAGTCTGAATAGACCTTTAGCAGGTCTATTCAGACTTTCAGCACCATGGAGAGCAGGGCGCTTCTGAAGCGTCCTGTCTCCCATGGCAACCATCACCCGCTGCCATAACTGGGCAGGGGTGATGGATGAGGAGGAGTGGAGCACCCTCCCTCTTCGATCCCATCCTGTTGGGGGCTGCAAGGCACAGCAGCCCCCGATGGGAAGAGGAGAGGAGCGCTCCCTCCTGTTAACCCTTCCATACCGCGGTCCGTGCGGACCGCGTGCTGAGAAGGAGTTAAGCGGCTGGCATCTGCAGCACAGATGCCAGCCGTTTCTATCAGAGTGTCAGCAATGTGCTGACACTCTGATAGAACTCACTAGACACCAGGGATAGATTACAGGGAGGCGGGCGGGGATCGCAATCGCGATCCCGCCCGCCGCACCGCCCGCCTCCCGCCCGCCTCGCGCCGCCCGCAACCACCCCCTGCACCCCGCAGCCACAATATGATTGGGGGCTGCAGGGGATTAAAAACAGTTTGGGGGCATTAGCTCTCTGATCCCGCGGTCATAGACCGCGGAGATCAGAATCACACAGAGCGCTGCAAACCGCAGGTCTGAATTGACCTGCGGTTTGCAGCGATCGCTATATGGGGGTCACAGGACCCCCTGGGCATTGTAACAAGGTACCTGCTGAATGATTTCAGCAGGTACCTTGTTCCGATCACTGCCAGCTGAGCAGCAGTGATCGGAACAACTCATGACGTACCGGTACGTCATGTGTCCTTAAGGACTCGGGAAACATGCCGTACCGGTACGTCATGTGTCCCAAAGGGGTTAAGTTGTTAATTCTTGAGGCTCTCTGCTTGTCTTCCCAAAAGCTGTTTTTACCTGTCCGGAGGATTCCTGGCTCCCTGCCCAATCCAGTCAATGCCTGTTGCCGCTTTTGCTGACTTCCCGTGAACGCCGCCATGCTAAAATGTACTGTCGGATGTGAGAATCACAATCTCACAAATTTGACTAAGTTATATTCGCATTGCGATTAATATAACCGGTATTACTCGCATTGCACATTCAAATTGCATCTGTGTAGAATTAACTAATATTAAGAATATAGCGCTATATTCTCAATCTTCGTTATATTCTAGCAATACAACAACCATTAGGCCCCTTTCACACGGGCGAGTTTTCCACGCGGGTGCAATGCGTGAGGAGGACGCATTGCACCCGCACTGAATCCGGACCCATTCATTTCTATGGGGATGTGCACATGAGCGGTGATTTTCACGCATCACTTCTGCGTTGCGTGAAAATCGCAGAATGCTCTATATTCTGCGTTTTTCACGCAACGCAGGCCCCATAGAAGTGAATGGGGCTGCGGGAAAATCGCAAGCATCCGCAACCAAGTGCGGATGCGTTGCGATTATCCCGCATTGTTGCTTAGCAACAGGACCCAATCTCTATTATTTCCCCTTATAACATGGTTATAAGGGGAAATAATAGCATTCTTAATAAAGAATGCATTGTTAAATGAAGAGGAAGGGGTTAAAAATAATAAAAGTTAACTTACCTTTGCCACTTGATCGCGTAGTCGCGATCTGTCCTCTCTTTCCCTGCAGCATCTATGATCTAAAGGACCTGTGATGATGTCACATCACATGGTCCAATCACATGGTTCATCTTACCATGGTGATGGACCATGTGATTGGACCATGTGATGTAACGTCATCACAGGTCCTTTAGATCATAGATGCTGCAGGGAAAGAGAGGACAGATCGCGACTACGCGATCAAGTGGCAAAGGTAAGTTAACTTTTATTATTTTTAACCCCTTCCTCTTCATTTAACAATGCATTCTTTATTAAGAATGCTATTATTTCCCCTTATAACCATGTTATAAGGGGAAATAATCAATTCTCCAGTAGACCCGACCAGGAAGTCCGGCTTCGGGTTGGGTACCAAACATGGCATTTTTTCTCACGCGCGTGCAAAACGTGTTGCAAACGTTTGCACCCGCGCGGGAAAAACGCACATATTCCCGCAACGCACCCGCCTCTTATCCGGGCGTCAAACATGACGCCCATGTGAAAGAGGCCTTAGGAAGTCAGCTCTAAGTTGAATTCGCAATGCGAGTATATGTTCACATTGCGAATTCAACTTAGAACTGAGTTCCTAATGGTTGTATTGCTAGAATATAACGAAGATAACGAAGATCGAGTATAGCACTATATTCTCAATCTTCGTTATATTCTAGCAAGCCAACCATTAGGAACCCAGCTCTAAGTTTAATTCGCAATGCAAACATATACTTGCATTGCAAATTCAGCTTAGAACTGAGTTCCTAATGGTTAGCATGCCAGAATTTAACAAACATTGAGAATATAGTGCTATATTCAATATCTTCGTTTATTCTACTAAGCTAACCCAATAGGAAATTTGCCTGTATACACTGTTCAAAGTTCAAATCGCAATACGCGAATATAAATATGCGTAACATTCGCAATATGTAGAATAATGACGAATATGTTAAATATTTAATTGAATATTTGCGAAATATCGCGGACTCAAAAATGACACCTCCCGCTCATCACTGCAACAGTCCTTAACCCTTAGGATAGCATTTTTATTTTATTTTTTTCGTTTATATTTTTATTCCCTGTCTTACTGGAGCCATAACTTTTTTATTTTTCCGTTCACATATCCACATGAGGGCTTGTTTTTTTGCAGGACAAGTTTTACTTTTTAATACCACCACTTAATATGGTATACAATGTAGTGAGAAGTGGGGGAAAAAAGTCCAAATGGGGTGGAACTGGGAGAAAAAATATAATTCCTCCACAGTTTTACGGTTTTGGCCCTACGCCGTTACCTATGTGGCAAAACTGACTTGTGCTCTTTATTCTCTGGGCCAGTATGATTACAATGATAGCACACATCCATAGGTTTTGTATGTTTAAATATTGAAAAAAATAACAGAAAATTTTTTTTTTCATCACCATATTCTGACCCCCATAACTTTTTTTTATAGTTACTGTATGTTTACTGAGCTATTTGTGGGCAAATTTTTTTGCGGGATGATCTGTAGTTTTTGTTGGTACCATTTTGCAGTGTGTCTTTTTGGGGTATTTTGAAACGTTTTGATACTTTTTTCTGTTATGCCATTCACCGAAAAACATTTTTATATTTTAATAGTATGGATGTTTTTTATTATTTATGTATTTATTATTATTTTTTCTAAGAAAAGGGGGGGATGATTAAAATTTTTAGATTTTTTTAAATATTGTTTTTACATTTACTTTTTTTTTATCTCTTGTAGCTCCTCTCGGAGGCTACAATGTCCACTACTTACTTTTTTAGAGAAAATTACTATACTCCAGTAAGGAGTATATTAATTCTCTAATTGCTGACCTCCTATATTGGCCTGTCACCTACTGGCCAACATAGGAACTGCAACATTAATATGCAAGGACCCTTCAGAGAGACCCAGTCAATTAAAAATACTGACTGGCATCCCGCCCAAAGGGATGCCAGTCTTAAACCAGAAGTGCGCTCTTCCAGATTTTTCATCCTTTAGATAAGGGGGGCACAACCTGCGGCCCACGGGCCGGCGGCCCCCAGAGCCATGGCTTGTGGCCCCATCCTGCTGCATGAGAAGGACGGTCCCCGGCTGACAGAGACAGTGGGGGAGCCGAGGAGAAGACAAAAGCAGTGTATTAGCGCTTCTGCCTTCTCCTCACACAGGTGAGCGGCGTGCTGTGCAGTTTAGCGGCGCAGTGGCAGAGGATTGCAGAGCCTAACCAGCTCTGCCCTGTACAAAGCCTCACCAGGAGACTGGTTTTCCCTGCAACTGGGGCTCCTTTTAATGCTCCAATTACAGTGAAAATAGTACAAATAAAAAAAAAAAAAAGAAGCTGTGTCCCCAAAGGTCTTTTATGGACCTTTTGGGGACAAATTATGTGGCAAATATATATATATATTCAAGTTTAAAAATAAAATTTGAAAACACAATAAAAAAATACAAATAAAAGGAAAAAAAAGTGCAAAAGCCACAGACGTCTTTTAAAGACCTCTTGGGGGACACACAGTGCCGCAAAAATATATATATAAAAAAAAGAAAAAAAATTTTTAGTAAAGAGATGTAAAATAAATAAATAAAATACAAGTAAAAGAAAACTATAAAAAGGAAACGTGCAAAATAAAATTATTCACTGTCATATTATGTGGCAAAAATATAAAATAAATAATAAAGTGATGATAAAAAATACTAAATAAATAAAATACAAATAAAATAAAAAAAGGAAAATGTGCAAAATAAAAAAGTCAGTGTCCCCCAAAGGTCTTTTTGTAGCCGAAATATATAAAAAAAAAGTAAAAAAAAAAGAAAAATAGTAAAATACATAAAAGAAAACCATTACAATTATAACCCCATTCATGTAAAACTATACATATTGTATAATAAAGCGATCCAAAACATATAGGGAGCTAATTATAATAATTTGCATATTTAAATAATGAACTATAGTTTGAATAAAAATGACTTAAAAAAAAAATTTGCACAGTTTCCGCCTAATAAAACTTAAAAAATATATTAAAAAACCCTGTTTTATGCAATAAAAAGCTGCAAAAGTTTATTTGGCAGTCCAAAAAATATTTGTTTGAACCATGTGTGTTAAATCACAAAATAGTCATTGGTCATTAAGGCCTTTTCAGGCCTGGTCATTAAAGGGTTAACCAATAAAGCAGGGTTCACACCTGCGCATCCCGCTTCGCGCTACGACGCTCTATCTTTACTTTTATTTTCGCATCGTGAAAATGAAAGTTAAAATCGCGCGTCGTGCGCGCGTTTGCGCTATATATCCCTATGGGGGACGCGCGACAATACGCCCCAAAGAAGCTCCTGTACTTCTTTGGGCGTAGGGCGTTTTACAGCGCATTCGTATGCGCTGTAAAACGCTCAGGTGAGAACCATGCCCATATGGAAACATGGGTTGTCGCCTGTTGAGCGTTTTACACCGCGTAGGAACGCGCTGTAAAACGCTCAAGTCTGAACCCAGCCTAAGTGCTTTCCCGGCTAGTAAAGCCTCATACACACAACCGTACCATTTCTTTTGGTCCGCAGGATACCAGCCATGTGTGTTCTGCATTTTGCAGAACGGAGTAACGGATGCGGATAGCACATGGAGTGCTGTCCGCGTCTTTTGCAGCCCCTTTCAAGTGAATGGGTTCACCTCCAAGCCACATTAAAAAAAATGCGGCTCAAATGCGGACTAAAACAATAGCCGTGTGTGTGGGCCTTCAGAGAAAATGCTTACTGGTTATTGCAGGGCACCTGCAGTATATCTGAGCGCCGTCCTCTGCAGTGAAGTAAAGCGCTTATTTGTGAATAGGAGGCAGGAAGGAAACGTCGCCACTTAAGGGAGTTTCCTAGTTAAAATTATTTTTAACCAGTTCCTGCAGCATGGCCCCTGAAACAGAAGTTTCCTACTTTCCTGCTCCGTGCTGCTCTCGCTGTCTCCATCTTCCAGTCGCAGAGCACTTCTCTAGCAAATGACAGACTTTAGCGGTGAAACGCTGCTTGTGGCCACTTCACCGGTGAAGCCAGTCATTGGCTGGAGAGGTACAAGTGACTATGCCAATAGCCAGCCGGATTTAAACAGTGCTGGAACCAAGAAGATGGAGACAGCGGGAGCGGCAGGGAGCAGGAGAGTATAAATCTTCTGTTTTAGGGCCATGCTGCAGAAACGTGTTAAAAATCATTTTTTACCAGGAAATCTCTAAACCCCTGTTAAACGGCACAATATTCAGGACAATTACTGGGAACAAGTGTTCATAGGTACGCTTATTCCTGATATCTGCCCGCTGATCAGCTGATAAACAAGGAATCACTCGTTGTCGGATGATTTGCATACTTTATCAGGATGAAAGATGTACAATTATCGTCAGCACATCTCACCGTGTAATCAGGAATGTGCTGCCGATAATCAATAGAATTGAATGAGGGAGGAATGACTGTGGTAGCGATCATTCCTCCCCAGTCACTTTGCATTAGCCTGTGTAATAGCCTGATGCAAACAAGCGCTGATTAACTTTTTTTTGCGGCCCCTTAAAATAGTGCAATGTGACAATGCGGCCCCCAGACTAAAAAAGGTTGTGCACCCCTGCTTTAGATGCTGAGATCAAACTTGAACACAGCATCTAAAGGCTGTAATGACGGTCATTAACTGCGGGCCTCTGCTGTTTAAAATAGCAGAGAACTGTCAGCAATGTGCCTGCTGCACGCGCAAGCAGGCTCCATGTTTAACCCCTTAAGGACGCAGCCTTATTTCACCGTAAGGACCTGGCCATTTTTTGCAAATCTGGCCAGTGTCACTTTATGTGGTGATAATTTTAAAACACTTTTACTTATCCAGGCCATTCTGAGATTTTTATTTCGTCACATATTGTACTTCATGAAAGTAAAATAGAGTCGAAAAATTTCATTTTTATTTATAAAAAAATACCAAATTTACCAAAAATTTTGAAAAATTTGCAATTTTCCAAGTCTCAATTTCTCTCCTTCTATAATACATAGTAATAGCGCCCAAAAAAGTTATTACTTTACATTCCCCATATGTCTACTTCCTGTATCGATCATTTTGGGAATGCCATTTCATTTTTTGGGGACGTTACAAGGCTTAGAAGTTTAGAAGCAAATCATGAAATTTTTCAGAAATTTTCAAAAACCCACTTTTTAGGGACCAGTTCAGGTCTGAAGTCACTTTGTGAGGCTTACATAATAGAAACCACCCAAAAATGACCCGATTCTAGAAACTACACCCCTCAGGGTATTTAAAACTGATTTTACAAACGTTGTTAACCCTTTAGCTTTTCCACAAGAATTAATGGCAAATGGAGATAAAATTTCAGAATTTCGATTTTTTTTTTGGGAAAATTTTCCATTTTAATCAATTTTTTCCAGTAACAAAGCAAAGGTTAACAACCAAACAAAACTCAATATTTATTGCCCTGATTCTATAGTTTACAGAAACACCCCATATGTGGTAGTAAACCTCTGAAGGCGTCCTGCTAACATGGTAACCATCACCCGCTGCCAGAACAGAGCAGCGGGTGATGGGGAGGGAGGGGAGCTCCCTCCCTCTGCGATCCCATGGAGAATAAGGGGCTGCAAGGGCACACATTTATAGATTTGGGGCATTATTTAAGTTTGTGATCCCCATGGTCACAGACCGCAGGGATCAGAGACTACAGAAAGCGCTGCAAACCGCAGGTCTGAATTGACCTGCGGTTTGCTTCGATCGCCGACATGGGGGGGGTCACAGGACCCCCCTGGGTATTGTGCCAAGGTGCCTGCTAAATGATTTTAGCAGGCATCTCGTTCCGATCACTGTCACCTGCGCAGCGGTGTTCGAAAATTCTCAGGGCGTGCAGCCACAGACAAGAAAAGGCATTTCTATCATAGTGCAGGCCATGTGTGTTCCCCAAAATGGGGAACGCACATGGCCGTTGTCCGTGTTTTGCGGATCCACAATTTGCGGACCGCAAAACAGTTACGGATGTGTGAATGGACCCTTACTCTAAAGAGGTATATAATTATGCACTGATTCATTTCCTAATATAACTTTGTAGAAGTCGGGGTTCTGTTTTCAGCTCAAATTCTCTATCAGAGACATAGCGTTGCATGATAACTAGAGATGTCCCGAACTATTCGCCGGCAAACGGTTCCTGGCGAACATAGCTTGTTCGCGTCCGCCGCGGCAGGCGAACATATGCGATGTTCACGTTCACCCCTATACTTTATCATTGAGCAAACTTTGACCCTGTACCTCACAGTCAGCAGATACATTCCAGCCAGAGGAATAACTAGAGATGTCCCGAACTATTCGCCAGCGAACAGTTCCCAGCGAACATAGCTTGTGCGCGTTCGCCGCGGTGGGCGAACATATGCGATGTTCGGTCCACCCCCTATTTGTCATCATTGAGTAAACTTTGACCCTGTACCTCACAGTCAGCAGACACATTCCAGCCAATCAGCAGCATACCCGCCCTCCCAGACCCCCCCATCTCCTAGACAGCATCCATTTTAGATTCATTCGAAAACCTGCAGTCTTAGTGAGAGGAGGGACAGTGTAGCTACTGCTGATTTAATAGGGAAATCGATAGCTAGGCTAGTGTATTCAGTGTCCACTCCAGTCCTGAAAGACTCATCTGATCTCTGCTGTAAGGACAGCGTACTGACAGCACCCCAAAAAGTCCGTTTTAGGGCTAGTACATCAGTCTCCCTCCCAGACCCTCTTACCTCCTATCAAAAAGCAAGGACAGCATAAATCTTAGATTCATTCTGAAGCTGCAGTGTTAGTAGTTGTAATCACAATGCGATTAATATAACCTGCATTAATCGCATTGCGATTACAACTTAGATCTGAGTTCCTAATGGTTGTATTGCTAGAATATAACGAAGATTGAGAATATAGCGCTATATTCTCAATCTTCCTTATAAGTTGTAATCGCAATGCGATTAATACAGGTTATATTAATCGCATTGCAATTACAACTTAGAGCTGAGTTCCTAATGGTTGTATTGCTATAATATATTGAAGATTGAGAATATAGCGCTATATTCTCAATCTTTGTTATATTCTAGCAATACAACCATTATGAACCCAGTTCTAAGTTGAATTCGCAATGCGATTAATGCAGGTTATATTAATCGCATTACAAATTCAACTTACCACACTCTGCATCAACTACGTAATTTTCCATAGTAAATTTTGCCATGGATCCCCCTCCAGCATGCCACAGTCCAGGTGTTAGTCCCCTTGAAACAACTTTTCCATCACTATTGCGGCTAGAAAGAGTCCCTGTGGGTTTTAAAATTCACCTGTCTATTGAAGTCTATGGCGGTTCGCGCTGTTCGCCGGTTCGCGAACATTTGCATAAACTCGCATTCGCCGTTCGCGAACAGAAGATTTTATGTTTACGACATCTTTAATGATAACATTCTAGCTGCCTAAAGGCACCATTAGGGGGAGCTAAGGTACCTTCTGCATACTGTGTTATTATTGAGTTTAATTCATAAACACTACACAGTAGCCTCCTAACTCTCCCTAGTGGTTGTGGCTAGTGGCCCTAGTGGCTTTGTATAAAAAAACATAGGGTTGAGCTTTCATGATGCACTGTTTGATCATAGAGAAAACTGTGTGAATTATTGGAATGAGTACTGCATTGCTGTATAGTTATCCATTCACATTAAAAGAACAGCAATAACCATTCTGGCAACACCTCCAGGAAAGAGAAAAAGAAAACTCTTCTTAGACGGGAATTGGGAGATTTGGCTTTTCTATAATTTACTGGATTTTAATATTTCATCCTTTCCCAACTGTGGAGACTAGAGCACTGTTCTCTATTGCAAGTTTAAGCTGCAGCAGTAAAAGTTTAATAAGTTACCTGCAAGATGCGTTTTTGCCACCGGTACCGGAATTTGTAGACGTTGAAGTTGTACTGTTGGTTGGGAGGAAGATTTGCCGTCTCCTGAAAGAAAACAACAGATAGTTTTACCATGCTGTAAGTAAGCAGAGTCATCACCAACGAACTCCACCGGGCTGATGAATACTTCATGAATGAAAGCTCAGACTGAACGTGCCTGACACTGCGAGACATTATCCTCATCTGTAAGACTCTTCTGAAATGAGCTGTGAGGAGCAGGATACCTATGAGGTGAAACTGAAGACACATCAGACCCTGAACCTCCAACAGAACAGCAACCGCCAAACGTTTGACGATATCTGATATATATATATATATATATATATATACATATATTATAAATAGGGAGCCTCTCCTACCAGACTTTCAGGGTTTGTTTTCCAAAAGTGTAATATAGAATTTTTTAAACAGTAAAAAAAAAAATTTCCTTGAAGGGGTCTTTCAGGTTTTTATTATTGATGGTCCATCCTCAGGATAGGCTATCAATATCTGATTGGGAGGCATCCAACACCCGACACTCCCGGCATTCGATACTAGAAGTCAGCTCCGTCCACCATGTAGTGGACATAGTTGGTAACTGCAGCACTATTCCTATTCACTTCAAAGGGAGCATTGTTACAGTAAAGAACTCCATCCACCACACAATGGACGAGCTGTATAGTTCTGATGCCGGAGCCATCCTAAAACAGGTGATCGGCGGGAGTGTTCAGTAGGCCATCAATATTAAAGTCTGAGAAAACGAAACGCAAAATAAAAATAATACATGGAAAAAAGCTACTAAATTGTCACAATTCAGCACAATGATAGCTGTAAAAAATAATTAAAAGGAATGCCAGAATTGCTGCTCTTTGTTCAGTCCTATAAAGGAAGTACAGCACAATGCCGTATATAAAATCCATTGTTTATTAAATTATATTATTATAAAACCGCATACCAAGTGAGAAAAAGCTATGCGTGGTCACTAGGGTGGTTGGTCACTGCTTTTATATTGTATTTTAACTTATGCATTTTTAGCCATGATGAAGGATGTGTATCTGACCACCCAAAATGCATAGCCTTTGCTCATTTGGTGCAGTTTTGTTGTTTTAATAAGATTAAATAAATATTAGATTTTATATACAGCATCATGCTGCACTTCCTTTATCTGCATGAAATATCTATTTGCTGACCCAGAGTCATCCGTGCGCTGATGTGGATGTCACTAAGGAAACTGGTGGTGAACTGACTGAATCCATAAACGTTTTCTTTGTTCGTCCCACCTCTGAAAAAATGGAAAACAAAGTGAGCAAATAGTCTTCTGTGCTCCACTTAGTCCATTAAAAACTTTAACTCACCCTGAAAAAAATAAGGGAGTCATCTATGAACAGATATACGCCACTTTTGTGGCGTATATCTGGCGCAGATTCTGTCGCTCTTCATGTTGTGGCAGAATCTGTGACATCTTTACCGCTCATGCAAGGTCTTAAAAAGAGGAGTGTGGTGTGGACAGGGAAGGGGACATTTTCTATGCCTGGTTTAGGTGTAGAAAATGGTCTAAATGTAAGACAGTTTGGAAGCTGTCTTACATTTAGAATCGGCGGTGGATACGCCGAAGTTATGTAGGGGCCAGCGCTAAGTCCTTAAACAGCTCCATTGAAGAAATAATTTCAAAAGCTATGGCTTTCAGAAAATGACACCACAAAACAAATTACTGTATATTTTGATTTAAAAAAAGCAAAAAGTGGTAAGACTTTTTTAAATGTAGACTTTTAGAATGTGGTGCTGCAAAAGCAAAAGCTGTGTCCTTAAGGAGTTAACTTAAGAAAAGGCACAACATAATATACACGCTAATATAATATAATACTGCACTCTGTGCAATAGACTAAGTAGTATAAAACTGCCCCCCTATAAACAAGAATATAGCTGCTACAATATCTACAATATCGTCTTCTATGTATAAGAGAATTACTGCTATAATACTGCCCCTATGGACAAGAATATAATGACTATACTGCTTCCCCTAATGTACAGGACTATAGCTACTATAATGCTACCACCACCTTTAAACAGGGGCTATAACCACTTCTCCAACCCCAGTGCTCTCCTGCCGTACAGGTGGGTGCCCTTCTTCTGCCATCTGCTTTTCCACATCATCTAATATCAATGAGAATATGTCATCAGGAACATCTAGCTCTTCCTCTCTCTGCATCTTGCTGACTTTTCTTGGACATGAAGCAAAGCCAGCAAAAGAGTAGGATGGTCATCATTCAGACCTGGCCCCCTAAGGGGTGCAGGCTGGATGGTATTGGTTGGCATGCTGGCACTGGAATAATAAAGGCTTCCATCTTATTGGTATTAAATTACATAGCTTAGTTTCTGGCTGATGTAAGAATAAGTAAATATAGGAATAAATAAAATAAAAACTGACGCAGCATAATTCTCCCTGCACTGTCCCTGCAGTCTCCCTGCACTTTCCCTCTCCAATATTCTTCTAGTAATCATTTTCAGCAACACTGTCCCTAGAGCAGGAGGACTTGCCACATCTCTCCCTATGCTCAGCTCACAGGACAATGGCAGAGACCGTGCGGAATGAGGGTTTTATAGGGTTATGACATCACAGGGGATTGCTATCTACGGATTGGCTGGCTGCACAGCATTATGGGTGATCTTGCATTCCTGTGCTTGTCTCCTCTACACTTAGTTTCACTTTGTAACATGTACAGCTGCCATTTTAGAAAAACATGATTCGTTACGAATCACGAGGAAATTCTGATTAGTTGCTAATCGAAGTTTTCCTAAACTATAGAGTCTAGACCAAATTTCATTTGGAATGCTTCACTTCACTCAACACTAATAAGAATATTAGTACCATAATACTGCCCCCTACAGAGTATTATACGTTGCCTGTAGGGACATAATTGATTTGTTTTTCTTCAGCTATTAGATCCTCTACTGCATTGATATAATGAATCTTATGAATTCTAACATGCACAAAAATACAGATTATGCTAATGAAGCCTTGACTCTGTGAACTGGAATGGAAAGTTAAACCCGCTGCGCTGCATTCATTGAGATGTGGTAGTAAGTAGACGTTTTTCTTAGAGGGCGCAGTCAAATTGTAACAACATCAATTATATGTAATTATCACTATATTATCTGTCTTATCACTAAACATCAAGATGACTCTTACTTCCAAACAAAAGCTTAAATTATGCCTTACAGCAAGACAATTACTCGTTACCCTCCCCGAACAGATTTAAAGGGACAGTAACCTGAAGTCTATATTATTTTTATTTGCTGTGCATTTAAATAAAACTGTTCCTCATTTTCAGCCATTAGAGCACAGAGAGTCAATAGAGGAGATTTATCAAACTGGTTTAAAGAAAACTGGCTCAGTTGCTCATAGCAACCAGATTCCACCTTTCATTTGGTGAATCGGCCATTTTGATACTTTTTTCTGTTACACCATTCGCCATATGGGATAAATATTTTTATTTTTAACAGTACAGGCATTTTCGGATGCAGCAATGCCCATGATGTTTATATATTTTTTATTGCTTATGTATTTATTTTTTTTATTCTAAGGAAAGGATTTACATTTTTATAAATTTTTTAAAAACTTTTTTATAGCCCCCTGTAGGAGACTGCAATATACAGTACTCAGATGTATTATAGCTTACTGTATTCCAATAGAATGACATTACAAGCTAAATTTGCCGATATCCTATGTTGTCCTGTCACCTGCTGGCCAACATAGGAACTGCAACTCTAATATGCTTCAAAGAGACTCTGTGTATTAGAATGAATGACTGGCTTCCACAATTGCCTCATGTTTTCACTATTCAGATGCCGTGGTTGCACTTGACCACAGCACCTAAAGGCTTAAATGACCGCGATAAAAGGCTTATAATTAGTGTTGAGCGAACCCGAACTGCAAAGTTCGGGTCCGTACCAAACTTTGCGAGTTCGGGTCCCATGACCCGAACCAGAACCCGAACTTTGCAGCAAAAGTTTGGGTTTGAGTTCGGGCATTTAATAAAGCTTGTTGAAAGGCTGCAGGGTAGCCAATCAACAAGCTTTTAAGCTGGGACACTTAGAAGCCATCACAGCCATGCCTAGTGCAGGGACAGCTCTGAGTAGTGCAGGGACAGGAAGCTGGCAGCTGAAGTGAGGGAGAGTGTTAGGAATATCATCTGGCTAGTTATTCTGTGGGCGACCTATAGTGATTTTTTTTGTGGGTGCAATGCACCAGCTTTGCACCCCTAACACAGAAATATAATAATTAGTCTGGCTATTAATTCTGTGGGTGACCTATAGCGAATTTTTTTGGGTGCAATACACCATCTTTTTACCCCTGACACAAAAATATAATAGTTAATCTGTTAGTTCGGTGCATTACATCTATCCATTTTTTGTGTGAGGTACACCTGCACTGCATACATGACAGGGAAATGAATATAGTTAATCCGTCTGGTAGTTCGGTGGGTGACATATACCCCTTTTTTGTGTGAGGTACACCTGCACTGCATCCGTGACAGGAAATTAATATAGCTAATATGTCTGTTAGTTCAGTGGGTGACATATACCCATTTTTTGTGTGAGGTACACCTGCACTGCATCTGTGACGGGAAATTAATATAGTTGATCCATCTTTTAGTTTGGTGGGTGACATATACTCATTTTTGTGTAAGGTACACCTACACTGCATCCGTGACAGGGAAATAATTATAGTTAATCCGTCTGTTAGATCGGTGGGTGACATATACCAATTTTTTGTGTGAGGTACACCTGCACTGCATATGTGACAGGAAAATTAATATAGTTAATCTCTCTGTTAGTTAAGTGGGTGACCTCAAAGAATGAGGAGAGCATCAAATTAGGGACTTAGCCCTGTTTGTGATGCTGCTGGTGTTGGTGGAGCTCCTGTGGCAGGGAGAGGACATGGTCGATCTGTGCCAGCTACAAGCCCAAATGAAACACCTTTCTAAGGTGCACATAGGCGACAGAATGTTCAGCGTTATTTTGTAGGCCCGAATACCGGTGTACGAATTGTGAGGCCAGAACAAGTAGAGGCGGTAGTAGATTGGGTGGCTAACAGTGCCTCCAGTTCCTTCACATTGTCTCCCACCCGGTCCCCTGCTGAAAGCGCAGTGTTGGCACCTGCAGCCCATGGGCATCTGTCATTCACCTCACCCCCTTGCAAATCGGGCAAGCAGTCTGAGCCCCAAGTCATGCCGCAGTCTCTTATGCTTTTTGATGACTTTGCTGGCAGGGTTTCCGTGGGCCATCCACCTAGCCCTGGAAAAGAGATTGAGTGCACTGATGCCCAACCACTTATGTTTCAGGATGTGGACATGGGCGGACCAACGCAATACGTCTCTGATGATGAAGAAACACAGGTGCCAACTGCTGCAGCTTTCGGCAGTGTGCAGACCGGCAAGGAGGGCAGGGGTGAGGAGTGGGTGGAAGATGATGTGGAGGATGATGAGGTCCTAGACACCACATGGAATCAAGGTCATGCAAGTGACATGTGCAGTTCAGAGGAAGAGGTGGTGGTCACACAGCGCCAGCCGCACAGCAATAGAGGGAGCAGGGTGCAAAAAGCAGAGTGTCCGTCCCCTAGACAGTATGCCTGCTACTGCCCACCGCACCCAGGGACTGAGCACACCAAAGCCAGCTCCAAGGAGTTCCCTGGCGTGGTAGTTCTTCAGACAATTTGCTGACGACAAGACGCAAGCCGTTTGCACGCTGTGCAATCGTAGCCTGAAGTGAGGCATAAATGTTCTAAACCTGAGCATCACCTGCATGACCAGGCATCTAAATGCAAAGCACAAGCTGCAGTGGAGTACACACCTCAAAAACCACGAAAGTTCTCAGGCTCCTCCTGCTCTCTCTTCTGCTGCAGTCTCAGCCTCTTTCTACCCCACTAGAGTGACAGTCGCACCTGCCACCCAGCAAACGGAGGATGTGGCAGCATCACCACCACCTCCACCACCGTCAGTCACCAAGCATCTCCACACTGTCCCATGGAAGCGTTCAGCTGTCCATCCCCCAAACACTGGAGAGAAAGAGAAAGTCACCCCCTACCCACTAGCGATCCCTGGCCCTGAATGCCAGCATTTCAAAATTCCTGGCCTTTGAAATGCTCTCATTCGGTCTGGTGGAGACGGAGACTTTTAAAAACCTTATGGAGGTGGCTGTCCCACAGTATGGGGTTCCCAGCCGCCACTACTTTTCCAAGCGAGCCATCCCTGCCCTGCACTACCAAGTGGTGGAAAAAATCAGGTGTGCACTGCGCAACGCTAATTGTGGCAAAGTCCACATAACCACCGATATATGGACCAGTAAGCACAGGCAGAGATGTTATATTTCCCTAACTGCACACTGGGTAAATGCATTGACGGCTGGGCCTGAGTCGGATAGCAGTTTGGCACATGTCCTTCTTCCACAGAGGATTGCAGGACGTTTTTCGTTGTCTCCTCCTCCTACTCCACTTCCTCCTCTACCGCCTCCTCATCCGGTCAGCGTAACACCTGCACCACCAACTTCAGCACAGCCAGGGGAAAACAACAGCAGGCTGGTTTTGAAACTCATCTGTTTGGGGGAAAAACTCCACACCGTGCAGGAGCTGTGGACGGGCATGGAACAACAGACCGATGAGTGGTTGGTGCCACTGAGCCTCAAGCCCAGCCTAGTGGTGTGCAATAACGGGTGAAATCTCGTAGCAGCTTTGGGCCTAGCCGGTTTGACGCATATCCCTTGCCTGGCGTATGTGCTGAATTTGGTGGTGCACAGTTTCCAGAAAAATTACCCCGATATGTCATCACTGCTGCAGAAAGTGCGGACCGTCTGTGCGCGCTTTCGGCGTTCTCACCATGCTGGTGCTCGCCTGTCTGTGCTGCAGCGTAACGTCAGCCTTCCTGCTCATCGCCTCATATGCGATGTACCCACAAGGTGGAACTCCACCTTGCACAAACTGGAGAGACTGTGCAAGCAGCAGCAGGAGATAGTGGAGTTTCAATTGTAGCATGTGTGGGTGAGTCGCTCTGTGGAACAGCACCACTTCACCACCAACGAGTGGGCCTCCATGCGGCACATGTGTGCCTTGTTTCGAGTACTCCATCAACATGGCCAGTGCCGATGACGCTGTCCTCAGCGTTACTATTCCACTTCTATGTCTCCTTGAAAAAACGCTTCTGGCGATGATGGAAGAGGATGTTGCATAAGAGGAAGAGGAGGAGGAAGAAGGATCATTTCCATGGTTATCAGGTCAGATCATTCACAAGTGGCTCGGAGGGTGGGTTTCTGCACCAATAGAGGCCAGGTACACATCCATGGGCGTAAACACCGCGGTCGCAGAGTGTGCGACTGTGACTGGGCCTGGCAGTGAAGGGGACCCGTAGCTCCGCCGCAATAATTTAATCTGGGCAGACTGGCAGCAGTGGCGGCAGGCCACAGGGAGATGAGCACTTCCATTGTGGAAGCGCACATCTCCATGATCATCTGTATCACCGTCCTCGCCTATCAGAAACCGATGCAGGCAGCACGGACTTGTCCATACCTTGTGTTGAATAGATAAGTATACCAGCCTCAACCAGCCATTGTTATACTCCAGCGCACTTTTTCTTTGCGTTCTCTTTTACATTTCCCAATGTTTTGGGGCCTTTTCCACATTTAAAATAAATAAATAAATAAAGGAAGAAACAAAAAACAAAAACAGTCTTGGCTATCTCCTCCTCCTTCGCCACCACTTCTACTTACACCGCCACGTCTACCGCCTCCTCAACCCCCTACTCCACTTTGACCTCCGCCTCCTAGGTAAAGATTATTTTTTAATTTTTTTATATTATTTTAAGTCATTTGCCTATCCACATTTGGTTGCAGGGCAATTGTCTGGCTCTTACCCCCATTTTGCTTCCTCTTGTAGCCCTCTAGCCCTTACTAGGACTATTTTACAGCCATTTTAGTGCTCCAGAGTTCGGGTCCCCATTGACTTCAATGGGGTTCGGGTTCAGGTCAAGTTTGGGTCCCAAACCTAAACTTTCACTCGAAGTTTGGCTGAACCCGGGAACCCGAACATCCACAGGTCTGCTCGTCCCTACTTATAATTTAAGAAGTAATATTTCAAATGTTCAAGACAATTTCAAAAATCCATGTTTTTTAAGGGGTTAGCCCATCTCACAGATTAGTGGCATATTGCTAGCATATGCTTCCAATGTCAGACAGGTATGTGTCCCTCCTCTGGGACCTGCACCTATTTATAGAACGGGGCCCCCAAAGCAATAGAAAGCAGCACATGCCCTCTTTCATTTTGGGGGGCCCATTCTAGAGATAGGGGAGGGTCTCAGAGATGGGATCTGCGCCTAGGTGACATCCTAACATCCTAGCAATATTCCATGCCAACTCCTTTTAGGACCAATTCAATTCTGAAGTTACTTTGAGGGGCTTACATTTTAGAAAACACCCCTAAATGGCCCCATTTTAGAAACTGCACCCCTCAAATTATTCAAAAGTGAGTTTAGAAACTTTTTTCACTCTTTAGGTGTTCCTCAAGAATTAAAGCAAAATCAATTTAAAAATGGAAAATGTAAAAATTTAACTTTTTTGCAGACTTTCCATTTTAATTCAATTTGTTCTTGTAACACAGCAAGGGTTAACAGCAAAACTAACCTCAATATTATCCTGATTCTGCAGTCTACAGAAAAACCCTATACGTGGTCGTAAACTGCTGTATGAGCACACCACAGAGCTCAATAGGGAAAAAGTGCCATATGATTTTTGCAGGGCAGATTTTGCTGGAATGGTTTTCAGATGCCATGTTGCATTTGAAGAAACTCTGAGGTACCCCATACAGTGGAAAACTCCCAAAAAGTTACCCCATTTTGGAAATTTCACCCCTCGAGGAATTTTAAAAGTGGTGGAGTGAGTACTTTAACCCAACAGGAGTTTCATAGAATTTTGGTTTCATAGAACACTAGGTGAAAATGTAAAATTACATTTTTTGCAATAAAATGCTGCTTTAGTCTCCTTTTTTTCATTTTCACAAAAGGTAACAGGAGAAATGCACCCCACAATTTGTTACCCATTTTGTCCTGAATATGACAAGACTCCATACAGTATGTGCTTGTAAACTGCTGGATGAGCACATCACAGGACTCCGAAGGGAAGGAGCACCATATGGTTTTTGCAGGGCAGATTTTGTGGAAATTTTTTTGGGTGCTATGTCACATTTCAAGAGACCTTGAGGTACCCCCTACACTGAAAACTGACCCAGTAGACCCCATTTTTGAAACTATTGGTGTATTAAGGACTTTGACCCCACAGGCCTTTCATAGAATTTGGCTGGGAAAATGAACAATGGCACTTTTTACAAAAAAATGCTGCTTTGGCCTGAAATGCAACCTACAATTGTCCTGAATATGGCATCACCCCAGATGTGTTCATACATTGCTGCTTCGGGACTCAGAAGGGAATGAGCACCATATGGATTTACCTTAAAAAAGTTTTCCTTTGCATCAACATATGTCAAAATACAGGCGATCTGTAGTTTATATTGATACCATTTAGGAGTGTATATGTCTTTTTTTGGGGGGGGGGGGGGGGGGGGGAGTGAAGGCTATTAATCATTGCTAGGAGCGCCTCCTTGACTCCAGCCTGAAATTTAAGTTAATAAAGAACAAGTTGTATAGTATCTTTTACGAAATAACCATATATCAAACTGCTCAGCTCCTCCTGTCCTTTACCATGCTGCCTTCAGCTCAGACACCATGTTCAATGTGGCAGGTTACCTGGAGCTCTCCTTCAAATTCCATATAAATTTGCTAGAATTCTGCAAAATGTGGAAAACAAGCCCTGAATATGTGGATGTATAATTATTAGCGGTATATTCTCGTGTCTACTCAGACACAGCAGAGGGTGACCTTTTCCAAAGAAATGGAGATAATAGAGGCAGGGGCGATAAGATGGTGGAGGAAGATTGATTTTGGTAGAGTTATTTTTCAGATGTTTGCACCACCTTTGCCCCGTACAAGGCTCACGGCGTTCCGTGATTTATCTCAGTGCAGATCCCACTGATATTTTATATGCAGCAAAGACAAGAAAATAAATGAGATTCCAAAATATTCCCCCAGCTTGTTTGAGAAGCGTAGCATCCAGAAAGTAAGAGTTAAATGCCACCATTCATATTGGTCATCTCTGGTACTGTAGCTCATTTCCATTCACTGATATACACCAAGATGGAGATCCTTCCTTCTAATCCTGGACAAATCCTTTGCCCTCAGTTCACACTTGCGCGTTTTACAGCGCATTCGAACGCGCTGTAAAACGCTCAACAGGAGAAAACTCATGTTTCCCTATGGCTGGGTTCAGACTTGCGCGTATAAGATACGCGCGTAAAACGCACGTTTCTGTCGCAGAGCTCAGCGTATTACAGCGCGTTTTTGCAAATAGGAAACGCGCGTCGTACGAGCGTTCGTGTGATTGACTACTGTGGCGTCAATCACAATACGCATGACAAAACGCCCCAAAGAAGCTCAAGAACTTCTTTGAGCGTAGTGCGTTTTTCAGCCGCGTTCAAACGCGCTGTAAAACGCTCAAGTGAGAACCAGGGCCATAGGGAAGCATTGGTTTTCATGTGTTGAGCGTTTTACAGCGCGTTTGAACGCGCTGTAAAACGTGCAAGTCTGAACCCAGCCTATGGGCATGGTTCTCACCTGAGCGTTTTACAGCGCGTTTGAACACGCTGTAAAACGCCCTACGCTCAAAGAAGTTCTTGAGCTTATTTGTGGCGTTTTGTCGCGCGTTTGCACCCATAGACTTCAATGGGAACGCGCGTAAAACGCGCGTTTAACACGCGTTAAAGTGTAGATATGCCTTTTTCAATTGGTCTCCAGAGTCACGAACGTGCGTATGACGCGCGTTTCCTATTTGCAAAAACGCGCTGTAATACGCGCGACAAAAACGCGTGTAAAACGCGCATCTCAGAAACGCTCAGGTGTGAACCCAGGGTTAAGAATGAAGCAATTCCACCCTCACAAATCTCATAAGCAGTGCCAGAAGTATCTGGCAGCCCCCTATCCCTCCCTCTACCAAAATAAAATGTGCACCTGACCAAGCTGAGCATATTAATGATGAAAGTCCAGGTTGATGTTAATTCACTAGCTACACAGTCATTCGGCCACTAGGTCATCTTCATCCTTGACAGCTAAGACTACTTTCACAGTAGTGTTTTTTGCGGATTAGTCATGGATCTGCAAAAACACTCCCGTTACAATAATACAACTGCATGCATCCGTCATGAACGGATCCGGTTGTATTATGTCTTCTATAGCCAAGACGGATCCGTCATGAACACCATTGAAAGTCAATGGGGGACGGATCCGTTTTCTATTGTGTTGGATCCATCTTGGCTATAGAAGACATAATACAACCGGGTCCGTTCACCACATCGCGGACAGAAAAACGATGCTTGCACATTACTCTGTCCGCGATGGGAGAGCAACCAAACTGAATGGAATGCATTTTGGTGCATTCTGTTTTGTTCAGTTCAATTTTGTCCCCATTGACAATGAATGGGGACGAAACTGAAGTGTTTTCTTCCGCTTATGACGGATCACAATAGCGGAATTGAAAACGCTAATGTGAAAGTAGCCTAAGTTTAATCCAAAATGCGTCAGCACACAGCTTTTTCACTGTTTCACCAAGGAGCGGCAAAGAATGAAAACTCCATCTTCCTATAATGTAGTAGATTCTAATCATCCTGTACATTTAGTGCCACCAGGGTGTCAGAAATGCCATACTATTGGACATATGTACCAAATAAGTCAAGTATATATGCCCCTAGGGCAGTTTAATATACTAGTGTCAGCTGTAGCTTCCTCAACAGATCCACTCAAGATATTCATTAGATAACTGCAGGGGTTTGGTGCTTGGTGCCTTTGCTTACCTTTCCGCCTTCTTCTGATAAAAGAATTGCGTCTTCTATGGTGATTTCATTCCTCTTTACCCTCTGAAGTATTTCCAAGATTTCCATTTGGCTAAGCTATAAAAGAAAGTGGCAGTTAACGGGTGATTACAAATACAGTGAAATTTAAGAACAACCTATGACAAGAATACACCAGTCATATAAAGGAATGATTTCCAGTCATGATGGGGGGGGGGGGGGGGGATACAATGACCACACTGAACATAAAATATCCACATGAAGTCCCCCCCTCTCTCCTTTACTCAACTGTACAGGCAAGAAAAAACTTCTAAAACTTCTACAAAGGAACCGTACTAAAGCATTCGATATCCTCTTCCCATGGTCAGCATCCAAGAAGCTCCCGAGTGCACAGTCTCTGCTGCAGCCAATTGCCTGACTGGTTTGAGCTTCACGCCATGTAGACTAAAAGCAAGGTTTGCCAAGTGCAACAAGGTTTACCAAAGAGAGCCTGGTGTACAACACCTCCGATATCTTCCAACACGCAATCTCCTATCCTCACAGGACCTCCTTCTCAACTCTTCTCTTATCTCATGTTTCTACAATCGCCTCCAAAATTTCTCCCATGCAGTCCCTATACTCGGGACCACTGTACTACAACCGGTGCTCAACTACTCTGGAAACCTTCAATAAAAACCTGAAGACCCACCTCTTCAAACAAACCTACAATCTACAGTGACCCTGCTGCTATACCCCTATAATCAGCTTTCCCTCACCTACTGTGTCCTTCTCCCATCCCTTGTAGATTGTAAGCCCTTGTGGGCAGGGTCCTTTCTCCTTCTGTACCAGTATGTGCAAGATACAGATAAGCGAATAATTTAACACTAGGTCATAGTTCAACACAAAGACATAGGAACCAAGGGAAAAACTAAGGGACATGGAGGGTCTTAGTTATAAGGAAAGATTAAAAGAATTAAGAGTATTTAGTCTTGAGAAGAGAAGTCAAAGGGGTGACATGATTAACCTATATAAATACAAAAATGACCCGTACCAAAAATATGCTGAAAAGCTGTGTCATGTAAAATCCTCTCAAAAGACAAGGGGGGCACTGTCTCCGTCTGGAGAAGATAAAGTTCAGGCTCTAGAGGAGTCAAGGCTTCTTTACTGTAATAACTGTGAATCTGTGGAATAGACTTCCTCAGTACGTGGTCACAGAAGGAACAGTGGGCAGTTTTAAAAATGGTTTAGATGAATTCTTAAAAGTAAATTACACTATGCTTCTGAAAATGTGTAGAAATCTGGGTCTCATTCCCCTTTCCTAAAATTCACATCCCCACACATCCCTTGGTTGAACCATGATGAACTTGATGAATTGCTTCATTAATATTTCATGTTATAAAGAGATCTGGAGGGTCTCGAATCCACCATGTTTGCTGACTGCCCAAACTTCAAACTGTACTTGGCAGGAATCACATTCTATATTTTTCCTTCAGAGTATGCACCGAGAATATCAATTGTTTCTCGGCTTTTTATATATCTGAGCTGGGGAAGGACCAACAAGAAATCAGAAAGCTCAAAATGGAAAGTGCTGAGAGTCATGGGCCGATCGATGCAGCTAAGAGAAAATTCTTATGCATCTTTCTGAATTCAGTGAGCTTTCAGTTCTTAAAGAGAAACGGTCATGAAATATAAGCAATTTAAGGGCAGCTCCAGTCATGATTGATATGATCAGACCTGGTGCAGGGTATATCCCTGGGTCACATAGTACAGAAATTCTATAATTGGGTTTTTGCTAAATTCTTTTATTATTATAGGCCTTATGCAAATGACTGTCTATATTTTGGTCAGCAAACCATGGATCTGCAACATATGGATACTTTCCATGTGCACTTTGCATTTTTCTCACCCTCACCAATAGAAATGACTATTGGAGTAAATTTGTACCTTTTTTTAAATCTAGTATGCACCCACTTTTTCAAAGTGTCGATGAGTGCAAGGCAGGAGGACAGGATGATAGGGGTCGGAGGATAGTAAAGTAAAGTCAAGGTCATTTAGTTACTGTACAATATTTGTCTCTCTTTACTGAACAGATGCAGGGAGTTGCAGTACATACAGTATAGCAGCAATAGGCACAGCTCTGAGCTATAAAGAGCTCAGAGCAGGCTCTTTCCAATTGCTGTGTATAGGCAATACACTTTGCAACCTTTCCAAATACCCACAGGCATCCATTTCTGTTCTCATTAACTCTTTTTGCAATGCCCAGGCTGCGGATTGCAGAGCTCAGTTCCGGTGGCCAGTCCATCTCAAAGTGTGGTGGGCGACATTATACCCTTTTCACTGGCAGTAAAGTCTTATGCCATAAACTAGCTATATCTTACTGTCTGAATTGGCTCTGTACCATCTGTGGATATCTATCACCTTTCTCTCAGGGGTAGTCTCTCAGTTAGGCCTCATGCACACGACCGTTTTTTTTATGCTGTCCGCAAAAAGGGGTTCCGTTGTTCAGTGATCCGTGTCCGTTTTTGCCTTCCGTTGTGTTTCCGTGTGTCTTCCATTTTTTTTAGCAGACATGACCCAAAAGATTTTACCAAAAGATAGGCTGACAATTTTTCCCAATAGCCTGCCAAGGGATCCGCAAAAAAAAACGGACACGGAACGCGGATGACACACGGATGGCCATCCGCATTTTTTCACGGACCCATTGACTTGAATGGGTCCGTGAACCGTTTTTCACAGACAAGAATAGGACAGGTTATATTTTTTTGACGGACTGGAATCACGGACCACGGACGCGGAGGACAAACGGTGCATTTGCCGAGGTTTCCACGGACCCATTGAAAACCAATGGGTCCGCAGAAAATCACGAAAAACGGAGCAACGGACACGGAATCAAACAACGGTCGTGTGCATGAGGCCTTAAGTTGATCTTTGGCAGCTTTCAGCCTCAGGGATGAAGATTTCATGGATCAGGCTTTTCTCTAGGCCTAAAAAAGAATTTACTGCAGCTAGGGTTGCCAATGGTCTCACTCCGGTGCACGGGCTCATCCTCCAGCAGGCATATTTCAAGGTAGTGAAGATTGTCCAGCACTCAAAACCATAATTCCTTTATTTCCAAATAATTAAAACATACAGCAAATAACCCTACTCATGACATACATCTCACGAAATGACCTCCCCTCATGGCCGGACTGGCCATAGACCCTGCAGGGAAATTTCTCAGTGGGTCAATGCCCAGGGGGCCGGCCAAGACCTCCTCTTGGCCATCAGCCAGGTACATAAAGATCTGATGCTCTCAGCATTAATTAATGTAGGCAGTATTTTGAGCTGCACTTTGGTATTTGGTTCTGCTGGGGCAGAATTTTGTTCTGCATTATGGTATTGCTGGCTCTGCCCCACCATCTGTTAATTTGGACCTGCCCTAGAACATGGGGCCACTTTTTTTTTTTTCTAAGGCTACCTTAAGTTCCCAGTCTGCCCCTGCCTCCCCTCTATTACCCTAAAGGGGTTGGTCACTTTCTGGTTATGTTGATCAATATGTTTTCAAGATGGCTATATGGCACTTACTTATATAACCTTTGTTGAAATTCTTTGCCAGTTTCCATATTTCACTAGGTATGCCCTCTTATTTGCCAAGTCTTTTATGCTGTCCACAGGGAGGTCCTGTCCATGAAATGGCTGCTGATGGAGGATCATGTGACCAGGCAAATCACCTAGGTGACACATCACTCAGCCTTCCCTATTCAAATACACTTTTATATACTGTTAGGAGTTTAGTGTAGGTGCAGTGTATGTGAATGTAGTAGGCTGAGTGATGTGTCTGGTCACATGACCCACCATAAGCAGCCATTTTATGGACAGAACCTCTCTACGGACAGCATAAAAGACTTGGCAAACATAGGGGCATACCTTTTAAAATATAGAAAATGGCACCGAATTTTAACAAAGACTATATTAGTAAGTGCCATATAGACTTCTTACAAACACATCGGTCAGCAGTAGGTAGACAGTGGCCAACCCCTTTAATCATCATCTGCCTATGATACTTTATGGATAAAAACTCTTAACACCAAGAAAAAACCATGTAATATAAACATCTTTGTAATATAAAAGAACATATATATTTCAAAATATGGTTAGATACTATGTATAGCTTATTAACATATTGTCCCGGTGACACCTCAATGAGGACATATAGATACCGAGCATAAAATAGTGTGCGGTATCCGATCCACCACAAAGGAACACTTCATACATAGAGAAACCAGACTTACAGAGACTGAAGACTCCTTCAATAATTCTGAACATTTAAAAGGTTAATGATTTTTATGATTTAATGGATCACAAACTAGAATGTATAAAGCTACAGGCCTACATCTAAGGAGCTCACACATGCAAGTGATGCCTCTAGATCTCATGACTAGACACTGCTTCTACTGTACAAGTCGGGGATGGGGAGATCCAGTCTCCCAGCAACCCAATTAGGCCTGCCGGTGTTTGTTGCCCATAAATACCCATTAGGGATACATATTGCAGAAGAAAACACGGTACCACATTTAACTCCTTAGCAATAAGTTAACCCTTTGCAGTGATCCAATGGGTAACTGCACTGAGAGTGGCATAAAATCACAAACTGCTTGCAAAATTCTGGTGGAAAGTGAAAATACATTTCTCCTATGTTTCTGCTGCATGGAATCTAGACTACAAGCTGCAGTGGCAAATATATATATATATATATATATATATATATATATATAGCCTGAATTTTTGGTATGCAACCTGTGGTTCTCCACCTGTTGCAAAACTACAACTCTCAACATATCCAACATATGTACAGTACCTCACAGGAGGCTTGACATTTTACATGCACTGATACACTGTAACAAACTATCTGGACAGGAGTGAGATTTGAATCACTTCTCTTTCTGCGGCAGACACACTTTGTGTGAGAGGTTCAATCATTTCAGTTTATGTGCATCAGTTTCTTTGCAGTAGCACATGACCGTATGGCTTTTTCAGTATTTTCCTTTTCTTAAAAAACGGATCCGCAAAAAATACGGATGACGTCCGTGTGTATTCCATTTTTTGCGGAACAGAACAGCTGGCCCCTGATAGAACAGTACTATCCTTGTCCGTTATGCGGACAATAATAGGACATGTTCTATCTTTGAACAGAACGGAAAAACGGAAATACAGAAACGGAAGGCATATGGAGTACCTTCCGTTTTTTTGTGGATCCATTGAAATGAATGGTTCTGTATACGGACCGTATACAGATTGCAAAAAACGGAACGTAAACAGAAAAAAAAAAAACGGTATGCGTGCAAGAGGCCTAATACAGTACATAGCAGCCAATAAGAAAACATGCAATATAAAGTATGGAGGAAGGACAGAACAGCAGCCTAAGGACATGTTCACATCAGGACTAGTTATTGCAATTGTTCTGCTCCATTAGAGGAGCAGAACAAAAAAATTAACAGAAGTGCTGTATTCGGCACATAACTGAAACCAACAGAGCCAAACCGACCCCATTAACTATATCGGGGTCCCTTCGCTTTCCATTTAGGTGACCAGTATGCTGTTTTTGGCAGAATCTATCACAGATGCCCCAAATGGAGCCTCCAAGGCAGACATGGACATACACTAAGCCTCTGACAAGAGAAAATAGAATATTAAACTACCTCAGACTCCAGTAGACAATGGAGCTAAGCTGGAGCCCCTGGTCATAGCTGTGATCTAATCTTGAGATTAAGGCATAATACCTTAAGGAATATGATCCCACAAAAAATATCAGCATCTAACAGAATCTGGGTGCAAAGTAAGAGCATCAAGCCCCTGAGGAGCCGGTGCACAGGATAGGAGTGGTAGTGGCCCTCATGTTGTCCAACGGTGTACTCCCTCATGCCATCACTTCCTGGGGATGGTTGCAGTGAAAAGGTAGTTTAAAGAATCAGGCCAGAAATAAACGTATCTTCACTAAGTGCAAATTATAACTTCTGGCACATCCAGCAGTAGTAAGTACAAAATGCAGTTTCTGGCACCAGTTGAGGTGGTATGATGGCTGTTTGGATGGCAATAGTTTGGCACAGAAGGCATTTGTGGATATAGGTGTCCACAGTAGTACAGGCTTAACCTCTTAAGGACATCAGGGCGTACATGCATGCCCTGATGTCCGAGTCCTTAAGGAATTCTCGGCTTTTATTTCCGATAACCGCCGCACGGCAGGCGGTGATCGGAACAGAGTGCCTGCTGAAATCAGACCTGCGGTTTGCTGCGTTTCCGGGTCATTCTGGTCTCCGGTGACCCGATGACCCGGAATAGGAGGGTGATTGATGGTGTGATAGTACACCACCAATCACCATCCTTAGAACCTGATAGGTGGCAGTATTGGTGACATCACCTCTCAGCATTGCATCCTATTGGCTGGACGGACGGACGGGGGTTAACTTCCCCCAGCTCTGCTCTCCTCCTCCACATGCTTCCGTGGAGCCAGGAGAGAGGAGTCCACCTCTGAGCCCAGCACCCCCACATGAGCCACCATAGGCAGAGAGACTTAGGGATAGTTTAGGAGGACTGTGGCCGGACTGTCACTCTTAGCGTCTGGTCACTGTTAGCGCATCGCCCACCCCACCACTGATCAGTTTCGGACCACTGATCAGCTAGTTATTATTCAGTTTAGTTTTATTTAGTTTTTTAGTTTTTTTCTGTTAAGTTTAGGGTGGGCCTAGTAAAAGACAGCCAGGCAGTACTGCAACCTCCCACTCTGTATCATTCGGTCTTCACTATGCATAATGCATTATTTTTTGATGGGATCTGGGACATTTTAAAATGGTCGAATAATAGTTTAGTTACTCTTTAATATTAATCTTGGTCTAGCGATGGTTTAGGTAGGCAGTGGTGTCTGAGCTGTATTTCGTTGATCACTCTGCTTCGTTGATCACTCTGCTTTCTTGCCACACAGATCCTTTCTGGAAGTAGAATTTGCTGATCTCCCTGGAGTGTTGGTCTCACAGGAGAAGAAGAGAGATAGCTGAGTGCTGTGCTCAGCTCTGGCGTTCCAAAAGAAATTAAACAAGTGGCGGTGCGCATTTCAGACTAGCCGCTCCATCCATTTCAGGGGGACTCCACAAGGTACAGGGCCCCCATTCTCATGATTGGTGGGGTCCCAATGGTAGGAACCCTACCAATCTGATAGTTACCCCCTATCATGTGAATGGGGATAACTTGTTATAATACCCCTTTAAGGTCTAAGTTCAGGACTTGTGTTAGTGTTTTTTCACCATGGTTGATCCATTTTTTTAAGGCTTATTGAATGGACACATTCTAAAGCGTACCAAAGTGGTGTATGCTCATATGTTTTTCCTGCAGACCAGTGGTCTGTGGAAAAACACGGACCTCTGAATATGTACATAAAATTCAATGGATCCTTGTACTGTCCTTGAAGAATACATGTAAATAAGCCTGAGCACAGTGGCATTTTTATTGTTGTATTTATTTTTGTAGGTGTTTCTACTGTAGATCTACCCAAACACTTTTGTCAAAAGATATGTAACCACTGCTCCTGGTGTTTAATTTGTGTAATGGTGTCCTTACAAGTGCCAGATTTTGTTGCAGAAAATTTTTGAAAAACAGTTCCACAGCAGTCAGGAAAACAGAGCCCAGTTTGGATCCCACATATGTAAATGCAAACAAATGTTCCTACTTTAAGAGAAACTGTTAGTAATAGGGTTTTGTATGAATGGTGTCTGTCTCACAATTTGCTGCAAGGGTTTAAGAAGGTTCCTACTCCTGGTATAATTCATAACTAGATTGCTGTCTCTCCAACGTGTTTATCTATGAGATCACAGTGGTCCTTTTACAAATTTTGTGATTCCTCTTTTGAACATTCCAAACTCTGGACTATTTAGAACCTTAAAATACATCTGAATATATCATGCTGAGGTTTCTACCATTGTTCAACTCAAGGGTGTCCTTCCTTAGTCAGTATTAACCAGCTGATTTCCTTTCCAGTTCTGCAGCCTGACTTTTCCGGTAATAATTCTTGGTGTCATTCTCTTGATATGATGTAATTTTTCTTCTCAAGAATTGCTAAACTTTCCTTGTGTCATACAAGCAAAACTGTAAAATGGCATTTTGACCACTCCCAATTCTTTTATTACTAAGGATAAGATTTTGTAAAGAACTACAGAAAAGACTGCCTTTGGTAGTCAGTTTGGTGATACATTCCCATATGCTATGCTGCTGTAAGGGAAGCATTAGATTTAGAACTTTAATCTGTTTTCCCTTAGTCCTTTCAGCAGAACAAAACTCCCTCTTTAGTCTTCTAATAAACATTTAAAGTACACAAGAGGGGCGGAGTTTGTGGCACTTTACATAGTGTTCAGCTGGCAATTAAAATTGCATAGTAAAATGAAAAGTGTTCTTTGATAACTGCTATCCACCAGCACCCTACATGTATAGTAGAGATGAACGAATGTCTTGAATGTCTATGAATGAGAGGAAGAGTGAAAGAGAGACAAGTATGGGTCTGTGGATTGTTGTCTAAGGGGTACATTATGAAAAGCACCTAGTATGCGTAACGTGTGTGAAGTATTGTAGGCAAGGCAATGCTCCTCTGGGTTTTCTGGGAAAGATCTTCACATCAGCTTTCTTAAGCCTATCTGATGCCAGAAGATGTAAGATGCGATCATTTTCATCTATTTTCCCAGAAACTGAGAGGAGCTTTGACTGGCTTACAATACTCCTCATACATACTCGGTGCCCGCCATAAGGAGAAATAGTTTCCCAACCAAGGTCTCTCAGGCAGCCAAGCAAATTTTCTTTTGCTCCTTTGGAAAGGAGACTAGCATGCATTTCTATTTTCCATAGAGGAAGCACAACAATAGATAAAAAGGCTTATTATAAAAAGAAGTACCACATCTATCAGACCACGCACACTCCAGCTAAGCAGTAGAGCAATATTCACAAAAGGTGCTCAATGGTGAAACCACAGTAAATAATTGTCCTTAAAAAGATCATTCCATGACACTCACCAATGTGTGACAAGTCCATTTATTGAAAATAAGTGCACGATTTGGGGAGACATATATATTCGCACCGAAAGCTGGCGTACGGCTGCTTCGCGCAGTGTGACGCTTTCTCAAGGCCTAGTGGGGTAGACGTCAGCACGTCCTTTTAACCCACATGCTACCTCTCAACGCAGGTGAATCGCTATATAACCTAATATCAGTTTCAAGACATAAACAGTAAATTACAAACATGATTCAGTTAGAAACAATAAATACATACTAACAAGGACACTACATTATAAAAGATCATAAAAACAAGGATAAATCATTACAGTCATTGAATTCACATGGTCCTAATACACTAGTCTTCATTATCCACTTCACCTCGGATTATAAAAGTACTCTATGATGATCAGAAACATTTTTAGGTGGCTGTATTCTCTGCAAACCTGCAAAATGTAAGTATTCACTATCGCAGTTATGTACCTCGCGTATGTGGTCAATTAAGTGAGTGCTACCACGACCTGTCTTTATTGAATGAAAATGCTCTTAAATTTATTAATATAAAGGGCGAATAGTCTTGCCAATATAGTTATCCTTCAGGTCACATTCCCCCTCTACTATATGCCAGTTCTTATGAATTGCACATTTTATATGCTCTGTCATGGAGCTGTATTTAAAGGAGAAGATAAACTCTCTTCTTGTCTCCTCAAAATTCCCCCCCCCCCCCCAATGATTGCTTGTGGTCTTGTTGAATTGCCCTAGTTAAGGCCCAAGTAATCACATCTTTACTGTATCCCCTAGTACGCAAAAAGACCTCATCATCATTATTCAGTCGTCCTAGCCGAATGAACTGGCCATATGGGATGGAACGTTTAACAAGTCTTGGATGAAAGCTATCAAAATGCAATGACGAATTGGTTGTGTTTTTTTTTGCCATATCCCATTGTAATAATCTGGTCATTATCGATTACCAAAGTAATCAATCTCGTTGCTCCCAAAATTGGCTGTAAAACTCATATTCATATCGTTGACATTAATAAAAGTAACAAAATCACTAAACTATTCATCTGTCCCTGTCCAGACTAAAAGGGCGATGTCAATGAAACATGTCCAATATATTATATATTTCAAAAATGGATTACTTGTGTTGTAAATGTATTTCTCTTTCCAGAAGGCCAAAATTATATTCGCGAAAGTTGGAGCCACTGGCGTGCCCCTTGCCGTGCCAGTGCGTTGGGCATGCCAGTGGCCACCAAATCGGAATACATGTGTCAACACCAAGGCCAACGTTTTACATATAAATTCTAAGCAGTAGGCACTTTTCCCCACTCTCTTCAGGAACGGCTCTATTGCACGCAACCCATCTTGATGCGGATGCGTGTATACAGACTGACCACATCAATGGTGGCCAGTCTGCATCCATCATCCCATGTCAACTCATCAAGATTCTGCAAAAGTTTTTTTTCAGTTCTTCAAATAAGAAAAAATACTTTTTGAGAGAGGATGTGGAAACTAATCTAAGTAGCTGGACAAGGGCTCGAGAACAGAGCCCCTGCCAGCCACAATTGGTCTCCCAGGAGGGTCATCCATTGTTTTGTGGATTTTAGGTAGGAAATACCAATTGGGTTTAGATTGATATAATGGGAACAATTTTTCCTCAAATTTCTGTGAAATAATGGTGGATTCAAAACATTTTCTTAAAAAGGATCGCAATTTAGTTTGTATAGTCTCCTTTTAATTTTTCATGGGTGGTCTGATCTGACAGATGTCGCATCGCCTCTTTTTCATAATACCCTTTATGCATTAAAACAACATTCCCACTCTTGTCTGCCGGTTTTATGACCAATTGGTCAGTTTTTTTAAGCCAATCTAAAGCCCTATAGTTTCCAGGGCTCAGATCACCACTACAAGAGGGGTAAATCAAAGTTCTAACATCTCTATCAACTGCATTGGAGAAATTATATAAAGAGCTATTGGGAGACAAGGGTGGGAAATAGGATGAGCGAACCCCTCCCTTGAATGGCTCCTGGATTTCCATAGGGGGATCGTCCTTCCCTTCACTAAGCAAATCATAACACACTAAGGCCTTGGCAATCCTCCGGGCCAAAGTTGGACCCCAGGGTAAGCCCTAGGGGACCAATCTCGGCCCAGATCTGACCCTCCCCTATTTGGCCCTCATTATTAGTCTGTGGTGTTATTATAAAAAGCACTGATTGAACAGTTTGAGGCTACCACCAGGGAAAAGTCTTATTGTGGAAAAACAAAGATTGAGCAGTTTGAGGCTATCACCAAAAACTTAGTGAATAAAAAAATAGGGGAAAATTGATCTATGAAAACACAAAGAGATATGTATAAATATACATACTAGAGGTGAGCAAATCAATTCTATTAGTTTTTTGTCCTGAATTTTTTGCTATTTGTTTTGAATGAATCAAGAGCGAGATATTGATATGAAAACATGTGGAATTTAGCTTTCTTTCCAAAAGGATTACAAATGTGTTTCATGAGAATAGCATAGTCTTCCAGTTTTTGTTCAGCCTTTTAAACAGGCTTCCTAGCATAACTAAAAAAAAAAATCACTTTTGTCTGCAGAACTTCATCCTGTGTAAACAGGGGATGGTCTGACAATGTACAGACTGAACCATCGAGAATGGCATTTTAAATGATTGACTTGTATATCGTTGATCTGTGCTTGTTTCGTTCTTGAATTGGCCAGTGTAAGGGGCCCCGTACTTGTATAAGTCAGAGTGGCAGCTGTGTCATAGATACAAGGAGGGGTGCAACCTGAAAAGATAATAACTTCTGCTTTTTACCTGTTTTACTGCTTCAGTTCTGGGAGATAAATCAGTTGTGCATTGAAACAAATCTCATATAACAAATTCAGTCGTGTGGATATGAACTGTATTTTATCATGGTACTATAATACGACAAACGCCGAACACTGGGATAACCGATGAACTGAACACCCCAATGTGGACACGACCTGGTGCTAACTAGTGATTTTTGCTCAATGTCTCCAGTAGCGATGAGCGAATCGAAGTTGACGAAGGGTAATTCGATCTGAATTTAAGGAAAAATTTGATTTGTCCTGAAGTCAAATTTCCTGGCACTAACGAATTGTATTTTTTCTAAAATGGCTGCTGCACATGTTAGAAAGAGGAAGTAAGAAGCCCGGGAACGAGGGAGCACCCACATTGCCATGCAGATAGCCAATCAGAGGATAGCCACCACCTGGGATAACACAGCCCTATAAAAATTCACCTCCTGCCCAGCCACTGCCATTTTCTAGTGAATTTAATGCAGGGAGAGACGTTACAGGGACTAGGGACAGTGTTTAGGGACTTTATTCACCAAAAATTACTATTGAGCAGCTCAGGGATAGATTATTAGTGTAGGAAAATAATAGGGATGCATTATCCACACTGTAAGGATAGAGCAGGGACCAATAGAACAGTGTAAATCCTGGCTAATAGGGGCTATTCTATTCTACCTTGCTGCACTAATAAGGAATACGAAGTGATCTAATACTACAGATTTTAGGTTGTTTGCATTCTTTAATACATCAATAATTCCTGTAATTCTTGATTCTGTAATTGGGTGAAACTGCGGTCTGATACTACAGAATTTGGGGTGTTCACTGTGTTTTATATATAATTCAATCCGTTCATCCTTGATTGTCTAATTGGGGTGAAATTGTGGCTTGATACTACAGATTTTAGGGTACTCACATTTTATTATACTGTACATATGGTCAGGGGTGCACCTAGCCTTTGTGCTGCCTGAGGCTAAAACTGAAATGGCGCCCCAACTCCCCAATGCAAATTTCTTAACCTAACCCTTTCCCTCCAGCCCTATTGTTAAAGACATACTTGGAAAACATTACATACAGAACTTCAGAACATATAGGGTAATACAGTGCCACATACTGTGCCCATTATGCTTCCCAATGCTATACTGCAGAACCAGATAATTCTCCTTCATCTGCCCCGCTCTTGACCCTACCTGTTGCTGCCTGAGGGAATCGCCTCACCTTGCCTCATTGGTGGTGCACACCTGCATACGGGAAGTATATCCATTAATCATTAATTGTGTAATTGGGGTAAAATTGCGACCTCATACTGCACATTTTAGGGTGCTCAAGTTCTATTATACATAAGTATATCCGTTAATGCCCAATTGTGTACTTAGGGTGAAATTGCAGCCTAATACTACAAGTTTGGGGGTGTTTATTTTTTATATATATTAGTACATCCATCCATCCTTGATTCTCGGATGAAATTGCGGTACTGATACTACACATTTTATGGTGTTTGCGTTCTTTATTCCATAAGTAAATCTGTTAATCCTCAATTGTGTAATTGGGGTTAAATTGCGGCGTGACACTACTGATTTTGTACCCTTACAGTTACTGTTCCAGTACAGTATGTCCGACAGACAGGTGCCAGGCTCTTCTAAGGAACATGTTCGCTCAACAAGGAGCAGAAAAAGAAAAACAAAAGCGTGCTGCTCTGCCATCTATAAAAGTAATTTATTGAAAACATACATAGAACACTATAAATAAAAGAATAGCTACGCGTTTCAGTGGCGGGCCTGCACCTTCATCAGCAGTAAGGTCAGAAGAAAATACATACATTTAAATAGGGCTAACCACAACAGACGGTAATCAGGCCAATCAAAATACAATGACATCCAGAATACATGGAGTGGACTCAAATAGAATTGAACCAGAAGAAAATACAAAAACATCCAAAGTACATGAAGTGGATTCAGATAAATAATAATAATTGTTAGAGAAAAAGCATGATCCAAAATAATCATAACATAATCAGACCATAATTTAATATAATATGATTCATGTGGATATCCAAACATTGCTTCATGTGAAAACAGATATATTAATTTGTGTGGTTCCAAATATCCACAAATATAAATGTGCATTAAATGCGCCTGTACATCTGCGCATAAATACATTCTCTTCAATAATAGATCTAGACCTAGTGGAACACTATTAATGTGTAAACAGTAGTAATGTACACCCATATAATGCATGTTCACCTAAAGTGCAACGTGCATAATTTGCCATACAAGGATATACCATCAGGAAGGTGAATCTGATGGATCACCAAGTGAATTCATGATACATGTATAACCCCTCCCCCCCAAAAAAAAATCTTTTGAATCTAGATGGAGTTGATTCGGGGATATGTTCAAGAATAATTAAAACGCAGGTACTCTGGATCATTATTATGCACCTGAGAAAGTGTTAGGAGTAGGACACTCTGTGTGTGAACAGGCCCTTTCTAATATTATAGCAGTGTTTTTCAGCCTGGTTCTCAGCTGAGTTGTGCGGCCAACATACTGTATATTACACGGACATGACAGCAAATAGATAACAAAACTACTTCCACAATTTAGATGGCTGCGAATTTTAAATACTTCCTGAGGAGAAACTGAGGAGAAGGTGCCCACGCCATCTGAGATACTATTACAGCAGGCGCACAATGGATGAGTTACATGTGGATCTCAATGCAGAATGAGCTAGGAGGCCCTTCAGATTTTAAGATCTCCTAGATATAATCCCAGATGTATCAGGTAACATCTTTTTTAGGATTGGATCCTCGAGCAGGATAGGCCACTATTTATTTAGTATCCCCCAAATCTCTTTATGTGATGTATTGAAAGTAGTCAGGAATCTACATTGAAATGGTGATGGATTTGGACCCTTGGACATAAGGCATTCTGTCTGAGACTGGGCGCTGGCTCTGTCTAATGCAGAATGTACAATACTTTTGGAGTAACCTTTATCCAGAAAGCAAATGAGTGCTGCCTGTAGGTGGAAATCAGTTACCCCTGTCGTTTTCAATGAGCAGATTGTGCCTGAAATAAAAGTATATGTCAATTAGATATATACAAAAGCAGTAATTCACAAACGAGAGATCTCATATTCCCGATTTAGACCACGGGGTTCTAAAGTGTCAAGTGTATGGATCCAAAAAGCTTCTCTGCGGAGCAAAAGCTTCTTAATATCACCCCCTCTCCTCGGCATCCTCACTTGCTCTAAGACCTGAAATTTTAATTGTGACAGGTTATGGCCATATTTGTCAAAATAGTAGGGAAGTGGCAATAAAAGGTTTCCTGTCCTAATAGTGGATTTGTGTTTACAAATCCTATCCCTGATGGTCTGCATGGTTTCACCCACATAGAGGAGTCCGCACGGACATTTTATCACGTAAATAACGTTGCTGGAATCACAGGTAAAATAACCTTTGATGTTAAACGGTTTACCTGTACGTGGGTGATAGCCATGGGGACCCTTAGTGACATTTGAACATTGGAGGCATCTCAAGCATAGAAATGTGCCTTTCTTAGGCCTCTTTCACACGGGCGTCATGTTTGACGCCCGGATAAGAGGCGGGTGCATTGTGGGAGTATGCACGATTTTTCCGCGCAGGTGCAAACGTTTGTAATGCGTTTTGCACGCGTGTGTGAAAAATGCGATGTTTGGTACCCAGACCCGAACCCGGACTTCATCACTAAAGTCCGGGTTCGGGTAGAGTATTCTGGAGAATTTATTATTTTCCCTTATAACATGGTTATAAGGACTCCTGGACGCCGCTCCAACAAGTACAGCGGCGTCCCGCTGTATAAGTGATCGCAAGTGGAGAAAGATACGGTCTTACCGTGTCTCAAATGTTGGTCTCTCCCACCTCTCTGCTCGTTGCTATGTAGGTATCGGGAGTCCACTGCCTGCAGATGTACGTGTCGGCGTCTTCCTACACGTGGTGTGGTGAAACTGTGGTACCACTGAGGAAGGGGTTCTATCTGCACACCCCGAAACGCATCTGGTAGCTGACCCCCGAGATTGAGACAGTCCACCTATACTGCTTTGAAGAATTTGGAGGATACCGCCAGATGGTCTTTTTTACTGCCAAATAACCTGCGTGATATATGGCACCTGACTCAGCGGAACCACAAACAGTTTCACCGCACCACGTGTAGGAAGACGCCGACACGTACATCTGCAGGCAGTGGACTCCCGATACCTACATAGCAACGAGCAGAGAGGTGCGAGAGACCAACATTTGAGACACGGTAAGACCGTATCTTTCTCCACTTGTGATCGCTTATACAGCGGGACGCCGCTGTACTTGTTGGAGCGGGACGCCGCTCAGATCTATTTGAAAATACAGGTGGGCGAATAACTTGTATTACAATACAGAGACATCAATTCCCTCCTTGGATTTCTGGAGTTGACCTATAAACATGGGAGAGATCCTGCTATATTAAAAGGCACAAGGACACTTTTTTCTTCTGCACTTTGCACAATCCAAATTGATTTTTCAGATCTACACAACTTGACATAGTACTACATTGTTTATTTTATTGAGTTTGATGCGACTCTATTATCAGCACATAGCACTTTAATTGCACTATTGTTCAAAAACAGATTTCTATTGCTGGAATAATTTTATTTACATGTCTTATCAATAAATTTATCTATCCTGTGACCCAATATCTGGTGTGTGCCCTACCTTTTCTATTAGCTACTTATTCAATTTTACGATTTGGTGAGATCGTTGGGTACGGAGCACCACTATTAGTACTTGACTCCCCTTGTGCGACATTGTAGTGCATTTAGTGACTATATATATCCGTTCGGCCCACTGGGTAAATGTGGTTCCTGCCCAGCCACACCAGCAACTTGGCAAGGTGACAGCACTGCTGTCTCCACGTTCTCAAGGTGTGACTCCTGCACCAATGTCCTCCTCTGCCTCCTCATCCTCCATCTTGTCCCAAGCCTCCACTGCAGGCAAGATTCGGAGTGCTACTCCAGCATACCACCTGTGCAGAGCATGGCAGTGTCATTCTGTTTTGCACCTTGTTTGCCTGGGTAAATGGAGTCACACCGGGAAGAGGGACTGGCCCACCTTCATTAAGCGCTGCACTTATATGCGGTAAAATCTTTTTTGAAATATTTCTTTGGACAAAAATCTTGTATTCAGCATTAAGTGCTGCACTTATATGGGGTAAAATCTTTTTTGAATTATTTCGCTGGAGATACAAATTTCCACCTCCTCCATTAACTTCCTCATCTTTTCATTATCATCGGACAAATAAACTTTACACTGCCCCCCCCCCCAGCTATATATATAAGTGGTGCCAGCACCACCTAGGAGCGAATAAAGGTAAATTACACTGCCAGTGGATCAGCCAGGATTTCCACACACCAATGTCTGATGCATCAGACTAGATCATCCATGGTGCCACACCAACAATTTGACAAAAGAGACCGGTTTCTTTGGGCTACCTGCCTCTGCTACTATTCTGATGCTGTTACCCGCCTGATGCCACACATCTGATGCCAAGTGCTACTTCTTTCACCCACCATCTTCAGCGGGTACTGGTATTGCCACCCACCTCTACAGTATGTCACCTTGCCACTCTGTGGCCTCCTGATGCTGCCGCCACCTCCAGACTCTGTCATTGTGCCGCTCAGTGGCCTCCTCATACTGCTGCCAACTCCAGACCCTGTCATTGGGCCACTCTGTTGTCTCCTCATGCTGTTTCCACCTCAACACTGTGTCATAGGGCCACTCTGTGGACTTCTCATGCTGTTCCCACCCTGCCCACTTCATGACTGGTCCACTATTTTGGCTTTCAGCCTGACTGACATCATTTATTTGACACTTCTGATCTGTCAGAAGGAAGGAAAAACGAGATGCACAACCAATTCTGTCTGTGTAGCAGCTTTAAGGCCTGTATGGTCCCATCAGAATTGGCTTGTGATTTGGTAGCTAAAAGCAGGAGTGGGTAAAAACCACAGAAGACTTGCAAATATTCCATCCATGTGTCATCTCTGTTTTAGATCCACTCAGTTTTTTTTTTTGCCTTTAGCAATACTGATGGATTATTGAGCAAATGCTGACCGAGTGAAGGCGGATGCTCAACAGAAAGGATCCTGACAGATCAGAGAATCGGGAAAATTAATCAGTAACTTCAACACAAACTTACTGCTGACATCCTCTCCACTCTGTCGGGGGGCTCTACTTGTATAAGCGTTTAAAAGAACAGGTTCTGTAGACATCTATGTGGAATCAGCTGACGAGGGTGTAAAGGGAGTGCGCTTCTTCTTGACGCTAACATCTACATGTAAGGCTGAGTTCAGACTTGAGTTATTTAGTCAGTTTTGGCCCTGTGACTGCCCAAATAAGTGAAGTATGCTGTAATTCTAAGAGTGACCCCTGTCATACTGACTCACAGTTTTATTTCACTACCACAGACGACTCCCTATGCATGTTAATGCAAGGTACAGTGTTCTATACCCCTATAAAGGCTCTCTGCAGCCCAGAAATAGCTGTTTTTTAACATAATTCGCCACAAATATATTCTGATTTTTGAACGGTTTGCTCATCTTTAGTCACCGTATTTAGACGTTATGAAATTTGCATTAGTCTTGGACGGATGACAGAAGATATTAAGGAAAGTTAAGACCTTGTGTAAATATACTTTACAAACAAAAAACTGGAAAAGTAATGAGTGCTTCCTCATGCCGACTGGAGAGGTATTTACCCAGCCACACACTATGAGGGTACGTCCACAAGAGACCTGAACTTACAGCAAAATCCACAAAGAATATGTGGTGAAATCTAAATGAGTTGCAGAAGGATTTTGTTCTGCGTATTTTACCATTTTCATGCCCTAAAAGAATCAAAGATGGCAGCACACTAATAACTATGTATATTGGAGAGTCTCATCCAGAGCTGAATCCACAATTCTGCTGGTTTTTCTACTAGCTCTCATGACTCTGCTGTGTTGCACTGTGAGGGCTATAGTGTAACAACAGACACTGTAAAGTAGCCTGAGTATGAAAAATCTGTATCCCTTGCAAGCATGCAACAGATTACGTGATGGACTCCAGGGGGCAGCAAGCAAAACTGTTTGTGAATGGATATCACTAGCAGACAAAGCTTACACTTTTACATGACTTTCCTTAATATTAAGCATTGATACACTCCCCAGAACTGATTGCTCTATGAATTAAATGCCAGAATGACAGTGAAGACTGACACATTGCAGTAAAACAGAGGGAATCGGGGGTACTGTATAACCAAATACATTTCATGCTTTTCAGGATTCGTACAAAGCTTTGTATTAGCCACTATGGGCAGATTTAATGGCAACCAGAAACTTGAAGAAATAGCTGAATACAATTCTAAGAAACTTTACACAAGTAGATGACTCAGCAGCTGCCAGAGACTCTATAATTGTTGGTTGATGGTTTGGTCTTATTAAATAAAGCTTTTATTGTTGAGGACAGACTGGACTTTGACAATGGAGACTTTGTATCATACATCACCAGATTCCTCCTCCCTCCATTGTGATTACAAATCTGGCGGCCCGGTCACATCACGTGTTTCATCACTTTACTGCAGCTCATTTCTGTCTCTGATTTTGTAGATATCCCCTTCAACTGCTGCCAGACTCTGTAATTTTAAACTTGGCTGCCTCCCAGCTCTGTTCTCTGTATTAATCACATTATACGATTATTATCTCTGCCCAAACCAATCGGAAAAAGTTCAGATTCTGCAAGTTTTTCAATATTTTTTTCTAACCTATGAAATATGAATACTAAAGGCAGAAAAGTCATTTCCATGCAGGTAAATATTTACAAGGTCATGTGTACTATAGAGACACCCACTCTGCGGTACGATAGAAGGGAATTATGGAAACTCTATAGTGTTCTTTATATTAAGAGGGTTGTCCCATGACACCTATTCCCTTGAGGTCTGACAGTTGGGCCTCCACGGATCAGAAGAACAATGGTCCTATGTTTCCCTGTTTGAATGGATGATGGTCACACATACATGCTACGGCTCCATTCAGCACTTTGATTTAGCAGTCTCCGGCAGTCCCTTGGAGCTGAAGGGAGCAGCAGCGTTCATGGCTTACTGCTGTTCCATTCAAACGTGGGTCATACCCCCACTTATCAGACATTTATCCCCTATCCTGTTTATAGAGAATAAGTCCTGGGACCACCCCTTTAATGCTTTTCATTTTTCTCCTAATGCAGTGTTCCACTCAGTGTTAGAAGTGGGTCCCTAAACCTTTGATATTGTGATGTCTATTTTGTCTGTAATAGCTGCAAATTCCTTGCAACAGGCCAGTAACTGCATTACACCTATTCACCACTAGGTGGTGCCATAGCATCCTATATAAAAAACTGGTCAGTCACAGGAAGTTAGAGGAGAGCTTAGTGGAGGAGAGGCCAGAAGTAAAACATGCTAAAGAAAAGTGACTGGGGGGGCACTCAGTTAATATAGAGACCAAATGGACCAAAATACGAACATATATGTACATATAAAAATACAATCATTTAATAATAAAATAATCTACATAAAAGCACTAAAAAAAATCATACCATGTGTAAATCAATTAACGTAATAGTCGCAGCCCCTGTCCAAAAATTTGAAATGGGTGGAAAAGGTGGCCAAAAATATCATACAATAGGCTGGATGGAGACTAATAGTAAGTCCCAGTTGCTAAGGCCGTTGCGTCCTAAATCATGCACCGCACTAAGATTAACAGTCCAATGTATATCTCATACCACTCTTATTACCACACATAAGAGTGGTATGAGATAATAGAAGCTGGCTGCACAGTAATTTAATAATTATTATTTTAAGGAGACTTTGAAAAAAGACACATTCAGGAGATGCAGGTAAGTATAAGTTCTAAAAATAAATTGAAATAAAACTTAAGCCAAACATCCCACATTAAATCAATGCAATACAATCTAAATAATACAAATATTTATAGACAAAAACAATGTAGCGTTCTTCTTTGTCACATCCGTATTTATTAATAAATCGAAAAGGAATAGACTCATTAGTGTTTACAAAAATGAAGAATACGTAAAACCTTCATTTAGGGTACTTTCACACTTGCGTTGCTAGATTCCGGCAGGCAGTTCCGTCACTGGAACTGCCTGCCGGATCCAGCAATCTGTATGCAAACGGATACCGATTGTAGACGAATCCGGATGCGGATCCGTCTCACAAATGCATTGCAATACCGGATCCGTCTCTCCGGTTGTCATCCGGAAAAACGGATCCAGTATCTATCTTTTTCACATTTTTAAAGGTCTGCGCATGCGTAGACCGGATCCGTCAATGCGGTAATTTTAATGCCAGATCGGGCACTAATACATTTCAATGGAAATGTTCTGGAATTTTGGATGGAGAAAATACCGCAGCATGCTGCAGTATTGTCTCCAGCCAAAAAACGTAGGAGGAACTGAACTGATGCACCCTGAATGGAATGCTCTTGATTCAAAATGCATTAGGATTAAACTGATGATTTTTTTTCCCTAGGACGGAACTGAATACCGGAAAAGAAAAACGCTAGTGTGAAAGTACCCTTAGTCCCTTTGGACTCAAACTGTCCAACTTATAGATCCATTTTGTTTCTTCCTAAAGAAGAATTCTGTCCAAATCTCTTTTTCTAGCCCCAAATGTCTTTTTACATATACCCCAGAATTTTAGGCAACTGGGGTTACCATCATGATGATGTCTCACGTGTCTTGAGATTGCAGTATCTGCTTTAGTATTAATGCTGCTGATATGCTGACAGATACAGCGCCTGAATTCTTGTATTGTTTTGTCCACATATATTTTTTGACAGGGGCATTGACCAATATAGACGATGCCAGTTGTCTGAAAATTAATAAATTCCTTTATGTGGTCTCTTGGATTCCTAAACATTTTTGTTTCTTTAAGAAATGGGCAGAAGGAACACCTACCACATGGATGTGTTCCCACGACCTTAGACTTAACACTGGGTTTAGACCTGGGCGTTCGTGCAGCGCATTTAATTCGCGCGTTTTTAACGCGAGAATTAAATCGCGCTGCACAAAATAGGAATTGCGTGTTTAACGCGCGTCCCTATTAAACTCTGTTTATGGGGACGCGCGTTAAACGGGCCAAAAAACGCAAACATACTTGCTTTTGCGTCGGCCGTTTTTACGCGCGTTCGAACGCGCATAAAAATGCGCAAGTGTGAACCAGGCCCATAGGAATGCATGGGTACTGTACAGTTGTGCGTTTTTATGCACGTTTGAACGCGCGTAAAAACGCTAAAGTGTGAACTGAGGGTAAGCCATGTTGGTTGAAAATGATAAGGACTGAAAAAACTGTGAACAAGAATATATTTGAGGCTCTTTCCTCTGCGATATGTGATGCTGGGACGTGTAGTTATGACATCCCGTAGATCTTTGCAAAAAGGAAACACAGTCGGCACACAACCACGGTACATGCTGCACGGGAGGAGCAGTCCCCAGAAGTCGATTGAAGAAGATATCCCAGCAGACATGCTACTTTTCAACTCTGCTTATTTATTGTATCATATCGAAATACACAGATTTTCAGATGTGTTTTGGCACAAGGCCTTCATCAACAGGTCCCGTAGATCTTTATCAGCCTGAAGGACAAGCCAGTATTTGTTCAGAATTTGATACACTTTTGAACTTTGAACATCATACGTGCCTATACACCTAATGACCTTGGAACTGGTGGTATGTGTTTTATTGGACAGAAAATCTGACCTACTCGTACCTTTTGCTCTGGTAAATGCTTTGTGTAATACTTTCTTGGGTGAAACGCTGAAACAAGTTGTTGCTTTCTTTAGGAAAGCTAGAATCTTCAGTACAATTTCTCCGGGCTCTAATATATTGACCAGTAGGAATACCCCTTCCGAGTGGTAATGGATGAAAGCTTTGCCAGTGTAACAAATTATTGGTAGATGTAGATTTACGATACACTTCTGTGAGGCATGAGACCTCCAGAGTCCATAAAGTTCTGATCAGGGTCCAGAAGTACCGGAAGGCTGGGTTATTGGAGGGAAGCCACAGCTAAAGACAGTACCTTTCCCACACCAGCCAAACCTAAGCCTGTATTAACCAGCCCTACCGAGCCTGTTGTCTGGAGTTGCAGCTCTGCCATCTTATTGTATACTAAAGCACTACTACTGGATTTTAACTACCTCAAGGCAATTATTCAAGTAAAATTCCAGTTTGTTTAACTCCTGACTCTCTCCTTATTCGTTACTATCTCTCATTGCACCTTACGGTGCTGGCGTCACGAACATCAGGGACCCTGCCTCCATGGCACCTATAAACCACACCAGCAAGGGCACCTCAACTACCATCTGGCAGGAGTCTCTGGACAACAGAGTGTGTCCCGAAGGAACTGGTGATATCCTTCCATTCACTGCACGCTGGCCCAGGGAGCTCTCCAAAACTGTGAGTAAACTACTACTACCCCCATCGGCCCACCATAAGTCACATATTGCCCCTGCGGCCCGGTCACTGCAACTAAATTGGCGTCACAAACAGGATTTAAACTCCTCTACGCCTTGTGTGAACAAGATCCCAATCCCCGGTGCATTATGCAAAAAGGAACAATATCCTATGTGCCTTATAAGAGACGTTACATGTGCTTTAATCCATTACTGACAGTGGAATATAAAGGCCTTTATTGAGTTAAAATACGTGTTTATTTGGCTCGAACTCTGCATGGGAATACTCTGCAAGACCCCTACTACAATATTGCATGTTCAAAAGCTGGAAAATGCTAAATCTTTGTGTCACACTCACTACAACTGCTTGCTGTTACTGAATGGAACATCAATTGTTTTCAAAATGGTTGCCTGAGAGCCTTTTTGTTATTTTTGCCATCACTGTGAAAAGGCCCCCCTAGCCCTTTCTATTGTCTCCAAATGTCTGCGCTGCCCGCCTTTTGCAAGTGAATCTAGGAGGCGGGCCTGTAAGAAGAGTTAGTATGTGCGAGCGCTCAAGAGGAAACTTGTCAGACCTCCCTCCTTGTGCAAAGCTCCAGAGAAGAGCTATTAGAGGCCGAAGAACAGGCTCGGACTGGCCCACAGGGGTACAGGGGAATCCCCGGTGGGCCCCTGAGCAAAGTGGGCCCCAAGTCTTCCACCCCCTGTGCAAATGGCACATAACACATTAGATTTACTGCACTACATACATATATTCAATGTACAGCACCTCAGCCATCCTATGTTCATATAAAAAACTTGTTAAATTATTTATTATATTTGAATGTATCCATACGGTGGGCCCCCAAAATAAATTTTACTGGTGGGCCCTAGGTGCCCTAGAACCAGCCAGAGGAGCCCAGCTCTGGATTGCTCACTGGGGGCTATGGGCATCGAGCCACCGCTCTATCCATACCCTATCACACGACCGGGGAGAGTGTGTGAGCACGCACAATTGTCCACTGTGCCACTTCCTGAGGATGCCATAGCGGAAGAGCTACAGCACAGCCCGGAGAGACCGTCTAGCTTCGGGCCATGAGACCCACTGCAGCAAGCGTTATTTACTTAGATTACAGCGACCGGCATCGCAAGGGTCAACAGGATGAAAGTATACTTCGAGGAGCTGACCAAGCGGCTGGTAGACCATCCAGGAGAGTGCCTGCCCCAACTAAAGAGGCAACTGGAGACCGTCCTCTCCTTTGAGAAAAAGAAGTGATACAGGTTTGTTCGCGACCAAGGTACCCAGCGAGATCATTTTGTGACGATCGGTGAAACGGGTATACCTGCCAGAGCATCTCCACAACCTCCAAATAGGAGAAATCATAGAATTAACCCTGCTGAGGGCTTGAGAGGCCCATACCCCACTGCCGTGGTTAGACCACCATCTGCACAGAAGAATTGGGGAGACCGGAAACCTGACTCCGGACAAGAGCCAGAACCAGAGAACCCAACCGTGTCTGCTCGGGCCTACTATCAGCACCAGGCTTCCTTCACGGGACCAAACATATTCTGGCAGCCTGTGTCGGTGGAATCGGAGATGAGGCCCTTCTGACAGCCATACCTGCGTCGCAGAGGCCCAGGAGGAATACCGGGCCTATCCGGAAAGCCAACACCGCATGGCGGTTCAACAAGACCTAGACACGGAGCGCAACCGCCCTGAACCACCAACAGATGTCCCCCGTGGGCCAGAGCCCGTACCACAACAGACCCAAGCTTAAAGACAGGGACCTGCCGTCGCTGCTACAATTGCCACAGACCCTCAGCACGGGCAAAATAAGAAGAAGCTGACGTACGCACGTAGCTCTGCCAAGATCCTCACACCGACAGATTGTCAGCGTAGCCTGTTGTGACCTATGGGGTCAACTCACCTGCAATCCATCCTGATGTCTCCCCCAGTGGGCTGGAGCCTGCCAACAGCACTGCTCTAGCAGATGACCCCCACATGTGAGTAGGCCGGCTGGCCACTACTATATCCCTGCTGTGAAGGAAATGTTTTAGGGAGTCCCAGTCATTGATCCAGTACGGACTATCCTTTGTTCGTGTTAAGTGGTAGTTGCCCAAGCCACTTGGGAGCCTACGGTCCCTTTAAAAATAACAGGACTTGCTGCTGGACTATAGCCTTCCTGCTGTCCCAGTTGCGCATGCTGCGCCTTTTTACATCCCTTTTTACCCCCCTCTCAGGTTTCCTGAGGCTTTACAACCAAAGGTTTTCTGTGCCCAGAATTTTTTTTTTGTGTTTTAGGGTGCATTCACACAACCGTATTTTTGGGTCAGCATCTGTTCTGCAATTTTACGGAATGGGTGCAGACCTATTCATTTCAATGGGGCGGCAAAATATGCGGACAGCACACTGTGTGCTGTCCGCATCCGTAGTTGCGATCCGTGGCCCGGCAAAAAAGATAGAGCATGTCCTATTCTTGTCCGCACTCGACAGGCATTTCTGTCATAGGGCCAGCTACATTCACACAGCCGGTATCCGTGTTTTGCGGATCTGCAATTTGCGGACCGCAAAACATATACAGTCGTGTGAATGTAGCCTTATCCTAAGAAACACTCATGTTTTACAAGTCAGAGACTTTGCACTTTAATAAGCCTATTGAATTACAAATATTTATACCCCAAATCAGGGATGGACTTTGCCATGGACTGTATTACCCCATGATAATCACTACGCCCATTTTTGACACCGTAAAGCACAGAAGATGCAACGCCCCACGTCACCCTTGTGCCATGAGAGCCAGAAAAGAGAGATATTTCAATAATGTGTATTTTCATGCAAACTCTTTTGCTTATTTGAGCCTATTGAAGTAACTTAATAATGCTATGCAATGTTGAATTATAAGGTGTATATGTGTTTTTGGCGTATGTATTCTATTTTGCAGGTGAAAGCGTAGTGATCCACAGTGTCCAGCAAGGCAAACCCCGAGGACGGCTTATCTTAAAGTAGGGGGGAATGCAGTGTCCCCCCTAACCCTGGTGTTTGTGAAAATCATAGATGTCTGACATCACTGATAAAGCTTTAACAGGATCGTCCTGTTTGAGACATTGTTAACTGGTGGCAGCACCACCTTGTACCTAGTTATACACTAGCATTAGACATCTCCAGAGGACTGTTCTGGCAGGGAGCAGCCTGCCAGAGATGGATCCGGCATTGACAGACACTGCCTGATACCCGCTGGCCCCGTTAACTATAATAGGCACCAGTGGAGATTCAGCTGCAAGCCGGCAACCCTTCCGAGAATCAGTAGGATGAAAACTGCTGCATAACGCAGCTTCCGGCAATGCCATTTTTGCTAAAATACGCCAGCTCCAGATGTTAGCTGAAAGTCTATGGGAAATATGAAATGTAGGACACGCAAGTGTTTTTTGCTGGTGGTGTTTTTTTTTTTTTTTTATTTGGTGGCTGTTTTTTATTGTCTTTTTTTTAAAAGGGTTTTTGTTTTAGCATGTTTTTTTCATGCTTCTTTCTTGAAAGAAACACGTCGTATAGATTTCCAGGTGTGGTTAAAAAAAAAAACAGAGCAAATGTGTGTGAAGGCTAAAAAGTATAATGAAAAGATTTGCACCTCCTCTATGTTTTGTACCCACTCCTGGTTTCGACTAACAAATACTGATGGTGTGAAAGTGGTCTATCAAGTGTAAAGAGACTCTTAAAAAATACAACAATGTAATTGTAAACCATCACATTGTATAGGAGACAATGCTGCGTCCAGCACAAGTACAGTATCAGGTGAACGCTCTCAATATATACACAGTTGGATGAACGGGGTTTAGGGTTACAGTCATGAAGGTCCAGGACTTTTTTTATTTAAAGGGCTCATCCAGTCTAAGGACCTCATTACACTGGCCAATATTCAGGCAGGATGAGCGCTGATTGACGATAAACACATTGGGGGAAATTTATGAAGACCGGTGGTTTCAACGCCGATCTTCATCCCTCCTGTGCTGGTGATTCATCTACCTAAGGTATGTAGAGGCGCTGACCTCTACATAACTTAGGTAGACTTTACACTTGTCTAAATCTTCCTTGCTGGCGTAGATTTAGACCATTCTCTACACCTAAAACAGGCGTAGAAAATGAAAAATGAGACGAGCTTGCCGGACCGCTCTTTTCCCCGCCCACGCCATTGCCCTTTTTTTTTTAGACCTGGCTTGATCGAAAAAAGGGGAAAAAGTCGAACACTGAGGTGCAAATAGGCAAAAAGTAGCGTATATCTGTTCATAAATGATCCCCATTGATCAGTTATCATTTGCAACGGCCTTTTACATAGACTGATGGAAATTGAATGATTTCTACGGCATTAATGATTGTCGGCAGAACATTCTGATTACAGGTTGTGCTGCCGATAATCGTGGCTCTTTCATTCTGATGAAAGATGCTAATTGCAGTGACCTGCTAAAGGGTTAAAGCTAAATACTCAGGTTGACCACTATAAAATGTTTACTGTGATGCTGAATGTGGTTTACGCACTGTGAACTTCAGAAGGCTATGCATAGAGGAAATCACTAAACTGGCAGAACGGAGATACGGACATATAGAAACGGAATGCACACGGAGTTACTTCCGTTATTTTTTGCGGAACCATTTAAGTGAATGGTTCCACATACGGTCATAAAAAAAAGTATACGGACACAGAAAAAAAATACGTTTGTGTGCATGAGCCCTTATTAATCATTATAACGTTGTGCGATCGTGTCAAAGGAGCGGAGGTCAAAAGGGGACCTCTCATTGGCAGACACTGCACATTCCTCACATTTAACTTGCTCATTCCCTGTCCGTATTCATATGTCCACATGCGGAATGCACACGGCTGGTTTCCGTGTTCTGCGGATCTACATTTTGCTGCTTGCTATTAGTGACAAGCAGGGGCGTAGCTAACTGCTCATGGGCCCTGGTGCAAGAGTTCAGCTTAGGGCCCCCTTCCCTCAGTGCTTTGTGTGTCTTCTTATGCGGCACAAGTGTCTTTGGGCCCCCTCCGGCTCCTGGGCCCAGTAGCGACTGCTACCTCTGCACCCCCTATAGCTACGCCCATGGTGACAAGAAACATTCCTATTTAAAGGCCAGAGGTTGAAAGCACATCCTGACCCAATTCTGTGTGCAGGTAAAAGCTGCAAAAGCTGTCAGCCTGGGATCCAGAAAGTTGTCTACATGAATACACTAGGGTTGAGCGAACCCGAACTGTAAAGTAAACTGCTTTACAAAAGTCGCACATATTTACAAAAAAGTCGCATGTTCTATTAAAAAGTCGCATAAGATAAGCATGGTCCTCACTGGAGTGAAATTGGGACTTTTTTGCGCCTTTTTTGCGCCTTTTTTAAAAAGTCCCAATGATAAATCTGGAGTGAAACTCATTAACATGGCTAACCACGCCCATTTTTACAAAACTGGAGTGAGTGATATACACATGTAAAAAAGGCGCAAAATTATGCGCAAATGAGTGTGAAAAGTCGCAAATGCCCTATTTTGGGCCTTTTTGATGCCAGAATTCTCGAGTAAAGGTATGATAAATCATGGCCACTATGTCCTGCTCGGATCCGGATCTGCGGATCCGCACATCCAGGTCCGCACTTCCGTTCCGCAAAAAAATAGAACATGTCCTATTCTTGTCGGAAATTGCGGACAAGAAAAGGCATTTTCTATGAGAGTGCCGACGATGTGCGGTCCGCAAAATGCGGGATGCACGTTGCCAGTGTCCATGTTTTGCGGAACTACGGATCCGCAAAGCACACACGGACGTCTGAATGGAGCCTTAAGATGTGGAGTAGCATTCTGGCCAACCAGGAGCAATGCCTTGGAGACTACTCAAACAAAACAAAAGCTGATCTCAAGGAGACTAGCTACAAAAACACAGCAGAGCCTCATTCAAGAGTCTCAACACAGCAACCCAAAGTGCAAAGCTCCCTAGGAAACAGTAATATGAAAATAAATGTGGAGCCCCAGTTAGGGTGCTTTCACACTTGCGTTCTGAGGATCCGTTAGAATGCAAGTCGCCTGAAAGCATTTGAAGACTGATCAGGATCCTGATCAGTCTTCAAAATGCTTTCAGGTTACCATGGCAGCTAGGACACAACTAAAGTCCTGGCTGCCATGGTACTCCGCAGGGCGCTCCTTCATGACGTCACAGGTCTCCGCGGTGCATAAATCAATGCTGCGGATTTTTCTCCGGCCAAAAAACGTTTGGGTACTGAACTGATGACATCCTGATGCATCCTGAACGGATTTCTTTCCATTCAGAATGCATAGGGATAATCCTGATCAGTAGTTTTCCGGCATAGAGCCCCGATGACGGAACTCTATGCAGGAAAACAAAAACGCTAGAGTGAAAGGGCCCTTATGGGTCTACAACACAGTGAAAGGCAGATATCCCTCAAAGGAAGGAAAATAGGGATATCTGGCTTTCACTGTGTTGTAGACCTAATACTGGGGCTCCACAGTAATTTTGCATCTGGCTATAAATAAGAAGCTTTCCCTCTTGCTGACAGCAAGCAGAAATCTTGAAATGGTAAGAAATTGAGGCAAAAAGCTGCAGAACTATATTACACTATACACATGTAAAGGATTTTTACAGGACTAAAAAAACATGGCTGCATCTGTTGTCTACTACTGCGGCACATCTAGACTCTGCCATAGTAGAGAATCCCTTTAAATGTGATTCGATGGGAACTGGTGCAGTCCAATGCCTAAACTGATGACTATGATCAAAAAGCTGCATAAATTCTAAAAGAGTAACACTGGACTGTCAATTGCTCAAACAGCAATTTCCATTACCATAAATAACCCCCATCCCATAACTGGGGATTACACCCTCTCCACATAGCAGTGTATGCGCTTTGATTTTCTTGACTTTTGCACTGCCCTACGTATCTCAGGTTGGCTTACATCTATTTTAGAGAACAGCATATATAACAATTCCCCAATATACACTAGCTATTAGAGTGGCAACCCTTTAACAATCCAATAGCAGAGCAGGGACGAGGACTTCTAGACCAGCTGTGAGTGGACTATGGAATTGCTAGTCTTGTAATCGCCTTGTACAGTACATACTGTAAGCTGCCAGCCACTAAATTGAAGACTCTCCTGGGCGTCTTCTACTCCTGTTACCTCTCTTCCCAAGCTGGCATCAGTTCCTGGGCACTGACCTGGGTGGGTAGAGGCCTCTTGTTTTCAGCCATGACACCGGCCGTTATCCTAGTATCCTGGAGAGGTGGCGATGGATGTTAGGAGGAACAGACACAATGAGGTTCTGTGTCTCACGGCTGGGACTTCCTCCTACATTTTCTCTGCAACTTCCTTGTTTCTTCTTTCAAACAAACAAAAAGAAAATCCTGCAGTATCCGAGCACCTGGGCATGAAATATCCAGGGAACACTTAAAGAGACATGTACTTATGTATCAGAGAGTTATGCCCTAGGTGCCAGCATTATGGAAGTGACTCCCTTTAACAAGAAGGATTTTCCATTCTGTTTGCAGAGCCGATGAGCGGAGGAATTCAAGCTTGCATATGTTTGCCGAATATACCGTAGCTGCTGTATATGGCAGCCTGTGTTCTGTCTGTGGCACCATCATAAGTTTTCCTATGTCTGCTGACAGGAAAGCTACAGGTGATGTAACCCCCTTCAACTTCCCAGCTTTAGATTTCTCCCTCTCACAAAGGGAGGATTGGATAGTAGGAACATATTAGGGAATTGCTATGTAAGGAGTTTTCCATTATGTGTGTGTAATAGATAATGTCTATCATAGATAAGGTTTTGTCTTATCTAGTTTCACAGGAGCGAGTTTTCCATCCGGACGCGATGCGCGTGGTAAAAAGACTGAATCCTGACCCATTCATTTTGTGGGTATATGCTCACGAGCATCTTTGCATTCAGGAAAAATCACAGTATGTTCTAATTTTGTGCGTTTTGCATGCAGCCCTGCCTCCATAGGAATGAATGGTGTTGTGTGAAAAACGGACGGGACCCAGATACATTTCTTACTGATTTCTTACTTACTTATTCTTCAGTTTTTCTTCATGCAGGTGAAAAACAGAAGCAAAGCGGATGCGATCCAGATGGAAAAACTGAAATAATGAATGCAATCACAGATAAAACTGAAAACTGGCTTAGTTGCCCATAGCAACCAGACTCCAGCTTTCATTTCCCAAAGGAACTCTGAAAAATGTACACCAATTTGATAACTCTCACTCCCACCAAAAATAAGGACTATTCTCGTCCATAATGGAGACCAGAATAAGATGAGATATAATTTGAGGAACGGCCACACAAATCTGCATAAAAAAATACGGATGTGTGCATGGCCCCATAGAAACGATTTGGTCTGTGATGTGTCCACATAATAGAAGTCAAAGGAGTCTAAAAGTCTACAGACCCTCCCAGTTTCCCTATACGCTTAAATAAATCCAGTGTTTATTTTTTTTCACATTTTTAAAGGTCTATGCATGCGCAGACCGGAACAACTGATCCGTCAATGTGGTAATTTTAATGCCGGCACTAATACATTTTAATGGAAATGAATGCCGGATGCGGCATTCCGGCAAATGTTGCAGAATTTTGGAGGGAGACAAAACTGCAGCATGCTGCTGTATTTTCTCCGTCCAAAAACCGTACAGTGACTGAACTGAAGACATCCTGATGCATATTGAACATACTGTATCTGATGTGGGGAGTAGATAAACCACGGCCTCATTCCAAGCAGCTTTGGATTAGATTAGACAGGAGAAAACTGCCTTAAAGGGGTTGTCTCATGTCCAGAGGATAGAGGATAAGTGTTAGATCTGTGGGATTCCAACTGCTAGGGCCCCTGCTGATCCGTAGAATGGGGTCCTGTGTTCCCGATTTGATGAGTGCCTTTGCTCTATTCATCTCAATGAATCAAAAAAAAGAGACCTATCAGCGTCGCGTGTACCCCCAATCCCCAAAACACTACACCCCCAATCCCCGTGCCACCTCACGGAAATTATTCCCCGTTTGTTCCTTTTTGTGCCACACACAGTAGTTATGCCCCATACAGTTTTATACACCTATAGTTCCCCAATGTAGTATTAAGCCCCCAGAGTGCCCCAACACAGAAAATGTATGCCCTTTGAGTGCCAGCCCCCCCCCCCCCCCCACACAGCATACCTCCCAACTTTTAAACAAACAAAGAGGGACACATCACGTGAAGTGGCAATTTTTTTCCTTACTAGGCCACGCGTCTTACTCCGCAAGAAAAATAACTATGCATCTAATCCCAACCAGTCCTTTTAATGCCCCCACACAGTAATTATGCCACCTTCATGCCACCGAACAGTATTTATGCCTACATTGTGCCCCTTCACAGAATTATGCCCAGCTGTGCCCCCAGGATTATGCCAAGTTATGTGCCCGCTCACAGAATTATTCCCAGCTGTTCCCACAGTAATATGCCCTGTTATGTGCGCCCAGTAATATGCCCAGCTGTGCCCCTAGTAATATGCCCAGTTATGTGCCCCCAGTAATATGTTCAGCTGTGCCACCAGTAATATGTCCAGCTGTGCCCGTAGTAATATGCCCAGCTGTGTCCCCAGTAATATGCCCAGCTGTGCCCACAGTAGTATGTCCAGTTATGTGACCCCAGTAATATGCCCAGTTATGTGCCCCTCACAGAAATTAAAAATAACAAACACCACATACTTACCTTGTTCCTAGCAGCAGCAGGACATCGGCTGCTCTGGTCTGTGGAGGAGGCTGAGCTGAGGCTGACTGTTGGCCGCCCCTGCCCCCGCACAGATAAGAGGTGTGGAGAGCAGCAGGGGGGAGGGATGATGAAGCAAGAAGCCGATGCCAGCTTTCTGCTTCATCATAATACACAAGCAACTGTCTCTGCTTCCTATAGAAGTAGAGACAGCTGCCAGAAAGCAGGACATAGCTCCCCATACTGGGACAGCGGGACAGCCACTGCAATCCGGGACTGTCCCGCCGGATCTGGGACGGTTGGGAGGTATGACACAGTACTATAACCCCAAAGTGCCAACACACAGAGAATTTATCTCCATAAAGCTCCCACATAGTATTATGCCCCCAAAGTGCCCCTCTACTGTTATAAAAAAAAAAGTAATAATACTCACCTGCCTCCAGCATTGGACTGACATTCCTTGGGCCGACTCTCTGTGTATTTAGTACCTTAAGGGCTCTGTTTTATTAGGGGTTCATTATTGTCAGAGTTTAGGCCCACCGAAGGATCCTCTGGTACTCCAGTCCAGCCTAGACTGTCTCATTCCACCAGTGAATGAAGCAATACTGCTCCAGCAGCAGGCGCGATGCCGAGACAAGATTGTGCCTGCTGGGGAGAACATAGCACCATTCCCCAGCCAGGCAATAATTACTGGCCAGTGCTCTTCTCCTACACAGCCTAGCAGGGGCAATGTGTCACCGCATCATGCCTGCCTGTTAGTGAGAGGTGCAGCTGCTGAATGGTATAGCAGGGATCCAACTGTTCAGAATCCAACTGCATTCATCTATATCTACATCTATATCCTCAGGACACAGATACAGTTATAATCGAAACAAATCTCAGCCGTGCAAGGACCCCTTTCAAACTCGCTCGTGTGAAAGGCGCCCAAGGGACTGTTCGCACATGTTTTTTTGGAGCTGTTGCAAAAAAAATAAAAAACACCTCTAAAAAGCCTTCCATTCATTTCAATGGGAGGCAGAACTTGCTTTTTTCCATGCTGAAAAAAAAAAAACTGTGGAAAAACGAAGTCGCATGCTGTATCTTAGTGTGGAATCCATGCTGACTCACCCATTGAAATGAATGGAAGGAAGAAAAAAGACGCCAAAAACCGTACCAAAACTGTGCAGAAAATCAGTGCAGATTCTGTGCTAATTTTTTCGGAGTGTTTTCTAAACCTGGGAAAATTTAGTGTCGGCACTCCTGTTCAACAGATGGAAATAGGTGCTCACCTCCGGGTTTACCCGCAAACCAGTACAGAGAGATATATATATCAAAAATGGAGGGGCACACAGTCCGGCCTAAAATGCACATATACACATTACGTACGGAAGCCAAATAAAAACAATTAAAACAATTAATAAAACAAATGATAAAACGATTACAAAAGATCCAAATGGCATCTATCAAAATACCTCTACGTGAATTTCTTATTATATGTCAGTTCATACGATCCTAGCATAGATGTGAATTCATACGATCCTAGCATAGATGTGAATGTCTAGGTACAGACGTGGGAGCACATAGGAGAGGAGAGATCGGCAAGCTGATAAACAGCCAGTTGCCGATGTCACGTCGCCCCTGGCTCCCAGGCCTTACAAAAAGCCGAATAGCTCCGTTTCCGCGTTGAGGCCCCTAGGAATCAATGTTTCGAATTCATATATTCTCCTAGATTCCTGCCTAGACATTTGTGCTATATAGTCTCCTCCTCTCCATGGTTTGACTACTTTTTCAACTGCTATAAAGCACAAAGAGCTAGGGTCACTGTCATGAACTTCTTTGTAGTGTCTAGACAGTGAATGTGTCATACAGCCCTTACGGATATTGTTCATATGCTCTGCCACCCTCTTCTTAAACGGTCTTTTCGTTCTACCGACATATTGACGGGGGCAGGGACATTGTAGGATATAAATTAATCCCTCTGAGTCACAGGTTAACATTTCTCTAATCTCCATACTGAACGAGTTCTGTGTGGAAGTGATCTTAGTGGTTCTACGGGCAAAGGAGGTTATCTTGCAATTGCAGCATCTATTGCATCTAAAAAAACCTTGTAGAGATAACCACGAAGACGCTTCTATAGTTTTCTTTTTCTTTATCTTTACTGAGGGTGCCACCTTTAATCCGATGCTAGGGACCTTGGTATATGTAATTTTAGGTTGTTCCGTTAATAAACCCCCTATATACTTATCTTCTTGGAGGTGGCACCAATATTTCCTAATAATACCTTCCACCTTCTTATAATCTGATTGGAAAGGTAATATTAGTCTGATGTTATCATCCTTCGTTATTGCTTTATTTTTAAAGAAAGTCTCTCTGTCCATCTTATTCACTTTATTGAGAGCTTCTTCTAGTATTGTATCTGGATAGTCTCTGTCCAGTAATTGCTGTTTCAGAATTGCTGCTTCTACCTCAAATTGATCAGGTTTGGAACAATTTCGTTTGAGGCGTCTGAACTGACTAACCGGAATATTCGATAGCCATCTAGGTAGATGACAACTTGAATATCTCAAAAAGCCATTTTTGGCAACATCCTTCTGATATGTGCTACATACCAGCTTGGTCCCCTCAACACAGATGTTCAGGTCCAAGAATTGAATTGATTGTTGGCTGATAGTGGACGTAAACCTTAAGTTGAGTGAGTTCATGTTAACCTCTTCTAAAAAATTCATTAAAGCTTCCCTAGAGTCCCTCCATATGAAAAAAACATCATCGATGTATCGACGCCAGAGGACCAGACTCGTCCCCAGCTTGGGCCCAATATGTTGGGATTCCCACTGTGCCATGAATAAATTGGCGTAGCTGGGGGCGAATCTGGTCCCCATGGCCGTACCCCTTTGCTGCACATAAAAGTCTCCCTCAAAATAAAAATAATTATGCTCCAAAATAAACCGGACACCCTCCAATAGGAAGGCCAGTTGAGTCTCCGATAGGTGATCAGAGAGTTGTCTCCTCAATGACTCTAATCCCTGCGAGTGTTCTATAATAGTGTAAAGCGTATTCACATCTAATGACCCCATGTGCCAGTTGTCTTCCCACTCCAAACTCTCTACCAATTTGACGACCTCCGTGGTGTCCTTAACATAAGAGGGCATACATTTCACCACGGGTTGTAATAACTTGTCGATATATTGGGAGAGGTTGGAGGACAAGGAGTTAATCCCCGACACTATTGGTCTCCCTGGTGGTCTGAAAGGGTCCTTATGAATCTTGGGGATACAGTAGAAAATGGGGATTCTTCTTTCTGTCCCCATTATAAATCTTTCTTCCTGTTCTAAAAGTAAACCCTCTCGCGTTCCCTTTTTACAATAAATCTGTAACTCTCTATAGAACTCCTCTGTCGGATCTGATTTCATTTTCTTATATGTGGTGGTGTCTTCTAACTGCCTCATACATTCTTCTAAATAATCCTTAGTGTTTAGAATCACTATCGCCCCACCCTTATCTGCAGGGCGGATAGTGAGGTTATTATTCTTCTGTAAATCTTTCATAGCTTTCTGTTCCTTGTGTGTCAAATTATTATATCTCTTGTACACTCGAAGTGCTCTAATCTCTTTTTCCACATTGTTTTTAAAGGTCGCAATTTCTGGACTAATCTCCTGTCTGGGATATTTTCTAGATCTCATTTTTAATTCTGTATGTACATATTGATCTGGAATCAATTGAGCCACCTTCATGCCACCGAACAGTATTTATGCCTACATTGTGCCCCTTCACAGAATTATGCCCAGCTGTGCCCCCAGGATTATGCCAAGTTATGTGCCCGCTCACAGAATTATTCCCAGCTGTTCCCACAGTAATATGCCCTGTTATGTGCGCCCAGTAATATGCCCAGCTGTGCCCCTAGTAATATGCCTGAGGAAAGGGATTTAGGGGTCATTATATCAGACGACCTAAAGGTGGGCAGACAATGTCATAGAGCAGCAGGTAATGCCAGCAGAATGCTTGGGTGTATAGGGAGAGGCATTAACAGTAGAAAGAGGGAGGTGCTCGTGCCGCTCTACAGAGCACTAGTGAGACCTCATTTGGAGTATTGTGTGCAGTACTGGAGACCATATCTGCAGAAGGATATTGAAACTTTGGAGAGAGTTCAGAGAAGAGCTACTAAACTAGTACATGGATTGCAGGACAAAACTTACCAGGAAAGGTTAAAGGACCTTAACATGTATAGCTTGGAAGTAAGAAGAGACAGAGGGGATATGATAGAAACTTTTAAATACATAAAGGGAATCATCACGGTAAAAGAGGAGAGAATATTTAAAAGAAGACAAACTGCTAGAAGAGGACATAGTTTTAAATTAGAGGGGCAAAGGTTTAAAAGTAATATCAGGAAGAATTACTTTACTGAGAGAGTAGTGGACGCATGGAATAGCCTTCCTGCAGAAGTGGTAGCTGCAAATACAGTGAAGGAGTTTAAGCATGCATGGGATAGGCATAAGGCCATCCTTCATATAAGATAGGGCCTGGGGCTATCCATAGTATTCAGCATATTGGGCAGACTAGATGGGCCAAATGGTTCTTATCTGCCGACACATTCTATGTTTCTATGTTTCTATGCCCAGTTATGTGCCCCCAGTAATATGTTCAGCTGTGCCACCAGTAATATGTCCAGCTGTGCCCGTAGTAATATGCCCAGCTGTGTCCCCAGTAATATGCCCAGCTGTGCCCCCAGTAGTATGTCCAGTTATGTGACCCCAGTAATATGCCCAGTTATGTGCCCCTCACAGAAATTAAAAATAACAAGCACCACATACTTACCTTGTTCCTAGCAGCAGCAGGACATCGGCTGCTCTGGTCTGTGGAGGAGGCTGAGCTGAGGCTGACTGTTGGCCACCCCTGCCCCCGCACAGATAAGAGGTATGGAGAGCAGCAGGGGGGAGGGATGATGAAGCAAGAAGCCGATGCCAGCTTTCTGCTTCATCATAATACACAAGCAACTGTCTCTGCTTCCTATAGAAGTAGAGACAGCTGCCAGAAAGCAGGACATAGCTCCCCCATACTGGGACAGCGGGACAGCCACTGCAATCCGGGACTGTCCCGCCGGATCTGGGACGGTTGGGAGGTATGACACAGTACTATAACCCCAAAGTGCCAACACACAGAGAATTTATCTCCATAAAGCTCCCACATAGTATTATGCCCCCAAAGTGCCCCTCTACTGTTATAAAAAAAAAAGTAATAATACTCACCTGCCTCCAGCATTGGACCTGACATTCCTTGGGCCGACTCTCTGTGTATTTAGTACCTTAAGGGCTCTGTTTTATTAGGGGTTCATTATTGTCAGAGTTTAGGCCCACCGAAGGATCCTCTGGTACTCCAGTCCAGCCCAGACTGTCTCATTCCACCAGTGAATGAAGCAATACTGCTCCAGCAGCAGGCGCGATGCCGAGACAAGATTGTGCCTGCTGGGGAGAACATAGCACCATTCCCCAGCCAGGCAATAATTACTGGCCAGTGCTCTTCTCCTACACAGCCTAGCAGGGCAATGTGTCACCGCATCATGCCTGCCTGTTAGTGAGAGGTGCAGCTGGTGAATGGTATAGCAGGGATCCAACTGTTCAGAATCCAACTGCATTCATCTATATCTACATCTATATCCTCCAGGACACAGATACAGTTATAATCGAAACAAATCTCAGCCGTGCAAGGACCCCTTTCAAACTCGCTCGTGTGAAAGGCGCCCAAGGGACTGTTCGCACATGTTTTTTTGGAGCTGTTGCAAAAAAAATAAAAAACACCTCTAAAAAGCCTTCCATTCATTTCAATGGGAGGCAGAACTTCTTTTTCCATGCTGAAAAAAAAACTGTGGAAAAACAGTATCGTCCTACCCTTATCTGCAGGGCGGATAGTGAGGTTATTATTCTTCTGTAAATCTTTCATAGCTTTCTGTTCCTTGTGTGTCAAATTATTATATCTCTTGTACACTCGAAGTGCTCTAATCTCTTTTTCCACATTGTTTTTAAAGGTCGCAATCTCTGGACTAATCTCCTGTCTGGGATATTTTCTAGATCTCATTTTTAATTCTGTATGTACATATTGATCTGGAATCAATTGATCACCCCTTCCCATTGGGTTTTTCAGATAATATTTTTTCAAACATAACGTCAGACCCCTTTATAAGAAAGCTCTCATAAATCTCCCACTATTGCTACCACTGAGGAAGGGACAAGTTGCGTCCCGAAACGCGTCTGGGTTCAGCAATAGTGAGAGCGAATTTACATTAAGGCCAGAAAGACGTCTAAGCCATATACCCAAAGTGCAAATACCTGAGGATACGAGCCGGACCAATTAGAGAAGAAAGCCCGCGTCACGTGGGACGCCACGTGTGTGACGTAGGGGACCACGTGGGACGCCGCGGCAGGTCCTGGAAGGGCGAGTGCAAGGAAGGTGAAATCGGCCGGCGTCTGCACTAAGGAGTGGTAATGTACTGATGTACCAACTTATATCTCGACATCTGCTGCACCCATAGGGTGAAACTCATTATTAAGAAATATAATTCCAGAACTTTAACATCTGCTCAACGGGACATTACAGGAGGAGACGCACCACAATACCTATGCCATATTTTGTGGTATTAGTCTCATTCACAGGAGACCGCCCCTAAATAGGACTCACTCTATAGGGGATTCATTGGACATCCATATCCTATGCGTCTGCGGTATTTGTACAATTTGACTTTTATTGATTTTTATTGTTTGATTTTCTATTACATGCTAATTTATTAAATTAGGATTTTTTGCATTTATCTTTTGCGGCTCTGCTCATTGGGACCGGACTGTGTGCCCCTCCATTTTTGATATATGTTTTCTAAACCTGTCATGTGAACATACTTTAATAAGCCATTACAACATATAACATTGATGTGGCACTCCACAGTGTAGCCCATCTGAACAGCTCCGCTGTCTCACATGGATTCAGCACAGCAGTTATAAAAGCCCCAAAATGGATGTGACGAGTGCTTTATCCTCATATAGGCACAGCTAGATGGAAACGGGAGACAAAAGACAGGTGAGGAAAATGTCCAGTGTTCTGGCGACATCTGGAGGCCATACTGGGCAACTGCAGACATACAGCATCCTCCAAGTCAAACGTCATATGTGCACCATAATTTGCCACTTTTCAGGCTTCTCGCCACTTTTCCAAAGTGGCAAGAGAAATGGGACGGGCTTATTGGGAGGGACGGGCTTAGTGCAGCCTGCCGGATTTGTTATAACCTTCACCAGAGAGATAAGGAAGTTATAGCTGAAGTCTATGCTAACCTGTAGCTGGTGTAGACTTCAGCTTTTGGTGCACAGCAGGACAGAGATGCACCTGATTTCTTAACAGTAGGGATGCGAAACCATGGAAATTGGGGACCCAAACTTGAACTTTATTATTTTCCATTATAACATGTTTATATCGGAAAATAATAGCATTCTTAAGACAGAATGCTAAACAATATGGCCATTTAGGGGTTAAGCAGCAGCTTCTTGTATCTTCACTGAGCAGGACCTGCCAAAGGACCTGCAATATGCATGATGACGTTACCACGTGAAGAGCGCGGTAACGTCATCGCAAACAGTGGGTCAGCAATATACGGGGCCCCACCGTGTGCACACAATATCACGGATGCAGACCCAATCTGGAAGGTGCGGTGCAGAATGGATGCATAGAACCAAAATTTGGGAAAAATTAGCAAATTTCCAACTTTCAATTTCTCTTCTTCTATAATACATAGTAATTCCTCCAAAAAAAGTTATTAATTTACATTCCCCATATGTCTACTTCATGTCTGGATCATTTTGGGAATGCCATTTTATTTTTGGGGGACATTACAAGGCTTAGAAGTTTAGAAGCAAATCTTGGAAATTTTCTGAAATTTTCCAAAACCCATTTTTTTTTAGGTACAAGGTTCAGGTTTGAAGTCACTTTGTGTGGCTTACATAATAGAAACCACCCAAAAATGCCCCATTCTAGAAACGGCACCCCTCAAGGTATTCAAAACTGACTTTACAAACGTTGTTAACCCTTTAGATGTTTCACAGAAGTTAATAGGAAATAGGGCTAAAATTTCCGAATTTTGATTTTTTTCGCAAATTTCCCATTTTAATCCATTTTTTCTAGTAACTAAGCAAGGGTTAACAGCCAAACAAAACTTAATATTTATTGCCATGATTCTGTAGTTTGCAGAAACACCTCATACATGGTCGTAAGATGCTGTATGGCCAAACGGCAGGGCGTAGAAGGAAGGAAACGCCATATGGTTTTTTGAAGGCAGATTTTGCTAGACTGATTTTTAGACACCATGTCCCATTTGAAGCCACCACTGATGCACCCCTACAGTAGAAACTCCAAAAAAGTGACCCCATTTGGTGGCAATTTTGTTGGTACTATTTTAGGGTAAATATGATTTTTGGTTGCTCTATATTACACTTTTTTGAGGCAAGGTAACAAAAAATAGAAATTCTGAAACTTCATCTCCATTTGCCAATAACTCTTGTGGAACACCTAAAGGGTTAACAACGTTTGTAAAATCGGTTTTGAATACTTTGAAAAGGGTAGTTTCTTAGATAAAGTCACTTTTTTGGAGTTTCTACTCTAGGTGTGCATCGGGGGGCTTTGAATGGGACATGGTGTCAAAAAACCAGTCCAGCAAAATCTACCTTCCAAAAACCATATGGCGTTCCTTTCCTTCTGCGCCCTGTCGTTTGGCCATACAGCAGTTTACGACCACATATGGGGTGTTTTTGTAAACTACAGAATCAGGGCAATAAATATTAAGTTTTGTTTGGCTGTTAACCCTTGCTCTGTTACTGAAAAATGGATTAAAATGGAAAATTTGCGTTTTTGTTGATCTGACCGGTTAGATCATGTGCTATTTCTATAGAGCAGATTGTTACGGACGCGTCAATAACAAATATGACTACTTTTTGGTTTGTTTTTTTTCAGTTTTACATAATAAAGGATTTTTGAAAAAAATTATTTTTTTGTGTCTCCACATTCTGAAAGCCATAGTTTATTTTTTATTTTTTGGGCGACAGTCTTATGTAGGGGCTCATTTTTTGCGGGATGAGATTTCAGTTTGATTGGCGCTATTTTGGGGTGCATATGACATTTTGATCGCTTGCTATTACACTTTTTGTGATGTAAGGTGACAAAAATGGCTTTTGACACCATATTTATATTATTGTTTTTGCTGTGTTCACCTGAGGGGTTAGGTCATGTGTTAGTTTTATAGAGCAGCTTGTTACGGACGATACCTAAATCATGTTTTAATGTCTCCATAGTCTGAGAGCCAATTTTTTTTATTTTTTTGGGCGATTGTCCTATATAGGGTATCATTTTTTGCAGGATTCAGTGATTAATGTAGTTTTTTATTTTTACTTTTTTTTCACGTTTTTTACATTTTTTTTTTTACCCAGACCCACTTGGTTCTTGAAGATCCAGTGGATCTGATGTCTGTATAATACAGTACAGTACACTATATAGTGTACTGTACTGTATTTTTTACTTTACAAAGTCTGATCAGACTTCTGCCTTAGCAATGGTCAGATCAGACTTGCCATTACCATGGCAAGCAGGACGCCTCTGAAGGCGTCCTGCTGCCATAGTAACCATCCGCCGCTGCCAGAACAGAGCAGCGGGTGATGGGGAGGGAGGGGGGCCCCCTCCCTCTGTAATCTCATCCTGTCGGGGGCTGCAAAGGCACAGCAGCCCCCGATGAGAGAGAGAGGGAGCACCCTCTCTGTTAACCCCTTCCATACAGAGGTTCGTACGGAGCGCGGCATGGAAGGGGTTAAACTGCTGACATCTGCAGCAGCACAGATGTGAGCAGTTTTTAGCAGAGTGTCAGCAATGTGCTGACACTCTGCTAGAACCACTCGGCCACCAGTGAAGAATTCAGAGGAGGCGGGCAGTGGATCGCAATCGCCTCCCGCCGCACATCAGTGCTGCCCACAAACCCCCCCCCCCCCCCCAGATATTGTGCCAAGGTGCCTGCTAAAATCATTCAGCATCATTCTGCGCAGCAGTGATCGGAAATTCGCAGGGCGTATAGGCATGACTCGGTCCTTAAGTACCATGACGCCAGGGCGTAACTGTACGCTACGTCCGTAAGAGGTTAAGCCAGCATCTCATCTGCAGACAGCTGTTTCAGGGTGATTGCCACCCATCAGTGCAGAGCAGATGTGGCCGGCATAGACTTCTATTATGACGGAATGCAATACAAAATGCCTCTTATAGGCTTCCGTGGTGCATGCCATCATAGAATTCCGTTATGGTCCGTGGTAACGGAATCCATTACGGGATTCTTAGATAACCTGAGCCCGCAAGTCGCAAGTACGCTAAACGTTAGCTATTTCCAAACTTTGCAATGTTGAATGTATTTCTCTAAGGCCTCATGCACATGACCGTATGTATTTTGCGGCCTGCAAAAAACAGATCCGCAAAATATATGGATGCCATCTGTGTGCATTCCGTATTTTGCAGAACGGAACAGCTGGCCCCTAATAGAACAGTACTATCCTTGTCCATAAGGCCTCTTGCACACAAACAAATTTTCCTTCCATGTCTGTTCCGTTTTTTTGTGGACAGTATGCGGAACCATTCATTTCAATGGGTCCGCAAAAAAAACGGAAGGTACTCCGTGTGCATTCTGTTTCCTTATTTCCGTATATATGTACACAAAAAGATAGAACTTGTCCTATTATTGTCTGCATAACGGACAAGGATAGTACTGTTCTATTAGGGGCCAGTTGTTCCGTAAAATACGGAATGCACACGGACGTCATTTGTATTTTTTGCGGATCCTTTTTTTGTGGACCGCAAAAATACATACGGTCGTGTGCATGAGGCCTAATGCTGACAATAATAGGGCATGCTCTATTTTTTTGAGGAACGGAAATACAGACATACGGAAACGTTTTTTTTTTTTTTTGGGAACCCATTGAAATGAATGGTTCCGTTCACAGTCCTTAAAATAAACGGAACGGACACGGAAAGAAAATACGTTTGTGTGCATGATCCCGAATACAGACTCCAATATAGATTAAGAATGGCTTATGCTTTGCTGCCATCTACTGACCAAAGCGAGATGTTGCAGGAAGTATGCTGTTCACTACATAACAGAATTGACCCATATCCTTACAAGTCAAAACACCTCCAGGACCTATCCCTCCACTATCTTCTCATTAGAAAATGGATATAAAGCAGCAGACAGCCCCCAAGAACATTTAGGAGACACCTGCCAAGAACATCCAAGAAGTCTCCAGCCCCAAACAAATTAGAGGATTATATCAGACAGTAAGGTGAACAAAAAGCTGAATGGTGAAGTCCTATCATGGTGTCGTGGAGCATTTTGGTTTGTTTCTGAGATCTGACACGGGGGTCTGATCTGAAGATCTAATCTGAGTTATGGGGATCTGATATGGGGGTCTGATATGGGGATTTGAGGTCTGATATGGGGGTCTGATCTGAGGTCTGACATGGGGAATAAACACAAGTTACACTAAATTAGATTAAGTAGAGGCCCAAAGCCAATAATGGGCAGCATCACAACCCCTGAACAAGGCCACTCAACATGGAACAGATACACCTATACAAAAAAGATGAGTCTAAGAAGGCTCCAAATAAATAGTAATCTTTATTAAATATATATGTAAGAGACAAAATAGAGACAAAATACATCAAGACAAAAGTGAGGTGTACACCTGAGGGAAGTTTACATAAGTACAAATCTCATATAAGGGAAAGGGAGGCAATAATTGTACATCCCTTGACCAAGGGTAAATAAATGGTCAAATGTATCAAGAAAATGCTAGTGGATCACAATGCATAAAAAAGCTATACACAAAAACCACCCCTCATACAGAATGTAACATCAATCTATCACATACCCATTAATGGGGAAATCACCTCAGGAGAACCACACACCCCGACGTGCTTTTCGGCAACACCTTCATCTGGGGGGTCACCCGTCTTGTGTTTGCTGACAAGAACAGCCCTTTCTGTAGATGGAAGCGAGAGAGATACATATTAAAAATCTACCCCTGAATACAGAATCAACCCCTTCAGTGCTGAGTTCAAAGAAGTTCAGTGAATAGAATAAAATCGTTAATTTCTAACGATAATTTGTTTTGCCTTAGTCCTAACAGCAGCACAGATGGAGTTAACCACCCCCCGTGGAATGGTAGGACCGGCGGAATGTTTAATGAGTCCAAGACTAATAACTAAATTTAACAATTAAGTATTCCCTTAAAAGGAGGGAGTCAACCCCCAGCCACTTGTGGTTATAGAAAGAAAAAAACTAGACTTACTAGGGTGGGAAATTTGTGTGCTGCTGTTATGACTAAGGAAAAACAAATTATTGTTAGAAATTAACGATTCCCTTACGTCCTACCAGCAGCACAGATGGGGAGATAGCAAGAAAAAACTGCCTGGCAGAACTAAGAAAAGTCTGCCCAAAGGCCGAAAACTCAGTTAGACTGGCAGCTAGTCTATAATGGGAGATGAATGTCGATTCAGAGCTCCAGGAGGCAGCTTTGCAAATCATGTCGAGAGGGAGAAGACTCCTCTCGGCAAAAGAAGCAGCCACAGCTCTAGTAGAGTGGGCCTTCACGAACCCCGGAGGGTCCAGAGATTGGGAAACAAAGGATTCCTTAAAACCCTCCTTAATCCACCACCTGACAGAAGGTTTGGATGCCTTACAGCCTTTAAACATACCAGCAACAGGATTAGCAGATTCTCATCTTTCCTGAACTCCTTTGATCTATCCACATAGACCTGGAGACATCTCGAGACGTCAGGAGGATGTCTAGCAGGTTCCTCGGAGGAGGTGTTAGATGTCGACAGAACCGGGAGGAATATCACCTGGTTGATGTTCTGGAAGGAAGGAACTTTATGCCTAAAATACGGGAGGACATAAACATAGCAAAGGCAGGTGCACTCTGCGGCAATACTAAACCCTCACACTAATGTTAAAATTGAGAGGTTAGTTCGACACATCCTACTAGGAGGACATGTCTTAAGCTCGGACACAACGCCAAGGTCTCTCAAGTAGCCCAAGACCCTACCACTCAACCTACCTGTGCTGTATTTTTGGAGGTGTATAAACTCCAATTTAAATGTGCCTGCTTTTCATCTGCCCCTAGCAACGGACTACAAGTGCAGGATGTGCTCCCCTATATACATGCACAACTGCATATGGTTGAGCATATCCTGCTTGTTAAACACCACACCAAGTTTTCTAATGATTTGTATAATATATTTGGAGGTGTTTAAACTCCAATTTAAATGTGCCTGCTTTTCATCTACAAGCTACATTCAGGTGCACCTGGGAGGCTCTGGGCCATATCAGCCGGTCTCGGGTGGGCCTCACAAGCACCTCCCACCTCCTATTGCAAGCACGGTAACATGCTGGAGGTCACTGGTGAGCTGTTTGTGAGTCAGGCCTTACGCTCCCGTAATGCCCAACGGCCCCTGGTATCGCCCATACGGCACAGGTAGGTTGAGTGGTAGGGGCTACTTGAGAGACCTTGGCGTGGTGTCCGAGCTTAAGACATGTCCTCCTAGTAGGATGTGTCGAACTAACCTCTCAATTTTAACCTCAGTGTGAGGGTTTAGTATTGCCGCAGAGTGCACCTGCCTTTGCTATGGTTATGTTTTTGATTGTTCTCCACATCCACATTATCGTTATCGTATGTAGGATGGTTATTGTGGTACTTGTAGTCCGTTGCTGGCATCTTCCATTGTATGCATTTTTTGCTGTTGATTGCCCCTAGCAACCGACTACAAGTGCAGGATGTGCTCCCCTATATACATGCACAACTGCGTATGGGTTGAGCATATACTGCTTGTTAAACACCACACCACATTTTCTAATGGTTTCTAAAATACGGGAGGAATCTAAGAAGGACCCGGTCATGTAAGAAAATGGTATAGGGCTCATGTGCTGAGAGAACTTGAAGCTCAGAGACCCTCTTGGCCAAAGTCACTGCAAGGAGAAACACAAACTTCCAAGTGACGAACTTGATGTCCACCTCCTCTAACGGTTCAAAGGGGGGAGATGCTAACTCCCTGAGAACTACTGATAAATACCATTGAAAAATGGGTCTCAGTACCGTAGGCTTTAATCTTTCAGCTCCTTGAAGGAACCGTTTGATCAGCGGGTCCTGAGAAAAAAGCCTGTTAAGGCAAGCTGAGATGGCTGAAACCTGAACCTTCAGAGTAGAAGGGCAAGGCCTCTATCAACGCCGTCTTGTAGGAACTGAAGGATAGCGGAGAGGGGCGGATCTGCAGACGCCACCTCAGTTGAGGTACACCAGGATGAGAATATCCTCATAATACAAGAGTAGGCTCTCTTGGTAGAGTCCGCTCTTGAATGAGACAGCGTTCTCAGGACCGACTCTGAAAGCCCTTCTATTCTTGGAAGGGACTGATCAACCTCCAGGCTGTCAGGTTGAATCTGTGCAGATCTGAGCAGAGGTAAGTGTCCCACGACACCAGGGTCTGCTGTGGGGGGAGCCTCCAATATTGTCCTTGACTCAACTGGGTGAGCTAGGTAAACCACGATCTCTTTGGCCAAAACGGTATGATGGCTATTACCAAGGCCTGATCCTGACGGATTTTCATCAATACCCTCAGAATCATGGAAAACGAAGGGAAGATGTATGCCAGCCTGAACCTCCAGGATTTTGACAGAGCGTCTAACGCCCAGGGGTTGTCCTCCCTGTAAAGGGAGCAAAACCTCTCCACCTTGGCATTGAACCTTTTTGCCATGAGATCCACCTCTGGCATACCCCACTTGAGGACAATCTGCTTGAATATCTCCGGATGTAAAGACCACTCCACCGATGGAAGACCGCGGCTCAGCCTATCCACTATCATATTGAGGGAGCCTTGAATGTGCATCGCAGATAAGTGGGAAAGGTACAACTCTTCCTAATCCAGAATCACCCGATCTCTGACAGGAGGGGAAGTGATCTTGTGCCTCCCTGCTTGTTGATGTAAACTACCGCAGTCATATTGTCTGACTGGACTTTCACCGCTTTGCCTCGCATCTGAGTGGCTAAGTGAAGGAGGGCTAGCCGGATAGCTCGAATCTCGTGAAGATTGGATGAAAGAAACCACTCCTGAGGTAACCAGGTCCCGTGAACTGGAGTGTCGTCTAGGTGAGCGCCCAGCCTACTTGGGACGCATCCGTAGTCAATATGACCCAGGTTGGCTGGGTCATAGACTTCCCATCTAAAAGATGGCACCACCATCTGAGGAAATACCGAGTTCGCCAAGACAGGGAGCACAGGAAGTTTAGCCCGGCAGGGCTGCCCTTCCATTTGGAGAGGACCTCCGACTGTAGAGGGTGGAGGTGCCATAGAGCTCAAGGGACTGCTTCCGCAGATGCTGACATGAGCCCCAACATCTTCATGAGAGTCCAGATTGGGACTCGCCGGGGAATGGAAAGGAACTTGCTGTGTTCTGAATCTGGGATCTTCTTTCTGGAGTCATACTATACAGACTCTATACTGACAGGGAATGTTCCACAGGATTGGCACATAGCAAATGTGGTGCCAATATTCAAAAAGGGTCCAAAAACAGAGCCTGGAAATTATAGGCCGGTAAGTTTAACATCTATTGTTGGTAAACTGTTTGAAGGGTTTCTAAGAGATGCTATTTTGGAGTATCTCAATGAAAATAAGCAAATAACGCCATATCAGCATGGCTTCATGAGGGATCGGTCATGCCAAACAAATTTAATCAGTTTCTATGAGGAGGTAAGTTCTAGACTTGACAGCGGTGAATCAATGGATGTCTTATATCTGGACTTCTCCAAAGCATTTGACACTGTACCTCATAAAAGGTTAGTATATAAAATGAGGATGCTCGGACTGGGAGAAAATGTCTGTATGTGGGTAAGTAACTGGCTGAGTGACAGAAAACAGAGGGTGGTTATTAACGGTAGATACTCAGATTGGGTCACTGTCACTAGTGGGGTACCTCAGGGGTCAGTATTGGGCCCTATTCTCTTCAATATATTTATTAATGATCTTGTAGAAGGCCTGCACAGTAAAATATCTATTTTTGCAGATGACACTAAACTGTGTAAAGTAATTTACACTGAAGAGGACAGTTTTCTGCTACAGAGGGATCTGGATAGATTGGAGGCTTGGGCAGAGAAATGGCAGATGAGGTTTAACACTGAAAAATGTAAAGTTATGCACATGGAAAGGAATAATGCAAGTCACCCGTACATATTAAATGGTAAAACACTCGGTAACACTGACATGGAAAAGGATCTAGGAATTTTAATAAACAGCAAATTAAGCTGTAAAAACCAGTGTCAGGCAGCTACTGCCAAGGCCAATAAGATAATGGGTTGCATCAAAAGGGGCATAGATGCCCGTGATGAGAACATAGTCCTACCACTTTACAAATCACTAGTCAGACCACACATGGAGTACTGTGTACAGTTCTGGGCTCCTGTGAACAAGGCAGACATAGCAGAGCTGGAGAGGGTTCAGAGGAGGGCAACTAAAGTAATAACTGGAATGGGGCAACTACAGTACCCTGAAAGGTTATCAAAATTGCAGTTATTCACTTTAGAAAAAAGACAACTGAGGGGAGATTTAATAACTATGTATAAATATATCAGGGGTCAGTACAGAGATCTGTCCCATCATCTATTTATCCCCAGGACTGTGACGAGGGGACATCCTCTGCGTCTGGAGGAAAGAAGGTTTGTACACAAACATAGAAAAGGATTCTTCACTGTAAGAGCAGTGAGACTATGGAACTCTCTGCCTGAGGAGGTGGTGATGGTGAGTACAATAAAGGAATTCAAGAGGGGACTGGATGCATTTCTGGAGTGTAATAATATTATAGGCTATAGATACTAGAGAGGGGTCGTTGATCCAGGGAGTTATTCTGATTGCCTGATTGGAGTCGGGAAGGAATTTTTTCCCCTTAAGTGGGGAAAATTGGCTTCTGCCTCATATGGGTTTTTTGCCTTCCTCTGGATCAACTTGTAGGAAACAGGCCGAACTGGATGGACAAATGTCTTTTTTCGGTCTTAAATACTATGTTACTATGTTACTATGTTACATAACTGGAGCGACATCCCAGCGGAGTCGATTATGAAGTCTAGATATCTTACTGAAGTCGACGGGCTCACGTTCGACTTCTGCCAGCTGATGATCCAACCTAGGCGGAACAGAAAGAAGATTGTTACCTGAAGAAGTTGGGTTAGGACCGCTAGAGCAGAGGCTTTCAAAAGCCAGTCGTCTAGATAAGGAATGATGGTCAGTCCTTGAAGTTTTAAAGCCGCCACAGAAACCACCACCTTGGTAAAAGTGTGAGCAGCAGAAGAAATGCTAAAGTGAAGGGCAACAACCAGAAGATGCCTGACGACACCGGACACCTGGACCGCGATCCTGAGATACTTCCTGGAAGCAGGATGGATCGGGATGTGCAGATATGCATCCTTGAGGTCCAGGGTTGCCATCACGTTGAAATACCTCAGATCGATAATCATCCAGAGATCTCCTGAAGCCTTGGGATCCCTGAATAGATCCCTAGGCCCAGTTCTCCTGCTGGAACCTCCTCCAGAGCCCCCTTGCAAATGTAGTCCGGAATGTAGGCCTCCAGGATCGCCTGCCTGGCAGCTTGTAGAAGGTTGGTCTTGACAAACCTGTCCGGAGGAATAGAGGTGAAGTTGACTAAATAACCCTCGGAAATGATGTTCAGGACCCAGGGATCCGAGATCTCTCGGATCCACTCTTCTCAGAAGTGGGAGAGACGACCCTCAACAGGTACATGAAGCATAGGAGTGGGGAAGCTTACTAGCAGGACGGCAGGAGTAACTGGAATTAACCAAGAGCCTCGAAGAGGCCCGTAGTCATGAGGTGGATTTTCCATCTTTGGCTCCTCCACGAGAGCACCTCAAACCCCTTCGCTGCAGTCTTGTCTGCCCTGGCCCTCGAAAGGACTGCTGAGGAAGGCTCTTCACCTTCTTGTCTGAAAGGCCCTCCATGATCTTATCCAGCTCTGAGCCGAACAAACGGTTGGGCTCGAATGGAAGTCCACATAAGCTATATTTTGAGGAATTGTCAGCGACCCAAGGCTTAAGCCAAAAAGGCCTATGGGCCGTCGACCCCAGGGCCATGGATTTGGCCGCTAGCTTCAACTAGGGCTGTGTGGTATTCCACAAGAAGTCCGTAGCCAGGTTGATGGTCTTGAAGGCAGCCAGTATGTCATCCTAGGACACCCTCTGGTCCACGTCAACTTGAATTTGATTCAGGCGACACCTACAGGAACGTATAGACCTCAGAAGCCGCTATGGCTGTGGAAGCGGAAGCCGCAGCTGCCGTATGAACCCATCTTAGTGTGCACTCTGCTCTCCTGTCAAGGGGGTCCTGAAGGCTAGACCCATCGCTGAATCCACCAAGGGTTTAGCCATCGGGAACATGGATTTAAACTTCTTTGTTACAACCGGATCCCTTCCCAGGTATGTTCTACTCTATAAACATGACTGAGAGGAGGGTCTCATCCACTTTGAAGACACGAGGTGCCCGACTAGCGGGATCGGAAGGCTCCTCACGGTCAACATCATGGTCCCCCGACCTGATGGACTTTAGCATTTTTTGTGTCTTTTCAGGGGGGAAAAAACATGACATCAGCTCCTCCTCATCCGAGGAGGAAGAAACTAAGGAGGCCAAGAAGGTCTCTCTACCGGGACAGAGGTCTCCATAGGGCCCTGGGCAGGCATAGGAAGCCTTTTCATCCAGCAAGCCTACGACTCCATAAATAGAGCCATTGATACATATCCTGCAACGTAGGTTCACTAGAGGGCAGAACCCTCTAACGGCAGCTGTAACATCTGGAGTAGGGAAAGCTGTCCTCCAGCAGAGTGCTGCAATGGTAGCAGGATAGATGCTTCCTCTTAGAATCCCTGGAGAAGACATCACTGCGGGAAAAAAAGGACAAATAAAACCTTTGTAAACCACCTATCTCCACAAGGAAGGTAGAAAAACAGACCGGAGGCAGCTGAGGACCGGAGGAAAAAAACACCACAAGTGGAACAACACCAACTTTAGGACTCTGGGAACTGGAGCACACTGCTTCCTTAAATAGGGGAAGGGGAGGGTTAGCCAATCCTCCACAGGAAGAAGCATAAGAAAAAAATACTTAAAATTTTCGCATGAAAACACAAAAAAAAAATCGCGTCTGTGAAAAAAATCACGCCCGTGAAAAATCGCGTCCATATTACCCGGAAGTGACGCAAAGGAGAATGCCCGCGTCACTTCCGGAAGATGGCGGCGCCCAGGGCCCGAGAATCCAGGACCGAGGACGCCACCAAAATACCCCTGCCAGACGCAACCGCGCGGGGCCAGCAGCAGATGAGCTGCCGGCCAAACTGGCAAGGTACCCAGGAAAGGGCAACGCCGTTACCCAAATGAAAAGAAGGCTCCCCGCACTTTCCATAAGAAAGGGGGGAACATTTTGAAGCAGCTCTGACTTTCTGAGCACCTGTCATGTTTCTTCAGGTGCTAGAATGTCAGGATAGTATAAATACCCCCAAAATGACACTTTTAGAAAGAAGACACTCCAAAGTATTCGCGGAGGGGCATCGTGAGTTCATGTATGATTTCATTTTTTTTCACAAGTTAGCGGAAAATGACACTTTGAGAAAAAAAATATAATAATGTTTCCATTTCTGCTAACTTCTGACAACAAAAAATAAAATCTCCCACGGACTCACTATGCCCCTCAGTGAATACCTTGGGGTGTCTACTTTCCGAAATGGGTCATTTGTGGGGTGTGTTTACTGTTCTGGCATTTTGGGTGGCTAAATTGTGAGCAACCCTGTAAAGCCTAAAGGTACTCGTTCGACTTTCGGCCCCTTTACGCACCTAGGCTGCAAAAAAGTGGCACACATGTGGTATCGCCGTACTCAGGAGAAGTAGGGCAATGTGTTTTAGGGTGTATTTTTACATATACCCATGCTGCGTGAGAGAAATATCTCTGTGACACTTTTTTGCAGCCAAGATGCGCAAAGGGGCCCAAATTCCAATGAGTACCTTTAGGATTTCACAGGGCATTTTTACGCATTTGGATTCCAAACGACTTCTCACGCTTTAGGGGCCCCTAAAATGCCAGGGCAGTATAAAAACCCATAAGTGACCCCATTTTAGAAAGAAGACACCCCAAGGTATTCCGTGAGGGGTATGGTGAGTTCATGTAAAATTTTATTTTTTGTCATAAGTTAGTGGAATATGAGACTTTATAAGAAAAAAATAATAATCAATTTCCGCTAAATGACAACGTTTTAAATTTTTTTATACAAAGTTGTCAATTTACAGAGATATTTCTCTCACCCTTCTTTCCAAAATGAGGTCACATTTGAGGTGTTTGTACTGCCCTGGCATTTGAGGGTCTCCGCAATCAATACACGTATGGCCAGCATTAGGAGTTTCTGATATTCTTCTTATATTGAGCATACGGGTAATGAGATTTTTTTTTTCCGTTTAGCCTCTGGGCTGAAAAAAAATAATGGCACAGATTTCTTCATTCGCATCGATCAATGTGGATGAAAAAATCTCTGCCCAAAAATGTGCAAAAAAAAAAAAAAAAAGAGGGGAAAGGACATTGGAGTGCTTGCGAAGTAAGGCCCCATTCACACGTCCGCAAAAATGTCCGCATTTATTCCGCAATTCTGCGGAATAGATGCAGACCCATTCAGTGTGAATGGGGCCGGCGGTGATGCACACTATGTGCTCTCCGCATCAGCAATTGCGGAGCTGCGGCCGCGAACTTCCGTTTTTCGGCCCCAAAACATCCGGCCGCAGCTCCGCAAAAGATAGAGCATGTCCTATTCTTGTCCGCAATTACAGACAAGAAAAGGCATTTTCTATATAGTTCTGGCAATGTGCGGATTCGCAAAATGCGGAAAGCACATTGCCGGTGTCCGTGCTCCGTGGATCCGCAAAACACATACGGACGTCTGAATGAGCCTTACAGGGGGTTGATCAGGGGGGTGATATGGGGTGATCAGGGGTTAATCAGTAACGGGGGGGGGGGGGTGATTGGTGCACTAAGTGTCCTTGGGTGGTCCCAAGCAAAAAGCACCACCAGAGGAGTAGGCAGCAGGCAGCGTCTGATATGCGATTCAGATGCCCTATTTTTAACAACTACAGCCTACCAGCGCATGATCAGCACTGGCAGGCTGTAGTTAAAGTTCCTGCCGTCGCGAACACAGGAGATCGCGAGATGACGCGCCGACACGTCAACGAGGAACATCCCGGCCGCCCGCAGGACGCATCCCTGCGTTAGGCGGTCGGGATGTTGTTAAACATTCCACCGCTCCTACCAGTCTACGGGGGGTGGTTAACCCTATCTGTGCTGCTGGTAGGATGTAAGGGAAACAATATTTTTTCTCCTTCCTAAGTACAACAGAAAAGTTGTCCAAATATGAATAATTAACCTATTAAACTGGGGATTAAAAAACTACCGGTAATATGAAAAGTTGTTACTCTAAAAATCTTCATCTACTTGCATATTATAAGTTATACCAGCAAGAATTAGTCTTTATGTTGAAAACTATTATTTGAATCAAGCCTTACTGACTAGTGATTAAAATTGTGATTTAAATTGTGATTTAAATCAATTTGATTTAAATCAAATCCACCCTGCACTGCAGTCAAATACTGCACAGGTTTACAAGCCACAGCAAGCTCAAATTAACTAGTTAGGGCCACACTGTTTAGTCAGTCTGCATTGTTTATGGCAGCTCATAATTGCTGGGGCTGCACATCCATAAGGGTACTTTCACACTAGCATTTTTCCTTTCCGGCATAGAGATCCGTCGTCGGGTCTCTAATCCGGAAAGGAACTGATCAGGATTATCCCCATGCATTCTGAATGGAGAGAAATCCGTTCAGGATGCATCAGGATGCCTTCCGTTCAGTATGTGAACGTTTTTAGGACGTTGACAAAACCGCAACATGCTGCGGTTTTGTCTCCGTCCTGAAAAGCCGGAACACATGCCTGAACGCCGGATCCAGCCTCAAGTCCCATTGACTTACATTGGGGCCGGATCCGGAATTAAAAAAAGACTGAAGGACGGATCCGTCCTTCCGGTCTGCGCATGCGCAGACCTTTAAAACTGTACAAAAATGCAAGACGGATCCGTCTATCCGCATGGCAAACGGAGAGGCTGATCCGCACTTGCAATGCATTTGTAGACGGATCCGCAAGCCGGATCCGTCTACAAATGCTTTCAGTTGTCAGGCATTGTCACGGATCCGGTGGGACGGAACTGCCCGCTGGATCCAAAGAACGCAAGTGTGAAAGCATCCTTAGAAATGCAGACCAACTAAACAGTGTAGTCCTAATTAGTTAACTGGAAACCACTGTGGCTCGTACAGCCACTCAGTACTTTATCGCAGTGAGTTCTCATGGAAACCATGCCGTGTGGTCATCCCCTTATGTAAATTAAAGGGGTTTTACCATTAATCAGTTTCTCACCTAAAAATTGGTAGTAACTATTTGATTGCCACCCCCTGCTGAGACCCTCACTGATTAGTATTCTCCAGTGCTCCAGAATGTAGTGTCCCAGCTAAGGAGCTCATTTAGAAATTTAGAATCCATCATAATTATAGTGTGTTGTGTCTGTTAGCCACTGTACTGCCATCTATTAGCCATTGCTATATTAGATTTATGAAGTTATCTATATTGTAATTTCTGTCCTATTTATCATGTAACTAGTCTGTCTCTGTGAGCACATACTTTATCTTGTGTCCTGCAGTGTTTTCCTGTTTGTCAGACATGAATCACAGAGAGAGAAGATTTTCTTTGACCACAATCATTATTTCTCAAGGCACATTCAATAAATTCTCTAAAGACATATCCATTGCATCTCCCTCACTGGAATTCTGGTGTTGCTGGGGGAATGATTATAGCGAGTTCACTATCCTCCAGTGCTTGCACATGAGATTGCCACTCACACTCATATATCCTGCTGCTCTATTAGAAATCAATAGTAGTTACTGTGTGTGTGTTTTTAAGGCAATTTTGCAGTTCTAACATGTACCAGCAGATGGCACCATTTACTATGTATTCAACTCTGGATTACAATAATATGTCAAATTAACTTCAGTATGGAACCAGAAATTTTACTGCATGGATATCGTCCAATTGGTTTGAAATCTATACAACCCATATGGTGTGCTTCCAACTGCACAGATAGTGAGTGTATTGCAGTTTAGTTGTTTTTTCTTTAGTTACAATAATGAAATAAGAACATATTTATATGCTCAAGAGGGCATTTGTCATCCTCTGTATGCCAGAAAACTGGCATCAAAAAGTCTCAAATTTTGGCACACAGCAGCACACCATGGTCGTCCAGAATTTTGCAACTTTTTTGAGGATTTAGAATCTCACTTGCCACTTTTCCAAAAAGCGAGCGGGGTGGTCTAGCACATTTCTACACAAGGAAACTGGTATAGATTATAGAGGAAATCTACATTAGCTCCCTTGCTGGTGTAGGTTTCTGTTTTGGCACACCGAGTTGCACATATGTACCTCTTAATAATTGTAGTGCATCTCATGTCAGAAGAGGATAGATTAAGATCAGCATGTAATATAAAAATGTCCCCCCTCAGTATCTCAATTTTCACATAAAAAATTACCTATCTGCATGCTGTGCTCTGAACTCCTGGAATAGGAGAGGTGGTGTGGAGAGGATGGGAGTGGTGGCTGAGGCAATGAGGGTGGGCATAGTCTTCACGGTGGCTGATCCTACTCCAACTCCCCCCTCATACCGAGTAGGCAGTGAATCGAAGGCTACATCCTGGATTTGTGAGATCTTTTGCCTAGTGGTGGCTGGGGTGCCCTTAATGTTGGGATGAGTAGTGGGGTGCAAGGCAGAAGATGAGTAGGTGGATGATAATGCTCAGGTATAGAGAACTCAGACAAATACATGCAGCAGGCAGAGTCCTGAAGTAGTTCACAAGTTCAGCTCTGCCAGACTGCTAAGCACTACCCTTGTTGGCCTGCTCAGCCCCTCTCAGTTTGGCAAAAAAAAAAAAAGCCTGGACTAGACTACGCCTCTAACTCCGCCCAAAACATAACTAAACACTAAATCCCACCCGTCCCCTAAATGCCCCCACATAGTAATTATTCCTTCTTTATGCCACCACACAGTAGTTATGCCAGCATTGTGCCCCCCTCACAGTAGTTATGGCCAGATATGTGCCCCCTCATAGTAATATACCAATATATGTGCCCCCTCATAGTAATATACCAATATATGTGCACTCTCACAGTAGCGATGCCCAGATATGTGCCCCCCACACAGTAGTTATGACCAGATATGTACCCCCTCACAGTAGTAATGCCCAGATATGTGCCCCCTCACAGTAGTTATGGCTAAATCTGTGCCCCTCACAATAGTTATGTCCAGATAGGTGCCCCCTCACAGTCCCTATGGCCAGATATGTGCCCCCTCACAGTAATTATGGCCAGATATGTGCCCCTTCACAGTAGTTATGACCAGATATATGCCCCTTCACAGTAGTTATGGCCAGATATGTGTCCCCTCACAGTAGTTATGGCCAGACATGTGCCCCCTCTCAGTAGCAATGCCAAGATATGTGCCCCCTTACAGTAGTTATGACCAGATATGTGCCGCCTAGCAGTAGTTATGCCCACATATGTGCCCCTCACAGTAGCGATGCTCAGATATGTGCCCCCTCACAGTGGTTATGCCTAGTTATGTGCCCCTACACAGTAGTTATGGCCAAATAGGTGCCCCCTCACAGTAGTTATGGTCAGGTAGGTGCCCCCTTACAGTACCTATGCCCAGATATGTGCCCCCTCACAGTAGTTATGGCCAGATATGTGCCTCCTCACAGTAGTTATGGCTAGATAGGTGCCCCCTCACAGTAGTTATGGCCAGATAGGTGCCCTCTCACAGTAGTTACGTCCAGATAGGTGCCCCCTCACAGTAGTTATGCCCAGATAGGTGCCTCATCACATTGGTTTGCCCAGTTATGTGTCCCCTGACAGTAATAGGCCCAGTAAAGTGCCCTCTTACAGTAATATGCCCTGTAAAGTGCCCCCTGACAGTAATATGCCCTGTAAAGTGCCCCATTCATAGGCAGTAATATGCCCAGCTGTGCCCCCTCACAAGAAGTAAATGCCCAGCTGTGCCCCCCTCACAAGAAGTAAATGCCCAGTAAAATGCCCCCTTCACAGGTAGTAATATGCCCAGTAGTGATGAGCGGCAGGTGCCATATTCGATTTCGACGAAATTCGCGAATATTCGAATGAATATTCATTTCATATTCGTCGAAATCGAATATTCGTCATTATTCTAGTTACCGCGATTAATATGCGATTTAAATAATCGCGTATTGCGATTTTAACTTAAGGCTACTTTCCTATTGGTTTCATATCTAGAATTATAGCGAAGATGACGGATATGACGAATGTATTCGTCATATTCCTCAAAGCGAAGATAACGAAGTATTCTACATCTTCGTTTTAGCAACCTATTCGTCAACTTCGCTAATTCTAGCAATCAAATAGGAAGGTTGACTATAGAGACAACTGTGTTTAATTCGCTATGCGATTATTTATATATTTTTTTTTAATAAATAGAATAATTATAATAATTATATCAAGTAATATAATTATTATATTAAAAAAAAAAAATCGCATAGCGAATTAAACACAGCTGTCTCTATAGTCAACCTTCCTATTTGATTGCTAGAATTAGCGAAGTTGACGAATAGGTTGCTAAAACGAAGATGTAGAATACTTCGTTATCTTCGTTTTGAGGAATATGACGAATACATTTGTCATATTCGGTATTCGCTAATTCTACCAAGCCAACCATAAAGTTCCTTGCTCATGGAGCGTCCCCATCACCATGGGAATGTCTCCATATACTAAAATGTACTGTCGGATTTGAGGAATTACGTTGAAATCGCAATGCGATTAATTCAAGTTATATTAATCGCATTGCGATTTCAACTTAGAGCTGGGTTTATAATGGGTCAGCTTGCTAGAATGAACGAAGTTAACGAATATGGAATATAGCAGAAGTGCTAAGTTGAATTCGTAATGCGATTAATTTAACTTGAAGTAATCGCATTGCGATTTCAACTTAGCACTGCTATCTTACATAGGCTAGAATTAACGAATATGGAATATAGCACTAGCAGTGCTAAGTTGAAATCGCAGTGCGATTACTTCAAGTTAAATTAATCGCATTGCGAATTCAACTTAGCAGTGCTGCTATATTCCATATTCGTTAACTTCGTTCATTCTAGCAAGCTGACCCATTATAAACCCAGCTCTAAGTTGAAATCGCAATGCGATTAATATAACTTGAATTAATCGCATTGCGATTTCTACGTAATTCCTCAAATCCGACAGTACATTTTAGTATATGGAGACGTTCCCATGGTTGGGGACGCTCCATGAGCACGGAAGTCGGCAGAAGCGGCAATGGGCACTGACTAGAGCAGCCAGGAAGCCAGGAATCCTCAGGACAGGTAAGAACTACTGTTGGGAAGTGGGAAAGAAAAAAATATAACAAAAAAAAAACAAAAAAAAAACGAATATTCGAAATAGCGAATTTATAGCGCTATATTCGAAATATTCGCGAATTAGCGAAGTGCCGATATTCGCTAAAAAAAATTAGCTATTCGAATATTCGCGCTCAACACTAATGCCCAGCTGTGCCCCTTTTACAGGCAGTAATGTGCCCAGTAAAGTGCTCCTTTCACAGGCAGTAATATGCCCAGTAAAGTGCCCGATTCACAAGCAGTAATATCTACAGTAAAATGCCCCCTTCACAGGCAGTAATATGCCCAGCTGTGCCCTTTCACAGTCAGTAATATGCCCAGTAAAGTGCCCCCTTCACAGGCAGTAATATGCTCAGTAAAGTCCCCCTTCACAAGTAGTAATATGTCCAGTAAAGTGCCCCCTTCACAAGTAGTCATATGCCTAGCTGTGCCCCTTCACAGTCAGTAATATGCCCAGTTGTGCCCTTTCACAGTCAGTAATATGCCCAGTAAAGTGCCCCCTTCACAGGCAGTAATATGCCCAGTAAATTGCCCTCTTCACAAGCAGTAATATGTCCAGTAAAATACCCCCTTCACAGGCAGCAATATGCCCAGCTGTGCTCCTTTCACAGGCAGTAATATGTCCAGCTGTGCCATTTCACAGACAGTAATATGCCAAGTAAAGTGCCCCCTTCACAGGCAGTAATATGCCCTGTAAAGTGTCCCCTTCACAGGCAGTAATATGCCCAGCTGTGCCCCCTTCACGGCAGCAGTAAAAAAAAAAAAAAACTCCACACATGTACCTCATTTCCCCAGCAGCAGCAACACCAACTGCAGGACACACCAAGCTCCCAACCCGCCCCTGTCCCACCTCCTGCCCAGACCTGCAGTGTGGAGCACCAGCAGGGAGGGGGAATGATGAAGCAGAGAGCCGACAGACAGCTCTTGCTTCATCATTACAGGCAACTGTCTCTGCTTCCTATGGAAGCTGGGACAGCTGCCAGAAAGCGGGACATACCTCCCCCATACTGGAACCACGGGACAGCCACTGAAATCCGGGACTCTAACCAGCTGTGGGACAGTTGGGAGGTATGCTGCTCTGCAACTGGGAAGGGCCTTACTGGGCTATTGTGCAGCTGAACTGGCTACACAGACAGTAAGTTTGCCCCTTTATTTGTTTTCAACAACTGCTTGTGTCCAACAGGGAGCCAATTGATCTCTGGAGCTCAAGTACTTGATTGGTTTGCATTGTGGCAAAGTCCACCACAGAGGAAACAGAGCTAGCATGCCTGAAAGAAAGCAGTGCAATAGGTCTCAGCATGAAGTGTGTCTGGAAAGTCGCCATCAGCAACCTCTGTAACCATAATGTAGTGCCCTCTACTCGTAGAGTGAACTGTAACTGTTAGGCCCCTTTCACACGGGCGAGTTTTTCGCGGGTGCAATGCGTGAGGTGGACGCATTGCACCCGCACTGAATCCGGACCCATTCGTTTCTATGGGGCTGTGCACATGAGCGGTGATTTTGACGCATCACTTCTGCGTTGTGTGAAAATCGCAGCATGCTCTATATTGTGCGTTTTTCACACAACTCAGGCCATCTTATGGACAATGTGATTGGACCATGTGATGTGACGTCATCACAGGTCCTTTAGCTGTTAGCTGAAGCTTGAAGAGAGAAGACAGATCGCAACTACGCGATCAAGTGGCTAAGGTAAGTTAAGTTTTATTATTTTTAACCCCTTCATCTTCATTTTACACAGCATTCTTTATTAACATGGTTATAAGGGAAAATAATAAATTCTCCAGAATACTCTACCCGAAACCGGACTTCAGTGATGAAGTCGGCTTCGGGTCTGGGTACCAAACATGGCGATTTTTAACACGCGCGTGCAAAACGCATTACAAACGTTTGCCCCCGCACGGAAAAATCGCGCATATTCCCGCAACGCACCCGCCTCTTATCCGGGCGTCAAACATGACGCCCGTGTGAAAGAAGCCTTATGCTTTTGTACCTCTGTTGGTAAGCTGCTACAATTACCACTAGAGCCCCCCATGTGGGACAAGAGAAGTCTTGCAGAGGCTGTATTCACTCTTCTTACTGAGAACACATACATGTGCAGTGAGTCAAACATGCATGTGTAAGCGGGGCTGCGGGCAAACAAATGTCCAGCAAGCAGCTATCTTCAGTGTATGGGCAGCCTTAAAGGGTTTCTGTCACCAACTTTTGACATTATAAACTGTCTGACATTAGCTATGTGCTAATGTCAGACCAGCTTGATAATGTCTTTTTTATAAAAATCCGCTGTATATTTAGTCTGAAAAACTTACTTTTATATTATGTAAATTAGCCTCTAGGATCTTCTGATTCTTTAAAGGCGTTATCTCTGGGTTGTGGCACAATCTACAGATCTAGTGAAATTCAGACTTATGCATGCACTGCAGGTTCTAACCCTAGGCTAGGTTCATGTGTCCAATGTACAGCACATGATCCAGGAAGTGGGCAACCCAGGATAACCTCTTTAAATTTGTAAACCAATATACCTGTCACGGCCTCGGTGTTGTGCGTGTGACATGTTTGCTGTGCAGACTGGTTGCCAGTGGCAACGTGTAATTTGCAGATTGCACATGCACTTCCCCTTTAAGGTGAATCTTCCTGCTGTTTGGTGAGCGTGGGGTTAATTTCCTGACTAGGTGTGGATCAGGCTGTGGTCTCTTGGAGCTATATAGCCTTGGCTTGTTGTCTGGAGGTTAGTTGTGCTCTAGCCCTGGTGTGGGCTGCAAGAGATGCTTCATTCTTGGGCAATTCCATTTGCCCAGTCATTGAGGGCCACCTTGTTGGACATCAAGGTCTTTTTGCAATGTCATCCCTATGTCTTCTTCATGCCTCTACTCATCCTGATGTGTCTATATGTGGTGAGGGTTTGATTTAGTAATTTGTTGCTATGTCTAGTGTGTTGTTACAAGTCTGGTTTGTCGTTTGTTGTCCAGCATGTATGCTAGACATTCCCTTGTCTGCCTGCGGAAGTGGGCCCTTATGATTTCCCGGAGGGGTAAATTCAAAGACTAAGAGCAGTCCTCTCTGGAGCCTTCATCTGTTGTCTGCATGGGGGTCCAGGATGATGTCGGTGTTCCATCTTTGCTGCGGCAGGTAAGTGGTTGTTGTTCTGGAGAGCTGTTACTCTGTGTGCTTACCTGCCGTCCAGTTGTTGCTCTTGGTCTCCTCTCCTTGCTATTAGGCCATTTGAGACTCCTGTTTTCCCGTGTCCTGGAAGAATGTGTTTTCTCTGGCCCTGACCTTACTGTCAGGGATCTCAGAGTTAGTAGGGCTCTAGGTTTCCTAAGCATGGGCCGCCCTACCATCAAGGTCCATCCATGAAGTTAGGAGTCAGGGCGAAGATTAAAGTATAACTGTCAATTTTTTTTTTTTTTTACTATTGGATTCTGGTGATTAATATCACCTTGTTGGCCCTGTTTTAATTTCTGATTATTTAATAAATAACCCCTAAAAGCCACCTAAAAGTCCCCAGTATTGGCTATTGTTACCTGAGATAAAATCAGGTTGCTATGCTCCTTCCGTCTACCAGATGAGGACGGAGCCGCTGCGTGCACTGGGAACTGATAGTGAGTCAACATTGTAAGGGAATGTATAAAAAGCCAGGTTCTTCCTGACAGGAGATAACAGTGCTGGGCTGTGTGTGTGAACTTCTCCACATGCCTGTGCTTGGCAGACACTCCCTTAGCAGTGCAGGAAAATGTGGCTGCTCAGTGTATAAATGACAGCCTTATCGGATAAGAGGAGAGCTTGTAGAAGGACTACAGGCTTCAGCCAGATCTGGGAACTTCACTGCAAGACCCCCCTATACAGAGCTGGTCTTCACTAACTTCACTGCAGGTGTCCTATGGATTAGCCTCAGGGCTGAGGGCAGCCATCTTAACAGAATAGTGAAATTGCAGTTTTATGCAGACTGGTTGCTAAGGGCTGAATCTTATTAAATAAGGGGTAAGTAAGTCTAATAGTTATTGATTCAGGAATGTCATCATATTAGTAACTACATATATGAAAACTGAAATTAGGGTCTAAATGTGACAGTTATCCTTTAAGGATGTGCTAGGAGGTGTTCCGCTCTTTTGTCCTTGGTTTCAGGCCTAGTTGCATTCCTTTTCTTTCCTGACATTGTACGGTGGGGAGTTTCCCCCACTCCCCAACATGACAATACCACCACTCTCTTCTGACAAGAGCACCTTACTAGCCAACATTGCTTCCCTTTCACAAAATAGGCGTTGCTCCTATATTCCAGCATTACCAGTCTTCTAATTAGAGTTCTTAAAATGAATATATGATGGCGGTGTTGCATAAATCTAATGATCCCAGACCATTTTATTTTGGCCGACAAGACCATGCATATTCACCACTGTACTGTACCATTTTGTCTCAGCTCTGCTAATGTTCATGCAGTCTGAATGTAATACATATATCCATATGATCAGAGAGATTTTGCATGGTTACCTCATCCAGAGGCATACACAGATCTCATAGAACCCCATAGCAAAGGTTAGTATGGCTCCTTGTCCCCCAGTATCCCAGTAAGCATGAGCCATAAACTCAGAGGCAACACTGGATTTAATGCAATGCATAGAGTTGCTCCTCAGATTTCTGATTACACTTTTTTTTCATTATGGTAAGTTGCAGAAATTGCAAAAAATAATAAAATAATAAAAATGCATAAAAAAGCCACCCTCCACCTCACCCATTTTATCTGCCTTCTATGTTGGAAAAATAGAACAGATGCTTCCTAAATATGGCACTCATTCTAAACCTCGTATTTCTAAGTCTATCTACATCAGACACCTGGCATAACTACACCGATAAATCTGCTTTTCTTCGGTGTATTTTAAAACTCTCTGCCTGCAGCCACCACTAAGTGGAGCTCCGTGCATAGAAATGTATGTAGTTACCATTGAATTTTACAGATGTAAATAACCTCTTTGAACTGAGCTCCCCCAAATGGACGCATGCCACCCTCCATGACTTTCCTTCATGTTGTAACGGCAGTGAACAAGGCCCAGGAGGGACTGAAACGTTGGCAATAACATATGTGTATTTAGAAGGATAGAATAACATAAATATATTTTTATTTGCACAATTTTTTCCTGAGTGCCGTGATTCAAAAAATTGTGAACATTTTAGGGCTTTGCCCCATCACTGAGAACCATTAAACCAAGTAGAGTGCCAACCAACCTTTTTCCTCTCCAAAATGGAGGCTGAGGGCAAATGCAGCGTTCAAAGAACACAGCACCGGACACCCCATAGCCCATTGGTTTGTATGTTACTGAGACCATCACAAAAACATTTCAGCAAAGAACAATACCATAATCTGTGTGTAGGCTCTGCATTTTTACAGCATTTAGGGCATTTTAATATACTGACTACCCAGATACAGTATATAGTCTTGTATTAGGCTATGAAAGATCTAGGGCCTAGGTGGCATCCCTATTTTATAATGGTATAAACAATATTTTTTTTGTTAATTTCCCACCTCTACCCTGTAGGATCAGTAATTATAACGGAGTTGCTACCTCAAGAGGGCGCACCAGCCAGTGAAGCAACTGGCAGTTGAATGCTGCAGCCGGGCATGGGAGTGCTATCTCCTTGCCCTGCAGTTCCCTCTAATAGGCTTCAGGCCTAGTGCCTGTAGCCTAGGAGAGGCCAGCACAGGTGGCGCAATTGTAAGAGGCAGCCCTGATCATCCAGCAGCATTTCCAGCACTAATATATATGCAGACTGTCATGTTTCCCTCCAGCCACCAGAGGCCACTGTGGCTGAGTAAGACAGTGAGAGGTGTTGTTTTCCAGAGGATAAGGAGTTAAAGAAGTTTCCCGGGCTGAGCAGTGAGCCTGGGCTGAAGGTGTCTGAGTACACAGAGAAGCACTCTGTCCACTGAGAGGGAGATCCACAGGGAAGATTAGAGTGATTTCTCCCTGCCTGAGCTGATGTTTCCTGGTACAGAAGGGAGACTGCTACAGTGTGAGGCACTTACCAGAGGGGCTTGTGAGTGAACTCCAGGCCCTGCCTGATGATATGTCCTGAGCTGCTGACTATCTCGGACCAGAGTTACAGAGACTACAAAGTGAGGCTTGCAGCATCACCCCTGCCAGAGCTGAGCCACGTGGATGCCTGACCTGCGACCTAACATAAAGGAGAAGACCACGCTGAGCCAAGCAAGCAAGCAAGCAACCAGATCAGGACCCAAACTGTATCTGCCTGCATATGCCGGACACAGAACTGTGAGTGCACTGATGCTAATCTGAGTTAGGACATAGTGGAAGAGGATTTAGGTAGTGCACAGTAGAAGTGCACCCCGGGTCGCGGGGACAGGTAGGAATATCTAGAAGAGAGTAGCCTGCCATTTTTGTACTTGTGTTTGTGATTCAGTTGTGTCTTTATGCAAATTTCCATTATCATTATTGTGAATTCTCAAGCTGTTCATACTGTTAATCTGATTTTCCGGCAGTTAGAGTTCTCTTTTAATAAAGCCGGTTTCTGCTTCAGCCTCCTTGTCTGCTGCACTGTACTTGAATCCTCTACGGTCTCTTCTTCTACTGACCGTTACAAGTGGCGCTGCGAGCAGGGTACAGTCACAGAGATGCAGGCGGCTGAAGGCAATGTGCATGATGTCAATGTGAGTACCTCAGGCAATGGTGGAACCCTTGCAAGGGCCTTCCCTATTGGCACGTTGTTCAACTTGCTACCCAATTTTGATGGCCAGAACATGACACTGTCAGACTGGGTGACAAGGTTACAGAGTGCTGTTAGGATTTACAATGTCAGCCCAAAACTACAAGTAGAAATTGCTTTGGCCGCTCTCGAGGATGAGGCCCGAAGAAATGTTCTCCTACAACCAGAAGCCACGCGCAATACATTGCAAGAGATGGTGAGATTCCTGGAAGAAATATATGGGGAAACAGCCAGTGCAGAGCACCTCCGGGCGAAGTTTTTTTACCAAATTCAACGGGAAGACGAAGGTGTCTCTCAGTACGCAACAGCCCTACAGGAAGTGTTGGCCGAGGTACAAAAAAAAGAGGCAGACGGGGTTACTGGCATGGGACCCATAGACCAGATACTGCGGGAACAATTTATTCTTGGGCTCTACAGCAATCCCCTGAAACAGGCTCTGCGGGAACGAGTCAGAGTAGACCCTACCCTAACCTTTCGACAAATATTGGCAGAGGCCGTGACACGAAACAAAGAAGACGGCTATGCTTCTGGAGTAATACGGACCCAGACCGTTAACCCCCCGGGGTTACAAGAAATGAAGAAGCCCTGGTCAGAGTGGTACAAGACTTGCAGAGCTCCCTGAGTGCCCTGCACGAAAAGTTGACACACCTGGAGAAACGGATAGAGTCGTGCCATACCCCTGAGGCTGCCTATCCGGCCTGACAACAAACCTATCAGGCGACTCCGTGGGTTCCTACACCCGAATGCCCTTATGCTAACTTACCATACCATCAAGCCCCTCATTACCCTCCAGTGGGGCCATCCAGCCAAGCTCTAAGGGCACCTCCCGCCCGCAGGCAAAAAGTGGGCCGTCAAGGGGCACAGTGTTGGCGGTGTGGAGATCTAGGACATTTCGCCAGAGAGTGTCGGAATAACCCAGCTGGACGCCAAGAGCCACCGTTAAACTACCGACCCCGGCAGTAGTGGGGCGTACTGCCGGGGAAGTGCAGAGCCAAGTTACCCAGCAAAGCTCCGAACACCTGGTCGCAGGGTGTCCCACTATACGAGCTGAATTTGAAGGTGTTCCGGTCGACTGTTTAGTGGATACTGGGTCTCAGGTGACAACTATGCCCGAGTCATTCTTCTACCGTTACTTTCAAGCGCTGGCCAAGCCAGAGCGAGAGACACTGGTCCGGGTTACAGCAGCTAACCAACAACAGATTCCTGTCACAGGGGTCGTGTGGATAAATGTACGGCTATGTGGACAGGAAGTGGGACGGAAAGGTATCTTGTTGGTCCCCGAAACGTTCAAAGAAGATGTGTCGGTGATAATGGGCATGAATATCCTGCGAGAATTGGATCAGATCATGTTCACCAAACAGGGGCCGGGTTACTGGAAGCAAGCCACCCCGCACAAACCTACCCAGAAGGCATTTCAACAGCTGATGCGTTTTTGTGGAACACAGAGAAGTGTACCAGCACACCAGGCGGTGGGAACGATCCGAGCGCCAGGAAAGGCTACCTTCACCCTCCCCCCTGGTCGGGAGACCGTGCTGACGTTACCCGTGGGAACTTTCCGCAATCTTGAAGGCATGGAGGTGTTCGTTGAACCAACAGGCCTAGGAGAGCTGGGTCAGGACGTCCTGGTGGCCCGGACACTGGGAGTGGTCCAGAATGGACGAGTACCCATAAGAGCTGTGAATGTGGGATATCTAGAAGTTCCCTTGACACCAGGAGTGGAACTGGCTCGTGTATACCTACATCAGGGAGAAATACTGAGTCAAAGAGAAGTGACTCTAGCTCCGGTAGGGGATGCTGTTTGGACCCTGGCAGTTACTGCCAGTTCAGAAGAGGCGCCGACCCCAGAATGGAATGTGGGAACCATCTTGGACCAAATGGAGATAGATGTTAAGGCTCTCAGTTCAGACCAACAGCGAGCAGTTGAAACCATGCTGTGGGAGAATCAGACTGCATTTGCCCGCCACGCCTATGACTTTGGCTGCACGAATGCTATCACACATGAGATACCGACGGGGGACACTCCACCAATTTTGGAGAGATATCGGCAGATTCCGCCCAAGTTGTACCAGGAAGTGAAGACGCTATTGAAACAGATGATAGACTCCGGAGTGGTGCGGGGAAGCCAGAGCCCTTGGGCAGCCCCAGTGGTGCTTGTCAAGAAGAAGGACGGCACTATTCGCTTTTGTGTGGATTACCGGCGGTTGAATGCTTGCACTGCGCGAGACTCATATCCTCTGCCGCGCATCGAGGGGTCTCTGACGGCTCTAGGACGAGCCAAATACTTCTCCACCCTGGACCTAGCAAGTGGGTACTGGCAAGTACCAGTGGCTGAGCAGGACAAGGCAAAGACAGCATTCATACTCCCCATGGGGTTATTTGAATTCAACAGGATGCCATTCGGACTGACTAATGCCCCTGGAACCTTCCAGCGGCTGATGGAGAGATGCCTGGGAGACCTGAATTTTGAAGCTACTCTGATATACCTAGAAGATATCATTGTATACTCTGCTACTTTTCAAGAACACTTGAATCGGCTAGGGCAGGTACTCGAGCGACTGCGATCCCATGGCCTGAAAGTAAAGCCAAAGAAGTGTCATCCCTTCAAGAGGGAGATCGAGTACCTGGGCCATAGGGTGTCCCAAGACGGAGTGCTACCGTCCCAAGACAAAGTGGCTGCAATACGACAATGGCTAGTGCCCAGAACACTGCGTGAGTTGAAGGCCTTCTTGGGACTGACCAGGTACTACCGGCGGTTCATCAAAGACTATGCAAAAATAGCGGGCCCTCTGAATGAGTTGTTAAGAGGAACGGCTGGGCAACCCAAGGGCCAAAGTATCCCCTGGGGACAGAAACAGGAAGAGGCCTTCCAGGCCCTGAAAGAAGCCCTGACATCGGCCCCCATCTTGGCTTATGCCGATTTTGATAAACCATTCATCTTATCTACTGATGGCAGTATCTATGGACTTGGGGCAGTCCTGTCGCAGGTACAAGATGGACACGAGAGAGTGATCGCTTATGCCAGTAGATCCTTGCGAGATACGGAGCGAAACCCCCATAACTACAGTTCCTTCCGGCTGGAACTCCTTGCCCTGGTGTGGGCTATGACGGAGAAATTTGCAGGATATCTGACAGGAGCTAAGATCTTCGTATGGATGGATAACAATCCCCTGGCCCATCTGGGTACTGCCAAGTTGGGAGCCCTGGAGCAACGCTGGGCGGCTCGCCTTGCAAAGTATGACTTCTTAATTCGCTACCACTCCGCTACAGAGAACACTAATGCTGATGGTCTCTCAAGGGTTACTTTTGAAACTCCAGTAGGGGATATTGATGAACAAAAGGAAGAAGATGAAACTCCTGACTTCCGCAAGTTCGCTCCCCCAACAGTCGCGGCCCAGACAAGTGGGGAGGCCCGTAAGCTACCCAAGGCATTGGGGAGAACTAATGAAGAATGGGGCAGATTGCAAGATGAAGACATTGGACTGCAGCAAATGAAAAGCTGGGTAACCCAGTGCAGGAAACCCAACAAAGAAGAAAGGACTGATCTGGATGCCGAGATGAAGTCCGTTCTACATCAATGGGACAGACTGGAAGTGCATGGAGCTGTTTTGTTCCGCAAGTGGCAACAGCCTGCCGACCTAGAGGCGAGGTGGCAGGTAGTGATACCCAGAAGAATGGCACGGGAGAAAGCCAAAGAGGCTCATGAGTTTGGAGCTCACTTCGGGCCAGTCAAGACATACCAGTGGCTGCAGCATTATGTGTATTGTCCGCGACTGGAGGCCACAGTTAAAGAAGTTTGCCGACAGTGTCGAGTGTGTGAACTCACGAAGAGTACAGAACAGAGAGCACCCCTACAGTCCATACAGACCAAAGAACCACTGGAAGTGTTGATGATAGACTATCTCCTTGTGGGACAATCATCAAGAGGTCCACAGTATTGCCTGGTCATGATCGACCACTTCTCCAAGTTTGCAGTAGTCACCCCAACTCGGGACCAGACGGCCGAATCCGCTGCACGAGCCATTTGTCAAGACTTCATTCGGGTCTATGGGTGTCCAAAGCGGATCCATTCAGATCAAGGGGCGTGCTTTCAAGGAAAAGTGATGGAGGAGCTACATCGACTGTATGGCATTGAAAAATCCAGGACAACTCCCTATCATCCCCAAGGAAACGGGGCCTGTGAGCGCTTTAACCGAACATTGCTGCAAATGCTGAGGATGTGAGAGGAAGACAAGAGGGCACACTGGTCTGACTACCTGCCAGAATTAGTCTGGGCTTACAATAATCGTGTCCACACCACCACCGGTTACACCCCATACATGTTACTGTTCGGTAGGGCTGGTCGAGAAATCGTTGAATTAAACCTAGAACAGCCCCACCAGTTGGGGGGCCCATTCAGTTTTGGGGTTTTTCCAAGATCAGTGGATAAGGTCAGAAAGTATACTGCCCCAGAACTCCAGAGAAATGTTAGCAGTATTACGCATCTTGGAAATCAATCTCCCCATGTTAACGAACAGACATGTCAGAATTCTCTCGGACAATGCATCTGTAGTGTCGTATATATCAACCGACAGGGGGGAACAAGATCTGCTCAACTGATGGTCCTGACTTATCAAATCTTTCAGGCTGTAAAAAACAAAATCCTCTCTCTCTCAGCATTACACCTAAAAGGGGAGCAAAATTGCCAAGCAGACTTTCTGAGCAGGCACAAATTAAGCCGGGGGGATTGGTGCCTGAATCAGAAAGTGTTCAATCAGATATCAGCTCTGTGGGGAGTCCCGATAATAGACTTGTTTGCATCCAGACAGAACTCAAAATGCAGGAAGTTCTTTTCACTCAGCCAGTCAGACCACCCTCTAGGGATAGATGCTCTCTCTCAGCCTTGGGGGAAGGGTCTAGTGTATGCCTTCCCGCCTCTCCCTCTTCTGGCCAGGGTTATTAAGAAAATCAGAAAGGAGCAGGCAACTGTGATACTGATCGCTCCCTTCTGGCCCAGAAGAGTCTGGTTCTCCTGGTTAAGAACTCTCTCCCTAGCAGACCCTTGGGTTCTACCGGACAGGAAAGACCTATTACATCAGGGTCCGATTTTCCACCCGGAAATGCACAATCTGCACTTGACTTTTAAAAAGCAATTTTTCAAAAATAGAGGTCTCTCGGATCAGGTGATCCAGACTTTGTTAGCAAGTAGAAAGAAAGTTACATTTGACATTTATTTTAGAATTTGGAAAACTTTCTTCTAATTCGCAAGTCCTTCTGTTCAGTTAGACTCTCCTAACATTCTTTTGATTCTCAGTTTTCTTCAGGAAGGGCTGAATAAAAAATTGAGACCTAGTACCCTAAGAGTCCAGATTTCTGCTCTTAGTGCCCTTTTTGATTCCAAGCTGGCGTTTTATCCCTGGGTAAAAAGATTTATCAAAGGGGCTTCTAGGTTGTCCCATAATTTAGACGTGAGATGGTGTGTCTGTACCTATTTAGACAGGACGAAAGAATTTAGGAAGGCCCCTCAACTTTTTGTCCAGTTCCAGGGCCAGAACAAGGAGGTGGAAGTTTCTAGCCGTACCTTAGCTAGATGGATCACTAATACTATCAGGCTAGCATATTCTTTATCTAGTCTTCAGGTCCCTTTGGGGTTTTCGGCCCATTCTACTAGGGCAGTGGCTTCCTCTTGGGCAGAGAAAGGTTGTGTGTCTATAATTCAAATCTGTAAAGCAGCAACCTGGAGTTCCCCTTCTATGTTTTTAGGCACTATAGGCTGGACTTGCTGTCTGCCCAGGACCTGTCCTTCGGGAGAAAGGTGCTACAGACGGTAATCCCACCCTAGAAATTAATATCTAACTTAATCTCTCACAGGTGCTGTCATAGGCACAATGGGAATACATTGATTACTTACCGGTAATGCGTTTTCCATGAGCCATGACAGCACCTACTTTATTCCCGCCCAAAAAAAAAAAAAAAAAAAAATCTTCTGGTCTTCTTGTGAGATGTATGTATATATTCTACATGTTGTCAATGTTTTGAGTTACTATATAGGTGTTCTAACGGTGCTAGGAATCTTGTCACTAACTGAGGATGGAATGAGGAGGACGCCTTTTAAAGCTCTGGGAAGTTTCCTGTTTCCTGTTGGGATGGGGGAGGATCTCTCACAGGAGCTGTCATGGCTCATGGAAAACGTATTACCGGTAAGTAATCTATGTATTTTGTACTGGTACACATATAGGAATATTAGTTCCACTGGGGTCACTGAAAGGGTGCATGTTTTGTGCTGGCACATGTTATAGATGAGCATTTTTGTACTGACACACTTAAGTGAGAATTTTTTGTACTAGCACATATTATAAGGGGGTACTTTTTGTACTGGCACACATTATAATGGGACCATTTGTGTACAGGCACGTATATGTGGGTATTCTTTGTATTGGCACAGATTATAAGGAGGTATTTTGTAGTGGAATATATTATAAGGGGGCATTTTTATCCTGCACACATTATAAGGCCTCATGCACACAACCGTATGTGTTTTGCGGTCTGCAAATTGCAGATCCGCAAAAAAAAGAATGACGTTCCGTATGGCATCCATTTTTTTGCGGATCCGTTATTTTTTCGGATCCATTGTAATAATGCCTATCCTTGTCCGCAAACTAGAAAAAAATAGGACATGCGCTATTTTTTGTGGAACGGAAAAACGGACATACGGAAACGGAATGCACTCGGAGTACCTTCCTTTTTTTTTTTTTTTTGCGGACCCATTAAGGCCTAATTCACACGTCCGTAATGTGTTGCGGATCTGCAACACACCTTGCCACCAGCCCTATAGAGATGCCTATACTTGTCCGCAATAGGACATGCTCTATATTATTGCGGAGCCGCCGGCCGGAAGATCGGCGGTGTGCTCCGCAAATGCAGATGCGGAGAGCACAGTGTGTGCTCTCTGCATCCATCACGTCCCCCTTCAAAATGAATGGGTCTGCAACCGTTACGGAGATTTGCGGAACGGGTGCGGACTAACATCGCGAATGTATGAATAGGGCCTAAAATGAATGGTTCCGCATATGGTCCGCAAAAATAACAGAACGGACACAGAAAGAAAATACGTTCGTGTGCATGAGGCCTAAGGGGCATGTTTGTACTGGCACACATTATAAGGAGGTATTTTTGAACTGGTGTGCATTAAAGGAGGCATTTTTTGTATTGAAACACATAAGAAGGTATTTTTTATGTATTTTTGAAGGTATTATAATACAGTATTTTTGTACTGGCACACATTGTAAGGCTTTTTTTTTGTACTAGCACACATTAATAGTTTTTTTTTTTTTGGTAAAGCAGGCATTTTTTTTCTACTGGCTAACAAAAAGGTGTCAAAATAACAAGAAAACACCTCTGGCGTTAGTGGTAGACATGAGCGAAGTTATCAATTTCATTCAGCTGCTTCGCCGAATTTCCCAAAGAAATTCAATTAGTTGCAAATTACTTTGTCACGAATCGCATTCCATAGTATGTAGCGGGCGCAATGATGGGTAATGCCGATCATGCCGTCCCCTTTCATTGAACCCCTCAGATGCTGCGTTCATAGCTGATTGTGGCATCTGACAGTAAAATTAAGGCCTTTCAGGGGTTGATCAGGGGTAACAAAAAAAAAAAATCCATCATCCATTTGCTCATAGAGAGGCCATCACAGTCATCTTGATTGAAAAAACTGTGTGAAATCTGTTGCGTGATGTGATGATGTCACCACCTCATCACGCTGGCGGGGCATGGTGATATCAATTGATGACATCACTTTGAACTGCCAGTGCGCTGACGTGGTCACATCACCGTGTGCAAGATTTCAGAGGCTTAGAACAGAGCCTATGACAGTGGGGGAGAATAACCTTGGGTCGGCGGGGTATAGGTTTTTACTCAGCTTTCCTAGTTCTTGAGTGGAATTATAGGTGTCAAAAAGCTTTCTCAAACCTTGGGGGACATAATAGGTTGTCACTAGAGATGAGCGAATTTATGAAACGTTCGATTCGGCTGATTTGCCGAATTTTAAAAAAATATTTGCTTTGTGACGAAGTTTGTAAGTAGCAGGTGCAATGACAAGGAGCAGCAATAGCGCCGCCCCTGTCATTGTACGCCCTCAGATGCTGCGTTCATACATGATCAGTGTGAAATTGTTGTTCGTCCTGTTGGCCATATTGCCTAGAAACTGCCCTTTTCATTATAAATCATTAGTGTCATCCGTCCTGTGAAAAAAGCAGTGTCCATAGCTGGAAACCAAGCTCAAACAGGGAGAGTGTTTTCCGCAGTAGACACGCTTGTCTGAAATTAGCCTTAGGGCTCAGTAACTTCATATGACATATGCAGACCCACGATCCGCAAGAGGCACAGATCGGAAGCAGTACGGAATGATATTTCGGTCCCAACGAAAAACATGTATCTTGCAGATCTTGGACACATTCAAATGAATTGGTCTGTATCTGCAAACGGTGTGCACTTGAGTGAATGAGCCCTTACATAGTGGAAGGAGCAGGGTCCTTTGCTGTAGTGCAGAGTATTTCAGGAGAAGAATGCGCTGATTTTGTGTATCCTCAGGCTCTGTAAACACATACTTAGAGCTGCTGTTTTATGTTTCTCATTTTTGGTACTGCACAGATCCATTGCTCTCCCTGTGTTGCATTGAACTCTTTAACACTTCATATATTTCCACACTAATGACAGAGGACTCATTCCCACAAGAAGCAGACAATGTCACTGAAAACTCCTCAGCTCCATCTCCACATGAGCCACAGAGTCCGTGCTCTGGTACGGCTGCGACTCATCTGGACTCTGCGTTCAGCGTGCACCTTCACCCTCATCTCGTCTGCAAAATCCAGTAATATCTCTGTTTAGTATTGCTGCAGCTGCTCTGACTGTCTAATTTCAGATGAGCGTGTTTACTGCATGAAACACGCTCCGTGTAGGTGCGTAATTTCCCGTAGTGAAATCTGCTGCTGTGACAGGGTCTCATGGCATTATAATAGGGTTGCCACCGGCATTAATATTATTGGGGGGCACTAATGGGCACTAATCACAGCGACTTAACACCCCGTGTTAAGCCACTTGGCTGATATTTTTTTGTTGGGAAAGGTAGCAATCCTACACTATAATGATTTAAAATGCTGTGTGTCTCTGCCCGACCCCCTGTGTAATGATTTGTACGGACGGCATTATGTGAGTACAAATCATTACAGTGGGGATCGGGCAGAGACACACAGCATTATAAATCATCATAATGCCATGAGGTCCTGTCACAAGAGAAATTTCCAGTCTAGGAGTGGAAATGCTTGCTTGAAACTGCCCGTTTTTTTAATAATTATTAAAACAACATTAAAAATATGGCTACACAGTTAGCGCTGGTACATTGCAATGCTAAGGTCCCAAGTTCAAATCTGGCCAAGGATCTCATTTGCAGTTTTCCTGATCTCTTCAAGCTTGTTCGAGTTTCCTCCCACACTCCAAAGACATACTGGAAAGGGAATTTAGACTGTGAACTCTACTGGGAACAGTGGGGGGAGATCTATCGAATTGGTGTAAAGTAGAACTGGCCTTGTTGCTCATAGCAACCAATCATATTCCACCTTTCATTTTCCAAAGGAGCTGTGAAAAATGAAAGGTGAAATCTGATTGGTTGCTATGGGCAACTAAGCCAGTTCTAAACCAGTTTGATAAATCTCCCCTAGTGAGTGATGATGACAATGTCTGTTAAGCACTGCGGAATAGGATGGTGACTGTAGGTTTCTGTACTAACACCTTCAATGAATTGTTCTCTCAGTGTTTTATCTTGATCCCCTGCTTCACGGGGGTCTACCTGTATAACAGGTCGCAGGGCTTTCTGTATGGATAATACAAAGTCTCTGAGTGGCTTACCAGGCTGCTGTCTCTTGCTGAAGAATCTTATCTTGACCTCTGACACAGTCCGGGGTTCAAAAATGGCGTAGAGTCGTTTAAATATCTGCTCCACTGTTCTTTTCTCTGAGCTTGGCCAGGATTTCACTTCTCTGAGGGAAGCGCCTTCCAATTATGCAATGAGGATTTCCATTTGCTGTTCTGCTGACATAGAGTACAATCTGAATACAGCCAAAATTTGTTCTTTAAATACTCTTAAATATGAGCTTCCCCAGCATATCATGGGAGCCAGGTTGCTCCTAAAAAAATAAGGCATTGTTAAGGGCATCATGCGTGGTGCTACAGCGGCTGCTGAAGGGGACCTGCTAAAGTCAGGCTGCTTACTATCTCCTTGTTCAGACATGGCAATGACAGTCTTTCATATAATGCAAGCTAAATGCAGTTTTAGACACTTTTTGTGTTGCGTTGCTATAAGCAACAGCAGCAGAATTGGTGCGTGGCTCCTTTAAGAGTCGCTGCAACTGCTCAATTTTGGGAAGTATGATGCTCTGGCAGGCAGATTATAGTCCTTAATAGTCTTTAGCAAGGTTATTTTCCCCAGCTGTACTCACTCAGACCTCTGGCCATTGCTTCTCAGAATCCAGGGAAAAAGGAACTGTATTTTCCCTTTTCCAAAATGGCCACTGCTTCACCCTGTAGGAGTACAGTTGGCTTCTTTGTACTCCTGGTAACTTTCACTCAGAACTTTGGTTCCTCCAGCTGCAAGGATGGTTCCTCTGTGGAGGCGGGCTGTTTGGTTCCCACCCCTCTGCTCGGTGGATGCAGAAGGGATTTTGGATTCTGTTTGTGACGCCAAAATAATGTCGCGACTGGGTCCGCAGGGGAAACACGTGAGATACGGTGGGCCGATGGGGGTAGTAGTACTTTTACTCACGGTTAGCAGAGCCTCCCTGGACCGGCGTGCAGTGATGAGAAGGACAGAACCGGTTCCTTCGGGGCACACTCTGTTGTCCAGGGACTCCCGCCAGATAGTGGTTGAGGTGACCTTGGTGGTGTGAGTTTAAGGTGCCATGGAGGTAGGGTCCCTGGTGTTTATGACGCCAGAACCGCAAGATGCAAATAGGTGATAAGTTCGCACAATAAGGAGACCAGTTCTCTTAACAAATTCTCAGTGAAGCTGATCCAAAGTGAGCAAAAGTCATTTACAGCAAGGCAGCTTCTACAATGGCTCAGGTTAGTTCCCAAAAGTTGCATAAGGGGTAGTTTTCCTCTATAACAATCAATCCCTTGTTTCTCCAGACTGGAGGCATGTACTATCTCTGCTGTACTGTATAGTCATCTAGGAATACTTTCTCCTGACAGGTGGCCTTTCTGTCTTTGGTTATGGTAGGCAGCTGGTAGCTTATAATCTCTTCACCAGATGCAGAGAGGCTAAAGCCTGATAAATGACAATTATTACCTTCCTTTGCCAATATTCTCACTCCCTCTCTTGTTGCCTGGAATTTCTGTAATCTTTCCCTTGGGCTGGTACATGGATCTAACTCTGGAGTTTTTATAACTCTGAAAAATTACTGCTGAGGGGTAGCTTTTCCTCAGACTTTACACTTTCCTTCTTCTTCTTCTCCTCCTCCTAATCTCAGAGAGCAGGGCAGAGTCAGCCCTAGGAGGTTTGTTAGAACATCCCCCTCCCTGTGCAACTTTATGGAAACTCGGGCACAAGCACATATCCTGATGAAAGATTGGCAGATATATTCCTCATACAGTGTGGGTCAAAATGCTTCCTAAAGCAAGTCTGCTTGTTCCACTGACAGCCCTGTGGAAATTCCTTGGCCACCGCTACTGTAACGCCCCCAAGTGGCATTACCACTTCTACACCCTGCTTATGTCTGTATATGCAATAACCATTTCATCTTATGCCTTTATTCCAGGTCCTCCATGTAGTGTGCATTTCTATGAATTTGTATTGTTCATGTAATACCGGCTGGCAGTGATCGGAACTGGATGCCTGCTAAAATCGTTCAGAAGGCACCCTGTGACAATGCACTGGGGGGTCCGATCGCTGCAAACTGCAGGTCAACTCAGACCTGCGGTTTGCAGCGCTAATGCAAGATTCTGTCAGCCCCCAGACAGGATGGGAACACAGAGGGAGGGAGCCCCCTCCTTTCCCCTCTGCTCAGTTGTGGCAGACGGGAAAGGTTCCCATGGCAACAGGATGCCTTCTCAGGCATCCTGCTGTCCATGGTGCTGAACAGATCTGTGCTAAAGGCAGAGATCTGTTCAGACAAAAGTGTAAGTGAAATACAGTACAGTACACTATAAAGTGTACTGTACGGTATTATACAGACATCAGACCCACTGGATCTTCAAGAACCAAGTGGGTCTGGGTAAAAAAAAAATGTTAAAGTGAAAAAAAGTAAAAATAAAAAAACACATTTATCACTGATTAAAAAATAAAATAAAATTCCCTACACATGTTATATATCACCGCGTCCATAACGACCTGATCTATAAAACGGTCATGTTACATTCCCGCACGGTGAACGCCATAAAAACTATGAAATTGAAATATTGCCCACCTTACTTCCTAAAACAGGTAATAAAAGTGATCAAAAAAGTCGTATGTATGCCAATATAGTACCATTCAAACCGTCGCCTCGTCCCACAAAAAATGAGACCCTACATGAGACAATAGCCCAAAAATTTAAAAAAACTATAGCTCTCAGAAACAAAATAAAAAAGTATACATATTAGGTATAGTCACGTCTGTAAGACTCTGCTATATAAAAATATCACATAAACTCTGAGGTGAACACCATAAGGTGAGGTTAACACCATAAAAAAAAAACGGTGTAAAAAAAGCTATTTATTGTCACCTTACATCACAGAAAGTGTAATAGCAAGCGATCAAAAAGCCGTATGCCGCCCAAAATAGTGCTAATCAAATCGACATCTCATCCCGCAAAAAATGATACCCAACCTAAGACAATTGCCTAAAAACTGAAAAAACTATGACTCTCAGACTATGGACACACTAAAACATGATTTATTTATTTTTGTTTCAAAAATAATATTATTGTGTAATACTTAAAAAAAAAAAAAAGAATAAACATATTAGGAATTACCACGTCTGTAACGACCGGCTTCATAAAAATATCAGATGACCTAACCTCTCAGGTGTACACTGTAAAAAAAATAAAAAAATAAAACGGTTTCAAAAAAGCTATTTTTTGTCACCTTACATCACAAAAAGTGTAATAGCAAGCGATCAAAAAGGCGTATGACCTGCAAAATAGTGCCAATCTAACTGTCATCTTATCCCGCAAAAATGATACCCAGCTAGAGACACTAAAACATGATTTGTTTAAAAAATGATATTATTGTGTAAATCCTAAATAAATAAAAAAAAGTATACATATTATTTATCGCTGCATCCGTAAGAACCTGCTCTATAAAAATATCACATGATCTAACCACTCAGTTGAACAACGTAAAAATAAAAAATAAAAACGCCATTTTCCAGGCCTCCTGATGCAGGAGGAACATAGGACTGATGTGAATGGGGTAACCGCTACATCTGTACATCTTAAGCCATGTATCGTATGAGCTACTGGTGTAAAGCGCTATTGGAGTCTACATGAGTCTTATCATGAAATCAAACTGCGGTGTATATCCATTCATACTTCCTCCTGTGCTGGCAATGTGAGATGTGCCCTATCGACAGCACGCCACTGTACAGCACTCCCAACTAAGAGTGCCTGATCTGTTTGACACCATATAACAGAATTTTGTCCTCCTGATGAACCCTTGTTTGATCACAAGGGAGAAACGCGTTGAGGCTTTTCAGTACCTCATTTGAGGTTTCGAGTATTTTTTCTGTAATACACACGGGCTTATTGAGCCTTGGGCTATCATAATATATGCCGAACGGCACCCTAGATGGTATATCACCGCAGGGGTGATTTTATTTGATAAATCTAGTGTCTCAGTGTCACAGTAGGAACCATATGAGACTGATGTATTTCAGTCCAACCTTGAATACTGGTGACAGAATATGTGAATTTGCACCGATTTCTGCTAACCTGGTTCTTGCCACTTGCGTCCTGTATGTAGCCTGAATGGTCCTGGTAGGGACTAATAGGGATATATAGACGAGGTACGAGGACAGGGAGCCCCCACCATCAGGGGAGATCCCTGGGCTGAGGTTTAGCTGAGGGCTTAACCAGGGACAGACATCCATGTCCCCTATACAGCATTACACCCACGTATCATCTACTATTGGTACAAACACCCATTTATAGGTCATATCGGACGCAGGTGCCAAGGATCAGTAGAGTGCAGAGAGTGTTCCCATGTCATTGCAATAAAAGGGGTATTGGCCCCATATTTTATTAATAATATTAAAGGTTATGTTTTAATGGGATTGACTTTGTTGGAATTGGAATTTTTGATTATCCCCCACATTTTTTATAAATACTGGTTGGAGCTGATTGTAACAAGGTACCTGCTGATTTCAGTAGGTACCTTGTTCCGATCACCGCCCACCGCCAGTACGTCCTGTGTCTCCAAGAGGTTAAAGGGAGCTTTGTGTTTCTGTTTGTAAGGCAACTGGCGTCACGACTACTTGCTCTCACAGAGGGACATTCAATCGTAAAAACCTCTTAAAGGGTAAGGGATACCCCAGACGCGGAACCCGTCCGTTGCACTACACATGTGTTAAAACAAAAACAAACCAGTCAAACTGTGTGATGTCACTACTGATTTACTTCTTCTGGGAAAAAGGAAATCATGGTTTTCTGAAATGTGTCAGATTACAGTGTCCTGCTGTTGTCTCCAGAGCAGCAGTGGTGATGTCACTCAGTTTGACTGTTTTTCATGTTCCAACACGTGGAGCACCAGCAGGAGTGTTTCTGTAGGACTGTTGTTAGATTGAGAGGACTGGGGAGGGGTCTGAACAGGAGAAAAGGCAGCTGATGATGAGATGTACACTGTTTTGGTTGGGGATGTGGCCTGGCTGCCACAAAGAAGACTGGGAGGAGAACAGCCAGTTCTATTTTCCCACAAGATCCGGAGATGCCGCCTCATGCTGCAATAGAGCCCTTGTGCTTACAATTCATTCGGGAAGTCTTCAGACGTCTTCACTTTTTTCACATTTTGTTATGTGGCAGCCTTGCTCTAAAATAAAAAAAAAAAAAAATCAAGTTTCCCCAATCAATCTGTACTCAATACCCCATAATGAGTAAGTAAAAATGTAATTTTATAAATGTTTTTTTCAAATTTATTTAAAAGGAAAAACAAAAATTTATCATGGACAAGTTTTTCAGACCCTTTGCTATGACACTTGAAACTTAGCTCTGGAGGCTTCCCATAAATAATCTTTCAGATGTTTCTGCACCTTGATTGGAGTCCATCTGTGGTAAGTTCAGTTGGTTGGACATGCTTTGGAACAACATACCCTGTCTATATAAGGTCTCATAGCTGACAATGCATATCAGAGCAAAAATTAATGGGCTTATCTGACGCTAACAAATGCTTCCCCATATTCCGGGCTCCACACACTGAGTGTAAGTGGCCTAGCATATGGGGGAGCATTTGTTAATGTTGGATAACCGCTTTGAGTTATGTAGAGGAAATAACTGCCTGTAGAGCTCAGAGACAGGATTGTATGTGTATGGAGGCAAATATATGGAAAAGGGTAGACAAAAAGTTATGTTCCACTGAAAGTTTTCAAGAGCACAGTGGCCTTTATAATGCTAAAATAGAAGACATTTGGAACAACCAGGACAATTCCTCAAGTTGGCCACCCCACCAAACTAAGTAATAGGGGGAGAAGGGCCTTGGTAAGAGAAGTGACCAAGAGCCGAATGTTCACTTTGAGCTCCAAAGATTCTCTGTGCAGATGGAAGAAACTTCTAGAGGGGCAACCATCACTGTAGCACTCCACCTATCCGGGCCTTACAGCAGAGTCGTCACAATGAAGCCTCTCCTCAGTAAAAGACACATGAAAGTTTGCAAAAAAATTGCACCTAAAGGAGTCTAAAACTGTGAGAAACAAGATTATCTGGTCTAATAAAACGGAGATTGTACTTTTTGGTCTCAATTCTAAGCCTCATGTCAGAAGGAAACTAGGCACTGCTCATCACCCGCCTAATACCATCTTTACAGTGAAGCATGGTGGTTGCAGCATCATGCTGTGGGGGTGTTTTTAGCAGCCGGGACAGGGAGACTAATCGAAGTTGAGGGAAAGCTGAATGGAGCATGAAAAGTATGAAAAATTCTTAATGAAGACCTGATCCAGACTGCTTTGAACCACTGACTGGGCTGAAGATTCACCTTCCAAGAATACAATGACCCTAAGCACACAGCTAAGACAACATAGGACTAGCTTAGGGAGAACTCTTTGAATGTGCTTGAGTGGCTCAGCTTGAGCTCCAACTTGAACCCAAGCAAGCATCTCTGAAGAGACCTGAAAATTGCTGTCCACCGACAGTTGCCATCTAGCCTGACAAAGCTTGAGAGAATCTGTAGATAAGAATGGAAGAAAATCCCCAAGTGAAGGTGTACAAACCTTGTGGCATCATACTCAAGAAGAGTGATGGCTGTAATCACTGCCGAAGGTGCTTCACTTAAGTCCTGAGTAAAAGGTCTAAATACTTATGTCAATGCAAGATTTTAGTTTTTCCTTTTCAATACTTTTAACAAAGATTTCTAACATTCTGCTTCTGCTTTCTTATAGTAGAGAATTGAGTGCAGAATGATGAAAAACTTGATTTTTTTTTATTTTAGCACAAAGGTCAGAACATAACAAAAAACAAATGGTCTAAAGACTTTCCGAATGCACTGTATGTTTGTGTTTAAACACTCAATTTAATCCTGCAGATCTTGCACATGGCTGTGGTTTTGTGTGTCAGTCTTGTGGAGAAAAACTACCATATGGGAGATACTCGCCCCGAGCTAATGTCAGCAGAGCTTGGCCTAGATGTGTTACATTTGAGCCTGCACCTACAGCGCTTTATTTACTTAGTGCCAGTTTCACTACCACCGCCCCTACCTCCCCCACTGTGGCTACAGTGCCACTACTACTACTACTATTACCACCACCACAGCTATGCATGGGGTACCCTGCCTCTGCTTGAACCTCCTCCGCACGGCAGTCCAAAGGCTGATGCTTCTCACACCAGTCATCAACAGGAATACTATCATGAGTATCTTCCATAGCACATTGGGTTTTGTTGTCTCTATTTAGCGAAATAGGCGTGCCATTAGGAGGGGGCAGTGAAGACAGAGATCATGCAACTGAAAGGCTTTTCTGGGGCTGCAAAGAGGAGAAGCAGGAGGAATATTGTGACCCCTGGCTACAAGGCACGGTGTCCAACTCAGAAGTGACCTTGACATCATCCTGCTGTGACTGAAAGAAGTGAGCCATCCAGTCCACAATTTCATCCTCGTTGTCCTCAATAATAATGTGTTGCCTATCAGAAACCAAGGAGAACTGTGACCTGCTACCACTACTTCTACTGGTTGGATGGCTGGTGCTGCTAGTGCTGTTTGCACTACTACCCACATTCTTATGAGACATGGGTCTTTTGGTTTCCACTCTTCCATTTGCTAGACATTTCATTCTGAAGACTATAAATGTAAAGTCATAGGTTTCGTACACAGATTATTAAATGGTACTAGCAAAATTGTGAGTGTTTTATCTGTAATTTAAATAAATGTACTTCACTTTCTACAAAGATACTGCACAGTGGTATTGACAATTTACAATGGTAATACAATACATGGACTGAAACAGCTAAATTAATATAGTTTTTACAGTACAATACTTTCACAAATATTGCACAGCAATCTTTAAGCAAACTGGTATATAAATGCTGTCATTGCACCACAACATGTTCAGTAATAATGCACAGTATAAAAAGGGGTAGTTGATCAGCATTTGCAGCAGAATATATGCTATCGAGTTGCTGGCAATAAGCCTATGAACTGTATAAACTTTTTTTTTTTTTCACAGAAAAATATGACTTTCTTGCAGGATTTTGTAATGTAGAAATTGCCAGCAAGCTGTATGACACAACTAGTGTTGAGCGCTAATATTCGCAAAGCGAATTTTTATCTCAAATATCGTGATTTCGAGATTTCGGGAATGTCGAAATTCGCAATTACGAATATTCGCTCTCAAGATGGATAGTGATGGGGAAACTGTATTGACAATAAAAGATTCGGACATAATTCCCCCAACCTTAATTGCTTTCTATAACAATTTCCACTATTCCTGTCAGAGTAAAGACTTAATAGGTAAAAACTGTCCTGCGAATGTTTGTCACTTGAATATTCGCATTAATCTATTCGCAGTTTGTATTCCCTTTCCTACCAAGCGTTAACAGGTTGTGTCAGACTCCAGTATGCTGCATGTATTGCGAAAATTCGTATGTCTTTTTCGCACAAAATGACTCCCGCCATTTCAAGCTTTCAATACATGTAAAGCTGTTTAAACGTTATTAATAATGAATAGATTCTATGCGCACGTGAATATAACTTAAAAAATTAATCGCAAGTCATGATATTGAATGCGAAATGACGCGAATATGATGCAAATTATTTGTCAAATATCGTGAAATCGAATATGGGTCTTTGCGCTTATCACTAGACACAACTAAGACAATGAGCAGTCCCTCACTCACACTCTATGCTATTCTTTCCCTGATAAAACTCGCAAATCTACCCAATTATATTTTCAATTCTCTTCTTATAGTGTCCATAGTAACTGTCTTGTGTCTGGAATTATTTTTTGTCAGACTCAGATGTAATACCCTAGAGTGGTATTACCATTCCTACACTCTGCTATTGTCTCTAATGGCCTAACCATAATGTAATCTGTGTATTGATTCCAGGTCCTCCTACATTGTGCATTCCTAATATTGCTATGTAACTGTTATTTGCTGTATTTCATGTAATGTGCCTGGTTCGGCAGCAGGTGGCAGCGGATATGGCAGACAGATTTCTAGATAGAATGGAACTAACCATTCCATTGTCCCCATTTTGGGAAGAAGTGGGCTAGTCCTGCTTCCCACCAAGGGAGAGGCTTCAGGAAGTGTTTAGTCATACTTAGCGATTCTAGCATACGAGTCAAGATTGAGCAGTAAGGGAAGGCCCCCTTATGCAGCAGGAGTCTCCCAAGGGAGCAGAAAATAGAGCACGCTGACTCCTTACAGAACTGCTTCCAGAATCGCTGCAGAGTCCAGCTACCAGATGAGTTTAGCACAGCAGAGAAGGAGAGAAGGAGAAAGTAGAATATGTGTGCCTGCCAGTTATCCCAAAACCTGCTGTAACCAAGAGAAAGATCACTGTTGAACTTTATAAAGTCTGGACTCGATTTATTGCCGACCTACACCATTACTCTCTCCTTTATTGCTTTTAGAGCCTAACCATGGAGAGCGAAGGTATCCAGGTAGGAGCACTGTGACAGACACAGAGAACTATTTAGGCCGCACCACACCACTTGGCATTCCAATAAACCTGGGACACAATCGGCCCTGGGGGTCGGCATCTTGCACAGACACAGCCACAACACATCCTATCACATTCAAAGCTCAGAACAAAATGGCGACTAGCTCATTTTAAGCAGAATTACCTGGCTAAATACTGCCCCCTGATTGGCTCAGAGGCTTACAGCCAATCAGTGGAATCTCCCCCCTGGGTTATGTGATCCTCCATCTTCTTTCTTCTAGTCTTTTTTCTTGCCAATTTTCACAGTAAAATGGCATAGGGCACTGTTTTTGCGTGATTCGACTAGCAGACTAATGTTTGTGAAATTCTCTAAGTAAATCATTATTATATAAAATCCTGTGCACTAATCTCCCCCTAATGGTAGTTTTTGACAAGCCATTTTAGTAGGCCACAAACCAATGGTGGATTAAATAGGCACATTTGGGGTAGCCTCAGGCCCAACATCTCTGTATGGCGAAACACCGCTCAAAACACCCATTTCAAGGGAGAAGAGTGTCCCTCACTTTCTGAGAATGGAGTGTCAGGGTTCAGGGTATCTGCTCATGTTCACTGAATGTGAGGTGTAACGTGTAATACTTTATACTGCATATTGAGGGGTACTATATGCTGTATACTATGGGGTGTTATACTATATACCAGGGTTCCTCATCTCCGGTCCTCAGGGCCCACCTGCTGGTTATGTTTTCGGGATTTCCTTAGTATTGAACAGGTGATATAAGTAGTTTCTATGCATCAGGACTTACCACAGATATTCATTCTGTGGGATATTCTCAAATCATGACCGGTAGGTGGGCCCTGAGAACTGGAGTTGAGGAACACTGCTATATACTGTCTGTTATACTATACACTGTATACTGTGGGGTGCTGTACTATATACTGTGGGGTGTTATACTACATATACTGCATATTGAGTGGTGTATTCCTATATACTAGGAGGGGCTGAGGGTGTTATACTATATTCTATGAGGGGCTGGGAGTGTTATACTATATAAATGCAACAGTTTTCTTGAATATTTAGCAGAAAAAAATAAATATATACTACACTAATTTCAGCGTTATACTACAGGTTTCAGTTTTATACTACACAAATTAAAAAGCCTGTAGAAAAAATGGGTTAGTCAGAAGTGCATGAATAAACTGGAGATAGCTTCACCTCCATACTGAAAAACAAAACTTAGCTCATCCTAAGATAAATAAATGAATGTGAGGTTCTTAGCTTCTTACGCAAAATTCTTACCAAATTTGATCAAAATTATTTGTGCCAATCGACAATGGCAAGGTGACTAGGTATGAGCAAACCCGAACTGGATAGTTTGGGTTTTACCGAATTTTGGGATGTTCGGGACCCGGACCCGAACATTTTCAAAAAAGTTTGGGTTCGGGTCTGTTGTTCGGCGATTTCTTCCCGCTTTCTGAAGGGCTGCACAGCAGCCAATCAGCTAGCGTTTTACTTCTTGCCCTAAGAAGCCATCACAGCCATGCCTACTAATGGCATGGCTGTGATTGGCCAAGTGCAGCATGTGACCCAGCCTCTATTTAAGCTGGAGTCATGTAGCGCCGCACGTCACTCTGCTCTGATTAGTGTAGGGAGAGGACGCAGCTTCTGTGAGGGCGAGATTAGGCAGGGAAAAGTCAGCAAAAGCACCTAATGAGCTAATCGATCTACAGCTATGAATCATTCAACTTCTGCTAGTTAATTGCTCACTGGTTTTTAGGCTGCACAGAGCGTTTTTCTGTCACTTTGATCGGTGGCATTTTGTGTCTTGTGGTGCATCAGCACAAGCTGCCACCAAGTCCATCAATCCATCAATACTAGTTTTTTTTTTTTGCTATATCCTACATCAGGGGTTGGCTGTGCTTATTGTCCCCCCTAGAAACTCAGGATAGAAATTTCTATATTTTATTAAGGGGTTAAATTTAATTGCCAAAATAGCAATCCCCTAAATCTGGTGTTCCAGCTGGGGCTAGCCAAGTGTAATACTGTCTGGTGTCTGGCAAAGGATATATTTTTTTCTGGGGTGAAATTCAATTGCCAAAATAGCAATACCGTAAATCTGGTGTCCCAGCTGTGGCTGGCCAAGTTTAATAGTGTCCGACAAAGGATAGATTTTGTTCTGGGGTGAAATTCAATTGCCCAAATAGCAATACCATAAATCAGTGGTTTCAGCTGTGGCTGGCCAAGTTTAATAGTGTCCGGCAAAGGATATATTTTTTTCTGGGGTGAAATTCAATTGCCACAATAGCAATACCCTGAATCTGGTGTTCGAGCTGTGACTGGACAAGTTTCATAGTGTCCGTCAAAGGATATATTATTTTCTGGGGTGAAATTCAGTTTCAAAAATAGAAATACTCTAAATATGGTGTTCCAGCTGTGACTGAACAAGTTTAATAGTATCCGTCAAAGGATAGATTTTGTTCTGGGGTGAAATTCAATTGCCAAAATAGCAATACCCTGAATCTGGTGTTCCAGCTGTGACTGGACAATTTCCCTAGTGTCCGTCAAAGGATATATTATTTTCTGGGGTGAAAGTCAGTAGCAAAAATAGAAATACAGTAAATCTGGTGTTCCAGCTGTTGCAGGCCTAGTTTAAATCTGTCCATAAAAGGGTATATTTTTTTTCTTGGGTGAAATATAATTGCCAAAATAGCAATACCCTGAATCTGGTGTTCCAGCTGTGACTGGACAATTTCCCTAGTGTCCGTCAAAGGATATATTTTTTTCTGGGGTGAAAATCAGTTGCAAAAATAGAAATACAGTAAATCTGGGGTTTCAGCTGTGGCTGGAGAAGTTTAATACTGGACCGGCAAAGGATAGATTTTAAATTGTTGGGTGAAATATTACAATTTTTGCCAGGTACAATCCCCTGCACTGCATAACTGACAGGGAACTTACAATTGGCAGTTATATTCTTGCATGAAATGAAGCCTTTTTGGGCTGTGAAGCCAAAGGTAGTCTCCAATAACTGTTTTTTTATTTTTTATTTTGCAACAATGGTTGGGTGAGGCCGGTATACATGTCAATTCTGCATAAGGTTCAAACAAGTCCTGTGGGATCCATGTCTGGTTCTTTTTAATAGACGAAAGCTTGGTTGCCAACATTGTCTGCGGACAGACGGCTGCGCTTGTCTGTGATAATGCCCCCGGGTATGCTAAACACACTTTCAAACAATACACTGGCTGCAGGGTAGGCCAGTACCTCCAAGGCATAAAGGACAACCTCAGGACATGTGCCCAATTTGAAGACCCAGAAGTTGAATGGGCCAGACCCAGTGGCGTAGCTAGAAATGATTGGGTACCACATCAAATTTTTGAATGGGGCCCCCTTCCCCCAGTAATTTTTGCGCAACCCCTTCCTTTCATGCCGCCATGCCTGTGGCTACTAAAGATCTCTCTCTCAGACCAGGCCCAGCAGCTGTTCCATTCGCTTTCTACACTGTCCATACTACCACTGTATATAATTTTATTGTATAATACTGCTGAGGGGGCCCTGACAAAGTCCTTTTCTCCTCCTCCTCCTGGATGGGCCCTTTCTAGGTCATGGCCCCAAAGCAGTTGCTTCCCCTGCTTCCCCTGTAGCTATTCTCCTAGGCAGACCCATCAGTCAGTACGAGTACTGTTCCATCATGTTGCTGAAATGCTGCCTCCTGCTAAGATGTTCCAGATCTGCTGGTTGTGCAGGTTGTTGTGGCATGATGACAAAGCTTTTCCACCTTTTGCCAATGATAAACCTGCCTTCTGAGGTGCTGGTGGTGACCCAGCTGCATTGGCAAATTCTTCCACCTCCTCCTCTGCCTTCACCTTGTGCTTCCACTGAGTCCACGGTGTCAGGTGTAAATGCCATCAGCAGCGTGTCTACTAGCGGGCTCATCTTCCTATTACACTCCAGTGAGGGAATTAAGGACAGCACGTTGTCCTTGTAACGGGGATGCAGCAGGGTGGCCACCCATTAAGCAGCTCAAGTTAGAATGTGGCAGTAACTGGGCAGTCGTTGCGCAGGCACTGAGGCATGTTGTCGCTCATGTCTGCCAGGCTGTCCAGAGGCAAGGACAAGCTATCCTCTTTGAGGGCGGTATATCGTCTGTGTCCTCTGTATCCCCCAGCGTTCCTCCTACTCCTCCTCATCCTCCAGAACTGTGCCCTGGCTGGACAATTGTGTTCCAGGCCAGGGCCTATGTTGGTGCAGGAACCCACCCTCCGAGCCACTTGTAATTGGCTGGCCTTAAGTTAGGCATGTATATAGTTTTGTTTGTTTGTATGGTTAGTTTAGCTGCATTATTGGTATTTTAATATGTGTTTAAGTAAATTTTTAAATAGTTTGTTAATGGTTTGAGTGAAAGGGGGGGTGTTCGACTACCTGAATTGATTTTCACTGTCTGGTGTTTAGGAATTTCTGCACTCCAAATTCAGCACATGTGGCAGGTAGGGGATGTGCGTCAAGCCGGCTAGGCCCAGACCTGCTATTACATTTTGCCCCTTTAGCTCACAACACCAGGCCGGGCTGAAGGCTCAATGGCACCAACCAATCATCCGTCTGTTGGTCCATGCCTGTCCACAGCTCCTGCGCGTTGTGGGGTTTTTCCCACAAACACACAAGTTTTAAAACAGACTGAGTGGATGAGGGGGTGGTAGAGGAGGAGAAGGAGGAAGCAGAATAGGAGGAGGAGGTAACAGGATACAAAGAGAAATGCCCAGCAATCCTCAGGGGCAGAAGGACATTCGCATAAATGCTATCCGCCTCTAGGCCAGCCGCTACATTTACCCACTGTGTTGTTGGTTATGTGGACGTTGCCATAGATAGCGTTGTGCAGTGCACACCTGATTTTGTCCGCCACTTGGTTGTGCAGGGAAGGGATGGCTCGCCTGCAAAAGTAGCGGCGGCCATAAGGTTTTTAAAACTGTCAACCAGACAGAATGACAGCATTTCAAAAGACCAGGAAGTTTGAAATAAGGCATTCAGAGCCATGGGTAGGGGGTACTTCCTCTTTCTATTTCTTTTTCTCTCCAGTATTTGGGAGATGGACAGCTGATAGCTGAACACTTTCATGGGATTTGGTGGAGATCCTTGGTGACGATGACAGATGAGGTGGCGTTGCTGCCACATCCTCTGTTTGCTGGGTGACAGGTGCCACTGTCTCTCACTTGAAGTCATTTCCCTATCCACATTTGTTTGCAGGGAATTTACCTATATTTTGCTGCCTTTTGCAGCCCTCTAGCCCTTTACTGGGCTATTTTACAGCCTTTTTAGTGCCCAAAAGTTCGGGTCCCCATTGACTTCAATGAGGTTCTAGTTCGGGGTAAAGTTCAGGTCAAGTTCGGATCCCGAACCCGAACATTTTCGGGAAGTTCGGCCGAACTTCTCGAACCCGAACACCCAGGTGTTCACTCAACTCTAAAGGTGACCTCTACTGGACTGGAACCTAAATGCTACTTATTTTGGTTCCAATCGGCCTCCAATGGATTCCTGGCAATAATTCCACATGCAATATAAACTGGACCTCACATTCATTTATATATTGAGTAAAGCATTAGCTTATACAATGCCTGATAATGTATTTTGTGAGCAGAGTGCTTTTGTATATTCAGCCATGGCGACACACATCTCCATTTTATAATGTGCTGACTAACTTTTGTTTTTGTCATAAATGTTCATTTGAGTGAAGTGGAAATAAGAGGACTTGCGCTTTGTGTTACACGTTGCTTCGGAGTGATTGACACACGTTGTCATGGTAGGGAATAGTGAGCCCTAAACTGCATAGCACTGTCCCTACCTATTTGCACGATCCTCCCTAATTGGCGGCCTACAACTGGCCAGCAGTCGCTCCCTAAATAAGTTCAGGGTCCGAACCAAGAAAGGGAAACCAAGGAGACAAATAACTAAAAAAAAAAGTGATAGATGGCACAGAAAGATACAAAGCCGAGATACCCAAAGAGTACAAACCAAATCTAAGCATAACCATAGAGGCAAAACCAGGGGTAGCCAGGGATCAGAACCAGGATAACTCGTCATATCCAAAGGGTCAGGCAGAAGCCAGAATCAGGGTACAAGTATCCAGAAGCCAGCAAAGCCAATATAGGGCTAGTGAGGCAATCCAAGGATTAGAAACCAATCACAGGTAACCTATGGCCAGCAGGTTGCCTGCTTCAACAGGCTGTTCTTGCTTGTCACATGAGGCGCCTGATGTCACATGAAAAATGAGGTCAGCTCGCCTAACATACGAGTGCCAGCTCTGGTTGGCCAGCCCTCCTTCACAGGGAGACCTGGCCTGTTCCCCTAGCAACCAGACGTGAAGCGCTCTTGCCGGCTAAGGATGTGAGACACATACTAGGAAGCTGGGTGGTGCAGGTAGGCCCACACTAGTATTTTCTATGGGACCTTAATCTCCTTATGAATTTTCCAACTAAAATGTTGATAAGTATGCAACTACCCAAGCTTTGGTATATTACTCTAGGGACTTCTAATACTTCTCCTGTTCTTGACTTTTCGCTGACATCTGATATTTTGCTGTGTCATCACCAGTTTTACTGGTGATGAATCTTGGTTCTGCTCCTGACAACACCATGGTAGACCAATAGTAGACCGTAGGCCCTGAGATGACAGAAGTGACAAAAAAAAAAAGGTAGAAAAGAATAATTAGGCACTGGAATACTATAGTCTCTGCATGTGTTGCTGACACTGACACACTATACTGTACAATGTAAGGCTATGTCAGTTAGGGTATACATCCTGTAGCTTCTTCTCTTTCTTACACCCCACATCATCTCATTCACAGTAAGGCACTACAACTAGGCCTACTCTTTAATAGTATTTGATACCAAATGCGATTGAAGAAAGACGTGGTTCACAGTTAAATGTAGGTCAGGTTGATTCTGTTTCTTGATTTAAAGAGCCGCTGTGGATACTGCCACATGAGTAAAGTGAGTATCTTTACCTTCTTCTGACGGCAGACTGTCACTTTAGCACCATGACTTGCTGTAGCATTAGTGTGGCTGCATTACAGGCTTCTCTTATCTTGTACAAATCTTTTAAGATGGTAGGCAGTTTGGATGGAGAATGGGCCCTTCAAGAGCTTTGGACCCCAGGCGGCCACCCAAACTGCGTATATTTATAATCTGTCATTGGCCACCAATCTATAACTACTCTGAGGACAGTTACCTGCAAATCCTCCTGCAGGGTTAAGGGTAAAAATAGGTGATTGCTTAAACTCCATACCTGAGTCTTCCCTGCATCAAACAGATTGCATCCTAGGGAGTCCATATACGAGTATGTGATTATAACTACCCCTTTAAGGGCCCTTTCACACTTGCGTTTGGAAGATCCGGCATAGAGTTCCGTCGTCGGGGCTCTATGCCGGAAAGAAACGCTTCAGTTACAGATAATACAACCACATGCATCCGTTTGAACGGATCCGCTTGTATTAACTTTAACTATTTTTTAACATTGCCAAAACGAATCCGTTTTGAACCCCATTGAAAGTGAATGGAGGACGGATCCGTTTTCTATTGTGGCAGATTGTGCCAGAGAAAACTGATCTGTCCCCATTGACTTGCATCGGGGATCATGACGGATCCGTTTTTCTCTGCATCCCAGGATGGAAAGCATACCGCAGCATGCTGCGGTATTTTCTCAGTCCAAAAAACGCTCAGTGACTGAACTGAAGACATCCTGATGCATACTGAATGAATTTCTCTCCTTTCAGAATGCATGGGGTAATCCTGATCAGTATTCTTCCAGCATAGAGCCCCGACGACGGAACTCTATGCCGGATCTTCCAAACGCAAGTGTGAAAGGGCCCTTTAAGTTAGCGAGATGTGACATTTTTGCCACAGCTTTATCTAACAAGTGCATTCAGTTAAACAATCAACTCCATAGACCAGCAGTAGCAGTAGAATGGGTAGTGTTGAAGACGAAGAGCCTGGTGTCTGTCATCCAGGCACAGTTATAAGATGTGACCGCTTCTGTACTGAGTTTTAGTATTCACCAATAAGGTCCAAATTGGGAGAAACATCTGAGTTTTTCAGAGGAAGCTTCATATGGACCAGTGTTTATATGACAGTGAAGCTGAGATCATAATGCTCAATGCCAAGTGTCAGCTGGAGTGGTGTAAAGCCACATTCACTGGACTCCAGATCAGTGGGAGCCCATTTACTGAACTGATGGTTTCTCTCTATATCATTTTCTTCAGTTTATATTCATGGGTATACGTTATTTTGCTGCATTGTAGTCCAAATGAAAGAAAAAACACATCACTTGGTCACAAGGGGCATTAGTCTATTGCATCTTTATATTGAGCGGACACCTGCTGCAATCACAGTGAGCCAAAACTCTCTTACTCTTACCCTGACACCACAGTCTGGTACTCAGCCGCCTCTGACATTCCTCATTTATATAGTAAGGCTTATTTCTTACATGATCCGGCTCTGAATTCCTCCATAGGGAACTACATGACTCACATTTAAAGAGATGCTGGGAAGCGCAGATGTTCCAGTGTTCCCACTGTAAAGACATTGACTCCTTTTAAAGGAGCTTGTTAATTAACCGCTACAGTCGTTAGCAGAAGATCTGAACATCTGGAGAACGATGATGGTTATTTGAATGGGAAAGTGCACTTTGATAATTGCAGTCGATGGGCGCACGGCAGGGGTCCCTTAAAGTACATGTTTTTCCTGACACCAGTTGCGTGAAGCAACAAGGGCACCGGGCCCCTTTTAGTGAAGTAGTAGATGGTACTGTTAAAGAAGTACCCAGCTTTCCTGTGACTTTCATTTTATAGAGAGAATTTTTGTGTTTAATTTCTGTGTGCACTAAAAGAAGATGGCAGTAACATAAGCTAAAACGAAAAGTTAGAAAGTGTGTGTTGAGATAAGATAAAGCCGTGTACGTGCTAAACCAGCAGTATGCATTTCTTGCTAAAAAAAAAAAAAGTCTCAGCACTTAACCCTTTAGTAGACCCTTTAGTAGATTTAGTGGATTATTTGTGTACCAATCAGAAGTCATTGTTGGAATATTTGTGAACCAATAATGTCAATACTATAAGAGGTTAAACCCCTGGAATGGGTATAAATAAAGGGCCTAGGACACTCCCAATTTGGGATCCTGGCAGAGTTTTAAACTGTGTGATGACTTCTGTCATTTTCCTCCTTCTACGTAATTTACCTTGAACATGTGGCTCGATCCTCACGTGAATGACTCTTTTTATATATATAATGACGATTTATTTTTCTTTGTCCACTTCTAGTTGTAGTCCAATATCTTATTCTGACCGGACAAAGAAAAAGACATAGTCGTCTTGTTATATATGAGATACAAATAATCAAATCAGCATTATCTCCACTGAATGGCATTTAAACGGACCAAAACTGTATTTTGATTGATTTTATTTTATTAAGATTTTATGTTGATTAGAGTGGATGAGATATAAGTGATGAGATATGAGTTTGAAATACATTTTTGACTAAGTGCATTGTGAGCCAGCCACATTTTACTTTATTTGTTTTCCATGTAGAAAAATGTAATTGCAGATTCAACATGTTCTGTTCCAGATAGTTAGGAAAAATACTCAAGGAAAGTGTGCCTTTGTTTCCCTTCTCTTACCCAACAAATATACATATTCTTGAAGGAAATGGTATAAGGTGCGGCATGGCATCTGACATGGTGTTTCAGGAGGGAATTTAATTTGCAGCCTTGATCCCAAAAAGCAGCTTCAATAGGAAATAAGTCATGTGTGCTGTGCTATTGACAAAGTCCCTAAAAGTAAAAAAAAAATAACTAAATAATAATAATAATAATGATAATTATTATTATTATTATTATTATTATTATTATTATTATTTGCAGTTTTCAAACTGGCCACTAGATGTCAGAGTATATAATCCAGACTGGCAAAAAATGTCTCATTTTACAGCCTGCAGTGAAACTAAGTGTTGTCAGTGGCAATGCCATAAGGACAGGTCTGTTGTGCATTTTGAGCCAAGATAAGCAGCCTTTTCACTGACAATAGCAAATGAGAAGCAAGTGGCAAATGAAGGAGTCTAGCACTAGAGAAGGTGGCTGTGGATCATAGTGTCCTTTTGAATGTTGCAATATAGACCAATTTGTAAACAGTTTACTAAGTATAGTGTTTTCATTGGGTTTAATAGCAAGTTGCGGAGTACCCCTTTTCCGAGATTTCCATTGATAGGCTGTGTATTGGCTTCATTGGTGCCTGGCATCAATATGGTTACATCCAGCCACTGAAACCATGTCTATAGGAAAGATGACCTCTCCTTTTTATTGATCTTGCTGAATATACAAGTGACACAAAGATCACTATTGCCTATTGCTGCACACTATGTATACTCAAGGATTTCTTACAGGGATGTGGAAAGCATATAATGAGCCTGAGAATGCAACATTGATATTATAAGAGATCTCAATAAATCTAAACCACTACCTCCTCATATAAGCTCATATATAACATCTATGGCAAAATAACAATATGGAACAAAGCTCCAATACAAGAGATTCAAGAGCTCTGGAAACTTCTCCAGCAGAGTAATCTCCCATCATGTAATGAGACTGTAGTTTATTATAAAATCATCTCCAGATATAAAGTGCAGCTGAGCTGGTGTATCTAAGCCTATCAAGTGTGATCCTGTGTGCTGAGGTGGGGTATTTAATCCTGTCATGTGTGATATCATCTGCTGAGCTTATATAGCTAAGTCTACCATGTGTGATACTGTCACCTGAGCTACTGTCTATCATGTGTCTGCTAAACGGGTGTATCCAATCCTGTAACATGTGATACAGTCTGCTTAAACGTTGTATCTAAGCCTATCATGTGTTTTACTGTGTCATACATATACACAGTGAGTCTAAAAAATATTCTTTACATTCTCTTGTGGTAAATTTCTGTAGAGGCAGGTGACCTTATTGAACATGAAATGTAAATTACCTTCCTCTGAATAAGTCATTATATTTGCGGATGTCGTAAGATATTGCTTAGTAACAAGCAGAGTAAGAGTCACAATATCACGGATCTCATCATGACCTCAGTATAACTAAACTGTAGATAACTATGTTTTTTCACAAACTAAAGAGTAAGGAAGAAGCTGAGAGAAATGTGAAGAACAAAAGACCAAATCTTTATAGATATGAAAAATCTAAATTTATAAATAATAGATCACTGTCCATGAACTGTCATGTCTACCATCTTTTACTGCACAATCACAGGAGCGAGACCAGGTAGCTGTCAGCCAAGAGGTTGACATGCTCTATAGGACTCCTGATGGTATCACACAAAACTTCCTATGCTGCACATCGATTTATGAAAGTTTCCATTTAAAGGATCACTGATACCTGAAATAGAGGTTAGCTCACATCAAGGGATAAATAGTCTCAAAATTGTTTATAAACAGGAGGCTGGCATGTGCTATAAGATTTGTGGTGGCATCACACAGTACTTTCCTTGTTGCACAAAACACCCATTCATAAAAGTGTCTAGTTTAGGGATCATTGTTACCTGAAATGAAAGTTGCCCTCACATAGAAGTACTAAGAGATCTCAGAAATGTACAGTATATACAACAATCTTTAGAAACTTATAAGAACTGGTGATGGTGAAGAAGATATTTTTAGACCTCTCATTTCATGAAGATTTTCTACAATTGTTCTCTTTATCTCCTGGCAAATATAACTGGTGACTGAGGGTCCCAGCAACTGAACCTCCCTTTAAGTAATTGTCTCAAAGAAAGCTTATCCATCAGATTATTCACCAGACTCTTGTTGCTGGGCCTCCCAACCTAGACTGCAGTCCAGTCCCAACCAGGTTTCCAGATTCAATTCGGAGTCCACCATATATATGTTGTTAATGTCTATTGAAATATAAGGGTAAGCTGTTTTCCCAGAACAATAGTGTGAGCAATAGTAATTGTAGTACATCCAGCAATTATCTGTAGACAGTATGAATTTCCCCCAGATGCCCAAGCATGAGCTGAGCAAGCAGTTTGTAGCAATAGCCCTCTAATTACTCCTTCTTTAAGTAAAGCTCTGTGTCTGAGATCTCTGACTAGCAATTACAATCTGGCAACAGTGGTTGTAGTGTCCACTAATCTGGGCGTTTCTTAGGGTGTTGTAACATGTTATCCATTTGGAGCAGAACACATCAAGTTGGTTACCCTGCACACTTGGATGCTGTGGCCATGCAAATCCTCCTGCAAAACCTCCTCTCTTTCATCTCTTGGAGTTCTTGGTGATGTAGAAAGTTCAAGGGCTTGACGTGGAAGTCTAGGGGAGAGGAGCACATTATGTCTGACCCATACCTCCTTTATAAGGCATGCCACAAGAAAATAGCCCCAAGCCTCTTTGACCTTTAACATCTCTCAATTGCTTTTTCTGAGCCTACATGATTGACAATTGACTATAACAGACCAGCCAAGCAGCCAAAAAAACACAAAAAAACGAATAGAGCCAACAGTAGCTTTCAGACCTTAGTCTGACTCTCTATGTGTCACTTGCTCATTGGTATTGGCTTCTGGTATTGATAGTCGGCTTTTTCTTGACAATGTTTTTGCTTCTGGCATACTGCTCCAGTTTTGTCCTCCTTGTTTTGACCTGGGTCAACCGACTCACCCCTTGATTTGCACTTATTCAGTGTAGGGGCTGTCGTTCAGTTGTGAGTCAGTATTAGGATGACTGTACAGGAACAGGCAGGAACAAGGGTTAAATGAGACCAGGGCCTCACATATCCCTTGTCTACGTGTTATGTGATTATCCTGACCTTGCGGTGCACTCCTATTTATCGTGATACCATCAGCATCTTAAAGGGATTTTTCAGGTTAAAATTTTTAATTTGCAATGTTATGAGGTATGTTACAGGGCATTATACAAATTTGTCGTCTTGGAGAATGTATCACAAAATTACTCCAACTCTATAAGGGCAGCCATATTGGTCATCACCGATCTTTTCCAGATAGGAACCTTGATGGAAATTATGCCTTTGATAACAAAACTAGTGAAACAGTGAAATTCTGAACTACAAATTCTCTGGACAATAAAACCAATGAGTTAAGTTTCCAATCCATTGACTTTGTGTCATAGTGAATTTAGATGACGATATGTCTGCACCATATCTGGAATGGGACAAATATGCCTCTAAATTATCATTATTGAACTTTGAGAAGTGGAGGATAAATCTTTCTATTCTGGTTCTTGTGTCGTCTTTGCATTGATGTATTAATCCATTATTGCGAAGCAGAACTCGCCTGATTGTATCTGCTAAGGAATATGCTTTCCTATTGCTCATCCAAAAAACCTTGGACTGAAGCACAGATATAATTTAAACAAAAGGGAGTGATAACCTGAACACATACGTCATGGACAGAATGCTTAGAATTTTGTAAACGTGTTCTAATGTGCTCTATACTTAGTGAGATGGGGAAACGGCTCACATTGTCTGAACTTTGTGTTTGTTTAAATGAAATTAAATGATCTGGACTGACATTCTGCTGTTTCTTCACAAGATGCTGCTGTTTCCTAAGCACAGCAATAGACTGCATTTCATGTGATGTTGGGAACTCTCAGGGGGAGGAGTTACAAGCCTGGAGAGGAAGGCAGCAGCAGCCATCTTAGAGGGAGGCTGAGAGAGACACAGAGAAACTGTGTGAGCAGTGAATATGACCGCATCTAAGTATAAGCGCATCCATTAGTGACCAGAGCTGCAGCTAAGTGAAGCTAATCGTGTTCAAGACCCTGATCCTGTCCAGAAGAATGAGGATTGCTATCAGGAACTCTGAGAGCTGAGGAGCAAAGCTACATACACTGCGGTACTGCATGCTTGTTGGAGAGGCATTTGTTCAGTTCCAAGTCACCAGCGGAGGCAGAGCAGACCCGGGTCGGTAAGATCGTGCACGCACCTCATTACAGTGTTGGCGCCTAGAGATTGAGACCAGGTCTGTAGTTAGTAAGTAAGGGTACTTTCACACTTGCGGCAGAGTAATCCAGCAAGCAGTTCCGTCGCTGGAACTGGCTGCCGGATCCGTCAATCTGCATGCAAACGGAAAGCATTTGAAGACAGATCTGGCTACAGATCCGTCTTACAAATGCATTGCAAGAACGGATCCGTCTCTCAGCTTGTCATTCGGAGAGACGGATCCATTATATATTTTTTTCACATTTTTAGCGGACTGCGCATGGGCAGACCGAAAGGACGGATACGACATTTCGGTATTTTGAATGCCACTAATACATTCTTATGGTAAAAATGGCGGATCCGGCATTTCGGCAAGTGCTCCAGAATTTTGGACGGAGATAAAACCGCAGCATGCTGCTGTATTATCTCCATCCTGAAATGTCAAAAAGACTAAACTGATGACATCCTGAACGGATTTCTCTCCATTCAGAATGCATGGGGATAAAACTGGGTAATAACAGGTAAGGTGTGGCAGTTCAGTTGTGCCCGCTAGGTAAATGACTGCTCTTTCCTCCTGAATCCATTGGAGGGAGCCATACTGTGCAGCAGAAGGGTCTCAGCCTTCAGGCTGGGTGTATGTAAAGCTATTGTATGTTTGTGGTTGTGTTTATTGCCACATTTAAGTAAAATTCTGTTTTGGCAAAAGCTGGTGTTGCGGTTGCTTTCCTCGTTCGTGACTTCACCGTATCCTGGAGAACCCACCCCAGTATACGGCTTACAACATCAAAGCTCTTTAAACTATTTCTTATAATTCTTTGCCTGAATGTGCTACAAAGTTTTGGAAAGTACATTAGGCAATTGCACTCAGTGTCAGGTAGCAGCTGCCACAGCTAAGGTTGTGGAATGCCTACAAAGGGCAAGAGATATTGGGGCACATTTATTAAATTATGTTGTGCCATATTTGTGGCTCTTTTTGAGCTTTTCAACATGTTTCTAAAGTGGCAAGGAAAGGGAAGAGGCCTAGCGTCATGGGGCATGGTGTAGATTTGAATTTCTGGAGGGCCAAAAATGTACCTAATGTATTATAAAGGCATGAATTAATTATGCATGGTATATTTTGTAAGTTGGCTTATGGGAGATGAGCATGCCAACATAATTTTTTTTGTGTGTACTTTTTTTGAATGGCCCTGGATCTTTCCTCTGGAGGCTTTTTTGTAACACATCATGCTTCTTTTCATGATGCATGATGGCCCACTTGGAGCAGATATGAGCACTGGGCTGCATCTTATGACACAGCATCCTGGTGCAACATTATAGTTAGAGCTCATAGAGTGCTACTTTGCAGCAGAAAGCTGCCCTCCTTGAGCTCAGCGGGAGAGATTTGCTGACCATTTCATGAATCTGTGAGGCCTCAACTTTTTCTAGTCACCTCCCAGATGTTCCTGGAGAGCTGGCAAGTATGCTGTTAATAAATTAGCTCATCAATAAATCATCTCACTCCAACTTTTATGTTGTGCATGCAGTGATCTGGTCACAGGGGGGTGAATGAGTGTGCATAGCTGGATTGGTGTAGTAGTAGTAGTTGTACCCATGGTTCTGAAGCACCCTGGGCCGGCATGCAGTGATAGGAAGGGCACACAGGTTGGATGACTGTCAAGGTGCCCTTTATGGCGAAGGTTCTGGCAAGGCACGGTCCCAGTTCTCATGATGCCAGCACTTTTTAGTGCAATAGAAGTGCAGGAAGCAATGATCAGACAGCTGTGCAGCAGAACAGTTCTTTTACTGAATTATTCAAATGCAAACAGATCAGGATAGTTCTTATCTTGCCATGGACCAGCAGTTGATCCACAGAATTTAATTTCACAGATTGTACAGGTTTTACAGCTGCACAGGTGTCTCTTTTAGGTAATCTTTCTCACTCTGCATTTCACTAGCTCAGTTTGACATAAACATCCAGACATGAGGTGTAATACTTTACTTTTAGGCAATGCAACCAAAGAGCGGTTCTCCCTCCCAAACACTTCTTCCTCACTCTTTGAATAGATTGCAGTACTCACAGTACAGTTCCACATTATCCATCTTGGGATGTAGAGATTCTCACAGGATGCTGACAGGTGATCAGGCTGCCCAAAGGGATTGTCTCACTTCAGCAAGTGGCATTAATCATGTTGTAAACCGTGTACCGGCGTGGGCTCCCCAGGATACAGCGAAGTCACGAACAAGGAAAGCAACTCCAACACCAGCTTTTGCCAACACAGGATTTTAATAAAATGTGATAATGAACACAACCACAAATGCTGGGAACATACAATAAATTTACATACAACCAGCCTGAAGGCTGAGACCCTTGTGCTGCACAGCACGGCGCCCTCCGATGGATGCAGAAAAAAATGCTGTAATTTACCTATTGGCGGGCACAACTAAACTGCCACCTTACCTGTTATTACCCTAAAAGAACAAGAATCACTGTATGGGTGTGTGGTATGGGCTAGCCTGCGGTGCAGCACAAGAGATTACAATCTTACACAGATCTACAGTATTGCCCCTCCCATAACTGGTCCTGTAGCATGTGCCTGAATATTCCTTCTGAGCAAAACATCAGCCTGGCTTGGGTTTGTGGAAATTTTATTAGCTCTCCAATGAGAAATGTCACTTTAAGTTATGGAGTCCTTGCAATGAACAATATTAACACTTGTGGCCTTAGACAAACAGAGACCTTAACTAACTAAATACAGGCCTGGTCTCAGTTTCTAGGCGCCAACACTGTAATGAGGTGTGTGCACAATCTTACCGACCCGGGTCTGCTTTGCATCCGCTGGTGACTCTGAACAGAACAAATGTCTCTCCAGTCTCAACAAGCATGCAGTACCGCAGTGTATGTTGCTTTTTTCCTCTGCTCTCATCAGCATTCCTGGAAGCGATCTTCCTCCCCCTGGACAGGATCAGGATCTTGGACACAATCAGCTTCACTTAGCTGCAGCTCTGGTCATTGAGAGATGCTCTCACACCTAGATGCCGTCAGATTCTCTGCTCACACAGTTCCTTAGCTTTCACCTCCCTCTAAGATGGCTGCTGCTCTCCTTCTCCATGCTCTGAAAACCACACCTCTCATAAATATGGAAATATATATGCAGTCAGTCGGCTGTGCCTAGGAAACAGCAGCATCTTGTGGCCAAACAGCAGATTGTCAGTCCAGAACATTTAATTTACTTTACACAGTGTTCAAACAATGAGAGCTGTTTCCCCATCTCAGAATGTAGAGAAAGATAATACAAGGCACTTAATAATGTATTGTTATTATCCATATTGCTTCCTTTGCTGGATTAATTTTTCCATTACATTATACACTGCTTGTTTCCATGGTTACAGACCACCCTGCAATCCATCAGTGGTGCCGTGCTTGCACACTGTAGGAGAAAGCTTCAGCCTCTCTGGTGGCCGGGACCACGGGAGCGCACACAGGCTAGTGCTTTTTCCTATAATGAATCCAGCAAGCAAAGGAAGCAAAATGGATAATTAAAATATATTAGTAAGTGGCTTTCTCTACATGATAAATGCCACTTACTGAAGTGAGAGAACCCCTTTTAAATGTGGATCCAATAAGTCTGTTGAAGGCTAGTTTCGCGTCTGAGGCATGGAGATCTGGCCACCTGATCCGGAAGAGAATGCTTTGAATCGGCCGGACACAAACCACAGTGTGCAGCAGTTTGTGTCCTGTTGATTCTTAGCATTCTTGCTGGATCAGATGGCTGGATCTTAGACTTAATGGGGCCGGGGGGACATATTGTTTGCATTCAGCAGTGCCAGATCCGGAGAATTCTGGCAGGCTGTTCTCTGCCAGAACAGCTTGCTGCAAACCATGCCGCAGATGTGAAACTAACCTTAGACAGTTATCTTTACTGGACTTCCTCTACAATTTTCTAGTCATCTGGTCTGCTTTTCATAGTTGTTCCTGCCCTGTCCTGGGTGGTACTGGGTCCAGGATGAGCTTCAATGTCAGCATTACATCTTGGCACATAGTCTCCTTGCTGTCCTGATGACTAGACTCAAACTGACTCTAGAGTGCTCCATCTCCTCTATTTTTTTAGAGGGTGACACCAGCCTCATCTAGTGGTGGCTATGAATATGGCCTCTTGTTACCATGTGCATGCATACGGTATATAGTAAAGGCGTACATTACATAGAAATATATTTTTACACTTTCTTTTGCAGTTTATAGTATAATGTGTAATTAGAGCAGGATGCTGCACACATAGAGTCATCGTTTCCTGGTAGCACATGGTGTAAACGGGGATCTGTTGCCGGCAAACAATGAATCTATATGGGGAATTCTACTGTGATCACTCGTTCTCAACAAAGGGGATGATTGCTACATGTAAATGGAGCACTAGTCCACCCTTTGCTCAGTGATCAGCCAGTTATCGGGAACATAGTTACATAGTTAATACGCAATAAAGACATAATTCCATCAAGTTCAACCAAGGGATAGGTGGGGACGCGAATCCCAGAAGGAAATGAGACTCCTGCCTATCAGAAATGAAATGAGAGAATCCTATAGCCACTAGAGGTCTCTAGAACATTTGTTTTCTCCTTACCAATTTACACAATATATGAGTGTGACATGTCTCTATCTGCAGTCTCTAGTCCTTGTCCTCTCACCTTCAGTGATTAGTGTGCTCAAATAACGCACACATTTTATCAGTAGGAAGGTACTAAGGGCAAGGTTTCCATGACAACAAGTTATTCACTACAAAAATATATTTATACTTGTAAGCGCAATCAATAGAGAGATAGAAACTAGATATATATGAACTAGATACAGTAGGGAGATGCTAGATAGATATTAGATAAATCTGTTCCAGAGTTATGAGGCTTTTTCATAATATTCAAATTAGGCCTTTGGTGCAATGAGGGTGTTACCTTTACAATTGTTGCATTCAAGCTCCACTCATTTCTGCGGCCAGTCCCTCCCTTGTTGCTTTGCCACTGTCTGGCCCTGTCAATCAAAGCAGCCTGGGAGAGGCTGAAATTAGTAGATAACTGGAAAGGGTAGACTACAGTACCCTGAAAGGTTATCAAAATTAGGGTTATTCACTTTAGAAAAAAGACAACTGAGGGGAGATCTAATAACTATGTATAAATATATCAGGGGTCTGTACAGAGATCTGTCCCATCATCTATTTATCCCCAGGACTGTGACTGTGACGAGGGGACATCCTCTGCGTCTGGAGGAAAGAAGGTTTGTACACAAACATAGAAAAGGGTTCTTCACGGTAAGAGCAGTGAGACTATGGAACTCTCTGCCTGAGGAGGTGGTGATGGTGAGTACAATAAAGGAATTCAAGAGGGGCCTGGATGTATTTCTGGAGTGTAATATTAGCTAATAGAGATGGGTCGTTGATCCAGGGAGTTATTCTGATTGCCCCATTGGAGTCGGGAAGGAATTTTTTTCCCCTTATGTGGGGAAAATTGGCTTCTGCCTCACAGGGGATTTTTGCCTTCCTCTGGATCAACTTGTAGGAAACAGGCCGAACTGGATGGACAAATGTCTTTTTTTCGGTCTTATATACTATGTTACTATGTTACTATGGTTGCAACAAGAGCAGTGGTGACTCCCTCATTGCACCAAAGGTCTAATATTAAGAAAAAGCACCATAGCTCTGGAACGGAGCCTCAGATCAGCAGAAGAAAAACAGTGCTTTAATCAGGTAAACTACAGCTCTGTGTCTATGCAAACAGTTGGATAGGGATGTTGGCAGTGACAGATTAATTTTAAACTGATTTTTATAAAGGCATTGATGTCTTTTTATTAACTTAGAAGATGCCTTAACAGGAAATCTTTGTGTAAACAGTTTCTTCAGCTGCATGTATTTCTGTCTTACCACAAGATGTTTGAATGTGGTGGATAGTGTTATCACAGCAGAGAATAACCTCACTCCATCCTACATAATGCAAAGCACCAGGGGCCAAATTCAGCCGCAGTCTGCATCGATCTACAGTACTGTATGTCACATCATCCTTACTGTATCTGCAAAACTGGCCATGGACATAGAAGCCATTCATCACTCAGCGGATGGGCTTGTTACCATGTCTTAGTCTATCTGTCTTTCACTCTCTATAACTCTCTCTCCATACTGTATTTGCAATTTTACTAGTGATGCTAGAAAAAGGGACATGGCTCTGACACCTCATTCTGTCTAGCAGTCTTATGGAGGCACATATGTGTAGGGCTGCGCTCCTAAACATAAATGCATAATGGAATAGGTAGGTTTAGCGTAGGACCTGCCTGAAGTGAGACCACCTTGGCGCTGGGTAGGTGGGCACAGATGTGTTTTGATCTAAAAGCATTGGCTAAGTGTCTCAGATTTTATCAATAGAGTGAGGGCTTAGTCCATATGGTATGCTTGCATCTATTATTATAGTGCATTGTTTTCTGTGACTTTATAAATGTAGCCATGCACATCTGCATATTCACTATCTTATCGTGCAGGATGTCTTGAATTTTTTTTTCTTTCCATGATTTGTTTAATTTGTCTTGAAGGAGTAGCACCTTCATGTGTGAATGCGCTCCTACACTGGGAGTAGCAGTCATGTGCACTTTTGTCCCACCTATCTAAGAGGCGACTTTAATGAAGGTGGTACATATAAGTGTGTGTGCTCCTCCTCTCATTGGTTGCTGAAGCACATAGAGGTAACTGGGTACAGCACACCATATGTGCAGGGCATCTCTCCTAAACACAAATGCAAACCGGCATAGGTAGGTTTAGCATAGTACCTGCCTGAACTCAGACCACCTTGGCGCTGGGTAGGTGGGTACAGATGTGTTTTGATCTAAAAAGCATTGGCTAAGTGTCTCGGATTTTATCAATAGAGTCAGGGCTTAGTCCATATGTTATGCTTGCATCTATAATAGTGCATTGTTTTCTGTGACTTTATAAATGTAGCCATGCACATCCGCATATCCACTATCTTATCATGCAGGATGTTTTGAAATGTTTTTTTTCCCATGACTTATTACAATGTAGTAGTCTATCTGTCTTTCGCTCTCTATAACTCGCTCTCTATACTGTATTTGTAATTTTACTAGTGATTCTAGAAAAAGGGACATGGCTCTTACACCTCATTTTGTCTAGCAGTCTTATGGGGGCACCTACTAAAAGTGTTATGGGGCACTTCAATGGAAGCTACAATACTGCCCTCTATGTATATCAATACATATTATAATGCTGGCCCTAATTAGCCCCTATGTACAATACAAGAATATAGCTGCTAAAACATTTCCTCTGTGTACAATGTAACTATTATAATTATAATACTGACCAGTATGTACTGTACAAGAATATAACTACTCTAATACTGCCTCCTGTGTATGAGAATATAACTACTATAATACAGACCTCTGTGTACAGGAATATACCTACTATAATACTGCCCCTATGTACAAGAATATTCAGTGACTATTATAATGCTCCTATTATGTAAAACTATGTAACTAATGTCTCCTATGTACAAGAATATAACTGTTATAATACTGATGCCATGTACGTCTATATAATGACTATAATAAATAATACCTCATTCGTACAGCAAAATGTGTACTATAATACAGCAGTTGTGTACAAGAGTATAACTATTATAAAACTAGCTCTTTTATACAAGAATATAACTACATATAGACACGAATATAGTTACCATAATTTTGCTTTCTATAAACAAGAATACAACTACCATGGCTAAACTGAAACCTTTTCATAGGCTTGCTCAAGTGGCCTAGACACACTGTCCTTCCTCTGCTCATTTGCAGCAATAACAGTCACTGAAGTGTCCTGTTGGTTCTTCGTAGCAGGTCAAAGCTTGCTTCTCACTGGCAAGGCCTCTCCCCCTGCCTGAAGGATGTGCTCCTCCCAGCTCTCAAAGGGCCAGCGCGTGTGCACCCTAATTCACACCAGCCAATGGCTGGTTACCTCTGCTTGCTAGTGTCCTGTGAAGTTGTGCTGTTGCCTGCCTGTATACTGACTTTCTGCCTGTTTACTGGATTTTAACCCTACACTACTTGAACTGTGCCTGACTTCTGTATTGATCCTTCACTGCCTGCCCTGACTTTGGACTTTGTTTATTGGATCACTTGTACTGTGCATGCCCTGGCCTCAGCCTTCCCTTGGCTACAGTTTAGCCTGATCCCTCGGTGTTTGGCAATATCTGTTGACTCATGTAAGTCCAGATCCCTGTACAGGGGTTTAAGGGTGAAAACCAGGGGACTGCCAGGGTAATGCCCTTAGGAGTAGCCCAAAGCCAAATCTATTGGTTGACACAGTGGTTCCACACCACTGCCATAACAAGTTTCAACTGTTATTACCCAGTGAGGTTAACTGGACCAGGTTTGATATGCTATGCCTTGTTTACTAATATGTGCTATAACCGCCATTCCTTTCCATGAGCTATGGGGATATTTAACTGGTGCAAAGTAGAACTGGCTTAGTTGCCCATATTAGATTCCACCTTTCATTTTCCAAAGCTGTGAAAAATAAAAGGTAAAATCTAATTGGTTGCTATAGGCAACTAAGCCAGTTCTACTTTATACCAGTTTGATAAATCTCCCCCAATGTGTTTAACAGTTCACTGGAGGTTGAACAGCAAATGAGTATATGGAGTAATAGAGAGTACAGTATATCAAGTGTGGCCAGGGCGGGCTGCATGGTACCGATTGAAACTTGCAAAAGTCAGCTGACCTAGTCCATGAGAGTGGAGTTGACCCCTTAACCAGAATTGTCCCTGCCACCCAATTATTACCGGACAGAAGTAAATAGCAAATTGTTGACTCACGATATGTGAAGCCATATATATCACCCAAAAATTGGACCACAATTTTCAGGGAAAATCTAAAAAACTTTATTAACAATGATAAATACATACAAGTAAAAACAAGGCAGCACAAAGGTGGAACACAAAGATGAGGAACAGGAACCAAGGGGGGGCTGGGAGGTCAGCACACCAAAATACAGGGAGAGAAAAAATTGCTAATAGAGCAAAAATAAATAAATGAAACTCCAAGGCTCCAATGAGCAATAAACCCCGGCAAATATTGCAGCAAAGGTAAATGTAGGAGCAAGAACTTGGAGTTTAGAAAAAGGTAAGTAGTCATACCCTGGATGGTGTGTCGATCTCTCAGCCGCCTCCTGACCCAACGCCGTTTCCTGGCTTCTTCCTCCCAGCCCCCCCTTGGTTCCTGTTCCTCATCTTTGTGTTCCACCTTTGTGTTGCCTTGTTTTAACATGTATGTATTTATCATTGTTAATAAAGTTTTTTCGATTTTCATTTGCTGAAAATTGTGGTCCAATTTTTGGGTGATATACAGAATTGTTCCTGGAAGCATTGCAAATGTTTCTAAACCGCTTCCTGTCAAGAGCTGGGGAAGACTCTGAAAAATACTGCTGTTGTGACCAGAGAACAGGAAAAATGCTAACCTAAGGTACCCCACCAAGTTCTGTTAATGTTAGTTACCCTATGTGACTATAACCATCAAGCATTGTGCCCCTGCTGGAGTAAACATTCATGTTCACATACATGTTTACATACATATGTCTGCCTCGTCACTCCTCCAACTTTAGGTGTGGTCCTGTGTAAGAGGCAGCCCTGATCATCCAGCAGCATTTCCAGCACTAATATATATTCAGACTGTCATGTTTCCCTCCAGCCACCAGAGGCCAATGTGGCTGAGTAAGACAGTGAGAGGTGTTGTTTTCCAGAGGATAAGGAGTTAAAGAAGTTTCCCGGGCTGAGCAGTGAGCAGTGAAGGTGTCTGAGTACACAGAGAAGAACTCTGTCCACTGAGAGGGAGATCCACAGGGAAGATTAGAGTGATTTCTCACTGCCTGCTGTGACACAGTATCTGGGACTTTAGAGTGTGTTTGCTCCCTGACTGAGCTGATGTTTCCTGGTACAGAAGGGAGACTGCTACAGTGTGAGGCACTTACCAGAGGGGCTTGTGAGTGAACTCCAGGCCCTGCCTGATGATATATGTCCTGAGCTGCTGACTATCTCGGACCAGAGTTACAGAGACTAGAAAGTGAGGCTTGCAGCATCACCCCTGCCAGAGCTGAGCCACGTGAATGCCTGACCTGCGACCTAACATAAAGGAGAAGACCACGCTGAGCCAAGCAAGCAAGCAAGCAACCAGATCAGGACCCAGACTGTATCTGCCTGCATATGCCGGACACAGAACTGTGAGTGCACTGATGCTAATCTGAGTTAGGACATAGTGGAAGAGGATTTAGGTAGTGCACAGTAGAAGTGCACCCCGGGTAGCGGGGACAGGTAGGAATATCTAGAAGAGAGTAGCCTGCCATTTTTGTACTTGTGTTTGTGATTCAGTTGTGTCTTTATGCAAATTTCCATTATCATTATTGTGAATTCTCAAGCTGTTCATACTGTTAATCTGATTTTCCGGCAGTTAGAGTTCTCTTTTAATAAAGCCGGTTTCTGCTTCAGCCTCCTTGTCTGCTGCACTGTACTTAAATCCTGCTCTACAGTCTCTTTTTCTGCTGACCGTTACAAGTGGCGCTGCGAGCAGGGTACAGTCACAGAGATGCAGGCGGCTGAAGGCAATGTGCATGATGTTAATGTGAGTACCTCAGGCAACGGTGGAACCCTTGCAAGGGCCTTCCCTATTGGCACGTTGTTCAACTTGCTACCCAAATTTGATGGCCAGAACATGACACTGTCAGACTGGGTGACAAGGTTACAGAGTGCTGTTAGGATTTACAATGTCAGCCCAGAACTACAAGTAGAAATTGCTTTGGCCGCTCTCGAGGGTGAGGCCCGAAGAAATGTTCTCCTACAACCAGAAGCCACGCGCAATACATTGCAAGAGATGGTGAGATTCCTGGAAGAAATATATGGGGAAACAGCCAGTGCAGGGCACCTCCGGGCGAAGTTTTTTTACCGAATTCAACGGGAAGACGAAGGTGTCTCTCAGTACGCAACAGCCCTACAGGAAGTGTTGGCCGAGGTACAAAAAAAAGAGGCAGACGGGGTTACTGGCATGGGACCCATAGACCGGATACTGCGGGAACAATTTATTCTGGGGCTCTACAGCAATCCCCTGAAACAGGCTCTGCGGGAACGAGTCAGAGTAGACCCTACCCTAACCTTTCGACAAATATTGGCAGAGGCCGTGACGCGAAACAAAGAAGACGGCTATGCTTCTGGAGTAATACGGACCTAGACCGTTACACCGCCCGGGGTTACAAGAAATGAAGAAGCCCTGGTCAGAGTGGTACAAGACTTACAGAGCTCCCTGAGTGCCATGCACGAAAAGTTGACACACCTGGAGAAACGGATAGAGTCGTGCCATACCCCTGAGGCTGCCTATCCGGCCCGACAACAAACCTATCAGGCGACTCCGTGGGTTCCTATACCCGAATGCCCTTATGCTAACTTACCATACCATCAAGCCCCTCATTACCCTCCAGTGGGGCCATCCAGCCAAGCTCTAAGGGCACCTCCCGCCCGCAGGCAAAAAGTGGGCCGTCAAGGGGCACAGTGTTGGCGGTGTGGAGATCTAGGACATTTCGCCAGAGAGTGTCGGAATAACCCAGCTGGACGCCAAGAGCCACCGTTAAACTACCGACCCCGGCAGTAGTGGGGCGTACTGCCGGGGAAGTGGAGAGCCAAGTTACCCAGAAAAGCTTCGAACACCTGGTTGCAGGGTGTCCCACTATACGAGCTGAATTTGAAGGTGTTCCGGTCGACTGTTTAGTGGATACTGGGTCTCAGGTGACAACTATGCCCGAGTCATTCTTCTACCGTTACTTTCAAGCGCTGGCCAAGCCAGAGCGAGAGACACTGGTCCGGGTTACAGCGGCTAACCAACAACAGATTCCTGTCACAGGGGTCATGTGGATGAATGTACGGCTATGTGGACAGGAAGTGGGACGGAAAGGTATCTTGTTGGTCCCCGAAATGTTCAAAGAAGATGTGACTGTGATAATGGGCATGAATATCCTGCGAGAATTGGATCAGATCATGTTCACCAAACGGGGGCCGGGTTACTGGAAACAAGCCACCCCGCACAAACCTACCCAAAAGGCATTTCAACGGCTGATCTGTTTTTGTGGAACACAGAGAAGTGTACCAGCACACCAGGCGGTGGGAACGATCCGAGCGCCAGGAAAGGCTACCTTCACCCTCCCCCCTGGTCGGGAGACCATGCTGAAGTTACCCGTGGAAACTTTCCGCAATCTTGAAGGCATTGAGGTGTTCGTTGAACCAACAGGCCTAGGAGAGCTGGGTCAGGACGTCCTGGTGGCCCGGACACTGGGAGTGGTCCAGAATGGATGAGTACCCATAAGAGCTGTGAATGTGGGATATCTAGAAGTTCCCTTGACGCCAGGAGTGGAACTGGCTCGTGTATACCTACATCAGGGAGAAATACTGAGTCAGAGAGAAGTGACTCTAGCTCCGGTAGGGGATGCTGTTTGGACCCTGGCAGTTACTGCCAGTTCAGAAGAGGCGCCGACCCCAGAATGGAATGGGGGAACCATCTTGGACCAAATGGAGATAGATGTTAAGGCTCTCAGTTCAGACCAACAGCTGAGCAGTTGAAACCATGCTTTGGGAGAATCAGGCTGCATTTGCCCGCCACGCCGATGACTTTGGCTGCACGAATGCTATCACACATGAGATACCGACAGGGGACACTCCACCAATTCGGGAGATATCGGCAGATTCCGCCCAAGTTGTACCAGGAAGTGAAGACGCTATTGAAACAGATGATAGACTCCGGAGTGGTGCGGGAAGCCAGAGCCCTTAGGCAGCCCCAGTGGTGCTTGTCAAGAAGAAGGACGGCACTATTCGCTTTTGTGTGGATTACCGGCGGTTGAATGCTTGCACTGCGCGAGACTCATATCCTCTGCCACGCATCGAGGAGTCTCTGACGGCTCTAGGACGCAGGCCAAATACTTCTCCACCCTGGACCTAGCAAGTGGGTACTGGCAAGTACCAGTGGCTGGAGCAGGACAAGGCAAAGACAGCATTCATACTCCCCATGGGGTTATTTGAATTCAACAGGATGCCATTCGGACTGACTAATGCCCCTGGAACCTTCCAGCGGCTGATGGAGAGATGCCTGGGAGACCTGAATTTTGAAGCCACTCTGATATACCTAGACGATATCATCAGTATACTCTGCTACTTTTCAAGAACACTTGAATCGGCTAGGGCAGGTACTCGGCATGATGCGATCCCATGGCCTGAAAGTAAAGCCAAAGAAGTGTCATCCCTTCAAGAGGGAGATCGAGTACCTGGGCCATAGGGTGTCCCAAGACGGAGTGCTACCGTCCCAAGACAAAGTGGCTGCACACGACAATGGCTAGTGCCCAGAACACTGCGTGAGTTGAAGGCCTTCTTGGGACTGACCGGGTACTACCGGCGGTTCATCAAAGGCTACGCAAAAATAGCAGGGCCCTCTGAATGAGTTGTTGAGAGGAACGGCTGGGCAACCCAAGGGCCAAAATATCCCCTGGGGACAGAAACAGGAAGAGGCCTTCCAGGCCCTGAAAGAAGCCCTGACATCGGCCCCCATCTTGCTTATGCCGATTTTGATAAATCATTCATCTTATCTACTGATGGCAGTCTCTATGGACTTGGGGCAGTCCTGTCGCAGGTCCAAGATGGACACAGAGAGTGATCGCTATGCCAGTAGATCCTTGCAGAGATACGGAGCGAAACCCCATAACTACAGTTCCTTCCGGCTGGAACTCCTTGCCCTGGTGTGGGCTATGATGGAGAAATTTGCAGGATATCTGACAGGAGCTAAGATCTTCGTACGGACGGATAACAATCCCCTGGCCCATCTGGGTACTGCTAAGTTGGGAGCCCTGAGCAACGCTGGGCGGCTCGCCTTGCAAAGTATGACTGTAATTTGCTACCGCTCCGCTACAGAGAACACTAATGCTGATGGTCTCTGAGGGTTACTTTTGAAACTCCAGTAGGGGATATTGATGAACAAAAGGAAGAAGATGAAACTCCTGACTTCCGTAAGTTCGCTCCCCAACAGTCGCGCCCAGACAAGTGGGAGGCCCGTAAGCTACCCAAGGCATTGGGGTGAACTAATGAAGAATGGGGCAGATTGCAAGATGAAGACATTGGACTGCAGCAAATGAAAAGCTGGGTAACCCAGTGCAGGAAACCCAACAAAGAAGAAAAGACTGATCTGGATGCCGAGATGAAGTCCGTTCTACATCAATGGGACAGACTGGAAGTGCATGGAGCTGTTTTGTTCCGCAAGTGGCAACAGCCTGCCGACCTAGAGGCGAGGTGGCAGGTAGTGATACCCAGAAGAATGGCACGGGAGATAGCCAAAGAGGCTCATGAGTTTGGAGCTCACTTCGGGCCAGTCAAGACATACCAGTGGCTGCAGCGTTATGTGTATTGTCCGCGACTGGAGGCCACAGTTGAAGAAGTTTGCCGACAGTGTCGAGTGTGTGAACTCACGAAGGGAACAGAACAGAGAGCACCCCTACAGTCCATCCAGACCAAAGAACCACTGGAAGTGTTGATGATAGACTATCTTCTTGAGGGACAATCGTCAACTAGGTCCACAGTATTGCCTGGTCATGATCGACCACTTCTCCAAGTTTGCAGTAGTCACCCCAACTCGGGATCAGACGGCCGAGTCCGCTGCACGAGCCATTTGTCAAGACTTCATTCGGGTCTATGGGTGTCCAAAGCGGATCCATTCAGATCAAGGGGCGTGCTTTCAAGGAAAAGTGATGGAGGAGCTACATCGACTGTATGGCATTGAAAAATCCAGGACAACTCCCTATCATCCCCAAGGAAACGGGGCCTGTGAGCGCTTTAACCGAACATTGCTGCAAATGCTGAGGACGCTAGAGGAAGAAAAGAGGGCACACTGGCCTGACTACCTGCCAGAATTAGTCTGGGCTTACAATAATCGTGTCCATACCACCACCGGTTACACCCCATACATGTTGCTGTTCGGTAGGGCTGGTCGAGAAATCGTTGAATTAAACCTAGAACAGCCAGAAGACCTAATAGAATGATCAACCACTTCATGGGTGAAAGAACTCCGTCAGCGTCTCCAGACCATTCGCTGGTTGGCAGGTAAGCGGTTACAGGAGAGAGCTCATACAGACCGTCCTCTAGTTCAGGAGGTTCCATTGCAACCTGGGGATCGGGTACTGGTACGAGAGAAACGTCCCAGAGGCAAGTTGAGTGAGCGTTGGGAAGTACAGCCATACAAAGTGATCAAGAGAGTGTACCCTAATGGTCCGGTCTACGAAGTGCAGGTTGAGAATGAGGAATTTGCTTCACGGACTCTACATAGGAATATGTTACGGCCATGCCGGTCCAAAGATCCCGCACCTGTTCAGAGGACACCTCCTCCTTCTCCTCCTCCTGCCCCATACTCAGAACTTGTTATCTCTGATGGAGATGATGGTGAAGACTGGTGGACTGCTCCTAACACTGAAGAAGCCTCCCAGGCTACAGGTGATGAAGTCACTGTCACAGAACCATTGCCAGCCCGTAATGGAGAGGGGCCCTCGGACACACTCGAACCTCCTATTGTGGTGGATGAATCCAGACTGGCAGTTCCTAGTGGAGAGAGTCAGGTCGTAACAGATAGCCAAGACCTCCGGAGATCCAGTAGGCTTACTGCAGGAGTTCCACCAAACAGGTACGCTGCTGATGAGTTGAGTCTACCTGTATGTATTGTGGACAACGTTGTACTGCTGTATAAAAGTTGCACTAACCATTATTTCTATGGACTATATAGCAAGGCCGAGGACGGCCACCTTTAAGTGGGGAGGCATGTAAGAGGCAGCCCTGATCATCCAGCAGCATTTCCAGCACTAATATATATTCAGACTGTCATGTTTCCCTCCAGCCACCAGAGGCCACTGTGGCTGAGTAAGACAGTGAGAGGTGTTGTTTTCCAGAGGATAAGGAGTTAAAGAAGTTTCCCCGGCTGAGCAGTGAGCCTGGGCTGAAGGTGTCTGAGTACACAGAGAAGAACTCTGTCCACTGAGAGGAGATCCACAGGGAAGATTAGAGTGATTTCTCACTGCCTGCTGTGACACAGTATCTGGGACTTTAGAGTGTGTTTGCTCCCTGACTGAGCTGATGTTTCCTGGTACAGAAGGAGACTGCTACAGTGTGGAGGCACTTACCAGAGGGGCTTGTAGAGTGAACTCCAGGCCCTGCCTGATGATATATGTCCTGAGCTGCTGACTATCTTCGGACCAGAGTTACAGAGACTACAAAGTGAGGCTTGCAGCATCACCCCTGCCAGAGCTGAGCCACGTGGATGCCTGACCTGCGACCTAACATAAAGGAGAAGACACCACGCTGAGACCAAGCAGAGCAAGCAAGCAACCAGATCAGGACCCAGACTGTATCTGCCTGCATATACCGGACACAGAACTGTGAGTGCACTGATGTTAATCTGAGTTAGGACATAGTGGAAGAGGATTTAGGTAGTGCACAGTAGAAGTGCACCCCGGGTAGCGGGGACAGGTAGGAATATCTAGAAGAGAGTAGCCTGCCATTTTTGTACTTGTGTTTGTGATTCAGTTGTGTCTTTATGAAAATTTCCATTATCATTATTGTGAATTCTCAAGCTGTTCATACTGTTAATCTGATTTTCCAGCAGTTAGAGTTCTCTTTTAAAAAAGCCGGTTTCTGCTTCAGCCTCCTTGTCTGCTGCACTGTACTTGAATCCTGCTCTACGGTCTCTTCTTCTGCTGACCGTTACACCTGTAACAGGGTCTAGGGCCGCACATCTAACTGACACATAAAAACGAAACTTAATTGTCCACTAGATGGTGGTGATGTTTTGCACTCAGTTAAACATGATCTACTTTACCCATTATATAGTCTTATTTTTGTTCTACTTTGTATTATTTTGCAGCAGTAGTAGCAGTAATACTCATGTAGTACTGCACTTTGTAGGACTTGGGGGCAGTGAAAGACTCCCCTTTAATAACTTTCCACTAGATGGCAGTGTCATTTGCCTACAATTGTAAACTGTAGCAGATACAGATGAAGATAATTATGATTATTATGTTACACTCCACATGTACGGAGTTCACATATTGTAGTAGTAGCAGCCATTGTAAATTGTACAGTACTTCAGATGTTACCTGTGGAGGGAAGAATATTACAGATATACTCACCCTTCGGATCGCAGGGGTTCACAGGCTTCCCTTCATGGTCACGTAAAAACTTTTCCAGCATTTTTGGCTTCTCCGATTCCTCGACATCTTCTCTTTCTCTCCGAAAACAGGATACCTTACGTCATCACTGACATCACTGTCTCTTGCCTGCCTTCCCTGGTCCTGACTACTGCGCATGTGATGGGACTGCCGACCATCTTCTGAGTGTACAGGCTTCTGTATGATGTCTGTACTGACTCCTACACAGCGTGATGTAAGCATTTTGAGTCACAGCCTAGTGATCAACCACAGAGGATGATTGCTATGCTCTGGATCTCACTGGAGGCACTATGGATGCCACTTGGTGGACACTGTGGAAGGCATTTTGGGGCACTGTGGATGTCAATGTTATAAAGGTGCTGTGGAGGTCACTGTTATGGGGGCACTGTGGAGGTCAATGTTATAGGAGCTCTGGATGTCACTGTTATGGGGGTACTGTGGATATCACTGTTATCGGAGTGCTGTGGAGGTCACTATTATGGGGTCTTGGTGTTGAGCAGATAGATTTGGGTTCCTAGACCACTGGGCTGACTTTTCACTGGGGTACAAACTGTTTTCTGCAGAAGATTTGCACCTCAATGGAAGGGGAGCTGCTGTGTTGGGGGAGATAATTCTGGCTGGGGTGGCAATGCATTTAAACTAGGGAAGAGGGGGAGTAAATGGCTATAAATATGGAGGCAGACAGGTTAGAGAGGGGTCAGAATATATTGGTGGGGGGCAGGGGCGTAGCTATAGCAGTCGCAACCGGGCCAAGGAGCCTGAGGAGGCCCAAAGACCATTGTACCACATAAGAAAACACCAGCATTATAGAAAGTGTATGCCGGTTCCACCTGTGGCTGGAGGGAAGGAGTTAGGTCAAGAATTTGGTATGGGGGGTTTGCCATTTCAATTTTTGCCTCAGGCAGCAGGAAGGCTATGTACCATGAACTCTTGCACCAGGGCCCATGAGCCCTTAACTACGCCCCTGGTGGGGGGAATGGATGGTGGGGGGAGCATTAAGAAGTGGATAAGGAGTTCCCTCAGTTGCAAACCAACTCTGAAGGAGGAAAAAATAATCATAAAAATAAATTTCCTAAAAGTGTAAAATTTGATGACAACTTATAATGTATGTTCACAAATGCCAGATAGTGTTGGGCGCGAATATTCAAATCGCAAATTCTAATCATGAATATCGCCACTTCGAGAATTCACAAAGATTTAGAATATAGTGCTACATGTTCTTATTAGTGAATATTCTAGATTTTTTATACTTAGTGCACCAACCAGTAAAATGTAGTCAGACCTGCTAAAATGTAAAAAGACATAAATGACAAAAAGAGGGCCTTTAAGAAATACAAATCGTAGAGGTCAGCTGTAGCCTTTAAAATGTATAAAGAACTAAATAAATTATGTAAGGGGGAAATAAAATCAGCGAAAATACATAATGAAATACAGGTGGCCAAAGAAAGTAAGAACAACCCAAAAACAAGTGGCCCATTGCCAATTAATCAGCTTACCACCTTTTCATTGTTTTATAATGGATATTGATGTTATGAAGCAAGACAAATATGATACAATGTGGTTTATCATAATTTAATTGTAATAGCAAAAAATGATGTTTAACCACTACAGGACCGGCGGGCGGTCCTGTAGTTCTGAGTGGACGCATCGGCGCGTCATCTCGCGAGACGCGAGTCTCATAGTTATACTGCAGCCTGCCAGCGATGATCAATCACTGGCAGGCTGTAGATGCGAAATAAATCGCATCAAACTGGTATATCAGACGCCAAAACACATTGCCCTACTTCTCCTGAGTACGGCGATACCACATGAGTGACACTTTTTTGCAGCCTGGGTGCGCAAAGGGGCCCAAATTCCAACGAGTACCTTTAGGTTTTACATAGATGCTTACAATTTAGCCCCACCCAAAATGCCAGAACAGTACAAACACCCCACAAATGACCCCATTTTGGAAAGAAGACACCCCAAGGTATTCGCTGAGGGGCATATTCAGTCCATGAAAAATTGAACTTTTTGTCAAAAGTTAGCGGAAAGGGAGACTTTGTGAGAAAAAACAATAAAAAATCAATTTCCGCTAACTTGTGCCAAAAAAAAATCTTCTATGAACTCGCCATGCCCCTCACGGAATACCTTAGGGTGTCTTCTTTCCAAAATGGGGTCACATGTGGGGTATTTATACTGCCCTGGCATTTTAGGGGCCATAAAGCGTGAGAAGAAAAATGCTTAAAAATGCCCTCCTAAAAGGTACTCATTGGAATTTGGGCCCCTTTGCGCATCTTGGCTGCAAAAAAGTGTCACACATGTGGTATCGCCGTACTCAGGAAAAGTAGGGAAATGTGTTTTGGGGTGCATTTTTACATATACCCATGCTGGGTGAGAGAAATATCTCTGTAAATTGACAACTTTGTATAAAAAAAATTAAAATGTTGTCGTTTACAGCGATATTTCTCACACAAAGTATGGGTATATATAAAAATACACCACAAAACACATTGCCCTACTTCTCCTGAGTACGGCGATACCACATGAGTGACACTTTTTTGCAGCCAAGATGCGCAAAGGGGCCCTAAAACCAATGAGTACCTTTAGGATTTCACAGGGCATTTTTACGCATTTGGATTCTCACGCTTTAGGGCCCCTAAAATGCCAGTGCAGTATAAATACCCCACAAGTGACCCCATTTTGGAAAGAAGACACCCCAAGGTATTCCGTGAGGGGCATGGCGAGTTCACAGAATTTTTTTTTGGCACAAGTTAGCGGAAATTGATATATATATATTTATATTTTTTTTTACAAAGTCTCATATTCCACTAACTTGTGACAAAAATAAAATTTTACATGAACTCACCATACCCCTCACGGAATACCTTGGGGTGTCTTCTTTCTAAAATGGGGTCACATGTGGGGTATTTATACTGTCCTGGCATTTTAGGGGCCCCTAAAGCGTGAGAAGAAGTCTGGAATCCAAATGCGTAAAAATGCCCTGTGAAATCCTAAAGGTACTCATTGGAATTAGGGCCCTTTGCGCACCTAGGCTGCAAAAGTGTCACTCATGTGGTATCGCCGTACTCAGGAGAAGTAGGGCAATGTGTTTTGGGGTGTATTTTTATATATACCCATACTTTGTGTGAGAAATATCTCTGTAAGCGACAACTTTTAAATTTTTTATACAAAGTTGACAATTTACAGAGATATTTCTCTACCCAACATGGGTATATGTAAAAATACACCCCAAAACACATTGCCCTACTTCTCCTGAGTACGGCGATACCACATGAGTGACACTTTTTGCAGCCTGGGTGCAAAGGGGCCCAAATTCCAACGAGTACCTTTAGGTTTTACATGGCTGCTCACAATTTAGCCCCACCCAAAATGCCAGAACAGTAAACACACCCCACAAATGACCCCATTTCGGAAAGTAGACACCTCAAGGTATTCACTGAGGGGCATAGTGAGTCCGTCTGAGATTTTATTTTTTGCCAGAAGTTAGCAGAAATGAAACTTTATTTTATTTTTTCTCAGAAAGTGTCATTTTCCGCTAACTTGTGAAAAAAAATGAAATGATACATGAACTCACCATGCCCCTCCGCGAATACTTTGGGGTGTCTTCTTTCTAAAATGGTGTCATTTGGGGGTATTTATACTATCCTGGCATTCTAGCACCTGAAGAAACATGACAGGTGCTCAGAAAGTCAGAGCTGCTTCAAAATGCGGAAATTCACTTTTTGCACCATAGTTTGTAACGCTATAACTTTTACCCAAACCAATAAATATACACTTATTGGATTTTTTATCAAAGACATGTAGAACAATAAATTTAGAGAAAAATTTATATAGAAATTTAGTTTTTTTTTTAAACTTTTACAACAATAAGTGAAAAGTGTCATTTTTTTGCAAAAATGTTGTTAAATTTTTATTAATAGCAAAAAAAGTAAAAATGTCAGCAACAATGAAATACCACCAAATGAAAGCTCTATTAGTGAGAAGAAAAGGAGGTAAAATTCATTTGGGTGGTAAGTTGCATGACGGAGCAATAAACGGTGAAAGTAGTGTAGAGCAGAATTGTAAAAAGTGGCCTGGTTATTAAGGGTGTTTAAGCTAGGGGGGCTGAGGTGGTTAATAAAAATAAAGACAAACAGTTTTTCAGAAAAAAAGGCAGTATTTTACATTACTGCCAAGGAACACTTCTAGTGACCACTCATCAGAAGGCCACTTAGAGCTGCTTCCTAGTCCAGTGTTGCACAACGTGCAACACTGTCATTCACTTCTAAACAATCCTCATAGAAATGCATTGATTCAAAGCATCTCTATGAAGCCACGCATGTGCAATAGCCTCCCAATGCTTCCCTATGGGAAAATAGTGCGTTAGCTATGATATACTCACACACTGCACATTCCTGTGCATAGTATTGATGAGGTGATCTGTAAAACACCCACAAAGTGCACATTGTGTTGTGGTGGAGGGCGTGATTGCATGCTTGGGTGTGGGAAGGCAGGATCCAGGAGGCCAAAGTTAAATCACTACATTAGTAAATGTTTGCTGGTTTTATTTAACTCATTGTCATATTTTCAAAAGGCAGTGTTTACATTAAAAGGCTTGCAGAGACATGCTATAGACACCAGAACTACTAAGTTTAGTGGTTCTAGTGACTATAGTGTCCCTTAAAATAGAGAAAAAATAAGAATCAGCACAAAAATATCAAATAAAATGGCTGTATCATTATTCTTAAAATTGAAATGAAAGTACAACTTCTGACACAAATATATAATATTTTGCAGATTACTTTTTTTTTTACAATGTGCAGATAGTACTGTGCTACTAACCCCTCCATCCACCCCTCCCTCCCCCTTCTCCACCCCTCCCTCCCTTCTCCACCCCTTTCCTTCTCCAACCACCCAGGATCCTTACTCACATAAAACAAGTAATATATATAAATACTTACAGTTCTGAAGACTCCAGCAGGCTCAGGATCAGTGCTCTGGGCAGCTAGGCTCAGGGCTGGAAGTGGGCTCTGCTCTGTAGTTTAGGAAGGAGACCGGGGCTCATCCTAGCGTTGCAGTGCCTCTGTGTGACGTCATGGCGTGTGGCGTATGCGAAGGGCAGGAGAGATCGGGAGGAGGATAAAGCAAGTACCGTATTTTTTGCCCTATAAGACGCACCGGCCCATAAGTTACACCTAGGTTTTAGAGTGGGACAATAAGAAAAAATATTTTTCAATATACCTCGGGTCAGACCACCAATCAGACCCCCAATCTTAATCAGACCTCAGCCAACAGCCCCAATGTTAATAAGACCTCAGACCAGGCCCCGATATGAATGACCCTGAATCAGACCTCAGATAAGAGCTCCATGCCTCTCATCATCCCCCAGTAGCCTCATAGTCCCCAGTTGCTTCTCAGCCCCCAGCAGCCTCTCCATCAGCCCTCAGTGCCTCTCATCAGCCCCCAGCAGCCTCTCCCCAGTGCCTCTCATCAGCCCCCAGTGCCTCTCATCTGCCCCAAGTGCCCGCACCAGCCCCCATAAGTGTCCATCAGCCTTATAAATATAAAATAAATAAAAAAACACTTACCCTTTCCTTCTCCTGGCCGCCGCTGCTCCTCTTCTCCAACGCGATCTGCATCCTCCCACTTTCAGCTGTGCTGTGAAGGCTGCGCACAGCGTGACGTCACATAGCGCCTTACGAGCCGACAGCTGAGTACCAGGAAGCGGTAAGTACAAAGCCTTCACCACTTCCTGGTCCTCCCAGACCTCCGGTGCTACTGACGAGTGGCCAGCGGGACTCAGTTACTCCTGGGGGCCCAAGGCAGCTGCCCCTTTTGCCCTGCATTAAAGATGGCCCTGCCTAGTGGCCGGTGGCACCCAGGAAGAACTGGTCCGGGGCAGCTGCCAACTGTCCTGGGTTAAAGAATGGCCCAGCGGCTGTTTTTAACATGCTTTAGGGCAGCCTGGGGGCACGTGCCTCCTGCCCCCCCAGCCCCCCCTGCTTCAAATACGTAAATGCAAAAAAACAGGGTCAGAACATGTAGGGCCTCTAAATGATAGTAACAGAGTGTTGGTCACCCTGGGGAAGCTCCAAGGCAATAAGCTCCTAAATGCTTTTTTTTCAATCTCTGTATATACAAAAGAAGAGAGGGCATTCCACTAGTGTAAATACCTCAAATTAACATACTTAACTGGATGACTGTAGATATGGTCCTTTATATGCTAAGAGAAAGTAAAAGTGAACAAGGCCCCGGGTCCAGAAGGATTACACCCTAAAGTTCAAGGCACTCAGTTCAGTTACAGATTCTTTAATGACAAGCATTGTACCAAGGGACTGGCACAAGGCAAATTTGGTGCCCATTTTCAAAAAGGGTGCTAGGTCTTCACCGGGTAATTATATAGACCAGTAAGCTTAACATCCATTGTGGAAAACATTTTGAGAGCCTTCTACGGGACTACATACAGGATTATGTAATAGTAAATAGTATAATAAGTGATAGCAAACATGGTTTTACTAAGAACAGAAGCTGTCAGACTAACCTGATTTGTTTTTATGAGAAACTAAGTAGAAGGCTGTCGATATTGCGTTTTTGGACTTTGCAAAAGTGTTCAATACTGTCCCACATGGACTAATGGGTAAATTGAGGTCTATTGGTTTAGAAAATATAATTTGTAATTGGATTGAAAAGTGGCTTTATGATCGTATCCAAAGAGTTGTGGTCAATGATTCTTCCGGTCATAAGTGGTGTACCCCAAGGTTCTGTGCTGGGTCCGCTATTATTTAACTTCTTCATTAATGACATAGAGGATGGGATTAATAGTGCTGTTTCTAATTTTGCAGATGACACCAAATTTTGTAATACGGTACAGTCTATGGCAGTGGCGTAGACTGTCCCCTTTCCCATTGTACCCACCATAATGTGTCCCAGTATAAAATGCCCCTATACAAAGCCCCTCATATAAAATACTCATTCTTTGTGGCCTCATTAGAAGCCCCCACAGTGTTCCTCTCCGCCCTTTCCCCAAAGTGCATCCATATAAAATACCCCTTCTTTGTGGCCTCAGTAGATGCCCCCATAGTGCCCCCAATAATGTGCCAGTTAGAACTGCCCCTCATAGATGCTCCCATAGTGCCACCCAATAATGTGCCAGCAAAAAATGCCCCCAATAATGTCCCAGTAAGAAGTGCCCCCACAGTGCCCCTCAATAATGTGCCAGTAAGATGTGCTCCATAGATGCCCCCGAATAATGTGTCAGTAAGAAGTGGCCCCATAGATGCCCTCCAATCATTTGCCAGTAAGAAGTGCCCCCCATAGATCCCCCCCAATCATGTGCCAGTAAGAAGTGCCCCCCTTTTAATGTGCCGGTAACAAGTAATGTACAACAAAAAAATTAAAATCACTTAGGCCCCTTGCAGACGAGCATCACGGATTAGGTCCGGATGAGTTCAGTTAAAAATGTGCAATTTCGCAAGCAAGTTTATTCTGTTTTGTCTGCGATTGGGTTCAATTGTTCAGTTCTTTTTGCACGGGTGCAATGCGCTTTGATGCGTTTTTCACGCATGTGATAAAATACTGAAGGCTTACAAACAGCATCTCTTAGCAACCATCATTAAAAAACGGATCGCATCCGCACTTGCTTGTGGATGCAATGTGATTTTCATGCAGCCCCATTCACTTCTATGGGGCCAGCGTTGTGTGAAAAACGCAGAATATAGAACATGCTGCGATTCTCCCGCAATGTACAGTTATGCAGGAAAAACAACGCTCATGAATCCAGACCCATTGAAATGAATGGATCCGGATTCAGTGCGGGCGCAATGTGTTCGTATCACGCATTGCACCCGCGCGGAAAACACGCTCGTGTGAAGGGAGCCTTATACTTACCTCCATCAGGCTGGCAGCAATGCGATGCAGGCCTCTTCCGGCCTGTGTCCTGCGCTGTACAGTTCAGGTGGCGTGATGACATCTATTGCAGCCTATTAGAGGAACGGGGAAGGAAGACACCTCTTCCCTGCCCTGCAGCATCCATCTGTATCGCTGTCCTGAGGACAGCGATACAGATGACTATGGAGATGAGTGCTACCACAATGGAAGTGCTCATCTCCCTGTGCCGCCGCCCCCCCACTTGTCAGCAGGGCCACGCCGCCTGGGGCTATCGCCTCACTTTGCCCTGCTGGCGCCCCCTGAAATTTTTCTCCCGGGGCAACGGCCCCCTGGCACCGCTTACGCTACCCCTCTGGTCTAGGGAAGATGTTAATATGTTACAAGCTGACTTAGACAAACTTACTGTTTGGGCCTCCACTTGGCAAATAAGGTTCAATATAGATAAATGTAAAGTTATCCACTTGGGGGCTAATAATCTGCATGCAGCATATGTCCTAGGGGGAGTAAATTTGGGAGAGTCACTTGTTGAGAAGGATCTGGGTGTATTAGTAGATCATAGATTAAATAACAGCATGCAGTGCCAGTCAGCTGCCTCTAAGGCCAACAGAATTTTGTCTTGTATTAAAAGAGGAATGGGACAGGGATGTAATATTACGACTATACAAAGCGTTGGTGCTGCCTCAACTGGAATATGCAGTTTAGTTCTGGGCACCAGTCCATAAAAAGGATGCCCTAGAGTTAAAAAAAAAAAGTATAGAGATGAGCAACTAAGCTCATAAGGGGCCTGGAAGATCTTAGTTATGAGCAAGAATTAAATTAACTGAATTTGCTTAGCCTTGAAAAAAGAAGTCTAAGGAGGGACATAATTAACCTGTACAAATATATAAACGGACCATACAAAAAATATCAAGTGAAGCTATTCTGTGTCAAACCCAGTGGCGTAACTAGAGTGCTATGGGCCCCATGTCAAACTTTGGATCGGGGCCCCTCCCCCAAGCCGTGCCCGGTCACACCTTCTGTGTCTGTAATTGTCACACCCCTGGTCCCTGATCGCCCAGTAATGTCCCCAGTAATGTCTCTTACTGCCCCCACTGCCCTCAGTAATGCCCCAAGTAGTGCCACCACAGCCCCTAGTAGTGTTTACCACTGCTCCCAATAATGTCCCCAGTAGTGCCCCGCACAGCCCCTATTAGTGTCCCCCACTGCCTCCAGTTATGGTCCCAGTAGTGCCCCCCACACTCACTAGTAGTGCCCACCTCTGCCCCAGTAATGTCCCCCACTGCCTTAATTAATGTCCCCAGTAGTGGCCCCCACTGCCCCCAGTAATGTCCCTAGTAGTGCTCCCACAGCCCCTAGTAATATTTACCACTGCCCCCCATAATGTCCCCAGTAGTGCCCCGCACAGCCCCTATTAGTGTCCCCCATGCCTCCAGTTATGGCCCTAGTAGTGCCCCCCACTGCCCCAGTAATGTCCTCCACTGCCTTAATTAATGTCCCCAGTAGTGGCCTCCACTGCCCCCAGTAGTGGCCCCCACTGCCCCCAGTAATGTCCCCAGTAGTGGCCCCCATTGGCCCCAGTAGTGTCCTCCACTGCCTCAGTAATGTTCCCTGTAGTGTCCCCCACTGCCTTAATTAATGCCCCCCAGTAGTGTCCTCCACTGCCCCAGTAATGTCCCATGTAGTGCCTCCCACAGCCCCTTGTAGTGTCCCCGACTGCCCACAGTCTTCAAGTAATGGGACCCAGCATTTTCTCTGTACTTAATTCCTGGCCCCGTCAGAGCGCTCATTTCGCCTTCATGATATGATCTTATGCAGTCTCTAGGCCTCCAGCATCAGGCCCCGACGCTGCTACTCTAAAACTAGTCACACATTAAGCAGGTAGGCAGAGCCTAACCTACGTTAGTTAGGCTCCACCCACCTGTTTAATTTGGGACTAGTTTTAGAGTGGCAGCGCCAGGGCCTGATGCTGGAGGCCTAGAGACCGCAGAAGATCATATCATGAAGGTAAAATGAGCGCTCTGACGGGGCCCGGCATTAAGTACAGAGAAAATGCCGGGCTGCGTTAAATGTGAGCGCAGCGGGCCCCCTCCCCCTGCCGGGCCCAGTCGCGTTTGCACACTCTGTGACCGCGATCATTACGCCCCTGGTTAAACCCCCTCAAAACGCAAGGGCCACTCCCTACTGCTGGAGAAAAAATGATTCAGTCATAGGAGGTGACAAGCATTCTTTACAGTAAGGGCTGTGAATCTGTGAAATAGCCTGCCACAGGAGCTGGTCACAGCAAATATAGTAGATGGCTTCAAAAAAGGTTTAGATAACTTTTTAATTCAAAATAACATTGGGGCTTATGACAATGTATAGAAATCTTGTTCTACACACCCTTTCCCTTTGGCCCAACCCCCTTTTAAAAGGAAGATGGACATTGATCCTGGGATCGATATAGCAGGATTACAGGTTGGACTCGATGGACTGTTGTCTTTTTCCATCCTTAACAACTATGCAACTATGTTACTTTGTAACATTATAGGCCAAGATAAACATGTCAGCAGGCAGGGCCAAAAAATATAGGATTAGTCCTTATGCATAGAGATGGGCGAACACCTGGATGTTCGGGTTCGAGAGGTTCGGCCGAACTTCCGGAAAATGTCCGGGTTCGTGATCCGAACTCAACCCGAACTTCATCCCGAACCCGAACCCCATAGAAGTCAATGGGGACCCGAACTTTTGGGCACTAAAAAAGCTGTAAAAGACTCCCAGAGGGATAATATACCGCAATAAACGCATTGCGATTACAACTTTGAGCTAACGATCACCATGGGAACACCTCCTCCAGTAGAATGTACTGTCGGATCTAAGAATTAAGTTGAAATCGCAATGCGATTCTTATATATTTGCTTAATCGCATTGCGATTTCAACTTAGCATTGCTAAATAATTCCATCCATATCGTTAACTTACTGAGTCAGTAAGTTAACGAATATGGATGGAATTATTTAGCAATGCTAAGTTGACAACGGCAATGCGATTAAGCAGATATATAATAATCGCATTGCGATTTCAACTTAATTCTCACATCCGACAGTACATTCTACTGGAGGAGGCGTTCTATGGTGATCGGTAGCTCAAAGTTGTAATCGCATGCGATTAGCTAAATACATAAAAATCGCATTGCGATTCCAACTTTTTAGTACTCAACTTTTAAAATCGTACACCACTTTAAGTTCCAAAGTTGCAATCGCGTTCGAATAGAACTTAAAGCTGTCTCTTAGTCAGTTTTAGTATTGGTGTGCTGTAATAGAAGTTACATTCGTGCTGCGAATATAACTTAGAGCAATACAGTCAACTTTACACTGTTAGTTTTATTATCGCGATAATACAACTATTCAAGAATCGTGTACGATGCGTCTGTACGTGTGTGCGTTACCTCGGACACTATTCTATTTGCCAGCCACAGCTGAAACCACTGATTTATGGTATTGCTATTTTGGCAATTGAATTTAACCCCAGAAAATAATCTATCCTTTGCCAGACAGCAGACAGTATTATACTTGTCTAACCAAAGCTGGAACACCAGATTTAGGGGATTGGTATTTGGGCAATTGTATTTAACCCCTTAATAAAATATAGAAATTTCTTTCCTGAGTTTCTAGGGGTGACAATTAGCACAGCCAAGCCCCTGATGTAGTGATATAGCAAAAAAAAAAAAAAATAGTATTGATGGATTGATGGACTTGGTGGCAGCTTCTTCTGGCGCACCACAAGTCACAAAATGGCCGCCGATCAACCCAGAAAATAAGTGACAGAAAACGCTCTGTGCAGCCTAAAAACCAACGAGCAAGTAACTAGCAGAAGTTCAATGATTCTCAGCTGTAAATTGATCCGTTCATTAGGTGCTGTTGCTGACTTTAACCTGCCTAATCTCGCCCTGACAGAAGCTGCGTCCTCTCCCTACACTAATCAGAGCAGTGTGACGTGCGGCGCTACGTGACTCCAGCTTAAATAGAGGCTGGGTCACATGCTGCACTTGGCCAATCACAGCCATGCCATTAGTAGGCATGGCTGTGATGGGCTCTTAGGGCAAGAAGTAAAACGCTAGCTGATTGGCTGCTGTGCAGCCCTTCAGAAAGCGGGAAGTAATCGACGAACACCGAACCCGAACCCAAACTTTTTTGAAAATGTCCGGGTTCGGGTCCGGGTCCCGGACACCCCAAAATTCGGTACGAACCCGAACTATTCTCGAACTGTTCGCTCAACACTACTTATGCACACTGTCAGCAAGTTACAGATCCACTAAATAAGGAATCGGATACTGTCCATGTGAGATCCACATTTTTTTGCAGAGCCATTGACTTCTATGGGTTTTATAGCTGCATTTTGAAGACCAGAATAGGGTGTTCTATGTTTTGCAGAACTGACATACGGATATGAAAAACACATGGACGTCATCAGTGTGCTTTCCATATCCGTATGTCAGTTATACAAAAAAAAGAACCTGTCCTATTCTGGTCCTCAAAATGCAGATCTAAAACTCATAGGAGTCATTGGGTCCTCAAAAAAAAATTGTTTCGCACATGGACAGTATCCTTATTTAGCGGATCCGCAACTTGCAGACCGCAAAATGGATACGATTGTGTGCATGAGGATCTATATACACACTTTAGCACACAGTATCATAGAAGATAGGATTAGACACAGAACTTAACAGACAGGATCAGACAAGATAGGATTGGATACACAGCTCAGTGTTAGGGCTCAGTGTTAGCTTTGCGGCCTAATCCATGGGCTGCTGGCCCCTCCTTTCCCCGTCCTGTGGCCAATCTATGGTGGTTTCCCTGGCCCCTCCCCTAGTTGTAATAAAAAGGAGGGCTTACCCGGGCTCAGCCTCTTTTTTCGGGCACCTTCACCAAACTCTCCCACCCTCCCCCCCTGTTTTTTTTATTCTGCAGTGTTTGTGTTTTTCTCATGTTTCTTTCTTTTACAGTTACCAATTTGCTAAGTCACAGCTGGAGGTCAGTGTCAAAAAATTGTTAGAGTGGAAGGGGAAGGCGGACTTTCCCACTGTGGGTTCAGTGGTTTTGATAAATGTTTGGTGTTTTTTTTGTGAGAATAGAAAATAAATGCTGTGACCAACCCTCACTCAAACAAAACAGTTGCCTCGAGTTTTATTTGTTGGTAAGTGTAAAATAACATTTGCGAAGACCCTCAATTCGGTTTGCAGGAAGACTTGGGGGGGGGGGGGAGGAGTTGATCTATGCAGTCTTAGATGCACAGCTAAGTAGGCAGTGTTACGGTATAACCCGGTATAGCGAGGGTTGATACCGTTCGGGCGATTACCCTGGCGAAGAGCACAGCAACCCACAATCACTCAAATCCACCGAACTGGAACCATACGAAGTCCTCCTTTCCTGGAACAGGCAAGAGAACGTTCTGAAGTAGCAATTCCCCCCAAGTACGAGACGAGGCTCCGTATTGATGGTTAAACAGGAATTCCAACTTTATTGAGGGCTACCTGCCCGGTATTTATCCAGGTCTCCCACCTGGTGGACACTCCCCTAGGGGACCAGAAGGAAGACTGAGACACCGAGGATACAGCAGCCAATCACACACAATGGGACAATAGAAACACCCCCAGCATATCCCTCCCCTCTGCCTGTGATACAATTACCCTACACGGGTTAATGTAATCATCACAGGCAGGAGAATACACAATGTCTTCTGTCCTGGAGACAACTGAGGAGTCATTCAATTATCTCTCAGGACAAAGGGAAATCTCCAATACACATGTGGGGACAATAGGACAGACATCACTATTCAAATATACAATGTCCCACCCTTTACAGTACACAGACATTTAACATATCCCCAGATGGCTTGGATCTGAGCGTTCAATATATCCAAACAGCGCTCAGATGCGACAAACACAGTCAAATCGCCATGGGGTTTAATTTTAGCATGGGCTGATGAGAGGGCCCATAATCCTGGGGCAAGAGGCTGGCAATCAGTCTTCTCCAATGCTCAGTGGCGAGGTTGGTTTCGCCACAGGCAGTATAGTACAAAATGAGATTAGATACACAGCTCAGCGGGCAGTATAGTACAAAATGGAATTCGATACACAGCTCAGCAGACAGTATTGTACAAAATGGGATTAGATACACAGTTTAGCAGAGCTTGTGTTTGGATGTGCTTGCTGAGTCAAACTCAATCACACTCTGAAGATGGTGAGTGAAGAGCTTGTGGACTGTCCGTGATTTAGACACCGAGTGAGAAATTGAGTAACAAGATTAATGTATGGCTATAGTAACATGGCCACATGTAGTGAGAGTAGCTCCTGCAGACTGAACAGGAGGGGATGGTGCCAGCCTGTGACTCGTCACTTCGCAGTGCAGCCAGGAGTGTGTATCAATAAAGTTAGATATTCAACAAAACAGGAAACTAAGAAAGTAAAATTCTGCCAGGATAGCCTGATGCTCAGACAGAGGGAAAGAAAGCACAGACATAAAAAAAAAAAAAAAATGGTATTGGGGGCATATATATGCATTGTGAGGGATGTTAGGAGCAGATAAAAATAATTTTGATTTTGGAACTGGGCAACCTCTTGGGCTGAGCTAGCACTTTTTTGTTTGGTAAAATACTGTACCCCCTAAAGGCCCATTATATTCAATTGGGTCTATTTGACACCATTAGTTTCAGGTATGTGCCAGATCCGGTACGTCTGTTATTCTCACTGTTCTGTTCCTATAATGGACAAAAACAACGGAAATCCAATGTCCTAATGTGAAAGCAGCCATAATATAAATTATCATCCAAATGTAGAAAATATGAAAAATGTCAGCAGGAAAATGATATCATGTACAATTCGTATTTTTTTTTATACAATTCATTATCATCATTAAAAGAGCACGCCATAAAAAAACCAATACAGTGTGTAATGCCAAGAGAAGGACCCAGGGTGCGATTCTGTCTTGAATCCTTGTCATGCTCTGCCCTCTCCGGACCTGTACTAGACATAACACAATGTATTCGTTTTCCCTGGAGTGTTGCTGTATCTCATCTAAATCCACAAATCCAGTATGATATTTCAAAGCACAGTTTCGGAAAGAACAACATGTTCCCATAACTGTGTGATGTAGTTCACCTTTTATCACTACCTTGCTGCCAGTAGATGAACTCCAGTTTTTGAAGGTGTGCCTTGAAATATTCTACTTGCTGGATACGTGGATGTGGATGCACTGCTAAATCTCGAAAATCAACTTACATGCAATATGAATTTCGTATAATATAATTTTCTGCATGACTTTTTTTTATGTTTCCTCCTGTGTACATGTATTCCAGCTGCTGCAGAACCTCATAATACATACCTCAAATGCCGCAGAACCTTGTAATACACATTCCAACTGCTGCAGAACCACATGAGATCTCAAATGCTGCAGAACCTTTTAATACACACATCATATGCTGTGGAACCCCATAATACACACCTCAAAACCTCATAATACATGCATACATACATGCAACATAAATGCAAGTAGATTCTACTGAACATTATATACAACTGGAATGCTGTAGAACATCAATTTACACACATTAGATCCTTTTGAACCTTGTAATACAGACTTCAACTGCTGCAGACTCTCATAATACATACAAGTGGATGCTGCCGAACATTATATACACCTGAGATGCTGTAGAACATCATTATACACACCTCAGATGCTTCTGAACCTTGTAATACAGGCTTCAACTGCTGCAGACTCTCATAATACATACAAGTGGATGCTGCCGAACATTATATACACCTGAGATGCTGTAGAACATTATTATACACACCTCAGATGCTTCTGAACCTTGTAATACAGGCTTCAACTGCTGCAGAATCTCATAATACATACAAGTGGATGCTGCCGAACATTATATACACCTGAGAGGCTGTAGAACATCATTATACACATCTCAGCTGCTGCAGAACTTCATAACATACACCATAGCTGCTACAGAACACCATAGTATACATCCGATGCTGCAGAACTTTGTCATACACACTTCAACTGCTGCAGAACCTCATAACGCGTGGATGCTGCCGAACATTATTCTATACAACTGAGATGCTGTAGAACATTATACACACCTCGGCTGCTGTAGAACCCCGTAATACACACCCCAGATGCTGCAGAACCTTGTAATACACATTTCAACTGCTGCAGAACCACATACACACCTCAAATAGTCCAGAACCTTTTAATGCACACTTCAATTGCTGCAGAGCCCTATAATACACAGTTCAGATGCTACTGAACCTTGTAATACACACTTCAACTGCTGCAGAACCCTATAATATGCAGATTAGGGCTGAAACGAATTACTCGATTCAATTGAGTAATCGACACAAAAAAATCCTCGATCCAAATTTTTTGCATCGAGGATTCGTTTATGTCACGTGACCACGGAGTGGGAGTGAAGCGCTTGCTATTACTTTCTGCTCCATGGTCAACCGCCGGCCCTCACCGCCCTGCACTGTATCCTGACACATTGTCAAGACATAGTGCACGTAAGCACGCATTATGACCCGAGGCTGTGTGACGTCAGGACAGCGCACAGAGAAGAAAAAGAAGGAGCTGTGGAGCGGTGCCCCCACAGGAAAGGTAAGTACTGGCGCTGGGGAAATGGCTAGGAGGGGAAGATGGTAGCACTGGGAGACAGTTGGTGGCACTGGAGAGCAAGATAGTGGTATTGGGGGCAATCTGGTGGCACTGGGGGGCAATCTGGTGGCACTAGGGGGAAACCTGATGGCATGGGGGGCAGCTGATGGCATGGGGAGGGCGGGGGCGGTCGGATGAATTCTTATAAAAAAACTTCTTTTAATTCATTTTTTGTTATTAGAGTACTTTATTAATTGTTGGATTAATCAATAGAATACTCGATTACAAAAATAGTCAATAGCTGCAGCCACACCTCAGATGCTGCTGAACCTTGTAATACACACTTTAACTGCTGCAGGACCTCCTAATAGACACCTCAGCTGCTGCAGAACCTCCTAATACACACCTCAGCTGCTGCAAAAAAAATCCTAATACACACCTCAGCTGCTGCAGAACCTACTAATACACACCTCAGCTGCTGCAGAACCTCCTAATACACACCTCAGCTGCTGAAGAACCTACTAATACACACCTCAGCTGCTGCAGAACCTCCTAATACACACCTCAGCTGCTGCAGAACCTCCTAATACACACCTCAGCTGCTGCAGAACCTCCTAATACACACCTCAGCTGCTGCAGAACCTCCTAATACACACCTCAGCTGCTGCAGAACCTCCTAATACACACATCAACTGCTGCAGATTCTCATTATACACTCTTTAACTGCTGCAGAACCTCATAATACACACATACAAGTAGACGCTTCTGAACATTATATACACCAGAGATGCTGTAGAACATCATTATAGACACCTCAGCTGCTGCAGAACTTCATAATATACATTCTAGCTGTTGCAGGACACTATAGTATACATCAGATGCTGCAGAATCTCATAATACACACCCAAGGCGTACAACTCTTTATTTATTTTTTATTTAGGGAAAGATAAAAATGTTTCATATTAACCTCTCAATGGTGAATTAAAGGTTCCCTCTGTCTCTTCAAAAGGAGTTTCTGCAGCAGCTGTATTATAAGGAATAAAGACCCCACTTCTGTACGTCATGCTGTATATTGTGTCTGTATCAATACCCACTTCTGACATTAGATGGCGACAGATCACTTTATTCTCCAGCAATGCAATTTCCCTGATATACATGCTGCTATGCATTGCACAGCTGGACTGTCACTCAGCACTGTACCTGTTCGATAAGTGGATAGTCTGGTATGCTGGAGAATAAGGAGGAGTCCAGACTATCAATGAATGTAAAAAAAAAAAATCTGAGGATCGCCTTATAACTGTTGCTACGCACTGAATAAGTCCAGATGACTTGCAGTAAACAGAGCAAAGTGCAGGCAAGTGCTCCAATATACGCAAGCAGGCAGAAAATGCTAAAAATCTAAAAGCAGAGGAACCTGCCTGGTCTTCATTTGATGGTCTCTTCTGGCCAAACTCTTTGGAAAGTGGAGGTATGAGCCTCATCACCATGGGAGATGATACAGGTCCATCTACAACCATGCTCATCTAAAAAAGCTTTGACTGCTGCCACTTGGAGAGAAGAGGTTAACACCCCCAAGTCCTGCGCTATTTGAGATCCTTCACAAAGCTTCAGACATGAATGGGTCCAGTGACCTCTTCTTCACTCATTCCGTCCAGCTCAATGGGTCGCTGGATTTCAATGAAACCCTGAGCAGTATTGAGTTCTGTGAGCAAGTCTTCATTAAGACTGAGGTCTTCTTGACTCTGGGGATTATCAGTTTGCTGGAAAATATCCTGGTCATACTGGCCATCCTGAAGAACAAGAACCTACACTCCCCTATGTACTTTTTCCTCTGCAGCTTGGCTGTTGCAGACATGTTGGTCAGCGTCTCAAACGCCTTGGAAACTATTGTCATTGCAGTGCAGAATAAGTATCTAGACATAGGAGACGAGCTTCTCCAGCAATTGGATGATGTGTTTGACTCTTTAATCTGTATATCTCTGGTAGCTTCTATCTGCAGCCTCTTGGTTATTGCCATAGACAGGTACATCACCATATTTTATGCTTTACGTTATCACAGCATCATGACGGTCAAGAAAGCCCTAGCCTTGATCATGATCATCTGGGTATCCTGTATCATATGTGGTATCGTATTTATTGTCTATTCCGAAAGCAAAACGGTCATCGTGTGTCTCATCACCCTCTTCTTCACCATGCTCGTCCTCATGGCCACCATGTACGTCCACATGTTCCTCTTTGCGCGTCTCCATGTAAAGCGGATCGCGGCACTGCCTGTGGACGGCGTGGTGCAGCAGCGGACGTGCATGAAAGGCGCCATTACCATCACTATTCTTTTAGGGGTGTTTGTTGTGTGTTGGGCACCCTTTTTCCTTCACCTCATCCTCATCATCTCCTGTCCTGCCAACTCCTACTGTGTCTGTTATGGTGCCTACTTCAACACGTACTTGATCCTCATCATGTGCAACTCTGTCATCGATCCTCTGATTTACGCTTTCCGCAGCCTGGAGATGCGTAAAACTTTCAAGGAGATAATTTGCTGCTACGGGATGAATTTTGGAAAATGTGGATGAATCTGACGCATTTCACAGTATTCACCCACGATAACACATCAGCCAGGAGTTCACGTCATTCACTGTTCCACTGCTGCTATGCTTTCATTGTATGGACAGGCAGAGGTTAAATCTGAATCACTGATTCAAACCTAAGTTGTGTCTTAGCTACCAGCCCCCTGATCCGACTGGCATCTCCGAGGCTCCTTTCATGTGTTCATGCTGTTATTATACAGTAAATCAGTGCAGGTTATAACTCAGGGCCAATATTAAACATTATATCTTAAGAATATTTAGAAAACGGTGTTTAACAGAGGGAGATACATTTCTCACAAACCTGATATTGTACTACCAAAGTCATAAGTCAGTGAACAATATATTATTTGACCCTGAGATAATAAATCAGTGCTACAAGATGCCAGGTTCTGCAAAAAAAATATGTCACTGGTATGAAATCATTTTCCAGGCTTTGAGATAATATGTCAGTGCTACAAGATAACATTTCAAGCTCCCAGATATGTCCGTGCTATGAGATAGTATTTGAGGGCTCTGAAATGATAAGTCAATTGGAGAGGTATTATGTCAATGCCTTGATATCCTAGATCAGCGGTGAGAGGCACTACAGGATGTGAGATACAATAATATGTCAGTTCTGTAAGTGCTGTGAGATATTAAAGGGGTTGTCTAATTCAGCATGTAGAGAAAGTTAATACAAGGCATTTACTAATGTATTCTGATTCTCAATATTGCCTCCTTTGTTGGATTGATTCATTTTTCCATCACATTATACACTGCTCGTATCCAGGGGTTATAACCCCACCTGCAATTCAGCAGTTCAGATACAAGGTGGCAAGGAGCCGCTACGCGTGCATGCCTATGTGAGCTCCCACGGTCCCAGCCACCAGAGAGGACGACGCTTTTTCCTGTGGTATGCAAGCACGGCTGGATTGCAGGATGGTCGTAGCTAGAGATGAGCGAGGTATTGTAAAATTCGAATTGCCTGCTTAGCCGAATTTAAAAAAAAAAGAGCTTTGTGTCGAATTATTTAATCACGAAGCGCATTTCTTTGTAAGAAGTGGGAGCAATGCCGCCCTCTGTCATTGTACCACTTAGATGCCGTGTTACCGTGGCATCTGACAATAATAACAGTGTAAAATTTGAAAAAAATCATACTTACCTCTTTCATTTGCTCAACACGGGACATCTTGATTAGTGTTGATCACGAATTTTTGAATTGCGAATTTTAATCGCGAATATTGGCACTTCGAGAATTCGCAAATATTTTGAATATCGCTAAATATATTCTTAATCGCGAATATTATAAATTTTTTTTAAATACCAGTTTATGCGAATTTTTATGCAAATTTGTATGTGAATTTTTTATATGCAAATTTTCGCAATCAAGAAAATAATGTAATTATTTTCTTGATTGCGAAAATCCGCATATAAAAATTTGCATAAAATTTGCATAAACTAGTATTTAAAGGATACCTTTTAAATACCAGTTTATGCGAATTTTTTATGTGAATATTCGCAATCAAGAAAATAATGACTGGAGATTACAAATTCGCAAATTTTCGAATATATGGTGAATATTCGCCCAAATATTCGCGAAATATCGCGAATTCGAATATTGCCCCTGCCGCTCATCACTAATCTTGATTGAAGATCTGGTGCAAAATCTCGCGCAGCCGGTGACATCATGTCGGCCGGCGTGGTGATGTCATATGTCACCACGCACGGGATTTCATGCAAGATCTTCAAGCGAGATGACAACGGCGGACGGCCTGTCGCAAGAAAATGGATGGGATAAGTATGATTTTTTTTTCGTATCTAGGGGTTATAACCCCACCTGCAATTCAGCAGCTCAGATACAAGGTGTCAAGGAGTCGCTGTGCGTGCATGCCTATGTGAGCTCCCACGGTCCCGGCCACCAGAAAGGACGACGCTTTTTCCTGTGGTATGCAAGCACGGCTGGATTGCAGGATGGTCGTAGCTAGAGATGAGCGAGGTTTTGTAAAATTCGAATTGGCTGCTTCACCGAATTTTACAAAAAAAATTAGATTTGTGCCGAATTATTTCATCACGAAGTGCATTTCTTTGTAAGTAGTGGGAGCAATGACAGGTAGCGGCGATTGTGCCGCCCCCCATCATTGTACCCCTTAGATGCCGTGTTACCGTGGCATCTAAAAGTAATAATATAATGTAAAATTTGAAAAAAATCATACTTACCTCTTCCATTTGCTCACCACGGGCCATCTTGATTGAAGATCTGGTGCAAAATCTCGCACAGCCGTTGACATCACGTCGGTCGGCGTGGTGATGTCATATGTCACCACGCATGGGATTTCATGCAAGATCTTCAAGCAAGATGACAACGGAGGCCGGTCTGTCGCAAGCAAATGGATGGGATAAGTATGATTTTTTTTCCACACGATTTCAGGTGAAATCAATTCGCTACCAGCACGAAGGAATGCTCAACACTAGTCGAAACCCCTGAAAAACGAACAACGAGACAACCTCTTTAAATGTGATATAATATTTGAGGCAATGGGTCAGTGCAATGAAAATGTAGTTCAGGCTCTGACATTATAAACCAGGCAGTGAGACATCATCACCTGTGGTAGAATACGCTGTGGATTTATCCGTCTGTATTTGTGGGCAGAAAATCCACAGCAAACTATAGTAGCATCAAGGTGGATGAGATATTAACCAGTCCAGCCACACACTGCCCAAAATCCTTTTCGGATTTCATTGCCAATTTCAACCTCTTCAAAGCATTAGATGAAATCCGCAGCCAAATCTACAACAAATCTGCATCCAACCTATGGATTTGGCTGTAGATGAGTTGCAGATTTGAGGTTAAATCCACAAGCGCTATCAGATATTAGTGGGGTTGTCCCATCACAACATTTATGGCATATCGCTTGGCTATGCCACAAATGTCCTAGACCTCTAGGACTCCGTCTTATCTCCAGAAGGGGGCTCCCAAAGTCAAGGAGAGCACACCACATTTGCTGGGCTTGCTCTTCATTGACTGATATTTGACTACCAATAATTTCCTAGCAAACTAAGTTGACTATTTTCGGTGAATAGAGAGCAAGCGTGGCCGGCTCTCCATTCACCGCTATTGGACTGCTGGAAATATCCGAGCCAATGCTTGGAGATTTTTGTAACAACCATAGAGGTGAAAAGAGGGTGGCCATGCATGTGTAGCTTCTCTCTATTCATGGTGGATATTCTAGAGATAGGTGTTGGTCCCATATCTGTCTGATATTGGTGGCATATCCTAGCGATATGCCATAAATGTTGATGAGGGACAACCCCTTTAAGAAAGAATATGGTATGGTATGATGGAAATAGATAATATATACGGTATGGTATGATGGTAATATGTCAGTGCACCGAGATAATATGTCATGCTGTTACATAATAAGTACGACAGTGGGATAATATTACAGGTTTGAAAATAATAAGATAAGTCCTAGTCTGATATAGTATTTGACTCTGAGATAATAAGTTAGTGCTTTAAGATAATATTTCTGGTTCAGAGATGGCAAGTCAGTGCTATGAAATAATATCACATGATCTGTGATAATAAATCCTGTCTATCCGATAATATTTCAGAATCCGAACTATTATGTCATAGGCTAGCCCTCACTTATTATTTTAAACTCTTCGTTAATATGTCAGTGCTGTAAAATAGTATTATAGGGCTCCGATATTAAAAGTCAGTGCTGTGGGGTAATATCTCAGGGTTCTTCTTTCAGAATCGGTCTGAGAATTAGAACTAAAGGTGCAAATTGATCAAAACTGGTGTAAAGCAACCAATCAGATTCCACCTGAAAAATAAAAGGTGGAATCTGATTGGTTGTTGTGGGCAGCTAAGCCAGATTTCCTTTAAACTAGTTTTGATAGATCTCCTCCAAAGTTTAGTGCCATCAGTATTTAAAAAAAAAAAATGAACTCGTGATCTTTAGTAGACTTTTTGTTATTTCTTAAAGTGGAGCTCTACCGTGAGCTCCCTTCTGACAAGCAAAGAGCACAAAGCAAAGGAAATATGGATACTGAAAAATAAATAACTAAAAATATTTTTCCTGTTGCCCTTTAAACTCCTCCCCCTTAGTCATGCACCATATTTGCCCCCATGATACATAGTCACTCCCACCAGACTTCACTGGCCAGCTAAAAATTTAAAGAGGAATTCCCTGTAAGCAGCCTTCAAGTCAATATTGGTGAGGGCCTGACACAAGAAACTATTTTGTTTTTCCTGTCAATCTCTTAAAGGGGTTCTGCCCTCAAGCACAGAAGCCCCTTTAAATGAGGCATCAAGGGGGATCCAGGACAGTGTATTTTGGAATATCAGGTGAATTCCCCTTTAAGGTTTTCTGCTCCTCATTTCGAGGACATTGATACATGAATGGCGCTAAATTAGAGGGCTAATTACTGCAAACTCTTATAAGAACAATAACACAAACTGTATATAATTGCCACATTTTAAGGGGAGAACCTGATATCAGTCACGTCTATAATATATTTGTTCTCATCACGGAAGATATGCTATAAAATAGTAATCACTGAAGGCATCTCAGTCATCCAACGTGACAGCCATAGCCTATCTCCAGCCTTAGATGGCTGATAACAGGGAACAATACATTCCACTGTTCTGCAGCTTTAGGTATAGTGTCCCTTTAATAAATGCCTTTTTAGAGACTGGTGGTTAGAGAGTTAACCAGAACCCCCATCCCTCTGAAAAATTCATGTCTACACAGAATCTCATTCGTATTCATCAATGCAGGACTGAATCACTGGAGACATCTTTAGCAGGAGATTACATATCACCATGTCTGTAGTATCTGGCGAGTCATTCCTCGTAAACTGCTTGTAAAACTGAGGTACATGTACTGGGTTCATCTTTCATCGAGGAACTCAAATATTTATAAGGCAGGATTAAGTGCCTGATGTGGGGGATCAGGGGACTGTTTGTGTGCTGCTAATTATTACATGTTGTAGAGCTAGAGGTGCCCTGATCAGCATCACATTGTATTCTGGAGCCCATACATCTTTAATGAAGACTGTTGAAGGACATCGCCACCTGGAGAAGTGTAAAAGACTCTTGTCGATGACTTGATGGCATGTGACGGGTGACGTCAGGCTATAATAATGTTTCACAGTTTTATCACTTTAGTGTCTGTGACAAGGAAAATCCCCGCAAATTAGTTGCTGGGTTGGATGATTCTCAAAAACTGTTATATCTTCTGTATCACCGTAAGGTGTGAATGCAATATTCAAGTAGTTCTTTTGGTTTGTGAACTGAATGATTTTTGGCTCATGAAAGTCACCTCTCCCCAAATGGAGAGACAATTCAAAACAACAAAAATCATTGTTTTCAAGAATGTGTCCTACAGAGAAAAGCATATTGAAAGTGATGGCCTGTAAACCCCAAAACTACTGGAAAAAATGTAATATATGGCAGCAGGGGAGTTAGAAAACTTCAAAATTCTAAATTCTATCCAACTGAGAGACCAGGACAAGGGGATGAATTTGTCGACAGCAGTTGGTAAAGTAGATATTCTATAGACTACCTGGAAACATGGACCTACTAAAGTCATGTGAACTAACATCTTTAGTTCACTAACATCTTTAGATAAACTAACATCAATCCTTCTTTCTGAACTCCTGGACTGAAAATTCTTGTTTACAAAAGGACAAAGCCAATTGAAATGATTCTGTAAATCTTTGGATATTTGTATATATTCAAGCAAACATCTGGCATGCATCAAATCACCATCTAAAACTGTGAGCATTTTCCTAAAAGAAACATATCATGTCATCTAAGTTGTGTTTTGTACAAAAAAAATATTGACAACTGCACTTCATAGTCCTACCACTAGGTGGAGCTTTAACATATTTACTACATGTGCCTCAAAGAAAGTGATTTGTGTTCTTCGTGGTTATTTAATGTCTCCCTTAATAGCACACCATGTGGTCAGGCACAGTAGTGCAGGGGAAAAAATATGAATGGTTTAATGTGAAATATTTGTATTACTTGAATAGTCGCCATTATGATGCTGATATTATTAGTATCAGACTAAAAAAAAGCACAGATGTAGCCAACACTAATTAGAGATCTGTGAGGTCTTTTAAGTTATCTCCACCCAATAAAGGTGGGTTTGCCAATGCATGTTGTAATTTCTTCTACTCATCTCCTCTGCTTCTTGCCACGTTTGTCCACAGCTTGTGTGTGGTACTGCAACTTACCTCTTTTTACTTCAGTGGAGCTGAGCTACAGTACAAGACACAACCCAGGGATCGGGACGGCACCATTCTGGAGGTACACACCTATGTTTTTATCATCTCGGACAGTTACTTTAAATTTGATTAGGCGTTTGTTCTATGAGAAGGCTTTAAGTGAGATAAGGTCTGATGTAGCAGGGGCTGAGTATCATTTTAATGTTTTCACCGGATGTGTGAATTTGTGTTTATGTGTAAGAATGAGCTGAGCCAAAATGTAGCAATTATATCATATAAAACATATAATACCTTGGGATATTCAGCAGACGCATTGTTATAGATGATTATCTATTGTTCCTGTTACAGTAATGTCAGCAGTGATTGGAAATATGGAAATTTGTACACTGAAGAGCAGTAAAAAAATGTAAGATTCTATTTTAAAACATAAGATCCTTTCAAGTCTGTTCATTAAAACAATTAGCATCTGATTACATGTAAAATGCTTTCTAAAAGCTCTCTCCCTCTGTCATGACTGTCATATAAGACAATTTTCGAGTCTTTCTTTTTCTACATTTTTTTAAAATCTTTGTTCCATCTGCTTTGAAATTGATAAAAAATTTACAATATGGATTTGGATGCATGAAAAAAGTGCTGCTGCTACACAGTGGAAGACATAAACTGAAGTTTGTCATCATCCTGACTCCTCATGGGAAGGACAAACCTGTGTATGTATTAAGTGCCATAAGACCAAATTACAAACACCACACATGAAAACAAAAACATTTTTTATTGTGTCTCATTCAAAGACATACAACACATAAATATCAAAAATAATAATTAAAATTCAATGCAGAAAGGTGCTGAGAGAGTGATACCCCCAATATCTAAGTCCACAAGTATCTCCTAGTTATAAGTGTATCATAACATCTGTGAGGGACATGAACATGTGAAGTCACTGTGGGTAGAAATACATGGAGCAAAAAACAATAATAAATTACTAATAGGAGTGTATTATAAACCACCTAATATACCAGAGTCCACAGAAAATGTATTCCTAAACGAGATAGACGAGGCGGCAAATCATAATGAAGTCGTTATTATGGGGACTTCAACTACCCAGAGATAGACTGGGAAACTGAAAGCTGTACATCCCAAAAAGGAAACAGGTTCTTGGCAGTAGCCAAAGACAATTACCTTTCCCAACTGGTTCAGGACCCCACTAGAGGGACGGCCATATTGGACTTAGTATTAACCAATAGACCTGATAGAACATCAGATGTGCAGGTTGGGGGACACCTAGGAAATAGTGACCATAAAGTAATAACCTTCCAATTATCCTTCAAACGAGAGTTTCTAAAGGGAGGAACAAAAATACCAAAAAGTTAGCCAACTAAGCGAGGCCATAGGCCTAACTAACTGGGACAAAGTCCTCAAAAATAAAAATACTACCACAAAATGGGAGATTTTTAAAGCATTGTAACATCTAATTGTGAGAGGTACATACCTTATAGGAATAAAAGGCTAAGAAACAATAAGAAACCAATGTGGATAAATAGAACCGTAAAGAAATCAATAAATGACAAAAAGAAAGCATATGAATCACTAAAACAGGAGGGGAGCCAGGAAGCACTGAAAAAAATAGAATATGTAAAAAACTAATAAAAATTGCCAAACTGGAGACCGAGAGATTAATTGCCAAAGAGAGTAAAACTAACCCTAAAATGTTCTTTAATTATATAAATAGTATATAATATAAAAATATAAATCTGAAGGAGTCGGCCCTCTACATAGCAATGAGGGGGGTGTTGCAAAGAGTGATGAAGATAAAGCAAAACTATTAAATATTTTATTCTCCACTATATTCACTGAGGAAAATAAACTGTCAGATGAAATGCAGAATGTAAAAGTAAATTCCCCATTAAAAGTGTCCTGTCTGACCCAGGAAGAAGAACAACTGCAACTTAAAAAGATTAAAAAAGACAAATCGCCAGGACCGGATGGCATACACCCCCGTATCCTAAAGGAATTAAGTGATGTCATAGCCAGACCTTTATTTCTGATATTTACGGACTCTATACTGACAGGGAATGTTCCACAGGATTGGCGCATAGCAAATGTGGTGCCAATATTCAAAAAGGGTCCAAAAACAGAGCCTGGAAATTATAGGCTGGTAAGTTTAACATCTATTGTTGGTCAACTGTTTGAAGGGTTTCTAAGAGATGCTATTTTGGAGTATCTCAATGAAAATAAGCAAATAACGCCATGAGCTTCATGGCTTCATGAGGGATCGGTCATGCCAAACGAATTTAATCAGCTTCTATGAGGAGGTAAGTTCTAGACTTGACAGCGGCGAATCAATGGATGTCGTATATCTGGACTTCTCCAAAGCATTTGACACTGTACCTCATAAAAGGTTGGTATATAAAATGAGGATGCTCGGACTGGGAGAAAATGTCTGTATGTGGGTAAGTAACTGGCTGACTGACAGAAAACAAAGGGTGGTTATTAATGGTACACACTCAGATTGGGTCACTGTCACTAGTGGGGTACCTCAGGGGTCAGTATTGGGCCCTATTCTCTTCAATATATTTATTAATGATCTTGTAGAAGGCTTGCACAGTAAAATATCTATTTTTGCAGATGACACTAAACTGTGTAAAGTAATTAACACTGAAGAGGACAGTTTTCTGCTACAGAGGGATCTGGATAGATTGGAGGCTTGGGCAGAGAAATGGCAGATGAGGTTTAACACTAACAAATGTAAAGTTATGCACATGGGAAGGAATAATGCAAGTCACCCTACATATTAAATCGTAAAACACTCGGTAACACTGACATGGAAAAGTATCTAGGAATTTTAATAAACAGCAAATTAAGCTGCAAAAACCAGTGTCAGGCAGCTACTGCCAAGGCCAATAAGATAACGGGTTGCATCAAAAGGGGCATAGATGCCCATGATGAGAACATAGTCCTACCACTTTACAAATCACTAGTCAGACCACACATGGAGTACTGTGTACAGTTCTGGACTCCTGTGAACAAGGCAGACATAGCAGAGCTGGAGAGGGTTCAGAGGAGGGCAACTAAAGTAATAACTGGAATGGGGCAACTACAGTACCCTGAAAGGTTATCAAAATTAGGGTTATTTACTTTAGAAAAAAGATGACTGAGGGGAGATCTAATAACTATGTATAAATATATCAGGGGTCAGTACAGAGATCTCTCCCATCATCTATTTATCCCCAGGACTGTGACTGTGACGAGGGGACATCCTCTGCGTCTGGAGGAAAGAAGGTTTGTACACAAACATAGAAAAGGATTCTTCACGGTAAGAGCAGTGAGACTATGGAACTCTCTGCCTGAGGAGGTGGTGATGGTGAGTACAATAAAGGAATTCAAGAGGGGCCTGGATGTATTTCTGGAGTGTAATAATATTACAGGCTATAGCTACTAGAGAGGGGTAGTTGATCAAGGGAGTTATTCTGTTTGCCTGATTGGAGTCGGGAAGGAATTTTTTTCCTCCTTAAGTGAGGAAAATTGGCTTCTGCCTCACAGGGGTTTTTTGCCTTCCTCTGGATCAACTTGTAGGAAACAGGCCGAACTGGATGGACAAATGTCTTTTTTTCGGTCTTATATACTATGTTACTATGTTACTATGTATAACTGTAATGAGATACTAAATCCCAAATACAAAAATATGAGTTGAGTCACCCACCATTATCAGTGCCCTGTCTAACCATGCATGGTGTTACAGTCCATTCCCCAATGTTCTATCACATCATCATACATATCAAAATGGTAGGGGATCGCCAGACCAAGCTATCACCACACTTAATCCAAAGAAGGTCTGAAGTGCCTCCCAGGCTAGAGCCAAAAGGCATACAAAAATACAATGGTAGACAAGCACTAGAATAGGTGAGACATACAGACTGAGAGCTGGGGGGACAGAACAAACCTCGTCTTACGTTTTGCCTAGCTTCCTCGGGGGGGGGGGGGGTCAGTCTAATTTTAACGCCATACTATGGAGACAAAATAGCTCCCACGTGACTCGGGTGGCATTTTGTGGAATGGCGGTGTAATCCTGTGAGACATCGCGAGATCGCCTGTAAGAGCCTAGATCCACAACCAAGTCTCGCAGCACCCACTGAGCTGGTTCACTCCCGTCCTCACAAACCCGCACATGTGCACCGGAGGCGAAGGTAAACTAGCGATCACACCAAATTGAGCATACTGCAGTAGCAGTCCCCGCCCCTCAGTCGAAACCGGACGCCATCTTTAAGCAGGGCAGTATGCCCACATCAAGCTAATACAATACCTAATCTGATGATGAAATAAGGGTAGAAAAACAACCATATACCTATAGATTAAATCCCCCAAAGTCTAATAATACAGAGTGTAACTCTTACAGTATATATCAGATGCTACGCATGCGTGTCAGAGGGGGAGGAGATTTCCCACCCCCCCATAGATCAGATGCCCGCCATCTTTAAGAAAGGTACTATGCCCACAGTTAATAACATAGTGAAAAGATATAAATTATACTAAAGTGCATAATTTGGCTCTATATGTGAAGGAATCGTTAATTTCTAACGATAATTTGTTTTCCCTTAGTCCTAACAGCAGCAAAGATGGGGTTAACCACCCCCCGTGGACTGGCAGGACCGGCGGAATGTTTAATGAGCCCAAGACTAATAACTCAATTTAACAATTAAGTATCTCCTTAAAAGGAGAAAGTCAACCCCCAGCCCACTGTGTTTATAGCAAGAAAAAAACTAGACTTACTAGGGTGGGAAATTTGTGTGCTGCTGTTAGGACTAAGGGAAAACAAATTATCGTTAGAAATTAACGATTCCCTTACATCCTACCAGCAGCACAGATGGGGAGATAGCAAGAAGAAACCCCTAGGGAGGGCCTTCCTGCCTGGCAGAACTAAGAAAAGTCTGCCCAAAGGCCGAAACTCAGCTAGACTGGCATCTAGTCTATAATGGGAGATGAATGTCGATTCAGAGCTCCAGGAGGCAGCTTTGCAAATCATGTTGAGAGGCAGAAGACTCCTCTCGGCAAAAGAAGTAGCCACAACTCTAGTAGAGTGGGCCTTCACGAATCCCGGAGGGTCCAGATTGTGGAAACAAAGGATTCCTTAATAGCCTCCTCAATACACCGACTGATGGAAGGTTTGGATGCCTTATAGCCTTTAAACTTACCGGCAACAAGATTAGCAGATTCTCATCTTTCCTGAACTCCTTGATCTATCCACATAGATCCGGAGACATCTCGACGTCCAGAGGATGTCTAGCAGGTTCCTAGGAGGAGGTGGTAGATGTCGACAGAACCGGGAGAAATATCACCTGGTTGATGTTCTGGAAGGAAGGAACTTTAGGCCTACAATACGGGAGGAATCTAAGAAGGTCCCGGTCATGTAAGAATAGGGCTCATGTGCTGAGAGAGCTTGAAGCTCAGAGACCCTCTTGGCCAAAGTCACTGCAAGGAGAAACACAAAGTTCCAAGTGACGAACTTGATGTCCACCTCCTCTAACGGTTCAAAGGGGGGAGATGCTAACCCCCTGAGAACTACTGAAAAACCCATTGAAAAAAAGGGGTCTCAGTACTGTAGGCTTTTATCTTTCAGCTCCTTTAAGAACCGTTTGATCAGCGGGTCCTGAGAAAAAAGCCTGTTAAGGCAAGCTGAGATGGATGAAACTTGAACCTTCAGAGTAGTAGGGCAAGGCCTCTATCAAGGCCGTCTTGCAGGAACTGAAGGATAGCGGAGAGGGGCGGATCTGCAGACGCCACCTCAGTTGAGGTACAACAGGATGAGAATATCTTCATAATACAAGAGTAGGCTCTCTTGGTAGAGTCCGCTCCAGAATAAGACAGCGTTCTCAGGACCGACTCTGAATGCCCTTCTATTCTGGGAAGGGACTGATCAACCTCCAGGCTGTCAGGTTGAATCTGTGCAGATCTGAGCAGAGGTGAGTGTCCCACGACACCAGGGTCTGCTGTGGGGGGAGCCTCCAATATTGTCCTCGACTCAACTGGGTGAGCTAGGTAAACCAGGATCTCTTCGGCCAAAACAGTATGATGGCTATCACCGAGGCCTGATCCTGACGGATTTTCATCAATACCCTCGGTATCATGGAAAAGGGAGGGAAGATGTAAGCCAGCCAGGATATTGACAGAGCGTCTAACGCCAGGGGGTTGTCCTCCCTGTAGAGGGAGCAGAACCTCTCCACCTTGGCATTGAACCTTGTTGCCATGAGATCCACCTCTGGCATACCCACTTGAGGACTATCTGCTTGATTCTCCGGATGTAAAGACCACTCCACCGACGGAAGACCGCGGCTCAGCCGCTATCATATTGAGGGAGCCTTGGATGTGGATCGCAGATAAGTGGGAAGGTACAACTCTGCCTAATCCAGAATCACCCCGATCTCTGACAAGAGGGGAAGTGATCTCGTGCCTCCCTGCTGGTTGATGTAAAGTACCGCAGTCACATTTTCTGACTGGACTTTCACCGCTTTGCCCCAGATCTGAGGGGCTAAGTGAAGGAGGGCTAGCCGGATAGCTTGAATCTCGCGGAGATTGGATGAAAGAAGCCACTCCTGAGGAAACCAGGTCCCGTGAACTGGAGAGTCGTCTGGGTGAGCATCCCAGCCTACTTAGGACGCATCCGTAGTCAATATGACTGGCTGGGTCATAGACTTCCCGTCTAAAAGATGGCACCACCATCTGAGGGAATACCGAGTTTGCCAAGTCAGGGAGCACAGGGAGTTTAGCCCAGCAGGGCTGCCATTCCATTAGGAGAGGACCTTCGACTGTAGAGGGCGGAGGTGCCATAGAGCCCAAGGGACTGCTTCCGCAGACGCTGACATGAGCCCCAACATCTTCATGAGAGTCCGGATTGGAACTCGCCGGGGAAAGGAACTTGCCGTGTTCTGAACCCGGAATCTTCTTTCTGGAGTCAACTGGAGCGACATCCCAGTGGAGTCGATTATGAAGCCTAGATATCTTACTGAAGTCGACGGGCTCACGTTCGACTTCTACCAGCTGATGATCCAACCTAGGTGGAACAGAATAGAGATTGTTACCTGAAGAAGTTGGGTTAGGACTGCTAGAGCAGAGGCTTTCAAAGCCAGTCGTCCAGATAAGGAATGATGGTCAGTCCTTGAAGCCTCAAAGCCGCCACCACAGAACCACCACCTTGGTAAAAATGTGAGGGGCAGAAGAAAAGCCAAAGGGAAGGGCAACAAACAGAAGATGCCTGACGACACCGGACACCTGGACCGTGATCCTGATATACTTCCTGGAACCAGGATGGATCGGGATGTGCAGATATGCATTCTTGAGGTCCAGGGTTGCCATCATGTCTCCAGGATTGATGACGTGAACTACTGACCTGATGGTTTCTACACAAAACTTCACCTTCCTTATAAATCTATTGAAATATCTCAGATCAATAATCATCCGGAGATCTCCTGAAGCCTTGGGAACCAGAAAAAACTGGTGAATAGATCCCTAGGCCCCGTTCTCCTGCCGGAACCTCCTCCAGAGCCCCTTTGCAAATGTAGTCCTGAATATAGGCCTCTAGGATTGCCTCCTTGGCAGCTTGTAGAAGGTTGATCTTGACGAACCTGTCCAGGAATAGAGGTCAGGGCCGGTTCTAGGTGAAATGGGGCCCGGGGGCGAAAAACATTAAGGGGCCCCCCTCCATGTCACGTCATCAATCACCCTCTTTGCGTCACATTATTCCCCCCCCCCCTTATGGCAGCATACATAAATACAACGCCCCATACCCCCCCCCCCTCCCCCGAATGGCACATTTCTCCTCATATATGGGCCAGTGTCAGCAGCACATCTCTTCTCCCCCCTCCCCCGCCCCATGGCTCATTTCTCCAGCACATCTCCCCCCCATGGCTCATTTCTCCTCCAGTACAGATGCACATCTCCCCCATGCTCCCCCAAATGGTTCATTTCTCCAGGACTCCAGCACAGACTAGTCAGTCTACAATGCACATTTCCACACCCCACAATTTACCTAGAACAGATATGCACCCCCTTGTTCCTTCCCTTCCCTGTGTATGGTCACTGGTGGGCAGAGCAGAGACTCTGAGAGCCACAGAGGAGTAGAAGTCAGCAGGCGGCAGCCACGGTGAGCAAGGGCAGTGCGCACTGCGCTCGCTCCTTCTTCTTCTGGTTCTAGGGGCGGGGCTCTGGTGACGTCAAGACCGCGAAGAGGTGCCTGTGCGGCGGCACGCCCTGAGCCCCAGCAGCCACTGCTCTCTTAAAGAGGCAGAGAGGCGCTCAGAGCAGCCGCGGCACGGCCCGCCCCATATCCAATTGTAGTAAGTTAGTTGCGGGCCGGCGCTGCTTGGGGGCCCCTAAGGACTTGGGGGCCCGGAGGCAATTGCCCCCCTTGCCTCTATGGAAGCGCCGGCCCTGATAGAGGTGTTGTTGACTAAATAACCATTGAATATGATATTCAGGACCCCAGGATCCGAGATCTCTTGGATCCATTCTTCTCAGAAGTGGGAGAGACGACTCCGACGGGTACATGAAGCTTAGGAATGGGGAAGCTTATTGGCAGGACGGCAGGAGTAACGGGAATTAACCAAGAGCCTCGAAGAGGCCCGTAGTCAGGAGGTGGATTTTCCATCTTTGGCTCCTCCACGAGAGCACCTCAAGCCCTTTCGCTGTGCTCTCCAGTCACTCTGTATTTTGAGGAATTGTCAGGGACCCAAGGCTTAAGCCAAAATGGAATATGGGCTGCTGATCCCAGGGCCGTGCTATATATAGGCCCCTGATGTTATTTGATAGTATTGTTACAGGGTCTCCCATGAGCCACAGACCTGCTGCTTAGCTTCAATAGCAAGGATCTGTGTTTGGCCTTGCTCCCAGGACTTGCTTTGCTAGCGGGGAAGCTCCCTCGCTAGCTTCAACTGGAGCTGTGCGGTATTGCACAAGAAGTCCGTAGCCAGGTTGATGGTCTTGCCTACAGCCAGTATGTCGTCCTGGAAAAAACCTCTGGTTCACATCAACTTGAATTTGATCCAGGCGAGATCGGAGGAACGTAGAGACTTCAAAAGCCGCTATGGCTGTGGAAGCGGAAGCCGCAGCTGCCGTAACACCCCGAATTAGTGTTCACTCTGCAAGGGGGTCCTGCAGCTAGACCCATCGTCTGCAGGAACCAGAGTGCGCTTGGACAACTTGGCAATAGCCATGTCCACCTTGGGAATGGATCCCCACTAATCCACCAAGGGTTAAGCCATTGGGAACATGGATTTAAACTTCTTTGTTAAAACCGGACCTTTTCCAGGTTTTTTCCACTCTATATCATGATAGAGAGGAGGGTCTCATCAGCTCTAAAGACACGATGTGCCCGAGTAGCGAGAACGGGAGGCTCCCCACAGTCAACATCATGGTCCCCCGACCTGATGGACTTGAGCAACTTCTGTGTCTTTCCAGGGGAGAAAACACAAAGTCAGCTCCTCCTCATCCGAGGAGAGAAGAAACTAAGGAGACCAAGGTCTCTCTACCGGGACAAAGGTCTCCATAGGGGCCTGGGCACGAATAGGAAGCCTTTCCATCCAGCAGGCCTATGACGCCTTTAATAGAGCCATTGATACATATCCTGCAACGTAGGTTCACTAGAGTTCAGAAACCTCTAACAGCAGCTGTAACACCTGGTGTAGGTTAAGTCAACAGACCCAGGGATTCCCAACCGGTCTCCCAAACTGGTCTTAGCCCAGCCTTAACCTGTTTAGCTTCTGCGATCTCACGAGTGCAGGTATGATCAGCTTACAATAACCGTTGACTCCTGCAATGGTAGCAGGATAGATGCTTCCTCTTGGAATCCACTTTCCTGCCTTCCGAATCCCGAGGAGAAGACATCACTGTGGAAAAAAAAGGGACAAATAAAACATTTGTAAACCACCTATCTATGCAGGAAAGGTAGAAAAACAGCCCGGAGGCAGCTGAGGCAAAAAACACCACAAGCAGGACTCTGGGATCTAGCTGAAAAAGCATATGTAGCCAGAGACTGAACTGGAGCACACAGCCTCCCAAAATAGGGGAAGGGGAGGGATAGCCAATCCACCCTTCCCCCAGTAAATCCTCCACAGGAAGATGCATAAAAAAAATCGAATCTATGAAAAAATCGTGCCCGTGAAAAAATCACCACCGGATTACCCGGAGGTGATGCAAAAGGAGAGTCCCCGCGTCACCTCCGGAAGATGGCGGCGCACAGGGACCGGGTATCCTGGACCAAGGACGCCGCCAAAATACCCCAGCCAGGCGCAACTGCCCTGCCAAACTGACAAGGTACCTAGGAAAAAAGGGCAACGCCGTTACCCAAACGAAAAGAAGGCTCCCCGCACTTTCCATAAGAAAGGGGGGAACAAACCGCCTAGTCCACCTGTCCAGGAGGACAGAAAAAAACACAGTGGGCTGGGGGTTGACTTCCTTCTTTTAAGGAGATACTTAATTGTTAAATTGAGTTATTAGTCTTGGGCTCATTAAACATTCCGCCGGTCCTGCCAGTCCACGGGGGGTGGTTAACCCCATCTGTGCTGCTGGTAGGACGTAAGGGAACCCATCCTTTCCCCGACAATTGACCCTCAAAATCATACAAATATATTAAAATATAAGATCTACAAAGCATTATTATCTACAATAAATACACACAAACAGGGCTCCAGATGGCGACCAAAATGGTCGCCAATGCGATTTAGAATTGCAAAATGGCGACAAGACTTATTAGGCTTGTCACTAGAAATGGATGTTCGGGTTCGAAAGGTTCGGCCAAACTTCCGGAAAATGTCCGGGTTCGTGATCCGAACTCAACCCGAACTTCATCCCGAACCCGAACCCCATAGAAGTCAATGGGGTTCCGAACTTTTGGGCACTAAAAAGCCTTTAAAAGACTCCCGGAAAGGGCTAGAGGGCTGCAAAAGGCAGCAAAATGTAGGTAAATCCCCTGCAAACAAATGTAGATAGGGAAATGAATTAAAATAAAATAAAATAAATAAAAATTAACCAATATCAATTGGAGAGAGGTCCCACAGCAAGGAATCATGCGTCATATCATCCACCACTGGAGAAGGCCACTCTCATTTATTTGGGACCAGCACCCAGACAGAGGATACAGGTCTCACAGCAAGGAATCATGCTTCATATCAACCACCACCGGAGAAGGCCACTCTCATGTATTTTGGACCAGCACCCAGACAGAGGATACAGGTCCCACAGCAAGGAATAAGGCGTCATATCAACCACCACCGGAGAAGGCCACTCTCATTTATTTTGGACCAGCACCCAGACAGAGGATACAGGTCCCACATCAAGGAATCATGCGTCATATCAACCCCCACCGGAGAAGGCCACTCTCATTTATTTTGGACCAGCACCCAGACAGAGGATACAGGTCCCACAGCAAGGAATCATGCGTCATATCATCCACCACTGGAGAAGGCCACTCTCATTTATTTGGGACCAGCACCCAGACAGAGGATACAGGTCCCACAGCAAGGAATCATGCGTCATATCATCCACCACTGGAGAAGGCCACTCTCATTTATTTGGGACCAGCACCCAGACAGAGGATACAGGTCCCACAGCAAGGAATCATGCGTCATATCATCCACCACTGGAGAAGGCCACTCTCATTTATTTGGGACCAGCACCCAGACAGAGGATACAGGTCCCACAGCAAGGAATCATGCGTCATATCAACCACCACCGGAGAAGGCCACTCTCATGTATTTTGGACCAGCACCCAGACAGAGGAGAGAGGTCCCACATCAAGGAATCATGCGTCATATCAACCCCCACCGGAGAAGGCCACTCTCATTTATTTTGGACCAGCACCCAGACAGAGGATACAGGTCCCACAGCAAGGAATCATGCTTCATATCAACCACCAACGGAGAAGGCCACTCATTTATTTTGGCCCAGCACCCAGACAGAGGATACAGGTCCCACAGCAAGGAATCATGCTTCATATCAACCACCACCGGAGAAGGCCACTCTCATGTATTTTGGACCAGCACCCAGACAGAGGATACAGGTCCCACAGCAAGGAATCAGGCGTCATATCAACCACCACCGGAGAAGGCCACTCTCATTTATTTTGGACCAGCACCCAGACAGAGGATACAGGTCCCACATCAAGGAATCATGCGTCATATCAACACCCACCGGAGAAGGCCACTCTCATTTATTTTGGACCAGCACCCAGACAGAGGATACAGGTCCCACAGCAAGGAATCATGCGTCATATCATCCACCACTGGAGAAGACCACTCTCATTTATTTGGGACCAGCACCCAGACAGAAGATACAGGTCCCACAGCAAGGAATCATGCGTCATATCATCCACCACTGGAGAAGGCCACTCTCATTTATTTGGGACCAGCACCCAGACAGAGGATACAGGTCCCACAGCAAGTAATCATGCGTCATATCAACCACCAACGGAGAAGGCCACTCTCATTTATTTGGGACCAGCACCCAGACAGAGGATACAGGTCCCACAGCAAGGAATCATGCGTCATATCAACCACCAACGGAGAAGGCCACTCTCATTTATTTCAGACCAGCACCCAGACAGAGGAGAGAGGTCCCACAGCAAGGAATAAGGCGTCATATCAACACCCACCGGAAAAGGCCACTCTCATTTATTTTGGACCAGCACCCAGACAGAGGAGATAGGTCCCACAGCAAGGAATCATGCCTCATATCAACCACCAACAGAGAAGGCCACTCTCATTTATTTTGGACCAGCACCCAGACAGAGGATACAGGTCCCACAGCAAGGAATCATGCGTCATATCAACCACCACCGGAGAAGGCCACTCTCATGTATTTTGGACCAGCACCCAGACAGAGGAGAGAGGTCCCACATCAAGGAATCATGCGTCATATCAACCCCCCACCGGAGAAGGCCACTCTCATTTATTTTGGACCAGCACCCAGACAGAGGATACAGGTCCCACAGCAAGGAATCATGCGTCATATCAACCACCACCGGAGAAGGCCACTCTCATGTATTTTGGACCAGCACCCAGACAGAGGATACAGGTCCCACATCAAGGAATCATGCGTCATATCAACCCCCACCGGAGAAGGCCACTTCATTTATTTTGGACCAGCACCCAGACAGAGGATACAGGTCCCACAGCAAGGAATCATGCTTCATATCAACCACCACCGGAGAAGGCCACTCTCATGTATTTTGGACCAGCACCCAGACAGAGGATACAGGTCCCACAGCAAGGAATCATGCGTCATATCAACCACCACCGGAGAAGGCCACTCTCATGTATTTTGGACCAGCACCCAGACAGAGGATACAGGTCCCACAGCAAGGAATAAGGCGTCATATCAACCCCCACCGGAGAAGGCCACTCTCATTTATTTTGGACCAGCACCCAGACAGAGGATACAGGTCCCACATCAAGGAATCATTCGTCATATCAACCCCCACCGGAGAAGGCCACTTCATTTATTTTGGACCAGCACCCAGACAGAGGATACAGGTCCCACAGCAAGGAATCATGCGTCATATCAACCACCACCGGAGAAGGCCACTCTCATGTATTTTGGACCAGCACCCAGACAGAGGAGAGAGGTCCCACATCAAGGAATCATGCGTCATATCAACCCCCACCGGAGAAGGCCACTCTCATTTACTTTGGACCAGCACCCAGACAGAGGAGAGAGGTCCCACATCAAGGAATCATGCGTCATATCAACCCCCACCGGAGAAGGCCACTCTCATTTATTTCGGCCCAGCACCCAGACAGAGGATACAGGTCCCACAGCAAGGAATCATGCTTCATATCAACCACCACCGGAGAAGGTCACTCTCATGTATTTTGGACCAGCACCCAGACAGAGGATACAGGTCCCACAGCAAGGAATAAGGCGTCATATCAACACCCACCCGAGAAGGCCACTCTCATTTATTTTGGACCAGCACCCAGACAGAGGATACAGGTCCCACAGCAAGGAATCATGCGTCATATCATCCACCACTGGAGAAGGCCACTCTCATTTAATTGGGACCAGCACCCAGACAGAAGATACAGGTCCCACAGCAAGGAATCATGCGTCATATCATCCACCACTGGAGAAGGCCATCTCATTTATTTGGGACCAGCACCCAGACAGAGGATACAGGTCCCACAGCAAGGAATCATGCGTCATATCAACCACCAACGGAGAAGGCCACTCATTTATTTGGGACCAGCACCCAGACAGAGGATACAGGTCCCACAGCAAGGAATCATGCGTCATATCAACCACCAACGGAGAAGGCCACTCTCATTTATTTTGGACCAGCACCCAGACAGAGGAGATAGGTCCCACAGCAAGGAATCATGCCTCATATCAACCACCAACGGAGAAGGCCACTTCATTTATTTTGGACCAGCACCCAGACAGAGGAGATAGGTCCCACAGCAAGGAATCATGCCTCATATCAACCACCAACGGAGAAGGCCACTCTCATTTATTTCGGCCCAGCACCCAGACAGAGGATACAGGTCCCACAGCAAGGAATCATGCGTCATATCAACCACCACCGGAGAAGGCCACTCTATGTATTTTGGACCAGCACCCAGACAGAGGAGAGAGGTCCCACATCAAGGAATCATGCGTCATATCAACCCCCACCGGAGAAGGCCACTCTCATTTATTTTGGACCAGCACCCAGACAGAGGATACAGGTCCCACAGCAAGGAATCATGCGTCATATCAACCACCACCGGAGAAGGCCACTCTCATGTATATTGGACCAGCACCCAGACAGAGGATACAGGTCCCACATCAAGGAATCATGCGTCATATCAACCCCCACCGGAGAAGGCCACTCTCATTTATTTTGGACCAGCACCCTGACAGAGGATACAGGTCCCACATCAAGGAATCATTCGTCATATCAACCCCCACCGGAGAAGGCCACTCTCATTTATTTTGGACCAGCACCCAGACAGAGGATACAGGTCCCACAGCAAGGAATCATGCGTCATATCAACCACCACCGGAGAAGGCCACTCTCATGTATTTTGGACCAGCACCCAGACAGAGGAGAGAGGTCCCACATCAAGGAATCATGCGTCATATCAACCCCCCACCGGAGAAGGCCACTTCATTTATTTCGGCCCAGCACCCAGACAGAGGATACAGGTCCCACAGCAAGGAATCATGCTTCATATCAACCACCACCGGAGAAGGTCACTCTCATGTATTTTGGACCAGCACCCAGACAGAGGATACAGGTCCCACAGCAAGGAATAAGGCGTCATATCAACACCCACCGGAGAAGGCCACTCTCATTTATTTTGGACCAGCACCCAGACAGAGGATACAGGTCCCACAGCAAGGAATCATGCGTCATATCATCCACCACTGGAGAAGGCCACTCTCATTTATTTGGGACCAGCACCCAGACAGAAGATACAGGTCCCACAGCAAGGAATCATGCGTCATATCATCCACCACTGGAGAAGGCCACTCTCATTTATTTGGGACCAGCACCCAGACAGAGGATACAGGTCCCACAGCAAGGAATCATGCGTCATATCAACCACCAACGGAGAAGGCCACTCCATTTATTTGGGACCAGCACCCAGACAGAGGATACAGGTCCCACAGCAAGGAATCATGCGTCATATCAACCACCAACGGAGAAGGCCACTCTCATTTATTTCAGACCAGCACCCAGACAGAGGAGAGAGGTCCCACAGCAAGGAATCAGGCGTCATATCAACCACCCACCGGAGAAGGCCACTCTCATTTATTTTGGACCAGCACCCAGACAGAGGAGATAGGTCCCACAGCAAGGAATCATGCCTCATATCAACCACCACCGGAGAAGGCCACTCATTTATTTCGGACCAGCACCCAGACAGAGGATACAGGTCCCACAGCAAGGAATCATGCGTCATATCAACCACCACCGGAGAAGGCCACTCTCATTTATTTTGGACCAGCACCCAGACAGAGGATACAGGTCCCACAGCAAGGAATCATGCGTCATATCAACCACCACCGGAGAAGGCCACTCATTTATTTTGGACCAGCACCCAGACAGAGGATACAGGTCCCACAGCAAGGAATCATGCGTCATATCAACCACCACCGGAGAAGGCCACTCTATGTATTTTGGACCAGCACCCAGACAGAGGATAGAGGTCCCACATCAAGGAATCATGCGTCATATCAACCCCCACCGGAGAAGGCCACTCTCATTTATTTTGGACCAGCACCCAGACAGAGGATACAGGTCCCACAGCAAGGAATCATGCGTCATATCATCCACCACTGGAGAAGGCCACTCTCATTTATTTGGGACCAGCACCCAGACAGAGGATACAGGTCCCACAGCAAGGAATCATGCTTCATATCAACCACCACCGGAGAAGGCCACTCTCATGTATTTTGGACCAGCACCCAGACAGAGGAGAGAGGTTTTCACAGCAGAGAATCATGCATTTAGATCACCCACCACAGGAGTAGGCCACTCATTTAATGGGACCCCGGCAACCATGTCAGATGGCACAAACATCAGCTTCACATCACCCAGCACAAGAGAAGGCCACTTTGAGAGACTTTGGACCCCTGCACCCAGGCGGAGGAGAGAGGTTTTCACAGCAGAGAATCAGGCATTTAGATCACCCACCACAGGAGTAGGCCACCATTTAATCGGGACCCCGGCAACCATGTCAGATGGCACAAACATCAGCTTCACATCACCCAGCACAAGAGAAGGCCACTTTGAGAGACTTTGACCCTGCACCCAGACGGAGGAGAGAGGTTTTCACAGCAGAGAATCATGCATTTAGATCACCCACCACAGGAGTAGGCCACCATTTAATGGGACCCCGGCAACCATGTCAGATGGCACAAACATCAGCTTCACATCACCCAGCACAAGAGAAGGCCACTTTGAGAGACTTTGACCCTGCACCCAGGCGGAGGAGAGGGGTTTTCACAGCAGAGAATCAGGCATTTAGATCACCCACCACAGGAGTAGGCCACCATTTAATCGGGACCCGGCAACCATGTCAGATGGCACAAACATCAGCTTCACATCACCCAGCACAAGAGAAGGCCACTTTGAGAGACTTTGACCCCTGCACCCAGACGGAGGAGAGAGGTTTTCACAGCAGAGAATCATGCATTTAGATCACCCACCACAGGAGTAGGCCACCATTTAATGGGACCCCGGCAACCATGTCAGATGGCACAAACATCAGCTTCACATCATCCAGCACAAGAGAAGGCCACTTTGAGAGACTTTGACCCCTGCACCCAGACGGAGGAGAGAGGTTTTCACAGCAGAGAATCATGCATTTAGATCACCCACCACAGGAGTAGGCCACCATTTAATGGGACCCCGGCAACCATGTCAGATGGCACAAACATCAGCTTCACATCACCCAGCACAAGAGAAGGCCACTTTGAGAGACTTTGACCCCTGCACCCAGGCGGAGGAGAGGGGTTTTCACAGCAGAGAATCATGCATTTAGATCACCCACCACAGGAGTAGGCCACCATTTAATGGGACCCCGGCAACCATGTCAGATGGCACAAACATCAGCTTCACATCACCCAGCACAAGAGAAGGCCACTTTGAGAGACTTTGACCCTGCACCCAGGCGGAGGAGAGGGGTTTTCACAGCAGAGAATCAGGCATTTAGATCACCCACCACAGGAGTAGGCCACCATTTAATGGGACCCGGCAACCATGTCAGATGGCACAAACATCAGCTTCACATCACCCAGCACAAGAGAAGGCCACTTTGAGAGACTTTGACCCTGCACCCAGACGGAGGAGAGAGGTTTTCACAGCAGAGAATCATGCATTTAGATCACCCACCACAGGAGTAGGCCACCATTTAATGGGACCCCGGCAACCATGTCAGATGGCACAAACATCAGCTTCACATCACCCAGCACAAGAGAAGGCCACTTTGAGAGACTTTGACCCCTGCACCCAGGCGGAGGAGAGGGGTTTTCACAGCAGAGAATCATGCATTTAGATCACCCACCACAGGAGTAGGCCACCATTTAATGGGACCCCGGCAACCATGTCAGATGGCACAAACATCAGCTTCACATCACCCAGCACAAGAGAAGGCCACTTTGAGAGACTTTTGACCCCTGCACCCAGACGGAGGAGAGAGGTTTTCACAGCAGAGAATCAGGCATTTAGATCACCCACCACAGGAGTAGGCCACCATTTAATGGGACCCCGGCAACCATGTCAGATGGCACAAACATCAGCTTCACATCACCCAGCACAAGAGAAGGCCACTTTGAGAGACTTTGACCCTGCACCCAGACGGAGGAGAGAGGTTTTCACAGCAGAGAATCATGCATTTAGATCACCCACCACAGGAGTAGGCCACCATTTAATGGGACCCCGGCAACCATGTCAGATGGCACAAACATCAGCTTCACATCACCCAGCACAAGAGAAGGCCACTTTGAGAGACTTTTGACCCCTGCACCCAGGCGGAGGAGAGAGGTTTTCACAGCAGAGAATCATGCATTTAGATCACCCACCACAGGAGTAGGCCACCATTTAATGGGACCCCGGCAACCATGTCAGATGGCACAAACATCAGCTTCACATCACCCAGCACAAGAGAAGGCCACTTTGAGAGACTTTTACCCCTGCACCCAGACGGAGGAGAGAGGTCCCACAGCAGAGATTCAGGCATTTATATCAGCCAGCACAGGAGAAGGCCGCTTTCAGTGACTTAGGCCTTAGCACCGACACAGAGGAGACAGGTCAGGTAGCACAAGCATCAGTTTCACATCAACCACCACAGGAGAAGGGCACTTTTAGAGACTTTGACCCCTGCACCCAGAAAGAGGAGAGAGGTCCCAAAGCAGAGATTCAGGCATTTATATCAGCCAGCACAGGAGAAGGCCGCTTTCAGTGACTTAGGCCTTAGCACCGACACAGAGGAGACAGGTCAGATAGCACAAGCATCAGTTTCACATCAACCACCACAGGAGAAGGGCACTTTTAGAGACTTTGACCCCTGCACCCAGAAAGAGGAGAGAGGTCCCACAGCAGAGATTCAGGCATTTATATCAGCCACCACAGGAGAAGGCCGCTTTCAGTGACTTTGGCCCCCTGCACCCACACAAAGGAGACATGTCAGACAGCACAAGTATAACATTCATATCACCCAGCACAGGAGAAGGACACTTTCATGTACTTTGGCCCCGGCACCCAGATAGACGGAAGGTTCATTCAACTCTGGGTTGCACCCCAAGATCCTACTTAATTTCAAAAATTGATTTTTCAATGAAGAAGTGGCCAGGAGTACAAGACAACATGGTTTAAGGCAGTTATTAAGGACTACCCTGCACAAGGGAGGGTCAGTTCTTGTGGGATCCATGCCTGGTTCATTTTTATAAATGTCAGCTTGTCCACGTTGGCTGCGGACAGGCGGCTGCGTTTGTCAGTAATGACGCCACCTGCCATGCTGAATACACGTTCAGATAAAACACTGGCCGCCGGGCAGGCCAGCACCTCCAAGGCATAACATGCTAATTCTGGCCACGTGGACAATTTGGAAACCCAGAAGTTGAATGGGGCCGAACCATCCGTCAGTACGTGGAGTTGTGTGCAGATGTACTGTTCAACCATGTTAGTGAAATGTTGCCTCCTGCTAACACGTTCCGTATCAGGTGGTGGGGCAGTTAGCTGTGGCGTGGAGACAAAACTTTTCCACATTTCTGCCATGCTAACCCTGCCCTCAGAGGAGCTGGCCGTGACACCGCTGCGTGGGCGACCTCTAGCTCCTCCTCTGCCTTGGCCTTGGCCTTCCACCTGTTCCCCTGTGACAGTTGGGAATGCTCTCAGGAGCGCGTCTACCAGTGTGCGCTTGTACTCGCAGCATCTTCCTATCACGCTCCAGTGCAGGAAGTAAAGTGGGCACATTGTCTTTGTACCGTGGATCCAGCAGGGTGGCCACCCAGTAGTCAGCACACGTTAAAATGTGGGCAACTCTGCTGTCGTTGCGCAGGCACTGCAGCATGTAATCGCTCATGTGTGCCAGGCTCCCCAGAGGTAAGGACAAGCTGTCCTCTGTGGGAGGCGTATCGTCATCATCCTCTGTATCCCCCCAGCCACGCACCAGGGATGTGCCTGCACTGTGCTGGGTGCCACCCCGCTGTGAACCTGCTTCATCCTCATCCTCCTCCACCTCCTCCTCATCCTCCTCGTCCTCCAGTAGTGGTCCCTGGCTGGCCACATTTGTACCTGCCCTCTGCTGTTGCAAAAACCTCCCTCTGAGCCACTTCTAACAGAGTGGCCTGAAAGTGCTAAAAACGACCCGTCATCCTCCTCCTCCTCCTCCTCCTCCTGGCCCTGGCCCACCTCCTCTTCCATCATCGCCCTAAGCGTTTTCTCTAGGAGACATAGAATTGGTATCGTCACGCTGATAACAGTGGCATCGCCACTGGCCATGTTGGTGGCGTACTCTAAACAGCGCAACAGGGCACACAGGTCTCGCATGGAGGCCCAATCATTGGTGGTGAAGTGGTGCTGTTCCGCAGTGCGACTGACCCGTGCGTGCTGCAGCTGAAACTCCACTATGGCCTGCTGCTGCTCGCACAGTCTCTCCAGCATGTGCAAGGTGGAGTTCCACCGGGTGGGCACGTCGCATATTAGGCGGTGAGCGGGAAGGCCGAAGTTCCGCTGTAGCGCTGACAGGCGAGCAGCGGCAGGATGTGAACGCCGGAGCGCGCACAGACGGCCCGCACTTTATGCAGCAGCTCTGACATGTCTGGGTAGTTGTGAATGAACTTTTGCACCACCAAATTCAGCACATGCGCCAGGCAAGGGATGTGCGTCAAACCGGCTAGTCCCAGAGCTGCCACAAGATTTCGCCCATTATCGCACACCACCAGGCCGGGCTTGAGGCCCACCGGCAGCAACCACTGGTCGGTCTGTTGTTCAATACCCCGCCACAACTCCTGCGCGGTGTGGGGCCTGTCCCCCAAACATATGAGTTTCAGAATGGCCTGCTGATGTTTACCCGGGCTGTGCTGAAGTTGGTGGTGAAGGTGTGTGGCTGACTGGATGAGCTGGTGGAAGCAGAGGAGGAGGAGGAGGAAGCCGAGTAGGAGGAGGAGGCTACAGGAGGCAAAGAATGATGCCCTGTGATCCTTGGTGGCGGAAGGACGTGCGCCAAGGAACTCTCCGCCTGGGGCCCAGCCGCCACTACATTTACCCAGTGTGCAGTTAGGGAGATATAGCGTCCCTGGCCGTGCTTACTGGTCCACGTATCTGTGGTTAGGTGGACCTTGCCACAAATGGCGTTGCGCAGTGCACACTTGATTTTATCGGACACTTGCATGTGCAGGGAAGGCACGGCTGTCTTGGAGAAGTAGTGGCGGCTGGGAACCACATACTGGGGGACAGCCATGGCCATCAGCTGTTTGAAGCTGTCTGTGTCCACCAGCCGGAATGACAGCATTTCAAAGGCCAGTAGTTTAGAAATGCTGGCATTCATGCCAAGGGCTCGAGGGTGACTAGGTGGGAATTTGCGCTTCCTCTCAAAGGTTTGAGAGATGGAGAGCTGAACACTGCTGTGTGAAATAGTGGAGACGCTAGGTGACGGTGGCGGTGGTGGTGTCGGTGGCACATCCTCTGTTTGCTGCTCGGCAGGTGGCAACATTCCTCTCGAGGCGGAAGCCGAGGCAGCAGCGGTAGAGGGAGCAGGGGGAGCCTGAGCGGGTTCCTTGTTTTTAAGGTGTGTACTCCACTGCAGTTCATGCTTTGCATGTAGATGCCTGATCATGCAGGTGGTGCTCAGGTTAAGAACGTTAATGCCTCGCCTCAGGGTCTGATGGCACAGCGTGCAAACCACTCTGGTCTTGTCCTCAGCACATTGTTTGAAGAAGTGCCATGCCAGTGAACTCCTTGAAGATGCCTTTGGGGTGCTGGGTCCCTGTTGGCGCTGGCCAATAGCAGGCGAACTCTCTGGACGGCGGCTGTTCTGCTTTTGCCCCCTGCTCCCTCTTTGGCTTCGCTGTTGTCTCGGTCTCACCACTGCCTCTTCCTCTGAACTATTTAAGTCAGCGGCACGACCTTCAGTCCATGTGGGGTCTAAGACCTCATCGTCCTCTGCATCGTCTTCCACCCAGTCTTCCTCCCTGACCTCCTCCTGTTCAGTCTGCACACTGCAATAAGACGCGGCAGTGGGCACCTGTGTTTCGTCATCATCAGACACTCGGTCACTCTGCTGTGGTGGTATTCCCATGTCCTCATCATCTGGATACATAAGTGGTTGTGCGTCAGTGCATGGAATGTCTTCCACCGCTGGGGAAGGGATAGGTGGACGCCCCTGGAAAACCGTGGGAGCAGAGTCTTCAAACAGAAGAAGAGACTGCTGCATAACTTGAGGCTCAGCCAGTTTCCCTGATATGCATGGGGGTGATGTGACAGACTGATGGGCTTGGTTTTCAGGTGCCACCTGTGCGCTTTCCGCAGAAGACTGGGCGGAAGACAATGTGGTGAACGTGCTGGAAGCACTGTCGGCCACCCAATCGACTAATGCCTGTACCTGCTCAGGCCTTACCATCCTCATAACGGCATTGGGCCCCACCAAATATCGCTGTAAATTCTGCCGGCTACTTGAGGGAGTTGTTTCACTACTTTGTGCGCCTGAGGCCGAACGGCCATGTCCTCTGCCAGCAACAGAGGCTCCACGGACACCACCACGACCGCGTCCTCGTCCCTTAATAGAATGTTTCCTCATTGTTGCGATTCAACTCGCACCACAATAAAATATATTATTTTTTAGCCCCAAAATTCCCACACTGGAAGATATAATTCCTTTTTCCGGTATTAATTACAGGAACACTGCTGCTAATTGGACACCAAAATTTTTATAATGCTAGTTTTGGTACATAGATTCCACATGGGGAGATATAATTCCTTTTTAGAGGAGTGAAAACGTGAGGCCTAGTTTTTCTGGTCTAACAAACACCAGATTGATTAAATTGGCCTTTTTTTCACCAAAATTACAACACTGGACAATAATGCCTTTTGGCGGTATTAATTACAAGAACACTGCTGCTAATTGGACACCAGATTTTTTATAATGCTAGTTTTGGTACATAGATTCCACACGGGGAGATATAATTCCTTTGTACAGGAGTAAAAACGTGAGGCCTAGTTTTTCTGGTCTAACAAACACCAGATTGATTAAATTGGCCTTTTTTCAGCAAAATTACAACACTGGACAATAATGCCTTTTGGCGGTATTAATTACAAGAACACTGCTGCTAATTGGACACCAGATTTTTATAATGCTAGTTTTGGTACATAGATTCCACACGGGGAGATATAATTCCTTTGTACAGGAGTGAAAACGTGAGGCCTAGTTTTTCTGGTCTAACAAACACCAAATTAATTAAATTGGCCTTTTTTTCAGCAAAATTACAACACTGGACAATAATGCCTTTTGGCGGTATTAATTACAAGAACACTGCTGCTAATTGGACACCAGATTTTTTATAATGCTAGTTTTGGTACATAGATTCCCACACGGGGAGATATAATTCCTTTTTACAGGAGTGAAAACGTGAGGCCTAGTTTTTCTGGTCTACCAAACACCAGATTGATTAAATTGGCCTTTTTTTCACCAAAATTACAACACTGGACAATAATGCCTTTTGGCGGTATTATTTACAAGAATACTGCTGCTAATTGGACACCAGATTTTTTATAATGCTAGTTTTGGTACATAGAATCCCACACGGGGAGATATAATTCCTTTTTAGAGGAGTGAAAACGTGAGGCCTAGTTTTTCTGGTCTAAAAAACACCAGATTGATTAAATTGGCCTTTTTTTCACCAAAATTACAACACTGGACAATAATGCCTTTTGGCGGTATTATTTACAAGAATACTGCTGCAAATAGGACATCTGAAGTTTTAAAATGCTAATTTGGGTACATAGATTCCCACACGGTGAGATATAATTCCTTTTTACAGGAGTAAAAATGTGAGGCCTAGTTTTTATGGTCTACCAAACACCAGATTGATTAAATTGGCCTTTTTTTCAGCAAAATTACAACACTGGACAATAATGCCTTTTGGCGGTATTATTTACAAGAAAACTGCTGCAAAGTGGACACCAGAATTTTTAATATGCTAGTTTTGGTACATAGATTCCCACACAGGGAGATATAATTCCTTTTTACAGGAGTAAAAAATGTGAGGCCTAGTTTTTCTGGTCTTCCAAACACCAGATTAATTAAATTGGCCTTTTTTTCAGCAAAATTACAACACTGGACAATAATGCCTTTTGGCGGTATTATTTACAAGAATACTGCTGCAAATAGGACATCTGAAGTTTTAAAATGCTAATTTGGGTACATAGATTCCCACACGGTGAGATATAATTCCTTTTTACAGGAGTAAAAACGTGAGGCCTAGTTTTTATGGTCTACCAAACACCAGATTGATTAAATTGGCCTTTTTTTCAGCAAAATTACAACACTGGACAATAATGCCTTTTGGCGGTATTATTTACAAGAAAACTGCTGCAAAGTGGACACCAGAATTTTTAATATGCTAGTTTTGGTACATAGATTCCCACACAGGGAGATATAATTCCTTTTTACAGGAGTAAAAACGTGAGGCCTAGTTTTTCTGGTCTTCCAAACACCAGATTAATTAAATTGGCCTTTTTTTCAGCAAAATTACAACACTGGACAATAATGCCTTTTGGCGGTATTATTTACAAGAACACTGCTGCTAATTGGACACCAGATTTTTTATAATGCTAGTTTTGGTACATAGATTCCACACGGGGAGATATAATTCCTTTTTACAGGAGTAAAAACGTGAGGCCTAGTGTTTTTGGTCTACCAAACACCAGATTGATTAAATTGGCCTTTTTTTCACCAAAATTACAACACTGGACGATATAATGCCTTTTGGCGGTATTAATTACAAGAGGACTGCTGGTATTTCAGAACACCGGAATTGTTAAAATGCTAGTTTTGTTAGATAAATTTCCCACACTGGGAGAAATATTGCCTAAGCCTTTTTACAGTATTAATTACAACAGGAGTGCTTCTTCTGGTCTAACACCAGAATAATTTTATTATTACGGTGAAAGCTTTTTCTAATTTATATTTCTGGCACATAAAAAAAATATATATTTCTGGCTGACAGTATTGGACAAAGTAGTGGCACTGGCTAGCCTAGCTGGAACAGCACATTCATGGGATTTGCCATCCAAGTGGGTTACTTTCAGTTTCACCACTGATATATTAAATATCTTTGCAGTTAGTATGGGTGACACAAGCATAGCCAAACCCCTGATGTAGTATATCTATGAAAAAATCGACTATTACATTAGATTAATGGACGTTGTGGCAGCTTTTGCTGTAGCACCACAAGTCCCAAAATGGCCGCCGCCTATCAGCCCAGTAACATGTGCCAGAAAACAGTCTGCCCAGCCAGAAAAAAAATTGACTTTGACTGAGCAGCTGAATCGCTGTTGTTCTGATTCACAGGTGTAGATTTTTAACTTCTTTGGAGCTTTGGTTTACACTCTGTGGCAGCAAGTGCTGGCGCACCACAAGTCCCAAAATGGCCACCGCCGGTCAGCCCAGTTACATGTGCCAGTAAAAATCGCTCTGGCCAGTCTCAACAAAATAGTGACTTTCAGTGAACAGCTCAGCTGAGTTGTTCTGATGCACAGGTGTAGAAAGGTAGATCATTCAATCACTTCTTTATCCCTGCCTATCTCGCCCTGACAGAAGCTGCATCCTCTCCCTACACTAGTCAGAGCAGTGTGACGTGCGGCGCTACGTGACTCCAGCTTAAATAGAGGCTGGGTCACATGCTGCACTTGGCCAATCACAGCCATGCCATTGGTAGGCATGGCTGTGATGGGCTCTTAGGGCAAGAAGTAAAACGCTAGCTGATTGGCTGCTGTGCAGCCCTTCAGAAAGCGGGAAGTAATCGACGAACACCGGACCCGAACCCGAACTTTTTTGAAAATGTCCGGGTTCGGGTCCGTGTCACGGACACCCCAAAATTCGGTACGGACCCGAACGATTTTCGAACTGTTTGCTCAACACTACTTGTCACCATTTGCGCTTTGACCCTCCGCTGCTCTGCCTGCTTTAAGAAGAAAGGTCTTTCATCCAGCAGACACAGAGCAATCCAATAGCAGAGCTCCGCACAGTACAGAGCTCTGTTATTAGTGAGGAGGCTGCTGATTGGTCAGTATCTGCATGCTGCCGTACCATTGGCTGCTCCTCTCACACTCCCTTTCTCCTGCGCTAAACACAGCAGCTTGCTTTTCAGTTATGAAAACGGAGAGTTCGCTCACTGCCGACTGCTCCGTAGAAAAGGGGTAGCTAAAGTAGATGAGTTTTTCCGTCCTGCGGCGCGCAGAGGTGAGTGTACTGCCGAGTAACGTTGGGCTTTATGTCTCCTCACTAGCAGATGAAACTTATTCCATAGCTGGTTTACATAATTCTGTAACAGGGTCTGGTGCACTTTATGTGTGCCAAATAAAAGGAAAGGAATGTACTGTTGCCAGCACGACCAATCATCCTAGTGTAGTGCAGGGTTGCAAATCATGACAGTGAATGGGGTCGTATTGCAACCCTACAGTTGTGAGAATTATTGGGGCTGTCATGACAATGTGCAGGTCGCAAAATGACCCCTTTCACTAGTGACAATGCTGCATTGCTACACTGTAATCTCTGGCCATGTGACATTTGTCACAGCCAAAGGCCCCTTGCAGACGAGCGTTCCTCCCGCAGCGAGTCCGCAATTCAGATCCCGGCCATCGCTGCCGGGGGTCACATAGCATTATATTGATTTATGATGCTATGTAACCCTTACAGTTCTGGAATGTATTGGATAACACTGGCATAATGCTGTCAGTATTATCCAATACATTCCAGAGGGTCTGTTCATCCTCTTCCAGAGGGTTCCATAGCATCATAAATCAATATAATGTTATGTGATTCCCGTCAGTGCTGGGATGTCAGGCCGGTAGCTGTGTTGTGGGCTCGCTGCAGGAGTAACGCTCGTCTGTAATGGGCCAAAGTCACCATGTAGCCCCAGGCTTATCTAACCTGTGGTTATGTAATAAATGGCTATTTGGAACAACCACTTTACACCCTCCTTTTTTTTTGCACTTAGTCCATCCTTTTTGTATGCATAGTACGGCTGATGTGCCGGAGAGGTCCAACGGCGCTCCTCGTTAAAATATGGCTGTTACCTGCCAGGCTTCAGGTGGGGCTCTTGACAGAACAGCCAGGCTTCAGGCGTGCAGCATCGCAAACGTGGTGAGCAGCAGAGGGGTCGCAATAAGGGAACAAAGTTTTATGCAAATCGACTTCGGATGTTTCATCGGATGTCGATTCGCTCATCCCTAGTGGCAATAACGCCTGTACAGGCAGTTTTTCTCCCTCAAAAATGTCTAATGCATATGAATACGCAAGATAATTTAACTGCCATTCATGGAGCAGGGGAGCACGCGCCACTGCCGATTGCTCATGAAGTGCCAGGGACACAGGGGCGGACTGGGCCAGGGGCAGGGGGGCAATTGTCCCCCCGGCCCCTCATGGACCCCGTAGTGTCACCCAGGGCCGGCCTTTGGGGTGTGCATGGTCCCTGCCGCGGCCCTGGTGACAAGTGGGGGCGGCCGGCGGCAGGGCACAGGGAGATGAACGCTTCCACTGTGGAAGCGTTCACCTCCATAGCTATCTGTTTCGCCGTCCTCAGGACGGCGATACAGATGTCTGTCCTGCGGCAGAGCAGGAAAAGGCGTGTCCCCTACCTGTTCCTCTGATAGGCTGCCAGCACTAGACTGGCAGCTTATCAGAGGCTGCTGCAGGTGTCGCGATGATGTCATCGCGCCGCCGGAGCGGTACAGCGAGGGACACAGGCTGGAAGAGGCCTGCATCGCATCGTTGGAGGCAAGTATAAGTGTTTTTTGTTTGTTTGTTTGTTTGTTTTTTGTTTTTTTGGGGGCTACTGGCACATAAGGTGAGGGGGGGATTCTACTGGCACATGATAAGGTGAGGGGGGAATTCTACTGGCACATGATAAGGTGAGGGGGGATTCTACTGGCACATGATAAGGTGAGGGGGATTCTACTGGCACATGATAAGGTGAGGGGGGATTCTACTAGCACATGATAAGGTGAGGGGGATTCTACTGGCACATGATAAGGTGAGGGGGATTCTACTGGCACATGATAAGGTGGGGAGGGGGAGACTACTGGCACATAAGGAGGGCTACTGGCACATAAGGGGGACTACTGGCACATAAGGGGGGACTACTGGCACATAAGGGGGGACTACTAGCACATAAGGGGGGGGTCTACTGGCACATAAGGAGGACTGCTACTGGCACATAAGGGGGGGCTACTGGCACATAAGGGGGGACTACTGGCACATAAGGGGGGCTCCTGGCATATAAGGGGGTGCTACTGGCACATAAGGGGGTGCTACTGGCACATAAAGGGGGCTACTGGCACATAAGGAGGGCTACTGGCACATGGGGAGGCTACTGGCACATAAGGAGGGATACTGGCACATAAGGGGGACGGCTACTGGCACATAAGGGGGACGGCTACTGGCACATAAGGGGGGACAGCTACTGGCACATAAGGGGGGGCTACTGGCACATAAGGGGAGACTACTGGCACATAAGGGGGGGGCTATGAGTGCTGTGAGTGGCCAACATCTATCCTCTCCGCAATGCTCAGCCTCCTGTGACACATCAGGAGAGCGGAGGTGTGGGGGCGGAGATAGCTGTCAATGCTGTCAAAGGAGGCTGTGCTCTCCTCCCGCAGCTCCCCGCCCAGCCTCTTGTGACAGCGAATCAGGAAGTAGAAGGGGGCTCAGTGGGCCTCTGGGTGTTACTTGCCCCCTGGGCCAAAAGTTGCCAGTCAGCCCCTGCAGGGACAGCATAGCGGGAACGGAGCCTCTGCTGAGCAAAGACAATGTGCCCAGGTGATTTCACACCAGAAGTGCCAGTGTGCCCTGCTGGCTTCTATTTGCTGCTGGGAGTTCAATGTGGAGGTTTATGAACGGAAAAACGAATAGCCAAGAGGCTAAAGAAAACCCCGTTTCTGACCCTTATGTTACAACAAAAATTTGGCTCCTTGTCTGGAGCACTGACAAATATTTCATCCAAAGATGTAAGATATCGACAATGGGTGCATGATCCTAAACAATATACCCATGATTATTGATGTGAAAAGGTAAAAAACAACATAAGTATTAAGCAAATACCTTTGGTGTATTTGTGGGAGGGGAGGCTGATTACAAGGCTCGTTATATGCACCTGTGGGCCCAGGCTGGCTGGTTACTAGGCTATTTATAGGCACCTGTGGGCCCAGGCCGACGCCGATTCGGCTGATTTCACAACCTCTGGATCAGCTCTAGGATACAGCAGCATGGGTGGAGGCGCCTTACGGCTGGGCAATGGCAGAATGTCTCAGGAGGCGCTGGTATTTATGGTAGGATCGGAGTGGTTTACACGGGACCCACGCTGCGGTCCGCGACATGTAGAGCTCTGGGATAAGGCAAAGTTTGGGCGCTAAATGGTTGAGTGATGGTTGTTAGTTGGCTCAAGCTATGCACACTGTGTTTTGTGTAACAATGGTTGATAAAAAAAACAAAAAAACGCTGTAGCATTGCACTTGTTGGCACGGGACCCACAGTGCGGTATGTGATTCGCAGTACTCTGGGTCAAAGCAGAGTTGGGTGCTAACGGTCAAGTGACTGTTGTTAGTATTTTTGTCCGGCTGTTTAGGGGCTTGTTGGGGGCTATTGCATATAGTTATTGGTGTAGCATGCGCCTAGAGTAGGTATGATCGCATGTTTTCTGATATCTGTTTCATACGGAAAAAAAAAAGTGCGTGTTTTTCTGTTACCTGTTTTACATGTGGGGGCACATCCGCAGTTAACGCCAGACATGCAAGGTGTTGGTAAATGTATATTAGTGGTCTGTATATGGGGACACAAGCAGATCGGTCAAGGCGCCTGTATTTGAGTTCTGATGCTCTTGTATGTAAGTGTGTTTAATCTATAAACTGTATGTTATGGGCACGCATGTGTCAGCGGTTCTGTGCTAGGTTTATAGGTGCACTATAGGTCAATTAAGTGGCGTTGCATCAGGGTTTATGTTCAAACACGTTTATGTTTTCTTAGGGGAACATGAGGTGGTGTTGTGGTGACCATCTTTTAAAAAAAAAAAACTGCAGCATTATGTGGAGGTTCGTTCACGCCTGTGTAATGGCAGAAGGTGCCAGGCGAGTGCTGGCATTCACAGTAGGATCGGACTTGGTTACACGTTTAGTGACTTGTAGCGCTCTGGGGCGAAGGAGGTTGGGCACTAATGGTCGAATGATCATGGTTAGGTTCGTTACCTTCAAAAGCTACGTCCATGTGTCTGCATTTACATTTTGTCCTATACTTCATTCACTACTAGAGCTGCGTTCATGCGTTTGCTGTTGCATCACATTAATACTCTGCTCACTTCAGATTGCATTCATACAGCTGCGTTATACCTTGCTCTTCATGCTCAGAGCTGGGCCCGTACCATGTTTTTAGGCACCACTCACATCCAGAGCTGCATTCACCCACCTGTTCTTACATCAGATGTTATATTCTGCTTCCACTTAAAGCTGCATTTTTCTTTTCAATGCTACATCATGGTTACTCAGTATTTTCACTAGGGCAGTCAGCACACCGCCCTGATACCGCTCTCCCAACAAACATAGCTGCTTTCTTTCAGGTTTACGTTTCTTTCCTCGCTGGTGGTTACATTCCATAGGCCTACTTTTTCAGTTTCACTTCGGTGAAAAAAATTTTAAAAAAAAATTTGTGCTGTTCTTTAGTCCTGTTTCGCATTCACTCAGACTGGTCTCCTTTACTTCGGGTTCGCATTCACATCAGATTGGTCTCCTGCCCCAGTTCACCATACAGCCCCTCAGCGGTCAGTGGGCTAATTGGAGTAAGTTTCCTACTATGTTTCACAAGTTGTTCATTCGTTTGTCACGATAAGGGTCTTCTCTTAGCGAACTGTAATGTCTCTGGCTCTTTTTTTCTCCCATCTGTTCAATTTCATGGTTGGTTTAATGTTTTATTTAGGCACGTGGTTCGGTTCACTAATGTCTATGCATATTCCATCAGGTCTGGCTCACATTTTAATTACTTATCGTCACAGGGCCCCGCCATTAGTCTCTCACGCATGGCTCCACCATTAGTGTCTCTCACGCAGTGCTCCGCCATTAGAGTCTCTCACGCAGTGCTCCGCCATTAGAGTCTCTTGCACATGGCCCCGCCATTAGCGTCTCTGACGCATGGCCCCGCCATTAGCGTCTCTGACGCATGGCCCCGCCATTAGCGTCTCTGACGCATCGCCCCGCCATTAGCGTCTCTGACGCATGGTCCCGCCATTAGCGTCTCTGACGCAGGGCCCCGCCATTAGCGTCTCTGACGCAGGGCCCCGCCATTAGCGTCTCTGACGCAGGGCCCCGCCATTAGCGTCTCTGACGCAGGGCCCCGCCATTAGCGTCTCTAACGCAGGTCCCCGCCATTAGCGTCTCTGACGCATGGCCCCGCCATTAGCGTCTCTGACACATGGCCCCGCCATTAGCGTCTCTGACCATTCGAGGTCGGCTGCGTGGTCCCGCCACAGTATGTTCCATGTCTTTTTCTGCCTTCAGGCCCGCTCGCATGGCTCAGTCACCTGTTGCTCGCAATACAGTTCTTCCTATTGTTGTAGGTCATTGGGTCTTCATTGTTTTCTTTTCAAGCAGTCATCCCAAGCCTTCCTTTTCACACATAACCTTCTCCCAGGTTCTCATTTTCTCCCACTTACCCTCTCTAGGTTCTTGCTTCCCTCGCTCCCCGCTGTTACTTTTCTCTTGCCTGTCCTTGCATTTTAGACCCATTCTCCCAGGAAGCTGACCCCGTGGTCTCATTTTTTTCACGTTTCTCAAATTCCGCGTCTCCAGGGGTTGTTCAATAAAAAAAAAAAAAAAAACTGTACTATGGCACCAGTTTTGTCCCCAGGGAGTACTGTCACCACTACAGACGATTTACGAAGTCTGTCACGTCTACAGACTAATAAGTCCTGTCTCACCACTACAGGCGATTTACAAAGTTTGTCACAACTACAGACTAATAAGTCCTGTCACGACTACAGGCGATTTACAAAGTCTGTCACGTTTGCTGACACGATAAGTCCTAGCACGACCACAGGCGCAGCATATGTAGTCTAGCATGACCTTAAGCTTGTCCTGTCATAGCGGCAGGCATTGTGTGTACATTATGTCTTCATTACAAGCATGCTTACTTCATCTTTAAACTCGGGCTGAGGGTGTTGGTGTCGCACCTTGTTCCTGGGTACCGGTCCATCTTTCAATAGGAGGTACAATAATAAGGGACAATATACGTAGTCTGTCACGTCTACGGACACGACAAGTCATATCACTACTACAGGCGCAGCATACATAGTTTATCACGAACTTAAGCTTATTTCCTGTCACAACTGCTAGTATGGTGGGTACGTTTTCTGTCCTCATTACAGGCAACATTAGCTCGTTAATTGGACCAGGGTGAGTCTACACATTTCACTTAATCCATTACTAGAGTTAGACAGCATACACCATCTTCTAACTTTTTGGGTCCTTTATAAAATAATTATAATAATTAAAGTGGTGGCCTGGGGAATAAGTATAGGTGAAGTATTTTGCTACCAGTAACAGTTGGTGTCCGAGCAGGGGCCTTGGCGAATGGTTGGACTTCATTTAGGCCCTTCCATCAGATTCAACATTGTTGTTTCAGTCTGCAGCTCTCAGGATTCAGACCATCTCGTAATATGTTCATATGTTGGTCAACATAGGAGTAAATCGTTTCTGATTACCGACCACTCTTTCAAAAGCATCTACTTTAGCTACCTCCAAGAATGACGTGTCGGCGCACGTGACAAAGAGGTAAGGTACATAGAAGTCTCTGTGATATGTACGGTATATTCCGCACCTTCATCGTATAGTGTCTTTTGCGTTCAAAGCGGGTGTCGTAATGTTATGTATATGTTTTGCTCTAAACTAAGGTCTGCTCTTTTTGGCCCCTTTAGGCTGCCCTACCGCAGCAGTTATGGCACAATTCTACTGCTTGTTGTAGATAGGGTTAGATAGGTTAGGTACACCTTTCTGATAGCCGATCCGAAGATGTAAGATATCAACAAGGGGTTCATGATCCTAAACAATATACCCATGATTATTGATGTGAAAAGGTAAAAAACAACATAAGTATTAAGCAAATACCTTTGCTGTATTTGTGGGAGGGGAGGCTGATTACAAGTCTAGTTATATGCACCTGTGGGCCCAGGCTGGCTGGTTACTAGGCTATTTATAGGCACCTGTGGGCCCAGGCTGACGCCGATTCAGCTGATTTCACCCACCCACCCACACCATCTTACAGTCACTTCTTATTAGGGTAGCCCCCTTTAGGCTGCCCTACCGCAGCAGTTATGGCACAATTCTACTGCTTGTTGTAGATAGGGTTAGATAGGTTAGGTACACCTTTCTGATAGCCGATCCGACCACAATTAATATATAAAATGTCCGTCCCTATGATCGTCATTCATCACTCAAAACAAAGAAAAAATATTAAAGTGCCAAAGTGCAAGAGTTCTCAAGTGAAAATCGTGACCATGTGTATCAAAACATTTAAAAAGAAGTATATATGAAAAAAAAACATCGTTGATTGACCTTGTAATAACCATAGTAAATAAGCATTATTTTGCATTGTGCTCAATAGGAAAATAGACCCCTTGTCCCTAATATCAACATCATTGCAGATATAGTTCTAAAATGTCAATTGTATCCCCATCAATTTGTCAACCATCACAATCCAATATATCAGCACATAAATAGAAAAATAAGAAAATGTCATAGGAATAGGGCTAGGAACTACCAATCACTATATGATCATAAAGGTCTATAAATCTAAGTATCTATCTCTTCCACCTACATCCCCCATAGTAGTCTCCATTAAGTTAGTCCCCTAGTTCATAGTGACAGCAGCAATACAGGTGTGGCAAGTGCAAAATCTTTTCCATCACTTGTCAACCATCACAAGTAAATGCCATAACACATGATGGGATAGGGATAACGTTGTATAAGTCTGAGAATAGGTGTTGCCAAAGTCTTTGTAATCCTTTGGCCTGTACAACTATGGATCAATGTCTTCCACCTTCATCCCATATAGTGCTCTTCATTGGATTCGGAGGGAACTTCGTTTTAAAAGAATATTAAGATGGGTAGATCAGACAAACATAGAAAAAACAACTGTTAAAACATAAATGATACCTAAATAAAATAACAAGCAGTTAAAATTCATTTGCTATCAAATGATAGCAATCCCAGTCAGAGGAGCAAAAACAGGGAGTTATGAAAAGGGGGCAAAGCTATTACCTTTAAGTCCTAACGGTGTGATGCTATCCAACAGAAATATCCATCGTGTTTCTTTTTGGCAGAGAAGTTTTATCCAATTTCCACCTCTAGGGAAAATAATGACGTGATCAATGCCCCTAAAGTGGAGAAGAGAGCCATTAGGGTTGTGTTTCTCTTTAAAATTTCTTGGGATGGTTTGTTAACTTTCTGTGTCACATGGTCTGTTTTAGGTGGGGCTTACAGCCTTATTCTACCTCACATTGCATTAGTGATCCTACTATGGACGTATGTGGTAGCCTGGTTGTGAGTTGGATCTCAGCACCTATCAGACCTTGTTCACACACCATAGGTAGTGGTGACTGGAACATGTGGGCGAAAGTCTCAGCTTTTAACATCAGCTTGAGGGTTTAGCCAGCATTGTCAGTTGCTCATCATTGTGGTGCACCTTTTTCAGTGAATTATGTATTTTTATATTTCCAACCACACATTATTCCATCTTGTGTAGGATGTTTTTGGGGTGCATGTGGTCCGTGCCAGCATCCTCCATTGTATGCATTTTTTGTAGGGGGCTGGCCACTAGCTGCGGACCATATGCAGAGGAGCTGCTCCCCCAGTTAGAAACATGCTACAGTGTTAGGAGTTTGAGCAGTTCCTCCCATTTAGGCCACTTTATTTCTGTGAATTTGTTTCATATGTATTGAATGAGCCATTGCGTCTGGCTGGTAACATTCTGTTGCACCTGGTAGCCTGTCATACAACACCAAAATAGTCACACACATACAAATGAATTTGATTAGATATCATATAAAAACATGATCGTACAACACATAATAAAAGAGTACAATGGTAAGTGCAATAAGGATGGGGAATGAATAGTCCCACAGACTCAAAATACGTAATGGCTCACGGGAGTAAAGCACTATTCAAATATTAACGTAACAGTGACAAAGCTTACTCACCTATCCCTATCACCCACATTCACCTATATACCTAAGATAGGTAACAGGCAACATATATTTTCCGCTAGAGTGGATTATAATCCCTTAATATGTTCCCGCCACGGCCTCGTTGTTGTGCGAGTGACACATTTGCCGTGCAGACTTGTTGCCGTGGCAATGTGTAGTTTGGGTTTGCATGTCCCCTTTAATGTATTTTATGTGTTTTATGTATTTTTATATTTCCAACCACACATTATTCCATCTTGTGTAGGATGTGTTTGTGGTGCATATGGTCCAAACTGGCATCCTCCATTGTATGCATTTTTGCTGGAGATGGCCGCTGGCTGTGGACCACATGTGGAGGATCTGCTGCCCTAGCTAGAAACACGCTACAGTATTAGGGGTTTGAGCAGTTCCTCCCATTTAGGCCATTTTATTTCAGTGAATTTGTTTCATATGTATTTAATGTGCCATTAAGTCTGGCTGGTAACATTCTGTTGCACCTGGTAGCCTATGTCCCATGGTCTGTTATGGGTGGGGCTTGCAGACTCATTTTACCTCATATTGCATTAGTGATCCTACTATGCAGGTATGTGGTAGCCTGGCTGTGAGTTGGATCTCAGCAGCTATCAGACCTTGTTCACACACCATGGGTAGTCTAGTGGTAGGACCCAATGCCTGCTTAGATACCTTGACAGTGGTGCAGAAGGGCTACAATATGTTCCTGACTGGAACATGTTGACGAAAGTCTCAGCTTTTAACATCAGCTTGAGGGTTTATCCAGCGTTGTCAGTTGTATGAAAGACCCAAACTCCTCTTCTGTCCCCTTCTGCCAAATGATCAAAAGGTCATCAATATAGCATTGCCAATATTGTACTCTATTAGCCATGGGCGGGGGATCCGTCTGGAGGATCTCTCTCTCCCACAGCCCCAAGAACAAATTTTCATATAAGGGCGCATATGATGTCCCCATTGCAGTTCCCTGGAGCTGTAGGAAGAAAGACCCCTCAAAAAGGAAGAAGTTATGGGTCAGGACAAAATCAAGTAGAGACATAATAAACTTACATTTATTGTTGTCCATGGTGGTCTGTAAGAAGAAATTTGCAGACTTTAAGCCATCTTGATGTCTAATTGAGGTGTACAATGACTCTACATCACACGTCACAATGATCATATCATATTCAAGTTGGATCTTCTCCACTTTCTTCGGTATATCCGTGGTATCTTTTAAATAGGATGGAAGACCCTCCACTAAAGAATGCAAGAAAAACTCTACATATTTGCAAGTCGGATCATTTAAACCATTAATGCCTGATACTATTGGTCTCCCTGGGGGCTGTTCAATATCTTTATGTATCTTTATGGGAGAAAATACAGGGTGGGAATTAATGGATGTTCCAACATTAAATATGAATATTGTTTTGTAGATATTATGCCTTCATCAACACTTTGACAGAGGATGAGATAAAGTTCTTTGGTAAATTTCCCAGTAGGGTTATAGGTCAATTTTCTGTAGCAGTTGGAATAATTTAATTGCCTCCAGGCCTCCTTCTCGTACATTGACCTAGGCCATGGTTTTACCACTACATCTGTCCATGCATTCATTTTCTTAAGTGCCCTCCTCTCTCATTTATTTCAATAATCATTTGTTATTGTGTTGGGGATCTTTGACAGTTCCCCACATACCAATTGAACAAATAGTTTGATAATTGGAAATAAGGATAATTCAGGAAATTTAGAAGATTTTGATATTAAACGCATGGGAAACTCACCAGATCTGTTGGATTCCAACTGTTTTTCAAAAAGTGCAGTGAGGATGGTTAGAGCCTCTTGTTCCACAGAAGTTGGTAAATTGGGGTCCATTTTTTGACAAAAAATCTTCTTAAAAACAAGTTTCCTCGCAAAGAGGTGCATATCCTTCACTGTTGAGAAATGGTCAAAATTACATACAGGTGAAAATGACAAACCCTGGTGAAATATTTGATCTTGGGTCAGGTTGTGATCAGATAAATTAAGTACTTGTAGTGTTTGTTGATTCGTTTGTTGATGTCTTTTGCCCACTGGTTGTTGGAAATCGCCAAGTTTCCATTTGTTAAACCTCTTAGCGTATCTCCTTAATCCATGAGTAGAAGTGCTTCCCTCGTCACTAGCTGAAGTTGTAGATGAAATAGATATTGATCGTAATCTACTTCCTTGTTCATTATTTTTCCAACTGTAAATTTTTTTTGCTTTAGTAGATTTGATCTGCTTTTCCCAATTCAAGAATGTTTCCATCTCTTTTTTTAACCCCTTATGGACCGGGCACATTTTCACCTTAAGGACCAGGCCATTTTTTGCAAATCTGACCAGTGTCACTTTATGTGTGAATAACTTTAAAATGCTTTTACCTATCCAGGCCATTCTGAGATAGTTTTTTTCGTCACATATTATACTTCATGACACTGGTAAAATGAAGTAGAAAAAAATCATTTTTATTTATAAAAAAATACCAAATTTACCAAAAATTTGGAAAAATTTGCAATTTTCCAAGTTTCAATTTCTCTACTTCCATAATACATAGTAATACCGCCAAAAAAGTTATTAATTTACATTCCCCATATGTCTTCTTCATGTATGGATCATTTTGGGAATGCCATTTTATTTTTTGGGGACGTTACAAGGCTTAGAAGTTTAGAAGCAAATCTTGAAACTTTTCAGAAATTTTCAAAAATCCACTTTTTTGGGACCAGTTCAGGTTTAAAGTCACTCACAAGGCTTATATAATATAAACCACCCGAAAAATAATAGAAACTACACCCCTCAAGGTATTCAAAACTGATTTTACAAACATCGTTAACCCTTTAGGTGTTTCACAAGAGTTAATGGGAAATGGGGCTAAAATTTCAGAATTTAGATTTTTTTGCAAATTTTCCATTTTAATCCATTTTTTCCAGTAACTAAGCAATAAATAACAGCCAAACAAAACCCAAGTTTTATAGCCCCGATTCTGTTGTTTGCAGAAACACCCCATATGTGGTCGTAAACTACTGTATGGTCACGCGGCAGGGCGTAGAGGGAAAGGAGTGCCGTGTGGTTTTTGGGAGGCAGATTTTGCTGGACTGGTCTATCTACACTATGTCCCATTTAAAGTCCCACTGATGCACCCCTGGAGTAGTGGAGTAGAAACTCCCTCAAAGTGACCCCATTTTGGAAACTACGGGATAAGGAGGCTGTTTTGTTGGGACTATTTTTAGGGTACATATGATTTTTGGTTGCTCTATATTACATTCTTGTGACGCAAGGTTACCAAAAATAGAAATTCTGAAATGTCATCTCCATTTGCCATAAACTCTTGAGGAACACATAAAGGGTTAACAAAGTTTGTAAAATAAGTTTTGAATACCTTGAGGGGTGTAGTTTATTAGATAGGGTCACTTTTATGGAGTTTCTACTCTAGGGGTGCATCGGGGGTTCTTCAAATGGTACATGGTGTCAAAAAAAGGCCATCAAAATCTGCCTTCCACGAACCATATGGCGTTCCTTTCCTTCTGCGCCCTGCTGTTTCGTCATACAGCAGTTTACCACCACATATGGGGTGTTTCTGTAAACTGCAATATCAGGGCAATAAATTTTAAGTGGCTGTTTACCCTTGCTTTGTTACTGGAAAAATGGATTAAAATTGAAATTTGGGAATCTGAGGAGTTAGGTCATGGTTGTTTTTTATAGAGCAGATTATTACGGACGCGGCAATACTTAATTTGTCTACTTTTTTAAAACATTTTTTAGGTTTAACACTATATTATCCTATTTGAAACAAACTAAAAAAAATAACTATCTACACAGTCTAAGAGTCAGTTTTTAGGGTTGAGCGAACTTGTATTTTAAGTTCGGTGTCCAAAGTTTGGGTTATCTTAGAATCCCGTTATGGATTCGCTACCACGGACCATAACGGAATTTGGAATTAAAGTTTCCGCAACCGTCCTTCACTGCTCTACTTCCTTTTTCTCCTCCACACAGAGCACAGGAGCTCTGCCCCTCATGTCACATGATCATTATACCAGGCCCTTTACCACCTCTTATCCAATCCAGTACTGAGCCACGCCCCCACACTGATCACATTACGGTGACGTCAGTTTAGTTTTGTCCAAGGTTTAGGTTCATCGTAGAATCCGCTTATGGATTTAAAATTCCATTATGGTCCATGGTAGCAAGGGATGTCGTTTGAGAGGAGAAAGAGGCGCTCATAGGGTGATAACGTCAGAGACTGTCAGATTTAAAAGAATATGTGTATTGCTCACCTATTTCAGTTGTACCAAAAATGGGGCACAACCACAATGTAGGCGTAAAGAGATGGTGAAGATCCGACAGTGAGGGTGCAGCCAGAGCTTGTCCAGGTGGCTTTAGGCGGCGGCCAAACCGCCGGTCAGCTTAATGTGGAGAAGGAGGAACATCAGATCTATTGAGTCAGACGTAGGATAGCCAGGGGCGCACTCAAATGGTCAGAATTGTATAAACAGTTAATTTTATTAAGTAGACGACGCTTTTCGGGGTGATATAACCCCTTTATCAAGTCTACAACATACATATATAAATAAATGAGGGTAAGTAAATGTACAGTAAAAGTACAGTAAAAATCATAAAGTCCAATAAAAAGTTGTAAATCCATTAGGAAAGTACTAAGTCCATATGCACAGAACTAGTTTCTGATCATTACTAGCGGATGTCTAATACTGCATGAGACTATTATAGTAACACTTTGATGGATTATATAAAAGGTACCGTAAATCTAAAAGTAGATATATAAAACATTTTTTTAAAATAAATAATAATAATTATTAAACGTGTCCATATCCACCATTTTCATGTCAAAAATGTATGTCTGATAGATGTAGCCTCATATTGCAACTATGTGTCAGTTTGTAGTGTGCTTAAGAGGGTGCCTTTAATTTCTGCTGGAGTCCTATATCGTGGCCTGGATTTGCATTGATGTCATGGAGTGTGTATGTATGTGCGTATGTATATATATATATATATATATATATATATATATAAATACCAACGCACATCACAGGTGTGGCTTTTTGATGGGAAATCTGCATAGACAATATTTATGTGTTTCAATCTTTAGTGGCAACAGCGCTGACACGGCCGCCAGAGTCTCCAGGCACGTGGGAGCCCTGCCACAGCTGATAAGAAGAGGGATGGAGCGCGGGACACGCTGAGACTGGCTGTGTGGGTGGGGAAGTGTGGCCAGGGAAGCGCTGACATCGGGACCTGCTGTGTGTGTGGGGGCGTGGCCAAGAGCAGCGCTGTAGCTGCAACAGTGAGGAGCGCTGCTGCTGGAGTCTACTTTAAGTCTGCTTATGAATTACTGGGCATGAAGGAGTTGCTGAAAACCTGTGTTAGTATCAGAAACATGGGGATGAAAAGTGAAACCTGTGTTACTATCATATAAGTGGAGATGGGAAGTAATAATGATGGAAAGTAATAATGATGTAGTGGTAACGATGATGGTGATAATAAAATTATAATAATTATAAAATGATGGTGCTTAAAGTGTGAAATTTATGTGTTTTCATGAATAAAAGATGATGGGGTGAATTGAGGAGGTTACTGTTGGAAAGGCGAAAAAGCTCAAAATGGGGAGAGGTCAATCAGTAATTGGGATGGGATGAGGTTGGGTGATACAAGAAGGGGGATGTTAAATTTTGGCTCAATTAAACCAAAGAGCATAGAAGAACAACTATCACGATAAAGCAACCTAAGGCACCAGTCTAAACCACCAACAGCAATCCCTCACGCCCACCAAAACAGATAAATAACTCCGGAAATCCGAATTTACACTCGATCTAGGAACTCCCAGTCGCAAATAGAACACAAAAAAACAGTCCCTCAAAGAACCTCACTAACCCCAGTAGCGGTCCGCCTCAAATCAGGCAAAAACACTAACCCACCGCAATTTCTTTAATCTAACATTTATTCCACAACCAGCTCACAGACCCTGCAACATCACACCACATCCTCTGGGAACAATGCCACATCGGTACCTCACAAACACATACTTCCTCAGGCAGATGTTCCAGTTTGGTTCACTCCATCCTCTATCCCACCACGTCAATCTGAGAACCTACGTCCCGGTTCCCCCATATACCTCCCCCAAGGATGCCCTCTTGATCTACCACCCACCTCATTTTCATACACAAACAACCTATCAAACTCTCCACACAATGAACCTTCTATCCTTGAAGATTCATTAGTTAAGATACATAACCCGCTAGAAGATGCCCAGACGTCCCCGCTCCAAGCCACAAACCAATCAGTATCTTTTTTATCACTTCCCATATCCCTCACACAACAAATAACGTATGCCATAAAACAACCATCCGGAGGGACGACAATGATTTCGGACTTCTTTAAACCTCTACAGAAACAACTATAAAAAGGGGTGAAAAGAAAAAATACCGAAGAGGATGCAGAGGAGGAGTCAAAAGATACTATAACAGAAGAGCAACAAAGGAACCCGGAAGAAACGACTCCAAACACACACAATCTGAAGAGAAACAAAACGAACACACAGTAAAAATATTCAACCTATCTGGATCCCAACTAACTACAGCACAAACATCGGTCCTTATGAAAGGATTATCCTTTTGTCTGGATAGCAAATTTTATGAATTTCAGCTATTCGTGGACCTAAACAGGTTCATCAGAAACCTGACACTACAAAGGCATTATGCCATCAACCCTAGATCCAGAGAACCAACCCATCAACCAGCAACCAACCGAGAACATAACAATACATACCAACCTTAAACCACAATCAACGTTCAATCCCACTCACCACAGAGGGAACCATCTGAACACCTTTTTTTCACTGGTGGCCAAAGATATGAGGGACATAAACAAGGACATTAAAATTATGAACAACCTCACAAGAGAAGAAAGGACCGCACTGATGGAATTAAGCAACAATGGAAACCTAATCATTAGGAGCGCGGATAAGGGAGGAGGGATAGTCCTTCAACATCGAACTGATTACGTCCAGGAGGCAAACCGAATCTTGAATGACCCTGTCTACTATGAGCTGCTCCCCACCAACCCACTTAAAGAAGATGAAAAGGAGTTAAACACACTACTAAAAGAAGCAGAAGAAAAAGGAATCCTAACCAAGAAAGAAAAAGAATACATAACAGTAGAACATCCCAACATGCCATTCTTTTATCACCTCCCCAAGGTCCACAAGGACGCCCAAAATCCCCCAGGAAGGCCCATTATCTCGGGGATAAACTCCCTTACGTGCAACCTTTTACATTACGTGGATATCTACCTTCAGAAATATGTAACGAAACTTCCGTCATACCTGCGTGATTCTACGCAACTGTTCAGATTATTAAAAGGAATTGAATGGAAACCGAACTACCTATGGCTCACAATGGATGTAACAGCGCTTTATTCAAACATCCCACACGAAGAAGGCATTAGTACCACCAGCCAATACTTGTCCACAGACAACTCTCATCTGAACATAAGGAATTCATCCTGGATGCCATCCGTTTCATTCTCACGAATAACGTGTTTTCCTTTGAGGGTAAGATCTATAGACAGCGCAAAGGGACCGCAATGGGGACACGTTTCGCGCCTAGTTGTGCCAACTTATATATGGGCATATTCGAAGAGACATTCATTTACAATAACCCACAGTGGACCAACAACATTATCCTCTATAAACGTTATATATACGATCTGATCCTAATCTGGAACGGGTCCAAAGAAGTTCAGCATTTTGTCAACTCTCTCAACTCAAACTCATTCAATCTCTCCCTCACCGCCACCATATCCACATCTGCAATAGAATACTTAGATCGGGTCCTCTTCACAGAAAGCAATACCATCTGCTCCAAAACCTACTTTAAAAAGGTAGACGGTAATAGCTATCTAGATTACCGAAGTGCCCACTACAAGAACTGGAAGAAGAACGTACCGTTTAGTCAGTTCAAAAGAATTAGAAAAAACTGTACGAACACAGAAGACTTCCATGCGCAAAGTAAGATTTTAAAATCCAGATTCATTCAGTAAAAATATCCTAAAGAGCTTGTGGATAAAGTGGGGCCGGACCCTATAATAAAAGAAGCAATAAGGGGGAGGCCCTCATGACAGGGGATGGGGTCAGCGAGGGGACAGGGTTAGGTCCAGGTTAATGGGGGGGGTTAAGGTGGTTGCCATAGTGACAGGGGCGGGGTAAGGAGGTTTTATATTGGTGGGGGCACTAGACGGCGCCATCTTTGAGGGAATCGGCGGGCATCTCCCACCCTCCCGCCCTTGAGGAATGAGGGCACAGATGGGGGGGGGCTTGGGTAGTTCTGGGAGTGGTTGTGTTGTCATGGCAGTCGGGAGGCGGGGGAGGTCCTGGAAGTTGGTCACGGTCATGGTGCTTGAGGATGGGAGGGCCGCGCGGTAGGGGCTGGACTCTCATGGTGGATCAAAGAGTGAGAAGTTAAAGGCGGTCATCAGTTGTGCCCCCGAGCTGGGTCGAACGGCTGGGGGTAAGACGGACCGCCGGCGGGGGATTTTGAGGTTTTCCAACGGTTATCTGGGGCTTCTAGGACCTCCCTCGTCAAGGGGTTAATTATGTTAATTATGTTAATTTGGTTATTTATGTATTTATGTTTGTAAATAAACGGCTGCTGTGGCCGATTTAAATCCGACCTGTAGTATGCGTGGTTTTTGGGGGGAAAAAGATGGGAGGCAAGAGCCTGGGGTTTTTTGGAGTAAGGGTAGAGGTTTTGAATGAGCTGGGGAAGGAGGCAGGTTTAGCCCGAGGGGGTACCCAGTACCTTGTCATGCGTTTCTCCGGGCCAACAAACTGAGCAAAGAGGAAAGCTTGCAACCCAAAAAATATAAACAACACCTCTGGACAGTAAGAGGGGAGCTTAATAAATCGAAAACCATCATTTATAACAACCTACAATTCCAATCACGAGGCCCTCCGCACAATCTTCTCCAAACATTGACCCATACCTAAAAAAATATCATACCATCCAAACCACAGATAACTTTCAGAAGGGCAAAAACTATCAAAAATTTGCTCGCACCCAGCCGCCTAAAGGTCAATGAGAAGAGTTACAGTGGCCATGCACAAGAAACAGGGATGTTCCCCACTTTGACTGGAAGCTACAAATGCAGCCACCCTCTATGCAAATGCTGCAAGAGCATTTCAAACTGGATGCACACTTTTACCAGTAACACCACAGGGGAAAAATTACATATAAAAAATTTTGTAAATTGCTCTTCTTCGTATGTCATATACGTAATAGAATGCACCTGCGGCTTACAATATGTGGGACGTGCAATCCAAACTCTCAGAGAGCGCCTCAATAAACATCGGTGGAACATTACCAGAGGATTCCTCAAGCATGGAGTATCCCGCCATTTTTTATCATTTCACGAAAAAGACCCTTCAAAACTTTTGATCACACCCATTGAGACTATACCTACAAACTCCACCAACCGATTCAGACTGCTACAGAAACGGGAAATGTACTGGATCTACAAACTGCAAACCCTAGAACCATACGGCCTAAACAAGAGCCTGGAAAACAAGTGTTTTTAAAAAAGTGCATCCTTGTCATATTGGCTTGATCCCAAAACGTCCCAAACATTCCCCCACTATCATTAACCACACACCGTCACGAGCATCCAACCAGACCTCCACTCATCAACAACTACATCCCCCTCCTTGTATCACCCACCCTCATCCCATCCCAATTACTGATTGACCTCTCCCCATTTTGAGCTTTTTCGCCTTTCCAACATTAACCTCCTCCATTCACCCCATCATCTTTTATTCATAAAAACACATAATTATTATAATTTTATTATCACCGTTACCACTACATCATTATTACTTTCCATCATAATTACTTCCCATCTCCACTTATATGATAGTAACACAGGTTTCACTTTTCATCCCCATGTTTCTGATACTAACACAGGTTTTCAGCAACTCCTTCATGCCCAGTAATTCATAAGCAGACTCAAAGTAGACAGCAGCGCAGCAGCGCTCCTCACTGTTACAGCTACAGCGCTGCTCTTGGCCACGCCCCCACACACACGCTTACAGCAGGTCCCGATGTCAGCGCTTCTAACTGCTTTAGCTTAAGCGCTTCCCTGGCCACACCTCCCCACCCACACAGCCAGTCTCAGCGCATCCCGCGCTACATCCCTCTTCTTATCAGCTGTGGCAGGGCGTGCGCCTTCTGACAGAAGTCGGCGTCCTCCCACGTGCCTGGAGACTCTGGCGGCCGTGTCAGCGCTGTTGCTGACTTCTCCTTAAGGTATGAATCTGCAGCAACCACTAACACTACTCCTTTTTTCACAGTAAAAGGCATTACCAATGAATTGATGTACCAATACTTTGAAACAAGCGCCACTAAAGATTGAAACACATAAATCTTGTCTATGCAGATTTCCCATCAAAAAGCCACACCTGTGATGTGCGTTGGTGTGTGTGTGTGTGTGTGTATATATAACTTCATAGAAAGCCACGGCACATCCAAGTGATGAAAAAGAAGTGTGATCTTTATTCACCCATCTAGCGACGTTTCGGTCCGCTTACTGAGACCATTGTCACTGAATCGACAGCTGTGTATATATATATATATATATATATATATATATATATATATATACACTCCATGACATCAATGCAAATCCAGGCCACGATATAGGACTCCAGCAGAAATTAAAGGCACCCTCTTAAGCACACTACAAACTGACACATAGTTGCAATATGAGGCTACATCTATCAGACATACATTTTTGACATGAAAATGGTGGATATGGACACGTTTAATAATTATTATTATTATTTATTTTTAAAAAAATGTTTTATATATCTACTTTTAGATTTACGGTACCTTTTATATAATCCATCAAAGTGTTACTATAATAGTCTCATGCATTATTAGACCTCCGCTAGTAATGATCCGGAACTAGTTCTGTGCATATGGACTTATTACTTTCCTAATGGATTTACAACTTTTTATTGGACTTTTTTATGATTTTTACTGTACATTTACTTACCCTCATTTATTTATATATTATGGTCCGTGGTAGTGGAATCCATAAAGGGATGCTAAGATAACCCGAACTTTGGACACCAAACTTAAAATACAAGTTCGTTAAACTCTATCATTTTTTTAAAAAAGTTTTACCCGATTGTCTTAGGTCGGGGCTCATTTTTTGCGGAATGAGAGGACTGTTTTATTGGCACTATTTTGGGGGGCATATGACTTTTTGATCGCTATTAGTCGTTTTGTTATGTAAGGTGACAAAAATAACGTTTTTTGCACTTTTTATTTTTTACATTGTGAATCTGAGGGGTTAGGTCATGGGGTATTTTTATAGAGAAGATTATTATGGACACGGCGATACCTAATTTGTCTACTTTTTTAAATTTATTTAGTTTTACATACTAAATTCTTTGGGTGTCTCAAGTCTGAGAACCATAGTTTTTATGTGATCGTCCCTGAAGGAACCAATAACGCAGAGGCCCGGATGATCGGGGCACGTTTCACACTGAGTGGTGGTGTCCTTCCGTATCCCCCTCCTGTGACACACTCTGCATTTTTTGGGGGTTTGTCCCTTCTTTCCAGTATGGGGGACCACACCTGGAAAGTGTTGGCTAGGAATGATCCAGGCACCTCCAGTTCCCGAGGTACTCTGGCCTGCTCTTTCTCGGTAGTCTGCAACTTTTTTGTACCATGCCCGGGTTTTGCGCATGGCATTATATGGCTTGAGGACTTGATCAGAGAGCTCAACTCCTCCCATATACCGATTGTAGTCGACGATACAATCGGGCTTGAGGACCGTTGCTGCGGTACCTCGCACAAGGACACGGGAGATGCCGTTACCGTGAATTGTGGACAGCATAAGGACATCCCTATTGTCCTTATCTGACCAGCAACAGGTTTCCACTGGTAAGGGCATGGATCTCACCCCTGGGGATAGGTACCTGGAGGGGGTAGGTAGGGAGGCCATGTTGATTTTTCCGAACGGTCCCACAAGCACACGTGGATCTGGCGGCAAGGGACTGGAACAAGGGGATACTAGTATGAAAGTTATCCACGTACAGGTGGTAACCCTTATCTAGCAGTGGGTGCATAAAGTCCCACACAAGTTTCCCGCTAACACCCAGAGTGGGGGGACATTCTGGGGGTTGATTACCAGAAATCTCGTCCCTCGTACACACAAAACTTTTAAGTGTACCCTGAGGTACTCTCACAAAGTTTGTACAGCTTCACGCCATACCTTGCCCTCTTTGAGGGAACATACTTGCGGAAAATGAGTTTCTCCTTGAAAGTAATGAGAGACTCATCAACCGTGACCTCCCTTGCAGGTACATAGGCCTCCACAAATTTGGCCCCGAAGTAATCGATGACCGGCCTGATTTTGTACAGGCAGTCATAGGCAGGATCACCTTGGGGGGAACATGCTCCATTATCTGCATAATGCAGGCATTTCCGGATGGCCTCAAACCGGGAGCGTGTCATGGCCGTACTGTAAAGTGGGGTCTGGTAGAGGATGTCACCATTTCCATAATGCCTGACACTGGGGTTTTTGACTAGGCCCATGTGCAGCACGAGGCCCCAAAACGTCCTCATCTCGGCTGCACTGACCGGCGTCCAGCCACCGGACCTAGCCAAAAAAGAGCCTGGGTGTTGAGCAACGAACTGTTGGGAATACAGATTTGTTTGCTCCACCATCAGATTCACAAGGGGGTCAATGAAAAAAAGACTAAAATAGTCGTATTCAGTGAAGCCCACTGTGTGAATCTGGATTCCTGGTTGATCCACAAAATCAGGAATCGCGGGCTGAAAATTCTCTGGGGTACACCATCCAAGTTCACCGGTAGGGGGCTCAGGTGAACTTATCTGGTGGGCCGGGAAACTAGTACGAGCCCAGAGCTGCTCGTACTAGGGTGGGCCACAGGGTCCCTGACATGGTGGACCCCTTGCTCCGCCTGGCGGCATCTCCGCCGCCTTGGGGGCTCCTCATCGCTAGATGATGAGGAGGACGCGGATGACGAAAGGAACGTGGGGGGGCAAGGGGGCAAGATGCAGAACCCCTGTGGACCCCAGACACCCTAAGAGGGTGATGCAAGAGTTAAAAAAAAACTACTTAACACAGAGCCTGGAAATTATAGGCCGATAAGTTTAACATCTGTTGTTGGTAAACTATTTGAAGGGTTTGTAAGAGATGCTATCTTGGAGTATCTCAATGAAAATAAGCAAATAACGCCATATCAGCATGGCTTCATCAGGGATCGGTCATGCCAAACTAATTTAATCAGTTTCTATGAGGAGGTAAGTTCTAGACTTGACAGCGGCGAATCAATGGATGTTGTATATCTGAACTTTTCCAAAGCATTTGACACTGTACCTCATAAAAGGTTAGTATATAAAATGAGAATGCTCGGACTGGGAGAAAATGTCTGTATGTGGGTAAGTAACTGGCTGAGTAATAGTAAACAGAGGGTGGTTATTAACGATACACACTCAGAGTGGGTCACTGTCACTAGTGGGGTACCTCAGGGGTCAGTACTGGGACCTATTCTCCTTAATATATTTATTAATAATCTTGTAGAAGGCTTGCATAGTAAAATATAAATTTTTGCAGATGACACTAAACTGTGTAAAGTAATTAACACTGAAGAGAACAGTTTTCTGCTACAGAGGGATCTGGATAGATTGGAGGCTTGGGCAGAGAAATGGCAGATGAGGTTTAAGATTGACAAATGTAAGGTTATGCACATGGGAAGTGTAAGAGGGTGCAAGGTATCATAGTCGATGGCAGGTACGTGTCACCGAGGTTCCTGGCCTCGGTGAGGTGAGAGCCGGGTTTTATGTGTCTGCAGCAGCTAGTGCTGTTTGACTTTGTTACCTAGTTTGGCTGCAAAGCTAATCCGGGCCGGCTCTTACTGGGAGTAGGCAAAGAGCTGGGTGGGTGCCTACTCCCCACGGTCCAGGCCGGACTTTATCCGGGCCTTTAAAAAGGCAGCCTCCTTAGCAGCTGTGTGGTGATTGTCCTGGAGCTGCAAACAGGACTGTGGAGTTCTCTGACTTCGAGGAAAGAGCTCAGCAAGGAGGTGTTGTTGTTCCTGGCACCCTGAAGGTGGATTCTCCTGCGGCTGGGCCGACAGCCTGGTGCGAACCTGCACCTAAACCTCCCAGGTGACTGAACCTGTGTTGGCCTGTTTTGTTTTGCCTCCTTATTTCTGATGTGCATGATTTACCACCAAGAGACTGTTTGTCGTTTATTTTTGTGTCAGTGTGAATAAAACACTGTTTATTGTACATCCTGGACTCTGTGTTTTGCCTCGGTACTGCACCCGCACCGCTGTCTACCAGAGCGACTCCCCACATTTGGTGGAGGATGCGGGCATGCGCAGTGAGGCTGGCGGGAACGCCGAAGTTTTTTTGCTAAAGTGCATGGAATATATTAAGCCAGCAAAGTTGCAAGCAGGAATTTCTGGCAACATGGAGGCTGCTGTGAAGGCTCTCATAGAGGCTAACGTGCAGCAGCGGGAGACCAACCAGCTACTGCTACAACATGTGATGGCGTTACAGGCGGCAGGAGCGTCCCACCACGTCCATGATGCCCGGAAAGCGGTCCGTGCGGCGATCCCAAAATGACCCCCGCAGACGACGTTGAGACATACCTGGCGGTCTTTGAGAAGGTCGCCGTGAGGGAAAAGTTACCCCGTGACCAGTGGGCTGAGGTGGTCGCTCCGTTCCTGGCTTCCGGACCCCAGCAGGTGTTTTTCGACTTGTCGGACGACCAAGCGGCAGATTATGACACCGTGAAAGGAGAGATCCTAGCCAGACTGGGGGTGAACGTGCTGGTCCGCGCTCAAAGAGTCCACCAGTGGGACTTTAAAACGACTGATCCCGCTAGGCCGCAGTACTACGACCTGCTGCACAGGCTGCAAAAGTGGCTGCAGCCCGATCTACTAAGTCCCACTGCCATGCTGGATCGACTGTTGGCGGACATCTTTTGGAGGGCCCTGCCTTATCCCCTCCAGCACTGGATCGGCCAGGTATCGCCCACCAATGCCCTGGAGATGGTCGACCTGGTGGAGCGTTACGAGGCCACCAGAAACCTGCAGGGGAGTCTTGCTGGGAAGGGGTCAGTCAAACCCCGGAGGCCTCTGCCCCAGTTCCGACGTCCGGCGACAGAGCGGCCTGCACGGAATATACCCCCTGCGAGTCCGCCTCCCGTGGTATGCTGGAGGTGTCAGGAGCCAGGCCACATCAGGGCCGACTGTCCGCATCGGGATGAGCCGATGGAGGTGAACTACGGGGTCGCCACTCCTTGTACGCCCGGAGACTGTGTGCGACCGGCACCCCGAGACAATAGACAATCGTCATCTGTGCCGGGTGCAGGTCGGGGATAACCTGGCAGTGGCGCTGTTGGACTCAGGGAGCCTGGTAACCCTGATAAGTGCTGCCCTGGTACAGCCCACCCAGTATACGGGCCGGAAAGTGGGTGTGGTGTGCATTCACGGAGACTTAAAGGACTATCCCACTGCTGTAATGTCTCTGTCCACGGCGGCCGGCACCTGGACTTGTGAAGTGGCGATCTCCACAAAGCTACCCTATGAACTGATAATTGGGAGAGACTTCCCTGGTTTTCCGTCACTGTGGCCTGAGGTGAAAGTGTCTAATAGCCCTGAGACAGGGGTAACCCTAGCAGAGTGGCCTGATACCACTGGAAGGCCAGAACCCTGGGAGCCCGAGTCTGAAGGGCCAGCGGTAGGGGTGACCACTGCTGCAGCGGTAGTGGGGGAGACAACCCCACTGAGTGTAATGGTGGGAGACACGGAGGACTTGCCACCGGGACCTGAGTTGGCAGACCTCAATGTCTCCGGGGAAAATTTTGGGACCGCACAACACCGGGACCAAACCCTAACCAGGGCCTGGGAGAATGTGCTGGAAATTGATGGTAAACCCCAGAAACCAGGGGCTGAATTAATGTTCCCACGATTTATTGTTCTGCAGGATATGTTGTATCGGGTGAACCAAATCCGAGGTGAACCTGTTGAACAGTTGGTGGTGCCCACAGCGTATCGCAAGCTTGTCATGGAGCTTGCCCACCAACATGTTCTTGGGGGACACCTGGGGTGGCAGAAAACCCAGGACCGCATTCTGCAGCGGTTTTATTGGCCCAGTGTGTTCAAGGAGGTAGAGAATTATTGTAAGTCCTGTCCAACCTGTCAGATAACTAGCCCCCAGCCACATTTCCGTAGTCCTCTGGTACCTCTGCCAATTATTGAAGTACCGTTTGAGCGAATCGCTATGGATTTAATTGGGCCTGTACCAAAGTCTGCCAGGGGCCACCAACACATTCTGGTAGTTCTCGACTATGCCACTCGGTATCCGGAGGCGGTGCCTCTGCGACATACCTCAGCTAAGCTCATTGCCAAAGAGTTATTGGAGATGTTTTCCCGTGTGGGCCTGCCAAAAGAGGTTCTGACAGACCAAGGGACCCCTTTTATGTCCAAAGTAATGAGGGAACTGTGTAAATTGTTGCGTATAAAGCAGTTACGGACGTCCGTTTACCATCCGCAAACAGACGGTCTTGTGGAGAGGTTTAACCAAACTCTAAAAAATATGTTAAAGAGGGTGGTGTCTAGAGATGGGAAGGACTGGGATCTGCTTCTGCCCTATCTCATGTTCGCAGTGCGAGAGGTGCCCCAGGCCTCTACTGGGTTCTCGCCCTTCGAACTGCTTTATGGCAGACACCCTCGGGGCCTGTTGGATATCGCCAAGGAAGCATGGGAACAACAGCCTGTCCCCCACAAAAGTGTCATTGAGTATGTCGCCCAGATGCAGGAACGGATGGAAAGGGTGTTGCCTTTGGTCCGGGAGCATATGGAGGCAGCGCAACAGGCCCAGAGTAGGGTGTACAATCGTCAGGCTCGGGTACGGGACTTCAATCCGGGAGATCGGGTTTTGGTTCTGGTACCCACCCTTGACAGCAAATTCCTAGCTAGGTGGCAGGGCCCCTATGAGGTGATCGAGAAGGTAGGGAAGTAAATTACAAAGTACACCAGCCAGGCGGCGCAAGCCGGAGCAGGTGTACCACGTGAATTTACTTAAGCCGTGGAAAGATAGGGACGCGGCCGACGACCACAGCCCCGGCCAGGGCTTCTAGGTGAAAAGGGTCCAGCCCCACAGTTCGAGGCCTGTGAAGCCGTAACCACGGTAAAAATTGCAGACAGCCTGTCTTCCAAACAAGTTCAGGAAGTCAGGGAGTTCATCAGTCGGAACACGGATGTGTTCTCGGACCTCCCTGGCCGCACGTCTCTCATCCGACATGACATCGTCACTGAGCCTCAGGCCAAGGTCCGGTTAAAACCATACCGGGTACCCGAGGCTCGGCGGCGGGCCATCGCGGAGGAAGTGCAGTTAATGTTGAAGCTCGATGTCATTGAGGAGTCGAAAAGTGAGTGGGCCAGCCCCATAGTCCTAATACCCAAGCCGGATGGGACGTTGCGGTTCTGCAACGACTTTCGCAAGTTAAATGAAGTATCCAAGTTTGACGCGTATCCCATGCCCCGAGTAGACGAGCTTGTTGAAAATTTAGGACAAGCCCGTTATTTTTCTGTGCTGGACCTCACTAAAGGGTACTGGCAGGTACCCTTAACGGAGTCGGCTAAGGAAAAACTGCGTTTGTTACCCACGCAGGGCCTGTATCACTACAAGGTGTTACCCTTTGGCCTGCATGGCGCCCCCGCCACTTTCCAAAGGTTAATGGACATAGTGCTGCGACCACATCGTCGGTACGCCTCGGCCTACTTAGATGATGTAGTCATCCACAGCACCGACTGGGAAAGCCATTTACCCAAGGTGCAGGCGGTAGTGGATGCCCTGAGGAAAGCTGGACTAACCGCCAATCCAAAAAGTGTGCGATTGGGTTGGAAGAGACCAAATATCTGGGATATGTAATCGGGCGGGGAGTCATCAAACCTCAGGTAACTAAGGTAGAGGCCATTCGTAACTGGCCCCGACCGGTCACCACCAGGCAGGTAAAGTCGTTCCTGGGGATTGTAGGATACTACATGAGGTTTGTGCCCCACTTTGCCACAATAGCAGCGCCATTGACAGACCTGTTGAAGGGACGAAAGTCTGGGAGGGTTAGCTGGAGTGAGAAGGCGGAGGAGGCTTTCTCCGCGTTGAAGTCGGCCCTGTGTGGGTCCCCGGTTTTGGTGACACCCGACTTCAACAAGGAGTTCGTCGTACAGACCGACGCCTCGGAGGTAGGCCTCGGTGCTGTACTGTCTCAGGAGGTCAACGGGGAAGAACATCCCGTTGTCTTCCTGAGCCGTAAGCTCAGTCCCGCCGAGTCCAGGTATAGTATAGTGGAGAGGGAGTGCCTGGCTATCAAGTGGGCACTCGAATCTCTCCGCTACTACCTGTTAGGGAGGAGGTTCCGTCTGGTGACCGACCATTCCCCTCTCAAGTGGATGAGTCAGGCCAAGGAGAGGAATGCTCGGGTCACCAGGTGGTTCCTATCCCTGCAAAATTTCAAATTCTCCGTGGAACACAGGGCAGGCCGCTTGCAGGGTAACGCAGATGCCCTGTCCCGCGTCCACTGCCTCACGTGTGTTCACCCCTCAGGGTTGAACAAAGGGGGTGTGTAAGAGGGTGCAAGGTATCATAGTCGATGGCAGGTACGTGTCACCGAGGTTCCTGGCCTCGGTGAGGTGAGAGCCGGGTTTTATGTGTCTGCAGCAGCTAGTGCTGTTTGACTTTGTTACCTAGTTTGGCTGCAAAGCTAATCCGGGCCGGCTCTTACTGGGAGTAGGCAAAGAGCTGGGTGGGTGCCTACTCCCCACGGTCCAGGCCGGACTTTATCCGGGCCTTTAAAAAGGCAGCCTCCTTAGCAGCTGTGTGGTGATTGTCCTGGAGCTGCAAACAGGACTGTGGAGTTCTCTGACTTCGAGGAAAGAGCTCAGCAAGGAGGTGTTGTTGTTCCTGGCACCCTGAAGGTGGATTCTCCTGCGGCTGGGCCGACAGCCTGGTGCGAACCTGCACCTAAACCTCCCAGGTGACTGAACCTGTGTTGGCCTGTTTTGTTTTGCCTCCTTATTTCTGATGTGCATGATTTACCACCAAGAGACTGTTTGTCGTTTATTTTTGTGTCAGTGTGAATAAAACACTGTTTATTGTACATCCTGGACTCTGTGTTTTGCCTCGGTACTGCACCCGCACCGCTGTCTACCAGAGCGACTCCCCACAGAAGAAATAAAGCAAGTTACCCGTACATACTAAATGGTAAAACACTTGGTAACACTGACATGGAAAAGGATCTAGGAATTTTAATAAACAGCAAACTAAGCTGTAAAAACCATTGTCAGGCAGCTACTGCCTAGGCCAATAAGATAATGGACCAGGACATCAGGGCGTAACGGTACATCCTATGCCTATAACAGGTTAAACCGTCCAACTCTGAAGAGGTACGTTTTTGGGTCAATTGATTTTCAATATTTGTGATTTCTAATTCAAGCTGTGTCATTGACTTCATATTAAATTCTACAATAAGTTGCATGAACTTCAATGAACTTCAATGAACATGATCCCCACACACCTTCCCATTTCCTACAAAACTCTTCATCCTCTCTGCCATAGCATGGGAAGGTCTGCACTCGTAGCCCTCTAGGAATGAGGCCTTTTACAATATATTTTTCAAGAGTTGCTTTATTCCAGCGCATTCTCATTCTCCTATGCAATATATTTTTTAGCTTTGCTTTTAACTTCTCTGAGCCAGATCATCACCCACCACAGCGCCTCCTGCAAAGACTGCATCCACCTGGGATCAGGGCCGGCGTGTCCTATAGGCGGACTACGCCCGGAACGCCGGCCCCCCTCATGGTGCAGCCGCCCGAGCACTCTATATAGAGCCTCAATATTCATAAACAAAATGGCTGGCACTCCTCCTTGTAGATGGTGCTCTGTGTTACGGGAATGTCCCAAATCATATGAAATGGAAAAACACGGCACTCAGGCGACAGCTTGATTATGATGCAATAAGGTTTTTTATTCAACCACCATTAGGGTTACATAATAGTAAATGGCTATTTACTATTATGTAACCCTAATGGTGGTTGAATAAAAAACCTTATTGCATCATAATCAAGCTGTCGCCTGAGTACCGTGTTTTTCCATTTCATACTATATAGAGCCTCAGGCGGCTGCAGAACTTCCCGGGCTGGCGCATCCATGAGGGCGCACCACCCGGGCGCAGCAAGAGGAGAGATACTTACAGGAGGGAAGCGCTCAGCGCTCCCTCCTGTCATTCCCTCATTGTAGCGTGGCCGAGCTCTGTATGGTCCATACAGCGTGCACTTCCTGTTAGTCGCCCCGGGTACAGGAAACAAAAGTTCCTGTACCCGCGGACCATACAGAGCTCGGCCACGCTACACTAGAGGTTAGGGGAGGGAGGGGGGAGAAAGAGAATGACAAGGGGGGGAAAGAGAATGACAAGAGGGAAAAAGAGAATGACAAGTGGTGGGGTGGGGGGGGAGATTGATATCCATTACACACACACACTGCATCCCTTACATCAGGCATGTCCAAACTCCGGCCCTCCAGATGTTGCAAAACTACAACTCCCATCATTCCTGGACAACCTACAGCTATCAACCTACAGAAGTGCATGATGGAAGTTGTAGTTCTGCAACACCTGGAGGGCCAGAGTTTGGACATGCCTGCCTTACATACACAGAAACACACCTTGCAGCGCTTACATTTACAAACACAGATTCACATAATGCATTCCGTACACACATTCAGAAACACACAATAAATCCCTTATACACAAACACACACTGCTTTCTATTCCTCACACACACACACACACACACACACACACTGCTATCCCTATACACTACATTCCATAATCACACACATTAGATTCTCTGCAGTAACACATAACACATCCCCTACACACTTCACCCACTGTGAACAAACTCATGGGTGGAACATATAGGTGGACTTATGGGTGGGCCTTATGGGCATACTCACCATCAGGCCCTGGGGCCCAGACCTTGAGCTGTCTAAAGGGCCCCCAAAAATGGAGCTGCTTCCCGTTCTCCCAGAACATTGATTTTTGTGAGCACAGTTACAAACAGCCCCCAGAGAACCTGTTCTACACCAGACCAGTGGAGCCAGACTGCAGCCAGAGCCCATCATCATCCTCTTCTGGGTGTAAGCAATCTAGTATATTATTCGTGGCGCTAGTCTCCAATTTACCTCACATTAAAGGGACACTATAGTCCCCAGAACCACTGCAGCTTAATGTAGTGGCTCTGGTGTCTATAGCCTTTCCCTGCAGGCTTTTTAATGTAAACACGGCGGCACTGCAGCACTGGCGTTAGTTAATATGACAGATCATATGGGTAGAGCATTGTGATGTCACATGGGGGGGGGGGGGCAGCAAACTTTTCTTTTGCCTAGGGCGGCAAAAATCCTTGCCCTGCCTGGGATGAGCAGGATATGTCACATGACCGAAAATCCATAATCTCAACTTGGAGTAAACCTTCTGTAACAATACAGGAATAATTAGAGAACCAAACAAAAACCACCATATAACAAAGAGTCATGTGTGGAAACACAAGGCCAAATTACAAACCCCACATATATAATACAAAAACATCTTTATTGTGTCTAATTCAAAGACATACAACACATATTTATAAAAAAAATAATTAAAAACCAATGCAGATAGGTGCTGAGAGAGTGATACCACCCAATCTCTAGGTCCCCATGTATCTCCTAGTTATAAGCGAATCTCTAATACAAAAATATGAGTTGAGTCACCCACCTTTATCAGTGCCCTGTCTATCCATGCATGGTGTTACAGTCCATTTTCCAATGTTCTATCACATCATCATACATATCAAAATAGTAGTGGATCGCCAGACCAAGCTATCACCACACTTAATCCAAAGAGGGTCTACTGTGCCTCCCAGGCAATCGCGGGAGCTATTTTGTCTCCACAATACAGGTGAAGTCCTGATGGTTAATGAAGTAGGAGGGATTAATTGGATAGAATAAGGTATATAAGTTTGGAGTTAAAATCAGACTGACACGCCCCCAGAGGAAGCAAGGCAAATCGTACGATGGGGTTTGTTCTGTCCCCACAGCTCTCGGTCTGTATGTCTCACCTATTCTAGTGCTTATCTACTATTATATGCCTTTTAGCGCTGGCCTGGGAGGCACTTTAGAACCTCTTTGGATCTGAGCGGGGGCTCAGTTCTTACATGAGAGCCACGCTCCTGCTCTAACAAGAGTGTTGATCTGGGCTGTTTAACCCATTACATGCCGCGGGCAATGGCTCCCGCCACATGTAAGTGGTGACAGAGGGAGCGGACTCCCTTTGTCTCCCATTAGCATCCTGCAAATGCGATTGCAGGGTGCTGGTGTGTGTAAAGGCTGGCTGGGGCCTGGTATAGGCCCCAAGCCAGCCTTGACTGTTTTCCAACAGGCTGAGCATCTCTGGTGCACCCTGCTGGTCAATGTCAGTATAGCACTGATATTAAAATGCAATGCACTATAGGGACAGTGCATTGTATTTTTAAAAGCAATCAGAATATTGTCTTAAAGTCTCCTTGTAGCACTATTAAGTGGTAAAAAAAAAGTTACTAAATAAAAAAATCTGTTTTCTTTCTTTTGAAAATACACTTTTCAATAAAGAAAATTGCAAAAATAAAATCTCCTCCATATGTTTGGTATTGCTGTGTCCGTAACGACCCGCACTACACAAATATTATGTAAATTATCCCCTGTGGTAAATGTCGTAAAAAAAATTCATAAAAAATTTTGCTGAATGGGTAACTTGCCACTGAAAAATCCTAATAACAAGCAATTATCAAAAAGCAGTTTACCCCAAAATGATTCCAATGAAAACTACAAGTTGTCCCACAGAAATCAAGCACTCACACAACTCCATAGAAATAAAAATAAAAAAAGTTATAGGTCTCGGGAAGCGGCGATGCAAAAATATTTTCTTTCTTTTAAAAAGAGGGGTTTTATTGCAGAAAAGGTGTATCAAGTTTTTCCTGGAATTTGGATCAAATTCCACTTCGTGGAGTTCGAGTCACTCAATACTAATCCTCTCCGTACCAAGACCAGTTACAAACTGTCTTAAGCTTCTTTCACACACCAGCGTTTTTGCTGGATCCAGCAGGGTTCAGCAAAAACGCTTCCGTTACTGATAATACAACCATCTGCATCCGTTATGAATGGATCCGGTTATATTATCTTTAACATACTCAAGACTAATCCTCCATGAACACCATTGAAAGTTAATGGGGGACGGATCTGTTTTCTATTGTGTCAGATTGTGTCCGCATCCCATGATGGATAGAAAACCGCAGCTTGCTGCAGTTTGTACTCCGGTATGGGATCCCAACCAAATTAGTATTCCTTTCTGTTCAGTTACGTTTTGTCCCCATTGACAATGAATGGGAACGAAACGGAAGCGTTTTTTTCCAGTATTGAGACCCCATGACAGATTTCAATACTGGAACCGAGAAACGCTAGTGTGAAAGTAGCCTTGGATAAAAGTTTAGATGTAATTACACAGGAGAATTATGATCACTTTCTCACACCAGTTATTCCCATTTTCAACTCTCTCCCTAAGATCTTCAAGAACCGATTCCTGCCCTCTATGACACCTTTAGTGGAAGGGATTGGATTTTTTAAATGAGAGCTTGGGTAAATGGGTAGACAATCATCTTCAACCTTTAGTTGTAAGAACTATGGGATATCTGAAAGACACAACGCCTATTTTGGGCTTAGTGCATGTTAAATGGAGTATGGAAGCATGTTGGCTTACTGCCTTCAATGAGTCTCATATATATGCATCCCACATAAACATACAATTATGGCAGTTTCATTTAATTTGCACAGATATTCAGAGTATCCTGAGGATCTCATTAAGTTCCCCTTAATTGCCATAGAATACCTTTTGTCCCATAATTACCTTATGCATAATAATGTGTTTTTCACACAGTAAACCGGAGCATCGATGGGAGGGAAATTCTGAATCGTCAGCCAATTTATTTGTTTCCCGGTTTGAGGAATGTTATGTTTTCACTGATGATGATCCATTTCTATTTTTTTTTATTCTGGTATGGCTGCTACATTCATGATAAGTTAATCATATGAGTTTGTGATATGACAGCTAGAGATGAGCAAATTTTCCAAAAATGGTAGTGAAATAATACTGTGATTCAGTATGACATGCAGATGACATGCGTCACTTTTAGAATCACTGCATGCGTCACTTACTTGGGCAGTCACGGGGCCAAAACTGACTAAATAACTGAAGTATCAACTCAGCCTTACAGGTAGATGTTGGCATCAAGAAGAAGCGCACTCCTTTTACACCCTTGTCAGCTGATTCCACATAGATGTCTACAGAACCTGTTCTATCAAAGGCTTATACAAGTAGAGCCTACCTGGAGAGGGTGTCGGCAGTAAGTTTGTGTTGACGTCACTGATTAATTTTGCCCATTCTCTGATCTGTCAGAACAATTACCCAGAAAAAAAGGATCCTGTCTGTGGATCATACGCCGTCACCCATTTAGCTTTTGCTCAATAATCGAACAGTATTGCTGAAACAGAGATGACACGTGAATCGAATATTTGCATGTTTTCTACCCACTCCTGCTTTTGTGTATCAAATCATAAGCTCATTTTGATGGGACCATACAGGCATTTAAGTTGCTACACAGACAGGATCTGTTGTGCGTCTCATTTTTCCTTCTTTCTGACAGATCAGAAGAAGTGTCAAATAAATGATGTCAGCTAGGCCGAAAGCCAAAATAGTGGACCAGTCATGAAGTGGCGAGGGTGGAAACAGCATGAGAAGTCTATAGAGTGGCCCTTTGACATAGGGGTCAGGTGGAAGCAGCATGTGGAGAACACAGAATGGCACAATGATAGAGTCTGGAGGTGGCAGCAGCATGAGTAGGCCTCTGAGTGGCACAATGACAGGGTCTGGAGGTGGCAGCAGCAGCATCAGGGGGAGTCCACATAGTGGCACAATGACAAAAAACTGGAGTTGGCAGCAGCATGAGCAACTGCTATATGGCAGACTTCAAAGAAACCTATGTTTACACCAATCATCTCTTTAGGGCCTACATCGTCGTTTGGAAAAGATACATTGACAACATCTTTTGTATTAGGAGGGGACCACAAGATAAGTTACTTACCTTTCACAATTTCCTAAATTCCATCTTTCCCGAACTACAATTCACTATTCACCATGAAGAATCTTCCATCAATTTCCTAGACACGGTAGTCATTAAGAATCCCTCAGGCAAACTCACTACAGATTTGTACTGTAAACCGACAGACAGGAACAACTTACTCCACTTCACCATTTTCCATCCCTCAACCACAAAGAAGTCCCTCCCAAACTCTCAGTTCAAAAGGATACAAACTTACAAACCATAGTTGAAGACCCTCTAACCCAAGGGCAACGGATTGAGGAAATCAAACAAAGGTTCAAGGACCGTGGTTACCCATTACACACCTTGACAACCCCAGCACATAATAAACAAAAACAGTCCAATATGTCGAAACAAATTCCCTTTGTTCATACTTTTCATCCCAGCGCGGTGAAAGTTCTCAATATTATCCATAGTCATTGGCCATTATTAAAAAAAGCCTATCCAAAAATAGAGGAGTTTGCCAATCCCATACTACCCTGTAACCGCAGGCCAAAAAACCTACGACATGTTTTAGTGACAGCAGATGAAGGTCCTGGTACTCATTTACCTAAACAATTGTTCCTACAGACCTAGAGGAGAGGCACATTTCTGTGTCTCCACTGTTTTCAATGCTCCAACGTACAAAAAGGTTCTGTCATAACTCATCCACACACGGGGAAACCGATTGATATCTGAGGATTTTTCACCTGCAACTCAGATTATGTTGTGTACCTCATTAAATGCCCGTGCGGCTTAGCATATGTAGGGGAAACCTTCCAAAAGGCGAAAGACAGAATTTGCCAACATAAATCCACCATTCGCCACCAAAACCTACTTTTGCCGATCCTTTCTCATTTTTATGAAGCCAGACACTCCATAGCCCAACTTAAATTCCAGATTATTGAACAGGTTCCACCGCCAAGAAGGGGAGGCAACATTACAGAATTAAAACACTCAAACTTAGGGAGGTGTATTGGATACATACTTTACAAACTCTTTCCCCTAAAGGCATGAATAGGGAATATGAGCTACATAATCTTCTTTAACTACCAATCTGTATACATCCTTATACATATTTTAAGATAAACATCAGTTTAAACTAGGGGTCATTTATTGTACTTTGTGACTTTGTTTTATAATCTTTATGTTTTTGACTGCTGTGGTATTTGTACATTACTGACATATATCTCTTTTGATTCTAGGCCCCCTGATTTCTCCTGGGGCTGCACAAGGGTATTTTGTTTGATGTGCCACATCTTCCATCCTCCTTGCTACCCCTCCCCCCTTTATGTGTTTTATTCTCTCTGACTCTACAGTATCCTTTGTTCGTCCTTTTTTTATTGTTTTTGTGCCTCTTTATTATGGCCCCCCTTGGTCCTTTCTTTTTATTATGTATTTTTATTTCAATTTCGTACTTGTCCCTTCTTACTATCAACTTTACTATGGCCTCTTTTTGTCTCATCCTTTTCCCTATATTCCTCTTATACTACTGTCTCTTATCATCTCCTTACACCACCTTTTCCTCATATAAATCCAGCCTGTTGCTCTGCTACAGCTTGTGCTTCACGGCCAGACTCTGTTCCGGTGCAGCGTGAATTGTCCCTACCTTGTGAGTTTTCCCTACCGCCGAACTGAGCATGCTCAGTGGAAGTGAAGCCCCGCCCACAGCCTATTCTCCCTTTTCTTTACTATCCAGTTCATTCTTTACTATCAATGGCGGCATGGAGTTAGTTTTTATAAGAGCCGAGCGCAGCGAGGCCGAGCCCGATGCGTGGCGAGCGAGGCCGAGCCCGATGCGTGGCGAGCGAAGCAAGCCCGCGAGGGTACAACTTAATGTAGATTTGGGCTTTTTACTAAAGGGAGAATTAGGCTGTGGGCGGGGACTTTACTTGTACTGAGCATGCTCAGTTGGTGGGGTAGGGAAAACTCACAAGGTAGGGACAATTCACGCTGCACAGGCCAGTGGAATGCAACTTCCGGTCCCGATGCGTTCCACTTCCCGGCTGACTTACAGTACGTGGAGCGCACAGCGCTCTGCATGCGCTCCAGGTAAGAACCGCCCCTGGTAGCCGCGCTTTTTATAGGTAGCCTATATTTTTCATGTACTCGGCGGGTGGCAGCACACATCTTCTAACTACTGGTGCAAGTAATGCACCTCTTCCCTTGGTGTGCCACATCTCCTGGTACCTACTACGGCACCGGTGTGTCCCATATTGGCCTTTACAGCTTACTGTATCTTGATGATTGAGTATACATTGGTCCATATAGAGGGTTTACTGATCAGCTATATTAAGCAATGATGTCATTGTCAAACTCGGTTCATTGAATCTAATATCTTCTCCAGCTTATCAATGATACCTTTGTACCTCTATTCACATGGACTATGTATTATATCCATATTTTTCCTTCGCCATGTTATCTTGTCTGCATTTTGACCTTAATTGTTCATCAGATTTACCTGGAAAGGTAGCCTGTGTTCATGTCCTTTGGCTATGGTTCTACCATAAACTTACAGTGGACACTGCCATAACAATTTGTATTCAGTGCAATACCTGTGATGATCATTATGAATTGATACCACTGGCACTATCTGTACTCAGAACTATGACACTACTAGGACAATGTGTATTCAGCCTAACACTTGGAGGAAAGTCTTCTTTGATAATTACAGCCTATTCTGTGTTATGTCAGTTCTTGTATATGAAGGACTGCGTGCCGAAAACGTTAACACACGTACTGCCGCATGATTCCTATGTACTCAGCATTAAAGCACCTTCGATTCAAGATAATCTGCTGTGATCTGTTATTATCTATAACTGGGGTGGGAACGCTATACACAGCAAACCTCAAGCAGTGTGCAACAAGGCTTTGAGAACCACAATGACAGAGTCTGGAGGTGACAGCTGCATGAGTAGGCCAGAGTGGCACAACGACAGAGTGTGGAGGTGGCAGCAGCATGATTAGGCCACATAGTTGCACAATGACAGAGTGTGGAGGTGGCAGCAGCATGAGTAGGCCACAGAGTGGCACAATTTCAGAGTGTGGAAGAGGCAGCAGCAGCATCAGGAGAAGGCCACGGAGTGGCACAATGACAGTCTGGAGGTGGCAGCAGCATGAGTAGGCCACAGAGTTGCACAATGACCGTCTTAAGTTGGCAGCAGCACGAGGAAGTCACAGAGTGGCACAATTACCGAGTGTGGAAGTGGCAGCAGCAGCATCAGGAGGAGGCCACAGAGTGGCACAATGACAGAGTCTGGAGTTGGCAGCAGCATGAGGAAGCCACAGAATGGCATAATGACAGAGTCTGGAGGTGGCAGCAGCATGAGTAGGCCACAGAGTTGCACAATGACAGAGTCTGAAGTTGGCAACAGCATGAGTAAGCCACAGAGTGGCACAATGACAGAGTGTGGAGGTGGTGGCAGCATGAGTTGCCCACAGAGTGGCAAAATGAAAGAGTATGCAGGTGGCAGCAGCAGCATCAGGAGGAGGCCACAGAGTGGCACAATTACAGAGTGTGGAGGTGGCACCAGCATGAGGAAGCCACAGAATGGCACAATGACAGAATATTGATCTACCAAGATACTTCTGGGGGAACCTGCCTGGCATGAACAGGCCTCTAGTAGCTACAGAAAACAAGTCAAGATAGCTTTGAGTCCGGAAGACTCGCAACGTTCATTAAGATACGTCTCTAAAGATTTTACCGCATATAACCGCAGCGCTGACTGCTGAATAAACTTTGGTTTTCGATCAAAATACTTTAATAAAGATTTTACCGCATATAACTGCAGCACTGACCACTGAATTCATTTTATTTTTTGACCGACATACTTCAATAAACATTTTCCCACATATTACTGCAGCAATGAACACTGAATAAAATTTGTTTTTCCACCGATATACGTCAATAAAGATTTTAACACATATAACTGTAGCGCTGAATTTGTTTTTCGACCTAAATAAGTCACAAAAGATTTTACCGCATATTACTACACTGCTGATAGCTGAATAAAATGTATTTTTCCACCGAAATGCATCAATAAAGATTTTACCACATACAAGAGCACAGAGATGTAGAGGGTCTTCGGATTCCCCCTGCACTACACTGACGTCTCAAAAATCAACCGCTGCTCCTGACAGCAGCTCCTGGGAAGGTCATGAAGCGTCACGGTCATCAGCCATCTATTCGCCCCGCTGAAGGATTATTTTGAAAGTGTGTAGAAGCCATACGGGGCCCCCACGCTGCAGATTTATCATGAAGACATCATGGAGATCATACCGCATATAACTACAGTGCTGAACACTAAATAAAATTTGTTTTTCGACTGAAATAGTTCACTTAAGGTTTTGCCACATATGCCTGCAACAGTGAACGCTGAATATATTTTGTCTTTCTACCAAAATATACATCACTAAAGGTTTTGCCACATATACCTGCAAAAGTGAACGCTGAATATATTTTGTTTTTGTACTGAAATAATAGCTGCGGTAGTGAAATGCATATATATTTTTTGTTTAGTACTGAAATAGGCCACTTAAACTCTTTCACCACAAATAAATGCAACAGTACAGTGTGTAATTTTTTCCTTTTTGGACTGAAATAGGACACTAAACACTTTCACCACATATAACTGCAAAAGTGAACTGAGAATATATTTTTATTTTTGTACTGAAATAGGCCAGTAAACGACTTCAACACGTATAACTGCACCAGTGAAGTGCGTATATTTTTTTCTTTCTGTGCTGAAATCGGCCACTAAACGCTTTCAACACATATAACTGCAGAAGTGAACTGAGAATAATTTTTTCTTTTTGTACTGAAATAGGCCAGTAAACGCTTTTAGCAGAAATAAATGCACCAGTGAAGTGTGTATATATTTTTCTTTCTGCACTGAAATAGGCCCCTAAATGCTTTTGCCACAAATAACTGTACCAGTGAAATGCGTTTTTTTCTTTCTCTACTGACATACTGTAGGCCACTAAACACTTTCAACACATATAACTGCAGAAGTGAACTGAGAATATATTTTTATTTTTGTACTGAAATACGCCACTAAACGCTTTCACCACATATAACTGCAGAAGGGAGCTGCATATATATTTTTCTTTCTCCACAGATATAAGCCACTAAAGGCTTTTCAACATAGCACTTGCACCCCAAGAACAAATTGCTGGAATGACAGAGCTGTATAATGGCTATTTGGATCCCCAAATTATCTTTCCCTGCACTTGTAAATCGCTTTTCTAGCACTGTCCCTAGTGCCTTCTGACGTCTCTCCGTGCACTAAGATGATGTGAAATGATTCCTCCTTATCCTTTCCCTGCACTTATAAATAGTTTTTTCAGTTTTTTTTTTCCACAATGAGGTTTTTCCAATTGCTGTCCCTAGCGCCTGTCTTTTGGGGTATTGTGTCTTTTGGGGTATTGTGTCTTTTGGGGGATTGTGGTCTAGTCAACCGCCCGACACTGACCATTCGATCCTTATCTCTAGGCGTCGCGGGACCCCCCAAACCTCAGCGTAATCCCAGCCTTATGGTCTCTCAGCATTCCCAGCTCAGACCAAACACAGAACCATTCCAGGCTTCTGTACAACACAAGACACACCCCTCTCACTTTGAGGACAGCTTTATGCTCCATTGATTGTGGCACCTGTTGCTGCATCAGGCCTGACTACTGATGGGAAAGACATGGATAAGCCTGCCATTCCTCTCTCCCACGAGGCCTGTCCCTGACTCACAACATTTATATTTTCATAGTAACATAGGAGGTAATTTATTAAGACTGGCGTTTTAAACAGGGAAGATCTCTCTTGACATAACTTCGCACCGCCAGTCTAAATTTACATCAGCCTCCTTGCTGACATAGATTTAAAACATTTTCTATGCCTAAAACAGGCATGGGAACTGATAAATGAGATGGGCAGGCTGGAAAACCCCCTTCCCATGCTATGCCCCCTTCTTATACCTGGCATAAGAGGAAAAAACTTGCAGATTGCAGCGTAAATAACCTTTGCGCCACAATCTGTGACACATATACATCAGAAAGCTGGTGTATATCAGTTAGTAAATGTCCCACATAGTTTATAAGGCTGAAAAAGACATTTGTCCATACTGTTCAGTCTGTTATTCCGCAAGTTGATCCAGAGGAAGACAAAAAACCTATGAGGTAAAAGCCAATTTTCCTAATTTTAGGGGAAAATATTCCTTCTGATTCCAATCAGGCAATCAGAATAACTCCCTGGATCAGCAGCTCTTCTCTAGTAACTATAACCTGTAATTAGAGTTGAGTAAAGTGAGCTTCGGATGCTTAATCCAAAGTCGCTTCGTTCAAAACTTATGAATAATACTGTAAGAAGATTTGTCTCCTTACAGTATTAGAATGTATGGGCTACAATATGCCGAAGTAAGTTATTCACGAAGTCGAGCGTGACTTAGTTGAATAATTTCGGTAGGTGATTTTTAAAGTGGAAAACCACTAGAGATGAGTGAATCAAAGCTGACGAAGTGGAATTCATTTAGAATTTCATTAAAAATGCAATTTGCAACAAATGCAAATTTCCTCTCGCTTCGTGGTAACGAATCGTAATTTTTCCTAATATGGCAGCTACAATGGTGGATACATGGGTGAGGACATGGGGCAAGAAACTCTGGGAAGGCGGGATAATAACGCCATGCATGCAGCCAATCAGCAGCCACACAGACAGCCCGATGATGTCACAGCACTAGAAATACTGCGGCCATCTTTGTTTCTGCCATTCACAATCGTACTTTGTTCAGAATCATTTCACAAGCAGGGAGAGTCGTGTGCAGATGCTAGGGAGAGTCGTAGGAAAATCCTCATTGTGATAAAAAGCGATTTACAAGTGCAGGGAGACATTACTTGGGGATCCAGATAGTCTCATAATACAGCTCTGTCAGTCCAGCAATTAGTTATTGGAGTGCAAGAGCTATGTTGAAAAGCCTTTAGTGGCTTTTATCTGTGGAAAAAGATAAATATATGCGGAGGTCACTTTTGTTGTTATTTGCGCTAAAATGATTTGCAGTCATTTCTGGTAAAAGTATAGGGCAGTATTTTAGTAATACACGTTGCATATGAAGCGGTGAGCGGGAAGGCCGAAGTGGCAGTGGCAGTGAACGCCGGAAGTGCGCACAGACGGCCCGCACTTTATGCAGCAGCTCTGACATGTCGGGGTAGTTGTGAATGAACTTCTGCACTACCAAATTCAGCACATGCGCCAGGCAAGGGATGTGCGTCAAACCGGCTAGTCCCAGAGCTGCAACCAGATTTCGCCCATTATCGCCCACCACCAGGGCGGGCTTGAGGCCCACCGGCAGCAACCACTCGTCTTTCTGCTGTTTAATACCCCGCCACAACTCCTGCATAGTGTGGGGCCTGTCCCCCAAAAATATGAGTTTCAGAACGGCCTGCTGACGTTTACCCCGTCCACCTCACGAAATGCACCCGCGCGGAAAACTCGCCCGTGTGAAAGGGCCCTTAGAGATGTAAAACAGTGTGTGCAAATGTAGAGGATTATGCTGTATTTTAACACTTACTGTAATATACCCTTTAACGGAAAGAAATACACTTGGAGATGCACGCTCAGTGTAATATACCCTTTTACGGACAGATTTACACTTGGCCTGCAACAGCTGGAACACCAGATTTTAGTTATTGCTATTTTGACAATTTAATCTCACCCCAGAAAATAATATATAATTTAACGGACACTATGAACCTTGTCCAGTCACAGCTGGAACACCAGATTTACGGTATTGCTATTTTTGCAACTGAATTTCACCCCAGAACAAAATATATCCTTTGCTTGACACTATTAAACTTGGCCAGCCACTGCTGGGACACCAGTTTTAGGGGATTGCTATTTTGGCAATTGAATTTCACCCCAGAACAAAATATATCCTTTGCCGGACACTATTAAACTTGGCCAGCCATCTGGAACACCAGATTTACGGTATTTCTAGTTTTGCAACTGAATTTCACCCCAGAAAATAATATATCCTTTGCCGGACTTTATTGAACTTGGACAGCCACAGCTGAAACCACTGATTTACGGTATTGCTATTTTGGCAATTGAATTTCACCTTAGAACAAAATATTTCCTTTGCCGGACACTATAAAACTTGGCCAGCCACTGCTGGGACACCAGATTTAGGGGATTGCTATTTTAGCAATTGAATTTCACCCCAGAAAATTATCTATCCTTTGCCAGACACTATTAAACTTGGCCAGCCACTGCTGGGACATCAGATTTACGATATTGCTATTTTGGCAATTGAATTTCACCCCAGAAAAAAAATATATCCTTTGCCGGACACTATTAAACTTGGCAAGCCACAGCTGGAACACCAGATTTGCAGTATTTCTATTTTTGCAACTGAATTTCACCCCAGAAAAAAATATATCCTTTGCCAGACACTATTGAACTTGGCCAGCCACAGCTGGGACATCAGATTTACGGTATCGCTATTTTGGCAATTGAATTTCACCCCAGAACAAAATATATCCTTTGCCGGACACTATTAAACTTGGCCAGCCACAGCTGATACCACTGATTTATGGTATTGCTATTTTGACAATTGAATTTTACCCCAGAAAAAAATGTATCCTTTGCCGGACACTATTAAACTTGGCCCAGCCGGAACAGATTTGGCATATTTCATTTTTTAAGAAAAAAATATATCCTTTGCCAGACACTATTGAACTTGGCCACAGCTGGGACAGATTTACGGTATCGCTTATTTTGGCAATTGAATTTCACCCCAGAACAAAATATATCCTTTGCCGGACACTATTAAACTTGGCCAGCCACAGCTGATACCACTGATTTATGGTATTGCTATTTTGACAATTGAATTTTACCCCAGAAAAAAATGTATCCTTTGCCGGACACTATTAAACTTGGCCAGCCACAGCTGGAACACCAGATTTACGGTATTTCTATTTTTTCAACAGAATTTTACCCCAGAAAATAATATATCCTTTTACGGACACTATGAAACTTGTCCAGTCACAGCTGGAACACCAGATTTACGGTATTTCTATTTTTGCGACTGAATTTCACCCCAGAAAATAAAATATCCTTTAACGGACACTATGAAACTTGTCCAATGAAGAAAGGATCAGCACTCAAATTCAGTTCTTTGCAGCTATATTCCTTTTATTTTGCCCATAGATGAGGAGACAAAATGCTACACGTGTTTCGACTATGTACTAGCCTTTGTCAAGCTGCTTGACAAAGGTTAGTACATAGCCGAAACACGTGTAGCATTTTGTCTCCTCATCTATGGGCAAAATAAAAGGAATATAGCTGCAAAGAACTGAATTTGAGTGCTGATCCTTTCTTCATTGATTTTGTGAGCCTGCCGTCTCTGGATTCCTGCACCGTTCACACAGTGAGGTGGAGTGCTGACCGTTTCTGTCTGCTATGAAACTTGTCCAATCACAGCTGGAACACCAGACTTACGGTATTTCTATTTTTGCAACTGAATTTCCCCCCAGAAAAAAATATATCCTTTGCCGGACACTATAGAGCTTGGCCAGCCATAGCTGAAACCACTGATTTACTGTATTGCTATTTTGGCAATTGAATTTCACCCCTCAATAAAATATAAACATTTCTATCCTGAGCACAGCCAAGCCCCTGGTGTAGGATATAGCAAAAAAAAAAAACTAGTATTGATGGATTGACTGACTTGGTGGCAGCTTGTGCTGGTGCACCACAAGACACAAAATGGCCGCCGATCACCCCAGAAAAAAGTGACAGAAAAACGCTCTGTCCAGCCTAAAAAACAGTATGCAATTAACTAGCCACAGCTGAAACCACTGATTTAGGGGATTGCTATTTTGGCAATTGAATTTAACCCCAGAACAAAATATATCCTTTGCCGGACACTATTAAACTTGGCCAGCCACTGCTGGGACACCAGATTTAGGGGATTGCTATTTAGGCAATTGGATTTCACCCCAGAAAATTATTTATCCTTTGCCGGACAGTATTAAACTTGGCCAGCCACTGCTGGGAAACCAGATTTAGGGGATTGCTATTTTGGCAATTGAATTTCACCACAGAAAAAAAATCTATGCTTTGCCAGACAGCAGACAGTATTACACTTGGCTAGCCACAGCTGGAGCCCCAGATTTAGGGGATTGCTATTTTGGCAATTGAATTCAACCCGAAGGGACCCTGAAAACCCATAATTCTAAGGACTGATGCATGTATTCCCAAGAGAGACAATCAAAGGTTTTTTCTAGGTCCAATAAAAGCAATTTCAAGGGGCATTGGTATTGATGTCACGATGAGATTACATTAAGAATTTTGTGCACATTAACTGGGGGTTCTCTTTGTGGGATGAACCCGACTTGATCGGGATGGATCAGGAGGGGAAGTAAATGGTTCAATCTGTGGGCTAGAATAGATGTCAAAATTTTTGCATCAAGAGAAATTGGTCTATAATTAACTGGAGAGAGAGGGTTCCTATTAGGTTTGTGGATAACTGTTATAAAAGCATCAGGGAATTCATCTGGCATTGTATTTCTCTGGAGGAGATGCTTACAGTATTTTCTAATGTGTGGGACAAGAACTTGGGAATTTTTTTTAAAATAGAGGGCAGTCAGACCATCTGGACTAGGGCCCTTTCTTAATTTCAGATTTTTAAGGGTCATCTCGACTTGCCCAAATGATACCTACCTGTTGAGTTGTTGGAGAGCTTAACAGGTGAGTTTAGGGAGGTTGGCCCTGGAAAGAAAAGCGTCAGTTATTGTAGACATTTGAGGCTTTCGGTGTTTGTATAAGGCTTGATAGAAATCATGAAAGGTATTATATATATGGTTTGGGTTACTTGTGACTTGACCTTCCTGGGTTTGAATCTTCAAGACTTGATTAATGCGTTGCTGGGATTTAAGCTTTCTAGCCAATAGTTTATCAGGTTTGTTGGCCCATTTATAGTACTTAGCTTTGGTCCAGCGTAGAGATTTTTCAGTCCTATCTGACAAGATAGAGTCCAATTGTAACTTAATAGTTTTGATGGCCTGTTGGAGATATAAAGATGAATGTTGTTGATGAGCATGGACTAGTCTAGCTAGCTTAGACTCTAAATGGGACTGTACCTGTCCCCTATCTTTTTTCCTCTTTGACCCAATAGCTATTAATTTACCCCTGACAAATGTCTTATGGGCCAACCATACCCAATGAGGAGAGGAGTCTGTGGTTGCGTTCTCGGTGAAGAAATTGGTCAGCAAAATGGCAAGTTGGGTCTGGACAGCAGGGTCAGTAAGCAAGGCTTCATTAAGACGCCAAGAAAAAGGAAGTGACCTTCTAGGTGTGAAGTAAAAAACGGAAAAAACAATATCTTGGTCGGACCAAACTGAAACAATATGTCTACTGTGCAGGAGAAAAGGGAGTTTACTGGCTGAGGACATATTAAAGTTAATTCGAGTATGAGAATTGTGGGCTGAGAAATAAAAGGTATATCCTCTAGCTGGTCCATTGTGTTCTCTCCAGGTATCAGTTGGTGCATAACATCGGTAATGATCTGTTTTGGCTCACGTGTATGATGTGAGTCTGACGTGTGAGACCTATCCAGAGTGGTATTAAACACAAAATTAAAATCCCAGATGAGTTATTGGTACTCTAGGGGTTTGATTATTTCAACTAAAAACTTGAAGAAATGAATGGGATGCTCATTAGGGGAGTAAGAGTTTACAATACAAATGGGTGTATCATGAAGGATACATACAAGAATCAGGTATCTACCATCAGAATCTGAATAGGTCTGGTTAACCTGAAAAGGGAAGTTATTCTTAAAAAGAGTAACCACACCCTTTGTCTTGGACGTAGATAAAGCAGTATAAACGGTAGTTTAATGAGGAGGAATATAGCAGGGGGACGAGGTGGTAGGGAAGTGAGACTCCTACAGACAAACAATGCCAGGGGAATGTTTTAGATAGTCTAGAAATGCTTTCTTACGCTTATGGGGTGAATTAAAACCCCTAACATTATGTGAAAGTATGCAACACATAATAATTAACAAGTGATTGCAAAGGAAGAACAATTGCAGGAGTACTCATTCTCATCTCCCCCAGCACCATCTCCCGCCCCTGAATCCACATAGTTAGCGCGTCATATAATGTAAATGAAAGCACCAGAGGATGCCGTACAAAAACACAAAGTAAAACAAAGTAAACAATAAAAGAAAGTAATGAACTGAAACAAATCAGTGGTCTGGAGTGGGGGAACCAAGGCCTTGGTTCCCCAAACCAGGGAACAGAAGTCAACATAATAATCCTGCCACTGCAGGGTAACCATACATTTGTAATAATGCTGGCAGATGGGGTATCAAGAAAAGTGGCTCTAATATGGATTCTCTGTCTCGAGAGATCCGACCCCCAATCCCCACAGGATGGATGAGGCCCATGAGAAGCCATCAGCTCAGCTCATACCCAGCGGGAAGGTGCAGTCCCAGGAGAAATGGAAGATGTAGTATGTTCATCCCAGTGAGTGGGCCAAGTAGGTCCTGGAGCTGTGGGAAAAAGTCAAAGAAAAAGCCAATGTTATAGGCTTCATGTTTCTGCGGCGGTCATGAGTGGATGGCGCAAGATTAAAATACAACTTTTGTTGTGGGAGGTAGGCCCGGTAGCGATGATATATTGTGTGCCGCTAGGAGAAGCTTGTCACGGGCCTCCGGGTAATGAAGTTTCAATACAATGTCCCTGGGGGTGTCCTTTTTTGAGGCATGGGCTAGTGAAAGAGGGACCTTGACTCCCTGATTAGAATCTTCACTGGCGTCCGGGTCGGGCTGGGTCGCCATTTTGGAAGCGGCCTGAGATGCGAAGATGATTTGTATGGACTGGGATAGAGGCTGAGAAGCCGGCGGGGCACTCGATTTCTTGGACTTGGTCATCATCCCTATAATCTAGATGCTCTGTTCAGTGCTCGTGGAGCTGCTAGGTAACGCTAAACAACCCTTCAACAGTGGCGGGCACGGAGCTCACGCAGTGCACATCAGCCCTCGTGAACCTCACGTATGCGCCCATGATTTTCATTCCACACTTCACTTTTTAATTGTTTTCTGGTTAAAGTGTATAGTAGCCCTTTTCCTTCCAACAAGAAATATATTCTCGGGTAATTTCAGCAGTTATTTCTGGTGAAAGGGTACAGGGACCTATTACAAGGGTAAGACGCCAAGAAAAAGGAAGTGACCATCTCTATAGGGAATCCCGCTTTGATCAGGGCTTCTTTGCCTTCCTCCAGTGAGTGGGCCAAGTAGGTCCTGGAGCTGTGGGAAAAAGTCAAAGAAAAGGGGAAGGTCAATTGGTAACTTATTTGGGCTTGCTGAAGAGCCAATGATATAGGCTTCATGTTTCTGTGGTGGCGAAGAGTGGATGGCGCAAGATCAAAATACAGCTTTGCTGTGGGAGGTAGGCCCGGTAGCGATGATATATTGTGTGCCGCTAGGAGAAGCTTTTAGTTAATTTTTACCCCACCTAGATGTAGAGGCATATAACTTTATCACCACCAATAGATTTTGCCTACTCTTGCCATCTAGTACTAATTTTCTCTAAAACTTAACTTTTAATTTTCCAATAATTACTAAACTCTGATATTGACTAAAAGATGGACGCCAATCCTGCCTTTTTAAATACACCTGTTAAAGTATTCCTGAGGTATAGTCTCTGGCTCTAATTTCTGAGAGATTGCGTGCTATCTCTCAGTACTAATATACTGGGTGAGGTGAGGATTGTATGTCACATTTAAAATCGGTGCACACAAAGTTATCACTTCCTCTATGCAGAGGAATACATGTTGGTCAGTACATCAGGGCCAGGAGGAACTCCTCTACAGAAGAGGCTTTTGAAATATAAAGCTAAATTTTATACAATCGATTTTTGGAGAGAGGATATCCCAAGAAGATTCTAAATAAAGCATATAGGAAAGCTAAAGCTATTGATGGAGCAGGACTCTTCAAAGAAAAATATGGCAAACAAGACACACCCATACGATGTATCGGTACATATGATGTACAACATCAAAGAATAAAGCAAATAATGACCAAACATTGGAACATACTAAGAGCGCATGAGGACTTGAAACAAATCCTTCCATCCTATCCATCAGTCACCTATAGAAGAGGACCAAATCTAAAGCAAAGCCTTGTGCATAGTCATTTCCAATGGAAATCAACAATAGAAAAACTATTCAATGAAAAACTTACCTGGTTGCCAGTGAAGGGCTCACATCCGTTTGGTGATTGCATATTCTGTGCCCAAATGGAGTCAAAAACACAGTTCCTTAACCCTGCAGATCAGCGTACCTATGAGATCAGAGTACATTAATTGTAAAACCACAGCAGTGGTATATATAGCTAGATGTACCTGTCCCAAACTCTGTCGGGAAAACTGTTCAAGAATTGAGACGACGGATATCCAAACATCTGAGTGATATCAGAAACCAAAAATTCTGGGGAATACAACAAGTTAAAGCAGGGCCCAGAGGAGGAGACATACAGTAGATAGAAAACTGCAACAACAAGAAGCAAAGTGGATATATAGATTACATAGTTTAGCCCCATCAGGTCTAAATGAAGGGTTTACGTATGTATACTTTTTGAATAAGCGTCACTAGTTATCTCAAAAGGAATAATCTCCTTGTACAGAAATTATCTTTTATAAAAAATAAAGTAACTCTAGAGAAAGAGCACGGCAGATTCTCTACAAATTAAATAGATACAATATCAAATATTAATCCAAAAGATTAAAATTAAAAATAAAAAGGAAATTAATCTATGCTGGTAAAAGTAAATATAAACAACCAATTTTAACCTCCCCTAAGGCAGCGATAATTTACTTACCTCATATAGCAGGTTCATATAGCAGGTTGAAACCAAGCCCTATGATGGGCACGTGGAATAGCATAGACTATGTCCCGTGACATGCGCAGAAAACTAGACGGTACATGTCTATGTCTAAGTCTTCAGACATGCGCAATATCATATAAATCACTAGCCGATTTAGAAGTTTTGTGACAGGCGCAGAAGAATCATATCTATCGATCTTAAACAAAGACACAAGACATGCGCATAAGGGCGGCGATAAGCCGTCAGAGACTAAGTAGTCAGACCTGCGCATTACTATAGCTTAATAAAGTGCTGGTGAGTAAGTATTGTGACAGGCGCAGAAGAATCACAAGAAGTGATCTGATGTAAAGTCTTTTGACATGCGCATAAGAACGGCCATGGCCGTCAGAGCTCAGAGACTAAGTAGCTGGACCTGCGCACTATCACAGCCAGATGGAGTGATGGTGAGCAAGTATTGTGACAGGCGCAGAAGAATCGTAAGAAGCGACCTGATGTAAAGTCCTTTGACATGCGCATAAGAACAGCAATAGCCGTCAGAGACTAAGTATTTCGACTTGCGCACTACCACAGCTAGATGGAATGCTGGGGAATAAGTACTGTGACAGGCGCAGTTGAATCGCAATAAGCGATCTGATTTAAAGTTCTTTGACATGCGCAGAAGAGCGGCGATAAGCCATCAGAGACTAAGTAGCTAGACCTGCGCATTACCACAGCCAGATTAAAGGTATATTGGCACGCCCAGATCAGCGCACCAATCAAAACTAATGTAACAACCACCAAAAAGCAAGAAGGATGCACAATGGCTGAAATATGGTGATGTCAAAGTAGGAGGGCAGTGGAGGTTATAAAGAGGCTGTCTGCCGTGTGAAGGATCATACGCTACCCGGAACCCTTGAAGACGCCAGTCTAGGCAAAACATGTCGGGGGGTAGTGTGCACCGATTTTAAATGTGACATACAATCCTCACCTCACCCAGTATATTAGTATTGAGAGAGAGAGAGCGCAATCTCTCAGAAATTAGAGCCAGAGCCTATAGCTGAGGAATACTTTAACAGGTGTATTTAAAAAGGCAGGATTGGCGTCCATCTTTTAGTCAATATTAGAGTTTAGTAATTACTGGAAAATTAAAAGTAAAGTTTTAGAGAAAATTAGTACTAGATGGCAAGAGTGGGCAAAATCTATTGGTGTCTAGGAGAAGCTTGTCACGGGCCTCCAGGTAGTAAAGTTTCAATACAATGTCCCTGGGGGTGTCTGTTTTTTTCGAAGCACCCAGAGCCTTGTGTATTCTGTCAATGCGGAACAGTGAATCGTCCTGTTGAGGTAGCAGGGACTTGAATAGCTCAAATGCTGTTTGTTGCAATGAGGTAATGGTCTCAGGTACTCCTCGTATACGGAGGTTCACCCTCCTGGAGTGATTCTCCAAATCCTCCAATTTAAGTTCCAGGGCCTCTATTTGTGCCGCATGGGTGTCAATATCATGCTGATCCGCCGCTATGGCGTCAACCATGCTTTCGGCATTCGCTTCCACATTGGCTATCTGTTGGCCTAGATCGTAGATTTGGCATGAAAACTCCGCTACCGCTTGGGCTAGTTCATCATTTGTCTGATGTTTTAGAAGAGGTCCCTCTGTGGAGATGCAGGAGATGAGGCAGGGGCCGGTGAAAGAGGGACCTTGACTCCCTGATTAGAATCTTCACTGGCGTCCAGGTCGGGCTGGGTCGCCATTTTGGAAGCGGCCTGAGATGCGAAGATGATTGGTATGGACTGGGATAGAGGCTGGGAAGCCGGCGGGGCACTCGACTTCTTGGACTTGGTCATCGTCCCGATAATCTAGATGCTCTGGTCAGTGCTCGTGGAGCTGCTAGGCAGCGCTAAACAACCCTTCAACAGTGGCGGGCACGGAGCTCACGCAGTGCATATCAGCACTTGTGAACATCACATATGCGCCCATGATGTTGGGGGGAAAATAAGGTAATTGAAGGAATGTGCTGTCTTGAACTTTGAGTAAGAACATTCTGTCATAACCAGAATGTTTTAGGGAACCAAGTATCTAACCGGAATTCCTTATCTTGTCCGTGTCAGCTAGTACGTGGAACATGAAGGCCAGGATGTAACTGGGGAAAGTATGTTGTATAACAGTATGTGTCTCATTATGATTGGAGGCTATTTTGCTTGGAAAAAGATGATTGAATAATGAATGGGCGTATAATGCCCTATATAAGCTGAAACCTTATTATCAATAAACAGAGTGATTTTGATCATCATATGTGTCATGTCTGATATGGTCATTCACTCTCCTGGTGCCAGAAAAGACTTAATCCAAGCTGATTCATCTAGTCATCTGTAATTATCATCCTATCAGTACTCGGTGGTGTGGCAGTTTGTGAAGCCATCAGAGGAGGTCAACATGACCATATGTAGAATATGTGGGCAGAAGGTGAAGCGTGGCCAGGGTGCCAATGTTGGCATCACGGCCCTGCGTCAACATATGCAGTGTCACTATCAAGTGGCCTGGGAGAACCATGGCTCCAATGTGTGGTCCAGCCTGCCACAGATACCGCTAAATCACCCAGTGGCATGCACCCAGTTTCAGCCAGTCAAGGCTCCACCACCTCAGTCGAAGGGAGCTGTCTGTTAATCCCATCTTCAATTTATACAAATGAAACCGGGATCTAAGGGCCACATAACCTAAACATCCCACCTACAAAAAATATGTGTATTGCCCAAATAAATAACCATGAAACTGATGATCATCAAAAAAATATATACTTTATTAAATACAATATGATAAAATATACCAATTAAAACCATGTATGACCCAGTGGACACATGAAAAACTGAGGACACCGGGATGAGAGCCAACACATCACCAATCACTAATACAATAACACAATTATTATAAGTTTGTGCAAAATAGTACCATAAATTAAATGAGTAATAAGTAAATAATTGCACTTAATTAAATGGACCTTTTAATGGAGCACTATCAAGGGCACACATATACAATAATATAGCAGGCAGGTGTGCAAAAACCACAGTAAGCGCAAGTGACCATAGTGTTTAGTAAATATGTAGCCTGATACTCAAAGGTGAGATAAATATGCAGACCAAATAATGACATGTGACATGAACACCTCCTCAGTGTCCCACACCTTACCCAACGCGTTTCGCCAGAGGCTTCGTCAGGGAGTGTGGCGAAACGCGTTGGGTAAGGTGTGGGGACACTGGGGGGGGAGGTGTTCATGTCACATGTCATTATTTTGGTCTGCATATTTATCTCAACTTTGTGAGTATCAGGGCTACATATTTTACTTAAACACTATGGTCACTTGCGCTTACTTGTGTTTTTTTTTGCACACCTGCCTGCTATAATTATTGTATATGTGTGCCCTTGATAGTGCTCCATTTAAAAGGTCCATTTAGTTAATAGTGATGAGCGGCAGGTGCCATATTCGATTTCGACGAAATTCGCGAATATTCGAATGAATATTCGTTTCATATTCGTCGAAATCGAATATTCGTCATTATTCTAGTTACCGCGATTAATATGCGATTTAAATAATCGCGTATTGCGATTTTAACTTAAGGCTACTTTCCTATTGGTTTCATATCTAGAATTATAGCGAAGATGACGGATATGACGAATGTATCTGTCATATTCCTCAAAACGAAGATAACGAGTATTCTACATCTTCGTTTAGCAACCTATTCGTCAACTGCTAATTCTAGCAATCAAATAGGAAGGTTGACTATAGAGACAACTGTGTTTAATTCGCTATGCGATTATTTATATATATTTTTTTAATAAATAGAATAATTATAATAATTATATCAAGTAATATAATTATTCTATTAAAAAAAAAATCGCATAGCGAATTTAACACAGCTGTCTCTATAGTCAACCTTCCTATTTGATTGCTAGAATTAGCGAGGTTGACGAATAGGTTGCTAAAACGAAGATGTAGAATACTTCGTTATCTTCGTTTTGAGGAATATGACGAATACATTCGTCATATTCGCTATTCGCTAATTCTACCAAGCCAACCATAAAGTTTCTTGCTCATGGAGCGTCCCCATCACCATGGGAACGTCTCCATATACTAAAATGTACTGTCGGATTTGAGGAATTACGTTGAAATCGCAATGCGATTAATTCAAGTTATATTAATCGCATTGCGATTTCAACTTAGAGCTGGGTTTATAATGGGTCAGCTTGCTAGAATGAACGAAGTTAACGATTCAATGAACGAAGTTAACGAATATGGAATATAGCAGCACTGCTAAGTTGAATTCGCAATGCGATTAATTTAACTTGAAGTAATCGCATTGCGATTTCAACTTAGCACTGCTATCTTACATAGGCTAGAATTAACGAATATGGAAGGAATACAGCAGTGGCACTAGCAGTGCTAAGTTGAAATCGCAATGCGATTACTTCAAGTTAAATTAATCGCATTGCGAATTCAACTTAGCAGTGCTGGTGCTATATTCCATATTCGCTAACTTCGTTCATTCTAGCAAGCTGACCCATTATAAACCCAGCTCTAAGTTGAAATCGCAATGCGATTAATATAACTTGAATTAATCGCATTGCGATTTCAACGTAATTCCTCAAATCCGACAGTACATTTTAGTATATGGAGACGTTCCCATGGATGGGGACGCTCCATGAGCACGGAAGTCGGCAGAAGCGGCAATGGGCACTGACTAGAGCAGCCAGGAAGCCAGGAATCCTCAGGACAGGTAAGAACTACTGTTGGGAAGAGGGAAAGAAAAAAATATAACTAAAAAAAAAACAAAAAAAAAACGAATATTCGAAATAGCGAATTTATAGCGCTATATTCGAAATATTCGCGAATTAGCGAAGTGCCGATATTCGCTAAAAAAATTCGCTATTCGAATATTCGCGCTCAACACTATTAGTTAAGTGCAATTTATTTACTTATTACTCATTTAATTTATGGTACTATTTTGCACAAACTTATAATAATTGTGTTATTGTATTAGTGATTGGTGATGTGTTGGCTCCCATCCCGGTGTCCTCAGTTTTTCATGTGTCCACTGGGTCATACATGGTTTTAATTGGTATATTTTATCATATTGTATTTAATAAAGTATATATTTTTTTGATGATCATCAGTTTCATAATCCCATCTTCAGCTGATCCAGATGCTCCTGCTCCTACTTCTTATCTGTCATTCCGTCAGCAATCGATCACCGAAGCGATTGCAAAGAGACAACAGTATGCGTGCACACATCCAACGGCGCAGAAGCTAAACGTGCTCCTGTCCAAGTTGCTAGTGCTTCAGTCCCTCCCTTTCCAAGTAGTAGACTCTGCACCTTTCAGACAACTGATGGCTTGTGCCGAACCAAAGTGGAGAGTCCCAAGTCGTCATTTCTTTGTGAAAAAGGCAGTACCAGCCCTGCACACACATGTAGAACAGAAGGTGGGCCAGTCCTTCAGCCTGTCTGTGTCTGCCAAACCGCACGGCAATGGCGACGTGTGGAGCTGTAACTACAGTCAGGGACAATACATGTCCTTTATGGCCCACTGGTTGAATGTAGTTCCTGCACAGGCACACCAGCAGCTTGGACAGGTCACACAGCTTCCGCCTCCACGTTGCCACGCTGTTGGACTTGCAACAATATCCACCTCTGCTTCCTCATCCACCACTGTGTCCTCATTCTCCAGTGCAGGGACAAGTCACAGTGCCCCTCCAGCATACCACATGTGCAGGGCGTGACGCTGTTCTGCACCTGGTTTTCCTTGGTGAACGGATTCACGCAGGGGATGAACTGCTCCGTGTGATGCATCAAGAAATCAAATCCTGGCTTTCTCCGCAACAACTGAAAATCGGAACCATCCTGACCAACAACGGGAAGAACATGGTGTCGGCGCTGCATCAAGGAAGGCTGAGCCATCCGCCCTCATGGCACACGTGTTCAATGTGGTTGTCAAGCAGTTACTGAAGTCTTCCACCCTTCAAGACATCCTGCAAGACATCCTAAAAATGGCCAGGAAACTTTGCATGCACTTCAGCCACTCGTACACCACAAAGCACACCCTCATTGAGCTGCAGCAGCAGAACGGCATCCCCCAACATTGGCTGATATGCGACGTTTCCACCCGTTGGAATTCCACCCTTCATATGTTGGACTGACTATACAAACAGAGAAACGCCATCAACGATTTATTGATGATGCAAGCGGATAAGAGTACTCCCCTGTGTAACTTCGATGTCAGCCAGTGGCAGCTGATGCGTGACACTTGCCGTTTGCTCAGGCCCTTTGAGGACGCCACATTATTTGTCATTCGCCAGGACTACGGGAGGAACAACGTCATTCCACTGCTTCATGTCCTGGAACGGATGGTGGTAACAATGGCTGGTCAGGGGACAGGAGACGTGGTGCCTCGATCTCACGGCCACATGAGCCCTGTGGGGGCTGAACTGGAAAAGGAGAAGGAGGACATTGGAGCACAGGCAATGTGTAGCCAAATGGGTCCTTTTTCTACTCAGCTGACAGGAGAGGAGGAGCAGGAGCAGCCAGAGGAGCTAGAGGGCAATGAGCAAGATGAGATAGAGGACCCAGACACACCGTGGCAGTATGCAGTGGAGATGGAGGCAGGGAGTCACTTGCACAAATGGCCGATGCATGCTCACTTGCTTGCATAGTGACAGCCGAATTGTCACCATTCGGCATAGGAATGACTTCAGGCTCTCCACCTTGTTGTACCCTCGCTACCGGTCCAAAATGTGTGCCATTTTTATACCCATCGAGAGGGAGGACAAACTGAACTACTACAGAAAAATCCTATGTAGTCAGTTGGCCGCTGCCTATCTGCGCCATCGTCCATCCTCTCGCAGATCTGACCGGGAGGGGGGGGTCTTCTGCGCTCACGTTCCACTGCCATGGCTGCTGAAGAGGGGTGGGGTGGCAGGAGCAGTACGAGCTCCATCAGCAGCAGCCTGAGTCTACAGTCGCTGATGAGTAGCTTTCTTCACCAGAAGCAGTAGCAGGTAGACCTGGAGCAGGACCTGAACCAGCAGGTGGCGGCATTCTTGGACTGCACCCTGCCACCCCACATTGAAGATCCACTGGAATACTGGGTAGCCAAACTGGATTTGTGGCCGCAACTAGCAGAGTTTTCCCTGTAAAAGCTGTCCTGCCCGGCCAGTAGTGTGGCATCAGAGCGGGTGTTTAGTGCGGCAGGGGCCATAGTTACCCCAAGAAGAACTTGCCTGTCCACCCAAAATGTGGAGAGACTGACCTTTGTCAAGATGACTGAGGCATGGATCAGCCAGGATTTCGAACCACCAATTCCTGATGTGTCAAACTAGATCATCCATGGTGCCACACCAACACTTTGATACAAGAGACCGGTTATAGACATTTTAGTACAAAAAAATTAATTGTTGACCCAGTTATATAAGGATGTAAGGTTATAAGGTTGACCTAGTTATATAAGGATGTAAGGTTACCCAGTTATATAAGGATGAGCAAACCGTTTTATGACAAACCCAGTTCTTTATGAATTTCACAAAAATTCAACCACAAAGCAAATTTGAAGCTTTTCAGGTTTGCACAGTAAAAAGCACACATTTTACTGCACATGTCTGGGAAAAAGCATGAGGGAGGAAGAAGAAGGATTCTCACATGAACCTGAGAGGAAGTGGGGGTAGGGCTTTCCCTGATGGGCTCATCCAGGCTGTCAGCCTATGAGCCAATCAGCGGGTCAGCAAGCAAGGAGGCAGAATGAGAAGAACGTCATTCTGTGTTGGGCTATGATGAGGGTTTCAGTCTCTGGCAGAAAATGATCTTAGGGACAGTGTACAGTCACTATCAAGCTTCTATTCTAGTGTGAAAAACGGTAAAGGGAAAGACTAGAAAGAAGAACAATTTTGTAGAATAGGATTTTTCAGCAGGGAACGCTTTCAGGGAGTAAGTAGCTGTGGCTGGCATAGGCAGTGCCTTCAAGCTACAGTTACTGCCTTATAATACAGCTGCAGCTGCTGCAGAACATCAAAAGCAGCATCCTGCAAGAACATTTATTTATTTCTCATTTGAACAAAAATACAGCTGTGTTTTTTTCCTGTTAAAGCTTCTACATAGGGTAAGGGCCCATTCACAGGATCGTATGAACGGATCGCAACCGTTCCACAATTTTGCGGAAGGTCTGCGGATCCATTAATTTCTATGGGCCCTTAACCACTACAGGACCGCCTAACGCACGGATGCGTCCGGCGGGCGGTCCTGTAGTTCTGATCGGACGCATCGGCGCGTCATCTCGCGAGACGCGAGACTTCCTGTGAAGTGCGCACGTCTCAGGAGTTCTACTGCAGCCTGCCAGCAATGATCAATCACTGGCAGGCTGTAGATGCTAAATAAATAGCATCAAACCTGTATATCAGACGCTGTTTTGTTAACAGCGTCTGATATACCTGCTACCTGGTCCTCTGGTGGTCCCATTTGCTGGGATCGACCACCAGAGGACCAGGTAGCTATGTAAAGTTGCACCAAACACTACACTAACCCCCCACCCCCACCCTCCACCCCACCCCCCACTCACTTATTAACCCCTTGTTAACCCCTTGATCACCCCATCTAGATTCCCTGATCACCCCCCTGTCATTGATCACACCCCTTGTAAGGCTCCATTCAGACGTCCATATGTGTTTTGCGGATCCGTGGATTCACGGATCCGTTGATCTGATCCACGGATCCGCGGATCCGCAGATCCTCAAAACACGGACACCGGCAATGTGCTTTCCGCATTTTGCAGATCCGCACATTGCCAGAACTATATAGAAAATGCTTTTTCTTGTCCGCAATTGCGGACAAGAATAGGACATGTTCTTTATTTTTGCGGAACGTAAGTGCAGACCCGGAAGCGCGGATCCGTAATTCCGAATCCGAGCGGGACAAAGTCTGTCCCCATAAAAATGAATGGGTCCGCAATTCAGTTCCCCAAACAGAATTGCGGACGTGTGAATGGGGCATAAGGGTCCCTTATCACCGCCAGTTAGTTAGCTACTTGTTAGGTAGCTAGCGCCCAGCCCACCGCAGCGCAGTCACTGATTTTGTCAGAGATTTTTTCATCCACGATGATCGATGCGAATGAAAAAATCTGTGCTGATCATTTATTTTTTTTTTCAGCCCAGAGGCTGAACGAAAAAAGAAAATCTCATTACCCGTATGCTCAATGTAACCCCTTAAGGACACAGGGTTTTTTCATTTTTGCGTTTTCGTTTTGCACTCTATGCCTTCCAAGAGCCATAACTTTTTTATTTTTCCGTTCACATGGCCATATGAGGGCTTATTTTTTGCGGGACAAGTTGTACTTTCCAACGCCATCATTTAATAATGCATACGGTGTAGTGGGAAGCGGGAAAAAAATTCCAAATGGGGTGAAATTGCAAAAACAAAGCAATTTCACCACAGTTTTACGGGTTTCTAAATTACGACGTTTGATTTGCGATAAAACTGACCATTTAGTTTTATTCTACAGGTCAGTACGAATCCGGCGATACCCAATATGTATAGCTTTTCTTGCGTTTTGATAGTGAAAAAAAATTATTATTTTTTTTTTGTCGCGATGTTTTGACCGCTATAACGTATTTGTAAATAAGTGTATGGCGTTGTATGGGGGCTTATTTTTTGCGGGGCGATCTTAACTTTTAGTTGATACCATTATGGGGTGTGTAGGACTTTTTGATCGCTTTTTATTTAATTTTTTTTGAGAAAATGAAGCGTCCAAAAACGGCAAATCGGCCATTTGGGCGCTTTTTTCCGTTTTTCTGTTTACCGTATGGGAAATATTTTTATACTATGGGCGTTTTCGCGCATTGCGACACCCATGATGTGTATTTTTTTATTTTTTTTATTATTTTATTTTAATTTTGGGGAAAGGGGGGTGATTTAAATTTTTAGGGTTTTTTTATTTTTTTTTTTTTATTTTTTATTTTTTTTTGCACTTTTATATAGATCCCATAGGGACCTATATAAATCAGTTACCTGATTGCTTCTATCATAAACTCCAATACACTTGTATTGGAGTTTATGAGCATTTTACTACTTTCCTATGAAGCCCTATTGCTAACAAGGGCTCCATAGGAAATAGTAAGTGATAGCCTTAAGCTGAATGAAAGGCTTAAGGCTATCCCTTACAGCGCTCCGATTCTCCCGATCACCACTAGGGGAGCCGGAGCGCTGCCGAAAGTTTTACTTTCGGTTTTAGCGCGCGCAGATGCCGTGATCAGGATTGATCACGGCATCTGCGGGGTTAAATGATCGCGATCGGCAGCTCTGCCGACCGCGATCATCAGCTGCGGGGGTCAGCTACAGGAATCAGCCGGACCCCCGCAGCGATGGTGCCCGCAGCAAGCAGGAGCGGGCGCCATCTTCAGGGACTGGACACATGACGTACCCATACGTCATGTGTCCTTAAGGAGATAAGGAAAATCGCAGAAACTCCTAATGCTGGCCATACGTGTAATGATTGCGGAGACCCTCAAATGCCAGGGCAGTACAAACACCTCACATGTGACCCCATTTTAGAAAGAAGACACCCCAAGGTATTCCGTGAGGGGTATGGTGAGTCCATGTAAAATTTTATTTTTTGTCACAAGTTAGTGGAATATGAGACTTTGTAAAAAAAAAAATATCAATTTCCGCTAACTTGTGCCAAAAATTTTTTTCTGTGAACTCGCCATGCCCCTCACGGAATACCTTGGGGTCTCTTCTTTCCACAATGGGGTCACTTGTGGGGTATTTATACTGCCCTGGCATTTTAGGGGTCCTAAAGCGTGAGAATCCAAATGCGTAAAAATGCCCTGTGTAATCCTAAAGGTACTCATGAGAATTTGGGCCCCTTTGCGCCTCTTGGCTGCAAAAAAGTGTCACACATGTGGTATCGCCGTACTCAGGAGAAGTAGGGAAATGTGTTTTGGGGTGTATTTTTATATATACCCATACTTTGTGTGAGAAATATCGCTGTAAAAGACAACTTTTTAAATTTTTGTATTCAAAGTTTTCAATTTACAGAGATATTTCTCTCACCCAGCATGGGTATATGTAAAAATGCACCCCAAAACACATTGCCCTACTTCTCCTGAGTACGGCGATACCACATGAGTGACACTTTCTTGCAGCCCGGGTGCGCAAAGGGGCCCAAATTCCAACGAGTACCTTTAGGTTTTGCATGGCTGCTCACAATTTAGCCCCGCCCAAAATGCCAGAACAGTAAACACACCCCACAAGTGACCCCATTTTGGAAAGAAGACACCACAAGGTATTCGCTGAGGGGCATAGTGAGTCCATGAAAAATTAAACTTTTTGTCAAAAGTTAGCGGAAAGGGAGACTTTGTGAGAAAAAACAATAAAAAATCAATTTCCGCTACCTTGCGCCAAAAAAAAAATCTTCTATGAACTCGCCATGCCCCTCATGGAATACCTTTGGGTGTCTTCTTTCCAAAATGGGGTCACATGTGGGGTATTTATACTGCCCTGGCATTTTAGGGGCCCTAAAGCGTGAGAAGAAAAATGCGTAAAAATGCCCTTTGAAATCCTAAAGGTACTCATTGGTTTTAGGGCCCCTTTGCGCATCTTGGCTGTGACCCCATCTTGGCATGTGACCCCATTTTGGGGCATGTTGAGTTCACAGATTTTTTTTTTGGGCACAAGTTAGCGGAAATTGATATTTTTTATTTTTTTTTACAAAGTCTCATATTCCACTAACTTGTGATGAAAAATAAAATTTTACATGAACTCACCATACCCCTCACGGAATACCTTGGGGTGTCTTCTTTCTAAAATGCGGTCACATGTGGGGTATTTATACTGTCCTGGCATTTTAGGGGCCCCTAAAGCGTGAGAAGAAGTCTGGAATCCAAATGCGTAAAAATGCCCTGTGAAATCCTAAAGGCACTCATTGGCATTAGGGCCCCTTTGCGCACCCAGGCTGCAAAAAAGTGTCACACATGTGGTATCGCCGTACTCAGGAGAAGTAGGGCACTGTGTTTTGGGGTGTATTTTTATATATACCCATACTTTGTGTGAGAAATATCTCTGTAAACGACAACTTTTTAAAAAAAAATTATACAAAGTTGACAATTTACAGAGATATTTCTCTCACCCAACATGGGTATATGTAAAAATACACTCCAAAACACATTGCCCTACTTCTCCTGAGTACGGCGATACCACATGAGTAACACTTTTTTGCAGCCTGGGTGCGCAAAGGGGCCCAAATTCCAACGAGTACCTTTAGGTTTTACATGGCTGCTCACAATTTAGCCCCGCCCAAAATGCCAGAACAGTAAACACACCCCACAAATGACCCTATTTCAGAAAGTAGACACCCCAAGGTATTCACTGAGGGGCATAGTGAGTCCGTCTGAGACTTTTTATTTTTTTTGCCAGAAGTTAGCAGATATGGAAACTTTATTTATTTATTTATTTTTCTCAGAAAGTGTCATTTTCCGCTAACTTGTGAAAAAAAATGAAATTATACATGAACTCACCATGCCCCTCCGTGAATACTTTGGGGTGTCTTCTTACTAAAATAGTGTCATTTGGGGGGTATTTATTTTTAGAGAAATGTAGTTTAAAAAAAAAATATTACAACAGAAAGTGAAAAATGTCATTTTTTTGCAAAAATTTCGGTCATTTTTGAATAATAGCAAAAAAAGTAAAAATGTCAGCAGCAATGAAATACCTCCAACTGAAAGCTCTATTAGTGCGAAGAAAAGGAGGTAAAATTCATTTGGGTGGTAAGTTGTATGACGGAGCAATAAACGGTGAAAGTAGTGTAGTGCAGAATTGTAAAAAGTGGCCTGGTCATTAAGGGTGTTAAAGCTTGGGGGGGCTGAGGTGGTTAAACGATGCGGACAGCACACTGTGTGCTGTCCACATCCGTTATTCCGTACTGTGGCTCCGTAAAAAATATAGAGCATGTCCTATTCTTGTCCGCAATTGCACCTATATAGCACCCGATGACGCTTGTTTGGCTCAGTCTTAGTCAGGGAGAGCTGTGCTGATGAACGTACAGACAGTGTAGGGAGTGATATAGGAATATTTTTATTAGTAAAACTTTTCAGAGTCCCAAGAGTCCTTTTAAGGACTATTATGTGTGGCAGCAGCAGTATCTATTAACGTAAAACTGCGCTAAATAGCTAAAACTACAGACCGAAAAGTCCTTTTAAGAACTATTGTGTGTGGCAGCAATATCTATTTTTAGAAAACCCTTCGCTAAATAGCGTGCAATAGTTAGGCCGCTGCAGACAGCGACATTAGCTATGACACATCTCCAGTGTAAAGTGTGCACATCCAAAAAATATCTGTGACATCCAGTGTACTTTTTCCATAGATGTGTCCGCTGCGGACAGTGACATTAGTTGCCCAACATCTCCAGTGTAAAGTGTGCTCATCCAACAAATATCTGACATCTGACTTTTTCCGTAGACGGTGTCTGCTGCGGATAGTGACATTAGTGCGCCACATCTCCAGTGTAAAGTGTGCGCATCCATAAAATATCAGTGACATCCAGTGTACTTTTTCCGTAGATGGTATCTGCTGCGGAACATTGACATTGCCAGTAATGTTGAGCGAGCATGCTAGGCCGAACACTAGTTCGGCTCGAGCATCGCTATGCTCGGCACATGGCGGTATTCGGCCTAACTTTTATTAGAAAAACTTTTCAGAGACCCAAAAGTCCTTTTAAGGACTATTGTTTGTGACAGCAGCAAAATATATTTGTAGCGCAACCTGTGCTAAATTGCTAAAACTTTACAGACCCAAAAGTCCTTTTAAGGACTTTTGTGTGTGGCAGCAGCAATATATTTTTTTTAGTGCAACCTGCTGCGGACAGTTAAATTATCTGCGCCACATCTCCTGTGTAAAGTGTGCGCATCCCAAAAATTCATCAGTGACATACAGTGTACTTTTTCAATAGATGGTGTCCGCTTCTGACAGTGACATTACCAGTACCACATATCCAGTGTTCCGCGTGCGCTGAAAAAATGTATCTGTGACATACAGTGTACTTTTTCAATAGACGGTGTCCGCTTCTGACAGTGACATTACCAAAGCAACATCTCCAGTGTACCGTGTGCACTGAAAAAATGTATCTGTGACATGAAGTGTAATTTTTTAAGTAGACGGTGTCCGCCTTTGACAGTGACATTACCAGTGCCAAATTAAAGTGTAACGTGTGCGTTTAAAAAATGTATCTGTGACATACAGTGTACTTTGTGAATAGACAGTGTCCGCTTCTGACAGTGACATTACCAGTAAACACAGAAATGCAACAGCACTCTGCAACCAGCACTCTGCCCTGCCTCTATGCTAGAAGTTATCAGAGGCGTTAGTGTACATTTTGATCAAAAAGCAATAAGCCACTCGCTGCGCCAAGCCCGCCTCTATGAGTGGTCCTAACGCTAAATCCTACCTGTTATGGGCCATGACAGCCACGTAAAATCCAGGGAGTGCGGGCCCAACATGCATGCTAGGATCCACCGAACTTATTAACCCTTTTTGGTGCCATAACAGCCTCCATTAGATCCAGGGACGAAGGTACCAACATGCATACTGAACCCACTGTGTACTCTTCCTGGAGCCAGATGGCTATTAGTAGTCGTGCACACCTGACTAGTTTGTCTGCCCTAGAGGCTGGTTTAAATCAGAGTAAGAATAAAACTGAACTTGCATTCATAGTACCTACTAATAGCCATCTGGCTCCAGGAAGAGTACACAGTGGGCTCAGCATGCATGTTGGTACCGGCGTCCCTGGATGTAATGGAGGCTGTTATGGAACCAAAAAGGGTTTATAAGCATGGTGGATCCTAGCATGCATGTTGGGCCCGCACTCCCTGGATTTTATGTGGCTGTCATGGCCCATAACAGGTAGGATTTAGCGTTAGGACCACTCATAGAGGCTGCCTTGGCGCGGCGAGTGGCTTATTACTTTTTGATCAAAATGTACACTAACGTCCTCTGATAGCTTCTAGCATAGAGGCAGGGCAGAGTGCTGGTTGCAGCGTGCTGTTGCATTTCTGTGTTTGTATGTTTTTTTTTGTCATGGCTACGTGCACCTGCATACAGGGACGTGCTGACCGACCCCCCTTGTGTTTCTGTGTAGTGACATTACCACAGTGCCACATCTAAAGTGTAACTTGTGCGCTTAAAAATGTATCTGTGACACACAGTGTACTTTTTCAATAGACGGTGTCAGCTTTTGACAGGGACATTACCAGTGCCACATCTGCAGTGTAACGTGTGCGTTTAAAAAATGTACCTGTGATATACAGTGTACTTTTTCAATAGACGGTGTCCGTTTCTGACAGTGACATTACCAGTGCCATGTCTGCAGTGTAACGTGTGCGCATCAACATTTTATCTGTGAGATACAGTGTCATTACCTATGCTACTTTCCTGTATAACGGTTCCTCATCCCAAATACCTCTGACATCCTCTGTAATTTTTTATTATCCGCTGGTGAGAGCATTGACATTATCTGCAGGATATCTCGTTTCCACATTCCAAATACCTGTTTAAATTTTTGTGCGCATACCCTCCAAAATCCTACACTACTGTACATGTGACATACTTTCAAGCATATGTAACATTTAATATGAAGAAGGCGAGCAGTAAGGGACGGGGAAGTGTCCGTGATGCTGATGGTGCACGCAGGGGCCTTGGCCCTGGGCGCGTTGAAACTGTGCCTGCTGCCAGAGCACAAGAAAAACAATCATCCATGATACCTACCTTCATGTCCCAGTTTGCAGCGCGGCACAGGACACCACTCTTGAAGTCAGACCAGTGCGACCAGGTGGTCGGTTGTATTGCAGCAGATAATGCTTCCAGTCTGTTAAGCACCACCCTGTCTTCCACCATGTCCAGTCTCAGTAGCCAAGGCCCTCGTATATAATGTTTTACAGGGTCAGCCAACCTGCAGGCCCTCGCCTACAATCTTTTACAGGGTCAGCTCACCTGCAGGACCTCACATATTATGTTTTACAGGGTCAGCTTACCTGCAGGCCCTCGAATATAATATTTTACAGGGTTAGCTCCCCTGCAGGCCCTCACCTACAACCTTTTAGAGGGTCAGCTCACCAGCAGGCCCTCGCATATAATTTTTTACAGGGTCAGCTCACCTGCAGGCCCTCGCATATAATGTTTTAAAGGGTCAGCTCACCAGTAGGCCCTCACCTACAATCTTTTACAGGGTCAGCTCAGCAGCAGACCCTCACCCCTAATGTTTTAAAGGGTCAGCTCAGCAGCAGGCCCTCATCCCTAATGTTTTAGATTGTCAGATCAGCAGGCCCTTGCTCCAAATGTTTTTGAGGGTCACCAGAAGGCCATCAGTCATAATTTTTCAAGGGTGTGTATGATGCCTTCCTTTATGTGTAACAAAGGGTGTATTGGAGTGCCGATTACTTTAATTTTTGGCAGCCCTTGTACTTTATTTCCTGTATATTTACTTGTATATAATGTTTCCTAACAATTTTTCCTCTAAAATCGATTTTATCTTTGGTTTTGTGTGTATTATTGTCAGTCTGTAAAAGTGGTGTACTACTCGGACAACATCGTTCCCAGCAGTGACCTGAGAGTCCAAGATGCATCCAGACATCCTCCCCATGCTGTTCCCGAGCCATTTCGGTGGTGTTTCCATCAATTTCTGACCTTTTCCTATGAACCAGGCACCCTCCCCTCTTCAGAGCAGGGGGTGCCTGGTTTAATGCTCGGGTTCTCCCATTGACATCCTGATTTTTCGGCCTGAGCAACCCGAGCACTTGGGTGCTCGATCAACACTAATTACCAGTGCCACATCTGCAGTGTGACATAAAGTGTACTTTTTCAATAGACGGTGTCCGCTTCTGACAGTGACATTACCAGTGCCATGTCTGCAGTGTAACGTGTGCGCATAAAATTTTTATCTGTGACATACAGTGTACTTTTTCCGTAGACACTGCAGGCAGTGACATTATCCCAAATACCGGTGACATTCCCTGTAATTATTAACCGCTGGTGACAGCATTGACATTATCTGCGGGATATTTCCTGTGTGAACTTTCCACATCCCAAATACCTTTTTTGCGCATACACTTCCAAATCCTACGCTACTGTATCTGTGACATACTTTCAAACATATGTAACATTTAATATGAAGAAGGAGAGCGGTAAAGGACGGAGAAGTGGCCGTGATACTAATGGTGCACGCAGAGGCCGTGGCCTTGGGCGCGTTAAAACTGTGCCTGCTGCCACAGCACAAGAAAAACAATCATCCACGATACCTAGCTTCATGTCGGTGCAGGGCATTGCAGGATACCACTCTTGAAGTCAGACCAGTGCGACCAGGTGGTCGGTTGGATTGCAGAAGATAATTATTCCAGTCGGTTAAGCACCACCCTGTCTTCCACCAAGTCCATGCTCAGTAGCAAAGAGTCTGGTCAACACAATCCTCACCCTGATCCTCCTTACTCCCACCATGGAAAGTCTGGGCAAACAAGTGATCCCACACTTGGATATTCCGAGGACCTCTTTTCATCGCCATTCCTTGATTTGGCACTCTTGCCAAGCAAGCTTGAAGAGGGACAGGTCTTGTGCCCTGATTCGCAAACTCTTGAGCATCCACAGTCACAAGAAGATGACGGTGGGGAACGGCAATTAGTGTTTAATGAGGTGGATGATCATGAGACACAGTTGCCAATAAATGAGTCAACGGCAATTACTGTCTCAAGAGGTTGATGAAGAGGATGAGACACAGTTGTCAATCACTGAGGTTGTGGTTAGGTCAACAAGTAAGGAGGATGAGCAGAGTGAGGAAGTGGAAGAGGAGGTGGTGGACAATGAAGTCACTGATAGTGATGAGTGGGAGGTGCCATATTCGATTTTGTGATATTTTGCGAATATTCGATTAAATATTCGTCATATATTAGTCGAAATTGAAGATTTGTCATTATTCTATTTATCGTGAATATTACGTGATGTAATATTCGTGTATTGCGAATGAAACTTTGAAAGGGGTATAACTTTCATATTGTTTGGCTTGCTAGATTTAACGAAGATAGAGAATATAGTGCTATATTCGATATCTTCGTTAAGAATGAAGATAGCGAAATATTCTCTATCTTCGCTATTAACGAAGATAAAGAATATAGCGCTATATTCGTATTCGTTATCTTTGTTAATTCTAGCAAGCCAAGTAAACTTGCCTATACACAGCTCTAAGGCCTCTTGCACACAAACATTTTTTTTGCGACTGTACGGGCTGTTTTATTGTGTTCCGTATACGGTCCGTATACGAAACCATTCATTTCAATGGGTCCGCAAAAAAAATGAAGTGCTTCCGTGTGGATTCCATTTCCGTATTTCCATTTTTCCGTTCCGTGCAGATAGAACATGTCCTATTATTGCACACAAATTACGATCTGTGACTCCATTCAAGTCAATGGGTCCGCAAAAAATGGAACGCATACGGAAATGCATCCGTATGTCTTCCGTATCCGTTCCGTTTTTGAGGAACCATCTATTGAAAATTTTAAGCCCAGCCCAATTTTAATTATGGAATTACTGTATACTGTATATGCCATACAGAAAAACGGAACGGAAAAACGGAACCGAAACGGAAGCACAACGGAAACACAACGGATCACAAAAACGGAACAATGGATCCATAAAAAACGGACCGCAAAACTATACGGTCGTGTGCAATAAGCCTAAGTTGGATGCGCAATGCGAGAATATTAAGTAATATTACTCACTTTGCACATCTAACTTAGGGTCCATTCACACGTCCGTGTGTGTTTTGCGGATCCACGGATCCGCGGATCCGCAAAACACGGACATCGGCGATGTGCGTTCCGCAATTTGCGGACCGCACATCGCCGGCACTCTCATAGAAAATGCCTTTTCTTGTCCGCAATTGCGGACAAGAATAGGACATGTTCTATTTTTTTCGGGAACGCAATTGCGGACCCGGAAGTGCGGATCCGCAATTGCGGACCCGGCCGGGACATCGTCTGTCCCCATTGAAACTAATGGGTCCGCAATTCCGTTCCGCAAAATGCGGAATGGAATTGTGGACGTGTGAATGGACCCTTAGAGCGGGGTATATGCAACTTACTTATTGTTTGGCTGGGTAGAATTAACGAATATGACGAATATGAATATAGCGCTATATTCCCTATATTCGCTCATTCTAGCAAGCCAATAGGAAAGTTGCCTATAGACAGCTCTAAGTTGGATGCGCAATGCGAGAACAGTCCTTTACCTTTTTTTTGCAATAAATAGAATACTGAGCAAAAAATAGGCAAAGTAATATTCTCGCATTGCGCATCCAACTTAGAGCTGGGTACAGTCAATTTTCATATTTGCTTGCTAGAATTAGCGAATTTAGAGAATATAGTGCTATATTTGTATTCGTCAAATTCGTTAATTCTATCCAGCCAAACAATAGTAAAGTAAGTTGCATATACCCCGCACTAAGTTGGATGCGCAATGCGAGTAATATTACTTAATATTCTCGCATTGCGCACCCAACTTAGAGCTGTGTATAGGCAAGTTTACTTGGCTTGCTAGAATTAACAAAGATAACGAATGCGAATATATCGCTATATTCTTTATCTTTGTTATTAGCGAGGATAGAGAATATTTTGCTATCTTAACTAAGATAACGAATATAGCGCTATATTCTCTATCTTCGCTAATTCTAGCAAGCCAACCAATTGGAAAGTTATACCCTGTTCAAAGTTTCATTCACAGTATGCGAATATTACGTAATTTAATAGTCGCGTACTGCGACTGTAACTTTGAATGGAGTATAACGTTCCTATTAGTTGGCTTGCTAGAATTAACGAAGATAGAGAACATTGTGCTAAATTCTCTATCTTCGTTATCGGTATCTTGGGTTCAGAAAACAAAACTAAAAAAAAACAATATTCTTTTTTTACGAATATATAGCACTATATTCTAAATATTCGCGAATTAGCGAAGTGCCAATATTTGTAAAAAAATTCGCTATTGGAATATTCGCGCTCAGCACTAGTCACTGACCCAACCTGGAAAGGTGGAAAGCCGAGCGAGAACAGCAGTACAGAGGGGCACGGATGTGCCACACCCCAGCAGGCTGGAAGAGGCAGTTGGATGGCAAAAGGGAGAAGGCGTACCACACCAAACAGGCTTGCAACTGTTCCACGGAGCACCCCCTTCTGAAAATCTCTCTTGTCAAAGGGTAGGTGCTCCGCAGTATGGCGCTTTTTTGAGGAAAGTGCGGACGACACAAGAATAGTAGTTTGCAACCTGTGCCGTACCAAAATGAGCCAGGGTGTGAACACTAGCAACCTCAACACCACCAGCATGAACCGCCACATGGCATCCAAGCACCGTAATAAGTGGGAAGAACACCTGGGTCCAAATTCTGTGTCTTCGGGTCACACCCCTGGCTCCTCTTCCCATATGTTACGTGCTGCCCAATCCACTGTCAAAGGCGCAGGCCCGGATTCCTCCCGCCCTGCACCTGGACCTTCGCAAGCACCATCAGCGACCACATCTACTTCCGTGTCCCAGCACAGCGTCCAAATGTCCTAAACCCAGGCCTTTGAACGCAAGTGCAAATACCCAGCCACCCACCCACAGGCCATAGCACTAAATGCGCAGCTTTCCAAATTACTGGCCCTGGAAATGTTGACATTTAGGCTTGTGAACACTGAGGCCTTCCGCACCCTGATGTTGGCGGCCGTCCCGCGTTACGCAGTCCCTAGCCGTCACTATTTTTCAAGGTGTGCCATGCCCGCCTTACACCAACATGTGTCCCGTAACATCACCTGTGCCCTGACCAATGCAGTTACTGGGAAGGTCCACTTAACCATGGACACATGGACAAGTGCATTCGGCCAGGGAAGCTACATTTCCCTCATGGCACACTGCGTAAACGTTGTGGAGTTCTGGAGCGAATTGTACATTGGGATGGCACAGGTGCTACCGATGCCAAGGATTGCGAGCCCTATGTTGATCAAGGTTTCCGCCAGCACCTACGTTAGTTGCTCCAACCCCCACTTCTACTCCTCTGCCTCGTCCTCCACTTCCACCTCCGAATTATCCGCCTGCAGCACCAGTCAGCCATCAGTCGGTAGCTGGATGCAGTGTCGCACTGAACTGGGGAAGTGGCAACAGGCCATGCTGAAACTGACATGCTTAGGGGACAAGCAGCACTCTACCGCAGAGCTGTTGCAGGAGATAAGAGACCAGACTGAGCTGTGGCTCTAGCCACCCAACCTACAACCAGGCATGGTTGTGTCTGATAATGGCCGTAACTTACTGGCGGCTTTGGAGCTCGGCAAACTCACACACATCTCATGCCTAGCTGATGTCTTAAACTTAGTGGTTCAGCGGTTTCTCAAAACCTACCCCAAATTGCTTGAGCTACTGGTGAAGTTACAGGGTCAGCTCACCTGCAGGCCCTTGCATATAATGTTTTACAGGTAATAAAGGGTCTGAAACCGCGCTGCTTCTAAATCCGTCGTACGAAGCACAGGTGAATATATAAAGGGTATTAGCCTTTGTCCTCCTCTCTCAAAGGGTTCAATCCTCCTCAGACCGTCTCCTCTGTAAGATTAAAGGACCGGCATATAGTGAAGTACCCTCTTAATAGTTGGTAAAAAATGGTTTTATTTTACTCACAAACACAGGTGGTTTTCAGGCATATCACAAAGATAAAATACATCAGGTTCCTGCCCGACCCGGGTTTCGCTCTCTGGCTTCCTCAGGGGCGATCACTGCGCATGTCCATAGCATGGCCCTTTAAATAGCCCAGTTTCCTGTTCCCGAACTCTGGGAGTCATTACCCAATCAACATATATTAAACATTACTCATATAAAAATACAAACTTAATCAGGGGACTGGTCTCTCATCGCTAAAATCATATTTAACCACCATACATCCAAAGTATCAGCTCACCTGCAGGCCCTCATCTACAATCTTTCACAGCATCATCTCACCTGCAGGCCCTCGTATATGATGTTTTACAGGGTCAACTCACCTGCAGGCCCTCACCTACAACCTTTTTGAGGGTCAGCTCACCAGCAGGCCCTCACCTACAATCTTTTGGATGGTCAGCTTACCAGCAGGCCCTCTCCTACAAGTCCAGTCTCAGTAGCCAAGAGTCTGGTCAACACATTCCTCACCCTGACTAGTGAGGAGCGGCGGTGGCAATATTCGAATTTGCGATATTTTGTGAATATTTGGGTGAATATTCGCCATATATTCGAAAATTCGCAAATTCGTAATCTCCAGACATTATTTTCTTGTTTGCAAAAATTCGCATTAAAAAATCACATAAATTAGCATAAAAATTCGCATAAAATTCGCATAAACTGGCATTTGAAAGATACCTTTTAAATACCAGCTTATGCGAATTTTTATGCAAATTTATGCGTTTTTTTTGCAAATGTATGCAAATTTGTTATGCGAATTTTCGCAAACAAGAAAATAATAACATTTTCTTGCTTGCGAAAATTTGCATATAAAATTATACGAAATTATATTTTGAAAATATTTTGCAATATTCTAAATATTCGCGAATTCTCGAAGTGCTGATATTCGCGATTAAAATTCGCAATTTGAAAATTCGTGATCAACACTAACCCTGACGGCACACTGGGTGAACGTTGTGGAGACTAGGAGTGAGTCGGCTGCTGGCACCATACTTGCCCTCCAATACATCCTCGTTAAAGGGTTAAAAGTATACTAATTCCAAATACAGGGCCTCGAAAGAGTCCTGTATTGTTATTTTTCGTCACTACCTCCCCGAGTCGGGAGTGGGAAATTTGTGCGCCTGCTGCCTTCCTTAGATTTGGTAGCCGCTTCTCAGGCTCCCTCACCGTAATCGAACCCATTACCCGAGGTCACCATGGTAGGCGCAGAAAGTACTATCGAAAGTTGATAGGGCAGACATCAGAATGGATCGTCGCCGTCATGGGGACGTGCGATCGACCAGAGGTTATCTAGAGTCAATCAACCCGATGTGTTCGGCTCAAGCACCGAGCACCTGAGCACTTTGGTGCTCGATCAACACTACTTACTGCCTGTACAGCAATAAGCTGGCATTGATCAACACTACTTACTGCCAGTACAGCAATAAGCTGGCATTGATCAACACTACTTACTGCCAGTACAGCAATAAGCTGGCATTGATCAACACTACTTACTGCCAGCACAGCAATAAGCTGGCATTGATCAACACTACTTACTGCCAGTACAGTAATAAGCTGTCATTCTGCTGAAGACTAGATTTTTTTCAGTGCATCATATCTGTTGTTGTTAAACATGTTGCATTATTGCAAAAGCTTTTTACAGTAATAAGGCGTTGCTGTTGAACTCTTTTTGTTTTCAGTGTATCATATCTATGTTGCAAAATGCGTTGTAATGAACTAAAAGCAATAACACCATTTTTGTACCAGCAAAATAAAAGCAAATTATTCTGTACACAGAAATCAAACTACCTTCCCCGCGCAGTTAAATTGTTGATGCGTGAAGGAAGGTCGAAATAATCACAGTGCAAGTGTGCAGTGTGTGTTTTTCAATCCAGAGAGTACTGTTTTAAATCTCTGTGTGAACACACATCTAACACTAGACCCAGCTCTTTCACAGGGCCGCTCCAGACGGTTCAAGTGTTAATGAGGGAGGGGGAAAATAATCTCATAGCGGATTGACAATTTATGTTTTGCACTAGAGAACACTTTTTTCTTAATCTGCGTATTTGAACGCACATAAGACATTAGGCCCAAATATTTTACTGGTGCCAATACTGCATTATTAGCATTGTAAGTTGTCAATAGAATTGTCTTCATTGTATTTGTAGAAAGGGAAGGACATTTATTGCCTCTCTCTGTCTCTATACTCAAGAAAACACACTTGCAAACCATTCTCTACTTTGTGTTGCCGTGTACATTAGGCAAAATGTCAAGAATACTGAAGCGTTCCAAATGAATAACTCAGGGACAGGCCTTGTCCTACCAGAGTCAGAATGTGGGTAGAAGCAGCACCAGCTTTCTGTCCAGAAGTACTGCAGTAGTAGGTCACAGTTCTCCTTGCCTTCAGAAAGACACAACATTATCATTGAGGAGAAAAAGGATGAAATTGTGGATTGGAAAACTTACTCCTCCTCTCAGTCACAGCAGGATGACTTGGAGGTGACTTCTGAGTCTGACACCATGTCTTGGAGCCAGGAGTCACATCTTTCCTCCTGCTCCACTTTCATGCAGTCGTAAAGAAGTCTGTCAGGGATGTCCTCTCTATCTTCATTGCACCCTCCTAGTGGGCGCCTTCTTTTTTCCTAAGAAGAGGCAAGAAAACCCCACCACGCACTTTGGCAGATAGTCAAGAGAGTCTCCCGGCCGTGTGAGTACAGTTAGTGCTTGTACTGCTCTGAGGAGGCGGTTCAGGAAAAGACGGGGAACCCCCTGCATAACTGTGTTGGTGGCGGAAATAGTGACACCCATAGCCACGGTATTGGCGTTGGCGACAGTGGTAGCTACAGTGTCAGTCAGGGCAAATACCGAGCAGGAATTCAAGAGCGGAGCAAAGGAGCCTACCATGACATAGCACAGTCTGATAAAAGTGGAGGGGAGAGTGAGGATTCCAATGATGACTGTATGTTGGACAGGACCTGGGAGCTGGATTGGGATGTTGAGGAAGAGGTAACATCCAATGAGGAGGGTGATGGCAGTGCTAGCATTAAAGAGCAAAGGCTATGTACCTGCCAAAGAACTGCCAGGGCCAGATCTGCTTTGGGAATTGGTAATGCCGCTGATACTGTGTGTGCAGTAGGCCCAAAATGTGCCAAAGCTAAGCCAAGCTCAGTTGCTGCTAGGTCTGCACGAGTGTCTCTCATCTGACAGTTTTTCACCAAGCTGCAGGAAGACAGCAGCATTGCCCTGTGCAAGATCTGCAAGAATATAATAAGCCATGGGCAATCAAACATAGGCACCACAACTCTACCGAACCTAAAGATGTATCATCCCATCCAGTGGCAAAACAGAGGTGGGCGCTAGGAGTTTTCTCTCTGTATCCATTGAGGCAGCTAGGCTGCATCCACATGCTGCACGGTGTCCTCATCATCATCGGTTACCGCTTCTCCTGGTCAGACTCCTCCTCATCCACCTCCACTCCATCGTCAGCCATCGATACCAGAATGCATGGCATTTTCATGTCCAGCAATCGGATGGTGCACAATCTTACTTATCACCTGGCAATCCAGTTGCTGCCATACCATTAGTAGAGGCGTCTGCCTTTAGGGAGCCATCGTCTCATGTGGCAGAGAAAATGGGCCACTCCCTGCGATTGTTGCTATGCAGTAAGGTTCACCGCACAGTGGACACTTCAAGCAACTGTTAAGGGCAGAGGCAGTACACGTCTTTCACTTTCCGCTGTGAATGTTTTTTGCGGCAGAAGTGAGGCAGCACCCCGGGGACAAGACAAGGTCATTTTGACGACTCCACTATTTTGTCAACCTGGCTTCCACACTAGGCAGTTATATGTCTCCTCTAGCAACTCCTCCATGGACATCTTCCCATCCCCAACAGCAGCAGGGCACAGCGTTGCTCCCATTCCCCTCCTTCCAACCACATGTGTCAAGCCAAGTGTTGCTTTTTGGTGTTGGAGCTGATTGGCCTGGATTGGAGTAGCCATATAAGCGAGCAGTCGCTAAAGTACATCAAGAAACAAACATCCCGCTGGCTGTCTCTCTGGCAACTCTGACTGGGCAAGGTAGTCAGCGACAATGGCCACAACATAATCAATGCACTTAACCTGAGGGAAATAACACATATGCCCTGCATGGCACATGAGATTAACTGAGTCATGCCACTCATTTTGAAAAAGTACAGTGGTGGCTTTCTGAGGGTGTTGGCTATGTCCAGGAAACTGTCCTAACATTTCATCTATTCTTATGTGGCAAAAAACATCCTCCTGGATTTGCAATGACAGAATAGTCTACCATTTCACTGATTGATCTGCGATGTTTCAAATATATCATCTGTATGTTCCATCCCAGATCATCTGTATGAGCAACATAAAGCCGTGCATGATTTTGGACAGAATGGCAAGCTGTATGCTTTAGTTCTTTTTCCATATCCTTACTGATGATTATTGGAAAGCTAGCTATGCTTTTAGACTCTTGCTGTCAAAGCAAAACGGGGGAATGGTTTACTGTTATCAAAATGGGAGCCAAATTACTTTACCAGGAAACATTGTCTAGGATGCTTGCTGCCACCTCTCAATCTGACTAGGAGGCCTACCTCTGTCCACAGCAAAGTTACCAACCTCCCGGCATCTTCCCTACCATGTGCAACAGAAGCCTGTTATGTACCAACAACATGATGGAGCAATTTTTTCATGTGAAGTGGGAATCCTACCTAGACTATTGACTTTCTCCGACACATAACATATTCTTTGACCCCATTGTGGCACCCAAAACTGTCCTTCGCCAATGTGCAAAACATCACTTTTGTCAAAATGAACAAGGCATGAATCCGTAAGGATTTTCACACTCCTCCAGCTGGGACTGATCAATAAATCTTCCATTGTTAATGGTGCCTCATCATTCCACGGCCGCTGTCTGCCTGCCTACAATCATGTTCTGTACAGTTAGGCGTCTGCTATTGCCACAGCCGCCATCATACCTCTAAACAGCCACACACACATCTATTGCCTTGTCTATTCAAGGCTGGGCTGTTACTGTTACCGATGCTATTCAACCACATGCCACTATTACCGTACCCTTTCCATATCTACAGTGTACTGCTGCTGCTCCTATTTAAAAGGAAGAATTTTTTCAGGCTCGACCACTTTTTCTTCTAACAATTAACACTGATACGTGTGTAAAAACGGGCAGGCATTCTGTTCCCATTAAGGTATAATTTTTGGACTCTTGTGCAGAACAAGCCACTGTGTCTCATGACATTAACATGTGTGTGTAAACAGGGGCAGGGATTTGCCCCATTAAGGTATAATTTTTGGATGCTTGGTCTCAACAAGCCACAGTTTTTTTTTCCATAACACTGTGCCTGTTTAAACACCACCTGCCCCGATAAAGTACAATTTTTAAAAAAACCATAAGACATGATTTGGCTTAGTGCTCTTTTAAACATGCTCTTTGTTTACCATCAATCATTCATTTAACTATAGCTATATACCTCCGTGTTATTCTGACATTATTCAGGGGGAGAGAGCAAAACATTTATAAACAAAAACAAAAAGAGATATCTTTAAAAATAAAACTTGTGTCCTAGGAGACGTCATAGTGGCATCTACAGATATTTAGCACAATTGGAGCATATTTGAATCATGAGAAATGGATTCGGATCTGAATCAAATTTTTGGGAAAAATCTGAATCAGACATAAACAAATCTAAAGAAGTTCACTCATCTTTGTCACAGAAATATTAGGTTCCAGCTGACAGTTGGCGCTTTCTGAGTCTGGCAGTATTGTTTTAGTGTGCAAGTACAATATTAACGCCACCAGTGGCAATGGTTTCTCTATTTTTTTTTCCTAAAATAGGTTGTTTCATCACAGACAACTACTTTCACATTGAAGCCACATTGACCACTGCAGGTATGGCACATAGCTAACTTTGCAATCTGCCAAGATCAGCCAGACCTTTCCCTGTAAGCAGCCAATACAGGGAAAAGATAGTATCACAAGGCAGATATTCAGAAGAATGTCCATTCATGCAATACATGGATGACTTGAGTCAAATAAATAGGCAGCAGATAATGAGTCATCAATGTACAAGACCTCTAACACTGACTAAAAGGTAAAGGGGAGATGTGGGTAGATCACGAAGATCAAGTGATTATATCACAACTTCACAAATACAGAATACAAAAAAACTCCTATCGCCATGAAAAACCTTCAGCCTGTAGGTAATAACCCACAAACCTTTGAACAATTGCTCAGTTTGACAAAAGGTAATAAATATGGAATTGTCCTTTCCACAATAGAGAATTTTGGCTTACTGATAGAGTTGAGCGAACACCTGGAAGTTCGTGTTCGATGGGTTCGGACGAACTTCACAAAAAAGTTCTGGTTCGAGATCCGAACTTAACCCGAATTTGACCCAGAACCCCATTGAAGTCAATGGGGACCTGAACTTTTGGGCACTAAAATGGCAGTAAAATTGTAATGGAAAGGGCTAGAGGACTGCAAAAGGCAGAAAAATGTGCTTAAGAGCATGGCAAGTGTTCTGCAAACAAATGTGGTTAGAGAAATAACTTAACATAAAATAAATAAAAATGATTAACCTGCAACTCGGAGGTGGATGTGGAGTCGGAGGTTGAGGAGGCGGTGAATGTGGTGTTGTAGGTGGAAGCGGCGATGGAGGAGGATGAGGAGGAGGAAGAGGATGTAGCCAGCTAAAAATGTTTTTTTTTTTTTTTTTTTAAATTGGGGTAGCCCCCAAAATAATGGGACAAATAAAAAAAAAAAAAAGAAATCAAAGAATAAGTGCAAGATAAGAAAAAGTATAAGAATGTATGGTTGCGGCGGGTATAAATGACTGATCTGCATAAGTTACAGACAAGTCATGTGGCATTGTAATGAACGTGAGCTTGTCCACGTTGGCTGTGCTAAATACACGTTCAGACAATACACTGGCTGCAGAACAGGCCAGCACCTCCAAGGTATGAAGCGCAAACTCAGGCGATGTGGACAATTTCAAGACCCAGAAGTTGAATGGGGCAGAACCATCAGTCAGTACATATAGGCGTGTGCACACGTACTGTTCTACCATGTTGTTCAAATGCTGCCTTCTGCTAGGACGTTCCTTATCAGCTGGTGGTCCCAGTTGCTGTGGCGTGGTGACAAAGCTTTTCCACATGTCGGCCATGCTAACCCTGCCTTGTGAGGTGCTGGCCGTGACCCAGCTGCATTGGCGACCTCTTCCTCCTCCTCTGCCTTCACCTTGTGCTTCCACTTGTCCCCCGACGTCAGTTAGGAATGCCCTCAGGAGCACGTCTACCATCGTGCGCTTGTAGTCACGCATCTTCCTATCACGCTCCAGTGAGGGAATTAAGGACAGCACATTGTCTTTGTAAAGGGGATCCAGCAGAGTAGCAACCCAGTAGTCACAAATTAAAATGTGGGCAACTCTTTGGTCATTGCGCAGGCACTGCAGCATGTAGTCGCACATTTGTGCCAGGCTGCCCAGAGGTAAGGATAAGCTGTCCTCTGTAGGTGGTGTATCGTCTGTGTCCTCCGTATCGCCCCAGTCATGCTCCAGCGATGGGTGCCACCTTGCTGTGAACCCAGTTCCTCCTCCTCTACCTCATCCTCATCCTTCTCGTCCTCCAGAACTGTGCCCTGGCTGGCCACATGTGTACCTGGCCTCTGTTGGTGCAGGAACCCACCCTCTGAGCCACTTCTGAATGACTGGCCTGAAACCCTGTGAATTGCCCCCTCTTCCTCCTCCTCTTCCTCCTGTGCCACATCGTCTTCCATCATTGCCCTAAGTGTTTTTTCAAGGAGACATAGAGGTGGTATTGTAACGCTAAGAATGGCGTCGTCGGCACTGGCCATGTTGGTTGAGTACTCGAAACACCGCAACAAGGCACACAGGTCTCGCATGGAGACCCACTCATTGGTGGTGAAGTGGTGCTGTTCTGCAGAGCGACTGACCCGCACGTACGGCTGGTGAAACTCGACTATCGCCTGCTACTGCTCGCACAGTCTCTCCAGCATATGCAAGGTGGAGTTCCACCTGGTGGGCACGTTGCATATGAGGCGGTGAACGGGAAGGCCGAAGTTACACTGCAGCACAGACAGGCGAGCAGCAGCAGGGTGAGAACGCCGAAAATGCGCACAGATGGACCACACTTTCTGCAGCAGCTCTGACATGTCTGGTAGTTTTTAAGGAATTTCTGCACCACCAAATTCAGCACATGCACCAGGCAAGGGATGTGCGTCAAACCATCCCGGTGCTGCTTAGAGATTTCACCCATTATCACACACCACCAGGCCGGGCTTGAGGCTCACTGGCAGCAACCATTTCAAAGGCCAATAATTTTGAAATGCTGGCATTCAGGACTAGGGATCGAGGGTGGGTAGGTGGGTATTTTCTCTTTCTCTCCAGTGCGGCATTCGGGCCTACCAAATAACGCTGCAGGTTCTGTTGCCTACTCGCACCTGAGGAAGGTGTTTCACTGGGACCTGTAGGTGGCACAGAATGGCCACGTCCTCTCCCAGCAACAGGAGCTCCAACAACACTACCACAACCATGTCCACGTCGCTTATTTGATGTTCTCCTCATTATTTGCGTTCACCCACCAAACTAACAGATGGTTTATCTCGGGTGTCAATTTAACTGCCAAAAGTCAACAATTAAGTTCACTAACAGTAAGGCAGTGCCCGTGTCATAAATAGAATACATTTATTTAGGTCACACAACAGTGTAACTGAGCAATTCAATCCAATTACTTCACTATCAACAAAAAATTGATTTTTCAAACCAACAATGTAACAGCAGATGTTAACTGTTTAATTTGACTGTCAGAAATGCAGCGTAGGCCGCAAATGTGCTATCTACCACAAAACTGGTGTTCTTGCAACCAACTATGTAAATGCGGAGTTCCACAGGTTACTTAAAATGAATGAAATGCAGGGTAAGCCTCAGATCTGCTATGTAGCACAACACCAGTGTTTATTGCAACAAACTACAGAAATGCAGTATGTCAACCAAAAATTATAAAACAGGTTCTTCAGCTTCGTATGCAAAAATGCTCTGTGGCACAACAGTACGGGTTTATTAACCCAACTACAGAAATGCAGTATGTCACCCCAAAAATTATAAAACAAGGTTTTTCAGCGTTGTATGCAAACGTGCTCTGTGGTACGACAGTACAGGTTTTTTCCCCTAACTACAGAAATACACCATGTCACCCCAAAATTTTAAAATATGATTTTCTGAGGTGTATGCAAACGTGCTCTGTGGTACGACAGTACGGGTTTATTATAGCAACTACAGAAATGCACTATGTCGCTGCAAAATTTTTAAATAGGTTTTTCAGCGGTGTATGCAAACGTGCTCTGTGGTACGACAGTACGGATTTTTTCCCCCAACTACAGAAATGCACTATGTCACCCCAAAATTTAAAAAAAGGTTTTTCAGAGGTGTATGCAAATGTCCTCTGTGGTACGACAGTAGGGGTTTATTCCCCCAACAACAGAAATGCACTGTCACCCCAAAATAATAAAATATGTAATGTAAGGGGACTTGACCTGCCAGAAAAAAAGATATTTTTCCTCCACTGAGCTACCAAAAAATAATTAGACTGATGTCCCTGGCAGGCTGGCAGACATGCAGGTCATATGCAGTTCCAAGGACACTGCAGTTGCTAAAATGGACGCCGACCCCCACCTCAGTATTGTAACAGATGGATTACAAATATGTAGCATAGCACCCTCAATAAATGCTGTAGTTTGAAGAGTTAACACCACCAAGTTGAACAGATTTCTTCCCTAATCTCTCCCTGAGAGCACAAGCAGCAGCCTGTCCCTACACTAACAGCAGCAGAGTGATGTGCGGCGCTACGTGACTCCAGCTTAAATAGAGACCAATTGTAGGCATGGCTGTGATGTCTTCTTAGGGCAAAGTAGTGAAACGCTTGTTGATTGGCTGCCCTCCAGCTTTTCAAAAAGCGGGAAGAAATCGACGAACAACAAACCCGAACTTTTACGGAAATGTTCAGGTTCGGGTTAGAAAAACCGTAATGTTCGGTACGAACCCGAACTTTACAGTTCGGGTTCGCTTAACCCTACTTACTGACACAGATGGCAACAACTGTTCAGGAAGTGAATTACTGTACCTGCTCCAGGTGCGCCAGGGCTGTCTTTGGCTGCATATGGGCCCTTAGGTTACACTGTGAGCTCCAATCAACGTCACACTCTATTTGACAAGCCACCGTTTTTAACAATGTGTATCCGACTCCCTATAGGTCCTGGCATGTACCCAGCTTTGTCTTGTGCTGAGACCTGGTCTGAGATAATCCAAGCTTTGAGTTCCATTCATATAAAACTAGAAAAAAATAAGTGTTGTGTATAATAAACACATCTGAATCCACTGCTATGCCTTCTGTTGGGTTTACTGATGGTTCAAGGCCTGCATAGTGTTTACAGTCATTACTTTAAATAGTATATTTGCTTCAAAGCACTCCAGGGATGAAGATCAGTGACAAAGAACAGAATGTAATACATTAATACAGTACAACAAAATACTGCTTCTAAATCAAGGCCTGATATTGGGGTTATTCTTCTAGTTTCTGAGAAAGCGAAGTAGTTAACCACAAGGTCAGTGTGGAGCTGGAACATCTGTGCTTCTGATTCTTCTTAGGCTTCAGGTTTGTTAATAAGAAAGTAACATATCCCTAATGCTCAAATGCAAAATCATACAATATAGTGGTTTATTTAAAGGGCAGTTCCATCATTAGTTTATAATAGCACTTTTACTGTCTGTGCAGTGCAGGGGCATGCACAGATCTCACAGGGCCCCCCTTCCCCACCCAGTTTCCCAATACATGTACATCATTCATTACTAAGTAGAGAGATGCGAAATTATTTGAGATAATCCAATCGTTCATCATACAGCCTGTCACTGCTCAAGAGTCTCCTTCTTTCACATAATAAACGGAACCAGCCCTATCAATTTCACGCCTGCACCACAGATCTAACTAATGGCGCAAGCACAGAAGCTCTGCTGCTGCTACTGCGGCAGTGAGTGTACACGTGCTACTGCACTTACATGTACAATTCGCTGCTCAAAAACTCTGATGAAAAGTTTGATTTGTACTAATCAATTCACTTATCTCTGCTCCCAGGTAATGCAAAATGCAGAAGTACAACACCCCAATTTCTGATAAATAAACTTTTTTTTAATTAAGCAGACACATTTTTAATTAATTATCAGACTTCTGTGTCAGTAAAGTGGAACAGATGCTTCATAAATATGACACTGATTCTGACCACCATGTTTCTCAATGTATTCAACACCAGACAACTGGCATAAATACACTGATACATTTCCTGCTTCTGATCTATTAGAAAGCTGGCTATCTGCAGACACCACTAGGGGGAGCTCACTGCATAAGGATTTCTGAATTTCCAGTGAAAGTTTGTCACTTTACACCAGTAACAGCTATTCAATTTGGTAATGCTGACAACCAGCCTCCATATCATGACTTACAGATTGTCACAGACGTAGGTTCAAGGTATTAGTTGTCATTGTCTCTATTTTTACTGTGAAATAGTATAGAGTCCAACAAATAAAATAACTACATAATGTATTGGAGGGCATGAGTATTTATGCACGGTACATTTAATAAGGTGACCACAAGGGCCATTGCTATTTGTTACAATGGTCAGCAGATGACACACTGTTTAACAGGAGCTAACTAAAACTATTAACTACCTCTATGATATATCCCAAAGTTAGAGACCTTGACCACATCATTAAACCACTAGGGAAGGTTTAAAAGAAAGTTGATACTAAGGGCCTGCAAGCTTCTTTTGGCTGATAAGGGTCATATGACCGAAAGATCTGCAGGCTTCTATTGGTTAATGCAGGTCCTGTGATGTGCAATATTTGCATTCATTGGGAATATCTCAGGAACAGTACGTGCTAGAGAGCTGAGACCCAGTCTAAAACCTTGCCTGACACCTGATGTACCTGTGTGCCAAATTTCATGATTGTAAATGTGATGGTGCGGATTGCTTTAACGGACATAGATACACACATACACTCAGCTTTATATATTAGACTAGCAGAAGAACCTGGCTTCGCACAGGTATATTTCATCTATTTCGTTTAATGTTTGTGTGATATCGACAGTATCTCCCATAACAGTGACCTATACAGCACCCCGCCCCTTTAACAGTGAATGCCACAGTCCCGACCCCTTAACATTAACCCCCCCACAGTGCCCCCCTACTTTAAATGGGACCTCCACAGCAGCCCGCCCCTTTAAAAGTTTGTTTCACAGCACCCCACTCCCTTCACAGTGACCTCTTTAGGGGCCCGCCCCCTTAACAGTGACCTCCACAGTACCTCGTTGCCTTAACAGTGACTTCACAGTACCCTGCCCCCTTAACAGTGACCTCCACAGTGTCCGCCCCTTTAACAGTGACCTCCGCAGCAGCCTGCCCCCTTAACAGTAACATTCACAGTGAACGCCTCTTTAACAGTGACCTCCACAGTGCCCACCCCTTTAACAGTGACCTCCACAGTGCCCTGATCCTTTAATGGTAGGGCTAAATGATGACATGTGTCGCGCGACATTTAGTCTCAACAATTTTTATAATAGGCTATGGCAAGGATGCTCAACCTGCGGCCCTCCAGCTGTTGTAAAACTACCATGCCCTTCTGTAGGCTGATAGCTGTAGGCTGTCGGGGAATAATAGGAGTTGTAGTTTTGCAACAGCTGGAGGGCCGCAGGTTGAGCATGCCTGGGCTATGGTGTCGCACTGCGGCAAGTGACATGCTGTGACTACAACATGACAATTGCAAAAAAGCCATCCAAGATGGATTTTTCTGCGACTATCACGTCATAGTCGTAGCATGTCACATGTCGCAGTGCAACACCATAGACTATCATAAAAAAAAAATTGTGACATTGGTGCATAATCAATGTTGCGCAACACATGTAGCAGTGTAGTTGTGCCCTATGTGTCGTGCGACTTATGTCGTCGTGTAGCCCTAGCCTAAAGCTGACCTACAGCAGTGAAGAAAAATGGCTGGGTTGTTATGGAAACCTGGAGTAAAACTGGGTTTATGAGACTAAGGGCCTGCGAGCTTCTATTGGCTGATAAGGGACATGTGACCGTGTGTATAGCAGTTGGGTTATGTAAAGCAAGACTTGCTGGCTTCTATTGGCTAATGCAGGTCATTTTTTTGGGAATATCTCAGGAACGGTACGTCCTAGAGAGCTGTGACCCCCACAAAATTTCTTTCCAGGTAGCAAAGGATGTGTATACCAAGTTTCGTTGAAATCGATGGTTTCGTTTTTGAGCGGAACATACACACATACATACATATATACATACGTACTTTTTATATATATATATAGATTGGCATAGCCTAAGGGTACATCTATCCATATAAATATTTTCTAGTGCTATTTCTTACCTAGAAGTACTAATTGTTGTCTTTGGCCCATTTAGAGAGTTAAAGAAATATTCACCATTTTTTAAATCATTTATTATGCTTTTTTTTTGTAAAGGCCCGCATATACATTAGTGTATTGTTGGTAGAAGCTACTGTTCTCAGTGCACTTCCCAACTTCCGCCATACATGTACAGCTGAAGTCAGGTCTTTAAAGATACCATAGCCATATCTGCTCAGTTTCTTTTTTAAACAATAGACACCCAGGGATAATGTTTGTGATTGGCGTTAATGCAAATATTTAACCTCTTAGATGCTTTGGTCATTTGTGACTGCAGTCCCAGGGCATGAACGGCTTCCCTGTTTTGAGGCTGGGGAAGCTGTTCTTTCCCTGTGGCAGCCTTGGTCCAGCTTAAGGAACTGAGGCTACCACAGCAATACTGTAGTTCCATAGAAATGGTTACATCCATTAAAGTTCATTGTAGTCTATGGGACAAGCAATCTAATGATCGCATGTTTATTTTCCCATCGGAACTTAATAAAATTGTCAAAATACTCAACCCGAAACCGGACTTCAGTGATGAAGTCCGGGTTCGGGTCTGGGTACCAAACATGCTGATTTTTCCCACGCGCGTGCAAAACGCATTACAACAGTTTGCACACGCACGGAAAAATCGCGCATTTCCCCCCCAACGCACCCGCCTCTGATCCGGGCGTCAAACGTGACGCCCGTGTGAAAGAGGCCTAAGGGGGATCGGTAGAGGCCTGGCTGCAATCCAACAAATATGCCAAGAATTGGCTAGGTCAAAACCGCTGTGGGCAGTGGTTTTAGTCCAGTCAATTCTTTACATGTTTGCTGGGTTGCAGCCGGATCTCTGCTGGTCCCCATTATAGTTAATTGGGCCGGTGGGTAACAAGATGCCAGATAAAGACACCTCAAGCAGTCTACTCCCTGTCGGAACAGTTTCCCAGAGATGTCTTATGCTATACTGTATATACAGTATATAGTTGCATGTACATGTTATTCCCCTTGGAAAAATATGAGACAAAATTATTGTGTGTTGCTTCAGAGTAACAAAGATGGTTGTGACTCATCTCCATTATGTACAGAAGCTGCAGACAATCAGGATTCAGGAACATTAACAGTAATGGTGCTTTTCCTTCTTGTATGAATTTTATTTAGTTTGGATGGAAAATACACAAATCGTTGCCAAAAAAGAGACAGTTTATTCTCTAATATGTGACATTTATGAATCAGTGTTCCTTCCAACAAACACAAAATAACAAGATTGTATCCTGATGTGTTACAATATCAATTACAAGGGACAATGAGCAAGACACCAAGAGATGTGGAAGAATGAGAGAGGACACACTGCTGTCTTACCAAGGTGGTTATTATATTTCAAGACTATACTGCTTTATTGACAAGAAACATTTATAAATTTCCTGCATTATCGCTGACTACTTAAAATACTGCCCTCTATGTACAAGGAAACAACTAGATACTGTATATTAGTAGTAGTACGTAGAGGGCAGTATTGCCATCCATGTTTAAGAATATAGTTGCTGCACTACTACCTTCTAGGTATAACATGATAACTACCATAATACTAACCTATTTCGTACCCTATGTATAATAATAAAACTACTAAAACATTGACTCCATTATGTGTACAAAATAAGTACTATACTACTGGCACAATATGTAGAAATACATTACATATTATTAATACTCCCCCTGTGCCATCAGCTTCCCCTCAGTGCCTTCAGGTCACTCCCAGTGCCATCAGGTGCCCCTCCAGTGCCATCAGGCTCCTCCCCAGTGCCATCAGCTGCCCCCTCAGTGCCATCAGCTGCTCCCTCAATGCCATCAGCGGCCCCCCAGTGTCATCACCTACTCCTCCCAGTGCCATCAGCTGCTTCCCTCAGTGCTATCAGCTGGCCCACCCACCCCATTGCCATCAGGTTATTCCCCCAGTGCCATCAGGTTCTTCCCCAGAGCCATCAGCTTCCCTCCCAGTGCCATCACTGCCTTCCAGTGCCATCAGCTGCCCCCTCAGTGCCATCAACTGCGCCCCCAGTGCCATCAGCTTTCCCCCAGTGCCATCAGCTGCCCCCCCAGTGCCTTAAGCTGCCCCCTCAGTGCCATCAGCTGCCCCCTCAGTGCCATCAGCTGCTCCCCCCCCCCGTGCCATTAGGTTCCCCCCAGTGTCACCATCTCCCCCTCCTAGCTATGTCCCCAGCTCCAGTGAAATAAAATACTTATCTTTCCTGTAGGGGCGCTGCAAACAATCCAGAAATCTTCCATCCTCTTTTTCTTCCCACTCTGCCCTGGGACCTGACATCACACATCATCAGGCCATAATGCGCGCTTATATGCACTTTGTCCTGACAATATGTGTGCGTCAGCTTCTAGTGCAGCACGGTGTGGGCTGGCGGGGGACCACGGAGCGTGAGTAACAATCACTCTCCGTGGTCACATAACACAAGCGAATCCCCAATGCAAAAAATTGCATTGAGGATTTTTTTGTGTCGAGTTTCAATGTACATTCCATTGTAGCTCTGGCTGTATGTTTAGAGTTGTTGTCCTGCTGGAATGTGAACCTCCTTCCCAGACTCAAGTCTTTTGCAGGTTTACCTCTAGCATTGCCCTGTATTTAGCTCCATCGTTCTACGAAGGCCTCATGCACACGGCCGTTGTTGTGGTCCGCGTCCGAGCCGCATATTTTATTTTGCGGCTTGGGCGCTGACCCATTTACTTCAATGGGGCCGCAAAAGATGCGGACAGCACACGGACTGCTCCGTTCCGTGCCCCCGCAAAAAAATAGAGCATGTCCTATTCTTGTCCGTTTTGCGGAAAAGAATATGCATTTCTATAATGGGCCGCGTTTCGTTCCGCAAATTGCAGAACGGAACGCGGAGCAGCTTCCGTGTTTTGTGGATCCACGGTTTGCGGACCGCAAAACACCAACGGTCGTGTGCATGTAGCCTAACTCTGAGTAGCTTCCCTGTCCCTGTATCCCCACAGCAAGATGCTGCCATCACCATGTTTCACAGTGGGGATTGGGTGTTCATGGTGATGCGCAGTGTTAGTTTTTTGCCACACACAGCATTTTGCATTTGGGACAAATATTTCAACTTTGGTCTCATCTGACCAGTGCACCTTCTTCACCTTCTTCTGTATGTCAGCTGTGTCCCCTACATGGCTTGTGGCAAACTGCAAATGAGACTTCTTATGGCTTGCTTTCAAAAAAGGCTTGTCACTCCAGGAAGGCCACATTTGTTGAGTACACGACTTATAGTTGTCTTGTGGACAGATTCTCCCACCGGAGCTGTGGATCTCTGTAGCTCCTCCAGAGTGACCATGGACCTTTTGGCTGAATCTATAATTAGTGCTCTCCTTGCCAAGACTGTTAGTTTAGGCAGACAGCCATGTCTTGGTAGGTTTGCAATTGTACCATACTCCTTCCATTTTCAGGTAATAGATTGAACAGTGCTCCATGAGCACACCTGTTTGGTGTGTTCTTTGGTTTTTATGATGCTGTTTGATCACTAATGTTCTCCAACAAACCTATGAGGCCTTCACAGAACAGCTGTAGTTATACTGATAATAAATTACACACTGGTGACTTCTGAAGGGAATTGTTCACACTGGATCTTATTTCGGGGGTATCTGGATACAGGGGGCTGAATACAAATGCACACCAAACTTTAAAAATTTTAATCTCTTAAACATTTTGAAAACTATGTAACATTATCTTTTCACTTCTCACATACACTGACGACATCTTTTTCTTCAACTCTACCCACAAGTGTTCATTTGGGTTGAGGTCTGGGGACTGTGGGGGCCAATCCAGCATGTCTACTTCATTGTCAATGAATCAATCAGCCAATGAATAATTTCTTCAACAATCTCGACGTATGCTTCGCATCGTTGTCCTACTGGAACACAATATTGTCCTTTTCATACCCATAGTGTATAAAGTAACTTGTATTGTAGGATACTCACATATAGCTCAGCATTGGGACCACCATTAATTCTGGTTAATTATCCAACACCTTTGGCTGTGAAAAAAAAACCCATATCATCCGGCTTCCTCCACTGAACTTTACAGTTCCTTCAATTTCTTTATCTGTTAGCCCCCTTTTTCCTTCTTTCTTTCAGACCCATTTTCACTTATTAGAGCCCAGCCTATTGACTATCGCTCCAAATCACCCGTTTACAATCTTCTACTGTCCACTGTTCATAGTTTTTTGCAAACTCAAGCCGATGCTTCTTATGACGATGTTGAAGTAGATGCTTCTTTAGCTTTTTTCAGGCCACCATTCCAGACTTGTGTAGTGAGTGTTGCATGGTACTTGCATAGATGTCTGTGATCTTACTATTATGAAGCATACGAGACAACTCTACTGCCATGTTTGTCGCATCAGAACTGATAGACCTTATGATAAGTCAATTTGTTGACTCCAATGTTTTCCCTGGACGTCCATTTATTAGCCTTTGAATGGATGGACAGAGTTTATTTCATATTCCCCCAACTGTCATGGCACTCACATGATGCAGTTTAGCAATTTTCTTGGTGGAGATACCACTATCAATGAGCTAGATTACGCTCCTAATTACAACCTAATAACACACTGAGCTATTAGGGAATGTGAGAATAAGTTGTAATTTGTAGTATACAAGAAAAAAAAGAGTGTTCCAACACCAGGAGCAAAACAGTAACAATGCTGTTACATGATAAGAATCTGAATAACTAATCATATGCTAAATAGTTGTAAGTCAAATTTATGTATGAGATAGCCAAGATTATTGTCTATAAAATTATGGTAGTCTCGAGTACATAGCTATAGTGGATGGTGAGATATAAAGCCTAGAAGTCAAAAGTTCAAAACATTGTTACCCTTTTGCTTGTCAGTGTACTTGCCACTTTGTTCTGTTCTATTCCTGCGATGACTAACCTCTGGCACTCCAGCTGTGGTAAAACTACTCTCCCTGCAGTCTCCCTTCTCCAATATTCTTCTATTAATTGTTTTTAGCAACACTGTCCCTAGCGTATGAGCGCTTGCCACATCTCTCTCTATGCTCAGCTCATAGGACAATGGTGTAGACCACGCAAGATCAAGGATTGGCTGGCTGCATGACAATATGGTGATCTCGCGTTCCCAGGCTTCTTACTTTCACTTTGAAACTCGTGTAGCCGCCACTTTAGGAAAAATTAATTAGTTGCAGATCAACATTTTCCTAAAATGTGTGTACATGACTATATCTGCTATAACACTGCCCGTACGTACAAGAATATAACTACTATAATTCTGCTTCTTATGTATAAAAATAGAACTACTATAATACTGCCTCCTATTTACAAGAATATAAGTGCTATAATAGTGCTTCTTATGTACAAGAATATAACAAAAAATACAGCCTCCTATGTAAAAGAATAACACTACTATAACACAGTCCCCTATGTTCAAGAATATAGCAACTATAATATTGTTCCCTGTGTACAAGAATATAACTACTATAGATGGGGCGGAGCCTAGCCACTGACAGATGGACGTGTGAGACTGCTGCTCCTCCATCTAGCACCTCTAATCCGCCTTTTATCGAACAGAACCTACTCAAAAATGGGTAAAAACAGCAGAGACCGCCCAGGGGAACCCACTGGCACTACCAAACCTGCAGGAAGCCAAACCAACCTGCAGAAATACTTAAAACCACTGACTGAACAGGCAGCTGGATCTGACTCCATTATGGCGCTGAGGGCGGGAAACGCAGGAGAGCTTGCCTCAGACCTGGACAGCCTGCCAGGTAGTGACCACGGAGACTTCACAATGTCCCTGATCACTAAGGCCTTTTTAAAGAAGACCATCTTTCAGGCCATGAGGCCTGTCATCGAAGAACTGGCCTACATCAAAGCCGACCTGTGTACTATGACTAACAGGGTCGAAAGCCTTGAGGGCAAGCACGCTACAATGGCATCCCAGGCCGACTCCATAGTTTCGCGCTCCGATCAACATGCAGATCTGATCAATAAATCTCTCCTCCTCATATAAGACCAGGAGAATCGGAGCAGGAGAAAGAATATCCGAATGAAAGGACTTACCGAACAGTTTGCTCCAGAAGCCTTGAGAAAAGTGGCCATGGAGATCTTTCATAACCTGCTGGGACCGGATAGAGCTGCGAGTATACTCATAGAACGTATTCATCGGTTGTTGTACCCAAAGCTGAAAAAAGGGGAGCCACCACGCAACATCATCTGTGGCCTTCTGTCCTATGTGGACACAGCACAAATCCTGCAGGTAGCGAGAGAGAACCGACCAGTCACGTATAATAGGGAAGAAATACAATTCTATCAAGACATCGCTCCATTAACGCTGGCTAAGTGGCGTGTCTTGAAGCCTTTACTGGAAACCCTACGTGAAAAGAACCTCCAGTATACCTGGCTCTTCCCATTTGGTATGGCCGTCTGGAAAAAATTGAAAAAGATTCACCATCCACACACCTGAAAACTTAAGGAGCATGGAGTGCTTTAAACATGGAGCCGATTCCCATCCCATCATGGCTACCCTTGCCACAAGAGGGCGACCTGACATCTTCACTACCAGGACAGCAACATCGCCCATCCAGCAAGCCCAAGCCCAGAAGGGGCGCCCCGGGAGCTGTTTCCTCTAGAGACACCTGAACTGAGGCGTCGTTCAGGTGACTTTTAAGCAGCATGTAGACCTGGCTGCATACAGGACAACTCCATGGGTCTTCCGTGAGTTACATTGCTCCTCGCACTTTTCTTCCACCCCCGCCTTTCTCTGTTGTCACCATCCATTCTGGGGCAGTACATGCCCAATTATGCTGCGGCATTGCACCCCTGCCCTTTAAGGAGGTAATCTCCCCTCACCTCCTAGTTCCCACACCCTCTATCACCATCCCTCGCTTCCACGAATCAAGACTCTGGACCTGCTTCACATCTTAAAGGAGCCTCTGGTCGCAGCTACCTAGGCCCTATTTTGTGTGGGAACTGCACACTGCACCCTGGACGCAGACGCTCTCCGTGGCGCATTACGGGACGGTGATCAACATTAAGTGCTGGTTATATTGGCTACCTATTATTGTTCCACTGTTAATGGTTTAGATACTGTTACCTCAGGCTATAAGGTTTTCTCTACCCGTGACTACCTCAACTTCCACCCTCTTCTATCTTCTCTTCTCCCCTCCTCACCTACCTTGCCGCCGTTCTCCCCCCTCTCTCCCTCCCCCCTATCTTTCTATATATTGGTGATTTGTCTCGGTACTACTTAGCTGCAGTGAATGACTCAGGTGGCACAATTGCTTCTAGGGAAATGTACATTGGGGGTGTGTCTCTCCTTTTCCTCTTCTCTCCCACCTGGTATAGCTGAATGCTAGCGTATCCGGAATGTCCAGGTTGAGGGGATGAGGAAAGGGGGGTATAGTGTAATGGGTTTCCACTCCTGGTATGTGTGTATTCCCGGTCGTAGGGATAGGAGGAAGTGCTATTTGAAGGTGCCTTCCCCTGCACACTTTAGATCCCTTCAAAGATGTTTTAGATCCCCCCATCTGGTTATCACTTATGTGCGACCTGAGATACGCAGGTGCTAACACCGTTCTGTTCCGTTCAATTTTTAGCATACCAAATCATATATATATTATACTTGCCGGTGCCGAGGTGCCCGTCATGACTAGCCCCCCCCCCCCCCCCGTTTTGTTCTTACCGTCGGTGGGATCAGGCGTGGCAATGTTGACTGTTCCTTGCTTAAACTTGGTTTATATACACTATGGCTTCTCTTATAGTTGCATCGTATAATGTCAAAGGATTGAATGAACCCTGCAAGAGAGCCCAGGTACTGTCTCTTCTTCAGAAGGAAAAATAATCTATTGTATATCTGCAGGAAACACACTTCAAATCTGGTAAGATTCCCAATCTCTCCCATGCTAATTATTCACAATGGTTTCACTGTCCCTTTTCCACTGCTAACAGAGGGGTGAGTGTGGCAATCCATAAACAGCTATCCTTTAAACATTTGGCGACGGTGGTGGATCCAGATACATCTTCGTGAAGGGCTTACTAGCAGACACTTTAGTAACATTTGCTAATTTATACGCACCGAACAGAGGTCAAATCCCATGTTTAATCCAAACCCTAACTCAATTATCGTCCTTTCAGGAAGGGGTTATAATCCTGGGTGGAGATTTCAATGTAACGCTAGAGCCAGACCCGGATTCCTCAACTGGTCGCTCAGCCCTATCCCATAAACTTTTGAAAAAACTTAAACAACATTTGAAAAAGATAGGGGTAGTTAATGTCTGGCGAACCTTCAACCCGTTAGAGAAGGACTACACCTTCTATTCCTCTGCACAAGCATCCTACCAAAGACTTGACTTCCTGTTTCTAACCCTGACCCATATAGAGAGAGTTTCTAGGGCTACCATAGGTAGTAGCACCTAAATATATCGGATCCCTCCGCCAAGGATTGTATCTGGCGGTAAAATGAGACTCTCCTCGCAGAAGCTTCCCATAAACCTAAACTAGTGACAGCCATCTCAGAGTTCTTCTCCACAAACACCTCAGGATCAACAATTCACTCACCGCCCATTATCTGGGAAGCTCACAAGGCTAAAGTTAGGGGTGATTTGATATCTTTGGGGGCATTTGTCAAAAAACAGAGTAGATTAGCGATCTCTAACCAACTTAAACGTATCTCAGAACTAGAGCTCTCCCATAAAAGGAGTCTAGCACAAGCGGGTTTTAATGAACTCTCAGAGGCCCGTTCCAGTTTAAAAAACGTATTAAATGCAACATCTGCTAAACATCTCATGCGCTCCAAATTCCGAGCCTATGCACACAGTAATAAAGGCAACAGACTTATGTCTGCCCTGGCTAAAAAACTATTTGACGCCTCTCGGATAACTACCATAAAGACCCCAGAGGGTGAGAAGCTCAAAACCACGTCAGATATAGCTAAAGCATTCTGCAACTTCTATGTCGAGCTTTACAACCTCTGCATTCCTCAACGGGCATCCACATCCGAAATTAAAGATGCGACGGACAAATTCCTGTATTCGTTATCACTTCCAACAATTCCCTCTGATAAGGTAGCAGCTCTGACAGCACCAGTAACTGATGCGGAACTGAAAGACGTACTCGCATAAATCCCTTCTGGCAAAAGCCCAGATCCTGATGGCTATCTTATTATCTACTATACGATGTTCCAAGATATCCTAATACCGCACTTCAGGAATGTATGTAACAATCTCCTGATGGGAGGAGCTCTCCCTCCTCGATCGCTAGAAGCTCATATCACCATAATTCCAAAACCAAATAAAGATCCCACGTTGTGTGGAAATTATAGACAAATTTCCCTATTAAACACAGATGTCAAGTGGTGGGAAAAAGTACTTGCCACCAGGTTTCAGTTGGTGCTTCCAGACATCCTCAATAGGGAATAGGTAGGGTTTGTCCATGGTAGGCAGGGAAATGAAAACACAAAGCGTGTGCTGCGTCTTATTGAATGGGCCAGAACGAAGAATCGCCCGCTCACCCTTCTGAGCACTGACGCAGAAAAAGCCTTTGATAGGGTGAGCTAGCACTATATGTCAGCCGCCATGTCGAGGTTTGGCTTCTCTACCCAGTTAATCAGCGCAGTGCTAACTTTGTATTCGGCCCCATCTGCTAGAGTCAGGGTTAATGGCTCCCTCTCCCTCACCTTTCTCAATTACAAATGGAACCAGACAGGGGTGTCCCCTATCCCCAGCGTTGTTCATAATTGTAATGGAAACCCTGCTATGCAAAATGCGACAAAATCCCCAAATCTCCGGTTTCAACATCAATAACCAACCCCATGTCGCAGCAGCCTTTGCAGATGACTTACTTATCCTGACCTCCAATCCCTCGACCTCCTTCCCTGAACTAGTGAGAGTTTTTGAAGAATTTGGGTTTTTGTCTAATTTCAAAATTAATTACAACAAATCTCAAGCGCTAAATGTGACATGTTCACGGAGCATGGTCTTGGAGCTACAATGTACCACCCCATTCTCATGGGCACCACAATCTATCCAATATCTTGGCATTCATGTCTCAGCCAATCCAAAAGACTTATTCAATTTAAACTACGCCCCGCTCCTGAAGGAAATATGGCGGCATTTACAGTTGGTAAAACTCCCATTCATTTCCTGGATGGGCAGGAAAAATTATTTAAAGACCTTTATTGTCCCCAAATTCGTCTATCTTATTCAAACGTTACCGATCTGGCTGTCTAATACTTACTTTAATAACATCAAACGAGTTTTCTCCTCTCTTATTTGGAGAAGTAAAAGAGCTAGAATTACGTATTCAACCCTGACAAGGGAAAAGAGGTTTCGTGGTTTTGGGTTACCTGATATCCGCCTTTACTACAAAGCTACCCAGCTGATTAGGGGACTGGATGTGTTGACAGGTGAGCCAGCGTTTTTGTGCGCCCATCTGGAAACCACCACTCTTACTTATAGAGAAAAACTCTCTTTGTGGGGGATCTGCCCTTGCCTACCTAATTCCACTAATATTTCATTTATGTGGAAAGCGGTACTTGCTGAATGGTCCAAACTGTTCACCAGTAAGGAACTGAGATTCCCACACTCTAGACTCCCGCTATCACTGCTCCAAGCCCACATACACAAAGATGTATTAGAATCCTCAGGTATCTGGGCTCTTCTTCATAACCACCCCCTGGATAGTGTCAGAAATCAAAACGGAGAATTGGATTGGTCCTCCATACTAGACCCCCCAAGAGTTAGAGAAGCCCCATTTCTACAGTCCCTTAGCTTCCGCAATGACATCAAGAAGTTGAACCTGCCTCCCCCACACAACACTACTCTAACGTGGCTTGAAGAAAAGACAGGGACTACGTTCCCTACCCCCAAAGCCCTTTCTAGGATGTACAAGCTCCTTCTTCTGCCGTACCCCCAGCTGTGTCCCATATCTCCGCATGGGAGTCAGAGCTCTCGATTACATTCTCTGAACCAGAGAAAGCGGCTAAACTAACAAACTCTCAGGCTTCTCACTCTGTGTATTAGTTCAGGAAAATTCCTTCAAACTCACGACCAGGTGGTACAAAACTCCAGTGTTCCTACATAAATTAAACCCAAGCTTATCGAATAGGTGCTAGAGATGCAATACTGAGCCGGGCTCTCTGTCCCATATCTGGTGGAGTTGCCACAAAATTCGCTTGTGCTTCTTTGGTGCCCAAACCAATCTGTCGCCCAGTCCAAGGCGAGTTTGCCCACATTACTACTCATAGCAGCTAGATTGATTGTCCCGCTGAAATGGAAGTCAGATAAAGCCCCGACATTTGCGGAGTGGAGAGATAAATCAGATCAATTGTACCGTCTGGAGGAACTAGCAGCTTGTGAGACAGGGAACCGCCAGAACTTCCTGAAGGTCTGGCAGCCATGGAGACAGTACCATGGTTTTGCTTAGCCGCCCAATGCCCTGGGTCCCAACCAAATCCCCCCCCCCCCCCATGTAAAACCTATTTAACACTCTACCCAATGTATTCTGTGTACTCCTGTCTTTGTTTTTGTGTCTATTTCCATTGTCACTTTGCATATTTCTACATTACACCCCTGCCTTCGATTTCTACAACATGTCTATCAGATGTTCACATGTGCATACGCATTCTTTGCGCAAATGTTATGTAACCATTCATGAAAATGATTCTTTGATTGTTCATGTACTTGTTCATGTTTACGTAATGAGACGACTGTAATCCATTGAAGTGCCTTACTTTTGATCTTGAATAAAAAGACAATTGGCAAAGAATTATTATAATACTGCCCCTTAAGTACAAACATAAAACTACTACACTGCTGCCCTCTATGCACATGACTATACCTACTATAACATTTCCCCTATGTGAAAGAATATAACTATTATAATACTGACCTATGTTTAAGTATATAACTACTACAGTATAATACTTCCCCCTACTATAATACTGCCCTGTGTTCATGAATATAACTACAATAATGTTGCCCTTATGAAGAATATAACTACGTTAATATTGCCTTATATTCAGTAATATAACTACTTTAATACTCCTCTCTATGTACAATAATATAACTGCTGTAATATTGCTATATGACTACTATAATACTGTCCCCATGTCCAAAAATATAACTAGCGTCTCTTGGGATCTGGACTAGAAAATCCTTTCGGTTTTGAATTGGTCAAGTAATTCACTGTGACAAATATGCATTAACAGAGGACACTTAGAAGGGGGCACACGCTTTTTTTTCAATCATTTTGTAGCTTATGTTGTGATGTTACAAAATGAACATTTCCTGGAATATAGCTGGAACACAAGGCAAGTAATGGCTAAACCAAATGAGTGTTTCTATATCGGAAAAAAACACCAGACCCGGCTTCAAATGGCTGAAGATGGAGAATTAATCACAGAAAGGTTTTACATTGTCATAAAGAATTTTCTGAAATGAACAAAAGCCATGTCCTTCATGTTGTCAATTAGCTTGTAAATATCTTCCTCATTATTACATCCAGTAAGCAAAGAACTTAAATTTGTTGTGCAGCAAGCGGACAATGAAGAGAGCTTCTAGACTTGCATTTACTCAAGGTCATTTTTTCCAAGGACGCAAAGTCTAGATAACGACTTCCTGTATTGTTGTTTCGTACATTTTAAAAAACGCATTTATTATTTGACAAAATTAGCTGATTGATGTCTTTGAGGTCTGATGAGTTTCCTATGTTAACCCCTTTCTTTTCATCATCAAATTGCAAGAGCTATAACTTTTATTTTTTTTCTGGCTATGTTGCTTATGGGAGTTTGTTTTTTGTGGGACAACTTGTAGTTTTTAATGGTGTCATTTTTGGGTTACACATAACTGAGTAACTTTTATTAACTATTTTAGGGAATGGAAAAAAAACTGTGATACTGCCACTGTGTTTTTGCGTTATAAATTTTGCTTGTTCATTCTTCAGTGTAAGGCCCCTTTCACATCAGCGTCTTTGCTTTCCATCCTAGAGTTCCGTCCTCGGGAATCCGGAAGACATGCCGTAATGCTGGATCCGGAATTAATGCCCATTGAAGTGCATTAATCCGGATCCGGAATTAAGCTAAATGTCGTTTTGGCGCGTCGCTGGATCCGACGTTTAGCTCTGCGCATGCACAGCAGCAGTTCCGATCGGGCCCTAGTGTAAGCTGGGGCTCCGATCGGTTACCATGGCAGCCAGGACACTACTGAAGTCCTGGCTGCCATGGTAAGTACTCCGCAGCAGTGTACTTACCTGCGCTGCGGCCTCCGTGCGCTCCTTCATGACGTCACAGGTCCAGGCGGCGCATTGATCTATGCGCCGCGGTGACCTGTGACGTCATAAAGGAGCGCCTGGCGGCCGCAACGCGGGTGAGTACAATGCTGCGGAGTACCATGGCAGCCAAGACTTCAATAGCGTCTTGGCTGCCATGCTTACCTGAAAGTATTTTGAAGACTGATCAGGATCCTGATCAGTCTTCAAATGCTTTCAGGCAACTTGCGCAAGTGTGAAACGCAAGTGTGAAAGAGGCCTAAGTAACATTATAACTGTATTCTCTGAGTCAGTGCAATTACAGTGATACCAAAATACATATTTTTATAGATATTTGCAGGTGCGCCACACCTTTTAAATTTTACTATATTTGCACAATGTGCAAGCTTGATGTTTGCAGGATGAATTTTAGCTTTCATTGGAATAATTTAGTGGCAAATAAGCAAAAAAAAATAAGGCTTTCCTTTTTCTTCTTTTTTTTTATTTTTATTTTTTTACATGTTAACCATAGACAATTCTAAATGCATAGAGGTGATTTTATTTTTGCATTTTTTTTTAGTTGAAAACCATTTTTTAACTTGGAGATTTTATTGAACATTAACCACCTCCCGACCGCCTAATACAGGGATGCGTCCTGCGGGCGGCCGGGATGTTCCTCCTTGACGCATCCGTGCATCATCTCGCGAGACGCGATATTTCCTGTGAACGCGCGCCCACGTTCACAGGATCGCGACGACAGGAACTTTAACTGCAGCCTGCCAGCGCTGATCATGCGCTGGCAGGCTGTAGATGTTAAAAAAACCGCATCTGAATCGCAGATGCTTTGGACCACCAGAGGACACTGTAAGTGCACCAATCACCACACACCAATGGTCGTTATGCTATCCTTTGATTTGAATACTTGTAAATACATATATTAATCCCTTTGAATACTCTTGCTGATTGCAGCTCTGTCACTGGTCACCCTGAGGGGCAAGCTATAGAAGTAGATTTCTCACCTCTAGGCTGAATCTTATAAGCTTTAACCCTGGACTGTGGAGCCATCAGGGAGAGAGCAGAGAGGCAGGAAGCCTCCCTCCAGCTGTCAGCTACATGACTGCACACTGACTAAACTTCAGGAAAAAACTGACTGCCTACTAGACCCGAGTTAAGCTATATATACACTGTCAAATTGCCCTCATCTAGTGGTCAGACTAGTGTAGTGCAATATAATTGGGCTAAATTAAAGGATCTTACACAGAATCCCATAGTGACATGGGAGAATATGACATGAGATGAAGTATGACATTCAGACATAATATATGGAAATAAGACATAATAAAACCAGTTTGCTGTGCCTATGATCACGAGTGGGACACTGCACAGTTGTGGGCACATCAAAAGCCGAGAATCAAAAGATCCTCTGTCTGGAGGCAACCACCATCCGACAGGATGCTGGACACCGCCAGTGCTGCTAATGTAGCACAGCAAATGTTCCGAAACCTGTATGCCGGAACATACGCAGACTGGCTCGGTTAAGTCATATCATTGTGCCAGCCCTCATGCCCTGCCCGCAGGCGAGCTCGCACACCTTCATGGAGGACTGCTCTGGAGTGTGCTCCTCGGGGTTTAAATAACCCAATGGTGGAGGCTCACCAGTTCAGCGGAGCAGCCCCACAAGAGGATCATCCTCTAGAGGACAAGCAACCTCTGGAAGATGAGCATTAACCCCTGGACACAAGCAAGACCCAGTAAACTGATGGACAGTGAACATATTACTGGTCAAAGTAACTCTTTCCCTGCTGCCGCCACATTATTCCCCTTCAATAGAATACATAATAAATCCTGCCACATTATGTATATATATATATATATATGTATATATATAGAGAGAGAGAGAGAGAGAGAGAGAGAGAGATGGCCCGAACTATTCGCCGGCGAACATAGCTTGTTCGCATTTGCCGCGGCAGGCGAGTATGTGCGATGTTCGGTCGGCCCTCTATACATCATCATTGAGCAAACTTTGACCCTGTACCTCACAGTCAGCAGACACATTCCAGCCAATCAGCAGCATACCCTCCCTCCCATACCCTCCCATCTCCTGGACAGCATCCATTTTAGATTCATTCGGAAGCTGCAGTCTTAGTGAGAGGAGGGAGAGTGTAGCTGCTGCTGATTTAATATAGAGAATATAGAGAATATAGCGCTATATTTGTATTCGTCATATTCGTTAATTATTTCTACCCAGCCAAACAATAAGTAAGTTGCATATACCCCGCTTTAAGTTAGATGCGCGATGCGAGTAATATTACTTACATTCCGTAATATTCGCGTACTGCGAATGAAACTTTGAATGGGGTATAACTTTCCTATTGGTTGGCTTGCTAGAATTAACGAAGATAGAGAACATAGTGCTATATTCTCTATCATCGTTAACGTTATCTTGGGTTCAGATTGAAAAAAAAATACGAATATTCGTTTTTTACGAATATATAGCACTATATACGAAACATTCGCGAATTATCAAAGTGCCAATATTCATAAAAAATGTCACTATTTAAATATTCGCACTCAACACTATTCATAAACAAATTGATTTTGCATGTTTGGCATGCTCTATTGATAAGCAGAAGGCACTCAATTTCTCTGCGTGCATGCACACGCCATCTCTATTCGCAGCGCAGCATCACTGATACCTGATTCCACAGCGGCTGATGTTTGATAAAGGCTATTTTAGCCGAAACGTCACATACATGAAGTGTTATTTTGCCGCACTACAATAAATACAAAATCAACGCTACTTGCTGGAGTTTTTAATATTCTATTGATAAGCAGGGGAGATATGTTTTTCTCTAACTCGTTGGCAAATTTTGTATTTTGGCCTTTATCTATATTCCTCCTCCTTTTTCTCTTTGCATACTCAATCGCCTACTAACTTTTATGGATCAGTGGCCATAATGTCCTTCCATAGTGAATGGGGACTTTATTGTGTTATTAATCCAGAGAAGGATAGGATATCCATGGGAGGGAATATTTATACTTCTGTACAAGGGTCCCCATTGGAACGTTTTTGTCAGGAATCAGGCTTTGTGGATGTATGTGGATTCTTGGCGAAGGGGAAAAGAGCGTATTCCTGTGTAAGTAAATTCGGTAATTCTATGTCCAGGATAGATTTGGCCATGAAAAATAAAAATTACTTAAATTGTTTTAAACAGATGAAATATAAGGCAAGGTCTTTATCAGTAGTGTTGAGCACGAATATTCGCATAGCAAATTTTTTTTGCGAATATTGGCACTTCGTTAATTCGCGAATATTGCGAATATAGCGCTATAAATTCGCTATTTCGAATATTTTGTTTTTTTTGTTTTTTTTATTGTTATATTTTTTCTTTTCCACTTCCCAAAAGTAGTTCTACATAATACATTCGTCAGTCGTCATCTTCTTCTACCAAGCCAACCATAGTAAACCAGGTCTAAGTTTAAATCGCAATGTGATTAATTCAAGTTATATTAATCGCATTGCGATTACAACTTAGCACTGCTATATTACATATTAGGCTAGAATTAACGAATATGGAATATAGCAGTGCAAAGTTGTAATCACAATGCGATTAATATTAATAGTAAACCTGGTTTACTATGGTTGGCTTGGTAGAATTAGCGAATATGACGAATGTATTCGTCATATTCCTCAAAACGAAGATAACGAAGTATTCTCCATCTTCGTTTTAGCAACCTATTCGTCAACTTGGATAATTCTAGCAATCAAATAGGAAGGTTGACTATAGAGACAGCGGTGTTTAAATCGCTGTGCGATTATATTACTTTGCTTTTTTTTTATAAATAGAATAATTATAATACTTGATAATTATTATAATTATTCTATTTTATTAGAAATATAATGATAATATAATCGCATAGCAAATTAAACACAGCTGTCTCTTCCCTTTTCCCAGGGAACTTTGCACTTCGGATTGCTGTGTTGAGACTCTTAAGTGAGGCTCCGCGGTGTTTTTTGTAGCTGGTCTCCCTGAGATCAGCTATTGCTGTGTACAGCCGTCTCTATAGTCAACTTTCCTATTTGATTGCTAGAATTAGCGAAGTTGACGAATAGGTAGCTAAAATGAAGATGGAGAATACTTAGTTATCTTCGTTTTGAGGAATTCTAGATATCAAACCAATAGTAGAGTAGCCTTAAGTTACAATCGCAATACGCGATTATTTAAATCGCATATAAATCGCGATATTGACGAATATTCGATTTCGACGAATATGAAACGAATATTTGATCGAATATTCGCGAATTTCGTTGAAATCGAATATGGCACCTGCCGCTCATCACTATTTATTAGATCATGTACCTCTTTGGGTGGATTTATGTATGGCTGATAATAACTTTAATGTAAGACCCCCATTTAGACTAAATCCCCATTGGATTTCCACAATGGATAATCATGATCTGATAAAAAAGGAGATCACTTCTTTTTGGGACAGGAATTATGGCTCAGTGAAGACCCATTTGGTGTGGGATGCATTTAAGGCTTTTATGAGGGGGTATTTATTAGTAATATTTGCAATTTGAGAAAATGTTATGCTATGAAAGAGAAGGAATTGGAGGAAGCAGCAGCTGACGGAATGAACGAGTTCTTCAGGAGTGAAACGAAAGAAAATAGGAGAATTATGCAGGAGACAAGTTTTTTTCAGATTTTCTCCTGGATAAGGCCCAGCAGAGGCTTTTCTTTAGAGGGCAAAAATATTTCTCCAAATTGGGTCATCCAGGAAAAATGCTGGCTAGGGTGATCTCCAATCAGTACCCCAAAAAAAGAGATTCTTAGTATTCTTCCCATGACGGTATTATTACTGAAGATCAGGATTTTAAAAAGGAAATATTTGTGAATTATTTTTCGGAATTATATAAATCAGATGATATCCTTTCAGATGAAGCGATTGATTTATATTTGGATTCCATCTTTTTTCCAGTTCTTACAGATATTCAAAAAGAATTCCTTGCGGTGGACTTTTCTCTTCAAGAGTTGGAGGATGAAATATAGTCCTGCTCAGTGAACTCTTCTGGATCTAATGGATTCCCATATGAATTTGATTGCAAGTATAGGGAGGTTATTTCCCCCTGTCTTTTGAAGGTATTTACTGAGTCATTAGAGGAAGGTATCCTTCCAGAATCAATGACAGAAGCTGTAATAATAGTAATATTGAAAGAGGGTAAGGATCCCCTTGATATGCAGTCCTATAGACCCATCTCTCTTCTTAATACTGATGTTAAGCTTCTCTCAAGGATTCTTGCTACAAGGCTCTCTAAGGTTATTCATCAATTAAAAATCCTGATCAAAATGGTTTTATTCCTAATAAGGGTATCATAATTTGCACAATCTCTTTGCAAATATACAGTCTCCTGAGGGGTGGGGTGGGGGGGTCTCTCGGTCCATCCTCTCTTTAAATGCTTTTTTGACAAAGTGGACCGGATATACATCTGGAGAGTGTTAGAGAAGATGGGATTTGGTATTATATTTATAAATATGATTAAGCTTTTGTATAGATCCCCTAGTGCTAGATTGAATATAAATGGCTTACTTACAAAGAGTATCTCTTTAAGTAGAGGTACCCAGCAGGGTTGCCCTCTTTCCACACTCTTATTTAATATCTATATGGAGCCCCTTGCTGCTAGGGTTAGACAAAATAACAATATGGCTCCGGCTTCCGTTATTGAGAGCAGATACAATTTCACTAGTGAAGATAGTGATTCTGCCATAATTATTTTATTTCCTTAGGAACTCCCCAGTATGGATTGAAGACAAGTTCTTTAAATTAATTGAGAGAATTATTAATGATTTACTCGGGGGAGAAAACGGGTAAGGCTTAAATTGGAGCATTTCTATAAGGCGATTGAACAGGCAGGGCTTAACCTTCCCTGCTTCAAGGGATATTTTATAGCTGTACAGCTGTGGTTCTTTTGTGAATGGAAGAATAGCCCACTTTGTAGAACCTTGGGGAGGAAATCTCAGTATGACAATATGTTCACCTTATTAGAAGCCATTCAACTTAGTAATTCCAAAAAGGACTATAGAGCCGCTGGGAAGCTATTCACTAACTCTTGGAGTACTATTAGAGACTGGTTGGGAATAAAGGGCTTTCTTTGTTGTACCCCTCTTTGTTATAATTATAATTTTCAAGCTCTAGATGAATTGGCTAGTGATCAGTACTGGCAAAAAACATGATATATTTTATGTTGGGAATGGGGATTGTGAGACAGTGACAGGTCTCACTCTAGGTACTGATAAGGAAAGGGTGGATAGTGCTGTCCACACCCCTATTCCACCACAGGTGGGAGAGCTGGAGGTATCAGGATGGGATAAAGCACCTCCCTCTGTCTCATTCAAGATGTTTTGAAGGAGTGCCAAGGAGGCTCTGGGAGAGAGTTTGAAGCAGAGGCCTGAGATAGCTCTGTGAGGTGGCCTCAGCTGGGCAAGGCTGAGGGACCACAAGGCTTAGTATAGCCTGGTCTTGGGGGACGAAGCAACGCCTGGTAGTGGGTTGCATGGGTCCTAGTCAGGTGGACTAGTGAGCCCAAATCCCCCAAGGGACTTTGTTGCTGCACAGCCTAGGGGCTGGAGGACTACAAGGTGCATGAGTTCCAGGTGTGAACTGTGACTAATAGCGAGGTAGGGACACTGTGTATGTTTAGTTAGGGCCCAGCCAGGCAAGGTGTTTATTTTCTGTACAGTTTATGTTGTGCTGGAACCAAATAAATGCATTGGACATTGATACCGTGTGTCCTGAAGATACTTGTGAAAGTGACCCCTGAAACCGAGCTAACCCCCTACAGGATATACTTCTATTCTTGGAGTTAGCACAAAGAGAAAACATATTGAATTTATCCTGGTTTAGGTATTTTCAGTTACGATCGGTACTTGCGAGTGTAAAGAAAAAAGTGTTTTTTTAATCACTTCTACACCTTTGAATCACTTGATAGGGAATGTGGGTCAGAAGGTTAAGATTTCTCAACGTTATAAAGTTTTACTTAAAACACAATTTAATAATACACGTTCTCTGGGACAAAAGGCTTGGCAAATTGACTGACCAAGGATTTGTCTTGAAGACTGGGATAATATATTGGCGAATTTAAGTTTAGTGTCTAATAACTTTAATCACGTTTTGGTTTAATTTAATATTTTGAACAGAATTTATATTACACCTGTATAGCTTAATAAATGTGGTTTAAGGAATACTTCTAACTGTCCACGGTGTGATTCACCTGGGGCGGATCACTTGCATATGTTTTGGTCTTGTATAGAGTTGAAACAATACTGGGGGGCAATTTATCATTTTATTACCCAGAAATTTAAAGTTGGGATTCCATTCACGGTGAAATGTTGGGTACTAAGTGACCTCTCCAATGTAGGATGTCATAAACATGAAACAAAATAATGTTCTTAGCGAGACTTTTGATTGCACGGGCTTGGTTCTTTTGAAATACTCCTAGTATTACTACATGTCTAAACCTTGTTAATAAGATTAAGAGATATGAAAATATTTTATATAAACAAAGAAACACTGAGGAAAAAATGGATTAGAATTTGGGGAGAATGGAAGTTCTAATGCTTTCCTGCCTCTATTCTCTCGTTATCCCCTTTTCATTTGGTCGATGGGAGAATGGTATACGCATCGCAAGGGAGAGGGTTGTTTGGGGGGGAATTAGGGGGTAAGGGCTAATATGGGAAAAAGGAATATAATAATGCTGTTGTTTTTATTGAATTGTATTGTTTGAATTTCTAATAAAAATTTTAAAATAAAAAGATGCTCCTAATTTATGACGAGACCTGCACCACGTCAATAATTAGGCAGATCCTCTGGCAGCACAGTCACTGAAGCAGCTGCTCTAATTTAGCTGATACAGATGTAGTAGATTTTTAACACTCATGCTTTATGTGACGTGTTTAGGGTTGAGCGAACCCGAAATGTAAAGTTCGGGCTTGTACCGAACTTTAGGGTTTTTGGTACCCGGACCCGAAGATTTCCATAAAAGCAGAGCAGCTAATCAACAAGCGTTTCACTTGTCTGCCCTTAGAAGCCATCACAGTCATGCCTACTAATGGCATGGCTGTGATTGGCCAAGTGCCGCATGTGACCCAGCCTCTATATAAGCTGGAGTCACGTAGCGCCACACGTCACTCTGCTCTTATTAGTGTAGGGATAGGATGCTGCTGCTGCTGTGGGAGAGAGAATAGGAAAGAAGCTGAATAAGATCTGATATCAGAACTTGTTCACTCAGCGATTTACATCCTTTTTTTCTTGTGGGTGCAATGCAACTGTTTTTTTTACCCTGTTCTGACTCTGAGGCCAGTGACAAAGACTTTAATCCGTCTGTGAGTTAAGTTGGTGTCGGCATCAATTTTATGCAAGTGTAGTGCACTTGCACCTGCATATATGCCAGGGACAATAATTTAATCCAGTTCTTTTACTTCAGTGGGCAACATATAGCCATTTTTTAAGTGCACCTGAACTGCATATGTGCCACAGGAAGAGAAAAATAATATAGTTAATCCATCTGTGATTTTAGGGACCTAGGGGGTGACATGTTCACATTTTTTTCTCTAAAGTACCCCTGTGCTGCATATGTCAGTGTCATTAATTCAGTAAATCCATCTGTTAGATTCTGGGATGACAATTTTTTATTTAATTTTTTGCTAAAAAGTACATTTGCTATGTGCACTGCATTTGTGATATTGAAAAATAATCAGTACATCCATCTGTTTTACTGTGGGTGAAAAAAATCTTTTTTTTCTATAAAGTACCTTTGGGGCCTGCATTGCAACTCTGAAAGTGGAATATAATCAGTCAGTACAACTGTCAATCAGTCAATACATTGTTGGTGAAAAAAACACTTAATTTTGGGCACAAAGTACATTTGCACCCTGCACTGAACTAGTGATAGTGAAAGAAGTTCATTTAAATCCATCTCTTTCATTTGTCGGTGAAAAAAACATATATATATTTTTTTCAACAAACTCCTTTTCTGCCTGCACTGCAACTCTGAAAAATAATTTGTAAATCCATCTGTTTCACTGTGGGTGAAAAAAATCATCTTTTGTTCCCTATAACGTACCTTTGGGGCCTGTACTGTAAATCTGATGTGGGGTTGAAAAAAAATATGTTCAGTAAATTAGGTGGCCTTCAGATTGTTGGGTGATCTGTACCCCTTCTTTCTTTCAAAGTACCCCTGCACTGCATACCGACTAGGAAATATATTCAGTAAATTAAGTGTCCTTCAGATTGTTCGTTGATCTGTACCCCTTCTTTCTTTCAAAGTAGCCCTGCACTGCATACCTGACTTGGAAATATATTCTGTAAATTAGGTGGCGTTCAGATTGTTGGCTGATCTGTACCCTTTCTTTCTTTCAAAGTACCCCTGCACTGCATAACATGCAGGGAACTTAAAGAGGACCTTTCAGCAAAAAAATATTCATGGAATACTTATACCATCTTACAGGGCTGCTGCCGCTGATGTCTACAACTAGTCTGAGTGTAGAACAAGAACAAATCTTAAAGAAGGGCTTATCATTTGTACCATCTCCAGAGTTTGATTGCTTCTCCTGGGTGAAAGACATAAATCTGTTTGCCAGGAAACTGGCCTTACACAAAGAATTTAAACATAAACAAAATGATCCATATGTAATTCAACAGAGAGAACAGGAGGCAATACAAACTCTGGAGACACTCATAGAAGAGAATGAAGGATTTCATCCTCAAGCCCCCTTTTCTAAATTATCCCCACGAACCACCTTTACCCCTCCTTTTTCAAAGTATAGCAATATACAAACCTTTGTAGATCTGGTGACTGAGGATCTTCAGAAGGTGAGGCGATCCAGTGGGGAATATGTCAACTTAACAAGGGAAGAAAATGAAGCACTGGACCAACTGAAAAAGAATAATCATATAGAAATCAAACCATCTGACAAAGGTGGAAATGTGGTTATAATGGACAAATCTGACTATAATGAAATGGTTTTAACCCTCCTGCAAGATACCAAGACATATATAAAATTAGTGAGTAATCCTACAGATAAATATGTGAATGAACTCAAAAGTATTCTACAATCTGCAATTGAAAAACAACTACTAACAAGAGATGAATTTAAAGCAATTTTCAATCCTAAACCGACGACAGCGACATTTTACGCAACTCCAAAAATCCATAAAGAAAGGAGACCTATACCAGGAAGACCTATAGTATCTGGGAATGACAGCCTCTGTGAAGGGATTAGTCAATATATAGATACTATTATATCACCATTTGTACCAGAATTGTCATCGTATCTTAAGGATACAAAGGACGTTTTAAAAAAACGACAGGATGTACAGGTTAAAGAAGGCGTTTACATTGCGAGCCTGGATGTGGAAGCATTGTATACAAGTATTAATCATGAATTGGGACTAAAAGCCATTGAGTATTTCTTAAGCACCAAGGGGACACAATACCAAGAGGATAATGAATTTATTCTCACAAATTCTAAAATTCTTATTGACACATAATTATTTTATGTATGATGGCAAATATTATTTACAGACCACCGGTACCGCAATGGTGACGATTTGTGCACCAAATTTTGCTAATTTATTTCTTGGATGGTGGGAGGAACAGACAGTATTCACGGATAATACTACTTCATTCACTCAGCACATATTAATTTGGGCACGATTTATAGATGATATTTTGATTTTATGGGAGGGCACAGAAACACAATTTCACGAGTTTGTATCCTATTTAAAAGATAATACAATAGGTCTAAAATTCACATCAGAGATTAGTAAAACGAGTATTAACTTTTTGGACCTCACTATAAAAATTCAATCAGATGGCCAGATAAATACAATGGTACATAAGAAGGCTACTTCTACAAATAGCTTCCTAATGTGGCAAAGCTACCACCCACTCCCTCTAAGTAGAGGGATACCATTTGGCCAATACATCAGGGCCAGAAGGAATTCCTCCACAGAAGAGGCTTTTGAAGTAGAAAGCAAAGTGTTATATAATCGCTTTTTAGACAAAGGCTATCCCAAAAATATCCTTCATAAGGCCTATCGTAAAGCTAAAGCAATTGATAGAGCAGACCTTCTGAAAGAAAAAAGTAACCAACAAGATCCCATAATAAGATGCATTGGCACTTATGATAAACAGCACAACAAAATACAATATATTCTGGCTAAACATTGGAATATACTTAGAGCGGATGATGACCTAAAACTAGTTTTACCGGGGGGCGTGGCCTGAGACCGAGATGAACGGACGTGTGTAGCTGAGCTCCGCTGTCATTGCTCCAACTTCGCTATTATCCTGAACTTACCAACCGCAATCATAACCTCCACGGTGGAGAGAGGGACGGGACGCACCCGGAGATCCAAAATGGCACCAAGCAAGCCGTTATCGGCCACTGAAAAGCTTAAAGAGTTTGCCCGGCCAGACCTCCAAGATGGCGCCGGCTCTGAACAGCGCGCCCAGACCCCAGCGTCCCGGAGTGCCTCTCCTGCTCCCAGTGAGGAACCTGCTCCGGACTCCGAACCCTCCCTCAAACAAGTGACTGATCAACTGCTACAGGCTATATCTATATGCCGATCCTCTTTGTCTGGGAAGATGGAGGAGGTAAAGGTAGACATCGGCCTCTTGAGGCATGACATGCAAAACATGCGAGAACGCATTAAGGAGGTGGACACCCGGGTATCTACAATGGAGGATCACTTAAACCCTTTACCAGCCCGCATGGCTGAGCTGGAGAAGAAAGTGGACTATTGGCAGCAAAAATGTGACGACTATGAGAATCGCACACGCCGCAACAACCTGCGCATAGTGGGCCTCCCTGAGCGTGCAGAGGGGAGTAACCCATGTGAATTCGTGTATACATGGCTACGTGCTACTTTTCCAGACACCACCTTTTCATCAGCCTTTATTGTTGAAAGAGCGCATCGGGTGCCGGCCAAACCATTGCCGCCTGGCGCACCCCGCGACCATTATTGGCGCGACTACTTACCTCTGCAGACCGTGACCTCATACTACAAATGGCGCGCCGCAAGCAAGAACTGCGCTTTGAGAATGCAACTATTATGCTTTTCCCGGATTTCTCAGCGGAACTCCAGAAGAGGAGGGCGACTTTCACGGCGGTGAAAAGACGTCTTCGAGATTTGAACTTTCCGTATTCCATGGCCTATCCAGCCAGGCTAAGGGTGGTAGATGGCGATTCCACCAGATTTTTCACCACTCCCGCTGAGGCTGCGGCCTGGCTGGAGGGCAAACCGAGACCTGCGGGATCCCCTAGATGAACACTCGCTGCAAGACCTCAGAGTTGATCATGGCTGGGATCTCATCGTGGACCCCGAGAAAACGCAGACTGCTGGGCGAATAACATTTAACCAGACACGCACGACTGTCTCTACCTCCCGGTATCTCCTCTACACTATCCTCTTTTTTTCTTCCCTCTTTCCCAACCGCCTTTCCCTCCTCCTCCTATCACTTGCTATCCTTCCTCTGCCTCCTTATAACCCGGGAGATCTACCTTCCTATTCTTACCCTATCTCGATATCCACCATGCTTTACACACCCATGTTTTGATACTCACTGCACCATGCCAAACTTCTGCCTTCAAGACATATGACCTCATATAGTACTGTTGGTTGTGTTGAAAGTTACTATACAGCATTATGTTCAGATCACCTTACGACATGTTGATGTATATTGTGAGGCAATGTTATAGTTAGTGGCATGATGGGAAAATCTATTCTCATTGTTATGGTGTTTTCACATAGTGCGAAGTTGGAGCGCCAGTTCTCCATGTATCTATTAAGTCCGTTTAGTGCGAAAGGTTAAGTTAACCACTTGCACACCCCGTGTACTACTTTGCCACATTGGTTCTATCACCCTGTGTTCTGCTAGGTATACTCCGACCGGGATACAGGGTGCTGGATCTACTTGTTGGATGACCCTTGACAAGCTTATGTTTACTGTTGGTTTTTTTATGTTTTTCAATTACCATTGCATATCTACCTATGTACTGTCACACCGCAAGTGGGGTCTGAATATGTGTCACCGAAGATGGGCGAACAATTTGGGAGGAAGGGAGTGGTACTTCTCTCTTAGACTGCTATGATGGCGGATATAAGGATAATGTGTTGGAATGTCAGGGGCCTTGGAAGTGTCAGAAAACGTGCCATGGTGTTTTCCATAATCAGACAATTTAACCCTTATATCTTGTGTCTGCAGGAGACTCACCTCCTCCCTGAAAAGACGGGGAGAGTAAACAAACCATGGGCTCAATGGGCCCAACATTCTTGTTACTCTAACTTAGCTAGGGGAGTCTCCCTGATAGTACATAAGTCTCTGAGATGGGAGGTGGAGAAATTACAGATAGACACTGCGGGCAGGTATATCTTTGTGGCGGCATATATCAATTGTGTTTTACATGTTCTACTGGGGATTTATATACCTCCCCCATCTTCCCTTCAATTAATCCATCAAGCGATTAGCTTCGCTGCTTCTTTTCCAACTGCAAGGATTATTTGTATGGGAGATCTTAATATGACTTATGACCCTTCCCTAGACAGATTTCATGATGATGAACGACCGAGTGGAAGTACTCAGTCCGATTCACCATTATCTAAACTGATGACGGAGGTGGGGTGGACGGACTTATGGCGTCTTAAGCATCCAGATGAAAGGTCCTTCTCATGTCAATCAGCTAGCCATAATTCTCTGTCCCGCATTGACTATGTGTTTGGTAACTCTAGTGTGAGTACACTTCCTTATCAAGTGACTTATGGACCTCGAGGTGTTTCGGATCATAATCCCATACTGCTGACCCTGATGGCTAATGTTAGGGATATGAGGCACTCCATGAGAGTTCACCCCTTTTGGCTAACATTGTTCCCGCCCTCAGATAGAATTCCAGACCAACTATCTGTGTTTTTGACAGACCATGCCTCCCATGGTGACAAGTCATTGGTATGGGAAACGTTAAAAGCATACTTGAGAGGATGTTTGAGATCTTCTATCTCATTCATCAAACGTAACTCGGCCAAACAGGAAAAGGATATGGCTGCGGAATGCGCTAGGAAGGAGGGGATATATGTTAGGGACCCGACGACCCAGAATAGGGATGATTGGCTACAAACAGGAAGACGATACCTCATATTGCTACAGGAAAAAGCACAGCGCAAAATGTTTTTCACCAAGCAGTCTTATTTTGAACTGGGCAACCAATCTAGCAAACTGCTGGCACATATCGTTCGTCAGAATCAGGCCTCCCCTGCTATATTGCGTATTAAGGATAGGTCGGGCATTGTGGTTATGGAACCGGAGGCTATAGCTCACCAATTCCGAGAGTTTTATCAGGATCTATATGATGCCCGGGTGGATTACACTACAGGGGAAGTTGCTGCCTACTTACAGGAGTTAGAATACCCCACGCTGTCTCCTGAGTTGGCTCAATCTTTGGAAAACCCAATAACAGATAAAGAAATATTAGAAGCTATTAAATTATTGGCGAATGGAAAGTCCCCTGGTCCAGATGGGTTACCTCTGGAGGTGTACTCCAGATACGCCGACCAATTAGTTCCTCCCTTATTGCAAATGTACCATGACGCCTTTTCGAAGGGTGTCTTTCCCCCCTCCTTGAGTGACGCTACCATTGTGATACTCCTTAAACCAGGCAAGGATCCAGTAGAATGTGGATCATATAGACCCATATCCTTGTTGAACCTTGATTACAAAATCTTGGCCAAAATCTTGGCACAGCGGCTGAACGGGATCATCTCAGGCCTTGTCCACCCGGATCAATCTGGATTCTTGCCTGGCAGATCCACGACAGATAATATACGAAGGGTACAGGTGATTACCCAAATAGGCCTTCAGAGAGGGAGTAGATGGGCCTTAGTGTCTCTAGACACTGCCAAGGCTTTTGATTCGGTGGAATGGCCATATTTACTAACCGCTCTGGAATGCTTTAGGATTGGACCAGTGTTCATAAAATGGATATCCATACTGTATAGCCGACCGAAGGCTGATATTCTGGTGAATGGTATGTGCTCTGCACAGTTCAATTTAGGTCGTGGAACTAGGCAAGGGTGCCCATTATCACCTCTGCTATTCGCCTTGGCGATTGAACCGTTAGCCCTCCGCATTAGATCCGATGCGCAATTTAAAGGAATACTTATAGGTGATCAGGAGGACAGGGTGGGACTGTATGCGGATGACATGATACTTTTATGTCAGATGTGGAAAATACGCTACCTCGAGCTACTGATCTTATTGAGACATTTGGACAATTCTCCGGTTTAAGGATAAATTGGTCCAAATCAGTCCTATTTCTGCTGTACTCCCTGTCCCCCTCCACTATTACCACTGAACTACCTATTGTCAATGATTTTAAATATCTGGGGATTCATATCACTAAAAATGCGGCCTCTTTCCACGCTCTGTATATTCAACCTCTCCTGACTTATAGCGCAGACAAGTTCAGGGTGTGGGGAAGTCTTCCACTGTCTGTGTCAGGACGCATAAATTTGATCAAGCTGATTATATTGCCAAAATGGCTATATGTGTTAGAACATGCACCTTTCATTGTTCCCAAGGCGACCTTCCAACGTTACAGATCACTAATATCCCCATTTGTATGGGGAAACAACAGACACAAGTTGTCCATAGATATATTATGTCGCCCCAGAGGACAGGGAGGCATGTCTCTTCCAGACTTGCATACATATTATCTAGCAGGACAGTTGAGACATTTACGATCATGGATCTCTTCTGGAGACAAGTTGGATAGAGCAGAGAGACTACTAGCTACATATCTGAACCTCTCCTCCCTGTGGCCAATATTGGAAAGCCCGCGACTTTTTCCCAGAGTACTATTACCCATACACAAATTAGCTATACAGGTATGGGATGCTTGTAAACGTATACATGACTATGACGGGCTGATCCCCAATATACCATTATGGGACAATCCCATGTACCCCTCTCTCCAGACTGGGACGGATAGATCATTTTGGACGGAACATGGGATCGTCGTTATAGCTGACCTGTTTACCAACGATGTGTTTAACACCTTTGAACAGCTGAGGGACCGACATGACTTGCCCAGGACTGCTTTTTATAAGTACTTACAGCTGCGACATATGGTAGACACACACTTTAGGGGTACCCCAGTAGTACTCTCTAATTATCCACTGATTGGTGTGATACGCTCCCAAGGCCCCAGAGGATTTATCTCCGCTCTTTACACCCATTTACTGAGCACCAAGATGCATAAAGCTCCCCTCTCAGCACTCTCCAAATGGAAATCTTTGATTCCTGAGCTCACGGACGATGAAGTGTGTGACGTTCTGGAATCTGGTATCCCCGTCCATTAATAATAAATTTATACAACTATGTATCATTCATCAGAGTTACCTATCACCAGTCAGGCTACAAAAAATGGGTAGGCTATCACACTCTAGATGTCACAGGTGTGACTCGGAGGGAGCGGATTTCTGGCATCTCATATGGGATTGCTCGGACATTCGATCCTTCTGGTCTACTATCACCGGTATCCTATCTGAGATTGTACATCTCCAGGTACCTCTAACTCCATTATTGTGTCTGTTTGGTATAGCCGATGAAGAAATATACCCTCACCATACCAGAATTTTTCTTAGAGAAACGTTGTTTCTTGCTAGGAAAGCAATTGCGATCCGATGGATGGGCGAGAGAAGCCCTACCCTTAATCAATGGAGAACTTTAGTAAATACTGTTGTATCTTATGAAAACATTGTGTTTAAAAATCGGGGGTGTCCTCAGAAATTTTGTAAAGTATGGGGAAATTGGTGCTCATCCACTCAAACCATGTATTCAGCTTCCAGATTTTCCGCAGAACTCGATGCAGCAAGGGGCTAACCTGGACAGGAGCCCACTACTTTTATGTGATGTGACACGTAGATTTGACCCTACTATTGTGCAAGAAGTAAATGAGACTTGTCATCTATCATTTATAAGAGGATAGTATGTATATGGTAATGTTCATGTTCATGGATATCTTCACCTCATTGTATAATGATGTACTTTGAATTTTGTGACTATTCGTTCAATAAAACGAGTTTAAAAAAAAAAAAACTAGTTTTACCCATGTATCCAGCAATTACCTACAGGAAAGGACCAAATTTGAAGCAAAATCTAGTTCATAGCCATTTTCAATGGCAGGAAAACACTGATAAAAGTACCTGGCTATCAATGAGGGGTTCGTATCCATGTGGTGACTGTGTGTTCTGTGCCCAGATGGATAAAAAAACGTGCTTTATTAACCCAATAGATCAATGGACCTATGAAATAAGAGAGTACATAAATTGTAAGACCACAGGAGTGGTATATATGATAAGCTGTACGTGTCCAAAAATCTATGTAGGCAAAACAGTCCAGGAACTAAGGAGACGGATATCCAAACATCTGAGTGACATAAGGAACAAAAGGGACACAACACTGGTGAAACATATACAAACTGTACATAAAGGAGATACCCAGTCTATTAAATTCTGGGGTATACAGAAAGTGAAGGCAGGACCTAGAGGAGGTAACATCGATAGAAAATTACAACAACAAGAAACAAAGTGGATATATAGATTGAAAAGCCTAGCCCCTAAAGGACTAAATGAGGGATTTACCTATGCATCTTTTCTGACTAAGCGTTGAAAGCCCAAGATCTTATTATAAGAGCCTTGTATTTTTTATATATATATAAAAAAGAATATAACTCGAATTTCATGTAAAAGCAGGGTTCAACTTTAGGTAAAATGATTGAGAATGACTATCATAGAGAGTAAAAATTGATAATATAAGCAATAGCCCCCCACCCTTCTCTACACATTAAGTAGTAATCCATTCAAAGGTAATAGGATGAGATGTGTGATAATCTAACCTAATGATGGATGTATATAGAAAATTAGCATAGGAATTGATGTGAGAGCAGTATCTTAAAATCTCTAAAATAAATTCTATAATAATGTACCATAAAGATCACAATGTCATATTGTATAAAAATATTTATAAAAACAAAAAATCAAAAATTAAAACTATTTGTATTAAAAATCCTAAAATGATGGTATTTACTATAATCCAATAATAATATAAGCCATTAATCTAAAATACTAAGGAAATAATTACTGTAAATAAGATAAATCATGATAGTAAAATTCTAATAAGTGCTGTGATAAAATGCTATAGGCAATATCTAGGCAAAAATCAAGTACAGTGATGATTTCAAAAGTGTTAATAATAATGGTGATAATGATATAATAATAATAAAAATAGAAATTAGAAATATATAATCAAAAAAATATACAAATATGATAGTGGTAATATTAATTGATAACTATTTAGAATTTAAAAACGTTATATAATCGTTTGGCAAAAGCAACCTGTATTTAATACTCTGTAAGATAGAAAACATCACTATGAAAAAGGGGAGAAACAAGGATCCATATATGATGAGAACGGGTTAGATACAGAGAAACTATAGAAGGCTGCTGATACACGTACTTTAGATATAAAGCTCCCACAGAGGCAGAGTATGGGAGAAAGCGTAGCTGCAAACGAGGTCTAAAAATTAAGTGCTAAGACATGCGTAATGCACTCCAAGCATGTCCCGAACACTAAGTATCGGGACATGCGCAGCAACATGAGATGAGCTTGGAAAGACTAAGTGCGATGACATGCGCGGCAGTGAGTCAGATCATACGCCCCACACATCTATGCCCAATTGGAAACAAGGTAACAAAGAACCTTTATCTATTATTAGATTCGATAGGTGAATGTAATCATGACGTAGTAGAAGGTGGAGAGCAAAGGCTTTAAATAGCCTTACCGCCCTGCAGCACACAGACGCTATCCGATACCCCTGAAGACGCCTGTTTAGGCGAAACATGTCGGGGGATAGTGTGCAGTGTTTTTAAATATATGACCGCTATACCTGCATTCACATAAACCAGTAAAGGGGAGATAGTGCACGCGATTCTCCCCCTTAATAGTAGTGGAGTGTTACTCCGCAAGATATAGCGATAGTGATAGCCAGTCAGGCAAGCGGCCACTAACTTTTATACATAGAGTTAATATTTAGGAAGTTAATAAAAGTTAAGTTTTAGATCTAAACCAGGAGCCAAGAGTAGGCACAATTTATCAACTCAAATAAATATACTAATAGCCTCTGCTCCCTGGAGGGAATGTTGATATAATATAGCTGCCGCTGATGTCCGCACACAGGTTTTTTTTTCAAATGCCCCCCCCCCCCCAGTTCGCCTGCAGCGCTCCCGGTATCTTCTGCGCCTATTATGCTAATGAGGCAACTTGGTTATAGTAGGAGGTTTTATTTAGTTATGGTGGGCGGTGTCTCTTCTCTCTGGCAGCGAGCGCATCCAATCGCAGCGCTCCTCTCTTAGCCAGGAAGCCCAAGCTGAGGCCATGTCCCCAATTTGGAGACCCAGAAGTTGAATGCGACAGACCCAGTGGCTTAGCTAGAAATGACTGGGCCCAACAGAAAATTTTTGAATGGGGCCCCCCTCCCCCAGTAATTTTTTCTCAACCCCTTCCTTTTATACCGTCTCCATTCCTGTGGCTACTAAGAATCACTCTCTCAGACCAGGCCCGGCAGCTGTTCCATCCGTTTTCTATACTGTCTATACTGCCACTGTATATAATTTCATTGTATAATACTGTTGAGGGGGCCCTGACAAAGTCTTTTAGTCTTCCTCCTCCTGAATGGGCCCCTTCTGGGTCAGGGCCCCAAAGCAGCTGCTTTCCCTGCTTCCCCTGTAGCTACGACCCTGGGCAGACCCATCAGTCAGTACGTGTAGGCGTGTGCACAGATACTATTCCACCATTTAGCTGAAATGCTGCCTCTTGCTAAGATGTTCCATATCTGCCGGTGGTGCTGGTTATTGTGTCGTGGTGACAAAGCTTTTCCACATTTCAGCCATGCTAACCCTGCCTTCTGAAGTGCAGGCGGTGACCCAGCAACGTTGGCGACTTCTTCCTCTTCCTCCTCTGCTTTAACCTTGTGCTTTCACGGAGCTCCCGGTGTCAGGTGTGAATGCCATCAGCAGCTCGTCTACCAGTGTTGGTTTCTTCCGATCATGCTTCAGTGACTGAATTAAGGACGGCACGTTGTTCTTGTAACAGGGATCCAGCAGGGTGGCCACCCAGTAATCTGCACAAGTTTTAATGTTTGAAACTCGGCATTCATTGCCCAGGCACTGCAGCATGTAGTCGCTCATGTTTGCCAGGCTGCCCAGAGGCAACGACAAGCTGTCCTCTGTGGGAGGTGTATCATCTGTGTAAACCGTTTCCCCCAAGCCATGCTCAAGTGATGGCCATGAGCTGCTTTGGGTGCCACCTTGCTGTGAACACAGTTTCTTCTCCTCCTCCTTCTCATCCTCCAGAACTGTGCCCTGGCTGGACAATTGTGTACCTGGCCTATGTTGGTACAGGAACCCACCCTCCGAGCCACTTGTATATGACTGGCCTTATAAGTTAAGGGTAAGGCATGTATATAGTTTTGTTTGTTTATCTAATTTATCTGACTTATAGTTATTTAAATATGTTTATAAGTAAATTTGTAAATAGTTTGTGAATGGGCATTAATGAGAGGTTTGATTGAAGGGGGGGGGGTCTAAGGTGCGAGGCTGTTCGGGTTAATTTTCTCTTTTTGAAATGTTCCTTGTATAGTTTTTGTTACAATTTATAATAAAAAGTCCTAATAACCGTGGAAATGTTACCCAACAATCTCACCAACAGATTTTATAAAATGATTTGCCTGTCACATCTGCAGCTCAGGCCGCAGGGGTTCTTAAGCACCAAAGTGAATTTGTCCCACCAGAATCTAAGAGCTGGATTAACTGAATTGATTTTCACTGTCAGGTGTTCAGGAATTTCTGCACCACGAAATTCAGCACATGCGCCAGGCAAGGGATGTGTGTCAAACCGGCTAAGCCCAGAGCTGCTACGGAGTTCGCCCATTATCGCACCGAGCCGGGCTTGAGGCTCCGTGGCACCAACCACTCATCGGTCTGTTGTTCCATGCCAGTCCACAGCTCCTGCGCGGTATGGGGTTTGTCCCCCAAACAGATGAGTTTCAGAGCAGTCTGCTGTTGTTTCCCCCTGGCTGTGCTGATGTTGGTGGTGAAGGTGTTACGCTGAGCAGATGAGGAAGTGGTAGAGGAGGAGGAAGCAGCATAGGAGGAGGAGGCAACAGGAGGCAAAGAGAAATGCTCTGCAATCCTCGGGGGTGGAAGGACATGTGCCAAACTGCTATCCGTCTCTGGCCCAGCCACCACTACATTTACCCAGTGTGCTGTTAGGGAGATATAGCTTTACTGCCTGTGCTTACCGGTCCATGTATTGGTGATTATGTGGACCTTGCCACAGATGGCGTTGCGCAGTGCTCACCTTATTTTGTCTGCCACTTGGTTGTGCAGGGAAGGGATGGCTCGCCTGGAAAAGTAGTGGTGGCTGGGAACCACGTATTGAGGGACAGCCACCGCCATAAGTTTTTTAAAAGCCTCAATCCATCTCCACCAGACAGAATGTCAGCATTTCAAGGGACCAGGAATTTTGAAATCCTGGCATTTAGGGACAGGGATCGCGGGTGGGTAGGGGGGTACTTTCTATTTCTCTTTATCTCCAGTGTTTGGGATATAGACAGCTGAACCCTTCCATGGGATAGTGTGGAGATGCTTGGTGATGGTGAAACATGTGGTGGCGTTGCTGCCACATCCTCTGTTTGTGGGGTGGCAGGTGCCACTGTCACTCACTTGTGCTCAGGTTTAGAATGTTTATTTTTAAATTTGTATGTATTTTATGTTATTTTAAGTTATTTCCCTATCCACATTTGTTTTCCCTATTGTCCTACTCTTACCCCCACTTTGCTTCATTTTCTATTTTAGTGCCCCAAAGTTCGGGTCCTCATTGACTTCAATGGGGTTCGGGTTTGGGGTCAAGTTCAGGTCAAGTTTGGGTTCTGAACTCGAACTTTGCAGCGAAGTTTGTCCGAACCCAGCGGACCCGAACTTCCAGGTGTTCGCTCAACTCTAGACATGTTATATAAACTAAGTGCGTTAAGCAAACACCTTCAATTGCTTTTCAATGGCTTTTGTTTCAAGATAACGTGATGAGTTAAAAAATTTGAGTTAAGAGTTTGTCTGTTAACCCTGCTACATCTGTAAATCAAAAGGACCTTGAAGAGGTTTAATAATGGAATTGATTTTATTTTTCTGTCTACTGATGTCACAGATGGCGAATAAGACCGTGCTATGGAACTACATTGTTTAAAAACAGCTTTTGTAACTTCCAAGTATCCACTTCATGTTAGTGTATAAAAGCACATCTTCAATCATCAAGAGGGTAAGGAAAAGCTATGCCATTACAATGACCTTTGTTACAGTGTCTGAGACAACAAATAATAAACAAATTACCACCTTAAGGTAACACAACTGCATATTATGAGCCTCATTAAAAGTCACTCTTCAGTTTGTGCTGTTATATGATAGGAGAAAAAAGCAGGGCAGAGCTGTTCCTCAGAAGGTAAAACACTTTGATTTGTTATCAGCATTTGTGGGGTGAGTCAAACGTCGTAGGCAGGCTCAAACTAGCCCACAGACTTCATTATTATGAATACCTGTATCTGATGCATTAAATTCTTGTGACATATACAAGGATCATATATCATAATTGTTGAGAATCAATTAAATAATAAGGGGCTCTAAAATAAATAAAGAACCATAAAGGAATTTAGTAGTTATTACACTCTAAACACTTATTTAGAACAAAGGAAGTCAAAATTGAACTTAAACATTCAATACATTTCCTACTATTTCTACAAAGTTGTTGGAAGGATTGGAATATGGCCTATTGGAATGATGGCTATAAATTTGGAACCACCACTATCAGCATCTTTAAAGCAACTGGAGACAGTATTTTTCAAATAGCCATGACTGATGTTTGAACAATGTTGGTTTATTCTCTCTTTCAGTGATTGTGTTGTTCTACCGATGTATTGTAATTTATACGGGCATTGCAGTAAAAAAAATGACATTGCTTGAATTGCAGTCATTGTGGCGTTTTATCTGAATAGTTTTGCGTGTACTGACCATCTCCATCTCCGTAGGTTTGTGTATTATGTTCACATTTACATTGTGGCAACAAAAGGACCCTATATTGACCCTATATTTGTTTTTCAGTTATATTATTAGGTAGAGAAAGGGCTACAAGATTTTTGATTGTCCAGGCCCTCTGATACGTGATGGTGCGACGTCTCTGGGTGTCCCATTGTTTAAACAGAGTACTTCAGATGACATTATGATGTATGGTATACCTCATGATAAAGTTGCAGCCAAAACGGTTATCTTCTTTTCCTTGTTCTTTAATCACCTTACTGTTTAGCCAGAGTTTAGCTTGGGCTGTGGGAAAAGCAGGGGCAGAAGTGAAAGGAGGGTGGGCTTCTTTAATTGCTGATATCTCCTGGATGCATTAGTCCAAGCTAAACAGGAGATATCACTGGTAGAAATCTATTTGGGAATAATCGCGGGTGAAACCTGCTTTTACTTTCACTATCAGCTGTGTTCACTACATCCCGATTCCTAACTGTGATATCTTCCCATGTGCTAGAGATATTGCTCTCATTCTGGTATTGTTTCAAACAATATAATTATATCTAGCTGCTATCAAGCCAGAGATATGAGCAGCTAAAGCAGCCCCCCCCCCCCCCTTTAATCTGGAGGAGAAGAGGGCGAGCAGTTGCAGAGCTGACAGCCTGCAGGAGGAAAGGAAAAATAATAAGATATACCGTATGTAGGAATGTGGCTTTATCATCAATGTACTGACACATAATAAAATGATGTTATTTTTACCACACAGTGAATGCCGTAAATGGTATCTAAAAAACCTACAACTAATCCCTCAAAATAAAAAAGCTGACTTGTTGTACGCCAACAAGATTTACTGAAGACACACATTAAATATCTGCAATAAAAAAGTGACAGATTTGTTAGGGTTTTTCCAATTTTAAAATGACAGGAGGTTAATTTAACATGACAGAGTTTGAGGCAGTTATCCTGAGCCTCACCCTCAACACATTTTGCTGCTGACAATTAAACTTCTAGGGTATTTCCAAAAAGCTGTAGAGGACCAGATCCAGGAAGACCAGCTCTGAGGTATCTATGTGGGCAGTGAATGACAGATTCCACTAAATGCACTTAAGCTCCTTAGGTCCTCCTTCAGCGTCTCACTATCTTCTTGCCATATCAAAATAATATCACGATGTAATGCTTATAAAATCTTATATTTTTATGTCTTAGGAGGCCCCCCTTGTCCTTAAAGGCTCTCATAAATAAATTTGTTTATAAAGGTGCAAATTTTGTACCCATAGTGGTATTTAGTGGGTTTTGTATATATTAATCTCCATTACATGTGAAATAATTATGGGTGAGTGTAAATTCTATGGATTCCAATATGAAATCCTTTTGGGCTAGGGACAGAGACCGATCCCTTGCTAGAAGGGATCCAATTACGAATGATGCTACTTTATAATGAGGCAACATCAAGGTTAACTCAGACCATCCCTTCATCCCACCTAACTTTTTGCAATAAAGTGATTAAAGTACTCAAATTCCTCAGACAGGAGGGTAGCTGAATTGCATATTTCTGTAAAAGCCAAACGACGTAAGCTGATAGATTGGACGTAAAGTAATTTATCCTAGATATGATGGGATATCCTGGGGCTTAGGGACTTATGGATCTTAAGGAGGAAATAAAAGTAGGGCGTGGAGGGGTTACAGATTTTTCAAAAATTGTGTCCTCTGTCCCAATAATGCCTCCTCTATAACCCTATCTATGAGGCCATAAAGTGAGTTCAAGAGCTCTTCTACGGGATCCATAGGGAGTCATTCATAATAATTCTTATCAGATAATATCCTCTTGGATTCATCCAGAATGCCCATATAAAGTTGTCCTCCCTCCCAGTTATTCTAGACTCTGACCCCAAAGAGTTCAATGCAAATTTATTCGTGGAAATAGGTGACCTGAGGGACCCCTCAAGTCTATATCATCTAGTTTATGGAAAATTATCTTTCTATCCATTAGAGAGTAGGAACCCTTATATAGAAATCTGATTCACGACTAGAATCTAATAGTCAGGAATTAGAAAAATCTAATAAAAGTAATCTAACATCTACCCAACAAAAATCCCTTAAAGAATTGATGGATAACCAGGATATTGTAATTAACGGGGAAGATAAAGGAGGGAGATTGTCATTATGGATCATAATCGATCATAAGTATTATCTGGATGACTCCAACAGGATATTATCTGATACTCCCTACGGACCCCTATGTCTACTATCTTCATGTAAATGTTGTTCGAACATAATACACAATCCTACAGAGCTAGGGGTGACCAGTACGGGTGAAACAATTTAGCTTAGCTTAGAAACTACATGGCCTGCAGTTCAAGCAATGTAATTGATTTACTGCAATGCCTGTGTAAATTACAATACATTGGTAGAACAACACAATTACTGAGAGAGAGAATAAACTAACATCTTTCAAACATCAATTGTGGCTATATCAAACATAGTGTGGAGACACTTTAAAGAAGCTCATAATGATGATTCCAAATTTTTATCCATCATTCCGATAGACCATATCCCAGTCCTTTCAACAACTTTGTAGAAAGGAAATGTATTTGAGTGTAATAACTACTAAATGTCTTTATAGTGCTTATTATTTAATGATTCTTAATGATTACAATGTAATTTTTACCTGTTTTTACAGCTCTCCTTTTATATGTTGCAAGAGTTTGATGCATCAAATACAGGTATTCATTTATCTTTGTTTATCTTGTCTATCCCCCTTCTAAGGTGGTGTAAGTATGATATACTAATCTGTTCTCCACCTTATAATATCAACCCGGATTTGAGAAATGCTTCTGAAATTTGTTTGTTGGCTTTCTTGTTCGGTCTTATGGATTTGGGCCAAGACCAGTTTGTTTTTTCACAGAGAGCTGCTGTACATATCCGAGATTGGATCTCTACCTACAGTATCTAACAGTGACAGAAAACAGATAGGTCTGTGTAAGCATCCTCTTCAAATTAGCTATACATCTTCTACTGGTGGCTATTTAGAGTAGTTGGGATACCCCACTAACTCTTCCTTTTTTGCTTTTCTTATATATCGCTGCCGACATCATGCCACTGCCACTGTTTTTCTGCCTACCATCATGTTTTGTACCAAGTGGCTGCTGCTGCCACCACTGCAGCTGCTACTCCCTGCTGCTAAACTAATCCTCCTACATCCACTTGCATTACCCTTACTGGCACTACCATTACTGTTACACAGGTGTTATTACTAATAATACCCCTAAACAGTCAAACACACATCTACTGCCTTTTCTGTTCCATGTTGTGCTGCTGCTGCTGATGTGGCCACATGCCACTATTACCCCACTTTTTCTACATCCATACTGTACTGCTGCTGCTCCCAGTTGATTCAGAACAAGCCACTCTTTCTTTTGACAACTAATATGTGCATTAATATGTTCATCCCTTTGAATCCAGAGGAAAAAAAGCAGTCTGCTTTCAGACCTGCACCTATACAAGCAGCCAAGCAATGCGAGTTTGTGAGCATTCGCGCGTTAGATTTCAACTTTGTGTTTGTATTAAGAGTGTGACTTTAGATTACTTGACTTGAGATTCAGGGACTTTAGGAGGGGACTATAGTAAGTTACATTCTTATCACTGCACTATATTGTATTTTTTCTCTTTTCTTGTGTAATCCCCATTTAGTATGTGTTCCATTATTGAAAACACAGTCCAGTGCACATCTTGTCTAATGTATGCAGTCCTGGAACAGACGTTTGAGATTACATATCTTTGTTCAAAATGTGAGCAAATTGCCCATTTGGAATCACACATGGAGTATCTAACCAGGCAAGTTTCAACACTGAGAAGCATTGACAATTTGGAAGAGAGTTTGCTGCTCACTGAACAAGCACTCTATGGGGTAGATGTGGGGGAGGGTGGTAACCAGGAGGATCAGGAAAGTGAGGTAGCTAGCTGGGTAACAGTTAGAAAGCGGGGTAGAGAAAAGAGTGCCAGGGAGGCTAGTCCTGATCTAGCTCACCCCGACAAGTTTGCAAGGTTGGCAGATGAGGGATATGTCAGTTCAGTGAGAGCACTGGTGCAGCCGGACACTTCCTCTGCCAGTCAGGGAAATGTCAGCTCCAGTAAGCAGAGTCCAGGAGAGCAGGGCAGGCCAGACAGACGCTGGTAGTGGGAGACTCAATTATTAGGGGTACAGATAGGGTGATCTGTCACAAAGATCTGGATCATCGAATGGTGTGTTGTCTTCCTGGCGCTCGAGTTCAACACATCCGCAGATCGGGTTGACTGGGAGGGGCTGGAGAAGATACAGCAGTCATGGTCCATATCATAAACAATGACAAAGTTAGAGGTAGGTGGAGCGTCCTTAAAAATTATGTTAGGGATTTAGGTCAAAAGCTTAGGGCAAAGACCTTAAAGGTAGTGTTTTCCGAAATACTACCTGTACCACGAGCCACACAAGAAAGGCAGCGGGAGATTAGGGAAGTTAACATGTGGCTCAAGAACTGGTGTAGGAAGGAGGGATTCGGGTTCCTGGAGAACTGGGCTGACTTCTCTGCCAGCTATAGGCTCTATTATAGGGATGAGCTCCACCTCAATGGGGAAGGGGCAGCTGTTTTGTGGGAGAAGATGGCTAGAAGGTTGGATAAGTGTTTAAACTAGGGACTGGGGGAGGGTAATTATGTTATAGGAGGGGAAGATAGTGCAGATAGAGACTTGGGGCATGGTAGTGGGACTGGGGAGGAATGGAAGGAGGGACTAAAACAGTTCAGAAGGAAAGGTGTAGGGTAAAAACTGGGGAACTGGAATTAGTGATGTCTGAGGAGGACTATGACATAGTGGGAATAACTGAGACATGGCTGGATGAAAGCTATGACTGGGCAGTTAATGTACAGGGTTACAGTCTGTTTAGAAAGAATAACCAAAACCAGAGAGGGGGAGGGGTCTGCCTTTATGTAAAATCCTGTCTAAAGCCCACAGTCCGAGAAGATATAAGTGAGGGACATGAACATCTGGAGTCACTGTGGGTAGAAATACATGGAGGCAAAAACAATAATAAACTACTAATAGGAGTTTATTATAAACCACCTAATATACCAGAGTACAGAAAATCTACTACTAAACGAGATAGACGAGGTGGCAGATTATAATGAGGTCGTTATTATGGGAGACTTCAACTACCCAGATATAGACTGGGAAACTGAAACCTGTATATCTCATAAAGGAAACAGGTTCTTGGCAAAACCAAAGACAATTACCTTTCCCAACTGGTTCAGGACCCGACTAGAGGGATGGCCATACTCGACTTAGTATTAACCAATAGACCTGACAGAACAACAGATGTGCAGGTAGGGGGACAGCTGGGAAATACTGACCATAAAGTAATAACCTTCCAATTGTCATTCAATAGAGTGTTTCTTTAGGTAGGAACAAAAATACCAAACTTCAAACAAGCAAAATTTAGCCAACTAAGAGAGGCCAAAGGCCTAACTAAGTGGGACAAAGTCCTCAAAAATAAAAATACAGCCACAAAATGGGATATTTTTGAAAGCATCCTAAAATCTAACTGTGAGAGGTACATACCTTATGGGAATAAAAGGTTAAATAAGGAAAAACCAATGTGGATAAATAGAATTGTAAAGAAAGCAATAAATGACAAAAAGAAAGAATTTAAATTACTAAAGGAAGCACTGATAAACTATAAGGAAAAAAATAAAATATGTAAAAAACAAATAAAAACAGCCAAACTAGAGACAGGGAGATTAATTGCTAAAAAGAGCAAAACTAACCCTAAAATGTTCTTTAATTATATAAATGGTAAAAAGTATAAATCTGAAGGTGTCGGCCCTTTACAGAGTAATGAGGGGGGAGTTGCAGAGAGCGATGAAGAGAAAGCAAAGCTATTATATATTTTTTTCTCCACTGTATTCACTAAGGAAAATAAACCGTCAGATGAAATGCAGAATGTAAAAGTAAATGCCCCATTAAAAGTGCCCTGTCTGACCAAGGAAGAAGTACAGCGAGCGTCTTAAAAAGATTAAAATAAACAAATCGCCAGGACCGGATGGCATACGCCCCGTATCCTAAGAAAATTAAGTAATGTCATAGCCAGACCCTTATTTCTGATATTTAAGGACTCTATACTGACAGGGAATGTTCCACAGGATTGCCGTATAGCAAATGTAGTGCCAATATTCAAAAAGGGTCCAAAAACAGAGCCCGGCAACTATAGGATGGTAAGTTTAACATCTCACATGGGTAAACTGTTTGAAGGTTTTCTAGGAGATGCTATCTTGGAGTACGTCAATGAGAATAATCAATTAATGCCATATCAGCATGGCTTCATGTGGGATTGGTCATGTCAAACTAATTTAATAAGTTTATATGAGCAGGTAAGTTCTAGACTTGACAGCGGCGAATCAATGGATGTCTGATATCTGGACTTCTCCAAAGCATTTGACACTGTACCACATGAAAGGTTAGTATATAAAGTGAGGATGCTCGGACTGGGAGAAAATGTCTGACTGGGGGTAAATAATTGGCTCAGTAATAAAAGACAGAGGGTGGTTTTTAATGGTACACACTCAGATTGGGTCACTGTCACAAATGGGGTAGCACAGGGGTCAGTATTGGGCTCTATTCTCTGCAATATATTTATTAATGATCTTGTAGAAGGCTTGAACTGTAAAATATCAATTTTTGTAGATGACACTAAACTGTGTAAAGTAATTGACACGGAAGAGGACACTATACTGCTACAGATGGATCTGGATAGATTGGAGGCTTGGGCAGAGAAGTGGCAGATGAGGTTTAACACTGACAAATGTAAGGTTATGCACATGGGAAGGAATAATGCAAGTCACCCGTACATACTAAATATTAAAACACTGGGTAACACTGACATGGAAAAGGACCTAGGAATTTTAGTGAACAGCAAACTAAGCTGTAAAAAACAATGTCAGGCAGCTGCTGCCAAAGGGACAATGGTTTGCATCAAAAGGGGCATAGATGCCCGTGATGAGAATATAGTCCTACTACGTTACAAATCATTAGTCAGACCCCACATGGAGAACTCAGTACAGTTCTGGGCTCCTGTGAACAAGGCAGACATAGCAGAGCTGGAGAGGGTTCAGAGGAGGGCAACTAAAGTAATAACTGGAATGGGGCAACTACAGTACCCTGAAAGGTTATCAAAATTAGGGTTATTCAGTTTAGAAAGAAGACGACTGAGGGGAGATCTAATAACTATGTATAAATATATCAGGGGTCAGTACAGAGATCTGTCCCATCATCTATTTATCCCCAAGACTGTGACTGTTACGAGGGGACATCCTCTGCGTCTGGAGGAAAGAAGGTTTGTACACAAACATAGAAAAGGATTCTTTACTGTAAGAGGATTCTAAAGGGCAACTGCTTTTTTTCTGGAGACGAATAACATGCACAGCTATTGGGGACCGCCATGGGTTCTAAAGTGGTGCTCCCCTATGCATACATGATCGTCTTAGAGCATGAACATGTTTACAGTCTAGATGAAAGAAGGTTTGTACACAAACATAGAAAAGGATTCTCCACGGTAAGAGCAGTGAGACTATGGAGCTCTCTGCCTGAGGAGGTGGTGATGGTGAGTACAATAAAGGAATTCAAGAGGGGACTGGATGTATTTCTGGAGTGTAATAATATTACAGGTTACAGCTACTAGAGAGAGGTCGTTGATCAAGGGAGTTATTCTGATTGCCTCATTGGAGTTAGGAAGGAATTTTTTCCACCTTAAGTAGGGAAAATTGGCTTCTACCTCAAAGGATTTTTTTTGCCTTCCTCTGGATCAACTTGCAGGATAACAGGCCAAACTGGATGGACAAATGTATTTTTTCGGCCATATAAACTATGTTACAATGTTACTATGTATGTATACTGGCAGGCATATCTGGCCCTCTCAACACATAATTTTTGGACTCTTGTGCACGTGTAAACGTGTGTGTGTATTTTGGAAACTTGGTTCCAACAAGCCACTGTTGCTTAATACTGTCATAATACTGCCCCTTGTACAAGAAAATAACTACTATAATATGGTCTTCGATGAACAAGACTATGACTACTATAGTACTATTATGTACAATTATATAACTACTATAATATTGCCCTCTATATACAAGAATATAACTACTATAATACTGCCCCCTATGTACAAGAATATAGCTACTATAATACTGCTCACTGTGTGCAAGAATATAGCTTATATAATAGTGCTCCTATATAAAAATATATAACTACAACTACTGTGCTTAAGATTATGACTAGTATAATACTTAGTGATGAGCGGCAGGGGCAACATTCGAATTTGTGATATTTCGCGAATATGTGGTAGAATATTCGTTATATATTCGCCAATATTTGAATTCAAGATCATTATCTTGATTGCGAAAAATCGGCAATGTAAGAATCGCATAATGCAATTTCGTAACGCGAAATACAGGTGTGGGTCACTTTGACAAAATTTTTCAAGCTGCTAGAAGTTTCCTGAGTTTATCCTGAGACTGGAGAAAATGGTTGGCACAGCAGAACATTACAATAGCTTTATATGCATATAGAGTGCTCCAATATATTCACGATTGCGCAAATTAGAATATTTTTTTGCACTACGTGCAACTTTACATTTTAGCAGGTCTGACTAGATATTACTGATTGGTACACTAAGTATTGTTGTGAACTTGACATTGCTGCCTTCTTATTGGCCCACAAGCAAGTAGCAGAGAGGAATCATGTGTTCAGATGAAAAAAAATGACGAATATTGAAAATTACGAACATATAGCACTATATTCTAAATATTCGCAAATTCTCGAAGTTGCGATATTCGCGATTAAAATTAGCTATTCGAATATTCGCGCTTGTCACTATATAATACTATACAATATAATGCTTTATCCTGGGGTGGATGGGGGGCACATGGGAAATTTGCTCAAGGCTGAATTAGATTTCAGAGAAGGGTGAGCACAAGCTGACCTGAACAAAGTTGGATGCATAGTGTTCTGCAAAATGAAGATCAGCAGCTACTGAAGTTACAACACATCGTCCATCTGTATATAACGCAGTTTGTATCTCATTGGGCTGCTCTGCTACAGTTATGGCCACCGGCAGCCTATAGGAAGACCTGAAGGGACAGCATACCCCACAGCCAGTTAGTCTGCTAAGAAAGTTTAATCTTGGATTTCCTATTTAATCTTGGAGTTCCTATTATTATTTGATGTATTAAGAGTATTTTAATTGGTTTATTAGATATGCTAGAACAGGGACAATTTTTTGCAAACCGTACTGTGTCGCTCAGGTGCGGATATTGTACTTATTCCCACCCAGGGCTACCCCATGAGTCAATGTACGCTGGAGCACTTACTAGAAAAAAAAGAGAGGCAATAAAGTCTGTGTGATATGAACATAGCTTTTGTATCATTGTTCAATTCAAATAAAACAATATTCAAAAAAAAGCTACATTGCATCAATTGGTAGGAGAGAGTAGGCAACAAAGGAAGTTAAAGTGGACCTAGACCTAGAACCTCTTATGACATGTCTTTATTAGTAACTACTTGCTTTCCCCATGTAATAACAAGTCTGGAGCATATATTTGTATGACTCTGTGTTGTGGCATTCCTCTATTATTCCTGAATCCTGATAAAAGTTATGAACTAATTACTACTATTTTGCAATGAAGGTCCAGATGAGTGTTACAAACAGACATACAAAATTATGAATGAGGCGGGCCTGCTGAGCCATCCCCTTTCTCACCAACTTTTTTACACCTGCCATGAGTAGGGAAAAATCACAGACTGCGGTGCAACTATTTGCTGTGCCGCAACCTGTGCCAGTAATACTCCTCATATAGGCCTATTTCTGGATAATAACTGACCCCCCAGTCTTTATGCTAATGAAGGCTCCAGGGCACTACAGCACAGGTCCTAGTCCTTCTCATCCCTCAGTTTTCCAGCACCAGCCAAGTGTCTCAGTGCCCTGAAGCCCTCATTTACGCAAAAAATCTGTCTTTTTTTTCTTTCTCAGGAAGACTGCAACTGAGTTTCATGAGACAGGTATCATTTTAATCAGCAGGAGCAACCCTATCAGGCAAACCTACAGGATCATTATATGTGGTGCCCTGTGAGGTTATTGGCAGCTAATGGGTGAAGGATTGTATTATTAATGACTCGGGAATAAGGACCTTGACGTAATGGCCAAACTCTATACTTAATTAGATCTAAATGGAAGCTGAGAAGACAACGTCAGTGAAAGTCTTAGGCTCAGCTCAGACGATAAGTGCAGACATTGGCCGTGAGGTACTGCAGAGAGGTTCTCAAGAGCTCTCTCTGCGTTATAAGATGTTGTGCATCATGGGAGTCTGAAAGGCGAGTTTTTAAGGAGGACAGCTCCTTCACCAGCAATAGACATAGTATAGGTCCTTCTATTGTCTTTGACTAAAAATAAAAAGGATCTCCCACCGCCAGGGTCATGCCCTTTTCAGGTTGGCTGTTGTTTGGCATTTAAATGCTTTTATAGGTGTCCAAATTACCAGTTCACTCTCTGAATGTCATTGTGCAGCAGGAAATAACATGCACAGGATAATCATCTCTGCCGATTCTTAATTATTTTCCCTCATGTCTTAAAATCCTCTTTTGAGAAGAGAAGTCTGTATAGCGTGTGACTCATGACTCTTACCGACTGCAATGTGCAAGCGTAGGCACAGATGCTGGATTATGGAGCATGGAAATAATGCTGGTTTACAAGTACATCTAAAATATTTGTTAACAGTGGGAATACTATAATATTTTTATTTATTTAGCTCACTTATATAGCAATGACATATTGTGCCGTGCTTTATAGCCAAGCAATTTGGGGAAATTGGAGGCTTGGGCAAAGGAACTGCAAATTAAGTTCAATTTGGATTAAAGTAAGTTTATGTACTTAGGCTGAAGGAAAAAATGGAATAACAGAATAAAATGGTCTTAAAAGGCAGAAAATGCTCAAAACCCCATATGCTGTTGCGCATTTCTCACCGGGGGAGCAAATCCTGCACATGTGATCTGTTGCTAACAGCAATCCCCAGCAAAAATGCATACAATGGAGGATGCCCGCAGCGGACCACATGTACCACAAAGACATCCTACACAGGATAGCCAACTGTGTGGATGTCAATGGCTATATAAAACAGAGATTTACAAGAAATGGTGCACTACAATGGTTAATGCAATTGACAATATATGGCTAAACCCTCACACTGATATTAAAATGAGACTTTCGCCAATATATTCTTATATCATGAACATACCGGAGCCTGCGCACCCCGTCAAGGTATCTCAAAGTGGCACGGGACCTAACACTAATCGGCCTGTGCCGTATGGGAAATTACAGAGACCATATGGGCAATTACAGGGGCATAAGGTCCGACACCCAGGGAACAACTCCCAGTTACCTCCAGCGTGAATTCACACATACAATGGGAGGAGGAAAGAGGCTGTAAGACCCACCTACCACTGACTCATGTGACGCAGACTGCTCAAGTGCACCTAAATGTTACCCATGGATCAAAATCAAGGCACATTCAAACCTGGAGTAATTGCCCAACGGCCTCTGTAATTGCCTATAAGGCACAGGTAGGCTAGCGTTAGGTCCCATGCCACTTTGAGATACCTTGACGGGGTTTGCGGGCTCCGGTATGTTCTTGATATAAGAATATATTGGCGAAAGTCTAATTTTAATATCAGTGTGAGGGTTTAGCTTAGGGTCCTTTCACACTGGCGTTTTTGTTTTCCGGCATAGAGATCCGTCGTCGGGTCTCTATGCCGGAAAAATCCTGATCAGGATCATCCCCATGCATTCTGAATGGAGAGAAATCCGTTCAGGATGCATCAGGATGTCTTCAGTTCAGGACCGGAACGTTTTTTGGACGCAGCAAATAACGCAACATGCTGCGCTTTTTGCTCCGTCCAAAAATCCGGAATACTTGCCGCAATGACGGATCCGGAATAATTGCCCATTGAAATGCATTATTCCGGATCCGTCTTCGAATCTTCAGTTGTTACGACGCAGCAACGGATCCGGAAGTGTCTTCTGTGCCTGCGCCAGGAAGTAGGACGGGCTTGGCTGGCGCAAAAACGTCCATTAGACGTCCCGCGCGGGAGAAGGCAGGGCGTGGAAGAGGCTTCAGGAGGTGAGTATTTCGTGTGTCTGTCCATATATATAAAAATAAACTACATACATCTACTATGTCCCAGACATAGTAGATGTATGTAGGAGGCATCAAAGGATGTTGGGGGTAGTAGTCCCCTGGTGAATGCTACCCCCAGCAACCTCCATGCATTCGCCCCAGCTGCTGTCCCAAGTGCTTTTGCCTGGGGACTGCAGTTGGGGTGACTGCATGGAGGATGTTGGGGGTAGTAGTCCCCTGGTGAATGCTACCCCCAGCAACCTCCATGCATTCGCCCCAGCTGCTGTCCCAAGTGCTTTTGCTTTGGGACTGCAGTTGGGATGACTGCATGGAGGATGTTAGAGTAGTAGTCCCCAGGTTAAGGTATAATGTGCTTTGATACCAATTTTTTATTTTTCTCTTTCTCATTGTTTAGTTTACCGATTTTTGGAGAAAAAAAAAATTTCATATCTTCCCCAGAGGATTTTTAAAACAGACCAGTTAATTGGTGAGTATATGCAAGAATATTGAAGTCTGAGTTGTGTGGATGCTGGGGGTAGTAGTCCCCCTGGGGAATGCTACCCCCTGCACCCACCGTGCGGTCACCCCAGCTCCAGTCCCAAGTCCCTTTGCCTTGGGACTGCAGCTGTGGTGACTGTGCGGTGGATGTTGGGGGTAGTAGTGCCCTGGTTAAGCTAGTACTCTTTACTAATTTTTTGTTTTTTTTTGTCTCAGTGTTTAGGTTTTTATTGCTGCCCCAAAAAAGAAAATAGTTGTGTCATTTGAAAAATGTCCAGTAAGTATTATTTTCAAAGGAATATTGGAAATTTTTAAAAGTCAATGCTTTAATATTCTAATTTTTTTTCTATAGGCTCTTCAAGTGAGGCCGGGGACTCCCCTCCACGTCAACGTGTGCGCTTGGATACGGTATGTTATGTTTTTATTTATTTAATTTTTTTACACCTTTACAAAATTTTAATTGTTTAAAGTTTTCCATTCACAGCAATCGTCAACTGAGGAGAGGGGTTCCGGCCATGCAGCTACTGCGGGGGAGGAGGAAGTCGGGGGTGGACCCCAGGAAGTGGTAAATATTTTTGTTATAAAAATCACAATTTTTTTAAATATAGTATTTATATAATTGTAATTATTATATGTTTTTTATCCTTTATTTTTCTAGTCTGCTCCTCCTGTGGCCTCAAGAGGTCGTCAGCAGCCATCCACAAGGCGCCGGGGAGCACGCGGCGGTCGGGGACGTGTGAGTATATCTTGATATTGTATCTTGTTAGATCACATCTTACATCAATTTTTTTTTTTTAAATATATGCTTTTATCTTTTTATAGGGTTCAAGGGCCTCTGCCAGAACTGATGAGGAGGAAGTTTCTGGCTTCTACATTGACAATGATCTCCTCATCAGTCTGGTGGAGGAACGCGTCCCACTCTGGGACCCTACCGACCGCCGACATGCAGATCATCACCTGACCCGGACCTTGTGGATGGAGATCTGCTCGAAAATTGTACCAAATTGGGACGACCTCAGTGAAGGCCAACATGAGGAATGCAGTAAGTAGCCTAAAAGAATTGTAATTTTTTTATTTTCAGTCCTATTCAAACTGCAGCCGGCTGTTACAAAATTAAAACTCACAGCATCGATTATCCTGGCCTGTTGTGAGTTTTGGTTAGCAAGAGCTTGGCTGTAGTTTGGTAATGTCATAAATTTTTTATTAATCTTAAAATTTATATTTTTCAGAGACGACAGTCATGGTGCGGTGGCGCTCAATATGGGACCGCTATAAGAAAGACTATAATGAGGAGGTCAATCGCCCGAGTGGGTCTGGCGAAACCCGACCGCAGCCGTACCGCTATTCGGCTGCCCTAGGGTTCCTACGTAGAACCCTAGAGCTGCGAAGGTAATTAAAAAACGGCATTAAAAAATGTCATGATGTTTACTGTGATTGTCTAAAAATACTAATTTTTTTTTTTTTGGCAGAACAACAAGCAGTACTCGGGCGCCTGAACCTCCTCGTGATAGCGAACAAGAGGCGGTCCCTGCTGAGCTGCCCCCCGCGGATCCCTCTCCACCTTGCCCAGCACCTGGTCAGGATCCTAACCATCCTCTACTGGTGCCCTCTGGCGACGCAACAATGGCCGTTATGTCGCCACTTTTTGAGGCATTGATGTGTCGCCAGATGGCCGGTAGAAGCCGCCAAGCTGATTACGAAGACCTCACAAGGCTCTTGTATGAGACCTTGTGTGTTACAGCCAGAGGATTGTAGCCGTGGAGGCCGAGCTGCGAAGTCTGCGGGAGTGGGCGGCGCAGTTTTCTCAGCCCGGCCCTCTACAAACCTACTGGCCGTCAGTCAATCAGCTGGTGGCGGACTTCACGCCTGACCAGGTGTTAGAGTTCAGACGAAGGGTGGAGGAAACGGTGTGGGATTTGAGACACCGCCCAACTTCCTTTCCCCAACCAACTACCTGTCCCACGTCCCATTCCTATCCCCCACCACAACCTCCTCACCACTACCAACCTTCTCACCCCTTCCAACCTCCTCACCCCTTCCAACCTCCTCACCCCTTCCAAGCTCAACAAACTCCAACCCGTCCACCTCCCCAGTCTCACACCCCCGAGCCTTTTGAACTCTCTTCTCCCTCTCCTCCTCACTATTTTCCACCTACCACTTTCACCACTCCTTCTTCTCTGGCTCGGGCAACTCCATCACCCCTTCCCCCGTCACGTCTGACTACTCCCTCTGTCTCTCCTCTCACATCGCATCATTCAGGCCCCACCAGAACATCTCAAGGTGGAGAGGGATCAAGCCATGGACAGCCTGCCACCCCCCAACCTGCTCCCCCAAATCCTCACTTTAAGGATTTGTGATGTTTTATTTATAATGTTTTATAGTTTTATATTTAAAAATTATCTTTTAAATTATTATTTAATTTTTGGGTTTTTATGTTTGAAGTAAAGTTATTTATAAAGTTTTCGGTGTCCAGGTGTTTTTACTTCAAAAATTACCAAACTAAGCACTCTCCCACCCCTTGGGAGCGACAGTGGAACCTTGTCGCTCTCCAGGCGGTGGGAGAGGAAGTGCTGTATAAAGGCCTGGCACACTCTCCCACCCCTTGGGGAGCGACAGTGGAACCTTGTCGCTCTCAGGCGGTGGGAGAGGGAGTGCTGTATAAAGGCCTGGCACACTCTCCCACCCCTTGGGGAGCGACAGTGGAACCTTGTCGCTCCAGGCGGTGGGAGAGGGAGTGCTGTATAAGGGCCTGGCACACTCTCCCACCCCTTGGGGAGCGACACTATCATTGTGGCTACTAAAGAGGTGATAAGAGTTTGTATACAATAGTATATAATAATACAGAAAAAAAACACCATAGAACTACAATTTTAACAAAAATTTATTAACCATTTAAAATTTTTATAAAAGAAACAACTTTGTACATAAAACATTATGCTTCTGCCACATGCATGTGAGCTAATAGGCATGCGGAAAATATTACTATTTTATACATTACAGTCCGGCCACTGGAAACGTCCCGCATCCGAGCAGAAGTAGTCGGCAAAGGCATCACGCATGGCGGACACTGCCACACTGCCACGTCGGTCCAAAGGTGGAAATACTAGTCAATTCACTGTCCTCTGTCATGCGCTCTATAGTGGGTTCTTTTGTCCTTAGAAAATTGTGAAGTACCACACCACACTTCACCACTTCATCCACAGTTTCTATTTTCAATTGAATCGGTTTAGCAAAAACTCTCCACTTGGAAACAAGGATACCAAAAGTGCACTCAACCATTCGTCGTGCCCTTGTCAATCGATAATTAAAATTTTGTTTTTTGGCATCCAATCCACGGCTGGCGTAAGGTTTGATTAGGTTCCCAGCCATTTGGAAAGCCTCATCTCCCACCAATACATATGGCAGTGGTGGACCGTTGGTACCAGGCATTGGTTCAGGAGGTGGAAAATCGAACCTCCTATTATACACACTGCATCCCATGAACGAGTGCTTAAAAATCATTGAATCGTTGGTACGGCCATAAGCACCAATATCAACTGCTACAAAACGGTACTCAGCGTCAGCTATGGCCATGAGAACAATAGAAAAATATTTTTTGTAGTTGAAAAATTCCGATCCTGTACCTGGCGGCTTTATTATGCGGATATGTTTTCCATCCACTGCGCCAACACAATGCGGAAATTGACACACCTCTCGGAATTTTTCTTCGATTTGTAGCCATCTCTGGCGATTTGAGGTCGGTATGAACTCATCGTGTAGTTCGTCCCATAAAACCTTACAGGTTTCTTTTACAATGGTGGAAATTGTAGAAATTCCAAGGCGGAAGTTATAGTGCAACGACGTGAAGCTATCACCTGTAGCCAAAAAACTGAAGAAAAAAAAAATAGTATTAATTAATGTTTGATAAATAACCATTAAATATTATGGAATTGAAAACTTTTTAAAAGTATCCTCTTTCTTTAAACAATTTATATATACTTTTAGAATTAATACATTTTTGATGGCTAATTATAGGTGCTAGAGAATTTGAAATTGAAATATGAATCATTAACAACACATATAAAAAAAAATAAAAAATATAAGCTATATGGCAGTTTCTTACCGGATGGTCACCATAAGTCGTTCGGTGGGTGAGACACACCGGCGGAAAGACGTGTCCATTCGAGTAAGTTTTGGTGATACTCGCTGTAGTAGATCATCGAAGGTATCGGTAGTCTTCCGAAAATAATTATTAAATTTTTCGGGATATAGACGTAATTCAGGGTAAAGCAGTTCAAATGCACCTTCAGTCATACGTGCAGAAGATATGGGATGCACCCAATAACGACGTAGCTGACGCCGACGTCTTTCTCTCTCTTGTTTCCTCCATCTAGAAACCAATATAAGGGCTTTCCACGCAAAAGCTTGTTCAGGCATCATCCTGGCAACAATTCAAATCTCAGTCTGAGGGGTAGTCTGCAATTTTGACTCTTTTTATCCCAAAAAATTTGCATGTCTGATTGGGTTTTTTAAACTGCAAATATACATTTTCTGATCAAGATTAGATTAAATAACTGATCCGCTTAATTTTACAGGTTAATCCGTTGTTACGACGGATCCGGGACGACGGATCCGTATACAGCACGGATCCGGACGACGGATCCGGCAAAAAAATGTTCATGGTGTCTTCCGGTATTCCGGATCCGTATATCAGGAAATAATCCTGAAAGACGGATCCAGAATGAAATTTGGATGCGTTCTTATGCGTTTTTCCTGATCCGTCGTGTAATTCCGTTATGATCCGGACGACGCAAGTGTGAAGGAGCCCTTATATTGTCAATTGCATTTGCCATTGTAGTGCACCATTTTTTGTAAATCTCTGAAGTAAAAAATGTACAATTATATATCAAACAATAAAAACACTGGAAAAAACTGCCAGGGAAAAGACAGGGATATTAGTGCACAGCAAACTAAAAGTGGTTATCTCATAATCAATGTCAAAAATGAAATCGGACATTTATTACAATCTCTAGAACCAGCTATGTACCTCACATGGATCCAGAGATCTCCTCATTCATTGCACCAATTGCTTTCCTGGATATAGTTATAACTCAGAGGGCATCTCTTCTCTCAGGGGGTGTAATGGGAAGTGTATAAAATATTCTATATGTCCCTAGATTCAATTTCCCATACCTTTTAATAAAATAAATAAATAAAGTGATATCAACAGTAGGGATGAGTGCAAACATCCATATTCGAGTTCGCGATATTTGACAAATAATTTGCATCATATTTGTCATATATTCGCGATTTCACAACATTTGTTATTTCGCATTCAATATCATGATTTGTGAATAATTTTTCAACTTATATTCGCGTGCGCATATAGTCTATTCGTTATTCGTGAATCTGCGACAGTATTTTCGTATGCGCGTGCACACAGAAGGGTGTGGCTTCTGCTGCAAGGCAGATCGCACAAGTTTGTAGGCCTGTGGATTGGAAGGAATCCAGCAAACAAAAAATGGTTGGAAACTTCAGCACGGCAGAGGAGGAAATCTTGATCAAAGTAAGTAATTATGCTAAAATTACTTCTACTACATTCCTGTGTGTAAATATTTAGTAATGGAAAATAATTTAAAAACTTGGTTCTCATTGAAATAAATGTTCGCACTTGCGAATATTACCAAAATAGTTATTGAGGTAGCAGGTGCTTAAAGTAGGTATGGTCGTATGGTTTCTGATACCTGGTTTACATGCAGGGTGCATGTCTGCAGTTGGCTCAAGCAATGCAGGCTGTGTTTAACCCCTTAAGGACACGGCCCTATTTCACCTTAAGGACCAGGCCATTTTTTCAAAATCTGACCATTGTCACTTTATGTGGTGATAACTTTAGAACGCTTTTTCTTATCCAGTCCATTCTGAGATTGTTTTTTAGTCACATATTGTACTTCATGACAGTGGTAAAATGAAGTCGAAAAATTTCATTTTTATTTATAAAAAAATACCAAATTTACCAAAAATTTAGAAAAATTTGCAATTTTCCAGGTTTCAATTACTCTACTTCTATAATACATAGTAATACTGCCAAAAAAGTTATTGATTTACATTCCCCATATGTCTACTTCATGTATCGATCATTTTGGGAATGCTATTTCATTTTCTGGGGACGTTACAAGGCTTAGAAGTTTAGAAGCAAATCTTGAAATTTTCAGAAATTTTCAAAAACCCACTTTTAGGGACCCCGTTCAGGTCTGAAGTCACTTTGTGAGGCTTACATAATAGAAACCACCCAAAAATGACCCCATTCTAGAAACTACACCCCTCAAGGTATTCAAAACTGATTTTACAAACGTCATTAACCCTTTAGGTTTTCCACAAGAGTTAATGGCAAATGGAGATAAAATTTCAGAATTTCGATTTTTGAAAAATTTTCCGTTTGAATCCATTTTTCCAGTAACAAAGCAAGGGTTAACAGCCAAACAAAACTCAATTTTTATTGCCCCGATTCTGTAGTTTTCAGAAACACCCTATATGTGGTCAGTAAACTGCTGTATGGCCAAACTGCAGGGCGCAGAAGGAAAGGAGCGCCATATGGTTTTTGGAAGGCAGATTTTGCTGGACTGGATTTTTGACACCATGTCCCATTTGAAGCCCCCGATGCACCCCTAGAGTAGAAACTCCATAAAAGTGACTCCATCTAGAAACTACGCCCCTCAAGGTATTCAAAACCAGTTTTACAAACTTTGTTAACCCTTTAGGTGTTCCACAAGAGTTATTGGCAAATGGAGATGAAATTTCCGAATTTCTATTTTTGTTACCTTGTCTCAAAAAAAGTGTAATATAGAGCAACCAAAAATCATGTTTACCCTAGAATAGTACCAACAAAACTGACACCTTATCCCGTAGTTTCCAAAATGGGGTCACTTTTTGGAGTTTCTACTGTAGGGGTGCATCAGGGGGCTTCAAATGGGACATAGTGTCAAAAAACCAGTCCAGCAAAATCTGCCTTCCAAAAACCATATGGCGTTCCCTTCCTTCTGTGCCCTGCCGTTTGGCCATACAGTAGTTTACGACCACATATGGGGTGTTTGTGCAAACAAGAGAATCAGGGCAATAAATATTGAGTTTTGCTTGGCTGTTAACCCTTGCTTTGTTACTGCAAAAATGGATTAAAATGGAAAATTTGCAAAAAAATAGCTGTTTTGGGACTGTTTTTATTTTTGTTATTTACATAGTTGAACTGACAGGTTAGATTGTGTGCTATTTCTATAGAGCAGGTTGTTACGGACGCGACAATACCAAATATGACTACTTTTGGGGTTTTTGTTTCAGTTTTACATAATAAAGCCTTTTTGAAAATAATTTTTTTAGTGTCTCCACATTCTGAAAGCCATAGTTTTATTTTATTTTTTGGGCGACTGTGTTATGTAGGGGCTCATTTTTGCGGGATGAGATGGCGGTTTGATTGGCACCATCTTGGGGTGCATATGACATTTTGGTCGCTTGCTATGACACTTTTTGTGATGTAAGGTGACAAAAATGGCTTTTGACACCGTATTTTTTTTTTTTTTTGCTGTGTTCAGCTGAGGGTTAGGTCATGTGTTATTTATATAGATCAGGTTGTGACGGACGCGGCGATACATAATATGTATACTTTTTATTTATTTATATAAGTTTTACACAATAATATAATTTTTAAAACAAAAAAAAATCATGTTTTAGTGTCTCCATAGTTTGAGAGCCATATATATATTTTTTTGGGCGATTGTCCTATGTAGGGGCTCATTTTTGCGGGATGAGATGGCGGTTTGATTGGCACCATCTTGGGGTGCATATGACTTTTGATCGCTTACTATTACACTTTTTGTGATGTAAGGTGACAAAAAAATGGCTTGTTTGACAACGTTTTTATTTTTATGTTTACGGCGTTCATCTGAGGGGTTAGGTCATGTTATATTTTTATAGAGCAGGTCCTTACGGACCGTGACGATACATAATATGTATACCTTTTTTATTTATTTTGGTTTTACACAATAATATCCTTTTGAATGAAAAAAAACATGTTTTAGTATCTCCATAGTCTGAGAGCCATATATTTTTCAGTTTTTAGGCAATTGTCTCAGGTTGGGTATCATTTTTGCGGGATGAGGTGACGGTTAGATTGGCACTATTTGGGGGTCATATGACTTTTTGATCGCTTGCTATTACACTTTTTGTGATGTAAGGTGGCAAAAAATGGCTTTTGACAAAGTTTTTATTATTTTTTTACAGTGTTTACTTGAGGGGTTAGGTCATGTGATATTTTTATAGAGCAGATTCTTACGGACGTGTAGATACCAAATATGTCTACTTTTAATTTTTTTTACATTTAACACTAAAAGCATTTTTGAAACAAAAAAATCATGTTTTAGTCTGAGAGGCATAGTTTTTATTTTTGGCCAGTTGTTTTAGGTAGGGGCTCGTTTTTGCGGGATGAGATGGCGGTTTGATTGGTACTATTTTGGGAGGCAAGCGCCTTTTGATCGCTTTGTATTACACTTTTAGTGATGTAATGTGCCAAAAATGGCTTATTTACACCATTTTTGGGGTTTTTTTATGGCGTTCACCTGAGGAGTTCAGTCATGTGATATTTTTATAGAGCAGGTTTTTACGGACGCGGCGATACCTAATATGTGTAGTGTATTTTATTTTTTTAATTTTTATTCAGTGTTATGTGTTTTTTCATTTTTACTTTTTTTCACTTTTTACATTTTTTTGACCCAGACCCACTTGGTTCTGAAAGATCCAGTGGATCTGGTGTCTGTATAATACAGTACAGTACACTATATAGTGCACTGTACTGTATTTTGTACTTAGAAAGTCTGAATAGACCTTTAGCAGGTCTATTCAGACTTTCAGCACCATGGAGAGCAGGACGCTTCTGAAGCGTCCTGTCTCCCATGGCAGCCATCACCCGCTGCCATAACTGGGCAGGGGGTGATGGATGGGGAGGGAGTGGAGCACCCTCCCTCTGCGATCCCATCCTGTTGGGGGGCTGCAAAGGCACAGCAGCCCCCCGATGGGAGAAGAAGGGAGCGCTCCCTCCCTGTTAACCCTTCCATACCGCGGTCCATACGGACCGCGGTACGGAAGGGGTTAAACGGCTGGCATCTGCAGCACAGATGCCAGCCGTTTCTATCAGAGTGTCAGCAATGTGCTGAAACTCTGATAGAACCACTAGACACCAGGGATAGATTACAGGGGAGGCGGTCTTACACACCGCGGTCTGCGACTTGTAACACTCTGGGACGAAGCAGAGTTTGGCACTAATGGTCAAATGACTGTTGTTAGTATTCTTGTCCGGACGTTTAGGGTGTTGTTGGGGGCTATTGCATAGTTATTGGTGTAGCATGCGCCTAGAGTAGGTATGGTCGCATGTTTTTGATACCTGTTACATATGGAACGCGTGTCTCCAAGCTACGCACGCTGTGTTTAAGTGGTGGTATTTTATTCTTATAATCCATCCTAAAAAAAGGGAAGGGAAGAGAGAGGTACTTCACAAAAAAACTCGACCATTAGTGGATCCCAACAGGATGGGACCAATGTTTACCACATATACAAAAAAGAAAAAGAAAAAATGTGATGATAACACTAGAGGGGGCACATAAACCACGGGATACAGGAAAAATAGTACAAGGGAAGGATCTGACCCCTATATCGCCCTGACTGTTCCCTAACCCAGGGAAACACCCTGAAGGTGGATGGCACCTGGTCCCGTGCCTAACCTTACTCGCCCTCACTTCTCCCTAATAGATCTCATTCTCAACTCCAACACGTTTCCCCACTTAGTGGTTCATCAGGGGAACAATATGAGAAGTATAAGAAATGAAAAAAATATATATATAATTAATAAATAAATAACTCAACTAATGGTCCAGAGATCACGCATCAGATAAATTAATTGATACGGCGCAGCAAATAGATATCTTCACCAGTTCCTCCACTAAATCCGGTGATAGTGTAGATAGTTGATCGGAAATACTTTACATAAAGCCTTTCTGCTTAGGGTTGGTACTTATCATTCAAACACACATGATTCAGATAATTCATGTGAAAGCACCTCTCGCATTAAATGACAGGTTTTAAACATCCATGGTTCAAATGTTAAATTCCTCGATAGTCAACCACATGATTCAAGGATAGCTCAATAAACAACTCCATGATTCAGAGTAAGCCCATTGGCTTAAAGTGATAGCCTAGTCACAATGCAAACAGTGATCCCATGAGATAGGGGACCAGCAGGTGGTCATAAAGTCAGGACATCAGGAAGCAAGAGGTATTGACTATCTCATACTGCACCCAAGGATCCTCAGACGATATTCAATGATCTCCAACATTAGTGCAAACAGACCCGATGTCAATACTTGATGTACTTTGTGATGTTCTGCTATTAGCGCTGCATGCTTCCACTGTTTTCCAGTGAATGCGCTTTTTCTTTTTTGTATATGTGGTAAACATTGGTCCTTTCCTGTTGGGATCCACTAATGGTCGAGTTTTTTTGTGAAGTACCTCTCTCTTCCCTTACCTTTTTTTAGGATGGATTATAATAAAAGTTAGATTTTATTCCTTGCTTTCTGTGATTTAGTATATATATATTTAGCAGGAATAGGTGGTTAATGTTACCTAATAGTGAATTGAATATTTAAAAGTTTTTTGTGGTATATTATTCATTCATTTTTGAAAGGGTCATGTATCAATGGTCGTTTAAAAAAAAAAAAATAGGTTGCATGTTTGCTTTCTCCTGTTCTACATGTGGGGCGCACGTCCGTAGTTAGCGCCAGACATGCACGGTGTTGGTAAAGATGTATTAGTGGTTTGTATATGCGGGCACTAGCAGATTTGGTCAAGGCATCTGTATTTCAGTTCTGATGCTCTTGTATGTTAGTGTGTTTAATCTATAAACTGTATGTTATGGGCACGCATGTTTCAGCGGTTCTGTGCTATGTCTATAGGTGCACTATACGTCAATTAATTGGCATTGCACCAGGGTTTATGTTTAACTACGTTCATATTTTTCTTAGGTGAACACAAGGTGGTGTTGTGGTGACCATCGTTCCAAAAAAATCCTGTAGCAACATGTGTAGGTTCGTTCGCGCCTGGGCAATGGCAGAAGGTGCCAGGCGAGTGCTGGCTTTCACGGTAGGATCGGACTTGGTTACACAGTCCGTGACTTGTAGCCCTCTGGGGCGTAGGGGTTGGGCGCTAATGGTCGAATGATTGTGGGTAGGATTGTTACCTTCAAAGCTACATTCGTGTGTCTGCATTTACAGTTTGTCCTATACTTTATATCATGCTCTTCATGCTCACACTCAGAGCTGTGCCCCTACCATGTTTTAGGCACTACTCACATCCAGAGCTGCATTCACCCACCTGTTCTTACATCATGTGTTATACTCTGCTTCCACTTATAGCTACATTTTCCTTTTTTCAACATCATGGTTACTCAGTATTTTCACTAGGGCAGTCAGCACACCACTCTGACACTGCTCTCCCAATAAATATAGATGCTTTCTTTTCAGGCTTACGTTTATTTCCTCATTGGTTTGTTACATTCCATAGGCATACTTTTGCTGTTCACTTAGGAAATGAAATAAATTGTGTTTTAGTCCTGGTTTGCATTCACTCACACTGGTCTCCTTTACTTCTGGTTCATATTCACTCAGATTGGTCTCTTGCCCCAGTTAACCAAATAGCTCCTCAGCAATCAGTGGGACAATAGGAGTACGTTTCCTACTTTATTTTCACAAATCGTTCATTTGTTTGTCACGATAAGGGTCTTCTCTTAGCGAACTGCAAGGCCTCTGGCTCTAAGTTTTCTCCCATCTGTTCAATTTTACGGTTCGCGGTTGGTTTAATGTTTATTTATGCACGTGGTTCGCATCACTAATGTCTATGCATATCCCATCAAGTACTGGCTCACGTCTTAATTACTTATCGTCACTGTAAGGTCATTCAGTTCAGTCTCATGGCTTCGGGGCCCGATGATAGCTTCGGCCTCATGGCTCCAGGGGCCTTTTGACCGTTCTTCATGTTGTTTGTTAGGGGTACAATATGGTTGTAGGCTGTTTAGTGTCTTAGGTTCTCTGTCCCCTCTGATCATGGTTACGCGAGTCCCCAAGTCATACTGGTGCTGCATCAGTGGTTTATTTTAAAAAAATATCTGATATATTACTCCGCCATTAGAGTCTCTCACGCATGGCTCCGCCATTAGAGTCTCTCACGCATGGCTTCTCCGATTAAGTGTTACACATATGACTCCGCCATTAGAGTCTCCCACGAATGGCTCCACCATTAGAGTCTCTCACGCATGGCTTCTCCAATTAAGTGTTACACATATGACTCCGCCATTAGAGTCTCTCACGCATGGCTTCTCCGTTAAATTTACACACATAACTCCACCATTCGAGGTCGGCCATGTGGCCCCACCACAGGTAGGTTCCATGTCTTGGTGTCGGCCCTAAGTCCTGGGTACTGGTCCGTCTTCCACTAGGAGGTACAGTAATAAGACGCAATTTGCAAAGTCTCACGTCTATAGACACGACAACTCCTACCACGACTACAGGCACAGAATACATAGTTTTCACGACCTTAAGCCTGTTTCCTGTCACAACTGCAGGTATGGTGTGTACGTTCTCTGTCCTTATCACATGAAACATTAGCTCGTTAATTGTAATAGCCATGTATTCGTGTTGATGGTTCCCTAGGCCTGGTGAGTTTACACATTCCGCTTAATCTACTACTAGAGAAAGACGGAATACGCCATGTTCTAACTTTTGGGCCCTTTATATATAAAAAGGTGTGGCCTGGGGAATAAGTCGAGTAGTTTTCAACCAGGAACAGTTGGTGTCCGATCAGGGCCTACGGCCAATGCTTGGAATTCATTTAGGCCTTCCAACAGATTCACCATTGTTTGTTTCAATCTGCAGCTCTCAGGATTCAGACCTTCTCGTAATATGTCCATACGTTGTTAGTATAAATAGGAGTAAATAGTTTCTGATTACCGGCCACTCCTTCAATCGCATCAGCAATGCATTAGCCATCTCCAAGAACGATGTGCCGGTGCACATGACAAAGAGGTAAGGTAGATGGAAGTCACAGTGATATGTACTGTATATTCCGCACCTTCATCGGGAAATGTCTTTTATGTTCAAAAGTCGGTGTAATAACGGTATGTATATATTTTGATCTAAACTAAGGTTTGCTCTTTTTGACCCCTTTAGGCTGCCCTACCACAGCAGTTATGGCATAACTCCACTGCTTGTTGTAAATAGGGTTAGATAGGTTAGGTACACCTTTCTGATAGCCGATTCGACCACAAGTATAATGCAAATATATTTGCTTTATTTGTGGGAGGAGGCTGATTACAAGGCTAGTTATATGCACCTGTGGACCCAGGCTGGCTGATCACTAGGCTATTTATAGCCACCTGTGGGCCCAGGCTGACGCCGATTCAGCTGATTTCACCCACCCACCCACACCATCTTACAGTCACTTCACATTAGGGTGGCCACCTTTAGGCTGCCCTATTACAGCAGTTATGGCATAACTCCACTGCTTGTTGTAGATAGGGTTAGATAGGTTAGGTACATCTTTCTGATAGCCGATCCGAACACAAATGTACTTTTACCCAGCATGGTAACTTTTAAAGTTATTTCATATGTCAGTCAGTTATGCTGGAATATACCAATGTATATATTTCGAAATATCGATTAACGGCTGTTGTTACAGCATACCATTATGTCACTACAATGTGATGTATCTTTAGATGGTATCCATACATAATAGCAGCCTACATTAAGGGCCTCATGCTTGTATAGAGAGTTGACAAATATATATAACATCCAAATTGTACATGTGAACTGATAATCTGCCTGACCCGATAGACCCACACTACATACCAACCGCTAAATACTACAGGAACCCACGTCAAACCCACACACACCCCCCCCTACCTCAGCCAAAAAACAACACACAGAGACAGACACACACACAAAGACATAGGTTCTAGTAGGCATTACCAAACAGCGGCCCTCCAACTGTTTTAAAAGAATCACATTATTGCTTCAGCCAGAGATAGAATGATGGGAGTTTTATTTTTGCTACAGCTGGAGGGCCTCAGTTTGCTGGAGGGACACACTTTGATGATGACTAGTCCATACATTCTAAACAGTTTCCTTGTAGTCAGAAGTAATCCTTGACATACAGCATTTGCTGGTTCATTTAGCGTTAGCCAGGGTGCACCACGGGGAGGCGAACTAGTTTTATACCCCATGACGTCCCTTCACTCCTCTAGACAGGTACACCACTCCTCAGATGGCTTGTTGCCAATAATGAATAATCTAAACACATAAATATTTAATACAAGCCCAGATTTTGTTGAAACTCCAAAGTAGAAGACAGTTAAAGTAGTGCATGGGGAGTACGTCTGACCATTCCAGGAAGGTGATGAAGAGCCTGTCAGCTCCATACTGCCGCTAGGTCAGCTAAACCCCCTAAATGACACTTTGTCCCCTTTGACTACAATTTAGGTGTTGTCCGGTTTGGCGGCAGCAGAACGGCAGAACACGGCGAGAGAAAGTTTATTTAAAATTTCTGATTATCATTTTGTTTTATTCATGTTGAACCTCCCGCCGATTGCCGCCGTTCTGCTGCCTTGACTTTGCTATAGATACCATTGTTTGAACGTTATTGCAATCGAATAATTTAGTAATTATGAATCTTAGAAGAAGAAATATTAGATTTAATGTTACAGTTATAAGATGGGATCGTATATTTGTTCTCTGAGGTATATACGATACCTCAGACGATATTCAATGATCTCCAACATTAGTGCAAACAGACCCGATGTCAATACTTGATGTACTTTGTGATGTTCTGCTATTAGCGCTGCATGCTTCCACTGTTTTCCAGTGAATGCGCTTTTTCTTTTTTGTATATGTGGTAAACATTGGTCCTTTCCTGTTGGGATCCACTAATGGTCGAGTTTTTTTGTGAAGTACCTCTCTCTTCCCTTACCTTTTTTTAGGATGGATTATAATAAAAGTTAGATTTTATTCCTTGCTTTCTGTGATTTAGTATATATATATTTAGCAGGAATAGGTGGTTAATGTTACCTAATAGTGAATTGAATATTTAAAAGTTTTTTGTGGTATATTATTCATTCATTTTTGAAAGGGTCATGTATCAATGGTCGTTTAAAAAAAAAAAATAGGTTGCATGTTTGCTTTCTCCTGTTCTACATGTGGGGCGCACGTCCGTAGTTAGCGCCAGACATGCACGGTGTTGGTAAAGATGTATTAGTGGTTTGTATATGCGGGCACTAGCAGATTTGGTCAAGGCATCTGTATTTCAGTTCTGATGCTCTTGTATGTTAGTGTGTTTAATCTATAAACTGTATGTTATGGGCACGCATGTTTCAGCGGTTCTGTGCTATGTCTATAGGTGCACTATACGTCAATTAATTGGCATTGCACCAGGGTTTATGTTTAACTACGTTCATATTTTTCTTAGGTGAACACAAGGTGGTGTTGTGGTGACCATCGTTCCAAAAAAATCCTGTAGCAACATGTGTAGGTTCGTTCGCGCCTGGGCAATGGCAGAAGGTGCCAGGCGAGTGCTGGCTTTCACGGTAGGATCGGACTTGGTTACACAGTCCGTGACTTGTAGCCCTCTGGGGCGTAGGGGTTGGGCGCTAATGGTCGAATGATTGTGGGTAGGATTGTTACCTTCAAAGCTACATTCGTGTGTCTGCATTTACAGTTTGTCCTATACTTTATATCATGCTCTTCATGCTCACACTCAGAGCTGTGCCCCTACCATGTTTTAGGCACTACTCACATCCAGAGCTGCATTCACCCACCTGTTCTTACATCATGTGTTATACTCTGCTTCCACTTATAGCTACATTTTCCTTTTTTCAACATCATGGTTACTCAGTATTTTCACTAGGGCAGTCAGCACACCACTCTGACACTGCTCTCCCAATAAATATAGATGCTTTCTTTTCAGGCTTACGTTTATTTCCTCATTGGTTTGTTACATTCCATAGGCATACTTTTGCTGTTCACTTAGGAAATGAAATAAATTGTGTTTTAGTCCTGGTTTGCATTCACTCACACTGGTCTCCTTTACTTCTGGTTCATATTCACTCAGATTGGTCTCTTGCCCCAGTTAACCAAATAGCTCCTCAGCAATCAGTGGGACAATAGGAGTACGTTTCCTACTTTATTTTCACAAATCGTTCATTTGTTTGTCACGATAAGGGTCTTCTCTTAGCGAACTGCAAGGCCTCTGGCTCTAAGTTTTCTCCCATCTGTTCAATTTTACGGTTCGCGGTTGGTTTAATGTTTATTTATGCACGTGGTTCGCATCACTAATGTCTATGCATATCCCATCAAGTACTGGCTCACGTCTTAATTACTTATCGTCACTGTAAGGTCATTCAGTTCAGTCTCATGGCTTCGGGGCCCGATGATAGCTTCGGCCTCATGGCTCCAGGGGCCTTTTGACCGTTCTTCATGTTGTTTGTTAGGGGTACAATATGGTTGTAGGCTGTTTAGTGTCTTAGGTTCTCTGTCCCCTCTGATCATGGTTACGCGAGTCCCCAAGTCATACTGGTGCTGCATCAGTGGTTTATTTTAAAAAAATATCTGATATATTACTCCGCCATTAGAGTCTCTCACGCATGGCTCCGCCATTAGAGTCTCTCACGCATGGCTTCTCCGATTAAGTGTTACACATATGACTCCGCCATTAGAGTCTCTCACGCATGGCTTCTCCAATTAAGTGTTACACATATGACTCCACCATTAGAGTATCTCACACATGGCTTCTCCGTTAAATTTACACACATAACTCCACCATTCGAGGTCGGCCATGTGGCCCCACCACAGGTAGGTTCCATGTCTTGGTGTCGGCCCTAAGTCCTGGGTACTGGTCCATCTTCCACTAGGAGGTACAGTAATAAGACGCAATTTGCAAAGTCTCACGTCTATAGACACGACAACTCCTACCACGACTACAGGCACAGAATACATAGTTTTCACGACCTTAAGCCTGTTTCCTGTCACAACTGCAGGTATGGTGTGTACGTTCTCTGTCCTTATCACATGCAACATTAGCTCGTTAATTGTAATAGCCATGTATTCGTGTTGATGGTTCCCTAGGCCTGGTGAGTTTACACATTCCGCTTAATCTACTACTAGAGAAAGACGGCATACGCCATGTTCTAACTTTTGGGCCCTTTATATATAAAATGGTGTGGCCTGGGGAATAAGTCGAGTAGTTTTCAACCAGGAACAGTTGGTGTCCGATCAGGGCCTACGGCCAATGCTTGGAATTCATTTAGGCCTTCCAACAGATTCACCATTGTTTGTTTCAGTCTGCAGCTCTCAGGATTCAGACCTTCTCGTAATATGTCCATACGTTGTTAGTATAAATAGGAGTAAATAGTTTCTGATTACCGGCCACTCCTTCAATCGCATCAGCAATGCATTAGCCATCTCCAAGAACGATGTGCCGGTGCACATGACAAAGAGGTAAGGTAGATGGAAGTCACAGTGATATGTACGGTATATTCCGCACCTTCATCGGGAAATGTCTTTTATGTTCAAAAGTGGGTGTAATAACGGTATGTATATATTTTGATCTAAACTAAGGTTTGCTCTTTTTGACCAGGCTGCCCTACCACAGCAGTTATGGCATAACTCCACTGCTTGTTGTAAATAGGGTTAGATAGGTTAGGTACACCTTTCTGATAGCCGATTCGACCACAAGTATAATGCAAATATATTTGCTTTATTTGTGGGAGGAGGCTGATTACAAGGCTAGTTATATGCACCTGTGGACCCAGGCTGGCTGATCACTAGGCTATTTATAGCCACCTGTGGGCCCAGGCTGACGCCGATTCAGCTGATTTCACCCACCCACCCACACCATCTTACAGTCACTTCACATTAGGGTGGCCACCTTTAGGCTGCCCTATTACAGCAGTTATGGCATAACTCCACTGCTTGTTGTAGATAGGGTTAGATAGGTTAGGTACATCTTTCTGATAGCCGATCCGAACACAAATGTACTTTTACCCAGCATGGTAACTTTTAAAGTTATTTCATATGTCAGTCAGTTATGCTGGAATATACCAATGTATATATTTCGAAATATCGATTAACGGCTGTTGTTACAGCATACCATTATGTCACTACAATGTGATGTATCTTTAGATGGTATCCATACATAATAGCAGCCTACATTAAGGGCCTCATGCTTGTATAGAGAGTTGACAAATATATATAACATCCAAATTGTACATGTGAACTGATAATCTGCCTGACCCGATAGACCCACACTACATACCAACCGCTAAATACTACAGGAACCCACGTCAAACCCACACACACCCTCCCCCCCCTACCTCAGCCAAAAAACAACACACAGAGACAGACACACACACAAAGACATAGGTTCTAGTAGGCATTACCAAACAGCGGCCCTCCAACTGTTTTAAAAGAATCACATTATTGCTTCAGCCAGAGATAGAATGATGGGAGTTTTATTTTTGCTACAGCTGGAGGGCCTCAGTTTGCTGAAGGGGCACACTTTGATGATGACTAGTCCATACATTCTAACCAGTTTCCTTGTAGTCAGAAGTAATCCTTGACATACTGCATTTGCTGGTTCATTTAGCGTTAGCCAGGGTGCACCACGGGGAGGCGAACTAGTTTTATACCCCATGACGTCCCTTCACTCCTCTAGACAGGTACACCACTCCTCAGATGGCTTGTTGCCAATAATGAATAATCTAAACACATAAATATTTAATACAAGCCCAGATTTTGTTGAAACTCCAAAGTAGAAGACAGTTAAAGTAGTGCATGGGGAGTACGTCTGACCATTCCAGGAAGGTGATGAAGAGCCTTTCAGCTCTGTACTGCCGCTAGGTCAGCTAACCCCTCTGAATGACAATTTGTCCCCATTGACTATAATTTAGGGGTTGTCCGGTTTGGCGGCAGCAGAACGTCAGAACACGGCGAGAGAAAGTTTATTCAAAATTTCTGATTATCATTTTGTTTTATTCATGTTGAACCTCCCGCCGATTGCCGCCGTTCTGCTGCCTTGACTTTGCTATAGATACCATTGTTTGAACGTTATTGCAATCGAAAAATTTAGTAATTATGAATCTTAGAAGATGAAATATTAGATTTAATGTTACTGTTATAAGATGGTATCGTATATTTGTTCTCTTGAACTACTTTGCATGTTGCAGTGTAATATTGTAATCAAGGTTAACGTTCTAACATCTGAATTTTTTTTGGTTTTGTTTATTTTTATACAACAGCGTATGCTTCAGTGGGGGTATGATAACATCCCCTCCCACAAGATGAAGAGGCGAGTGGTAAGGCAGATTGCCTACGAACTCTGTCGGAAGCATGATGTCCATCATAAAAGGATGGCCATTGGCCATCCTTAAAAAGAGGTCTGATCTGAAGAGGAGACATGCAGCGAGGATCAGACAAATAAGGGACCAAGAATTTCCAGGTATAATGATAACAGAGTGTTGGTGAAAGATACAAAAGTAATGTGAAGCATTTGTTGTAAACACTTGTACATCAAAGAATTTTACAAATTATTTTCATTTCACTATCTTAGATGTACCGTTGCCCTCGGTGAGGCATAGGCCTCCAGCAACACAGGCGTGGCATGCCTCGGATGAAGAAGATGAGGAAGCTGGGCCATCCGGTCAGCCACCTGCCCCTATCTCCCCGGAGGAGGCTGCGGCTGTGGAGGAACCTGAGGGTGGACCCGCACCCCCAACAGATCACCCCCCCCCCCACAAAAGTCAGAAGAAGAGGAAGATGAGGCCGAGATAGCCACCCCCCCCCACAAGAAGGGTAAATATTTACTATGGCTGCAAATGTAAACGTAAACAAACTCTAAATAATATAAGAACAAAATCCAAAACCCTAATATTAACTATAATTTTTTTCTAATTTGGTGAAATGAAAACATAATTATATGAATTAAATTATTGAACAATAGTTAAACCCAAAAACTATGTACAAGTGATAAAAATACAAACAACGTATCCTCAGAACCACTATTAACCGAAATACATAATTTTTTTTTTAAAGAAAACTTATGTAGAATGAACATCTATATTTTTAAACCAAGATTAACAAACTTGGTCGATAGATATGCCCAAGATAGCTCTAACTACCCTAAGATTTTATATTACGAATTCCACTGTGAAAACCATGTTTACAAAATAGCCACCCATATATGTCTCATCATGCCAGCGTACCAATTGTGGATTTTCTACAATAATGAAAAATTTCTCCAATATTATAATTGGCTGCTGCCACCGTAGTAGGTTGTCAGTATCCAAGAACGGTGTCACTTAATTGCAGAGCATTATTATATTAGTGTCAAATTTTTTACAAATCATATAATGCTTGTCCGGCCCTATAAATGTATCCAATGTACACACAATTACAGTCTAATTTCTAAGCACAATCGGGGTTGAAATTTTTTACAAAATGAAGAGAATGATGAACAAACCTCAAAAGAAATGCTTTGTCAATAATAATCCATACCAATATAATCGTTTATGACAAAAAAATGGCGAAATCCAAAAAGAAAAAAAAACAATAGCAATTAACATTTTTACTTTTTTTAACAGTTTTGAAAGAAATGAAGAATTTTTCTTTATTTATGCAGCGTGAACACAGGCAAATCCCGTGCTGAGCCACGCCCCCTGCACTGATCACATGACAGTGACGTCACGCCAGGTCCTTCAGCTGTTCTACAGTTCGGGTTGGTGGCAGCCGCCCCTTATGGATTCCATATGCGCTATTGTGGAATCCATAACGGGATGCGCAATTAACCACCACCCAAACCCCGAACAACGGACTTTTTTTAAATGTTCGCTCATCTCTACTTATTTTGTCTCTTTGGACATGTTAAATTGTTATTAATATTTATATATCTATATTTGTACAATGTTATAAATGTTATTTAAATATTTTGTTACAGTTTTCTTTTACCACAAAAAAAGGGATTGACACTTGATTACTGGGTACTATGTTACTGATTACAGTTTACAATGTTTACTGTCGTACCCAATTTATAATGTATTGGTTTCTATTTACATTGTTGTCGTCTTATTATTTTATCACCAAGGAAAAAAAAAACATTATGGTAAACTATACAGCCATGTTATTATTTTATTTAAACACACTGAACCCAATTGTGGTTGCATAAGGTATCACAGAATTGATTTAAAAAAAATCTACAAATCACTAATAACCGTATTAAAAAGAAAATGAAAATAAATAAATAAATATAGGGAAAATCGAGTAACCAAGCATAAATATTTTGGTTGATTTTTTAAAAATAATTAATGAACATATTATATTTAACCTAAAAAAAATAAAAAAATGTAAAAAAAAATCATATTATATAATCCAACAGTAAACTGAATAAAGTTGTTCAGGAAAGTCAAATAGATCTTCGCCTGTTATTTACCGGCATAGCTCTGACATTAAATATTACAATAAGAGGAAGTTATACTATTTCAATTTGTTTTGTATTCAAAACCCAAATATGTAAAATACTGAATCAGATTCTATGTAATCTCCATTTGTTACCCGGTAAAGTTGAGCATTATGTTGTCATATTAGTATATTTAAACATTAACTACTGGAACCAGAATATGGGAATTTTTTCAAAATTCACATTACATTATTGTCAATAATTATTCTAGAGTATATATATTTCTAGGCATATAGAATAATTATTATCAATTACATACGCCTTCAATCACAAAACCGGATTTCCACACGGATGAGTATAACGCCAGTTACATCCAACCATGTAGAGAGGTAAACACGGAAGTCGGCCATCCCTCCCAGGACAACAGACAACACTGTGTTCAAACCTAAATCAGTATTAAAACAAAATATACAAAAACCAAAGAAATAAGAAAGTTAAGTTGGTTAATCAAGCTGTGCAGAACAGTGTTAACTGCCCTTTACAGTTTGAAAAGGGGAAGACGAAATGTGGTCCATACCCTGCTAAGGCAATGTACCACAAAATGCCAACCTCACACCAAACTTGTCTTAAAATAATATAGTAAGGCAAAAAATAAAATTTCTGATTAAAGCCGAGAAAAGCATGATACCATACTAAGAATATATTTAACTTGCAAAGTTTCAACGGTGAAAATTACAATTATTGACAATAATAAAGTTGCTTATCATCGTAAATTATCAAAAAAACGGACAAATACATATAGAGACTTCATACAAACCAGAAACATATTTTCCAAGTTCAGAAAACATAAGATTGCTTAGTAATTCCACACTGTTTGGATCCACCTTCGAATCTGCTCTTAGTGAATGTTCATTTTGATTCAGATTTGATAACTTCGATAGAGTTTAAAATTTTAAGAAAAAAACAACACTACTGTATTATGCGGTTATATTGTTCAATTTCCAAACAAAAAATAAAATTCACCAAAAAAATAAAAAAATAAGTAAAATTTATGGTTATAAAATTCATGGCTTTTCATTCAGAATGTAAATTATATTATTTTTGTGATACCTTTTTTTCTATAAACATTTCTATTGAAAAAAAAACATCCCTCTGAAAACTAATAACATAAAATTGTGTTGGTGTACAACAATGGGTTTCAAATAAATATTTTATCTGCCTAAAGTACAGATTTATTAAATTATTTTAAAAAACATAAATTGATATCAATAAGTGAATTTTATCAAATTCATGTACAGAGTGGCAAATTAATTCAACCTAATGGTTAAAAATCATAATTAAACTATTTATTGAACATGGGAAAGCATTGGTAATGTGAACAGGAGCCCAGTATAACTCAACAAGCTCACATACGGTAGTGGCATGATTTAAAAGGAGGAGTATTATGAGGAACTCTAGTGGACAGCCCCCAAAAAGCAAGGTACATGGTGGATGCAGCAGGAGTCAGCAGCAGCAGAGAGACCAGCATTGGTAATGTGGACAGGAACTGAGTATAACTCAACATGATCATACACGGTAGTGGCAGGATTTATAAGGAGGAGTATTATGAGGAACTCCAGTGGACAGCCCGCAATAAGCAACGTACATAGTGGTAGCAGCAGCAGCATCAGAAGGACCAGCATTGTTAATAGTAATATGAACAGGACCACAGTATAACTCAACATGATCACACATTGTAGTGGCAGGATTTATAAGGAGGAGTATTATGAGGAACTCTAGTGGACAATCAAAAAACCAAAGCGTATAAAGGTACCCTGTAATTCAGAGAAGCAAAAAAATGTACCTTTTAAAACATGACGTTTATTAAATCTATTAAAAGACCAAAGATATACCCAAATGATAAGAACCGGCCAAGTGAAGAACCGGCCAAGTGGTTCTTATCATTTGGGTCTATCTTTGGTCTTTTAATAGATTTAATAAACGTCATGTTTTAAGGTACATTTTTTTGCTTCTCTGAACTCTAGTGGACAGCCCCCAAAAAGCAAGGTACATGGTGGTAGCAGCAGGAGTCAGCAGCAGCAGCAGAGAGACCAGCATTGGTAATGTGGACAGGAACTGAGTATAACTCAACATGATCATACACGATAGTGGCAGGATTTATTAAGAGGAGTAGTATGAGGAACTCTAGTGGACAGCCCCCAAAAAGCAAGGTACATGGTGGTAGCAGCAGGAGTTAGCAGCAGGATTTATAAAGAGGAGTAGTATGCGGATTTCGTGGGGATGGACAACATTTATCTGCAGACTCGGGGTCTGCCGAAGAACCCAGGAGCATCTTGAGAAATCACAGCGGTTTTCCTTCCTTTGAGGGATATCTGGCTTTCATTGTGTTGTAGACCCAATACTGGGGCTCCACATTTATTTTGCATATTACTTTATTTTGTGGGAGGACCAACAATAGAACTCAACATGTTCTTACTGGGTAGTACCAGGAGTTCTACAGTGTTGTAGAATGACGAACTTGTATGTTTAGCCCCCAATCTGCTGCTAAAAACATTTAATTACAAATAGCTAAATAAATTAACTTATGTAATAGTAGTGTGGAGGAGTAAACATCTGTGGAGTATGTGGGCCTCGGTCTGAGGTCCAAAAGACAGCATCAAAAATTGAAAATAATTCCTAATTTTAGAAATATATAAATTAGAGAATCAAGTAGACATATAATAAATAAAGATTATTATATTAATATTAAGATATATTAAGATTATGACCTAAACATTATCGCAGTATTGCTCTACGATATTGGATTCCCCAAACACAGACTGCATAAGGACAGGAAAGGTTAAGCGGCGGTTCAATTGTCCTCCATTTGTCTGTGAGAAGACATGCAAACCACGGGTCGACCCACCCAAAAACGATCGGCAATGTACATTCTCAGAGCAGAGGACATGGGCACGACCACGTCGTCCTGAGATTTTCAGGGTTTGGAAGGTAGTAGAAAAGTAGTTTGCCGTGTGCTGGGTGTATTAGTATCTCCGGGTCTGTTGCAAAGGTCATTTTATCTCATCGTGGGTCATAATTCTGTCATGTTACACATCTAGCATTGTGGTCCTTCACGACTGCTTAAAGTGCGCAGCCTGGTATGGCCATTGCAAAACATGTGCCAGAATAATCAGTCAGCAGCGATACTTGACTAAAGAGGAGCATTTTGGTCACACAGCCAAGGGCACACTTCTACATTTCCACAAAGGGATAGACACGCATAGTTTAGCCATTCAACTGTAATCCAGCATAGAAAATAGGATGGTTTGAAAGTAAACTACCTTTTTTTTTTCTTGTTTTTCTGATGAAGTGAGGTATATTTTTAGTTATTGCCTTAGTGTATCCCTTTTAAATTTTTATTTTGGGTGTATAATTTAAAAAATTATAAAAAAAAATTATAAAATAAAATATGTTACAGTAATGGTGTAGGTAGATATAATCAGGTATTCTACACACTCCAAAGATATCTACATACACCATCGTTCCTAATTCCAGAGGTAAAAGGACAGTAAAACAAACAATAATATCGTATTATAGATTTGTATTACTGTAAGTTCATGATATAACTTGTTAAAAAAAATTATGTCCAGTCAACACCCAAAATAAATTAAAAAAAAGGAAATAATATTAGCGGGTTGAAATAAAATTTCAACATTTATGTGGCCCGCTTGGTGGATTACAATCAAAGTGTAATTTTTACAATACTGGATAGGACTACAGTTGACGGGCAACACTGTGCTAGTCTGCCCCTCTATGTTTTTGTAGAAGTCTGCCCCTGGCTGTCTGTCGATAATTCACTCTTGTGTTGCAAGTAATGATGCGGAATGCTTATTTGGGCACATGAACGGCAAAAGCATAACCATGCTGCGCACCTTAGCCAGCCTTAGAGGTCCACAACAGTGGACAAGGAACATGACAAAGTCATGAGCCAGTTTGAGATGAAATAACCACTGCAGCAGAACCAGGGACACTAACACACCCAGCATAGAGCTACCAACTTCTCTACTGCCTTCTGTGCTCAGACAACCATAGGAGGACGTGATTGTGCCTGTGCCTGTGCCTTCAGCCCTGAGAGTGTGCATAGATGATCGTGTATGGGTGGTGCGAGCAGGGGTACACATGACTCCTCACAGACAAACGGAGGACAACAGAGCCGCAGCTAAACCCTGACAGTCCTTCTGCCGTCTGGGCTGGAGAAATCAACAAAGGCCGAGCAATGCTGCGCTCACAATGAGATCTGCATAACAGATTTTTGTGCGTTCACTTTCTATTATTCACTATTGCGAAAATGTGCAATAAAACCAACAATATTTAACATGACATGACTCCATGAGGTTTTGTAATATATATCTCTAAAATTATTTTCATGTTCCCATGTTTTGAAAATAAATGCGTTGTTAAGTTAGGTTATTGTTTTTTTGACAATTAAGACGTATTTTGCAATTTTTTAAAATAAATCTGAATTGATTGGAATAATAATTTTTTTAATCATCTATGCATAATAATTTATTTGAAAAAATAAAAAGGGAACATTTGAACTTTTAAAACGGAGTATTTTATCGTGATTACTAAATTCATTTTTTAATGTATACCCATAATTTAATTAATGTAATTTAGGATAAAATTCATACACGTGATTAAAAATATAAATTCATAACCAGTGGCACTGCCTTAATAAATAAATCTATAATTTAATTAATACACACATTTACAAAAATAAATAAATACATATAAAAAATACTATACAAATAAAATTTATGGAATAGTGGGCCGGTGGATCAGACATGCCCGCAATTTGGCAATACGGGCCTGCCTCCGGCTGGCTGGGATGAACTGCTCCAGTTTCTCCTTACAACGCGGGTCTAAAAGGGTGGCCAGCCAAAAGTCGTCCCTCTTCTTCATTTTCTTTATCCGGGGGTCCCTCCTGAGGCATCTCAGCATATGGGCAGCCATGGGGAAGAGCTCAGCCGCTGAGACTACTCATGACTGCCCGTTCCCATGACCTCCTAGTCCTCCTGCTGCTGCTGATGCTGCTCACGTTCTGAGCTGCTCCACCCCATCACCGGCTCTCCCTCCTGACCAGCCCCAGACTCCTGGACGTCCTCAGAGTCATCATCATCCTCATCATCCTCCTCGACCTGGGCCTGGTGGAGCATGGATGACTCGTCATGCTCCACCAAGGCACTCTCCCCAGCCTCAAACAGGCGATCTAGAGTCCTGTCCAGCAGGAACACTAGGGGGAGCACATCGTTGAGGCCAACGTGCTCCCCACTGACCATCTTTGTCGGCTGCTCGAAAGGGGCCAACACATTGCAGACCTGATGAATCTGCCCCCACTCCACATTGGTGATATATGGAAGTGAGTGTGATGTCCCTGGAGTGCCTAGTTCCATCACGTACTCCCTCACCGCCCGTCTCTGCTCCCACAACCTCTCCAGCACTGTCCACAATCAGCCTGTGGGGGGGGGGGCAGGCTGTTGTCCCGCTGCAATTTGGACAGGGACGCGGCGGCGGTTGGGGATCGTCGGAAGTGGCTGGCAATCCTACGTACCCTCAGCACAATATCACTCAATCTTGGGTATGTACGGAGGAACTTCTGTACCACTAGGTTGAGGACATGTGCCATACAGGGCACGTGGGTCAGACTGCCAGCCTGAAGGGCAGCGAGTAGGTTGCTGCCGTTGTCACAGACAACCATAACTGCCTGGAGCCTACGGGGTGTCAGCCACTTCTGGACCTGATTCTGTGGAGCAGCCAGAACATCAGGTCCAGTGTGTCTCTGGTCTCCCAAGCTCACAAGCTGGAGCACGGCCTGGCAGCAGACGTGCACCACACTTGCATAGCTATGAGGATGCTTGCTGGGGGGCTCAGCAGCAGTGGAGACAGTGGCACAAGGGAGAGCAGCACTTCTCCCATGGAAACCCTGAGGCGGGAACCACAAACTCTAACGCCGCCTATCCCTCCCCAGCGCCTCGGAGGGACACCCAATGGGCTGTAAAACTATTGTATCTACCCTGCCCATGTCTGCTGCTCCAAGCATCCATTGTGAGATGTACCCTGTCGCTGACAGCATGATCCAGCGACAGGCATACATTCTCCATAAGGTGCTTGTGTAGGGCAGGGACTCCAGTCCTGGCAAAGTAATGGCGGCTGGGGACAAGCCATCTGCGTTGTGCCTGCTCCAACATGGATTGCTTTCCACCAGATTGCACGGAAGCAGATGTTGTGCGATAACCCTTGCCAGGAGCCCATTGAGGGAACGCACGCGTCGATCCCCTGGGGCATAGGGTGCAGTGTGCGTTCAAATGCCTCAGCCACTGATGGCTGATGCCGCCGGACGGCAGTAGATGAGGAGGAGGATAGAGAGGAGAGTGCACTTGTTGCAGAGGCATGGCTGCCAGTACCAGTACCTCTATTGGACGGAGCTGGGGAGTGGGACTCAGCAGCTGCCAGGGGATGTGATGGCATCTTGACAGTGGCAGGAGCTTCAGTTCCCTGCACACCACTGTTGGCGCTGCTGCTGTGACCACCCTTGACCTGATCCCACTCCCGCCAGTGGTTCAGTCGCATGTGCTGGTTGAGAGCTGTGGTACCCAGATGAGCCACTGACCTCCCTCTCCTTACCCTGGCATAGCAGAGGTTACAAATGGCAACTGTAACATCGTCCATTGCCAGGGTGAAGAAAGCCCAAACAGGCGACTTGCGCATAAACCTCCTGTCCAATGGGTTGGTGCTAGCTTGCGCCTGTTGGGCATTGGTGCGCACAGGTGGAGCTGTCTGCGGTTGCTGCTGCTGCCGCCGGCTCCTGCTGCTATCATCACCAGTAGAGCCCCTGCCACTGGGCTCCCTTGTGGTGACCTTGCGCACCGTTTGCCTGGGGTGCCTACCTTCTTAAGTGCTGCTCTGACCAGCCAAAGTAGGTGGCACCCGTTCGGCTGCCACCGCCTCTTCTATGTCAGACCCGGTGTCAAAAATTGGTGGACTGAGGGGAACAGCGAGCATGGAGCCCCAGCCTGGGCTCTGCTGCCCCCTCAATGACTCCTGGGTCTGAGTAGATGCAGGGGTTGTCTGGCCTACAACACCCGCACCAGTTGGAAGGGATTTAGAGGGGGTATGGTATGGCGTTACCACCCCCTCCTCCTTCTCATTATCCCCCATCCCTTCCAACAAGTCCTGCCCATATGGTGAGCTGAACTCTAACTCCGCCTCCTGCAAAGCCTCCCCCAGAATGTCCAGCTCACTGTCCCCATGTTCGAACATGTCCAGGGACAATTCTGAGGGAGTGGGGGTTGCTTCAACAGGAGGCGGAGATCTGCTGCTGCTCCTGGTACTGCTCTGGACCGGCTCTGAGGACTCTGTGGCACTGGAGTCGGCCACAAGAGTTATCACAGCCTCTGTGTCCTGGGAAGTGATGGGCCTTAGACGACTGCCCATTTGGAAGAATTCACGGATCAGACGGATGCCCCTGCCACCTGCACCCGCCTGTCCGTGACTGGAGGAGCGGCCCCGGAAGCGACTCCTCGACTGCCCCTACCACGGCTGGCTGGATGGCCTGTGCCGCTCATATGTCCTGCCTATCAGTTTAAACCATACAATTAAATAAACAATAAATAATATGAATTTAAAATGAAAAAAAAAGGGTTATGGGGCAAACTTTATTGGGGTGGGGAAGGTATGTGGTGAAATGTAAAACGAAAAAAAGAAAATACAACTAAAATTAAAGGACCAAAAGCCCTAAACTAAAAAAATAAAAACTATAAACTAAATTATTTTTGTTTTTGTTTTTTTTCTACAGAAAACAGACACTAATACAAAAAGACTCAGACAATCAGACGCAGAGAAGACAGACGATACTAACAATAAACAGAAAACTCTAAATCACAACTTTTTTATTTTTACACTAACACAAAAAAAATGAGACGCAGAAACACTACGCTAAATAAGTTTGAAGGCCGATTTATTGGCCTGTATTTGTGGGAGGGGCATAAGTAGTACATTTATACGAGGCAGGCGCCTCCCTTGGGTGTGTCGACGGTGCTGCGTAGTTGTGTACACCTGTTGCAGTACATGGGCTGAATCTGCAGCTTCCATACCCAGTCAGCGTCCAGGATCCCAGTTGAGGTCGTTCCGGTTGGGTGAAGGTTTGCGGCAAGCTCGTGCAGCATTGTCCTGTTACAGTCCGGCTGGCGATGTGTCGGCTCCTTTGGTTAGGAGGAGCAGCATTGCACTGCAGCGATCTGCCTGGCAGCCCACATTTGGCCCCCATGTGGCAGCACGGTCAGTCCGGCCGGCAGTTTGTCGGCTCCTTTGGTGAGAAGGAGAAGCACTGCACTGGAGCGATTCTGCCTGGCAGCACAAGTTTGGCGCCCACGCGGCAGTACGGTTAGGCAGCAGGGGTCAGCGTGACCCCGTCTCGTTTTCTCGCGCCTGGCAGCCCACGCTTGGCGCCCACACGGCAGCACGTTTAGGCAGCAGGGGTCAGCGTGACTCCGTCTCATTTTTCTCGCAGGTTTCTGTTTTGCACAGGTCACCTTGCTTAGTTTGTCTGTGTATATCTGTATCTCTTTCTTGTCTGCTTTCACTTCACTGCTCGCCAGCAAACCTCTCTCGCTATCCGCTATTATTTCTGCAGACAGACTAAAGCCTTGTTTATACTGACATCCAGCATTATCCCCTTACTTGCATTATAGAGGGTGAGGTTCAGGCAGCTGACTAATCCAGGTGGAGCAGAGTTGCTGTTTACAAAGTGTTATTGTTATTTTTTTGTATAAGTGTTAAGCAAATATATTTGCTGCATTTGTGGGAGGGGAGGCTGATTACAAGGCTATTTATATGCACCTCTGGGCCCAGGCTGGCTGATTACAAGGCTATTTATAGGCACCTGTGGGCCCAGGCTGACGACGATTCAGCTGATTTCACTACCTCTGGGTCATCTCTAGGATACAGCAGCATGGTGTGGAGGCTCCTTATGGCTGGGCAACGGCAGAATGTCTCAGGAGGGCGCTAGTATTCATGGTAGGATCAAAGTTGTTTGCACGGGACCCACGCTGCGGTCCACGACATGTAGCACTCTGGGACGAAGCAGAGTTCGGGCGCTAATGGTCGAATGATGGTTGTTAGTATTGTTGTCCGGCTGTTTAGAGGCCTGTGGGGGCCACTGCATACAGTTATTGGGGTAGCATGTGGTTAGAGTAGATATGGTCGCATGTTTTCTGATACCTGGTTTACATGCGGGGCGCCTGTCTGCAGTTGGCCCAAGCTATGCACGCTGTCTTTAAGTGATGGTAAATGTGTATCAATGGTCGATTAAAAAAAAAAAAACGCAGCAGCATTGTGTGGAAGCTAGTTCACGTCTGGGCAACGGCAGAAAGTGCTAGGCGAGTGCTGGCGTTCACGAGACCCACACTGTAGTCTGTGACTTATAGTACTCTGGGACGAACCTGAGTGGGGCGCTAATGGTCAAATGACCATTGTTAGTTTTTTTTGTCCGGCTGTTTAGAGGTTTGTAGGGGGCTATTGCATATAGTTATTGGTGTAGCATGCGCCTAAAGTAGGTATGGTGGCATGTTTACTGTTACCTGTTACATGCGCGACGCGTGTCTGCTATCTACGCACACTGTGTTTAATTACTTCAGCCCCCCTAGCTTAAACACCCTTAATGACCAGGCCACTTTTTACAATTCTGCACTACACTACTTTCACTGTTTATTGCTCCGTCATACAACTTACCACCCAAATGAATTTTACCTCCTTTTCTTCTCACTAATAGAGCTTTCATTTGGTGGTATTTTATTACTGCAGAAATTTTAACTTTTTTTGCTATTAATCAAAAATGACCGAAATTTTTGCAAAAAAAAAGAAATTTTTCACTTTCTGTTGTAATTTTTTTTTTTAAAACTACATTTCTATATAAATTTTTCTCAAAATTTATTGTTGTACATGTCTTTGATAAAAAAAAATCCAATAAGTGTATATTTATTGGTTTGGGTAAAAGTTATAGCGTTTACAAACTATGGTGCAAAAAAGTGAATTTCCGCATTTTGAAGCAGCTCTGATTTTCTGAGCACCTGTCATGTTTCTTCAGGTGCTAGAATGCCAGGATAGTATGAATACCCCCCAAATGACACCATTTAAGAAAGAAGACACCCCAAAGTATTCGTGGAGGGGCATGGTGAGTTCATGTATAATTTAATTTTTTTTCACAAGTTAGCGGAAAATGACACTTTCTGAGGAAAAAAAATAATAATAAAGTTTCAATTTCTGCTAACTTCTGGCAAAAAAAATAAAAAATCTCCCACGGACTCACTATGCCCCTCAGTGAATACCTTGGGGTGTCTACTTTCCGAAATGGGGTCATTTGTGGGGTGTGTTTACTGTTCTGGCATTTTGGGGCGGGGCTAAATTGTGAGCAGCCATGTAAAAGCTAAAGGTACTCGTTGGAATTTTGGCCCCTTTGCGCACCCAGGCTGAAAAAAAGTGTCACTCATGTGGTATCGCCGTACTCAGGAGAAGTAGGGCAATGTGTTTTGTGGTGTATTTTTACATATACCCATGTTGGGTGAGAGAAATATCTCTGTAAACTGCCAACTTTGTATAAAAAATTTAAAAAGTTGTCATTTACAGAGATATTTCTCACACCCAGCAGGGGTATATGTAAAAATACACCCCAAAACACATTGCCCTACTTCTCCTGAGTACGACTATACCACATGTGTGACACTTTTTTGAAGCCTGGGTGCCAAAGGGGCCCAAATTCCAATGAGTACCTTTAGGATTTCACAGGGCATTTTTACGCATTTGGATTCTACATGCTTTAGGTTCACCTAAAATGCCAGGGCAGTATAAATACCCCACAAGTGACCCCATTTTAGAAAGAAGACACCCCAAGGTTTTCCGTGAGGGGTATGATGAGTTCATGTAAAATTTTATTTTTTGTCACAAGTTAGTGAAATATGAGACTGTAAAAATAAAAAATAAAATAAAAATATCAATTTCCTCTAACTTGTGCCAAAAAAAAAAAAAATTCTGTAAATTTGACATGCCCCTCACGGACTACCTTGGGGTGTCTTCTTTCCAAAATGGGGTCACTTGTGGGGTATTTATACTGCCCTGGCATTTTTGGTGAACCTAAAGCATGAGAATCCAAATGCGTAAAAATGCCCTGTGAAATCCTAAAAGGTACTCATTGGAAATAGGGCCCCTTTGCGCATCTTGGCTGCAAAAAAGTGTCACACATGTGGTATCGCCGTACTCAGGAGAAGTAGGGCAATGTGTTTTGGGGTGTATTTTTATATATACCCATGCTGGGTGAGAGAAATATCTCTGTAAATGACAACATTTTTTAAAAATTTTTATACAAAGTTGTCAATTTACAGAGATATTTCCAATGAGTACCTTTTAGGAGGGCATTTCTACGCATTTTTCTTCTCACGCTTTAGGGCCCCTAAAATGCCAGGGCAGTATAAATACCCCACATGTGACCCCATTTTGGAAAGAAGACACCCCAAGGTATTCCGCGAGGGGCATGGCGAGTTCATAGAAGATTTTTTTTTTGGCACAAGTTAGCGGAAATTGATTTATTATTGTTTTTTCTCAGAAAGTCTCCCTTTCTGCTAACTTTTGACAAAAAGTTCAATTTTTCATGGGCTCACTATGCCCCTCAGCGAATACCTTGGGGTGTCTGCTTACCAAAATGGGGTCATTTGTGGGGTGTTTGTACTGTTCTGGCATTTTGGGTGGGGCTAAATTGTGAGCAGCCAAGTAAAACCTAAAGGTACTCGTTGGAATTTGGGCCCCTTTGCGCACCTAGGCTGCAAAAAAAGTGTCACACATGTGGTATCGCCGTACTCAGGAGAAGTAGGGCAATGTGTTTTGTGGTGTATTTTTACATATACCCATGTTGGGTGAGAGAAATATCTCTGTAAACTGACAACTTTGTATAAAAAAATGTAAAAAGTTGTCGTTTACAGCGATATTTCTCACACAAAGTATGGGTATATATAAAAATACACCCCAAAACACATTGCCCTACTTCTCCTGTGTACGGTGATACCACATGTGTGACACTTTTTTGCAGCCAAGATGCGCAAAGGGGCCCAAATTCCCATGAGTGCCTTTACGATTTTTCAGGGCATTTTTACGCATTTGGATTCTCATGCTTTAGGACCCCTAAAATGCCAGGGCAGTATAAATACCCCACATGTGACCCTATTTTCGAAATAAGACACCCCAAGGTATTCCGTGAGGGGCATGGCGAGTTCACAGAAAAAAAAAAATTTGGCACAAGTTAGCGAAAATATTTTTTACAAAGTCTCATATTCCACTAACTTGTGACAAAAAATAAAATTTTGCATGAACTCACCATACACCTCACGGAATACCTTGGGGTGTCTTCTTTCTAAAATGGGGTCACATGTGAGGTGTTTGTACTGCCCTGGCATTTGAGGGCCTCCGCAATCATTACACGTATGGCCAGCATTAGAAGTTTCTGCTATTCTCCTTATATTGAGCCTACGGGTAATGAGATTTTTTTTTTCCGTTCAGCCTCTGGGCTGAAAAAAGAAACAAATGAACGGCGCAGATTTCTTCATTCGCATCGATCAATGTGGATGAAAAAATCTCTGCCAAAATCAGTGACTGCGTTGTTGTGGGCTGGGCGCTAACTACCTAACAAGTAGCTAACTAACTGGCGATGATAAGGGACCCTTATGCCCCATTCACACGTCCGCAATTCTGTTTGCTGAACGGAATTGCGGACCCATTTATTTCTATGGGGACAGACTTTGTCCCGCTCGGATCCGGAATTGCGGATCCGCACTTCCAGGTCTGCACTTCCGTTCCGCAAAAATATAGAACATGTCCTATTCTTGTCCGCAATTGCGGACAAGAAAAGGCATTTTCTATATAGTTCTGGCAATGTGCGGATCTTCAAAATGCGGAAAGCACATTGGCGGTTTCCGTGTTTTGCGAATCCGCGGATCCGCAAAACACATATGGACATGTGAATGGAACCTTACAGGGGGGTGATCAGTGACAGGGGGGTGATCAGGGAGTCTATATGGGGTGATCAGGGGTTGACAAGGGGTTAATAAGTGACAGGAGGGGGGGGGGTGTATTGTGGTGCTTAGTGCTACTTTACAGAGTTACCTGGTCCTCTGGTGGTCGATCCCAGCAAATGGGATCACCAGAGGACCAGGTAGCAGGTATATCAGACGCTGTTAACAAAACAGCGTCTGATATACCGCTTTGATGCGATTTAATTCGCATCTACAGCCTGCCAGCGATTGATCATCGCTGGCAGGCTGTAGTATCACTGCCAAGCTGCGCACTGCTGTGAACGCGCGTGTTCACAGCAAATCTCGCCTCTCGCGGGATGACGCGTGGATGCGTCCAGGAGGAACAAACCTGCCGCCGCCTGGACACATCCGTGCGTATAGCGGTCGGCAGGCGGTTAAGTGATGGCATTTTATTTATTGATTTTTGAAGGGTCGTGTATCATAGGTCGTTGAATATATATAAAAAAAAAAAACGCAGCATCGTGTGGCGGCTCATCACGCCTGGGTAACGGCAAAAGATGCCAGGCGAATGCTGGTGCTCATGGTAGGATCGGACTTGTTTGCACAGGACTCAAACTGCGGCCCGCGATTTACAGTGCTCTGGGATAAAGGGAATTGGGCGCTAATAGTCAAATGATTGTGGTTAGGATTGTTGCTCGGCTGTTTAGGGGCTTGGGGGGGTGGGGTCTACTGGATAAATAGTTATTGGTACGATACATGCCTAAAAATAGGCAGGTATGAGCATGCTAAAAAAAAAAAAAATAGTTGCATGTTTACTGTCACCGGTTTTATATGTGGGGCGCACGTCCGCAGTTAGCACCAGATATGCAAGGTGTTGGTAAATGTGTATCAGTGGTCTGTATATGGGGGCACAAGCAGATTTGGTTAAGGCGTCTGTATTTGAGTTCTGATGCTCTTTTATGCAAGTGTGTTTAATCTATAAACTGTATTTTATAGGCACGCATGTGTCAGCGGTTCTGTGCTATGTTTATAGGTGCACCATTATGTCAATTAATTGGCATTGCATTAGGGTTTTTGTTCAACCACGTTTATGTTTTTCCTAGGCGAAGACACAGGGTGGTGTTGTGGTTACCATTGTTCCAAAAAAAAACAACTTCTGCAACATCATGTGGAGGTTCGTTCGCGACTGGGCAATGGCAGAAGGTGCCAGGCGAGTGCTGGCATTCAGAGTAGGATCGGACTTGATTACACGGTCCGTGACTTGTAGTGCTCTGGGGCAAAGGGGGTTGGGCGTTAATGGTCGAATGATTGTGGTTAGGATTGTTACTTTCAAAGCTACGTCCTGTGTCTGCATTTACATCTTGTCCTATACTCCATTCACTACTAGAGCTGCGTTCATGTGTCTGCTGTTGCATCACGTTAATACTCTACTCACTTTCAGATTGCATTCATACGGCTGCTTTATACCATGCTTTTCATGCTCATACTTAGAGCTGTGCCCATAACATGTTTTTAGGCACCACTCACATCCAGAGCTGCATTCACCCACCTGTTCTTACATCATGTGTTATACTCTGCTTCAACTTAAAGCGCATTTTCCTTTTCATTGCTACATCATGGTTTACTCAGTATTCTTACCAGGGCAGTCAGCACCCACCGCTCTGATACCGCTCTCCCGATAAACATAGCTGCTTTGCTTTCAGGCTTACGTTTCTTTCCTCGGTGGTTTGTTACATTCCATAGGCCTACTTTTTCTGTTCACTTTGGTGGATTAAAAAAAAAAAAAGGTGGTGTTCTTTAGTCTTGGTTTGTATTCACTCAGACTGGTCTCCTTTACTTATGGTTCACATTCACTCAGATTGGTCTCCAGCCCAGTTCACCAAACAGCTCCTCAGCAGTCAGTGGGCCAATTGGAGTAGGTTTCCTTCCTATTTATGCACATGGTTCGGATCACTAATGTCTATGCATATCCCATCAGGTCTGGCTCACGTTTTAATTACTTATCGTCACCGTAATGTCATCCAGATCATTCTCTTAGTAGAATCAAATCAGGGGCACTCAATCTAGGAACTTGTTAAGATAACTAGTGACTTTTATTACAATACACTATACTAAAATCCAATAAAATAAACACTGATAAAAGTATCAAATAAACACTGATAAAAATATATGTAATAAAAATAGCAATGGCTTATCAGAATGGCTAATCAAACCACAGCCAACTCTGTAGGGGACAGAATCCTATATAAAATGCCGCACCCAAGGACTAGCAGCATTAAAGAAACAGATGATGGAGAATAAATTACTAGTCAGACCACACATGGAGTACAGTGTACAGATCTGGGCTCCTGTGAACAAGACAGACATAGCAGAGCTGGAGAGGGTTCAGAGGAGGGCAACTAAAGTAATAACTGGAATGAGGGATCTACAGTACCCTGAAAGGTTATCAAAATTAGGGTTATTCACTTTAGAAAAAAGACGACTGAGGGGAGATCTAATAACTATATATAAATATATCAGGGGTCAGTACAGAGATCTGTCCCATCATCTATTTATCCCCAGGACTGTGACTGTGGGGACAAGGGGACATCCTCTGCGTCTGGAGGAAAGAAGGTTTGTACACAAACATAGAAAAGGATTCTTCACTGTAAGAGCAGTGAGACTATGGAACTCTCTGCCTGAGGAGGTGGTGATGGTGAGTACAATAAAGGAATTCAAGAGGGGACTGGATTTATTTCTGGAGTGTAATAATATTACAAGCTACAGCTACTAGAGAGGGGTTGTTGATTCAGGGAGTTATTCTGATTGCCTGTTTGGAGTCGGGAAGGAATTTTTTTTCCCTTAAGTGGCTTCTGCCTCGCAGGGGTTTTTTGCTTTCCTCTGGATCAACTTGTAGGAAACAGGCCGAACTGGATGGACAAATGTCTTTTTTCGGTCTTATATACTATGTTACTATGTTAATAGTACAATATCTAGTGAACAGTTAGAGTTTCTACTCCAGGGGATACAGTATATTCTGTCGCACAACTATTTTGCTTATGAACAGGAATTTTATTTGCAACTAACGGGGACCGCCATGGGTACCAGATTCGCCCCGAGTTATGCCAATCTATTTTTGGCCCAACGGGAATCTGAAGTGATTGGGCCGAGGCTGGGGGCTGATCTGGTCCTATGACGGAGATTTATAGACGACATCCTGTTCATTTGGGAAGGTCCGAGGCAACAATTAGATCTATTCCTGACTGAATTAAGTAATAACAAGATGAATTTGAAATTCACTCCCAAAATAAGCGAGAAAGAGATTGAATTTTTTGATATTAACATCAAGGTAGAAGCCCAGAAAATCCAATGCAATACCTTTATTAAGGAAGTGGACAGGAATAGTTTTATTTATTTTACTAGTTGCTATTTACGCCGTTGGTTGTTAAATATACCTATGAGTCAATTCCGTAGATTGAAGCAGAACTGTACGGCAGAACATCAATTTGAGTTGGAGGCGGATTCTTTGAAACAACAGTTTAAGGAAAGAGATTATCCTCCCCAGGATATAGAGAAGGCCCTAGATAGGGTGACGGGGATGGAGAGAGAGACCTTCTTTGAACCAAAGAAAACACAGGAACAAGACACCCCGTTGAGAATTATTTTGCCATACCACTGTCAATATCGTAGAGTGGAAAGGATTATTGCCCAGCATTGGCATCTTCTTCTGGGTGATAAGATATTGGGTCCCTCTATCCCTCCTCAACCGCAGTTCGCTTATACCAAGGCTAATAATTTAGCCACAAGGCTGGCCCCAACCTTGAAACTGGATAGGGATGGAGGACGAAAGAACTGGTTGTCCACTGCGGGTTTTCATAGATGTGGCCGATGTGGGAACTGTAAAAATACCAAATTCCCGAGGAAAACGGTTAAAGTAAGCTCTACACAAAACTCTTTTGAATTAGACATCAAAGAATGCTTGACTTGTGACTCGAAGGATGTGATCTACCTTCTGGAGTGTGCATGTCATAAACAGTACATAGGGAGGACCTCGAGAACCCTACGGAAAAAAGTGGCTGAACACATATCCAATATTAAAAAAGGCTATCTACTCCACTCTTTATCCAAACATTTTAAAGAGGTTCATGATTCCAGTCCTGCTTCCCTAGTATTCACTGCAATTGAACGGGTTAGACGCCCCTGGAGAGGGGGCAATCACACGGCCGCCATGTCGAGACAAGAATCACGCCGAATCTTTGAGTTCAACTCCCTGGCCCCAAGAGACCTTAATGCGGAGCTGGAATTATTGATGATTATTATGGTTGGACCTCGTGGTGATGGGGCATTGGCGTCTGGCTGTTGTATCAACCCCCCTATCCTCCCTCCCTACTTGGTCCACCCATATATATACTCTCGACCACGATCTTCCACAACATATAGAATATACAATACTAAATAAACTTAGTGACTTTTTGGTTTTATGAAGGATATATCTGCAGTTTTATTGTGTACTGTTGTGGTACAATCATAGTGATGGTTTTTAGGAACTATAGTTATTGCATACATATTGTATAGTATATGGCTTATCATCACACCACTTTTCGATATGTGGAGATTGATACTAATGAGTTAATAATTAACCCCACCCCATGAGGGTTTAAATAAGGTCGATTTCCTTGCTGCTGACATCACTGAGGAAGGGGCGTAGACCCCGAAACGCGTTTGATGAGAGAGACACAGCAAGGAAGCAGAAGAATGCACACTGGAGGAGAACGATAACATAAGAAACTTTAATATCGCTGTGAAGAAGCATCCAAGAACTTTTAAAGTGAATCCGGGAAAGTTCCAGATCTAAAATATCTAAGATCAAGGACCTGGGAATATACCCTCAGAGACACGCTCAAGGACCTTTGAATCTAGAGTCACGTGAGACGTCACGTGTACACTCCTACAACACGTGGGACGCCGTGGAAACACGGGAACCCGGCAGAAGACCGCAACCAAGCCGTGAGGAGATGCCGAACTACACCACGCCAGGATAATGGTGTAAGTGGTGAGAGGCTGATTTATTTTATCCTAAGTTGCTGGCGGTCCTATTGCACTCTGCACTTTATATTGATTTGGGCATCCTACCAGATCCGGACTCAAACTGGAGGACGGTTTACCACTGGTTACCTCCATCATCTTATGCGGTAAAAGGGGTTCACCATCCATGACACCTATAAGCGGCATTTTATATAGGATTCTGTCCCCTACAGAGTTGGCTGTGGTTTGATTAGCCATTCTGATAAGCCATTGCTATTTTTATTACATATATTTTTATCAGTGTTTATTTGATACTTTTATCAGTGTTTATTTTATTGGATTTTAGTATAGTGTATTGTAATAAAAGTCACTAGTTATCTCAACAAGTTCCTAGATTGAGTGCCCCTGATTTGATTCTACTTTGCGTTTTTTCCCACTCGGTCTGGGTGCACCGACAGGTGAGCACCATCTCCAGAGGTCGATCCAGGGGTGTAGCCGCCTTGTTATTAGTATTCAGATCATTCTCTTGGCTTCGGAGGGCCTCATGGCTTCGGGGTCCCGATGACTGCTTCGGCCTCAGGGCTCTGGGGGCCCTATGACCATGTTTCATGTTGTTCGTTGGGGTACAATATGGTTGTAGGCTGGTTAGTGTCCTAGGTTTGCTGTCGGAAGGGGTCATGGTTATGCGAGTACCCAAGTCATACTGGTGCTGCATAAGTGGTTTATATATAAAAAAATAAAAAACACTATACTATGGTGTCAGTTTCGTCCACAGGAAGTCCCGTCACGACTACAGGCGCAATTTACGAAGTCTGTCACGTCTAGAGACTAATAAGTCCTGTCACGACTACAGGCGCATTTACGAGGTCTGTCACGTCTAAAGACTAATACGTTCTGTTACAACTACAGGCGATTTACGAAGTCTGTCACGTCTACAGACACGATAAGTCCTATCACGACTACAGGCGCAGCATACGTAGTCTATCATGACCTTAAGCTTATCTCCTGTCACAGCTGCAGGTATCGCATCTACATTCTGTCTTAATTACAGGTATGCTTACTTCATCTACAAACTCGGGCTGAGGGTGTTGGTGTCGAGCCTAGGTCCTGGGTATCAGTCCGTCTTCCAGTAGGAGGTACAGTAATAAGGCGCAATTTATGAAGTCTGTCACGTCTACAGACGCGACAAGTCCTATCACGACTACAGGCGCAGCATACATAGTTTATCACGACTTAAGCTTATTTCCTGTCACAACTGCAGGTATGGTGTGTATGTTCTCTGTCCTCATTACAGGCAACATTAGCTCTGGTAATTGAAATAGCCATGTATTCGTGTTTTATGGTTCCCCAGGCCTGGTGAGTTCACACAACTCTACTACTAGAGTAAGATGGCATATGCCATGTTCTAACTTTTGGGTCCTTTATAAAAAATAAAAAAAAAGTGGGGCCTGGGGAATAAGTAGAGGTGAAGTATTTTGCCACCAGGAACAGTTGGTGTCCGATGAGGGCCCTTGGCGAATGGTTGGAGTTCATTTAGGCCCTTCCAGCAGATTCACCATTGTTTGTTTCAGTCTGCAGCTCTCAGTATTCAGACCTTCTCGAAATATGTTCATATGTTGTTAGTCAACATAGGAGTAAATTGTTTTCTATTACCAGCCACTTTTCAATCGCAGCAGCATTAGCTACCTCCAAGAACGATGTGCCTTTGCACATGACAAAGAGGTAAGGTAGATGGAAGTCACTGTGATACGTACGGTATATTCCGGTATATTCCGCACCTTCATCGTGAAATGTCTTTTGCGTTATAAAGGGGGTGTCATAATGTTATGTATATATTTTGCTCTAAACTAAGGTCTGCTCTGTTCATACTGACATCCAGCATTATCCCCTTACTTGCATTAGAGGGTGAGGTTCAGGCAGCTGACTAATCCAGGTGGAGCAGAGTTGCTGTTTACAAAGTGTTATTGTTTTTTTTTTTTGTATAAGTATTAAGCAAATATATTTGCTGCATTTGTGGGAGGGGTGGCTGAATACAAGGCTATTTATATGCACCTCTGGGCCCAGGCTGGCTGATTACAAGGCTATTTATAGGCACCTGTGGGCCCAGGCTGACGTCGATTCAGCTGATTTCACCCACCCACCCACACCATCTTACAGTCACTTCACATTAAGATGGCCCCTTTTAGGCTGCCCTATGACAGCAGTTATGGCATAACTCCACTGCTTGTTGTAGATAGGGCTAGATAGGTTAGGTACCCCTTCTGATAGCTGATCCGACCACAAATGCTATTTTACGATATGTATTTAAGTAGACAGTAAGCTCCTCTGTGTTGAGGTATCTTCCCTTGTATTGTTTCATTTGTTTTGGAAATGTAAAATGTGTGTGTGCCACTTTAAGGTTGTGAACCTGAGTTTGTGTACTTAATAAGCACCTGTGCAAGGTGCTGGGGATCCATCTTCAGTTCAGAGTGTTAGCTGGACACTGGGGGAGCTACTTGCTGCAAAGGTATTGCAGAGACCCAAGAGGACCTTTTATTCTGTTATTTTGCCTCGTTTTGTTGCTTTATTTGTGCTAAAAATAGATAGGAGCATGGCTTTCGCTGAGAACCGAGTTTAGTTTGTTTTTACGGCGTATACACCCAGATCTCTTCTTGGCACATGTGCTGATCGTGGCAACATTTGCATGTTCTCGCCTATAGCAGCGTGGTGTGTTGCAGTTGGTTTATATTACTGCATGCCTCGTGTTAGTGTCAGCATACTACCACAGTGAGGACTGTCTTTACGTGTCATTTGTTTCTTATTTTTAGGTCACGTCACAGCTCACTATTCCCAGTTGGTGTGGTCAATTACATCTTTTTTGCTAAGGTAGCAGGATGAAAAAAAAAAAGGTCACATCACGGGTGGATTTCCCATTAGGTTGCGGGCTTTGCTACTTGACATTTATTTTTTTAGCTTGGTATAGGTTTAGAAGGTTGGGTAAGTCACTTTATTAGTTTGCGGTGTCACAACATCAGACCTGACCCGTCACTCAGGCCTCAGCGGTTTTAACCATTTCGTTGGTTCTGATGCCTGCAGGCCTCACGTCAGTGTCGGCATACTACCACAGCCAGAATCATTCATTGCATGTCATTTTGCTTTTCAGGTCACGTCACAGCTCGCCATTCTCAGTTGGTGTGGTCAATTACATCAAAGGTAGCAAAAAAAATAAATAAATAAATACAGCTAAAATTAAATGGAAAATTAAGAATATATAAAACTTTATCAGCTTACAAACTCGCTACTTGACGTTTCTTCAAAGAGTGCTATAGGTTCAGAGTGTTGGGTAAGTCACATTTCATCAGTTTGCGGTATCACAACATCAAACCGAACACATCGCTCAGGTCACATCGGTTTAAACTATTTAGTTTTTTTGATGCTTCCGCTGGCACTGGTTTTGTTGCCATTTCTTGGCCCCCAATATAATAATTTTCTTTACGACTTTCCATTCAGGGTGCCCGGTTCATGTCTTTCAGCAATTACTGGCAGCAGTTACAAACCAAGGCCTTGCGAGTACTCTGTTGCGGTTCCCCACTGGCGTTGGGCGCGAGTATTCGCAAGGCGAGTTTGATCTCGAATATCGTGATTTCGAGATTTGCGAATATATCGAATACTTGACCCCATATTACGTATATTCGCTCTTGAGATGGATAGTTAGTGATAGGGAAACTGTATCGTGAAGTAAAAAAAAAAAAAAAGACATAATTTCCCCAACCTTAGTTGCTTCTTTACAGTTTCCACTATTCCTGTCAGAGTAAAGACTTAATGTCGAATGTTCGTCACTTAAATAATCGCATTAATCTATTCGCGGTTTGTATTCTCTTACCTACCTAGCGTTAACAGGTCGTGTCAGACTCCAGTACGCTGAATGTATTGTGGAAATCTGTATGTGTCTTTTCGCACCCTTCCATTCACTCAAATGACTCCCGGCATTTCAAGCTTTCTATACGTGTAAAGCTGTTTAAACATTATTAATAACGAACAGTTTTTATGCGCACGCGAATATAACTTAATCGCAAGTCATGATATTAAATGCAAAATAACGAATATTGCTAAATCGCGAACGTGCGATGAATGTGATGCGGGTCGTTCGTCAGATGTCGCGAGGTCGCACGTGGGTCTTGCGCTCGTCACTACTCCCCACCTCTCAGGCTGCCTCTAGGAACGAGAGTTCCGGCCCATATTATCCGGAAGCAAGGTCAGTGGCACTCTGCATGTTGTGGTAAGGTGCAGGGTGCCGTCGTGGATGGCAGGTATGTGTCACCGAGGTTCATAGCCTCGGTGAGGTAAGAGCTGTTTTTGTTGATGTCAGCAGCAGCTAGTGCTACTGACATAGTTTTATATAGCATGGCTGCAAAGCCGATCCGGGCCGGCTCTTACCGGGAGCAGCTAAAGTGTAGGGTGGGTGGCTGCTCCCCACGACCCAGTCCTGGTTTTGGGCTGGGTTTAAAAGCTCAGCCAGCACCAGCAGCTGGGGCTGTGATTGTCCTGGAGCTGCTAACAGTCCTGTGGAGTTCTATGACCTGGAGGAAAGAGCTCAGCAAGGTGGTGTTTTTCCCTGCAACTTGAAGGTGAAAGCTCCTGCAGCTGGGCCGACTGCTAGGTGTGAACCCTCACCTAAACCTCCCAGGTGACTGAACCCTGTGTTGGCCTGTTTTGTTTGGCCACATTATTTCTGTTATGTGTGAACTATCACCAAGAGACTGTTTTTCATTTATGTTGTGCAAGTGTGAATAAAACACTGTTTATTGCACATTCTGGACTCCTTGTTTTGCCTCAGTACTGCACCCGCACCGCTATCTACCAGAGCGACTCCCACATTTGGTGGAGGATGCGGGCATGCGCAGTGAGGCTGGCGTGAACGCCGAAAATTTTTGTTTCTGCTGGGCACGACTGGATGTCCTATATTAGGCCGGCAAAGTTGCAGCCTGTGATCCCTGACACAATGGAGGCGGTTGTAAAGCCCTTGTGGAGGCTAACTTGCAGCAGCGGGAGGCCAACAAGCAGCAGCAGGAGACCAACCAGCTACTACTTCAGCAGGTGATGGCTTTACAAGCTGCAGGAGCGTCCCACCATGTCCATGATGCCCGGAAAGCGGTCCGTGCGGCGATCCCAAAAATGACCCCTCGGACGACGTTGAGACGTATTTGGCGGTCTTTAAAAAAAGTAGCCGTGAGGGAAAAGCTACCCCGTGACCAGTGGGCTGAAGTGGTCGCTCCGTTCCTGGCGTCCGGACCCCAGCAGGTATTCTCTGATTTGGCAGATGACCAGGCTGCTGATTACCCCACGGTGAAGGGGAGATCCTGGCCAGACTGGGGGTGAACGTGTTAGTCCGGGCTCAGCGGGTCCACCAGTGGGACTTCAAAGCGGCTGAACCCGCCCGGCCGCAGTACTATGAGTTGCTGCACAGGTTGCAAAAATGGCTGCAGCCTGATATTCTAAGTCCGGCTGTTATGCTGGACCCTCTGCTGGCTGACATGTTCTGGAGGGCCTTGCCGTACCCCTTCAGCACTGGATCGACCAGGTATCACCCACTAATGCCCTGGAAATGGTCGACCTGGTGGAGCGCTATGAGGCCACAAAAACTTGAAAGGGGTGGTGTTGGGAGGGCCGGTCAAACCCCGGAGGTCTCCCATCCAGTCCCGACGACTGGTACCGAGACACCTGCTCGGGTGTACCCTGTAGACCCGGCCCCGATAGTCTGCTGGCGGTGTCACGAGCTTGGCCACGTAAGGGCCGACTGTCCACAGTGGGGAGAACCCATGGAGACTATTTATGGGTACCGGGCTCATGTATGCCCGGAGACTGTGCGACCGGCACCCCGAGACAATAGACAATCGTCATCTGTGCCAGGTGCAAGTCGGTGATAATCTGGCAGTGGCGCTGCTGGACTCAGGGAGCCTAGTAACCCTGGTAAGTGCTGCCCTGGTACAGCCCTCCCAGTATACGGACCGGAAAGTGGGTGTGGTGTGCATACACGGAGACTTAAAGGACTATCCCACGGCTGTAATGTCTCTGTCCACGGCGGCCGGCACATGGACTTGTGAAGTGGCGATCTCCACAAAGCTACCTTATGAACTAATAATTGGGAGAGACTTCCCTGGTTTTCTCCGTCCCTATGGCCTGAAATGAAAGTGACTAATAGCCATGAGACAGGGGTTACCCAAGCAGAGTGGCCTGGTTCAGTGGGAGGCCAGAGCCCTGGGAGCCCGAGTCCGAAGGGGCCTGCGGTAGGGGTGACCACCACTTCTGTGGTAGAGGGAGACAACCCCACTGAGTGTAATGGTGGGAGACATGGAGGACTTGCCACCAGGTCCTGAGTTGGCAGACCTCCACGTCTCCGGAGATAATTTTGGGACCGCACAACACCGGGACCAAACCCTAACCAGGGCCTGGGAAAGTGTCGTAATAATTGATGGTAAACCCTAGAAACCTGGGGCTGAATTAATGTTCCACGATTTATTGTTCTTCAGGATATGTTGTATCGGGTGAACCAAATCCGAGGTGAGCCCGTTGAACAGTTGGTGGTGCCCACCGCATATCGCAAGCTGGTTATGGAGCTTGCCCACCAACATGTTCTTGGGGGACACTTGGGGTGGCAGAAAACCCAGGACCGCATACTGCAGCGGTTTTATTGGCCCGGTGTGTTCAAGGAGGTAGAAAATTATTGTAAGTCCTGTCCGACCTGTCAGATAAATAGCCCCCAGCCACATTTCCGTAGTCCTCTGGTACCTCTTCCAATTATTGAGGTCCCGCTTGAGCGAATCGCTATGGATCTAATTGGGCCTGTACCAAAGTCTGCCAGGGGCCACCAACACATTCTGGTAGTTCTCGACTATGCAACTCGGTATCCGGAGGCGGTGCCTCTGCGACATACCTCAGCTAAGCTCATCGCCAAAGAGTTAATGGAAATGTTTTCCCGTGTGGGCCTGCCAAAAGAGGTTCTGACAGACCAAGGGACCCTTTTATGTCCAAAGTTATGAGGGAACTGTGTAAATTGTTGCGTATAAAGCAGTTACGGACGTCCGTTTACCATCCGCAAACAGACGGTCTTGTCGAGAGGTTTAACCAAACTTTAAAAATATGTTAAAAAGGGTGGTGTCTAGAGATGGGAAGGACTGGGACCTGCTTCTGCCCTATCTCATGTTCGCAGTGCGAGAGGTGCCCCAGGCCTCTACTGGGTTCTCGCCCTTCGAACTGCTTTATGGCAGACACCCTCGAGGCCTGTTGGATATTGCCAAGGAAGCGTGGGAACAGCAACCTGTCCCCCACAAAAGTGTCATTGAGTATGTCGCCCAGATGCAGGAACGGATGGAAAGGGTGTTGCCGCTGGTCCGAGAGCATATGGAGGCAGCGCAACAAGCCCAGAGTAGGGTGTATAATCGTCAGGCTCGGGTACGGGACTTCAATCCGGGAGATCGGGTTTTGGTTCTGGTACCCACCCTTGACAGCAAGTTCCTAGCCAGGTGGCAGGACCCCTATGAGGTGATCGAGAAGGTAGGGGAAGTAAATTACAAGGTACACCAGCCAGGGAGGCGCAAGCCGGAGCAGGTGTACCACGTGAATTTACTAAAGCCGTGGAAAGACAGGGACACGGCCGACGACAACAGCCCCCGGCCAGGGCTTCTAGGTGACAAGGGTCCAGCCCCACAGTTCGAGGCCTGTGAAGCAGTAACCACGGTAAAAATTGCAGACAGCCTGTCTTCCAAACAAGTTCAGGAAGTCAGGGAGTTCATCAGTCGGAACACGGATGTGTTCTCGGACCTCCCTGGCCGCACATCTCTCATCCAACATGACATCGTACTGAGCCTCAGGCCAAGATCCGGTTAAAACCATACCGGGTACCCGAGGCGCGGCGACGGGCCATCGCGGAGGAAGTGCAATTAATGTTGAAGCTCGATGTCATTGAGGAGTCGAAAAGTGAGTGGGCCAGTCCCATAGTCCTGATACCCAAGCAGGATGGGACGTTGCGGTTCTGCAACGATTTTCGCAAATTAAATGAAGTGTCCAAGTTCGATGCGTATCCCATGCCCCGGGTAGACAAGCTTGTTGAGAATTTAGGGCAAGCCCGTTATTTTTCTGTGCTAGACCTCACTAAAGGATACTGGCAAGTACCCTTAACGGAGTCGGCCAAGGAAAAAACTGCTTTTGTTACCCCGCAGGGCCTGTATCATTATAAGGTGTTACCCTTTGGCCTGCATGGCGCCCCCGCCACCTTCCAAAGGTTAATGGATATTGTGCTGCGACCTCATCGTCGGTACGCCTCGGCCTACTTAGACGATGTAATCATCCACAGCACCGACTGGGAAAGCCATTTGCCCAAAGTGCAGGCGGTAGTGGATGCCCTGAGGAAAGCTGGTCTAACCGCCAATCCAAAGAAGTGTGCGATTGGGTTGGAAGAGACCAAATACCTGAGATATGTAATTGGGCAGGGAGTCATCAAGCCGCAGGTAACTAAAGTGGAAGCCATACGTAACTGGCCCCGACCGGTCACTGCCAGGCAGGTAAAGTCCTTCCTGGGAATGATAGGGTACTACATGCGGTTTGTGCCCCACTTTGCCACAATAGCAGCGCCGTTGACAGACCTATTGAAGGGCGAAAGTCTGGGAAGGTTAGCTGGAGTGAGAAGGCGGAGGAGGCTTTCTCAGCGTTGAAGTCGGCCCTCTGTGGGTCCCCGGTTTTGGTGACACCCGACTTCAACCGGGAGTTTGTCGTACAGACCGACGCCTCGGAGGTAGGCCTCGGTGCTGTGCTGTCTCAGGAGGTCAACGGGGAAGAACATCCCGTTGTCTTCCTGAGCCGTAAGCTCAGTCCCGCCGAGACCAGGTATAGCATAGTGGAGAGGGAGTGCCTGGCTATCAAGTGGGCACTCGAATCTCTCCGCTACTACCTGTTAGGAGGAGGTTCCGTCTGGTGACCGACCATTCCCCTCTCAAGTGGATGAGCCAGGCCAAGGAGAGGAATGCTCGGGTCACCAGGTGGTTCCTATCCCTGCAGAACTTCAAGTTCTCCGTGGAACATAGGGCAGGCCGCTTGCAGGGGAATGCAGATGCCCTTTCCCGCGTCCACTGCCTCACATGTGTCCACCCCCTCAGGGTTGAACAAAGGGGGGGGTGTGTGGTAAGGTGCAGGGTGCCGTCGTGGATGGCAGGTATGTGTCACCGAGGTTCATAGCCTCGGTGAGGTAAGAGCTGTTTTTGTTGATGTCAGCAGCAGCTAGTGCTACTGACATAGTTTTATATAGCATGGCTGCAAAGCCGATCCGGGCCGGCTCTTACCGGGAGCAGCTAAAGTGTAGGGTGGGTGGCTGCTCCCCACGACCCAGTCCTGGTTTTGGGCTGGGTTTAAAAGCTCAGCCAGCACCAGCAGCTGGGGCTGTGATTGTCCTGGAGCTGCTAACAGTCCTGTGAAGTTCTATGACCTGGAGGAAAGAGCTCAGCAAGGTGGTGTTTTTCCCTGCAACTTGAAGGTGGAAGCTCCTGCGGCTGGGCCGACTGCTAGGTGTGAACCCTCACCTAAACCTCCCAGGTGACTGAACCCTGTGTTGGCCTGTTTTGTTTGGCCACATTATTTCTGTTATGAGTGAACTATCACCAAGAGACTGTTTTTCATTTATGTTGTGCAAGTGTGAATAAAACACTGTTTATTGCACATTCTGGACTCCTTGTTTTGCCTCAGTACTGCACCCGCACCGCTATCTACCAGAGCGACACCGCACAATGTTCATTAGGTTCATACCTCAATCTAAGGCAAGCAACTTTAAAGACACACGTCAGAAAGGAGGACCAACCAGCACTATCCTTCCCTTTACAAACCGCAATACAAATAATCGCAACATTGACGATAAAAAACATCTTCTCAATAGCTGTTCCGTCTACCTCCTGCGTCCAAGACACGATCAGCCAATCGGAAGCACCCGCCATCGTCACGTGGGACGCCATTGAGTGACGACAGTGACCACGTGAGACGCTGCGCCAGGTCCTGGCAGGGAGAAGACATCAAACTTTGTCTTTGCGGTACAAGGGAGCAAAGGAAGGCCACTGATGAGAGACGGAGGACGGTAAAGTAACCCTCTATGTTTGTCAGTTAATACCCATTGTGGATCTGATAAGGTACGTCTCCCACGGAGGACTCTTTATTTTACTCACGGTCTTATGGACATTACACTTGGATCACCAACAGACTATCCTCATCCTAACCTACCTGAATAGGGACGATCACCTCAGACCGTGACAAAAAGACCTATACAGAGGTTCAAGACTCATACTTGATTTTAGATTAGTAGAACATCCACCACTAGCTCATGTGGTCGATGGTTAATTTTATGTTATTTTATTTTATTCCATTATATGTACCACATAAGATCCCTACTGGATTAGTATTTCAGAGCATTGTGGATTTAACGAATTCTGGTGCATATTATATGTTATTTCCTTTTTATATAATAAATATATGTGTATAATCCATTGACCAGATATTTGTGTGCCCCTGCATCCATTTTACTTTTAGTCATACCTCAATCTAGTCAAGAGATGTTCTTGCATTCCAGAGGTTGGTCATGTTGGTATTGTTGCTGGCACTGGTTCCGTTGCCATTTTTGGCCCCCAATATAATCATTCTCTTTCCGACATTCCTTTCATGGTGCCCGGCTTCGTGTCTTTCAACCATTACTGGCAGCAGTAACAGACCAAAACCTTGAGAGTACTCTGTTGCGGTGCTCACGGCACCACTCACCACCTCTCAGTTATGCGGCATGTCCGTATGCCGGTGTCCAATTTTAGGGTTGAAACTGACAGCTATCTGGCCTTTCCTTTAGGTCAGGTGCAGTATGTGCTGCCTCTGGGAACAAAAGTTCTGGCCCATGTTATCCGGAAATTAGGCGCTCTGCATGTTTAATAGGTTCATACCTCAGCCTAGTCGAGAGATGTTCTTGCATTCCTGAGGTTGGTCATGTTAGTGTTGTTGCTACGTACTATTGTGTATTTAGTTGTTGGTTTTTGGCCCCCTTCAGGCATTCCTCCTACGCAGCAGTTATGGCACAACTCAAGCCGCTTAGCTTAGTTGGGTAGGCAGGTAGACGGTTACGTGTCATGTAGCCCCGACCACAAGTTTGAAGGCCGATTTATTGGCCTGTATTTGTGGGAGGGGCGTAAGTAGTACATTTATACTAGGCAGGCGCCTCCCTTGGGTGTGTCGACAGTGCTGCGTACCCTCCCAACCCGCCCTTCTTTTTATAAACATCTTGCAGTATATGCCCTCCTTCAGGCATTCCTCCTATGCAGCGGTTATGGCACAACTCAAGCCGCTTAGCCTAGTTAGGTAGGCAGGTAGACCGTTACGTATCATGTAGCCCCAACCACAAGGAAAGTTGTAACAAAGGAGAACTTTTTTTTTTTTACTGTTTAATAAACTATACTAACGCAAAAAAATGCAGACAGTAAGACACAGACAAGACAGCTAAAACTAAACAGATAGCAGTAAAGTTTTTTTTTCCTTTTTAATAAACTACACTAACACAAAAAAACGCAGACAGTAAGACACAGACAAGACAGCTAAAACTAAACAGATAACAGTAACTTTTTTTTCCTTTTTAATAAACTACTACACTAACATACAAAAAAAAACGCAGAGAGTAAGACACAGACAAGACAGCTAAAACGAAACAGATAACAGTTAAGTTTTTTTTTTTTTAAACTAACAGTCAACACTCAATTAACTTTTTTTTTTTTTAACTAAATTACAGAGACAAGACAGACTAAGATGACAAACAAAAACAGACAGACTATACACCCTAAATCCCTGACTAACCGAACACAAAGTATCTAAGATGAGAAATTGACAGCCCTACCACTAACCTACACTAATATTCTGTCTCTGTAATTGGTATTCCCTAACACCAAAGCCCTACACTGATCCCTGCTCTAAACCTATCAGCCCTAACTCTTTTTCAAAGCACCAACAACACCACAGCTCCTCTCTCTCCAACAAATACAACACCACAAAATGGCTGCCTGGTGTGCCTTCATTTATATAGTGAGAAGGTAGGCTTCTTTATGATTGGTTGCTAGGTTTGTTGCTAGGCATTATCATTGGCTAATATTGGTAAAGTAGTCAGGGTTTAGGATTAAGTCACCTAGAAAGTAAAAAAAAAATACTAATATTCGAACTGCGAATATGTAATTATATTCAAGATATTCAGCTATTCTTCTAGTTCAAATAACACAAGGTCCAAACACTGGATCGGGTATAGAATGCTGCAATTGGACTTGGGCGAGGATTTCCCATGTTTAAACGGCTTTACATGTATTGAAAGCTTGAAATGGCGGGAGTCATTTGTGCGAATGGAAAGGTGCGAAAAAGACATATACAGTTTTTCCACAATACATGCAGCGTACTGGAGTCTGACACAACCTGTTAACGCTTGGTAGGAAAAGGAATACAAACCGCTAATAGATTTATGCGAATATTCAAGTGACGAACATTTGCAGGACAGTTTTTACCTATTAAGTCTTTACTCTGACAGGAGTATTTAAACCATTGATTAGATTTGTATATTGAGATCGGGGACGGGGAAATGTTATTAAACTTGGGACAGAAATTGGCATATGCGATTATTCGGTAGTTGATATTCGCACTAATCGCTTCGCAGCATGAAGCATTTCACAGCCTTGACACGAGGCGGCAATAGCATTTAGAATTGATGAATTTGGCGAATATCGTGCTATATTCGACATATTCTACTAGATTGTGCAATTTTTCGTCTGCTGGTACCTGACAGCTTGGGACACGCATACAAATTATAGATTGGCATACTCTTGTGACAAAATAGTGTAAATCGTTATAGAAAGCAATTAAGGTTGGGGGAATTATGCTTTGCGAATATTCGCGCTTAACACTAATCAACAGTCAACTTTTCACCACACTGGTTGATACTAGAGTTGAGCGGACACCTGGATGTTCCGATTCGAGAAGTTCAGCCGAACTTCACGAAAATGTTTGGGTTCAGGATCCGAACTCAACCCTGACTTGACCCCGAACCTGAACCCCATTGAAGTCAATGGGGACCTGAACTTTTGGGCACTAAAAAGGCTGTAAAATAGCCCTGGAAAGGGCTAGAGAGCTGCAAAGGGCATCAAAATGTAGGTAAATCCCCTGCAAACAAATGTGGATAGGGAAATGACTTAAAATAAAATTAATAAAAATTAACCAATATCAATTGGCAACTTGGAGGAGGTGGAATAGGAGTTTGGGGTGGCGTCAGGTGGGAATGCTATGGGGGTTGAAGTTCTCATCACAGCCAAAAAGGATTCATGTCTGCCTGCAGTGCCACAGGCCTTATTCACAGACTCAGGGCCATGGCAACCATACATGGGAGTTGAAGTTAACATCACAGCCAAGAAGGATTCATATCTGCCAGCAGTGTCACAGGCCTCACTCACAGACTCAGGCCAATGGCAACCATACATGGGAGTTGAAGTTGTCATCACAGCCAAGAAGGAATTATGTCTGCCTGTAGGGCCACAGGCCTCATTTAAACATTCAGGCCCATGGGACCCACAAAGAGGAGAGTTAAGATCACGCCAAAACAGTATTGATTTCACCCAGTAGTGCCACAGGCCTCATTCACTAATTCAGGACCATGGCACCCACAAAGAAGAGAGCGGTACCGTAACAGCAACACAGGCTCTGGTCAACCTGCAATGGAACAGGCCATTATCATTTATGTAGGCCACTGACACACAGACAAAGGAGAGGTAATTTGACAGTAAAAAGAGGTAATGTCTCCCACCAATACAGCAGGCGATGAAACAAAATATAGGCCTCTGACAACCAGACAATGGGGAGGTAATTTGACAGTAAAAAGAGTTTAATGTCTCCCACCAATGCAGCAAGCGTTTAAACGAAATATAGGTCCCTGACAACCAGACAACGGGGCAGTCATTTGACAGTAAAAAGAGTTTAATGTCTCCCACCAATGCAGCAGGCGATGAAACAAAATATAGGCCCCAGACAAAGAGACAATGTAGAGGTCATTTGACAGTATAAAGAGTTTAATGTCTCCCACCAATGCAGCAAGCGATTAAACAAAATATAGGCCCCTGACTACCAGCCAATGGGGTGGATATTTGACAGTATAAAGAGGATAATGTCACTCACCAAAACAACAGGTGATTATCTGAAATGTGGGACCCTGGCACCAAGACAGAGGAAAGAGGTCCCATAGCAGAAAATCAGGCTTTATGTCACCCAGCAATGGAAAAGGCCAATTTCAGTTATTTAGGCCACAGCAGCCAGACAGAGGAGAGAGGTCCCATAGCAGAAAATCAGGCTTGATGTCACCCTCCAAAGCAGCAGGCGATTAACAGAATTTTAGGCCCCTGACACCCAGACAGAGGAGAGGTCATTTGACAGCAAAAAGAGTTTAATGTCACGCACTAAAGCAGCAGGCGATTAGCTGTAATGTAAGCCCCTGGCACCCAGACAGAGGAGAGGTTCATTCAACTTGGGGTTGCCCCCAAAATAATGGTACAATTAAAAAATAGGATTCAATAAAGAAGTGCCCTGGAGTACAAGAATGTATGGTCGAGGCGAGGCAGTTATAAATGTCTATTATGCACAAGGTACGGACAAGTCCTGTGGGATCCATGCCTGGTTCATTTTAATGAACGTGAGCTTGTCCACATTGGCTGTGGACAGGGGGCTGCATTTGTCTGTAATGACGCCACCTGCCATGCTGAATACACGTTCAGACAATACACTGGCCGCAGGGCCAGCACCTCCAAGGCATAAAGGGCAAGCTCTGGCCATGTGGACAATTTGTAGACCCAGAAATTGAATGGGGCAGAACCATCAGTCAGTACGTGGAGGTGAGTGCACACGTACTGTTCCACCATGTTGTTGAAATGCTGCCTCCTGCTAAGACGTTCCCTATCAGCTGGTGGTGCAGTTTGCTGTGACGCGGTGACAAAACTTTTGCACATCTCGACAATGCTAACGCTGCTGTCCGGGGAGCTGGCCGTGACACAGCTGCATTGGTGACCTCTTCCTCCTCCTTCTCCTCTGCCTTCGCCTTGTGCTTCTACTTGTCCCCCAGTGTCAGTTGGGAATGCCCTCAGGAGCGCGTCTACCAGCGTTAAGGTGGGCACGTTGTTCTTGTACCGGGGATCCAGCAGAGTGGCAACCCAGTAGTCAGCACAAGTTAAAATGTGGACAACTTTGCTGTCGTTGCGCAGGCACTGCAGCATGTAGTCACTCATGTGTGCCAGGCTGCCCAGAGGTAAGGATAAGCTGTCCTCTGTAGGTGGTGTATCGTCTGTGTCCTCCGTATCCCCCCAGCCACGCTCCAGTGATGGCTCTGAGCTGCATAGGATGCCACCCTGCAGTGAAACCGATTCCTCCTCCTCTACTTTATCCTCCTCCTCCTCGTCCTCCAGAAGTGTGCCCTGGCTGTCCACATGTGTACCTTGCCTCTGCTGGTGCAGGAACCCACCCTCTGAGCCACTTCTGTATGACCTGCCTGAAACGCTGTGAAATGCCCCCTCTTCCTCCTCCTCCTGTGCCGCATCCTCTTCCATTATCACCGTAATATTTTTTTCCAGAAGACATAGAAGGGGTATTGTAATGCTAACAACGGCGTCATCAGCACTGGCCATGTTGGTTGAGTACTCCAAAGACCGCAACAAGGTACACAGGTCTCGCATGCAGGCCTAGTTACTGGTGGTGAAGTGGTGCTGATCCGCAGAGCGACTGACCCATGCATACTGCATCTGAAACTCCACTATCGCCCACTGCTGCTCGCACAGTCTCTCCAGCATATGTAAGGTGGAGTTCCACCTTGTTGGCATGTCGCATATGAGGCGGTGAGCAGGAAGGCCAAAGTTACGTTGCAGCGCAGACAGGCGAGCAGCAGCAGGGTGAGAAAGCCGAAAGCGCGCACATACGGACCGCACTTTCAGCAGCAGCTCTGACATGTCTGGTTAGTTTTTAAGAAACTTCTGCATCGCCAGATTCAGCACATTTGTCAGGCAAGGGATGTGGGTCAAACTGGCTAGTCTCAGAGCTGCAACGAGATTTCACCCATTATCGCACACCACCAGGCCAGGCTTGAGGCTCACCGACAGCAACCACTCATCTGTGCGGTGTGGGGTTTGTCACCCAAACACATGAGTTTTAAAATCGCCTGCTGACATTTACCACGGGCTGTGCTGAAGTTGGGGGTGAGGTTCTTTCGATGACTGGATGTGGGGGTGGTAGAAAAGGAGTAGGAGGAGGAGGAGGATGATGCGGAGTAGGAGGAGGAAGCAACAGGAGGCAACGAATAATGCCCTGCGATCCTCGGTAGTGAAAGGACATGCGCCAAACCGCTATCCGCCTCGGGCCCAGCCATCTCTACGTTTACCCATTGTGCAGTTAGGGAGATATAGCGACCCTGGCCGTGCTTACTGGTCCATGTGTCTGTGGTTATGTGGACTTTGCCACAGATGGCGTTGCGCAGCGCACACTTGATTTCATCCTCCACTTAGTTGTGCAGGGAAGGGACGGCTCGCCTGGAAAAGTAGTGGCGGCTGGGAACAACGTACTGTGGGACAGCTACCGCCATCAGCTGTTTGAAACAGTCCGTCTCCACCAGACAGAATTACAGCATTTCAAAGGCCAGTAATTTTTAAATGCTGGCATTCAGGGCCAGGGCTCGAGGGTGGCTAGGTGGGTATTTCCTCCTTCTCTCCAATGTTTGGGAGATGGACAGCTGAATGCTGCCATGTGACATGGTGGAGATGCTTGGTAATGGTGTCGTATGTGGTGGTGTTGGTGGAACATCACAGGCAGAAAGGCCAGATACAAGGTGAGCTGGAAAAAAAGTGCTTATTGAAATTGGTGGAACATCCTCTGTTTGCTGGTCGCTCGGTGCCACGGTGACGCCAGAGGTGGAGGGAGAGGCCGAGCCAGCAGCAGAAGAGGGAGCAGGAGGAGCATGAGACCTTTCTTGGTTTGGAGGTGTTTACTCCACTGCAGCTCGTGCTTTGCACTTAGATGCCTGGTCATGCAGGTTGTGCTCAGGTTAAGAATGTTTATGCCTCACTTCAGGCTCTGATGGCACAACATGCAAACCACTCGTGTCTTGTCGTCAGGACACTGTGTGAAGAACTGCCACGCCAATGAACTCCTTGGAGCAGGCCTTGGTGTGCTCGGTGCGTGGGTGCGGTGGGGAGTAGCAGGCTTAATTTCTCTGGAACGGCTGCTGCGCTTTTGCACCCTGCTCTCTCTTTTGCTGTACTGTTGCCACTGTGCGACTACCACCTCTTCCTCAGAACTGCACGCCTCACTAGCACGACCTTTAGTCCAGTCTGGGTCTAGGACTTCATCATCCACCACATCATCTTCCACCCATTCATGACCCCTGCCCTCCTCGTCGGTCTGCACATTGCCGAAAGCCACAGCAGTTGGCACCTGTGTTTCGTCATCATCAGAGACGTTATGTGGCGGTATTCCCATGTCCTTATCCTGCAACAAAAGTGGTTGAGCATCAGTGCATTCAAGGTCTTCCTCTTCTGGGGCAGGGCTAGGTGGATGGGAAACCCTGCCAACAGAGTCATCAAAAAGCATGAGACTTTCCTGCATGATTTGGGTCTCTGACTGCGTGGCTGATTTGCAAGGAGGTGAGGTGGAAGACTGATGGGCATGGGCTGCAGGTGCCAACTCTGAGCTTTCTGCAGAGGACTGGGTGTTAGATACTGTGAAGGAACTGGAGGCACTGTCAGCCACCCAATCTACTATCGCCTGTACATGTTCTGGCTTCACCATCCGTAGAGCGGCATTTGGACCTAACAAATAACGCTGCAGATTCTGTCGCCTACTCGCACCAGAGGAAGGTATTTGACTTGGAGCGGTAGTTGGCGCTGAACGACCACATCCTCTCCCAGCAACAGGAGCTCCACTAACACCACCACGACCATGCCCTCGTCCCTTACTTGATGTTCTCCTCATTATTTGCGTTCACCCACCAAGCTAAAAGATCGGTCTCTCTCCGGTGTCAATTTACCTGCCAATAGTCGACAATTACGTCCTCTAAGGCAGGGCCCGTGTCATAAAAATGCTCTGTGGACCAGAATAATGTTTTTTGTGCCCAAAATACACTGATTCTCAATTTCTATGCGGAAATGTAAAAAATGTTTTGGTACGCTGTATGCACAAGTGGTTTGTGGAACAAGAACAAGTATTTTTGTAATAAAATACAGAAAATTAGTATTTCACTGCTTTAAATTGAAATTAATTATTTATACGCCGAAAGCACAACTGTTTTTTCGGCCGAAAACACGGCTTTTTTCAATAAACCCCAAAATGCAGTTTTTAACTGCTGCACATTAACAATAGCTATTTATACTATGTATGGACAGCAGATTTGGGGACCCAGAACACAGATTTGGTCACCAAAATTCACAAATGCAGTATTTGACTGTTATAAATTGGAAATAATTATTTAAATGATGGATGCACAACTGTTTTTTCGGCCTAAAACATGGCTTTTTTCAATAAAACCCCAAAATGCAGTTTTTTACTGCTGTAAATCTAAATTGGATATTTATACCGTGTATGTACAAATGCTTTGTGAAGCAAGAATATTGCTTTTTTGCCACAAAAAAGAATAATGCACTATTTCTCAGCTGTAATGTGAAATCAGTATTTAAGCGGTGTATTTCAAGATGCTCTGTGGATCAAGATTACCACTTTTTTGTCAAAAAACACACACTTATGCTGTATTTCACAGTAGCAATGTAATATTGGTGGAGGAATAGGTATTTCAGACTGTTTGGTGGACCTTGAATTAAGTTTTTTTTCTATAAAAAACAAAGAAGCATTAGTTCCCTCAGAAATATAAAATATGTAGTTGGACGGTGTATGCAGAACTGTTTTGTGGACAAGGAATACGGTTTTTCCCCCAAAATTACACATGGCATGGAAAGTGCTTTTACAAACTGTTCTACGCCTTCTAACAAGTTCCATGTTTTTTTTCCAGCTATAAAAGAGGACTAGATGCTAATCAGCTATCATTCCATAATCGTGTAGGCCATCAACACCAGTATTTCTGGATTGTAGGTGAAGTCCTGTATCAACTAGAGTTGAGCGAACCCGAACTGTATAGTTCGGGTTCGTACCGAATTTTGGGGTGTTCGGGACACGGACCCGAACATTTTCAAAAAGTTCAGGTTCGGGTCCGTTGTTCGGCGATTTCTTCCCGCTTTCTGAAGGGCTGCACAGCAGCCAATCAGCAAGAGTTTTACTTCTTGCCCTAAGAAGCCATCACAGCCACGTCTACTAATGGTATGGCTGTGATTGGCTGAGTGCAGCATGTGACCCAGCCTTTTTATAAGCTGGAGTCACGTACTGCCGCACGTCACTCTGCTGATTTGAGCTTAGGGAGAGGATGTTGGTGCTCTCCCTAAGGGACAGAATAGGTCCACAAAATACAGCAAATAGAGAGGGAGGGAGCTTCAGCAATCCAACATTTCTGTACCCAGCCACTGCAAGGGAAATCTTTTTTTGTAATCCATCTGTTACTGAGGTGGTGCTCGGCGGCCATATTAGCCACTGCAGTGTACTGCATGTATGCCAGCCAGCCACGGACATCAGCCTAATCCTATTTTGTAGCTCAGTGAAGGAAAAAAAACTTTTTTTTCTGTCTGCTTAAGTCCCCTATATTGCCTTTTGTATGTTTAAGGGGTGACATAGTCCATTTGTTTAGCCTGGGATTTTGTGGTGCCACAGAGCACTTTTGTATACTATGCACTAAACCGTATTTCAGCTATCAAATAGTGCATTAGTGTATTTTAGTTAAAAAAAAAGTGGTCATCCTGATGCACCAAGCTTTTTTTACACCGTCAAAATAGATATTTTTCATTTGTGTTCGGATCGGCTCTCGTAGGTACCTAAATAACAATAAAAGCAGTGGGTTGTGCCTAATCTGCTGAGCGAGGGATAGGCTAAAGGGGCCCATCCCTGTTATAATTGTTAAGAAAAAAGGGGTTGGGAGGGTGGGTACAAGAAACGCCCATCCCATGTGAGCAGGAGGGGGGGTCTCTTATAGTGAGAAAACCCCGCCTCCTCCTCACACAAATCCGGCATAATTGCCTAACACTTGTGTTCGGATCGGCTCTCGTAGGTACCTAAATAACAATAAAAGCAGTGGGTTGTGCCTAATCTGCTGAGCGAGGGATAGGCTAAAGGGGCCAAAAAGACCAAATCATAGGCAAAATTAATATTTAATTAATAATCAGTCAAGCAATCTCCCAAAGGCAGACATCATTTCGACATGAGGATCAGGAATATATCGTGCATAACAAGACGATTTCCAGCGGCCTAACCTCTTAATTACATGCACCGGCACATTATTCCTTGAGGCGGAGGAGGCTGCCCCAATACGGAAAGAATGCCCAGTTATGGACCGGGGTCAACATCCGTATGAGTCAACAACAATCGTATATACCTCAGAAATTTTTGAATGCTTAAGGGTACACCTGTATGGGCTAGCAATGGGTAGTGACTAGGAGAGGCGGCTATGAGACTCAGCCATTGCGTGAAAACAACTATAGGGCACCAATCATTGTTAGTCGGAAAGTAGCGTATAATGGTAGGAACACCACTCTGAGTAGTCTTTGAACTGTATAAAGTTAGCACGTACAGATTGTCCTGCTTCCCTAATTGGTCTTTCCTCAGGAAATTCTTACTGCCCCTGTTGCCCGTAAATTCACCAGGCCGCAGGAAACCATAGAAAGCTAAATACAATGCTGTCTTAACCAACAGGCTGACATATCTCCCAAATGGTTCATTATCCAGTTTACTTGATAATGACTTGAATATACCGCCCGTGACGGGCTGGACGCATAGGCGGTCTGACCACTGCTGATTTCTGTATCCCTTTCAAAAACATTTTTACGGGGTGATATGAAAATAACGAAGGGTTATCAGGATACAAGAGGTATAGGTTATGTTGTACCCCTGCCAGGTATGATTTGATAGTGGCTGGAGCTAAATTCAGATTAGAGTGGCAAAAATCTGCAAAAGCTAGGATGTATGAAATTAACCCTGCCCCTCTAGCCGGATGGGTACGTGTAAAATCACAGAAGGCTATCCAAGCAGTGTTGTAAATCCTGCGTGTGTTGCTAGACAACGCTTTGGACATCCATGCTCTGGCGGACACAATATGGGCTGTCAATCCATTATCAAAGCGTCAGTACGGAGGAACCCCTGACGGGTGAGTATCTGCCCCGGGAAACCTGAAAGAAAAGCTCCATGTTAAATCTAGAAAGTGCGTCAGCTGCCACGTTGCTTTGTCCATCAATATGACTAACCACAAAATTAAAATTATTCTGTAATGCGAGCCAAACAAATTTCCTGAGAAAAGACATAATATGTTTAGAAGCTGACCTACCCTTCATAATTATCTCTGACAATGCCTGATTATCCGTGAGAAACATGACAGTCTGATTCTTCCAGCTATGACCCCACATATATGCTGCTGCCACAATAGGGTAGATTTCAAACAGTGCAGAAGATTGACTAAACCGGGAATACTTAGGACCTGAACCGGCCATTCCGCACAAAACCAACGGGAGCCGTAAATAGCTGCAAAACCATGAGTGGAAGAGGCATCGGAGTAGATTACAGGGGATCGGTTGGACACCGCTGGCATGAAAAAGGAGACCCCGTTCCACTGTTGCAAAAACCCGTCCCACATAATGAGATCCGCAATGGCCTCATTATCAATCTTAATAAGGCTAGTTTGTTCCCTGGCTTGCGGCAGTAAACTGAGTAATCTGGAAATGAAAGATCTACCCTGGGGTATTATTCTCATGGCGAAGTTAAGCATCCCCAGCAAACTTTGCAGTTCGGACTTTGTGACGACCCTAACTAAGGTGAAATGATGTACAAGCAGCCTAATCCTTTGTAGTTTGTCCTGAGGAAGACTGGCCTGCATCTTGACTGAATCCAGACAAACACCTAGAAACGTGATTACTGTAGATGGACCTTCAACCTTGTGAGGCGCCACTGGGACCCCAAGATCGTTGAACATGTTAGAAAGAACCAGCAGATCCTGTGGAGGCTTATCCGGAGGTTCGATGAGTAAGAAATCGTCGAGGTAATGAATGACATGGTGTATACGGAAGGTGTTTGTCAGGACCCAGTGAAGTGCAGTAGCAAATTGATCAAAAATCCAGGGGCTGGACTTAGAACCGAATGTTAATTTGACCGAAAAATAATACTTTCCTTGCCACTTGATGCCGTGCCATGGCCATAACTCGGGTTGTATCGGGATCAGCTTAAAGGCATCAGTAATGTCTGCTTTAGATAACCACGAACCCTGACCCAAACTGATAATAACCTGAATGGCCTCGTCAATAGAAGCGTATTTCATCGAAAATTCTTCTGATGGTATGAGTGAATTCAGGCTCGGAACTTGTATGGAATGAGGGGCTGATAAATCGTAAATCAACCTTTTCTTGTTACTGAATTTCCCTGAAACTATGCCAATTGGATTGACCCTCCAATTCGCAAAGGGGGTTCAACAAAAGGACCTATCAAATAACCCCTGTCTAGTTCGGTCTGAAGAAGACTAGTAACTGCCTCTGGGTCCTTAGCTGAAGACAGTAAATTCTTACACTCATAAGTAGAATGGGGAATGGCTAATAACCCAGTATGAAACCCTGCAGTTAAGCCACCCAGAATGTACTGTACCCAGGACTGGTCAGGATGCTCCTGCAAAAACAGCCGCAAAAGATCGACATCGACCACGCTTAGTCATGCCAGAGTTTTTATTTTTCTGAGGACATGCAATACTAGGGTGTGCTCTGTAGCAATTAGAGCACAAATGTAAGCCTACATTGGTTGTAATGGCACGCTGAGTAGTTATAATTGTTACAAATCTGGGACTTACCTAAGTATTTTATAGGACGTCCCAGTTTGTCCGTGCCTGGTGTGGCCCTAGAAGTAGATGGGCCGGAATTGTTCCTAGAAAGCACCGTGTCAGTAGTACTACTAGCGTTGGAACACCACCCTGCAGTATGCGTGTAGGAGTTGCATACAGAACATGGCAGAGCCTTCAGACCCGAAGTGCCGGCAAAAAAGCTCCGTGTCAATATTGGACCAGTTAATTGTTTGCTGAAACTGCGTCAATGCAGCCGCAGCTTTGGCCGAAAAAGAGCGGTGGTAGTCGTAAAATGCCGTGCCCCCGTATTTGTAACCTAAATCCACCACTTTATATAAGTAAAGGTCAAGCTCCTCTCTTCTTTGGGGGCTTGCTGAGCATAGCACGTCCCGATACAGGCTAAATGCGAGTACGAATTCCGGTATGCTAAGTTTCCTGTTCAATCTGGCGTCTTTTGACTTGAGCACTAGTGTTGAGCGCGAATATTCGAAAAGCGAATTTTTTTAGCGAATATCGGCACTTCGCTAATTCGCGAATATTTCGAATATAGCGCTATAAATTCGCTATTTCGAATATTCGTTTTTTTTTTTTTTTTTTAGTTATATTTTTTTCTTTCCCACTTCCCAAAAGTAGTTCTTACCTGTCATGAGGATTCCTGGCTTCCTGGCTGCTCCAGTCAGTGCCCGTTGCCGCTTCTGCCGACTTCCGTGCTCATGGAGCGTCCCCTTCCATGGGAAAATCTCTATATACTAAAATGTACTGTCGGATTTGAGGAATTACGTTGAAATCGCAATGCGATTAATTCAAGTTATATTAATCGCATTGCGATTACAACTTAACACTGCTATCTTACATAGGCTAGAATTAACGAATATGGAATATATGGCTATGCACTAGCAGTGCTAAGTTGAAATCGTAATGCGAATACTAAGTTAAATTAATCGCATTGCGATTTCAACAACACTACTGCTATATTCCATATTCGTTAACTTCGTTAATTCTAGCAAGCTGACCCATTATAAACCCAGCTCTAAGTTGAAATCGCAATGCGATTAATATAACTTGAATTAATCGCATTGCGATTTCAACGTAATTCCTCAAATCCGACAGTACATTTTAGTATATGGAGGCGTTCCCATGGTGATGGGGACGCTCCATGAGCACAGAAGTTATGGTTGGCTTGGTAGAATTAGCGAATGGCGAATATGACGAATGTATTCGTCATATTCCTCAAAACGAAGATAGCAAGTATTCTACATCTTCGTTTTAGCTACCTATTCGTCTCGTCATCGTCAACTTAGCTATTCGCTAATTCTAGCAATCAAATAGGAAGGTTGACTTACCAGACAGCTGTGTTAAATTCGCTATGCGATTTTTTTTTTTAATAAATAGAATACTTATAATAATATTATCATATCAAGTAATATAATTATTGTATTAAAAAAAAAAATCGCATAGCAATTTAACACAGCTGTCTCTATAGTCAACCTTCCTATTTGATTGCTAGAATTAGCGAGGTTGACGAATAGGTTGCTAAAGCGAAGATGTAGAATACTTCGTTATCTTCGTTTTGAGGAATATGGCGAATACATTCGTCATATTCGTCATCCTCGCTAATTCTAGATATGAAACCAATAGGAAAGTAGCCTTAAGTACAAATCGCAATATGCGATTATTTAAATCGCATTTTAATCGCGATAACTAGAAAAAATGACGAATATTCGATTTCGACGAATACGAAACGAATATTCATTCGAATATTCGCGAATTTCGTCGAAATCGAATATGGCACCTGCCGCTCATCACTATTGAGCACCACAGACACCTCGCCACATGCTATGGTCTTGTTCTCTGGTACCTCGTGTGCAGCTATCAACAAGGACGCCAGATTGACATCCTTACCGTCTAAAATATCTTGGCGAATGCTAGATGGGATGAAGTGGGAAGGAGCAATGGTCGGGATTACACCGGAAACACCTGACACACTAGGTTGCTCACTGCTGGCGTCCGCTGAAGATCGAGTAGCCAGAGTGGAAGCAGCAGAGTTGGCCTCCACTGTCTCCAACCTGGCTTGAAACTCTGCCATGGATGTTGCCAACGTATTAATGACAGCGTGCAACTGGGTAAGCGAAGTTTGCAAGGTGTCCATAGAAACAACATCTTGAGATGTAGAAGAGTTATCCTCCGACAACAGACGAAAAAGTTCTGCCTTCCTTGCGGATGCCGGAAAAGGACACCTCTTCTGCGTAACTCCGCCATAAGCCTCGGGACTGTCCAGGACCTCAAGGACTGCGTAGTACCCTGTTCTGACAGATGATCTCCACTGCCAGCATTGGAGGAAGCACTTTCATCAAGAGCTTGCGACATGTCTAAATTAAACATAACGAGAATAAGCGCCAATACACCCAGTATACCTGTGAGCAAGCACCCCGCTCCCGTGCTCTGGTGACCAACCCTGGTGACCAGCTGTTACGTCTAGAGGAAACACTGGTCCACCGTCCTGAAATATAACTAGAAAAAACATCTAGGAGTACCTTAGTGAGACCTGCTGCACACAAGTAGAGAGTGAACAATGTATGATCGGGGAACGTGACACCTGCGTGAGCCTAGCCGTAACTGAGATGTACCTACGACTGGCGTCCTGATAATATAGATAGACCAATGGAGAGGCCAGCTAAGCCTGAACCTATGGCTGGGTTGTAAGAACCGCCGCCTGACTGCTACAACAACCATCCCTGATATTACGACCCGTTGTGTCAGTAGTCAATGAGCCAGGTGTAAGCGATGCATCTACAGACGTGGTAGGATGCTAGGACCCTGGAGCAACCACCTGCGGAACTGACCGTGAGCAGGAAGGGACCGCTATGCGTTTGACATGACCGGAAGGGCTAACGCCGACAGTCTACAGACGTGGTAGACAGTGCGTAGTATGCCAATTAACGTCCGTGCGAATACGTGAAATAGTTATACAAGGGTAAGAGTGGAAATGGTACTGCTGAGGGAAGTCCTACTAATTACCCGCAGAAAGGTGAACCTGTAAGCAGAAAATGTACTGCCTTAGTAACACCAACCGTCTAACACTACCTAACCGGACGAGAATAGTCGTGAGCTGGTCGTACGTGAGAAACCCCGTAAGCCGAGCCAGGAGTGGGCCGGACCTGTGTCGCGGAATGATACTAATAATGCCTGATGTGGCCTATCGTAGTATTACTTGAAGACCCTAACGAACCAGTAGATTGCCTGAAGACGTGACAGGACTTTTGAGCGTGCCTGAAGGCGTGACAGGATTCACAACGAGTCTGAAGATGTGACAGACAACCCTGTGTGAACGTAAGCAACGAAATATATGGTGCGTACCACCTTGACCGAAGCCAGACTGACACCCCATGCACTATTCCTTTTTTTTTTTTTTTTTTTAAATACCTACCTGATGCGAGAAGCTGCGTCACTACCTAAAACCCAAGACAACCTATTAAGTATATGAAATGGAAACCCCCCCCCCTCCCTTTTTATTTTTTTTATTTTTTTATTTACCGAATAGAAAGATGTAAGACTCTCTGAATAGCAAAAGGGAACCCGCACGCCACTAACTGCGAGAGGTAGCCAATATGCTGAAAAACAAGGAAGTATTAAGAGTTTAACCTGAAAACGTACCTGCCGCCTGACAAATACACAACCCAATGTATATTTTTATTTTTTTTTTTTTTACCTTAGGCAAGGAAAGGACAAGCCCAAACCACTTGAGAAGCGTGTACCCAGAGAGAGCCCTAGAATACGTCTGGGGAACAGTAATAATAAGATACCATCATACACCACCTAACAGATAATGCATATACACCATATGAATTTGCGACACTGAAAGAAGATGGTCAGGACTCCCCTCTAGTTCAGTGACATAGTGACTACTGGCATAAGGAGAGCCTATAGGCCCAGACCACCACTAAACAATACCTAAGGCATGTCAGACAGAAATTAACAGGGGTTGGGAACCCTCTCTTGGCCAGCCCTGCCATAATAGTGTACCTGACCGCACCTAGACCCGTAGAAAGAGGCACATGATGCGAAAGCCAGTACATCACTGAGGCCAGGCGTTGGCTGTAGCAGCAACGTCACAGCGGGACAACTGAGGATGCTGTATACGGACAGTCGGCAACGAACCAGGTGTCAAATGGCAGAAAATGTGCGTCACATCACTACATGATTTAATCACGCAGAGAAAGCCAGCGTGGGGCACCGAACACATCATGTGCCTCCCTGGCTGAACTAATAACCCCTGTACCATAACACTGCCCATTCCTGTATCAAGCCAGCTAATATGAACCATGCTGATAAGTAGACAGTACCATGCAAGCAAGTAAATACATTGATAAAAGAGAAGCAGCTGCTTAATGTATCCCGTATTACACATATATGTAGGATGCTGCGTATGGTAGTGTAGGGATCGGACCTCAGTAGATGCCAGGTCCTACCTTGCCAGCACTAAAATCCATCCCTCTGCCACCTGCATGCGGCTCATAGCTGCACATAGTCGGCCAGACTGGCCCGGCATTGAGACGCTGCGGCGTGCCGAGGACAGGAGCCGGCGCGGTGTACACACGTGCTGTACCCGGAAGTGGAGGCTGAAGCACGTGACCGCGCGGGCTGACAGTCCTGGACCTGCCTGGAGTGAATAGCGGCGAACCACGGGGCAGAGCCTGAAGCGGCGGCCTGCTATTCCCTGCAAAAACGGGCTCCCTCCAGAAGTGAGAGGTGGCCCCGATCTTACCCGCTCGTCGGCGCTTGTGAAGGTGAGATGGGACACCTGGCTGTAGAACAAGAAACGCCCATCCCATGTGAGCAGGAGGGGGGGTCTCTTATAGTGAGAAAACCCCGCCTCCTCCTCACACAAATCCGGCATAATTGCCTAACACATATCCTACTAGGAGGACATGTCTTAAGCTCGGGCACCGCGCCAAGGTCTCTCAAGGAGCCTGAGGCCCTATCACTCACCTACCTGTGCCGTTTGGGCAATACCAGGGGCCAGTGGGTGGATTACGGGAGCATAAGGTCTGACTCACAGACAGCTTACCAGTAACCTCCAGCATGTAGCCATACCTGCAATGGGAGCCAATGTCAGCGTCAACACAGAAGAAAGTGCATTTGAACCTCACACAATGGGACTTCACTGTCTCTGACCACTCTGCAGCTTAGATCCATCCTTCACACTGGCTACTGCCTAAATATCATCTACCCTTAGATTTTACTCTCTTTTTCTCTCTCTCTCTCTCTCTCTCTCTCTCTCAGACCTCCTACCTCTCTCCTCTATAAACCTTTAGAAGCAGGGATAGTTAGTTAAGAGGCTGTGTGTATGTGTGCCTACATAGTGAGTACGTTTGTGGTGCAATAATATATATATATATATATATATATATATATATATATAAATATATATATATTTTACCACGTACAATGTTTACTTTCTCTCTAGGATCTTTCTCAAGTACTTGAAACATTGTAAAGTCATGCTGCGGATTCTTTGATGCTGTTCATGGTACTGTGGTCAAGGTTGTATATGCTAGCACCCATTTATATTTATATTTAAAAGGGCTGCCTATATATACTGTATATATATATTATCCATATTGTATTGTGTGTAGTATAAAGTGTCAGATAATAAACTTATATTATTATTACACACTCCGTCATGTTTAACACTGTATAGTCAGTGGCCCAGGCAAAGGAAACAGAAGTATAATACCTAGAACATTGCAGGAATTATTTATATTAACTAAGATTCATCAGGAATATTAATATTGATAGTAAAAACCCTGTTACAGAGTGTGTGTCCCTTTTGCTACAATTCTCTCCCTGTAACTGCTCATTCACATGTCCATATCCATTTTTGCAGACTGTAAATTTACCGATCTGCCAAACACAAATACCGGCCATGTGCATTCTGCATTTTACGGATCAGAACATTGTCTCCTTTGATAGAAAAGCCTATTTTTGTCCACAAAAATGAACAAGAATAGGACATGTTCTATCTTTTTTTGCGTGGCCGTGGAACGGAAGTGAACAGAAAAATACGGTCGTGTGAGTGGGACGTAACAGTCACAGCTTCTAACCGTAGATACAGTTGGTGGCTGGATCTTTGGAACTTAGCATGTGAATCTATCTCAGCAATGTTACTGAAGTGGCGGTCAGGTGAATACTGCATTAGAAACAGGAAAAGAGGTGCAACATAGGGTAAGTAGGTCTTTGGTAATTTTCCACAGACCAGCGGTCTCCAAGTGGATGCTCACCTTGTGGAGTGGTGCAAAGTATAGGCACAACTCTATTTTAGACTTCTCAGAAAGAGGATATAGTTGCCAGGTATGCAGATGAGGTGTCCTGAGTACTCGGGAGGAAAAGCTATACATCAAACAATACTGTCCGGCACAGGCACCATTGCATCTTGACGATAAATGGAAATCTTTTATTGTATGGACAAGTAAGGAAACATTGCGTTTTGGAGTTAAGATTACATACTGTATACGAAGAGACTATATATATATATTCGAAAGGGTGCCAAAAGGCAAGATAAGGGCTGCCCACCAGACACAGAAAGTTCTATCCCTGACTGGGAAAGTACCAAATAATGTTGCCTTATTAACTGCTTTAGGGGATGGAAAAACATACTATTAGCTTACCCTGGATGTATCTGCTCTCTATTCCAATATTCCTCACAACTTAGCAATTGAGTGCATTTCTTACTTATACAGAGATCCATTAATGCCCTGCCCTCAAAGAGAGTTTGTTCTCAAAAGTATTAGATTTATTTTGACACATAACATATTGTCTTTCCAAGACAATATATACAGGCAGACTCATGGTACCGTTATTTACTGAGTTTTGCCAATCTGTTTTGGGAGCAGCACCATATGTACTGTATATGCCTCCCATTATTGGTTTAAAAATACTGTGTTTTATCACTGGCACATCTATGATCTCATTTTTATTTTTTGAAGGTACGGCAACTTCTACTGAGGAATTTATCAATCATCTTAATTGTAATGATTGGGGACTTACATTGAGTATTTGGATTATCTAGAGTAGAGAACAAAATTACCACCCATACTTTTTTTCAAAACAGCAGATAACAATAGTTATTTGGGAAAGGACCAAATGACATTGCCTTAATGTATTTAAATCATTTAAATATCAAAAGGCATCCAGAACAGATATATAGCTAGTCCAAACTAGGTTAAAAAGATTTAATAAAGACATTCTTAAAAAGAAAGATCTGGTAGAAATAATTTAAAGGATACAGCCAGTATCAAAAACACATGACTGGTTATCAGGACAACTGTAAACTGCATTAGTGAAGTGTTAATAACCCCCCGGACAGCAGCCTCATAACCGCTCTTCCACTCAGCTAGCTGCTCAGGGGGAAGAGAGAAACTCCTATATGCCAGTGTCAAAGTGCTTCAAAAATGGGCTGTCAGAAGGGGGTGGTGGATGAAAAGGAAAGCAGTGTGAAATATTCTGTCCTTAATAAGGTCGATTGTGGCATATAGTATGATTAAATTATATTATATCAATAATAGCCAAGTTTGGATAACACAATATCTGGATAGAGCATACATAAATAAGAAAGAAGAGAAAGTAAAGAGCAGCACACTACTTGCAAATCCAACCAAAGGCCTATGACCAATGTCCTTAGATAAATTTGAAAAAACGGCAGGCAGCACTCCAAGTAAAGTTGAAAAAAGTGGGTGATTTATTCCCCCATGTGATAGCAACGTTTCAACCGCTCGATGTAGTCTTTGTTAAGCCATAACATTATGTGCAAACGTGCTGTGTATTTATAACAACCTTAATTTTATAATATGATTATATAATTAAGCATAAAATCATGATTTCTACATTTAAAATCGTGTAAATTCATCTGTGCATCATTCTAATACCTAGTTCACAAACATAGTACGTAATATACAGTGCATCAGTGTGCTTCATAATTCATTTGTAGGTATAAATCTATATATTCCCGATATTTCACTCAGGTGATATTAACCCCTTTGGGACACATGACGTACCGGTACGGCATGTTTCCCGAGTCCTTAAGGACACATGACGTACCGGTACGTCATGAGTTGTTCCGATCACTGCTGCTCAGCTGGCAGTGATCGGAACAAGGTACCTGCTGAAATCATTCAGCAGGTACCTTGTTACAATGCCCAGGGGGTCCTGTGACCCCCATATGAGCGATCGCTGCAAACCGCAGGTCAATTCAGACCTGCGGTTTGCAGCAGCTCATGCGATCTCTGATCCCGCGGTCTATGACCGCGAGGATCAGAAGGTAATGTCCCCAAATTGTTTTTAACCCCCTGCAGCCCCCAATCATACTGTGGCTGCGGGGGTGCAGAGGGTGGTTGCGGGCGGCGCGAGGCGGGCGGGAGGCGGGCGGTGCGGCGGGCGGGATCGCGATGCGATCCCCGCCCGCCTCCCCTGTAATGTTTCCCTGGTGTCTAGTGGTTCTATCAGAGTGTCAGCACATTGCTGACACTCTGATAAGCAGCTGGCATCTGTGCTGCAGATGCCAGCCGTTTAACCCTCCGTACCGCGGTCCGTACGGACCGCAGTATGAAGGGTTAACCGGGAGGAGCGCTCCCTCCCTCTCCCATCGGGGGCTGCTGTGCCTTTGCAGCCCCCAGCAGGATGGGATCGAAGGAGAGAGTGCTCCCCTCCTCCTATCCATCACCCCCTGCCCAGTTATGGCAGGGGTGATGGTACCATGGAGACAGGGCGCTTTCAGAAGCGTCCTGCTCTCCATGGTGCTGAAAGTCTGAATAGACCTGCTAAAGGTCTATTCAGACTTTCTAAAGATACAAAATACAGTACAGTGCACTATATAGTGTACTGTACTGTAATACTCTGAACACCAGATCCACTGGATCTTTCAGAACCAAGTGGGTCTGGGTCAAAAAAATGTAAAAAAGTGAAAAAAAGTAAAAATGAAACAAACACATAACACTGAATAAAAACTAAAAAAATAAAATACACTACACATATTAGGTATCGCCGCGTCCGTAAAAACCTGCTCTATAAAAATATCACATGACTGAACTCCTCAGGTGAACGCCATAAAAAAAAAAAAAAATGGTGTAAATAAGCCATTTTTTGGCACATTACATCACTAAAAGTGTAATACAAAGCGATCAAAAAGGCGTTTGCCTCCCAAAATAGTACCAATCAAACCGCCATCTCATCCACAAAAAGCGAGCCCCTACCTAAAACAATTGGCCAAAAAATAAAAAAACTATGCCTCTCAGACTAAAACATGATTTTTGTTTCAAAAATGCTTTTTAGTGTTAAATGTAAAAAAAAAAAAAAAAGTAGACATATTTGGTATCTACACGTCCGTAAGAATCTGCTCTATAAAAATATCACATGACCTAACCCCTCAAGTAAACACTGTAAAAAAAAATAATAAAAACTTTGTCAAAAAGCCATTTTTGCCACCTTACATCACAAAAAGTGTAATAGCAAGCGATCAAAAAGTCATATGACCCCCAAATAGTGCCAATCTAACCGTCACCTCCTCCCACAAAAATGATACCCAACCTGAGACAATTGCCTAAAAACTGAAAAATATATGGCTCTCAGACTATGGAGATACTAAAACATGTTTTTTCATTCAAAAAGGATATTATTGTGTAAAACCAAAATAAATAAAAAAAGGTATACATATTATGTATCGCCGCGTCCGTGAGGACCTTCTCTATAAAAATATAACATGACCTAACCCCTCAGATGAGCGCCAGTAAACATAAAAAATAAAAACGTTGTCAAACAAGCCATTTTTGTCACCTTACATCACAAAAAGTGTAATAGTAAGCGATCAAAAAGTCATATGCACCCCAAGATGGTGCCAATCAAACCGCCATCTCATCCCATAAAAAATGAGCCCCTACATAGGACAATCGGCCAAAAAAAAAAATATATATGGCTCTCAAACTATGGAGACACTAAAACATGATTTTTTTGTTTTAAAAAATTATATTATTGTGTAAAACTTATATAAATAAATAAAAAGTATACATATTATGTATCGCCGCGTCCGTCACAACCTGATCTATATAAATAACACATGACCTAACCCCTCAGCTGAACACAGCAAAAAAAAATAAAAAATACGGTGTCAAGAGCCATTTTGTCACCTTACATCACAAAAAGTGTCATAGCAAGCGACCAAAATGTCATATGCACCCCAAGATGGTGCCAATCAAACCGCCATCTCATCCCGCAAAAAATGAGCCCCTACATAACACAGTCGCCCAAAAAATAAAAATAAAACTATGGCTTTCAGAATGTGGAGACACTAAAAAAAATTATTTTCAAAAAGGCTTTATTATGTAAAACTGAAACAAAAAACCCCAAAAAGTAGTCATATTTGGTATTGTCGCGTCCGTAACAACCTGCTCTATAGAAATAGCACACAATCTAACCTGTCAGTTCAACTATGTAAATAACAAAAAATAAAAACAGTCCCAAAACAGCTATTTTTTGCAAATTTTCCATTTTAATCCATTTTGCAGTAACAAAGCAAGGGTTAACAGCCAAGCAAAACTCAATATTTATTGCCCTGATTCTCTTGTTTGCAAAAACACCCCATATGTGGTCGTAAACTACTGTATGGCCAAACGGCAGGGCACAGAAGGAAGGGAACGCCATATGGTTTTGGAAGGCAGATTTTGCTGGACTGGTTTTTGACACTATGTCCCATTTGAAGCCCCCTGATGCACCCCTACAGTAGAAACTCCAAAAAAGTGACCCCATTTTGGAAACTACGGGATAAGGTGTCAGTTTTGTTGGTACTATTCTAGGGTAAACATGATTTTTGGTTGCTCTATATTACACTTTTTTGAGACAAGGTAACAAAAAATAGAAATTCGGAAATTTCATCTCCATTTGCCAATAACTCTTGTGGAACACCTAAAGGGTTAAAAAAGTTTGTAAAACTGGTTTTGAATACCTTGAGGGGCGTAGTTTCTTAGATGGAGTCACTTTTATGGAGTTTCTACTCTAGGGGTGCATCGGGGGCTTCAAATGGGACATGGTGTCAAAAATCCAGTCCAGCAAAATCTGCCTTCCAAAAACCATATGGCGCTCCTTTCCTTCTGCGCCCTGCAGTTTGGCCATACAGCAGTTTACGACCACATATAGGGTGTTTCTGAAAACTACAGAATCGGGGCAATAAAAATTGAGTTTTGTTTGGCTGTTAACCCTTGCTTTGTTACTGGAAAAATGGATTCAAACGGAAAAATTTTTAAAAAATCGAAATTCTGAAATTTTATCTTTATTTGCCATTAACTCTTGTGGAAAACCTAAAGGGTTAATGACGTTTGTAAAATCAGTTTTGAATACCTTGAGGGTGTAGTTTCTAGAATGGGGTAATTTTTGGGTGGTTTCTATTATGTAAGCCTCACAAAGTGACTTCAGACCTGAACTGGTCCCTAAAAAGTGGGTTTTGAAAATTTCTGAAAAATTTCAAGATTTGCTTCTAAACTTCTAAGCCTTGTAACGTCCCCAAAAAATGAAATAGCATTCCCAAAATGATCGATACATGAAGTACACATATGGGGAATGTAAATCAATAACTTTTTTTGGCAGTATTACTATGTATTATAGAAGTAGAGTAATTGAAACTTGGAAAATTGCAAATTTTTCAAAATTTTTGGTAAATTTGGTATTTTTTTATAAATAAAAATGAAATTTTTCGACTTCATTTTACCACTGTCATGAAGTACAATATGTGACGAAAAAACAATCTCAGAATGGACTGGATAAGAAAAAGCGTTTTAAAGTTATCACCACATAAAGTGACAATGGTCAGATTTTGAAAAAATGGCCTGGTCCTTAAGGTGAAATAGGGCCGTGTCCTTAAGGGGTTAAAGTGCTAATTAAAAACATGGGATGAACTCTCACGTGGAACTACAGATCCCAGGACCATATCAGCATTGGCGTTAGCAGAGGCTCATGGCACAGGCGCCTCCGTTCCATCCTCTCGCGAAAGACGGGATTTAGTTTCAATGCATAATTACCCTTACTTGCGAATTGGGCGCAACGTACTACTGGCACAATGCGCATGCCCCTGCCCACTTCGCGATACCATTGCTAGTATTCAGAAGGGAGACCACAACAAAGATGAATTCCTACTATTCTAGTATATGATGCGCCTGCTCCACGCATCCAATATCAATACATGCATAAAATATATGTCTAATAAATAGCCGGTAAAGTAACCTATTATCCACACCTATTAGGTCGGGAATCAAAGACCATACAAGGTGTAAGCCCCGCCTAGTCTAATCCCTGGTACCATAGGGTCACTGTCTGCACTCCTGCTGGCTGCGTAACCATAGTAACCATAGTAACCATGATTTTATGCTTAATTATATAAGCATGTTATAAAATTAAGGTTGTTATAAATACACAGCATGTTTGCACATAATGTTTTGGATTGACAAAGACTGCAGTAAGCGGTTGAAAGGTTGCTATCACATGGGGGAATAAATCACCCACTTCTTTCAACTTTTCTTGGAGTGCTGCCTGCCGTTTTTTCAAATTTATATATAAAATAGATATATAGAATATAGATAGATATAAGTTGTCTTCAAATAATCACAATAGATCTCCTAAGGGTACTTTTACACTTGCGCATCCGTACTGCCGCAAGTGGCTGTGCACTGCCGTGCTGCCGCTCGGTCCCCATTGACTATAATGGGGCAGGGGCGGAGCTACGGCGCAGCATGGCACTGCACGGCTGGAGATCGCCGGACTAAAAGTCGGACATGCAGGACTTTTAGTCCGGTAATCTCCGGCCGTAAAAGTACCCTTATCTATTAAAAAATAAAGTTATACATTTAAATAAATGATTTTAAAAAATCTGAATAATCAGAATGAATATCCTTATCTGTTAATAAATCAATATGGATAAATAAAATGAAATAAAATTACACAAAAAAAGTATGCTAAAAATTCAAGATGTTCTAAAAAAGTTGAATGTAGCCTTTTTTTTTTTTTTACCTATAATTGTAATCTTTGGATATGGAACAAAACTTATCAAGGTAAGTATCACTTGTCCCATCTCCATTTACCCCCTCTGTTTCCCAGTGGTTGCTTTTAAAGGCCTCATTGAGGCCATGAGGATTTAGACTATTTAATCTACAGTATATATCCAGAACATCTCATCTCTTTTTAGGGAGCATATACTATTATGGAGATGTTCGGATACTTGTTCAGTTGGTACAATTTTAAAACCGCCAAAGCTGCCCTCATGGAAATCAGCTGTATGCTGTGTTTTGTATATATTTTTTGGGGTATGTTAGATCTATTTAGTTCAGTCTTTGCGTAAAGTCTGGATCGTCTGACCTACGTATTGAGGGGCACACGGGCACTTCAGTACATAAATAACATAGGTGGAGCTAAAATCTGATTGGGTCAAAAAGTGATTACTAATTGTAAAGGACTCACCGGTCTGATTGTTTTAGAGGGAAGCAGTTTCTGAAATCATCCTACAACATATACATTTGGGTTGTTTGCATCTGAAACTCCCATTGTTTTTTTTTTTTTTTTCCAGGTAGTGTACAGAAGAAGCACTTCTACTCTTCATAGGTTTGAATTGACTTTCGTCCAGCAGATATTTTAGAGTTCTGACCCACCTGATTATAAGGCTAAGCTTCACTGGAAGAATCATTTTGAGAATGGGATCTTTTTGCTAAATATATACCAGTATTTGGATAGCACATTTTTATTGCATTGTGCAATGGAGTTCCCTCTCTGTTAGATTGTTTCTTAGATAGTAGGCACTCAGCTTGCACCAATTTTTCACCCTTCTATAGACTGCATTTATTACCGCGAGAAGGTAACCTTTCTCTTTGAACGAGTAGACAGGCTCTTTGTTCAAAGTGCAGTTGCACCAAATTATTTTGTACTAACTAAATGCAACGTTGGTCTTCCATTTTTATAGTGGGTGATAGAATAATCCAAGTAGCTATTGTTATCTACTGTTTTGAAAAAAGTATGGGTCCTTCCTAATTTTGTTCTCTACACTAGATAATTCAAGATTCAAATACTCGATCACTCGATTACTTGATTATGAGGAGTTCCTGTGAATGTATGGCCCAATCGTTACAATTGAGATGTTTGATAAATTCCTCAGTAGAAGTTGCCATACCCTCCAAAATAAAAATTAGGTCATTGATGTAACGATGATAAAACACAATATTTTCAGGCCAATAATGGGAGGCGTATACCGTACATACTGCTCCTAAAGAAGAGTGGAAAAACTCGGCACAAATCTACTGCCAATGGCGGTACCCCAAATCTGCCTGTATATTTTGTATTGGAAAGAGAAGATGTTAGGCGTTCAAATAAGTCTAATACTTTTGAGAACAAACTCTCTTTGAGGACAGGACATCTTGCATAAGTTTTGTGACATACACTCAATTCCTATATTATGAGGAATATTGGAAGAGAGAGCAGATACATACAGGGTTAACCAATAGTATGTTTTTCCATTCCAAATCACCCAAAGCAGTTATTAAGGCAATGTTATTTGGTCTTTTCCCAGTCAGAGATGAAACTTCCTGTGTCTGGTGGGCGGTTTGTTTTTTGGCACCCTTTCGAGTGTATATATAATAGCCAAAATGTGTTGTTTCCTGACTGTTTGCACCGGATAGTATTGTTTGATATGTTACTGAAGTGGACAGAGAAAAAGAACAAGCAGCTGAGGACTGTGATTGGTTGCAGCTGTGACACACCGTTTACCAGCATGCTATAAACAAGTAGCAGCAGAAGGACCAGAGCAGTGGTGCAGAGAACGGCCAGGGAAAGAGGTGGGTAAAACATGATTTTCTTTTTACGGCAATTGAGGGGCTTCTCCAAAATTTTTAATCATCTTGGATAACCCCTTTAAGGGCATGTGCAAATCGCAGTTCCAGACAGGTTATCAACCTTGGGCTTGTTTAGTCTAAAAAAAAAAGTTAATTGTAAATATAATTACAATGTACAAATATATGAATAAACAGTACAGAGATCTTCTTAATAATCTTCTTACACCTAGCCTAGTAACCATGACGAGAGGACATCCTCTACATCTAGAGTTAGGAAGGCTTCATCATCATCAATATATAAAGGGACTCTTTATTGTAAGAGCAGTGAGACTATGGAACCCTCTGCTAGTGGACAATGTGATGGCCAGAAGGCCCTCTTATAATTAATCCTCTCATCAACAGGCCCTACTAAAACTTACCTTTGTTGTTATTCTAAAAAAAATGTGCAACAAAGTTGCTACCTAAAAACACAGTGGTAGTGCTAATATGTAACTTATTGAAATTATACGGGAATGGTACGACATAGAGTCACAAGGATTTTTATAACCTGATTAAAACAGATGTGTCAGGAGGGGTTACAGGTCCTCTTTAAATATGCGTTTATGACATTTATGTAATTTAGAGATAAGGATTATTGTACAAAGTGAAAGTAGGATTAGTACAGCTAGAAAAACAGTTAACGCTTTGTGGCAGAATGGCTGAATATTTTTAATAAATTAAAGACCAATTGCAAAAATGATATTTTAGCCCAAAATGAGTGAAATACAGTCATTCAAAAAAATGCTCCAAAGGTGTACATAACCTTTAAATGTTGTTCATATTTAAAAATGGTACAAGGTACGATAATACGACAAGGTAAGTATCTCAATGTAGTGTGCATCACTTTTAAGCTAAGATTTTGCTGTTTATGGTCATTGGGTGATAGCTGGAAATATACTGATGAGTATCAATAGGAACAGCAGTTACTGAAAGAATATCAAAGGAGGCGCACTAATTCTACTAAAACAACGTCAAAGACCACAATTATGGAAAGATATGTCATCACAAACAGTGCAGGAAATATAATAGTGCACAGGCATATGGTCTGGTCGCATGATTCAGGTCTTTGATCTGCATTTATTAGGAGGACGTTTTCTAATACTTATTATTATAGTTAGTGGTAGATATTGTAGGTTAGTTAGGAAATAGGTTAGCTGATTAGGTTCCAGTGTAGGGTGCTAGGTTAGTTAGCTCAGTAATATATATAATCCAGAGTTAGTGTTAGATAGTGTAGGTTAGTTAGTGTAGCTGTTACAGTGTAGGGTGTTAGGTACATTAGTTAGTTAGCTTATTCATATATACAGTATAATCCAGATAGTTAGTGTGAGATAGTGTAGGCCAGTTAGTTAATAGTGTAGCTGATAGGGTCTAGTGAAGGGTCTAATGTAGGTTAGATAGAGACATAGTATAGTTTAGTGTAGTCTTGTGCTGTCTGTTTAGTCTGTGAAGAAAAATAAATAAAAAAGTTTTGCTGTGTTTAGGGTTTTTTTGTGCTAGGATTGTCTGCGTCTTTTGTCCATTTTGAAAAAAAAAAAAAAAAAAGGTTGCCTGTGCCTGTGGGATTTAGTGTTTCATGTACTAGGTACTGATTAGTTTTTGCATCTGTTGTAATGTTTGTAAAAAAAAAATAAATCTTTATCTGTGTTTTAGTGTTACCGTTTTAGGGTTTCTTGTTTTAGGGAGGGATTATTGTCTGTGTCTTTTGTTTGTGAAAAAAAGGAAAAAAAAGTCTTTGTGTGTTAGTGTTTTAGGGATTCTTGTTTTAGGGAGGAATTATTGCCTGTGTCTTTTTTTGTGAAAAAAAGGGGAAAAAAAAGTTAGTTATTTAGGGTTTCATTTCTGTTTTATTTCAGTTGCCCAACTATTTTTTTATTTTTTATTCTGTGGTATAAAAACTTTTTTTTTTAATTTGATATAATTATTAGTGATGAGCGAGCACCAAAGTGTTCGGGTACTCGGTCCGAACAAATAGCGATATTCGTCCTCTCGGCCGAGCACCCGAGTATAATGGAAGTCAATGGGAGACAACCAGGCACCCCCTGCTCGGATGAGGGGAGGGTGCCTAGTCCATTGGAAAAGGTCAGAAAGTGACAGAAACACCACCGAAACGGATCTGGAACAGCATTGGGACCATGTGTGGGTGCATCTTGGACTCCACTGTCGCTGCTGGGAACCATATTGTCCCAGTTGTTCACCACTTTTACAGACCGACAAGATTACGCCACATATCCCGCCCCCTCAAAAAAAAAAATACATTTTTAGACGTAAAAATGTTAGGAAACATTCTTTCCTGTATATTCAATTGTATATACAGTGCAAGTCCTGCCAAAACTTACAAGGAAGAAGCATTCCGATATAGCCTGTATATCACATAAAGGAGGACCTCATTCACATGATGCTACAATTGTTAAGGTACACTGCTACACTCATAAAGCCTATGCACCAAGTGAAAGGGATGCCAAAAATTACAAGGAACCTACACTCCAATACACCCTTTATTACACATAAAGGAGGGCATCATACACACCGTTGAAAAATTATCAAAAACATTCAGAGCAAGGGCCTGCTGATCTGACCACCTAAGAAGTTTATTGACCTGCTCAGCACAGGCTACCAAGAAAGAATGACCAATTTCTAATCTTAATTTTCGTTTGGGTTCCAGATAACGTCAAATAGCAGAGTTAGCGCAGGGATGGGCGGTCAGCATTTGTTGCCTCTTTACATTATGGAAAGTCATTACCGGAACTATACCACAATTAGAAGCTGCTATCTGACTATCTTGGAATTTTATTGTTTACCCCAAAGAAAGATTTAGGGGAAGTGGCACATACAATGAAAAAAGGAATACAATATAAAATCTTTAGTTTTCAAACTAGGGATATCAACATTTGACTGTATTACCTGTAATGTTCTCCACTATAGAAAGAAACATGGTCAATTGTTAACCCCTTCAGGACCGGGACATTTTTCATTTTAAGGACCAGGCCATTTTTAGCAAATCTGACGTGTATCACTTTATGCGGTAATAACTTTAAAACGCTTTTACTTATCCAGGCCATTCTGAGAATGTTTTCTCGTCATATATTGTACTTCATGACAGTGGTAAAATTGAGTCAAAAAAATTTCATTTTTATTTATACAAAAAATACCAAGTTTACCAAAAATTTGTAAAAATTAGCAAATTTCCAAATTTCTATTTCTCTACTTTTATAATAGATAGTAATACCTCCAAAAATAGTTCTTACTTTTCATTTCCCATATGTCTACTTCATGTTTGGATCATTTTGTGAATGCCATTTTACTTTTTGGGGACGTTAGAAGGCTTAGAGGTTTATAAGCAAATATTGAAATTTTTCAGAAAACCCACTTTTTAAGGACCAGTTCAGGTCTGAAGTCACTTTGTGAGGTTTACATAATAGAAACTACCCAAATTTTAGCAACTACACCCCTAAAGGTATTCAAAACTGATTTTACAAACTTTGTTAACCCTTTAGGTGTTCCACAAGATTTAATGGAAAATGGAGATGGAATTTCAGAATGTCACTTTTTTGGCAGATTTTCCATTTTAATCAATTTTTTTCCAGTAACAAAGCAAGGGTTAACAGCCATACAAAACTCAATATTTATCTCCCTGATTCTGTAGCTTACAGAAACACCCTATATGTGGGTGAAAACTGCTGTACGGGCAGACGGCAGGTCACAGAAGGAAAGGAACTCCATATGGCTTTTGGAGGGAAGATTTCACTGGCATAATTTTAAGCTGCCATGTCACATTTGAAGACCCCCCTGATGCACCCCTAGAGTTGAAACTCCAAAAAAGTGACCCCATTTTGGAAAACACGGGATAAGGTGGCAGTTTTGTTGGTACTATTTTAGGGTACATATGATTTTTGGTTGCTCTATATTACACTTTTTGTGAGGCAAGGTAACAAAAAAAATAGCTCTTTTGGCACCGTTTTTATTTTTTGTTATTGATAATGTTCATCTGACAGGTTAGAGCATGTGGTATTTTTATAGAGCAGGTTGTTACTGATGAGAGAATAAAAAAATATATTTTTTTGTTTCTCCTTAATCTTAAAGCCATTGTTTTTTTATTTTTGGGCAACTGTCTTATGTAGGGGCTCATTTTTTTTCAGTTTTTTTGGCATAGTTTTTATTTTTTATGGTGTTCACTTGAGGGATTAGGTCATGTGATATTTTTTACAGAGCAGGTTCTTACGGATGTGGCGATACATAATATGTATACAAATTTTTTATTTGTTTCACTTCAGCACAATAATAGCAGTTTTGAAGCAAAAAAAAATTCATATTTTAGTGTCCATGGTCTGAGAGTGATAGCTTTTTTTATTTTTTGACTGATTGTCTTAGGTTGGGTCTCATTTTTTGTGGGATTAGATGACAGTTTGATTGGATCTATTTTGGAAGCCATCGGCCTTGATCGCTTGGTATTACACTTTTTGTGATGTAAGATGACAAAAAATGGCTTTTTTTACAGTTTTTTTTTTTTTTACGGTGTTCACCTGAGGGGTTAGGTCATGAGATATTTTTATAGAGCGAGTTCTTACGGACGCGGCAATACATAATATGTGTACTTTTTTCATTTATTTTAATTTTAACACAATAAAAGTATTTAAAAAAATTTTTGTATCTCCATAGTCAGAGAGCCATATATATATATTTTTGTTGGGGGGGGATTGTCTCATGTAGGGACTCATTTTTTGCGGAATGAGGTGACGTTTGGTTGGTACCATTTTGGTGTACATACGACTTTTTTGATCACTTTTATTGTCTTTTTTGGAAAGTGAGGTGGGCAAAATTTCACTTTCATCTAAAAAAAAAATTCTTAGAGTTCACCGTGCGGGGAAAGTAACATGACTATTTTATAGATCAGATCGTTGTGGACGTGGTGATATCAAACATGTGTAGTGTATTTTTTGACCAGAGTGAGTAAGTGGAAGAAGAGATGGGGGATGATGACATCATTGACCCACCTGGGAAGGTGGAAAGCCAAGCGAGGACAGCAGGACAGAGGGGGAGGGATCCACAGCACCACAACAGGCTGGAAGAGGCTGTGTGGTGGCAAAAGGGAGAAGGTGGGCCACAATAAACAGGCCCGCAACTGTTCCCCCTTGTGCAAATCTCCCTTGACAAGGGGTAGGTGTTCCGCAGTCTGGAGCTTTTTTGAGGAAAGTGAGGATGATAAAAGAATTATAAATTTCTAACTGTAACTGTGCTATACCTAAATAAGAACTCAAAATTTCATAAATAGCAATAACCATAACATATTTTACATCCTATTAATAAACTATCTCAAACCATAACAGTAAACACTCAAACACGGGAACTTAATGGGGGAAGACTGTACACTGGAGGCTAAATGAGTAGGGTTGGGAACACTAGCAACCTCAACCCCAACAGCATGATCCGCCACATGGCATCACAGCACCCTAATAGTTTGGCCAAACCCCTGGGTCCACAATCAGTGTCTGTGGGTCACACCACTGCCTCCTCTTCCTCCCCTGTGTTAAGTGCTGGCCAATCCTCAGATCTAGACGCAGGCCTGGATGACTCCCGCCCTGCAGCTGGGCCTTCGCAAGCACCATCTGCTAGCACACCCCTTTTTGTGCCCAAGCACAGCGTACAGATGTCCATACCCCAGGCCTTTGATCGTAAGCGCAAATAGCCAGCCACCCACCCACAGGCAATAGCACTAAATGTGCCCCTTTTAAAATTTATGACCATGGAAATGTTACCATTTAGGACTGTGGACACTGAAGCTTTCCTCAGCCTCATGGTTGCGTACTTCCTTCGTTACTCAGTGCCCAGCGCTAGTGATGAGCGGCAGGTGCCATATTCGATTTCGACGAAATTCGCGAATATTCGAATGAATATTCGTTTCATATTCGTCGAAATCGAATATTCGGCATTTTTTCTAGTTATCGCGATTAACATGCGATTTAAATAATCGCATATTGCGATTTGTACTTAAGGCTACTTTCCTATTGGTTTCATATCTAGAATTAGCGAGGATGACGAATATGACGAATGTATTCGTCTATTCCTCAAAACGAAGATAACGAAGTATTCTACATCTTCGTTTTAGCTACCTATTCGTCAACCTCGCTAATTCTAGCAATCAAATAGGAAGGTTGACTTACCAGACAGCTGTGTTAAATTCGCTATGCGATTTTTTTTTTTAATACAATAATTATATTACTTGATAAAATTATTATAAGTATTCTATTTATTAAAAAAATAATAAAAAAATCGCATAGCGAATTACTACAACTGTCTGATAGTCAACCTTCCTATTTGATTGCTAGAATTAGCGAAGTTGACGAATAGGTTGCTAAAGCGAAGATGTAGAATACTCCGTTATCTTCGTTTTTGAGGAATATGACGAATACATTCGTCATATTCGTCATCCTATAATCTACCAAGCCAACCATAACTTCTGTGCTCATGGAGCGTCCCCATCACCATGGGAGCGTCTCCATATACTAAAATGTACTGTCGGATTTGAGGAATTACGTTGAAATCGCAATGCGATTAATTCAAGTTATATTAATCGCATTGCGATTTCAACTTGGAGCTGGGTTTATAATGGGTCAGCTTGCTAGAATTAACGAAGTTAACGAATATGGAATATAGCAGCAGTGCTAAGTTGAAATCGCAATGCGATTAATTTAACTTAAAGTATTCGCATTGCGATTCCATCTTAGAGCGGAGTTCCTAATGGTTGTATTGCTAGAATATAATTGAAGATTGAGAATATAGCGCTATGTTCTCAATCTTCGTTATATTCTAGCAATACAACTCATTAGGAACCAACTCTAAGTTCAATTCGTAATGCGATTAATATAACCTGTATTACTCGCATTGCGATTACAACTTTACGAAGACTGAATTCCCAATCTTCGTTATATTTTAGCAATACAACCATTAGGAACCCAGTTCTAAGTTGAATTCGCAATGCGATTAATATAACCTGTATTACTCGCATTGCGATTACAACTTTACGAGACTGAATTCCCAATCTTCGTTATATTTTAGCAATACAACCATTAGGAACCCAGTTCTAAGTTGAATTCGCAATGCGAACATATACTCGCATTGCGAATTAAACAGAAACTGGAGTTCCTAAATTTTGTTAGTTCTAGATAGCCATAGCCAAACAATAGTGAAGTAAGGGCTCTTTCACACTGGCGTTTTATCTTTCTGTCCTAGAGTTCCGTCCTCGGGGCTCTAGGACGGAAAGATACTGATCAGGATAATCCCAATGCATCCTGAATGGAGAGAAATCCGTTCAGGATGCGTCTGGATATCTTCCGTTCAGTACTGAGACTTTTTGCCGTAGCAAAATCTGGAGCATGATGCAGATTTTCTCGGACCCAAATCCTGAAGGCATGCCGGAAAGAAGGATCCGGAATTAATGGCCATTGAAAAGCATTTATCCAGATCCGGCTTTAAGCTAAGCGTCATTTAGGCACATCGCCGGATCCGACGTTTAGCTTTTGTGAATGGTCACCATAGCAGCCAGGGCGCTAAAGTCCCGGCTGCCATGGTAAAGCGTAGTGGGGAGGCAGGGGAGAAGTATACTTACCATCTGTGCGGCTCCCGAGTCCCGGGGCCCTCCACAATGAATGATGTCAGAGCGCCCCATGAGCATGGATCACATGATCCATGCGCGTATGGCTCTCTGACGTCATTGTGGAGCACCCGGGAGCCGCACTGGACTGTAAGTATCTGCTCCCCGGCTCCCCACTACCTATGGCAGCCGGGACTTTGGTAGAGTCCTAGCTGCCATGTTACCTAAAAGCATATTGAAGATTGATCAGTATTCCAATGCTTTCTGTTGTCTTGCGTTGTGACGGATCCGGCGGGCATTTCTTGCGACGGAAGTGCACGCGGATCCTCACAAGGCAAGTGTGAAAGAGGCCTAAGTTGCATATACCCCAATGCAAGAATATTACTTTGCATACTTTATTTTTAAGTACATGTCTCTCTTAAAGGGGTGGTCACTCTTAAAGGGCAATGCCGGGTCATCATCAGCTAGGAGATGGCCAAAAAGCACCGTAAAGGGATGCAGAAAATGGAGGAGCTACTTTCCCAACTCACAATGTTCCCATAGAGGCCTTTTTATTTTGTTAATAAATAGTTTTTCTGAGTTATAGCAGCGTGATTTCAGTTTTTATAATGTTATGTTATGGTGTAATTCTTACTGATAACTTTATTTATTCTAAGGCCCCACCATTAACAAAGACTGCTGCTATTATCCTCACCACTATGAGTTCTGTGTAGGCCTTATACTACCAAATTTCCATGTACCTGCGGCTGCTGTATGTCATCATACTGATGAGTTTTGGATGGAAAAAATTGCCTTAATGTAACCAGAGTTGTTAAAATAAAACAGAAAACCAAAAATGATTTAAAACCAAACCAAACTTTATAAATAAAATAAAAAAAAATTGTTTAAAGAAACATAAAATAAAAATTAAATAAAACTAAGGCAGGGCTTTCAGGACATCATGCTGGTTGATCAGCTCCGTTATGGCCTTCTGATGCCACTCCTCCATGGCCTTCATTTCTTGGCTGATCTTCAGCTGCAAAGCCCTCATCCGCCTGGAGTGCTCCCGCTGCAGCAATATTATTTTTTTCATGTCTTTTATTACTGTACAAAAAAATAATATATTAAAAATCAGATTAAATAACTTTTATTGATTAGTGTATAAAGGAGCTGGCCATTAAAATCACAATCAGTTATATAGTTCTTTACTTAGGAATATTTCAATAGAGTATTTTATTTAAAATATTTGTGGGATCAGTTGACTGTTTGATTGGTACTATTTTGGGGTGCATACGTCTTTTTGATCGCTTGGGTTTGGAATTTATGTCATGGAGCGTTACAAAATATGTATACTGTATAAAATATGTCTGTTTTTGACAGTTTTAAAAAGAAAATATTTGTATGGGATTTGCCAAAGGGGTAAGAACACGCTATATTGTTATAGAGCTGCTTTTTACGGATGCGGCTATACCAATTATGTGCACTATATTATTTATGTAATTTTTAGATTACATAAATGAATATATATGAGAAGACGATTTCTAATTTATTCTTCTTTAAAAAAAATTTTTAGTCTTTTTGTCTTTCAATTTTTAAATTTTGTTTTATGTATCTATTTTCTTTTTATCAAAAACCATCTGCATAGTCTATTGTAATACACTGTATAGTCAGTGCCACACTTACACTAAGGCTGATCAGACCTCAGGGTCTGATCGGCCTTAAGTAAATAGCAACTAGGACGCCATTTGTAAGGCGTCCGGGTGCCATGGAAACCATCTTGCCGTTGCGGAAGCAGCAGCGGCAAGATGGAAAGAAGAAGGAGCTTTCTTCCTCTCAACCACATAGATGTCGCTGGCCTGAAACAGGCTTTTTTTAAAGTGCTGCGCTACGATTGGTTAGTCTGCAGAGACAAAACAATCAGAGTGCTTACTAGCAAGGAACACTCTGATTGGTCCCTTGCCGGCTTACCACTTGTGTCTGCTCCTGGGGAGCTGTGACTCGGGGCTGTGACACTTTATAGTGTCACAGCCCCAGGAGCTGAATTTAGGCGTGGCCGTACATCAAAATGCAGCAAGTCACTTGTTATTTGGTCGTACAGTTATGTCAGAAAGCATGAAGGGGTTAAAGGATAAAGATTTAACATGTTTGTTATGGTTTTCTGGAAGAAACTGACACCAGTGACTGAGTTAAAACACCCACAACACATATTATTTACCCTCCTGGCGGGGGTGGTCACAAGCTCCTCCTCCTCCTCATTCTCCTCATGAGAACCGGGATGGTCTGAGGGTCCGGCATCCTCATGCTGTGGGGTAGGGGCAGAGGGTCCTGCCTGCTCCTGCTCCTCCTCCTCCGACACCTCCTCCTCCACCACCACTGCCTTTTTGAAGGCCTGCGGCGGACTGAGGGACGGGATCACCTATAATGGCAAAATTTTCTTAAGTTATTAAAACCTCGTAAAGCATAACTGTACCTATACATTACAGAGTGTTGCTGAAAGATACAAGAGTCATGTAAGCATTGTACCTGGGCAGATTTTGTTCCGTATCTCAGTGATCCGATCCTGGTGTCTCCTCTTCAGGTCGGACCACTTTTTATAATGGCCATCCTTTTGTGTGTGACATTGTGGTCACGGTATAGTTCATAACCGATCCTCCTCAGGATCCGCTGCTTGTCCACGCGGGACCTGGTGGTGTCATACTTCATCTCAAGCATTCGCTGCAGGATAAAAATGCAACCATATAATCCCAAATTTGTCAAATAAAAGTATTAGAAATGAATGTCATCATCTCAACACAACAAAAAATGTTTCAGTGTTTGAAAGTAAAACATTAGATTTAACGTTACAGTTATACAATCGAATTATATTTAAATTGTATGTGTGTGTAGTATGAGCAATCGGATATTGGCCATCTGAGGAGAGATGTACCCGTCTAGTGAGGTAACGGTACAGTATGGGGTGTACAGCTGGTCCGCCTCCACATGGTGCACCCTGGGTAACGCTAAATGAACCAGCAAATAATGGCGGTCAAACATTACTTCTCCTAACCAACCAGACGCATATTAGAATCCAAAGACTATGTGTGTGTGTGGAGGGATATACACTGTGGGGTATACGGTGTGGAGTATACGATGTGGGGTATGCACTGTGAGGCAGGAAAATGGATGTGCATTGTGCATATGAGAGATGTTTCTCAGCTGTCCAATGTGTCCATACATACATGCTACCAGACATAGTGGTGTGATGTCTTAACAGTACTTAGTGCACCTATCATTAACCCCTTCACGCCCAATGACATAGCTGTACGTCATCTGGCGGTTGTGGCACTCTTTGGAGGTGCGCTACTGGAGGTCGGGTTCCCACCCCTTAGTATCAAGAAGGAAATAAACTCCAGTTTATGCGTTGAAGATAAGTTTCTTTTAATCAGAAGTGCGGTAAATCATATACATGCGTGTGACGTTTCGGCCACAATCGGCCTTCATCAGACTGATACCGCTCTGAGGACTGTTTGGAAAATGGGCGTGTTGGTAGCAAAAGTAGACCACTGTCTATGTAGATATGCGGACGCAGGCCTTCCCTGCTATCGGGTCCCCATTACAGCAGCACGGTGACCCGATAGCCACCGCTTCCCGCCGCCCAATTACACGCAAAAGCCGCAAACCGCAGGTCTGAATTGACCCCCGGCACATTGTCCCAAGGTGCCTGCTGATTGATTTCAGCAGGCACCCAGTTCTGATCACTGCCCGCCGCGTAGCGGTGATCGAACTATACATGATGTACCGTTGTGTCATGTGTCCTTAGGGGTTACAAACCCGTAAAAATGGCGTGGCATTGCTTTTATTTTGCAATTTTTGGACATTTTGCATTTTGTTTGGCTTCCCAATACATCTTATGCAATATTAAATGGCGGAGTTAGAAAGTACAACTTGTCCCACAAAAAACAAGCCCTCATATGGCTATGTGAACAGGCAAATAAAAAAGTGATGGCTCTTTGAAGGCAGTGAGCGAAATAAGAGGCTAACAAAAAAAAACTCTGGCTTTGACAGGGTTAATATGCCCTGAAGCAAGAAAAATGAGAATTTGTATAAATACATTGGAATAACAAGCCTGTGATATGTAATACAGTGCTGTAATGTGGAATTACTTACAGTAATCAGGAGATCTTCCTCGACTTCTTTAAAATTGCTTGAGACCATTTTCATGCGCGTCACACACGAGTAATGCACTGCGATTCAACCTTCCTCCTGTCAACAAACTCGTAAAGACAAAGCCACGCCCGTATAGGCTCACACGAATATTTCAATGCGATTCTCGCGATAGAAACACCATGTGCATATTGCGAGATGCAACTTAGCCAACTTCCTATTGGTTGTCTTGATGGAATGAAGGATTATTGACAATATACCCGCTGTAAGTTAGATGCGCAATGCGAGTAAACTTACTCAAATTACTCGCATTGCGCATCCAACTTAGTTCTGTGTATAGGCAACGTCCTAACAATGGTTGGCTTGCTAGAATAAGCGAATATGACGAATACGAATATAGCGCGATATTCTCTATATTCGTTAAGTCTAACAAACAACCAATAGGAATGTTGCCTATACACAGAAATAAGTTGGATGCGTAATGCGAGTAATTTAAGTAAGTTTACTCGCATTCTGCATCTAACAGACAACTTTCCGATTGGCAATAGTAGTTGCCGCCGCCTATGCCTAAAGCCTATTCCACGCTCTAAGTTGGATGCGCAATGCGAGTAATTTAAGTAAGTTTACTCGCATTGCGCATCCAACTTAGACAACTTTCCGATTGGCAATAGTAGTTGCCGCCGCCTATGCCTAAAGCCTATTCCACGCTCTAAGTTGGATGCGCAATGCGAGTAATTTAAGTAAGTTTACTCGCATTGCGCATCCAACTAGACAACTTTCCGATTGGCAATAGTAATGCCTAAAGCCTATTCCACGCTCTAAGTTGGATGCGCAATGCGAGTAAACTTACGTAAATTACTCGCATTGCGCATCAACTTAGTTGCCTTGCTTGCTAGATTTAACGAATATAACGAATACGAATATGGCGCTATATTCTGTATATTCGTTAATTCTACTAACCCAAGTACCCTCGCCCCTACCATTAGGATTTTGACTATACACAAAGTTGGGCGCGCAATGCAGTGATTTTAGTAAGTTTACTCGCATTGCGCATCCAACTTTTACCATGGTCTAGATAACCGTGATTCTCAAATCCGACAGTACATTCTAGCATGGAGCGTTCCCATGGTGATGGGGACGCTCCATGCGCAGAAGAAGATTGGCACTCGGCAGACGGGCACTGACTGGAGCGGGAGGGAGCATGGAGTCCTCGGACATGTAAGAATAAATGCTTTTGGGAAGTGGGAGGGAACAACTTTAAAAAAAAAAAAAAAAAAAGCGAATATTCGAATTTGCGAATATATAGCATTATATTCGAAATATTCGCGAATTAGCGAAGTGCCGATATTCGCGATTTAAATTCGCTATTCGAATATTCGCGCTCAACACTACCCAGCGCCACTATTGTTCACTGTGTCCCATCACCACATTACACCAGCAATTGTTTGCGTCCTGTAACATCACCCGTGCTCTGACCAACACAGTTATTTGGAAGGTCCACTTAGCAACGGACAAGTGCTTTTGGCCAGATACACTACATTTCCATGACGGAACACTGGGTGAACCTTGTGTAGGCCGCTAGCGAGTCGGACCCTGGGATGGCACAGGTGCCACTGACGCCAAGGATTGCAGGCACTACTTCTACCTCCTCCACTACAAACTCTGAATTGAGATGTGGCAGGTTATAAGGGACAAGGTTGGCTGTGTCTAATAATGGCCATAACTTGTTGGCATCTTTGTAGCTCGGCAAGCTCACACGCCTGGGAATCATACAGCATATATGTACCATGCACAACAAACATCCCAAACTTAACAAGCAAGAGTGGAGTTAAACCAATGGCATGAACTTTTTAAGAACTCATAATTAACCGAATAACCATAAACCATAATAACAATAATAATACCAACTATAATGCAAACAAAAAAATATTATAATAACAGAACAGAATGTCATTGTAGAAATAATTACAGCTGACAATGCTGGTGGCAGAGTACATAGTTCATTGGGCAACCCAGAAGGGGAGATGAGGGGGACACACCACAGTTCTAACAGAGGCAGGACAACACTCTACAAAGCCTGCAACAGTTTCATGACACCCCGTCAGCACCCTTACCCTGATGCGTGGCCTAGTGTCTCAATGAGGGAAACATTTTGGAAGATGGTGAAGGAGTACACAGCAGACCGTTTCAGCATCCTCAGTGATTCCTCTGTGGGTACAACTATTGGGTGTCCAAGCTGGACACTTGGCACAAACTTGCACTCTATGCCTTTGAGGGGCTGGCCTGTACACTGTATTCACTAAAATCTCATCCAAAACTTACACATTATTTTAAAATACAAACATAACATATAACAGTGGTGGTAAAACAATGGCATGGCCTGTTGACTATTAAATAACAAAATAAATAAGAATGATAACATATCTTACAGACTAGTCATAAACTGTAACTCAAACCATAACCAACAAAAAGTCAAACACAGTACACAGGTTGATAGCCAGACCACCCTCAGTTTGTATTCTTTATGCCTCAGCGGTGCTGGCCTGCCCTGCCGCAAGTGTTTTGGCACAGCGGGTATTTAGTGCTGCTGGGGCTATAATAACAGATAAGTGCATGCGCCTGTCAACTGAAAATGCTGACAGGTTGACTATTATAAAAATGAACCAAGACTGGGTTGCCCCTGACATCTCTACTCCACCAAATGAAAGCGTCTGAAAATAAAGGCATTTTAAATGTGTTGTTTGTAATGTACTGAATACACTGTATTCACATGCACCTCTAAAAAGGTTATATGGTTCAATGTTCTTTTTCTTGTCCTTCTCCTTCTCCTCCATCATACGAACATGCTTTTTAGGCTGTACTGGCACAATATTGTTTTATAGGGTCAGCAAAACTCTTGCACAGGTGCCTGAGGTGACACTCAGAGCCCTCTCTGTGGGCACCCTTACTCTTAAACAAAACAATAGCTTATCTCAGAGAGACCATGTACAGAAAACACTGTGAAGCCTCATTTAAGAGTCTCGAGGCTGCAATCCAAAGTGCAAAGCTCCCTGGGAAACAGTAATATGCAAAATAAATGTGGGGCCCCAGTATTTGGTCTACTACACAATGAAAGCCAGATATCCCTCAAAGGAAGGAAAATAAAGCATAGGGGTGTCTCCATTACAGAGATCACCAAATCCACCATATTAAGTGGCCCCTATGTCAAGTCTGTGGTGCACCAAGCCTGTGGTGCACCAATATGCCTTACACTTTTCTTGCCAATTATCAGCGTCAGGTACGCCATGAATGGCACAGGCAGCAAATTGACTGTAGGCAGGCTATTATAGCTAAATAATAATTAACATGGAAGATATACTATATTGGACTGTAGTATTCAGGGTATATGATTGTGTGGGCACTTTGTGATAAATAAGTGTGTTTGTGGTTGCAATTTGGGCAATCAGTGCGCTAAGCCTTCACTGTTTTAGACGGTTAGCGCACCTGAAGGCCCTCTGCTACATTATTTTAACTCTGTTTTATTGAGCCCAGGGCTGAAGCTTCTGTGTGAACCATCAGCATCACACCCACTTTCCCCTCCCTTTGTGTGCGCCTTCATAATATTAATGGTTTTGTCTGTAGATCTAGCGCAGATTGTTTTACTATCCGCTAAAGACACAGTTTTCTGATGCAGGACAGTATTAGACACAAAAACCCACAGGTTGTGTACACTTTACAAGGCCCAGATGAATGGAAGTTGTAATAGACACAGTGTTTTCAAATACAGTTCAGTATGGGATAATAAAACCCACAGGTTGTGGAAACTTTACAAGGCTCAGGTGAATGGAAGCTGTAATAGACACAGTGTTTTCAGATACACTTCAGTATGAGATATTAAAACCCACAGGTTGTGGACCCTTTACGAGGCCCAGATGAATGGAAGTTGTAATAGACACACTGTTTTCAGATACAGTTGAAAATGGGATACAAAAACCCACAGGTTGTGGACACTTTACAAGGCCCAGATGAATGGAATTTGTATTTTTCACACTGTATTAAGATGTAGTTCATTATTGCAAGCAAACTACAACAGATTTCGGACAGTAAATTAGGCCCAAGATAATGGAATTTGTAATATACACACTGTATTCAGATGTAGTTCAGTATCAGAAGCAAAATACAACATATTTCGGCCAGTATACTAGGCCAAAGAAAATTGAATTTGTAATATACACACTGTATTCAGATGTAGTTCAGTATTGGAAGCAAAATAAAACAGATTTCGGGCAGTAAACTAGGCCAACGATAATGGAATTTGTAATATCCACACTGTATTCAGATGTAGTTCAGTATTGGAAGCAAAAAACAACAGATGTCGGCCAGTATAATAGGCCAAAGATAATGGAATTTGTAATATACACATTGTATTCAGATGTAGTTCAGTATTGGAAACAAAGTACAACAGATGTTGGCCAGTATACTAGGCCAAAGATAATGGAATTTGTAATATACACACTGTATTCAGATATAGTTCAGTATTGGAAGCAAAATACAACTAATTTCTGCCAGTTAACTAGGCCGAAGATAATGGAATTTGTAATATACACACTGTATTCAGATGTAGTTCGGTATTGGAAGCAAAATACAACAGATGTCGGCGAGTATACTAGGCCCAAGATAATGGAATTTGTAATATATACACTATATTCAGATGTAGTTCGGTATTGGAAGCAAAATACAACAGATGTCGGCGAGTATACTAGGCCCAAGATAATGGAATTTGTAATATATACACTGTATTCAGATATAGTTTAGTATTGGAAGCAAAATACAACAGATTGCGGCCAGTAAACTAGGCCTAAGATAATGGAATTTGTAATATACACACTGTATTCAGATGTAGTTCAGTTTTGGAAGCAAAATAAAACAGATTTCGGCCAGTAAACCAGGCCCAAGATAATGGAATTTGTAATATACACACTGTATTCAGATGTAGTTCAGTATTGGAAGCAAAATACAACAGATGTCGACCAGTATACTAGGCCCAAGATAATAGAATTTGTAATATACACACTGTATTCAGATGTAGTTCAGTATCAGAAGCAAAATACAACAGATTTCAGACAGTAAACTAGGCCCAAGATAATGGAATTTGTAATATACACACTGTATTCAGATGTAGTTCAGTATTGGAAGCAAAATACAACAGATGTCGGCCAGTATACTAGACCCAAGGTGATAGAATTTGTAATATACACACTGTATTCAGATGTAGTTTAGTATTGGAAGCAAAATACAACAGATGTCGACCAGTATACTAGGCCCAAGATAATAGAATTTGTAATATACACACTGTATTCAGATGTAGTTCAGTATCAGAAGCAAAATACAGCACATTGCGGCCAGTATACTAGGCCCAAGATAATGGAATTTGTAATATCCACACTGTATTCAGATGTGGTTCAGTATTGGAAACAAAGTACAACAGATGTCGGCCAGTATACTAGGCCAAAGATAATGGAATTTGTAATATACACACTGTATTCAGATATAGTTCAGTATTGGAAGCAAAATACAACTAATTTCAGCCAGTAAACTAGGCTCAAGATAATGGAATTTGTAATATACACACTGTGTTCAGATGTAGTTCAGTATTGGAAGCAAAATACAACAGATGTCGGCGAGTATACTAGGCCCAAGATAATGGAATTTGTAATATATACACTATATTCAGATGTAGTTCGGTATTGGAAGCAAAATACAACAGATTGCGGCCATAAAACCCACAGGTTGTGGAAACTTTACAAGGCTCAGGTGAATGGAAGTTGTAATAGACACAGTGTTTTCAGATACAGTTCAGTATGAGATATTAAAACCCAGAGGTTGTGGACCCTTTACGAGGCCCAGATGAATGGAAGTTGTAATAGACACACTGTTTTCAGATACAGTTGAGAATGGGATACAAAAACCCACAGGTTGTGGACACTTTACAAAGCCCAGATGAATGGAATTTGTATTTTTCACACTGTATTAAGATGTAGTTCATTATTGCAAGCAAACTACAACAGATTTCGGACAGTAAACTAGGCCCAAGATAATGGAATTTGTAATATACACACTGTATTCAGATGTAGTTCAGTATCAGAAGCAAAATACAACAGATTTCGGCCAGTATACTAGGCCAAAGAAAATTGAATTTGTAATATACACACTGTATTCAGATGTAGTTCAGTATTGGAAGCAAAATAAAACAGATTTCGGCCAGTAAACTAGGCCAACGATAATGGAATTTGTAATATCCACACTGTATTCAGATGTAGTTCAGTATTGGAAGCAAAAAACAACAGATGTCGGCCAGTATACTAGGCCAAAGATAATGGAATTTGTAATATACACATTGTATTCAGATGTAGTTCAGTATTGGAAACAAAGTACAACAGATGTTGGCCAGTATACTAGGCCAAAGATAATGGAATTTGTAATAAACACACTGTATTCAGATATAGTTCAGTATTGGAAGCAAAATACAACAAATTTCTGCCAGTAAACTAGGCCGAAGATAATGGAATTTGTAATATACACACTGTATTCAGATGTAGTTCGGTATTGGAAGCAAAATACAACAGATGTCGGCGAGTATACTAGGCCCAAGATAATGGAATTTGTAATATACATACTGTATTCAGATGTAGTTCGGTATTGGAAGCAAAATACAACAGATTGCGGCCAGTAAACTAGGCCAAAGATAATGGAATTTGTAATTTACACACTGTATTCAGATATAGTTCAGTATTGGAAGCAAAATACAACAGATGTCGGCCAGTATACTAGGCTATAGATAATGGAATTTGTAATATACACACTGTATTCAGATGTAGTTTAGTATTGGAAGCAAAATACAACAGATGTCGGCCAGTATACTAGGCCAAAGATAATGGAATTTGTAATATACACACTGTATTCAGATGTAGTTCAGTATTGAATGCAAACTATAACAGATTTCGGCCAGTAAACTAGGCCCAAGATAATGGAATTTGTAATATACACTGTTTTCAGATATAGTTCTATATTGGATACAAATTTGTCCCAAATAAAATGTATTCTCTGCTGGAATACTGTAAGGTTGCGGCCTAAACGCACACACATATATGCCCAAAACTAGTTAACTATGGTCAAAATATAAATCACTCTCTGCTGTAGTAATATATATAACGGTTGCGGATTGAACACACACACAGATGTGGCACAAATTAGGTTAATTTCCCCAGAAAAAATAATTTCTCTGATGGTACTGTGTATATCTCACTAGCAGGCACACTGTAGTGAATATGCCCTTTTTTATAATGTCTGCCCAACACATTGCTTTCTGATGGTGCAGTGTATATCTCACTAGCAGGCACACTGTAGTCAAAAAGCCCCTTTTTATGATGTCTGCCCAACACACTGCTTTCTGATGGTGCAGTGTATATCTCACTAGCAGGCACACTGTATTGAATAAGCCCCTTTTTATAATGTCTGCCCAATACACTGCTTTCTGATGGTGCAGTGTATATCTCACTAGCAGGCACACTGTAGTGAATAAACCCCATTTTATAATGTCTGCTCCACACACTGCTTTCTAATGGCGTACTGTGGATGTCACTAATCTGAAATCTTTCTGTCTTTTAGAAGTTTGGGTGATTTTCAAGCCCTTCACTATCTGTCCCTTCCTGAAGAAGCCTGTCCTTGATAGTGCTGAATTAAACCCCTTCTTAAAAAAAAGGTGCTACGCTGCTGTCAAACACACACTGTAGTCCTTAAAAGGACTATTTGGTTTATAAGGTTTTTGGAGTAAAATCAGTAAGTTTACAGGAAAACGCTATTTGTCCCTGCCTACTGTCTGCTCTCCCTGATGCTGAATAATCTGAGCGCCAGACCTTAGCTCCTAGATCAACTTTTATCACGTGTTCCAGCCAGCCAATCAGTGTAAGGCTTAAAGATAACATGGCTATGGCCTTACACTGAAGGGAATTACTCACCTGGACCTTGATGGGCTGCTTAGGAGGCGCCAAATGTGCGGTAAGGAGACTCGAGCAATGCGACGAACACACGTGGTGCTCGGTTGAGTTAAACCGAGCGCCGAGCATAGCGATGCTCGAGCCGAACCAATACTCGGCCGAGCATGCTCGCTCATCACTAAATTATGAGTGCCTGTGGTCATTCCGGCAGCCGTGGGCGTGGTAGGGGAGTTGGTTCGACTGCTGGACCACTGCCAACACAGGGCTGCTCCATTACCCACGGAGGGGCGATTGTAGGTTGCATGGGCCTTTGCCTCATCCGTGATTTTTTGGGCATGGCAGCTGCCCCATTTCTTCTCAAGACGCTGAGGCAGTGGTTTCCTTTGTGACACAAGCCAGTGGCACAGAGTCCTCTGCCCTGGCTTTTAGCAGCAGCAGCTCTCCAGCTCCTGCAGGACCAGCCCCCAAGAATCGGCCCTGATACTGTTTGACAGCGTCAGGACCTTTTGGAAGGGATGGAGGAGGAGAAAGGGGTACCGCGCCTCAGTACTCCAGTGACATCCCTTCCAACTGGTGGTTTCAGCCTCAGAACCCCCGCACCTAGTCAAACCCAGGCTTCAGCGAGGGGCAGCGGAGCCAGGTCAGGGGCTCCAAGTCTGCTGTTCCCCTCAGTCCACCACTGGTTGGCCCTGGGTCTGACATTACAGGCGATGAAGAGGAGGGTGATTTAGAATGGAAGCCACCTCCCTTGCCAGGTGACACCAGCACTGATGAGGAAGGTAGGCACCCAAGGCAAATGGTGCACCAGGTCACTAAGGAGCCCAGTGGCAGGAGCTCCACTGGTAATGTCAGCAGGAGGCAGCAGCAGCAGCAAGCTTCACCTGTGTGAACCGAGCCCGAACAGACTCAAGCCAGCACCATCCCAACCGCCTGTTTGGACTTGCTTCACCCTGAGAGGGAGGAGAGAGAGGTCTGTTGCTCGGCTGGGTACCACTGCATTTACCCAGCACATGAGAGTAAACCACTGGCGGGAGTGGGAACAGATGTAGGGTGGTCGTAGAAGCGCCACCAGCAGTGCGCAGGGGACAACAGCTCCTGCCACTGTCCTGCAGCCAATCCAACCCCTTATAACAATGCATTCCCACTCCCCAACTCCCTCTCCTAGGGGTACTGGTACTGGCAGCCAGACCTTTGCTTCCTCTGCACCCTCCTCTATCATCTCCATTGCCGTCCGGCGCCAGCCGTCGGTTTGCGACGCATTTGAACGCACCGCGCCCTACGCCCCAGGGGACCGATGCATGCGTTCACTCTATGGGCTCCTGGTAAGGGTTATCGCCCAACATCTGCTGTCCTTCAGCATTGTGGACAGCAATAAATTCAGGCAGATGTTGGAGCAGGCCCAACCCAGATGGCGTGTCCCCAGACACCATTTCTTTGCCAGGACCGGTGTCCCTGTCCTACACTAGCACATTGTGCAGAATGTATCCCTGTTGCTGGATCATGCTGTCATCGACAGGGTGCATCTGACAATGGATGCCTGGAGAAGCAGACATGAGCAGGGAGGATATATCAGCTTTACAGCCCATTGGGTGTCCCTCTAAGGCGCTGGGGAGGGATCATCACATGTGGCGGCATCTGAGTTTGTGGTGCCGCCTTGGGGTGTCCAAGAGAGAACTGCTGCTCTCACTGAAGCCACTGTCTCCACTGCTGCAGAGCCCCCAGCAAGCTTCCCTGTAGCTATGCAAGTGTGGAGCACTTCTGCTGCCAGGCCTTGCTCCAGCTTGAGAGCTTAGTGGAACGGAGACACACTGGACCTCATATTCTGGCCGCACTACAGGCTCAGGTCCAGAAGTGGCTGACACCCTGAAGGCTAGAGGCAGGTATGGTTGTCTGTGACAGCGGCAGCAACATCCTGGCCACCCTCCATGCTGGAAGTCTCAATCACGTGCCCTGCATGGCACATGTCCTCAACCTTGTGGTACATAAGTTCTTACGCACATACCCAAGGTTGAGTGACATTGGGCAAAGGGTACAGAGGATTGCCAGCCACTTCCGATGCTCTCCATCTGCCACCATGTCCCTGTCCAAACTGCAGCAGGACAACAGCCTGCCCCCTCACAGGCTGATTGTGGATAGCATGACTTGGTAAAACTTCACCCTCCATATGCTGGAGCGGTTGTAGAAGCAGCGAAGGGCGGTCAAGGAATACCTGCTGGACCAAGGCACTTCCGGGCCATCACTCCCACTCCCCTTCATAACCACTGTGGAGTGGGGGCAGATACACCAGGTCTGACACGTGATGGCCCCATTTAAGCAGGCAACCAAGATGGTCAGCGGGGAGCATGTCGGCCTCAATGACATGCTCCCCATAGTGTTCCTGCTGGACAGGACACTAGATCGTCTGCTTGATGCTGGGGAGAATGCCTTGGTGGAGCAAGAAGAGGCAACAAGGCTCTATCAAGATCAGGGTCAGGACGAGGAGGAGGAATAATTTGTTGAGGAATTTGATGACGTCCAGGAGTCTGGGCCTGGTCAGGAGGGAGAGACAGTGCTGGGGGCACCGTTAGTCCGGGGGTGGGGCGGCTCCAGCAGGGAGCAGCAGCAGCAGGAGGACCAAGAGGTCATGGTCCCGGGCAGCCAAGAAGAGTCACAGCGGGCTGTCCTCTTCCCCGTGGCTGCCCAAATGCTGAGATGCCTCAGGAGGCACCCCCGGATCAAGACAATTAAGGAGAGGGACAATTGTTGTTTGGCCACCATTTTAGACCCTCGCTGCAAGGGGAAACTGGAGCAGTTCATCCCAGCCAGCCGGAGGGAGGCCCGTATGAATAACCTGCAGGCCTGTCTGATCATCTGGCTGGAGGAGGCAAACCCTCAGCCTCATGCTCTAGTTGTCCCTGCCCATCTCACTCAGCAGGTGGCTGGCCCCAGCAGCACCAGCCGAGCAGGTGACCATATGGGTGAAATGAGGTTATTCTACCAGTCTGCGTGACCAGTAGCAGTAGCAGCAATTGCCACCAGTAGCTGGCCCGCATGGTGGCTAACTACATGGGGTCCGTCAGTGCTTCCGACAGCATGAGTACCAACGACACCATGGAGTACTGGATTGCCAGGCTGGACACGTGCCATGAGCTTGCTCAGTATGCGCTGGAGTTACTGTCTTGCCCCCCTCCAGCTCTGCTTCACCTCTGTCGACTGGGCATAGAAAATGAGAACAACGGTAGGTTCATGAAAAATGTACAGTAATACGGTCCGATACTATTTTTTGGTCTGGAGGGGGAGAAGAATGCAGGGCTTCAATGTTCCTTTTTTTTCAAATCAGTTTTTATTAAACTTAAGGTATACATAGATACAAAGATACAAATCGACATCACACCTGTGAAGTATAATCTAGAGCAAGTCAAGTAGATGAGAGAGACGTGGAGCCCTGCAGGATAATGTGCAAAAACAGGTTCTTTAGGGGAAACACCCTACATCACAAGATTGAGGGACCCCCAACCCTCCCAAACCACATCTTCAAAACAGGTGTGATGCAGGGAGATAACAAACAACCCAGCAAGGGACGAGGGAGACGGGAAGTGTAGAGATGAGCGAACACCTGGAAGTTCGGGTTCGGGAAGTTCGGCTGAACTTCCCGAAAATGTTCGTGTTCGGAATCCGAACTCGACCCAAACTTTATCCCAAACCCGAACCCCATTGAAGTCAATGGGGACCCGAACTTTTAGGCACTAAAAAGTTTGTAAAATAGTCCAGGAACGGGCTAGAGGGCTGCCAAAGGCAGCAAAATGTAGGTAAATCCCCTGCAAACAAATGTGGATAGGGAAATTAATTAAAATAAAATAAAATAAAATAAATAAAATTTAACTAATATCAACTGAAGAGAGGTCTCATTGCAAGGAAACATGCGTCATATCACCCACCACTGGAGAAAGCCACTTTCAGTTATTTCGGCCCCAGCACCGAGACAGAGGAGAGAGGTCCCACAGCAAGGAATCATGCGTCATATCACCCACCACTGGAGAAGGCCACTTTCAGTTATTTCGGCCCCACCACCCAGACAGAGGAGAGGTTCATTCAACTTTGGGTTGCACCGCAAGATCATGGTAAAGTTAAAAAAAATGAGGATTCAATAAAGAAGTGCCCCGAAGTACAAGAATACATGGTTGAGGGAGAGGCAGTTATAAATGTCTATTCTGCACAAGGGAGGGACAGGTCCTTTGGGATCCATGCCTATTTCATTTTTATGAACGTCAGCTTGTCCACGTTGGCTGTGGACAGGCGGCTGCGTTTGTCAGTAATGACGCCCCCTGCCGTGCTGAATACACGTTCAGACAAAACACTGGCCGCCGGGCAGGCCAGCACCTCCAAGGCATAAAATGCTAACTCTGGCCACGTGGACAATTTGGAGACCCAGAAGTTGAATGGGGCCGAACCATCAGTCAGTATGTCGAGGGGTGTGCAGACGTACTGTTCAACCATGTTAGTGAAATGCTGCCTCCTGCTAACACGTTCTGTATCAGGTGGTGGTGCAGTTAGCTGTGGCGTGGAGACAAAACTTTTCCACATTTCTGCCATGCTAACCCTGCCCTCAGAGGAGCTTGCCGTGACACAGCTGCGTTGGCGACTTCTTGCTCCGCCTCTGCCTTCTCCTTGGGCTTCCACCTGTTCCCCTGTGACATTTGGGAATGCTCTCAGGAGCGCGTCTACCAGCGTGCGCTTGTACTCGCGCATCTTCCTATCACGCTCCAGTGCAGGAAGTAAGGTGAGCACATTGTCTTTGTACCGGGGATCCAGCAGGGTGGAAACCCAGTAGTCCGCACACGTTAAAATGTGGGCAACTCTGCTGTCGTTGCGCAGGCACTGCAGCATTTAGTCGCTCATGTGTGCCAGGCTCCCCAGAGGTAAGGACAAGCTGTCCTCTGTGGGAGGCGTATCGTCATCGTCCTCCGTATCCACCCAGCCACGCACCAGTGATGGGCCTGAGCTGTGTCAGGTGCCACCCCGCTGTGAATCTGCTTCATCCTCATCCTCCTCCACCTCCTCCTCATCCTCCTCGTCCTCCAGTAGTGGGCCCTGGCTGGCAACATTTGTACCTGGCCTCTGCTGTTGCAAAAAACCTCCCTCTGAGCCACTTCTAACAGACTGGCCTGAAAGTGCTAAAAATGACCCCTCATCCTCCTCCTCCTCCTCCTCCTGGGCCACCTCCTCTTCCATCATCGCCCTAAGCGTTTTCTCAAGGAGACATAGAAGTGGTATTGTAACGCTGATAACGGTGTCATCGCCACTGGCCATGTTGGTGGAGTACTCGAAACAGCGCAACAGGGCACACAGGTCTCGCATGGAGGCCCAATCATTGGTGGTGAAGTGGTGCTGTTCCGCAGTGTGACTGACGCGTGCGTGCTGCAGCTGAAACTCCACTATGGCCTACTGCTGCTCGCACAGTCTCTCCAGCATGTGCAAGGTGGAGTATATACTGGAGAGTGAATCTGGATCGCACATCCTCAACACTATGCTTTTGATGTAATGACTGTATCAGCATAATTACGTGGCGTATCCGCACAATTTGTAATACATTGTATGCTGTGCATAAGAGGCATTAGTTTACAGTTTGATCAAAGAGCATAAGCCCACTTTCCCACTTGGGCCCACTTGGGCTTATGCTCTTTGATCAAACTGTAAACTAATGCTTCTTATGCACAGCATACAATGTATTACAAATTGTGCGGATACGCCACGTAATTATGCTGATACAGTCATTACATCAAAAGCATAGTGTTGAGGATGTGCGATCCAGATTCACTCTCTAGTATATATCCAAATTACTTATTCGCTTTTTTTCTTTTCTGGTATCAGCACTCCTCCCCATTTGGACTAGGTGTTTTTAATTAGCCTTAGCTGCAAGGGGTTTAAAAACTCCCACTATCTCTCAGATGCATTTCCTGAGGGTCGTGACTGGGTGAGCTCTTTGCACTCGTTCACATGGTGCAGTACTGCGTGTCTGCCATTGCTACCTCAGCGCTGTGCTGGCGGGGCGGTGGGTCCGAGAGCCAAGGAGGCTTTGCTGCACAGTGGGGTTGCTGTGTGGCTCCTGGGTCCCGCTGTCTGCTGCTGGTGCGGTGCTGGGGCGCCGGTGGTCGCCGCGCACGTCTGCGCCATTTATAGGTTAGAGTAGTTTCCCACTTGCAGAGGCTTCCTTGTCGTTGGAAAGTGGGCTTATGCTCTTTGATCAAACTGTAAACTAATGCCTCTTATGCACAGCATACAATGTATTACAAATTGTGCGGATACGCCACGTAATTATGCTGATACAGTCATTACATCAAAAGCATAGTGTTGAGGATGTGCGATCCAGATTCACTCTCTAGTATATATCCAAATTACTTATTCGCTTTTTTTCTTTTCTGGTATCAGCACTCCTCCCCATTTGGACTAGGTGTTTTTAATTAGCCTTAGCTGCAAGGGGTTTAAAACTCCCACTATCTCTCAGATGCATTTCCTGAGGGTCGTGACTGGGTGAGCTCTTTGCACTCGTTCACATGGTGCAGTACTGCGTGTCTGCCATTGCTGCCTCAGCGCTGTGCTGGCGGGGCGGTGGGTCCCAGAGCCAAGGAGGCTTTGCTGCACAGTGGGGTTGCTGTGTGGCTCCTGGGTCCCGCTGTCTGCTGCTGGTGCGGTGCTGGGGCGCCGGTGGTCGCCGCGCACGTCTGCGCCATTTATAGGTTAGAGTAGTTTCCCACTTGCAGAGGCTTCCTTGTCGTTGGAAAGTGGGCTTATGCTCTTTGATCAAACTGTAAACTAATGCCTCTTATGCACAGCATACAATGTATTACAAATTGTGCGGATACGCCACGTAATTATGCTGATACAGTCATTACATCAAAAGCATAGTGTTGAGGATGTGCGATCCAGATTCACTCTCTAGTATATATCCAAATTACTTATTTGCTTTTTTTCTTTTCTGGTATCAGCACTCCTCCCCATTTGGACTAGGTGCTTTTAATTAGCCTTAGCTGCAAGGGGTTTAAAAACTCCCACTATCTCTCAGATGCATTTCCTGAGGGTCGTGACTGGGTGAGCTCTTTGCACTCGTTCACATGGTGCAGTACTGCGTGTCTGCCATTGCTACCTCAGCGCTGTGCTGGCGGGGCGGTGGGTCCCAGAGCCAAGGAGGCTTTGCTGCACAGTGGGGTTGCTGTGTGGCTCCTGGGTCCCGCTGTCTGCTGCTGGTGCGGTGCTGGGGCGCCGGTGGTCGCCGCGCACGTCTGCGCCATTTATAGGTTAGAGTAGTTTCCCACTTGCAGAGGCTTCCTTGTCGTTGGAAAGTGGGCTTATGCTCTTTGATCAAACTGTAAACTAATGCCTCTTATGCACAGCATACAATGTATTACAAATTGTGCGGATACGCCACGTAATTATGCTGATACAGTCATTACATCAAAAGCATAGTGTTGAGGATGTGCGATCCAGATTCACTCTCTAGTATATATGTGCAAGGTGGAGTTCCACCTGGTGGGCACGTCGCATATGAGGCGGTGAGCGGGAAGGCCGAAGTTCCGCTGTAGCGCAGACAGGCGAGCAGCGGCAGACGGCCCTCACTTCATGCAGCAGCTCTGACATGTCGGGGTAGTTGTGAATGAACTTCTGCACCACCAAATTCAGCACATGCACCAGTTAAGGGATGTGCGTCAAACCGGCTAGTCCCAGAGCTGCAACGAGATTTCGCCCATTATCGCACACCACCAGGCCGGGCTTGAGGCCCACCGGCAGAAACCACTCGTCGGTCTGTTGTTCAATACCCCACCACAACTCCTGCGCGGTGTGGGGTCTGTCCCCCAAACATATGAGTTTCAGAATGACCTGCTGATGTTTACCCCAGGCTGTGCAGAAGTTGGTGGTGAAGGTGTGTGGCTGACTGGATGAGCTGGTGGAAGCAGAGGAGTAGGAAGCCGAGTAGGAGAAGGAGGCTATAGGAGGCAAAGAATGATGCCCTGCGATCCTTAGCCCAGCCGCCACTACATTTACCCAGTGTGCAGTTAGGGAGATATAGCGTCCCTGGCCGTGCTTACTGGTCCACGTATCTGTGGTTAGGTTGACCTTGCCACAGATGGCGTTGCGCAGTGCACACTTGATTTTATCGGATACTTGGTTGTGCAGGGAAGGCACGGCTGTCTTGGAGAAGTAGTGGCGGCTGGGAACAACATACTGTGGGACAGCCATGGACATCAGCTGTTTGAAGCTGTCTGTGTCCACCAGCCTAAATGACAGCATTTTAAAGGCCAGTAGTTTAGAAATGCTGGCATTCAGGCCCAGGGCTCGAGGGTGGCTAGGTGGGAATTTACGCTTTCTCTCCAAGGTTTGTGAGATGGAGAGCTGAACGCTGCCGTGTGACATGGTGGAGATGCTTGGTGACTCAGGTGGTGTTGTCGGTGGCACATCCTCTGTTTGGTGGGCGGCAAGTGCCAACATTCCTCCCGAGGCGGAGGAAGAGGCCGAGGCAGCAGCAGAAGAGGGAGCAGGGGGAGCCAGAGTGAGTTCCTTGCTTTTAAGGTGTTTACTCTACTGCAGTTCATGCTTTGCATGTAGATGCCTGGTCATGCAGGTTGTGCTAAGGTTCAGAACGTTAATGCCTCGCTTCAGGCTCTGATGGCACAGCGTGCAAACCACTCGGGTCTTGTCGTCAGCACATTGTTTAAAGAAGTGCCATGCCAGGGAACTCCTTGAAGCTGCCTTTGGGGTGCTCGGTCCCTGGTGGCGGTGGCCAGTAGCAGGCGAACTCTCTTGGAGGCGGCTGTTCTGCTTTTGCCCCCTGCTCTCTCTTTTGCTACGCTGTTGGCTCGGTCTCACCACTGCCTCTTCCTCTGAACTATGAAAGTCAGTGGCACGACCTTCATTCCATGTGGGGTCTAGGACCTCATCGTCCCCTGCATCGTCTTCCACACAGTCTTCCTCCCTGACCTCCTGTTCGGTCTGCACACTGCAGAAAGACGCAGCAGTTGGCACCTGTGTTTCGTCATCATCAGATACGTGCGGACTCCCATGAGGTGGTATTCCCATGTCCTCATCATCAGGAAACATAAGTGGTTGTGCATCAGTGCATTCTATGTCTTCCACCACTGGGGAAGGGCTAGGTGGATTCCCTTGGGAAACCCTGCCAGCAAAGTCTTCAAACAGCATAAGAGACTGCTGCATAACTTGAGGCTCAGACAGTTTCCCTGATATGCATGGGGGTGATGTGACAGACTGATGGGCTTTGTTTTCAGGTGCCACCTGTGCGCTTTCTGCAGAAGACTGGGTGGGAGATAATGTGAACATGCTGGATCCACTGTCGGCCACCCAATTGACTAGCGCCTGTACCTGCTCAGGCCTTACCATTCTTAGAACGGCATTGGGCCCCACCAAATATCGCTGTAAATTCTGGCGGGTACTGGAACCTAAGGTAGTTGGTTCACTAGGACGTGTGGCTGTGGAAGAATGGCCACGTCCTCTCCCAGCACAAGAGGGTACACTAACACCACCACGACCGCGTCCGCGTCACTTACTAGATGTTTTCCTCATTGTTACCGTTCACCAAGCACCACAATAAGAAAAAAAATATTTGGCCCAATGTATTGATTTCAGATTCAGGCCTTTTTTTACAGGCACCTAACACTATCTGCCTATTTATTTATGTAGCGTATTACACTAATCCAGGCACAGCAGTAACCACTGATTTAGGGGAATATCTCTTTTAGGGCTAGTATTTAGGCCCTGGATGAAAGGTATCCTTTTTTGGACAGATTTACAATTGGCCTGCAACAGCTCGAACACCAGATTCAGGGTATTGCTATTTTGGCAATTGAATTTCACCCCAGAACAAAATATATGTTTTGGCGGACACTATTATACTTTGCCAGCCACAGCTGAAACCACTGATTTATGGTATTGCTATTTTGGCAATTGAATTTCACCCCAGAACAAAATATATGTTTTGGCGGACACTATGAATCTTGGCCTTCAACACCTGGGACACCAGATTCATGGTATTGCTATTTTGGCAATTGAATTTCACCCCAGAACAAAATATATGTTTTTGCGGACACTATGAATCTTGGCCTGCAACAGCTGGGACACCAGATTCAGGGTATTGCTATTTTGGCAATTGAATTTCACCCCAGAACAAAATATATGTTTTGGCGGACACTATTATACTTTGCCAGCCACAGCTGAAACCAGTGATTTATGGTATTGCTATTTTGGCAATTGAATTTCACCCCAGACCAAAATATATGTTTTGGCGGACACTATTATTTTTTGCCAGCTACAGCTGAAACCACTGATTTATGGTATTGCTATTTTGGCAATTGAATTTCACCCCAGAACAAAATATATGTATTGGCGGACACTATGAATCTTGGCCTGCAACAGCTGTGACACCAGATTGAGGGTATTGCTATTTTGGCAATTGAATTTCACCCCAGAACAAAATATATGTTTTGGCGGACACTATTATACTTTGCCAGCCACAGCTGAAACCACTGATTTATGGTATTGCTATTTTGGCAATTGAATTTCACCCCAGAACAAAATATATGTCTTGGCGGACACTATTATACTTTGCCAGCCACAGCTGAAACCACTGATTTATGGTATTGCTATTTTGGCAATTGTATTTCTCCCCAGAACAAAATATATGTTTTGGCGGACACTATGAATCTTGGCCTGCAACAGCTGGAACACCAGATTCAGGGTATTGCTATTTTGGCAATTGAATTTCACCCCAGAACAAAATATATGTTTTGGCGGACACTATGAATCTTGGCCTGCAACAGCTGGGACACCAGATTCAGGGTATTGCTATTTTGGCATTTGAATTTCACCCCAGAACAAATTATATGTTTTGGCGGACACTATCATACTTTGCCAGCAACAGCTGAAACCACTGATTTATGGTATTGCTATTTTGGCAATTGAATTTCACCCCAGAACAAAATATATGTTTTTGCGGACACTATGAATCTTGGCCTGCAACAGCTGGGACACCAGACTCAGGGTATTGCTATTTTGGCAATTGAATTTAACCCCAGAGCAAAATATATGTTTTGGCGGACACTATTATACTTTGCCAGCCACAGCTGAAACCAGTGATTTATGGTATTGCTATTTTGGCAATTGAATTTCACCCCAGAACAAAATATATGTTTTGGCGGACACTATTATACTTTGCCAGCCACAGCTGAAACCACTGATTTATGGTATTGCTATTTTAGCAATTGAATTTCACCCCAGAACAAAATATATGTTTTGGCGGACACTATGAATCTTGGCCTGCAACAGCTGGGACACCAGATTCAGGGTATTGCTATTTTGGCAATTGAATTTCACCCCAGAACAAAATATATGTTTTGGCGGACACTATGAATCTTGGCCTGCAACAGCTGGGACACCAGATTCAGGGTATTGCTATTTTGGCAATTGAATTTCACCCCAGAACAAAATATATCCTTTGCAGAACACTATGAAACTTGGCCAGCCACAGCTCAAACCACTGATTTATGGTATTGCTATTTTGGCAATTGAATTTCCCCACATAAAATAATCTATCCTTTGCCAGACAGCAGACATTATTATACTTAGCTAGCCAAAGCTGGAACACCAGATTTAGGGGATTGGTATTTAGGCAATTATATTTAACCCCTTAATAAAATATAGAAATTGCTATCCTGAGTTTCTATGGGTGACAATTATCACAGCCAAGCCCCTGATGTAGTATATAGCAAAAAAAAAACTAGTATTGATGGATTGATGGACTTGGTGGCAGCTTGTTCTGGTGCACCACAAGTCACAAAATTACCGCCAATCTCCCCAGAAAATAAGTGACAGAAAAACGCTCTGTGCAGCCTAAAAACCAGTGAGCAAGTAACTAGCAGAAGTTCAATCATTCACAGCTGTAGATCGATCCGTTCATTAGGTGCTGTTGCTGACTTTTCCCTGCCTAATCTCGCCCTCACAGAAGCTGCGTCCTCTCCCTACACTAATCAGCAGTGTGACGTGCGGCGCTACGTGACTCCAGCTTAAATAGAGACTGGGTCACATGCTGCACTTGGCCAATCACAGCCATCCATTAGTAGGCATGGCTGTGATGGGCTCTTAGGGCAAGAAGCAAAACGCTAGCTGATTGGCTGCTGTGCAGCCCTTCAGAAAGCGGGAAGTAATCGCCGAACAACGAACCCGGACCCAAACGTTTTTGAAAATGTCCGGGTTCGGGTCCGTGTCCCGAACACCCCAAAATTCGGTACGAGCCCGAACTATGCTCGAACTGTTCGCTCAACACTAGCGAAGTGTCAACACCTGCTCCCCAGTATAGCAAGTTTCTATCATTTAAAGGTTTGCTTCATAATTTGATCCCACATATTCCATATGACGGGTTTTAGGAAATAGTAAAAATAAAATAGAACTGAAAGCTGTACATTCTGAACCCCAGGGGTATCAAGAACCAAGTCCAGACTCTGTGGTCCAGATTCTAAGTTCAACCTCTAAATTCCTGGGAACCTGTCACATTCATATTGTGCGGGGGTAAGTTGTTCTTAACATAGGTCAGCCACTAGTGCCTAAGCTAATTAGCTCCCCTCTAAGGACCACTTCATGGGTTTTCCAAACAACAGGGCTGGAGACATGACCAGTCCTATTGTCTGTGAGGTAATCTTTGAGCTTGCGTTCTATAAATATCTTATGTTCCTTATCCTCTAATAAGGTGTCGTTTAGACACCAAGACCAGGACTTGCATGGAAGATCATGGTGGAGCCTCGTTGTCATGCTAACAGGAGCATGGTCAGAGAGAACAGTAGTACCTATCTTTACTTCTACCAGGTTAGTGAGCTGTTGGAGAGAAATAAATAATCTAAACACTGGTACATGTCATGCATCTTCGAATAGGATGTGAAGACTTTCCCACCTAGATAAAAAATTCTCCATACATCAGAGACCGACAAATCCCTCAGGGCCATTTGGAGTCTCCGAAGCTGCCGCACCGGGATTCAACTTGCAGTTGAAGTTGTGTCTTTGGTATGATCCAATACCAAATTAAAATCACATATTACCAACATTCCTTCTGCGAACACCTTCAGAGAGTCCAGTAACCGTACTAACCACAGAGATTGATTGCAGTTGGGTGCGTATAAGTTCGCGAATGTGACTGGGGTGTTCAGAATTTTCCAATTGAGAAAAAGAAAACGACCCTCCGGATCTACCATTTTAGCTATGAGAGTGAAAGGGAAGTTTCTCCCAAAACCTATTGAGACTCCTCTCGCAGCCGTAGAATATGCTGTATGGTACCACAAAGGAAAACAGTTGCTATTAATATTGGGAATTTGCATATGTCTGAAGTGAGTAGGAATATTAAGCCAATTCTATCTTTTCTCAACATGTGGTAAATCTGGCTGCGCTTCTGTGGAAAGTTCATTCCATTCACATTAAGTGTGATGATCTTCTCTTCAGCCATACCCAAAGAGGTGAATAGAGAATTTAAGTGAAAGCCTTGGTAGCAGAGGTTACACTGGGTAGACACAAACATAGTATACATACTGTATATTAACAAAGTGAATGAGTATCTGGACTCATGGGCGTAATCCAATGCCAGGGTGCTAAGGAAGGCCTTGTAAAAAGGGCCCGGGGGGGAAGGGGGGGAGGCAGGGACGGACATAGATGATGCAACTCAAGACTCTCATAGGCTCCAGTCACCCGGTACATGAAGCATAAACTTAAACCTGCTAACAACAACAATTTTCATAATTTCCCTGAACGGAAAAAACTCCAAGGGACACGTAAAAAAAAAAACATATCATATAAATGTGAACAACGCACTCAGTTGGAGCCTACGTAACATGTAGGCTAGGGAGGAAGCAGCGACATCATGATGTTGCCCAGCTTAGTGCAAAAAAGATTAACCCATTATACATTTAAAACTTTAAAAGAGAAAAACCTAAGGTGTAGCCATCGTAAATGTCACCTTTCAGAAACTAGAGCACATATAACTCAGTGATATGAAGAGTACTAGTGATATTGCATCTCACACAGTCGAGACTTTAAGAAGCTGTGTCTCAGAAGATTTTCTTTCTCTGCGACTTGGCTCCTGTGGCAACTTGCCAGGCCTGCAATGATGGAAGTTGAGAAAGATCTGAAGGTGGGGAGACCTGCAACCACGAAGGGATATTCAGTGGTGCCATCTGCAATGCCTCCCAGACTTTAGGGAGATCCTCTGGCCGCTTCACAGTGAATTGTCTGCCCTTAATGGTGGTGCTGAGGCCGAAGGGGAACAACCATCTCACAGGTAGTTTTTTATCCTGCAAGACTGAGGTCAAAGGGCGAAGAGCTCTGCGCTTATCTAGCGTGCTTGCTGGAAGGTCTTGAAAGGATCTTGTGACCATCTAGCGAAAGGTATTCATTTCCTCTGGATGCTTTTAAAACAGTAACAGTGTCCAGACAATTCAGAAATCCACAGACCACATCCCTATGTGGCTACCCTGCAGGGGGTTTCGGCCTAAGCGCTCGGTGCCCTCTTTCAATAGTAATGGCGGCGGCTCTCTCATAGCCCAAGAGGATGCCAAAGATTTGGCTTACTGTGGCTGATAGATCCTCTGGTAGGATGGTTTCGGGGATACCCCTCAATCTCCCGTTCTTCCTCTTCCCCCTATTCTCTTGATCTTCTAAGTACAGGTACGCATTGTTGATCTGTGCGTACATGGAGCCTATCTGCTTCTGCATGCCCATATTATGCTGCGCCATTAGGGAGTGGGAGGTTTCTAGAGCTTCCACTCTGTGTCTCATCTGCTGCATTTCCATTTTGATCTCAGAGAGTTCTTTCATTACTGGTGAAAGGGCCCGAGTTAATGACTGCTGAAGGGAAAGCTGCAAGAACGCTCTTGTGACCGGGAGTGGTTGCTCTCACCTTGGTTTTCTGAAAAGGCATCTGAGCTGCCGCCATCCGAATCTTCCTCTGGCGTAGTGTCTGTGTACGCGGCTTGCGCCATTTTCCCCTTCTCGGTCTGCAAGTGAACCTTCTTGCTAAAGTATTTAATTATGTCTCCTTGTGAATTTCTTGGTTTCAGAATATTCTCCACCTCTTCTCCTTTCTCTTTGCAGACTTTCCCCATCTTTTAAGCATGTTGTGGCTGATTTAAAGCTGAAAAACCAGGATCTTGGTGAGAATCTCGGTCTCAAACATCCTTCACCATGCTCAGTTGGCTCCGCCCCCTCCGAGTATGTAATGTTCTTGACGCCATGTCACCATTTTGCAAGTGATTATACTCTTTTCCATGGTTGCGATCATGTGACCGCTTAGATATGATGCGTTTGTGACTCAGCTTGCATTGAATTTCAGGTGTGAACACGTGATCTTTTATCATGTGAACGCCCTGTGTATGGACGCTCGTTGCCTTTGTGCGTTCCTCATTCGATACGAACACATGATTGCATCACATGTTTCTTTCTGTAAGGTGGAAGCTATGCTCCAACATGCACAGTTAACAAAATGTTAGTTCTTAGCCCACTCCATTATGTTTTGAATCGCAACAGCTAATTTTTTGAGACACAGTTGGTTTTTGACAAATTTTTTAACTTGTCACTCTGATGCATAAAGCACATATTATTAAGCAAGATAGTGTTAGTGAAGTTATTATTCTCTTCACTGTATGGGTAATTGTCTATTATGTACTTTATTATCTAAAGTATAATTTATTTATAGACACATTTCGAATCAGGCAAATTTTGGTGATGAACGTAATAATTAGAGGTGAGCGAACACCTGGAAGTGTGGGTTCGCCAGGTTCCCAAAGTTCGAGTTCGGGACCCCAACTTGACCCAAACTTGACCCCGAACCCCATTGAAGTCAAAGGGGACCCGAACTTTGGGGCACTAAAATGTCTCTAATAGATTCATGAAAAGGGCTAGAGGGCTGCAAAAGGCAGCAAAATGTGGGTAAGAGCATGACAAGTGCCCTGTAAACAAATGTGGATAAGGAAATTACTTAAAATAAAATAAATAAAAATTAAAAATAATAATCTTGAACTAGGAGGAGGAGGTCCATATGGAGTAGGAGGTTGAGGAGGCGGTGGACGTGGTGGTGCAGGCGGATGTGTCGGTGGAGGAGGAGGAGGAGGAGGAGGAATCAAACACTTTTTTATTTTTTTATTTCATTTGGGTAGACCACAAAACATTGTGGAATATATAAAATAAAATAAAACAAAGAGAAAGTGCGCTGGAGTATAACAATGGCTGTGTGAGGCCGGTACACATGTCTATTATACACAAGGTACGGACAAGTCCTGTGGGATCCATGCCTGGTTCATTTTAGTGAATATGAGCTTGTCCTCATTGGCTGTGGACAGGCAGCTGTGCTTTTCTGTTACAACATCCCGTGCAGTGCTAAATACACATTCAGACAATACACTGGCTGCAGGGTAGGCCAGCACCTCCAAGGTATGAAGAGCAAGTTATGGCCATGTGCCCAATTTGGAGACCCAGAAGTTGAATGGGGCAGAACCATCAGTCAGTACGTGTAGGCGTGTGCACACATACTGTTCCACCATGTTGCTGAAATGCTGCCTCCTGCTAAGACGATGCATATCAGCTGGTGGTTGTTGTGGAGTGGTGACAAAGCTTTTCCATATTTCGGCCATGCTAACCCTGACTTCTGAAGTACTGGCGGTGCCCCGGCTGCATTGGCGACCTCTTACTCCTCCTCTGCCTTCACCTTGTGCTTCCACTGAGCCCCTGCTGTTAGGTGGGAATGCCATTAGCAGCATGTCTACCAGCGTGCGCTTGTAGTCGCTCATCTTCCGATCACGCTCCAGTGAGGGAATTAAGGACGGCACGTTGTCCTTGTAACAGGGATCCAGCAGGGTGGCCACCCAGTAATCAGCACGTTATCAGCAAGTTAGAAAGTGGGCAACTCGGCGGTCGTTGCGCAGGCACTGCAGCATGTTGTCGCTCATGTGTGCCAGGCTGCCAAGAGGCAACGACAAGCTGTCCTCTGTGGGAGGTGTATCGTCTGTGTCCTCTGTATCCACCCAGTCACGCTGCAGTGATGGCCCTGAGCTGCTTTGGGTGCCACCCTGCTGTGAACACGGTTCCTGCTCCTCCTCCCCCTCCACCTCATTATCCAGAACTGTGCCTGGCTGGACAATTGTGTACCTGGCCTATGTTGGTGCAGGAACCCACCCTCTGAGCCACTTGTGAATGACAGGCCTGATAACCATGGAAATGATCACTCTTCCTCTTCCTTCAGTGCCACATCCTCTTCCATCATCAAAGCGTTTTGTCAAGGAGATATAGAAGTGGGATAGTAACGCTGAGAACGGCGTCATCGGCACTGGCCATGTTGTTAGAGTAGTCGAAACGGCGCAACAAGGCACACAGGTCTCGCATGGAGGCCCACTCAGTGGTGGGGAAGTGATGCTGTTGCTTTTACAGTCCCTCCAGCGTGTGCAAGGTGAAGTTCGACGCATATGAGGCGGTGAGCGGAAAGGCAGAAGTTACACTGCAGCGCAGACAGGCGAGCAGCAGTAGGGTGAGAACGCCGAAAGCGCGCACAGACGGCCCGCACTTTCTTCCGCAACTCTGACATATCGAGGAAGTTTTTCAGTAATTTCGAAGTAAAAAAACATGGGGTGACAGCACCATTGTAGGTAAATACCCAAAGTCCATATAGTGGCGGTGCCTGCGATGTTAGGACCTGACCATTGGTCCCCAATACGATACCAAACAAGAAAGGATCGCGGCACTCCTTTGTCTGTAGAAAATGTTCTTTATTCCACCTTAAAGTGCGACGTTTCGACTTTAATCAAGTCTTTATCAAGCGATGATATCATGCTTGATAAAGACTTGATTAAAGTCGAAACGTCTCACTTTAAGGTGGAATAAAGAACATTTTCTACAGACGAAGGAGTGCCGCGATCCTTTCTTGTTTGTTTTCAGTAATTTCTGCACCATCAAATTCAGCACATGCATCAGGCAAGCAATGTGCATCAAACCAGCTAGGCCCGAGGTTGCTACGAGATTTCACCCATTATCGCACACCACCAGGCTGGGTTTGAGGCTCAGTGGCACCAACCACTCATCGGTCTGTTGTTCCATGCCCGTCCACAGCTCCTGCGTGTTGTGGGGTTTGTCCCCCAAACAGATGATTTTCAAAACTGCCTGCTGTTGTTTTCCCCTGGCTGTTCTGAAGTTGGTGTTGAAGGTGTTACGCTGACCGGATGAGGAGATGTTAGAGGAGGAAGAGGAGTAGGAGGAGGAGGCATCAGGAAGCAAAGAGAAATGCTCAGCAATCCACAGTGGCGGAAGTATATGCGCCACACAGCTATCCGCCTCAGGCCAAGCCACCACTGCATTTACCCAGTGTGCTGTTAGAGAGATATAACGTTCCTGCCCGTGCTTACTGGTCCACGTATAGGCAGTTATGTGGACCTTGCCACAGATGGCGTTGCGCAGTGCACACCTGATTTTGTCCCCCACTTGTTTCTGCAGGTAAGGAATGGCTCGCCTGGAAAAGTAGTGATGGCTGGGAACGACGTACTGTGGGACAGCCAAGACCATAAGGTTTTTAAAACTCTCCGTCTCCACCAGACGGAATGAAAGCATTTCAAAGGCCAGGAATTTTGAAATGCTGGCATTCAGGGCCAGGGATCAAAGGTGGGTAGGGGGGTACTACCTCTTTCGCTCCCTTGTTTTGAAGATGGACAGCTTAAAGCAGCCATGGGACATTGTGGTGCTGCATGTTGAAGGTGACGGACATGGTGGTGTTGCTGCCACATCCTCTGTTTGTGGGGTGGCCGGTGCCACTGTCACTCCAGAGGTGGATGAAGAGGCCGAGACTGCAGCAGAAAAGGGAGCAGGAGGAGCCTGAGACCTTTCTTGGCTTTGGAGGTGTTTACTCCACTGCAGCTCGTGCGTTGCACTTAGATGCCTGGTCATGCAGGTTGTGCTCAGGTTTAGAATGTTTATGCCTCGCTTCAGGCTCTGATTGCACAGCGTGCAAACCACTCGTGTCTTGTCGTCTGCACATTGTCTGAAGAACTGCCACGCAAGGGAGCACCTTAGAGCTGGCTTTGTTGTGCTCGGTCCTTAGGTGTGGTGGGCAGTAGCAGGCATACTGTCTAGGGGACGGCCGCTCTGCTTTTGCACTCTGCTCCCTCTTTTGCTGTGCTGGTGGCTCTGTGCGCCCACCGCCTCTCCTTACGAACTGCACAGGTCACTCACATGACCTTGATTCCATGTGGGGTCTAGTACCTCATCATCCTCCACATCATCTTCCACCCAGTTTTCACCCCTACCCTCCTTGTCGGTTTGCACACTGAAGAAAGCCGCAGCAGTTGGCACCTGTGTTTCGTCATCATCAGAGACGTGCTGTGGTGGTCTTCCCATTTCCTCATCCTCAAACATAAGTGGTTGGGCATCAGTGCACTCAATCTCTTCCACTTCTGGGGCAAGGCTAGGTGGATGGCTATGGGAAACCCTGCTAGCAGAGTCATCAAAAAGCATAAGAGACTGCCGCATGACTTGGGGCTCAGACTGCTTGGCTGATTTGCAATGGGGTGAGGTGCTAGATAGATGTCCATGGCCTACAGGTGCCAACTCTGAGCTTTTAGCAGTGGAACAGGGGGGAGACAATGTGAAGATACTGGAGGCACTGTCAGCCACCCAATCTAATAGCAACTGTACTTGTTCTGGCTTCACCATTCGTAGAGCGGCATTCGGGCCTACTAAATAACGCTGAAAGCTCTGTCGTCTACGCGCACCTAAGGAAGGTGTTTCATTTGAGTGTTTAGCTGGCACAGATCGACCACGTCCTCTCCCTGCAACAGGAGCTTCACCAACCCAGCAGCACCACGACCAGGGCCATGTCCATTATTTGACGTTCTCCTCATTATTTGCATTCACCCATCAAACTAACAGATGGTTTATCTCAGGTTAGAATTTAACTGCCAATAGTCAACAATTAAGTTCACTAACATGGGTGTAGCTATAGGGGTTGCAGAGGTAGCAGTCACTACCGGGCCCAAAGACCCTTGTGCCGCATAAGATGACACACAAAGCACTGAGGAAAGGGGGGCCCAAGCTGAACTCTTGCACCAGGGCCCATGAGACATTAGCTACGCCCCTGTTCACTAACATTAAGGCAGTGTCCGTGTCATTAATAGAATACATTTTTTTTGTCACACAACAGTGTAACGGAGCAATTCAATACAATTACTTCACTATCACTAAAAATGTGAATTTTACAACCAACAATGTAACAGCCGAAGTTTAATTGGACTGTCAGAAATGCAGCGTAGGATTCAAATGTGCTATCTAGCACAAAAACTGTATTTTTTTTGCAAACAACTATGTAATTGCAGTATGTTACGGTTTTATTGTAATATCAGAAATGCAACGTAGACCACTAATGTACTATCTAGCACAAACACAGTTTTTTGCAAACAACTATGTAATTGCAGTAGGTTACAGTTTTATTAGAATATCAGAAATGCAGCGTAGGATCCAAATGTGCTATCTAGCACAAAAACTGTGTTTTTTGCAAACAACAATAAAAATGCAGTATGTTACGGTTTTATTGGAATATCAGAAATGCAGCGGAGGATCCTAATATGCAATCTAGCACAAAACCTGTGTTTTTTTGCAATCAACTATAAAAATGCAGTATGTTACGGATTTATTGGAATATCAAAAATGCAACGTAGGCCGCTAATGTGCTATCTAGCACAAAAACTGTGTTTTCTGCAAACAACTATGTAAATGGAGTATGTTACGGTTTTATTTAAATATCTGAAATGCAGCGTAGGCTGCTAATGTGCTATCTAGCACAAAAACTGTGTTTTTTGCAAGCAACAATAAAAATGCAGTATGTTACAGTTTTATTGGAATAACAGAAATGCAGCGTAAGATCCTAATAATGTGCTATCTAGGACAAAAACTGTATCTTTTTCAACAACTATAAAAATGCAGCATGTTACCTTTTTATTGGAATAATAACTTTGTCTTATAACTTTGTAATCTAAGGTTATGGCTGCGATGATCTATCTGGAAAGGGTTCTGGAAGTAACTCTGCCACCCCTGTTTTTACCTAAAAACTGTACAAACAGTCTGGAGGACTTCCTCGGGGTTCTGTGACTTCCAGATACAGTACCTCAGTAGACATCTTCTGACATCTAAACAATGCAGACTCTCTTCCTTTTCATTTCTCGGATCCTGACAAAGGGAAGGAAGGACAATATCTTGTGATCTATGGAAGAATGACACAACCTTGGGAAGAAAGGAAGGGTCTGGTTTGAGGATTATTCTATCTTCCATTATTTTCATGTAGGGAGGAGAGGTAGAAAACGCCGACATCTCACCTACCCTCCTAGCAGTAGTAATAGCTACTAAAAAAACTGTTTTAAGAGTTAGGATCTTAATTGGAAGCTCTAGCAAAGGTTCAAAATGTGGTCTCATCATACTAGATAGTACTAAATTTATATCCCAGGGAGTGGCAACATTTCTAGGTATGTGACTAACACGGCTAACTGCTTTGAAAAACCTCCTCACCCAGGCATGATTTGCCAGGGAGCAATCAAAATATGCACTTAGGGCCGATACATGGACCTCGAGAGTGCTAACTCTTAGTTTCTTGTCTAGGCCCCTTTGTAGGAAGTCAAGAACTAGGGGCATAGGAGGAGAACTCAAAGGGTCTATAGGATTACCCAGAAATTCTGTAAAATTCTCCAGACTCTAGCATATATAGAAGATGTGACATATTTTCTGCAAGAAAGTAGAGTATTGACTACATCCTTAGACAGACCCTTCCTCTAAGTGAGGTGAAGATTGTTAACTTGTGGGTGGTACACTGGACCCTGATGTAGGAGGTCCCTTCTGTTAGGCAGGATCCATGGGTCCACTATTGATAGTTTGCGAAGCCAGGAGAACCATGACCTCCTGGGCCAGTGATGGGCAACGTGCGGCTCTCCAGCTGTTGCTAAACTACAACTCCCACCATGCCCTGCAGTAGGCTGATAGCTATAGACAGGCTTTGCATGCTGGGAGTTGTAGTTCTGCAACAGCTGGAGAGCCGCACGTTGCCCATCACTGTCCTGGGCAAAAAGGGGGCAATCAAAATTATCTTGGTTCTGTAAAGACGCAATCTCTGAAGTACCCTTGGAATTAATTTTATTGGAGGGAAAGCGTACAGCAGCTTGTTCGGCCAAGGGTGAGAGAAGGCATCTATCGCTGTGGGAGAATCCTCTGGATTTAAGGAGAAAAAGAGGCGACATTTCCGATTTTGCTTGTTTGCGAATAAGTCTATTGTAGGACTGCCCCAGAGACGTACTATCTGATGAAATACAGCTTGGTTTAGGCACCATTCCCCTTGATCCAGACAATTCCTGCTCTGAAAGTCTGCCATTGTGTTCTCTGTTCCTTTTAAGTGAACTGCCTTTAAAAACGGGATGGAAGGAATTATTAGGGCAAAAATCTCTTCTGCTAGAGACATTAAATCTACGGATTTTGTTCCACCTTGTCTGTTCAAGTATGCGACTACCGTGGTGTTGTCTGAGAATATTTTGACTATTCTCCCTTTTATTCTTGGAAAGAACTCTTTTAAGGCGAGGAGCACGGCTCTTTGTTCCCTCATATTCTGAGACTTGTTCCTTTTGTGAGAAGACCATTCGCCCTGTGCTACTGCGTCCTGACAGAAAGCCCCCCACCCGTCTGGACTTGCATCCGTCGTAATGGAGACCTCTTCCTGCATGTCCCAGAGAAGACCCTGAGAAAAGTTCTCTGGATCCAGCCACCACAGTAACGACTGAATTACCTCTGGGGGGAGATGAAGGTAGTTCTCTAATGGATGAAGGCCCTGCCAAACATTTAGAATTTGCCACTGAAGATTTCGAGACTTTAACATTGCCCCCTTTACAGCTGGAATTGAGGCTGTCATCCTGCCCAAAACTGCCATCCCCTGTCTGATAGTTCTTTTTTCTGAAGACATCAAAGATCATATTCCCTCCTGAATTTTGAAGATCTTTGACTAGGGGAAGAAGGCATCGTTGGTTTACTGAGTCCAGTATTAGCCCCAGGAATATGCAGGTTTTTGACGGAAATAGGTTTGATTTGAGTTTATGCACCAGCCTAGTTTTTTTAGAATTCCAATTACCACAGCAAGATGAGAAGCCATGTTGGTTTCTGAATGTGCCTCAATGAGAATGTTGTCTAGATATGGAAGCGTAAGAATGTCGTTTTCCCTCACATGTGCCATTACCTCTGCCATGAGCTTGGTAAAAAGACGGGGAGCCTGGGCTAACCCGAAAGGAAGGGCCCTGTACTGAAAGTGCAGAATCTGTGTCCCTGTAGAGATTGCTATCCTCAGGAACCTTTGTGAGTCTGCGTGTATTGGAATGTGATAATACGCATCCCTTATGTCTAGGGTGGTCATTACACAGCTTGGGAACAGATACTTTAGTGTGGACTGGACTGACTCCATTTTGAATTTTTAGTATTTGAAATATTGATTTTTGATCATCCTGAATGTATTGTCTGGTTTGGGAACCAGAAAAAGGGAGGAATAAAACCCCTTTCCCATCTCTGACTCCGGAACCTCTATCAACACGTTCTTGTCTATGAGGGAAAAGATCTCCGCTTTTAATGCCCGATTTTTTTACAGAATCCTGCTCAAGGTAAGTTATTTTCATTCTTTCCGGTGGGGGGGAGGCGAACTTCAGACGAAATCCGTCACTTATTATGCCTCGAATCCAAGGACTTGCGAAGATATCCTCCCAAGCCTCTGGAAAATTAGATAGCCTCCCTCCTACCGGAATAAAACCATCATTGTTGGGTGGACTTGGAACGGCTACTGGACTGGGAGTTAAACATAAATCCTTTTTCCTTCCTATTTTTATTTTCTCTCCAAAATTTCTTCCTTTTCTGTTGGAAATCCTCTCTACAGTTATTCCGAAAGAACTGCCTCTTTCTAGGGGGTTTAGTTGATGGAAACCCTTTTTTATCATCTGCGGCCTTTTCCAGCAGGTCATCTAACACTGGCCCGAATAGGAAATCGCCCTGACAGGGTATGGCACACAACTTATTTTTAGAGCCAGTGTCCCCCGACCAGCTCTTCAACCATACAGCCCGTCTAGAGGAATTTGACAGAGCACCAGACCTAGCGCTAAGCCTAAGGGCATCAGCTGAGGCATCAGATAAAAAATCCACGGCTTTAAAAATGGTTGGGAATACTTCTAAGAGTTGCTCCCTGGGTGTCTTATTTTCAATATGAGATTCTAGGTCCTGGAGCCACATCTTAAGGGACCTGGCGGTGGAAGTGGCAGCTATATTCGGCTTGAAGGCCTGAGTAGATGCTTCCCAAGCGTTCTTAAGGTATACTTCCGCCCTTCTATCCATTGGGTCCTGTAAAGCCCTTAGGTCTTCAAAGGGCAAGGCCGAGTGTTTAGACATCTTCGCCACAGGTGCGTCTAATTTAGGGGGTCTATCCCAGGTGGAACACTCTCCTTCCTCAAAAGGATATTTCCTCTTTATGCTTCTGGGAATAAAAAACTTTTTATCGGGTTTTTTCCATTCTTTCTGTATCAATATCTTTATGTTTTCATTAATGGGGAAAACTCTAGATTTCTTATGCGCTAGATCCCCAAACATAATTTGCTGAACAGTCTTTTGTTCTTTAGCCTCGTCCACTTTCATAGTAGCTCTAATGGCTTTAAGCAATGCATCCGTGTCTTCATATGAGAAAAGCGGCTTGCCTGCTGGCTCTTCTTCAGATGAAGAATACGAAACGCCCTGAATTTCCCCCAACTCGGCCTCGTTCTCTGAGGAGTCTGAATCCGAGTGACGATTAGAGCGGCCTTGTTTCCCGGAGGGAGATGAGGGAAGGAGCTTTTTGAAATCCTTCATTGAATCCGCAATCTCCGTTCTCACCATACTTTTAATATTATGCATAAAAGTAGGTGATTTTTCCTCCAGCATCCTATCAATACATCTCTGGCATAATAATTTAGGTCAGAAAGGGGATAACTTTTTTCTGAAAGTAGCGCACTCCTTTCCCCGGGTCTTAGCGGTCGCCTTTCTGGGACTCTTTTTGACCTTCTGGGAATACATAAACAAAGATAGGCCCTCCTTAGCAAACAAGCTGATTAGAAGAAGTAGCCGGGGAATAACCCTCTTACCCCACCAGGAATACCGGACGTGTATCGTTGCTGTCCTGGTCATCAGTGCGCTGTACACCCTCCTCCATGTTTAGGTCCAGTGATGAAGGGGCTTCCATAAACCAGCTTCTGTCTTTAGGCAGATCCAGTAAGGCTGCCTGGCACCCCTCCATAGGCGCACTATTCAAGGTAAAATACCTCACAGTCAGGTCCTCACTGTAGGGCTGTTTGTGGCCTGTAGCAGCACTTCCTGAACGCTATGCATTCCAAAGACCAGACGCCTGATGCGCGCCAGGCGATACAGTCAGGCCGACACATTCGGAGAACAGGCCCCAGACCTCCCGAATCACTGCCTGGAGTATGTGGAGTAACGCCAGTACCTCCCGGTACAGCCGGTACTGCAACAGCCCTAACAGAATGTTCAAAAGCCAGGTGTGTGATCCAGGCTTACAGGCAGCTCCTCCGGGAGATTTATGCCATACCAGGTAACCCTATGGTTCACCTCATACCGACGGGCCCTGCAGCCATGTAGCTTTCCATGTATGAAGACCCGTCCTATCCCTAGGACAGGAAACAGGAACTGGTGGATTGGTGTTGGATCCCTCCTTAAGAAGCTTTCCATTGAAGTTCCTGTTTCCTGTCCGGATAGAGGGCTCTCTCAAGGGTGCTGTCATGGGCATAAGGGAAACTGTGTCTTTTATAGCAGCAATGGAACTGCAGTATGTAAGGGTTTAATTGGACTGTCAGAAATGCAGCATAGCCCATACATTTACTATCTAGCAAAAAAGTGTGCTTTTTTATAGCAGCAAGGTAACTGCATTATTTAACGGTTTTATTGGACTGTATGCAGTGCCTGTGGCAGACAGATATCGCTTTAGGTCACAAAAATATGTGACAGACTAAGGTAATTGAATAATTTTCACTGCCAGGTATGCACTGCAGCTGCAAGGGTACTTGACAGGCCAAAAAAGCAAATTTGTCCTCCACTGAGCTACCAGAACAGAATTAAAGTAATGTCCCTTGCACACATGCAGTTGCAAGTGCACTGCACTTGCAAAAATGGCTGCTGACGCCCACCGAACTAGCCAATGGATTAAAAGTCATTTTTATGTGTCACTGGGCTCAGGGCTGGGTGAAATGTAGCATAGCACCCTCAATAATCGCTGTAGTTTGAAGATTGAACAACACCAAGTACACCAGAATTCTTCCCTAATCTCTCCCTCACAGCAGCAGCAGCATCCTATCCCTACACTGAGAAGAGCAGAGTGATGTGCGGCTGGCCTATATAGAGGCTGGGTCACATGCTGTACTTGGCCAATCACAGCCATGCCACTAGTAGGCATGGCTGTGATGGTTTCTAAGGGCAGACAAGTGAAACGCTTGTTGATTGGCTGCCCTGCAGCCTTTTAAAAATCGCCAAGAAATCGCCGAACACCGAACCCCATTGTGTGGACCTAAAAGTTGCTTTTTGGTTACAAAACACACATTTTATTGAGGAACTGGCGTGGCATTTAGCTCTCTCTCTCTCTCTCTCTCTCTCTCTCGCTCTCTCTCTCGCTCCTCTCTCGCTCTCTCTCGCTCTCTCTCGCTCTCTCTCGCTCTCTCTCGCTCTCTCTCGCTCTAAGATTTCTCCCGTGCATCCCCCATTCTCTAGAACTACCCAGCATATCAGACTCTCACCTACAGTGGAATCATTCAAAAGAAACCTGAACACCCACCTCTTCAGACAAGCCTACAACCAGTGACCCTGCTGCCTCTATACTTCCATGACCAGCTTCACCCTCACCTACTGTGTCCTTCTACCATACCATGTAGATTGTAAGCCCTCTCTCCTTCTGTACCAGTTTGTAACCCGTCTTGTTCATGCTTAGTGCAACTGTCTGTATTATGTATGTATACACCTTTTCATATGTACAGCTCTATGGAATGAATGGCGCTTTAATAATACATAATGATATATACAAATATATTGGACGAATTTATTGGGGTCTTTAAAATCTTAAAAAAACATTATAATAAAAATTTACTATGGAAAATATTAGATTTTTTATGCATGGAAGGACATTCCTGATGTACGTAAATAACAAACATGCTGCTGTTGGGGTTGCATAAGTTTATTTTACTTGTTTCACCGGTATGACAGGGGCCTAATACTGGGAACACTTTCCTGCTGAAAACTTATAACATGCTGCTGTCTGTTACTGCTGACTTAGGCCGAGGTATGTGTAGGCCTTTAACTACACTGTTAACTTACCATCTACCTGCTGCTGCTTTTATCCTGATCCTTCAGAGCTATGTGTAGGCCTTATACTACACCATTAACATATAGTGCTGCTATTGTCCCTATCCTTCTAAGTTATGTGTAGGCCTTATACTAGACCAGTTCCATGTATTTGCTGCTGTTGTCCTAATCCTTCTGAGTTATGTGTAGGCCTTATAATACACCCTTACCATTACCAGCTGCTGCTGTCTGTCCTGATCGTGAAAAATTGGCCCCTGGACTAAATGATCCTTACAGCAAAGTTATCGTTTAAAATTACACCTTAGCATAACATTATTAAAAAAACTAAGCAGATGTTACTACGGAAAACAACTATTTATTAATAACTTTTAAATAATAAAAAAATTTGCTCTATGGCAATTTAGTCAGTAGCTCATGGAGGTCCCATAATTCGTGCAGATGGGTATGCTGCATCTCCTCCAGCTGCTGCATCCTTTTGGTCAGACTCCGCAGCTGCACCTGGATGTCTGTCACGGCTCTTTGCTGAGTCTGCGTTTTTTTAAAACATTTTTTCATTGTAAAGATTACTGTAATAAAAAAATATATTAATAAATTCAGATTAAGAGCCAATTAGTGCATAGTGTGTAGTATTTTGTTATCACTGCCGATTGACATCTCAATCAGTTATTTAACTATATTTATGATAATAATTATATACAGTTGGTTAATTAGTGTATGTATACTTTTAGTTATTTGGTAAGTTAAAGGTTTTTATGTCGAATAAAGAGTTTTTAGTATTATTTGTTGTTGTGTTATACTGTAGTTTGTATACTTGGACATATAGTGGCACATCCCAAGTTACCCCTTGGGAAAGTTAAAAATGTGGTGGAATAACAACTTTTTGCAGGACAAATGTTTACTTTTTTTTCTTTCTTAGATAACCGTTGCCAAATTCTGTGAAATGCCTGATGGGTAAAAGTGCTTACTACACATCTTGAAATATTGCTTGAGGAGAGTAGTTTCCGGAATGGGGTAACTTTTTGCTTTTTCCCACCCTTGGGTTACCTCTGGGTGTCTTCACATGCGACATAGGCAATTACCATTTGAGCTAAACACTCTCTCCTAATGCCATATGGTGCACCTTCCACCCTGAAGACAGCTGTACTCCCATACATCAGTTTTTTATTGCACATGGGGTGTTTTTGTAAAATCCAGATTCCGGGTAATCGATTTAGACTTTAGTTTTGCTGTAAACCCTTGATAAGTTGAATAAAAAATAGATAAAAATGTAAATTGTGCTAAAAAAAATGTAAAAATTGGAATGCCATTTTATTTTCCAGTGAATTCTCTTATGGCACCTAAAGGGTTTATAAAGTTATCAAAATCATTTTTGAATAGCTTGAGGGGTGTAGTTTCAAATACTGTATGGGATGATTTATGGGTGGTTTACATTAGACCCCGAAAGTTACATATTAAAAGAATTGGTCGTTAAAAATTGGGTTTGCCAATTTTTGATTATATATTTTAATATTTCCTTCAAAACTTCAAAGCTCTGATCCAAACATACACACATGTGGAATGTTACGTAAGTAATAACTATTTTCGAAGGTATTGCTATCTATTATAAGTAGAGAAATTGAAATAATAAATTTGCAATTTTTTTTCAAATTCTTAGTAAAATCAGGATTTTTTTTATAAATTAAAATAAAATGTATGGACATTATTGTAACACTCTCATGAACTTCAATATGTGACTAGAAAATTTCATGATGGCCAGGATAAGTAAGAGTGTTTTAAAGTTATTAACACATAAAGTGACACATGTCAGATTTGCTAAAAATTTACTTTTTATGGACCTGAGAGACTTCTGCCTCGACCTTCACCACTTCGCCCACCTCTGGTGGTGGAGGGGCATCCAGCTGCCCAGAAGGTCCGGCCTGCTCTCTGTCCTCGACTTCCTCCTCCCCCTCAGAGACCTCCACCACACTGAGATCCTCTCTAGAAGATCTGTGGCAGACGGACGGAAGACCCCCTTTTGCCTTCAGAACTGCCTTAATTCTACGTGGCATTGATTCAACGAGGTGCTGATAGCATTCTTTAGAAATGTTGGCCCATATTGATAGGATAGCATCTTGCAGTTGATGGAGATTTGAGGGATGCACATCCAGGGCACGAAGCTCCCATTCCACCACATCCCAAAGATGCTCTATTGGGTTGAGATCTGGTGACTGGGGGGGGGTCATTTTAGTACAGTGAACTCATTGTCATGTTCAAGAAACCAATTTGAAATGATTTGAGCTTTGTGACATGTTGCATTATGCTGCTGGAAGTAGCCATTAGAGGATGGGTACATGGTGGTCATGAAGGGATGGGCATGGTCAGAAACAATGCTCAGGTAGCCCGTGGCATTTAAACGATGCCCAATTGTCACTAAGGGGCCTAAAGTGTGCCCAGAAAACATCTCCCACACCATTACACCACCATCACCAGCCTGCACAGTGGTACCAAGGCATGATGGATACATGTTCTCATTCTGTTTATGCCAAATTCGGACTCTACCATTTGATTGTCCCAGCAGAAATCGAGACTCATCAGACCAGGCAACATTTTTCCAGTCTTCAACAGTCCAATTTTGGTGAGCTCGTGCAAATTGTAGTCTCTATTTCCTATTTATAGTGGAGATCAGTGGTACCTGGTGGGGTCTTCTGCTGTTGTAGCCCATCTGCCTCAAGGTTGTGCGTGTTGTGGCTTCACAAATGCTTTGCTGCATACCTTGGTTGGAACGAGTGGTTATTTCAGTCAACGTTGCTCTTCTATCAGCTTGAATCAGTCGGCCCATTCTCCTCTGACCTCTAGCATCCACAAGGCATTTTTGCCCACAGGACTGCCGCATACTGGATGTTTTTCCCTTTTCACACCATTCTTTATATACCCTAGAAATGATTGTGTGTGAAAATCCCAGTAACTGAGCAGATTGTGAAATACTCAGACCGGCCCGTCTGGCACCAACAACATGCCATGCTCAAAATTGCTTAAATCACCTTTCTTTCCTATTCTGACATTCAGTTTGGAGTTTAGGAGATTGTCTTGACCAGGACCACCCCCCTAAATGCATTGAAGCTACTGCCATGTGGTTGGTTGACTAGATACTTGCATTAATGAGAAATAGAACAGGTGTCCCTAATAATTCTTTAGGTGAGTGTATAAATACACTCACAGCGCGGTAGAGATGTATGATGTAACCGGCTGATTTACTAATTGACACACCAGGTACTACTAAGTAATCATTCATTTGTAAAGGGATAAAATACTTATTTGCATAACTATATATATACCCTACAGAGTGTTGGCGAAAGATACAAAAGAAATGTAATAAACTAAGCATTGTACCATATTTAATTTTCCTCCTTTGGAAAATGAAAGGTGGAATCTGATTGGTTGCTACGGGCAACTAAGCCAGTACTACTTTACACCAGTTTGATAAATCTCCCCCTAGATGTCTGAAGATCGGATGTCAATCCAAAGATTTATACTGAATGCTTTATCTGGAGTCAGAAAGGAATGTTCCTTAACCGCTTCAGCCCCCCTAGCTTAAACACCCTTAATGACCAGGCCACTTTTTACAATTCCGCACTACACTACTTTCACCGTTTATTGCTCCGTCATGCAACTTACCACCCAAATGAATTTTACCTCCTTTTCTTCTCACTAATAGAGCTTTCATTTGGTGGTATTTCATTGTTGCTGACATTTTAACTTTTTTTGCCATTAATACAAATTTAACGACACTTTTGCAAGAAAATGACATTTTTCACTTTCTGTTGAAAAATTTTTCAAAAAAAACTACATTTCTATATAAATTTTTCTCTAAATTTATTGTTCTACATGTCTTTGATAAACAAAGTCCAATAAGTGTATATTTATTGGTTTGGGTAAAAGTTATAGCGTTTACAAACTATGGTGCAAAAAAGTGAATTTCGGCATTTTGAAGCAACTCTGACTTTCTGAGCGCCTGTCATGTTTCTTCAGGTGCTAGAATGTCAGGATAGTATAAATACCCCCCAAATCACACCATTTTAGAAAGAAGACACCCCAAAGTATTCGCGGAGGGGCATGGTGAGTTCATGTATCATTTCATTTCTTTTCACAAGTTAGCGGAAAATGACACTTTCTGAGAAAAAAAAAAAAAAAGGTTTTAATTTCTGATAACTTCTGGCAAAAAAATAAATAAAATCTCAGACGGACTCACTATGCCCCTCAGTGAATACCTTGGGGTGTCTACTTTCCGAAATGGGGTCATTTGTGGGTGTGTTTACTGTTCTGGCATTTTGGGCGGGCTAAATTGTGAGTCGCCATGTAAAACCTAAAGGTACTGTTGAATTTGGGTCCCTTTGTGCACCCAGGCTGCAAAAAGTGTCACCATGTGGTATCGCCGCACTCAGGAGAAGTAGGCAATGTGTTTTGGGGTGTATTTTACATATACCCATGTTGGGTGAGAGAAATATCTCTGTAAATTGTCAACTTTGTATAAAATCTTTAAAAGTTGTCGATTACAGAGATATTTTCACACAAAGTATGGGTATATATAAAAATACACCCCAAAACACATTGCCCTACTTCTCCTGAGTACGGCGATACCACATGTGTGCCACTTTTTGCAGCCTAGATGCGCAAGGGCCCTAAAACCAATGAGTACCTTTAGGATTTCACAGGGCATTTTTACGCATTTGGATTCCAGACTTCTTCTCACGCTTTAGGGCCCCTAAAATGCCAGGACAGTATAAATACACCACATGTGACCCATTTTGGAAAGGAGACACCCAAGGTATTCTGTGAGGGGTATGGTGAGTTCATGTAAAATTTTAATTTTAGTCACAAGTTAGTGGAATATGAGACTTTGTAAAAACAAAATTTAAAAAAAAAACAATTTCCGCTGACTTGTGCCAAAAATATAAAATTCTGTGGACTCACCATGCCCTCACGGAATACCTTGGGGTGTCTTCTTTCAAAAATGGGGTCACATGTGGGGTATTTATACTCACCTGGCATTTTAGGGGCCCCTAAGTGTGAGAATCCAAATGCATAAATGGCCTGTGAAATCTAGGTACTCATTGGTTTTAGGGCCCTTTGTGCACCCAGGCTGCAAAAGTGTCACTCATGTGGTATCGCCGTACTCAGGAGAAGTAGGGCAATGTGTTTTGGGGTGTATTTACATATACCCATGCTGCGTGTGAGAAATATCGCTGTAAACAACAACTTTTTACATTTTTTATTCAAAGTTGTCAATTTACAGAGATATTTCTCTCACCCAGTATGGGTATATGTAAAAATACACCCCAAAAACATTGCCCTACTTCTCCTGAGTACGGCGATACCACATGAGTGACACTTTTTGCAGCCAAGATGTGCAAAGGGGCCCTAAAACCAATGAGTACCTTTAGGATTTCACAGGCCATTTTTACGCATTTGGATTCTCACGCTTTAGGACCCTAAAATGCCAGGGCAGTATAAATACCTCACATGTGACCCCATTGTGGAAAGAAGACACCCCAAGGTATTCTGTGAGGGGCATGGCGAGTTCACAGAAAAAAAAATTTGGCACAAGTTAGCGGAAATTGTTTTTTTTTTTTTTTTTTTTTACAGTCTCATATTCCACTAACTTGTGACAAAAATAAAATTTTGCATGAACTCACCATACCCTCACGGAATACCTTGGGGTGTCTTCTTTCTAAAATGGGGTCACATGTGGGGTTTTTGTACTGCCCTGGCATTTGAGGGTTCTCCGCAATCATTACACGTATGGCCAGCATTAGGAGTTTCTGCGATTCTCCGTATATTGAGCATACGGGTAATGAGATTTTTTTCCGTTCAGCCTCTGCGCTGAAAAAAAAAAATGAACGGCACAGATTTTTTCATTCGCATCGGTCAATGTGGATGAAAAATCTCTGCCAAAATCAGTGACTGCGGTGCGGTGGGCTGGGCGCTAGCTACCTAACAAGTAGCTAACTAACTGGCGGTGATAAGGGACCCTTATGCCCCATTCACACGTCCGAAATTCTGTTTGCGGAACGGAATTGCGGACCCATTCATTTCTATGGGGACAGACTTTGTCCCGCTCGGATCCGGAATTACGGATCCGCGCTTCCGGGTCTGCACTTCTGTTCCGCAAAAATATAGAACATGTCCTATTCTTGTCCGCAATTGCGGACAAGAAAAAGCATTTTCTATATAGTTCTGGCAATGTGCGGATCTGCAAAATGCGGAAAGCACATTGCCGGTGTCCGTGTTTTGAGGATCTGAGGATCGGATCCACGGATCCGCAAAACACATATAGATGTCTGAATGGACCTTTACAAGGGGTGTGATCAATGACAGGGGGGTGATCAGGGGGTCTAGATGGGGTGATCAAGGGGTTAATAGGTGAGGGGGGTTAGTGTAGTGTTTGGTGCAACTTTATTGTAGTTACCTGGTCCTCTGGTGGTCGATCCCAGCAAATGGGACCACCAGAGGACCAGGTAGCAGGTATACCAGACGCTGTTCACAAAACAGCGTCTGGTATACATGTTTGAAGCGATTTATATCGCATCTACAGCCTGCCAGCGATTGATCATCGCTGGCAGGCTGTAGTTTAACTCTCGAGACGCGCGCCCCTGTGAACGCGCGCGCGCGTTCACAGGAACTCACGGGTCTCGCGAGAGGACGCGCCGATGCGTCCACTCAGAAGATCCCGGCCGCCCGCAGGACGCAATCCTGCGTACGGCGGTCCGGGACTGGTTAACATAGGACAATAAGGTTTTTTTTTTTTTTTTGCCTTCCTCTGGATCAGCACTCTAGGATTATAGGTTGGACTTGATGGACCTGTATCTATTATCTAGCTATACAACTTTTGCACATTCAGTGAACTTGCTACATTAGCATACAGAATATATTTATTTAAGGTGATTATCTTCCCACAATTATTATACAATTTTTAGCAATATGGCTACACGAAAAAAGTATTTAACCCTGGGTTCAGACCTGAGCGTTCCAAAAACGCGCGTTTTTTTGCGCGTTTTTGCAAATAGGAAACGCGCGTTCGTACGCGCGTTCTTGTGATTGACTACTGTGGTGTCAATCACAAAACGCGCGTCAAACGCCCCAAAAGAAGCTCAAGTACTTGTTTATGCGTTGGGCGTTTTACAGCGCGTTCAAACGCGCTGTAAAACGCTCAAGTGTGAACCACTCCCATAGGGATGCATTGGTTTTAATCTGTTGAGCGTTTTACAGCGCGTTTGAACGCGCTGTAAAAAGCTCAGGTGTGAACCCAGGGTAAGTGTATTGATTATGCCCTAAGTGATCTTATATGGAGAAGCTGTAAACCTAGGCTCAAACTCATTTATTTTACCGTTCCCCTTGGTAGAGACAGCATTTTGAGATTGTACTTCCTTGCCTCCCAGCTTCAGCATTTCTCACTGTCGCCTTATTTGGGGGATATTACCAGCGGCGTACACAGATCCCATAGGACCTTATAAGAAAACTAAGTATGCCACCCCCTGTCTCACCAAGGTTCCCAGCATGCGTGCATCAAACACTCCCAGTCAATAGGGGATGCAAAGTGCCACTCCCCAGATTTCTGATGAATTTACAAATTTTCTTTATTACGTGAAAGAATTTTTAATTAAAAAAGCAATTGTAAATGAAAATCACACTTCACCTCCAACACTTTATCTGACTTGTAAGTTGGAAAAAGTGGAAAGGTGCTTTATAAATAAAGCGTTTATTCTAACCCTCACTTTCTTAATGCATACATTGACAACCGGCATTAGAACATTAATAAATCTTCCCATACTACTCTATGTATGTGGCTTCCCTTACAGTGTATATTAAAACTGTCTGCTAGGAGAGGTTCAGCACATAGGAATTTATATAGTCACTATAGACTGCAATGGAAGTTGTAATAAAATCTTTACACTGATCTCCTCCTAATAGCAGCTGTATGAAAATGGAAAAGGTAGTGTTTTCATGTCAGAAAAAGAAGATCCTAATATTTTGTCATCTGTTTAGAGTTTCTCAGTTTTGGTTGTAAAATGATGCCATTAATGTTATTAAATAAACTGCACTATACTCCTTTATTCCTATTTAAAGAGGACCTTTCATCACTTTTAAAGATATTAACTAACGATGCTCACATGTAGAGCGGCGCCCAGGGATCTCCCTGCACTTACTATTATCCCTGGGCGCCGCTCCGTCCTCCCGGTATAGGCTCCGGTCTCTGTGCTCACAAAGTTATAGTAGGCGGAGCTTGTCCTTCATCTCCTTCTCCCAGGCTGTAGCTCTGGCCAATCGCTGCGCAGAGCTCATAGCCTGGGAGAAAAAAAACTGGGAGAAGGAGATGAAGGGCAGGCTCCGCCTACTATAACCAATTCCACCAAGTCCCCGCCTACTATAACTTTGTGAGCACAGAGACCGGAGCCTATACCGGGAGAACGGAGCGGCGCCCAGGGATAATAGTAAGTGCAGGGAGATCCGTGGGCGGCGCTCTACATGTGAGCGTCGTTAGTTAATATCTTTAAAAGTGATGAAAGGTCCTCTTTAAAGTCAAATGTCACTCTTCTCCAAGCTGTTGGACATGTAGATCCGAAGAGAGAGACCTGATGTATACTGTATAGTTTTGTTCATATATCAGTAACCATGTGATTGATGTATAAACAAGCAGTCGTGAATAAAGTATGATTATAATGCAATGTACCTTTAAATCCAATTGTTTGTGTATAGGAAGACTTCAATGTGAACATAACTCCAATCCCAGAATGTACTAAATTTATAGCAAGACTTCTTTTTCTTGCCAGATTTCTCTTCTTTAACCCCTTCCCACACATGCATTTTGGGCCTTAGTGACCAAACAATTTTTTTCATTTTTGATCATCGCATTCCAAGAGCTATAAAAAAAAAAATTGTGGGACAATATGTAGTTTTTAATCGCACCATTTTGATGATTAACTTTCATTACTTTTTCTGAGAGGAATGGAAAAAAACAATTCTGCCATTGCCTTTTTACACTGTTAATTTTGCCACAATTACTTTGTGGCATAAATAAAGGATAACTTTACTCTCTGGATCAGTACAATTACAATAAAACTAAACATACTGTATTTTCCACTCTATAAGACACACTTTTCCTCCAAAATGGGAACATTGGCAATGCCTCTTATAAAGCAAATACTAATGAACCCTTCCATTATAGAAGCACTCGTTAACACAGTAGGACAGGGGAGCTGGGAGTATAGTGCTGGTATTACTCACCACTCCCTGATCTTCTCCAGGTTCCACAACAGGCTGTGTCCTGACAGCATACAGCATTAGGGCGTAGTGTGCTTAAGTGCATACTATATGACCTGACGCTGTGCTATGTCTGATCGCAGTGCAGCACTGCAGGAAGAGCACACTGAGTGGTGGTGCCGTCTGGGACAGGAGAGGTAAGTTATTTAATTAATTTTTTGTCTGATCGGAGGTCTTATGAATATTAGGGGTCTGGTACAGATTGGGGTTTTGGGATCTGATAAAGATTTGGGGTCTGATCTGAGATCAGATAACGATTAAGGGTCTGATCTGTGGTCTGATGAAGATTGTGGTCTGATCTGCTCTGATGAGTGACAGAGGGAGGCCCCTCCCTCTGAAACCATTTAGATGCTGCGGTTGCTATTGACTGTGGCATTTGAGGGGTTAAACAGTTGCTCTTTTAGAGCAGGAGCCTGGCTATCATAAGAGAACTGAGCTCCAGCTCTTCACTGCACAGGAGTCATAAAATGTCAGTGGTCTAGAATGTGCATTGGCAGTCATTAAACTGGGTATCTTTGGGTAAATTGAATTTAAAGTGAAAACTATGCAACGGTTCAACATTATATGAACAACTCAATTGTGAGGACAGAAGCTTCTAATTCTGACTCCAATGATTTAACAAAGATCTCATTATTTTTGTTAAATAAGCTGTTGGCATTACTGCATTGTCTCACTAGGTGATTCCTGGCCATACCCTTAAGAGTGTACTGACACTGTTCACAGTACTGCCCATAGTGCTAGCAATAGCCCATGGCTTACAGTTTTTCTCATTGTAATGTCCATAATGCTAATCTCATAGTCCATGCTTCTTGGTGCTCCCAATGGTGCTAGCTTTAGTCTCATAGAAGTCACTATAGTGCCCACTTCACAGTAGTTCCCACAATATTAACATCAGTGATCTCTACAAATTATCATTACTATTAGTCATAATTTTAAAGCACCATTAATTCCAGGGCACTGAACATATGAAAAGGGTTTACATACATAATATAATACAATAACAAGCAGAATAAACATGGACTACGTGAGAGACAGACTGATATTGAGTGACAGAGGACCCCTTCCACAAGTGTATACAGTCTGCAAGGAAAGGGGGGGGGGGGTAGTAGCTGGGGTAGAATTACCAGTCTAGCATTAGTCTATATAGATCTAACTTCACAATAGTTCTTATAGAAGTAGCCTCATAGCAGCCTCATAGTAGTCTATACAGAGCCAGCCTCACAGTAGTCTTTATAGATCCAGCCTTAGGCTACTTTCACATTAGCGGCAGGACGTATCCAACAGGCTGTTCACCCGACAGAACAGCCTGTCGGATACGTCCTTCCGCTAGCAAAAGTGTACCCCTGGACTACTACTCCGGCCCCATTGACTATAATGGGGGTGGGGCGGAGTTCCGGCGGAGGCACGGCAGTGCACGGCAAGAGGCTGCTGGAATAAAACTACGACATGTCCGACATTTATTCTGGCAGTCTTTCGCCGTGCGCTGCCATGTCTCTGTCAGAACTCCACCTCGCCCCCATTATAGTCAATAGGGCTGGAGCGGTAGTCCAGGGGCACACGTTCACTAGCGGCAGGACAGATCCGACAGGCTGTTCCATTGGGAGAACAGCCTGACGGATCTGTCCTGCTGCTAGTGTGAAAGTAGCCTTAGAGTGGTCCATACAGATCCAGATTTACTGTAGTCCTTATAGAGCCAGCCTCACAGTAGTCCTCACAGGGCCAGTCTCACATTATTTCTTAGAAAGCCAGTCTCAAAATAATCTTTATAGATCCAGCTTTTCAGTAGTCCATACAGATCCAGCTATATTGTAGTGCTTATAGAGCTAGACTCACAGTAGTCCTTATAGAACCAGCCTCACAGTAGTCCTTACAGAGCCAGCTTACAATAGTCTGTTAAGAGCCAGCTTTACAATAGCCCTTACAAAGCCATCCTCACAGTAGCCCATACAGATCCAGCATTGCTATAGTCCTTATATAGCTAGCCTCATAGTAGTCCTTATTAATCTAGTTCCACAGTAGTCCTTTCAGATCTAGTTCCATGGTAGTTCTTATAGATTCAGCCTCACAATAGCACATACAGATTCAGAATTACTATTGTCTGTATTGAGCTAGCCTCACAGTAATCATTATAGAGTTAGCTTCACATTAGTCATTACAGAGCTAGCCTTACAGTAAGCCATACAGATTAAGCCTCACTATATTACTTTTAGAGACAGCCTCACAGAAGTCCCTATCATGTCAGCCTCATAGTGGCCATATAGCACCAGACTTAGATGTCCATATACTGCTAGCCTCACAATAGTCTACACAAGGCCAGCCTCATAGTAGGCTATATAATACCAGCCATAAAATCAAGGGTGTAACTACCATAGCGGCAGACCATGCGACTGCTATGGTGCCCAGGGCAAGAGGGGGCCCAGTTGGGATCATCTCCTCTTCTACTGGGTGTGAAAGCTTAGTCAGGACTGTACCCTCTAAAGAAACAACTTTTAGCAAACGAGGCAGTGGAAAAAATGGCCCAAGGGTCATTGAAAGGGGTTTAGGCAGAAACCCTTCTGCACTGTGTGGGGGGCTTGGTGGGATCCTTGCTATGGGGCCCTTACTTCTCTATGTATGCCACTTCATGTAGTAGTCCATATAGCAGCAGCCTAACAGTAGTTCTTCAGCTACAGAGGTAGCCTTAAAGTTAATATAGACAGCCTCATAATAATTCCCATAAAGACGCTCATAGTAAGTGCCTCACAGTAGCCCCCATAGTGAATGTTTCTTAGTAGTCATTGCTGTGCTAGAGTTAAAGTAATCCCCACAATGTCAAAGTAGTATATAGAGCCAACCTCACAGTAGTCTCCATATTGTGTGCCTCATAGTAGACAGAAGAAGCACCAACCTCATAGTAATGCACACACTAACAGTCTAGTAGTCCTTACAGAGTCAGCTGGCACCCATCATTGTCGATTTAATAACACTTACTTGGCTTTACCAAGATCTCATATGATATAACATGTTGATATCCATCAGTGTAATAGACCTGCATACCACATAAAGCTGCCTAAAGCCTTATTGTAATTTGTTCTAATTTTCTGTAATCTGACAATTTTCTTTCATCTATCATGATGTAAAAGTAAGCCTGTTCTTAGCTATTACCTAGAGGATATAAAAATTGAGACTGCTTAGTGGTTGATACCATTTAATGGCTAACTGAACAGATGATGACACAATTGCAAGCTTTCGAGACTACTTGGGCCTCTTACTCAGGCATCTTTTGCCTGAGGAAACTTGCAGTGGTGTCATCATCTTTTCAGTTAGCCATTAAAAGGTATCAGCCACTGAGAAATCTCAATTTGTTTTATCTTCTCTTTACTGGCTAACATATCAAAAATATATTTTTTACTTTAGCTACGTATTACCTACGTATTACCTATTAAAATAGATAGCAGGTACTCCCAGCATGAATAATGAATCCTCCGTTGCCATACTACAATAAAAGGAGTTGGTGTAGCACAGTATGAATTTCCAATTACAGTGGATCAAGGAGATCCACAAAGTAGTATAATTATGATGAGTTTTCTATGTGCTATAATCAGGAGTGTAGTTATAGGGGTTGTCAGTAGTTATAGGAGTTGTAGAAGTACATTGCGTCCTGGTAGCTGAGGGGGCTAAATATCCTGTATCAATGCACCTTTGTAGAAGCATGGGGATCTGGTAAGGGCATTTGGTTTCAATCACATCTTTCTAAGAAGTGAAACACTAAGCACACAGCACTGGCCCCATTAAGTTGGCTATATATCTGTAACTGGCTGGTATTATTAATGAGCACCTATGCCTGATTCATCAATCGGTTATGTCCAAAATTCAGTCTGTTTTTTTTTTTTGTTTACATTTGAAGGTTGGACATCATGTCGTATAGGATTCACTTGTTTGATTTCCTTGAACTCCACCATCATCTCAAAAAAGTTGCAGACACCAATCATCTTTTAGTTTGGGTTCTCGAATTGAGCTTATGATAACCCTGTTTGAATATTCAAGTTTTTCCAAGTAGAAAAAAAACTCAAAAATAACCACATAGTGAGATTTTTTTTTTATGTTCACATTTTTTCATGAAAACTGAAGAAATGAGAAATAATGAAAATAAAACAGATCTTTGTATCAAGCCAGATTTAATGAGGGGATGAGTTATTAACATTATATTTCTCATTGTGGCTTCCTAATTTAATTTTACATTTTAATCCTAGATATAATTGGAGTCGAAGAGTGTCTTGGAGCCAATGAACAGAACAATAAGTTACCTCCAAGGATCATCGGCTGAAAAAATTATTCATGAGAATAATGCATGCAAGGAACACATAGTAAACAAGCCAACAGGTTGTGCACAGAATACCAATGTTCCTAGAATGGCCTGGACTCCAGCCAGAGGAACATAAATAAAATGTACCTCGACCTTCACAAAACAATAACTGAATTAAGAAAGTACATAATAAATATCATAAAAATTTAAAGCATTTACTCATAAATCCAAAATAGTCCTAAAAAATTTAGTTCATGTTCTGTTGTTTATGGTTTTTGGGGAAGCTGAGTGGCAAGCAGTATGGCCACCATTGTAGCTCTATCGTAGAATGTCATCCAGCAATTCCTGAGTCCTAAATGGTAAAAAATTAATCATCTTTTTCACATTATCTTTTCTGATACCACAACCCCTGTTGTGTCAGCAGTCCGCAGGCACGGCTGAACGAATGCTAACTGTTTGTTGCCTACACCAGTGGTCTTTGCTCACCAGCGTCTTCCTGCTCCTTCCCAGAGGTCACAACTGCCAGAGTTTCTGCCTGTTTCATGCTAGGCCAGTCTGGTCACTCAGCTTCTTTCCTGCACCTCCTCTCTGCCTCCGGCAGTATTTAAATTACCATGCCGTATTGGAAAAAGGGAAAAAAAAATCTGTAGGTTAAATTGAAAAAAATAAAAACGCAATTCCAACAAGGTTTTTTGGGGTTTTGATATGATGGTATTCAATGTACGCTAAAAATGACATGGCATCCTTATTCTACGACTTCATACAATTACGGTGAAATGCAAACTTGTATAGTTTTATTTTGTTTTAGTACTTTTTATAAATAAAGATCTAAATTTTCTTTGCATTGCTATTTTCAAATTTTTTAATATTTCTGTCTTGACTTTTTTAACATTAAAGGGCTTCTGTCACCCCCACTTATGCAATTTTCAGTAGCTGACATTAGCTTCTTGCTAATGTCAGCTGAGTTCAAACATATGTTTCATACCTTTATTTGAGTTTTCTATCCTCTAAAAATCGTACTTTTATAATCTGCAAATTGTCTTTGCTACCAGCAAGTTGGGCGGATACTTGCTGGTAGCCGCCGCATTCTCATGCTCTGGGAACGCCCCCTCTTCTCTTGATAGACAGGGCCAGCGCGCTCTCCTCCTCCCGCTGGCCTCAGCCTGCAGCAATCCTGCACCTGTGCCGTAGCGGTCTTCAGTCGGCGCAGGCGCTCTGAAGAAGGACGCCGCTTGGCTGCTTCTTCTCTCAGAGTGCCTGCGCCGACTGTAGACCGATACGGCGCAGGCGCTGGATTTCGGCTGCAGACAGGGCCAGCTGGAGGAGGAGAGCGCGCTAGCCCTGTCTATCAAGAGCAGAGGGGGCGTTCCCAGAGCATGAGAATGCGGCGGCTACCAGCAAGTATCCGTCCAACTTGCTGGTAGCGAAGACAATTTGCAGATTATAAAAGTACGATTTTTAGAGGATAGAAAACTCAAAGGTATGAAACATATGTTTGAACTCAGCTGACATTAGCAAGTAGCTAATGTCAGCTACTGAAAATTGCATAAGTGGGGGTGACAGAAGCCCTTTAACTTTTAGCCCCCTTAGAGGGCTAGAACCTGGGATTTTTTCAAATAGAGATTTAGTCTGCTGTGCTTCCTGTTGAGCTCTGGCTCTTGCACAGTTTAGCAGGAAGCTTACCTTGACAGGCCTGGGAAGCTTCAGCAGGTCCCAGACTCTCATGGTAACCAATCAAAGACCCACGATTTCTCTGTGAGAACTCCGATCGGAAGGCAGAGGGAGCCACATCCCGCTGCCGTACCTGACAGAGGCTGCGATCGCTCTTGATCGCAGCATCTTACGGGTTGAATGGCAGGGTTTGGCATGATTGCTGTTCCCCGTCACTGCGGCTGGGGTGCCTGCTGTATTATACAGCTGGCACCCATTACGTATGGAGCTGGTTCACCGCAGCAGCCTGCTCCATACATTCCCTCAGCTACTGTGACTTACTGGTACGTCCTTGTGGCTGAAGGGGTTAAGGTACCTTCCCCTATGGGAGGGTGCCTATGCAAATAGGTTCCCTAGTCTGCTAGTCTCTGCTAAGGTTTGTTGTCTCCATGACCATGTGCTACCTGTCCTGACATGTCATTTACCCTGTTTACCAGAATCAATGTATTCTAACTGGCCCAACTGTCCACTAACTACAATTTTGTCTGATCCTTTTGATACTATGCTCGCACTGAATTGAGACTTTTGCAAGAGGTAGCACACTGGCGGTTCCCCTAGAGCAGAGACCAAATCACTGTATGGAGATAAAAGAGTGAAGACCAGGGCCACTTAGATAACGCCATTAGGTGTAGTCCTAATCCAAATCATTCAGTGACACAGTGGGCCCACGCCCAGACCATTATAACTCACATAATAATGTGCTATAATGCAAGCTAGACAATCTTGCTACAAGGCAATGTTTTTCTGATTTAGAACTTGCTGAGGGAGCAACCACAGTTTTTTGCAGACTAACTTACCGTATGTCATCCAAGACAGATTTGCTAGGATTCAGAGCACTTGCTAACCATCTTTTTCACATTATTATTAAAATCAACGCCTGTCTGTGGTAGTGTAAGTCAGCCTATACCATTGAACAAGATAAAACTTCTCTGATTTAGAGTGTTACAGAGCATTGTGAATATAAAGATGCTTAACAAGTGCATTGCTGTCAATTGCTATAATTGATCTGTTTTTATATTATACTTGTGGAGTGCAAAACCTCAGTATGCTATAGTATAAGCTAACCCTTTTTATCCAACAAGACATAATTTCTTTGAATAACAATTATGGAATATGACAGTACAATCGTTTTATATGGTGCTTGATGAGAATACAGCCCCTATAAGCTGTAACATAAGTTGTACCATAATTTCAACTAGACAGGATTTCTAAATCAACGCACTTTACTAGGAAGGGTAATAAGTGAACATGATGCAGACAGTTTGCATCAAAATGTGTACACTTTGTAAATTATTTGTCTGATCACAGATGGAGTCCCAACAATATTGGCAAGTGATTGTTCTGTCCCTTGTTAATTATCAGTTTTTTTCTTACAAAGTGCTACACCCAATGTGAAGCTCTTGTGCAAAATCTGTAACAAAGTTCTCCCCCTTCCATGTGCCATTTATAATCAGTTGCAGAGGCCCTTTGGGCCCCTCAGGGGCCAGAGCCTGGGTATGACTGCTATTAGTGTTGAGTGAACTTGTGTTTTTAAGTTCGGTGTACAAGGTTTGGGTTATCTAAGAATTCCGTTATAAATTCCACTACCAAGAACCATAACTTATGGTCCGTGGTAGTGGAATCAATAACTGAATTCTTAAATAACCCAAACCTAAACTTTACACGCCGAACTTGAAAACACAAGTTCACGCAACACTAACTGCTACCTCTGCACCCTCTATAGCTACACCATTGTCGAAACCTCTGTTCTGTTGTATAAGTAAACAAAAATAGAACAGAAAACATGCTGAGACTTCGTTGTATAAGCAACCACAGAACAGCACTCCATTGGTCAAACAGAAACTTTCTTCATACTTTGTCAAAATTTTTGTCTGAAGCACATGCACACAAGCTTAGTTTCATAGACCCTATAATTAGGTGAGCATCTAAGGATAATGTAGTTATGGTTCTCCGACAACATAATGACCCCCACACACGTAATCTATACTATGACTCACCCATTGCCATTCACACAGTGGCACAACTGTGGCAGAACCCACGGTCAACTGTGGCAGAACCCACGGTCAACTAGTGACCAAGTCTCCATCAGTGTTGCCATCACCATGCAACATTCTTCATACTCTGTTGAATGCCTGTCTATGAGGCTAACTTCAGTGTTTCCTTGGTAATATGCTCATAATCCAATTTGTAGCATACCTCTGGTTTGACATTTACACATGCTATTTGCTGTGTTCTCTGTCTCCAGTGTGGGAAGTCTTTTGTTCCATCTCTTCCCTGAGCATTTAAAAAATATAGACACAAGGATTGATCTATTCATAAGCCATTTCAATATTTATTACAGTCAGAAACATTTTATATTATGAAACTGCACAAAATTACATTTAGTGAATAATAATAATTAGAGATGAGCGAATCGAAGTTGATGAAGACGAATTTCCTCACACTGCGTGGTAACAAATCAAATTTTTTCCTAAAATGGATGTTGTTCATGTTAGGACATGGAGCAAAGAACTCTGGGGATGAGGGACCACCCACAATGCCATACATGCAGCCAATCAGCAGCCAGCCCCTGTGATGTCAAAGCCCTATTAATGCCCTCAGTCATCTTGTATTCAGCCATTTTCCAGTGTGCTTAGTGCAGGGAGAGACATCAGCAGGCGCTAGGGACAGTGCTAGGAAAGGCTTTATTCTGCTGAAAAAAACAAATTTCAAGTTCAGGGAAAGATTAGTCAAGGTGTAGGGAAAGGATAGGGAGGCATAATCTACACTATAAATAGAGAACAGGGTGCAATAGGAGAGTTTGCAGCCTATGAAATAGGAGCGATTCTTTTACACCTTGCTGTTCTAACTGGGTATACAAATTGCAGTTATACTGCTGCTTTTAGATTGTTTGCACTATATGATACATCACTAATTCCAGAAAACCTTGCTTGTAATTAGGGTGCAAGTTCTGTGTGATACAGCCATTTACGGGGTGTATTAATAGAAAATATACGTACGTCCTATTAGCTGTTCTGCATTGATTATATATTTTTTACTTTTTTTGGGGGGTGTATTAATAGGAAAAATATATTTATATATATAAATGTCATAATTGCCATTCAGCGGTGAAGTTATGAATATTGTACTATAGCAATTTACGGGGTGTATTAATAGGAAAGTTACGTACATCCTATTATCCGTTTTGCGTTGATTTTACATTGTTTTACTTTTTTGGGGGGTGTACTAATAGGGAAAAAAAAATAAAAAATATATGTCATAATTTTTCATTGAGCGGTTAAGTTACATTGTACTATAGCAAGTTACTGTGTGTATTAATACATAAGATATGTACGCCCTATTAGCTGTTCTGGGGTGAATTGTGATTGTTATATTTCTTTTTTTGGGGTGTATTAATAGGAAAAGGATATGTCTTAATTGCCGTTCGGCTATAAAGTTAAATTGTACCACAGCCATTTACTTGGGTGTATTGAAAGTAAATAAATGTACGTCCTATATATTAGCGGTTCTGAGGTGAATTGTGATGGTTGTATTTTTTAGGGGGAAGTTTATTAATGGAAAAATATATATGTCTTAATAGCCGTTCTGCAGTGAAGTTACTTTGTACTACAGCCATTTAAGGGGTGTATTAAAAGGAAATAGATATACGTCCTACTAGCTGTACTACAGTGACTTGTGATTGTTATATTTCTTTTTTTGGGGTGTAGTAAAAATAAAAAGGAATACGTATTAACTGCCATTCTGCAATGAAGGTACTTTTAACAAAAGCCTTTTTTGGGGTGTTATTATAATTGTGTCAGCAGCATGATTAGGCCACAGAGTGCCACAATGACAGAGTGTGGAGGTGGCAGCAGCATGAGTAGGCCAGAGAGTGGTACAATGACAGACTGTGGAGGTGGAAGCAGCATGATTAGGCCAGAGAGTGGCACAATGACATAGTCTGGAGGTGGTGGCTGCAGCAGTAGCAACATTTGGAGAAGGCCACTGAGTGGCACAATGATAGAATCTGGAGGTGACAGCAGCATGAGTAGGCCACAGAGTGGCACAGTGACAGAGTGTGGAGGTGTCAGCAGCAGCAGCATCAGGATGAGGCCACAGAGTGCCACGATAATAGAGTGTGGAGATGTCGGCAGCATCAGGAGGAGTCCACAGAGTGAAACAATGACAGAGTCTGTAGTTGGCAGCAGCATGAGGAAGCCACAGAGTGGCACAATGACAGAGTCTGGAAGTGGTAGCAGCATAAGGAGACCACAGAGCGGCACAATGACAGAGTCTGGAGGTGGCAGCAGCATGAGAAGGCCACAGAGTGGCACAATGACAGAGTTTGGAGGTGGCGGCAGCATGAGTAGGCCACAGAGTGGCACAATGACAAAGTGTGGAAGTGTTGGCAGCAGTAACATCAGGAGGAGTCCACAGACTGGCAGAATGACAGAGTCTGGAGGTGGCAGCAGCATGAGGAGACCACAGAGCGGCAGAATGACAGAGTCTGGAGGTGGCTGCTGCATGAGTAGGCCACAGAGTGGCACAATGACAGAGTGTGGAGGTGTCAGCAGCAGCATCAAGATGACGCGACGCAGTGGCACGATGATAGAGTGTGGAGATATCGGCAGCAGCATCAGGAGGAGTCCACAGAGTGAAAAATGACAGAGTCTGGAGGTGGCAGCAGCATGAGAAGGCCCCAGAGTGGCACAATGACAGAGTCTGGATGTGGCAGCAGTATAAGTAGGCCACAGAGTGGCACAATGACAGAGTCTGGATGTGGCAGCAGCATGCGTAGGCCACAGAGTGGCACAATGACACAGTCTGGAAATGGTAGCAGCATGAGATGACCACAGAGCGTCACAATGACAACGTCTGGAGGTGGCAGAAGCATGAGTAGGCCAGAGAGTGGCATAATGACATAGCCTGAAGGTGGCGGCAGCATGAGTAGGCCACAGAGTGGCACAATGACATAGTTTGGAGGTGTCGGTAGCAGCAGCATCAGGAGGAAGCCATAGAGTTGCACAATGACAGAGTTTGGAGGTGTTGGCAGCAGCAGCATGAGGAGGAGTCCACAGAGCGGCACAATGACAGAGTGTGGAGGTGGCAGCAGCATGAGTAGGCCACAGTGTGCCCCCCGCACTAAACACCCGCTCTGTTGCCACACTACTGGCTGAGTAGGACAGCTTTTCCAGGGCCAACTCTGCTAGTTGCGGCCCCAAATCCAGTTTGTTTACCCAGTAGTCCAGCGGTTCAATGTGTGTGTGTGTGGGGGGGCAGGATGCAGTTTAAATATGCCACCACCAACTGGTTCAGGTCCTGCTCCAGGTCTACACAACAATAAGTAGTGGTGGCACCGTCCAACACCTGATCATAAAACGGGACTCCAATTCAGCCTCTCAGACCTCTACGGACCGGGGTGCCTGGCTTATGTAGATAATGAACATCCGAACAAAGTAAAGTAGATCCGCGGCACTCACCATCCGATTCTGATAGTTTTCTTTATTGCAGAGCTTCTTACATATACAGGGGTGAAGACTCACATGGGAAGTAACAACAAACAGAAAGGTGTGGTAGGCGCAGCACAATGAAGCGCCTTTTCAGCTATGGCATTGGAAGAATTTTGATATCGCTAATTTTTTAGTCCAACCAGACTGTCTATTACTCTGCTTGAATTCTTCTACCGCCGTTCTATGGAAACAGTAGGCTTAAAGGGCACACCGAATGCTTAAGATAACTTCTTTATTAACTTCAACTTTTTCTTCATGTTCAAAACACGTGTTAAATAAAGTATCACAAAATGGCAGTTTAACTGTTCAATCTTGTCATTTAACATAAAACGGTGGATATATTTCTCTCTTCAGTATCTGTACTCTCACTTTAAGTTATTTAAGCACTTTATGATCTCTCTGGGAGGTATATCTGAGGTTTAACCAATAGTTCTACTTGCTCTACTTGGTTTGCAGTTTGCGATATGATTTACGCAGTTTGCGTAGTTTGTATGTAGCTTGTTTGAACTATTAGCAGATTGGTGGAGCCGTAAGCAAACACACACAACTGGTTCAGTATACAGCTCTAACCACAACACTAACAATAGGAACACCACGTAACTGTTCTAAATACCTATTTTGGCTTCTTTACTTCCATAAAACTCAGTTCTTAGTGGAGTAAATGCCTGTTCAGCTCCTCTCCTGGTCTATACTGAGGAGATTCTAGGGGATTTCCCACACAGGCTCAGTGTGAGGTTGGCTGTGATTGGTCAAGACTCTTGCTCACTGTGAGGCTGGCTGTGAGTGGTCAGGACCCCTGGGCAGTAACAACAGTTTAACTCTATGCTTTCTGTTAATTTTGCTATGTCATTGAGCTTACCTTACATTCAAATAATAAATCTTAAAGGCATATTATCTTTTCTGCTTCTGTGAACACAATATATAACTGTTATATGACATAAAAAAATGAAGTCACAGTAAATAACTCTGCTTTTCTCTTTAATATGTAAACATAGGAACTTTACTAAGGTTATTGGCAGGTCTAGCTATATAAACATGTAAGCCGTATTAGCAACCTACAGTAGGACCGGTGTTAGCTGGCCAGCTACACTCTCACCAAAATTACCTATAATTCTATGTTCTTAGTGAACTTAGGATTTAAACATGAATTTGGGGGATTTTCCATCAGATTCACAACTTCCAACTGTCTTTTATCACTCTCAAGTAGAGCAACTTACTTCTGTATAGGACGTTACAACTTGAGTGGAGTATTGAGATGTTTTCCCTTTTTGTCAAGTTTTGAGTCTCATGTTTGTAACAAAACACTTCTTACTAGTCTGTCTTCATCCTTTTGAGCTTCTAGAACTTTGGCCAATTTCCATTGACTTGTAGGTAAATCTTTTTCTTTTACTAACACTATGTTACCAACTTGGACAGTTCTTCTGGGTGTTTGCCATTTACTTCTTAGCATCAGTAGACGACTGTTAACAATAGACATTACTTCATAGAACAGGGTCCCAAGTGAAGCATCATCCATTCTTCCGGCATTCCTTTTCATCACTGAACTTAACATATTTCTTACAGTTCTGATTTGTCTTTCCCTAACGGCTTGCATGTGGAGCATTCATATGAAAATCACACTGTTTCTCTAACAAATACTTAGTTACATTTTCTTTATTAGTGTTGATCACGAATATTCAAGTTGCGAATTTTAATTGCGAATATCGTCACTTTGAGAATTCACGAATATTTAGAATATCTCAAAATATATTTGTAATCGCTAATATTCGTTTTTTTTAAATACCAGTCTATGCAATTTTTATGCAGATTTTATGCAAATTTTTAATGCGAATTTTCGCAGTCAAGAAAATAATGCCTGATCAGGAATTCGCAAATATATAAATATTTGCAAAATATCGCAAATTTGAATATTGCCCCTGCCGCTCATCACTATTCTTTATCGATCTCCTTTAGAGCTGTCTTCAATTCATTCTTTGCTCCGACAAAATTAAATCCTTGGTCAGATCTAAGCTCTCTGGCAATACCTCTAATGTCTATAAAACATCTTAGAGCGTTGATGAATGCGTCAGTTGACATATCTTCTAACATTTCCAGGTCAATCGCTCTGCAACTCAGACATGTAAATATTAGTCCATATCTCTTGTACTCCTTGCAGTTCTGTTTGGTGATGAATAGGCCAAAACAATTTATTCCGCTATAAAGAAATGGTGGTAATGGGTTTACACGATATGCCCATAAATCTACCATTCTTTGCTCTTCGGTAGCTCTACGTGCCTTTCTGCAGACTACACATTTACTTATATACTTTGCTATAACTTTGCTTCCTTTCACTATCCAGTAACCAGTAGTGATGAGCGGCAGGGGCAATATTCGAATTTGCGATATTTCGCGAATATTCGTTAGAGTATTCAGTCATATATTCAAGAATATTAGTATTCAAGATTATTCTATTGATTGCAAAAAGTGGAAATGTAATATTCACGTAACGCGAATATCCTAAAACTCTCGCAAACCCAACAGGAAAGTTGCTTAACACCTTTACTGCGATTCAATTAACGCGCATATTTAATTGAAGATTTTTCGCATAACAGAACCCACGGTCAACTGTGGCAGAACCCACGGTCAACTAGTGACCAAGTCTCCATCAGTGTTGCCATCACCATGCAACATTCTTCATACTCTGTTGAATGCCTGTCTATGAGGCTAACTTCAGTGTTTCCTTGGTAATATGCTCATAATCCAATTTGTAGCATACCTCTGGTTTGACATTTACACATGCTATTTGCTGTGTTCTCTGTCTCCAGTGTGGGAAGTCTTTTGTTCCATCTCTTCCCCGAGCATTTAAAAAATATAGACACAAGGATTGATCTATTCATAAGCCATTTCAATATTTATTACAGTCAGAAACATTTTATATTATGAAACTGCACAAAATTACATTTAGTGAATAATAATAATTAGAGATGAGCGAATCAAAGTTGATGAAGACGAATTTCCTCACACTGCGTGGTAACAAATCAAATTTTTTCCTAAAATGGATGCTGTTCATGTTAGGACATGGAGCAAAGAACTCTGGGGACGAGGGACCACCCACAATGCCATGCATGCAGCCAATCAGCAGCCAGCCCCTGTGATGTCAAAGCCCTATAAATGCCCTCAGTCATCTTGGATTCAGCCATTTTCCAGTGTGCTTAGTGCAGGGAGAGACATCAGCAGGCGCTAGGGACAGTGCTAGGAAAGGCTTTATTCTGCTGAAAAAAACAAATTTCAAGTTCAGGGAAAGATTAGTCAAGGTGTAGGGAAAGGATAGGGAGGCATAATCTACACTATAAATAGAGAACAGGGTGCAATAGGAGAGTTTGCAGCCTATGAAATAGGAGCGATTCTTTTACACCTTGCTGCACTAACTGGGTATACAAATTGCAGTTATACTGCTGCTTTTAGATTGTTTGCACTATATGATACATCACTAATTCCAGAAAACCTTGCTTGTAATTAGGGTGCAAGTTCTGTGTGATACAGCCATTTACGGGGTGTATTAATAGAAAATATACGTACGTCCTATTAGCTGTTCTGCATTGATTATATATTTTTTTACTTTTTTTGGGGGGTGTATTAATAGGAAAAATATATTTATATATATAAATGTCATAATTGCCGTTCAGCGGTGAAGTTATGAATATTGTACTATAGCAATTTACGGGGTGTATTAATAGGAAAGTTACGTACATCCTATTATCCGTTTTGCGTTGATTTTACATTGTATTACTTTTTTGGGGGGTGTACTAATAGGGAAAAAAAAAGAAAAAATATATGTCATAATTTTTCATTGAGCGGTTAAGTTACATTGTACTATAGCAAGTTACTGTGTGTATTAATACATAAGATATGTACGCCCTATTAGCTGTTCTGGGGTGAATTGTGATTGTTATATTTCTTTTTTTGGGGTGTATTAATAGGAAAAGGATATGTCTTAATTGCCGTTCGGCTATAAAGTTAAATTGTACCACAGCCATTTACGTGGATGTATTGAAAGTAAATAAATGTACGTCCTATATATTAGCGGTTCTGAGGTGAATTGTGATGGTTGTATTTTTTAGGGGGAAGTTTATTAATGGAAACATATATATGTCTTAATAGCCCTTCTGCAGTGAAGTTACTTTGTACTACAGCCATTTAAGGGGTGTATTAAAAGGAAATAGATATACGTCCTACTAGCTGTACTACAGTGACTTGTGATTGTTATATTTCTTTTTTTGGGGTGTAGTAAAAATAAAAAGGAATACGTATTAACTGCCATTCTGCAATGAAGGTACTTTTAACAAAAGCCTTTTTTGGGGTGTTATTATAATTGTGTCAGCAGCATGATTAGGCCACAGAGTGCCACAATGACAGAGTGTGGAGGTGGCAGCAGCATGAGTAGGCCAGAGAGTGGTACAATGACAGACTGTGGAGGTGGAAGCAGCATGATTAGGCCAGAGAGTGGCACAATGACATAGTCTGGAGGTGGTGGCTGCAGCAGTAGCAACATTTGGAGAAGGCCACTGAGTGGCACAATGATAGAATCTGGAGGTGACAGCAGCATGAGTAGGCCACAGAGTGGCACAGTGACAGAGTGTGGAGGTGTCAGCAGCAGCAGCATCAGGATGAGGCCACAGAGTGCCACGATAATAGAGTGTGGAGATGTCGGCAGCATCAGGAGGAGTCCACAGAGTGAAACAATGACAGAGTCTGTAGTTGGCAGCAGCATGAGGAAGCCACAGAGTGGCACAATGACAGAGTCTGGAAGTGGTAGCAGCATAAGGAGACCACAGAGCGGCACAATGACAGAGTCTGGAGGTGGCAGCAGCATGAGAAGGCCACAGAGTGGCACAATGACAGAGTTTGGAGGTGGCGGCAGCATGAGTAGGCCACAGAGTGGCACAATGACAAAGTGTGGAAGTGTTGGCAGCAGTAACATCAGGAGGAGTCCACAGACTGGCAGAATGACAGAGTCTGGAGGTGGCAGCAGCATGAGGAGACCACAGAGCGGCAGAATGACAGAGTCTGGAGGTGGCTGCTGCATGAGTAGGCCACAGAGTGGCACAATGACAGAGTGTGGAGGTGTCAGCAGCAGCATCAAGATGACGCGACGCAGTGGCACGATGATAGAGTGTGGAGATATCGGCAGCAGCATCAGGAGGAGTCCACAGAGTGAAAAATGACAGAGTCTGGAGGTGGCAGCAGCATGAGAAGGCCCCAGAGTGGCACAATGACAGAGTCTGGATGTGGCAGCAGTATAAGTAGGCCACAGAGTGGCACAATGACAGAGTCTGGATGTGGCAGCAGCATGCGTAGGCCACAGAGTGGCACAATGACACAGTCTGGAAATGGTAGCAGCATGAGATGACCACAGAGCGTCACAATGACAACGTCTGGAGGTGGCAGAAGCATGAGTAGGCCAGAGAGTGGCATAATGACATAGCCTGAAGGTGGCGGCAGCATGAGTAGGCCACAGAGTGGCACAATGACATAGTTTGGAGGTGTCGGTAGCAGCAGCATCAGGAGGAAGCCATAGAGTTGCACAATGACAGAGTTTGGAGGTGTTGGCAGCAGCAGCATGAGGAGGAGTCCACAGAGCGGCACAATGACAGAGTGTGGAGGTGGCAGCAGCATGAGTAGGCCGCAGTGTGCCCCCCGCACTAAACACCCGCTCTGTTGCCGCACTACTGGCTGAGTAGGACAGCTTTTCCAGGGCCAACTCTGCTAGTTGCGGCCCCAAATCCAGTTTGTTTACCCAGTAGTCCAGCGGTTCAATGTGTGTGTGTGTGGGGGGGCAGGATGCAGTTTAAATATGCCACCACCAACTGGTTCAGGTCCTGCTCCAGGTCTACACAACAATAAGTAGTGGTGGCACCGTCCAACACCTGATCATAAAACGGGACTCCAATTCAGCCTCTCAGACCTCTACGGACCAGGGTGCCTGGCTTATGTAGATAATGAACATCCGAACAAAGTAAAGTAGATCCGCGGCACTCACCATCCGATTCTGATAGTTTTCTTTATTGCAGAGCTTCTTACATATACAGGGGTGAAGACTCACATGGGAAGTAACAACAAACAGAAAGGTGTGGTAGGCGCAGCACAATGAAGCGCCTTTTCAGCTATGGCATTGGAAGAATTTTGATATCGCTAATTTTTTAGTCCAACCAGACTGTCTATTATTTGCTTGAATTCTTCTACCGCCGTTCTATGGAAACAGTAGGCTTAAAGGGCACACCGAATGCTTAAGATAACTTCTTTATTAACTTCAACTTTTTCTTCATGTACAAAACACGTGTTAAATAAAGTATCACAAAATGGCGGTTTAACTGTTCAATCTTGTCATTTAACATAAAACGGTGGATATATTTCTCTCTTCAGTATCTGTACTCTCACTTTAAGTTATTTAAGCACTTTATGATCTCTCTGGGAGGTATATCTGAGGTTTAACCAATAGTTCTACTTGCTCTACTTGGTTTGCAGTTTGCGATATGATTTACGCAGTTTGCGTAGTTTGTATGTAGCTTGTTTGAACTATTAGCAGATTGGTGGAGCCGTAAGCAAACACACACAACTGGTTCAGTATACAGCTCTAACCACAACACTAACAATAGGAACACCACGTAACTGTTCTAAATACCTATTTTGGCTTCTTTGCTTCCATAAAACTCAGTTCTTAGTGGAGTAAATGCCTGTTCAGCTCCTCTCCTGGTCTATACTGAGGAGATTCTAGGGGATTTCCCACACAGGCTCAGTGTGAGGTTGGCTGTGATTGGTCAAGACTCTTGCTCACTGTGAGGCTGGCTGTGAGTGGTCAGGACCCCTGGGCAGTAACAACAGTTTAACTCTATGCTTTCTGTTAATTTTGCTATGTCATTGAGCTTACCTTACATTCAAATAATAAATCTTAAAGGCATATTATCTTTTCTGCTTCTGTGAACACAATATATAACTGTTATATGACATAAAAAATGAAGTCACAGTAAATAACTCTGCTTTTCTCTTTAATATGTAAACATAGGAACTTTACTAAGGTTATTGGCAGGTCTAGCTATATAAACATGTAAGCCGTATTAGCAACCTACAGTAGGACCGGTGTTAGCTGGCCAGCTACACTCTCACCAAAATTACCTATAATTCTATGTTCTTAGTGAACTTAGGATTTAAACATGAATTTGGGGGATTTTCCATCAGATTCACAACTTCCAACTGTCTTTTATCACTCTCAAGTAGAGCAACTTACTTCTGTATAGGACGTTACAACTTGAGTGGAGTATTGAGATGTTTTCCCTTTTTGTCAAGTTTTGAGTCTCATGTTTGTAACAAAACACTTCTTACTAGTCTGTCTTCATCCTTTTGAGCTTCTAGAACTTTGGCCAATTTCCATTGACTTGTAGGTAAATCTTCTTCTTTTACTAACACTATGTTACCAACTTGGACAGTTCTTCTGGGTGTTTGCCATTTACTTCTTAGCATCAGATTGGCTAAGTACTCTTTTTTCTATCTATTCCAAAACTGTTCTGATAGATATTGAACTCTTCGCCATCTCCTTTTGGCATATAAATCCTCTTTAGTGAACTTGCCAGGCGGTGGCTATATGTAATCAGACTTAAGGTTAAGTAGATGGTTGGGAGTTAAAGGGTCCAAACTTGTTGGGTCATTGATTTTATCAACTGTAAGTAGACGACTGTTAACAATAGACATTACTTCATAGAACAGGGTCCCAAGTGAAGCATCATCCATTCTTCCGGCATTCCTTTTCATCACTGAACTTAACATATTTCTTCCAGTTCTGATTTGTCTTTCCCTAACGGCTTGCATGTGGAGCATTCATATGAAAATCACACTGTTTCTCTAACAAATACTTAGTTACATTTTCTTTATTAGTGTTGATCACGAATATTCAAGTTGCGAATTTTAATTGCGAATATCGTCACTTTGAGAATTCACGAATATTTAGAATATCTCAAAATATATTTGTAATCGCTAATATTCGTTTTTTTTTTAAATACCAGTCTATGCAATTTTTTATGCAGATTTTATGCAAATTTTTTAATGCGAATTTTCGCAGTCAAGAAAATAATGCCTGATCAGGAATTCGCAAATATATAAATATTTGCAAAATATCGCAAATTTGAATATTGCCCCTGCCGCTCATCACTATTCTTTATCGATCTCCTTTAGAGCTGTCTTCAATTCATTCTTTGCTCCGACAAAATTAAATCCTTGGTCAGATCTAAGCTCTCTGGCAATACCTCTAATGTCTATAAAACATCTTAGAGCGTTGATGAATGCGTCAGTTGACATATCTTCTAACATTTCCAGGTGAATCGCTCTGCAACTCAGACATGTAAATATTAGTCCATATCTCTTGTACTCCTTGCAGTTCTGTTTGGTGATGAATGGGCCAAAACAATTTATTCCGCTATAAAGAAATGGTGGTAATGGGTTTACACGATATGCCCATAAATCTACCATTCTTTGCTCTTCGGTAGCTCTACGTGCCTTTCTGCAGACTACACATTTACTTATATACTTTGCTATAACTTTGCTTCCTTTCACTATCCAGTAACCAGTAGTGATGAGCGGCAGGGGCAATATTCGAATTTGCGATATTTCGCGAATATTCGTTAGAGTATTCGTCATATATTCAAGAATATTAGTATTCAAGATTATTCTATTGATTGCAAAAAAGTGGAAATGTAATATTCACGTAACGCGAATATCCTAAAACTCTCGCAAACCCAACAGGAAAGTTGCTTAACACCTTTACGCGATTCAATTAACGCGCATATTTAATTGAAGATTTTTCGCATAACATAAACTATATTAATTAATGAAGAAAATTTTAAATCAGTAATGACTCAATGACCTAAATACTGCATTTACATTTTTGGTAGAAAAAAGGACACTTTTTGTGCTAGATAGTACATTTGCAGCCTGCCCTGCATTTCTGACAGTCAAATAAAACCGTTAAATACTGCATTTACATTTTTGGTTCAAAAAAGCACACTTTTTGTGCTAAATAGTACATTTGCAGCCTGCATTGCATTTCTGACAGTCCAAAAAAACGTTAAATACTGCATTTACATTTTTGGTAGAAAAAAAACACACTTTTTGTGCTAGATAGTACATTTGCAGCCTGCGCTGCATTTCTGACAATCCAATAAAACCGTTAAATACTGTATTTACATTTTTGGTTTAAAAAAGCAAATTTTTTGTGCTAGATAGTACATTTGCAGCCTGCATTGCATTTCTGACAGTCCAATAAAACCGTTAAATACTGCATTTACATTTTTGGTAGAAAAAAACACACTTTTTGTGCTAGATAGTACATTTGCAGCCTGCGCTGCATTTCTGACAGTCCAATAAAACCGTTAAATACTGCTATTATAATGTCTGAAAAAAAAAAACTTTTCTTGCTAGATAGTACATTTGCAGCCTGTGCTGCATTTCTGACAGTTCAATAAAACCGTTAAATACCGCTGTTATATTGTTGTTTGAAAAAAACACACTATTTGTGCTAGATAGTACATTTTAAGCCTGCATTGCTTTTCTGACAGTCCAATAAAACTGTTAAATACTGCTGTTATATTGTTGTTTTAACAGTGAAAGAAATACACTTAAATCCATCTGTTTCATTGTGTGTGAAAAAAACACTTTTTTTTTTTACCATAAAGTACCTTTGTGGCCTGTGCTGTATTTCTGATAGTGACAGAAATACACTTAAATCCATCTGTTTCATTGTATGTGAAAAAAACACTTTTTTGGGGCCATAAAGTACCTTTGCTGCCTGCACTGCATAGCACACAAGGCAATAATTTTCAAAAATTCGTCTGTTCCATTGGTGGGTGACATTAACCCATTTTTGGCTGTTTTATTCCCCTGCTCTAGATAGCAGACAGGGTAATATTTTTCAAAAATTCACCTGTTCCATTATTGAGTGACATTAACCCATTTTTGGCTGTTTTATATCCCTGCTCTACATAGCAGACAGGATAATAATTTTCAAAAATGTGTCTGTTACATTGTTGGGTGACATTAACCCATTTTTGCCATTAAAAAAAACCTTGCTCTGCATAAGTGACAGGGAAAAAAAAATTCTACAATTGGTCAATTAAATTGGTGGTTGACATTGAACCATTTTTGCCATAAACAAACCCCTGCTCTGCATAGGTGACGGGAACCTAAGTTTGAAAAATTCGGCTATTCCATTGGTGGGTGACATTAACCCATTTTTGCCGGTGAAAAACCCCTGCTCTGCATTGCTGACAGGGAACTAAATTTAGTAAAGACGTCTGTTACTTTGGTGGGTGACCGCAAAAAATTAGGAGAGAGTCAAATAAGGGACGTTGCCCTGGTCATGGTGCTGTTGGTGTTGGTGAAGCTCCTGTTGCAGGTAGAGGACGTGGTCGATCTGTGCCAGCTACACGCTCAAATGAAAAACCTTCCTCAGGTGTGCCTAGACGACAGAGCCTTCAGCATTATTTAGTAGACCCGAATGCTGCTCTACGAATGGTGAGGCCAGAACAAGTACAGTCGCTAGTAGATTGGGTAGTTGACAGTGCTCCAGAACCTTCGTATTGTCTCCCACCCGGTCCACTGCTGAAAGCTCAGAGTTGGCACCTGCAGGCCATGGGCATCTATCTTGCACCTCACCCCCTTGCAAATCAGCCAAGCAGTCTGAACCCCAAGTCATGGAGCAGTCTCTTATGTTTTTGATGACTCTGCTGGCAGGGTTTCCCAGGGACATCCACCTAGCCCTGCCCCAGAAGTGGAAGAAATTGAGTGCACCGATAAGGACATGGGAAAACCACCGCAGCATGTCTCTGATGATGACGAAACACAGGTGCCAACTGCTGCGGCTTTCTGCAGTGTGCGAACCGACAAGGAGGGCAGGGGTGAAGACTGGGTGGAAGATGATGTGGAGGACGATGAGGTCCTAGACCCCACATGGAATCAAGGTTATGTGAGTGACCTGTGCAGTTCGGAGGAAGAGGCGGTGGTTGCACAGAGCCACCAGCACAGCAAAAGAGGGAGCAGGGAGCAAAAGCAGAGCGGCCGTCCCCTAGACAGTATGCCTGCTACTGCCCACCGCACCCAGGGACCGAGCACAACAAAGCCAGCTCCAAGGAGTTCCCTTGCATGGCAATTCTTCAGACAATGTAAAGACAACAAGACACGAGTGGTTTGCACGGTGTGCAATCAGAGCCTGAAGAGAGGCATAAAGGTACTAAACCTGAGCACAACCTGCATGACCAGGCATCTAAGTGCAAAGCACGAGCTGCAGGGGAGTAAACACCTCCAATCCAAGAAAGGTCTTAGGCTCCTCCTGCTCCCTCTTCTGCTGCAGTCTTGGCCTCTTCCTCCACCTCTGGACTGACAGTGGCACTGGCCACAGTACAAACAGAGGATGTGTCAGCAACGCCACCAAGTCCGTCACCTTCCACAAGCAGCTCCACAATGTCCCATGGCAGTGTTCAGCTGTCCATCTTCCAAACACTGGAGTGAAAGAGGAAGTACCCCCCTACCCACCCGCGATCCCTGGCCCTGAATGCCAGCATTTCAAAATTCCTGGCCTTATGGCGGTGGATGTCCCACAGTACGTCATTCCCAGCTGCCACTACTTTTACAGACGAGCCATCCCTTGCCTGCACAAACAAATGGGTGACAAAATCAGGTGTGCACTGCGCCATCTATGGCAAAGTCCACATAACTAAAGAGACGTGTACCAGTAAGCACAGACAGGTACGTTATATCTCCCTAACAGCACACTGGGTAAATGCAGTGGCGGCTGGGCCTGAAGCGGATAGCTGTTTGGCACATATCCTTCCGCCACCGAGGATTGAAGGGCATTTCTCTTTGCCTCCTCCTCTTACTCCTTTTCTTTCTTTAACAACTCCTTATCTGCTCAGCATAATACATTCACCATCAACTTCAGCACAGCCAGGGGAAAATGACAGCAGGCAGTTTTTAAACTAATCTGGTTGGGGGACAAAACCCCCACTGGGCAGGAGCTGTGGACGGGCATGGAACAACAGGCCACTTGGTGCCACTGAGCCTCAAGCCCGGCCTGATGGTGTGTGATAAGGGGGGAAATCTCATAGCAGCTCTGGGCCTTGCCTAGTGCATGTGCTGAATTTGGTGGTGCAGAAATTCCGGAAAAACTACCCCGATATGTCAGAGCTGCTGCAGATAGCACGGGTCGTCTGTGTGTGCCTTCGACCGTCGAGTTGCCCACATTCTAACTTGTGCTGATTTCTGGGTGCCCACCCTGCTGGATCCCCATTACAAGGACAATGTGCCGTCCTTAATTCCCTCACTGGAGCATGATCGGAAGATGCTCGACTACAAGTGCATGCTGGTAGAAGCGCTGCTGATGGCATTCACACCTGACAGCGGGGGCTCAGTGGAAGCACAGGGCGAAGGCAGAGGAGGAGGAAGAGGTCACCAATACAGCCTGGGCACCGCCAGCACCTCAGAAGGCAGGGTTAGCATGGCTGAAATGTGGAAAAGCTTTGTCACCACGCTACAAGAACCAGCACCACCAGCTGATATGCAACGTCTTGGCAGGAGGCAGCATTTCAGCAACGTGGTGGAGCAGTATGGGTGCACACGGCTGCACATACTAACTGATGTGTCTGCCCTATTCAACTTCTGTGTCTCCAAATTGGGCAAATGGCTTCAGCTTGCCCTTTACGCCATGGAGGTGCTGGCCTGCACTGCAGCCAGTGTATTGTCTGAATATGTATTTAGCACGGCGGGGGGCGTTATAACAGACAAGCGCAGCCGCTTGTCCACAGCCAATGTGAACAAGCTCACGTTCATTAAAATGAACCAGGCATGGATCCCACAGGACCTGTCCATACCTTGTGCAGAATAGACATGTATACCGGCCTCACACAGCTATTGGTATACTCCAGCGCACTTTCTCTTTGTTTTATTTTATATATTCCACAATGTTTTGTGGTCTACCCAAATCAAATTAAAAAAATAAATCAAAAAGCAGTGGCTACATCCTCTTCCTCCACCTCCGCTTCCACCTACACCACCACGTCCACCTACACCGCCACTTCCACCGCCTCCTCAACCTGCTCCTCCTAGTTCAAGATTATTATTTTTAATTTTTATATATTTTATTTAATTTTATTTTAAGTCACATCCCTATCCACATTTGCTTGCAGGGCACTTGCCATGCTTTCGAACTTCAAGGTGTTCACTAAACTCTAATCAAAATCCAAAAGAACCAGCAAAGAGATCTCCAAAAGACAGGAGTCCGACCAGATGGACTCAGAAGAACACACTGTCCTCCGCAGCTTTGTGAAGTAAAGGCTCCATCATCAAACAGCAGGGGCTGAAAAATCTCCAATCCTGACAATGAGGTAAGCCGACAGGTTATAATGCTGCATATTTATATCCTAGAGCCCATTCCGACAGCCAATGAGGTTCTGTTACTGGCACAGAAAATCTCCTCATAACCTCATTGGACAAATGACAAATCCATTGAAAAAAGTGTTGCCACCCCTGTACAAATTCTGCCCAAGCAGTGGCAACACCAATCAGAATAGCGTTGCCACCCTGGACAGTGATGGCAACCTTGCATTTGGTGTGCAAATTCCCGCCAAAACCACAGTGATCCACCATAGGGATGACCGTAATCCCATGTGGATCTTTCCTGAAGGTCCAGAATCATTTTATTCTTGGGCCCAACCCCCATTAATAACGTCTAATAGGTCTCAAAAGGAAGCTTTCCTGGTCCACAGTTGTATGGCAGCCTGGCTGGGCCTACCAGTGGATGCTCTGGTACTCTGATCAGACAGACCGACACTGGGCAGAGGGACCTTTCAGACCCCTCAGGCACCAGGGCTGGGTACAGCTGCTACTTCTACAACCCCTATAGTTACACCCCTGGCTATATCAAATCTAACAGAAGCTATACTTTCATATATAGCTCATTCTTAGGCTACTTTTACACTAGCATTAATATTTTCCGGTATTGAGATCTGTCCTAGGGTCTCAATACCAAAAAAAAAAAGCTTCAGTGTTGTCCCCATTCATTGTCAACGTAACTGAACAGAACGGAATGCTCCAAAATGCATGAATGTCTCAGGCAATGAACAAACTCTAGCCAACTGCAGCAAGGAGCAGAGGTCACTTGTTGGAAATAGGCTACTTTCACATCTGCGTTGTTAATTCCAGTTTTGACATCAGGCAGAGTATCTCAAAACCGGAATTAAACAGAGTCGCGCCTTTTAAAACACCTGGATGCATCCAGTTGTATTAAATCAAAACTGAGTCAATGGGCGTTGGATCCGTTTTTTTTATAAGATTCTAGGAGGCACGAGTGACAACAGCAGAATACATAGGGATACTAGAGATTTGTGATTGTCACCTAATGCTGTCTTGCATTGCTGCCAAGCAAAGGCCCACATTCTAGCTAATATTTTATTATTCAGAAACCTACAACAGACAATACAATTAGATGAGGAAATTCATCTGGAAACTATGCTTTTCACTACAGTTCTCCTTTAAATTTATCTTACTCAAACAAGTCTCATACAGGAGTCTGCAGCAGATTCACCCTTATGGCATTGCTGTGATATTAGTCTTCCTTTTGATTCCCTAGTAACAAGGTGCACCCGACTACCCATATTAATCTCAAGTATCCTCCACATGATAAGCTCCTAATGCTGGATCTTACACACATATTATTAGTTAAGACTTTTTATTTTTACTGCTGTACACTCTAAAATGTGATTCCTCCAGGTTTGGGTACATACGTTTTCTTTTGTTAGTATCCTAAGTGCATTTTCCTGTGTCACCATTTTCAATTTTCTGCCTTTTTAGGCTACATGCACACAACAATTGTTTTTTGCTGTCCGCAAATTAGGATCCGCAAAAAAAAACTGATGGTCCATCAGTTTTTTTTGGAGGATTTCTTTGTTTTCACAGATCCCTTGTAATAAATGCCTATCCTCGTCCGCAATTGAGAAAAAAGTAGGACATGCACATGCACCTTTTTTGCTGAAGGGAAACACGGACAACGGACGCAGTACACGATGAACTGTCAGCATTTTTTTGCTGGCCCATTGAAATGAATGGGTTCCTATCATATCCGCAAAAAAACTGAAATGGAAGCCGAGAAAAACAACTGTTGTGTGCCTGTAGGCTTATTCAGCATTTTCTTCATTCACAGAATAACATGATAATGACTTTTGCTGGATCACTGATTTTTGTTTTCAAACTTTTAATTTATATAGAAGGGGAATCAGAAACATAAAACAATCTGTAGAAAATGTTACCCAACAGTTATATTCCATGAAGTGTGGGTTAAGTGGCCCAAAAACTCTGGGCTGTTCCTCAAGCTTGGGCCCCCATGAGTAATAAAAAAAAAACTATACTATAAAGTATACCTGTTATGGTTCCCCCGGCCGGCGCTGCCAAATCAGTTGCGTGTCCCACTCTGCAATTGGAGCCCCAAGCCAATTATGAGGCGCGCCAGTGCTCCAGAGTGTCAGGACCCTCAGGTAGCAGCTCCACCCGGCATGCAGGGACGCCAGCCTGAGCTGTTGCCGACACACTATATAAGACTGGTGTCTGCATGTGCAAGTGCCGGTGAATTTCTTGTCCTCTGGCTTCCTCTACTGTTCCCTTGTTGTAATTGAAGACTCATCTGGCTTGTGGATTTCTGGACTGGTATTGTGACTATGATTTTGGCTTCTGACGATTTGGTATTTTAATAAACGAACATAGACGGCACTCCAAATATCAGCCTCGCGGTGCTCGCATCCAGGGTCGGCGTCCCATAAAGCAATCCAATGAAAGGACCGGCACTCGCAACTGTAGTAGATCTTCAATATCTTTTATTGATACATAGAGTAGCAGATAAACAGTCTTTCTCAAGTAAAAGCATACAGACACATACAAAGTTTAAATAGTCCGTCAAATCAGACGTCACAACCTGTGACGTCAGGTAGCCATAGTAACATATAAACAAAGGAGGAGCATAGAATAGATATACACACACAGTGGACTGCAAAGCGATGGGAGAAAACAATACAAAAAGGTATGCAATAGCAGACTGAAGGACTCACGTTTTTTGAGTAATTGCATTCTATCACCACTTGCTCTATGATCTGAAAAGTTTTCTCAGCTTTGCTTTCAGATCATAGAGCAAGTGCTGCCACCACGGAGAGGTGGTGATAGAATGCAATTATTTAAAAAACGTGAGGCCTTTTAGATTCACAAGTTTGCAGACCTTGGAACCAAAGGGCCTCAATCGTGAGTATGAATTAAGTGCTTTTCTGTGACTGCAAGAAGGATTTGTATCCTGTGTATACTTGTTTATTTTCTGTCACACATTTTTGTTACTATGTATTATTTTGGTTAACCACTTCAGCCCCCCTAGCTTAAACACCCTTAATGACCAGGCCACTTTTTACAATTCTGCACTACACTACTTTCACCGTTTATTGCTCCGTCATACAACTTACCACCCAAATGAAGTTTACCTCCTTTTCTTCTCACTAATATAGCTTTTATTTGGTGGTAATTCATTGCTGCTGACATTTTTACTTTTTTTGCTATTATCAAAAATGACCGAAATTTTTACAAAAAAATGACATTTTTCACTTTCTGTTGTAATTTATTTTTTTTAACTACATTTCTATGTAAATTTTTCTCTAAATTTATTGTTCTACATGTCTTTGATAAAAAAAAAATCCAATACCTGTATATTTATTGGTTTGGGTAAAAGTTATAGCGTTTACAAACTATGGTGCAAAAAAGTGAATTTCTGCATTTTGAAGCAGCTCTGACTTTCTGAGCACCTGTCATGTTTCTTCAGGTGCTAGAATGCCAGGATAGTAAAAAATCCCCCAAATGACACCATTTTAGAAAGAAGACACCCCAAAGTATTCGCGGAGGGGCATGATGAGTTCATGTATCATTTCATTTTTTTTCACAAGTTAGCGGAAAATGACACTTTCTGTGGAAAAAAAATAATAATAAAGTTTCCATTTCTGCTAACTTCTGGCAAAAAAAAATAAATCTCAGACGGACTTACTATGCCCCTCAGTGAATACCTTGGGGTGTCTACTTTCCGAAATAGGGTCATTTGTGGGGTGTGTTTACTGTTCTGGCATTTTGGGCGGGGCTAAATTGTGATCAACCTTGTAAAATCTAAAGGTACTCGTTGGAATTTGGGCCCCTTTACGCACCCAGGCTGCAAAAAAGTGTCACTCATGTGGTATCGCCGTACTCAGAAGAAGTAGGGCAATGTGTTTTGTTGTGTATTTTTACATATACCCATGTTGGGTGAGAGAAATATCTCTGTAAACTGACAACTTTGTATAAAAAAATTTAAAAAGTTGTCATTTACAGAGATATTGCTCACACCCAGCATGGGTATATGTAAAAATACACCCCAAAACACATTGCCCTACTTCTCCTGAGTACAGCGATACCACATGTGTAACACTTTTTTGAAAGGCTGGGTGCCCAAAGGGGCCCAAATTCCAATGAGTACCTTTAGGATTTCACAGGGCATTTTTATGCATTTTTCCACAAGTGACCCCATTTTGGAAAGAAGACACCCCAGGGTATTCCGTGAGGGGCATGTCGAGTTCACAGCATTTTTTTTTTTTTTACAAAATCTCATATTCCACTAACTTGTGACGAAAAATAAAATTTTACATGAACCAGTCACCATACCTCTCACGGAATACCTTGGGGTGTATTCTTTCTAAAATGGGGTCACATGTGAGGTGTTTGTACTGCCCTGGCATTTGAGGGTCTCCGCAATAATTACACGTATGTCCAGCATTAGGAGTTTCTGCTATTCTCCTGATATTGAGCATACGGGTAATGAGATTTTTTTTTCCGTTCAGCTTCTCTGGGCTGAAAAAAGAAAAAAAATGAACGGCACAGATTTTTTCATTCGCATCGATCATCGTGGATGAAAAAATCTCTGCCAAAATCAGTGACTGCGGTGCGGTGGGCTGGGCGCTAACTACCTAACAAGTAGCTAACTAGCTGGCGGTGATAAGGGACCCTTATGCCCCATTCACACGTCCGCAATTCTGTTTGCGGAGCGGAATTGCGGACCCATTCATTTCTATGGGGACAGACTTTGTCCTGCTCGGATGCGGAGTGCGGATCCGCACTTCCAGGTCTGCACTTCCGTTCCTCAAAATATAGAACATGTCCTATTCTTGTCCGCAATTGCGGACAAGAAAAGGCATTTTCTATATAGTTCTGGCAATGTGCGGATCTGCAAAATGCGGAAAGCACATTGCCGGTGTCCGTGTTTTGCGGATCCGCGGATCCATCAAAACACATATAGACATGTGAATGGAGTCTTACAGGGGGTGATCAGTGACAGGGGGTGATCAGGGAGTCTAGATGGGGTGATCAGGGGTTAACAAGGAGTTAATAAGTGACAGAGGGGGGGTGTAGTGTGGTGCTTGGTGCTACTTTACATAGCTACCTGGTCCTCTGGTGGTCGATCCCAGCAAATGGGACCACCAGAGGACCAAGTAGCAGGTAACAGCGTCTGATATACTTGTTTGATGCGTTTATTTTAGATCTACAGCCTGCCAGCGATTGATCATCGCTGGCAGGCTGTAGTATAACTCCTGAGACGCGATCTGTTGTGAGATGACGCGCCACCGCGTCAAAGAGGAATAGACCTGCCGCCTAGACGCATCCCTGCGTTAGGCGGTCGGCAGGCGGTTAATAATGTTTTTGTAAATTTTCTTTTTTACAGATAACTTGAATTGTTTGAAAATTCCACTTCAGGTTATTATTAAGTGTGAATTAATACTAACAATTGATTAAGTCCATAACCCTTGATTCATTTAATATTTTCAGTCTGCTATTGCATACCTTTTTGTAAAGACTGTTTGTTTTCTCCCATCGCTTTGCAGTCCACTGTGTGTGTATATCTATTCTATGCTCCTCCTTTGTTTATATGTTACTATGGCTACCTGACGTCACAGGTTGTAACGTCTGATTTGACGGACAATTTAAACTTTGTATGTTCTGTATGTTTTTACTTGAGAAAGACTCAGTGTTTGAGTCGAAACGCATTGTTTATCTGCTCCTCTATGTGGCAATAAAAGATATTGAAGATCTACTACAGTTGCGAGTGCCGGTCCTTTCATTGATTTGGTATTTTATTGGTCTCCTGGTTCTTGACTTTTTGGTATGTTGGTTTTCTTGTTTGTTTCTGGCGTTTTTTGTACTTTGTTGTCCAACTGGCAGTTGACCCTTTACTGTAGGCTACTCTCTAATTGTTTGTCTGTTTGTTTTTTCCTGTTTGTGTGTTGTCCTCGCACTCCTGCCCAGTTGTGGGGTCTCTGCCTAGGGTGACTGTGCAGGTTTGTAGGAATAGTGGTTCCAGGAAGTTTTAGGGCTGCACTATTCCTGTTTGTGTGTGATTGGAATAATTTCTCCTGACAATGCTCCTTCCCCAGCCCTACTGCTATAGACATATTTAGATGGACATTATATACAGCACTATCACACATACAGGAGAATGCAGCACTATATACCTAATACATCCAATAACGTCTCCTCTGACGTTCTCTTTCCTCATCTGACAGGTTTATGTACAACTTTTTATAATGCTCCCCCTGCAGGGCCCCTATAGTTATTATGCCCTCCTGCAATTATAACCCACCTGTAGTGCCCCATGTATTATAATGCTCCTTGCTCTGGCCTATATTAATGCTGCCAGTAGTACTCTATCTATTATGATGCCCCCTCTGTAGTGCTTTGACCTACAGGGAGTGCAGAATTATTAGGCAAATGAGTATTTTGACCACATCATTCTCTTTATGCATGTTGTCTTACTCCAAGCTGTATAGGCTCGAAAGCCTTCTACCAATTAAGCATATTAGGTGATGTGCATCTCTGTAAGGAGAAGGGGTGTGGTCTAATGACATCAACACCCTATATCAGGTGTGCATAATTATTAGGCAACTTCCTTTCCTTTGGCAAAATAGGTCAAAAGAAGGACTTGACAGGCTCAGAAAAGTCAAATATAGTGAGATATCTTGCAGAGGGATGCAGCACTCTTAAAATTGCAAAGCTTCTGAAGCGTGATCATCGAACAATCAAGCGTTTCATTCAAAATAGTCAAAAGGGTCGCAAGAAGCGTGTGGAAAAACCGAGGCGCAAAATAACTGGCCATGAACTGAGAAAAGTCAAGCGTGCAGCTGCCAAGATGCCACTTGCCATCAGTTTGGCCATATTTCAGAGCTGCAACATCACTGGAGTGCCGAAAAGCACAAGGTGTGCAATACTCAGAGACATGGCCAAGGTAAGAAAGGCTGAAAGACGACCACCACTGAACAAGACACACAAGCTGAAACGTCAAGACTGGGCCAAGAAAGATCTCAAGACTGATTTTTCTAAGGTTTTATGGACTGATGAAATGAGAGTGAGTCTTGATGGGCCAGATGGATGGGCCCGTGGATGGATTGGTAAAGGGCAGAGAGCTCCAGTCCGACTCAGACGACAGCAAGGTGGAGGTGGAGTACTGGTTTGGGCTGAGTATCATCAAAGATGAGCTTATGGGGCCTTTTTCGGGTTGAGGATGGAGTCAAGCTCAACTCCCAGTCCTACTGCCAGTTTCTGGAAGACACCTTCTTCAAGCAGTGGTACAGGAAGAAGTCTGCATCCTTCAAGAAAAACATGATTTTCATGCAGGACAATGCTCCATCACACGCGTCCAAGTACTCCACAGCGTGGCTGGCAAGAAAGGGTATAAAGAAGAAAATCTAATGACATGGCCTCCTTGTTCACCTGATCTGAACCCCATTGAGAACCTGTGGTCCATCATCAAATGTGAGATTTACAAGGAGGAAAACAGTACACCTCTCTGAACAGTGTCTGGGAGGCTGTGGTTGCTGCTGCACGCAATGTTGATGGTGAACAGATCAAAACACTGACAGAATCCATGGATGGCAGGATTTTGAGTGTCCTTGCAAAGAAAGGTGGCTATATTGGTCACTGATTAGTTTTTGTTTTGTTTTTGAATGTCAGAAATGTATATTTGTGAATGTTGAGATGTTATATTGGTTTCACTGGTAAAAATAAATAATTGAAATGGGTATATATTTGTTTTTTGTTAAGTTGCCTAATAATTATGCACAGTAAAAGTCACCTGCACACACAGATATTCCCCTAAAATAGCTAAAACTAAAAACAAACTAAAAACTACTTCCAAAAATATTCAGCTTTGATATTATTATTGTTTTTTGGGTTCATTGAGAACATGGTTGTTGTTCAATAATAAAATTAATCCTCAAAAATACAACTTGCCTAATAATTCTGCACTCCCTGTATATTAATGCCCCCAGTAGTGCCGCATGTATTATACATTATAATGCATGGGGCACTACTGGGGGCAATAATACAGGTCAAAGCACCACAGAGGGGGCATTATAATACACGGAGCACTACTGGCAGCATTAATATAGGCCAGAGCAGGGGGCATTGCCAGACCAATAATATACTTTATAATACTTTCCCTCTTTAGTGCTCCAGTCTGTATGATCTATCCTCTAGGTCAGGGATGGGCAAACTGTGGCTCTCCAGCTTTTGCAAAACTACAACTCCCAGCATGCAAAGACTGCTTACAGCTATCAGCTTACAGCAGGGAATGGTGGGAATTGTAGTTTTACAACAGCTGAAGAGCCGCAGTTTGCCCATCCCTCCTCCAGGTCATCAGTATATGATTGGTGGGGGTCCGTCACCTTGGGACTTCCAGCGATCAGCTGTTTTGAGAAGGAACTAGAGCTCCTATGAGCACTGTGGCCTTCTCCGTGCTTACCAAGCAGAACACCATACATTGTAGTGTGGTATCGTGCTTAGCCCCATTCATTTGAATGGGGCTGAGCTGCTCCTAGGCCAAGTGACACATGAATCTGTCATCACTGGCCTAGTAAAATGCAGAGAGAAGGCTGCTGTGCTCACAGAAGCACTGATGCCTTCTCAAACAGTTGATTAGTGGGAAGGGATAATAAGTCGTGGTGCACCCCAATGAGAAATAAGTTCAGAGAGTCAGGGTCTGCAGATAACCAGTGTGCTTCTTTACTGGATTCTCCAGTCTCCTCTCTGGCAGATTAAGGTTATGTGCTGAGAAAAGACTTGAGCTAGCTGCCCCTATCTCTCTTTCAGACGGCTGCACCTCCTACGAAGATATTTCTACACTGGCAAAAGCACCCAGGGTCTGTAGCTTTATTGCTCATCTGGTCCTCTGTTCTAGCAGAATTTTTTACACCTCCTATGAGACATTTCTACCTTGGCCAAAGGGCTGATAGTCTATGATCTGTGGCTCATTTGTCCAGCTGGTCCTCTGGTCAAAGGGCTGGTGACTCAGTCTATGGCAGAGTATCCCAATCTCAGCATCTTCTTCTGGTCAATTGTGCAGTCTGGCAGAGTCTCTTCTACTAAACACTGGTCCCTATCTGCAGACAACTAGGGTCTCTGATGGTTTGAATGCTTCGCCCTTATTCAGTTTCAAGCCGAAGTAGAACCTTCGAGTGGGAGGGGTGAGGTGAAAAATCACAGCCTAATAGAAACATTGTTTCAATTTCAGCCTGTCATAGATTTAAAAAGAGTTTCAATATAAGTCTATGGCAATTTTTCCAGACATAATTTTTTCGACATAAACAGCCGAGCTAAATCAGACGGTCAGTGTGTCTGTTTTTTTCCTCCAAAACTTTGCATAGTCCCTTATAGTAACCATGGACGATTTCTAACTTCTTAGTACATAAATAGAGGGTTTCCCAAAGTTTCTCAGTATTAGGTGGCTGTACATTAACCCTTTGTCTGCTCCTCCTTCTGCTACACAAACACACACACACATCATCTTTAATAAAAACTCACATTTCCCTACACTAGTGCCAGCTATAGTGTTCCTAAACTCAGAGATCCTCCAACTGATGACATCATCATCTGCTGGATTGATTTTTTTTACCCATCCCATTATATACTTCTCATTTCCATGGTTAAGACCTCCCTGCAAACCAGTAGCGTGGCTGTGCTTTCACACGATAGGAAAAAGCTCCAGCCTCTCTGGGGCACATAGACCGGCGCATTTTCCTATAGTGTAAAAGCACTGAGAGAGAGAGAATGAGACTAGTGGACAAATGTGTGTTCCTCAACAATATATACACATTATCTAAGAGGTACTCTCATTATGGAGAGCCCCTAGGTATGTTGACTACGTGTGTGCAGTATTGTAGGTCAGTTGATGCCCCTCTAGGTCTCTGGGAAAAATTACCTTTCCTAAACCTATCTTATGCAAGCAGATGTTCGACATGATAATTTGCATATATTTTCACATACTGTATATTAACCCCTCTCCGTAATAGAAATAGTACCCACCCAGAGATTCCACCTAAGGCGTTGCCTTCTCCCTAACCCTCAGTTCACACTTGCGCGTTTTACAGCGTGTTTGAACGCGCTGTAAAACGCTCAACAGGAGAAAACTCATGTTTTCCTATGGGCATGGTTCTCACCTGAGCGTTTTACAGCGCGTTGAACGCGCTGTAAAACGCCCTACGCTCAAAGAAGTTCTTGAGCTTCTTTGGGGCGTTTTGTCACGCGTTTGCACCCATAGACTTCAATGGGAACGGGCGTTAAAGTGTAGATATGCCTTTTTCAATTGGTCTCCAGAGTTACGAACGCGCGTATGACGCGCGTTTCCTATTCGCAAAAACGCGCTGTAATACGCGCGTAAAACTCGCGTCTCAGAAATGCTCAGGTGTGAACCCAGGGTAAGGCCTTGCATCTGTAAAATTTTGGATTACTGGTGGAGCTGTACCTTTAAATTTAACATATTTTGCAAGAAATAGAATTTAGTCACGAAGCTAAACCCTAATTGGCAATGTGCCAGCAGCAATCAAGTTGACATATTCTCCTGAATCATAAGATTTCTTCAAACATTGGAACATTGTCTCAACCCATATCGAATACTTGAATCCCCACTGATTTCATGTAATTAGAAAACACTGGTGAGCAGCTTTTTAATTGCTATATCCAGATTGTTACAAGTATAATGTAATCTTCCTTTGAAGTTTTCTTTCCTTCTCTTTTATGATAATCACATGTGTGTTTTTTCTTAATTTTGTACAGCTGCTTCCTGTGACTCGGGGAACGCCATTGACTATGTTTTGAGTGGAAATTCACCCCACACCTTTCAATTATTTGCCCAAAAATATGCTTAGTAACCTAACCGACAAACTACAGGAGCCATTGTTAGTTGGCTGCTGTGGCAGTTAGCCTGGATATTCATCAGGTTGCATATAGCAACCAATCACAGCTCAGCTTCTATTTTGCTACAAGTCATTAATAAGAGCTCTAATTGGTTACTATAGGACACGAAGGACATTCTCAATATAAGACAGGTTATGTGTGCATTAATATGATTTTGATTATGACTAGGGATGAGCGAACCCGAACTGGATAGTTCGGGTTCGTACCGAATTTTGGGACACAGACCGGGACCAGAACATTTTTTAAAAAATTTGGGTTCGGGTCCGTTGTTCGGCGATTTCTTCCCGCTTTCTGAAGGTCTGCACAGCAGCCAATCAGCTAGCGTTTTACTTCTTGCCCTAAGAAGCCATCACATCTATGCCTACTAAAGGCATGGCTGTGATTGGCCAAGTGCAGCATGTGACCCAGTCTCTATTTAAGCTGGAGTCACATAGCGCCGCACGTCACTCTGCTCTGATTAGTGAAGGGATAGGATGCAGCTGCTGTGAGGGTGAGATTGGGCAGGGAAAAGTCAGCAACAGCACCTAATGAAGTGATCGATCTACAGCTGTGAATCATTCAACTTCTGCTAGTTAATTGCTCACTGGTTTTAGGCTGCACAGAGCGTTTTTCTGTCACTTTTTTCTGGGGTGATCGGCGGCCATTTTGTGTCTTGTGGTGCACCAGCACAAGCTGCCACCAAGTCCATCAATCCATCAATACTAGTTTTTTTGTTTTTTGCTATATCCTACATCAGGGGCTTGGCTGTGCTTATTGTCACCCCTAGAAACTCAGGATAGAAATTTCTATATTTTATTGAGGGGTTAAATTCAATTGCCAAAATAGCAATCCCCTAAATCTGGTGTTCCAGCTGTGGCTAGCCAAGTGTAATACTGTCTGCTGTCTGGCAAAGGATAGATTTTTTCTGTGGTGAAATTCAATTGCCAAAATAGCAATACCATAAATCTGGTGTCCCAGCTGTGGCTGGCAAAGTTTAATAGTGTCCGCCAAAGGATATATATTTTGTTCTGGGGTGAAATTCAATTGCCAAAATAGCAATACCGTAAATCTGGTGTTCCAGCTGTGACTGGACAAGTTTAATAGTGTCCGTCAAAGGATATATTATTTTCTGCGGTGAAATTCAGTTTCAAAAATAGATATACCGTAAATCTGGTGTTCCAGCTGTGGCTGGACAAGTTTCATAGTGTCTGTCAAAGAATAGCTTTTGTTCTGGGGTGAAATTCAATTGCCAAAATAGCAATACGCTGAATCTGGTGTTCCAGCTGTGACTGGACAATTTCCCTAGTGTCCGTCAAAGGATATATTTTTTTCTGGGGTGAAAATCAGTTGCAAAAATAGAAATACAGTAAATCTGGGGTTTCAGCTGTGGCTGGGCAAGTTTTAGAGTGTCCGTCAAAGAATAGCTTTTGTTCTGGGGTGAAATTCAATTGCCAAAATAGCAATACCGTAAATCATTGGTTTCAGCTGTAGCTCGACAAGTTTAATACTGTCCGGCAAAGGATAGATTTTAAATTGTTGGGTGAAATATTACCATTTTTGCCTGGTACAATCCCCTGCACTGCATAACTGACAGGAAACTTACAATTGGCGGTTACATTCTTGCATGAAATGAAGCCTTTTTGGGCTGTGAAGCCAAAGGTAGTCTCCAATAACTTTTTTTTTATTTTTAATTTTACAACAATGGTTGGGTGAGGCCGGTATAAATGTCTATTCTGCATAAGTTTCAAACAAGTCCTGTGGGATCCATGTCTGGTTCTTTTTAATAAACGAAAGCTTAGTTGCCAACATTGTCTGCGGACAGGCGGCTGCACTTGTCTGTGATAATGCCCCCAGCCATGCTAAAGACACGTTCAGACAATACAGTGGCTGCAGGGTAGGCCAGCACCTCCAAGGCGTAAAGGGCAACCTCAGGACTTGTGCCCAATTTGAAGACCCAGAAGTTTAATGGGCCAGACCCAGTGGCGTAGCTAGAAATGATTGGGCACCACATCAAATTTTTGAATGGGGCCCCCCTCCCCCAGTAATTTTTGCGCAACCCCTTCCTTTCATGCCGCCATGCCTGTGGCTACTAACGATCGCTCTGTCAGACCAGGCCCAGCAGCTGTTCCATTCGCTTTTTACACTGTCTATACTGCCATTGTATATAATTTCATTGTATAATACTGTTGAGGGGGCCCTGACAAAGTCCTTTACTCCTCCTCCTCCTCCTGGATGGGCCCTTTCTAGGTCACGGCCCCAAAGCAGTTTCTTCCCCTGTAGCTGTTCCCCTAGGCAGACCCATCAGTCAGTACATGTACTTTTCCAACATGTTGCTGAAATGCTGCCTCCTGCTAAGATGTTCCAGATCTGCTGGTGGTGCAGGTTGTTGTAGCGTGATGACAAAGCTTTTCCACATTTTGCCAATGATAAACCTGCCTTCTGAGGTGCTGGTGGTGACCCAGCTGCATTGGCAAATTCTTCCTCCTCCTCCTCTGCCTTCACCTTGTGCTTCCACTGAAACCCCGGTGTCAGGTGTGAATGCCATCAGCGGCGTGTCTACTAGCGGGCTCATCTTCCTATCACACTCCAGTGAGGGAATTAAGGACGGCAAGTTGTCCCTGTAACGGGGATGCAGCAGGGTGGCCACCCAGTAAGCAGCACAAGTTAGAATGTGGCAGTAACTGGGCGGTCGTTGCGCAGGCACTGCAACATGTTGTCGCTCATGTCTGCCAGGCTGCCCAGAGGCAAGGACAAGCTATCCTCTTTGAGGGAGGTATATCGTCTGTGTCCTCTGTATCCCCCAGCGTTCCTCCTACTCCTCCTTATCCTCCAGAACTGTGCCCTGGCTGGACAATTGTGTTCCAGGCCAGGGCCTATGTTGGTGCAGGAACCCACCCTCCGAGCCACTTGTAATTGGCTGGCCTTAAGTTAAGGATAAGGCGTGTATATAGTTTTGTTTGTTTGTATGGTTAGTTTAGCTGCATTATAGTTATTTTAATATGTGTTTAAGTAAATTTGTAAATAGTTTGTTAATGGTTTGAGTGAAGGGGGGGGGATGTTGTGTGTGTTCGATTAACTGAATTGATTTTCACTGTCTGGTGTTTAGGAATTTCTGCACCCCAAATTCAGCACATGTGGCAGGCAGGGGATGTGCATCAAACAGGCTAGGCCCAGACCTGCTGTTGCATTTTGCCCCTTTAGCGCACAACACCAGGCCAGGCTGAAGGCTCAATGGCACCAACCAATCATCCGTCTGTTGTTCCATGCCTGTCCACAGCTCCTGCATGTTGTGGGGTTTTTCCCACAAACATACAAGTTTTAAAACAGACTGCTGTAATTTCCCCTGGCTGTGCTGCTGTGGGTGGTGAAGGTGTTACTCTAAGTAGATGAGGGGGTGGTAGAAGAGGGGGAGGAGGGGGAGGAGGAGGAATCAGAGTAGAAGGAGGAGGAAGATGTAACAGGATACAAAGAGAAATGCCCAGCAAACCTCGGGGGCGGAAGGACATTCACAAAAATGCTATCCACCTCTGGGCAAGCCGCTATAATTACCCACTGTGTTATGTGGACATTGCCATAGATAACGTTGCGCAGTGCACACCTGATTTTGCCCGCCACTTGGTTGTGCAGGGAAGGGATGGCTCGTCTGCAAAAGTAGCGGCGACAGGTTTTTAAAACTGTCCACCAGACAGAATGACAGCATTTCAAAGAACCAGGAAGTTTGAAATAAGGCATTCAGAGCCATGGGTAGGGGGGTACTTCCTCTTTCTATTTCTTTTCTCTCCAGTGTTTAGGAGATGGACAGCTGATAGCTGAACACTTTCATGGGATTTGGTGGAGATGCTTGGTGACGATGACAGATGTGGTGGCGTTGCTGCCACATCCTCTGTTTGATGGGTGAGAGGTGCCACTGTCATAATTTTTCTCTATTTGATGTTATTTTAAGTCATTTCCTTATCCACATTTGTTTGCAGGGGATTTACTTACATTTTGCTGCCTTTTGCAGCGCTCTAGCTCTTTCCTGGGCTATTTTACAGCCTTTTTAGTGCCCAAAAGTTCGGGTCCCCATTGACTTCAACGGGTTCGGAGTGAAGTTCGGATCGAGTTCGGATCCCAAACCCAAACATTTCGGCAAGTTCGCGAAATTTCTGAACCAGAACATCCAGGTGTTCGCTCAACTCTAATTTTGGCAGCTTAGCAGCGTTGTTGTAGAGGCTGATGTAACTCACATGACCTTAAGTGTATATTAATTATGTGGGGGTAATATATACTGTCAATTAGGACAATAATGCCCCACTGTGGATGTCTTTGTTAGGGGGCGGCCCCCAGTAGTGCCGCATGTATTATAAATTATAATGCATGGGGCACTACTGGGGGCAATAATACAGGTCAAAGCACCACAGAGGGGGCATTATAATACACGGAGCACTACTGGCAGCATTAATATAGGCCAGAGCAGGGGGAATTGCCAGAGCAATAATATACTTTATAATACTTTCCCTCTTTCGTGCTCCAGTCTGTATGATCTATCCTCTAGGTCAGGGATGGGCAAACTGTGGCTCTCCAGCTGTTGCAAAACTTCAACTCCCAGCATGCAAAGACTGCTTACAGCTATCAGCTTACAGCAGGGAATGGTGGGAATTGAAACTTTACAACAGCTGGAGAGCCGCAGTTTGCCCATCCCTCCTCTAGGTCATCAGTATATGATTGGTGGGGGTCCGACACCTTGGGACTTCCAGCGATCAGCTGTTTTGAGAAGGAACTAGAGCTCCTATGAGCACTGTGGCCTTCTCCGTGCTTACCAAGCAGAACACCATACATTGTAGTGTGGTATCGTGCTTAGCCCCATTCATTTGAATGGGGCTGAGCTGCTCCTAGGCCAAGTGACACATGAATCTGTCATCACTGGCCTAGTAAAATGCAGAGAGAAGGCTGCTGTGCTCACATAAGCACTGATGCCTTCTCAAACAGTTGATTAGTGGGAAGGGATAATAAGTCGTGGTGCACCCCAATGAGAAATAAGTTCAGAGAGTCAGGGTCTGCAGATAACCAGTGTGCTTCTTTACTGGCTTCTCCAGTCTCCTCTCTGGCAGATTAAGGTTATGTGCTGAGGAAAGACTTGAGCTAGCTGCCCCTATCTCTCTTTCAGACGGCTGCACCTCCTACGAATATATTTCTACACTGGCAAAAGCACCCAGGGTCTGTAGCTTTATTGCTCATCTGGTCCTCTGTTCAAAGTGCTGGTGGCCCAGGGTTTTTTAGCAGAATTTTTTACACCTCCTATGAGACATTTCTACCTTGGCTAAAGGGCTGATAGTCTATGATCTGTGGCTCATTTGTCCAGCTGGTCCTCTGGTCAAAGGGCTGGTGACTCAGTCTATGGCAGAGTATCCCAATCTCAGCATCTTCTTCTGGTCAATTGTGTAGTCTGGCAGAGTCTCTTCTACTAAACACTGGTCCCTATCTGCAGACAACTAGGGTCTCTGATGGTTTGACTGCTTTGCCCTTATTCAGTTTCAAGCCGAAGTAGAACCTTCTAGTGGGAGGGGTGAGGTGAAAAATCACAGCCTAATAGAAACATTGTTTCAATTTCAGCCTATCATAGATTTAAAAAGAGTTTCAATATAAGTCTATGGGAATGACTAAGCAATTTTTCCAGACATAATTTTTTCGACATAAACAACCGAGCTAAACCAGACGGTCAGTGTGTCTGTTTTTTTCCTCCAAAACTTTGCATAGTCCCTTATAGTAACCATGGACGATTTCTAACTTCTTAGTACATAAATAGAGGGTTTCCCAAAGTTTCTCAGTATTAGATGGCTGTACATTAACCCTTTGTCTGCTCCTCCTTCTGCTACACAAACACACACACATCATCTTTAATAAAAACTCACATTTCCCTACACTAGTGCCAGCTGTATAGTGTTCCTAAACTCAGAGATCCTAAAACTGATGACATCATCAACTATCCTTAAAGGAATTGTCTCAATTTAGCAAATGGCATTTATCAAGTACACAGTGTTAATACAAGGCACTTACTAATGTATTGTGATTGTCCATATTGCCTACTTTGCTGGATTGACTTTTTTTACCCATCCCATTATATACTTCTCATTTCCATGGTTAAGACCTCCCTGCAAACCAGTAGCGTGGCTGTGCTTTCACACGATAGGAAAAAGCTCCAGCCTCTCTGGGGCACATAGACAGGCGCATTTTCCTAAAGTGTAAAAGCACTGAAAGAGAGAGAATGAGACTAGTGGACAAATGTGTGTTCCTCAACAATATATACACATTATCTAAGAGGTACTCTCCTTATGGAGAGCCCCTAGGTATGTTGACTACGTGTGTGCAGTATTGTACAGTAGGTCAGTTGATGCCCCTCTAGGTCTCTGGGAAAGATTACCTTTCCTAAACCTATCTTATGCAAGCAGATGTTCGACATGATAATTTGCATATATTTTCATATACTGTATATTAACCCCTCTCCGTAATAGAAATAGTAGCCACCCAGAGATTCCGCCTAAGGCGTTGCCTTCTCCCTAAGGCCTTGCATCTGTAAAATTTTGGATTACTGGTGGAGCTGTACCTTTAAATTTAACATATTTTGCAAGAAATAGAATTTAGTCACAATGCTAAACCCTAATTGGCAATGTGCCAGCAGCAATCAAGTTGACAAATTCTCCTGAATCATAAGATTTCTTCTAACATTGGAACATTGTCTCAACCCATATCGAATACTTGAATCCCCACTGATTTCATGTAATTAGAAAACACTGGCGAGCAGCTTTTTAATTGCTGTATCCAGATTGTTACAAGTGTGATGTAATCTTCCTTTGAAGTTTTCTTTCCTTCTCTTGAATGATAATCACATGTGTGTTTTTTCTTAATTTTGTACAGCCGCTTCCTGTGACTCGCCATAGACTATGTTTTGAGTGGAAATTCACCCCACACCTTCCAAATATTTGCCCAAAAATATGCTTAGTAACCTAACCGCCAAACTACAGGAGCCATTGTCTGTTGGCTGCTGTGGCAGTTAGCCTGGATATTCATCAGGTTGCATATAGCAACCAATCACAGCTCAGCTTCTATTTTGCTACAAGTCGTTAATATGAGCTCTAATTGGTTACTATAGGACATGAAGGACATTCTCAATATAAAACAGGTTATGTGTGCCTTAATATGATTTTGATTATGACTAGGAATGAGCGAACCCGAACTGGATAGTTCGGGTTCGTACCGAATTTTGGGGTGTTCGGGACACAGGTTCGGGTCCGTTGTTCGGCGATTTCTTCCCGCTTTCTGAAGGTCTGCACAGCAGCCAATCAGCTAGCGTTTTACTTCTTGCCCTAAGAAGCCATCACATCTATGCCTACTAAAGGCATGGCTGTGATTGGCCAAGTGCAGCATGTGACCCAGTCTCTATTTAAGCTGGAGTCACATGCGCCGCGCGTCACTCTGCTCTGATTAGTGAAGGGATAGGATGCAGCTGCTGTGAGGGCAAGATTAGGCAGGGAAAAGTCAGCAACAGCACCTAATGAAGTGATCGATCTACAGCTGTAAATCATTCAACTTCTGCTAGTTAATTGCTCACTGGTTTTTAGGCTGCACAGAGTGTTTTTCTGTCACTTTTTTCTGGGGTGATCGGCAGCCATTTTGTGTCTTGTGGTGCACCAGCACAAGCTGCCACCAAGTCCATCAATCTATCAATACTAGTTTTTTTTTTTTTTTTTGCTATATCCTACATCAGGGGCTTGGCTGTGCTCATTGTCACACCTAGAAACTCAGGATAGAAATTTCTATATTTTATTGAGGGGTTAAATTCAATTGCCAAAATAGCAATCCCCTAAATCTGGTGTTCCAGCTGTGGCTAGCCAAGTGTAATACTGTCAGCTGTCTGGCAAAGGAAAGATTTTTTTCTGTGGTGAAATTCAATTGTCAAAATAGCAATCCCCTAAATCAGTGGTGTCAGCTGTGGCTGGCCAAGTTTAATAGTGTCCGTCAAAGGATATATTTTGTTCTGGGGTGAAACTCAATTGCCAAAATAGCAATACCATAAATCAGTGGTTTCAGCTGTGGCTGGCCAAGTTTAATAGTGTCCGTCAAAGGATTTATTATTTTCTGCGGTGAAAATCAGTTGCCAAAATAGAAATACAGTACATCTGGTGTTCCAGCTGTGACTGGACAAGTTTAATAGTGTCCGTCATAGGATATATTATTTTCTGCGGTGAAATTCAGTTTCAAAAATAGATATACCGTAAATCTGGTGTTCCAGCTGTGGCTGGACAAGTTTCATAGTGTCCGTCAAAGAATAGCTTTTGTTCTGGGGTGAAATTCAATTGCCAAAATAGCAATACGCTGAATCTGGTGTTCCAGCTGTGACTGGACAATTTCCCTAGTGTCCGTTAAAGGATATATTTTTTTCTGGGGTGAAAATCAGTTTCAAAAATAGAAATACAGTAAATCTGGGGTTTCAGCTGTGGCTGGGCAAGTTTTATAGTGTCCGTCAAAGAATAGCTTTTGTTCTGGGGTGAAATTCAATTGCCAAAATAGCAATACCGTAAATCATTGGTTTCAGCTGTAGCTGGACAAGTTTAATACTGTCCGGCAAAGGATAGATTTTAAATTGTTGGGTAAAATATTACCATTTTTGCCAGGTACAATCCCCTGCACTGCATAACTGACAGGAAACTTACAATTGGCGGTTACATTCTTGCATGAAATGAAGCCTCTTTGGGCTCTGAAGCCAAAGGTAGTCTCCAATAACTTTTTTTTATTTTTAATTTTACAACAATGGTTGGGTGAGGCCGGTATAAATGTCTATTCTGCATAAGTTTCAAACAAGTCCTGTGGGATCCATGTCTGGTTCTTTTTAATAAACGAAAGCTTAGTTGCCAACATTGTCTGCGGATAGGCGGCTGCACTCGTCTGTGATAATGCCCCCAGCCATGCTAAACACACGATCAGACAATACAGTGGCTGCAGGGTAGGCCAGCACCTCCAAGGCGTAAAGGGCAACCTCAGGACTTGTGCCCAATTTGAAGACCCAGAAGTTTAATGAGCCAGACCCAGTGGCTTAGCTAGAAATGATTGGGCACCACATCAAGTTTTTGAATGGGGCCCCCCTCCCCCAGTAATTTTTGCGCAACCCCTTCCTTTCATGCCGCCATGCCTGTGGCTACTAAAGATCGCTCTCTCAGACCAGGCCCAGCAGCTGTTCCAATCGCTTTCTACACTGTCTATACTGCCACTGTATATAATTTCATTGTATAATACTGTTGAGAAGGCCCTGAAAAAGTCCTTTACTCCTCCTCCTCCTCCTGGATGGGCCCTTTCTAGGTCACGGCCCCAAAGCAGTTTCTTCCCCTGTAGCTATTCCCCTAGGCAGACCCATCAGTCAGTACGTGTACTGTTCCAACATGTTGCTGAAATGCTGCCTCCTGCTAAGATGTTCCAGATCTGCTGGTGGTGCAGGTTGTTGTGGCGTGATGACAAAGCTTTTCCACATTTTGCCAATGATAAACCTGCCTTCTGAGGTGCTGGTGGTGACCCAGCTGCATTGGTAAATTCTTCCTCCTCCTCCTCTGCCTTCACCTTGTGCTTCCACTGAGTCCCCGGTGTCAGGTGTGAATGGCATCAGCGGCGTGTCTACTAGTGAGGGAATTAAGGACGGCACGTTGTCCTTGTAATGGGGATGCAGCAGGGTGGCCACCCAGTAAGCAGCACAAGTTAGAATGTGGCAGTAACTGGGCGGTCGTTGCGCAGGCACTGCAACATGTTGTCGCTCATGTCTGCCAGGTTGCCCAGAGGCAAGGACAAGCTATCCTCTTTGAGGGAGGTAAATCTTCTGTGTCCTCTGTATCCCCCAGCATTCCTGCTACTCCTCCTCATCCTCCAGAACTGTGCCCTGGCTGGACAATTGTGTTCCAGACCAGGGCATATGTTGGTGCAGGAATCCACCCTCCGAGCCACTTGTAATTGGCTGGCCTTAAGTTATGGATAAGGCGTGTATATAGTTTTGTTTGTTTGTATGGTTAGTTTAGCTGCATTATAGTTATTTTAATATGTGTTTAAGTAAATTTGTAAATAGTTTGTTAATGGTTTCAGTGAAAAGGGGGGGGGGGGGGTTGTGTGTGTTCGATTAACTGAATTGATTTTCACTGTCTGGTGTTTAGGAATTTCTGCACCCCAAATTCAGCACATGTGGCAGGCAGGGGATGTGCATCAAACCGTCTGTTGTTCCATGCCTGTCCACAGCTCCTGCATGTTGTGGGGTTTTTCCCACAAACATACAAGTTTTAAAACAGACTGCTGTCATTTCCCCTGGCTGTGCTGCTGTGGGTGGTGAAGGTGTTACACTAAGTAGATAAGGGGGTGGTAGAAGAGGGGGAGGAGGAGGAATCAGAGGAGGAGGAGGAGGAGGAGGAAGAGGTAACAGGATACAAAGAGAAATGCCCAGCAATCCTCGGGGGCGGAAGGACATTCACAAAAATGCTATCCGCCTCTGGGCCAGCCGCTACAATTACCCACTGTGTTGTTGGTTATGTGGACATTGCCATAGAAAACGTTGCGCAGTGCACACCTGATTTTGTCCGCCACTTAGTTGTGCAGGGAAGGGATGGCTCGCCTGCAAAAGTAGCGGCAACAGGTTTTTAAAACTGTCCACCAGACAGAATGACAGCATTTCAAAGAACCAGGAAGTTTGAAATAAGGCATTCAGAGCCATGGGTAGGGGGGTACTTCCTCTTTCTATTTCTTTTCTCTCCAGTGTTTAGGAGATGGACAGCTGATAGCTGAACACTTTCATGGGATTTGGTGGAGATGCTTGGTGACGATGACAGATGTGGTGGCGTTGCTGCCACATCCTCTGTTTGATGGGTGACAGGTGCCACTGTCACTCACTTGGGCTCAAGTTTAGACTGTTTTTTTATAATTTTTCTCTATTTGATGTTATTTTAAGTCATTTCCTTATCCACATTTGTTTGCAGGGGATTTACTTACATTGTGCTGCCTTTTGCAGCGCTCTAGCTCTTTCCTGGGCTATTTTACAGCCTTTTTAGTGCCCAAAAGTTCGGGTCCCCATTGACTTCAACGGGTTCGGGGTGAAGTTCGGATCGAGTTCGGATCCCAAACCCGAACATTTTCGGCAAGTTCGGCCCGAAATTTCTGAACCCGAACATCCAGGTGTTCGCTCAACTCTAATTTTGACGCTTAGCCAACGTTGTTGTAGAGGCTGATGTAACTCACATGACCTTAAGTGTATATTAATTATGTGGGGTTATATATACTGTCAATTAGGACAATAATACCCCACTGTGGATGTCTTTGTTAGGGGGCGAGTGAGATATTGTGGAGGTCACTGTTAAAGGAGCGGGTTGCTGTGAAGGTCAAAGTTAAGGGGTTGGTCTGATGTGGAGTTCACATTTTAACCTTTAAGGACACCGCCATATTTCACCTTAAGGCTACATGCACACGACCGTTGCCTGCCTCCGCGTCCGCTCCTCCTTGAAATTTTGCGTCCGTCAAAAAAAACGGATGACGGACCGTTTTTTTTGACGGATCCGATTTTTATGGCAGATCCATTGTAAAAATGCCTATCCTTGTCTGCAAACGTGAAAAAAATAGGACATGCACTATTTTTTTGACAGAATGAAAACACGGATCACGGATGCGGAACAAAAACGGTTGACCATCCGCATTTTTTGACGGACCCATTGAAATAAATGGGGAAGCATCCTATCCGTGAAAAAAAACTGAACGGACGCGGAAACAAACAACGGTCGTGTGCATGGGGCCTAAGGATCAGGCCATTTTTTGCAAATCTGACCAGTGTCAATTTATGTGTGAATAACTATAAAATGCTTTTACTTATCTAGGCCATTCTGAGATTGTTTTTTCATCACATATTGTACTTCATGACACTGGTAAAATGAAGTCCAAAAAATTCATTTTTATTTATAAAAAATTATCAAATTTACCAAAAATTTTGAAAAATTAGCAAATTTCCAAGTTTCAATTTCTCTACTTCTATAATACATAGTAATACCGCCAAAAAAAGTTATTAATTTACATTCCCCATATGTCTACTTCATGTATGGATCATTTTGGGAATGCCATTTTATATTTTGGGGACGTTACAAGGCTTTAAAGTTTAGAAGCAAATCTTGAAAATTTTCAGAAATTTTCAAAAACCCACTTTTTAGGGACCAGTTCAGGTTAGAAGTCACTTTGTGAGGATGACATAATAGAAACCACCCAAAAATGACCCCATTCTAGAAACTACACCCCTCAAGGTAATCAAAACTAATTTTAGGCACGTCGTTAACCCTTTAGGTGCTCCACAAGAGTTAATGGCAAATGGAGATAGAATTTCAGAATTTCGATTTTTTGGGAAAATTTTCCATTTTAATCCATTTTTTCAAGTCACCAGGCAAGGATTAACAGCCAAACAAAACTCAATATTTATTACTCTGATTCTGTAGTATAGAAACACCCCATATGTGGTTGTAAACTGCTGTATGGCCAAATGGCAAGGCATAGAGGGAAAGGAGAGCCATGTGGTTTTTGGAAGGCAGATTTTGCTGGACTGGTTTTTAGACACTATGTCCCATTTGAAGCCCCTCTAATGTACCCCTAGAGTAGAAACTCCAAAAACTGATTTCATCTAAGAAAGTACAACCCTCAAGGTATTCAAAACTGATTTTATAAACTTTGTTAACCCTTTAGGTGTTCCACAAGGGTTAATGGCAAATGGAGATACAATTTCAGATTTTCGATTTTTCAATTTTAATATAATTTTTTCCAGTAACAAAGCAAGGGTTAACAGCCAAACAAAACTCAATATTTATTGCCCGGATTCTGTAGTTTGCAGAAACACCCCATATGTGGTCGTAAACTACTGTATGGACAAACGTCAGGTCTCAGAAGGAAGAGAACGCCATATGGTTTTTGGAAGGCAGATTTTACTGGACTGGTTTTTTGACACCATGTCCCATTTGAAGCCCCCCTGATGCAACCCTAGAATAGAAACTCTAAAAAAGTGACCCAATTTTGGAAACTATGAGATAAGGTGGCAGTTTTCTTGGTACTATTTTGGGGTAAATATGATTTTTGGTTGCTCTATATTACACTGTTTTTGAGGCAAGGTAATAAAAATAGAAATTCTGAAAGTTTATCTCCATTTGCCAATAACTCTTGTGGAACATCCCAAGGGTTAACAAAGTTTGTAAAATCAGTGTTGAATACCTTGAGGGGTGTACTCAAGGTATTCTACAGAAACTACAGAATCAGGGCAATAAATATTGAGTTTTGTTTGGCTGTTAACCCTTGCTTTGTTACAGGAAAAATGGATTAAAATGGAAAATTAGAAAAAAAAATAGCTTCTTTGGGACCGTTTTTATTTTTTGTCATTTACATCATTGATCTGACAGGTTAGATCGTGTGCTATTTCTATAGAGCAGGTTGTTATGGACGTGACAATACCAAATATGACTACTTTTTGGGAATTTTTGTTTCAGTTTTTCATAATAAAGCATTTTTGAAAAAAAAATTTTTTGTGTCTCCACATTCTGAAAGCCATATTTATTTTGTATTTTTTGGGCGACAGTCTTATGTAGGGGCTCATTTTTTGCAGGATGAGATGGCGATTTTATTGGCACTATATTGGCGTGCATATGACATTTTGGTCGCTTGCTATTATACTTTTTGTGAAGTAAGGTGACAAAAATGGCTTTTGACACCGCATTTATATATATTTTTTTGCTATGTTCACCTGAGGGGTTAGTTCATGTTTTTATTTTTTTAGAGCAGGTTGTTACAGTAACGGACATGGCGATACATAATATGTATACTTTTTATTTATTTATTTATTTAAGTTTTACACAATAATATCATTTTTGAAACAAAGAAAAAATCATGTTTTAATGTCTCCATAGTCTGAGAGCCATATTTAAATTTATTTTTTGGGTTATTGTATTATGTAGGTATATTTTTTTGCGGGATGAGATGACGGTTTGATTGGCACTATTTTGGGGTGCATACAAATTTTTGATCACTTGCTATTACACATTTTGCGATGTGAGGTGACAAAAATGTTTTTTTTAACAGTTTTTATAAAAATAAAATTTACGGTATTTACCTGAGGGGTTAGATCTTGGGATATTTTTATAGAGTAGGTTTTTACGGATAGGTGATACCTAATATGTATACTTTTTATTTATTTATTTTACTTTAACACAATAACAGCATTTTAGAAGAAAAAAAATCATGTTTTGATGTCTCCATAGTCTGAGAGCCTTTTTTTTTTTTTTTTGGCCGATTGTGCTATGTAGGGGCTTATTTTTTGTGGGATGAGAAGCCGGTTTTATTAGTACTATTTTGGGAGACATACACCTTTTTGATTACTTGTTATTACACTTTTTGTGATGTAAGGTGACAAAAAATGGCTTTTTTTACACCATTTTTTTATGGTGTTCACCTGAGGGATTAGGTCATGTGATATTTTTATAGAGCAGATTGTTACGGACGCGGCGATACATAATATATGTGTAGTTTATTTAATTTTTTAATTTTGATTCTGTGATGTTTTTTTATTTTTACTTTTTTCACTTTTCACTTGGTTCTTGAAGATCCAGTGGGTCTTATGTCTGTATAATACAGTAAAGTACACTATATAGTATACTGTACTGTATTTTTTACTTTAGACTTAGTCTGATCAGACTTCTGCCTCTAGCAGAAGTGAGATCAGACTTACATTACCATGGCAAGCCGGACACCTCTGAAGGCGTCCTGTTGCCATGGTGACCATCACCCGCTATCAGAGCAGAGCAGCAGGTCATGGGGAGGGAGGGGAGCTCCCTCCCTCTGTGCTCCCTTTAAGAATTGGGGGCTGCAAGGGCACAGCAGCCCCGGATGGGAGAAGGAGGGAGCTCCCTCCCTGTTAACCCATTCCACACAGCGGTATGTATGGTATGGAAGGGGTTAAACGGCTGGCATCTGTACAAGCACAGATGCCAGCCTTTTTATCACAGTGTCAGCAATGTGCTGACACTCTGCTAAAGTACTAGCCACCAGGTAATGGATTAGAGAGGAGGTGGGCGGGACATCGCAAACCCACCCGCCCGCAATGAGCACTGACCGCCGCACCGCGTCTCACACCTCCCGCAGCACCTCCCGCTGTTAAAATTATAATCCAAGGCATTTTTAAGTCTCTGATCCCCGTGGTCTGATCAGAAATGTCAGAAAGTGCTGCAAACTGCAGGTCTGAATTGACCTGCGGTTTGCAGTGATCGCCGATATGGGGGGGGTCACAAGGGTGCCAAGGTACCTGCTGAGTGATTTCAGCAGAGTGATTTTAGCAGGTACCTTGTTCCAATCACCGCAGGCTGAGCAGCGGTGATCGAAAGTAGTCAGGACGTAACGGTATGTCCTGTGTCCTTAAGTACCAGGACATCAGGGCGTTCCGGTACGTCCTGTGTCCTTAAGAGGCTAAGGAGGTGGGGCACTGCGGGGGGGTTAGTGTTAAGGCGAGGGACGCTGTGTTGGTCACTGTTAAGGTGGCGGGGTGCTGTAGAGGTCACTGTTATGGGGTATACTGTCAATATCTTTTAAAGTCACACAAACATTAAATTAAATAGATGAAATAGACTTGTGTGAAGCGGAGTCATCCTGCTAGTGTGTGTATATATATATATATATATATATATATATATATATATAGGGATGAGCGAACCCGAACTGGACAGTTCGGGTTTGTACCGAATTTTGGGGTGTTCGAGACACGGACCCGGACCCGAACATTTTCAAAAAAGTTCAGGTTCGGGTCTGTTGTTCGGTGATTTCTTTCCGCTTTCTGAAGAGCAGCACAGCAGCCAATCAGCTAGCGTTTTACTTTTTGCCCTAAGAAGCCATCACAGCCATGCCTACTAAGGGCATGGCTGTGATTGGCCAAGTGCAGCATGTGACCCAGCCTCTATTTAAGCTGGAGTCACATAGCGACGCATGTCACTCTGCTCTGATTAGTGTAGGGAGAGGACGCAACTTCTGTGAGGGCGAGATTAGGCAGGGAAAAATATGCAAAAACTCCTAATAAAGTGATCGATCTACAGCTGTTAATCATTCAACTTCTGCTAGTTAATTGCTCACTGGTTTTTAGGCTGCACAGAGCGTTTTTCTGTTACTTTGATCTGCGGCCATTTTGTGTTTTGTGGTGCACCAGCACAAGCTACCACAAAGTCCATCATTCCATCAATACTAGTTTTTTTTTTTTGCTATATCCTACATCAGGGGCTTGGCTGTGCTTATTGTCACCCCTAGAAACTCAGGATAGAAATTTCCATATTTAATTAAGGGGTTAAATTCAATTGCCAAAATAGCAATCCCCTAAATCTGGTGTTCAAGCTGGGGCTAGCCAAGTGTAATACTGTCTGCTGTCTGGCAAAGGATAGATTTTTTTCTGTGGTGAAATTCAATTGCCAAAATAGCAATCCCCTAAATCTGGTGTCCCAGCCGTGGCTGGCAAAGTTTAATAGTGTCCGGCAAAGGATATATTTTGTTCTGGGGGGGAAATTCAATAGCCAAAATAGAAATACAGTAAATCTGGTGTCCCAGCAGTGGCTGGCCAAGTTTCATATTGTTTCATAGTGTCCGTCATAGGATATATTATTTTCTGCGGTGAAATTCAGTTGCAAAAATAGAAATACCGTAAATCTGGTGTTCCAGCTGTGACTGGACAAGTTTAATAGTGTCCAGCAAAGGATCTATTATTTTCTGGGGTGAAATTCAGTTGCCAAAATAGAAATACAGTAAATATGGTGTTCCAGCTGTGACTGGACAAGTTTAATAGTGTCCGTCATAGGATAAATTATTTTCTGCGGTCAAATTCAGTTTCAAAAATAGAAATAACATAAATCTGGTGTTCCAGCTGTGACTGAACAAGTTTAATATTGTCCGGCAAAGGATATATTTTTTTCTGGGGTGAAATTCAATTGACAAAATAGCAATACCGTAAATCTGGTGTCCCAACAGTGTCTGGCAAAGTTTAATAGTGTCCGGCAAAGGATAGATTTTGTTCTGGGGTGAAATTCAATTGCCCAAATAGCAATACCATAAATCAATGGTTTCAGCTGTGGCTGGTCAAGTTTAATAGTGTCCGGCAAAGGATATATTTTTTTCTGGGGTGAAATTCAATTGCCAATGCCAAAATAGCAATACCGTAAATCTGGTGTTCCAGCTGTGACTGGACAAGTTTCATAGTGTCCGTCATAGGATATATTGTTTTCTGTGGTTAAATTCAATTGCAAAAATTGAAATACCGTAAATCTGGTGTTGCAGCTGTGACTGGACAATTTCCCTAGTGTCCGTCAAAGGATATATTATTTTCTGGGGTGAAATACAGTTTCAAAAATAGAAATACAGTAAATCTGGTGTTCCAGCTGTGGCTGGACAAGTTTAATAGTGTCCGGCACAGGATATATTTTTTTCTGGGGTGAAATTCAATTGCCAAAATAGCAATACCATAAATTAATGGTTTCAGCTGTGGCTGGCCAAGTTTAATAGTGTCCGTCACAGGATAGATTTTGTTCTGGGGTGAAATTTAATTGCCAAAATAGCAATACCGTAAATCTGGTGTCCCAGCAGTGGCTGGCCAAGTTTAATAGTGTCCGTCAAAGGATTTGTTATTTTCTGGTGTGAAATTCATTTGCCAAAATAGAAATACAGTAAATCTGGTGTTCCAGCTGTGACTGGAAAAGTTTAATAGTATCTGTCAAAGGATAGATTTTGTTCAGGGGTGAAATTCACTTGCCAATGTAGCAATACCCTGAATTTGGTGTTCCAGCTGTTGCAGGCCAAGTGTTAATCTGTCCATAAAAGGGTATATTACAAAAAGTGTTACATTACAATTGCTGAAAGCATAATCCTGTAAATCTGCACGCACTATTGTGCATTTCATAGTGTATTTCTGTCTGTAAAATGGTATATTACACTCAAGGTGTATATACAAGTGCTGAGCGGGTCATCCTCAATAACTTCATACGCTACTGTGCATCTCCAAGTGTATTTCTGTCCGTTAAAGGGTATATTACACAAAGTGTTAAAATACAATTGCTGAAGGCATAATCCTACATATTTTTTCACATGCTACTGTGCATCTCCAAGTGTAAATCTGTCCATAAAAGGATACCTTTCATCCAGGGCCTAAATACTAGGCCTACAATTGATATTCCCCTAAATCAGTGGTTACTGCTGTGCCTGGATTAGTGTAATACGGTACATAAATAAATAGGCAGATAGTGTTAGGTGCCTGTAAAAAAAGGCCTGAATTTGAAATCAATACATTGGGCCAAATATTTTCTTTCTTATTGTGGTGCTTGGTGAACGGTAACAATGAGGAAAACATCTAGTAAGGGACGCGGACGCGTTAGTGTTAGTGGACCCTCTGGTGCTGGGAGAGGACGTGGCCATTCTGCCACAGCCACACTTCGTGGTGAACCAACTACCTCACGTTCCAGTACCCGCCAGAATTTACAGCGATATTTGATGGGGCCCAATGCTGTTCTAAGGATGGTAAGGCCTGAGCAAGTACAGGTGCTAGTCAATTGGGTGGCCGACAGTGGATCCAGCACGTTCACAACATTATCTCCCACCCGGTCTTCTGCAGAAAGCGTCTGAAAACCAAGCCCATCAGTCTGTCACATCACCCCCATCAGAAAAAGAAGGAACAAAAAGCAACATGCAGCAGTAATTAGAAAAATATCAAAAAGATTTTATTAATCATATATTAAAAATTGTAAATCATAGAAGGAGGTGGCAAAAAAGCATAGACGCCACCCCGGACCCTATAACAAGATATACAAAAACATATATGTATCTAGCATCGTTGGAGAGTAATGTAACAGAAAGTCAAACGCTATACTGTTAACTGAGTATGGTATATCTAAACCTTACTGTAGCCTTCAAAAAGTCTGCAGAGAAAGGGCAATAATAAGGACAAGTGTCTTTGTATATGGATAATGCGATTGGTACAAGGCAGACAGAAAATGGCATAAACAGTGCTAGAGCAGAACCCGGAAGGGTACTTACCAGTAAGAAAATTAAAGTGAGGGACCAGGATGGCGCACGCTGGTAGACGCGCTACTGACAGCATTCCCAAATGTCACAGGGGAACAAGTGGAAGCCCAAGGTGAAGGCAGAGGAAAAGCGAGAGGTCGCCAACGCAGCTGTGTCACGGGCAGCTCCTCTGAGGGCAGGGTTAGCATGGCAGAAATGTGGAAAAGTTTTGTCACCACGCCACAGCTAACTGCACCACCACCTGATACAGAACGTGTTAGCAGGAGGCAGCATTTCACTAACATGTACTCCATGTACTGACTGATGGTTCGGCCCCATTCAACTTCTGGGTCTCCAAATTTTCCAGGTGGCCAGAGCTAGCCTTTTATGCCTTGGAGGTGCTAGCCTGCCCGGCGGCCAGCATTATGTCTGGACCTGTATTAAGCACGGCAGGGGGCGTCATTACTGACAAACACAGCCGCCTGTCCACAGCCAACGTGGACAAGCTGACGTTCATAAAAATGAACCAGGCATGGATCCCACAGGACCTGTCTATCCCTTGTGCAGAATAGACATTTATAACTGCCTCCCCCTCAACTATATATTCTTGTACCTTGGGGCACTTCTTTATTGAATCCTCTTTTTTTAATTCTACCATTAAATTGCGGTGCAACCAAAAATTGAATGAACCTCTCCTCCGTCTACGTGCCAGGGGCCTAATTATCTGAACGTGGCCTGTTCCAGTGGTGGGTGACATGAAGCCTGATTCTCTGCTATGCGACCTCTGTCCTCTGTCTGGGTGCCGTGGGCTAAATATCTGGAAGTGGCCTTCTCTATTGCTGGGTGACATGAAGCCTGATTCTCTGCTATGTGACCTCTCTACTCCGTCTGGGTGCTGGGGCCTAAATAAATGAAAGTGGGCTTCCCTATTGGTGGGTGACATGACGCCTGAATTTCTGCTATTCGACCTCTGTCCTCTGTCTGGGTGCTGGGGCCTAAATAAGTGAAAGTGGCCTTCTCCATTGGTGGGTGACTTGAAGCCTGATTCTCTGTTATGGGACCTCTTTCCAATTGATATTGTTTAATTTTTATTTATTTTATGTTATTTTAATTCATTTTCCTATCCACATTTGTTTGCAGGGGATTTTCCTACATTTTGCTGCTTTTTACAGCACTCTAGCCCTTTCCTGGACTATTTTACAGCCTTTTTAGTGCCCAAAAGTTTGGGTCCCCATTGACTTCAATGGGGTTCTGGATGAAGTTCAGGTCGAGTTCGGATCCCGAACCTGAACATTTTCGGGAAGTTCGGCCGAACTTCTCGAACCCGAACATCCAGGTGTTCGCTCAACTCTATGTGGCAGTTTTTTGTTAAGCCGCCAGAGGAGGTGAACATGGCCATTTGTAGAATCTGTGGCAAAGGGTGAAGTGTGGCCAGGGTGCCAATGTTGGCACCACAGCCCTGAGTCAACATATACAGCGTCACCATAAAGTGGCCTGGGAGAACCGTGGCTCTGATGTGGTGGTCCAGCCTGCTGCAGCAACCGCTGCATAACCCAGTGGCACTCACCCGATTTCAGGCAGTCAAGGCTCCACCACCTCAGCTGAAGGGAGCTGTCTGTCCTTCCCATCATCAGCTGGTCCTGATACTCCTGCTCCTCCTCCTACTCAGTCATTCTGTAAGCAATTGATCACTGAAGCGATTGCCAAGAGACAACGGTATGTGTGCACTCATCCAACGTTGCCGAAGCTGAATGTGCTCCTGGCCAAGTTGCTGGTGCTGCAGACCCTCCCTTTCCAACTTGGACAGGTGACACCGCTTCTGCCTCCACATTCTCACACCATTGGTCCTTCGACAATGTCCGCCTCTGCCTCCTCATCCTCCACCGTGTCCTCAGCCTCCACTGCAGGGACAATTTACAGTGCCCCTCCAGCATACCACATATGCAGGGCACAGCGGTGTCACGCTGTACTGCACCTCGTTTGCTTGGGCGAACTGAGTCACACAGGGGAGGAACTGCTCTGTTTCCTTCATATAGAAATTTAATCCTGGCTTTCTCCATGACAACTTAAAATCAGAACCATGGTGACCCACAACGGGAAGAACATGGTGTCGGCGCTGCTTCAAGCAGGGCTAAGCCATGCGCCATGCATGGGACATGTGTTCAATCTGGTTGTCAAGTGGCTCCTGAAGTCTTCCACTCATCTGCAAGACATCCCAAAAATGGACAGGAAACTTTGCATGCACTTCAGCCACTCGTACATCGCAAAGCACGCCCTCCTTGAGCTGCAGCGGCAGAACGGCATCCTCCAACATAGGCTGATATGCAACGTTTCCACCCGTTGGAATTTCACCCTCCATATGTTGGACTGACTATGCGAACAGAGAAAGGCCATAAACGATTTCTTGATTAACCAAGCGGACAGGAGTACTCCCCTGTGTAACTTCAATGTAAGCCAGTGGCCGTTTGCTCAGGCCCTTTGAGGAGACCAGGTTATTTGTCAGTCACAGAACAGATGCTTGTAAATCTGGCTGGTCAGGGGACTGGAGACGTGTTGTCTAGGTCTCAAGGCCACATGAGCCCTGTGGGGGCTGAACTGGAGGAGGAGGACATTGGAACACAAGCAATGTGTAGCAAAATGGGTGATTTTTATACACAGGTGACAGGAGAGGAGGAGCAGGAGCAGCCAGAGGAGCTACAGAGCAATGAGGAAGACAAGGCAGAGGAACCAGACAGACTGTGTCATTATGCAGTGGAGATGAAGGCAGGGAGTCCCTCCGAGTCACTTGCACAAATGGCACGATGCATGCTCACTTGCCTGCGTAGTGACAGTCGAATTGTCAGCATTCCTCAGAGGGATGACTTCTGGCTCCCCACCTTCTTGGACCCTCGCTACCGGTCCTGAATGGGGGCCTTTTTTACACTTGCTAAGAGGGAGGACAAACTGAACTACTATGAAGTCAGTTTGCCGCTGCCTATCTCCGCCATCGTCCATCCTCCCATCCTCTCGCAGGTCTGACCAGGGTGGACCTCTGCGCTCACGTTCCTTTGCCATGGCTGCTGTGGCAGGTGGGATAGGAGCAGTTCCAGCTCCATCAGCAGCAACTTGAGTCTAGAGTCACTGATGAGCAGCTTTCTTCACCCGCCTAGTGAAGAAACTACTCACCACCAGCAGCAGCAGCTAGACCTGGAGCAGGACCTTAACCAGCAGGTGGTGGCATACTTGGACAGCACTCTGCCACCCCACATTAAAAATCCGCTGGACTACTGGGCAGCCAAACTGGATTTGTGGCTGCAACTGGCAGAGTTTGCCCTGGAAAAGCTGTCCTGCCCGGCCAGTGTGGCATCAGAGCAGGTGTTTAGTTCGGCGGGGGCCCTAGTTACCCCAAGAAGAACTCGCCTGTCCACCCAAAATTTGGAGAGACTGACCTTTGTCAAGATGAATCAGGTGTGGATCAGCAAGGATTTCCACCCACCAATGCCTGATGCATCAGACTAGATCATCCATGGTGCTCCTTCTTTCACCCACTATCTTCAGCTGGTCCTGAAATTGTCACCCACCTCCCCACTCTGTCAACGGGTCACTCTGTGGTCTCCTGATGCTGCTGCTGCCACCCCCACACTGTTATTGTGCTACCCTATGGCCTCCTCCTGATGCTGCTGATCCTGCCACTTCCACATTCTGTCATTGTGCCACCCTGTGGCCTCCTGATGCTGCTGCTGCCACCTCCACACTGTCTTTGTGCCATCCTGTGGCCTCCTCTGATGCTGCCGCCACCTCCACACTCTGTCATTGTGCCACTCTGTGGCTTCCTGATGCTGCTGCCACCTCTACACTGTCATTGTGCCACTCTGTGGCCTCCTCCTGATGCTGCCACCCTCCTCACTTTACGACTGGGCCACTATTTTGCCTTTCGGCCTGGCTGATATCATCAGCGCCAGGACCATGTGGGAGTATAAGAAAGTCATTGAGGACCACGTCTTAGACCATCCACGGCAGAGAGATCCAGAGCTGGAGCGGCACCGGGGCACTGTCATCTGGTTTGCCCTGGAGAAAGGGAGCAGTTTCCTAATAGATGACCAGAACGGTGAGTAGTTGTTCATGGGTCACCGTTCTGTCAAACGCCCCTACCTGCCCCAGGCCCTTCACAGCCTATATGTGGGGGATCATGTTGAATACACCCCCATGGAATCCCTCAGGGGACCATTCGCCACCCGAGTGACCCTCCTACCTAAACCCCTTATCCCGTTGCTGGTACCTGAGTACTGGCAGGAAGATCTGGCTGCCGTAGGCCGCATTCGCTGCCTTCAGGAGACCCTGGAGGGAGTTCTGCGCTTTCAGGAAAAGCCACAGCCTCAGATGGAGCTCCTGATCCCAGGTCTGCCCCTGCCACCAACTGTTCAGCTGGGATGTGTTTTCCTACAGTCTGATGGTGGTAAATTACCAACTCCCGTGGAAGATGGCGTCTGCTGCAGCAAGAGTTTCTCAAGCTTCATCACCACACCTGGAGGATTGTTTACCACAGGCCCTACAGCCGGAGATTCTCAGTCCATCTGTCCTGGCAGGAGGTTCTGAATCTGAATCCTTGCCCCGGGTGCAGAAAAGCCTAGCTACACCTCTGCACAAGCACAATGTAATCCACTTGCTCATCAATAATACGCTGTTATATATCTGAGGCGAAGGACAACTGGGACCTGCTGCTACTGACCAGACAGCTGTTGTCGACAGTGCTGATGCCACTTCCTTGTCCATTACCACTCTGTCTTTTACCAGACATTTTATTGTTGAGCCTATATATGACAAAAATTGTTATAATAATCAGAAGTCACATAGTCTATCCACTGAAAGTGCACTGTATTGTAGGACAGAGTCCAATATCATTTAGAACTATGACAATGAAAAATACATCTGTAACATCCTGGAGTGGTATTACTATTCTTTCACTCCTGTCTTTTATTGCTAACGCCAATGTCATCTTTGTATTTATTTCCAGGTCCTTCACAAGTGTGCATTAATATTACTGTTATGCAACTGTTTTATTCATGTAATATTCCTGGTTCATCAGCAGGTGAACCCCTTTGGGCAGAAGTCCTGCTTCCTACCAGAAGGGAAAGGTTGCAGTTCTAGTTTATTCCAGTTCCAGTTTAGACTGGAAAAGAAGCCACAAAAGGGAAGCAGCTTGTAGAGCACCTGGACTCCATGCTAATTTACTTTACTGAGTGCCAGGAGGGGGATAAGAGTCGAAGACACCCCAATCCAAGGATAACAGAAATGAACAAAAGTCCAGTACCCAGACCCAAGCAGAGTTTAGCGTAGCAGAGAGAAAGAAAGCGAGTTATTAAGCAAGCCTGTCAATCAAGCAGAGAAAGCATAGTTATCCAGTTTATGCCAAAGCCTGCTGGAACCAAGTGAAAGAAATGCCTGAATATTGTCTGGAAATAAATTTTACCCAAGTAAAGCTGCTGGTAAAGTTTATTAGAGTCTGGACTCAAGTTATTCTTCATCCCCTAAATCAACAATCTTCCCTTTATTTGCTTCGGAGTCTAAGCCTGGGGTCCCACTGTATCCAGGTAGGAGCACCGTAAAACATATAGGTTGCACCACACACCTTAGCATTCCACTAAACCTGGGACGTGATAGAGCCCTGGGGGATAGTGCGTTGCACATCAAGCACAATAGTCTCTGCTTTACTGAATTTATTAAATTTAATTTTAAAAGTTGTTTAAAAATAAATCACATGGACAGAGTCGAGTTCGATTTAATTATGATGTGGAACAATACGATATGCATACTAGTTTCTGATCAACTGCATTTAAAGGGGTTGTCTCACTTCAGCAAATGGCATTTATCATGTAGATAAAGTTAATACAAGCCACTTACTGATGATTGTCCATATTGCCTCCTTTGCTGGCTTGATTTATTTTTTCATCATCACTGATAGTTTCCAGGGGTTATGACTAGTGATGAGCGGCAGGTGCCATATTCGATTTCGACGAAATTCGCGAATATTCGAAAGAATATTCGTTTCATATTCGTCGAAATCGAATATTCGTCATTATTCTAGTTATCGCGATTAATATGCGATTTAAATAATAATAACACAGCTGTCTCTATAGTCAACCTTCCTATTTGATTGCTAGAATTAGCGAAGTTGACAAATAGGTTGCTAAAACGAAGATGTAGAATACTTCGTTATCTTCGTTTTGAGGAATATGACGAATACATTCGTCATATTCGCTAATACTACCAAGCCAACCATAGTAAACCAGGTCTAAGTAGAAATCGCAATGCAATTAATTCAAGTTATATTAATCGCATTGCGATTTCAACTTAGAGCTGGGTTTATAATGGGTCAGTTTGCTAGAATTAACGAAGTTAACGAATATGGAATATAGCAGCAGTGCTAAGTTGAAATCGCAATGCGATTAATTTAACTTGAAGTAATCGCATTGCGATTTCAACTTAGCACTGCTAGTGCTATATTCCATATTCCTCAAATCCGACAGTACATTTTAGTATATGGAGACGTTCCCATGGTGATGGGGACGCTCCATGAGCGCGGAAGTCGGCAGAAGCGGCAACGGGCACTGACTAGAGCAGCCAGGAAGCCAGGAATCCTCAGGACAGGTAAGAACTACTTTTGGGAAGTGGGAAAGAAAAAAATATAACTAAAAAAAAAAAAAACAATATTCGAAATAGCGAATTTATAGCGCTATATTCGAAATATTCGCGAATTAGCGAAGTGCCGATATTTGCTAAAAACATTCGCTATTCGAATATTCGCGCTCAACACTAGTTATGACTAGGGATGACGAACTTCTGTTTTCCAGTTTGGAGTGCAAGGTTCAGATTTGGGAGATCTATGAATTCCGTTATAGATTTCGCTACCTATAACTTATGGTCCATGGTAACGAAATCCATAAAGGAATTCTTAGATAACCCAAACCCAAACAGAAGTTTGCTCATCCCTAGTTACTGTATGTCTAGGGTTGAGCGAACCCGAACTGTAAAGTTCGGGTTTGTACCGAACATTATGGTTTTTCGCACCCGGACCCGAACCCGAACATTTCCGTTAAAGTTCGGGTTTAGGTTCGTTGTTCCGCAATTTCTTCCCGGTTTTTGAAAGTCTGCAGGGCAGCCAATCAACATGCGTTTCACTACTTTGTCCTAAGAAGCCATCACAGCCATGCCTACTATTGCCATGGCTGTGATTAGCTAAGTGCAGCATGTGACCCAGCCTCTATTTAAGCTGGAGTCACGTAGCGCCGCACGTCACTCTGCTAGTCTTAGTGTAGGGATACACTGCTGCTGGTGCTCTGCAGGGCAGCCAATCAACATGCGTTTCACTACTTTGTCCTAAGAAGCCATCACAGCCATGCCTACTATTGGCATGGCTGTGATTGGCTAAGTGCAGCATGTGACCCAGCCTCTATTTAAGCTGGAGTCACATAGCGCCGCACGTCACTCTGCTGGTCGTAGTGTAGGGATACGCTGCTGCTGGTGCTCTCAGGGATAGATTACGGAAGAAATCTGTTGAACTTGGTGGTGTTAACTCTTCAAACTACAGCAATTATTGAGGGTGCTATGCTACATATTTGTACCCAGCCCTGAGCACAGTGATACTGCAAAATAATTTTAAATCCATCTGTTACTGAGGTGGGGGTCCGCGGCCATTTTAGCAACTGCAGTGTCCTTGGAACTGCATGTGACCTGCATGTGTGCCAGCCTGCCAGGGACATCAGTCTAATTATTTTTTGGTAGCTCAGTGGAGGAAAAAATCCTTTTTGCATACACCGCTGAAAAACCTATTTTAAAATTTAGCTGTGACTTAGAGCATTTCTGTAGTTGGTAAAATAAACTCGTACTGTCGTACCACAGATCACGTTTGCATGCACCGCTGAAAAACCTATTTTAAAATTTTGCAGTGACATAGTGCATTTCTGTAGATGGGTTAATAAACTCGTACTGTTGTGCCACAGAGCACGTTTGCATACAACGCTGAAAAACCTGTTTTAAAATTTTGCGGTTACATAGTGCATTTCTGTAGTTGGTCGAATAAACCCGTACTGTTGTACCACAGAGCACGTTTGCATACACCGCTGAAAAACCTATTTTAACATTTTGCAGTGAAAAACTGCATTTCTGTAGTTGGGTTAATAGACTCTTACTGTTGTGCCACAGAGCACGTTTACTTACAACGCTAAAAAACCTGTTTTATAATTTTTGGGGTGACATACTGCATTTCTGTAGTTGTGTTAATAAACCCGTACTGTTGTGCCACAGAGCATGTTTGCATCCAAAGCTGAAAAACCTATTTTAAAATTTAGCAGTGACATACAGAATTTCTGTATTTGGGGGAAATTAACCCCTATTGTTGCTCCACAGGGCAATTTTGCATAGAACGCTGAAAAACCTATTTTAAAATTTATCAGTGACATACTGCATTCCTGTATTTGGGGGAAATAAACCTGTATTGTTGTTCCACAAAGCAGTTTGGCATACAATGCTCAAAAACCTATTTTAAAATTTAGCAGTGACATACTGCATTTCTGTAGTTTGTTGCAATAAACACTGGTTTTGTGCTACATAGCAGATCTGAGGCCTACCCTGTATTTCAGTCATTTTAAGTAACCTTTTGAACTCCGCATTTACATAGTTGGTTGCAAACACAAAGGATTAGTGGTAGATAGCACATTAGTGGTGTAAGCTGCATTTCTGACAGTCAAATGAAACAGTTAACTTCTGCTTTTACATTGTTGGTTTGAAAAACCAATTTTTTGGTGATAGTGAAGTAATTGCATTGAATTGCTCCGTTACACTGTTGTGTGACCTAAAGAAATTTATTCTGTTTATGACACGGGCACTGCCTTACTGTTAGTGAGCTTAATTGTTGACTTTTGGCAGTTAAATTGACACAGGAGATAAACCATCTGTTACTTTAGTGGGTGAACGCAAATAATGAGGAGAAAATCAAATAAGGGACGTGGGCATGGTCGTCGTGGTGTTGGTGGAGCTCCAGTTGCTGGGAGAAAATGTGGCCGTTCAGCGCCAACTACAGGTCCAAGTGAAACACCTTCCTCAGGCGTGAGTAGGCGACAGAACCTGCAGTGTTATTTGTTAGGCCAGAATGCCACTCTACGAATGGTGAGGCCAGAACAAGTACAGGCGATAGTAGATTGGGTGGCTGACAGTGCCTCCAGTACCTTAACATTGTCTACCACTGTTGATAGCTCAGAGTTGGCACCTGTAGCCCATGCTCATCTGTCTTTTACCTCACCCCCTTGCAAATCAGCAAAGCAATCTGAGCCCCAAGTAATGCAGCAGTCTCTTATGCTTTTTGATGACTCTGCTGGCAGGGTTTCCCAGGGCCATAACCATTGCCCTGCCCCAGAAGTGGAAGAGATTGAGTGCACAGATGCCCAACCACTTAGGTTTGAGGATGAGGACATGGGAAGACCACCGCAGCACGTCTCTGATGATGAAGAAACGCAGGTGAAAACTGCTGCGGCTTTCTGCGGTGTGCAGACCGACAATAAAAGCAGGGGTGAAGACTGGGTGGAAGATGATGTTGAGAAATTTGAAAAATCTTTTAAATTGTTGGGTGCAATATTATCATTTTTTACGGGTACGAACCCCTGCTCTGCATAGGTGGCAGTGACCGAAAATGCGGAAAATCTTCTTTTAAATTGTTGGGTGAAATATTACCATTTTTGCGGGGTACAAACCCCTGCTCTGCATAGGTTTCAGTGACCGAAAATGTGGAAAATCTTCTTTTAAATTGTTGGGTGATATATTACAATTTTTGCCGGGTACAAACCCCTACTCTGCTAAGGTGGCAGTGACCAAAAATGTGGCAAATCTTCTTTTAAATTGTTGGGTGAAATATTACCATTTTTGCCAGGTACAAACTCTTGCTCTGCATAGGTGACAGGGACTGAAAATTTCAAAAAATCTTCTTTTAAATTGTTGGGTGCAATATTACCATTTTTACCGTGAATAAACCCCTCCTCTGTCTGGGTGCCAGGGACCTAAGTTTCTAAAAATCGCCTGTTCCATTGGTGGATGACATTAACCCTGTTTTGCCGTGAATTAACGTCTCCTCTGCCTGGGTGCCAGGGGGCTACCTTTTAAAAAATCGACTGTTTTATTGGTGGGTGACATGAATCCCATTTTGCCGTGAATAAACCCCTGCTCTGCATAGGTGACAGGGACCTAAATTTTTAAAAATCGTCTGTTTCATTGGTGGGTGATATAAACCCCGTTTTGCCGCTGAAAAACTCCTGCTGTGCATTGCTGACAGGAACCAAATTTGGTAAAAATGTCTGTTAATGATTAAAAGATGCTTGACTACAAACGCACGCTGGTAGACGCTCTGCTGATGGCATTCCCACCTGATGCCTCCTCAAACTCCTACTCCACATCCATTTCCTCATCCTAGATCAAGATTTTGATTTTTAATTTTTATTTATTTTATTTCAAGTCATTTCCCTATCCACATTTGTTTGCAGGGCACTTACCCACATTTTGCTGCCTTTTGCAGCCCTCCAGCCCTTTCCAGTACTTTTTTAAAGCCATTTTGGTGCCCAAAAGTTCTGGTCCCCATTGACTTCGGGGTCAAGTTCAGGTTAAGTTCGGATCCCGAACCCGAACTTTTTTGTGAAGTTCGGCCGAACCCATCGAACCCCAACTTCAAGTTGTCTGCTCAACTCTAGTTATGACCACCCAGCAATCCAGCAGCAAGCAGTGGCCGTGCTTGCACACTATATGAAAAGGTGCTGTCCTCTCTAGTAGCTAGGCCTGAGGGAGCGCCCATAGGCCGGCACTTTTTCCTATAGTGTGCAAGTACAACCATCACTGCTGAATTGCAGGGTTATTGTAACCCCTGGAAATGAGCAGCAAAAGTGGCAATATAAACAATCATAATATATTAGTAAATGCCTTGTATTAACATTTTCTACTTGATAAATGCTATTATGCGGAAGTGAGACAACCCCTTGAAGTTTGAAACACTTTTTTTTTAACGGTCAGTTAGACAGAGTCCAGCACAATATAACTGTGACACAGAACAATATGTCAGGTACACTAATCTGTGATCAATTTATTATTATTTTTTTTATTTGCATTGAAATATTAAAAAAAAAAACGGTCAATTGGACAGAGTTCAGTACAAAATATTGTAGCTGTGATGCAGACCGATATGTCAGGTATACTAATCTGCTCATCTCTAGTAGTATGACTACTGTTGATAGATCTTATTATGCCATGTGTGAATGCTCAGGGAACAATAATACAAGAATACTGATGATTATCATTACATTAACATCTACATGGACAGCTTCATTGAGTATTTTGAGGACATAGATGTGAGGTCACCGACTGACACTTGAGTGGGAAAATGAAAAACCTCATATAACAAATAAAAACAAATAAAAAACTGTAAGATCTTACATTCCAATGATACTAATGATCTGCCTTCCTTGGATGACTTTACTGGGATTATGCAAAGCCTAAACATGTAGCAAAGATTTAGGCTTGACGTTCTTATTGTTACACTATTGTGGGTAGGAAGCTGAGTTGAATTCTGCCCAATTCCAAAATTTTGGTTGGAACTTCCTTCAAAGTAGTTCTCCGGGAATTATTTAAAATGGCCGACAACCTGTCCTAGAATGTGAGCAGGACTGCCTCCACTTGCAGAGCTGTCTAGAGAGGTGCCTACAATATGCCATTATGGCTGAGCAGACTGACAGGAAAACTCACCACTATGTACCATATGAAAGTGCCAGATCATACATAGTGTGTATTGAGGCCCCAACCCCTCATTCCCCTAGGCAGCTCTGCAAGTGGAGACAAGACAACCAGTCCTGTTCACATTCTTGAACAGGTTGCTTGCTGCCATTTTAAAACATTCCCTTTAACTAAACCTCCTGGTCATCAACATATTTCTAGTGCTGTGTACTGGATTGTGACCTTAATATTGGAATTTTTGGCTCTGATGTTCCCTCAATGACTAATTAAACGGGTTTTCCAAGATTTCTTTTTACTGATGACTAGTGATGAGCGAAGTTATGAAAAACTTGACTCGGCTGCTCCTCATGATTCATTTATTTGTGTGTAGTGGGCGCAATAACGGGCTAACGGTGACCACATCGCCCTCCATTCATCACTGATTGCGGCATCTGATGCTACAATTGAGGCATTTCAGGGGTTATTCAGGTTAAAAAGAAATACATGTCATAGTCACCTTATCCATTTTCTCACAGAGAGCCCGTCGTGGCCATCTTGATTGAAGACACTGTCGAAATCTCAAATGAATGAGGTGAGTATGTATTTTTTTCTTACCGCCATTTCTGAAAAAATGTATTCATTACCACGAAGCCCAAGGAAATTCGGCTTAGTGTAAATCAAATTGTTCCTAAAATTCTGATCGAAATCAATTTGATTGGCTTCGATTCACTCAACACTACTGATGACCTATTCTCTGGATCAGCTGTTTTGAGAAGGCAGCGGCACTCCTGCCTTCTTGCAGCTTACCAAGCACAGAGCCTTACATTGAATAGAGGCTGTGCTTGGTACTGCAGCTCAGCACCATTCTCTATAATCGGCCTGAGCTTCTAGGAAAAGCAGAGAGAAGGCTTCGGCACTCACAGGAGTGCCAATGCCTTCTCAAACAGCTAATCTGTGGGGGTCCCGTATGTCGAACCCCCACCGGTCAGATACTGATGACTTATCCAGAGGATAGGTCATCAGTAAAAAAAATCTCAGAAAACCCCTTTAAGGCCCCTTTCACACGAGTGAGTTTACCACGCTGGTGCTATGCATTACGTGAACACATTGCACCCGCACTGAATCCTGACAATTCATTTCAATGGGTCTGTGTTTTTTTTCACACATCAGTTCTGCTTTGCGTGAAAAACACAGCATATTCTATGTTTTGCATTTTTCACTCAGCCCCATAGAAGTGAATGGGGCTTCAGTGTAAAGCGCATTGTATCCGGAAGCAAGTGCGGATGCAATGCGTTTTTCACTGATGGTTGCTGAGAGATGTTGTTTGTAAACCTTCAGTTTTAATGCATCAAAACGCATTGCACCCACGCAGAAAAAAATGAACAACTGAATGCAATCGCAGACAAAACTGACTGAACTTGCTTGCAAAATGGTGCGAGTTTCACTTAACACACCCTGAATGCATCTGGAGCCAATCCGTCACACTCCTGTTAAAGAGGCTTAAGGCCCCTTGCAGACGAGCGTGTTCGGATTATGTCCGGATGCGTTCAGTGAAAACTGCACGATTTCGCAAACAAAGTCATTCAGTTTGGTTTACGATCCTGTTCAGTTGTTTAGTTTTTATCGCGCGGGTGCAATGCGAATTACTGCATTTTGAACGCACGTAATAAAAAAAACGGAATATTTACAAACAACATCTCTTAGCAACCATCCGTGAAAATCGCATCTGCACATAGATGCAATATTCATGCAGCCCCATTCACTTCTATGGGGCCAGCGTTGTGTGAAAATCGCAGAATATAGAACATGCTGCAATTTTCACGCAACACAAAAGTGTTGCGTGCAAACCACCGCTTATGTACACAGACCCATTTAAATGAATGGGTCTGGATTCTGTGCAGGCGCAATGTGTTCGCATCACGCATTGCACTCGCATGGAATTCTCGCTCGTGTGAAAGGGGCCTAAATCTTTTAGATTTGGAAGGAAATATAAAATGTAGTGTCTTAATAAAGTGCAGATTTTAATCTATCTTTTCCCTCAAAACGATGTTAAGATTTTCATCAAAGATGTGAATTCCATTATTTATTCCATTTATCAATGCAATCTTTTAAATTTTCAGCTAAGAACACTCCAGTGCTTAAGAGTTGGAGTCTGCACTGATTCTTAAAATATCCGACTGTAGAAACACCAACTCTGTTGGATAAAATATGTCTACGGATATCTGGAGTATAATAATAAAAATGAAAAATGTTGAGCAAAAGTTAGCACAAGTATATGTAAATGGTCGCTTTTTTCCATCCACTTTGTAGTTTTGAGGTTTAGACAATATAGAGCTAGGGAATTTTTGTTCCTTGATTAGCAGGACAAAAATTTGGACAGTTTTTAGTTATAGATGGTTATATAGAAGACTAGAGGTTATGGGACATGAACAGGTCAACAGTTTGTCTCTGGTTGGCTATAAGAGATGAAAGTGGTTTTCCCACCATAGACTTTTATGGGATATTTAGTTGATAGGTGGCAAATAGACCAGTGAGATTTCCAATGATTTCAGGAATGTTGGTGCTGCTAGTCCTTGGTGGAGAAGTGACTTGTGTATGCACGGTTATGCTCCATTAAAGTGAATAATCTCCAGCAGTAAGTCTTTTTTGGTATAACTAGTTAATGTTCCAGAAGCATTTGATAGAGGCGTAGCTGGCAGGAGTCCAGGGGGCCATTAGCCCTAGGCCAATTATTACTTTCTAGGGCACTTAGTGAGGTACATTATTTATTATATTATATTCTAGTGAGTACAGAAAGGTCACTATTATTGTCTAGAAGCGGCATAAATGCTTTTTAAGTAGGGTACTGTTACTGAGTGGTGCACTATAATTTTCTGAGGCAGGCGGGCACAAAGAGGTAGAAAAAAAGCAAAGGGAAACTGAGATGGAACAGGTATTTAACATGTTACGTAACAATGGACTGAAAGTAGAAGGCAATATGACTGAAGGTACAAGCCAACAATGAGTAAACAAGTATGATAACCACAGGACCAGGATGCAACCAATCTATACAGGAGAGGACTAGAGTCCGGAGTATCCAGTGAAGGTCAAAGGCAACTCTGGATTGGGTAGAGGTGGGGTGTTCCTCTTGAATAAATAAGATGTTCTTCTCTACTCAAAATATTGTGCCACTAATCCTACTGTAGAAGCAATAGCAATTAAGGTCCCCAATTCTAATATAATCATACATAAGTAAAAAAAGCAATAAAATAAAACATCACTTATCGCAACACAATCTGCTCCATACACAGCTTTCATGTCAGAGGCAGGAATATAAAGAATGAACCATATAATTCTTAACTCTTGGAGCATCGGTTAACAACAAGGTAATCTTTAGAAAGTCAATGTTTGACTATGATTTCTATGCATGTGCTCAGCAAGCTGTAAACATATTTTGACCTATTAAATAGATGTAAATAGCTCATTGCAATGCAGAACATTTTCTGTATGTCATCTGAACACTCAAGTTATTTACATTCCAAATCTCTAGGGAGATGGCACCAGAAAGTCCCAGCTTTAATTCAAATATACCCATTAGATATTAAAATGTATTGTGTGGTTGCATTGAGAATAACACTTAATGCAATAACATTTATTGTCCTAGACCTCAGACCTTCTTAATGGAGCACAAAGCCAAAAGTACAGGTTAGGCTACTTTCACCCTAGCGTTTTGGCTTTCCATTTGTGAGATCCATTCAGGGCTCTCAAAAGAGGTCCAAAACAGATCATTTTTGCCCTAATGCATTCTGAATGGAAAAGGATCCATTCAGAATGCATCACTTTGCCTCCGTCCAATCACCATTCCGCTCTGGAGGCAGACACCAAAACGCTGCACGCAGCGTTTTAGTGTCCGCCTGACGAAGCGGAGCCAAACGGATCTTTCCTGGCACTCAATGTAAGTCAATGGGGATGGATCTGTTTTCTACGACACAATCTGGCACAATAGAAAACGGATTCGTCCACAATTGACTTTCAGTGGTGTTCAAGACGGATACGTCATGGCTATAGAAGACATAATACAACCGGATCCGTTCATGACGAATGCATGGGTTGTATTATCATAACTGAAGCTTTTTTGAAGATCTATGACGGATCCGCAAAAAACACTAGTGTGAAAGTAGCCTAACTTTATGCAAATGAGTTGTTCGGAACACATTATTCAGTGCATAAAGTAGATGTGAACTGCATGCCAATAAAAATAAGACATAGCTGGGGCCGAGGGACATGGCTATGTTTTAGGTTTTTGAACAGTCACATTGTGTAGTCCACAACAAGAAGGAGGGGTGCCCTCACCTGGTTGTAGATTACGATTGAAGCACAGAACACGCCGGGAGCTTGGCGTACATTTCATATGCAAAATGAGGAAGAGAGTCCCAGCCTCTTAAACAAACGTGGCAGCTTATATTACAAGTAGTGCATTAAAAACCAGACAGACAGTCCATGTCTAAGCGTTTCGGATCCCCTAGTATCTATCCTTACTCATGACTACAAAGAGATTTCGTATACAGGATTTAAATAGTGGCCAGTCGAAAAATGATCAGATGGCCGCAATTAGCCCAAGTCACACCCTCATATGATCACTACATAAATTTGTATTTAGAAATGTTAAAAACACATTAAAAATAATTACAAGTCAATAGTGAAAGATCAAGTCATGTTTGCGATTTAAACCCTTAGGGATACAGGATTCCATACAAAAAATTCAATAGGATTCCCTGGTTAGGAGTTTACTCCTATGTTCGCCACCTCGCACTGGGGGATTAAGCCTCTCCAGTCCCTGAACCTGCATACCCGCAATATCGCCTCCATGTACGGCCGCATAATGTGAACTTACTGCAGACACATTCCTGGTCCTAACATGAGGAATATCAGAAATGTGTCTGCAGATTCTAGTTTTTAAACTATTGGTAGTGCAGCCCACATATTGGAGGCGACACAGCGAGCATGTAATACATTATACATGTGTTGCAGTTGATACACTGCTTTAATTGAAACAAACTTTGATTGGCAAAGGAAAAAATGTGGCAGCCAGTTAAAATAACTTTGCAACAAGTGCATATACAGTGGCCACATTTGAAATTGCCCTTATGTTTTAATCATGTGGGAAAACTCCGTTCTGCATCAGAGAATAGAGAGGGACTCACCCTCTGAGCCAAGGTGGGTGCTCTACGAGGTTGGCGAGGAGGGCTTAGTTAGTTTATACTAGTGTTCATTCCTGATAACTGGCCCATATAAATGTGCCACCGATCACCTACCTTAGAAAAACTCAAAAAGCTTGTCTGTTGGGTGATCAGCCATTTATGTGGCACATAAAATCACTGTTTGTCTTCAGCATATAACCCTGTGTACACAGGGATATGCTGCTAGCAAACATCGAGTATGCATGAAGATGAACAATCATTCATTGCCATATAAAGCAGATGATTGCTACATATAAATACAGTGTAAGGCCGGTGATCCATGGCTGTCGGAATCTTCTCTTTGTAGGCAAGCATACCACCAGAGTATTCAACCTCTCTGTTACTCCATGCTGTAGAGTGCTAGCGACCTTCTCTGTAGAGATGGCCTTGCGGTTCGCCTAACGGTCGTTTCGCGGCGAACTCTGTGCGTTTGGGATTTGCCAAACATAAGAACATATGGCGATATTCGCATGCGCCATATTCTTTTACATTGTGCAGAACTTTGACCCATGACACATCCATCATGTGGGACAGGACAGCCAATTGAGACATTTCAGCACATGGACACACCCCCACCTTGTAAATGAACCAGATCTGGCAGCGATTTTACATTCTGTGTTTTGCCAGTGTAGGGAGAGGTTGCTTTGTGGAGCGGGGACAGACTGTTAAGCCCCTTTCACATGAGCGAGTTTTCCGCGCAGGTACAATGCGTGATTTGAACGCATAGCACCCGCACTGAATCCTGACCTATTAATTTCAATGGCTCTGTGTACAAGAGCGTTGTATTTCATGCATCGCTTCTGCTTTGTGTGAAAATCGCAGCATGTTCTATATTCTGCGTTTTTCACGCAGCCCTGGCCCCAAAGAAGTGAATGGGACTTCAGTAAAAAATGCATTGCATCCGCAAGCAAATGCGGATGCAATGAGTTTTTCACTGATGGTTGCTAAGAGATGTTGTTTGTAAATGCATCACCCGCATGGAAAAAAACAAACAACTGAACGCAATTGCAGACAAAACTGACTGAACTTGCTTGCAAAATGCTGCGAGTTTCCCTGAACGCATCCAGACCTAATCCGTCACACTTGTGTGAAAGAGGCCTTAGGGACACCAAACACTAGCTAATAGGGCTAGTGTGTGATATACTTATAATATACTTATAGGGGTGTGATATACTTATAATATCCTTTCTAACATAGAAAGTATATTATAGTGCATTTGTATTGTGCGGCAGTTGCGTCCGGCTCTGCTGCGATACCGCAGGTATATAGAGGGACAAGCGCTATTCGAACAACTGTTTGCAATGGGTGTTGCCCCAAAAAAAACTGATTGAGGGGTGCAATATACCTGCCTTCACAAAAAACTGATTGACGGCTATTATATGCCAGTAACCTGTTGCCCTTAAATAAACAGGGTAGTGTGATATAACTATTGTGGCAAAAAAAAATAATTAAGGGCTGCGATATAGCTGCTTCCACAAAATATTGATTAAGGGGTTTGATATACCTGCTTCCACCAAATATTGATTGAGACCAGCGATACACCTGCTTCCACAAAAAACTGATTAAGGGGTCTGTTAGACCTGCTTCCACCAAATACTGATTGACACCTGCAATATCCCAGCTTCCACAAAATACTGATTAAGGTGATTGATATACCTGTTTCCACCAAATATTGATTGACGCCTGCAAGATATCTGCTTTCACAAAATACTGATTAAAGGGTTTGATATACCTGCTTCCACCAAATATTAATTGAGGCCTGCGATACACCTGCTTCCACAAAATACTGATTAAGGGGATTGATATACCTGCTTCCACCAAATATTAATTGAGGCCTGCGATACACCTGCTTCCACAAAATACTGATTGACGGCTGGGATATACCTATAACCTGTTTCCCCAAATAAACAGGGTGATGTTATATAACTGTTGTGGCAAAAAAAATAATTCAGGGGTATAATATACCTGCTTCCACAAAATAATGATTCAGGGGATTGATATACCTGCTTCCACCAAATATTGATTGAGGGATTTGATAGACCTGCTTCCATCAATTACTGATTGACACCTGCGATATACCATCTTCAACAAAATACTGATTAATGGGATTTATATACCTGCTTCCACTAAATATTAATTGAGACCTGTGAGATACCTGCTTCTACAAAATACTGATTAAGGGGATTGATATACCTGCTTCCACCAAATACTGATTGAGGCCTGAGATACACCTGCTTCCACAAATTACTGTTTAAGGAGATTGATGTACCTGCTTCCACCTGATTTTTGAAGCCTGTACCCCACTGGCCTACAGTAAAATTGTTATCCACAGAACACCTAATATACCTCCAGCCACATAATCACTTGTTCTTTTCTGTCCGGTGAATGCCTAATGTTTGGGCCCTGTGCTCCACTGGCCTACAGTAAAATTGTTATTCACTGACCGTCTAATATACCTCCAGCCACATAATCACTGGTTCTGAATGCATAATTTTTGGGGCCTGTACTCCACTGGCCTACAGTAAAATTGTTATCCACTGACCGCCTAAAATACCTCCAGCCGCATAATCACTTGTTCTTTTCTATCCGGTGAATGAGTAATGTTTGGGGCCTGTACTCCAGTGGCCTACAGTAAAATTGTTATCCACTGACCGTCTAATATACCTCCAGCCACATAATCACTTGTTCTTTTCAGTCAGATGAATGCCTAATTTTTGGGGACCATACTCCTGTGGCCTAAAGTAAAATTTTTCTAGGCTCCAGCAGGGTACATTTTTTTAAGATGCATTAAAATGGCCCCTGATTAAAATACATATTTTTGCAATTGATCTCCCTCTGGTATGTCACTGTCCATGTTGTGGGACTCTTTGTGCAATTCTAGTAAGTATTTGGTGGCTGAAAATATGACCTGAAGGTTTTTCAGGTTTGCCTGCCATCAAAGTGAATCGGGTCCGCCGCGAACATTTTATCGCGAACACGCATTTGCGAAACGTCACGGCCGATGTTCATCCATCACTACTTCTCTGCCTATGTCCTGGTGCTCACAGGCAATGATAGGAAATTAACTATTTATTCCAATCATTGACCTATGTATCAACCATGTAAATGAGGCTTTAATGGTAAAAATTTTAAATGCGTCAAAAGTTTTCACCCTTCTTCATGGTAGTGGTCATTATTGAGCATGATTGATTAGATGTTTGGATGACTGTTTGGACTGATGGTTGGCTATTTGGAGGGCTGATTGGTTTGTTGGTTCTTTAATTACATGTTTGCTTTGCTGGAAAATGTGGATTAGATCTTTGTATTGCCGGTTGGTTGGTTGGTTGGTTGGTTGAATGTTTGGCTAGATGGTTGGATGCTTGGGCAGTTGATTGGCTGAATGTTTGGATAGTTGGTTGGTTAGTTTCTGGATTAGATTTGAATGACATTTCAGTTGGTTGGTTGACTGGATGTTTTGATTTCTGGTTGGCTGGTTAGTTAGTAGGTTGTTTAGATACCATGATGGATTTGTTGGATGCTCGGACATTTGATTGGTTCAATGTTTGGATGATTGGCTGGCTGATCCATTGGTTGTTTAGATTTTTGGATGATGGGAATAGCTGATGGTTTGATGTTTAGACATTGGTTAGTAGAATTTTTGACAAAGATCATATAGACAGTGTGGGTGAATAATTAGGGTACCCTCTACTTCAGCATTACTCATGTACAACTAATGTAGAGGGGCCTGTTCTGGTGATTGATGCCTTTATGGGAATTTAACTACTGCTACATAGGGTTTTGGAGTTATAGTTATAAACATATCTCTTTCATATGTACTCCATTATGAGCTACATATACACACAAGTGGAGTTCCCCACCATTTAAGAGATTTTCTGAAATAAGAAAAATATACAATATCACGGTCAGAAAAAGGTAATCTACTGTGAGAGATGATATTGTCCATAGGTTGCCCATCACTTACAGGTTCTTCATTTACTCTAATAGGAGATTTGTAACCTGTAATTCACATCTACCTGCAGAAAAAAAAAAATATTTACTCCTTGTCAGGAGTCACTGACAATCTACTAACTATTAAACAACCCTAAAAGCAAATAACAAATTTTTAAGAAAATAGGATGTGATTTGACTATATATGCTTCTGGCCTATGAGGCCTAATGGAAGTCTATACTCATAGGAGACTACACTTTACCCTTGGAAGGCTCCACTTTAATCATGTAAGCCTATACTTTACTCATGTAAGTAAATACATAATTCAGAGTCTATACTGTTAATGTATAAATCATGTACTCCTATGGGGAAAGTGTAGTCTCCGATACTTTACTCATAGGAGACTACACTTTCCCATGGGAGTACATTACTTATAGGAGTCTACATTTTTCCCTTGGAAGTCTCCACTTTCCTCATGGGAGTTTATACTTTTTTCATGCAAGTTTGTGCTTTACAGAGTCTATCTATCTACAGTACTTCACTTACCGAAGTCTATACTTTACTCATGAGTTTCTACTCTTTACTCTTGGGAGACTACATGGTATTCATTGGAGTGTATGATTTATTATGCCTTCACTCCAGAATTCTGGCTTTAAAAAGTCACAAAACAGGGCTCTTGCAACTCTTTGCACTTGCACAAAAAATGTGTGACTTTTTGCAGTTTTACACCACTCACTCCAGTTTTGAAGTAGGGGTGGAAAAGTGAGTGTTAATGAGTTTCACTATAGATTTATCATTCAGACTTTTTTAAGGAGTCTCAAAAAAATTAGCAATCTCACTCACTCACTAAGAAAAAAGACAGTAGATTTTCTAGACAAAAGTGTTAGGTTTAAAGAGAACCTTTCACCGTTTACCTACCTTTACATGCAGGGTAGGCTCCGCTAGGGTTGGGCAATATACCAGTATTAACGATATACCGCAGTATTAAGAAACGGCGATATGGCTGTTTCTTAATTACCGCTGTGTTTTTAGTGACGTCATAGGGGCAGTCGCATTTGAGTGCTGACTGCCTCTAAAACATCCAGGGCACATTACAGCCGGCACAGTGGAGAAGGAGAGAGTCCCTCCCTCCCCACTGTGACGCAACTGCCACTGCGCAACCAATGAGCAGTGAAGAGAGGAGTGGGGAGGGGCTGTGGCCCCTGCACCACTAATGAGACTTACCTTCTCAAGAGGACCTTTCATGGGTCTGGACTTTGTTAACTAAGTAGCAGAACATGTAGAGTGGCGCCCAGGGATCTCCCTGCACTGTTCCTATAGTAGAAAATAGCATACAGCACGGGAGACGGTAACGAGGGCCACAGCGGGCAAACGGAGCGGTGCTCAGATATAATAGTAAGTGCAGGGAGATCCCTGGGCGCCGCTCTACATGTCCTGCTACTTAGTTAACTTAGTCCGGACCCATGAAAGGTCCTCTTTAATACAAAAATAGACTGCGGTTACCGGCCTCATCACATACCCGGCACCCCGATCTCAATAACAGGAAGCAGCGATCCAGGGTTCTAGCTCATAAGGGGACTAATAGTTACTAAATAAAAAGTAAGAAAAAAACAAAAAAAAAAAAACACCAAAATATTTAAATTTTAAGTCACCCCCTTTCCCAATTTTACATGTAAAATATATAAATATTTTTTGTCCCCTCAAAAATAGGACAGGACTGATCTATTATGGGCTGGACGTTCCATGAAATGTAGAATGCACACTGCTTTTTTGGCATTTCAATTTTATTTCGCGTTGTATTGAGTATTGCAATACATTTTTATGGGACCGAAATTGAATCAAAATGTTGATATTGTGAAAACCCTAGTCATGGGGGCATAACGTCATCTCAAATCCATTAGGTGACAAAGAAATGGCATCTAGCGGCTATAAACCCCCGGAGTCAGGAGACCGGCGCTGGATAATAGTTGCTGCACTCTGGTGGCTGCTGCGCAGAGAGGCTAGGGCAGGGACTGAGATAACAGGCACTGCGCTCTGGGGTTGCGGTAATATGGCTGTAGTGTGTAGGGACTAAAACCCATATGGAAAGCACTGGTCTTTAGTAAATGATCCCCGATGTTTTATTAGGCTGAAAGATACGTTTATGATGCCAGTGTGCCCTTTCTGACAATGTGCACCTATGATGGGTGCATCAGCATGTCCCATTGTCTATGGAATTGTCAGAGATAGCTGATCGCTGTTATCTCCAGCACTTCCATAGAGAATAAATGGGGCAGCAGGGCGCACGCCCAACCGGCTGCTCCATCAGATTGGGGGGAACAGTGACCCTGTTCTTGGTGGGGCAACTAACACATATTACTGTATGGGGGCATCAAGGAGACATACTGTATGAGGGCAACAAGGAAACACCAGTACATGTTTTGAGTGTTTTATATTCTAAATGGGCATTTATCGCGATATATATCGTCATCATCATAAATTTCTTAATATTGTTATCGTGGAAATATTTTTGATATCGTCCAACCCTATGCTTCACTGGTGTTATGACTTTTCCTGTTTTCCAATGCCCCTCGGCTTCCCCGCTGTGCCCCCTTTCTGTTTTCATGCTAATAGCCTCGGCACAGGGAGGAGGAGATGCCAATGCTTCTCTGTTCGCGTCTCCTTCTCCCTGGTTGTGTCGTGTCATATAATCACAGTGGACCAAGTCACAGCCAGGGAGTAAGAGAAATGTTTTTTTCTCCCTGGTTATAATGTGGTCCGCTGCGATGCATGCATAGAATGCTCTCCATTCTCAATTCTATAGGATTTCCGAAAATAGCCCACTCGGCTACTTTTGTAACTCCCATAAAAGTAAACAGAGAGCAAGTCACACATTTGTGGTGCACTCTCATTTACTTTGGTGGCCCTGTTCTGTGCTTTACCCACAGATAGGAGTGGGAGCTGCACTTATCCGACACTGCTGGTATATCCTAGCAATGTGCCACCAATGTCTCAGATGACACTCTTTCCATATAATATAATTCCCACAAAGACTGGCAGCCAGATATCTAAGCATTCTGGATAAAATAGTCTATTACATAATCCAAAATTGCTTTCTACCTAATTAGATTTAGATGTTGGATCAATACTGGTATTCCATGACCAGATATGGAAACAGCTGAAAAAATTTAGTGGAATTTGGTAGCAATGTTCAAACTTTCAAAGCTGCCCCATCATCATATTACACCCCACACACCCACGTCCCTACTTTTCCATCTCCCCTTTTATTCTTCAGTTATTATAACTGTTTTTGTGCTGTATTTAATTTGTGCTAATTATAAATAGGAAAAAACAACAACAAAAAACATGTACTGGAGCTTGTAAATTGATTTGGCATGTGTACATTTTTGCTCAAGTTCCACCTTTGTACTAAAATCTGGCAGTGATTTATGACATTCAATACAGATGGAGCTTAATTGAGATCTTGGCACTCTGCAAGGCGTGAGCCTCACTTCATTAACCTTCTAGTTATTGGCATAACAATCAACATAAAAAATAAAGATTGCAAAAAGGGTTGTAATTAAATGGGCTGGTTGTTGCTTTTTTTTTTTTTCCATTTGGACTTTAATGGCATATTGATAGGATATTTTTGGAAGTCCCAGTGGTATCATCTCCATTTCTGTCAGGGCCCCATTCTTGAAATAGGAGCGGATCCCAGAGGTGAGACCTGCACCCATCGTACTTTTATGGTGTATTCTGTTGATATGCCATAAATGTCTAGGTGGGAATACCCCTTTAAGTTTTCCTGCACCAAGAAACTAAAACATCTCTAAATGGGAAAATGAGTAGCACTGTGCAGCAGGTGACTTTTTTTATGTACACTGTAGAGGAGCCTTTGGCATTCACGAGCTGTATAAATATTACAGATTCATACTGTCACAGTACTGAAAGCTTGAGGTGGGCAGTGTGCCCAAAGACAGAAATCAATACAACAGGTGAAGAGGTATACTTATTTTCAGTTCAATATAGCCTCAGGAGCCCAACAATACATTTAGCTATTCATTCTTCCTTCACAGTCAATGCCATACAGTTGTATACACAATTTGTTCTTTTAAAATACTTTTAAAGGTAATCTGTAGCCATGACCTTGGACTATTATCTGCAATAATACATAACTAGTACCACAGCTAAGGACTCCAGATCACCATTTTTTACTTTCCTACTACCCTCCTGATTCCCCTGCTGTCAGCGCTCAAAGCTGTGCTGAAATACATAGTCCAGACTACTGTGCAGTGCTTAAGTTAAAGTAGAGCACCGGGACTCCTGAATTGCTGACAGGTGAATTTTATTGGTCACATAATATATTACAGTGACGCGTTTCGGCACTCTAGGGGCCTTTTTCAAACTGTATCAATGTGGCAGTTACAAACACAACAGGCAAACAAATTTAAATAAACCGCCCAATGTCACGTGATGATGACGTCACGTTGTCATAGCTACCGCAGTAAATAAGGACAGGCCGATTTCATGCGGCGGTGATCCACTGTGGCTGGAGATAATTTAGCACAGAGATAAATCTACAGTGCCGGCCGTCTTGGACTATACTGGGCAGTGCTAACATAATGGAGAGGACTCTTGTATGCATAGATGCACAGGGGAATATAGTGATTATGATTATTTATCTTATAGTGACATTAGTTCAAAGGGCTGGAATCAATAAAGGATAAGTAATGTAATGTATGTTCACAGTGAATCCATCATTAGAATAGTGAGTTCAGCTCTAAAGTATAATACAGGATGTAACTCAGGATCAGTACAGGATAAGTAATGTAATGTACAGTATGTACACAGTGACTCCACCAGCAGAATAGTGAGTGCAGCTCTGGAGTATAATACAGAATGTAACCAGTGGCGTACATAGAGATATAAGGGCCCCATTGCAAGGATCAAACCAGCCCCCTCCACAGGACAGAAGGGTTTCTGCCTGAATCCTTTTCAATGACCCTTGGGCAATTTATCCACTGCCTAATTTGCTAAAAGTTGTTCCTTTACAGGGTAGAGTCCTGACCAAGTTTTTACCTAGGAGATAATCCTAAATAAGACTGGGCCCCCTCTTGCCCTGGGCCCTTTAGCAGTTGCATGGTCTGCCGCTATGGTAGTTATGCCCCTTGGTGTAACTAAGGATCAGTACAGGATAAGTAATAGATGGACACAGTGGGGAAAATTTATCAAACTGGGGTAAGATAGACCTGGCTTAGTTGCCCATAGCAACCAATCAGATTCCACCTTTCAGCTAGCGCATGCGCAGTGTTCCTTCCCTGTGCTGGCATCAGCTTCAGGGAACGAACTGCACATGCGCTAGCTCGCGCATTGCTAAAGCTTACTGACGTTGGGAGCAAGGAGGAGATTCTGAGGATGCGGGGCGGTGCTGGGCTTATTCACGCTGGACTCATCTCAGGGACAGGACTCATCTCAGGTTAATTTGCATATGTATCAAGTTTTTTCACATAATAAAAGCACACAGAGCTATGGGGACTGAATATTGCGGATGTGCTGGCGGCCATCTAGCAATCCATGTCCTCAGCTCTGTACACAAAATCCCGGTGACAGGTTCCCTTTAAACCAGGCACCCCCTGCTTTGAAGAGAGGAGGGTGCCTGGTTCATAAGAAAAGTTCAGAAATTGATGGAAACATGGTTTGGGAACAGCATGGGGAGGAAGTCTGGATGCATCTTGGACTCCCAGGTTGCTGCCGGGAACGATGTTGTCTGAGTAGGACGCCACTTTTACATACTGACAATAATAAGCCCAAAACCAAAGATAAAGTTGATTTTAGAGGGAAAATAGTTAGAAAACATTCTTTCCTGTATATTTAGTTGTATATAGGGGTCAGTATTGGGCCCTATTCTCTTCAATATATGTATTAATGATCTTGTAGAAGGCTTGCACAGTAAAATATCAATTTGAGAATATCTGGATAGATTGGAGGCTTGGGCAGAGAAATGGCAGATGAGGTTTAACACTGAAAAATGTAAAGTTATGCACATGGGAAGGAATGATGCAAGTCACCTGTACATACTAAATGGTAAAACACTCGGTAACACTGACATGGAAAAGGATCTAGGAATTTTAATAAACAGCTGTAAAAACCAGTGTCAGGCAGCTACTGCCAAAGCCAATACGATAATGGGTTGCATCAAAGGGGCATAGACACCCATGAGGAGAACATAGTCCTACCACTTTACAAATCACTAGTCAGACCACACATGGAGTACTGTGTACAGTTCTGGGCTCCTGTGAACAAGGCAGACATAGCAGAGCTGAAGAGGGTTTAGAGGAGGGCAACTAAAGTAATAACTGGAATGGGTCAACTACAGTACCCTGAAAGGTTATCAAAATTAGGGTTATCCACCTTAGAAAGAAGACGACTGAGGGAGATCTAATATCTATGTATAAATATATCAGGGGTCAGTACAGAGATCTCTCCCATCATCTGTTTATCCCCAGGACTGTGACTGTGACGAGGGGACATCCTCTGCGTCTAGAGGAAAGAAGGTGTGTACACAAACATAGAAAAAGATTCTTCACGGTAAGAGCAGTGAGACTATGAAACTCTCTGCCTGAGGAGGTGGTGATGGTGAGTACAATAAAGGAATTCAAAGGGGACTGGATGTATTTCTGGAGTGTAATAATATCACAGGTTAAAGCTACTAGTGTAGCATCCCCAAGTCAGGGCAATGTATGGAACTAACCTGGGGAATGCCAGTGATGGAGAGGCCGGCACGCTGTTCCTCTGGGGCACTCTCTGGGTTCTTGCGGGACACAGCCAGGTGGAATGTGAGGTGCCCTTGGTGTTGTAGTTTAACGTGCCTATGGCTGGGTCCCTGAGGTGTCGTGGCGCCAGTGCCAGTAAACGGTGGCACACCGTATTTATAGTAGGAATAACAGAGGTGCAGACTTGTAACTTGAAAACAGAATTCCAACTTTACTGAAAACAGTGATGATACAGTAAGCAGTCTTTCCAACAGTTCCTTTTTGCAGACAATCACAATTGCAGTGGTCTTACATCCAGCAAGGTAAAACAGAGGGTGATAATACAGGACTTGGAATTGCAGGTGAACCTTACTTTCTTCCTGACTCGTCCTGACTGGAATTGATGCTTCAAGGCCCCAATGCCCTACTTCTGGCTTATATCCTTGAATCTCCAGTTTATAATGTACCTCCTCTTGACATTTAGTACCTCTTGCTCTAGGGATTGCCTCCAGGTTGACTTCTGCTGAACTCGCCTAGGCCTGAGACATGTGGCCTTCACAGACTCCAGGGTCTGCACTCCTTCTCCTAGGGCACCATCTTCCTAGGGTGGATTCCTCACAGGCCATAAGGCCTGGGTTTGGCCTTCACAGGCACATGGCCTGCCCTTGTCTAAGGCATACTCTAGACTGCCTTCCCTTCCCCTGACTGGGCCTTATATAGACTAGGGCAACCTAGCTCCCTCTAGTGACTAGAGCTGGAATTACATCCCTAGCCGGCTTGCACATAGCACATTTCACAGTAACAGGGGAATCAAATACCATAAATTACATTGATTTACATTGCATGGTACAAATAGGACCTTTACCAGCCTCCTCCTAAATGAGAGGAGCGACAGCAGCCAAGTGACCCTTCCGTAGTGACGGGCAGTACAACTCCGTACACTACATACCCCGCTGCTTTAAGCTGAGTACGCCCTCGTACTCTACCAGGGTACCGCCCTACTGGAATTTCCACCTGAAAGAGACAAAGAAAAACATGCAAGAATACATACATATCAGTACTCAATTCTATCTGCATCGACAATTGTCATCAGGTCCAGCTGACTGACGGAGAAGTGCGGTGACAAGGGCGTCGCTCTCTTTCTTCAGGATACAGAGTGGAACTGGGGCGCTGACCTGGCACAGCGGATGTTAGGGAATACCAGGATAGTCCATGACAATGAGTGAGTCCATAAAAGCATATCACAGAGGCTCGCACACAGGAAGTAGGACGCCACTTTTACATACTGACAATAATAAGCCCAAAACCAAAGATAAAGTTGATTTTAGAGGGAAAATAGTTAGAAAACATTCTTTCCTGTATATTTAGTTGTATATAGGGGTCAGTATTGGGCCCTATTCTCTTCAATATATGTATTAATGATCTTGTAGAAGAGCTTGCACAGTAAAATATCAATTTGAGAATATCTGGATAGATTGGAGGCTTGGGCAGAGAAATGGCAGATGAGGTTTAACACTGAAAAATGTAAAGTTATGCACATGGGAAGGAATGATGCAAGTCACCTGTACATACTAAATGGTAAAACACTCAGTAACACTGACATGGAAAGGATCTAGGAATTTTAATAAACAGCTGTAAAAACCAGTGTCAGGCAGCTACTGCCAAAGCCAATACGATAATGGGTTGCATCAAAGGGGCATAGACACCCATGAGGAGAACATAGTCCTACCACTTTACAAATCACTAGTCAGACCACACATGGAGTACTGTGTACAGTTCTGGGCTCCTGTGAACAAGGCAGACATAGCAGAGCTGAAGAGGGTTTAGAGGAGGGCAACTAAAGTAATAACTGGAATGGGTCAACTACAGTACCCTGAAAGGTTATCAAAATTAGGGTTATCCACCTTAGAAAGAAGACGACTGAGGGGAGATCTAATATCTATGTATAAATATATCAGGGGTCAGTACAGAGATCTCTCCCATCATCTGTTTATCCCCAGGACTGTGACTGTGACGAGGGGACATCCTCTGCGTCTAGAGGAAAGAAGGTGTGTACACAAACATAGAAAAAGATTCTTCACGGTAAGAGCAGTGAGACTATGAAACTCTCTGCCTGAGGAGGTGGTGATGGTGAGTACAATAAAGGAATTCAAAAGGGGACTGGATGTATTTCTGGAGTGTAATAATATCACAGGTTAAAGCTACTAGTGTAGCATCCCCAAGTCAGGGCAATGTATGGAACTAACCTGGGGAATGCCAGTGATGGAGAGGCCGGCACGCTGTTCCTCTGGGGCACTCTCTGGGTTCTTGCGGGACACAGCCAGGTGGAATGTGAGGTGCCCTTGGTGTTGTAGTTTAACGTGCCTATGGCTGGGTCCCTGAGGTGTCGTGACGCCAGTGCCAGTAAACGGTGGCACACCGTATTTATAGTAGGAATAACAGAGGTGCAGACTTGTAACTTGAAAACAGAATTCCAACTTTACTGAAAACAGTGATGATACAGTAAGCAGTCTTTCCAACAGTTCCTTTTGCAGACAATCACAATTGCAGTGGTCTTACATCCAGCAAGGTAAAACAGAGGGTGATAATACAGGACTTGGAATTGCAGGTGAACCTTACTTTCTTCCTGACTCGTCCTGACTGGAATTGATGCTTCAAGGCCCCAATGCCCTACTTCTGGCTTATATCCTTGAATCTCCAGTTTATAATGTACCTCCTCTTGACATTTAGTACCTCTTGCTCTAGGGATTGCCTCCAGGTTGACTTCTGCTGAACTCGCCTAGGCCTGAGACATGTGGCCTTCACAGACTCCAGGGTCTGCACTCCTTCTCCTAGGGCACCATCTTCCTAGGGTGGATTCCTCACAGGCCATAAGGCCTGGGTTTGGCCTTCACAGGCACATGGCCTGCCCTTGTCTAAGGCATACTCTAGACTGCCTTCCCTTCCCCTGACTGGGCCTTATATAGACTAGGGCAACCTAGCTCCCTCTAGTGACTAGAGCTGGAATTACATCCCTAGCCGGCCTGCACATAGCACATTTCACAGTAACAGGGGAATCAAATACCATAAATTACATTGATTTACATTGCATGGTACAAATAGGACCTTTACCAGCCTCCTCCTAAATGAGAGGAGCGACAGCAGCCAAGTGACCCTTCCGTAGTGACGGGCAGTACAACTCCCGTACACTACATACCCCGCTGCTTTAAGCTGAGTACGCCCTCGTACTCTACCAGAGTACCGCCCTACTGGAATTTCCACCTGAAAGAGACAAAAGAAAAACATGCAAGAATACATACATATCAGTACTCAATTCTATCTGCATCGACAATTGTCATCAGGTCCAGCTGACTGACGGAGAAGTGCGGTGACAAGGGCGTCGCTCTCTTTCTTCAGGATACAGAGTGGAACTGGGGCGCTGACCTGGCACAGCGGATGTTAGGGAATACCAGGATAGTCCATGACAATGAGTGAGTCCATAAAAGCATATCACAGAGGCTCGCACACAGGGAGTCCATCTCTGGGCACATAGACTTAGATAAAATATGTTTTAGCAATAAATACGGTCAGCAGCACATACATAAAATCACAATACAGGACTCTAACAATACCAGGGTAACATCTTCCTGGCAAGTCCTGCGTATATTTAAAGTGCTGACATAAAAGAACCCTTTTCAACCTGAAATGGGGGTTAAAAAGGGATAAGGTGCAAATAAAAAGCACAACTTGGAGTTATTAAAGTACTTGACGCCACAATGTTAGCAGCAGGCAGGATGTCCCGGAACAGAGAGAGGCAGGCTGGGAGCAGTGGTTCCACAGTGGCAACTTATTTGTCAAACATGCCACCGGCCGTGGGGAACTGGCAGCAAGCTCCACCAGCCTGGCAAACTTAAAGGAACAGTTCCTGCAACATGTATGATGTCCCTGTGAGGATGAGCAAAGATGGCCTAGCAGGCCTGCTCACAGGTAGGTGTCAAATGAGCCCCGTTCGTCGGAGGTAGTGCAGCCCTGTGCTGCTGGTAGTCTGGGCCATGCACCAGGGCCACATGGAGGGGGTGCCCACCACAAAGAATGGGCTGGAAACATCACCGGTATTGGGCCTACCCACCTCATTGGCCCGCTGGGTTGCGGACACACAGGAGCTGCTGGTCTCGGGACACGGGCCGGCGCTGGGGTAGACACTTCCTCTGGCCGGGACATAACGCTCCCGTCACGGCGGACTCGGCTCCTGGCATAAGTCAATTTATCCGCTGTTACACGGACCTTGGGTGGCTCAGCGTTAGCGGTAGGACCTTGGACTACGGGTTCGGGTGGTACAGGGTCACAGGTAACTCACCACCGCTGGACTGCTGCGCTGTCTTCTTAGAATCTGCCACTTGCCGCAGGCCATCCAGGTAAGCCTGTAAGGAAGCGATCCGCTCCTCCAGGGCGGAGATCTCACTGCTGGATTCCGGCACACTTGCAGCAGGCTCAGATGAGGTTCTATCCTGGCGGTTCTTCCGCAGGTCATCCATGGCTTCACTGAACTGGGCCATCCGCGCCCAATCAGCGGCTGTCTTCTCTCGTCGCGGCAGCTCTGGAGAGGGGTAAGGACTGGGAGGCTTGTCCAGGATCGTCGGCTGCCAGAAGATGTTCGGGCCGAGAAAGGAACTCTTCTCCTGGTACGTATTCCGGATGGGTCCCGGCGGGTCCTCTGCCTCCACCGGATCTTCTGCTTCTTCCCAGTCCTCCGGTACCGGTCCGGGACGGGTCACCGCAGTGGCATATGGGCCTCGCAGGCCCTCCGCGGGAGTGAACTCCACTCTCTCTCCGACCGCTAGATTATGCAGTCGCCCTGGGAGATAGCGGCGCTTGACGGACCGGCGATTCACATAATAGTCCCGATTGGTGCCGGTTTCTTGGATGAATCCAAATCCTCTGACCTTGTCAAACTCTAGCACGACTCCGGTGCGGCGTTCGAGCTGGGGCTTGCTGTCCCTGGAGTCCTCATAAATCCGCTTGGTGACTTCCTCGAAGTATTTCTTCTGAGTGGTAGTTTTTAAAGTTGCCGCCACTCGGATCTCGGCCATCAGGGCCGACCACGCGGGGTTCCGCGGGAGGAAGCCTTCTCGCTGCGGGTGGAAGCGGCAGGGCTCGGCTTGTGGCCATGGACAGGTTTGGGCCATGTCGCTGGGAGTATACGCTGGGGGCGCAGGGCGCTCCTTAGTTGCTCCTGGGGTCGCCTCCATTGCACCAACTACGGCTCCGGATCCCGCTGACATCACAGGTAGGAAGCCCCGTAGCAGGGCGAGCCACTGTTCCTGCAGGCTCCACCCCGTCGTTTCTTGCACGCCCCCTAGGTATTCCAGTATAGGGTAGGCGGTGTCCATATTATATTCCTCAAAGGAAGGCGTTACCTCCAGGTCGTCTTCTCCTCCCTCTTGGAGGGTTTTGGCGCCAAATTTTCGCGCCACTGAGGTCAGGGATGGCGCAAGAAGAAGTCCAATGGCGCCGGCGGCCATCTTGGGCACCATGATGCATCAATTCAATGACAGCAAGCAGTGGTAGCAAAACAGCATAAAAGTCCACAAAAATGCACTTTGAAGTGGCGATTTTCTTCCTCTTGATAGCGCAACACCGCACAGCGCTCCCTAGAAGTCTCTGGGACACTTTTCTGTACGTTTTAGGTCCGCAAAGTTCACTTCAAATAAACAGGCGTTTTGTCACTTGGCAAACTGGTTAAGGCACAAAGTTCACGTTTTTGCTCACAGTCCGTAAAACGTGCGAATCCTGTTCGTGACGCCAAAATGTAGCATCCCCAAGTCAGGGCAATGTATGGAACTAACCTGGGGAATGCCAGTGATGGAGAGGCCGGCACGCTGTTCCTCTGGGGCACTCTCTGGGTTCTTGCGGGACACAGCCAGGTGGAATGTGAGGTGCCCTTGGTGTTGTAGTTTAACGTGCCTATGGCTGGGTCCCTGAGGTGTCGTGACGCCAGTGCCAGTAAACGGTGGCACACCGTATTTATAGTAGGAATAACAGAGGTGCAGACTTGTAACTTGAAAACAGAATTCCAACTTTACTGAAAACAGTGATGATACAGTAAGCAGTCTTTCCAACAGTTCCTTTTGCAGACAATCACAATTGCAGTGGTCTTACATCCAGCAAGGTAAAACAGAGGGTGATAATACAGGACTTGGAATTGCAGGTGAACCTTACTTTCTTCCTGACTCGTCCTGACTGGAATTGATGCTTCAAGGCCCCAATGCCCTACTTCTGGCTTATATCCTTGAATCTCCAGTTTATAATGTACCTCCTCTTGACATTTAGTACCTCTTGCTCTAGGGATTGCCTCCAGGTTGACTTCTGCTGAACTCGCCTAGGCCTGAGACATGTGGCCTTCACAGACTCCAGGGTCTGCACTCCTTCTCCTAGGGCACCATCTTCCTAGGGTGGATTCCTCACAGGCCATAAGGCCTGGGTTTGGCCTTCACAGGCACATGGCCTGCCCTTGTCTAAGGCATACTCTAGACTGCCTTCCCTTCCCCTGACTGGGCCTTATATAGACTAGGGCAACCTAGCTCCCTCTAGTGACTAGAGCTGGAATTACATCCCTAGCCGGCTTGCACATAGCACATTTCACAGTAACAGGGGAATCAAATACCATAAATTACATTGATTTACATTGCATGGTACAAATAGGGCCTTTACCAGCCTCCTCCTAAATGAGAGGAGCGACAGCAGCCAAGTGACCCTTCCGTAGTGACGGGCAGTACAACTCCCGTACACTACACTAGAGAGGGGTCGTTGATCCAGGGAGTTATTCTAATTGCCTGATTGGAGTCAGGAAGTAATTAAGTGGGGAAAATTACCTTGTGCCTCACAGTTTTTTTTTTTTTTTCCTCTGGATCAGCTTGTAGGAAACAGGCTGAACTGGATGGACAAATGTCTTTTTTCGGTCTTATATACTATGTTACTATGTTACTATAAAGTGCAAGTGCTGCCAAAAATTACAAGGAAGAGGCACTCTGATACAACCTGTATATCACAAGGAGGGCCTCATTCAATTGTTCATGTAGTGGGACGCCTACACTCATAAAGCCTATGCACTAAGTGAAAGGGCTACTAAAAATTACAAGGAACCCTGCACTCCAATACACCCTTTGTTACACTTAACTGCCTGCCGACCGCTATACGCACGAATGCGTCCAGGCGGCGGCAGGTTTATTCCTCCTGGACGCATCCGCGCGTCATCTCGCGAGAGGCGAGATTTGCTGTGAACAGCAGTGCACAGCTCGGCAGTGATACTACAGCCTGCCAGCGATGATCAATCGCTGGCAGGCTGTAGATGCGAATTAAATCGCATCAAAGCGGTATATCAGACGCTGTTTTGTTAACAGCGTCTGATATACCTGCTACCTGGTCCTCTGGTGGTCCCATTTGCTGGGATCGACCACCAGAGGACCAGGTAACTCTGTAAAGTAGCACCAAGCACCACACTACACCACACCCCCCACCCCTGTCACTTATTAACCCCTTGTTAACCCCTGATCACCCCATATGGACTCCCTGATCACCCCCCAGTCACTGATCACCCCCCTGTAAGGCTCCATTCACATGTCCATATGTGTGTTGTGGATCCACGGATCCGCGGATCCACGGATCCGCACCAAGGATCCGCAAAACACGGACACCGCCAATGTGCTTTCCGCATTTTGCAGATCCGCACATTGCCAGAACTATATAGAAAATGCCTTTTCTTGTCCGCAATTGCGGACAAGAATAGGACATGTTCTATATTTTTGCGGAGCGGAAGTGCAGACCTGGAAGTGCGGATCCGCAATTCCGGATCAGAGCGATACAAAGTCTGTCCCCATAGAAATGAATGGGTCCGCAATTCCGTTCCGCAAACAGAATTGCGGACGTGTGAATGGGGCATAAGGATCCCTTATCACGGCCAGTTAGTTAGCTACTTGTTAGGTAGTTGGCGCCCACCGCACTTACTGATTTTGGCAGAGATTTTTTCATCCACATTGATCGATGCAAATGTAAAAATCTGTGCTGTTCATTTTTTTCTTTTTTCAGCCCAAAGGCTGAACGGAAAAAAAAAATCTCATTACCCGTATGCTCAATATAAGGAGAATCGCAGAAACTCCTAATGCTGGCCATACATGTAATGATTGCGGAGACCCTCAAATGCCAGGGCAATACAAACACCTCACATGTGACCCCATTTTAGAAAGAAGACACCCCAAGGTATTCCGTGAGGGGTATGGTGAGTTTATGCAAAATTTTATTTTTTGTCACAAGTTAGTGGAATATGAGACTTTGTAAAAAAAATTATATATATATATATATCAATTTCCGCTAACTTGTGCCAAATTTTTTTTTTCTGTGAACTCGCCATGCCCCTCACAGAATACCTTGGGGTGTCTTCTTTCCAAAATAGGGTCACATGTGGGGTATTTATACTGCCCTGGCATTTTAGGCGTCCTAAAGCGTGAGAATCCAAATGCGTAAAAATGCCCTGTGAAATCCAAAAGGTACTCATTGGAATTTGGGCCCCTTTGCACATCTTGGCTGCAAAAAAGTGTCACACATGTGGTATCGCCGTACTCAGGAGAAGTAGGGCAATGTGTTTAGGGGTGTATTTTTACATATGCCCCTGCTGGGTGTGAGAAATATCTCTGTAAATGACAACTTTTTAAATTTTTTTATACAAAGTTGTCAGTTTACAGAGATATTTCTCTCACCCAACATGGGTATATGTAAAAATTCACCCCAAAACACATTGCCCTACTTCTCCTGAGTACGGCGATACCACATGAGTGACACTTTTTTGCAGCCTAGGTGCGCAAAGGGGCCCAAATTCCAATGAGTACCTTTAGGTTTTACATGGCTGCTCACAATTTAGCCCCGCCCAAAATGCCAGAACAGTACAAACACCCCACAAATGACCACATTTTGGAAAGAAGACACCCCAAGGTATTCGCTGAGGGGCATAGTTAGTCCATGAAAAATTGAACTTTTTGTCAAAAGTTAGCAGAAATGGAAACTTTATTATTATTTTTTTTCCTCAGAAAGTGTCATTTTCCGCTAACTTGTGAAAAAAAATGAAATGATACATGAACTCACCATGCCCTCCGCGAATATTTTGGGTTGTCTTCTTTCTAAAATGGTGTCATTTGGGGGGTATTTATACTATCCTGGCATTCTAGCACCTGAAGAAACATGACAGGTGCTCAGAAAGTCAGAGCTGCTTCAAAATGCGGAAATTCACTTTTTTGCACCATAGTTTGTAAACGCTATAACTTTTACCCAAACCAATAAATATACACTTATTGGCTTTTTTTTTTATCAAAGACATGTAGAACAATAAATTTTGCGAAAAATTTATATAGAAATGTAGTTTTTAAAAAAAAAATTACAACAGAAAGTGAAAAATGTCATTTTTTTTTTAAATGTCGGTCATTTTTGATTAATAGCAAAAAAAGTAAAAATGTCAGCAGCAATGAAATACCACCAAATGAAAGCTGTATTAGTGAGAAGAAAAGGAGGTAAAATTCATTTGGGTGGTAAGTTGTATGACGGAGCAATAAACGGTGAAAGTAGTGTAGTGCAGAATTGTAAAAAGTGGTCTGGTCATTAAGGGTGTTTAAGCTAGGGGGGCTGAAGTGGTTAAAGGAGGGCATCATACACACCCTTGAAAAATTAAGATCGATGGCCTGCTGGTGACCCTCAAAAACATTTGGAGCAAGTGCCTGCTGATCTGACCATCTAAAACATTAGGGGTGAGGGCCTGCAGGTGAGCTGACCCTGTAAAAGATTGTAGGTGAGGGCCTACTGGTGAGCTGACCCTCTAAGAGGTTGTAGGTGAAGGCCCGCAGGTGAGCTGACCCTGTAAAACATTATATGCGAAGGCCTGCAGGTGAGCTGACCCTGTAAAAGATTATAGGTGAGGGCCTACTGGTGGGTTGACCCTCTAAAAGGTTGTAGATGAGGGCCCGCAGGCGAGCTGACCCTGTAAAACATTATATGCAAGGGCCTGCAGTTGAGCTGACCCTGTAAATCATTATAACCGAGGACCTGCAGGTGAGCTGACCCTGTAAAAGATTGTAGGTGAGGGCCTTCAGGTGAGCTGACCCTGTAAAGCATTATATGCTAGGGCCTGCAGGTGAGCTGACCCTGTTTAACATTATATGCGAAGGCCTGTTGGTGAGCTGACCCTGAAAAAGATTGTAGGTGAGGGCGTAATGTTGAGCTCACCCTCTAAAACATTGAAGGTGAGGGCCCGCAGGTGCGAGGGCCTGTTAATGAGCTGACCCTGTAAAAGATTGTAGGTGAGGGCCTGCTGGTGAGCTGACCCTCTAAAAGGTTGTAGGTGAGGGCCCGCAGGTGGGCTGACCCTGTAACCATTATATGCGAGGGCCTGTTGGTGAGCTGACCCTGTAAAAGATTGTAGGTGAGGGCCTAATGGTGAGCTCACCCTCTAAAACATTGTAGGTGAGGGCCTGCAGGTGAGCTACCCTGTAAAGCAATATATGCGAGGGCCTGTTGATGAGCTGACCCTGTAAAAGATTGTAGGTGAGGGCCTGCTGGTGAGCTGACCCTCTAAAAGGTTGTAGGTGAGGGCCTGCAGGTGAGCTGACCCTCTAAAAGGTTGTAGGCGAGGGCCCGCAGGTGAGCTTACCCTGTAACCATTATATGCAAGGGCCTGTTGGTGGGCTGACCCTGTAAAAGATTGTAGGTGAGGGCCTAATGGTGAGCTCACCCTCTAAAAGGTTATAGGTGAGGGCCCGCAGGTGAGCTACCCCTGTAAAACATTATATGCGAGGGCCTGCTGATGAGCTGACCCTGTAAAAGAGATTGTAGGTGAGGGCCTACTGGTGATCTGACCCTCTAGAAGGTTGTAGGTGAGGGCCCGTAGGTGAGCTGACCCTGTAAAACATTATATGCGACAGCCTGTAAGTGAGCTGACCCTGTAAAAGACGTTGTCAGATGGAAATTTTTGGAGCAATTTTTCAACAAGGACCTTCTGGTATTGCACTGATTTGCTTGTTGTCCCCCAGAGGAATGAGAGATGAGAATTTCTCTTTGTAGTGGGGGTCAAGAAGGGTGAACACCCAGTAATCCGTGTTGTCTAAAATGCGAATAACGCTCGGGTTGCAGGAAAGGCAGCCTAACATGAAGTCAGCCATGTGTGCTAGAATACTAACAGGCAAGAGTTTGCTGTCGTCATTAGGAGGATGACTCTCAGTCTCCTCATCCTCTTCCTTCTCTTCTGCCCACACAAGCTGAACAGATGGAATTAAACTTCCATGGGTACTACCCTCTGTAGCGGAGGCAACCGTCTCCTGCTCCTCCTCCTCCTCTTCATCGTCCAATTTGCGCTGAGAAGACGAACTGAGGGTAGTTTGGCTATCACCCTGTGTAATGTTTTCCCCCATTTTCACCTCTTGCACATGCAAAGCGCCGTCCTTAATTGTGAGCAGCGAGCGTTTGCGTAGACCCAGAAGTGTGATGGTTACGCTATTAATAGATTTATTGCCGCTCACAATCTGTGTTGATTACTCAAAGTTTCTTAAAACCTCTCAGAGGTCAGACATTCATGCCCACTCCTCACTTGTGAATAGCGGAAGCTGACTGGAAAGGCGACGACCATGTTGCACCTGGTATTCCACTACTGCCCACTGCTGCTCACAAAGCCTGGCAAACATGTGGAACGTCGAGTTTCAGGGCTCACGTCGCACAACAGCCGGTGAGCTGGCAATTTCAAGTGCTGCTGCAGCATTGACAGACCGGATGAAGCTGTCGATGACATGCGGAAAAGTGCACACACGCGGTGCACCCTTACCTCAGGCAAATTGGGGTAGGTTTTGAAAAACCGCTGAACCACTCAGTTTAAGACGTGGGCTAGGCATGGGATGTGTGTAAGCTTGCTGAGTTCCAAAGCCGCCACCAAGTTACGGCCATTATCAGACACAACCATGCCTGGCTGTAGGTTGAGTGGCGAGAGCCACAGCTCAGTTTGGTCTCTTATACCCTGCCACAGCTCTGCGGCGGTGTGCTGTTTGTTCCCTAAGCATATCAGCTTCAGCAGGGCTGTTTCTGCTTCCCCACTGCAGTGCTACACTGCTTCCAGCTCCCGATTGATGCTTGAATGGCGCTTCACGCGGATAATTCGGAGGTGGAATTAAAGGAGGAATTAGAGGAGGAGGCGGAGAAGTGGGGGTTGAAGCTACTAACCTAGGTGCTGGCAGAAACCCTGATCAACGTAGGGCCCACAATCCTTGGTGTCGGTAGCACCTGTGCCATCCCAGGGTACGACTCGTTCACGGCCTCCACAACGTTCACCCAGTGTGTCATCAGGGAAATGTAGCGTCCCTGGCCGAATTCACTTGTCCCAGTAACTGCGTTGGTCGGGGCACGTGTGATGTGAAGGGACACATGTTGTGTAAGGCGGGCACGGCACACCTTGAAAAATAGTGTCGGCTGGAGACTGCGTAATGCGGGACAGCCGCCGACATCAGGCTGCGGAAGGCCTCAGTGTCCACAAGCCTAAATGGCAACATTTCAAGGGCCAGTAATTTGGAAAGCTGCGCAATTAGTGCTATGTCCTGTGGGTGGGTGGCTGGGTATTTGCACTTGCGTTCAAATGCCTGGGGTAAGGACATTTGGACACTGTGCTGGGACAGGGAACTGGATGTGGTCGCTGATGGTGGTTGCGAAGATCCAGGTGCTGGGCGGGAGGCATTCGGGCCTGCTCCTTCAACAGGGGATTGGACAGCAGCACGTAACATGGGGAAGAGGAGGCGGTGGTGTGACCCGCAGACACAGATTGTGGACCCAGGCGTTCGTCCCACTTATTAGGGTGCTTGGATGCCATGCGGCGGATCATGCTGGTGGTGGTGAGGTTGCTAGTGTTCACGCCCCGGCTCATTTTGGTTGCAAACTACTATTTTTTTTGTCGTCCGCACTTTCCTCAAAAAAGTGCTATACGGTGGAACTCCTACCCCTTTGCAAGGGAGATTTCCGCAAGGGGGTGCTCTGTGGAAGAGTTGCGGTCCTGTTTGGTGTGGCCCGCCTTTTCCCTTTTGCCACCCCACTGCCTCTTCCTGCCTGTTGCGGTACTGCAGATCCCTTCCCCTCTGTACTGCTGTCCTCGTTCAGCTTTCCACCTTCACAGGTTGGGTCAGTGACTTCATTGTCCACCACCTCTTCTTCCACTTCCTCACTCTGCTCATCCTCCTGACATGTTGACCTAACCACAACCTCAGTGATTGACAACTGTGTGTCACCCTCTTCATCAACCTCTTGAGACAGTAATTGCTGTTGACTTATTAGCAACTGTGTCTCATCATCATCCACCTCATTAAACAGTACTTGCCGTTCCCCACCGTCATCTTCTTGTGACTGTGGATGCCCAAGAGGTTGGGAAACAGGGCACAAGATCTCTCCCTCTTCAAGAGTGCTTGGCAAGAGGGCCAAATGAAGAAATGGCGATGAAAAGAGGTCCTCAGAATATCCGAGTGTGGGATCACTTGTTTCCCTAGACTGTCCATGGTGGGAGGAAGGAGTATCAGGGTGAGGATTGTGTTGACCAGACTGTTGGCTACTGAGACTGGACTTGGTGGAAGACTGTAAGCATTATTTGCTGCAATCCAACCGACCAGATGGTCGCACTGGTCTGACTTCAAAAGTGGTGTCCTGTGCCGCCCTGCAAACTGGAACATGAAGCTAGGTATCGTGGATGATTGTTTTTCTTGTGCTCTGGCAGCAGGCACAGTTTCAACGCGTCCAGGCGGCAACTTCCCCATCCTTTACTGCTCACCTTCTTCATTTTAAATGTTATTTTTGCCTGAACGTATGTCACACGTACAGTAGCGTAGGAGTTGGAAGTGCAAAACATTTTTAAAAGGTATTTGGGAGAAACATCACACAGTAGATATCCTGCAGATAATGCCAATGCTGTCACCAGCGGCTAATAAAAAAATTACAGGGAATGTCACAGGTATTTGGCATGAGGAAACGTTATGCAGGACAGGTACCACAGGTAATGTCACTGTTTGCAGCGTTTACGGAAAAAGTACACTGTATGTCACAGATAAAAATTTTAAACGCACACGTTACACTTTAGATGCTCCCTGGTAATGTCACTCTCAGAAGCAGACACCGTCTATTGAAAAAGATGCATTTTTTCAGCGCAGACGTTACACTGCAGATGTGGCGCAGCTAATGTCACTGTCCGCAGCGGACACCATCTACGGAAAAAGTTTGCTGGATTTCACTGATATTTTTGGGATGTGCAGATTTTACACAGGACATGTGGCGCAGATAATTTAAATGACCGCAGTAGCCTATTAGACGCTATTTCGCCCAGGATGCACTAAAATATATATATTGCTGCCTTAAAAGGACTTTTGGGTCTCTGAAAAGTTTTTCTAATAAAAAATCTTCCAATAACACTTCCTACACTGTCTGTCCCTTCCTATGCTCAGCTCTCCCTGACTAAGGCCTCATGCACACAAACGTATTTTGTTTCCGTGTCCGTTCCGTTTTTTTTGCAGATAGGATGCAGACCCATTAATTTCAATGGGTCCGCAAAAAATGCGGGCAGCACACTGTGTTCTATCCGCATCCGTATGTCCGTTCCGTAGCCCCCCAATCACTGAAATGTCCGCCCAGCCAATCACTGAAATGCCAGCAACCAACATGGCTACAGCATAACAGTGGTGCCAGTACCTTCCTGCACATTTATTTGCTGCGTAGCAGCCAAGAAATGTGTTGGGAGGAGATTTGAGCATTGCTCTTGAGCACATGCGGTACTCGGCCGAGTACCGCCATATGAAGAGCATAGCGATGCTCGAGCCGAACTGGTGTTCGGTTGGGTTGAGTGAACCCGAACTGTAAAGTTCGGGTTCGTACCGAACTATAAGGTTTTTGGTACCCGGATCCGAACCCGAACATTTTTGTAAAAGTTCGGGTTCGAGTTTGGTGTTTGGCTATTTAATGGCGCTTGTTGAAAGGCTGCAGGGCAGCCAATCAACAAGTGTTTAACTAGTGCGCCCTTAGAAGCCATCACAGCCATGCCTACTAATAGCATGGCTGTGATTGGCCAGTGCAGCGTGTGATCCATTCACACGTCCGTGTGTGTTTTGCGGATCCATGAATCCACGGATCTGCAAAACACGGACATCGGCGATGTGCGTTCCACAATTTGCGGACCGCACATCGCCGGCACTATATAGAAAATGCCTTTTCTTGTCCGCAATTGCGGACAAGAATAGGACATGTTCTATTTTTTTCGGGAACGCGATCTGCAATTGCGGACCAGGGCAGGACATCGTCTGTCCCCATTGAAATTAATGGGTCCGGAATTCCGTTCCGCAAAATACGGAACAGAATTGCAGACGAGTGAATGGACCCTTACTAGTGTATGGATAGGATGCTGCTGCTGTGAGGGAGAAAAAAGGAATAGGGATGAGCGAACCCGAACTGTATAGTTCGGGTTCGTACTGAATTTTGGGGTGTTCGGGACACGGACCCGAACATTTTCAAAAAAGTTCGGGTTCGTTGTTCGGCGATTTCTTCCCGCTTTCTGAAGGGCTGCACAGCAGCCAATCAGCTAGCGTTTAACTTCTTGCCCTAAGAATCCATCACAGACATGCCTAGTAATGGCATGGCTGTGATTGGCCAAGTGCAGCATGTGACCCAGCCTCTATTTAAGCTGGAGTCACGTAGCGCTGCACGTCACTCTGCTCTGATTAGTGTAGGGATAGGACGCAGCTGCTGTGAGGACGAGATTAGGCAGGGAAAAGTCAGCAAAAACACCTAATGAAGTGATCGATCTACAGCTGTGAATCATTTAACTTCTGCTAGTTAATTGATCACTGGTTTGTAGGCTGCACAGAGCGTTTTTCTGGGGTGATTGGCAGCCATTTTGTGTCTTGTGGTGCACCAGAACAAGCTGCCACCAAGTCCATCAATCCATCAATACTAGTTTTTTTTTTTTTTGCTCTATCCTACATCAGGGGCTTGGCTGTGCTTATTGTCACCCCTAGAAACTCAGGATACAAATCTCTATATTTTATTGAGGGGTTAAATTCAATTGCCAAAATAGCAATCCCCTAAATCTGGTGTTCCAGCTGTGGCTAGCCAAGTCTAATACTGTCTTCTGTCTGGCAAAGGATAGATTTTTTTTCTGTGGTGAAATTCAATTGCCAAAATAGCAATCCCCTAAATCTGGTGTCCCAGCAGTGGCTGGCCAAGTAGAATAGTGTACAGCAAAGGATATATTTTGTTCTGGGGTGAAATTCAATTGCCAAAATAGCAATCCCCTAAATCTGGTGTCCCGGTAGTGGCTGGCCAAGTTTAACAGTGTCCGGCAAGGGATATATTTCTTTCTGGGGTAAAATCCAATTGCCAAAATAGCAATGCCATAAAGCTGCTGTCCAAGCAGTGGCTGGCCAAGTTTAATAGTGTTCGGCAAAGGATATTTTTTTTTCTGGGTTGAAATTCAATTGCCAAAATAGCAATACCGTAAATCTGGTGTCCCAGCAGTGGCCGGCCAAGTTTAATAGTGTCCGGCAAAGGATTTATTATTTTCTGGTGTGAAATTCAGTTGCCAAAATAGAAATACCTTCAATCTGGTGTTCCAGCTGTGACTGGACAAGTTTAATAGTGTCCGGCAAAGGATATATTTTTTTCTGGGGTAAAATTCAATTGCCAAAATAGCAATACCGTAAATCTGGTGTCCCAGCAGTGGCTGGCCAAGTTTAATAGTGTCCGGCAAAGGATTTATTATTTTCTGGGGTGAAATTCAATTGCCAAAATAGCAATACCATAAATCTGTGGTTTCAGCTGTGACTGGTCAAGTTTTATAGTGTCCGTCATAGGATATATTATTTTCTGCGGTGAAATTCAGTTGCAAAAATAGAAATACCGTAAATCTGGTGTTCTAGCTGTGACTGGACAAGTTTAATAGTGTCCGGCAAAGGATAGATTTTTCTCTGGGGTGAAATTCAATTGTCAAAATAACAGTACTGTAAATCTAGTGTCCCAGCAGTGGCTGGCCAAGTTTAATAGTGTCCGGCAAAGGATTTATTATTTTCTGGGGTAAAATTCAATTGCCAAAATAGCAATACCGTAAATCTGGTGTTCCAGCTGTGACTGGTCAAGTTTTATAGTGTCTGTCATAGGATATATTATTTTCTGCGGTAAAATTCAATTGCAAAAATAGAAATACCGTAAATCTGGTGTTCCAGCTGTGACTGGACAAGTTTAATAGTGTCTGGCAAAGGATATATTTTTCTCTGGGGTGAAATTCAATTGCCATAATAGCAGTACCGTAAATCTGGTGTCCCAGCAGTGGCTGGCTAAGTTTAATAGTGTCCGGCAAAGGATTTATTATTTTCTGGGGTGAAATTCAATTGCCAAAATAGCAGTACCGTAAATCTGGTGTTCCAGCTATGACTGGTCAAGTTTCATAGTGTCTGTCATAGGATATATTATTTTCTGCAGTGAAATTCAGTTGCAAAAATAGAAATACCGTAAATCTGGTGTTCCAGCTGTGACTGGACAAGTTTAATAGTGTCCGGCAAAGGATATATTTTTTTCTGGGGTGAAATTCAATTGCCAAAATAGCAGTACCGTAAATCTGGTGTCCCAGCATTGGCTGGCCAAGTTTAATAGTGTCCAGCAAAGGATTTATTTTTTTCTGGGGTAAAATTCAATTGCCAAAATAGCAATACCATAAATCTGGTGTCCTAGCAGTGGCTGGCCAAGTTTAATAGGGTCCGGCATAGGATTTATTATTTTCTGGGGGGAAATTCAGTTGCCAAAATAGAAATACAGTAAATCTGGTGTTCCAGCTGTGACTGGACAAGTTTCATGGTGTCCGGCAAAGGATATATTATTTTCTGGGGTGAAGTTCAATGGCCAAATTAGCAATACCATAAATCAGTGGTTTCAGCTGTGGCTGGCCAAGTTTAATAGTGTCCAGCAAAGATATATTATTTTTTGGGGTGAAATTCAGTTGTAAAAATAGAAATACCGTTAATCTGGTGTTCCAGCTGTGACTGGACAAGTTTAATAGTGTCCGGCAAAGGATATATTATTTTTTGGGGTGAAATTCAGTTGCAAAAATAGAAATACTGTTAATCTGGTGTTCCAGCTGTGACTGGACAAGTGTCATAGTGTCCGTCAAAGGATGTATTATTTTCTGGGGTGAAATTCAGTTGTAAAAATAGCAATACCGTAAATCTGGTGTTCCAGCTGTGACTGGACAAATTTCATAGTGTCCGTCAAAGGATAAAAATATTTTCTGGGGTGAAATTCAATTGCAAAAATAGCAATACCCTAAATCAGTGGTTTCTGATGTGGCTGGCCAAGTTTAATAGTGTCCGTCAAAGTGTAGATTTTGTTCTGGGGTGAAATTATATTGCCAAAATAGCAATCCCCTAAATCTGGTGTCCCAGCAGTGGCTGGCCAAGTTTAATAATGTCCGGCAAAGGATAGATTTTGTTTTGGCGTGAAATTCAATTGCCAAAATAGCAATACCTTTAATCAGTGGTTCCAGCTGTGGCTGGCCAAGTTTAATACTATAAAAAAATAGGTTTAACCGGCTCACCCTTCCAATAGACACGAAAAATTGGTGCTCCCTCTACCCTGGACTACACCCTGGTCCAGATGTAATTCGTAAAACAGGAAAAGTATAAAAGTGTAGATGGCACTCAAATATCTGGGTCAAATTGAATAATATCCAATTCTATATTAGAAATAAATTTAATATATTCAGTTGCAAAAATAATAACAAAACAATGTGGATCCACACATCACACCAAAATAAAAACAGTATTAAGAACAATATTAAGAACAATCTTAAAACCCCCTGATCTGTGTAATTATAGCTATAGATACACGAAGTCCTCAAATCTCTATGTAGTTCATATAATGTTTGGAGGTAGATTATTTCAGAGATGAATAAATAAATAAATAGATAAGTAAATAAATAGTGAATTCATGTGCTGAGGTCGATATTTTCTGAGTCTCATATAGTCCATGCATTCAATATTAGTAGTAATATTGATCCGATACTACCCCAAATTATAGTCAATTCTCAGAGGGTCTCCGTTGTAGCCTGTGAGGGTGATTGTGGCGTAATACACCGCCCTAGAATAACATCTATTGTTCCAATCAGATCTTAGTGAGCTCAATAGCATGTGCTTATAAGGTGTAGAAATATATTACTGTTGCCGCTTCGGCTACTTTACCGATCTTCAATCCTGATAGTATCTTCGGCACTGTATGTGCCGCTGTGCGAGCTCTACTGCTTACAAGCTCCGACACGTATTCTCTCTGCGGTGATCGCTCTCGGCGTTCCACGTGGCGTCCCACGTGGAGTAGATAAGGTGCTGAGCGCTCCGGTATTGAAGTGTGGCGATCGTCCTGAAACTCCAATATAATGCCAATATGTCGCTGGCTCCTTCCCAAAATGGGAAGGAGCCAGCGACATATTGGCACTATGTGGAGTTTCAGGAGCGATCGTCACACTTCAGCCGAGCGCTCAGTCATCTACTCCACGTGGGACGCCATGGACGCCAGACGATAGCAGAGATACGCTCGGAGCTTGTGAGTAGAGCCGCACGGTCGCAGTGCCGAAGATCTATCAGGATTGAAGATCGATGCGAAGCTAACAGTAGTATATTTCTGCACCTTATAAGCACATGCTATTGAGCTCACTAAGTCTGATTGGAGCAATAGATGTTATTCTAGGGCGTGTATACGCTCACAATCACCCTGCAGGCTAGCGAGACCTACAGTGACATAATTTGGGGTAGTATCGGATCAATATTACTATTAATATTGAATGCATGGACTATATCGGACCCTCAGCACATGAATTCACTATTTATTTACTTATCTATTTATTTATTTATTCATCTCTGAAATAATCTACCTCCAAACATTATATGAACTACATAGAGATTTGAGGACTTCGTGTATCTATAGCTATAATTACACAGATCAGGGGGTTTTAAGATTGTTCTTAATATTGTTCTTAATACTGTTTTTATTTTGGTGTGATGTGTGGATCCACATTGTTTTGTTATTATTTTTGCAACTGAATATATTAAATTTATTTCTAATATAGAATTGGATATTATTCAATTTGACCCAGATATTTGAGTGCCATCTACACTTTTATACTTTTCCAAGTTTAATACTGTCCGGCAAAGGATAGATTTTAAATTGTTGGGTGAAATATTACCATTTTTGCCAGGTACAAATCCATGCACTGCATAACTGACAGGGAACTTACAATTGGCGGTTACATTCTTGCATGAAATAAAGCCTTTTTGGGCTGTGAAGCCAACAGTAGTCGCCAATAACTGTTTTTTGATTTTATTTTTTTTTTTATAAATTAGTGTAGACCCCAAAACATTGGGAAAATATAAAAAATAAAACAAAGTGTAAGTGCACAGTAGTATAACAGTGGTTGGGAGAGGTCTGTATACATGTCTATTCTGCATAAGGTACAAACAAGTCTTGTGGGATCCATGCCTGGTTCTTTTTAATAAACAAAAGCTTGCCCACATTGTCTGCGGATAATGCCACCAGCCATGCTAAACACACGTTCAGACCATACAGTGGCTGCAGGGTAGGCCAGCACCTCCAAGGCGTAATGGGCAACCTCAGGACATGTGCCCAATTTGATGACCCAGAAGTTGAATGGGGCAGACCCAGTGGCCCAAATGATTAGGCACCATAGCAAATTTTTGAATGGGGCCCCCCTCCCCCAGTAGTTTTTGCACAAACCCCTTACATGCCGCTATGCCTGTGGCTACTAAAGATCGCTCTCTCAGACCAGTCCAAGCAGCTGTTCCATTCGTTTTCTACACTGTCTGTACTGCCACTGTATATAATTTCATTGTATAATGCTGTTAGTCCTCCTCCTCCTCCTGGATGGGCCCTTTCTAGGTCAAGGCCCCAAACCAGTTGCTTCCCCTGCTTTCCCTGTAGCTATTCCCCTAGGGAGACCCATCAGTCAGTACGTGTACTGTTCTACCATGTTGCTGAAATGCTGCCTCCTGCTAAGATGTTCCAGATCTGCTAGTGGTGCAGGTTGTTGTGGCGTGATGACAAAGCTTTTGCACATTTTGCCCATGCTTACCCTGCTTTCTGAGGTGTTGCTGGTGACCCAGCTGCATTGACAAATTCTTCCTCCTCTTCCTCCTCTGCCTTCTCCTTGTGCTTCCACTGAGTGCCCGATGTCAAGTGCGAATGCCATCAGCAGCGTGTCTACTAGCAGGCTCATCTTCCTATTACACTCCAGTGAGTGAATTAAGGACGGCACTTGTCCTTGTAACGGGGATGCAGCAGGGTGGCCACCCAGTAATCAGCAAAAGTTAGAATGTGGCGGTAACTGGGAGGTCGTTGCGCAGGCACTGCAGCATGTAGTCGCTCATGTCTGCCAGGCTGCCCAGAGGCAAGGACAAGCTATCCTCTTTGGGGGAGGTATATCGTCTGTGTCCTTTGTTTTCCCCAGCGTTCCTCCTCCTCCTCTTCCTCATCCTCCAGAACTGTGCCCTGGCTGGACAATTGTGTTCCAGGCCAGGGCCTATGTTGGTGCAGATACCCACCCTCTGAGCCACTTGTATTTGGTTGGCCTTAAGTTAAGGATAAGGCGTGTATATAGTTTTGTTTATTTATATAGTAAGTTTAGCTGCATTATAGTTATTTTAATATGTTTTTAGGAAAATTTGTAAATAGTTTGTTAATGGTTTGAGTGAAGGGGGGGGGGGTGTTGTGTGTGTTCGATTAACTGAATTGATTTTCACTGTCTGGTGTTTAGGAATTTCTGCACCACAAATTCAGCACATGTGGCAGGCAGGGGATGTGTGTCAAACCGGCTAGGCCCAGACCTGCTAGTATATTTTGCCCCTTTAGCGCATAACACCAGGCCGGGCTGGAGGCTCAGTGGCACCAACCAATGGTCGGTCTGTTGTTCCATGCCTGTCCACAGCTCTTGCACGGTGCGGGGTTTGTCCCACAAACACACAAGTTTTAAAACATCCTGCTGTCGTTTCCCCCTGGCTGTGCTGCTGTGGGTGGTGAAGGTGTTACACTGAGTAGATGAGGAGGAGGTAGAGGAGGAGGAAGCTGAGTAGGAGGAGGAAGAGGAGGTAACAGGATACAAAGAGAAATGCCCAGCAATCCTCGGGGGCGGTAGGACATTCGCAAAAATGCTATCCGCCTTTGGGCCAGCCGCTACATTTACCCACTTTTTTGTTGGTTATGTGGACGTTGCCACAGATAGCGTTGCGCAGTGCACACTTGATTTTGTCCGCCACTTGGTTGTGCAGGGAAGGGATGGCTCGTCTGCAAAAGTAGCGGCGGCTGTGATACACGTACTGTGGGATAGCCACCGCCATAAGGTTTTTAAAACTGTCCACCAGACAGAATGATGGAAGTCTGAAATATTGCATTCAGAGCCTCTTTCTATTTCTTTTTCTCTCCAGTGTTTGGGAGATGGACAGCTGATAGCTGAATACTTCCATGGGATTTGGTGGAGATGCTTGGTGACAATGACAGATGTGGTGGCGTTGCTGCACATCCTCTGTTTGCTGGGTGACAGGTGCCACTGTCTCTCACTTGGGCTCAAGTTTAGAATGTTTATTTATTATTTTTCTGTATTTTATTTTGTCATATTCCCCCTTTTTTCTGTGAACTACACCTGTGCTGAATATTTGACATCTGTTAGATTCTAGGGGGGCAAATTCCCTTTTTTTGGAGGTCAAGTACCCCTGCGGCCTGCAGTGCATACCTGGCAGTGAAAATAATTCTATTACATTAGTCTGTCACATATTTGTGTGACCTAAAGAGATTTTTTTCTCTTTCTGACATTTTTTGGCCTGCACTACATTTCTGACAGTCCAATAAAAGCGTTAAATACTGCATTTACATTTTTGGTTTAAAAAAGCACACTTTTTGTGCTAAATAGTACATTTGCAGCCTGCGCTGCATTTCTGACAGTCCAATAAACCGTTAAATACTTCATTTACATTTTTGCTTTAAAAAAGCACACTTTTTGCGCTAGATAGTACATTTGCAGCCTGCACTGCATTTATGACAGTCCAATAAAACAGTTAAATACTGCTGTTATATTGTTTGAAAAAAACACACTTTTTGTGCTAGATTGTACCTTTGTGGCCTGCGCTGCATTTCTGACAGTGAAAGAAATACACTTAAATCCATCTGTTTCATTGTGTGTGAAAAAAAACACCTTTTTTGGGGGGAAAGTACCTTTGTGGCCTGCTCTGCTTAGCAGACAGGGCAATAATTTTCAAAAATTCGTATCTTACATTGTTGGGTGACATTAAACCATTTTTGCCATCAAAAAAAACCCTGTTCTGCATAGGTGACAGGGAAATATATTTCTACAATTGGTCTATTAACCAGTCCCCGACCGCCGTACGCAGGATTGCGTCCTGCGGGCGGCCGGGATCTTCTGTTTGGACGCGCCGGGGCGTCATCTCGCGAGACGCGACATGAGTGACACTTTTTTGCAGCCAAGATGCGCAAAGGGGCCCTAAAACCAATGAGTACCTTTAGGATTTCACAGGCTATTTTTACGCATTTGGATTCTCACGCTTTAGGACCCCTAAAATGCCAGGGCAGTATAAATACCCCACATGTGACCCCATTGTGGAAAGAAGACACCCCAAGGTATTTTGTGAGGGGTATGGCGAGTTCACAGAAAAAAAAAATTTGGCACAAGTTAGCGGAAATTGTTTTTTTTTTTTTTTTACAGTCTCATATTCCACTAACTTGTGACAAAAAATAAAATTTTCCATGAACTCGCCATACCCCTCACGGAATACCTTGGGGTGTCTTCTTTCTAAAATGGGGTCACATGTGGGGTTTTGTACTGCCCTGGCATTTGAGGGTCTCCGCAGTCATTACACGTATGGCCAGCATTAGGAGTTTCTGCGATTCTCCTTATATTGAGCATACGGGTAATGAGATTTTTTTCCGTTCAGCCTCTGCGCTGAAAAAAAAATAAAATGAACGGCACAGATTTTTTCATTCGCATCGATCAATGTGGATGAAAAATCTCTGCCAAATCAGTGACTGCGGTGCGGTGCGGTGGGCTGGGCGCTAGCTACCTAACAAGTAGCTAGCTAACTGGCGGTGATAGGGGACCCTTATGCCCCATTCACACGTCCGCAATTCTGTTTGCGGAGCGGAATTGCGGACCCATTCATTTCTATGGGGACAGACTTTGTCCCGCTCGGATCCGAATTACGGATCCGCGCTTCCGGGTCTGCACTTCCGTTCCGCAAAAATATAGAACATGTCCTATTCTTGTCCGCAATTGCGGACAAGAAAAAGCATTTTCTATATAGTTCTGGCAATGTGCGGATCTGCAAAATGCGGAAAGCACATTGCCGGTGTCCGTGTTTTGAGGATCCGCGGATCAGATCCGCGGATCGGATCCACGGATCCGTGAATCCACGGATCCGTGAATCCACGGATCCGCAAAACACATATGGACGTCTGAATGGAGCCTTACAAGGGGTGTGATCAATGACAGGGGGGTGATCAGGGGGTCTAGATGGGGTGATCAAGGGGTTAATAGGTGAGGGGAGGGTGGGGGGGTTAGTGTAGTGTTTGGTGCAACTTTTACTGTGTTACCTGGTCCTCTGGTGGTCGATCCCAGAAAATTCGCTGAGGGGCATAATGAGTTCATGAAAAATTAAACTTTTTGTCAAAAGTTAGCGGAAAGGGAGACTTTGTGAGAAAAAACAATAAAAAATCAATTTCCACTAACTTGTGCCAAAAAAAAAAATATTCTATGAACTCGCCATGCCCCTCATGGAATACCTTGGGGTGTCTTCTTTCAAAAATGGGGTCACACGTGGTGTATTTCTACTGCCCTGGCATTTTAGGGGCCCTAAAGCGTGAGAAGAAAAATGCGTAAAAATGCCCTCCTAAAAGGTACTCATTGGAATTTGGGCCCCTTTGCGCATCTTGGCTGCAAAAAAGTGTCACACGTGGTATCGCCGTACTCAGGAGAAGTAGGGCGATGTGTTTTGGGGTGTATTTTTACATATACCCATGCTGGGTGAGAGAAATATCTCTGTATATTGACAACTTTGAATAAAAAATGTAAAAGTTGTCGTTTACAGCGATATTTCTCACACGCATAGCATGGGTATATGTAAAAATACACCCCAAACACATTGCCCTACTTCTCCTGAGTTCGGCGATACCACATGGTGACACTTTTTGCAGCCAAGATGCGCAAGGGGCCCTAAACCAATGAGTACCTTTAGGATTTCACAGGCCATTTTTATGCATTTGGATTCTCACACTTTAGGAGCCCCTAAAATGCCAGGTGAGTATAAATACCCCACATTTGACCCCATTTTGGAAAGAAGACACCCCAAGGTATTCCGTGAGGGCATGGTGAGTCCACAGAATTTTTATTTTTGGCACAAGTCAGCGGAATATTTTTTTTTTTAATTTTGTTTTTTACAAAGTCTCATATTCCACTAACTTGTGACAAAAATAAAATTTTACATGAACTCACCATACCCCTCACAGAATACCTTGGGGTGTCTTCTTTCCAAAATGGGGTCACATGTGGGGTATTTATACTGTCCTGGCATTTTAGGGGCCCCTAAAGGGTGAGAAGAAGTCTGGAATCCAAATGCGTAAAAATGCCCTGTGAAATCCTAAAGGTACTCTTTGGTTTAGGGCCCTTTGCGCACCCAGGCTGCAAAAAAGTGGCACACATGTGGCATCGCCGTACTCAGGAGAAGTAGGGCAATGTGTTTTGGGGTGTATTTTTATATATACCCATACTTTGTGTGAAAAATATCTCTGTAACTGACAACTTTTAAAAAATTTTATACAAAGTTGACAATTTACAGAGATATTTCTCTCACCCAACATGGGTATATGTAAAAATACACCCCAAAACACATTGCCCTACTTCTCCTGAGCTACTGCAATACCACATAAGTGCCGCTTTTTGCAGCCTGGGTGCGCAAAGGGCCCAAATTCCAACGAGTACCTTTAGGTTTTACATGGCGACTCACAATTAGCCCCGCCCAAAATGCCAGAACAGTAAACACACCCCACAAATGACTCCATTTCGGAAGTAGACACCCCAAGGTATTCACTGAGGGGCATAGTGAGTCCGTCTGAGATTTTTATTTTTTTGCCAGAAGTTATCAGAAATTGAAACTTTTTTTTTTTTTTTCTCAGAAAGTGTCATTTTCCGCTAACTTGTGAAAAAAATGAAATGATACATGAACTCACCAAGCCCCTCCGCGAATACTTTGGGGTGTCTTCTTCTAAAATGGTGTAATTTGGGGATATTTATACTATCCTGGCATTCTAGCACCTGAAGAAACATGACAGGTGCTCAGAAAGTCAGAGCTGCTTCAAAATGCCGAAATTCACTTTTCTGCACCATAGTTTGTAAACGCTATAACTTTTACCCAAACCAATAAATATACACTTATTGGATTTTTTTATCAAAGACATGTAGAACAATAAATTTAGAGAAAATTTATATAGAAATGTAGTTTTTTAAAAAAATTTACAACAGAAAGTGAAAAATGTCATTTTTTTGCAAAAATTTCGGTAATTTTTGATTAATAGCAAAAAAAGTAAAAATGTCAGCAGCAATGAAATACCACCAAATGAAAGCTCTATTAGTGAGAAGAAAAGGAGGTAAAATTCATTTGGGTGGTAAGTTGTAAGACGGAGCAATAAACGGTGAAAGTAGTGTAGTGCGGAATTGTAAAAAGTGGCCTGGTCATTAAGGGTGTTTAAGCTAGGGGGGCTGAAGTGGTTAAATCGGTGTTTGACATTGAACCATTTTTGTTGTATACGAACCCCTGCTCTGCATAGGTGACAGGGACCTTAATCATCATTGAGTAGTGTCTAGACGTCACTGATGTCCTCCTCAACGGTCTCTGGGTCAGGAGCCTCACCGCTCGCAACACTAGCTCCCATGCTACTCAGAGCCTTCAGGGTTATTTAGTTGGCCCGAATGCCGCACTATGAAAGGTGAGGCCAGAAAAAGTACAGTCGCTAGTAGATTGGGTGGCTGACATTGCCTCCAGTACCTTCACATTGTCTCCTACCCAGTCCACTGATGAAAGGTCAGAGTTGGCACCTGCAGGCCAAGGGCATCTATCTTGCACCTCACCCCCTTGCAAATCAGCGAAGCAGTCTGAGCCCTATGTCATGCAGCAGTCATCCACCTAGCCCTGCCCCAGAAGTGGAAGAGATTGAGTGCACCGATGCCTAACCACTTATGTTTGAGGATGAGGACATGGGAAAACCACCGCAGCACATCTCTGATGATGACAAAACACAGGTGCTGTAAGGAAGAAATTAAAAGACCCGTATCTCTTTGTTAGCCTCCTTATCTGCACTTCGTCCCTCAATCGTTCCCTGGATGAAACCGCACCCTTCCTGGTTCCAGGAGAGATAATAATCAGACAATCAACACAACGAAGGCTGAAACATAGCTCTGTTTATTTTTGGCATTACACTCATAAATATAACATGAAAGTTCCTTAACAGTAAGAGGAGGTTGGCTTTTTCCACAATGAGAAGTAGACACTAACATAAAAGTACTTATTTGGTGCTAAAAATTTTGTTGGTTACTAGGCAAAGTACCTGACATTTTCTAGAATCTTATGAGTTACATCCTTGCTAAGCAATAAAGACAAAATAGAGTCGGGCTACTTTACCCTTCCTTCAGGTGCCAACTGCTGCAGTGTGAAAACCGACAAGGAGGGCAGGGGTGAAGACTGGGTGGAACATGATGTGGAAGACTATGAGGTCCTAGACCCCACATGGAATCAAGTTCATGCGAGTGACCTGTGCAGTTGGGGGGGGGAGAGGCGGTGGTCGTACAGAGCCACCAGCACAGCAAAAGAGGGAGCAGGGTGCAAAAGCAGAGCAGCCATCTCCTAGTCAGTACACCTGCTACTGCCCACCGCACTCAGGGATCGAGCACAACAAAGCCAGCTTCAAGGAGTTCCCTGGCGTAGCAGTTCTTCAGACAATGTGCAGATGACAAGTGTGATGGACTAAACAATCACTGGGGGTGCTGGAGAAGACTGAGAGCTAGCCTCCTTCCTACGGACTATGGACCCAGAACCATGGAGACCCCCTCAGACCTCTTGGGGGTTACAAGGAACAGTGAGGCCTGATTTATGTGTGGACTTCATAGGCCATATCTTTCCTGTTGTCCATTGAAGGTGCAGGGGTGAACCCAGCAATACAAGAAGGGTTGACTCTGCACTGAGGCTCCCAGGAAAGGTGTTGGTTCATTTGTCCCTTTGTTCTGTTGTGTTAGTGATGGGATTAAGTAGCTGACTCCGGGGTAGAGGAGTAGATCACCCTCTGATACACTCAGGAGATAATCCCATCACATGTGTCTCCTCTCTTCCTATTCATCATTGAGACATTGGGGGGGGGGGTGTCTGCTTGATTGCGTTATAATGTTAGACCACCTGAACTGTATATGTATATTAAGTTAGTTCATTGTCTGAGTTAACTGTATCCCAGGCAGAGGGGGTGTTCATCTGGCCTGTGGAATGGTATAAATTGTGAGTGCTGGCTGTCATTAAAGTGTCCTGTTCTACCCTTCATGAAGTCTGGGCTCATGTTTGGGGGATTGGAGAACTACACTCTGGGGATTGCTATATTCATTATACTCTCCAGAGTAAATTCCTTAGCTCTTGTGAGGGCTTTTCTTGTTCCTGTTTCGCTCTCTGGACTAAGGAGAGGTACGGCAAAAACCCAAACTAAGCTGAGGTGGTTCGTGGGGTTTGAGGTGGTTCTGGTGTCGAGTGCAGTGCTGATGGTCCTTGGCAAGCACTAGGCGCATCGGTCGACGGAGGCACCCAGTTGGGGTGGCAGGCGTTCCGTCACAACAAGACGCGAGTGGTTTGCACGCTGTGCAATCATAGCCTATAGCGAGTGTGGGGAGTCGCTCTGGTAGACAGCGGTGCGGGTGCAGTTTAGAGGCAAAACAAGGAGTCCAGATTGTGCAACAAACAGTGTTTTATTCACACTTGCACACAAAATGAAAAACAGTCTCTTGGTGACAGTTCACACACAACGGAAATAACGTAGCCAAACAAAAACAGTCCAACACAGGTTCAGTCACCTGGGAGGTGTAGGTGCAGGTTCGCACCACACTGTCGGCCCAGCCGCAGGAGAATCCAGCTTCAGATAGCCAGGAACAAAATACCTCCTTGCTGAGCTCTTTCCTCCTGGACAGAGAACTCCCAGCCCTGTTAGCAGCTCCAGGATAATCACACTCCTCAGACACAGCTGCTGGCTGCGTTTTATATCCAGCCCAAAACATGGACTGGACCGTGGGGAGCAGCCACCCACCCTACTCTTTAGCTGCTCCCAGTAAGAGCCGGCCCGGATCGGCTTTGCAGCCATGCTATTTAACAAAGTCAAACAGCACTAGCTGCTGCAGACAAAAACCCGGCTCTCACCTCACCGAGGCCAGCAACCTCGGTGACACGTACCTGCCATCACATATGACACCTTGCACCTTACCACATACCCCCCTTTGTTCAACCCCTGAGGGGTGAACACACGTGAGGCAGTGGACGCGGGACAGGGCATCTGCGTTGCCCTGCAAGCGGCCTGCCCTGTGTTCCACGGAAAACTTGAAATTTTGAAGAGATAGGAACCACCTGGTGACCCGAGCATTCCTCTCCTTGGCCTGACTCATCCATTTGAGGGGGAATGGTCGGTCACCAGACGGAACCTCCTCCCTAACAGGTAGTAGCGGAGAGATTCGAGTGCCCACTTGATAGCCAGGCACTCCTCTCCACTATACTATACCTGGACTCGGCGGGACTGAGCTTACGGCTCAGGAAGACAACGGGATGTTCTTCCCCGTTGACCTCCTGCGACAGTACCGCACCGAGGCCTACCTCCGAGGCGTCGGTCTGTACGACAAACTCCTTGTTGAAGTCGGGTGTCACCAAAACCGGGGACCCACACAGGGCCGACTTCAACGCGGAGAAAGCCTCCTCCGCCTTCTCACTCCAGCTAACCCTCCCAGACTTTCGCCCCTTCAACAGGTCTGTCAATGGCGCTGCTATTGTGGCAAAGTGGGGCACAAACCTCATGTAGTAACCTACAATCCCCAGGAACGACTTTACCTGCCTGGTGGTGACCGGTCGGGGCCAGTTACGAATGGCCTCTACCTTAGTTACCTGAGGTTTGATGACTCCCCGCCCAATTACATATCCCAGATATTTTGTCTCCTCTAACCCTATGGAGCACTTCTTTGGGTTAGCGGTCAGTCCGGCTTTCCTCAGGGCATCCACTACCGCCTGCACCTTGGGTAAATGGCTTTCCCAGTCGGTGCTGTGGATGACTACATCATCCAAGTAGGCCGAGGCGTACCGACGATGTGGTCGCAGCACTATGTCCATTAACCTTTGGAAAGTGGCGGGGCGCCATGCAGGCCAAAGGGTAACACCTTGTAGTGATACAGGCCCTGCGGGGTAACAAATGCGGTTTTTTCCTTAGCCGACTCCGTTAAGGGTACCTGCCAGTACCCTTTAGTGAGGTCCAGCACAGAAAAATAACGGGCTTGTCCTAAACTTTCAACCAGCTCAGTCTACTCGGGGCATGGGATACGCGTCAAACTTGGATACTTCATTTAACTTGCGAAAGTCGTTGCAGAACCGCAACGTCCCATCCGGCTTGGGTATTAGGACTATGGGACTGGCCCACTCACTTTTCGACTCCTCAATGACCTCGAGCTTCAACATTAACTGTACTTCCTCCGCGATGGCCCGTCGCCGAGCCTCGGGTACCCGGTATGGTTTTAACCGGATCTTGGCCTGAGGCTCAGTGACGATGTCATGTTGGATGAGAGACGTGCGGCCAGGGAGGTCCGAGAACACATCCGTGTTCCGACTAATGAACTCCCTGACTTCCTGAACTTGTTTGGAAGACAGGCTGTCTGCAATTTTACCGTGGTTACTGCTTCACAGGCCTCGAACTGTGGGGCTGGACCCTTTCACCTAGAAGCCCTGGCCGGGGCTGTGGTCGTCGGCTGTGTCCCTATCTTTCCACGGCTTAAGTAAATTCACGTGGTACACCTGCTCCGGCTTGCGCCGCCTGGCTGGTGTACTTTGTAATTTACTTCCCTACCTTCTCGATCACCTCATAGGGGCCCTGCCACCTAGCTAGGAATTTGCTGTCAAGGGTGGGTACCAGAACCAAAACCCGATCTCCCGGATTGAAGTCCCGCACCCGAGCCTGACGATTGTACACCCTACTCTGGGCTTGTTGCGCTGCCTCCATATGCTCCCGGACCAAGGGCAACACCCTTTCCATCCGGTCCTGCATTTGGGCGACATACTCAATGACACTTTTGTGGGGGACAGGCTGTTGTTCCCACGCTTCCTTGGCGATATCCAACAGGCCCCGAGGGTGTCTGCCATAAAGCAGTTCGAAGGGCGAGAACCCAGTAGAGGCCTGGGGCACCTCTCGCACTGCGAACATGAGATAGGGCAGAAGCAGATCCCAGTCCTTCCCATCTCTAGACACCACCCTCTTTAACATATTTTTTAGAGTTTGGTTAAACTCTCTCCACAAGACCGTCTGTTTGCGGATGGTAAACGGACGTCCGTAACTGCTTTATACGCAACAATTTACACAGTTCCCTCATTACTTTGGACATAAAAGGGGTCCCTTGGTCTGTCAGAACCTCTTTTGGCAGGCCCACACGGAAAACATCTCCATTAACTCTTTGGCAATGAGCTTAGCTGAGGTATGTCGCAGAGGCACCGCCTCCGGATACCGAGTGGCATAGTCGAGAACTACCAGAATGTGTTGGTGGCCCCTGGCAGACTTTGGTACAGGCCCAATTAAATACATCGCGATTCGCTCAAACGGTACTTCAATAATTGGCAGAGGTACCAGGGGACTACGGAAATGTGGCTGGGGGCTAGTTATCTGACAGGTCGGACAGGACTTACAATAATTCTCTACCTCCTTGAACACACTGGGCCAATAAAATCGCTGCAGTATGCGGTCCTGGGTTTTCTGCCACCCCAGGTGTCCCCCAAGAACATGTTGGTGGGCAAGCTCCATGACAAGCTTGCGATACGCTGTGGGCACCACCAACTGTTCAACAGGTTCTCCTCGGATTTGGTTCACCCGATACAACATATCCTGCAGAACAATAAACCGTGGGAACATTAATTCAGCCCCTGGTTTCTGGGGTTTCCCATCAATTTCCAGCACATTCTCCCAGGCCCTGGTTAGGGTTTGGTCCCGTGTTGTGCGGTCCCAAAATTTTCCCCGAGACATTGAGGTCTGCCAACTCAGGTCCCGGTGGCAAGTCCTCCGTGTCTCCCACCATTACACTCAGTGGGGTTGTCTCCCCTCTACCGCTGGAGCAGTGGTCACCCCTACCGCCGGCCCTTCAGACTCGGGCTCCCAGGGTTCTGGCCTTCCAGCGGTATCAGGCCACTCTACTAGGGTCACCCCTGTCTCGGGTCCCTCAGATACCTTTATTGCCGGCCACAGCGCCGGAAAACCGAGGAAGTCCCTCCCAAGTATTAGTTCGTGTGGGAGTTTAGTAGCGACAGCCACCTCGTGGGTCCACCTACCAGCCGCTGTGGACAAAGTCACTAGTGCAGTGGGATAGTCTTTCAGGTCTCCGTGGATGCACAGGACCCCGACTTTACGGCCAGTATACTCCGCAGGCCGTACAAGTGCAGCCCTTACCAGGGAGACTAAACTCCCGGAGTCCAGCAGAGCCACCGCCAGAGAGTCTCCCACCTCTACCTGACACAGGTGGTTATGGTCCTGCACCTCACGGGTGCCAGTTGCGCACAGCTTCCGTGCATACAGGGAGTGACGACCCTCGTAGTTCATATCCATCGGCTCATCCCGATGCGGACAGTCGGCCCTGATGTGGCCTGGCTCCTGACACCTCCAGCATACCACGGGAGGCGGACTCGCAGGGGGTATATTCCGGGCAGGCCGCTCTGTCGCCGGACGTCGGAACTGGGGCAGAGGCCTCCGGGGTTTGACTGACCCCTTCCCGCAAGAGTCCCCTGCAGGTTTCTGGTGGCCTCGTAGCGCTCCACCAGGTCGACCATCTCCAGGGCATTGGTGGGCGATACCTGGCCGATCCAGTGCTGGAGGGGATAAGGCAGGGCCCTCCAAAAGATGTCCGCCAACAGTCGATCCAGCATGGCAGTGGGACTTAGTAGATCGGGCTGCAGCCACTTTTGCAGCCTGTGCAGCAGATCGTAGAACTGCGGCCTAGCGGGTTCAGTCGTTTTAAAGTCCCACTGGTGGACTCTTTGGGCGCGGACCAGCACGTTCACGCCCAGTCTGGCTAGGACCTCTCCTTTCACAGTGTCATAATCTGCCGCTTGGTCGTCCGACAAGTCGAAAAACACCTGCTGGGGTCCGGAAGCCAGGAACGGAGCGACCACCTCAGCCCACTGGTCACGGGGTAACTTTTCCCTCACGGCGACCTTCTCAAAAACCGCCAGGTACGTCTCAACGTCGTCTGCGGGGGTCATTTTGGGATCGCCGCACGGACCGCTTTCCGGGCATCTTGGACGTGGTGGGACGCTCCTGCCGCCTGTAACGCCATCACATGTTGTAGCAGTAGTTGGTTGGTCTCCCGCTGCTGCACGTTAGCCTCTATGAGAGCCTTCACAGCAGCCTCCATGTTGCCAGAAACTCCTGCTTGCAGCTTTGCTGGCTTAATATTCCATACACTTTAGAAAAACAAAACTTCGGCGTTCACGCCAGCCTCACTGCGCATGCCCGCATCCGACACCAAATGTGGGGAGTCGCTCTGGTAGACAGCGGTGCGGGTGCAGTTTAGAGGCAAAACAAGGAGTCCAGATTGTGCAACAAACAGTGTTTTATTCACACTTGCACACAAAATGAAAAACAGTCTCTTGGTGACAGTTCACACACAACGGAAATAACGTAGCCAAACAAAAACAGTCCAACACAGGTTCAGTCACCTGGGAGGTGTAGGTGCAGGTTCGCACCACACTGTCGGCCCAGCCGCAGGAGAATCCAGCTTCAGGTAGCCAGGAACAAAATACCTCCTTGCTGAGCTCTTTCCTCCTGGACAGAGAACTCCCAGCCCTGTTAGCAGCTCCAGGATAATCACACTCCTCAGACACAGCTGCTGGCTGCGTTTTATATCCAGCCCAAAACATGGACTGGACCGTGGGGAGCAGCCACCCACCCTACTCTTTAGCTGCTCCCAGTAAGAGCCGGCCCGGATCGGCTTTGCAGCCATGCTATTTAACAAAGTCAAACAGCACTAGCTGCTGCAGACAAAAACCCGGCTCTCACCTCACCGAGGCCAGCAACCTCGGTGACACGTACCTGCCATCACATATGACACCTTGCACCTTACCACACGAGGCATAAACATTTTAAACCTGAGCACAACCTGCATGACCAGGCATCTAAGTGCAAAGCACGAGCTGCAGTGGAGTAAACACCTCCAAAACCAAGAAAGGTCACAGGCTCCTCCTGCTCCCTCTTCTACTGCAGTCTCAGCCTCTTCCTCCGCCTCTGGGGTGACAGAAGCACCGCCCACAACGCAACCAGAGGATGTGTCAGCAATGCCACCGCGTCCGTCACCTTCAACAAGCAGCACCACAATGTCCCATGGCAGCGTTCAGCTGTCCATCTTCCAAACACTGGAGCGAAATAGGAAGTACCCCCCTACCCACCCGCGATCCCTGGCCCTGAATGCCAGCATTTCAAAATTCCTGGCCTTTGAAATGCTTTCATTCCGTCTGGTGGTCTGGAGACTGAGAGTTTTAAAAACCTTATGGCGGTGGCTGTCCTACAGTACGTCGTTCCCAGCCGCCACTATTTTTCCAGGCGAGCCATCCCTTACCTGCACAAACAAGTGGGGGACAAAATCAGGTGTGTACTGCACAACGCCATCTGTGGCAAGGTCCACATAACTACCGATACATGGACCAGTAACTACGGGCAGAGACGTTATATCTCCCTAACAGCACACAGAGTAAATGCAGTGGTGGATGGGCCTGAGGAGGATAGCTTTTTGGCGCATATCCTTCCGCCACCGAGGATTGCAGGGCATTTCTCTTTGCCTCCTATTGCCTCCTCCTCCTACTTCTCTTCCTCCTCTAACACCTCCTCATCCACTCAACGTAAACACCTTCACCACCAACTTCAGCACAGACAGGGGAGTGGTTTGTGCCACTGAGCTTCAAGCCCGTCCTGGTGGTGTGCGATAAAGGTAGAAATCTCGTAGCAGCTCTGGGCCTAGCCGGTTTGACGCACATCCCTTGCCTAGCACAATTTGGTGGTGCAGAAATTCCTGAAAAACTACCCCGATATGTCAGAGCTGCTGCAGAAAGTGCGGGCTGTCTGTGTGCACTTTTAGCGTTCTCACCCTGCTGCTGCTCACCTGTGTGCGATGCAGCGTAACTTCGGCCTTCCCACTCACTGCCTCATATGCGACATGCCCACAAGGTTGAACTCCACCTTGCACATGCTGGAGAGACTGTGCAAGCAACAGGCAATAGTGGAGTTTCAGCTGCAGCACGCATAGGTGAGTCGCTCTTCGAAACAGCACCACTTCACCGCCGCTGAGTGGGCCTCCATACGAGACCTGTGGTCCTTGTTGCGCTGTTTCGAGTACTCCACCAATATATCCAGTGCCAATGATGCCGTTCTTAGCCTTACTATCCCACTTCTATGTCTCCTTAATAAAACGCTTCAGGCTATGATGGAAGAGGATGTGGCACAGGAGGAAGAGGAATCATTTCCACGGTTATCAGGCCAGTTATTCACAAGTGGCTCAGAGGGTGGGTTCCTGCACCAACATAAGCCAGATACACAATTGTCCAGCCAGGGCACAGTTCTGGAGTATGAGGAGGAGGAAATGTGTTCACAGAAAGGTGGCACCCAAAGCAGCTCATAGGCATCACTTATGCGTGGCTGGGGGGATACAGAGGACACAGACAATACACCTCCCACAGACGACAGATTTTCCTCGCCTCTGGGCAGCCTGGCACACATGAGCGACTACATGCTGCAGTACCTGCGCAACGAGACCGCCAAGTTGCCCACATTCTAACTTGTGCTGATTACTGGGTGGCCACCCTGCTGGATCCCCGTTACAAGGACAACGTGCCATCCTTAATTCCCTCACTGGAGCGTGATCGGAAGATCTGCGACTACAAGCACACGCTGGTAGACGTGCTGCTGATGGCAATCCCACCTGACAGTGGGGGCTCAGTGGAAGCACAAGCCGAAAGCAGAGGAGGAGGAAGAGGTCGCCAATGCAGCCGGGGCACCGTTAGCACCTCAGAAGGAAGGGTTAGCATGGCCGAAATGTGGAAAAGCTTTGTCACCACGCCACAAGAACCAGCACCACCAGTTGATATGCAACGTCTTAGCAGGAGGCAGCATTTCAGCAACATGGTGGAGCAGTATGTGTGCACACGCCTGCACGTACTGACTGATGGGTCTGCCCCATTAAACTTCTGGATCTCCAAATTGGGCACATGGCCTGAGCTTGCCCTTTACGCCTTTAAGGTGCTGGCCTGCACTGCAGCCAGTGTATTGTCTGAACTTGTATTTAGCACGGCAGGAGGTGTTATCACAAACAAGCGCAGCCGCCTGTCCACAGCCAATGTGGACAAGCTCACGTTCATTAAAATGAACCATGCATGGATCCCACAGGACTTGTCCGTACCTTGTGCTGAATAGACATGTATACCGGCCTCACACTGCCATTGTTATACTCCAGCACACTTTCTCTTTGTTTCATTTTATATATTCCACAATGTTTTGTGGTCTACCCAAATTAAATAATAAAAAAAAAATTGTTGCCTACCTTCTCCTCCCCCTCCACCTCCGCTTCCACCTACACTGCCACATCCACCTATGGACCTCCTCCTCCTAGTTCAAGGTTATTATTTTCAATTTTTATTTATTTTATTTTATTTTAAGTCATTTCCCTATCCACATTGCAGGGCACTTGTCATGCTCTTACCCACATTTTGCTGCCTTTTGCAGCCCTCTAGCCATTTCTATGACTCTTTTAGAGCCATTTTAGTGCCCCAAAGTTTGGTTCCCCATTGACTTCAATGGGGTTCGGGGTCAAGTTCAGGTCCTGAACCTGGACTTTGAGGGGAAGTTCAGCTGAACTCGGCGAACCTGAACTTCCAGGTGTCCACTCAACTCTAGTGTTCAGCCGAGCATGCTCGCTCAACACTAGTAATGTACAGTATGTACACAATGACTCCACCAACAGAATAGTGAATGTAGCTCTGGAGTATAATACAGGATGTAACTCAGGAACAGTTTTGGATAAGTAATGTACAGTATGTACACAATGACTTCTCCAGCAGAATACTGAGTGCAGCTATACAGTTTTATTTACAGTATTATATAATGTTACTCATTGTTCATTGGAAGGAGAAATACTGAAGCTGAAATCCTTTGGTCACATAATGAGAAGGCAGGAGTAATTTGAGAAGACCCTGATGCTGGGAAAGATCGATGGCAAAAGGAGAAGGGGACGGCAAAAAAAATTGATGGCTGGACAGTATCATTGAAGTAAAAAACATAGGCTTAGGCAAGCTTTTAGAGACCGTGGAAGATAGAGGGGCCTGGAGTGCTGTGGTCCATGGTGTCGCACAAGAGTTGAGCACGACTGAAGTGTGACTGAACAACAACAATGTTACTCAAGATCAGTAAATGGTAAGTAATGTAATACATGTACACAGTGACTCCACCAGCAGAATAGTGAGTGCCACTCTGGAGTATAATACAGGATGTAACTCAGGATCAGTACAGGATAAATAATGTAATGTATGGACACAGTGACTCTACCAGCAGAATAGGTGATTCAGCTCTGAAGTATTACAGGATGTAACTCAGGATCAGTACAGGATAAGTAATGTAATGCGTTTACACAGTGGCTCCACCAGCAGAATAGTGAGTGCAGCTCTGGAGTATAATACAGGATGTAATGCAGGATCAGTACAGGATACTTAATGTATGTACACAGTGACTCCACCAGCAGAATAGTGAGTGCAGCTATACAGTTTTATGCTTAATGTAATATGTTACTCAGGATCAGTAAAGGGTAAGTAATGTAATGTACACACTGACTCCACCAGTAGAATAGGTGATGCAGCTCTGGAGTATAATACAGGTTGTAATTCAGAAACTGTTCTGGATACGAAATGTATGTACACAGTGACTCCACCAGCAGAATAGTGAGTGCAGCTCTGGAGTATAATACAGGATGTAATGCAGGATCAGTACAGGATACTTAATGTATGTACACAGTGACTCCACCAGCAGACTAGGTCATCATTATCAGCAGAGGTCTGAGCTATTCCAGGTAGCCACCGCGCTCACCGGAGCTCTGGTGAGCACATCAGGTTCCTGGCAGTTCACCAAGCTCAGCTGCAATCACTTTAATGGGGCTGAGCTGCAACTAGACCTTGTGACCGATGTACAGTGATGTCACATGGTGTAGGAATAGGCCTCAGTACTCACGGAGCACTAGGCCTCGTCTAACAGCTGATCACCAGGGGACTCGGGGGTTGGACCCCCACCGATCTGACATTCATGACATAACCTGAGAATAGGTCTTCAATATAATTTACAGGATAACCCCATTAAAGCCTCTTTCACACAAGAAATACAGCTTGGGTCAGGATCTGTTCAGGGAAAAACTGATGGTTTTTCTCGCGAGTTGAATTAGTTTTGTCTGTGACTGTGTTCAGTATTTCTGTTTTTCTGTTTGTTCTTCACGCATGTCTACATCTCCTAGCAACCATCAGTGAAAAATACATTGCACCTGTATGCATTCCGTTTTTCACGCAGGCCCCATTCACCTCTATTGAGCTCGGGCTGCGTGAAAAACAACATACAAAATGCTCCGATTTTTCCTGAATGCAAGGATGATGCATAAAAAATAATGCTCACGTACACAGACCCCTTGACGCTCCCATTGATAAAATGACGCTCATGTACACAGACCCATACTCTGAAAACTTGCTTGTGTGAAAGAGGAGCCCAAAGGGCTCTTTCACAGTAGTGAGTTTTCCGCGCTGGTGCAATGTGAACACATAGCACCCACACTGAATCCTGACTTATTCATTTCAATGGGTCTGTGTACATGAGAGTTGTTTTTCACGCATCACTTCTGCGTTGTGTGAAAATCTCAGCATGTTCTATATTCTGCGTTTTTCATGCAGCCTCGCTCCATAGAAATGAATGGGGGTGCGTGAATAACACATTGCATCCGGATGCAATCGGTTGCGTTCCGTTTTTAACGCATGTTACTTAGCAATAGTGTTGAGCGAGAATATTCGAATAGCGAATTTTTTTTGCGAATATTGCCACTTCGCTAATTCGCGAATATTTCGAATATAGCGGTATAAATTCGCTATTTCGAATATTAGTTTGTTTTTTTTTTGTTATATTTTTTTCTTTCCCACTTCCCAAAAGTAGTTCTTACCTGTCCTGAGGATTCCTGGCTTCCTGGCTGCTCCAGTCAGTGCCCGTTGCCGCTTCTGCCGACTTCCGGGCTCATGGAGCGTCCCCATCACCATGGGAACGTCTCCATACTGAAATGTACTGTCGGATTTGAGAATTACGTTAAAATCGCAATGCGATTAATTCAAGTTATATTAATCGCATTGCGATTACAACTTAGCAGTGCACTGCTATCTTATATATTAGGCTAGAATTACCGAAGATGGAATATAGCAGCAGTGCTAAGTAGAAATCGCAATGCGATTACTCCAAGTTTTATTAATCGCATTGCGATTTTAACTTAGCACTGCTATATTCTATATTCGTTAACTTCGTTAATTCTAGCAAGCTGACCCATTATAAACTCAGCTCTAAGTTGAAATCGCAATGTGATTAATATAACTTGAAGTAATCGCATTGCGATTTCTACTTAGCACTGCTGCTATATTCCATATTCGTTAATTCTAGCCTAAAATGTAAGATAGCCATGCTAAGTTGTAATCGCAATGCGATTAATGTAACTTGAATTAATCGCATTGCGATTTCAACAGACATGGTTTACTATGGTTGCTAAAACGAAGATGGAGAATACTTAGTTATCTTCGTTTTAAGGAATATGACGAATACATTCGTCATATTTGCTAATTCTACCAAGCCAACCATAGTAAACTAGGTCTAAGTAGAAATCGCAATGCGATTAATTCAAGTTATATTAATCGCATTGCGATTTCAACGCAATTCTCAATTTCGACAGTACATTTTAGTATGGAGACGTTCCCATGGTAATGGGGACGCTCCATGAGTATGGTTGGCTTGGTAGAATTAGCGAATATGATGAATGTATTCGTCATATTCCTCAAAACGAAGATAACATAGTATTCTCCATCTTCGTTTTAGCAACCTATTTGTCAACTTCGCTAATTCTAGCAATCAAATAGGAAGGTTGACTATAGAGACAGCTGTGTTTAATTCGCTATGCGATTATATTATTATAATTTTTTTTAATAAATAGAATAATTATAATAATTATCAAGTATTATAATTATTCTATTTATTTTTAAAAAAAGCAAAGTAATATAATCGCATAGCGAATTAAACACAGATGTCTCTATAGTCAACCTTCCTATTTGATTTCTAGAATTAGCGAAGTTGACGAATAGGTAGCTAAAACGAAGATGGAGAATACTTCGTTATCTTCGTTTTGAGGAATATGACGAATACATTTGTCATATTCATCATCTTCGCTATATTTCTAGATATCAAACCAATAGGAAAGTAGCCTTAAGTTAAAATCGCAATACGCGATTATTTAAATCGCATATTAATCGCGATAACTAGAATAATGACGAATATTCGATTTCAACGAATATGAAACGAATATTCTATCGAATATTCGCGAATTTCGTCGAAATCGAATATGGCACCTGCCGCTCATCACTACTAAGCAACAGTTGAAGGTAGATTCCACAGGAAATTAGCATTTTCTGTGTCTGGCTGCTACTACCTGTGAAGAGCTGCTTTCTATTTGAGATCTTGTTGCCCTCACTGAGCCCCAGTCAAGATGCCAAGGCAACCCAGCAAGCCTATGGATGTGAAGATGATAGGGATGGTCCAGGAGTGGCCCTGTATTTGGGACACCAAGTCGGGGGACTATCATGACCGATACAAGAAGGATGCCGTCTGGGTGGAAGTAACACAGGAGGTGTTCGCAAGTGTGTGGTCCAAAACCCTTGAACCAATGCGCATGACTTTAAGTAAGTTCACTGTATATATATATATATATATATATATATATATACACGTGTGATATTTAGTTTCTGTAAATCGGCATAGCCCATGACCAACGTTGTCCTCCATTACATAACACATGTTAAACTAAGACATTGTTTGACATGTACTATGCTACAGAGGCCATTGTTTGACATGTGCTATGCTACAGACGACATCCCTAGGTTAGCACATGGTAGTTATACTGTATTTAATGTATTAAAAAATTGTTTATTTACATTGTTTGTAGTTTAGGAAGTAAAGAATAGATGGAGGATCTGCCGGGATAAATTTCGTAAATAAATGACCCATCAAGGCCGCAGTGGCTTGGGCCCACTTAAGAAAAGGCCCTATATGTATAAGGAACAACTCATATTCCTTCGTGAGATAATGGACTTGCACCCATAAGTATATATATATATATATATATATATATATATAAATCATATATGCTTTGTAATGTATATGAAATTATCGGTTTGTCCCAAATCAAATGTGTAATTTTTAATACATTTTTTTAATGCTTTCTCTATTGAAGAACGGAGGACAACCTGGAGGAAGAGAGTGACCAGGCTGGCCAGCAGCATTCTTCTGCAGCTGAGGAGGAGAATTCCCCTTCTCAGGATACGGAAGATATGGCCGAAGGAGGACCTTCTACCACCTCCAGGCCCTACATCCCTCCTGCAGTGTAGTCGGCACCTTCACTTCAGCTGCCAGCACGTCGGAAACGTTCGTTGCCATCAGCTGAAGTGGAGGTGAATAGTTGGGTGCTCGACTACCTGTCACGAGACCGCCAGGAGGACTATTACGAAATGTATGGTCAGAGTCTGGGCCCGCTTTTGAAGAAAGTGCCGGAGGAGCTCTATCGACGTACCCAAGGTGCACTTGGGATTGTTCTGGAGGCAGCCACTCCTCCAAACGACCCCACCGATGTATTTATTGCCCTAGAAAACTGGCAAACACATCGGAACATCAATGGGCCACCACCTAGGGCTCCTCTACATATACCCATCAGGGCTCCCCACTACCCTCCTCCTCGCCAAACATTTGCCCCTCCACCCCAACAATACGGGCACCAATACATAGCTGACACATCATATGTGCCACATGCTCCCTCCGCAACTCAGGCTGCTCCACCCCAACACTTCGGACCCTCTTCTCAGGGCACTAACCAGCCCTCTCAATGTGAGGTTCCTCTGCCCACACCAGCAAGTTATTGTAATTTGTAATTCTGTTCGTTATTTTGTAAAATATTTTCTTGACCTTGTCGGATCTGACTATAGATTTTTATTTGATTATATTTTATTAAAATAATAATACAGACAAAATAGGACTTGTTTTTATGTTTTATTTTAAGTTATATACACTGTCATTTTATTTAAATTAAGTTGTAAAGAGAACTTATTATATTGTAATAATGAGGGATTCGTTTATATTTCACACACATTTTAACTTACATTATGCATGCGAAATATGTAAGTTCGCAACCCACGTCAAGGGTCCTCATCATTTAGCGAGTCCCTTACTAGTGATGGACGAACATCGGACAGGGCGTTCGCGGCAGGCCCGATTGAATTTAATGGCAGGCGAACCTAAAAACCTTCAGGTCATATTTGCAGCCACAAAATACTTACTAGAAGTGCACAAATAGTCCCACAACATGGACAGTAACATACCAGAGGGGGATCATTGGCAAATATTCCCACAAAAAATATGTATTTTTAATCAGGGGCCATTTTTCTGCGTCTTTAAGGGAAAAACTCTCAAAAATGTGCCCTGCTGGAGCCTAGAAATTTTTTATTTTAGCCCACAGGCGTACAGGCCCCAGAAAAGAACTTGTGATTATGTGGCTGGATGCACGGCCGGCTTCAGGCTCATGTGGGCCCTTGGACATTAAATTCCAGTGGGCCCCTTTGAGGCATTTTTGTACATTTACATGTCCCTCTGTGGCTCCCACACGGTATAACGACCATCAGTGGCCCCTATACAGTATAATGACCACCAGTGGCCTTTCACACAGTATAATGACCCCCCAATGCCCCCAAACACAGTATAATGACCCCCAGTGGCCCCACACACAGTATAATGACCCCACAGTGGCCCTCCATTCAGAATATTAACCTCCAGTTGACCCCCATTCAGAATAATGACCCCCAGTGGCCCCCACAATGGGGGTTATACTGTATGAAGAGGAGGAAGAGGAGGGGAGTTCAGTGGGAGAGATGGAGCAGCAGAGAGGGAGGAGAAGCAGACAGTGCATGGTGGATGGCTCGCTCAACATACATTTGCAGTCTGCTTTTTGCCTCCTGTGCCCGGCGAGCTCTGACACTTCTGGCACTCCCAGGATGCCGGCACATGGCTCCGCAGTGTGGGCTTTTTTTAACTTGTCAGCTGCTGGCAATAGTGTTGCCATCTGCAGCCTGTGCTGTCAACGCATAAATCGCGGTAAGCCCAACAATCACCGAGGTACGACCGACTTAAGAAGGCAGCTGGCCTCCCATCACTGAATCCAGTAGGAGCAACACCGTCAGAACCCATAAAGCCACACTCCCGGCGCTCCATGTCCTGCCTCTTCTCCTTCTCCTCTCTCCCCCCATTTGTCCTCCACTCCACCTTCCACCGTGCCGTCGTCACGTTATTATGGCAGAAGGCAGCCTTCCATGGCCCAAATGTTTAAGCGTAAAAAGTTGATGATGCCAGATAACCTTCTTGCCCGACGGCTGACCGTTGGCTTGTCAGAGCTGCAAGCCCGCCAATCCTGCCATATAAACTGGTGGACTCAGAGGCCTTTAGAAAATTTGTGGCCGTTGGCGGTGTGCAATGGGAGGTCCCTGGAAGGAAATATTTATCCTAGCAGGGCATCCCAGAGCTATATGGCCACGTTCAGCGGCAAGTAAATATATCTCTGGCACATAGTGTCGGTGCCAAGATACATCTGACCACAGACACGTGGTCTAGCAAACATGAGCAGGGAAGGTACATAACTTTTGCTGCCCACTGGGTGAACCTTCTGACGGCCATCAAGCATGTAACCCGTGTCTCCCGTGTGGATTTGGTGCTACCTCCAAGGATTCCCTGCAGGCCTGCCTCTTTTTCTCCTCCTCCTACTCCATCCTCTGTCTCCTCCTCGGCTGACTCCTCTTTTTCTACTGCTACCACATCTTGCGCTGCACCCTCCAAGATCCCCAGAACCTATTTGACGTCCCAGGTGAGACGTTGCCATGCTGTGCTGCGGCTGTTGTGCCTAGAAGCCAAAAGTCACACCGGTCCTGCACTGCTTTCAGCTCTGTGGTCACAGGCCGATCAATGGCTAACCCCGCTCAATTTGACAATTGGTAAAGTGGTGTGCAAAAATGGTGCCAATCTGCTGAGCGCGCTGAAACAGGGCAAAATGACACACGTGCCGTGCATGGCACACGTCCTGAACTTAGTCTTGCAGCGATTCGTTGTCCCCACCCCAAAGCCCAGGACGTCTTGCGGCAGGCCAGGAAAATCTCTGGCCATTTTAGAAGATCTTACACGGCCATAGCTCGCCTTGCTGACGTTCAGCGGCGACACCACTTGCCGTATAAAAGCTTGATAGGTTGCTCAAGCAGCAACATGCCATTAACAACTACCTGTACGAACTCTGCAGCAGGACAGGTACTGGGGAGCTTGGTTTATTTTCACCGCGCCAGTGGCTGCTCATGAGCGATACATGCAGACTTCTGCGGCCATTTGATGAGATCACCAAACTGGTCACTCGCAGACAGGGTGCCATCAGTGACATCATACCTTACGCCTTCTTTCTGGAGCGCGCATTGCATCGTGTCATTGATCAAGCCATCGAGGAGCAGGAGCTGGAAGATGAGAAAGTCGCAATGCTGAATGAATTCCCGGGCGGGGGGGGGGGGTTTGGGCTACTCCATCTGAGACAAGTCAGCAGGAGTCTGACGAGGAGTCAGAGGCATTGGCGGATCCAGGGGGCAACAGGGCAATTGCCCCCCCGAGATTCTGCTGAATAAATTCACTGGCCGAGGCGTGTACACACTGTAAATTTTAATACCGCGCCACAGGGCCGGTCCGGAGCGAAGCAGCAGAGCCGTGTGTGTACACGCACGCAGCATCGCAGCTGGGAGAGGAGAGCCGTTGCTAGCTCCTGCCCCAGCCCATAGAAGAAGAAAAAGGGGGCGGAGCAACTGTGGGAGCGCAGCCAGCAGCCTCAGTGACTGTTCTTAGGCCACAGCCCAAGGCCCCAGGCAGTGCCCACAGAGAGAGAGCCAAGGAGGACAACATAGAAAGGTAAGTATGTAGCACAAAATATGGCACAACAGATGCAGCAGTGTGGGAGCTGTCAGTATGTTTAAGGGGAGGGGGACTCACAGTGGAGACTCACTGTGGAGACTGGCACATGAGAGGAGACTGGTGAGAGGGGGAGAGAAAGAAGAGTGGCACTTATTACTGGCACATGGGGGAGGGGGGACTGGCACATGATGGGGAGGAAAGTGGCACTTATTACAGGCACATGATGGGGAGACTGGGACATGATACAGGAGAGGGGAAAGTGGCACTTAAAGGGGTATTCTCATTTCAGACAAAGGGGGCATATTGGTAGCATATGCCCCAATTGTCTGATAGGTGCGGGTCCCACAGCTGGGACCCACACCTATATTGAGAACGGAGCGGGGAGAGTTGTGGCTGGAGGACCCCAGATTTCCTGGGGTCCATCCACCACCCAGCACTTCTCCCCGCCTCCGCCATAGAGGTAAATGGGAGCCTGGGTCGCGCATGAGTGGCGCGCTCCCATTCACTTCTATGGAGCCGACGGAAATAGCCGAGCCAGCTATTGTCAGCGGCCCCATAGAAATGAATAGAGGGCGGCCGTGCATGCGCGGTACGCCCTCCTTCACTTATGGGGCTCCATTCTCAATATAGGGGCGGGTCCCAGCGGTGGGACCCCCACCTCTCAGACAATGGGGGCATATCCTAGCGATGTGCCCCCATTGTCTGAAATGAGAATACCCCTTTAATATTGGGACATGATGGGGGGAGTAGCACTTGTTACTGGCACATGATGGGGGGAAGAGAGTGGCACTTGTCACTGGCACATGATGGGGGGGAGTGGCACTTGTTACTAGCACATGAATGGGTGTATCTATGGGGGCACCTCTTACTGGTTATGGGGCACTATGAATGCTTCTACTGAGGCCACAAAGAAGGTGTATTTTATATGGGGGGCTCTGTGTGGTACTAGTATTATCAGGGGGTTCATCTGTTTCTGCAGTATAGTATTGGGGAGCACAGTGGCACAGTATTGGGGGTAGTAGGATGATGGGTCCAGAAGATGGGAGGATGATGGAAAAGTAGTAAACTGATTTTTATTTTTCAAACTGCAGAGACGAAAATTGGCGGTCTGTTCTGCAGGTCTGTAAGGAGAAGATGAGAAAAGAGAACTGGATGTAAGAGACGTCACTGGATGTAAGAGGTAAGTGGGGCTATATTTCTGTAGTGATGGGAGCAGGGGCGTAACAGTAGGCAATAAAGTAACCTGCGTCATGCACCCCTCCCTCAGCTTAGTTATATTACCCCCTGGCCCCTGCCTGTATAATGTACTCTGATAACCATACCCATCAGTTATATAACTAAGTGGTATCAGGGTACAACTACATTATACAGGGGGTAATGTAACTAACTGACTGAGGGGTATCATCAGGGTAAATTATACAGGGGATAATAACCCTCCTCAGTTATATCACCCCTGTAGAATTTACCCTGATGATACCCCTCAGTTATATTACCCCATGTATAATATCTCCTGATACCCCTCCTCAGTTATATCAGGCTAAATTATACAGGGGGTAATATAACTGAGGAGGGGTATCAGGGTACATTATACAGGTGTATTATAACTAAGGGGTATCAAGGTACATTCTACAGTCCCATTATAACCCTCCTCAGTAATATTACCCCCTGGCCCGCCACAAAACAATCTGGAAGTGCCCCTCCCGAGATCAGGCTCTGGTTCCGCCACTGGTCAGAGGAGGATGGTGGCTGGTGGGAGGCGGAGGAGGACGACATTCTCCTGAGCGATGAGCAGAAGCCAGAGCGCTCCACTGCTTCCAATTTAGTGCAAATGGGGGCCTTCATGCTCCTGTGTTTGAAGAGGGACCCCCATATAAAAAGCATAAAGGGCAAGGACCAGTACTGGGTGGCAACGTACTTAGACCCCCGGTAAAAACACAAAATGTTACATGTTACCATCATCACAGAGGGCTGGCAGAATTCAACATTTCCAGGCCTTGCTGCGAGAGATGCTGCATTCTGCTGTTGCGGGCGCTGGCAGAGGAATTTCCACCCACAGCGAAACAGGTGTGGGTACCAATCCTACCGCGCCTGCAAGAAGAGGGCGGTTTGAAGATGTGTTGGTCACTTCGGATATGAGATCATTCTTGCAGCCAACCCATTCACAGCCTCCCTCCGGATCAAGTCTCAGGGAATGCCTAGACCCACAGGTTTCTGACTACATCAGGTTAACGGCCGATGAGGACGGTCTCAGAAGCGAGGAACCCCTGGACTACTGGGTGTGCAGGCTTCATCTGTGGCCAGAGCTGGCACAATTTGCCATGGAACTCCTGTCCGAAACGACGTTCAGCGCAGCAGGGGGGGATTGTGACCGATAAGCGCACTCACCTAGCTCACGACAGTATGGACTACCTCACATTTCTAAAAATGAATGAGGCATGGATCTCTGAGGAATTCAACACCTGTGACAACCACGTGTAATTGAATTTCCTCATGCCAGCCCACAGATATCCGCCACCACCCAGAATAAAGAATGGTCTTTGTCTTATGTATATACAGTAATTTGTGGTATATCGCAGGCCTCAAATAATATTTGGTGGAAACAGGTATATCGAACCCCTTAATCGGTATTTTGTGAATGCAGGTATATCGCAGCCCTTAATCAGTATTTTGTGGAAGCAGGTATATCAAACCCCTTAATCAGTATTTTGTGAAAGCAGATATATCGTAAGTCTCAATCAATATTTGGTGGAAACGGGTATATTGAACCCCTTAATCAGTATTTTGTGGCAGCAGGTATATTGCAGCCCTCAATCAGTATTTTGTGGAAGCAGGTATATCAAACCCCTTAATCAGTATTTTGTGGAAGCAGGTATATTGTAGGCCTCAATCAATATTTGGTGGAAACAGATATATCAAACCCCTTAATCAGTATTTTGTGGAAGCAGGTATATCACAGGCCTCAATCAATATTTGTTAGAAACAGGTATATCGAACCCCTTAATCAGTATTTTGTGGAAGCAGGTATATTGCACCCCTTAATCAATATTTTGTGGAAGCAGGTATATCAAACCCCTTCCATCAGTACTTTGTGGAAGCAGGTATATCGCACCCCTCAATCAATATTTGGTGGAAGCAGGTATATCACACCTCTCAATTATTATTTTTTTGCCACAACAGTTATATCACATTACCCTGTTTATTTGAGCCACCAGCATAGGCGTGCGCACAGGGTGTGCCGGGTGTGCCTGGGCACACCTTAATAGGCTTGTCACCTCCAGGCTCACTGCCCCACTGATTCCCGTCTGTTATGCTGGCCACTGCTACCGCCGCACTGTAAATTAATATACAATACCTGGCTGCAGGCTGCCAGTGGCTAGTATTCACATAGGGTGCGGGGCGGACCTAGCTGAGGCAGAGAGCCGTGCGTGCTGTGCAGGCGCAGGCTGAGTTGCCGTCACGTCACGCTGCATGCCCTGCATGCCTGCTAGCTGGTGAGGTGAGGACAGCGGCTCGACGTGATATGTTGGAAGGGATTCAAGGGAACTTGGTGCCCACTCCCAGCTGCTCCGGTCCAGGACCCACAAAGTATGTACCCTGTAATAACGCATATAACAAAGAAGTATGTACCTTGTGTCCTACAGTACTACTGCCCTACTACCCCTCCTCAGTTGTCCTCACTCCCCTGTATATTGTACCCTGTCACGTATTATAAAAAAGAAGTATGTACCCTGTCCCACAGTGCTACCCCTCCTCAGTGTTCCCCTGTATTACCCTGATACCCCTCAGTTATATAATATAACTGAGGGGTATCAGGGTAAATTATACAGGGGGTAATATAACTAGGGGTATCAGAGTACATGAGGGGTAATATAACTGAGGAGAGCTATCAGACAATATACAGGGATAATATACCTTATATTACCCCTGTATTATGTCCCTGATAGCCCTCCTCAGTTTTATTACCCCTGTGTAATGTACAGGGGTAATATAACTGTAAGTGTATATAAAATATATATATTTATACATACATATACACACATGTGTTTGTGCTTTAGGGTGCACACCCTAATGCAATAGGCTGCGCACGCCTATGGCCACCAGATAAATCGCAGTCCTCAATCAGTATTATGTGGAAGAAGGAATATCACACCCATCAATCAGTTTTTTGGGGAGCAACAGGTATATCACACCCCTTGCGAATAGTTGTTCCAATAGTGATTGTCCCTCTATATAGCTGCGGTATCGCAGGAGAACTGCACACCACTGCTGCACAATGCAAATGCACTATATACTTTCTATGTTAGAAAGTATATTATAGGTATATCACACCCCTCAATCAGTTTTTTGGGGAGAAACAGGTATATCACACCTGTTGCAATTAGTTGCTCCAATAGTGTTTGTCCCTCTATATAGCTCCGGTATCGCAGCAGAACTGCACACAACTGCTGCACAATAAAAATGCACTATAATATACTTTCTATGTTAAAAAGTATATTATAAGTATATCACACTCCTCAGTATATCACACCTATCGATAGCACTCCTATACCAGTCCTTGAAAGGACTTTTGTGGCCCTATAAGCTAGCGTTTGGTGTCCCTAACAGCCGATCCCTGCTCCACAAAGCAACCTCCAAAAAACACAGAATGTAAAATGGCTGCAAGATCAGGTTCGGTGATATGGTGGGGGTGTGTCCATGTGCTGAAACGTCTCAATTGGCTGTCCTGTCCCACCTGATGGATGTGTCATGGGTCAAAGTTCGGCGCAATGCAAAAAAATATGGCGCCGGCGGACATCGCCATATGTTCGCATGTTCGGCGAATCGAGAACTTGCAAAGTTCACCGCAAAACAACCGCCGGGTGAAACGCAAGGTCATCTCTATCCCTAACTAAAAAAATATAACAATACTAACTAAAAAAATTACCCATCCAGGATACATACACTGTATAGTCAGCTTGAGGGTAATGAAGCTTAATTATGTTGCTCCACATGAAGATTGCTGTGGCTGAAAAGGAAATTAACCAGCTGGAGACATGAAATATTCTGAAAAAAATTCCCTCACTCTCAGTCCTGCTGAACCAGCTCTTCCAAGTTGGGAGAGGTCTCCATAGGCTGCTGTAGTAAAGATGTCCGCATCTTCATCAGGAGTGGCCTCATACATGCAAATATAGTTATGGAGAACTACACAAGTTTTGATAACATTATTCACATTTTCTGGGGCAAGCTGGATGGCCGAAAGAAATATATGCCATTTTCTGGCTAAGATCCCGAAGGCACACTCCACAAACCTTCTGGCCCTGCTTAACCTATAGTTTTTTTTTTTTTAAACCTTTAAACCCCACTCTTTCCCCCCAAAAACTCTATTTCCCATCACAATCCAAATACCACCTAATTCCTGTTACCCCAAATCTTTAACCACGTTAGTCTTCTCTTTTCTGTCTGAGCGAGTATAAATTCATATTCCTTTTCCTTATCCATATACCCCTTCCATTCCTGGAGGGTAGGATATTTAACCGAGCCCCAGTACTTCACTATTATGATCTTGGCTAGGGCAATCCGCCTAAACCAAAGTAATTGCTCCTTTTTTTGTTTATTAGTCTCCAGGAGGTTACTTAGGATCACATATTCAATACAGGCATCATATTTTAAGGGGGAACTATTCTGTATTTTCCCAAATACTCTAAGCCAATATTTCCCAATACCTCGACATTCCCATAATGAATGTTTGTAATCTCCCTTATCCATGTGACATTTATGACATTTTTGTTCTTTATCTTTATAGATCGTAGATATTAATAGCGGTGTGTAATATAGACAATGTATTATTTTGAGAAGGAGCCACATATGTGCTCGAGAGACTTTTTAATGCTTCTATAAACAATATCCCAAGAAGTGTGCTCATTACATTGCAAATCTATTTCCCGTTTAGCCTCACTTTTAAATGTGATCTGTTTTGTATACTCTTGCCTCAACTTTGCATATATAATTGATGTGACAGGACTACTGTGTGCCATTTCATAACAAAAATACAAAAAAGTGTTATGTGCAATTATAAAGTAATTCTTATTCTCCGTGTCTTCTTTAATAGCGTGTCGTAACTCTTTATACCGAAGTTCATCTATAAACCGTATTGTGATATTCGAGAGGATTTCAGTTAGTGTTCTGACCTGCCCCTTAAAAAAGACCTGTGAAATTAATAAGACCACCCGCTTTTCCCAGTATTTAACATCCTCTATCTTCATAATATTGTGTAGGTTAGCTTTTCTCCAAAGAGGGGTAAACTGGACCGCTTGAGACAGGCCAACAATAAGTCTAACCTGGCTCCAGATTTTCTTGAGCATTTTACTGAATGGACATTCCCCTACTCTCTTCCCCATAGTCCTAATTTCAAGGATGTGGAAAATATCCTCCCGAGGACCACAGTAGTCCCTAAATAAGAGCCGAATACAATCATTCTTCCGATTTTACTCGAGGTGTCAATTGACATCAAAACAGGAGAATGATCAGAGATGCCATGACTTTCATATTTTATTTTCTTAACCTTGTCAATAAACCCGGCACTAGTAAGAGCAAGATCAATTCGGGACGTGGACTTGTATGTATTATTAAAACAAGAATACACTTGTTTATCACCATACAGAAATCGGCATACATCAACTAATGCCATCTCTTTACACATTCTGTACAGTACAGTACTTGATCTAGAGTTATGTTCCTAGCTGGTGATGGCAGATTTCCTATCAGTTCTTACATCCATGACCGAGTTGAAATCGCCCATCACCAGCACCGAGCATTCGTCTCTCGCAGAGATGAAATCCATCAGTTTACCCAACACAGTAGACGAGAAGGGTGGTGGAATATAAATAAATGCCAAACTACTCCTTGACCATACCAATAACAATGGAGGAAGATGAAACGTCCCTCTTAGTCAATTAATTGTTCTATTGGATCATAGTCTACTTGGTTATGTACGTAGATACTAATACCCTGAGAGTATGTAGAATTGTAGGAGTAATATTCATAAGAGGCCCATTTCTTTTTCCCTAAGGCTACAGCCTTTTCATATGATAAATGTGTTTCTAACAGGGCCACTATTGCCGGTAAATGCCTAAAGATTAAATCAAAAAGTGCACACCTTTTAATTATATCCTAAAACCCCCGGATATTCCAGGTTAATACTCTTGACATATTCTTTCTGTAAGACAGCACAGAGTGAGAAGAACCAGATAGAGGGAAGAAAAACAACTAATGATACCAGTGATCCCAGCAGAAACACCACCCAATCCCACCCCACCCATCTATACTGACCCATGAGCAAAGCAGAAAGCCCCATAGCTCTCTAACCATAAGCCTCCCCTCCCCCTCCATAACCAACCCCCCCCCCCCCAATGCCTCCCTATATATTACGTATCAACGACATCCATCTCATTAAATTCTGCCAGCCATTCCAAAGCCTCAGCTGGGCTAAGGAAAAACTGAGCAACATCCTTATGAATAACCTGAAGTTTCGCTGGATACATCTTGGAGCATTTTATATTAGCTTGTATTAATCTCTTCTTAATGTCCTCTTATTCTCTTCTTGTATCCAGCGTAATTTTGGAAAAATCAGGGTAAATCCCATTCCCAATGCATAAAATCTTCCTTTTATTTGAAATCCATAACATGAAGGTACAGGCATGTTCACATGGCAGGCAGCAGTTTACGTGTTTTGGACAACCTTGTCCTTAGTCCATGTTATGGATTTCAAATAAAAGGACGATTTTAACCAATTTTTGTTTGAATCTTCACAAGTCCCTTTCTTTGTTCCGAGTCACCGGGGATACATGCATGCCGTCGAGGTGAGTTGGATGCAATCTTTATATATATCTCAATGTTGTAGTCGTTGTATTTCACCGTCTGCATCTCTCTTTTCCATCTCAAAATATAGTCCGTTCTTTAGAACTTAACATCTTAATTAGCAAAGGTCTGGGGGCCGACCCTGGTGGTGGTTTCCTAATGGGAATACGATGTACTCATTCAATTATAAATGTTGAAGATGTTTCTCCAATTCCTATATTATCGAGTAACCATTTTTGTATTAACCCCGTGGAGTCGTCCCTTTCTACTCCTTCCAGGAAACCAACCAATTTAAGATAGTATCTTCTGGATCTGTCCTCCAGATCGGCCATTTTATCCTTCAGAGCTTTATTGGCCACCTCTGCCTCTTCAATCCTTTTTTTTTTATAAATTTAGTTTCTTTCTGCAACTCCACCATTAAAACTTCAGTCTCTTTTATATGCTGCCTCATTTTATTGGGGTCATCTCATATCGAAGCAGTCAGGGCACTTAATGATTGGTTAGTAGTTTTAACTGCATTCAATATACCAGCCAGTTTCATATTGATGTTACTTATTTGATTATCAACCCCCAGTTCACTGCCCGCTCCTACCCTATTTAGCTGACATTCGGTTTCATCACGACCCTCCATTTGTTTTAACTGTTTCTGATTACTTCTGGTCTTGCTTGGGGGGGGGCGGGGATTTGAGATATAGGGCTGCGGGCTGTACCTCCTTTAGGCGATGTAGCACCCAGCTACTTTCTATTCTGAGATTTTGGAGGCATTTTTTTTAACCCCTTAAGTACGCATAACTTACCGGTACGTCATGATTCCCGAGTCCTTAAGGACCCATGACGTCATGAGTATTTCCGATCACCGCCGTGCAGTGTGGGGTGATCGGAACAGAGGGCCTGCCGAAATCATTCGGCAGGCACTCTGTCCCAATGCCTTGGGGGGTCCTGTGACCCCCCCCCCACCCCCCGTATCGGCGATTGTGCAAACCGCAGGTCAATTCAGACCTGTGGTTTGCAGCGCTTTCTGCAATCTCTGATCGACCGCAGGGATCGGAGACTTAAAATGTGCCCAAAGTGTGAAATTATACCCCCCCACCCTGCAGCCCGCAATCATATTGTGCCGGCGGGGGTGCAGGGGGGCGGTTGCGGGTGGTGCGGGAGGCAGGCGGCAATCGCAATCCCCCACCCGCCTCCTCTAATGTTTCCCTGGTGGTCTAGTGGGTATATAGCAGAGTGTCAGCACATTGCTTTTACTCTGCTATAAAGGGCTGACATCTGTGCTGTGATGTCAGCCGTTTAACCCCTTCCCTGCCGTGGTATGTACGGACCAATGTATGGAAGGAGTTAACATGGAGGGAGCTCCCTCCCTCTCCCATCAGGGGCTGCTGTGCCCTTGCACCCCCCGATTCTTGTTGGGATCGCAGAGGGAGGGAGCGCCCCTCCCTCCCCATAACTCGCTGCTCTGTTCTGGCAGCGGGTGATGGTTACCATGGCAGCATCCTGCTTGCCATGGTAATGTAAGTCTGATCAGACTATGTAAAGTAAAAAAAATACAGTACAGTACACTATATAGTGTACTGTACTGTAATATACTGACATCAGACCCACTGGATCTTCAAGAACAAAGTGGGTCTGGGTAAAAAAAAATGTAAAAAAAAAAAAGTGAAAAAAAGGAAACAACAAACAAAAACTCACTGAATAAACAAAAAAAATACACTACACATATTCGGTATCGCCGCGACCGTAAAAACCTGCTCTATAACATTATCACATGACCTAACCACTCAAGTAAATACCTGTAAACACCGTATCAAAAGCCATTTTTGTCACCTTATATAACAAAAAATGCAATAGCAAGCGACCAAAATGTCATATGCACCCCAAGATAGTGCCAGTCAAACAGTCATCTACATAAGCCCCTACATAAGACAGTCGCCCAAAAAATAAAAATAATATGGCTTTCAGAATGTGGAGACACTAAAAAAATCTTTTTTTCAAAAATGCTTTGTTATGAAAAACTGAAACAAAAACCCCCCAAAAATTAGTCATATTTGGTATAGCACTCAATCTAACCTGTCAGATCAACTATGCAAATAACAAAAAATAAAAACAGTCCCAAAACAGCAATTTTTTGGAAAATTTCAATCAATTTTTCCAGTAACAAAGTAAGGGTTAACAGCCAAACAAAACTCAATATTTATTACTATGATTCTGTAGTTTGCAGGCAAATCCCATATGTGGTTGTAAACTGCTGTATGGCCAAACGGCAGGGCATAGAAGGAAGGGAACGCCATATGGTTTTTGGAAGGCAGATTTAGCTGGACTGGTTTTCTGACACTATGTCCAATTTGAAGCCCCCCTGATGCACCCCTACGGTAGAATCGAAATTCTGAAATTTTATCTCCATTTGCCATTAACTCTTGTGGAAAACCTAAAGGGTTAACAACGATTGTAAAATCAGTTTTGAATACCTTGAGGGGTGTAGTTTCTAGAATGGGGTCATTTTTGGGTGGTTTCTATTATGTAAGCCTCACAAAGTGACTTCAGACCTGAACTGGTCCCTAAAAAGTGGGTTATTGAAAATTTCTGAAAAATTTCAAGATTTGCTTCTAAGCTTCTAAGCCTTCTAACATCCTCAAAAAATGGGCGTCCTCCGTTTATAGCCTGTCGTCTGCAGGGGAGTGCCGATAGAAGCATTGCCCTGTCCCGACCGAGTCAACTGACGCCTGCAGACAGCACCAGAATCCAGCTAAGCTGCCATTTACGGTGTGGTACGATACCTCACCCGTCCACTTGACATCGCCGCAGCCTCTAAAGGATCCGGGGCTAGAGGAGGCAGGTAGAGGTGCAGACAGACACTAAGGACGCTGAAGCCGGCATGAGGACGCATGGAGGCGATAGAGAGGGCATGGAGGGGGAGGGGCTGCATTACGTCACATCACCTACGTCATGCCGCCACGCCTTAACCTATAGTTTTCTTTTCAAATTCTTGCCTGGGGAAAAGACGCATTAGGTTTGGCAATAGTGCAAACCCCTCATCACCAACTATTACATATGGTGAAGGTGGGACAAAGTAGCCAGGAAGAGGAGCTGACTGGGGAATGTCCAGTTGGTTGGACTGAAGCCACCGACCCATTCTGGAAGCCTGGAAGATGCGAGCATCAGCCGAACTTCCATAGGCCCTGATATCTACAATTATAAACCTTTCGTTTGTGTCAGCCAAGGCCAACAAAACTACAGAGAAAAAATTGGTTATATTTATAGAATCGGGACCCTGAATTCGGTGGCTTCTTCATCCGTATGTGCTTCCCGTCCAGGGCACCAATACAGTTGGGGAATTGTGCCCTCTCCAGGAAGCCCTGGGCAATCTGAAGCCACTGCTGCCTTGTTGGTTGTGGCAGCACAGCAGCTCGCATTCGCAACGAAATGGTGGCACAAGTTGCCCTCACTATCCCAGCAATTGTGGAGGTCCCCATGCGAAATTCAAAATGCAAGGATGAAAATGAATTTCCTGCGGCCAAAAATCTGTGAACACACAAAAAAAGAAATCAGGGAACGCTCAAAGCACTATCACCATCCACATTATTTTTGTAATATGCAACTTTAAATCATCTATATATCGTAACTAAATTACATTTATTTATTTATAACTGCACAAATATTTATAGAGTTATAATTAACCGTTCCTCAGCTGAAACACAACGCCACATATTGGTGTCCATGAAGGTCAAGCCAGGTCTCAACTGTGCCAAAAGCCGATCAAAAGTAGCGATCGACATTCTACAATAATTATAAAATTTTGCAGAGTGCTCACGTAGGTCTGCATATAGACTCGTAAACTGACCTTTACAAGCCCTCGGCTAAATAATAGGTTGAACCCACATCATCTTACTCCGCGGTTCCTCCTCAAGCATTTCTCTTTGCTCTCCAAAGCATCGATACACCAGCTAGTGCAAAAGCATATGGTCAGGATTTGATAAAGGGAAAGCGGACATCCTGCAAAGAAACAAATGCAAACACTCCACACACTAGATTATATCCTCACAAAATGGAGCTTTCCCAAACAGAAGAGCATGCTGTTTTTTGTTTTATATGTGTTTCAAATAAAAATGTGACTCTAGAGGATGTTTGCGTTTTGTTCACGCGCGTTAAAAATGCATGTCATCCGCGCAGAAAAAACGCAAACACTGAACACAATCGCAGTCAAAACGGACTTATTTTGATAGCTAAATCGCACGTTATTAACTGAACGCATCCTGAACGCATCCGGACCTAATCCGTCACGCCCGTGTGAAAGAGGCCTAAGAACTCTGCTCTCCTAGGAATATACATGTCATCTATTTATTCCTATTTATTTATTAAGATTGTGGTGCAATGGACTAATTAGCTGGCTGTGCATGTGCACTTATTAGTAAAGAGACTGGTAATTTTCCGGTGGTCACGCTGAATTCATGTCATGTTTAACGTTGGATCGGCTCACAGTCAGTGCAAGGCTACATAAATGCAGAGTCATAACCTGTGTGAAAAGACTCCTGATTATATAGATTCATGATGAGATTTAAGACACAGTGATTAGCTCTAATGCTGGGTGGGCAGATAGTGAGGCATTGCCTGTGACCAGACACATCTTATTTATGACTGCGTGCGTGATGAGTGAAAGGTTATGCAATTAAATCTTGCTGTGACTTTGGAAACAGTATATAGATATATACTAGTTATACATACATTTAAATATATAATATACATACACAGCACACACATATACTGTATAATATGAACAATATACTGTAATATATATATATTGTGGCAGTGGAGCTGCCAGAAGGCCATAGGAAGGCCATTCAAGTGGCGTATCTCACCCAGAGAAAGCTGGGTGAGAACAAGAAAGGTTGGGAAATTAGTTTTTTCCCACTGTCTGTGCAGTGTCCCAGGGGGTCAGTAGTGTAGCTTTAGGTATGCTGGGCTTTGTAGTGCAGGGCAACCCACTAACCTGGGACCGACTGTCGTCTTTAATCGGGTCAGCACTGGAACAGGCAGGTGATGAATGTCGTGACGCCAGTGCCAATTGAACGGTGGCACACCGTGTAGTGATAGGTGGAATAATTGAGGAATCCTTATATACTTGAATAACAGGATAACTTTACTGAACGTAGTTGAAGATAGATGAACAGTTATTAAGTACAGTTCCAGAATGTTCCACACGTTACAATACAGTCACAGAAGTGGTTCAAGTTAGTAATCACAGTCCCAAAAGGCTATCTTCAAGACAGGCCTCCTAAGATCGGGCTTTCATCTTACTCTGAATGCAGCAATACACTTCAGGCAACTGTTCTCTCTCTCCAGGGATACTTGTCCTACTTGCAGCTTGACTAAGGAGGCAACACTTCTCCACTAGTTCTAGGGTCTGGACTGCTCCTCCTAGGGAATGAATCTTCCTAGGCTGGACCCCCTCAGGCTATAGTGCCTGGGCTAACTTCAGCGGGTACAAGGCCTGGGCTTTGCCTTCACAGGCACATGGCCTGGGCTTAACTTTCACAGGCTCATGGCCTGGGCTAGACTGCCTTTTACTTCCCTGACTGGGCCTATATATAAACTAGGGTTCCCTAGCTCCCTCTAGTGTCTTAGAGCTGGAATGACACCCCTAGCAGGCCTGCACATGGCAAATATCACAGTAACAGGGAAATACACAGCATTGCATTACATCAAGATGTTTTACACCAACCTCCCTATAACTGAGGGGAACAACCGCACACAAGTGACCCTTCTGTAGTGACGGGCATTACAGCTCCCGTACACTACATCTGCAGCAGTCAGGCTGGTAATAGGGATAATTATCAGCCAGCTGAGGAGCTTGGATAAATCTGGGCTGAGCTCCTCAATCAGGGCTCCCAGTCTGGGAAAGGAGCAGGCTGTGTCGAGGCCTGTGGGAGCAGGGACCCTCTAACCCTGTGTATAGGGGAAGCACTGGTGATGTGTCTTGGGGAGCTGGGTGGTAGACCCAGATCCTGATAGAGAGGGAAAGACTGTTTAGTCAGTGGCCAGACGGCCGAGGATTTATTTTTATGATTTTGTTGTACTGCTGTGATGACCATAAAGCTGGTCGTGGCCAGTTTGCACCCGAATCTACAGTGGTGGAGTGGCTTCTTGATGTGTGCCAACCGTCTAAGGCGTTAAGACAGCGATCTGGAAGAGCTAAATGACCCTGTGTTGTTACAATATATATATATATATATATATATATATATATATATACACACACACAAACATAATACTTTATATACAAACACAAGGTAGCTGATTTATTAGGACTAGCAAGCAATAAGCCATCCTTAATCCGATGCCTTGCTGGTGTAAGATATGCCAAATTTATTAAGATGAGCATAGTTTTGGCTCATCTCAGGAAGTCTGTTTGCCACACACTGAAATCTTTGTCTGCTAGAAGCTGGAGTAAATGTCAAGTGTAGTTTACACTAATTTTCTGGCATACATAATGTTACATTAATCAAACCATGCAGGCCCTAACTCCAAAAGTTATGCGAATGGCATAAATCAGCTTGAAGATGTTCATTTTTGCACAAAAAGGTTTTATTGCAAAAGTGTGTGACTTTTTTACATTGTGGCATAGAAACCTTGATAAATTCCCACATTATATGCAATTATAATGTATGCTGACTATATATATACTGTATATAAGGTACACACAATATACAGTATATACATACATACTATATATCAGGTAGCCCCTTGATTTTATACTACATTTGGCATATATATGAAAATAGCCTTAACTACACTGGTACATTGTAACAAAGCTGCAGCTGTGAAAAGTCTTAAATCAGGGCAGTTTGTCAGCCCCTTTATTTAAAACTTTGTTCACATCAGAATCTGAGCCTCCGTTGCAGATTCTTTCAAATGTGTAATGCTGTATCTGAAGTTCTCCTCAGATCACTTTGGGCCTTTTATTGGAAATACATTAAATGTCAGGAAGATATCCTAGTGTATACCTCAGATGTAGAACCTCTTTCACATGTCTGACATAACACAGTAACTAGTGTTGGATGAACATCGGTGGGGATGTTTCGTGACCGCGAATGCACGTTCGCGATCAAATGTGCATCTTAAAGGGAAACTATCAAAAATGTGCCCTGCTGGAGCCTAGACAAATTTTATTTTAGGCCATGTGAGTACAGACCCCAAAAGTTAGGCCTCGTTCACACGGGCGTCACATTTGACGCCATGATCAGAGGCGGGTGCATTGCGGGAAAATGCGCGATTTTTCCGCGCGTGTGCAAACATTTGTAATGCGTTTTGCACGCGCGTGTGAAAAATCGGCATGTTTGGTACCCAGACCCGAACCCGGACTTCATCACTGAAGTCCAGTTTTGGGTTGAGTATTCTGGAGATTTTATTATTTTGCCTTATAACATGGTTATAAGTGAAAATAATGGCATTCTCAATAAAGAATGCTTTGTAGAATGTGGATTAAGGGGTTAAAAATAAAAAACTTAACTCACCTTAGCCACTTGATCGCGTAGTTGGCGATCTCTCCTCTCTCTTCAAGCATTATCTGCAGTCTAAAGGACCTGTGATGACCTCACATCACATGGTCCGTGATGGTACTGCCAGTTACCCCACATGACTGACCTATGTTGCTGTACAGTGCTGAACTGCTGAGTAATAAGGGCCGCTGCACGGGCCTGGCACAAACAGACTGGTCGGGTGCAGCACAAGTTCAGTAAGTGAAAATAAAAGTTTCTTCTTTCATCCGCAGCCCACCTCTTCTCAGCGCCGGTTGCGCCCTAAGGCCTCTTTCACATATGCGTTGTGAGGATCCGGCAGGCACTTCCGTTGCCGGAAATGCCCGCCGGATCCCTCACAATGCAAGACACCTAAAAGCATTTGAAGACTGATTAGTCTTCAATATGCTTTCAGGTTACCATGGCAACCAGGACGCTACTGAAGTCCCGGCTGCCATGGAAAAGCAGCGTACTTACCATCGATGACGCATCCGCATGAATGGAGCTTAGTCCTGCCCAGGCCAGTGATACTAGTCGTGACGTCACTGGGCCTGCTGTAAACACTGAGAAGGAAGCGCGCTCCAGGAGCGCGCTGCCTTCGCAAACAGCTGATTGGCGGGGGTCCTGGGTGTCAGACACTGGCTGATCACATGTCGATGATCTATCCAGAGGATAGAGCATCAGTTTTTAAAACCTGCAGAACCCCTTTAAACTAAACCCTGCAGTGCCCACTGTACATATATTCCTCCCTCCACCATACAGTCCAATGTAAATAACATCACTCCCTCCCACAGCTGTCATCAACAACATGCAGTCCCATGTAAATAACATCGTCCTGCCCCAGCCCCCTCCAACATACAGTCCCATATAAATCACATAAGTCCCTCCTACAGCCACCAATAACATACACTCCCATGTAAATAATATTACTGTGCCCCAGTCCCCTCCAACATACAGTCCCATGTAAGTAACATCAGTCCCTCCCACAGCCACACTCAACATACAGTCCCATGTAAATAGCACAACCTCCTCCCCAGCCACTTCCAACATACAGTCCCATGTAAATAATATCCCTCCCTTCAGCCCTAAAATACAGTCTCAGTTAAAAAATTAAAAAATCATTTACCTTTACTCATGTAAAAACGTGGTAGATACTATCCAGCTAAAGGACCTTTGATGATGTCATGCCCATGTGACCAGATAGTAGGCGGAGCCAGTCTGGAGTTCCTATGAGTGGTTGGCTGGCCTGGAGTAGTCACATGACCTGTCACTCACCGCAGGTCCTTCATATTTTCCCCTGCATATCCTCCAGGCAGCGTGAAAGAATTTTCTTTACTGGGCGGAATTTATAGAAGCAACAGAGAGGCCCGGGGGGCAATTGCCCCGCTGCCCACCGGCCCAGTCCGCCCCTGGTACAGGCCCCAAACATTAGGCATTCACCTGACAGAAAATGCTTTATATACATAAGACAAAGACCATTCTTTGTTCTGGGCGGTGGCGGATATCTGTGGGCTTGCATGAGGAAATTAAATTACAAGTGGTTGTCACAGGTGTTAAATTCCTCCGAGATCCATGCCTCGTTAATTTTTAGAAATGTGAGGTAGTCCACACTGTCGTGAGCTAGGCGATTGCGCTTATCGGTCATGATCCCCCCTGCTGTGCTGAATGTCCTTTCAGACAGGACACTCGACGAGGGGCAAGCCAAGAGTTCCATGGCAAATTGTGCCAGCTCTGGTCAAAGGTCAAGCCTGCACACACAGAAGTCCAGGGGTTCCTCGCTTCTCAGAGCATCCACATTGGCTGTTAACCTGATGTAGTCAGACACCTGACGGTCTAGGCGTTCCCTGATGCTGGATCCGGAGGGCACCTGTAGATGGGTTGGCTGCAAGAATGATCTCATATCCAAAGTGACCAACACATCTTCAAACCGTCCTCTTCTTGCAGGCGAGGTAGGATTGGTACCCGCACCTGTTTCGCTGTGGGTGGAAATTCCTCTGCCAGCGCCCGCAACAGCAGAATGCAGCATTTCTCACAGCAAGGCCTGGAAATGCTGCATTCTGCCAGCCGTCTGTGATGCTGGTAACATGTCGCCATTTTGTGTTTGTATCAGGGGTCTAAGTACGTTGCCACACAGTACTGGTCCTTGTCCTTTATGCTTTTTATACGGGGTCCCTCTTCAAACACTGGAGCATGAAGGCCCCCATTTGCACTAAATTGGAAGCGGTGGAGCGCCCCGGCTCCTGCTCATCGCCCAGGAGAATGTCATCGTCTGTCTCCTTCCCCCAGCAACGGATAACACCAGAGATCCCCGAAAAGTTTAATATCCCCCTTAAAGTCTGCTCTTTTTGCTCCTCCTCCCCCAGCCACCATCCTCCTCTGACTCCTCTTCAGACTCCTGCTGACTTGTCTCAGATGGAGTAGGGGCGCCCCCCCCCCCCCCCCTGGGAATTCATTCAGCATTGCGATTTCCTCATCTTCCATCTCCTGCTCCTTGATGGCTTGATCAATGACACGACGCAATGCACGCTCCAGAAAGAAGGCGTAAGATACGATGTCACTGATGGCGCCCTGGCTGCGACCTCAGTTTGGTGATCTCATTAAATGGCCGCAGAAGTCTGTATGCGTCGCAAATGAGCAGCCACTAGCGCAGTGAAAAGAAACCAAGCTCCCCAAAACCTGTCCTGCTGCAGAGTTCGTACAGGTAGTCATTAACGGCACATTGCTGCTGGAGCAGCCTATCAAGCAGATACAAGGTGGAGTTCCAGCGTGTCGGGCTGTCAAAAATCAGACGTCTGACGTGCAGGTGGTGTCGCCGCTGAACGTTCAGCAAGGCGAGCCATGGCCGTGTAAGATCTAAAATGGCCAGAGATTTTCCTGACCTGCTGCAAGATGTCCTGGACTTGGGGATCGGGGGCAATGAATCGCTGCACGACTGAGTTCAGGATGTGTGCCATGCATGGCACGTGTGTCCTTTTGCCCTGTTTCAGCACACTCAGCAGATTGGCACCGTTGTCGCACAGCACTTGCACCAACTGTCCAATTGAGCGGGGTTAGCCACTGATCGGCCTGTGACCGCAGAGCTGAAAGCAGTGCAGGACCGGTGTGGCTCTTGGCTTCCAGGCACAATAGCCACAGCACAGCATGGCAACGTCTCACCTGGCACGTTGAATAGGTTCTGGGGAGCCTGGGGTTTGAAAAGGCGGTAACAGTGGAACAGGGGGAGTCAGCCGAGGAGGAGACAGAGGATAGAGTAGGAGGAGGAGAAGAAGAGGCAGGCCTGCATGTAATCCATGGCATTAATACCAAATCCACATGGGAGCCACGGGTTACATGCTTAACAGCTGTCAGAAGGTTTACCCAGTGTGCAGTAAAAGTTATGTACTTTCTGTGCCCGTGTTTGCTCAACCACATGTCTGTGGTCAGATGTACTGTATCTTGGCACCGACACTGTGTGCCAGAGATATATTCACTTGCCGCTGAACGTGGCCATATAGCTCTGGGATGCCCCTCTGGGAAAAATATTTTCTTCCAGCGACCTTCCATTCCGGTGTGCCAATGGGCACAAATTTTCTAAAGGCCTCCGAGTCCACCAGTTTATATGGCAGTAGTTGGCGTGCTAGAAGTTCCGACAAGCCAGCAGTCAGCCGTTGGGCAAGAGGGTTAACCGGCGCCATCCACTTTTTACGCTGAAACATTTGGGCCACGGAAAACCTGCCTTTTGCCAGATGAACACGACGAAGGCACGGTGGAAGATGGAGTGCAGGACAAATGGGAGGAGAGAGTAGAAGAAGGAGAAGAGGCAGGACGTAGAGTACCGGGAGTGTGTCTTTGTGGGTTCTGATGGCATGGCTCCCACTGGGCTCGGTGATGGGAAGCCAGGTGCCTTTATCAGGCGGTTGTCCCTAGGAGAGTGTTGGGTTTACCGCGACTTATGCGTTGACAGCACAGGCTCCTGATAGCAACACCATTGCCAGAAGCTGACATGTTAAAAAAAGCCCACACTGGGGATCCATGTGCCGGCGTCCTGGGAGCCACAGATGTGACTGTGCATGGTGGATGGCTTGCTCAAGATACATTTTCAGTCAGCTTTTTGCCTCCTGTGCCCTGCGAGCACTGTCTGCTTCTCCTACTTCTCTGCTGCTCTGTCTTTCCCTCTGAACTCCCCTCCTCTTCCTCTCTTGTGGGCACCCACATGACGTCTATTATTGTCACCTTTAACAACTCTGATATTTGAGATCTCTGAGTAGGCAGCAACAGCAGGGACCTCCCTCCTTGGGCTGATCCGGGTACTGTCGTCAGACCGCTGGGTGGCGGCCATTGCTACCTCCTCTTCCTCATCCAATGCCAAGAATGACTACACATCGGTAAGGTCTGGGAATGGATGAGAAAATAATTCCTCTGACTCGAGTGGAGGGGCTATAGTGGTGTCTTTGGGGGTGCACACAGCAGACAGTGAGAGGGTGCAGAAGCGGAAGGCTGAGTGAGCCACTCCACCAACTCTGGTGCGTCCTTTGAAGTAATCGCGCGCACCTTCTCCAACTTCCCACTTAGGCTCCTGCCTGGTGCACCTGCCCGACCGCTACCAGCCCTGCGGAATGGCCTGCCTCTTCCTCTGCCTGTCATTTTCAAAATGACCCTGTGCCTAAGTCCCTAGAGAAGAACAGTATTTGTAGAAGCAGGTATATTGCAGCCCTCAATCGGTATTTCGTGGATGCAGGTATATCAAACCCTTTAATCAAAATTTGTTGGAAGCAGGTATATCAATTCCCATAATCAGTATTTTGTTGAAGCAGGTATCTCGCAGGCCTCAATCAATATTTGGTGGAAGCAGGTATATCAATCCCTTTAGGCTAGTTTCACACTTGCGGCAGGACGGATCCAACAGGCTGTTCACCCTGTCCGATCAGCTATTAACTATAATGGGGGCAGGGTCGGAGTTCCGGCACAGTACGGCAGTGCGCGGAGAGAGGATGCCGGACTAAAACTACGACAACGCTGCCCCCGCCACATTATAGTCAATAATCCGGCAGCACTGCGAAATAGTGGCAGGACAGATCAGACAGGGTGAACAGCCTGTCGGATCCGTCCTGCCGCAAGTGTGAATGTAGCCTTAATCAGTATTTTGTGGAAGCAGGTGTATCACAGGCCTTAATCAATATTTGGTGGAAGCAGGTATATCAAACCCCTTAATCAGTATTTTGTAGGAGCTGGAATATCGCAGGCGTCAGTCAGTATTTGATGAAAGCAGGTCTATCAAACCCCTCTATTAATATTTGGTGGAAGCAGGTTTATCAATCCCCTTAATCAACATTTTGTCGAAGCAGGTATATCACACCCCTCAATTATTTTTTTTGCCATAACACCACCCTGTTTATTTGGGGCAACAGGTTACAGGTATATCGCAGCCGTCAATCAGTATTTTGAGGAAGCAGGTGTATCTCAGGCCTCAATCAAAATTTGGTGGAAGCAGGTATATCAATCCCCTTAATCAGTATTTTGTGGAAGCAGGTGTATTGCAGGCCTCAATCAATATTTGGTGGAAGCAGGTATATTAAACCCCTTGATCAGTATTTTGTGGAAGCAGGTATATCATACCCCTCAATTATTTTTTTTGCCACAACAGTTATATAACACCACCCTGTTTATTTGAGGCAACAGGTTACAGGTATATATCGCAGCCGTCAATCAGTATTTTGAGGAAGCAGGTGTATCTCAGGCCTCAATCAATATTTGGTGGAAGAAGCTATATCAAACCTCTTAATCAGTATTTTGAGGAAGCAGGTGTATTGCAGGCCTTAATCAAAATTTGGTGGAAGCAGGTATATCAAACCCCTTAATCAGTATTTTGTGGAAGCAGGTATATCACACCCCTAAATAATTTTTTTTGCCATAACAGTTATATAACACCACCCTGTTTATTTGGGGCAACAGGTTACAGGTATATCGCAGCCGTCAATCAGTATTTTGAGGAAGCAGGTGTATCTCAGGCCTCAATCAATATTTGGTGGAAGCAGGTATTTCGCAGGATCTGTATTTTGTGAAAGCTGGTATATCGCAGGCCTCAATCAATATTTGGTGGACGCAGGTATATAAATCCCCTTAATCAGTATTTTGTGGAAGCAGGTGCATCGCAGGCCTTAATCAATATTTGGTGGAAGCAGGTATTTCGCAGGATCAGTATTTTGTGAAAACTGGTATATCGCAGGCCTCAATCAATATTTGGTGGACGCAGGTATATAAATCCCCTTAATCAGTATTTTGTGGAAGCAGGTGTATTGCAGGCCTCAATCAAAATTTGGTGGAAGCAGGTATATCAATCCCCTTAATCAGTATTTTATGAAAGCAGGTGTATCGCAGACCTCAATCAATATTTGGGGAAAGCAGGTATATCACACCCCTCAATTATTTTTTTTTTGCCATAACACCACTCTGTTTATTTGGGGCAACAGGTTACAGGTATATCGCAGCCATCAATCAGTATTTTTAGGAAGCTGGTGTATCTCAGGCCTCAATCAATATTTGGTGGAAGCAGGTATATCAATCCACTTAATCAGTATTTTGTGGAAGCAGGTGTATTGCAGGCCTTAATCAATATTGAGTGAGGGGCATGTCGAGTTCATAGATTTTTTTTTTTTTGGCACAAGTTAGTGGAAATTGACTTTTTTTTTTTTTTCTTACAAAGTCTCATATTTCACTAACTTGTGATGAAAAATAAAACTTTACATGAACTCACCATACCCCTGACGGAATACCTTGGGGTGTCTTCTTTCTAAAATGGGGTCACTTGTGCAGTATTTATACTGCCCTTGCATCTTAGGGGCCCCTAATGCGTGAGAAGTATTTTGGAATGCAAATGCGTAAAAATGCCCTGCGAAATCCTAAAGGTACTCATTGGAATTTGGGCCCCTTTGCGCATCTTGACTGCAAAAAAGAGTCACTCATGTGGTATTGCTGTACTTAGGAGAAGTAGGGCAATGTGTTTTGGGGTGTATTTTTACAAATACCCATGCTGGGTGTGAGAAATATCTCTGTAAATGACAACTTTTAAAAAAAATGTATACAAATTTTTCAATTTACAGAGATATTTCTCTCACCCAGCATGGGTATATGTAAAAATACACCCCAAAAAACATTGCCCTACTTCTCCTGAGTACGACGATACCACATGTGTGCCACTTTTTTGCAGCCTAGGTGCGTAAAGGGGCGTAAAGTCCAACTAGTACCTTTAGGCTTTACAGGGTTGCTCACAATTTATCCCCGCCCAAAATGCCAGAACAGTAAACACACCCCACAAATCACCCCATTTCGGAAAGTAGACACCCCAAGGTATTCACTGAGGGGCATAGTGAGTCCGTGGGAGATTTTATTTTTTTTTGCCAGAAGTTAGCAGAAATGGAAACTTTAGTTTTTATTTTTTCCTCAGAAAGTGTCATTTTCTGCTAACTTGTGAAAAAAATGAAATCATACATGAACTCACCACGCCCCTTCGCGAATACTTTGGGGTGTCTTCTTTCTAAAATGGTGTCATTTGGGGGGTATTTATACTATCCTGCCATTCTAGTACCTGAAGAAACATGACAGGTGCTCAGAAAGTCAGAGCTGCTTCAAAATGCGGAAATTCACTTTTTTGCACCAAAGTTTGTAATTGCTATAACTTTTACCCAAACCAATAAATATACACTTATTGCATTTTTTTTATGAAAGACGTGTAGGACAATAAATTTTGAGAAAAATTTATATAGAAATGTAGTTAAAAAAAAAAATTACAACAGAAAGCGAAAAATGTCATTTTTTGCCTAAAATTTCGGTAATTTTTTATTAATATCAAAAAAAGTAAAAATGTCAGCAACAATGAAATACCACCAAATGAAATCTCTATTAGTGAGAAGAAAAGGAGGTACAATTCATTTGGGTGGTAAGTCGTATAACCGAGCAATAAACCGTGAAATTAGTGTAGTGCAGAATTGTAAAAAGTGGTCTGGTCATTAAGGGTGTTTAAGCTAGGAGGACTGAAGTGGTTAATCAATATTCGGTGGAAGCAGGTATATCAATCCCCTTAATTAGTATATTGTGGAAGAATGTATATCACACCCCTCAATTATTATTTTTTTTAGCCACAACAGTTATATCACACCACCCTGTTTATTTGGGGCAATAGGTTACAGGCAGGGGCTGACTGGCAACTTTTGGCCCAGGGGGCAAGTAACACCCAGAGGCCCATTGAGCCCCCCTCTACTTCCTGATTCGCTGTCACAAGAGGCTGGGCGGGGAGCTGCGGGAGGAGAGCACAGCCTCCTTTGACAGCATTGACAGCTATCTCCGCCCCCACACCTCCGCTCTCCTGATCTGTCACAGGAGGCTGAGCATTGCGGAGAGGATAGATGTTGGCCACTCACATCGCTTATAGCCCCCCCCCCTTATGTGCCAGTAGCCGTCCCCCTTATGTGCCAGTAGCCGTCCCCCTTAAGTGCCAGTAGCGGTCCCCCTTAAGTGCCAGTAGCCGCCCCCCTTATGTTCCAGTAGCCGTCCCCCTTATGTTCCAGTAGCCGTCCCCCTTATGTGCCAGTAGCCCCTCTTATGTGCCAGTAGCACCCCCTTATGTGCCAGTAGCCCCTCTTATGTGCTAGTAGCCCCTCTTATGTGCCAGTAGCCCCTCTTATGTGCCAGTAGCACCCCCTTGTGCCAGTAGTCCCCCTTATGTGCCAGTAGCACCCCTTATGTGCCAGTAGCCCTCCTTATGTGCCAGTCGCCCTCCTTATGTGCCAGTAGAATCCCCCTCACCTTATCATGTGCCAGTAGAATCCCCCTCACCTTATCATGTGCCAGTAGAATCCCCCTCAGTTATCATGTGCCAGTAGAATCCCCCTCAGTTATCATGTGCCAGTAGAATCCCCCTCACTTTATCATGTGCCAGTAGAATCCCCCTCACTTTATCATGTGCCAGTAGATTCCCCCTTATCTTATGTGCCAGTAGATCCCCCTTTATCTTATGTGCCAGTAGATTCCCCCTTTATCTTATGTGCCAGTAGATTTCCCCTTATCTTATGTGCCAGTAGATCCCCCTTTATCTTATGTGCCAGTAGATTCCCCCTTATCTTATGTGCCAGTAGATTCCTCCCCCTTTATCTTATGTGCCAGTAGATTCCCCCTTTATCTTATGTGCCAGTAGATTCCCCCCTTTATCTTATGTGCCAGTAGATTTCCCCTTATCTTATGTGCCAGTAGACCCCCCTTTATCTTATGTGCCAGTAGATTCCCCCCTTATCTTATGTGCCAGTAGATTCCTCCCCCTTTATCTTATGTGCCAGTAGATTCCCCTTTATCTCATGTGCCAGTAGATTCCTCCCCCTTATCTTATGTGCCAGTAGATTCCCCCTTTATCTTATGTGCCAGTAGATTCCTCCCCCTTATCTTATGTGCCAGTAGATTCCCCCCCCCTTTTATCTTATGTGCCAGTAGATTCCCCCCCCCCCTTATCTCATGTGCCAGTAGCCCCTAAAAACACAAAAAACAAACAAACAAACATACAAATAACAGTTATACTTACCTCCAGCGATGCGATGCAGGCCTCTTCTGGCCTGTGTCCCTTGCTGTACCGCTCCGGCGGCGCGATGACGTCATCGCGCCGCCTGCACCAGCCTCTGATAGGCTGCCTGCCTAGTGCTGGCAGCCTATCAGAGGAACAGGGAGGGGACACGCCTCTCCCTGCTCTGCCGCAGCACAGCCATCTGTATCGCCGTCCTGAGGACGGCGATACAGATGACTATGGAGATAAACGCTTCCACAGTGGAAGCGTTCATCTCCCTGTGCCCTGCCGCCGGCCGCCCCCACTTGTCACCAGGGCCGCGGCAGGGCACATGCACTACAAAGGGGCCCGTTTACAGAGGCAACAGAGGGGCCCGGGGGGCAATTGCCCCCTGCCCCCCGGCCCAGTGCGCCCCTGGTTACAGGTATATCGCAGCTGTCAATCAGTAGTTTGTGGAAGCAGGTGTATCGCAGGCCTCAATCAATATTTGGTGGAAGCAGGTATATTAATACCCTTAATCAGTATTTTGTGAAAGCCGGTATATTGCAGGAATCAATCAGTATTTGGTGGAAGCAGGTATATCAAATCCCTTAATCAGTGTTTTGTGAAAGCAGGTATCTCGCAGGCGTCAATCAATATTTGGTGGAAGCAGGTATATCAATCCCCTTAATCATTATTTTGTGGAAGCAGGTATATCGCAGGACTCAATCAATATTTTATAGAAGTAGGTATATCAATCTCGTTAATCAGTATTTTGTGGAAGCAGGTATCTCGCAGGCGTCAATCAATATTTGGTGGAAGCAGGTATATCAATCCCCTTAATCAGTATTTTGTAGAAGCAGGTATATTGCAGGACTCAATCAGTATTTGGTAGAAGCAGGTATATCAAATCCCTTAATCCGTATTTTGTGAAAGCAGATATCTCGCAGGCGTCAATCAATATTTGGTGTAAGCAGGTATATCAATCCCCTTAATCATTATTTTGTGGAAGCTGGTATATCGCAGGCGTTAATTAGTATTTGGTGGAAGCTGGTCTATCAAAACCATTAATCAGTATTTTGTGGAAGCAGGTGTATCGCAGGCCTCTATCAATATTTCATAGAAGCAGGTCTATCAATCTCCTTAATCAGTATTTTGTGGAAGCAGGTATAACGCAGCACTCAATCAATATTTTATAGAAGCAGGTGTATCAATCTCATTAAATCAGTATTAGGTATATTGCAACCGTCATTCAATATTTTGTGGAAGCAGGTATATCGCACCCCCAATCTGTTTTTTGTTGGGGCAACAGGTATATCACACCAGTTGCAATGAGTTATTCCAATAGCGTTTGTCCCTATATATACCTGCGGTATCGCAGCAGAACCACACACAACTGCTGCACAATACAAATACACTATAATATACTTTGTATGTTTAAAAGTATATTATAAATATCTCACACACCTCAGTATATCACACCTATCGATAGCACACCTATACCAGTCCTTAAAAGGACTTTTGTGGCCCTATTAGCTAGCGTTTGGTGTCCCTAACAGTCTGTCCCTGCTCCACAATGCTACCTCTCCCTACACTGGCAAAACACAGAATGTAAAATGGCTGCCAGATCTGGTTCATTTAAAGGGTGGAGGTGTGTTCATGTGCTGAAACATCTCAATTGGATGTCCTGTCCCACCTGATGGATGTGTCAAGGGTCAAAGTTCGGCGTATTGCAAAAAAATATGGCGTATGTGAATATCGTCATATGTTCGCATGTTCGGTGATTCGCGAACGTGCAAAGTTCGCCACGAAACGCAGCCGGGTGAACTGCAATGCTATCTCTAACAGTAACTAAAGATGTCCTTGAAGGATGTACGTTTTGTCTGAGTACCCGTTTTTTGCCTTCCATGCGTCATCCGTATTCAACAGACGCTGTTCAGCTAAAAATTAGTTTCCAGAAGATCTCCTACCAGTGGTCCATGAAAACCACAGACCAAACACATATTCTCTAACGTAACATGAATACAAAAGAGTTGAGAATAAATAAGCTTACGCAGGATGAGTGAATAAATATATTTACTAAGTATGATTAAATATACGATAATCACAGAAAATGGTGCACTAAAATAAATGCAAACATTATGTGGAATAAGCCCTCATTCTGATAACGTCTGAGACACTTAGTCAACATATTTTGATCAAAACACATCTAAGCCCACCCACCAAGCGACAAGGTGGTCTCAGTCCAGGCGGGTACCTATGCTAAACCTATTAATGCTGTTGCGGATTTTTTCTACAGGAGCGCAGTCCCGCACATATGGTGTGTTGCCCCTTGTTACCTCCATGTGCTTCAGCAACCGGTGGGACTGCGCTCCTGTAGAAAAAATGCGAAACAGCATTAATAGATTTAGCGTAGGTACCCGCCTGGACTGAGACCACCTTGTCGCTTGGTGGGTGGGCTTAGATGTGTTTTGATCAAAATATGTTGACTTAGTGTCTCAGACGTTATCAGAATGAGGGCTTATTCCACATGATGTTTGCATTTATTTTAGTGCACCATTTTCTGTGATTTGATAAATGCAGCCATGTTCATCCGCACACTCAATATCATATCGCGCAGGATGTTTTATCTAGTTTTTTCTGTGAATTGTTTAACTTGTCTTGAAGGAGTGGCACCTTCATGTGTGAATACGCTCCTATACAGGGGTGAGATTCATGTGCACTTGTGTCCCGCCCATCTAATAGGCGACCTTGATTAACCACTTCAGCCCCCCTAGCTTAAACACCCTTAATGACCAGGCCACTTTTTACAATTCCGCACTACACTACTTTCACCGTTTATTGCTCCGTCATGCAACTTACCACCCAAATGAATTTTACCTCCTTTTCTTCTCACTAATAGAGCTTTCATTTGGTGGTATTTCATTGTTGCTGACATTTTTACTTTTTTTGCCATTAATACAAATTTAACGAAATTTTTGCAAAAAAATGACATTTTTCACTTTCTGTTGTAAAATTTTTTCAAAAAAACTACATTTCTATATAAATTTTTCTCTAAATTTATTGTTCTACATGTCTTTGATAAAAAAAAGTCCAATAAGTGTATATTTATTGGTTTGGGTAAAAGTTATAGCGTTTACAAACTATGGTGCAAAAAAGTGAATTTCTGCATTTTGAAGCAGCTCTGACTTTCTGAGCCCCTGTCATGTTTCTTCAGGTGCTAGAATGCCAGGATAGTATAAATACCCCCAAATGACACCATTTTAGAAAGAAGACACCCCAAAGTATTCGCGGAGGGGCATGGTGAGTTCATGTATCATTTCATTTTTTTCACAAGTTAGCGGAAAATGACACTTTCTGAGAAAAAAAAAAAAAAAAAAAGTTTCAATTTCTGCTAACTTCTGGCAAAAAAAAAGAAATCTCAGACGGACTCACTATGCCCCTCAGTGAATACCTTGGGGTGTCTACTTTCCAAAATGGGGTCATTTGTGGGGTGTGTTGTACTGTTCTGGCATTTTGGGCGGGGCTAAATTGTGAGCCGCCATGTAAAACCTAAAGGTACTCGTTGGAATTTGGGCCCCTTTGCGCACCCAGGCTGCAAAAAGTGTCACTTATGTGGTATCGCCGTACTCAGGAGAAGTAGGGCAATGTGTTTTAGGGTGTATTTTTACATATACCCATGTTGGAGTGAGAGAAATATCTCTGTAAACTGACAACTTTGTATAAAATTTTTTAAAAGTTGTCGTTTACAGAGATATTTTCACACACAGTATGGGTATATATAAAAATACACCCCAAACTACTGCCTACTTCTCCTGATACTGAGGATACTACATGTGTTACTTTTTGCAGGCTGAGTGCGCAAAGGCCCTAAAACAATGAGTACCTTTAGAATTTCACAGGGCATTTTACGCATTTGGATTCCAGACTTCTTCTCACGCTTTAGGGGCCCCTAAAATGCCAGGACAGTATAAATACCCCACATGTGACCCCATTTTGGAAAGAAGACACCCCAAGGTATTCCGTGAGGGGCATGGCGAGTTCATGTAAAATTTTATTTTTGTCACAAGTTAGTGGAATATGAGACTTTGTAAAAAAACAAAATAAAAAAATATATATATCAATTTCCGCTAACTTGTGCCAAAAAATAAAAATTCTGTGAACTCGCCATGCTCCTCACGGAATACCTTGGGGTGTCTTCTTTCCAAAATGGGGTCACATGTGGGGTATTTATACTGCCCTGGCATTTTAGGGGCCCCTAAAGCGTGAGAATCCAAATGCGTAAAAATGGCCTGTGAAATCCTAAAGGTACTCATTGGTTTTAGGGCCCCTTTGTGCACCTTGGCTGCAAAAAGTGCCACTCATGTGGTATCGCCGAACTCAGGAGAAGTAGGGCAATGTGTTTTGGGGTGTATTTTTACATATACCCATGCTGCGTGTGAGAAATATTGCTGTAAACGACAACTTTTTACATTTTTATTCAAAGTTGTCAATTTACAGAGATATTTCTCACACAAAGTATGGGTATATGCAAAAATACACCCCAAACACATTGCCTACTTCTCCTGATGCGGCGATACCACATGTGTGCCACTTTTGCAGCCAAGATGCAAAGGGCCCTAAAACCAATGAGTACCTTTAGGAGGAGCATTTTTACGCATTTTTCTTCTCACGCTTTAGGGCCCCTAAAATGCCAGGGCAGTATAAATACCCCACATGTGACCCCATTTTGGAAGAAGACACCCCAAGGTATTCTGTGAGGGCATGGCGAGTTCATAGAAGATTTTTTTGGCACAAGTTAGCGGAAATTGATTTTTATTGTTTTTCTCATAAAGTCTACCTTTCTGCTAACTTTTGACAAAAAGTTAAATTGTTCATGGACTCACTATGCCCCTCAGCGAATACCTTAGGGTGTCTTCTTTCCAAAATGGGTCACATGTGGGGTATTTATACTGCCCTGGCATTTAGGGGCCCTAAAGCGTGAGAGAAAAATGCGTAAAAATGCCCTCCTAAAAGGTACTCATTGGTTTTAGGGCCCCTTTGCGCATCTTGGCTGCAAAAAAGTGGCATACATGTGGTATCGCCGTACTCAGGAGAAGTAGGGCGATGTGTTTTGGGGTGTATTTTTACATATACCCATACTTTGTGTGAGAAATATCTCTGTAAACTGACAACTTTGAATAAAAAAATGTAAAAAGTTGTCGTTTACAGAGATATTTCTCACACCCAGCATGGGTATATATAAAAATACACCCCAAAACACATTGCCCTACTTCTCCTGAGTACGGCGACACCACATGTGTGACACTTTTGCAGCCAAGATGCTAAAGGGCCCTAAAACCAATGAGTACCTTTAGGATTTCACAGGGCATTTTTACGCATTTGGATTCTCATGCTTTAGGACCCCTAAAATGCCAGGGCAGTAGAAATACCCCACATGTGACCCCATTGTGGAAGAAGACACCCCAAGGTAATCCGTGAGGGGCATGGCGAGTTCACAGAAAAAAAAATTTGGCACAAGTTAGCGGAAATTGATTTTTTTTTTTTTTTTACAGTCTCATATTTCACTAACTTGTGACAAAAAATAAAATTTTGCATGAACTCGCCATACCCCTCACGGAATACCTTGGGGTGTCTTCTTTCTAAAATGGGGTCACATGTGAGGTGTTTGTACTGCCCTGGCATTTGAGGGTCTCCGCAATCATTACACGTATGGCCAGCATTAGGAGTTTCTGCGATTCTCCTTATATTGAGCAGGCGGGTAATGAGATTTTTCCCGTTCAGCCTCTGCACTGAAAAGAAAAAAAAATGAAACGGCACAGATTTCTTCATTCGCATCAATCAATGTGGATGAAAAAATCTCTGCCCAAAAATGTGCAAAAAAAAACAAAACGGCACAGATTTCCTCATTCACATCGATCAATGTGGATAAATAAATCTCTGCCAAAAAATGTGCAAAAAAAAAAGTAGTAAGGCCCCATTCACACGTCCGCAAAAATGTCCGCATCTATTCCGCAATTCTGCGGAATAGATGCGGACCAGTCAGTAGTGAATGGGGCTGGCGGTGATGCGGAGAGCACACTATGCGCTCGCCGCATCAGCATTTGCGGAGCTGCGGCCGCAAACTTCCGGGTTTCGGCCCCCAAGCATCCGGCCGCAGCTCCGCAAAAGATAGAGCATGTCCTATTCTTGTCCGCAATTGCGGACAAGAAAGAGCATTTTCTATATAGTTCTGGCAATGTGCGGATCCGCAAAATGCGGAAAGCACATTGCTGGTGTCCGTGTTTTGCGGATCCGTGGATCCATGGATCCGCAAAACACATACTGGACGTCTGAATGAACCTTACAGTGGGGTAATTAGTGTCAGGGGAGGTGACATGGGGTGATCGGGGTTAATCAGGGGTTAATCAGTGGGGGGGTGGGGTGGATGGGTGGGGGGGTCTGTGTGGTGTTTTGGTGCACTTATAAAAGTTTCTTTGGTGGTCCCAAGCAAATGGGACCACCAAAGGACGATCAACAAGCATATCAGGCGCTGTTAACAAAACAGCGTCTGATATGCCATCCTTAACTTCTACAGCCTGCCAGCGCACGATCAGCGCTGGCAGGCTGTAACTACCTTCTCCCGGCGTGATCCTGTGAGCGCGCGCGTGCGCGTGCGCGTTCACAGGAAATCTCGCCTCTCGCGAGATGACGCGCGGGCGCGTCAAGGAGGAACAGACCGACCGCCCGCAGGACGCAATCCTGCGTGAGGCGGTCGGTAAGCGGTTAAGGTGGTACATATAGGTGTGTGTGTCCCTCCTCCCACCGGTTGCTGAAGCACATGGAGGTAACAAGGGGCAACACACCATATGTGCGGGACTGCGCTCCTGTAGAAAAAATGCGCAACAGCATTAATAGGTTTAGCGTAGGTACCCGCCTGGACTGAGACCACCTTGTCGCTTGCTGGGTGGGCTTAGATGTGTTTTGATCAAAATATGCTGACTAAGTGTCTCAGAAGTTATCAGAATGAGGGCTTATTCCACATGATGTTTGCATTTATTTTAGTGCACCATTTTCTGTGATTTGATAAATGCAGCCATGTTCATCCGCGCACTCAATATCATATCGCGCAGGATGTTTTATCTAGTTTTTTCTGTGAATTGTTTAACTTGTCTTGAAGGAGTGGCACCTTCATGTGTGAATACGCTCCTATACAGGGGTGAGAGTCATGTGCACTAGTGTCCCGCCCATCAAATAGGCGACCTTGATTAAGGTGGTACATATAGGTGTGTGTGTCCCTCCTCCCACTGGTTGCTGAAGCACATGGAGGTAACAAGGGGCAACACACCATATGTGCAGGACTGCGCTCCTGTAGAAAAAATGCGCAACAGCATTAATAGGTTTAGCGTAGGTACCCGCCTGGACTGAGACCACCTTGTCGCTTGGTGGGTGGGCTTAGATGTGTTTTGATCAAAATATGTTGACTAAGTGTCTCAGACGTTATCAGAATGAGGGCTTATTCCACATAATGTTTGCATTTATTTTAGTGCACCATTTTCTGTGATTTGATAAATGCAGCCATGTTCATCCGCGCACTCACTATCATATCGCGCAGGATGTTTTATCTAGTTTTTTCTGTGAATTAGATATACGATAACACAAACAAATCACTTACTGAATAATAAGAAGTAAATAAACATTACTAGCCTAAATATTGTGTAGGGCTCCGGTCGATCATGCTATAATACTTGGCTGTCTACTAAATTATAACACATGACCGACACCCCAGGGTGTACAAGAGATAGGAGAAATCAATAGTTACATCCTACCTAGGCTAAAGTGCCTAGTGGAATCTTAATTGTTAGCAGACCACAGTTATTCCCATCAGCCCCTTCTCCAATGTGCATCACCCATGTGTCTGGGATGACTCAGGAATGTGTTCTTATCAGCACAATGGGGGGTGGATACTACATTTACAAGGCACATCATTACACAGAATGGTAATAATAAAAGGGAACAGAATTAAAAGGACAGAATCAGTACTTAAAAAATACCCTTAAAATACAGATGCTATCTCTGTTGTGTCCATGGTTTTCACGGATCCATAGACTTTAATATGCGTGAGGATTAGTAATCACAGATGCTTCAATGATGCCACTGCGTACATCCACTAAATATACACCTTAAAGTCAATGGATGTGTGAGTGATATGTGGAGACTATAGCCAGCACACATTTATGAGTCACTGAAGAGTGAAGATTAAATAAAAAACTATAATGCTGATCTAACTGTGATGTATCCTACTGTATAGATATACAGTGGAATATGTCCATTATTAGCTCCCATTTAAAAAAAATAAGATAAAATAACTAGACGTCAATTTCGTATACTATCTCTTTAAATGCGGAGCTCATGAAAAAAAAAAAAAAGATTAAAAATAAATTAAATTAAAATAGGAGCTTACTTGTAGTTTGTTCAATCTGAGTGTGCAATCAATAATGTTGAATAGTATTCTATTACGCTGACTTTGATATTCGTTCCTTTTGTTTAGTAGCATATTTATTACATACTTTATTAGATAGTTGGATTGGGTCCATATGGCCGGGCTAGTTGTTATGTTAGTCCGCGGTATGAAGACATGCATGCATATAAACTTGATTAGTCGCAATCTAGATTTAGTTAGTCCACAACTTGTTTTACTGTTACACAGAAACACAAATGGGGGGTCAGTCACCACGTCCCTGTCTGCAGGTGCACGTTACTGTGGCACATATATATACAAACAAAATTTTTTAACAGAACTCTGCAACCAGAACTCTGCCCTGCCTCTATGACAGAAGCTGTAAGAGTAAGTTAGTGTACATTTTGATCAAAAGGTAATAAGCCACTCGCCACGCCAAGGCCCCCTCGTGAGTGGTCCTAACGCTAAATCCTACCTGTTATGGGCCATGACAGCCACATAAAATCCAGGGTGTGCGGGCCGAGCATGCATGCTGGGATCAACCATACTTATTAACCTTTTCTGGTGCTATAACAGCCTATATTAGATCCAGGGACGCAGGTACCAACATGCATGCTGAGCCCACTGTGTACTCCTCCTGGAACCGGATGGTTACTAGCAGGCACTATGAAAGCAAGTTCAGTTTTGTACTCACTCTGATTAAAACCAGCCTCTAAGGCAGAAAAACTAGTCAGGTGTGCACGACTGTTACACGCTATCGTGTGTTACTAAGGTCCCTGCTGGTATATGCGTTCACCATATGGTCTGCTTCCCATGTGGTTAAATGGACAAGCATACATATAGACCTGATTAGTCACATGTTTAGTTAATCCGCAGCTATCACTGCTACACGCTATTGCGTGTTACTTACGATTAGTGTTGAGCGAACAGTTCGAAAATCGTTCGGGTCCGTACCGAATTTTGGGGTGTCCGTGACACGGACCCGAACCCGGACATTTTCAAAAAAGTTCGGGTTCGGGTCTGGTGTTCGTCGATTTCTTCCCGCTTTCTGAAGGGCTGCACAGCAGCCAATCAGCTAGCGTTTTACTTCTTGCCCTAAGAGCCCATCACAGCCATGCCTACCAATGGCATGACTGTGATTGGCCAAGTGCAGCATGTGACCCAGCCTCTATTTAAGCTGGAGTCACGTAGCGCCGCACGTCACACTGCTCTGACTAGTGTAGGGAGAGGATGCAGCTTCTGTGAGGGCGAGATAGGCAGGGATAAAGAAGTGATTGAATGATCTACCTTTCTACACCTGTGCATCAGACCAACAGCTGAGCTGTTCACTGAAAGTCACTATTTTGTTGAGACTGGCCAGAGCGATTTTTACTGGCACATGTAACTGGGCTGACCAGCGGTGGCCATTTTGGGACTTGTGGTGCGCCAGCACAAGCTGCCACAGAGTCTAAACCAAAGCTCCAAAGAAGTGAAAAATCTACACCTGTGAATCAGAACAACAGCGATTCAGCTGCTCAGTCAAAGTCTATTTTTTTCTGGCTGGGCAGACCGTTTTCTGGCACATGTTACTGGGCTGATAGGCGGCGGCCATTTTGGGACTTGTGGTGCTACAGCAAAAGCTGCCACAACGTCCATTAATCTCATGTAATAGTCGATTTTTTCATAGATATACTACATCAGGGGTTTGGCTGTGCTTGTGTCACCCATACTAACTGCAAAGATATTTAATATATCAGTGGTGAAACTGAAAGTAACCCACTTGGATAGCAAATCCCATGAATGTGCTGTTCCAGCTAGGCTAGCCAGTGCCACTACAGCCAAGTCCAATACTGTCAGCCAGAAATATTTTTTTTTTTATGTGCCAGAAATATAAATTAGAAAAAGCTTTCACCGTAATAATAAAATTATTCTGGTGTTAGACCAGAAGAAGCACTCCTGTTGTAATTAATACTGTAAAAAGGCTTAGGCAATATTTCTCCCAGTGTGGGAAATTTATCTAGCAAAACTAGCATTTTAAAAATTCCGGTGTTCTGAAATACCAGCAGTCCTCCCAGTGTGGGAATTTATGTACACAAACTAGCATTTTAAAAATTCTGGTGTCCAATTAGCAGCAGTCTTCTTGTAATTAATACCGCAAAAAGGCATTATATCGTCCAGTGTTGCAATTTTGGTGAAAAAAAGGCCAATTTAATCAATCTGGTGTTAGTTACACCAGAAACAGTAGGCCTCACGTTTTTACTCCTGTAAAAAGGAATTAATACCGGAAAAAGGCATTTCATTGTCCAGTGTAGTAATTTTGGTGAAAAAAAGGCCAATTTAATCAATCTGGTGTTAGTTACACCAGAAACAGTAGGCCTCACATTTTTACTCCTGTAAAAAGGAATTATATCTCCCTGTGTGGGAATCTATGTACCAAAACTAGCATATTAAAAATTCTGGTGTCCAATTTGCAGCAGTTTTCTTGTAATTAATACCGGAAAAAGGAATTATATCTTCCAGTGTGGGAATTTATGTACACAAACTAGCATTTTAAAAATTCTGGTGTCCAATTAGCAGCAGTCTTCTTGTAATTAATACCGCAAAAAGGCATTACATTGTCCAGTGTTGTAATTTTGGTGAAAAAAAGGCCAGTTTAATCAATCTGGTGTTAGTTAGACCAGAAACAGTAGGCCTCACGTTTTTACTCCTGTAAAAAGGAATTAATATCGCAAAAAGGCATTACATTGTCCAGTGTTGTAATTTTGGTGAAAAAAAGGCCAATTTAATCAATCTGGTGTTAGTTACACCTGAAACAGTAGGCCTCACGTTTTTACTCCTGTAAAAAGGAATTCCCTTACGTCCTACCAGCAGCACAGATGGGGTTAACCACCCCCCGTGGACTGGCAGGACCGGCGGAATGTTTAATGAGCCCAAGACTAATAACTCAATTTAACAATTAAGTATCTCCTTAAAAGGAGGAAGTCAACCCCCAGCCCACTGTGTTTTTTTCTGTCCTCCTGGACAGGTGGACTAGGCGGTTTGTTCCCCCCTTTCTTATGGAAAGTGCGGGGAGCCTTCTTTTCGTTTGGGTAACGGCGTTGCCTTTTTTCCTAGGTACCTTGTCAGTTTGGCCGGCAGCTTATTTGCTGCCGGCCCCGCGCAGTTGCGCCTGGCTGGGGTATTTTGGCGGCGTCCTTGGTCCAGGATTCCCGGTCCCTGTGCGCCGCCATCTTCTGGAGCTGACGCTGGGACTCTCCTTTTGCATCACCTCCGGGTAATCCGGCCGTGATTTTTTTCACGGGCACGATTTTTTTCATAGATGCGATTTTTTTTTATGCATCTTCCTGTGGAGGATTTACTGTGGGAAGGGTGGATTGGCTATCCCTCCCCTTCCCCTATTTTGGGAGGCTGTGTGCTCCAGTTCAGTCTCTGGCTACATATGCTTTTTCAGCTAGCTCCCAGAGTCCTAAAATTGGTGTTGTTCCACTTGTGGTGTTTTTTTCCTCAGCTGCCTCCGGTCTGTTTTTCTTCCTTTCCTGCGTAGATAGGTGGCTTACAAATGTTTTATTTGTCCCTTTTTTTCCCGCAGTGATGTCTCCTCCGTGGGATTCGGAAGGCAGGAAAGTGGATTCCAAGAGGAAGCATCTATCCTGCTACCATTGCAGCAGTCAACGGTTATTGTAAGCTGATCATACCTGCACTCGTAAGATCGCAGAAGCTAAGCAGCTTTAGGCTGGGCTAAGACCAGCTTGGGAGACCGGTTGGGAATCTCTGGGTGTGTTGACTTAACCTACACCTGGGGTTACAGCTGTGGCTAGAGGTTTCTGACCTCTAGTGAACCTATGTTGCAGGATATGTATCAATGGCTCTGTTAAAGGAGTCATAGGCCTGCTGGATGGAAAAGCTTCCTATTCGTGCCCAGGCCCCAATGGAGACCTCTGTCCCGGTAGAGAGACCTTCTTGGTCTCCTTAGTTTCTTTCTCCTCGGATGAGGAGGAGCTGACGTTGTGTTTTCTCCCCTGGAAAGATACAGAAGTTGCTCAAGTCCATCAGGTCGGGGACCATGATGTTGACTCGGGGGTCTCCCGTTCCCGCTACTCGGGCACATCGTGTCTTCAAAGCGGATGAGACCCTCCTCTCTGTCATGATATTGTGTTTTCTCCCTGGAAAGACACAGAAGTTGCTCAAGTCCATCAGGTCGGGGGACCATGATGTTGACTCGGGGGAGCCTCCCGTTCCCGCTACTCGGGCACATCGTGTCTTCAAAGCGGATGAGACCCTCCTCTCTGTCAATGATATAGAGTGGAAAAAACCTGGAAAAGGTCCGGTTTTAACAAAGAAGTTTAAATCCATGTTCCCGATGGCTTAACCCTTGGTGGATTCGTGGGGATCCATTCCCAAGGTGGACATGGCTATTGCCAAGTTGTCCAAGCGCACTCTGGTTCCTGCAGACGATGGGTCTAGCTGCAGGACCCCCTTGCAGAGTGCACACTAAGACGGGTGTTACGGCAGCTGCGGCTTCCGCTTCCACAGCCATAGCGGCTTTTTGAAGTCTCTACGTTCCTCCGATCTCGCCTGGATCAAATTCAAGTTGATGTGAACCAGAGGTTTGAACCAGATGCTTTCAAGACCATCAACCTGGCTACGGACTTCTTGTGCGATACCGCACAGCCCCAGTTGAAGCTAGCTAGGGAGCTTCCCGCTAGCAAAGCAAGTCCTGGGTATGAGGCCAAACACAGATCCTTGCTCTTGAAGCTAAGCAGCAGGTCTGTAGCTCATGGGAGACCAAGTGTGCCTTTGGCACCCTGTAACAATACTATCAAATAATGTCAGGGGCCTATATATAGCATGGCCCTGAGATCGGCGGCCCATATTCCATTTGGAGGAGCCAAGGATGGAAAATCCACCTCCTGACTACGGGCCTCTTTGAGGCTCTTGCTTAATTCCCGTTACTCCTGCCGTCCTGCCAATAAGCTTCATGTACCCGTCGGGAGTCGTCTCTCCCACTTCTGAGAAGAATGGATCCAAGAGATCTCGGATCCCTGGGTCCTGAATATCATTTTCAACGGTTATTTAGTCAACAACACCTCTATTCCACTGGACAGGTTTGTCAAGATCAACCTTCTACAAGCTGCCAAGGAGGCGATCCTAGAGGCCTACATTCAGGACTACATTTGCAAAAGGGCTCTGGAGGAGGTTCCGGCAGGAGAACGGGGCCTAGGGATTTATTCACCAGTTTTTCTGGTTCCCAAGGCTTCAGGAGATCTCCGGATGATTATCGATCTGAGATATTTCAATCGATTTATAAGGAAGGTGAAGTTTCGTGTAGAAACCATCAGGTCAGTAGTTCACGCCGTCAATCCTGGAGACGTGATGGCAACCCTGGACCTCAAGAATGCATATCTGCACATCCCAATCCATCCTGGTTCCAGGAAGTATATCAGGATCACGGTCCAGGTGTCCGGTGTCGTCAAGCATCTTCTGTTGCCCTTCTCTTTGGCATTTCTTCTGCCCCTCACACTTTTTACCAAGGTGGTGGTTCTGTGGTGGCGGCTTTGAGGCTTCAAGGACTGACCATCATTCCTTATCTGGACGACTGGCTTTGAAAGCCTCTGCTCTAGCGGTCCTAACCCAACTTCTTCAGGTAACAATCTCCTTTCTGTTCCACCTAGGTTGGATCATCAGCTGGTAGAAGTCGAACGTGAGCCCGTCGACTTCAGTAAGATATCTAGGCTTCATAACCGACTCCGCTGGGATGTCGCTCCAGTTGACTCCAGAAAGAAGATTCCGGGTTCAGAACACGGCAAGTTCCTTTCCCCGGCGAGTTCTAATCCGGACTCTCATGAAGATGTTGGGGCTCATGTCAGCGTCTGCGGAAGCAGTCCCTTGGGCTCTATGGCACCTCTGCCCTCTACAGTCGGAGGTCCTCTCCTAATGGAATGGCAGCCCTGCTGGGTAAACTCCCTGTGCTCCCTGACTTGGCAAACTCGGTATTCCAAGAATCACAAAAATAAACGTGGCCTAAATGGGTGGGACTGCTCCAGACCCCAAACACTGTGGCGTGTTTCTAACTGGGGGGGCAGTTCCTCCGCATGTGGTTCGCAGCGAACGGCTATCCCCAGCAAAAATTGCATACAATGGAGGATGCCGGCGCGAACCACAAGCACCACACAAACATCCTACACAAAATAAAACATGTGCGGATGAAAATATATAAACACATAACTCACAGAAAAAAGATGCACCACATGGATAAGCAACTGACAACACTGGCTAATCCCTCACTCTGGTGTTAAAAGCTGAGAGATTCGCCAATATTTCTAATCAGGAACATATCGGAGCCCCTTTAGGCACCACTACACGGTATCTCAGCATGACATGGGGTCCTACCACTAGACTACCTATGGTGTGTGAACAAGGTCTGAACAGGTATTAAGTAGCCTACAGCCCCATCCCACTCACCTGCACTGCAGGACCAACAATGCAATGGGGAACACATGAGGCCGCAAGCTACACCTACAACAGACCATGTGACACCGGCTTCCAGGTGCAACAGAATGTTTACAAGCCATATGCAATGGCACATTCAATACATATAAAACAAGAATCACAAAAATAAACGTGGCCTAAATGGGTGGGACTGCTCCAGACCCCAAACACTGTGGCGTGTTTCTAACTGGGGGCAGTTCCTCCGCATGTGGTTCGCAGCGAACGGCTATCCCCAGCAAAAATTGCATACAATGGAGGATGCCGGCGCGAACCACAAGCACCACACAAACATCCTACACAAAATAAAACATGTGCGGATGAAAATATATAAACACATAACTCACAGAAAAGATGCACCACATGGATAAGCAACTGACAACACTGGCTAATCCCTCACTCTGGTGTTAAAAGCTGAGAGATTCGCCAATATTTCCAATCAGGAACATATCGGAGCCCCTTTAGGCACCACTACACGGTATCTCAGCATGACATGGGGTCCTACCACTAGACTACCTATGGTGTGTGAACAAGGTCTGAACAGGTATTAAGTAGCCTACAGCCCCATCCCACTCACCTGCACTGCAGGACCAACAATGCAATGGGGAACACATGAGGCCGCAAGCTACACCTACAACAGACCATGTGACACCGGCTTCCAGGTGCAACAGAATGTTTACAAGCCATATGCAATGGCACATTCAATACATATAAAACAAGAATCACAAAAATAAACGTGGCCTAAATGGGTGGGACTGCTCCAGACCCCAAACACTGTGGCGTGTTTCTAACTGGGGGCAGTTCCTCGCATGTGGTTCGCAGCGAACGGCTATCCCCAGCAAAAATTGCATACAATGGAGGATGCCGGCGCGAACCACAAGCACCACACAAACATCCTACACAAAATAAAACATGTGCGGATGAAAATATATAAACACATAACTCACAGAAAAGATGCACCACATGGATAAGCAACTGACAACACTGGCTAATCCCTCACTCTGGTGTTAAAAGCTGAGAGATTCGCCAATATTTCCAATCAGGAACATATCGGGCCCCTTTAGGCACCACTACACGGTATCTCAGCATGACATGGGGTCCTACCACTAGACTACCAATGGTGTGTGAACAAGGTCTGAACAGGTATTAAGTAGCCTACAGCCTCATCCACTCACCTGCACTGCAGGACCAACAATGCAATGGGGAACACATGAGGTCGCAAGCTGCACCTACAACAGACCATGTGACACCGGCTTCTGTTGCACCTGGAAGCCGGTGTCACATGGTCTGTTGTAGGTGTAGCTTGCGGCCTCATGTGTTCCCCATTGCATTGTTGGTCCTGCAGTGCAGGTGAGTGGGATGGGGCTGTAGGCTACTTAATACCTGTTCAGACCTTGTTCACACACCATAGGTAGTCTAGTGGTAGGACCCCATGTCATGCTGAGATACCGTGTAGTGGTGCCTAAAGGGCTCCGATATGTTCCTGATTAGAAATATTGGCGAATCTCTCAGCTTTTAACACCAGAGTGAGGGATTAGCCAGTGTTGTCAGTTGCTTATCCATGTGGTGCATCTTTTTCTGTGAGTTATGTGTTTATATATTTTCATCCGCACATGTTTTATTTTGTGTAGGATGTTTGTGTGGTGCTTGTGGTTCGCGCCGGCATCCTCCATTGTATGCAATTTTTGCTGGCGATAGCCGCTCGCTGCGAACCACATGCGGAGGAACTGCCCCCAGTTAGAAACACGCCACAGTGTTTGGGGTCTGGAGCAGTCCCACCCATTTAGGCCACGCTTATTTTTGTGATTCTTGTTTTATATGTATTGAATGTGCCATTGCATATGGCTTGTAAACATTCTGTTGCACCTGGAAGCCGGTGTCACATGGTCTGTTGTAGGTGTAGCTTGCGGCCTCATGTGTTCCCCATTGCATTGTTGGTCCTGCAGTGCAGGTGAGTGGGATGGGGCTGTAGGCTACTTAATACCTGTTCAGACCTTGTTCACACACCATAGGTAGTCTAGTGGTAGGACCCCATGTCATGCTGAGATACCTTGTAGTGGTGCCTAAAGGGGCTCCGATATGTTCCTGATTGGAAATATTGGCGAATCTCTCAGCTTTTAACACCAGAGTGAGGGATTAGCCAGTGTTGTCAGTTGCTTATCCATGTGGTGCATCTTTTTCTGTAAAACTCGGTATTCCCTCAGATGGTGGTGCCATCTTTTAGACGGAAGTCTCATGACCCAGCCAGTCTGGGTCATATTGACTACGGATGCGTCCTAAGTAGGCTGGGACGCTCACCTAGACGACACTCCAGTTCACGGGACCTGGTTTCCTCAGGAGTGGCTTCTTTCATCCAATCTCCGCGAGATTCAGGCTATCCGGCTAGCCCTCCTTCACTTAGCCCCTCAGATCCGGGGCAAAGCGGTGAAAGTCCAGTCAGACAATGTGACTGCGGTACTTTACATCAACCAGCAGGGAGGCACAAGATCACTTCCCCTCTTGTCAGAGATCGGGTGATTCTGGATTAGACAGAGTTGTACCTTCCCACTTATCTGCGATCCACATCCAAGGCTCCTCAATATGATAGCGGCTGAGCCGCGGTCTTCCGTCGGTAGAGTGGTCTTTACATCCGGAGAATCAAGCAGATAGTCCTCAAGTGGGTATGCCAGAGGTGGATCTCATGGCAACAAGGTTCAATGCCAAGGTGGAGAGGTTCTGCTCCTCTACAGGGAGGACAACCCCTGGCGTTAGACGCTCTGTCAATATCCTGGAGGTTCAGGCTGGCTTACATCTTCCCTCCTTTTCCATGATACCGAGGGTATTGATGAAAATCCGTCAGATCAGGCCTCGGTGATAGCCATCATACTGTTTTGGCCGAAGAGATCCTGGTTTACCTAGCTCACCCAGTTGAGTCGAGGACAATATTGGAGGCTCCCCCACAGCAGACCCTGGTGTCGTGGGACACTCACCTCTGCTCAGATCTGCACAGATTCAACCTGACAGCCTGGAGGTTGATCAGTCCCTTCCCGGAATAGAAGGGCTTTCAGAGTCGGTCCTGAGAACGCTGTCTCATTCTAGAGCGGACCCTACCAAGAGAGCCTACTCTTGTATTATGAGGATATTCTCATCCTGTTGTACCTCAACTGAGGAGGCGTCTGCAGATCCGCCCCTCTCCGCTATCCTTCAGTTCCTGCAAAACGGCCTTGATAGAGGCCTTGCCCTTTTACTCTGAAGATTCAAGTTTCAGCCATCTCAGCTTGCCTTAACAGGCTTTTTTCTCAGGACCTGCTGATCAAACGGTTCCTTAAAGGAGCTGAAAGATTAAAGCCTACATTACTGAGACCCCTTTTTTTCTGCTAATCCTGTTGCCGGTAAGTTTAAAGGCTATAAGGCATCCAAACCTTCCATCAGTCGGTGGATTGAGGAGGCTATTAAGGAATCCTTTGTTTCCACAATCTCTGGACCCTCCGGGATTCGTGAAGGCCCACTCTACTAGAGTTGTGGCTACTTCTTTTGCCGAGAGGAGTCTTCTGCCTCTCAACATGATTTGCAAAGCTGCCTCCTGGAGCTCTGAATCAACATTCATCTCCCATTATAGACTAGATGCCAGTCTAGCTGAGTTTTTGGCCTTTGGGCAGACTTTTCTTAGTTCTGCCAGGCAGGAAGGCCCTCCCTAGGGGTTTTTTCTTGCTATCTCCCCATCTGTGCTGCTGGTAGGACGTAAGGGAATCGTTAATTTCTAACGATAATTTGTTTTCCTTAGTCCTAACAGCAGCACACAAATTTCCCACCCTAGTAAGTCTAGTTTTTTTCTTGCTATAAACACAGTGGGCTGGGGTTGACTTCCTCCTTTTAAGGAGATACTTAATTGTTAAATTGAGTTATTAGTCTTGGGCTCATTAAACATTCCGCCGGTCCTGCCAGTCCACGGGGGGTGGTTAACCCCATCTGTGCTGCTGTTAGGACTAAGGGAAAACAAATTATCATTAGAAATTAACGATTATATCTCCCCGTGTGGGAATCTATGTACCAAAACTAGCATATTAAAAATTCTGGTGTCCAATTTGCAGCAGTTTTCTTGTAATTAATACCGGAAAAAGGAATTATATCTTCCAGTGTGGGAATTTTGGGGCTAAAAATAATATATTTTATTGTGGTGCGAGTTGAATCGCAACAATGAGGAAACATTCTATTAAGGGACGATTACGCGGTCGTGGTGGTGTCCGTGGAGCCTCTGTTGCTGGCAGAGGACCTGGCCGCTCGGCCTCAGGCGCATAAAGTAGTGAACCAACTCCTCAAGTAGCCGGCAGAATTTACAGCGATATTTGGTGGGGCCCAATGCCGTTATGAGGATGGTAAGGCCTGAGCAGGTACAGGCATTAGTCGATTGGGTGGCCGACAGTGCTTCCAGCACGTTCCAGTCCCACCCATTTAGGCCACGCTTATTTTTGTGATTCTTGTTTTATATGTATTGAATGTGCCATTGCATATGGCTTGTAAACATTCTGTTGCACCTGGAAGCCGGTGTCACATGGTCTGTTGTAGGTGTAGCTTGCGGCCTCATGTGTTCCCCATTGCATTGTTGGTCCTGCAGTGCAGGTGAGTGGGATGGGGCTGTAGGCTACTTAATACCTGTTCAGACCTTGTTCACACACCATAGGTAGTCTAGTGGTAGGACCCCATGTCATGCTGAGATACCTTGTAGTGGTGCCTAAAGGGGCTCCGATATGTTCCTGATTGGAAATATTGGCGAATCTCTCAGCTTTTAACACCAGAGTGAGGGATTAGCCAGTGTTGTCAGTTGCTTATCCATGTGGTGCATCTTTTTTCTGTAAAACTCGGTATTCCCTCAGATGGTGGTGCCATCTTTTAGACGGGAAGTCTATGACCCAGCCAGTCTGGGTCATATTGACTACGGATGCGTCCTAAGTAGGCTGGGACGCTCACCTAGACGACACTCCAGTTCACGGGACCTGGTTTCCTCAGGAGTGGCTTCTTTCATCCAATCTCCGCGAGATTCAGGCTATCCGGCTAGCCCTCCTTCACTTAGCCCCTCAGATCCGGGGCAAAGCGGTGAAAGTCCAGTCAGACAATGTGACTGCGGTACTTTACATCAACCAGCAGGGAGGCACAAGATCACTTCCCCTCTTGTCAGAGATCGGGGTGATTCTGGATTAGACAGAGTTGTACCTTCCCACTTATCTGCGATCCACATCCAAGGCTCCCTCAATATGATAGCGGCTGAGCCGCGGTCTTCCGTCGGTAGAGTGGTCTTTACATCCGGAGAATCAAGCAGATAGTCCTCAAGTGGGTATGCCAGAGGTGGATCTCATGGCAACAAGGTTCAATGCCAAGGTGGAGAGGTTCTGCTCCTCTACAGGAGGACAACCCCTGGCGTTAGACGCTCTGTCAATATCCTGGAGGTTCAGGCTGGCTTACATCTTCCCTCCCTTTTCCGTGATACCGAGGGTATTGATGAAAATCCGTCAGGATCAGGCCTCGGTGATAGCCATCATACTGTTTTGGCCGAAGAGATCCTGGTTTACCTAGCTCACCCAGTTGAGTCGAGGACAATATTGGAGGCTCCCCACAGCAGACCCTGGTGTCGTGGGACACTCACCTCTGCTCAGATCTGCACAGATTCAACCTGACAGCCTGGAGGTTGATCAGTCCCTTCCCGGAATAGAAGGGCTTTCAGAGTCGGTCCTGAGAACGCTGTCTCATTCTAGAGCGGACCCTACCAAGAGAGCCTACTCTTGTATTATGAGGATATTCTCATCCTGTTGTACCTCAACTGAGGAGGCGTCTGCAGATCCGCCCCTCTCCGCTATCCTTCAGTTCCTGCAAAACGGCCTTGATAGAGGCCTTGCCCTTTACTCTGAAGATTCAAGTTTCAGCCATCTCAGCTTGCCTTAACAGGCTTTTTTCTCAGGACCTGCTGATCAAACGGTTCCTTAAAGGAGCTGAAAGATTAAAGCCTACATTACTGAGACCCCTTTTTTCTGCTAATCCTGTTGCCGGTAAGTTTAAAGGCTATAAGGCATCCAAACCTTCCATCAGTCGGTGGATTGAGGAGGCTATTAAGGAATCCTTTGTTTCCACAATCTCTGGACCCTCCGGGATTCGTGAAGGCCCACTCTACTAGAGTTGTGGCTACTTCTTTTGCCGAGAGGAGTCTTCTGCCTCTCAACATGATTTGCAAAGCTGCCTCCTGGAGCTCTGAATCAACATTCATCTCCCATTATAGACTAGATGCCAGTCTAGCTGAGTTTTTGGCCTTTGGGCAGACTTTTCTTAGTTCTGCCAGGCAGGAAGGCCCTCCCTAGGGTTTTTTCTTGCTATCTCCCCATCTGTGCTGCTGGTAGGACGTAAGGGAATCGTTAATTTCTAACGATAATTTGTTTTCCTTAGTCCTAACAGCAGCACACAAATTTCCCACCCTAGTAAGTCTAGTTTTTTTCTTGCTATAAACACAGTGGGCTGGGGTTGACTTCCTCCTTTTAAGGAGATACTTAATTGTTAAATTGAGTTATTAGTCTTGGGCTCATTAAACATTCCGCCGGTCCTGCCAGTCCACGGGGGTGGTTAACCCCATCTGTGCTGCTGTTAGGACTAAGGGAAAACAAATTATCATTAGAAATTAACGATTATATCTCCCGTGTGGGAATCTATGTACCAAAACTAGCATATTAAAAATTCTGGTGTCCAATTTGCAGCAGTTTTCTAGTAATTAATACCGGAAAAAGGAATTATATCTTCCAGTGTGGGAATTTTGGGGCTAAAAAATAATATATTTTATTGTGGTGCGAGTTGAATCGCAACAATGAGGAAACATTCTATTAAGGGACGATTACGCGGTCGTGGTGGTGTCCGTGGAGCCTCTGTTGCTGGCAGAGGACCTGGCCGTTCGGCCTCAGGCGCATAAAGTAGTGAACCAACTCCCTCAAGTAGCCGGCAGAATTTACAGCGATATTTGGTGGGGCCCAATGCCGTTATGAGGATGGTAAGGCCTGAGCAGGTACAGGCATTAGTCGATTGGGTGGCCGACAGTGCTTCCAGCACGTTCACCACATTGTCTTCCGCCAAGTCTTCTGCGGAAAGCGCACAGGTGGCACCTGAAAACCAAGCCCATCAGTCTGTCACATCACCCCCATGCATATCAGGGAAACTGGCTGAGCCTCAACTTATGCAGCAGTCTCTTATTCTATTTAAAGACTCTGCTCCCACGGTTTTCCAGGGGCGTCCACCTAGCCCTTCCCCAGCGGTGGAAGACATTCCATGCACTGAAGCACAACCACTTATGTATCCAGATGATGAGGACATGGGAATACCACCACAGCAGAGTGACCGAGTCTCTGATGATGACGAAACACTGGTGCCCACTGCCGCGTCTTATTGCAGTGTGCAGACTGAACAGGAGGAGGTCAGGGAGGAAGACTGGGTGGAAGACGATGCAGAGGATGATGAGGTCTTAGACCCCACATGGACTGAAGGTCATGCCGCTGACTTAAATAGTTCAGAGGAAGAGGCAGTGGTGAGACCGAGACAACAGCGAAGCCAAAGAGGGAGCAGGGGGCAAAAGCAGAACAGCCGCCGTCCAGAGAGTTCGCCTGCTATTGGCCAGCGCCAACAGGGACCCAGCACCCCAAAGGCATCTTCAAGGAGTTCCCTGGCATGGCACTTCTTCAAACAATGTGCTGACGACAAGACCAGAGTGGTTTGCACGCTGTGCCATCAGACCCTGAGGCGAGGCATTAACGTTCTTAACCTGAGCACCACCTGCATGATCAGGCATCTACATGCAAAGCATGAACTGCAGTGGAGTACACACCTTAAAAACAAGGAACCCGCTCAGGCTCCCCTGCTCCCTTTAGCGCTGCTGCCTCGGCTTCCGCCTCGAGAGGAATGTTGCCACCTGCCGAGCAGCAAACAGAGGATGTGCCACCGACACCACCACCACCACCACCGTCACCTAGCGTCTCCACTATTTCACACAGCAGCGTTCAGCTCTCCATCTCTCAAACCTTTGAGAGGAAGCGCAAATTCCCACCTAGTCACCCTCGAGCCCTTGGCCTGAATGCCAGCATTTCTAAACTACTGGCCTATGAAATGCTGTCATTCCGGCTGGTGGACACAGACAGCTTCAAACAGCTGATGGCCATGGCTGTCCCCCAGTATGTGGTTCCCAGCCGCCACTACTTCTCCAAGACAGCTGTGCCTTCCCTGCACATGCAAGTGTCTGATAAAATCAAGTGTGCACTGCGCAACGCCATTTGTGGCAAGGTCCACCTAACCACAGATACGTGGACCAGTAAGCACGGCCAAGGACGCTATATTTCCCTAACTGCACACTTGGTAAATGTAGTGGCGGCTGGGCCCCAGGCGGAGAGTTCCTTGGCGCATGTCCTTCCGCCGCCAAGGATCACAGGGCATCATTCTTTGCCTCCTGTAGCCTCCTCCTCCTACTCGGCTTCCTCCTCCTCCTCTGCTTCCACCAGCTCATCCAGTCAGCCACACACCTTCACCACCAACTTCAGCACAGCCCGGGGTAAACGTCAGCAGGCCATTCTTAAACTCATATGTTTGGGGGACAGGCCCCACACCGCGCTGGAGTTGTTGCGGGGTATTGAACAACAGACCGACCAGTGGTTGCTGCCGGTGGGCCTCAAGCCCGACCTGGTGGTGTGCGATAATGGGCGAAATCTCGTGGCGGCTCTGGGACTAGCCGGTTTGACGCACATCCCTTGCCTGGCGCATGTGCTGAATTTGGTGGTGCAAAAGTTCATTCACAACTACCCAGACATGTCAGAGCTGCTGCATAAAGTGCGGGCCGTCTGTGCGCGCTTCCGGCGTTCACATCCTGCCGCTGCTCGCCTGTCAGCGCTACAGCGGAACTTCGGCCTTCCCGCTCACCGCCTAATATGGGACGTGCCCACCCGGTGGAACTCCACCTTGCACATGCTGGAGAGACTGTGCGAGCAGCAGCAGGCCATAGTGGAGTTTCAGCTGCAGCGCGCACGGGTCAGTCGCACTGCGGAACAGCACCACTTCACCACCAATGATTGGGCCTCCATGCGAGACCTGTGTGCCCTGTTGCGCTGTTTAGAGTACGCCACCAACATGGCCAGTGGCGATGCCACTGTTATCAGCATGACGATACCAATTCTATGTCTCCTAGAGAAAACGCTTAGGGTGATGATGGAAGAGGAGGTGGGCCAGGGCCAGGAGGAGGAGGAGGAGGATGACGGGTCGTTTTTAGCACTTTCAGGCCAGTCTGTTAGAAGTGGCTCAGAGGGAGGTTTTTGCAACAGCAGAGGGCAGGTACAAATGTGGCCAGCCAGGGACCACTACTGGAGGACGAGGAGGATGAGGAGGAGGTGGAGGAGGATGAGGATGAAGCAGGTTCACAGCGGGGTGGCACCCAGCACAGTGCAGGCACATCCCTGGTGCGTGGCTGGGGGATACAGAGGATGATGACGATACGCCTCCCACAGAGGACAGCTTGTCCTTACCTCTGGGGAGCCTGGCACACATGAGCGATTACATGCTGCAGTGCCTGCGCAACGACAGCAGAGTTGCCCACATTTTAACGTGTGCTGACTACTGGGTGGCCACCCTGCTGGATCCACGGTACAAAGACAATGTGCCCACTTTACTTCCTGCACTGGAGCGTGATAGGAAGATGCGCGAGTACAAGCGCACACTGGTAGACGCGCTCCTGAGAGCATTCCCAACTGTCACAGGGGAACAGGTGGAAGGCCAAGGCCAAGGCAGAGGAGGAGCTAGAGGTCGCCCACGCAGCAGTGTCACGGCCAGCTCCTCTGAGGGCAGGGTTAGCATGGCAGAAATGTGGAAAAGTTTTGTCTCCACACCACAGCTAACTGCCCCACCACCTGATACGGAACGTGTTAGCAGGAGGCAACATTTCACTAACATGGTTGAACAGTACGCCTGCACACAACTCCACGTACTGACGGATGGTTCGGCCCCATTCAACTTCTGGGTTTCCAAATTGTCCACGTGGCCAGAATTAGCATGTTATGCCTTGGAGGTGCTGTCCTGCCCGGCGGCCAGTGTTTTATCTGAACGTGTATTCAGCACGGCAGGGGGCGTCATTACTGACAAATGCAGCCGCCTGTCCGCAGCCAACGTGGACAAGCTGACGTTTATAAAAATGAACCAGGCATGGATCCCACAAGACCTGACCCTCCCTTGTGCACAGTAGTCCTTAATAACTGCCTTAAACCATGTTGTCTTGTACTCCTGGCCACTTCTTCATTGAAAAATCAATTTTTTAAATTAAGTAGGATCTTGTGGTGCAACCCAGAGTTGAATGAACCTTCCCTCTGTCTGGGTGCCGGGGCCAAAGTACATGAAAGTGTCCTTCTCCTGTGCTGGGTGATATGAATGTTATACTTGTGCTGTCTGACATGTCTCCTTTGTGTGGGTGCAGGGGGCCAAAGTCACTGAAAGCGGCCTTCTCCTGTGGTGGGTGATCGAAATGCCTGATTCTCTGCTGTGGGACCTCTCTCCTCTTTCTGGGTGCAGGGGTCAAAGAAACAAAAGGTGGCCTACTCCTGTTGTGGTTGACATGATGCCTGATTCTCTGCTGTGGGACCTCTCTCCTCTGTGTGGCTGCAGGGGTCAAAGTCTCTAATAGTGCCCTTCTCCTGTGGTGGTTGATGTAAAACTGATGCTTGTGCTATCTGACCTGTCTCCTCTGTCTCGTTGCTAAGGCCTAACTCACTGAAAGTGGCCTTGTCATGTGCTTGGTGATATAAATGTTATACTTGTGCCATCTGACATGGTTGCAGGGGTCAAATTAACTAAATGGTGGCCTACTCCTTTTGGTGGGTGATATGAGGCCTTAATATGTGCTGTGAAAACCTCTCTCCTCCGTGTGGCTGCAGGGGTCAAAGTCTCTAAAAGTGCCCTTCTCCTGTGGTGGTTGATGTAAAACTGATGCTTGTGCTATCTGACCTGTCTCCTCTGTCTCGTTGCTAAGGCCTAACTCACTGAAAGTGGTCTTGTCATGTGCTGGGTGATATAAATGGTATACTTGTGCCATCTAACATGGTTGCAGGGGTCAAATTAACTAAATGGTGGCCTACTCCTGTGGTGGGTGATATGAGGCCTTAATATGTGCTGTGAAAACCTCTCTCCTCCGTCTGGGTGCAGGGGTCAAAGTCTCTAAAAGTGCCCTTCTCCTGTGGTGGTTGATGTAAAACTGATGCTTGTGCTATCTGACCCGTATCCTCTGTGTCGGTGCTAAGGCCTAATTCACTGAAAGCAGCCTTCTCCTGTGCTGGCTGATATTAATGCCTGAATCCCTGCTGTGGGACCCCTCTCCTCCGTGTGGCTGCAGGGGTCAAAGTCTCTAAAAGTACCCTTCTCCTGTGGTGGTTGATGTAAAACTGATGCTTGTGCTATCTGACCTGTCTCCTCTGTCTCGTTGCTAAGGCCTAACTCATTGAAAGTGGCCTTGTCATGTGCTGGGTGATATAAATGTTATACTTGTGCCATCTGACATGGTTGCCGGGGTCCCATTAAATGATGGCCTACTCCTGTGGTGGGTGATATGATGCCTGAATATGTGCTGTGGGGCCTCTCTCCTCTTTCTGGGTGCAGGGGTCAAAGTAACTAAAAGTGGCCTTCTCCTGTGCTGGATGGTATCAATGTAATGCTTGTGCTATCTGACATGTCTCCTCTGTCTGGGTGCTAAGGCCTAAGTCACTGCAAGTGGCCTTCTCTTGTGGTGGTTGATATGATGCCAGATTCTCTGCTATGGGACCTCTCTCCTTTGTCTGGATGCTGGGGTCGAAATAATAGTAAGCGACCTTCTCCATTGGTGGGTGATTTGAAGCCTGATTCTGTGCTATGGGACCTAACTCCAATTAATATTGGTTAATTTTTATTTTATTTTATGTTAAGTCATCATTTCCCTATCTACATTTGTTTGCAGGGGAGTTACCTACATTTTGCTGCCTTTTGCAGCCCTCTAGCCCTTTCCGGGAGTCTTTTACAGCCTTTTTAGTGCCCAAAAGTTCGGGTCCCCATTGACTTCTATGGGGTTCGGGTTCGGGATGAAGTTCGGGTTGAGTTCGGATCACGAACCCGGACATTTTCCGGAAGTTCGGCCGAACCTCTCGAACCCGAACATTCAGGTGTTCGCTCATCTCTACTTACGATCCCTGCTGATGTATGCGCTCACTCTGTGATCTGCCTCTCGTGCTGTCGGTTCTGCTCTGCTGCTTCCCAGAGCGTATCTACTAGAGAATATGTAGTTTACCTGCCGGGACGCCAACCTGTTACTGGAGCCTTTGTTCGCCACGGTATGCTTCTGTTCACACTGTCCATTCTTTCGCTGCTCATCAGACGTGTTTCTGAACTGTACAGTTCCTTCCTCAGTGATATATAGAATGATGAATAACATTTGGGACACGATTTTCGCTTTTATAGGTCTATCTTGGGTACAACCTAATTTCTGGACTGGACTATTATTTAAACTGGACCTCACTATAGGTACTTATTCTCATTTGAGTCCCCTTATTACGTCTAAAATATGCATTTTTTCTTTAGACATTTGAAACTATCATGAAATTTGTAACAAATATTCTTACACAAATCTACAATATACACTAAAATAAAAAAAATAAAATGCTTACATGTATGGAAACTAATAATGGTGAATGATAGATGGATAAATTGCTAGAATCAGGGGATGAGGGAAGAGTCGCAGGGGACATCAGTGCGCTAGTAAACAGTCTAGGACCGACGTCTCATGCGCACTATTCCTCCAGCCCCAATCACAGGAACCCGAAGATCCTCGGTACCAAGGATCCAAATTCATAAATGTTCTTAGACTTACATCTAGACATCTAGAATATGAAAACTTCTCCCCTCCAATTTTTACTAACAGACACAATAGCCATTAAAAAAAAAGTTTAAAATTTCCCCCAAAAAATTATACGTTTCAAGTAAAAAAAAAAATAGCGTCCTTTACCGAAAAAAAGCAAAAAAAAAGGTAAAATATAGGGAAAAATAGAAAAGTAGACATATTAGTTATCGCCGTGTCCGTATTGACTGGCTCTATAAAAATATCACATGACCTAACCCCTCAGTTGAACTGTCAAGGACACAGTCAAAAAATAAAATGAAAACTGTGCTAAAAAAACATTTTTTTCACCTTACACCAAGCGATTAAAAAGGCGTATGTCCCCAACATAGTATCAATCTAACCGTCACCTCATCCCGCAAAAAATGATCCCATACCTAAGACAATCGCTCGAAAAATAAAAAAAGCTATGGCTCTCAGACTATGGAGACACTAAAACATGATTTTTTTTGTTTCAAAAATGCTTTTATTGTGTTAAAAAGTAGACATATTATGTATCGCCACATCAGTAACAACCTGCTCTACAAAAATATTACATGACCTAACCCCTGAGATGAACAAAAAAAAAAACGGTGTAAAAAAAAACATTTTTTGTCACCTTACATCACAAAATGTGTAATAGCAAGCATTTAAAAAGTGATATGCACCCCAAAATAGTGCCAATCAAACCTCCATCTCATCCCGCATAAATGATACCCTATGGCTCTCAGACTATGGAGACACTAAAACATGTTTTTTTTTTTTTTTTTCAAAAATGATATTATTGTGTAAAATTTAAATAAATAAATAAAATTATACATATTAGGTATAATGACCTGCTCTATAAAAATACCACATGACCTAACCCCTCAGGTGAACGCCGCAAGAAGAAAAGAAAAAAAAAAGTTTCTTTGTCACCTTACATCACAAAAAGTGTAATACCAAGCAATCAAAAAGTCTTATGTTCCCCAAAATGGTACCAATCAAACTGTCATCTCATCCCACAAAAAATGAACCTCTACCTAAGACAATCGCCCAAAAAATAAAAGAAATAGGGCTCTCAGAATATCGCAACATAAAAACAAGATTTTATTCTGTTCAAAAATGATTTCACTGTGTAAAACTTTACAAAAATAAAAATGATAGACATATTATGTATCTCTGCATCCGCAACAACTGCTCTATAAAAAATATCCCATTATATGCCCCCTCAGGTGAATGCTGTAGAAAAAAAAACTATGCCAAAACAGCCTTTTTTTTTTTTACCTTGCCTTACAAAAAAATGAATTCCAAGCAAAAAAGTCTTATGTACCCCAAAATGGTACAAATCATGCTGTCACCTCATCCGACAAAAAAAGAGCCCCCACATAAGACAATTACTGAAAAAATAAAAACCAATGGCGCCCATAAAACAATCCATCAAAATCTGCACTGCAAAAGCCATATGGCGCTCCTTCCTTTCTGAGTCCTGCCATGTGTCCCCACAGCAGTTCACCACCACATATGGGGTGTTGCCATATTCAGGAGAAGATGGGTAACAAATTATGGGATGCTTTTTATCCTGTTACCCCTTGTAAAAATGAAAAATTTCGGGCTAAAGCAACATTTTATTGGAAGAAACGAAACTTTTAATCTTTACAGCCAAATGTTTCCAAATTCTGTAAAACGGTTAGGGGGTCAAAGTGCTCAGTACCCCCCTTAATATATTCTTTAAGATGTGTAGTTTCCAAAATGGGGTCACTTTTTGAGGGTTTCTACTAAAGGGTACGTCAGGGTCTCGTCAAATACAAAATGGTGCCTAAAAACCATTCTAGCGAAACCTGCCTTCAAAATCGATATGGCTCCTTTCCTTTTGACCACTGCCACGTGCTTATAGAGCAGTTTACTGCCACATATGGGGTATTTATGTAAACTGCAGAATCAGAGTAATATATATTGAGGTTTATTTTGCTGTTAACCCTTGGTGTGTTGCAAGAAAAAATTGATTAACATAAAAAATTTACCAAAAAGTTAAATCTGGACATTTCACCTCCATTTTCCTTTAATTCTTGTGGAATACCTCAAGGGTAAACAAAGTTTGCAACATCAGTTTTGAATAATTTAAGAGGTGTAGTTTATAAAATGGGGTTACTTATGGGTGGTTTCCATTACCTAAGCCCCTCAAAATCACTTTATAACTGAATTGGTGCTCAGAAAAATGGTTTTGGAAATGCTGTTAAAAATTTTGAAAAATTGCTTCTAAGCCTTCTAACGTCCTAAAAAAAAATGACATATACAAAATGATGCCAATGTAAAGTATACATATGGAGAATGTTAATTAATAAAAATTTTATGCGGTATCGGTTTCTGTTTTAAAAGCAGAGAAAATGAAATTTTGAAAATTGCGAATTCTACATACTTTTTGGTTTGATTTTCTTATAAATAAAGGTGAAATATATTGACTCATATTCATGACTGTCATGAAGTACAATGTGTCACGAGAAAAGAGTCTCAGAATAGCTTCGATAAGTAAAAGGGTTCCAAAGTTATTACCACATATAGTGACACATCGGTCTGGGATTTAAGGTGAAAAGTGGCTTGGTACTGAAGGGGTTAAAGTCCAAACCACAAATCCAGACAGGGAAGATATATGGCTTCACACAGCCTCGTGGCCCCTCAGCACTCCTGGCTAAGACCACCCAGAGCCTTTGTAGGCCTCTGTTTCCAAGTCCTTTTTCTGCAGACTGACACACAGAGAGTTGGTTATATCCCTCCTTGATTACAGCAGGCCTCACCTGCGATCATCTCAGCTTAGGGGAAAAACACGTCCTGGAATGGGGTGGACTGGGAAGGTCCCACTACCAAACCTACCTCCCCAGTCCAAATACGATCCAGTCCTTGCATTTACAAACAAAAATAGTTCCAGCAACTATGTTTGCTGAAACCAGCGCCATTTGTGAGCATTTCTCCACACCATACTATGCCCTCTGGAAGATGTAGCTAGTGTCACATTTTTTCCTTTATTCTGCCACACATTGGCCAGCAGAGCAGAGCAGTTTGTCACAAACACTGACTTTGTACTCAGTAGATAATATTCTTTCTTTCTACTCTTTCACGAGCGACGATGATGCACTCTCACACTCTTTTATCTCGCTCTATTTTATCTACAGATTGCATCTTTCTTTTTTCTTTACTCTCAGCTTTTCAATCTTAGCTTCCGATATCAACGACAGGCTCTACCTTTAATTTATCCATAACGTTAGATTTTTCAGCATCTCTGCTTTCAGATTTGCTAGTTCTAGAACGATTAAAAGTTCCATTTCCATGTTCTTACTTCTCTTCAGCGGTGGTTTTCTCAGGTGTAGTGGCAGTTTCAGAGTCCTCTGCCTCTTTAGTGGCTTTCCACTTCAGCAGAATCTCCTTCAGCCTCTTCTTTGGGCTCTGCAGCATTTGAGTATTTCTCCCACTCCAACTCATTGGCCTTAACTTCTTCATCCTTTGTCTCTTTGGAGTCTCCATTCTCTTTGATAGCCTTCTCATCCTTCTCGAACATGGCATCATATACCTTGACTCTTAATTCCTCCTTTTCTTTCTCACTGAGGTTGGAGGCACTAGGGAAATTGGAGTCCTTATCAGACTCTTTATCTTCCTCTTCTGGCATTCCCTCCAGAGGGTCACCCATGACATTGTTCTCCATTCGTGCAAGCTCCAGGAGAGCCACCCCATAGTAGTAGACAGCATTTGCATATTGGTTATCCATTCACTGTATTTCATCCACCAAAGGCTGCTTACTTCCTGGAAGGCAATGACGGCAGAGGGGATGTCCTTTATGACCAGGTCCCGGTTACTCACTGCCATAAGTCTCCTGGCCTCTGCATTCACATCAGCCCTTTCAACTTGTACAGCAGAAACTTCTTCTATCTTCTCTGCCTCGGCCGGCACCACAGCGCCACCATCTCCAGACCCATTCTCAACAGGTACTGGCTTGGACTTCGTGGCCTCTTTCAGAGGACTCTCCTTCTCAGATTTCCCATTTACCTTCTTCTGTAATAGATGAGAGATGTCTGATACACAGTTGGTTCCCCGTAGCATGCAGTCCCTGCTCTTTTCTGCTGCACAGCAGATGTAGAAATACCACTGTTCTCTTTTGGGAACCCCGAGGGTGTTCCACCCAAGGTCTGCTTGAACACTTTGTCTGTGTCTATTGCAGTCTTCTGTGCTTCTTTTTCCGCCTCTTCTACCTGGCGCTTCAACTGTTTCACATTGCACCTTTCATCTTACAGTTGCATTAGCACATCCTTCAGCTTTTTCTCTGAGCGATATTCCTGGAGCACTCTCATCTCCCAGGAGTGCCGAACCTGTGGTGTCAATTGGTAAGAGCGTACCTGTAACTGCTTGTGTATCAGACAAAGAGGAAGTGAGCAAGACTCTAGAGGTTGGGTATGGACTAAAGACTGAGTCCCACGGGCAGTCTGGTCCCGGCGAGGTCTTTCAGTTTAGTTTCAGTATCAAGCTGTTCCTCTAATTGTGCGATCTTTGCTTCAAAGGCCGTGATGGATGCTTTGAATTTGATTTCAATAGAGTCTCCAATTCTTGCAATTTTGTTTTTAACTCCTTGTTTTGTCGCTCTAATTGCTGATGGGCATTCTCATTCTTCTGAGCATTATTACTTACTGCCTTCAGATCAGCATTCATCTGATCAACCTGGAGAGTAGCCTTTCTCAGTCTGTCTTTGGCCCTTTCAGTATAACCCTGTTGGGCTTGCCTTTTGGCCCGCTCTGCAGTAGCAAGCTCCTCCTGCATATGGATCATCTCCGCCTCCAGACTTTTAAGTTTCTTTTTATTTTCTTTAGACTGACTTAAAATATCATCCTAATATTATCCCTGAATGCTTTAGTGTCTTCCAACTCTCTCTAGTAATCCTTCATTTGCACTTGCAATTTACGCAGTTGTTTAATGGCTTCTTCTCTATTTTTGTTTGCAGAGTCAATTTGTCCCACTAAGTCTTTTAGTTCCATGTCAAGCTTCTTTCTGGCTGTTACAGCCAATGAATGTTGCTTCCTTTCATCTTCAAGCTATGCTTCCATTGCCTTTACTTGTCTGACAAGTTTTTTCTTCTTGTCTTCACTCTGCTCCTCATAGCGTGCAGGTTAACTTCTTAACGCAACTTGGCATCCTCTGTGGCTTGTAATTCATCTTCTTCAACCCTGTACCCGAGCTCACTAACCACAGAACACTGTGGAGACTGCTTACCCGCACCTGATACTTGTGGTACACCCTCTAACACTGACACACATTTTCCTGCACGTTTCCCACAGTGGGTTTCCTCAGCTGTGTGCTCTCAACATTAATCAGCATTTCTACATCACATAAATCTTTACCAGCAGGGGGAGCTTCTTCCCTGATCACAACCTGCAAAGGAAAGGGTGTGTCATCATCATCATCATCATCACATGGCCCCACATTTTCATAAGGCATTTCAGTTAACTTGAGATGTCCACTTTGCACCTTATCCACACCATTGTTTCCAATGGTCATTTCACCTCAACCATTGTGTTCAAGGTGCATCTCCTTCACACCTTCATTTAAAGGGATAGGCACAGGTTCTGCAGAAGTTTCGTTACTTGATGCAGAAGTGTCTCCATTTCCCCACAACTCCAAGTTCATAAGTCCTAGCTCCCACTTGAGTCTCGCAATCAGTGAGAGCCACCGGAAAGTCTTTGCTATCCGCATGAATGTCCAGCACATGGTTCCCATGGCATGTACAAGGCTCACCTGGCTCCCTGCGTCCAACAACGCTTGGACTGGACTACCATGAATGACAATGTCACACACTTTTTTTGCAGTTTCTCGTCCGGTGTCTTAACACCTACCAGCATGAAAGGTGGCAACTGCCGGCGGCTCTCACCATAGTTCATGGCATCTGAGGTAAGAGGGCAATGGGCAGCAATGTGCCCCCACTCACGGCACCTCCAGCACTGGAGCATCCCCAGTCTCCTCGGTGGAAAGACCTCACCGGGATTGCCCGTGGGACTCAGTCTTTAGTCCATACCCAACCTCTAGAGCCTTGCTCACTTTCACTTTGTCTGATACACAAGCAATTACAGGTACGCTCTTACCAATTGACGCCACAGGTTCGGCACTCCTGGGAGATAAGAGTGCTCCAGGAATATCTCCACGAAGGTCATCATCCTTCTCCTGGATCTTAGGAACCTTCTCTCCTTGATTCCCGGCCCCACGATCACATGCAGACTCTTCAACGCAGTGGTTGCCATGGGAAAAGCCTTTTTCCAGACATTTAATTCACACACTCTGAAGACTTTTCCTCTGATTTTCCAGCCGCACAATATGAAGCACTTTCTCCGCTCTACAGCTGCCCAAACAATGGAAAGTCTTTGCCCAGAATTCCACCTCAGGGTCTCACATTTTAAGAGCTCCCATTAGACTTAGCCATAGTTTGTTTCAAAGGACAGAGACACAGTGGTATCTATCTCAGGTCCCCCTCTTCAGAAAGTCCAGAACTTCGGGCATGACCCAAGACACTTGTTGGCGGGAATCTAGAGTGACCCACAGCGAGCTTCCCTCAATTACCAAATCGCTTGATCTCTCAAACGTTTTGTCACGTGTCCTGATCAAACGATCCTCCAGCAACACTCCCAGAATTACTTTGTTGCAGCTGATGGGCTTCCCACCCCTTGTTGGGGTTAAGCCATAGCAGTCTTTTGACAGTTCACTGGCGTGCTTCAGCTGCTCAGCGAGATCCTCAAACCACCCCATAGCAACAGACAGATCTATAGCAACTCAGTTTCTGCAACTTGGGCTTCTGGCCATTTAAATCTCAGAATAGCACGAGCAGCAGCTTCATCGGACAAACAGGCTACCAGCCATTTATCTCCAAGACAGTAGCAAAGCAGCATTCAGAAGCACCTGCTCTTTCTGTCATGTCGTTTGCCTTTTTAGCATGGACATTTGCTGTTGTGTGCATCCTCCACCAATTGTAAGGGATCACTCACTCTCAGGGGGTTGCATTCACAGATGTCTAGTCAGACAACGGATTTAAAGTCCAAATGATGCTTTATTTTGGCACCAGCACAAACATAAACAGAATTAAATCAACTCCTGCCCATCTGGGCTCTAACTAACACAAAGTTATTTTCGCTGACTCACCTCTAAGCACAGCTTATATCTTAGGCTCCAACCCTTAGCAGGTCCGCTCTTCAACCACAAATCCATACAGAGAAGAGATCCAGCTTCACACAGCCTCATGGCCTCTCAGCCCTCCACCCAGAGCCTTTATAAGCCTCTGTTTCAAAGTCCTCTCTCCCCAGACTGACACACAGAGGGTTGGTTATATCCCTCCTTGATTATAGCAAACCTCACCTATGATCACCTTAGCTTAGGGGAAAAACATGCCCTGGAATGGGGTGGGCTGGGAAGGTCCCACTACCAAACCTACCTTTCCAGTCCAAATAAGATCTATCCCTTGTATTAACAAACAAAAATAGCTCCAGCAATTATGTTTGCTGAAACCAGCACAATCTTCCTGGATGTTACTTATCTCACCCAGTTGAGGAACCTGGGTGAGATATACACCCCTTTCATATATATATATATATATATATATAGAAAAAGAAAAACGGACAGCACTCCAAAATACAAACCGTGAAAAAGTTTATTCACCCATGTGGTAAATACAATGCGACGTTTCGGCTCAGCTATAGAGCCTTTCTCAAGCTTATATATATACACACAAACACAATGGAGTGCAAAAATGTGGGCACCCTTTGACAAAATTACAGTTACTGTGAAAAGTTTAGCAAGTTGAAAATGAAATTATATCCAAAAGGCCTAAAGTTAAAGAGGACCTTTCACCTGAAATTGCATGTTAAACTAAACATATACCCTTACTTGCTGGCCCCCGGTGGTGCTGATTCTCTTCTTCTTTTTTCGATATGTGCCCCCGTTTGTCCGCGGTGCCCCCCTCAATATCTCCCGCCATGTATGCTAATGAGCCATTCGGCTCAACTGGGCGGGCCTGCAAAAGTTCTCCGAGGCGTGTCTGCCTTCTCCCTGGCACGGAGCGCAGCCAATAAGTGCGCTCCGCTCTTAGCCAGGGAGAAGACGCTCCAGATCTCGCGAGATTCGCGAGAACTGGAGCGATTTCATCCATCCTGAGCCGGCGCCATCTTGGATTCCCGCAGCCAGCATCGGAGCAGCAGCAGCGGCACCTCGATCCTCTGGGTAAGTATATAAAACACCCCTAGGCAACGAGCAAGTTGTTCTAATGTACAGTGTGCCCCCCTAGACAAACGAGCATTTATTCTGTATGGCACATTTTCCCCCACAACCACCACCAATCAAAATGGGGGTTATACTCCCCAAACCAACCCCCCTATGTCAACGAGCATGATGGGGGTTATCCCCCCCTACCCCATGGCAACTAGCATGATGGGGGTTATCCCCCCACCCCATGGCAATGAGCATGATGGGGGTTATCCCCTCCCACCCCATGGCAACGAGCATGATGGGGGTTATCCCCCTCCCACCCCATGGCAACGAGCATGATGGGGGTTATTCCCCCACCCCACCCCCATGGCAACCAGCATGATGGGGGTTATTCCCCACCCCCCATGGTAACGAGCATGATGGGGGTTATTCCCCCACCCCACCCCATGGCAACGAGCATGATGGGGGTTATTCCCCAAACCCCCCTATGTCAATGAGTATGGTGGGGGTTATCCCCCTCCCACCCCATGGCAACGAGCATGATGGGGGTTATCCCCCTCCCACCTCATGGCAACGAGCATGATGGGGGTTATTCCGCTCACCCCCCATGGTAACGAGCATGATGGGGGTTATCCCCCACCCACCCCATGGCAACGAGCATGATGGGGGTTATCCCCCACCCACCCCATGGCAACGAGCATGATGGGGGTTATTCCCCCCACTCCCCATGGTTACGAGCATGATGGGGTTATTCCCCCCACCCCCCATGGCAAAGAGCATGAAGGGGGTTATTCCCCCCACCCCCCATGGCAACGAGCATGATGGGGGTTATTCCCCACCCACCCCATGGCAACCAGCATGATGGGGGTTATTCCCCACCCCCCATGGTAACGAGCATGATGGGGTTATTCCCCCACCCCACCCCCATGGCAACGAGCATGATGGGTGTTATCCCCCACCCACCCCATGGCAACGAGCATGTTGGGGGTTATTCCCCACCCACCCCATGGCAACGAGCATGATGGGGGTTATCCCCCTCCCACCCCATGGCAACGAGCATGATGGGGTTATTCCCCAAACCCCCCCTATGTCAACGAGCATGGTGGGGGTTATTCCCCAAACCCCCCTATGTCAATGAGCATGGTGGGGGTTATCCCCCTCCCACCCCATGGCAATGAGCATGATGGTGGTTATCCCCCCCCATGGCAACGAGCATGATGGGGGTTATTCCCCCACCCCCCATGGCAATGAGCATGACGGTGGTTATACCCAAACCCCCCCCCCCCATGTCAACGAGCATGACGAGCATTTTGTCTTCATCTGGGTGATGGCGTAACCAATTCCAGTCTGTCTATTCCCAAAAAAGGTCTCTACGTCTGACCATATGTATTTCGAAATTCATGTAATAATTCTCATGCTTCACTGATTATTTTTTATTTATTTTTTTTAGGATTATTCCTTGGACTGCGTCTGAGAGGAGGAAGAAAAGACAATAGTAAAGTTTGAAATTACTTATTAAAATGGTTAACGAGGGTTTGCGTTGGGGAGTATTTATTTCAATAAATTTGTTTCAGACAGGTCTACTTGTATTATTGCTCTTTGGTACTTGCAGTGGTAATAATGGCTGCATCTGTCCAGACGCTACCATTACTATTACTAGGTCTTATTGTCAGCCAGTGTGTGTTCTATTGTCACAACTGTGTGGACACTAAAACCCCTAGACAATTACCCCGGTACCCAAAGCCCCAGGGGTGCCGGGAAGAGCCAGGTTGCCGCCAAGTGTGAAACCATTTTAATTTATGGTTTTGCTCTTGGGGCGGCTGTGAGCTGTGATTAGTAGGCTGAGAAGGAGCCAAAAACCATGGACCTTCTCACCCTGATAATGGCAGCTCACAGCTGCTGGTTAACCCTTGGCTGGTTATGAAAATTAGGGGGGACCCCACGTAATTTTTTTGGGGGATTTTCGGTCTACATAAAGCCTGGGGGCCCCCACCTGTTATCATAATCTGCCATTGTTTACCCTCCTGCTTCTAAAAGCGATTTTGAGACACCTAGACAAGCTGTTAGGACAACAAGTTGAAGGAGGAATTGCTTTACCACTGGTGTCTTTGAAATCTTCACTACAAGCTGTGTTTACCGGCTTGTAAGTGGCAACGTTGCCGCTGCGGACCCACTGTTTACCACTGCAAGTATTTTGAGCAAATAGGTAGTAGCCGTTTTTGAGACCAATTTATTGAAATAGACGCTTCACAACACAAAGAGTGCCCTCTTGCAATCCTAAGTTGTTGGATAAAAAAAACTACACGTTACTGATTTGCTGATAGTCATATTAGCTATAGAGATTTGGCCAGAACTAGCACCCCCTTCGACCATCACATCACTGCTGTTACATCCACCTCAGTACAAGGGAAGCTGTTGTCTGCCACCGAATACCAGTAATGTATTGGACTTGTGATACTGAACTTTTCTTTTCTGATAACAGGTTATAGAATGGATAGTGCGTTGCAACAAGTACCACCGTGTGCTTCAGCGACTAAAGCCGAAAAAGTAAGAAATCTATTAGATTTAAATTTTGATTTTTTTGGGTGATTCAGATAGTTTACATTTTTTTTTGTGTTATCTAGTTGGAATGGATAAAGAAGCGTTTACAAGGAAAATATGGTTGTCCAGACAATTCGGAACCATGTTTTCCAGAAAACCCCATACGTTCCACAAACACGGAGGACAACGTTGAAATGGAAGATTCAAATGACAGACTTGAAAATAAGCTATGGTGTACTTGTAACAATTGTGAACCAATGCCAACAACTATTGAATCAATATGCTGCCATGAAGTCTCAAATATAGAACCGTATTTAGAAGAAATTGGTTGTATAATCAAACATGATTACTTTGATAATTTCTGTCAAGATAAAGGAAAAGTGGAGGTGTCCATGAGGTCAATAGGTCAAGTGTTGCATCCTCCGCCTGACAAAGATTTGAACAGGTTATACATTTTTTCAATTATACGGTTACACATATTACTGTTCTGATTCTAAAACTTGAATCTTGCATTTCATTTTCAATACAACCATCTGCAAACTATATGAAAATTTGATTTGCTAAAATTCTAAAGTGTTTGAATTTTTTTATAGGCTACTCAGAAAAACGGCGTATCGTGGATTCACAGCTTGGATACACGGCTATCTTGGCGTGGGAAAAAGATGTCCAATTCCATCTTGTGCAGTTTCGGTCATCAGAAAAGTTTTTCCTGACCCAGAGCAAGATTATTGTGGATTTATGATGTATAGAGAGGAGCCAGCGGAGTATCTTGCCATGGCGTAGATAAAGGGCATCTGTGATCAGTATTGAAGCTTTTACACTGGCTCACCTCTTATGTGTGCGCTTGTTAGAGGAAGCCATCTCTACTGGTTCCATGATCGTATGTGTCTGTTATTGACATAATATTTAGTTTTAAATACATGCAAATGATCCTCTATTTGTAACAGTTGCGTTGTGGTTACACTGCTGCTCTCTTTTTGCAACTGCAATGCTTTAGGGTACTTTCACACTAGCGTTGGTGTGGATCCGTCTGTTTATTTGCACAGACGGATCCGCACCTCTAATGCAAACGTTTGTATCCGTTCAGAACGGATCCGTTTGCATTAGGTTTTAAGAAAAATGACAGAGTCCAAAACGTTGAAAGTCAATGGGGAACGGATTCGTTTTCAAATGCACCATATTGTGTCACTGACAACGGATCCGTCCCCATTGACTTACATTGTAAAAAAAAATGGATCCGTTAGGCTCCGCCTCTTCAGACGGACACAAAAATGCTGTACGCTGCGTTTTGGTCTCCGCCTCCAAAACGGAATAGAGGCGGAACGGAGCCTAAGGCCTCTTTCACACTAGCGTTTTAGCTTTCCGTCCTAGAGATCCGTCCTTGGGTCTTTAGGATGGAAAGCTACTGATCAGAATCATCCCCATGCATCCTGAATAGAGAGAAATCCGTTCAGGATGCATCAGGATGTCCTCAGTTCAGTACTGACACGTTTTTTGGCCGCAGCAAAATCCGCAGCATTTTGCGGATTTTGCTCTGGCCAAAAATCCTGAAAGCATGCCGGAAGGACGGATCCGGAAATAATGCCCATTGAAAGGCATTAGTCCGGATCCGGACTTTAGCTAAACGTCGTTTCCGCGCATCGCCGGATCCGACGTTTAGCTTTTTGTCAATGGTTACTATGGCAGCCAGGACACTAAAGTCCTGGTTGCCATAGTAAAGAGCGGGGGAGCGGCATACTTACATTCCGTGCGGCTCCCGGGACGCTCCAGGATGACGTCAGGGCGCCCCAGTGCATAGATCACGTGATCGCATGGATCACGTGATCCATGCGCGCGGGGCGCTCTGACGTCATTCAGGAGCGCCCCGGGAGCCGCACAGAATGTAAGTATGCCGCTCCCGCCTCACTGCTACTATGGCAACCAGGACGCTAGTAGCGTCCTGGCTGCCATAGTAACACTGAAAGCATTTTGAAGACTGATCAGTCTTCAAATGCTTTCAGTTCACTTGCGTGGTGCCAGATCCGGCGTGCACTTCCGGCGACGGAAGTGCCCGCCGGATCTTCACAACGCAAGTGTGAAAGAGGCCTAACTGATGCATTCTGAACGGATCCTTATCCATTCAGAATGCATTGGGGCTTAACTGATCCGTTTTTGAACGTTTGTGAGAGCCCTGAAACGGATCTCACAAACGGAATCCAATACGCTAGTGTGAAAGTAGCCTTAGACGTGTTGATGTATATGGGAATACTTTGAAAATTTAATCAATCATGGTACTGTCAATCAAATTGGATTGGACGCAACATATAGTACCTGATCACAGCCTCTCTGTTTAAAAGCGACAACCTTTTTTCTCATAGAGATTCATTTATGTGTCTGCTATTTTGCTTGTTCCAAAAAAAAAAGTAAAAAATTTTTTTGTGGAGACTAATAAAATTACAAACTTTACTGTAATATTGTTTATTTATTATATAATAACAATAACACGTGAACAGTATTAGTGAAATATAATGAAGAAGCCAATGACCTATGGCACTATATTTACAAAACGTTTTCAATATAATAACATTTTTGATCAATATTTTTGATTTGTATATTAGGGTTCTTTCACACGACAGTGTTATTTTTCATGTTCAAGAATTCACTGATCCCCAAAACATGCATGCGGCATGTGTGCCTTCCGCAATTTGCTGAAGGGCCAGCTCATAATAAACAGTCCTATTCTTGTACGCAAAACGTACAAGACCAGGACACGTTGCATATTTAGCGCAGGGCCATGTAACTTTGCGACGGATGCGGACAGCACATAGATTGACGTCCGCAAATTGCGCTGACCCATGCAAAATTATGGTACCGTATACATACCGACTACAGAACGCAGTAAATGGTCCGTTAACTGAACCTAATAACGTTCGTGTAAAAGAGCCCTAAGTCATCCGACCTGAATATATTAGTATAGCCAAACAAAAAATCTAAAAAATATTTATACCTATATATAAATATAGTTTTTTTAAACAAGGCCTCCTCCATATCCCCTCATAGCCTTGACCAATTCTCACACAAATTTTGTGGACATTCTTCACATATAAAAAAAAAATCAGGAAAAACTAAATTGTTTTTAACAACAAACTTTCCCCTTATAGGGGTATTCCCATTTCAGAGAATGGGGGCATATCGCTAGGATATGTCCCCATTGTCTGATTGGTGCGGGTCCCAGCTATATTGAGAACCGAGCGGGGAGAGTTGTGGCATTTCGTGTGGTCCGTCCACCACCCAGCGCTTTCCCCCCCCCTTTGCCATAGAAGTGAATGGGAGCCTGGGCCAGACATGCGCGGTGCGCTCCCATTCACTTCTATGGAGCTGACGGAAATAGCAGGGCTATTGTCGGCGGTCCCATAGAAATGAATGTAGGTACGCCCTTCTTCACTTACTTGGCCCCATTCTCAGTATCGGTGCTGGTCCCAGCGGTGGGACCCGCACCAATCAGACAATGGGGGCATATCCTAGCGATATGCCCCCATTGTTTGAAATGGGAATACCCCTTTAATAAAAAATTGTTAAAAAAAAAACAGAATATATATATTTCCAAGTATGTCCAAAAAAGTCATAGATATTTATATATAGTTTATTTTTTCTATCACCCTTTACAGATACGTGAGATTAAAAATCAAAAAAGTTTATTAAAAATATTCCGAATTCTAACTAGCGACAACCTTAAAGAGGACCTTTCATCACCCTAACAAATCTAAACTAAGTAAACATACATGGAGGCTATGAGCTGAGCGCTGCGGTTGGTCAGCGCTACAGCCTGGGAGAAGGAGACGTCCAGGAGAACAAGGGCAGGCTCCTCCCAGTTGAGACACAGAGCTGAAGTCACCGGAGGACATACCGGGAGAACGGAGCGTATGTATGTATACTTAGTTTAGATTTGTTAGGGTGATGAAAGGTCCTCTTTAAAATAAATTTTTAGAGTAGACTTTAAAAAATATACAAGTGTAACATACACTAAAAAGTATAATATACATATATTTGTTTTTTTAAATAAAATTTTGAAGAGAATATAATTTTTCACAAAATTTAGCTCGGGCAGCATTACTGGTATCTCCAGGGTAGTGGCTCTTCACAGCGCTGTGTGCTCACATGTGGTCCGCCTTCTTGTGACTGGTCCGGGCAGGTGTAGGGTGGTTCCAGGTTCTCCACCTGTGTAGGAAGGTAGGCATTAGCGCTGGGATGCTGAGGTAAGAAAAAGTGCCCACGGATGGAAACAAGGACGCACTGTTCCTCACCGGGATAGAGCCAAAACTGCCACTTACCGTGGAGTCGCTGATAAAAATCACACCCCACAGCTAGAGAGCCCTCCTCCTAGGCGCCGGCTGTCCACCTGTCAAAAAAACAAGGGTCAAAACCAAAAATACATACATTACAAAGGAACTTAGTCATTACTGGTATCACCAGGGTAGTGGCTCTTCACAGCGCTGTGTGCTCACATGTGGTCCGCCTTCTTGTGACTGGTCCGGGCAGGTGTAGGGTGGTTCCAGGTTCTCCACCTGTGTAGGAAGGTAGGCATTAGCGCTGGGATGCTGAGTTAAGAAAAAGTGCCCACGGATGGAAACAAGGACGCACTGTTCCTCACCGGGATAGAGCCAAAACTGCCACTTACCGTGGAGTCGCTGATAAAAATCACACCCCACGGCTAGAGAGCCCTCCTCCTAGGCACCGGCTGTCCACCTGTCAAAAAAACAAGGGTCAAAACCAAAAATACATACATTACAAAGGAACTTAGTCATTACTGGTATCTCCAGGGTAGTGGCTCTTCACAGCGCTGTGTGCTCACATGTGGTCTGCCTTCTTGTGACTGGTCCGGGCAGGTGTAGGGTGGTTCCAGGTTCTCCACCTGTGTAGGAAGGTAGGCATTAGCGCTGGGATGCTGAGTTAAGAAAAAGTGCCCACGGATGGAAACAAGGACGCACTGTTCCTCACCGGGATAGAGCCAAAACTGCCACTTACCGTGGAGTCGCTGATAAAAATCACACCCCACAGCTAGAGAGCCCTCCTCCTAGGCGCCGGCTGTAAATTTATTTACTGAAAATTAATAAACCGTAAACTGTAATTTAATTTAATATTCACTAATAGAAATAACAAATATTATAAAAAATTAGATGTTTTTATCCATGTTAAAAAGAGATAATTAATGCAAAGAAATATTACTTACCTCAAATTTTTAAAATAGATGATGTCTAATATCCTCTACTTTGTCGAGGAGCTGCTAACACAAAATAACTTTCCAAAAAGTTAAATTTCATAACAAGAATAACTGTTAAAATTAATAAACTAGAAAGTAACGGAAGAGCGAAAGAACAGTTGTCATTGCCTTTGAAAATAATTTTTTTTGGGTGGGAAGTTGAATTATTTATTTTTTGCCGAACCGAGACCAATGTTGACGTACAATATCATCTTTTTTGGGTCGCTCAACATTTGCAATATTTGGAGGAAGATCTGGTGTTCGACTTGTCCACTCCGGAGTTATGTCTCCCAAGGCTATTTTCAAACAGTCGACTAAAATATTCTCGACATGTTGCACACTCATCGGTTCATAGACGTTTTTAATCATCCACCATTTTTTTCCCTTTGGAAGTATTAATTTGGTTCGTTTAGTACCGATGGGTGCAGAGACAGCTGTAGGTACATGAACAACAGCTTGTTCTCTTCCTTGATTGTTATTATGAGCCAGGATGGCTAGTTTTGTTCGTGCTTCCATGCCGTCAATACCAAAATGGATCCTTTTTGTTCGATATTTCAAAACTAGACTATGGAAGGCTTCTAATGGTCCGGTGTGGCAATTTCGGATCAAGTGGGGAACATCGTTGTTAAACTGTTGATTTTTAACAATCTCTTCAAGTCTGTGAAATGCGCTGCTCTCCTTTTGAGCCATAAAACAGAACTGTTTTGACTCTGTAATTCGTCGCCGGGACGTGCTCACTCCCGATGTGAATAGAACAGGGATAGACGCAGCTGATGCTAGGGCGAGAATAGGCAGGGATAATTGAATAACTGGAAGCAAATTCTCTCCTCCACCTGTGATTCATCTGAACAACTGCAGCTGAGCTGCTTTTTTGATAGGGATTGGCTATTTTTAGAGTGGCCAGAGTGATTTTTCCATCCACATGTACCTAGGCTGACCGCCGCCGCCATTTTGCGACTCTGTAGTGCTGCAGCAGAAGCTGCCACAGTGTGCATTCCAAAGCTCCAAACAAGTCAGACATCTACACCTGGGATTCAGACCAATAGCGATTTAGCAGCACAGTCCAAGGCTATTTTTTTAAAGGTTGTGCAGACCATTTTGTGGCACATGTTACTGGGCTGATAGGCGGCGGCCATCTTGGGACTAGTGCTGCAGCACAATCTCTCCCAACGTCCATTAATCACTTGTAATAGTGGTCTGTGCCATAGAAATCCTACATCAGGGACTTGGGTGTGCTTGTGTCACCCCTACTAATACCAGTCCACCTGTAATCCATACAGTGAAAAGCCATAAAGTATTCCAGTGAGGGAATTTTTTTTTATTTAAAAAGGCCAAGTTAGTTTATCTGGCGCTCAATATACTAGATACAGTTAGGCTCATGCGTTTCATACATCTGGAATTAGCAAACTAATCTGCCCAGGTTGGGAAAATATATATGTACCCATACTAGAATCTGTCAAAGAAAGCGGTACTCACATATAACAGTCATTCCATCTGTAATCCATACAGTCAAAAGACTGAAAGTATTCCAGTGAGGGAATTTTTTTTATTTAAAAAGGCCAAGTTAGTTTATCTGGCGTTCAATATACTAGATACAGTTAGGCTCATGCTTTCATACATCTGGAATTAGCAAACTAATCTCCCAGGTTGGGAAAATATATATGTACCCATACTAGAATCTGTCAAAGAAAGCGGTACTCACATATAACAGTCATTCCATCTGTAATCCATACAGTCAAAAGACTGAAAGTATTCCAGTGAGGGAATTTTTTTTATTTAAAAAGGCCAAGTTAGTTTATCTGATGCTCAATATACTAGATACAGTTAGGCTCATGCTTTCATACATCTGGAATTAGCAAACTAATCTCCCAGGTTGGGAAAATATATATTTATTTACCCATACTAGAATCTGTCAAAGAAAGCGGTACTCACATATAACAGTCATTCCATCTGTAATCCATACAGTCAAAAGACTGAAAGTATTCCAGTGAGGGAATTTTTTTATTTAAAAAGGCCAAGTTAGTTTATCTGGCGCTCAATATACTAGATACAGTTGGGCTCATGCGTTTCATACATCTGGAATTAGCAAACTAATCTCCCAGGTTGGGAAAATATATATGTACCCATACTAGAATCTGTCAAAGAAAGCGGTACTCACATGTAACAGTCATTCCATCTGTAATCCATACAGTCAAAAGCCATGAAAGTATTCCAGTGAGGGAATTTTTTTATTTAAAAAGGCCAAGTTAGTTTATCTGGCGTTCAATATACTAGATACAGTTAGGCCTGCATTTCATACATCTGGAATTAGCAAACTAATCTCCCAGGTTGGGAAAATATATATGTACCCATACTAGAATCTGTCAAAGAAAGCGGTACTCACATATAACAGTCATTCCATCTGTAATCCATACAGTCAAAAGACTGAAAGTATTCCAGTGAGGGAATTTTTTTATTTAAAAAAGGCCAAGTTAGTTTATCTGGCGTTCAATATACTAGATACAGTTAGGCTCTGCGTTTCATACATCTGGAATTAGCAAACTAATCTCCCAGGTTGGGAAAATATATTATGTACCCATACTAGAATCTGTCAAAGAAAGCGGTACTCACATGTAACAGTCATTCCATCTGTAATCCATACAGTCAAAAGACTGAAAGTATTCCAGTGAGGGAATTTTTTTATTTAAAAAGGCCAAGTTAGTTTATCTGGCGTTCAATATACTAGATACAGTTAGGCCTGCGTTTCATACATCTGGAATTAGCAAACTAATCTCCCAGGTTGGGAAAACATATATTTATGTACCCATACTAGAATCTGTCAAAGAAAGCGGTACTCACATGTAACAGTCATTCCATCTGTAATCCATACAGTCAAAAGACTGAAAGTATTCCAGTGAGGGAATTTTTTTATTTAAAAAAGGCCAAGTTAGTTTATCTGGCGTTCAATATACTAGATACAGTTGGGCCTGCGTTTCATACATCTGGAATTAGCAAACTAATCTCCCAGGTTGGGAAAATATATATTTATTTACCCATCCTAGAATCTGTCAAAGAAAGCGGTACTCACATATAACAGTCATTCCATCTGTAATCCATACAGTCAAAAGACTGAAAGTATTCCAGTGAGGGAATTTTTTTTATTTAAAAAAGGCCAAGTTAGTTTATCTGGCTTTCAATATACTAGATACAGTTGGGCCTGCGTTTCATACATCTGGAATTAGCAAACTAATCTCCCAGGTTGGGAAAATATATATTCCTGGGTGCGGGGGTCAAAGTAACTCAATGGTGGCTTCTCCTGTGGTGGCTGATATGATGCCAGAATATGTGCTGTGGGGCCTCTCTCCTCTTCCTGGGTGCAGGGGTCAAAGTAACTCAATGGTGGCTTCTCCTGTGGTGGTTAGTATGATGCCAGAATATGTGCTGTGGTGCCTCTCTCCTCTTCCTGGGTGCAGGGGTCAAAGTAACTAAATGGTGGCTTCTCCTGTGGTGGCTGATATGATGCCAGAATATGTGCTGTGGGGCCTCTCTCCTCTTCCTGGGTGCAGGGGTCAAAGTAACTCAATGGTGGCTTCTCCTGTGGTGGCTGATATGATGCCAGAATATGTGCTGTGGTGCCTCTCTCCTCTGTCCTGGGTCCAGAGGTCTAAAGTCACTGAATGGAGGCCTTCTCCTGTGGTGTGTGATATGATGCCTGAATATGTGCTGTGGTGCCTCTCTCCTCTTCCTGGGTGCAGGGTCAAAGTAACTAAATGGTGGCTTCTCCTGTGGTGGTTGATATGATGCCTGATTCTCTGCTGTGAAACCTCTCTCCTCCATCTGGGTGTAGGGGTCAAAGTCTTTCAAAGTCGCCTTCTCCTGTGCTGATTGATATAAAGCTGATGGTTGTGCCATCTGACATGGTTGCCAGGGTCTGATTCAATGGGGGCCTACTCCTGTGGTGGGTGATCTAAATGCCTGATTCTCTGCTGTGAAACCTCTCTCCTCCGTCTGGGTGTAGGGGTCAAAGTCTTTCAAAGTCGCCTTCTCCTGTGCTGATTGGATATGAAGCTGATGGTTGTGCCATCTGACATGGTTGCCGGGGTCCCATTAAATTGGGGCCTACTCCTGTGGTGGGTGATCTAAATGCCTGATTCTCTGCTTTGAAACCTCTCTCCTCCGTCCGGGTGTAGGGGTCAAAGTCTGTCAAAGTCGCCTTCTCCTGTGCTGATTGATATAAAGCTTATGCTTGTGCCATCTGGACATGGTTGCCGGGGTCTGATTCAATGGTGGCCTACTCCTGTGGTGGGTGATCTAAATGCCTGATTCTCTGCTGTGTAACCTCTCTCCTCCGTCTGGGTGTAGGGGTCAAAGTAACTAAATGGTGGCCTACTCCTGTGGTGGGTGATATGATGCCTGGTTCTCTGCTGTGGGACCTCTCTCCTTTGTCTGGGTGCTGTGGTCAAAATAATAGTAAGTGACCTTCTCCATTGGTGGGTGACTTGAAGCCTGATTCTGTGCTATGGGACCTCACTCCAATTAATATTGTTTAATTTTTTATTTATTTTATGTTAACTCATCATTTCCTATCTACATTTGTTTGCAGGGGATTTAACTACATTTTGCTGCCTTTGCAGCCCTCTAGCCCTTTCCGGGTGTGTTTTACAGCCTTTTTAGTGCCCAAAAGTTCGGGTCCCCATTGACTTCTATGGGGTCTGCCTGGGATTAGTGTTGAGCGCGAATATTCGAAAAGCGAATTTTTTTAGCGAATATCGCACTGCTACACTACGAAATATTTCGAATATAGCGCTATAAATTCGCTATTTCGAATATTCGTGTAGTTATATTTTTTCTTTCCTACTTCCCAAAAGTAGTTCTTACCTGCAATATACTAGATACAGTTAGGCTCATGCGTTTCATACATCTGGAATTAGCAAACTAATCTCCCAGGTTGGGAAAAATATATATTTATTTACCCATACTAGAATCTGTCAAAGAAAGCGGTACTCACATATAACAGTCATTCCATCTGTAATCCATACAGTCAAAAGACTGAAAGTATTCCAGTGAGGGAATTTTTTTATTTAAAAAAGGCCAAGTTAGTTTATCTGGCGTTCAATATACTAGATACAGTTGGGCCTGCGTTTCATACATCTGGAATTAGCAAACTAATCTCCCAGGTTGGGAAAATATATATTTATTTACCCATACTAGAATCTGTCAAAGAAAGCGGTACTACATATAACAGTCATTCCATCTGTAATCCATACAGTCAAAAAGACTGAAAGTATTCCAGTGAGGGAATTTTTTATTTAAAAAGGCCAAGTTAGTTTATCTGGCTTTCAATATACTAGATACAGTTAGGCCCTGCGTTTCATACATCTGGAATTAGCAAACTAATCTCCCAGGTTGGGAAAATATATATTTATTTACCCATACTAGAATCTGTCAAAGAAAGCGGTACTCACATAATAGTCATTCCATCTTGTAATCCATAACAGTCAAAAGACTGAAAGTATTCCAGTGAGGGGAATTTTTTTATTTAAAAAGGCCAAGGCTTATCTGGCTTTCAATATACTAGATACAGCTGGGCTCATGTTTACATCTGGAATTAGCAACCAATCTCCCAGGCTGGGAAACATTACAGCACCTTGGGTGCGGGGTCAAAGTAACTCAATGGTGGCTTCCTGTGGTGGCTGATATGATGCCAGAATATGTGCTGTAGAGGCCTCTCCTCTTCCTGGGTGCAGGGGTCAAAGTAACTCAATGGTGGCTGCCTCCTGTGGTGGCTAGTATGAGTGCCGGGAATATGTGCTTGTGGTGCCTCTCTCTCTTCTCCTGGGTGCAGGGTCAAGCTAACTCAATGGTGGCTTCTCCTGTGGTGGCTGATATGATGCCAGAATATGTGCTGTGGGGCCTCTCTCCTCTTCCTGGGTGCAGGGTCAAAGTAACTCAATGGTGGCTTCTCCTGTGGTGGCTGATATGATGCCAGAAACTATGTGCTGTGGTGCCTCTCTCCTCTGTCCTGGGTCCAGGGTCCCAAAATCACTCAATAGAGGCCTTCTCCTGTGGTGTGCTGATATGATGCCCAGAATATGTGCTGTGGTGCCTCTCTCTCCTCTTCCTGGGTGCAGGGGTCAAAGTAACTAAATGGTAGGCTTCTCCTGTGGTGGTTGATATGATGCCTGATTCTCTGCTGTGAAACCTCTCTCCTCCATCTGGGTGTAGGGTTCAAAAGTCTTTCAAAGTCGCCTTCTCCTGTGCTGATTGATATAAAGCTGATGGTTGTGCTCATCTGACATGGTTGCCAGGGTCTGATTCAATGGGGGCCTACTCCTGTGGTGGGTGATCTAAATGCCTGATTCTCTGCTGTGAAACCTCTCTCCTCCCGTCTAGGTGTAGGGGGTAGGAATTACGCTGAAATCGCAATGCGACTAATTCAGTTATATTAATCGCATTGCGATTACAACTTAGCACTGCTATCTTACATAGGCTAGAATTAACGAATATGGAATATATAGCTATGCACTAGCAGTGCTAAGTTGAAATCGTAATGCGAATACTTTGCTAAATTAATCGCATTGCGATTTCAACTTAGCACTGCTGCTATATTCCATATTCGTAACTCGTTAATTCTAGCAAGCTGACCCATTATAAACCCAGCTCTAAGTTGAAATCGCAATGCGAATACTTTAAGTTAAATTAATCGCATTAGCGATTTCAACTTAGCACTGCTGCTATATTCCATATTCGTTAACTTCGCTAATTCTAGCAAGCTGACCCATTATAAACCCAGCTCTAAGTTGAAATCGCAATGCGATTAATATAACTTGAATTAATCGCATTGCGATTTCAACGCAATTCCTCAAATCCGACAGCACATTTTAGCATATGGAGACGCTCCCATGGTGATGGGGACGCCCATGAGCACAGTAGTTATGGTTGGCTTGTAGATTAGCTAGGATGATGATATGACGCCATGGTTCTCAAAATCTAAGATTAACGGAGTATTCTACATCTGCGTTTAGCAACCTATGCGTCAACCTCGCTAATTCTAGTAATCAAATAGGAAGGTTGACTTACCAGATAGCTGGTTAAATTCGACTATGCGTTTTTTTTTTTAATAAATAGAATACTTATAATAATATTATCATATCAAGTAATATAATTATTGTATTAAAAAAAAAAATCGCATAGCTTAATTTAACACAGCTGTCTCTATAGTCAACCTTCCTATTTGATTGCTAGAATTAGCGAGGTTGACTAATAGGTTGCTAAAACGAAGATGTAGAATACTCGCTATCTCTGCTTTGAGGAATATGACTAATACATTCGTCATATTCGTCATCCTCGCTAATTCTAGATATGAAACCAATAGGAAAGTAGCCTTAAGTACAAATCGCAATATGCGATTATTTAAATCGCATTTTAATCGCGATAACTAGAAAAAATGACGAATATTCGATTTCGACGAATACGAAACGAATATTCATTCGAATATTCGCGAATTTCGTCGAAATCGAATATGGCACCTGCCGCTCATCACTATTCGGGATGAAGTTCGGGTCGAGTTCGGATCCCGAACCCGAACATTTTTCGAAAGTTCGGCCGAACTCGTCGAACCCGAACATCCAGGTGTTCGCTCAACTCTACTCATTGACCATGTCTTCAACATGTTGTTCATGAAAGGATGATTCATTATCTGTTTCGACAAAGGACTGTAATGCTAACAAATCAGAGGAGCAGTGGCTAAACATCAAAGGGTCGTACGGGGTATCCCTACAATCAAGAACTTCCCCTGCGTCTAAATTAGGAGGAGTGTACTCATTGTCCAAATCCTCCATTTCTTCTGTTAATGCAAATATTCCACTTACGTCATCATCACTGTTACCTGCCTGTTTGTGTTGCACCAAGTTTTGGTTATTTTTGCCACAAATTGGAGAAAGAATACTAACAAATGGAATCGTATTATTACGTTGATTGACAGTAGTGGAACTCTCCGGCAAAGGTGTCGATTCAGTAACTATATTGGTTGAATGACGTACAGGGGAAAGTTCTTCCGTAAGGTCAACATTTTGGTCAATTGGAATAAGTATTGAATTGGTTAGATCAAAATCGGTCTGTGTACAAGCGTCCTTGCATTTGGAATTGGGAATTTCAACATTCTCGGTAACATATTGAATTTCTAGACTTGGAACAGAAGCAGTCTGCCCACTACACTCTAAAGTTACTGATGATTCAGATGAAGATGCTCTATAGTGTAACTGTGGATCAGAAACTTTTTGTTTTGTTTTGTTTGTTTTTGATTTTTGTTTGGCAAAACAATCAGGCACTTTTCGCTCAGAATCTGCAAAATTTTCAAATATGGTTGGCTTTGCAATGTCACAAAGTACACGGCCACCAGCATTGATAATTAAATAATTTGTAGCAAAATGTAAAGAGCACAATCTATACTTATTATATATTTTTTTCTTTAATTCCAAAATTTCTTCTGTTAGAGAATTTACATTCTCTCTATCTGAAGGAATTAGCAGTGACAACCATTCAATTATTCTATCCTTACTGTTAGGAAAGCTATGCAATTTGATCTCATGGCCATTGTCAATTCGCCCTGGGACAAATTTGCAGTTTGTGACCCAACAATTTGTAGGCATTTTCCAAATTCCTGTAAAAAAGAAAAAAAAATAATCAAATACATTCTGTGTGCATAAAAAAGTAAAGTAAATGTTAACTTACCGTGTATGTTGTCCATAAAAAGAAACTGTGTTTTGTGAAAACGTAGAACTTGTAAACGACGTATTCCAACGGGGAATAAATTTTGTGCACGAAGAAAAATTTGTAATCTTCTGTCTTCGTCCATTGTAGATCCTTTGAACCAATCTTTCTCAGTTTGATACTTACCCAATTTATTTACTTACCATGAATCTTGTTCCAACGTATAAACACAAGAAAGTTTAACAATTGAACCACCAAAAAAACCTTTGCAACCAAGCAGAGGGTTTCCGAACTCCAAAACTTTAGGGAACATGTTTCTTCTTCCGACGAGGAAACGCTGGATTGCAACTTACCGGTCTGGTTGTTAACCTCTAATATTGAAGAATTATGATTATATGGGTGTGTATTGATAACATAATAACATTTTTATATAATATATCAGACACAACTTGAAAATATTTTGTTCATAATTACCTTTTTTGAATGTTTTAGATTCTGTAATAATCAATAGATTACTAGCAAAGTGTGGTGATCCTAAAAATAAACAAATCAATTATTTACAGATAACCATTATATTGTATAGCTAATAAAAAGTCACAAGAGTACAACTCTTATTTGCAAACAAATTAGTCAATTATTAGATCGTAATCGAAATGTTTCGATGCACAGATTTTTTATAATTACAGTATATACTCGAGTATAAGCTGAGTTTTTCGGCACAAAATTTGTCCCGAAAAAGCCGAACTTGGCTTATACTCGAGTCATACAGGTTACCGTATTTTCCGCATCGCAGGCTGCGCTGTATAAGCGGGGACGAGGAGCTGGGGGCCAGTGCGCTCACTGCGCTCCGGCCCCACCGCTCCAGTAAAGTTTTAAAATGCATTATTCAATTACTGTATAATTCCTGATTCATGCCCCCTCCTGTTATAAAGCATTACTTACACACGGCAATGAATAATGAATGAAGGCATGCCGGGCGGGCGAGCGCAGCGTGACTGACTGATGTAACGTGCCTGCCCGGCCTGCTTTATGAATGAAGCAGGCGGCGCAGGCACGTGACGTCAGTCACGCTGTGCTCGCCCGGCCGGCTTTTATTCACTATTCACTGCCGCGAGTAAGTAAGGCTTTATAACAGGAGGGGGCATAAATCCGGAATTATACAGTAATTGAATGACCCTTTTTAAACCTTTACAGGAGCGCTATGGGCACTGTTATGGGATAGGGGGGGGGGCTTTGGATTGATGATTGAATTTTTTTAGTTTTCCTCACTACCCGGACGAAGAGAACGTTTTTCCATGGGTTCACACTTGGGCGTTCATCAACAGATGAAAAACCATGTTTCCCTATGGGCATGCTTCTCACCTGAGCGTTTCACAGCGCGTTTGAACGCGCTGTAAAACGCCCTACGCTCAAAGAAGTTCTTGTGCTTTTTCTGGGCGTTTTGTCGCGCATTTGTTCACATAGACTTCAATGGCAACGCGCGTTTAGTGTAGATATGCCTTTTTTAATTGTTCTCCAGAGTCAGGAATGCGCTTATGATACACGTTTCCTATTTCCAAAAACGCACTGTAATACGCGCGTAACACATACGCTCAAGTGTGAACCCAGCCTATAGGTATTATAGGTCTGCTGTATCTATACTAGTCCAATACATTACTGGTATTCGGTGGCAGACAACAGCTTCCCTTGTACTGAGGTGGATGTAACAGCAGTGATGTGATGGTCGAAGGGGGTGCTAGTTCTGGCCAAATCTCTATAGCTAATATGACTATCAGCAAATCAGTAACGTGTAGTTTTTTTTATCCAACAAGAGGGCACTCTTTGTGTTGTGAAGCGTCTATTTCAATAAATTGGTCTCAAAAACGGCTACTACCTATTTGCTCAAAATACTTGCAGTGGTAAACAGTGGGTCCACAGCGGCAACGTTGCCACTTACAAGCTGGTAAACACAGCTTGTAGTGAAGATTTCAAAGACACCAGTGGTAAAGCAATTCCTCCTTCAACTTGTTGTCCTAACAGCTTGTCTAGGTGTCTCAAAATCGCTTTTAGAAGCAGGAGGGTAAACAATGGCAGATTATGATAACAGGTGGGGGCCCCCAGGCTTTATGTAGACCGAAAATCCCCAAAAATGACGTGGGGTCCCCCTAATTTTCATAACCAGCCAAGGGTTAACCAGCAGCTGTGAGCTGCCATTATCAGGGTGAGAAGGTCCATGGTTTTTGGCTCCTTCTCAGCCTACTAATCACAGCTCACAGCCGCCCCAAGAGCAAAACCATAAATTAAAATGGTTTCACACTTGGCGGCAACCTGGCTCTTCCCGGCACCCCTGGGGCTTTGGGTACCGGGGTAATTGTCTAGGGGTTTTAGTGTCCGCACAGTTGTGACAATAGAACACACACTGGCTGACAATAAGACCTAGTAATAGTAATGGTAGCGTTTGGACAGATGCAGCCATTATTACCACTGCAAGTACCAAAGAGCAATAATACAAGTAGACCTGTCTGAAACAAATTTATTGAAATAAATACTCCCCAACGCAAACCCTCGTTAACCATTTTAATAAGTAATTTCAAACTTTACTATTGTCTTTTCTTCCTCCTCTCAGACGCAGTCCAAGGAATAATCCTAAAAAAATAAATAAATAAATAATCAGTGGAGCATTATAATTATTACTTGAATTTCAAAATACATATGGTCAGACGTAGAGACCTTTTTTGGGAATAGACAGACTGGAATTGGTTACGCCATCACCCAGATGAAGACAAAATGCTCGTCATGCTCGTTGACATGGGGGGGGGGGGTTTGGGTATAACCACCGTCATGCTCATTGCCATGGGGGGGGGGGTAGGGGGAATAACCCCCATCATGCTCATGTGCCATGGGGTGGGATAACCCCCATCATGCTCATTGCCATGGGGTGGAGGGGGATAACCCCCACCATGCTCGTTGACATAGGGGGGTTTGGGGAATCACCCCCACCGTGCTCGTTGACATAGGGGGGTTTGGGGAATAACCCCCATCATGCTCGTTGCCATGGGGTGGGAGGGGGATAACCCCCATCATGCTCGTTGCCATGGGGTGGGTGGGGAATAACCCACATCATGCTCATTGCCATGGGGTGGGTGGGGATAACACCCATCATGCTCATTGCCATGGGGTGGGTGGGGATAACCCCCATCATGCTCGTTACCATGGGGGGTGAGCGGAATAACCCCCATCATGCTCGTTGCCATGAGGTGGAGGGGGATAACCCCCATCATGCTCATTGCCATGGGGGTGGGGGGGATAACCCCACCATACTCATTGACATAGGGGGTTTGGGGAATAACCCCATCATGCTCGTTGCCATGGGGTGGGGTGGGGAATAACCCCCATCATGCTCGTTACCATGGGGGTGGGGAATAACCCCATCATGCTGGTTGCCATGGGGGTGGGGTGGGGGAATAACCCCCATCATGCTCATTGCCATGGGGTGGGAGGGGGATAAAACCCATCATGCTCGTTGCCATGGGGTGGGAGGGGGATAACCCCCATCATGCTCGTTGCCATGGGGTGGGGGGATAACCCCCATCATGCTCGTTGCCATGGGGTAGGGGGGATAACCCCCATCATGCTCGTTGACATAGGGGGGTTGGTTTGGGGAGTATAACCCCCATTTTGATTGGTGGTGGTTGTGGGGGAAAATGTGCCATACAGAATAAATGCTCGTTTGTCTAGGGGGGCACACTGTACATTAGAACAACTTTCTCGTTGCCTAGGGGTGTTTTATATACTTACCCAGAGGATCGAGGTGCCGCTGCTGCTGCTCCGATGCTGGCTGCGGGAATCCAAGATGGCGCCGGCTCAGGATGGATGAAATCGCTCCAGTTCTCGCGAATCTCGCGAGATCTGGAGCGTCTTCTCCCTGGCTAAGAGCGGAGCGCGCTTATTGGCTGCGCTCTGTGCCAGGGAGAAGGCAGACACGCCTCGGAGAACTTTTGCAGGCCCGCCCAGTTGAGCCGAATGGCTCATTAGCATACACGGCGGGAGATATTGAGGGGGGCACCGCGGACAAACGGGGGCACATATCGAAAAAAGAAGAGGCGAATCAGCACCACCGGGGGCCAGCAAGTAAGGGTATATGTTTAGTTTAACATGCAATTTCAGGTGAAAGGTCCTCTTTAAAGATGATACATTCCCTTTGTAATTTAAACTGAAGGTTTTACCATGGCCCTCATAGTCCCCTGATCTGAACATCATTGAAAATCTGTGGATAGACCTCAAAAGAGCAGTACACAGACTTTTGCAAGGAGGAATGGATGAAAATCCCTCGAACAAGAATTTAAATACTTTGGGCTGGCTACAAAAAGTGTTTACAAGCTGGGATACTTGCCAATGGGGGTGCTACTAACTATGCAGGGAGCCCAAAGTTTTGCTTTAGGCCTTTTTCCTTTTTTGTTATTGTGAAAATGTAAAATGTGAAAATAAAAAAGTTGTTTTTGCTTAAACTACAAAGGGAATGTGTCATCTTTAACTTTATGCCTTTTGGAGATTATTTCAATTGGTCTTCATTAAAAATATTAAGCTGTTCTGTCACAGAGGGTTTGATCTCTAGCTGTATGAATTGTAGTTTTTATTTTCACATTGTGCGGGTCATCTAATAAACCTTATCTCTAAATTACTAAAAAGGTCAGAAACATGTATTTAAGCCACATTCTTATCAGTAAAAATTTAGCTATAGTGAGTGTTTGTAAAGTCAGAGATCAGAGATAAGGGGCCCTTCAGCAGAGCTGCTTGAGAGAAAACAGATCCTGCTACTCAAGGCTATACAAAGACTGCAGTTCCAAATTTTTAACCCCTTAGTGACCAGCCTGTTTTAGGCCTTACTGACCAATTTCTCTTCCCATTTCTCTTCCTATTTTCATTGTCGCATTCCGAGAGCTATACCTTTTTGTTTTTTCAGTCTATATAGCTTTATAAGGGCTTGTTTTTTGCAGGACAAGTTGTAGTTTTTAATGGTGCCATTTTAGGTTCCCATAACTTTCTGATTAACTTTTATTAAATCTTTCTGGGATGGGAAAAACAGCAATACTGCCACTGCGTTTTTACGTTATAAATATTACGGTGTTCATTTTTTGGTATAAATAACATAATATCTTTATTCTCTGGATCAGTATGATTACAGTGATGCAGTGAAACACATAGTTTTTCTTAGGTTTTACTACTACTTTTTTGCAATAAACCCCATTTTTTTAAAAGACAAAAAATGTTTTTATATTGACACTTCCCAAGACCCATAACTTTTTTATTTTCCTTTCTATGGAGTTGCGTTAGGACTTGATTTTTGCGGGACGACTTGTATTTTTCATTGGTATCTTTTTGGATTAAATGGTGCTTTTTGATCACTTGTTATTACATTTTTTTGGTGGCAACTAAGAATAAATTAGCAATTCTGTCTTTTATTTATTTATTTATTTTTACAGCGTTCACTATAGGGGATTATTTATGTAATATTTATGTAGTCCGGGTCGTTATAGACACGGCAATACCAAATATACGTTTATATATATATTTTTTTACGGGATTTCTTAAATTTAATAAATGTTTATTTTTTTTTACCAGTTAATAGTCCCACAAGGGTAATATAAGAGACAGTATTTTGATTGCTTTTAAATCCCTATAATGCATTGCATTTAAATAGTGATGCTATTTTAACATTGACCAGCAGGCTGTGCAACCAGAGGGGCAGCCTGCTGGAAATTAGTACAGCCAGGACCTGGGCCTACATCGGAAGCCAGGTAGGCTTCACACACATCCGCACCTCGCTATTGCATTTGCTAGGTGCGATGGGAGACAGAAGGAGTCCGCTCCCTTTGTCACCGCTTTACATGCGGCGAGGGGCATTGCCCGCAGCATGTAAAGTGTTAACCAGCCCGGATCGGCACTTCTGGCAGTCCAGGCTGTTAGAGCAGTGCCGCGGCTCTCATGTGAGCCGGATCCCCGCTCCCCGCTGCACGTGCAGCGCTTATACTGGGCCGCCGTAAAAAAATGGCTGCCCAGCCTAAGGCCCCTTATTGACCGCCATAAAAACACATATCGGTGGTAACTAAGGGGTTAATAAAGACCAGTTGTAAAAATTATTTTTAGCTAAAAATTTGTACAATGCAATTGTTATCAAAACCCTCTTAATTGGAATTTCGGAGAGACTTCAAAGGGCCTCCAAGTCTGTCATTGTGTTCAAATCAAGAGGCGATACATCAGAGACAAGAAATATCAGTCTGAAACTATGTCTGTATAAACACTCGTCTGCCCAGGCAATGCCAAGCAGCTGTTTATTAAGGCACTAGGAGTGCTAACGTAAAACTGAATGTTCCAGTCAATGATTATACAGTGAGTGTCGCATATAAAACATTCAGGTAGCAGAAACTGACCATATGAAGGTATACAGCAGCCCACCTTACCCTCCTTCCCCCCCAGGGAATGGGATCTGGTATCTACTAGTTTATTACAGTAGCTGCTACTTTCCTGAGCTCAGACATTGCCCTGAAGTAACCTTTATACAAAGTGATATGCTGTGAGTAACATTAATATTAAAAGATGTGTTGTGAATACAAGAAACATGTATTGCTCTTAGCGTGGTGCTCGTGCTCAGAAATGTCCTCCATAGTAGGATATTTTGGCTAATCTCTCAATTTTAACATCAATATGAGGGTTTAGTTAGACCTCAGAGTGCACCTGTCTTTTCAATTGTTATTGTTTTATTGTTATATTGTTTCACAGCCACACAACTGCTATCTTGTGTAGGATGTCTATTGTGGTACTTTGTGGTCAGCGGCGTAGCTAACGGCACATAGGCCCTGGTGCAAGAGTTTAGCTTGGGCCCCCCTTCCCTCAGTGCTTTGTGTGTCTTCTTATGTGGCACAAGGCTCTTTGGGCCCCCTCAGGCTCCTGGGCCCGGTAGCGACTGCTACCTCTGCACCCCCTATAGCTACGCCCATGCTTGTGGTCCACTGTGGGCATCCTCCACTGTATGCATTTTTGCTGGGGATCATCATTAGCAACGGGATACAAGTGCAGGATCTGCTCCCCTGTATAACTATACACAACTGCATTTGGGTTTGAGCACTTCCTGCCTGTTTAACACCACGCCATTTTTTATTTTTTTTGTTTTGTATATAGAGATGCTCGTAGGTGTATAAACTCCTATGTAAATGTGCTTGATCTTCATTCAAAGGCTACATTTCAGTGCACCTGTGACGCCAGGGCCATATCAGCCAGTCTTGGGTGGGGCTCACAGCCTCCTCCCTCCTCTCATTGCAGGCATGGCTACATGCTGAAGGTGACTGGGGAGCATGCTGCGACCTTTTATGCTCCTGTAATTGCCCACTGGCCCCTGGTATTGCCCATACGGCACAGGTAGGTAAGTGTTAGGTCCCGAGCTACTTGAGAAACCTTGGCGCGGTCCTCGGGCTCAGACATGTCCTCCACAGTACGATATGTTGGACAATCTCTCAATTTTAACATCAGTATAAAGGTTTAGAAAGAGTGCAGAGAGCACCTATCTCTTCTATTGTTATTGTTATATTGCTCTATCATAATAATAAAATAAAATGACAATAATAACAATAATTTTGACAAGCCACTTTGTGTGTATATATATATATATATATATATATATATATATTCATAAAAACTTGAGAAAGGCTCTAATGTTGAGCCGAAACGTTTCTCCACATGGGTGAATAAACCTAAATCATTTTTTTACTATCTGGAGTGCTGTTCGTTTTTCTGAATGTATTTTGGGTAAGAGAGCTTATCCCCATTGAACGTGCACCCCCACAGAACATATTTGGGTCAGTGCCGCTATTTTTCCTACATATATTCATTCACAAAAAGTTAGGGGTTTGGCTTTCTGGTAAAATTTATGGAAAACGTAAAAAGTTCAGGCTACAGTGATATTACATCATGAAAGGGCATTTAAGTAGAAGAATGCAATGGTGATTTCTTCATCTTAAACAATTTATTCAAATAAAAGCCAACAGTGGTGGGTATAACCCCACAAAAATATCAATGTCTCAATAACTTGTCATGTGGCCTTGAGCATTGCAGCTTGACGACGACATCTCATACTGTTAACAACTCGACTTATTGTCTGCTGAGGCATGGCATTGCACTCTTCTTGAAGGATAGCCCTCAGGTCATTGATGTTCTTGGGTACAGAGATACAAGCTTCTACACAGCGACTCAGCTCATCCCATAGGTCTTTCAATGGGATTCAGGTCTGGAGAACGTGCAGAAATTTTGCCTGTGTTGTTCATACAGAGGCACAATGACTGGATTAATGATGTTATTCATGTAGTATCGGTTGTCACTGTACCAAGTGTAGGGCAGTTCTGTATTCACTAGACACACCTGCTTACACTGTAACACTACCACCACCAAAGGCTTGTCTAATTGCTGATGCATAGCGCTCTACTTGACGTTGCTCCCTGGTCCTTGCAAGACGATGACCCTGTGCCTGGTGGTGAGGTCAGATGGTCTAGCACGCAGACTACACTAATGTTAATACGTATTGAATGGCCTGACATTACGCTTGGGTGCCTCTCACCTCCCTTAAATATGACTGGAGTTGTGTGGCATTCATCATCCAGTTCCGTGGAGCATTTTTCATAATGAAGTGGTCATCAGTGTGGGATGTGGCCAAAGGACGTCCACTTCTATGGCTTTTTTTGACTCTTCCAGTCTCTCTCTATATCTGTCGCAACCTGCTGGTTACACACTGTGACACTCTAAGCTCAGTGGCCACTTCCATCTGAGAACATCCTGCTTGAAGCCTCAATTGTTAGGTGTTGTCATGATGTCAAAATGTTAACAGCATGTTGAGGAGGACTGTTTAAATACCAATTCTAATTAAGGAAATTTATTGGGCGATTCATGGATCAAACACTTGTTGTGAACATTGCCCTTGAGCTCCTTGTTAGAGAACAGCAAGTTGTGCAAAAGTACTGAAACATTGAACAGTTGGACATGTGCATTCAAATTTCAGCTACTATACTTCTGGAGCTATTCCCAATATATATGCCGAAAGTAATTATCCACAAGATCATTAGTGCCTGAATGCTTACTCTCATTATACAATAGTGCTCTCCAAAAGTGCAAATTATGCAGAAAGGAGGTTTTCACTTGTTTAACAACTACTTATTTCAGTTGCTTTTATCCATTAGCTGTTATCAATTAATAGCCTGCACTGTGCTCTCACAATGCTTTGATATATTGTGTAGTAATTACAGCTCGTTTTGTCAGCAGTCGGCATTGAATATAAATAGTCCAGGGTAAAGCATCCAGCCAATAGTAGGTTGCGGCCAGCATCATTTTCTTATTACTGAGATATGAATTGGAAGAGAGTAATTTGTTGGAGCTGATATTGAATATCAACCCCTCACCTGGAGCAGTTGAATTAAGCAATTACTCATGATTATCTATTACAGTTTCTATTATAGTTCATGTCTAGAAATCATATACATAGAGTGCATCTACGGTGATGAGTTACATCCTGTATTATATACCAGGGCTGCACTCACTATTCTGCTGGTAGAGCCACTGTCTACATACATTACTTATCCTGTACTAATCCTGAGTTACAAGTCTTCAGACCTTTCACTTTTTTTTTTCACATTTTATTATGTGCGGGCTCCTGCTAAAAGTTCAACTTTTACATCATCATTTGGGCCCATAATGCCAAGGTGAAAACAGAATGTTCAAAATCTTTGCTAATTTATTGAAAAAGAAAAAACAAAACCTTGCATTGGCATAAGCATTCAGAGCCTTTACTCAAGACTTAGTTGAAGCACCTTTGGCAGCGATTACAGCCTGCAGATTTTTTGGGATATGATACCACAAGGTTTATACACCTGGATTTGGGACAAAAAGAAAAATAATACAACATCCCTGGTTGGGTCTGGAAAACCTTGGTGCACGCATCAATATGAGCCCAATTCTGAGTGTCCCTCTTGAATAAATGTTTCTTCAAACAGTTTACAGGCTTTGTCTTGGTTCCATCAGGCTTTAGCATGAAACTGGCAGGCAAATTCAACTCTGCTAGATCCTTCTCTCACTCTGCTGTACTGATAAGCTGACTTGGTAACTTGGCTTCTTCTATATACTGCACTTCACTTTTTAGTCAGACTTATCTTCAGCCAAGGAATAGTTTCGAATCCTGGCAGCTCCAACATGGAGTCTCAACGAGCACAAACCAGAACTGCCCCGCCTCCTTCTGGTAGCAAGCAAGAATGGCTCACTTCTGACCAAAGTGAGGGAGAATAGAATGGGGAGTTCCATTCTATCTAACTATAGCTCTTGCCTGTTTGCTGCCACCTGCTAGTGAAACAGGCACATTACATGAACAATTACATAACATTATTAGAAATGCACAGTTATGAGGGACCTGGAAATAAATATATAGGTGACATAAAGGTTAGACCATAAAAGATAGTAGCAAGGTGCAGAAGTGGTAACACCAAATGCAATGTCTCGGCTTTACATCAAACTTTTTCAAGCATGCATACAGCAAATTTGCCATAGTTTAACCACTTCGAGATCCTGCCATTTTTGCACCGGACCAGGTTGTTTTTTGCGTCACTTTATGTGGTAATAACTTTGGAGCGCTTTTACTTATCCAAGCCATTCTGCGAATGCATTCGCATGACACGTTCTACTTAATAATAGTAGTAAATTTGAGTTGATATGTTTCACCTTTATTTAAAAAAAAATAGGAAAAATTAGCAATTTTTAAAATTTAAATTACAGATAGTGGTGATACCTAAACAAAAAATAGTTATTTCCTCATATGTCTACTTGATGTTGGCATAATTTTCTAAATGTCATTTAATTTTTTTAGGATGTTAGACGGCTTAGAATTTTAGAAAGCAATTTTTAAAAGTTTCAAAAAAAAAAATATCCCAAACCACCTTTTTAAAGGACCAATTCAGTTATGAAATCACTTCCATAATAGAAACCATCCATAAATGACATTTTGGAAACTACACCACACAAGTTATTCAAAATTGATTTTACAAACTTTGTTAACCCTTTAGGGTACCACAAAAACTAAAGGAAAATGGAGGTGAAATTTCAAAATGTCACTTTTTTGGCAGATTTTTCATTGTAAACAATTTTTCCTGTAATGCAGAAACGGTTACCATCCAAACAGACCTCGATATTTATTATACCGATTCTGCAGTTTATAGAAACACCCCATATGTGGTCATAAACTGCTGTATGGGCACACGGCAAGGCTGAGAAGGAAAAATGCGCCATATTGTTTTTGGAGAACAGATTTTGCTGGAATGGTTTTCAAACACCATGTCGCATTTGAAGAGAAATTGTGTTACCCAATTTTGGAAACAACATTCCTCATGTCATTTTTTTAGGAGTATGATGAGTGCTTTGATCGCACGGACGTTTCATAGAATTTAGAAACATGTGGCTATGACAATGAAATATTACAATTTTTTTAAATAAAATATTTCTTTAGCTTCAGATTTGTTATTTTCACAAGGAGTAAAAGGAAAAGAAAAAACATCCCACAATTTGTTACCCATTTTTTCCTGAATACGGCAATTAAAAAATGGCATATTTTACAAGAAAATGTCAATTTAGGTTCAATTTTTTCATTTTCAGAAGGGGTAACAGCAAGAGTTTAACGGAATTTGGAAACACTTGGCTGTAAAAATTAAAAGTTTAGTTTCTTCCAATAAAATGTTTCTGTAGCCCCAAATTTTTCATTTTTACAAGGGGTAAGAGGATAAAAAGCACCCCACAATTTGTTATCCATTTCTTCTGAAAATGACAACACTCCATATGTGTTAATAAACTGCTTTTTTGGCACACGGCAGGGCTCGGAAGGGAAGGGGCACCATATGGCTTTTAGAGGGTAGCTTTCACTGGAATAATTTTCAGCCACAATATCACATGAAGACCCACTGATGCACTTCCACACTAGAAACCACCACAAAGTGACCCCATTTTGGAAACTATACCCACCATGGAATTTTTAAAGGTGTGTAGTGAGCACTTGGAAATGAAATGGAAAAACTACATATTTTACAAGAAAATGTTGATTTAGGCCCAAATTTCTCAAACTCGACAAAAAGCAAGCCACAATTTGTTACCCATTTTCTCCTGAATATGACAACACCCCATATGTAGTAATAAACCGCTGTATTGGCAGACGGCAATGATCAGAAGGGAAGGAACATATGGCTTTTGAAGCACAGATTTCAATGGAAAAATTTTCAGGGCACCTTGCTGCATTTGTAGAGACTCTGAGGAACCCCTACAGTGGGAACCCCCAACAGTGAAACTAATTTGGAAATTACATCCCCAAAGTATTTTTAACCACTACAGGACCACCTAACGCACGGATGCGTCCGGCGGGTGGTCCTGTAGTTCTGATCTGACGCATCGGCGCGTCATCTCGCGAGACGCGAGACTTCCTGTGAACGAGCGCGTGTGCGTTCACAGTGCCGCGCGTCTCAGGAGTTCTACTGCAGCCTGCCAGCGATGATCAAACAAGTATATCAGACGCTGTTTTGTTAACAGCGTCTGATATAACTGCTACCTGGTCCTCTCGTGGTCCCATTTACTGGGATCGACCACCAGAGGACCAGGTAGCTATGTAAAGTTGCACCAAACTCTACACTAACCCCCCCCCCACCCCCTCACTTATTAACCCCTTGTTAACCCCTTGATCACCCCATCTAGATTCCCTGATCACCCCCCTGTCACTGATCACCCCCCTGTCATTGATCAAACCCCTTGTAAGGCTCCATTCAGACGTCCATATGTGTTTTGCGGATCCGTGGATTCACAGATCCGCGGATCTGATCCATGGAACCCGCGGATCCGCAGATCCTCAAAACAAGGAGACCGTCAATGTGCTTTCCGCATTTTGCAGATCCGCACATTGCCAGATCTATATAGAAAATGCTTTTTCTTGTCCGCAATTGCGGACAAGAATAGGACATGTTCTATATTTTTGCGGAACGGAAGTGCAGACCCGGAAGCGCGGATCCGTAATTCCGGATCCGAGCGGGACAAAGTCTGTCCCCATAGAAATGAATGGGTCCGCAATTCCGTTCCGCAAACAGAATTGCGGACGTGTGAATGGGGCATAAGGGTCCCTTATCAACACCAGTTAGTTAGCTACTTGTTAGGTAGCTAGCGCCCAGCCCACCGCACCGCAGTCACTGATTTTGGCAGAGATTTTTTCATCCACATTGATCGATGCGAATGAAAAAATCTGTGCCGTTCATTTATTTTTTTTTTTTCAGCCCAGAGGCTGAACAGAAAAAAAAAATCTCATTACCCGTATGCTCAATATAAGGAGAATAGCAGAAACTCCTAATGCTGGCCATACGTGTAATGATTGCGGAGACCCTCAAATGCCAGGGCAGTACAAAAACCTCACATGTGACCCCATTTTAGAAAGAAGACACCCCAAGGTATTCCGTGAGGGGTATGGTGAGTTCATGTAAAATTTTATTTTTTGTCACAAGTTAGTGTAAAAAAAAAAATATATAAATTTCCGCTAACTTGTGCCCAAAAAAATTTTTTTCTGTGAACTCGCCATGCCCCTCACAGAATACCTTGGGGTGTCTTCTTTTCACAATGGGATCACATGTGGGGTATTTATACTGCCCTGGCATTTTAGGGGCCCCTATAGCGTGAGAATCCAAATGCGTAAAAATGCCCTGTGAAATCCTAAAGGTACTCATTAGAATTAGGGCCCCTTTGCGCACCCAGGCTGCAAAAAAGTGTCACTCATGTGGTATCGCTGTACTCAGGAGAAGTAGGGCAATGTGTTTTGGGGTGTATTTTTATATATACCCATACTTTGTGTGAGAAATATCTCTGTAAACGACAACTTTTTAAATTTTTTTATACAAAGTTGACAATTTACAGAGATATTTCTCTCATCCAACATGGGTATATGTAAAATACACCCCAAAACACATTGCCCTACTTCTCCCGAGTACGGCGATACCACATGAGTAACACTTTTTTGCAGCCTGGGTGCGCAAAGGGGCCCAAATTCCAATGAGTACCTTTAGATTTTACATGGCTGCTCACAATTTAGCCCTGCCCAAAATGCCAGAACAGTAAACACATCCCACAAATGAACCCATTTCGGAAAGTAGACACCCGAAGGTATTCACTGAGGGGCATAGTGAGTCCGTCTGAGATTTTTTATTTTTTTTGCCAGAAGTTAGCAGAAATGGAAACTTTATTTATTTATTTTTTTTCCTCAGAAAGTGTCATTTTCCGCTAACTTGTTGAAAAAAATGAAATTATACATGAACTCACCATGCCCCTCCGCGAATACTTTGGGGTGTCTTCTTTCTAAAATGGTGTCATTTGGGGGGTATTTATACTATCCTGACATTCTAGCACCTGAAGAAACATGACAGGTGCTCAGAAAGTCAGAGCTGCTTCAAAATGCGGAAATTCACTTTTTTGCACCATAGTTTGTAAACGCTATAACTTTTACCCAAACCAATAAATATACACTTATTGGATTGTTTTTTTATCAAAGGCATGTAGAACAGTAAATTTAGAGAAAAATTTATATAGAAATGTAGTTTTTTTTTAAAAAATTTTACAACAGAAAGTGAAAAATGTCATTTTTTTTTGCAAAAATGTGTTACATTTTTATTAATAGCAAAAAAAGTAAAAATGTCAGCAACAATGAAATACCACCAAATGAAATCTCTATTAGTGAGAAGAACGGTGAAAGTAGTGTAGTGCAGATTTGTAAAAAGTGGCCTGGTCATTAAGGGTGTTTAAGCTAGGGGGGCTGAGGTGGTTAAAGGGGTGTGGTTAGCACCTTGGCCCAACAGGAGTTTCATAGAATTTAGAAGACTTTGGCTGTGAAAATGGAACAATCCTTTTTTTACAAGGCCAAAGTTTTTAATTTTTACAGTTGGTAAAAAGAGATCACTCCACAATTTGTAACCCATTTACTGCTGAATATAACACCCAATATGTGGGCATAAAGTGCTGTATGGGCATACCGCATGGCATAGAAGGAAAGGAGCGTCACATGCATTTGAGGCTTAGTTTGGTGATTTATAGAACATTGACCAACAACTACAGAGGCTATGTGGTTAAATAAAAAAAGAAACCCCCAACAAGTGACCCTAGTTAAGAAACCACACCCCTCACAGAATTTACCAGTGGGTGTAGGGAGCATTTTGACCCAACAGGTGTTTTGCAGAATTCATTCACAGCAGATGGTGTGAAGTGAAAAATTGTAATTTTCCACAGATATGCCATTTCAGTGCCCAATAGGTTGTGCCCAGTGTATGACAGTGTGAAAAGCATGCCCTCCTATTATTATGTTGTGTGCCTAGTTTTACAAACACTCTAGATGTGGCCCTAATATTTTGCCTGGCCATACAACAGGACTGAGGAGTATGTAAACTGCTGTTTGGGTAGCTGCAGGGTTCAAAAGGGAAAGCCCAACTTTTGGATCTTGTAGCACAGATTTTGAAGGATTGGTTTATCGGCACCATGTTGAACAGCCTCTGGGGTACTGGTACAGCCATTTTCTGAGAACAATAGGTTTATTTTTCTCTCGACTGAGCTGGATGAGTTGTCATCATCATTGGTTCTATTTTGTAGAAAAATTTGACTTTTTGATTACTTTTTATTTTGCTTTTTGCGAAGCAGGATAAAGAAATGACAGCAACTCTGCCATTGCTTTTTGGATTTTGTTATTGCGGAGCACACTGTGTGTGAAAAATTACGTTATCTTTATTGTGCTGGTCAGTATGATTACAGAGATGCCAATTTTATACTTTTTTTTCTGCGTTTTTACAAAATGCATTTTTGGGGGAAAAAAATATTGTTCTTGTGTCGTCATTTTCGGAAAGCCATATAAATTTTTTTTTTTTTCTAGCGACGGTCATTTGAGGGCTTATTGTTTGAAGGATGAGGTGACGTTTTTATTGGTACCATTTTGGGTACATATGACTTTTTGATTGCTTGATATTGCACTTTTTGTGAGGCAAGGTGACCCAAAAATTTTCCTATTACCAAAATGGTATATGGTAGATTCCTCATATATGTCAAACATAACGCATCATGTACATCATGTGACATCATCTTACCACATAGGACATGATTAGAATGGATATCATTAGGATTGTTCTGTTTTATTGGTGATATCTGATTTATATATTAACACATGCTTAATGCAGTGCAATGCCATATGTGTTCTATCTGTTTATCACATAACTCCATTATCAGATCCCTTGCTGTTTGCAAATATTTAGCCTTCTTACTGCGCACAGTAGTAAGGTCTTATCTGGTTTATGTATATTAATATGTCCATAGTATAATAGCTGGCACCACGTAATATTCCCTTGAGCATGCACAGTACATGGTACGCAACTGACTGCCCAGGAACTTCCACCCTTGGCATGCAGACTGAGCGTTGGATAGGATTTCCCCATGCTGGGGATTAAAGGTCTTATCCAGTTAATGATGACCTATCTGCACATGACCGGCGACAACTTCCATTCACTTCTATTGGTTCAATGGAAATAGCTGAGCCAGCCTTCGGCTATTTTTGGCATCCCCACGAAAAAGAATGGAGGGTGGCTGTGCATGTGCAGTGCACCCTCCACCACTTTTAGGGCTCTGTTCTCGATATAGGTGTGAGCCCCACACCTATCAGACAATCAGACAATGCCCTCATTGTCTGAGATGAGACAACCCCTTTAACAATATGTCTGTACTTTGCTCCACTCAACTTTCCCCTTCTCCAGATCTATGCCTCCATACAATCCTGTCTCTAAACTCTATAGGCAGTTCTTTCCTCTCCATGGCTTGGTTTTTGCTCTGATATGCATTGTCAGCTGTGAGACCCTATATAGACAGGGCTGTGTCTTTCCAAATCATGTTCAATCAACTGAATTTACCACAGGTGGATGCCAGTCAAGGTGTAGAAACAAAGATGATAAAGAGAAATGGGAGGCTCCTAGAGGTAAATATCAAGTGTCATGGCAAATGGTGCGAATACTTATATCCATCAGAAATTTTAGTTCTTCCTGTTAAATAAATAAGCAGGAATTAATTTCTGAAATTCTGTTTTCAATTTCTCATGATGGGGTACAAAGTAGGCCCAAATATATTTAAGTCCTAACAGTTGTCCAAGGCAAGAACTCCCGACGCAAGCTCCATAACATAGAAAAAATCCCTTACTAAAGATGGATGTTGTGATCTCCTGGCGCATGCTCAATAACATAGAATTGATCCCTTACTAAAAATGAGTCGTGATCCAACACAGCACAAAGTCATATAATCGCTAGGTTAATCGGGTGTAAACATCCACTCAATTACGCGGAGCGGGAATCTGGACCCGGCATCTCAATTTGTGTACATACAATACCCCATCATGTGAACCTTATATATATTGTGGCAATGTGAACACTGATGTGTGCGGTGAAGCCCCAGGGAAACCGTCAGACAGGGCTGTTTGCACCGAGAGCGTGTCACCAAGGTGCCTGGCCTTGGTGGAGTGAAAGCCCAAGTTAAGTAAGTATTAGTATAGCTGGCTCAGCCAGTTCCAGGGCGGGCTTTTACTGGGAACAGGTAATGTGCTGGGTGGGTGCCTGTTCCCCATGCTCCAGTCCGGGATTTTGGACAATGCCCATGTCCAGGGATTCTATTTAATCCTCTTGTTGGACATGGGTGGGGTCTCTGACTCTGGAGAGTGTGCAGACAGAGGCCTGCTGAGGCTCTGTCAGAGTGGTCTCAGCAAGGCAAGGCTGAGGGGCCAAGAGGCTATGCAAAAGCCTGGACTTTAGGGGACTCGGTGAGGCCCGGGAACAAACGTTGAAAGGTCAGAGTCGGGAGGTCTGCTAGACCACAACCCCTGTATAAAGGTACTGCACTCGTTACAGCCTGAGGGCTGGAGTATTGTATGGCTGGGGTAAGCCGCACCTGGTTCCGTGTGTGAACGCTATCATATAGCCGAATTAGGGATATGATGTATCTTATGTATTAGGTAGTGCCTAGACGGGCAGGTGTTCATTTATTTTGTTTTGTTTGAGAAGACTGCCAAATAAATGCACTGTTTGGACATGAAATCCGTTGTCCGGAAGGAAGTTTGTGTGAATGATCCCCGAGACCAGAGCTAACCCCCCACAATATATATCGAATAATTACATAAGAAGATGGATTTCCATAATTATACAATAAAGAAAATTTGTCTCAGAATCAAGAATGAAATACACATAATTAGAATGCCCAACATGAATCTATATGTCGACACAAATAATTATCATTATAAACAACACATAACCTTATCCAATTATAGTTATCTCTAAATTATTTTCCAGGTTGTTTCCTTTTTGTAATCATAGATTCTGTTATGTATTTAAAGTAAGCTTTGGCCACATACAAATTGGCCCCGGTTTCATTAATGTTGGTTGTTTTTAACCTGCTTTTAATTTTTCCTGTCTCTTTGTGGTTTTTTCTCTTTATTTTAGGTTAAGATACTCTACAAGATGACAAGGATTCATAGAATGAAGCCTGATCTGATCTGAATCTCCTTTCCTTAGGACACAGTGTCTATTTTGTGCAATGTCCCCATACAGGTGAACTTTTTTAATTTTAATTTAGTAGGGGATAAATGGACAACCACTATACTGTCCTTCATTTCCTTGACAAAGTGTAATGCAAGGCACCAACAAACAGACCAGTGATGAAAGCAAAAAGGTGTTTATTCACCAGAAACATAAACGTCCAGAACACTTGCTGGTAACAAGAAATAATAACAAAAACCAGGCAAGGAGATTCCAGGAATAGTCCAAACCAGTGCTGAATGATGCTGTGCACTTGGCAGTTGAGTCACTCCAGATCTTGGGTCCGCTGCAAAGGACAAAGTTCCTGGCAGTCTTCAGTCACTAGCAGTTGTGACCTATACCTGGTTGAGGGAAAATAACAGTGGGCACTGATCACCCTGAGAGACCTCCTTTTAAATGCCTGCTGACCAATCCCAGGGTGCCAAGTGTCCACTTCCATAGGTGAACAAATTGCCCTGCACCTGAGTACATGGCCTAAGGCAATCACAAGTTGATTAACCCATGGCTGGCTCCCTAGTCTACTTTGCTCTTGTGAGTCAGTATATTATGCGCCACTGGTCGACGAAGCGCATAAGAAGCGCGTACTCGCGACCTTGTATCCCTTTGCGAACCTGCCCTCGTGCGTACGCACGATCGACTCAGCGCGAGTATGCGAGCGCGTGGACCCAGATGCGGAAATGGAAGTCGCAGGAGACACCGGAGACAACCCTGGCCGCGGCGTCTTGTCACTCGCCTGGCCACTCCGTCCCCGGGACTCCGACGCTCCTCCCCTCCGATGTCCACGCGAACGCATCCCTGCACTGGTTCGCAAAGGGGTCAGCGCTGGTGCATCAGAGACACGCATAACCTGTCCCGCAACTCCACGAGGACCCCTCTTGGTTCCCCTGGAGTGCAAAGCAGGTGAGGATCTTACATTACCCCCCCCCCCTCGAGGAGGCGGCTCTGAAGACTCCAAGCAAGCTTTCCCCGGATTATCCCGGTGAAAAGCTGCCACCAACTCATCCGCATGCACCTGGCGAGCAGGTATCCAACATCTCTCCTCTGGACCAAAACCCTTCCAGTCCACCAAGTATTGAAGAGACCTTTGGACAAAACGAGAGTCCAAAATTCTGTTCACCTCGAACTCCGGTACCCCTTGGACCTCCAGCGGGATGGGGTCTGAATGAAGGAGCGGAGTCGGCTGCCGATTTGAGAAGTGAAACATGAAAGGTGTTCACTCCTCGGATCGACGGTGGAAGAGCAACCTTGTACGTAACTCGGTTGATCTTCTGTGTCACCGGGTATGGGCCAATGAATCGAGGACCCAACTTGGAAGATGGCTGACGCAGCGGAATGTTCCGGGTGGAGACCCACACCTGATCTCCCACCTTAAACTTTTGCTCTACAGTGCGATGACGATCAGCAAATTTCTTCTGTTGCGCCACCGCACTGCGGAGATTCCGCTGGGCCGACGACCAAATGGGACGTCTATCCTTGAACCATTGATCCACCACCGGTGAGTCAGTGGAGGGTCCGGCCAAAGAAGAGAGTCTTGGATCCCTGCCCCCACGCACCTGAACGGAGACATCTTAGTGGAAGCATGCTCAGAGTTGTTATAAGCCACCTCCGCAAAGGGTAGATACGCTGCCCATTCCTCCTGGCAGTCTGACACGAAGCACCGGAGATATTGCTCCAGGGTCTGGTTAGTCCTTTCCGTCTGACCGTTGGTCTCTGGGTGAAAACCAGAAGAGAAAGACAAATTAATACCCAATCGGGAGCAGAAAGAACGGCAGAAGCGAGAGATGAATTGCACTCCTCTGTCTGAAACAATGTCATCCGGCGCTCCGTGTAATCGAAAGACATGATTCAAGAACAGATCTGCCAATTCTCTGGCCGAGGGCAATCCAGGGAGTGGGATAAAATGGGCCATTTTACTAAAACGGTCCACCACTACCCAGATTACCGTACTTCCAGAGGACCTTGGCAAATCTGTGATGAAATCCATGGAAATGTGAGTCCATGGAGCCTGGGGAATTGGCAGTGGGAGTAAAGTCCCAGAAGGGGCAGACCGGGACGGTTTACATCTGGCACAAACAGTACATGCCTGGATATAGGCCTTAACATCCACGGACATGTTGGGCCACCACACGTGACGTTTAACAAGGGCAAGTGTTTTCTTAACACCCAAATGCCCGGCAGACTTTGAGTCATGAAGCTGTTGGATGACCTTCAATCGAAGGTTAATGGGTACAAACCATCGACCCTCGGGTTTGTCAGGTGGACTCTCTGCCTGTGAAGGCTCAAGAAGAGAGGACAAGTCCTCCATTACTTCTGCGGCCCCTAGGGCAGCAAGAAAACATTTAGTTGGGAGAATGGTTTCTGGCTCAGAGTCCAGGACGGAAGCAGCCTCAGGGAAGCAGCGGGACAGGGCATCTGCCTTCACGTTTCTGGAACCTGGCTTATAAGTGAGGCGGAAATTGAAGCGGGTGAAAAACAATGCCCACCGAGCTTGTCGGGAGTTGAGTCTTTTGGCACTCTCTAGATACTCCAAATTTTTGTGGTCAGTGTAAACCGTGATGGGATGTTCTGCACCCTCTAGCCAATGTCTCCACTCTTGAAAAGCCAATTTTACTCCCAGAAGCTCTCTATTGCCGATATCATAATTACACTCGGCTGGAGAGAGCTTCCGAGAGAAGAAGGCACAGGGATGTAACCTCTCAGGGTCCCCAGAATACTGTGAGAGAACTGCCCCTACACCGACCTCTGAGGCATCGACCTCGAGAACAAAAAGGTCTGGAGGTGTCTGGATGAGTAAGAATTGGTGCCGTGCAAAGACCTGTTTCAGCGTCTCAAAGGCTCTGACTGCCTCTCTCGTCCACTTAGAAGGATTAGCTCCCTTCTTAGTGAGGTTGGTGAGAGGTACTACTATCGCAGAAAAATTCTTAATAAACTTGCGGTAGAAGTTGGCAAAGCCTAAGAAACGCTGCAACCCTTAAGATCCTTAGGCTGAGGCCAATCCAAGACAGCAGAAAGTTTGGATGGGTCCATAGCCAATCCCTTTTCTGAGATAATGTACCCCAGGAAAGGCAATTCCTTCACCTCAAACAGACACTTCTCAAGTTTGGCATAGAGGCGGTTCTCCTCAGCTTCTGGAAAACCTGACACACGTGTCTCTGATGAGAGACCAGATCCGAAGAGTAGATTAGTATGTCATCTAGATAGACAACAACACATCTACCCAAGAAATCTCTGAGAACATCGTTGATGAACTCCTGGAAGACCGCGGGAGCATTACAGAGACCGAAAGGCATCACGAGATACTCGTAATGCCCGTCTCTGGTATTAAATGCGGTCTTCCATTCGTCACCCTCTCTAATGCGAACTAAATTATAAGCACCCCTTAAATCGAGTTTGGTGAAGACTCGGGCCCTGCCACCTGAGAAAACAGATCATCAATCAGAGGCAGTGGATACCGATTCTTCACCGTAATCCGATTAAGGGCACGATAATCGATGCAAGGTCTCAAGCCTCCATCCTTCTTCTCCACAAAGAAGAATCCAGCTCCAGCAGGGGAAGTGGATGGACGAATGAAATTCTTCTCAAGGTTCTCTTTAATATACTCCCGCTGAGCCTGAACCTCAGGCCCAGTGAGATTATATAGATGCCCTCGTGGTGGCATGGTACCTGGCAACAGGTCTATAGGACAATCATATGACCTGTGGGAGGTAACACATCAGCCCCCTGAGGACTGAACACATCTCGGAAATTATGATACTGCTGTGGTAAAGTACTTAATACTTCCATGGAGGCTAGTGACAGGTCGGGACGAATGCACTTAGTAAGGCATTCCGTACTCCACTGACAAATAAGACCCGAGCGCCAGTCCACTACTGGATTATGGAGCCTCAACCAAGGGAGACCCAAAATCACGGGAGTGGATGGCATGTCAAGGACAAAAAGGCTTAATGTCTCCCGATGATCAGCCCCCACCGTTACTTGTATTCCCGGAGTCATCCACACTGCACGACCATCTTGAAGAGGGGATCCATCAATCGCGGTCACTGACATAGTGGTTTTCGGCTGGATCAACGGGATACCAAGTCGACGAACCAAGGTTGAGTCCACAAAATTCCCAGCGGCCCCAGAATCGATTAGTGCCAAAAACTCATGGACCTTGTCTTGCCACCGTAAGGATATGGATACCATCACCCGGCTTGGAGGAGGGATAATAGCACCTAGGGGTTCTCCTCTATGCCCCCTAGGTTCATTCGCTTCCGCCGGCAGGAGGGGACAGGTTTTAACGAGGTGTCCAGACTTTCCGCAAAATAGGCACAGGCCTTTCTGCTGGCGACGCAGCCTGTTCTGCCTGTGTGAGATGGGAGGATCCAACCTCCATTGGCTCTTCGGCCGATTTAAGAGGCCCTGGATGTGGTCGAGAGGATGAAAACCGAGACGACCGTTCCACTCGCCTCTCACGGATTCGCCTGTCGGCATCGATTGCCTGAGAGATAGCCATTTCCAACGAGAAGGGGGTAGGCAAGGCCAAAAGAAGATCCCGGACCGCATCCGAAAGTCCCAAACGGAAGCGATGGCGTGGGGCTGCGTCGCCCCAGGTGGTGAAAGCTGCCCATCGCCTGAATTCTGCAGCGTATTCTTCAGCTGGGCGGCGGCCTTGTTGAATATGCTCAAGATTGGTCTCTGCGGTGCGAGTACGATCCGGGTCATCAGTAAATCACAGCCATAGCCTCGAAGAAGGCGTCCACTGACGAAAAAGCTGTATGGTCTTGAGGCAAATTAAATGCCCAACGTTGGGGGTCTCCACGTAGCAGTGACATTACAATACCAATTCTCTGCCTGAGAGTGCCAGAAGCCATCGGACGCAACTGGAAATAAAGGAGACAGGAGTCCCTGAAGTTTAAGAACTCCTGTCGCTCTCCTGTGAAGGAGTCAGGCAGAGGGATCTTTGGTTCTGTTTGATGCCTTGCGATAGTGACGGGTAGTGCTGAGGCTCCCTGGATCAGCTGCTGAACCTCCTCCATCACAGTTGTCAGTTGCTCTTGGATTTGCGCTGCAGCGGCTGCTGGTATATTTGGGCGTCGTTGGAACAGCAGGTTAACGGCTCCCGTTAATTCACTCAGTCGCTGCTGGATATTGTCCATGGCAACTGTTAGTTGGGCCCACTGTTCTGTAATGCAAGGCACCAACAAACAGACCAGTGATGAAAGCAAAAAGGTGTTTATTCACCAGAAACATAAACGTCCAGAACACTTGCTGGTAACAAGAAATAATAACAAAAACCAGTCAAGGAGATTCCAGGAATAGTCCAAACCAGTGCTGAATGATGCTGCGCACTTGGCAGTCGAGTCACTCCAGATCTTGGGTCCGCTGCAAAGGACAAAGTTCCTGGCAGTCTTCAGTCACTAGCAGTTGTGACCTATACCTGGTTGAGGGAAAATAACAGTGGGCACTGATCACCCTGAGAGACCTCCTTTAAATGCCTGCTGACCAATCCCAGGGTGCCAAGTGTCCACTTCCATAGGTGAACAAATTGCCCTGCACCTGAGTACATGGCCTAAGGCAATCACAAGTTGATTAACCCATGGCTGGCTCCCTAGTCTACTTTGCTCTTGTGAGTCAGTATATTATGCGCCACTGGTCGACGAAGCGCATAAGAAGCGCGTACTCGCGACCTTGTATCCCTTTGCGAACCTGCCCTCGTGCGTACGCACGATCGACTCAGCGCGAGTATGCGAGCACGTGGACCCAGATGCGGAAACGGAAGTCGCAGGAGACACCGGAGACAACCCTGGCCGCGGCGTCTTGTCACTCGCCTGGCCACTCTGTCCCCGGGACTCCGACGCTCCTCCCCTCCGATGTCCACGCGAACGCATCCCTGCACTGGTTCGCAAAGGGGTCGGCGCTGGTGCATCAGAGACACGCATAACCTGTCCCGCAACTCCACGAGGACCCCTCTTGGTTCCCCTGGAGTGCAAAGCAGGTGAGGATCTTACACAAAGCCTGGTGGCGAAACGTGTAGGTTAATTGAGGGACACTGATGTGGTAGCTATGCTTATTGGCTTACATATTGTTCCTATTTTCAGTCTATGTGTTGGACAACTGTTAGGACTTATATATAATTGGGCCTACTTTGTGGAAGTAGACAGATCTTAGACAGATTATTTTGTGTATGCCTTCTTCTTAATGTGGATATAACTATTGCTAGCCTTTTTCCAGTGGTCCCTCACTTATTTGTTTCACTAGTGTTGTGTGGACTCTTTTTCTGTTTTTAATAGGATGATTAAATAAAGAACATGCTGTTTTATGGCGATTTTGGACTATGAATGATTTGGCATAAATCTAGTTTGGCCATCTTGAAAAAAGGGATTTTTTTTTAAAAAATATACTCCCAACAAAAGATTAAAAAGGTATGTGTGTATATATATATATATATATATATATATATATATATATATCATTCCACGCAACGCACCAAAATCAGTCTGACTGACCCTGGGTTTCTCCTCTGTGGCATACCTGAGGATGCACCTCTCTCACCTATTTAAATAGCAACTTTAATGTATCAATGATGTAGCGACCCAAATGGGAGAGGCACAGGGCAGGGAGGATGGAATTAGTGGTTTTGACTCTGAGAGTGTAGTAGTATTCACACTACACAGCGGCAGCCCTCCCTCTGACACTCCCTGGGGGCATGCAATGAGTAGAGGTCACGCCCTGGTATTGGGGCTCCTGCCTGGTGGTAGTTAAGGTGCCCTTGATCGTGATCAGTTGCCAAGGTGCAAGGCAGAAGGGCAGGTGTAGGGGGTTGAGTCAGTGACTAGGCCCAGTTTAGTGATAACTAGGAACAGTCTCTTTACTGAGGACTATGAGAGTTGCAGTACAAACTGCAGCGACTGGGCCAAGTTCCAGAGTACTATATTTAGACTTTTTAGCAAGAAAACTGTGTCTGTGTCTTATAGTCTGCAGTCAGGGCAGTAAATCAGTGCCAGACTTTCCTGACTACTTCCTTGATGGTCTAGAACCACTTTGCCGGTCAGTGACAGGTGTGTGTTTGCACACTTCTCTCTCTCCCTGTCTAACACTAATCTGTGTAGGGTTGCCACCCAGCCGGTAATTCAATGCTCCTGCCGATGCCAGTATTCTTTTTCTATTTGCTGGTATTTTCCTATGTACACTTACTACTGTTACTAATGAGTGCTTTCATTGTGGAGTGCTCATAAGTACAGTTTTTGCCTCTCCCCCTCTTCAGCTTGTGCTAAAAAAAACAAAAAAAAACTCACCTCATCCATTTGACCGTGCCACTCGGAACACTCTCTGCTCATTGAATGCGCAGGACAAGACCTATGCTCCAGCATGATGAATATTTCGCAGCATTGACTGGAAGCAGCAGGAACTGTACGTTTTGAGTCTAGAATGAGAGGAATGTCAGGACTGGAGAAAGTGTATATCTTGTCACCTGCAAAGTCTAGGAAAGCATTCCATGTTCTTCTGTAAATGCGGCATGTAATTTCCTTCATACTACAAAGTATAGTTGAAATAACCGCCTCTGATAGGCCTCTCTGTTTTAGGATGCTGCGTTCACGTTCCAAGCTGTCAACTGTAACCTTGGAATATCTGGGTGGAATACTGGACCTTGGCGGAGAAGACCCGGATAAGTAGGGAGCGTCCAGAACTGGCCTTTGGATAGGCTGTAAAGGAGTGGAAACCAAGATCTTTTCGGCCAGTAGGGGGCAAATAAAATTAGTTGAGCCTGTTCCTCCATTGCTTTTGTCAGAACTTTTGGGATAAGACTGTAGGGGGGAAAGGCATACAGGAGCCCTTCTGGCCAAGGGCAGGGCAAGGCGTCCACCATTGATGGGTGATCGCTGCTGGAAAGGGAACCGAATAGCCCCACTTGCGCATTTTGTTGGTTCGCATAAAGGTCTATTTTTGGTAGGCCCCATTTGAGAGATATGGCTCTGAACATCTCTGGATCTAGAGACCATTCCCCGATTTTTAGATCTTGTTGGCTGAGGTAATCCGCTACCTGTTTTTTTTCGCCTTCCAGATGGACTGCCACTAGAGACTCTATGTTCTTCTCTGCCCAAGCGAAGATTTTTTCGGCTAGCCCTTCCAGCTCTTTGCATCTTGTGCCTCCTTGCCGATTTAAATAGGCCACCGTGGTGGCATTGTCTGATAGGATTTTTACGTGCTGAGACCGAAGCACTTCTTGAAGATTTTTTAGTACTTGTAGAACCGCAGCCAGTTCCCTTCTGTTTGATGATGCAGCTGACATGTTGGAGTCCCAAGTCCCTTGAACCAAGTGATCGGAGGTGTGACCTCCCCAGCCTCTGCTGCTTGCATCTGTTGTGACAACAACTTGATTCTTTGGTCGCCAGAACACCCCGGTCTGCAGATTTTTCTTCATTCTCCACCACATGAGGGACAGTTTTACCCTGGCTGGGATCTTCACCCACCTGTTTAGGGAGCCCTGGATGCCCTCCCAGGACTCCAAGAGGAATCTTTGTAAGGTTCTGGTATGGTAATGTGCCCACCTTACCGCAGGTATGGTAGAAGTTAGATATCCCAGAAGTCTCATGATTTCTCTGACGGGCCTTTTTTCCGTGAACAGAATTATAAAATCTTGAACCCTATTGTCTCCTGTTTTTCCAGTGGTAGGAAGGACATGAGGCAGTGAGAGTCTAGGAGAATGCCCAATAACTTTTTGCGCCGGCTGGGAGTCAGGTCTGATTTTTGGAAATTGATTATCCATCCTAAGCTGATCAATTTTTGTTGGACAATCTGCAAATGTGTTTCCAAGATCTGGAGGGATGTGCCTGCTAACAGAAGGTCGTCCAAATAAGGTATGATCAGGATTCCCAGGAGATGTAGATGCTCGCGACCTCCGCCATGATTTTGGAAAATATTCTGGAATATCGAATCTGAGATATTTCTGATATGCTCTGTGAATGGGTACATGGTAGTATGCATCGGAGAGATCCATCATCACCATGTAGCAATCGCGAGGTAGAAGATTTACGGTGGACTTCACTGATTCCATAGTAAATTTCTTGTAGGTCATGAATTTGTTCAGTTTTTTGAGATTGAAGATCAGTCTGAAAGACTGATTTGGCTTTTGGATTAAGAATATGGGGGAATAAAATCCCTGTTTCTCCTGATGTTTTGGAACAGGTATTATAACCTGTTTCTGTAGGAGAGTAGATATTTAGAACTGTAGAGCCTGGTATTTCTCTGACTTTATTCTTGGTCTCATGATAGTTTAGTTGTCTGGCGGCGGTGTGTTGAATTCCAGCTTATAGCCCATGGAGATGGTATTCACTATCCACGGGGATGTTCTGAGGTTTTCCCAGGCGGCTGAAAACATCTTTAACCTGCCACCTACCTGATGCCTGGGATCATTGTCCTGGTTTTGAAGAGGTTTCAGGGTTAAAGAGGAACCCCTTCCCTCTTCCTTTAGAGGCTTGCCATCTTCCCGTGTTGTCTTTCTTTCTCTGATTGGGTCTACTTTTCCTTTGGTTACAAAAGGATCTACTGTGTGAGTAAAAGCGAGACTCAGTCGGAAACCCTTTATTCCTATCCGACGCCTTATCTAGGATGTCTTCTAGAACGGAGCCGAATAGATTGTCCCCTTCACATGGGATTGAACAGAGACGACCTTTGGAACTAACATCACCTGACTAAGACCTGAGCCAAATAGCTCTTCTGGTTGAATTTGATAAAGCTGATGACCTAGCGGCAAGCTTAACCATATCCGCAGAAGCGTCAGATAGGAAATTACAAGCGTTTTTCTTCCCTTGATGTTCCAGCTGCTAGATGTTCCTCCAGCTGGGACAACCACACAGACAGTGATCTAAAAGTGCAGGTTGCCACAATGCTAGGTCTCAGCATTGCTGTATTTGTTTCCCAGGCACGTTTAAGAAGGTTTTCACATTTTTTGTCCATAGAGTCCTTTAAAAGGCCCATGTCTTCAAAGGGGAGGGAGGTCTTCTTCGATATGCATGCTCCTGGAGCATCAATTTTTGGTGTTTTGTCCCAGAATTTTGTTTCGTCCTCAGCAAGCAGATATTTCCTCTTAAATGAGGTGCAGATCATGGACTTTTCTTCTGGGTCTTTCCATTCTTTGTGTATTAACAGCTTTATGCTATTATGCACTGGGAAGACCTTCCTCTTTTTTTCCCCCAAGCCCAGGAACATTTTATCCTGAATGGACTGCGGCTCTTTCATCTTTTCAATTTTCATGGAGGCCCTGATGGTTCTGAGCAATCGTTCAGTATCCTCAGGACCACATAGCGGCTTTCCTGACTCATCATCAGAGGAGTCGGAGTCTTTAAGGGAAAAAAATTCTCCTTCATCAGATTCAGGGTCAAGCTGAAGGTCAGAGGTCTGAGACCTTTGCGACGTAGAGGGCTGAGGAGAACAAGGTACAGGTCTGGTCTGAATTGCTGACTGTACTTCTTCTTTTATCATAGATCGGATAGAATCTAGTAGAGAGGGAGACTCTTCTGAGACCACCTTGTCCGTACACCTTGGACAAAGTGCCTTTTTCGTTTTTTCAGCAAGCGACTTTTTGCACATTGCGCATTTTTTCTTAATCACAGAGTCTTTCACTTTCTTGGTGCTGGTATCTCTGCCCTAGGATTTAATAACATGCTATTAGGACGCAGCTAAATATTTTCCTAGATACCAGCACCACAGTGTCAGCATTACACCAGATGATTTTGTGCTCCTCACCCCCTTAACTATCCACAACACAATTTGTGGGAGGAGGCTTACCGGACTCAGGGCAGCAGGATCCACCGGTTTGCGCTTTTCACCTGAAGCAGACATGTCGGCGTTCAGCATGTGCGGACATCCGGGGCTGCCTTCACAGAAGGGCTTATGCCTGAGGAATGAGTACCAGCCGGCTGACAGGCCCGTCCCCTGCACAGCCCTCCCGGAAAGAGGCAAGGTAAAAGACCGTGCGGATGTTCAGCAGAAGTCCTGGCATAGCAGGAGCGGCTTCCACGCGATCCCTTGAGGACAGGAAACAACAACTGAAGCAGGTACTAGGAGGGGGCCCTTTAAAGTTGTGCTTTTATGTTATTTCCTGTCCCAAGGAGGCAGGGACACCCTCCTGCTATGCCGTTGTGGAGGCGCTGGGGAAAAGTACTACTTAACACACCACTCATATAGGGAGGCACAGTTCATTAGACGGCGCATGCACAGTGCCCCAAATTGGAAGGAAAAGGACCGACCAACCATCTTTTTCCATCTCCCAGTTCCTAAAATGTATTCCATATACCGGCCCCTGATAGGGGACAAAACAGAGATTAAACTGGTAAGAACAGATTTTTTTTATTTTAAAAATAGAGGACAGTCTCTGCGGAGCTGGGTATTTTTTGGCCGTCTTACTGAAAGCTCATGCACAATGGCTGCAGACTCATGCGTCCTTCTGCGGAGGTGGCAAACCTGGTCAGTCAAATCCAAGGCAACATCATCGACCTCATCCAATATGCGGTTTTTCTGGAGCGTGCCCTGCGAAGAGTGCTGGATCAGGCCGTAGATGAGCATGAAGAGGAAGAGTTGTGGTCACCATCACCACCAGAAGCAGCCTTGTCGTCGTCGATTTCTGGACCTGCGGCAACGCAGATAAAGGAGTCTGAATAGGAGGAGTTAGAGGAGGAAGGTGGCTTTGAGGAGGTGGAAGACCAACCACAGCAGGCGTCCCAGGGGGCTTGTCACCTTTCAGGGACCCTTGGTGTTGTACGTGGCTGGGTGGAGGAAGAGACCTTCAATGACGTCAGTGAGGACAAGAAACGGGACATGGCTAGCTTGGTATCCAACCTTGTGCAAATGGGGAGTTTGTGGTTGCGCAAATGGACTGTTTGCGGTTGTTTGCGGTGTGTTAAACGGGGAGTTTGGTCTGTCGGAGTTTGGTCTATCACTGTGAAGCAGGCGTAACCCTTACACTACCTGATCGATACAACATTATACCTGATCATATACATACACTGGATGTTTTAAATCACGTTATTCCAAACAATTTAGGAATGTTCGGTGATTTATGCCCTTTATGGATTAAAACCTGGCTCTGCGTCAACTACTTAATTTTTCATGGGAGTTTTGCCATGCATCCCCCTCCGGCATGCCACAGTCCAGGAGTTAGTCGCTTGAAACAACTTGTCCATCACTATTGTGGCCAGAAAGAGTCCCTGTGGGTTTTAAAATTTGCCTGCCTATTAAGTCTATGGCGGTTCGCCCGATTCGCACGTTCGCGAACATTTGCGGAAATTCGCGTTCGCCGTTCACGAACGGAAAATTCTATGTTCGCGACATCTCTAGTCCCAAAATCAAAATTATTTTTATGTGCTTCTAAAACCCCTCACCCTTCATACGTATGCTCCCAATACCCGTTTTTTATGTCCAAGCTTTACTTTCTCCCTGGAAGACATCAGATTATCCTGGCAGATCTGTTTACTTTCTTCCCATCTTGTTTTGTTGACTACATAACTTTATTGATACACAATCCTGGCTGCACTGCACAGAGATAAGTCACAGGCTGGCCCCACCCCCCACTGCTCTGCCTGAAATATTGTAGCAAGTGGAAGAAAGGCGCTCATAGGGTAAGTATGACGTATGGATTTTAGATGGAACGATATGAGGAAACCGGTTTTCTCACCTCAAAGTGGTTGCACTTATTTTATGGGGTGCAACCACGATGGAAGTAGAGGTCCAGTATAGGAGATTGATGGTCGGTGCAGCCTTAATTGGTCCGATCACTTTAGGGGGGATCCACCCCACCAATCAAGTGAATAAGAGCAGAGGAAGGTCTTCTGACTCTTTGGTGTCGAGCATGTGGCCAAATAGGAAAGGAGACGCACGTTTGCAACCGGATCTCTTTAAACACGGGTGTTTTTATTTATTATTAAAGGGCAATGAGTTTCGGGGTAAAGGCGACCCCTTTCTCAAGTCTAAAAGATGATAATCATAAAAAATACACATTCGGAATATATTAAGTAATATAATTAATATTTTTGTAGAGGGGCATTCAATACCTAGGCCAATAAACAGAAACTTCAAATAAAAGCATATATGTGTTTAATTAATAAATTCTGGATATCTCAAAAATGCATAGTATAATCCACAAAAAATACAATCCATAAAAATACACAGGTATAATTCCCTTAAAAAACATAACTAATTCATATGACCTCTCACAATCTCATATTCCTTTAGATGTTCAATGAGTAGATACATATAATTCTAATTGCACCAAAGAAGTAAATATATTATACAGAGATAACATTGTAAATGGACCAACTTTATAAGTCCCAATGCACACCGGGTATTATTCCAATCCGCTTTGTAGGTGCAATTGATGGTAATATTTGGACCAACCACAACCTCGGAACCCAATGTTGGTATTTGGATCGTAAAATTGCACTTATTATTTTATCTGATAGTCCCAATCAGTTGTGCGATATCACATAAGCAGTCCTGTGCTAAGTTACACAGTTAGAGTAAATGTATTTGCATACGGTACTTTACCGCTCCATAGATCAACGCCGACGCTCGTGCGCTGTTGCTCTTGCTCTTCAGGACCTGTCGCGCGCCCACGTGGTCCTCGCGTCATACCGTGGCGCCACGTGACACGTGCTTCAATGCCGATTGGCTCAGCTACATCAATGCTCCACTCAATGAAGCTATTATCGTAGATTCTTTTGAGTAGCGATTTTTTCAAAGTGCGGCTTCTATGCGGTATTGGTCCTAAGGCTTCAGCTCTCACTACTATTCAAAACCCAGACGCCTTTCGGGACGTGAAACTGTCCCTTTCTCAGTGGTAACAGTAGTGAGAGGGTAATGAGAGCTTTTTTATATGTATGTCCCTAATTGATCCCAGTCTCTTATTGGAGATTTTCAGATCCACCCTAAATTAGACATTGGGTGTGATTTTCCTTACTCCTCTGTGCTTTTTAAAAAGACATCCACCCAATCATATAAATGGTGGATATTCAATACATACAAATAATGAATGTTTAATATAAAGAAATAAATTCATACATTTAAAAAAAGTTTCTAAAATTTAATGTTCCATTCGTATCATCCCAATGTCAGTTCCGGAGGTGGCTTACACTTGCACACCATGAACAGCAAGTGTAAGCCACCTCCGGAACGACATTGGGATTATACAAATAGAACATAAAATTTTTGAAACTTTTTTTAAATGTATGAATTTATTTCTTTATATTAAACATTCATTATTTGTATGTATTGAATATCCACCATTTATATGATTGGATGGATGTCTTTTCAAAAAAAGCACATAGGAGTAAGGAAAATCACACCCAATGTCTAATTTAGGGTGAATCTGAAAATCTCCAATAAGAGACTGGGATCAATTAGGGACATACATATAAAAAAGCTCTCATTACCCTCTCACTACTGTTACCACTGAGGAAGGGACAGTTTCACGTCCCGAAAGGCGTCTGGGTTTTGAATAGTAGTGAGAGCTGAAGCCTTAGGACCAATACCGCATAGAAGCCGCACTTTGAAAAAATCGCTACTTCAAAAGAATCTACGATAATAGCTTCATTGGAGTGGAGCATTGATGTAAGCTGAGCCAATCGGCATTGGAAGCACGTGTCACGTGGGGCGCCACGGTGTATGACGCAGAGGACCACGTGGGGCGCCGCGACAGGTCCTGGAAGAGCAAGAGCAACAGCGCACGAGCGGCCGGCGGTGATCTATGGAGCGGTAAAGTACCGTATGCTAAATACATTTACTCTAACTGTGTAACTTAGCACAGGACTGCTTATGTGATATCGCACAACTGATTGGGACTATCAGATAAAATAATAAGTGCAATTTTACGATCAAATACCAGCATTGGGTTCCGAGGTTGTGGTTGGTCCAAATATTACCATCAATTGCACCTACAAAGCGGATTGGAATAATACCCGGTGTGCATTGGGACTTATAAAGTTGGTCCATTTACAATTTTATCTCTGTATAATATATTTACTTCTTTGGTGCAATTAGAATTGTATGTATCTACTCATTGAACATCTAAAGGATGAGATTGTGAGAGGTCATATGAATTAGTTATGTTTTTTTAGGGGAATTATACCTGTGTATTTTTATGGATTGTATTTTTTGTGGATTATACTATGCATTTTTGAGATATCCAGAATTTATTAATTAAACACATATATATGCTTTTATTTGAAGTTTCTGTTTATTGGCCTAGGTATTGAGTGCCCCTCTACAAAAATATTAATTATATGGTTTTTTTTGGGGTCAGCGGGTAGACCTTGAGGAGTGCACCATTTTCATGTTGTTGGACAGGTGTGCCACCACCCTCCCTTTTTAATATTTGGAATATAATAAGTGTCTGAAGGGAGATAAAAATGAAATAAAATATGGTATAAAGCATAATATACATATTGATTTTACGGGCTGTGGTTAACAGCATGATAATAATATGATAGGACAGATAATAGATAATAGATATTGGTAAAAAAAAAAATATATATATATATATATATATATATATATATATATTTGTGTATACATATATATGTAAGGTTTTAAACGAAGGGTTGCATATCTGGATATACAAAGAAGTATATATTAAAATTTAAAATACAACACAACAGAGTGTCTCAGCACTTCTGTATGAAATGTACCAATTTATTAAAATGTAGTCACAATGGTTCCAGAAACAACGGAGTAGATTTCTGTGTGACACGTATTGTAAAATTTGTAAAAAATGACAGGTTGATGGTAATAGTTATCTCGATTACATCACAGTGCCCATCACAGAAAATGGCGTAACAACATACCATATAGACAATTCAAGTGCATTAGGAGGAATTGAACAAAAAACAGTGACTTTAGATTAAAAAAGAAGCAAAAACAAAGTGGAAACACCTGCATCCCCAAAATTACAGGCAGCTACAGATGCGGCCATAAACTGTGCAAGTGCTGCAACAATATCTTGCATCCAGCAAAAAATGTTTGAAGTAACACATCTGGAGAACAGTTCCCTCTGAAAAGCTTCTTAAATTGCTCATCTTCTTATGTTATATATTTAATCGAGTGCCAATGCGGACTTCAATACATAGGACGCACTACACAGCCCCTTAAAGGGGTTCTGCAGTTTGTTACAACTGATGATCTATTCTCAGGATAGATCATCAGCATCTGATCGGCCGGGGTCTGATACCCGGGACCCCCGCCGATCAGCTGTTTGAGAAGGCAGCGGCGCTGCAGGAGCGCCGCGGCCTTCTCACTGTTTACCGCTGCTAGCACCCCGCCCAGTGACGTCACGACTTGTATCAGTGAACAGAGCTTAGCCTCGCCCACGCCACTTGGATACAAGTCGTGACGTCACTGGGCGGGGCGCTAGAAGAGGTAAACAGTGAGAAGGCCGCAGTGCTCCTGCAGCGCCGCTGCCTTCTCAAACAGCTGATCGGCGGGGGTCCCGGGTGTCAGACCCCGGCCGATCAGATTCTGATGATCTATCCTGAGGATAGATCATCAGTTGTAACAAACTGCAGAACCCCTTTAAGAGAGCGCCTCACGAATCACCGGTGGAACATCAACCATGGTTATTTGAAACACAGCATCTCCCGCCACTTTCTTTCATCTCACAACAAGGATCCATTAAAACTAACCATCATCCCTATTGAACAGATATCGGAATCCACCCCTGACCGCTTCAGAACACTACAGAAAAGAGAGATGTATTGGATTTTCAAATTACAAACCCTTGAGCCATACAGTCTAAATGAAAGTTTGGAAAGTAAATGTTTTTGAATTTTTGAATTTTGAATCTTTCACCAACGATCATCCTTTTCATTATATTGCCCATATTTGTCCATCCATACTGATCGTATTGCCACAAATTCATCATTCATACTAAATGTCCACAATTTCACATCCCTTACCAAAATTTAGATTAATTCACACCTCATAATTCCCACCCCCTTTCCATAATTTCATTTTCATAAATCCATATCCCATACCAAACTCATATTCCACACCTTCCATACCAAAATCTATATTAATTCACACCTCATAATTCCCACCCCCATTCCATAATTTCACTATCATAAATCCATATTCCATACCAAACTCATATTCCACACGTCATATCAGCATTACTATTTACACTAACCCAACAGCTCATCATTCATTATTTCTCATCACCATCCACAGCTTATTCACTCATTATGCTCCAAATTAATCATTGAGTCCCATTTTTCAGCACAATATTTATCCACAACTCCAGAATAAGTATATTAAAGTTTATGAACCATTTAAATATACCATAATGGAAAATTGATGTTTATTAGCTTCCTCCAGCACTAATGAAACTAACTTGTCGACATACAGACTAGCGCCTTTCGTGCACTCCTTGTCCCCCTCACACACACCGTTATCAGTCTCCTTCATTTGCCTCCCGCAATGCCGAAAGCGGCCTCTGGCAGCTGTCCCTGCCCATCTCTGTTCCACCCTCAGTGTTCAGCCAATCAGTGCTCGGCTGCCCCCTCCCCTTCAGCGCTCAGCCAATCAGCGCCTCAGTCTCCCTCACTTATACGTCCGAGTGGAGCGCGCGCTCTTTCTGAGCGGCGTCATCCACGTGCTCCATCTAGAGGCTTTACATCTCTACTGCTCTACAGGTATGTCTCTCTTCCTACTCGGCACTAGCGCTATTCACCCTTCAATGCCAAGATAATATCACCCTCTATATACTATCATGAATTCACATTATTCCATCCATTCATCTATTTATCCTTTTAGTTTAAACAAATATCTTCATCCTCACAATTCTTCCATTCTATCCATCCCCCCAATGTCACACTAACAAGTGGCGTTGCTAGGGCTGGTGTCACCCGCTGCTATAGAAAATGGTGTCACATTGGGTTCAAATTCTAGCACCCTAACAGGCCCCCAACCCCCGGCGATCTGTCTTCTGTCTGCTTAGCACCCCCCCCCACACACACATATTTGCATACATATTATATTCTGTGCTATCCAGACTACAGCACCATATACCTTACATCCAGTGACTTCTCTGATGCAGACCACCTCTTTCCTCATCTTCTCCTTTCAGACCAGACCGCCACGATGATTTTTCACCCATCTCTCGTCTCTGTAGTTTGACAAAAGACATCTTAGGTTCCTACTTTTACATCCTCCTAATAATAATATGTGCACTAATTCAAAAGTGCTCCCGTTCTGTGTGCCAGTGCGAAAAACCCCCTCAGTGCCGCCAGTTGAGCTAATGTCCCCATAATGTGTGCAAGTATAAAATACCCCTAAATAATGCCCTAGTAAATGCCACATAGTGCTCCTCTCCTCTTCCCCATAGTGCCCCCATAATGTGCCAGTATAGAATTCACCCATAGTGTCCCCCAGAATGTGCCAGTATTAAATGCCCCTTCTTAGTGCCCCCATAATGTGCCTATATAATATACCCCCATAGTATTCTTCTCCCCTCCAACACCATAGTGTCCCCATAATGTGCCAGCAATGCCCCCAGTAGATGCCCCATGTGCCAGCAATGCCACCATAGTGTCCCCCATGTGCCATCAATGCCCCCATAGTGTCCCCCATGTGCTAGCAATGCCCCCATAGTGTCTCCCATGTGCCAGCAATATTGCCCCAAAGTGTCCCCTTTATGTCAGCATTGACCCCCCAACGCAGCCCAGCGCCTCACAGAAAAACAAAACACATACTTACCTCCATGGCAGCAATGTGATGCAAGCCTCTTCTGGCCTGTGTCCCGAGCAGTAGAGCTCAGGCGGAGCGATGACGTCATCGCGCCGCCTGCACTGGCCTCTGATAGGCTGCTGGCCTTGTCCCGGTAGCCTATCAGAGGAACAGGGAAGGGAGACGCCTCTCACTTGCCCTGCTGCAGTGTCCATCCGTATCGCGATACAGATGAATGTAGGGAGATGAGTGCTTCCATAATGCAAGCGCTCATCTCCTTTTGGTGTCACCCCATCACTGGTGTCACCCAGGGGCGTAGCTAAAAATGACTGGGCCCCACAGCTAAAAAAATGTATGCCCCGCCCCATAGCTAAATTTTTTTATGGGCCCCCCAAACACTTCCACCCCAGAGCTTCCACCCAAACACCCCTCCAGGACCTCTCATCCCAACATCCCCACACCCCTCCCTAGATCCCCTCTAAGTGTCATCCACACATCCCCCCATCAGTGTTATCCACACATCCCCCCTAAGTGTCATCCACACATCCCTCCTAAGTGTCATCCACACATCCCCCCATCAATGTCCTTCACACATCCTCCCCATCAGTGTCCCCCACAGATCCCCCCATCAGTGTCCTCCACACATACCCCCATCAGTGTCCTCCACACATCCCCCATCAGTGTCCTCCACACATTCCCCCCATCAGTGACCTTCACATATCCCCCATCAGTGTCCTCCACACATCCCCCCATCAGTGTCCTCCACACATCCCCCCATCAGTGTCCTCCACACATCCCTCCCATCAGTGTCCTCCACACATGCCCCATCAGTGTACTCCACACACACCCTCATCAGTGTCCTCCACACATCCCCCATCAGTGTCCTCCACACATCCCCCATCAGTGTCCTCCACACATCCCCCATCAGTGTCCTACACACATCCCCCCCATCAGTGTCCTGCACACATCCCCCATCAGTGTCTCCACACATCTCCCCATCAGTGTCTTCTACACACACCCTCATCAGTGTCCTCCACACATCCCCCCATCAGTGTCCTCCACACATCCCCCATCAGTGTCCTGCACACATCCCCCCATTAGTGTCCTCCACACATCCCCCCATCAGAGCTTCATATTAACCTGCCATACTAATATTATTTCTAAAAACCTCAGTAATAGTTTCCTATATATATATATATATATATATATATATCAGAAGTATAAATATATATTATCATACTTCTGATATACATGAATGCATAATTTAGCCTCTATTTCTAAAAGGATTCCGCCAGGACTCGAACTCACAACCTTTCACATCAGAGGCAAAAACTCTAACCACTGAGCTATGAAGCTCAATGCTAAATTGTGTTGGAAAAACCTCATAGTATTGTATCATGTATTAGGTATTCCTATACAACAGAAGTATAATTAAATAAAAAAAAAAAGGTGTAAATACTATATATATATATATATATATATATATATATATACATGTAGTAATTACACATTTATTTTGTGTCATACATTTTTTTTACAATTACTGAAAAAAAAATGTAAATTATACTTCTGCTGTATAGGAATACCTAATACTTGATAAACTACTATGAGGTTTTTCTAGTACAGTTTACCATTGAGCTCCATAGCTGAGTGGTTAGTGTTCTTGCCTCTGATATTAAAGGTTGTGCGTTTGAATCCTGGTGGCAACCTTTCAGAAATAGAAGCTAAATTAGATTAAAATACATTTGTTGTCCCCAAGCATACTGACAATGCTTGGGGATACCCCCTTCATGTTCACAGCACTGACTCTATATATGGACACAACCATATATGGAGTCAGAGCTCAGACCGAATGGGATCAATCCTGAAGTGCAACGCCACTGACACTAACAATATACTTCAGCACAGGGACAGCTTTTTTAAATAATACAATTGGGCTTTTTATTCCTTAGCTATCCTGCGATCTAGATCAGTGGATGCTCATATTATCTCAATTCTGGTAAGACTATTTTATGATTATCATTTTTTTATATATCACACTGGTTATATAAATTTTACAATACGTGTCACACAGAAATCTACTCCGTTGTTTCTGTAACCATTGTGCGTACATTTTTATATACTTGGTACATTTCATACAGAAGTGCTGAGACACTCTGTTGTTTTGTATTTTAAATTTTAATATATACTTCTTTGTATATCCAGATATGTAATCCTTTGTTTAAAACCGTACATATATATGTATACACAAATATATATATATATTTTTTTAACCAATATCTATTATCTATTATCTGTCCTATCATATTATTATCATACTGTTAACCACAGCCCGTAACATCAATATGTATATTATGCTTTATACCATATTTTATTTAATTTTTATCTCCCTTCAGACACTTATTATATTCCGAATGTGTATTTTTTATCATTATTATCTTTTAGACTTGAGAAAGCGGTTGCCTATAACCCGAAACGCGTTGTCCTTTAATAATAAATAAAAACACCCGTGTTTAAAGAGATCCGGTTGCAAACATGCGCCTCCTTTCCTATTTAGCCACACGCTCGACACCAAAGAGTCTTCCTCTGCTCTGCCTGAAGCAGCTACTCCCTCTATAACTCCTGTGTCCATCTTTCTGCACACAGACATGAATCTACTTCTCATTCAGTCTCTGAATCCCATTACTGACAGTCCATAGGATCTTCCCTCACCATCTCCAGAGTGTGATAAACAGCTGGAATCGGCAAGCACGTCCAAACATATCTGTATCTAATCCTAACATGTATGTGTGCCTGATACAGAGCCTGTTGTGTGCGTTACTGCCTGCTGAAGTGTGTATCTAATCCCATCTTCTATGATACAGCCAGCTGAGCTGTGTATCTAGTTCCAATTTGTATTATACAACCTGCTGAGCTGTGTATCTAAACCCTTATGCACACATCCGTATCCATTTTGCGGTCTGCGAGACCCAGATCCGCTAAATAAGGATACTGTCCGTGTGCGACTCACATTTTTTTTTGCAGTACCATTGATTTCTATGGATTTCAGGTCTGCATTATGAGGACCAGAATAGGACATGTTCTTTTTGTTTGCAGAACTGACATACGGATGTGGAAAACACATGCACTTCATCAGTGTGCTTTCCACATCTGTATATCAGTACAGCAAAAGATAGAACAGGTCTTATTCTGGTACTCATAATGCATCTCTATTTTACAGCCTTTTTAGTGCCCAAAAGTTTGGGTCCCCATTGACTTCAATGGAGTTCGGGGTGAAGTTCGGGTAGAGTTCGGATCCCGAACCCGAACATTTTCGGGAAGTTCGGCCGAACTTCTCGAACCCGAACATCCAGGTGTTCGCTCAACTCTAATAGTTAGATATCTATGTACTAATAGATACATAGATAAATTGTTTGATAGATAGATAAATTGATAGATTGATAGATAGAAAGGATATTAGCTGTAATCGGGTCTGTGAGCGGTGACATTAGCTTTGGCCGGGTCTGTGTGGGTTTGTTGATGGCTTGGGAGGTTTATGGAGGGGGAAAGGGACTCATGAAAGGTTTTTTAGCTAATAGATAGATAGATGCTGGATAGATAGATTAGCTAGATAACTTCATATTCTGTTGATATATTTTTGCTTAAATCACAGCCGCCTTCAATGTTATTAAACACGGTCATATATAATTAAAAGAACATTTCAAAGATCGCAGTTCCACTAACAAAGGAACTTTAAAGACCTGCGGTGACATCATCAAAGGTCTTTTAGTTTTAGGATCTTAGACGGATCAAATAGCTATTGTCAATATTTATAATAGCTTAATAAGAGATTAATACAAGCCTAATATCATTTTATTTTTATTTTATTTAACATATTAAAACTTAATTAAATTACTGACGCATTATCAGATCTAACAGAATTAGGGTCCATTCAGACGTCTGTAGAATGTGTCCCCACACGTTCCGCAATTCTGCGGCACGGGTGCGGACCTATTAATTCTCTATGGGGCAGGAATGGATGCGGACAGCACACAGTGTGCTGTCCCCATCCGCATTTCCCAAGCGCGCCCCCCAACTTCCGGTCTGCGGCTCCAGAAAAAAATAGAACATGTCCTATTGTTGTCTGCAGCTGCAGACAAGAATAGGCAGTTCTATGGGGGTGCCGGCCGGGTGTATTTCGGATCCGCAATTCACAACGGACGTGTGAATGGACCCTAAAGGGGATTTGAATGGGCGGCATTTCTGTGTGGTTTGGGGCGGGGCTGTGGGTGGAGTGGGTGGAGTTATGGGTGGAAAATGGTTTGTGGTCACCTGTCACTTTTGATTTGACGAGATATGTCTCTCTATACTACTTACCCCAAAATGAATCTAATTAATCTAACAATTAATGATGCATAATTGATCTGAGAAAGGTTGAACTTGATGGACCTGTGTTTATTTTTCAACCTCTGTAATAAGATTTGAGTGGGCAGTGTGCAGCAGATCCAGTGAGATTGCTGGGTTGCGTTCATTGAGGTCACAGGCTAAAATCGCCATGGGAACTTTCTGTGAAATATTCTGCTTATTGGCTTCTCGGGCTGAATCTCCTCAAATTATTATGTGCGGGGTTGTACACTGCAGATTGCCTAGTACAAACCAGCAATATACTGTAATAATGTGTGGTTGGTGAAAATCCTGCCTTGTACCATAGAAGATATCTGTAGACTGTAATAATTTAATGTATTTTGTACTGATGGAGGCCCAAATAGGAGTTAATTTTTTGATAGGCACAGTGCTACCTGCTTCATCGATTATAGTCTAAGGCAGGGATCAGCAACCCCTGGCACTCCAGATATTTAGAAACTACAACTCCCAGAATGCTTAATTCACTACTATAGGAGTTAGAAGAACAGCAGAGCATGTTTTCATGCTGGGAGTTGTAGTTTCACATAATCTGGAGTGCCAAAGGTTGCTGATCCCTGGACTAAGGGTCCTTTACCATGTAGTGATCTGACTTCTGCAGCAATAACTTCCACTGTATGGGAAAAAGCGAACGAATCAGCGATCGCTTGTCCCCATAGAATATCATCACTCCAGTACAGCAGATCTTTATACACCATGAGCTGCTGCACAGGAAAGATGATTTTCCATATCAGTGTAAGAAATACAGGTAGAAATAATACTGTATATGTGCTATATAGCATTATATTGTATATATTATGAGGGGTATTTATTTGTGTGAATCAGAGATTGAGACACTGGTATGTGGGTGTATGGCTGAATGGTATACTCTTCATTAGCATTTAGCATTTTTTTCTTACTCAGATTTTCATAGATAAAAGTCTTTGAGTATCCTGAATCTCTTGCATGTACTGATAGGTAGTGAAAAGATTTCTGCATATTGCATGAGGTAGCCAACAGACTTAGATAACAGACATGGGGCAAATGCTAAAGAAGGGTTATCCAGGGATAAAAGATCCATGCATTGGGCACATGGGAAATGAAAGGCGGGGGGAAGGGGGGGGGGGGGGTTGTGCGGTTGCTAGAAGAAGGAAGCTGGAGGGGATGCATGGAGGAACCTGACGGGAGCTGAAAGAAGAAGCTAGGGGACCCTATGGCCTACATCGGCAGACGGTGGCAGAGAATGAGACACAGGTGGGTATTTAAAAAAAATATATATATATTGGCAGCATGGGGAGAAGCATTATATATGGGAGTATTATACTATGGAGAGGAGAGAATTATATATATGGGGCCACTAGACTACACAAGGTCTGCAGGGGGTAGAGCATTATATATATGGGGCATTATACTACAGGGGACTATGGAGAGGGAGAGCTTTATATATATACAGGGGCATTATACTACAGGGGCACTTCAGACGGGTAGACCATTATATATACACATTATATATAACGGGACATTATCCTACATGTATACTACAGAGTGGAGGAGCATTATACATAGGGGAGCATTATACTATATGGGGGAGAGCATTATATACTGTATATGGAGTATTATACAACAGAAGGACTAATAGGGGAGTAGAGAATTATATATATGGAGGCCACTACAGGGGACATTATACTACGGGGGGGAAGGGGGGGGGAGAGACATTATATATACTAATGCTACAGGAGGGCATTATACTACGGAGTCACTATGGGGGAGCATTATATATACTACCACTACAAATTTACATTAATACTATGTTATGGGTCAGAGCTAGTGATGAGCGAGCATGCTCAGCCGAGTATTGGTTCGGCTCGAGCATCACTATGCTCGGCGCTCGGCTTTACTCGGCCGAGCACCACATGCATTCGTCGCATTGCTCGAGTCTCCTTCCCGAATGTTTGACACCTTCTAAGTAGCCAATGAAGGTCCAGGTAAGTAATTCCCCTCAGTGTAAGGCCATAGCATTGTTAGCTGTAAGCCTTACACTGATTGGCTGGCCGGAACCCGTGATACGATTTCATATAGGAGCTGAGGTCCAGTGCTCGGCTCATTCACTCACTGATAGCAAACAGTAGGCAGTGACAGATTGCTTTTGGTCTAAACTTACTGATTTCACTCTGAAAACCTAATTAAAAGACCTTTAAGGTCCTTTTAAGGTCTAGAGTTTGTGTTTGACAGCAGTGCAGAACCTTTTTATTCAGGGACAGGCGTCACTAGGAAGGGACAGATAGTGCAGGGCTTGAAAATCGCTTTTTTAACTTCTAAAAGACAGAAAGATTTCCGAATAGTGACATCTAAAATATGCCATCATTAAGTATTGTGTTGGGCAGATATTATAAAAAGGGGCTTATTCACTACAGTGTTCCTTGGTACTGAGATATACACTGCACCAACATAAAGCAGTGTGTTGGGCAGACATTATAAAAAGGGGCTTATTCACTACAGTGTTCCTTGGTACTGAGATATACCCTGCACCATCATAAAGCAGTGTGTTGGGCAGACATTATAAAAAGGGGCTTATTCCCTACAGTGTTGCTTGGTACTGAGATATACACTGCACTATCATAAAGCAGTGTGCTGGGCAGACATTATAAAAAGGGGCCTATTCACAACAGTGTGCCTGCTACTGAGATATACACTGCACCATCAGAGAAATTATTTGTTCTGGGGAAATTAACCTAACTTGTGCCACATCTGTGTGTGCATTTAATCCGCAACCGTTATATTAATTACTCCAGCAAAGAGTGATTTATATTTTTGCCATAGTTAACTAGTTTTGGGCACATCTGTGTGTGCGTTTAGGCAGCAACCGTATATACAGTATTCCCGCAGAGAATACATTTTATTTGGGACAAATTTGTATCCAATATAGAACTACATCCGAATACAGTGTGCATTGTCAAAATTACATTATCTCTGGGCTAGTGTAGTGCCGAAAATCAGTATTTTTCTGTATCCATTTCATTACTGGAAGCCATTACAGTGTGTATTGTAAATATTACATTATCTCTGGGCTAGTGTAGTGTCGAAAATCTGTATTTTTCTGTATACAGTACCTTACTGGAAGCCAATATAGTGTGTATTGTAAAAATGTCATTATCTATGGCCTACTGTAGTGCCAAAAATGTGTATTTCTCTGTCTCCAGTACATTACAGCAAGCCAATACAGTGTGTATTGTAAAAATTACATTATCTCTGGGCTAGTGTAGTGCCAAAAATTAGTATTTCTCTGTCTCCAGTACATTACAGCAAGCCAATACAGTGTCTATTGTAAAAATTACATTATCTCTGGGCTAGTGTACTCCTGAAATTCCTTATTTTTCTGTATTCAGTACATTACAGCAGGCCAATATAGTGTGTATTGTAAAAATGTAATTATCTGTAGCCTAGTGTAGTGCCGAAAATTTGTATTTCTCTGTCTCCAGTACATTACAGCAAGCCAATACAGTGTGTATTGTAAAAATTTCATTATCTGTGGCCTAGGGGATTGTCTAAAATTTGTATTTCTCTGTCTTCAGTACATTAAAACAAGCCAATACAGTGTGTATTGTAAAAATGTCATTATCTATGGCCTACTGTAGTGCCAAAAATGTGTATTTCTCTGTCTCCAGTACATTACAGCAAGCCAATACAGTGTGTATTGTAAAAATTACATTATCTCTGGGCTAGTGTAGTGCCAAAAATTAGTATTTCTCTGTCTCCAGTACATTACAGCAAGCCAATACAGTGTCTATTGTAAAAATTACATTATATCTGGGCTAGTGTACTCCTAAAAATCCTTATTTTTCTGTATTCAGTACATTACAGCAGGCCAATATAGTGTGTATTGTAAAAATGTCATTATCTGTAGCCTAGTGTAGTGCCGAAAATTTGTATTTCTCTGTCCCCACACTCGGATATTCACATGACCTCTTTTCATTGCCAGTACTTGGTTTGGCTCTCTCGCCAAGCATGCTTGAGATATTGTGCCCTGATTCCCAACCTCTTGAGCCTTCACAGTCTCAAGAAGATGACGGTGGTGAACGGCAATCATTCATTCATGAGGTGGATGATGATGAGAAAAAGTTGCCAATCACTGAGGTGGTGGTTAGGTCAAGTCAGGAGGAAGAGCAGAGTGAGGAAGTGGAAGAAGAGGTGGTGGACAATGAGGTCACTGACCCAACATGGGAAGGTGAAAAGCCGAGCGAGGACAGCAGTACAGAGGCAAAAGGGAGAAGTCGTCCCACACCAAACAGGCCCGTAACCGTTACACCGAGCATTCCCATGTGTAAATCTACCTTGCCAAGGGGTAGGTGTTCCGCAGTATGGCGCTTTTTTGAGGAAAGTGCAGACGACAAAAGAGTGGTAGTCTGCAACCTGTGCCATACCAAAATGAGCTGGGGTGTGAACACTAGCAACCTCACCACCACCAGCATGATCCGCCACATGGCATCCAAGCACCCTAATAAGTGGGCCGAATGCCCGGATCCACACTCTGTGTCTGCGGGTCCCACCACTGCCTCCACTTCCCCTGTGTTATGCACTGCTGGCCAATCCCCTGTCGAAGGCACAGGCCCGGATACCCCTGCACCTGGACCTTCGCATGAACCATCAGCAACAACATCCACTTCTGTGTCTCAGCGCAGCGTCCAAATGTCTATAAAACAGGCATTTGAACGCAAGCGCAAATACTAACCCACCCATACACCAGCATGTGTCCCAGAACATCAACCGTGCCTTGACCAATACACTTACTGGGAAGGTCCACCTCACCACGGACACATGGACAAGTGCTGGTGGCCAGGGATGCTACATTTCCCTGACCGCACACTGGGTGAATGTTGTGGAGGCCGGGAGTGAGTTGTACCCTGGGATGGCACAGGTGCTACCCATGCCCAGCATTACGAGCCCTACGTCCATCTGGGTCTCCACCAGCAGCTATGTTACTGGCACCAACCCTCACTTCTCCTCCTCTGCCGCCTCCTCCTCCACTTCCACCTCCAACAGCAGTCAGCCATCAGTCGCTAGCTGGAGGCAGTGTAGCACTGCTGTGGGTAAGTGTCAACAGGCCGTGCTGAAGCTGATCTGTTTAGAGGACAAACAGCACACCGCCACAGAGCTGTGGCAGGGTATAAGGGACCAGAACGAGCTGTGGCTCTCACCACTCAACCTAGAAACAGGCATGGTTGTGTTTGACAACGGCCCTAACTTGGTGGCGGCTTTGGAGCTCGGCAACCTGACACACATTTCATGCCTAGCCCACGTCTTAAACTTAGTGGTTCAGCGGTTTATCAAAACCTACCCCAATTTGCGCGCTGCTTGTGTGCCCATTTCCGAAAGTTGTCCACAGCTTCAGCCGGTCTGTCAACGCTGCAGCAGCGCTTGCGGCTTCCAGCTCACCGACTGTTGTGCGACGTGAGCACGCGGTGGAAGTCTACATTCTACATGTTAGCCAGTCTTTGTGAGCAGCAGAGGGCAGTTGTGAAATACCAGCTGCAACATGGTCGTCGCTTTTCCAGTCAACTGCCACTATTAACAAGCGAGGTGTGGGCATTGATGTCAGACCTATGTGAGGTTTTAAAAAACTTTGATGAATCCACACAGATGGTTAGTGGCGTTAACGATATTATCAGTGTAACTATCTCACTGCTGTGTCTACTCAAATGATCGCTGCTCACAATTAAGGAGGATGCTTCGAACGTGGCAGACGAGGTAATGGGGGAGGAGATTACACAGGGTGATAGCCAGACCTCCCCTAGTTCATCTTCTTAGCACGAATTGGGCCATGAAGAGGAGGAGGAGGAGCTGGAGACACTTGCCTCTGCTACAGAGTCTAGTACCCATGGAACTTTAATTCCATCTGTTCAGCGTGGATGGGCAGAAGAGGAGGAGTAGGAGGGTATGGAGAGTCATCCTGAAGTTGACATCGACATCTTGCCCGTTGGTACTCTGGCACACATGGCTAACTTCATGTTAGGCTGCCTAGTGCTATATATTACTTTTTTAGAATATTCGTTATTTTTTTCCATTTGAAGTCATGATTCCTCCCTGGATAAGTCGCTTTTGGGCCAATGACTGTTCACATTAAAGTGGAAAAAATGACGAATATTCTAGAAAAAGAATATATAGCACTATATTCTATAGTGCTATGTATTCGTGTTTTAGAATATTCGCATTAATTTCTTCATCTTATGCGAAAAATCGGCAATGTAATATTCACGTAATGCGAATATTCTAAAACACGAATATATAGCAAATATATATTTTTTCCAATTTAATGTGCACAGTCATTGGCCCAAACTTAAGCAGGGAGGAATCATGCAACTTAAGCAGGGAGGAATCATGACTTCAGATGGAAAAAAATAACGAATATTCTAAAAAACGAATATATAGCACTATATTCTATAGTGCTATATAGTCGGGTGTTAGAATATTCGCATTACACGAATATTACATTGCCGATTTTTTGCAATCAATAGAATAATCTCGAATATGAATATTCACGAATATATGAGGAATATACGCAAAATATCGCAAATTCGAATATTCCCCCTGTCGCTCATCACTACAGACCGTGTCAGCATCCTAAATGATCCCTCAGTGCATTACAACTACTGGGTATCCAAGCAGGACACATGGCACGAACTTGCGCTCTACACCTTGGAGGTGCTGGGCTGCCCTGCCGCCAGCGTATCTGCTTGTCTACTGACAATGCTGACAGGTTGACTCAGATAAAAATGAACAAGGCCTTGATTGCCCCTGACTTCTCCATTACACCAGAGGAAAGCTGAGCTATTGAGGAACAAAAGCGCAGTTTGAATGTATGCTTTATAATGTACTCAATCCACAAGATTCAGATGCATCCTTTTCACCGCAAAAAAAGGGTATATGTTTGAATCTTGTTTTCTCATCCGCCTTCTCTTCCAAACAGAATATATATGCCCTCACCTGTAGACCATCACTGCAATGTTTTATGGACCATCACTGCAATGTTTTATGGGGTTTGCTTACCTTCAGTCCCTCATCTCCAATGCTTTATACTGTCTGCTCACCTGTAGGCCATCACTGCAATGTTTTATGGGGTTCGCTAGGCTTCAGGCCCTCACCTCCAATGCCTTATGCTGTCTGCTCACCTGTAGGCCATCACAGCAATGTTTTATGGGATTCGCTCACCTTCAGTCCCTCACCTCCAATACTTTATATGGTCTGCTCACCTGTAAGCCAATACTGCAATGTTTTATGCGGTTCTTTAGGCTTTAGTCCCTCACCTCCAATGCTTTATACGGTCTGCTCATCTTTAGGCCATCACTGCAATGTTTTATGGGGTTTGCTCACCTTCAGTCCCTCACCTCTAATGCTTTATATGGTCTATTCACCTGTAGGCCATTACTGCAATGTTTTATGGGGTTCTCTCGGCTTCAGGCCCTCACCTCTAATGTGTTATACTGTCTGCTCACCTATAGGCCATTACTGCAATGTTTTATGGGGTTCTCTAGGTTTCAGTCCCCCACCTCCAATGCTTTATACGGTCTGCTCACTTGTAGGCCATCACTGCAATGTTTTATGGGGTTCGCTTACCTTCAGTCCCTCACCTCCAATGTTTTTTATGGTCTGCTCACCTGTAGGCGATCCCTGCAATGTTTTATGGGGTTCGCTTGGTTTCAGGCCCTCACCTCTAATGTTTTATACGGTCTGCTCACCTGTATGGCTTTCACTGCAATGCTTTATGGGGTTTGCTTACCCTCAGGCCCTCACTACAAGTTTTTAGTGGGTCCGCTTACCTTCAGGCCCTCAACTATAATATTTTAGAGGGTAACCAGCACGCTGTTGCTCCAAATGTTTTTGAGGGTCACCAGTAGGCCATCAATGATATTTTTTCAAGGGTGTGTATGATGCCCTCCTTTATGTATAATAAAGGGTGGATTGGAGTGTCGGTTCCTTGCAATTTTTGGCAGCCCTTTCACTTAGTGCATAGGCTTTATGAGTGCAGCAGTGTACCTGAACAATTGTAGCACCATGTGAATAAGGCCCTCCTTTATGTGATATACAGGCTGTATCGGAGTGCTTCTTCCTTGTAATTTTTGGCAGCATTTGCACTGTATATACAGAGCATTATACAATATAGTAATTGTCGCGGGTATAAAGTGCAAAAATGCTTTATATACAAAAAAAAACTAAAGAAAGGATCAAAAGAAAAAATATCAAAGTTATTGATCCTATTGAGGAGAGGGCGACATAATAACCTCTCAGCTCGTTGACGAGAACCTTAATTATTTTGTGCAACTAGAAAGAAAACAAAGTACCATCATCTATGCAAAAATATACGTGAGTTTATTATACATAAGTGCTAAATACAAAATCGATGATACAACCTGTACAATGATAGATAATGAAATATAATACCACTACCTTCAATCAATACTGAATATCGCCAATCAATGCAATGATATGCAACAATCCAAATTAAAGAAAAGTACCCCTTTCTATCACCTTTTAACCAATTGAGGTATATGGCGGCACTATAATTTTACCAGCTCGGTATCAGGCTAGGGAATAACAAAGTTCCCAAGGACTAAGTACCAATGTCTGATGCTCAATTAGCAATATGCATCTTTGCTAAGGGAATGATCAGACTTGATCAGGAGCCTTATCAATTACAGATCCACAAATGGGGACCTTTGACTATATACCAGGCTGAGTAACTTATCAATACCGCAAGCAATAAGCAAGATATACGTTACCAAGGGTCAAAAGGTGAGTAGGGCTCCGGAGGGACGGTCAGCTCTCCAGAGGGTTCCCCGTGGTTCAGGATCAAATCTACGTGTCTGTTTAATCCTTTGTTTGTAGTCTTTTTTTTTTTTCTTTCTCCTGGAATCCCTCTCTCATCACGTCTATGATTAATATTCACAGACTTATCAAAAGCATACACCCCTTTAGATAATGGTCTTCCAACCAAACCAGAGGGTGTGCACATATGGTAATGGTACTGTGAGATCATACATTACCCAAAATGCTTTGTGGTGAACGGGTTATGCTTCCTGCCGATACCTAGGCGGCAATGTTGTATAAGCTATAAATGTGAAGCTTTTAGGAGTTAAATTTATATATTGTGACTTTATATTAAGTGGTAGACATCCACCACCTGGGACATACATCAAAAAGGGAGGCATACCCCCTGACACTTGAAGCAACTGAAAACCTAGATTCCCAGAAACTAGTGTAAGTGTTCTCATGTCATAAAGTTAAAATGTGGACAACAAATGTGTGGGTTTTGGATTTCACAGATGCCTTATCTTATGAAAATAACACAACTTTTCTGAGCAAAAATCCAACTGAGCATGCTTTCCCACATACCTCAGGAATGCACACTTCTGGTGATACACATAGGATATATATATGTTAGTATACGATTATAACATGTGACTAAATAAAACCAATATGTGAAACATAGAACAACACATATATGATATATCGATTAACTTGTGTCAAAACTAAATACGATGCACTATATGAACTAACAGACATTATATGATTGTCTCATTAATACATCTCATTATGAAAAGATGCCAGACGAGCGCCAGGAAGAACCTTATCTCCGCTTATTGCCTAGTGATGAGGTAAAATTACTCCCTTAGATAGGCCCACATCTGCCAGGAAGGACCTTTCCTTGAACCCAGTTTTCTCTTTTACAATGAAGGTTCATACAGGAGGGTGAATATAAGTACAACATGGCTGCTTATAGGCCATGAATACACGTTATAACAATAATAATGTATAAATGTTTATATACTTATGAAAAGGCATGACACAATACAGGGGGGCATTATGCTACAGGGGCATTATACGGTTTGTGGGCATTGGGGAGCACAGTGGGCACAGTACCGGGGGTAGCAGCAGGATGATAATGTTGGGGCACCAGGATGAGGAGGATGATGAAAAAGTGATGAACCTAAGATGTCTGTGTGTCAAACTCTGCAGAGATGAGACACAGCTGAAATATGTCATCTATGGTGTCTGCTTCTAATACAGAAGATGAGAAAAGAGAACATCTACATTACTGGATGTAATAGGTATGTGGTGCTGTATTCTCCCATATGTGTGATAACGCTGTATGTATTATTTATCCATATATGTATTTAACAGTAGTGCTAAGAGAATGGGGTTGGATTCAAAATTTGGCATGGTGGGGTACCATTTCAGTTTCTGGCCTCGGTCAACAAAAAGACTGTAATCAGTCCTGAAGTCAAGTGAATAGGAACTGAGTTGTAATATGCTGGCAACGGAAACTAAACAGAGTATGGAGCCTTCTGCTTACTGTATGTTAAAAGGGTACCTGAGTTTAAAATAAATATATATATATATATATATATATATATATATTTGCATAATGGCTGTGCTTCTTTGTACAATCATAAGTGTGAATGAGCAGTTATATTTGGTCATCTCTAATGTTTTTTTCAGACATATTATTCCCTTTTTCAGCTGCACAGCTAGATACAATTCACTCAGAAGCAGAGGGCGTCTCCCCATTCTGCCAGCACTGCTCTGACATCCTTTCCCTTACTTTCCACTATGTTTGCTTTCAGTACCAGAGCTCATAGAGTAGATAAGGAGGGAAAAATAACACTTACAGAAAGGCAGAGGGCTCCTGTGATGTTTAGAAGCAGTTGTTTTATCAGATTCATGAACTCAGCAAACACTGACATGCCCATGCTTCCTCTCAGCCCTCTTCTGAGTCTCTATTACCAGGGATGGATGCTGCCTGAAAAAAAGCAGTGGACTGCAACTTAGATGGAAGTGAGACCTCAAGTGACCATGACTACATTTTTTCTTCAGGTAGATGCAGGCATTATTTTTTAAATGAAGTGACTTAGAAATGTTCGAGTTACACCATTCTCTATTAAATGAAATTACATTGTGTGAAAGTACAGTGACTCTTTAAGTTATGTAATGTGATATTTTCCACTGTTTATACACTTTATGCTGTTTTACTGAGATGGTATCCACATAAAGAACCCTTGAGATTTTTGAGTAGCTGAAAGCAGGAGTGTGTGATATGGATTGTAAGGATGACGCACGTGCAAGACTTCTAATCCTCATAGTATTTGATTGGGTTAACCTCGTTATGAATTTTTCCATTTTCCATTTTTTTTTCATCTTTTACTCCCAGCCTTCCCATATCCATAACTTTTATTTTATTTTATTCACTTTACCATATGATGGCTTGTTTTTTGCAGGAGAAGATGCACTTTCTAATGACACTATTTATGTGGTCGGAAGCAGGAAAAAATTCCAAATGGTGTGAAATTATGAAAAAAAAAACTGAATTCCACAACAGTAGAGATGAGCGAACACCTGGATGTTCGGGTTCGAGAGGTTCGGCCGAACTTCCGGAAAATGTCCGGGTTCGTGATCCGAACTCTACCCGAACTTCATCCCGAACCCGAACCCCATAGAAGTCAATGGGGACCCGAACTTTTGGGCACTAAAAAGGCTGTAAAAGACACCCAGAGGGATAATATACCGCAATAAACGCATTGCTATTACAACTTTGAGCTAACGATCACCATGGGAACGCCTCCTCCAGTAGAATGTACTGTCGGATCTGAGAATTAAGTTGAAATCGCAATGCGATTCTTATATATTTGCTTAATCGTATTGCGATTTCAACTTAGCATTGCTAAATAATTCCATCCATATCGTTAACTTACTGAGTCAGTAAGTTAACGAATATGGATGGAATTATTTAGCAATGCTAAGTTGAAACGGCAATGCGATTAAGCAGATATATAATAATCGCATTGCGATTTCAACTTAATTCTCACATCCGACAGTACATTCTACTGGATGAGGCGTTCCCATGGTGATCGGTAGCTCAAAGTTGTAATCGCAATGCGATTAAGCAAATACATAAGAATTGCATTGCGATTCCAACTTTTTAGTACTCAACTTTTAAAATCGTACACCACTTTAAGTTCCAAAGTTGCAATCGCGTTCGAATAGAACTTAAAGCTGTCTCTTAGTCAGTTTTAGTATTGGTGTGCTGTAATATACGCAAATATAACTTAGAGCAATACAGTCAACTTTACACTGTTAGTTTTATTATCGCGATAATGCAACTATTCAAGAATCGTGTACGTGCGTCTGTACGTGTGTGCGTTACCTCGGACACTATTCTATTTTGCCAGCCACAGCTGAAACCACTGATTTATGGTATTGCTATTTTGGCAATTGAATTTAACCCCAGAAAATAATCTATCCTTTGCCAGACAGCAGACAGTATTATACTTGTCTAAACAATGCTGGAACACCAGATTTAGGGGATTGGTATTTGGGCAATTGTATTTAACCCCTTAATAAAATATAGAAATTTCTTTCCTGAGTTTCTAGGGGTGACAATTAGCACAGCCAAGCCCCTGATGTAGGATATAGCAAAAAAAAAAAAACTAGTATTGATGGATTGATGGACTTGGTGGCAGCTTCTTCTTGCGCACCACAAGTCACAAAATGGCCGCCGATCAACCCAGAAAATAAGTGACAGAAAAACGCTCTGTGCAGCCTAAAAACCAGCGAGCAAGTAACTAGCAGAAGTTCAATGATTCTCAGCTGTAAATTGATCCGTTCATTAGGTGCTGTTGCTGACTTTAACCTGCCTAATCTCGCCCTGACAAAAGCTGCGCCCTCTCCCTACACTAATCAGAGCAGTGTGACGTGCGGCGCTACGTGACTCCAGCTTAAATAGAGGCTGGGTCACATGCTGCACTTGGCCAATCACAGCCATGCCATTAGTAGGCATGGCTGTGATGGGCTCTTAGGGCAAGAAGTTAAACGCTAGCTGATTGGCTGCTGTGCAGCCCTTCAGAAAGCGGGAAGTAATCGACGAACACCGAACCCGAACCCGAACTTTTTTGAAAATGTCCGGGTTCGGGTCCGGGTCCCGGACACCCCAAAATTCGGTACGAACCCGAACTATTCTCGAACTGTTCGCTCAACACTACACAACAGTTTTATGGGATTTTTTTACACTATTTCCTATGTGATAAAACTGACCTGTTACTTTTATTCTCCAGGTCAGTAGGATTATAATGATACCACATATGTATAGTTTTTCTTGCACTGATATTAATACTGAAAAAAAAAAACTTAGATTTTTTTTTCTTTTCATCGCCATATTCTGATCCCTATAATTTTTTGGTAGTTATGTGTATGGAGCTGTGGGGGGTTTCAATTTTTTGCAGGGGGACCTATAATTTTCAATTATAACATTTTGTGTGCATGACTTTTTGATAGCTTTTTTTGGGGGGGAAATGAAGTGACCAAAAAACGGCAAATCGTCGGATTCACCATTTGCTGAATGGGAAAAATATATTTATATTTTAATAGTATGGGTGTTTTCGCACACGGCGATGCCCATGATGTGTATTTTTTTATTGTTTACATTTTTTACATATTGGGGAAAGAGAGTGATTTTATTTTTAAATGACCGGCCGCCACATAAATTTATGTTGGGTGGTCAAGAAAGAGTTAAAGGATTCCAACTCCCAGGCATATCAGTTGGAGTTGGAATGGGACTGGCCGGTAGTAAAATGTTATAAGTGAAGACTATCACTAATTTTATATACATTAATTACCGTATAAAATGTGATCACTTTTTAGAGCACAGAATAGAACAGCCTTTGGTAGCAATAACCGTTCTACTGCTCCAGGCCTGCAATGGTTAAAGAAAATGATACCAATACAGATCATAAATGGCAACAAGAGACATTATTAGTAAAAAACAGATAATACATCTTTTTCACAACTTTAATGCTCGGAAGTGTTGGAGTTGCAAGATGGAACACCCTTAGTACTTTGGCCCTATGATTAGGTTAAGGACAGCATAATGCTCTGGCAACTTGTATTGTAAGAGTATTTTTACGTACTGGTTCTATCCCTTTCATTATTTTCCCTTTTATTATTACCATTCTCTGTTATGATGTGCTTTGTAATGTACTACCCATCCCCCATTGTGCTGATAAGACCCCATTCCTGAGTGATCTCAGAGACATGCTAAACACTGGAGGATGGTCTAAAAGTTTAAAATCTATTACACACATTATATCAGAAGACTCCACTCTCTTGTACACCCTGGGGACGGAGTCTCACCCCATATTGCAAATTTAGGCTACTAGTGATATATTTACTTTATATTATTCAATATGTGATTTGTTTGTGTTATCATATATTTAAAAACACTTAGTAAATATATTTATTCACCTAGCCTGTGTAAGCTTATTCATTCTCTTTTGAATTCACATTATGTTACAAACTCCTTCTAAAATGACTTGAAATGGGGTACAGAATTGGAGGTAGCAGCAGGATGTGGAGTTTGTGTAAGTTGAGAAACACAGAAAAGATGAGAAGCCAAGGATGTTTGGACAGCAAACTGTGAAGGTGCAAGTCATGGTGAGGGCCAGATAAAAAAGTAAATGACTCCAGTCAAAGAAGTGGTCAGGGTTTCTCTGGTTTACAGAGCTCTGTTTAGAACTGGCATGTCCCACTGTATGGGGGTAATATTGGTTATACAATGATTTTATGCAGTATCAGTACAGTAATATTGTCTGGTCACTTTATAGTGGTAATTAGTGTTGGGTGCGAATATTCGAATTGCGAATTTTAATCATGAATATTGCAACTTCGAGAATTCACGAATATTTAGTGATATATATTATATGTTTTTGAATATTCTACTTTTTTTTTTCAACAGTAACCTCCCTTTTTGCTTGTGGCCCAATGAGAAGACTACAATGTCTTTGTCTGAGCTTAGCAACATCCCTGGCAACCAATAGGAAAGTTGCCTACCCCTTTAGTATATAAGAACCTCCCCATAGCCATTTTCGAGAGTTTATTACAGTTCTGAGAGAGACAGCAGTGTTATTGCTGTGCTCTCTCATTTCCATTTGTCACATTACATTAGATAGTTAGTTAGTTTATATATATATAATACAGATAGTTAGTGGGAGATGGTCAGATGGTTTGTTCTAGTAGAGTAGTATTATTTGATAAGTATATACAATATACTGTATATATGGTCTTCACTCCACTGGAGAACCTCTCATTCCATACACAGCCTCTGGGACACGTAATAAATAACATAATGCATGAAGTACAGCGACATTCTCACACAAAGCATTGCAGTGAGCTCCATTAAAGGGGCTGTCCCATCTTGGAAATTGGGAGCATATCACTAGGATATGCCCCCAATGTCTGACAGGTGCAGGTCACACCGCTTAATTATAAATATATTTTTTGCTCTGTCAATCTAAGGCCCTTATTTATCTAACACAGTGATAAGTAGGATGTTCTAGCAGTGACAGAAAATCTCGCTTGGGATGACAAGCTTTTTCAATCAAGATGGCCGCGATCGTGTCTCCATGCTGAAATGGATAAGGTATGTATTTTTTAAAATCTAGAACGGTGGGGAACGGAGGCATGAAACCCCTTGGAATCACTATTGGGGGTTTCTCTCCGTGCCTCTGCATCGCAAAAATAAAATAAAACATGTTATATTTTTTGGCGGTTCGGCCGGATCAAGGACCATTGAAGTTAAATAGGTCTGGATCCATCTGTGGAATCTGCACGGATGTTGCCCGTGCATTAAGGACTGCAAATTACAGTCCCCAATGCACAGAACGGTTGTGCAATGAGGCCTGACATTGGGGCTCCCATAGGAATACATAGAGAAACTGACTTCCTGTTCGTACATTAGATGCTATGTTATTTGGAAAGTCTGATTGCTGGTCACATGACACAGCCGAGAAGCAGAAGGGAGGGGATAGTTCACAAATACAGTGAATGGTAAAAAGATTACCTTCGCTACAGATTAGGCTAGTTTTACAATAGTGACAGCCTTCTCCGGCTGGCTGTTCCGGCAGGTGAACAGCCTGCCGGATCCGTGCTGCCGCTAGTGCACACGTGCCGCCAGAGGTCCGCTCCGACCCTATTGACTATGATGGGGGCGGGCCGGAGGTCCGGCGGCAGCACGGCAAACATGCCGAGAGGCGGCCCGTATAAAACTATGATATGTCATTATAATCAATGGGGCCGGAGAGGACCTCCAGCGGCATGTATCTAGCCTTACTAGCCTTATATCATGTATCTTTCTAGCAGGTCAGAAAATAATATTTTTGGGGGAGTTCTTTCATTTTAATCTCAGATACTGTGATCAGTGATGAACATTGAACATGGCATCTGAGGAGTTCAGTGACTGGGTGGGAAGGGCGGCGCAATAGCTGTTCCCCGTCATTGTGTCCGCAAATACAAAGGAATGTGCTGTGTCACAAAGTAATTTGTCATAAATCGAATTTCTTTGTGAAATTTGGCGAAGCAGCCAAATCAAATTTTTCATAACTTCACTAATCTCTAATGGGGGCTAGTGTGCAGGACCGGAGCAGGTAAGTATGAATATTTCCCTAGTGGAGGCCAGCTGCAGGCAACTGTGAAAAGTATTTTAATTCTCAGACAAGTGTATAACAGTGTTTTCAAATTATTAAACACATAGTGCATTGCATATTTAATTACAGGAATTTCTATAATTTCAGAATTTGGATTTAAACTGGAGGTGTGGATGCCGGAAGCTGTGTCCTACACCTAATTGCAAAGGTGCCTGGAAAGCCTTTGAATGTGGCAGTTATGCTATTCTTTGACTTGAATACTTGTAAATATATATATTAATCCCCTTGAATACTCTTGCTGATTGCTGCTCTGTCACTGGTCACCCTGAGGGGCAAGCTATAGAAGAAGATTTCTCACCTCTAGGATGAATCTTATAGGCTTTAACCCTGGATTGTGGAGCCATCAGGGAGAGAGCAGAGAGGCAGGAAGCCTCCCTCCAGATGACAGCTACATGACTGCACACTGACTAAGCTTCTTTTCTCTGACTGCTTTACTAGGCCCGAGCTAAGCTAAATATACACTGTCTCATTGCCCTAATCTAGTGGTCAGACTAGTGTGGTGCAATTCTAATTGGCCTAAATGAAAGCATCTTACATAGAATCACTTAGTGACATGAAAGAATATGACATGAGATGAAGTATTACATTCAGACATAATATATGGCAATAAAACATAATAAAACAAGTTTGCTGTGCCCATGATCACGAGTTGGAGACTGCAATAGGAACATTCCTATTACACCTTGCTGCACTGACTGCAGATACAAATTGCCATTATACTGCTGCTCATTTCAGGTTTGCAATAACTCTGTTCCAGCAAACCATTCTTGTTGTGGTCTTATTCGCCCTTGTGCTGTGCAGTTATATATATGTTCTAAAGCCTTTTTTAGTCGTGCATTAGTGGGGGGAAAAAGGGGCTTTTTAGCCGTTGTGTGTTGAAGTGAGAAAATTACAGCCCTTTTTGGTGTGTATTAGTGGCAAAAAAAAAGTGTTATTTGACGTTCACGGCCACAGTTATATATTCTAAAGCATTTTTTTGTTGTGTATTAGTGGGGAAAAAGAATAAGGGCTTATTAGCCATTGTGTGGTGAAGTGGGAAAATTACAGCCCTTTTTGGCGTGTATAAGTGGCAAAAGAAAACGTTGTTTTCCGTTCACGGCCGCAGTTATATGTTCTAAAGTCTTTTTTTTAGTTTATTAGTAGGGAAAAATAAAGAGGTTTATTAGCTGTTGTGATGTGAAGTGAGAAAATCAAAGCCCTTCTTGGCATGTGATAGTGGTAAAAAAGGGGCTTATTAGCTGTTGTGTGGTGAAGTGAGGAAATAACAGCCCTTTTTGGAATATATTAATTTCCTTTTTATTTACTTATTTGATCTAACAGCATGTCAGACAGAGAAGTGACAGGCCCTGCACAGGGAAGGCACACAGGCCTAAATGTTTCTGCCGCAGGCACAGGTTGCTGCAGAGTAAGGAGGCGTAGCAGCAGGGGTCACTTTCAGAGTCCTGAGCTCCCAGTGTCAGCTAGCGGTTGTGTCTTGACCAGCAATCCATCGGTTCTTGAATGCTTGACTCGATCTTCGACTTCATCGCAAGTGACATCAGACACCCCCAGCCAAGAGTCTGTAGGTTCGTCAGACACAAGCCTTAGTTGGCACCTGTTCTCAACCTGCCTCTGTCCTTTTTTGTTACCTCAGCCAGAGAAGTATTATATGCTGTGGGCTCGGCTACACTTTTCAGCGAGGACCAGCTAATAGAGGACAGTCAGCAGCTACTGCCCAGCCAAGATCTGGAGGAGACATCTGCCGCTTCTGCCACTGGCGGGCAAGTAGTGATGAGGAGAGTGGCGTGGGAGCTGGTGTTGCGAGCGCTCAGGCTCCTGGCTCAGAGACCGTTGAGGAGGAGATCAGTGACGTGAAGACAGTACTCGATGATGTAGCAGATCGCAATTGGGAGCCGTGTGATGAAGGGCCTTCATCATTATCGAGAGAAGAGGGTGGCAGCTTGCGCGTGAGGCAGCGGTGGAGCCAGCAAGTCGGTAGCGTGGCCGGGAGTCAGCAGGGTGGCAGCAGTGGGAGGTCGGGAGCCAAATGTGCCCAGGGTAGACCACCTGCTTCGCGGAAGCCTTCTGGCCCAGAAAGTAGTGGGGCAGGGGTTCACGGAGGCAGTGGCGGTAGCAGTCAGTCAGTGAGGAGTATTCGGGGAAACAGTATTGTCGAATCTGTGGGCAGAAGGTGAAACGTGGCCAGGGTGCCAATGTTGGCACCACGACCCTGCGTCGATATATGCAGCGTCACCATAAAATTGCCTGGGAGAACCGTGGCTCCATTGTGGTGGTCCAGCCTGCCGCTGCAACCGCTGCCTCACCCAGTGGCATGCACCCAATTTCAGGCAGTCAAAGCTCCACCACCTCAGCCGAAGGAAGCTGTCTGTCATTCACATCATCTGCTGGTCCTGATGCTCCTCCTCTTCCTAGTCAGTTATTCCATCACCAATCGATCACCGAAGCGTTTGCCAAGAGACAACAGTATGCGTGCACTCATCCAACGGTGTAGAAGCTTAACTTGCTTCAGGCCAAGTTGCTGGTGCTGCAGTCGCTCTCCAAGTTGCTTCCCAAGTTGCTGATATCTTGCGCCGAGCCAAGGTGTAGAGTCCCAAGCCGTCATTTCTTTGCCAAAATGGCAGTACCAGCTCTGCACACATATGTAGAACAGAAGGTGGGCCAGTCCTTGAGCCTGTCGTTGCCTGCTAAAGTGCACCGCAGCATCGATGTGTGGAGCTGTAACTACAGTCAAGGACAATATATGTCCTTTACGGCCCACTGGGTAAATGTGGTTCCTGCTCAGCCAAACCAGCAACTTGGCCAGGTGACGCCGCTTCCGCCTCCACATTCTCACTAAATTGGTCCTAAGACAATGTCCGCCTTTGCCTCCTCATCCTCCACCATGTCCTCAGCCTCCACTGCAGGGACAATTCACGGTGCCCCACCAGCATACCACATGTGCAGGGCACGGCGGTGTCATTCAGTTCTGCACCGATTTTTCCTGGGCGAACGGAGTGACACAGGAGAGAAACTGCTCCACTTCCTTCATCAAGAAAACAAATCCTGGCTTTCTTCACGATAACTCAAAATCGGAACCATGCTGACCGACAACAGGAAGAACATGGTGTCGGCGCTGTGTTAAGGAGGGCTGAGTCATGCACCCTTCATGGCGCATGTGTTCAATCTGGTTGTCAAGCGTTTCCTAAATTCTTCCACCCATCTGCAAGACATCCTAATAAAAATGGCCAGGAAACTTTGCATGCACTTCAGCCACTCATACACCGCCAAGCACACCCTCCTTGAACTATGGCGGCAGAACAGTGTCCCCCAACATAGGCTGATATGCGACGTTTCCACCCTTTGGAATTCTACTGTACGAACAGAGAAAGGCCATAAACGATTTCTTGATGATACAGGAGGACAGATGTACTCCCTTGTGTAACTTTGATGTTAGACAGTGGCAGCTCATGCGTAACACCTGCTGTTTGCTCATGCCCTTTGAGGAGGCCACTTTATTTATAAGTCGCCAGGACTACCGGATGAACAACGTCATTCAACTGATTCATATCCTGGAAAAGATGCTGGTAAATCTGGCTTGTCAGGGGACTGAAGACGTGGCACCTACATCTCATGGCCACATGAGCCCTGTGAGGGCTAAACTGGAGGAGGACAGTGGAGTGTAACCCTCTTCTCCTTACACCATCTGCGACACCTCCAGCTGTCGCACTCACTCGGTCACCAGCTCTTCCAGGCATAAATTCTAAGTGAACTCTAAGGGACGACACTCAGGTCTTCTGAGGTTTAAAGCTTTATTGAGGTGGAGTGCACTTGGCTGGAGCCTGTAATACAACAGAGAAACACTGCCACTATCTGGTATACAGCCAGGTCACCAGACCACCTCCTTCACAGTAAATGTCTTCACTCCAAATATATTATAAAACAGTGATCGTATAGTGGATTTTACATTGAACAAGTATATGAAGATAACAGCAACATACCTGTAATACAACAGGGAAACACTGCCACTATCTGGTATACAGCCAGGTCACCAGCCCACCTATATCATTATATTACATTCCCACATCCATGTTACAGGATATAACAAAGCATACAGAAAAATGAACAAGAGAAAATCATTTACAAAGATATTGCAGCAGGGTGACCTGGAATACAGCATGTCTTACAGCCATTTTAGGAAGAGCACATGGCTCTCTAACTCTACATCATCTACTCAGCCTATCATGTGCTGCGGGGCTTAAAGGCTGCTAAAAAAAAAAACATAAAGTCACCTCTTTACATTTTACAGAACTATTACCACTGTAAAGACTCTGTCTGTTAAAACTTTCCTCAGTTAATAGCACATTTAAAGAGGTTTATTTAGCATGTCCTGACTCTCTGTTAACAGCTTATGAATATATGGAACTATATTTAACAAGTGCTCATTGCTGTAACTCCTGTATATTGGTAGGACCCTATTGCAAACCTGCAGACTGGATATTTGGCGAAACTTCATGTGCTTCATATCGACTGTAGTACAGGAGCACAAGCAATTTGTAGCAAAATGGGTGTTTTTTCTACACAGGTGACAGGAGAGGAGGAGCAGGAGGAGCAAGAGGGGGGTGCGAAAGACGAGGCTGATGACCTAGGCACACTCTGGCAGTATGCAGTGGTGATGGAGGCAGGGAGTCCCTCTGAGTCACTTGCGCAAATAGCCTGCTGCATGCTCACTTGCTTGGGTGGTGACAGCCAAATTGTCACTATTCGACAGAGGGATGACTTCTGGCTCTCTACCTTGTTGGACGCTCGCTACTTGTCTAAAATGGGGGCCTTTTTTACACCCTCTGAGAGGAAGGACAAACTGAACTATTATAGAGACGTCCTATGTAGTCAGTTGGCCACTGATATCTGCGACATCTTCCATCCTCTCACAGGTCTGACCGGGCCCTCTGCGCTCACATTCCACTGCCTTGGCTGCTGGGTGGGGGGGTTGCCAGGAGCAGCACCAGCTCCATCAGTAGCAGTCTGAATCTAGAGTCGCTGATGAGCCGCTTTCTTCACCGACATAGAGAAGAAACTACTCACCATCAGCTAGACATAGAGCAGAAACTGAACCAGCAGGTGGTGGCATACTAGGAGGGCACCCTGCCAGCCGTCATTGAAGATCCGCTGGACTACTGCGCAGCTAGACTGGATTTGTGGCCACAACTAAACGAGTTTGCCATGGAAAATCTGTCCTGCCCGTCCAGTAGTGTGGCATCAGAGTGGGTGTTTAGTGTGCCGGGGGCCATAGTTACCCCAAGGAGAACTCGCCTGTCCACCCAAAATATGGAGGGACTGACCTTTGTCAAGATGAATCAGGCATGGATCAGCCAGGATTTTCACCCACCAATGCCTGATGCATCAGATTAGATCATTCTTGCTGCCTCACCCAAACTTAGACAAAAGAGACCAGTTTCTTCCGGCTACCTGCCTCAGCTGCTATTCTGATGCTGCCATCTGCCTGATGCCACACATCTGATGCAAAGTGCTCATTCTTACACCCACCATCATCCGTGGGTACTGTTAGTGCCACCCACCTCCCCACTCTGTCACCTTGCCACTCTTTGGTCTCCTGATGTTGCTGCCACCTTCTCACTCTGTCACCGGGTCACTCTGTGGTCTCCTGATGCTGCTGCTACATCCACACTATGTCACCTTGCCATTCTGTGGTCTCCTGATGCTGCTGCCACCTCCACACTATGTCACCTTCCCACTCTGTGGTCTCCTGATGCTGCTGCTACCTCACCACTATGTCACCTTAGCAACTCAGCTCTAAGTTTCATTCGCAAAGCAAACATATACATATATTGCTAGAATATAACGAAGATGAAGAATATCACGAATTTACGAATATAGCAGTATATTCTTAATCTTCGTTATATTCTAGCAATACAACCATTAGCAACTCGGCTTTAAGTTTCATTCGCGAAGCGAACATATAATCTCATTGCATCTTAATCGCATTGCATCTTAGAGCTAAGTTCCTAATTGTGTATTGCTAGAATATTACGAATATCGCAATGCGAATAATTCAGGTTATATTAATCGCATTGCGATTACAACTTAATCAAATTTGTGAGATCGTGATTCTCACATCCGACACTATATTTTAGCATGCGCACGGGAAGTCAGCAGAAGTGGCAACGGGCATTGACTGGAGCGGGCAGGGAGCCAGGAATCCTCAGGACAGGTAAGAACAGCTTTTGGGAAGTGGGAAGACAACCAGAGAGCAACAAGGATTAACAGCTAAAAAAAAAATCGAATATTCGAAATAGCGAATATATACTGCTATATTCGCAATATTTGCGAATTATCGAAGTTGCGATATTCGCGATAAAAATTCGCTATTCGAATATTCGCGCTCAACACTAGTAGGATCTTGGGCCTCTGCATGGTTCTTTATACCTGACTTTAACATCATCCTGTGTAAGGCTGAGTTCACACGTGAGTTATTTGGTCAGTTTTGGCCCCTTAACTACCCAAAGAAGTGAAGTGTGCAGTGATTCTAAGAGGTGACACACAGTATTATATCACTACCACAGCAGACTCACTTTGCGTGTTGCTGCAAGGCACAGTGTTCTACACCACTATACAGGCTCTTTGCACCAGGAAATAGCTGTTTTTTAACGCGATTCACCACAAATAAATTTGTATTAAATCGAATCTTTTCTGAAAATGCGGCAAACAGAACGAATCGAACTTTTGAGAAATTCCCTCATCTCTACATGTAACTATTAAATAACCTAAACATTTGCATTCATTGTTTATTACAGAGCTGTATATTTTTTTATATTACTTATTTCTACACTTACAATTCCCTCACCTAAATACCAGTTCCCTTTCTTTTAGTCATGTTTGTCCAAGCACTAAAATTACAGGGATAATGGCTACTATTCTCTTTGGCTCCTTGATGTGTGATTAATCCTGTAAGTAAAGCTCAAGTGGCTTGAATCATATTAATATGCTACAGCCGAGAGCTGTTCTCTTAGCAAAAAAAACTAAAAGAAAAACCTTTACTACACAATTTTAATGACTTCTGGCTCGATTTATGACCGACACGGGGAATAACAAAGTAGGGAAAGAACATTACATGAGTACAGCATCAAAATCTAGTTTCTATATTTATATTTCTTCATTAGTGTTGAGCAAGCCCCAAGCACCAGTTCGGCCGAGCATGCTTGCTCAACACTATTCTTGATAATTTGCACAATTTTTCCACGTAATTTTGTAGTACATTAAAAAATTCTGATAATGCAGCACCTTTAGGAGAGGCAAGTACTAGATTATTGGAAGTTCCATACCACTTAAAACCTAAAAATGCAGACAGAGTCAGACTGAGGTGCCTAGGGCCCACCAGTAAAATTTATTCTGGGGGCCCACTGTACAGCTATATGCAAATATACTTTTTTGTCCTGTAGACCTGCCTTGGACTATGACCCTCGCAGCTATGTGAGCCTGGACTACATGCTCAGACAGTAGTAGGCAGCAGCAAGATACTATAAGATGATCCGTTATGGGGGTTTCTACAGTAACTTTGAGAGGATATAGGTTGGCCTGCCTCTGTGCCTAGAAGTCTTATCAGCCACCTCATGCATCTATGATAATAACTTGGTTAGTTGATTACCAGAGTATTCCCATCTTAGACCTTGATGGCATATCACTGGGATATGCCATCAATGCCAGATATGTGTGGGCGCTTCCTCTGTGGCCTACTCTTTTCTCTAGAATGTGCTCCTTAAGTGAAGGAGAGCACACTAAGCAAGTGTAGTCACCCTCTATTCACTGTTATGGAAGATCTTAATATAGCCCTCTTCACTTCAGGTGCCCCTTTCTGGAGATAGAAGCGGGTTCCAGAGTAGGGACCCACATCTATCTGACATTGATGGCATATTCTAGCTGTATGCCCTTAGTGTCTGATATGGGCAAACCCCTTAAAATAATTTACCGAGTTGTTTATATGAACAGACCTGGGGATATCTGTAAATTGTTTTATTTATTGTTATGTATTTTATGAATTTGGCCATAAGTACCAGCATAAAATATAAGGAAGGCAAATGGTTGGCAGGAACAGGGTTAACCACCCTGATCCTCCCTTCTTGGTAGGAGTGGGCTGGTCCTGCTTGCCTGCCAGGTGGCAATGTCTAGACAGAGAAGGGAGAGGAAGAACACTGCAGAGCTCCTGCTCCTGATAAAGATTCTCCAGAAAGACTACTTGTGTGAGCCTCAAGAAAATCACTTGAGAGCCAAGACAGCAGAGCAAACTGCTGTACTGCTGTAAGGTGAGGGAATGTGGCTTAGACACCCATCACCCAAACAACCACTAGGCCAGATGAAGTTCAAGTCTGAATCTGACAGTTTTTACTTGTGATCATCTGCAGCGATCCAACCTGCACCAATACCTCCTTAACTGGTTCCAGAAACTGCCTTTGAATCCGTTGCTATTGGATGTATCCTAAGTTACATTCTGCACTTAGTAAAAATAGACTACAGTATGTTCACTTCTGGGCTTATTCTTCAAACTAAATTTCCACTGCACCGATCCCCAGGGAGCAACAGCCTGAGAGAGTACACTGTGACACAGAACCTCATCAGGGCCACGACCACTCCAATCCTCTGCACTATCTCCTCTGGGACTCTCTGCACATTGGCTGGTTGAGATGCTGTATTCTGTTTATCTGTATGCAGAGCAATCAGTCTCGTGTGCCATGTGCCACCTGTTCAGGGTGTGGGGGACTAGGGACTCAGGAGCCAACTGGGGGATTCACGTACATACACATTTCTTTAAATGCCTAATTAATGTACTGTACTGCTTTAGGTTATCACCATGAGATCTCAAGGATCCTCAAATATGGAACTAACAGAAGAAGATTGTTAACAGAAGGTAGCTTTTTAGAAACTATTGCTGAGGAGTCAAAGTGTTACTCTAGTCAAATTATAAGTTTCTATGCTACAAGACTTAATATTTTCTAGAACAATAAACAACAGTGATTTATATACCCTAAAACCGAGCTGTAAAAGGTTCAAGAGTCAGTATCTCTTGAATGTTGAGGACATTTGCTTATTCAACTGAGTAAGGCCTCATGCACACGACCGTTTTTTTATGCTGTCCGCAAAAAGGGGTTCCGTTGTTCAGTGATCCGTGTCCGTTTTTGTCTTCCGTTGTGTTTCCGTGTGTCTTCCGTTTTTTTTAGTGGACATGACCCAAAAGATTTTACCAAAAGACAGGCTGACAATTTTTGCCAAGTGACTGCCAAGGGATCCGCAAAAAAAACGGACGCGGAACGCGGATGACACACGGATGGCCATCCGCATTTTTTCACGGTCCCATTGACTTGAATGGGTCCGTGAACCGTTTTTCACGGACAAGAATAGGACAGGTTATATTTTTTTGACGGACTGGAATCACGGACCACGGACACGGAGGACAAATGGTGCATTTGCCGAGTTTTCCACGGACCCATTGAAAACCAATGGGTCCGCAGAAAATCACGAAAAACGGAGCAAAGGACACGGAATCAAACAACGGTCGTGTGCATGAGGCCTAAGTTGTTGGATTTGTGAAGTATTGGTGGTGTTGGTGTAAAGGTGAGTTTTGGAATGCTGACGCCCCTGTTACAAGAAATCCACAGCACCACTATACAGCATCCTCTAGATTGCTGGTGTCTGGCTAGCTTGTTTGGGCTTCATCAATTTACAAAGCTAGGAAACCCTATTCTGGGCAATTTATATATATATAGATCTGGTAGTAGTTGGAGTGTTCTTGATTTTAAATGGTTAGCAGGGTGCGAGGCAAGAGGACAGGTGCAGGGCCAGATCATGCAGTGGTGGTGCAAGGCAGTAATCAGGCCAGTGTAGGGGTAACTATTGCACTGTTCTTTACTGAGAAAGACACTGGTAAACACACAGACTGTAAGATGGCTGAATTATAATCATTCATGATATGTACTACAGTTCCCACAGCAGGGTGCAGACCCTCCAATCTAATCCGTTGTAAAAGTATGATGGGCGTCAAAGCAATGTATCATTTACACTAGCAGTAAGGCCTGCTGCCATAAACAATTAATTGCACTTACTGTCTGTCCTTTGTACCAGCTCTTTAAATTGGCCCTCAACAATCTGTATATTCTATACTCCTCTCTCAGAGGATGGTATCTTTTCCAAGCATACAAGGATGGAGGCTCTTTGGAGTACACCTCACATTGCTCACTCTCTGGCTACTTGAGCTTTACTCTTTAGTTCCTCCCTCAAAGGAGGCAGGTCCAGTCTTCCTCCGTCTGAGTAGGGCACAATAAACTAACTCGTGCTACCATTTTCAGTTGTTGGAATAACATACAAGCACAGTATATACATTAAGGCCTCATGCACACGACCATGTGTCTGTCATGCCAATGCACGGGCACCGTCCGCGTGCCCGCCGTCTGCAGACGCGGATCCATTCACTTTAATAGGGTCCACGATCCACATCCGACTGCGCACACTGCAAAAAAGTAGTGTATGCATTACTTTTGTGCAGTCAGAGGCACGGACAGAAAACATACGGAAACACCCCGTAGTGCTTCCATGAGTTTCTGATCCATGCCTCCATTCTGCACCGCACTGTATGTCTAAGATTGCAGACCCTTTTAAGTGAATGGGTCCGCATTCATGATATGGTGCACACACGGCTGCCTATCGTTGTTCACATAAGGCCTAGCCCAAATAGCAAATGTTAACCCTTTGCAGTATACCTCTGGGGCACTGCAAGGCGTCTTATCCTAGGTCAATCTTTGGAGTGGAGAAATTTGTGAACACTTACTAAGTTGGGTCATACTCTGCCCATCCCTCATAATAATCTGTGCTTCATGGGAAAGTTTGCTTGATGTCAATGCACTTAAAGGGGTTCTTCGGGAATTAAAAAAATGAAAATACCTAAATAGTAATTTATTATAAATATATTCTCATATACCTTTCATTAGTTATAATGGATCATTTTGTCTAGGGAGCAATGATTAGGAGAAACAAAATGGCCGCTGTCCTATTAGTACACACAAAACTTGTCCTAATCACACAGCAGGACAAGTTACTTCACACTGAGGTAAAAGGCACATCCTGCTCTCTGCTCTGCTTGTCAGGGATTATTATCCTGAATACAGTTTAATATGATATTTAGCTAAATCTTTGTGGGAATGGAGTTCATGAGGAGACATGAAGTACAGAGAGGATGGACAGGACAGACTGTGATAATGGAGAGCGCGTACAAGTGCTGCTGCTCATTAGCCACATCTGCTCATGAATTCAATTTCAACAGAGATTCAGCTAAAGATCTTATCATCTGTATTCAGGATCATAATCCCTGACAAGTAGAGCAGAGAGGAGGATGAGGCAGCTCTTTATCTCAGTGTTGTGAAGTAACTTGTCCTTCTGTGGGATTAGTACAGTTTTTTTTTTTTGTACCAATAGGAAGGTGGCTATTTTGTTTCTCCTAATAATTGCTCCCCAGACAAAACAAGCCATTATTACTAATGTAAGGTATTTGGGAATATATTTATAATGAAGTATTATTTAAGTAGTTTCATTTTCTTAATTCCTGAAGAACCCCTTTAATAGCTTATCTGATTTAAACAGACCTGTCCTATTATTAGATATCATTATTTACAAAGCGCTACACACAAGCACAACAGTAGCATTGGAGTGGAGCAGGATTTATCTGAGGCCAGGGGAGTAACTACCATAGCGGCAGACCATGCGACTGCTATGAGGCCCAGGGCAAGAGGTGCCCAGTTGGGATCATCTCCTCTTCTACTGGGGGTGAAAACTTGGTCAGGACTCTACCCTCTAAAGCACCAAAAAACAAGGACCTAACCCAAGAAGGGTGATTCACTTAACATATACAATTGCCATAAGGCACTAATCCCTTTATTTATCTTGGGTATTAAAACATAACTTTTAATATAATAAATGTATTAATAAAGGAACCCAATAATTACATATTAAAAACGCTGCGGTGCTTGCTGTGGGAATAGAGAAGGAAAATAGGAAACACGGGGCTGTGCACTGCTACCCGTGAGTCCCAGCTAGAAGGAGCTTAGAGTGGGGTGACAGCGCTGGGTATAGTCCATGAAGGGCTATAATTGAATCACAAGGAACGTCCGCTCCTGAAACAGTAATGCTGTGTGGATTCTCCCAGTGATTAACCGGAGCAACAGCTCATGATCTGACACCCTAAACTATAAGCTCCTATAGTGCTAGTGCTAGCTGCTATAGACACTATAAACCAGTCCAGCCGGACTTAGGATTATTGTATTCCACACAGTCACACAGCAGAGATTAAAATAATTCTATCTGCCCCCCGACATGTTTCGCCAGTGACCTGGCTTCTTCAGGGGAAAACGGGCAGTAATGAATAAATCGCCGTTGTTGGGGTTTATAAAACCTCCTGAACTGACGTAGATTGCCTGTTAGCCAATCAAAAAAGGGGGTGTGTCAAGTCCGATCCATAGAAGGTACCCGGCTAATGTCAATCAAATCTAACCACCAATGAACAATAGTACCCATAATGCCATAGGGGCACCTACCAATAGCGCTATAGCTAGAGTGATGACAGACCTGCGCATCACTGCCTGCGCAAGAAAATAGTGTTCATTCCGGTGTCCAATAAACGTAATGCGCATGCCCTGCGCATACTATGATGCGCCAAAACTTAGTTAATATCCTATCAGAGGACTCAGGCTCGGGTGTCTGCGCAGAACTTGGATGCGCCTAGACTTAGTCAAAATGACCAAGTCAGAAGTGTCCCGTAGTGCGCATGTGCTGCGCGCTCAAGATATGAATACACTCAGCACATTTTGTTTTGGGGACGTTATATCGACGATGTTCTGATTCTTTGGGAAGGCACCACTGAGGTGTTCAACAACTTTGTACGTAAACTCAACTCTAATAATATAGGTATGAAATTCACGTCCGATATTAATGAATGCACTATCACTTTTCTGGATCTGAAACTCACCTTAAATGAAGAGGGTCGAATACTGACTGAGATCTTTCGCAAACCAACGGCAGGCAAACCCTTTTGGAATGGTCTAGTTTCCATCCGAGGCCACTTCGGCAGGGCATTCCAGTTGGCCAATACATCCGAGCGAGGAGAAACTGTTCAGATGATGGAAGCTTTCAGAAAGAAAGTAGAGTACTGTATGATAGGTTTCGTAGTAGAGGTTATCCTAAGAGGGTACTCCATAGAGCCTACAAAAGAGCAAAAAGTACAGAGCGTACGGCCTTATTACAAAATAAACAATGCACTACGCAGGGACAACAAGTCAGATGCATCGGCACATACGATGCACAAAATCGGAAAATTCATCAAATTCTTAAAAAATACTGGCATATATTATGGGCTGATAACGATCTTAGGTCTGTTATTACACCTAACCCCAGTGTCACTTACAGACGTGGGAAAAATCTTAAGGACCTTCTGGTTCAGAGCTATTTCCATCCTGTTAGATCAACCAACACCTGGCTCACGTCCCACACTGTAGGTACTTACCCTTGCGGTGACTGTGTGTATTGTCCACAGATAAGAAAATGTCGTTCCTTTTCCAATCCTGTAGATGGAAAGGAATACAAAATCAAGCAATTCATCAACTGTAAAACACAAGGCATTATTTATGCCATACAGTGTCCGTGTCCTAAATTGTACGTGGGCAAGACCTCCCAGCAATTCAGAAAGAGAATCTGTCAACATCTGAGCAATATAAACACAAAGACGGCAACCTCGGTCTCTAGACATGTGAGACTGCATCATGACAGTGACCCAAAATGTCTCCAATTTTGGGGAATTTGCAAAAAGACCCTTGGTATCAGAAGAGGTGACCTTGATGTCATTCTTCTGCAAGAAGAAACAAGATGGATTTACCGCCTGGACAGCTTGAGTCCTAATGGCCTCAATGAGGGCTTCACATTTGCCTCTTTCCTGTAATTTTTATGAGTAATCGAGACTTATTTATTTTGTTTCATTTTATTTTTCTTTGTTCACTTTTGAACCCTTGTAAGTTGTTTTCGCCTACTCTAAATAATTTAATATATTATGTTCAGCCTTTCTATATCTTACAAGGTCTGTATACTTATAATGACAGTATCATACATGCCACTGGGCAACAACCTGTCTATTCCAGCACCATTGCTGTTCAAATATATATCACTCACCTTTGCGACATGGTGTCATGTCTAAGTGTGTGCGCATATCTTGAGCGCGCAGCACATGCGCACTACGGGACACTTCTGACTTGGTCATTTTGACTAAGTCTAGGCGCATCCAAGTTCTGCGCAGACACCCGAGCCTGAGTCCTCTGATAGGATATTAACTAAGTTTTGGCGCATCATAGTATGCGCAGGGCATGCGCATTACGTTTACTGGACACCGGAATGAACACTATTTTCTTGCGCAGGTAGTGATGCGCAGGTCTGTCATCACTCTATCTATAGCGCTATTGGTAGGTGCCCCTATGGCATTATGGGTACTATTGTTCATTGGTGGTTAGATTTGATTGACATTAGCCGGGTACCTTCTATGGATCGGGCTTGACACACCTCCTTTTTTGATTGGCTAACAGGCAATCTACGTCATTTCAGGAGGTTTTATAAACCCCAACAACGGCGATTTATTCATTACTGCCCGTTTTCCCCTGAAGAAGCCAGGTCACTGGCGAAACATGTCGGGGGGCAGATAGCATTATTTTAATCTCTGCTATGTGACTGTGTGGAATATAATAATCCTAAGTCCGGCTGGACTGGTTTATAGTGTCTATAGCAGCTAGCACTAGCACTATAGTAGCTTATAGTTTAGGGTGTCAGATCATGAGCTGTTGCTCCGGTTAATCACTGGGAGAATCCACACAGCATTACTGTTTCAGGAGCGGACGTTCCTTGTGATTCAATTATAGCCCTTCATGGACTATACCCAGCGCTGTCACCCCACTCTAAGCTCCTTCTAGCTGGGACTCACGGGTAGCAGTGCACAGCCCCGTGTTTCCTATTTTCCTTCTCTATTCCCACAGCAAGCACCGCAGCGTTTTTAATATGTAATTATTGGGTTCCTTTATTAATACATTTATTATATTAAAAGTTATGTTTTAATACCCAAGATAAATAAAGGGATTAGTGCCTTATGGCAATTGTATATGTTATGTACCCTCTAAAGCAGGGATGCTTAACCTGCAGCCCACCAGCTGTTATAAAACTACAGCTCCCACCATGCCCTGCTGTAGGCTGATAGCTGTAGGCTATGCAGACATGCTGGGAGTTGTAGTTTTGCAACAGCTGGAGGGCCACATGTTGAGCATGCCTGCTCTAAAGAAACAACTTTTAGCAAATGAGGCAGTGGAAAAAATGGCCCAAGGGTCATTGAAAGGGGTTTAGGTGGAAACCAGGGGCGTTGCTAGGGTTTTAAAAGATCCCGGCCCAAGCCCCAATGTATATGACCCAATTCTCTAAGTCGACCAACTGCACCCCCCCCCCCTCCGAAACACTAGCACTGAAGACATTTTACTGTACTTGTTATACAGCTATACAACAGCACATATCTCTCACATCCAGTGCTTTCCAGGTGATGTCGCCTCTGATATAGATCTTCTCTGTCATCATCTTCTCCATTCGGTCTGTACAACTTCTTTCAGCCGTGCCTCGTCTCTGCAGAGTGTGACACACAGAAATCTTAGCTTACTCGCTTTTCAGTACCCCCAAATACTATCCTGAAGAAAAACGAGTGTCCTACAGATAATCTTCCCCATAGTAATATGCTCTTCATAGTCCCACCAATAGTAATTCCTTTCTAGAATGAACTCATTAGTAATACTGCCCCCCTATAGTGCCCCCAACAGTGATAACGCTCCCCAGAGTGCCCCCATTAGTAGAAGCGTACAATTCAGGATCCTGCTTCGGCGCTTCAAAACCCGGTCTAGACAATCTTGTGTTATATAAAATTTTCTTTATTTCATTAAAAAAGTATGCAAAGGTAGAAACAACGCATTTCGGGGAATTATGATCCTATTCATCAGGGTAGCATGTATAAACAGTGTATGGTACAGGTATATAAACAGTAAAAAATAAAAAGCCAAGAAACCGCATCTGTGGGTGGTTTCTGTGTTAGGGAACCACCCACAGTTGCGGTCACATTAGCATAAACTCTGTTGTACGGTGTTGATCATCAAAGTGTTCTCATGAATATTTAATCAGTATTTTAATAAGGGGCGGTAGAGGGAGGGCCTTTGTCACGTGATTGAGGGGTTCCTGATTACATGACCATTGCTATGGGAACTAAATGTGGATTTGTATAGGAGCGGTGTATTGGTGGTACAGTGGTTGGGGGTGGGATGGGCTGGGATCATGTGATTGTTGCCATGGTGTGTCCAGGGCGCTGAGCTGTGAGATGGCTGGCATTGTCGTGGGAACGACAGATTCGTCACGTGCTGCTTCTCTGTGTCAAAGGCTCGAGCTGACATTGCCAGCTGCAGAGTGGATCGTGGTGGATGCGGTCCACCAGTGTGATTAGTGGAGTTGCATATAGGGGCATTTGTAGTGGGAAAGTCCTGGATGGGGAAGTATATGATAATGAATTATAAGCATACTGATGTATACAAAACGGTATATGCATGAGGTGAAGACAACATAGTCTACTACAAACGCTACATAGATGATCTGATCCTAATCTGGAGAGGGGACCAAACAAGCATTGAAAGATTAATTTCCCATCTTAATAAAAACAACTGGGGGATATCTGTTACGGGGACATACAACCCCGAAAAAATTAGAGTATTTAGATCTTGAGATTTCCCCTAGAAAAAGAAATATTGACAAAAACCTTCTTCAAAAAGGTTGATATAGTAACAGCTATCTTAACCACTTCCAGTCCGGGCCATATTCCCCTTCCTGAACAGACCTAATTTTGCAAATCTGACATGTGTCACTTTATGTGGTGTTAACTTTAGAACACTTTTACTTATCCAAGCCATTCTGAGATTGTTTTCTGGTGACATATTGTACTTCATGATAGTCATAAACTTGAGTCAATATATTTCACCTTTATTTACAAAAAAATCAAAAATCTCCCCCAAATTTTGAAAAATTCGCAAAATTTAAATTTCTCTGCTTTTAACACAGAAAGTAATTAGAGATGTCCCAAACTATTCGCTGGCGAACAGTTCCCGGCGAACATAGCTTGTTCGCGTTCGCTGCGGCGGGCAAACATGTGCAATGTTCGGTCCGCCCCCTATACAGTACATCATCATTGAGCAAACTTTGACCCTGTACCTCACAATCAGCAGACACATTCCAGCCAATCAGTACCCTCCCTCCCACACCTTACCACCTCCTATAAAAAGGGCAGCCATTTTAGATTCAGTCTGAAGCTGCATGTTAGTGAGAGCAGGGAGACTGCAGCTGCTGCTGTGCTGATGATTCTGAATTCATAGGGAAAGCGTTAGCTAGGCCAGTGTTCTGTGTCCACAGACATATCTGCTGTAAGGACAGCGTCACGGCACCCCAAAAAGCCCTTTTTAGGGCTGCTACATTAGTCTGCTTTTATTTATTTTTTCTCCATATATATATTGCAGTTGCCTGGCCTGCCCGTGTGTGAGGAGCTGCAGGCCCACAGACTGTAGTGTGCCCACTGCCAGTGCCCACCACTCATACCGTGTGGCACAGGACTTTGCATCAAAAAAAGGCATTTAATTTTTACCCTTTAATCTAAGGTTAGTTGCCTGCCAGTGTGTGTCAGGCCCACTTCCACTGACTGTAGTGTGCCCACTGCCAGTGCCCATCACTCATGCCGGGTGGCACAGGACTTTGCATCAAAAAAGGCATTTAATTTTTACTCTTTAACCTAAGATTAGTTGCCTGCCAGTGTTTGTCAGGCCCACTTCCACTGACTGTAGTGTGCCCACTGCCAGTGCCCACCACTCATACCGTGTGGCACAGGACTTTGCATCAAAAAAAGGCATTTAATTTCTACCCTTTATTCTATGGTTAGTTTCCTGCCAGTGTGTGTCAGGCCCACTTCCACTGACTGTAGTGTGCCCACTGCCAGTGCCCACCACTCATACCGGGTGGCACAGTAGCTTGCCGATAAATAAGGCATTTCATTTTTACCCTTTAATCTAATGTTAGTTGCCTGCCAGTGTGTGTCAGGCCCACTTCCACTGACTGTAGTGTGCCCACTGCCAGTGCCCACCACTCATACCATGTGGCACAGGACTTTGCATAAAAAAAGGCATTTAATTTTTACCCTTTAATCTAAGGTTAGTTGCCTGCCAGTGTGTGCCAGGCCGACTTCCACTGACTGTAGTGTGCCCACTGCCAGTGCCCACCACTCATACCGGGTGGCACAGTAGCTTGCCGATAAATAAGGCATTTAATTTTTACCCTTTAATCTAAGGTTAGTTGCCTGCCAGTGTGTGTCAGGCCGACTTCCACTGACTGTAGTGTGCCCACTGCCAGTGCCCACCACTCATACCGGGTGGCACAGGACTTTGCATAAATAAAGGCACTTAATTTTTACCCTTTAATCCAAGGTCAGTTGCCTGCCAATGTGTGTCAGGCCGACTTTCACTGACTGTAGTGTGCCCACTGCCAGTGCCCACCACTCATACCGGGTGGCACAGGACTTTTCATAAAAGAGGGCATTTAATTTTTACCCTTTAATCTAAGATTAGTTGCCTACCAGTGTTTGTCAGGCCCACTTCCACTGACTGTAGTGTGCCCACTGCCAGTGCCCACCACTCATACCGGGTGGCACAGTACCTTGCACGCATAGTACAACTAAAAAATAAAAAAAATGACAGGCAGAGGCAGGCCACCCCGCAGGGGCCGTCGTGGTGCTGTTGTTTTCTTTTGGCCCTAGAATAATGCCCAGTGTTCAGAGGCCACATACCCTGAACTCGAAAAATTCTGAGGACATAGTTGACTGGCTTACACAGGACACCCAATCTAATACAGCTTTCGCTCGGAACCTTGACTCACCATCCTCCTCCAGCTCAGCTTCGGGCACCTCTCAGGTTACCACTCGCCCGCCTGCCTGCCACCACCACCAACACCAGCACCACAGCCACTTCATTTGATCTGTCAGAAGATTTATTTACACATCAGTTGGAAGAAATAAGTGATGCGCAACCATTATTGCCAGAGGATGTAGATAACAGGGATGTCTCAGTCAAGCAGCATTACACACATGGACGTATGATGTGATGATGATGATGTTGTACCCGCTGCTGCTTCCTTTGCTGAATTGTCAGATACAAGTGAAGCAGTTGATAATGACGATGTGTCCGTGGATGTCACGTGGATGCCCGCTCGAAGAGAAGAAGAACAGGGGGAAAGTTCAGATGAGGAGACAGAGAGGAGGAGGAGACGAGTTGGAAGCAGGGGGTGGTCGTCGCAAGGAGCTAGTGGCACAGTCAGACAGCATGTATCGGCACCCGGGGTTAGCCAGACAGCACGCCAATCAACGCATGCTGTTGCCACCACCAGAATGCCGTCATTGCAAAGCTCAGCAGTGTGGCATTTTTTTTGTGTGTCTGCCTCTGATAACAGCGATGCCATTTGAAACCTGTGCCTAAAGAAGCTGAGTCGTGGGAAGTCCAACATTCACCTAGGTACAACTGCTTTGCAAAGGCACATAAGCTCACATCACAAACGCCTATGGGATCAACACATGAGTACAAGCAGCACACAAACTCAAAGCCACCATGCTCCTCCTGGTCCAGCATCTTCAGCCACGTCAACCACTGCTGTCCTCCCTGCCCCCTCTCAACCTCCCACCACTCCGCCTCTCACCTTCAGCAGTTCCTGCTCATCTGCCCACAGTCAGGTGTCTGTCAAGGAAATGTTTGAGTGTAAGAAGCCAATGTCACAGAGTCACCCCCTTGCCCGGCGTCTGACAGCTGGCTTGACGGAACTCTTAGCCCGCCAGATTTTACAATACCAGCTGGTGGAGTCAGAGGCCTTCAAAAAATTTGTCGCTATTGGGACACCACAGTGGAAGGTACCCGGACGAATTTTTTTTTCAAAAAAGGCAATCCCAAACCTTTACTATGTTATTGAAAAGGAAGTCATGGCATCTCTGGCATACAGTGTTGGGGCAAGGGTCCATCTGACCACTGATACCTGGTCTGCAAAGCGCGGTCAGGGCAGGTATATCATGTACACTGTGCATTGAGTCAACCTGCTGACAAGCATGGAATGTGTGGCTTTGCAGCGGAGTTGGTGACACCGCCACGACTTGCAGGCAGACCTACTGCCACCTCCTCTACTCCTCCTACTCCATCCTCTTCGATATCCTCCTCGGCTGAGTCCTCTTCTGCTGCGGCGTCTGGCTGCACATCAACTGAATCCCCCCAGCTCCCCAGGGGCTATTCAACATTCCGGATACGAAAGTGTCATGCTGTCTTGGGGTTGACTTGCCTGAAAGCAGAGAGCCACACAGGACCAGCACTCCTGTCCGCCCTGAACGCACAGGGGGATCAGTGGCGGACCCCGCACCAACTGGAGATCGGCAAAGTGGTGTGTGACAATGGAACAAATTAGTTGTCAGCATTGAATTTGGGCAAGTTGTCACATGTGCCGTGCATGGCACATGTGTTGAATCTCATCGTACAACGCTTTGTGTCTAAGTAGTCAGGCTTACAGGACATCCTCAAGCAGGCCAGGAAGGTGGGTGGCCGTTTCAGGCGTTCCTACACGGCCATGGCGCACTTTTCCGATATTCAGCGGCGAAACAACATGCCAGTGAGGCACTTGATTTGCGACAGCCCGACACGTTGGAATTCAACACTCCTTATTGTTGGCCTGCTCCAACAAGAATAAGCCGCCAACGTGTATTTGTATGACCGGGGTGCTAAGACAGCCTCTGCGGAGCTGGGATTTTTTTTGCCACGTTACTGGACGCTCATGCGCAATGCCTATAGGCTCATGCATCCTTTTGAGGAGGTGACAAACCTAGTCAGTCGCACCGAAGGCACCATCAGTGACCTCATCCCATTTGTTTTCTTCCTGGAGCGTGCCCTGCGAAGAGTGCTGGATCAGGCTGTAGATGAGCGTTAAGAGGAAGAGGAAGAGTTGTGGTCACCTTCACCACCAGAAACAGCCTTGTCATCATCGCTTGCCGGACCTGCGGCAACGCTGGAGGAGGAGTATGAGGAAGAGGAGTCATAGAAGGAATGTGGCTATGAGGAGGAGGAAGACCAACCACAGCAGGCACCCCAGGGTGCTCATTGTTGTCAGCTATCTGGGACCCGTGGTGTTGTACGTGGCTGGGGGGAAGAACAGACCGTGAATGACATCAGTGAGGACGAGGAACGGGAAATGAGTAGCTCTGCATTCAACCTTGTGCACATGGGGTCTTTCATGCTGTCATGTCTGTTGAGGGACCCTCGTATAAAAAGGATGAAGGAGAATGACCTGTACTGGGTGGCCACGCTACTAGACCCCCGGTATAGGCAGAAAGTGGCTAAAATGTTACCAAATTACCGAAAGTCGGAAAGGATGCAGCAGTTCAAAACCAAACTAAAAAATATGCTTTACACAGCTGATAAGGGGGATGTCAAAGCACAACGGGAATCTAACTGGCGAAGAGGTGAATGCAATCCTCCTCCTACCACGGTGGCAAGGACTGGACGATTTACAGATGTGTTGTTGATAGAGGACATGCAGAGCTTTTTGAGTACTACACATCGCCATAGCCCTTCGGCATCCAGCCTTAGAGAACGACCGACAGGTAGCAGACTACCTCGCCTTAACAGCAGATATCGACACTCTGAGGAGCGATGAACCCCTTCACTACTGGGTGTGCAGGCTTGACCTGTGGCCTGAGCTATCCCAGTTCGCGATAGAACTTCTGGCCTGCCCTGCTTTAAGTGTCCTGTCAGAAAGGACCTTCAGTGCAGCAGGAGGCATTGTCACTGACAAGAGAAGTCGCCTCGGTCAAAAAAGTGTTGATTACCTCACCTTCATAAAGATGAATGAGGCATGGATCCCGAAGGGACTGACAGTGGGGGATACGTTTGACTAACAAAAGGCCTGATGACATGCCTTGGCCTCAAAATGGTCCCCACGCTGCTGTATTTAATGTCTGCATACCGGAAGACTTTCGTGAATTCTCCACCACTAACTAGGGTTCAAGTCGCAATGTTTTAGTCACTTTTCTGCCTGGAAAACATACATTTTTCCAGCCGGTGCTACAACAGCGGCTGCAACAATGCCATTATTTTTCAGGCATGTGTACATGCCTAATTTTTATGTCCTATGGTGCAGCACTGTGGCTGCAAAAACAAAACAAAAAAAAAAGGCACAAGTGTCAATTCCCCTTCGTGATCGTTACCTTGTTGTGCTAAAGGGGCTTGCGTATCACAATAAAGCAATCATCACCTCTATGAGTGTGTTGGCAATGTTGCTGCACCCCAGATGATAAGGCCGTTGCTTTATTATGGTCAGACCAAACGCGATCGGCTGGATAATATTTCATAGAAAAAACATTAATTTACCTTTTTTTTTTTTTTAAGTTGTATGGGTTTTTAATACATAAAATCAAAAATAATAATAAAGTCTCTTAATAGTTTATTAGAAATAATGCAGACAATTAAAAAAATCCCCATCAATTCCAATACAAAGCAAGTACAGAGCTCAGAACTAAATTATTTCATGATGTCGTAATGGTTCGTTAATTCGACAATGGTTAATCAATTCGACACACGTCCCCGAATAGGGTACGTAACAGGGATTAAACTGATAGGAATAGTACTAGTTAAGACACCACTCATATAGGGTGTCACAGCACATTGCTCTGTGCACGCGCAGTGCCCCAATTTGGGAGTAAGAGGACCGACCAAGCTGCTTTTTCCATCTCCCGGTTCCTAAAATCAATTCAGTTTGGTGTATGAGAGTTTGGTCTGTCACTGTGAAGGCAGTCGAAGGTACCCGGCCTACATTTTTTTTCACAAAAGGCAATCCCTGATATGGGACGTAACAGGGATTAAACTGATACAAATAGTACTAGTTAAGACACCACTCATATCGGGTGTGACAGTAAATTGCACAGCGCAGACGCAGTGACCATGGATTAAAACAAAGGGGAGGGAGCCAGCGTTTTTTTAACCATCTCCCCGTTCGAAAAATCAATTCAATAAATGGACCCCAGATTGGGGACGTAACAGGGATTAAACTGATAATAGTACTAGTTAACACACCACTCATACCGTGTGGCAGATTACATTACACGGCACACGCGCAGTGCCCCAAATTGGAAGTAACAAGAAGGACGCACACAGATAAATCACATTTCTGCAAGGAGTTTGTCAACTTTTGACAACTGTTTACGGTTGTCTAAAATCCATTCAATACACGTCCTGATAGGGGACGTAACAGGGATTAAACTGATGAGAATAGTACTGCAGAAAATACCACTCATATCGGGTGTGACAGTAAATTGCACGGCGCCAACGCAGTGACCGTGGATTAAAACAAAGGGGAGGGAGCCAGCGTTTTTTTAACCATCTCCCCGTTTGAAAAATCAATTCAATAAATGGACCCCAGATTGGGGACGTAACAGGAATTAAACTGATGAGAAGAGAACTACAGAAAATAACACTTATATCGGGTGTGAAAGTAAATTGCACGGCGCAAACGCAGTGACCGTGGATTAAAACAATGGGGAGGGAGCCAGCGTTTTTTTAACCATCTTACCGTTCTAAAAATCAATTCAATTCACCTTTCGGGGACCCTTGGTGTTGTACGTGGCTGGGTGGAGGAAGAAACCTTCAATGACATCACCGGGACATGGCTAGCTTGGTATCCAACCTTGTGCAAATGGAGAGTTTGCGGTTGTGCAAATGGACTGTTTGCGGTTGTTTGCTGTGCATTAAAAGGGGAGTTTGGTCTGTCAATGTCTGTGAAGCGGGCGTAACCCTTACACTACCAGACCGATACAACATTATACCTGATCGTATACACACACTGGATGTTTTAAACCACGTTGTTCAAAAAAATGTAGGATTGTTAGGTGATTTATGCCTTTTATGGATTAAAACCCAACTCTGCGTCAACTATGTAATTTTCCATGGGAGTTTTGCCATGGATCCCCCTCCGGCATGCCACAGTCCAGCTGTTAGTCCCCTTGAAACAACTTTTCCATCACTACTGTGGGTAGAAATAGTCCCTGTGGGTTTTAAAATTCGCCTGCCTATTGAAGTCTATGGCGGTTCGCCCGTTCACGAACATTTGAGGAAATTCGCGTTCGCCATCCGCGAACAGAAAATTTTATGTTCGGGACATCTCTAAATGTGATACCTCATAAAATATTGATTACTTAACATTCCCCATATGTCTACTTTGTGTTGGCATCATTTTGTAAATGTCATTTTATTTTTTTAGGACGTTAGAAGGCTTAGAAGTTTAGAAGCAATTCTTAAAATTTTTAATAACATTTTCAAAACCCACTTTTTAAGGACCAGTTCAGGTCTGAAGTCACATTATGGGGCTTACACAGTGGAAACCCCCTATAAATGACCCTATTGTAGAAACTACACCCCTCAGGTTACTCAAAACTGATTTTACAAACTTTTTTAACCCTTTAGGTGTTCCACAAGAATTAAAGTAAAATGGAGATGAAATTTCAAAATTTCACTTTTTTGGTAGATTTTCCATTTTAATCCATTTTTTTCTTTAAACCATCAAAGGTTAACAGCTAAACAAAACTCAATATTTATTACCCTGATTCTGCGGTTTACAGAAATACCCCACAAGTGGTCGTAAACTGTTGTAAGGGCACACAGCAGCGCGCAGAAGGAAAGTAACGCCATATGGTTTTTGGAGGGCAGATTTTGCTTAACTCGTTTTTAGATGCCTTGTCCCATTTGAAGCCCCCTGATGCACCCTGACAGTAGAAACTTCCAAAAATTGACCCTATTTTGAAAACTAGGGGATAAGGTGCCAGTTTCTTTGGTGAATATGACTTTTGATTGCTCTATATTACAGGTACCAAAAACATGTCTGTTTTGAAACTGTTTATTTTTTATTTTTTTAAACATTGTTCTGACACAGTAGATCATGCACTATTTTTATAGAGCAGGTTGTTACGCACGAAAATATATAAAAAATGTCTACTTTATTTTTTGGTTTGTTTATTTCAGTTTTTACATAATAAAGCATTTTTGAAAAAAAAATTATGTTTTTGTGTCTCCATTTTCTGAATGCCATATATTTTTTATTTTTCTGCCGATGGTCTTGTGTAGGGACTCGATTTTTGCAGGAAGAGTTGATGTTTTTATTGGTACCATTTTTGGGTACATATACTTTTTTGGGCATTCATTATTACACTTTAGGGTGCAAGGTGACCAAAAAATTTGTTGTTTTAGCACAGTTTTTATTTTTACAGCGTTCACCTAAGTGGTTAAATCATGTGATATTTTTATAGAGCAAGTTGTTATGGATGCAGCAATACCTAATATGTATACTTTTTCTTATTTATTTAAGTTTTACACAATAATAGCATTTTTGAAACAAAAAAATTGATGTTTTAGTGTCTTCATAATCTGGTAGCCATAGATTTTTTTTTTACCAGAAACCGGCTTTATTAAAAGAGAACTGTAACTGCCGGAAAATCAGATTAACAGTATGAACAGCTTGAGAATTCACAGTACAGATAATAGAAATTTGCATAGAGACACAAATAAGTAGCAAAAACGAAAATGACAGGCTACTCTCTTCTGGATATCCCTATCTGTCCCCGCTACCTGGGGTGCACTTCTACAGTGCACTAACTAAATCCTCTTCCTCTATGTCCTAACACAGGTTAGCAGCAGTGCACTCACAGTTCTGTATCCGGCATATGCAGGCAGGTGCAGTCTGGATCCTAATCCGGTTTCTTGCTTGGCTCAGTGTGGTCTTCTCCTCTGTGTTAGATCGCAGGTCAGGCAGGTACAGTCTGGATCCTGCTCCGGTTGCTTGCTTGGCTCAGTGTGGTCTTCTCCTCTTTGTTAGATCGAAAGTCAGGCTTCCACGTGGCTCAGCTCTGGCAGAGGTGGTGCTGCAAGTTTTACTTTGTAGTCTCTGTAACTCTGGGTCAGAAATAGTCAGTAGCTCAGGACATATCATCAGCCAGGGCCCGGGTTCCCTCAAAAGTCCAGGAGCAACCACACTCTCAGGTCCCTGATAGTTTGTGTCACAGCAGGCAGGGAGAAATCACACTAATCTTCCCTTTGGATCTCCCTCTCACCGTGGACAGAGTCCTTCTCTGTGTACTCAAACACCTTCAGCCCAGGCTCACTGCTCACCCCGGGAAAACTCCTTATCCTCTGGAACAAACACCTCTCACTGTCTTACTCAGCCACAGCGGCCTCTGGTGGCTGGAGGGAAACATGACAGTCTGCATATGTATTTATGTGATGTAAATGCTGCTGGATGATCAGGGCTGCCTCTTACATGGGACAATGCTGCTGTCTGAGCGTGAGCTACTGAAAGAGATGACATTCCTATGTCCGTCCAGGCACTGCGCAGTAAGGAAGACAGGGAGCCTAAAAACTGGACTGTCTGGCCTAAAACCGGACGCCTGGACACCCTAGTTTTCAGGAACTATGATCCTGAATACAGATGATAAGAACTTTAGCTGAATCTCTGGGGAATTTAGTTCATGAGGAGACAAGAAGTACAGAGAGGATGGACAGGACAGACTGTGGTAATGTGTTGCTGTGGTAATAGAGACTATAAACAAGTGCTACTGCTTATTAGACACATCCGCACGCTCCTCTCATGTCTACTCATCATCTCCATTCCCACAGAGATTCACCTGTATTCAGGATCATAATCCCTGACAAGTAGAGTTGAGAGGAGGATGAGGCAGCACTATGGCTCATTGTGGTGAAGTAACTTGTCCCGCTGTGTGATTACGACAGGTTTTGTGTGTACTGATAGGACGGCGGCCATTTTATTTCTCCTCATGATTGCTCCCTAGACAAAACAAGCCATTTTAAGTAATAAAAGGTATTTGTGAATACATTTATTATAAAATAATATTGTGTTTTCATTTTTTTAATTCCTGGAGAACCCCTTTAAAGACATATCTGGATGGACATTACATACAGTGCTAAAAAACATATGGTCCTGTGCATGAGGCCTTAATGACATATCTGGATGGACATTACATACAGTGCTAAAAAACATACAGAGTAATACAGCACTACATATTTCTTATATGCTGTTATGGGGAAAAAAGTAGTCGATTTTTGGGAACAAGCATCCAGGGGCAGATGCCTGCCTGTATTATAGATACACAAGTGTAAATTGTCAGAAGAAAAAGTGGATTGTTCTGCACAAGCATCCAAAAATTATGCCTTAGCAGGGGCAGATGCCTGCTTATATTTATACTCACACAAGTGTTAATTGTCAGAAGAAACAGTGGCTTGTCATGAACAAGGCCTGCGCATTGTCCTTAATTTTTTGGAGTAGCAGCAATACAGCGTTGATGTGGAAAGGGTAAGGTAAGTTGGCTCTCCAGCCGTAACAAAACTACAACTCCGATCAAGCCCTGATAGTTGTAGGCTGTCAGGACATGATGGGAGTTGTAGCTTCTCTAAAGCTGGAAAGCCATGTGTTGGGGAACATTGGACTAAGGTCTCTAGATATAACAGTGGTTTGTAGCGTTATGGAAAAGACAAGGCAGTAGATCTGTGTGGCAGTATTGGGATAATAATAGTAATAGTAGTGGTGGTTGGGTAGTGCTTATGGTAGTGGCAATAGGGTGAATTGCAGCTACAGCGGCGCAGGCAGCAGCATCAGCCATATAGTACGTAATATAATGGTAGGCAGGCAGACAGTGGCATGATAGGGCTAGCGATAACTAGCCACCATCAGTAGTGGCAAATATATTCATTGACCTCAGCCAGAGGAGTGTCAAAATCCTCTTAGATTAAGCCTCATTCATTTTGACAAAAGTTTTGTTCACTTGTGGAAAACAACTTTGTCTGTTTGGGTGTGACAATGGCACCTGCCTGGCAGAAAGTTATTGCAGTACAATAAGTTCACTAAAACTGCATGGTATATTAACACGATATACTGCTAATGAAACTGGTATATTAATGCACTGAAATGCCCAATTACGGTAGCGAAATTGAAACTATTTTAAGTGACTAACAAAAGCGCAGTTAAAGGGAATCTGTCACCAGGTTTGAGCCCTGTCAGCTAAACATATGCTGACGTTCAGGGTCTCATTAGCATGCCTAATATGGGCTCATCTAAACAAATGGTAGCGTTATTTTGTCAAAAAACAGGTTTAACTAACCTGTCAATCACACATATAAGGAGCCCAAGGGGAGGTCCAGCGATGCAGGGTGCCCGGCCGCAGACATTGCTGTATGTGGCCAGCGCCGCCTCCAAATGCTCCGTGCCGCCTCTCCCTCCCCCTCCTCCTGCTGTAAGCGCTGGCTCGTGCGCACACGCGCGTGCGCACTTCACTTCAAGAAGCCGATCCAAGAAGTCCGCACGGGTGCATGCCTGTGCGCACGCGCGGACTTCTTGGATCGGCTTCTTGAAGTGAAGTGCGCGCGCCGTGTGCGTACGAGCCAGCGCTACAGCAGGAGGAGGAGGCGGCACGGAGCATTTGAGGCGGCGCTGGCCACATACAGCGATGTCTGCGGCGGCACCCTGCACGCTGGACCTCCCTGGGCTCATATGTGTGATTGACAGGTTAGTTAAACCTGTTTTTTGACAAAATAACGCTACCATTTGTTTAGATGAGCCCATATTAGGCATGCTAATGAGACCCTGAACGTCAGCATATGTTTAGCTGACAGGGCTCAAACCTGGTGACAGATTCCCTTTAAACAGTTAAACGTACCCTGCTACAAACACCCCGGTTAAAATGCGATGAGCTGTATTTTTTGGCAATTATAAAGGCGAAATAATATGCACCCTTCTACAAACTCAATGCTTTTGGTGCACTGAAATGTGCTTAATTATGCACGGTAGCATAAAACACTTCAGAACTGTAGAATCTTGTGGTTTTTACAGAAAAAGGCCACCTGTGCAATTAGTCTGACACAAATTGCTAAAACGTTGAATGTTTAGCAGCAGAATTTTTGTGAAATATGTAATTAATCTGATTTGCTCATATCTACCGGTAATTCTGTATGTTGGTCTCTCTTGTAATTTTGCATTTTGTTCTCTTTATGAGGCCATCATTCTGAATATTATTCTTTACCAGGAGCCTGTGATACGTCTTAGTATCTGTCAAGGACAAGCTGTGCCTACAGTCCATTCAGAGTCTTACAATAATTCCATTTAATATAAATAAAATTGCAGCCTCAGACAGTCACATACATAGAAAAGTACGGCCCCATAGCAAGGATCAAACCAGCCCCCCCCCCCCCCCCACAGGACAGAGGGTTTTTACCAAGGGCGTTGCTAGATTAAAACATTCAGGGCCTGAGCCCCTGATGTTTTGTCCCAGACCCCGAATGTACTGCCTGCCAGCTAGATACAACTGTATTGCCATCCTCAGGATGGCAATACGATTAACTCTAATGCCCTGCAAGAGCTGAAGGACCTGTGGTGACATCACAGTCCATGTGATCAGTTCTAATTGCAGTAGCTGAAAAGGACCTGCGATGATTTCACCATCATGTGACCAGTGTAGGAGAGGATAGTGCTCAGCAGTGAAGAGAAGTCCTGGGAAGAAGCTGATGTGAGGTCTGCTACATGAGGAGAGGTAAGTGAAGGGGTAGATTACTCAGTTTGAGAGGCAGAGCAATGTTGGGAGTTGTTGTTATTTAACTGGGACTGTATGTTAGGGCTGAAGGGAGGGAAGTTATTTAACATGGGACTGAAAGTTGAGGGGGTGATGTTATTCACATGGGAATGCATGTTGGAGGTGGTTCGGGCAGGGTGATATTATTTACATGGGACTGTATGTTGAAGATGTCCTGGGGAGGAAATGATGTTAGTTACATGGGACTGAATATTGAGGGGGTGATATTTACATGGGACTGTATGTTGAAGGCGGCTGGGGAGGGTGTGATGTTCTTTACATGGGACTGTAGGTTGAAGGTGACTGGGGAGGGGGTGATGTTATTTACGTGGGACTGTATATTGGAGCAGGCAGGAGAGATGGTGTGATGCTATTTACATGGGACTGTATTTTGTAGTGGGCTGTAGATAGAGAGGGATGTTATTTACATGGGACTGTATATTGGAGGGGGCTGGAGAGATGGTGTGATGGTATTTATATGTGACTCTAAGGCCGAGGGAGGGAAATAATGTTATTTACATGGGACTGTATGGTGGAGAGGCTGAAGAATTATAATTTCTGAGGACACTCAATGTTGGAATATAACTACAGGGGGCATTATAAATGCTAGGGGCGCTTCAGGGCGAGCATTATAACAGTAGGGGGCAATATAAATACTGGGGCACTTCAGGGTGAGCATTATAACAGTAGGGGACATTATAAATACTAGGGGCACTGTAGGGGTATTTTAAATCCAGGGGACAATAGGCGTTCTTATTACTACTGGGGACTTTATAGGAGGGACTTATAGATCTAAATTATTTCTACTAAGAGCATTATGCGGGCCTTATTACTACTGAGGGGTCTGTAGAGAGCTTTATTTCCACTGGGGGCTTTGTAAGGGCATTATTAATACTGGAGAGCTCTTCTACTAATGTATCTTAGAGTATGGATGTGCCTAGAGCTCAATAGAAAGGTGCACAATAGGGTAGTACGTTCTGAGATATATGTGTAAAAAGAAATATACCCAATGAAGGCTCACATTTTAGGGTTGTGCTAGTATAGGCACAACTCTATTGTAGAATTATTTGACAAAGACTTGGTTTCGTGTGTGCTGCCGCAGGTTGGGGATTATTTGCAGAGGGATGTCCAGTCCTTCCGGAAAGGGTATTTTAGCAGTGAATTCGGGATCCTGCTTCGGCGCTTCAAAACCCGGTCAAGACATTCTTTTGTTATATAAAATCTTCTTTATTTCATTAAAAAGTTATGCAAGGTAGAAGCATCGCGTTGCGAGGAATTATGATCCCCTTCATCAGGTTGACATGTATAAACAGTGTATAGTACAAATAGAGGTATATAAACAGCAAAAAAAAAAAAAAATGTGTTAGGAAACCACCCACAGGTGCTGTCACATTAGCATAAATGTCTGTTGTACAGTATGTATGATCATCAAAGTGTTATTATTTGTATATGTGTAGACCATAAACCATTTTTCAAAGTTCCTGGTGTGGACCCTTTTGTATTATTTTCGAGTTAATTATGGGTGGAATTCGATATATATGAATATTTAATCGGTATTTTAATAAGGGGCGGTAGAGGGAGGGCCTGGGAACTCCGATTGCTATGGGAACTTAATGTTTAATTGTATAGGGGTGGTGTATTGGTGGTGCAGTGGCTGGTGGTGGAACGGGCTTGGGTTCACGTGATCGCAGAGATTGTGATCACGTGGTTGTTGCCATGGCATGTCCAGGACGCTGAGCTGTGAGGCGGTCGGCATTGTCACTGGCCCGTGACTAGATTTGTCACGTGCTGCTTCTCCGTGTCAGCGGCTCGCGCTGACATTGTCGGCTGCAGGGTGGATCGTGGTGGATGCGGTCCACAAGTGTGATTAGTGGAGTTGCATATAGTGGCATTTGTAGTGGGGAAAGTACTGGATGGGGAAGTGTATAATGATGAATTATAAGCATACTGATGTATACATAATGGTATATGCATGAGGTGGATGATTATGAGATGGAAAAATAAAAAATGTTAGAAAGGTAGGGGATTATGAAATGGAGAAATATAATAAAATATACGGTAATAAATATAATATTACATAAGGGGATGAAATGAAATAAAGGTAGGATGTAGATGAAATAAATAAATATTAAATTATTAAGTTATTAAAAAAGTATGATCATGATATAGTAAGCATTATATAAAATGGTGAAATGTGATGAGAGAAAATTAAAAGGAAATAGAATAATTTATGAAATGCAATGCGATAAGATGCAGATGAAATAAAAAGAATTGTTTAAACTGGATCCTGGTTAACAATGACGGATGGCTGTTGTATAGATGGTATATAAAGAGGTGTATGTATATAATTATAATATATATCATTATACAAAAATGTGATACATATATATATAGAACCATTTTAAAGGGTTTCTGTCATCAAGTTTTGACATTATAAGCTGTCTGACATTAGCTATGTGCTAATGTCAGAGCAGCTTGATAATGTCTTTTTTATAAAAATCCAATTTATATTTTGGCTGAAAACGTACTTTTATAATATGTAAATTAGCCTCTAGGAGCAGGGGGGGCGTTGCCCTGCTCCTAGAGGCTCTGTGTGGCAACCTGCTGGCACGCCCCTTCTTACTTTGAGTAACAGTGCCGGGCAGCGATCCTCCGGCACTGTCTCCTTCTGAAATTCCGCGCCTGCGCCGCCGCTCTGTATTCGGCGCAGGCGCGGTGAGCAAAGGACGCTGGTGCCTGCTGTCCTCAGCTCACCGCGCCTGCGCTGAATACCTCTGAGTACACCCGGAAGCAAGGACAGCGCGGGATTTCAGAAGGAGACAGTGCCGGAGGATCGCTGCCCGGCACTGTCAGACAGCTTATAATGTCAAAACTTGATGACAGAAACCCTTTAAGTATACTTTGCAATGAAACAACTAAAAGCAGGATAAAAATGGCTTAGACTCCAATATGATTATTAAAAAAATATATAAATAAATAAATTAATTAATAAAATCATAAGTTGTCTCATTTTACGCTAGTTTTCTCATGAAATAAATGAATAAATAAATAAATAAATAAATAAAGGAATATATACTAAATGCATACTAAAATAATCTCAACGTATTTTTCGTGTGATTTAATTGGAGGGCATATACGGGGGGATTCGCAAGGTTATTATGGGTTGACCAAGTGGTTTACAAATTGATTGCCTCGTTTAGGCCATATGGATTAAGGCTTTTCAGCTTGAATATCCAAAACATTTCTCGTCTTCTGATGTACTGGATCTCTTCCCTCTGATGTGTTGGAATTTGTTCTATCGGGGTGATCCTAAAACCCACTGGGCTCCCTCCGTGGAAATCTGTGGCATGTTGAGACGCTATGTTTAAGATACTTTTTCCTTATGTTGGATGTGTGTTTATTTAGTCTATTTCTGATAAAATAAATTAGATTCCAATATATAAATGACATGAGTTGAGTTGCCAATACCCCCAAATAGACTAACTTTTTTTTTTTTTCGATTTTCCTTTTATACTAGTTCTTAATACTTTGGCGTTCTGTCTAACACTTGGTCTTCTATATTAAGAGAGCTATACAAGAGAAATTATGATATAGTGATATTGTCACAGTTAATTATTTATCTATTGGAAAATTTACAATGGTGATATTATAACCAAAATTAAAAAGGATTTTGCCACCATTACTGTGATTTATAGCAATCTTTTTTAAATTGAGAATAGTGCATCTTTTGATTACACTATACTCTATTACAATAACCTATAATTCACAAGGAATATGCTTGAATGTTTCAATGCAAGAAAAGGAATCTGAATAAAACAGTGAACCATGAAGACAAGCCTGAGCACAAATAACCTGCTTTTAATTATGTAAAAGTCCAGGAAACTAATTTGCGTCAGTTAGTGATGAGCGAGCACCAAAGTGTTTGGGTGTTCGATCCGAACACACCGCGATATTCGTGCGCTCGGCTGAGCACCCGAGTATAATGGATGTCAATAGGAGACAACCAGGCACCCCCTGCTCGGATTAGGTGCCTGGTTCATAGGGAAAGGTCAGAAAGTGACAGAAACAACCCCGAAATGGATCGGAAACAGCATGGGGACCATGTCTGGATGCATCTTGGACTCCAAAGTTGCTGCTGGGAACCATGTTGTTCCAGTTGTCCGCCACTTTTACTGACCGCCAAAAATACGCCCAAAACCCCATCCCCTCATAAAAAAAAAACATTTTTAGAGGAAAAATTGTTAGGAAACATTCTTTCCTGTATATTCAATTGTATATACAGTGCAAGTGCTGCCAAAAATTACAAGTAAGATGCACTCATATACAGTCTGTATCTCACATAAAGGAGGGCCTCATTCACATGGTGCTACAATTGTTCAGGTACACTGCTGCACTCATAAAGCCTATGCACTAAATGAAAGGGCTGCCAAAAATTACAAGGAACCGACACAGCAATACACCCTTTATTACACATAAAGGCAGGGCCGGTTCTAGGTAAAATGGGGCCCAGGGGCGAAAAACAATAAGGGGCCCCCCCTCAATGTCACGTCATCACTGTCTCTTTTTTACATCACCCCCTTCGCGTCACATTATTCCCCCCCCCCTCCCCTCCATGGCAGCATACAGAAATACAGCGCCCCATACCTCTTACATCCAGTGACGTCTCCTTTGATGTAGATGTTCTTTGACCCCATCTTCTCCTTTCAGACCAGACCTTCATTTTGTCGCCATTTTCCATCTCTGCAGTTTGACAAAAAAAAAAATACTTTTCCATCATCCTCCCATCTTCTGAACAAATCATCCTGCTACCCCCAATATTGTGCCGCTATGCTCCCCTATACTATACTGCAGAAACAGATAATACCCCTGATAATACTAGTACCACATAGAGCCCCCCATTTAAAATATCCCTTCTTTGTGGCCTCAATAGAAGCCCCCACAGTGTTCCTCTCCCCCTTCCCCCATATAAAATACCCCTTCTTTGTGGCCTCAGTAGATGCCCCAATAGATGCCCCCCAATAATGTGCCAGTAAGAAGTGCCCCCATAGATGCCCCCAATATTGTGCCAGTAAGAGGTCCCCCTTAGTGCCCCCAATAATGTGCCAGTAAGAAGTGCCCCCATAGATGCCCCCAATAATGTTCCAGTAAGAGGTCCCCGTATAGTGCCCCACAATAATGTGCCAGTAAGAAGTGCCTCCATAGATGCCCCCCAATAATGTGCCAGTAAGAGGTTCCCCCATAGTGCCTCCCAATAATGGGCCAGTAAGAAGTGCCTCCATAGTGGCACCCAATAATGTGCCAGTAAAATGTGCCCCCAATAATGTGGCAGTAAAAAGTGGTGCCCCCAATGATGCCCCCCAGCCTCAATGTCACATTTCTCCCCCTCCATGTCACATTTCTCCCCCTCCATGTCACATTTCTCCCCCTCCATGTCACCCCACCCCCCCTCCAGCTCCATCCATGTCACGTCATCACCTCCTCCTTTTTACATCACCCCCTTCTTGTCACCCCCAGAATGGCACATTTCTTCCCCTGTATGGGCCAGTGGCAGCAGCACATCTCTCATTCCCCCCATGGCACATTTCTCCACCAGCACAATACACATCCCCAACATCCCCCCCCATGGCTCATTTCTCCACCAGCACAATGCACATCCCCCCAACCCCCCTCATGGCTCATTTCTCCTCCAGCACAATGCACATCCCCCCCCCCATGGCTCATTTCCCCTCCAGCACAATGCACATCCCCCCCATGGCTCATTTCTCCTCCAGCACAATGCACACCCCCATGGCTCATTTCTCCTCCAGCACAATGCACATCCCCCCATGGCTCATTTCTCCTCCAGCACAATGCACATCCCCCCCACTCCCTCCCACAGTCGCATGATCCCCTTGTTTCTTGCCTGAATGCCTGTGTCTGGTGAGGACAGGTCACTGGTATGGGCAGAGAGAGGCACAGAAGTGGAGTCAGGACTCAGAAGTCAGCAGCAGGAGGGAGGAGGCGGCAGCTACGGTGGGTGAGGGCAGTGCACACTGCTACACTCACTTGCTTCTTTTGGTTCTGGGGGGCGGGGCTCTGGCAAGACCGCGAAGACGTGCCTGTGTGGCGGCACGCTCTGGGCCCCAGCAAGCACTGCTCTCTTAAAGAGGCAGAGAGGGGCTCAGAGCGGCCGCGGCCCAGGCTTATCCATCCTATATCTCCTGTTAGTTGCGGGCCGGCGCTGGCGCTGCTTGGGGGCCCCTAAGAACTCGGGGGCCCGGGGGCAATTGCCCCCTTTGCCTATATGGAAGCGCCGGCCCTGCATAAAGGAAGGCATCGTACACACCCTTGAAAAATTATGATTGATGGCCTTCTGGTGACCCTCAAAAACATTAGGAGCAAGGGCCTTCTGATCTGACCATCTAAGAAGTTAAGTGACCCGGTCAGCACAGGCTACCAAGAAAAAATGACCAATTTCAAATGAAACATTTTTTTGGGGGTTATAGATAACGTCACATAGCAGACTTAGCACAGGCAAGTAAAGCAGAACAAATTGAAATCGAATTTTATTTAATTTTTTTTGAGATAGCAGAATTAGCGCAGGGAATGGCAGTTAGCACCGGCTATGAAAAAAGAAAGACCAATTTCTAATCGAAATTTTGGTTTTGGTTCCAGATAACGTCACATAGCAGAGTTAGTGCAGGGAATGGCGTTAACCGTTAAGCAACAGGTACAATACAATTTTATAGAATTTTGAAAAAAAAATTTGTGCGGTAATGTTACACTGCAGAGTTAGCGCGGGGAATGGCGGTCAGCATTTGTTGCCTCTTTACATGATGGAAACGCAATACCGGAACTATACCACAATTACAAGCTGCTATCTGACTATCTTGGAATTTTATTGTCTACCCCAAAGAAAGATATAGGGAAAGTGGCACATACAATGAAAAAAAAAGAATACAATAGATTTTTGAAAGCTTTAGTTTTCAAACCATGGATATCAACATTTGACTGTATTACCAGTAATGTTCTCCACAATAGAAAGAAACATTGTCAATCCTTAAAAAGACAAATCCAGGATAAAAGAGAATTGGTCATTCCCCCCCGGGAAACGAACATGCATTCAAGTGTCTGCTGATAATTGTAATTCCTCAAGGCCTGAAATGCGAAAGGGTCTAATATCTCCTGAAAAGGCATCTTCAAAGGAAAGAGGAGAAAATGGAGTCAAGCCTGACATAATTAAAACATATTTTTTTAATATTTATCCCTGTGCCACTATATAAACAGAATCCTGTAAAAAACACATGCGTTAAAGATTCCCCACCGAAGGAAAGCAAATTATGTTTCCTTCCATGTCTGAAACATAGAAAAGAATATACCATGTGAGCTGATCCCCCAAAAAATTGTATGTGAGGGCCTGCAGATGAGCTGACCCTCTCTGAAGAGGGACATGAGGATATATTATCTACTGATCCCCAAACTCTTCAGCATCCACAGTCAGAAGAAGATGACGGGGGAATGGCAATTAGTGTTTTACTTGGTGGATGATGCGGATGAGACACAGTTGTCAATGAGTGAGGGTCTTGTTAGGTCAACACAAGTCAAGAGGATGACCATAGTGAGGAAGTGGTAGAGGAGATGGGGGACGATGACATCACTGACCCAACCTGGAAATGTGGCAAGCCAAGTGAGAACAGCAGGACAGAGGGGGAGGGATCCACAGCACTGCAATAGGCTGGAAAACGCTGTTGGGTGGCAAAAGGGAGAAGGCGGGCCACACCAAACAGGCCCACAACTATTCCCCCTTGTGGAAATCTCCCTTGCCAAGGGGTAGGTGTTCCGCAGTCTGGAGCTTGTTTAAGGAAAGTAGGGAAGATAAAAAAAAATGTCATTTGCTAACTGTAACTGTGCTATACCCAAATAAGAACTCTTAAATAAACAAATAACCATAACATATCTTACATCCCATTCATTAACTCTAACTCAAATCATAATAACAATAAAAACTCAAACCCAGGAACATAATGGGGGAAGACTGTACACTAGAGGCAAAATGAGTAGGGGTTGTGAACACTAGCAACTCACCACCACCGGCATGATCCGCCACATGTCATCCAAGCACCCTAATAGGTGGGCCGAACCCCTGGGTCCACAATCAGTGTCTGTGGGTCATACCACTGCCTCCTCTTCCTCCCCTGTGTTACATGCTGGCAAATCCTCTGTCCTAGACACAGGCTTGGATGACTCCCGCCCTGCAGCGGGGCCTTCGCAAGCACCATCAGCTAGCACATCCACTTCCTCGCCCAAGCACAAGCACAGCGTACACATATCCTTACTCCAGGCCTTTGATCGTAAGCACAAATAGCCAGCCACCCACCAACAGGCTATAGCACTAAATGCGCACCTTTCAAAATTTATGGCCATGGAAATGTTGCCATTTCGGCCTGTTGACACTGAGGCTTTCCTCAGTCTCATGGCGGCAGACATCCTTCGTTACTCAGTCCCCAGCCGCCACTATTTTACTCAGTGTGCCGTCCCCACATTACAACGCCAATTGTGTCCCGTAACATCACCCATGCCCTGACCAATGCATGTTATTGGGAATGTCCACTTAACGACGGACACATGGACAAGTGCTTTTGGCCAGGGACACTACATTTTTATGAAGGCACACTGGGTTAACCTTGTGGAGGCTGGTAGTGAGTCGTACCCTGGGATGGCACAGGTGCTACCGACACCAAGGATTGCTGGCACTACTTCCATCAGGATTTCCGCCACCACCTACATTAGTGGCTGCAACCCCCCCCCCCCTCCCTTCTCCACCTCCGCCTACCCCTCAAACTCTGAATTCTCATCTTGCAGCACCAGTCAACCTTCAGTCAGTAGCTGAAAGCAATGTAGCATGGCAGTGGGGAAGCGACAACAGGCCGTGCTGAAACTTATTTTCCTTCTGTGACAAACAGCACACTGCCGCAGAGCTGTGGCAGGGTATAAGGGACCAGATTGAGCTATGGCTCTCGCTACACAACCTACAACCAGGCATACTGTAGTTGTGTCTGATAATGTCCGTAAATTGGTGGCGGCTTTTGAGGTCAGCAAGCTCACACACAGGGCAATCATCAAGCATATATGTCCCATGCACAACAAACATCTCAAACTTATACATTAATATAACTAAAAACATAACACATGAGAGTGGAGATAAACCAATGGCATGGGGACACACGCAGGGCAATCATCAAGCATATATGTCCCATGCACAACAAACATCTCTAACTTATACATTAATATAGCTAAAAACATGACACATGAGAGTGGAGATAAACCAATGGCATGGACTGTTAATTAACTCATAAATAACCAAAGAACCATAACATATTGTACAACCACAATAACACTAATAATACCAACAATAAAACAACCACAAACTATAATAATAACAGAACGGAATGTCATTGCGGAAAAATTTACAACTGACAACGCTGGCGGCAAAGTACGTAGTTCCTTGTTCCAGTTTCATGACACCCCGCCAGCCGTATTCTTAATATTAAATGTTATATATGTTTAAAAGTATGTCACACATACAGTAGCGTAGTATTTGTAAGTGTGTGCGCCAATAAATTTAAATAGGTAATTGGGATGCGCACACTTCAAACAGGAGATGTAGCTCTAATAATGTCACAGAGTAGCATACACTGTCTTCAGATAAAGTACAGTATATGTCAGTGATATCTATGAAATGCAAACACACTAGATGTTGCACAAATAATGTACATTTCCCCAAAATACACTGGTTTCACCTGTGGTACAGTATTTTACACAGAGAGGAATATGCTGTGGACACTAAATGTTGCACAAATAATGTACATTTTCCCAAAATACAGTGGTTCCACCTGTGATACAGTATTTGACACAGAGAGGCACATGCTATGGACTGTAGATGTTGTACAAATAATGTAAATTTCCCCAAAATACACTAGTTTTACCTGTGGTACAGTATTCGACACAGAGAGGCACATGCTATGAACAGTAAATTTTGCACAAATAATGTAAATTTCCCCAAAATACACTGGTTTCAACTGTGGTACAGTATTTGACACAGAGAGGCAAATGCTGTGGACAGTAGATGGTGTACAAATAATGTAAATTTCCCCAAAATACACTGGTTTCACCTGTGGTACAGTATTTGACACAGAGAGGCACATGCTGTGGACACTAAATGTTGCACAAATAATGTAAACTTCCCCAAAATACACTAGTTTAACCTGTGGTACAGTATTTGACACACAGAGGCACACACTGTGGACAGTAGATGTTGCAAATAATGTAAATTTCCCCAAAATACACTGGTTTCACCTGTGGTACAGTATTTGACACAGAGAGGCACATGCTGTGGACACTAAATGTTGCACAAATAATGTAAAGTTCCCCAAAATACACTAGTTTAACCTGTGTACAGTATTTGACACACAGAGGCACACGCTGTGGACAGTAGATGTTGCAAATAATGTAAATTTTCACAAAATACACTGGTTTTACCTGGGGTACAGTATTTGTCACAGAGAGGCACACGCTGTGGACACTAGATTAGGCCCAGATGATTTAGATTTGCGCATCAGACACTCTTTTCCAATGATGGACAGCATATGTCCCATAAAACCACAGAATATGGACACTATATTAGACCCAGATTGTTGCAATTTGAAATACAGACACTTTTTTAATATCCCGGACGGCATATGTCGCATAAACCCACAGAATAGACACTATATTATGCCAGATTAATGTAATTTTAAATACAGAATCTTTTTTCGGATGCCGGACACTATCTGTCACATAAACCCCCAGAATTTGGACAGTATATTATGCCCAGTTTAATGTAATTTGAAATACAGAAACTGTTTGGGGAGGCCAGACAGTTTGTCACATAAATCCACAGTATATGGACACTATTAGACCCAGAATAATAGAAATTGCGCTGCAGACACTGTTGCTGATGTAAGATTGTATTTTTTACACAAAGCCACACACTATGGTCACTAGAAGTGAGCCAGATTATTAAAGACATAGTCTGCGGATGATGTACATGATATGTCACTAATAGGTACAAAATAAAAAAAAAATCTTGCTGCTGTGAAACACACCCAGTAGTCCTTAAAAGGCATTGTGGGGTGTTTGAAAAGCTTTTTGTATTAAATACAGCAAATTTCTCTCCCTGCACTATCTGTACCTTCCTTAGCATGGATGTCTCTGACACTGCTGTTAAATATATTGTTGATCTAAAACACACACACACACACAGTAGTCCTTAAAAGGACTTTTGGGCCTTTGAAAAGCTTTCTCTAATTAAAATAGCTGAAATTCGCTATGTCTTTCCCTTCCTACCCGATGCTCTCCCTGACTATAACTGATCCGAGTACGTGTCATCTGCTGCTATATAACCTCCGATGACGCGTTCCAGCCAGCCAATCACAGTAATGCCAGCAGCTAACATGGCTACTGGCATTACAGTGAGGGCAGTACTTACCTGCACCTTTATTGGTTGCTTAAAACCGACGAAACATTTGGGGCGGAGACTTGAGCATTCCTCTCGAGCACATGAGGTACTCGGCTGAGTACTGCCATGTGCCGAGCATAGCGATGCTCAAGCCGTATGCGCTACTCGGCCTAGCATGCTAACTCATCACTAGTGACAGTACATCATTGTATGATAAAAGAATATCCCCAAAAATAAAAAAAATCTCCAGTAAATACAAGTCTTCATCTGTCACACCATTGAAGCCTCTATTTAGTATGACCGCTAGTGCAGCTCACATGTTACCCAGATTTCCAAGACTCCCGAAAGGTAAACCAGATTCATTATACATTATGAAAAATAAAATATGCCCCTTTGAGAAGAACTATTAAGCATAATATAAACACTATAATACTGCCCCTTATGAACAATAAAAATTCTATAACACCTACCCTGTATACAAGAATATAACTAATATAATACTGTTCTCTTTGTACAAGATTATAACGTTAAGATGCACTCTATGTACAAGAACATACAGTAGGTGGTTCATGGAAAGAATGATGGACAGAGAGTGTGCTTTCCCAGCTATGGCTTTTGAACTATAATTAATTTAATTGCTCTGTGTTATGCCTGTTATCCACAATACTATTTGGTTTTATGGAGTTAGCTATGTTATAATTTATATGCTAGTCATCCTGTATGATCTCCTCTTCTGTGAGCTCATATTTTGTTTCCTGCAGTCTTTCCTGTTGGTCAGACATGCTTCAAACAGCTAGAGAGAGGACCTTTATCCTTATTTCTCAAGATATATTTAATAAATTACCTAAAGGCATATTCACCTCCTGCACTGGAATTCTCCACACAACTGGTTTCCCTAGGAGAATGATTATAGCAAGTTCACTATCTTCCATTGCTTGTACAAGAGATTGCAGAAAGGGACAAGAAGAGCACAATGGGGTAGGACTGTGATGGTAAATGTATAATAGATGAGAAATTGGAGGCTCACCTTTATGTGTTGTACTAGCGGTACAACACTCTAGTGAAGGTATATGTATGCTATCAGAGGCTGCTTTCAACCCTGAAATGTGTTGTTTGTTTCTATTAATAAAGAGCCCTAACTTGCCATATTGAACCTGAAACTTCATGTCTCTTCCCTGTATGGAGCAGCACCATCTTTTCTACATTGGAGTACTACCACATTTAACAAGAAATTGCCACTCAAACTGATCAGAAACTTACTTCATGTACATCAGTAGTATAATAAGGATTCTATGGAATTCCACTCGGCTATAGATGACTGGCCAGGAGACACTATGCCACTGGACAATGATTGAATTACTGGCTCATCTAGGAATAGATGTTGCAAGCTACAGAAACCGTAAAAGAAAAGGTTGAGCGTCGCAACCTAAACAGTGAGTGCAAGAATCGAGGTGCTCTCAGTTGGCAGATTCACCTGATCCACTAGAATAAATAAACTTCAAAAACAACTGGACACTCTCTCATATCTTGGAATTGGTAAAATGTATTGTATACCTTGAACTAACAAACCCAATAGGTCACATAAAACAACAAGATAAAATGCAACAAGAATCGCTTGAAATAAAATCGCAAGAATTGTAATAATCGCACATACAAACAGTAGAGAAAGGATGCGTTAAAGTGGATAGCCAGTATCACTGGTAAATTGGCAGCAAACAATCAGTATTTGTCTATCAATGCATACAGGTACCATGTAAATGTCCACCATAGGGGGTCACCCACAATTGTATTAAAATGCGGCTGAGTATCCTCAATAATAATGTTGTCCCCTTTTACAATGTTGCCAGATTAGTTGTCATTTAGTTTCCTCTAGTTGAATAGAAATTATCACATCTGAGGTCCTTGAATACATATACTGTGTCAAACGGTGTCCCGCTCCTGCGACACAGCTAGCGGCGTCCCGATACAGTTCACTCCGGTATCAGCCGGCACTACACAGCTGCGTTTAATACAGCTAAAAAACCACAGTCTTACTAGGGAAGATGTCTTCTGCCCGTACCGAGCATGCAGGTCGCTCCAAGCTATTCCCGTCTGAACTCACCACGCCGGTCGCTCCACGTGGTTCTCAGTATATGATCCAGTTCTCGCACGGTAGACAGAGTATTCTCATGAACTTATTATAACTCTGCTTAACAGTCTTGACTTATAGTCTCCTGAGCTGGTGGCTAAAAGGCTGAATAAATATGAAAGGTCTTTGGGGGATACCAAACGTGTTTCGGGGTAGTATGTGACCCCTTCTTCAGTGGTTAACACCCCAACACCCCCAAAGTTAAGAGTCTCTCTTTAAAGAGTATCTGAACCTAAAGTCTTGCTTTCATCAGCAAAACATTATACCCAGAATATATATATATATATATATATATATTTAACCACCCACTATACATAGAATATAACTATTGGTAACCAGTCACTATGCATATACCACTGGTAACCAAGAACTGTTCATAGACTATAGAATATATACTAGAGATGAGCAAACCTGTTTGTAACTAACCAGGTTCATTATGACCTTTTAAAATTTTTGCCCGACAGGCAAACCAGAAGCTTTTCAGTTTTGTTTTAGATGAATCCAGTAAAATGGTGTGCAGTACCATTTTACTGCACATCAGCAGGAAAAGGCAGTACGGAGAAAAAAGGAGGATGCTCAGATAATTCTGAGAGGAATTGTGGGGGGAGGGGGGCTTGCCCTGACTGGCTCACAGGCCCCGACAGACAGCCTGGATGAGCCAGCAAGTGGTGCAGCAGATAGGGAGGTGAACCTGCAGAACATGCAGAGCGTCGTTCCGTGTTGGGTTGTGAATGAGGGTGGATGGTTCTATACAGTGACTGACAGAAAATGATCTTACGGACAGTGTACAGTCACAATCAAGCTTCTATTCTAGTGTGAGAGACATTGAAGGGAAAGGCTAAAAAGAATAATTATGTAGAATAAGAAAAGGCAAGGAAAGCTTTGAGCAAGGGATTGAGAAGTGAGGACCTGAGACTTGGTGTACAGTTTTTGTTTGTTTGATTTTTTGACGTGGGGGGGGGTTGAAATCTCAGCGAAAACATGAACTACTAGTCGGAAATCTGTGTCAGTGCATCTTCAAACAGTAAAAAAAAAAATCAAGTTGGGGAAAATTGTATATCAGTGTGTCTTATAATATACAGGGTAGCGGATGATTATATCTCTGAGTGATAATATGAAATACCCTCCACCCTCCATTCATTTCTATTGGAGGGCCGAGTGGCATGCCCAGCTATTATCGGAAGTCCCATTGAAATGAATGGAAAGCACACCTAACAAGCAGGGACACTTCAGCATTCGCTTTTATGGGGTTTATGGAAATAGCTAATCCAGCACTTGGCTATTTTCGACACTCTCATTGGAATTAATGTAGGGTGGCCAATCATGTGCGGTGCACCCTCCAGCACTTTGTGGGTTCTGTTCTAAGTATAGGTGTGGGTCCTAGAGGCGGGACCCACACCTATCATACATTGGGGGCATTTTCTAGCGATATGCCAATATCGATATGTCCAAGAATTGGAATACCCCTTTAAGCTTGGAAAATAGCACACGTGTGTCTTACAGTACAATGGCAGTTTATACCAGTCTGAGTGATAACGTGAAATAATGTAAAATACTAGGTGTAAATCCATTTGGGTGCATCTCCATACAGTTAACATTTTTCATTTTTTGGGGGGTTCAGAAAACAGCATATTAGTTTTTTTTACAATACAAAAGGTAGTGGTTTATACCAGTCTGATTGATAAATACTAGGCCAAAATCTGTGTCAGTGCATCTACAGGCATTTCAGATAATTTTTTATTTTGTTTGGGAAAATACCCTATTAGTGTGCCTTACAATACAAAGGGTAGCTGATGGTTATTCCTGATAACCTCTGAGTGATAATGTGAAATACTAGATTAAAATCCACATTGGTCCATCTTCAGACAGTCCAAATGTATTTCTTTTTTTGTTAAAGTTTTGGAAACTAGCATATTAGTGTATTTAACAATACAAGGCAGCAGAAGGTTTACATCTCATCTAAGATCTGTGTCGATGCATCTCTAAGCACTTCAAGTGTTGGTGTGGTGGGTGTAAATAATCACATAGTAGATTGACAACTTGTAGTATTTTACACTAGAGAAAGCTTCTTTCTGAATCTGCATATTTCAACGCACAAAAGACATTAGGCCTAAATCTGTTAGTGGCGCAGATGCAGCATTGTTTCCAAATCAACTGTCAGTAGCAGTGTCTTCAGCGTGTTTGTGGAGTAGGAAGGATATCTTATTGCACCTCCCAGTCTCTAGATTTCATAAAACAAATTTGCTAATTGTTCCATACTTTGTGTGACTGTGTAGGCCCATTTATGCCCAAAAATGTCAGGAATACGGAAGTAAATTCCCCCCCGCTTTTTTGTGTGGAATCCCAGCACACACCGGTATATTATTTTCAATGTTTTCGGCCAAAGGCCTTCATCACAGTACATACAAAAGTGCAAATAAACCTCATTGTACAGGATGACAAGAAGTCCGAAATATAATTGTCAAAATAGCAATATGTTGTACTAAACATTCAAGAGCGTAAAGTATCCAAGATAAGGAAAATATTACAAAATGCGCTGTACATGTGTTCTAAGAGTAACATATCAGAAATCAAAGATTGAGAAGAGGGTTAATTCCCATATTACAATAGGCAAAATAGTAGTAGAAAATAAACAATCTTTGGTGGTGCAGCACTCAAGGAATGATACGCATATGTAAGTGAGGATAGAATCAGTCGTGGACTGGCCATAGACACTACAGGGAATTTTCTGATGGCCGGATGACCAGAGGGCCACCTAAACCCTCTCCTGAACAAAAACCAGGTATATAAACATCTGATACTCTCAGCATTAATTAATTTAGGCAGTATTTTGTGCTGCACTGTGGTATCTGGTTCTGCTGAAGTAGTATTTTTGTGCTGCACTGTGGTATCCGGGGCCACTTTTAGGTATTTTTCCAGGGCCACTTTAATTTCCAGTACCTGTGTTGGAGGTGGTAATAGTGGCACCCGTATTGGCGGTGGGGGTAGTGACAGTGGCAGTTGGGGCAAATGAAGACCAGATGAGGGGGTCAAGGAAGCCCATCATGATATCTCACAGACTGATAAAAGTGGCAGGGAAGGAGAGGACTCCGATGACAGTTGTGAGTTGGATCGGGGTGCTGAGGAGGAGGCAACATCAGAGGTGGAGAGTGTTTGCGCCAGCGGCAGCAATAAAGAGCAGAGGCAACATACCTCCCAAAGAACAGTCAGGGCTATGCTGAAACTGTGGGTGGGTTAGGATCAAAATGTGCCAGAGCTAAGCCAAGCTTGGCTGCCTCTAACTCTGCATGAGTATGTCTCATTGTTAGCCCAACAGTCCATGCCAGCGCTGCTGCCCCTATCCGCGGGCATGGACTGTGTATGGATGTCCAAAGCGGATTCATTCTGATCAGGGAGCTTGCTTCCAAGGGAAGTTGATGGAGGAGCTGTGTCAGTTGTATGGGATTGAGAAGTCAAGGACAACGCCATACCGCCCATAGGGGAATGGGGCCTGTAAAAGATTCGACAGTATGCTCCTACAGATGCTTTGCACTCTGGAGAAAGAACGGAAGATGCGCTGGCCCGAGTACTTGCCCAAACTACACAGTAATCGTGTTCATAACACTACTGGCTATACTCCACATATGCTGCTATTCGGTCGCCCAGGGCAGAAAATTGCCGAAATGAATCTGGGACCTTTGTCAGAAGAGTTCCCTAGGATAGCTGACTCATGGGTGCTGGAGCACCAGGACAAATTAAGGATTGTTCATCGGTTGCAACACCAAAACCCTAGGGATCATCAATCGGTGCAGACTACATCCTTGTCGCCAGGTGACAGAGTATTGGTGCGTGCTAAACGGCCTACAGGTAAATTAGATGACCGCTGGGAACCACAGCCATATATTGTGTGGAGGCTTTTTATTCCTGAAGGTCCAGTCTACAATGTTTAAAAGGAAGACTTTACTGGACCAACTCGAAGATTGCACCATAATATACTCAGAACTTGTCTTTCAGAGAGTCACCCCATGGCCATTGACTCTAGGGATGCTCAGGAGAGACGATCGGAGCCTTTGAGTCCAAGCGACGTAGAATGGTGGATAATCCATACGCTTCCTTCACAGAATGGCGAGTCACCCGCTCCCAATGCTGCGGTAGTGGACACTGTTCCTGAGAGTGTGCTGCCATCTCGAGAGGGGTCTAGTAGGGCCCCTACACCAATTCCAGAGAACTCAGGCCTATGCAGGTCAGAGAGCTCCACAGTAGGTATCCCCCTCAGTGCTATGCAGCAGACAAATTTATTTGGTGAGGTTGATGGGACGCCAATGTTTTAGTGGGGTGGTTTATAAGGATGTATAATGCTGTTTCATTAATATAGATGTTAATCTGTATAAGCCTGCAATAATATGTCTGGTCAGTAGGTGGCAGAAAAGGATAAGAAATGAGTGACAAGGAAGTTGTATAGTAGTGAAAAGTTTATGTTCATTTACCTTGCAAAGTCAAAATACAGATAATTTAGGGGCAGGCTAGGACTCTCAGAAGGGTAATGGCGAACTGTAATTGCAGTTTTAAGACTGCACTTGGTGAATCACTTGAGTATCTAGGAGGAGGAGGTGTTTTCCAGGCAGAGCAGGAAGTGCAAGCTGTGTGTGTGCCTGGGGCTGCTGTGTAGGACAAGAGAGAGTCTGGCTGCCTGGATTCTGCTGAGAACTGCAGGAGAGATCTCTGTGGAGCCTGAGAGGAACTTGCGGCTCACAGACGGGACACTGACTACAGCATCAAAGGACGATTTTGCAGCGACTGCTCCAAAAATCATCTGGCTGTGTGATCCAGTTCTGGAAAGGACCGGTGGTCCAGGGAAGAACAACAAGAGCACAAGGAACTGTAACTGCGGCTGTGCTGCGTCACATCACACCACTCTTTATCGGTGGCATTCTGGACACTTCATAAAAGTTACTAGAGACACACTGCAGTTCCCTTTGGAATTACAAACAGTGGAGCATTGCTTAAAGAGACAGACCCACACTTTTGGATTACAAATAGTACTGTACAGTTCTTAAGGGTGCACCCCAACCTGATAGCATACCCATGAACATTCAGGCGCAGCTAGGCTGCTTTGTGGACTTTTAAGGGAATGTTTTTCAGTTACTGATTAGTGTTAGATGTTAGGCAGTATCACCTTTAGGGTCCATTCACATGTCCGCAATTCTATTACGGAATTGCGGACCCATTCATTTCAATGGGGACAGACGATGTCCCGGCCGGGTCCGCAATTGCGGATCCGCACTTCCGGGTCCGCAATTGCGTTCCCGAAAAAAATAGAACATGTCCTATTCTTGTCCGCATTTGCGGACAAGGAAAGGCATTTTCTATGAGAGGATCCGCAAATTGCGGAACGCACATCGCCGATGTCCGTGTTTTGCGGATCCGTGGATCCGCAAAACACACACGGACGTGTGAATGTAGCCTTACTGAGTATTTCTGCTGTTTTTTTATTCTGTATAAGCTTGTTCAGATATTTGTTCATCATTATTGTTCAGTAAATGCAATTGTTGTGAAGAACCGTTGTCTGTGTCTTTGTGGCATTGTGTACCCTCTTAATCTGTGGGCCCAGCCCTCGGCTTTCTTTCACTGACATGGAGGTCTAATGGGGGTCCGGTAAGAGGTATGATATAGGGGGTCTGCCATGGAGTACTGATAGGAGGTCTGATGTGGGGGTTTGACATAGAGGTCTAAAGGGGGTCTGATATGAAGGTCTCACATAGAGGTCTAAAGGGGGTCTAATCTGAGGTCTGATATGGGGGGGGTCTGACTTGGAGGTCTAATGGGGATCTAATCTGAGGTCTGATATTGGTGGGGTCTAAGATGGAGGTGTAATGACATCTGATCTGAGGTCTGAAACTGGGATCACATCTGAGGTTTGATATGGCGGTCTGATCTGAGGATCTGATAAGGGAGTCTTAGGATCTGATATGGGGGTCTGATTTGAGGAGCTGATATGGCAGTCTGATCTAAGGTTTAATATGGGGGTCTGATCTGAAAGGAAAGGGGATATTTTTTGTATTGGGTATTTGTACTGACGCACATTATGAGGGTGTAGTTTTTGTACTGGTACACATTATAGGGGTATTTATTGTACTGGCACATGTTATAAGGGGGTATTTTTGTACTGGCACACATTAGGGGGTATTTTTTCTACTGGCACACATTATGAGGAGAAGTATTATTATTGTGGAGCTATGGGGAATATGATTATTAGCATGGGTATAATAGAGGCATTATTACTATTGCGGACACCGTTAGCACTATGCAATCTGGGAGATAATTATTTCTATTAGTTGGACTTTGGGGAGCAGTCTTACTGTGGGTGGCATCCTGGCACAGTTTAGCACAATTATTTTAGGGGGAAATAATGTTTACACTATTAGTGTCAGGGATGATTTACTGAGTGCAATTATTTTTTAGGTCACTGTGTGCCAATAATTATTGAAGGGGGCACTATCTATGTGATACTAGTATTTTTAGAGGGACTGTTTCTGCAGTATATTATTGGGGAGCTCTGTAGACACAGTATTGGAGGTGGCAGGATGGCATGTTGAGAAGGTGTGAGGATGATGGAAAAGTAGAAAACTAAGATGTCTGTCAAACTCTGCAGAGATGAGAGATGGTTCAAAGAAATCATCATGGCCGTCTGGTCTGAAAGGAGAAGATGAGGAAAGAGAATATCTACGGAAATATCAATGGATATAAGAGAAATGTGGTGCTGTATTATCCTGTATGCTTTGTAGTGCTGTATGTAATATTTTCCAAGCATGTCTTTAACAGAAGGGCTGGAGGAAAGGGGTTAGGTTGAGAATTTGGCATGGAGTTTCAATTTTTACCATAGAAAGCAGAAAGGCTAAATGCACCCCTGCCCATTGCCACAAAGCGAGTCAGTAGGGTTTGGGCATAGACTAAAACAAGCTTGAGGTTGCTTATCATGGGTGGGAGATCATTAAATTGGTTCTTCTTCTATGGTGACACTTGTCATTGTTCTCTTCTGTTTACTGTCCAGTCTCCCTCAAGCCCTCCCTCAAATATCTTAGACTGCTCTCTCAAGGGGTCTTTGCTGATGACCTCCCCTCTTCCTTTACCATATAGTTCACAGTAAAGCTCTCACCAGCTTTACAACTGTCCAGAATGCAATTAGAGTGAAGTGCTGGACCAGTCTGGCATTACAAATCATATTTACAGTATACAAAGTTGTTACTTCTCATATTTGTACTATTTATACCCCAGATCATATCGAAATATAACACAAGACTAAAAGCAGTAACCTACGTCTTAGGACTCTTTCACACGACTGTATGGATTTTTAAGTATTTTGCGGGCTGTTTTTACAATATCTTTTTTCCATTTTTTGGTTTTGTTGTGTTTCCATTTCGGTTCCATTTTTCCGTTCCGTTTTTCCATATGGCATATACAGTATACAGTAATTACATAGAAAAAATTAGTCTGGGCCTAAAATTTTAAATAGATGGTTCCGCAAAAAACGGAATGGATACGGAAGACATACGGATGCATTTCCGTATGCATTCCGTTTTTTTGCGGACCCATTGAAATGAATGGAGCCACGGATCTTGATATGCGAGCAATAATAGGAAATGTTCTATCTATGCACAGAACGGAAATACGGAAACGGAATGCACATGGGAACACTTCCGTTTTTTTTTTGCGGCACCATTGGAATGAATGGTTCCATATACGGACCATATACGGAATGCAAAAAAACGGTCCTTACACTCGCAAAAAAAAAATGTTCGTGTGAAAGAGGCCTTAACAGAAGGCCAGTAAATGATGCATTAAACACTCAGAATCAACCTCACTTCACAAATGTCAAGAGTCTCTGGAAAATACAGTATTAAAAAGCTTTAATTATATTATATAAAGTGCACTCCAAACAAATGCCACATCCCTAGAGAGCAGGAGACACAAAGGACAAAGTTTATGAAACATTTTTTGTTCCCTAATTGCTTGATTTAGCGGCTCACCACCTTTCTTGCTCTGGATAAAGGTGCTCTGGCTCTATGACTCGCCCCGTCTATCTTGAATAATTGTACTATAAATACAGACAGGCACACTTTATTTAGAACAATCTAGAGGCATTGAGTTTATATCGTCCATATGTTCATTTATCTGAGGTGAGCACTACAGCTACCACATGGGACGCCACAGTGGATTGCAACACACCATTTCCAAACAGTGAGTATAGAGTTATCAAGGGGAGAAACAGAACTGGATCACACATCCATAATGCTATGCATTGATCTAATTAAACTCGCTATCTCAGCGTAATATTAAAGTGTACAGCCCCCTATACTGCATGCTGTACAAGAGGCATTAGTGTACATTTTGATCAAAAGGCATAAGCCCACTCACCGCCCCAAGGTTGCCTCTTTGAATGGGACCTACTCTGACAAAAAAGGCGCAGCACAGTGCGGTGACAAAGCGGCGCAGATGGCGTTTCAGCAGTTATACTACAGCCTGCCAGCGATAATAAATCGCTGGCAGGCTGTAGATGCAAAATAAAAAGCATCAAAGATGTATATCAGACGCTGTTTTGTTGGGATCGACCACCAGAGGACCAGGTAGCTATGTAAAGTTGCACCAAGCACCACACTACACTACCCCCCCACTTATTAACCCCTTGTTAACCCCTTGATCACCCCATCTAGATTCCCTGATCACCCCCCTGTTATTGATCACACCCCTGTAAAGCTCCATTCAGATGCCCATATGTGTTTTGCGGATCCGTAAATCCATGGATCCGCGGATCTAATCCACGGATCCGCGAATCCGCAAAAAATGGACACCGGCAATGTGCTTTCCGCATTTTGCAGATCCGCACATTGCCAGAACTATATAGAAAATGCCTTTTCTTGTCCGCAATTGCGGACAAGAATAGGACATGTTCTATATTTTTGCGGAACGGAAGTGCAGACCCCGGAAGTGCGGATCCGCAATTCCGGATCCGAGCGGGACAAAGTCTGTCCCCATAGAAATGAATGGGTCCACAATTCCATTCCGCAAACAGAATTGCGGACGTGTTAATGGGGCATAAAGGTTCCCTTATCACCGCCAGTTAGTTAGCTACTTGTTAGGTAGTTAGCGCCCAGCCCACCGCACCGCAGTCACTGATTTTGGCAGAGATTTTTTCATCCACATTGATCGATGTGAATGAAGAAATCTGTGCCGTTCATTTTTTTTTTTTTTTCAGCCCAGAGGCTGAACGGAAAAAAAAATCTCATTACCCGTATGCTCAATATAAGGAGAATAGCAGAAACTCCCCATGCTGGCCATACGTGTAATGATTGCGGAGACCCTCAAATGCCAGGGCAGTACAAACACCTCACATGTGACCCCATTTTAGAAAGAAGACACCCCAAGTTATTCCGTGAGGGGTATGGTGAGTTCATGTAAAATTTTATTTTTTGTCATAAGTTAGTAGAATATGAGACTGTGTAAAAAAAAAAATTTATCAATTTCCGCTAACTTGTGCCAAAAAATTTATTTTTCTGAGAACTCGCCATGCCCCTCACGGAATACCTTGGGGTGTCTTCTTTCCAAAATAGGGTCACATGTGGGGTATTTATACTGCCCTGGCATTTTAGGGTTCCTAAAGCGTGAGTATCCAAATGCGTAAAAATGCCCTAAAAATGCGTAAAAAAATAAAAATACAAAGTTGTCAGTTTACAGAGATATTTCTCTCACCCAACATGGGTATATGTAAAAATACACCCCAAAACACATTGCCCTACTTCTCCTGAGTACGGCGATACCACATGAGTGACACTTTTTTGCAGCTCGGGTGCGCAAAGGGGCCCAAATTCCAATGAGTACCTTTAGGTTTTACAGGGATGCTCACAATTTAGCCCCGTCCAAAATGCCAGAACAGTAAACACACCCCACAAATGACCCCATTTCGGAAAGTAGACACCCGAAGGTATTCACTGAGGGGCATAGTGAGTCCGTGGGAGATTTAATTTTTTTTTGCCAGAAGTTACCAGAAATGGAAACTTTATTATTTTTTTTTCCTCAGAAAGTGTCATTTTCCGCTAACTTGTGAAAAAAAATGAAATGATACATGAACTCACTATGCTCCTCCGCGAATACTTTGGGGTGTCATGGTGCCATTTGGGGGGTATTTATACTATCCTGGCATTCTAGCACATGAAGAAACATAGCAGGTGCTCAGAAAGTCAGAGCTGCTTCAAAATGCGGAAATTCACTTTTTTGCACCATAGTTTGTAAACGCTATAACTTTTACCCAAACCAATAAATATACACTTATTGCGTTTTTTTTTTATCAAAGACATGTAGAACAATACATTTTGAGAAAAATTTATATAGAAATGTAGTTTTTAAAAAAAGAATTTACAACAGAAAGTGAAAAATGTCATTTTTTTGCAAAAATTTCGTTAATTTTTGATTAATAGCAAAAAAAGTTAAAATGTCAGCAGCAATGAAATACCACCAAATGAAAGCTCTATTAGTGAGAAGAAAAGGAGTTAAAATTCATTTGGGTGGTAAGTTGCATGACGGAGCAATAAACGGTCAAAGTAGTGTAGTGCAGAATTGTAAAAAGTTGCCTGGTCATTAAGGGTGTTTAAGCTAGGGGTGCTGAGGTGGTTAATGTGTATTAGTGTCACAAAAATATATATTTGCCGTTGAGCGGTACAGTTTTTTGTTCTAAAGCTCTTTTTGGTGTGTATTAGTGGCAAAAAATAAGGGCCTATTTGCCGTTCAGCGATGCAGTTATTTGTTTTACAGCCCTTTTGTGGCATGTTCAGTATAAGTGAAAAAAAATAAGAAAGTATTTGCTATTCAGCATTGCAGTTATATGTTCTGAAGCCCTTTTTGGTGAGTATTAGTGGCAAAAAAACATCTATTATTTGCCATTCAGAGGTGCAGTTATATGTTCTAAAGCCCTTTTTTGCGTGTGTTAGTGGCACAAAAAAAGTATTTGTCGTTGTGTGGTGAAGTGAGAAAATTATAACCTTTTTTGGCATGTATTATTGGCAAAAAAATATATATATTTGCCGTTCAGCGGTGCAATTATATGTAGTAAAGCCCTTTTTGGCATGTATTAGTGGCAAAAAAATATATATAATTTGCCGTTAAGTAGTGCAGTAATATGTTCTAAAGCCCTTTTTGGTGTGTATTAGTGGCAAAAAACTATATATAATAAGCAAGTAGAAATTCCGTGGCACTCACCGATACTGCTGGGGTCAGGAAATAGGCATGTCCACAGCTCCTTAAATCATACGTGGTGGCGGTGCTCAGTCCCAAATAGAGAAAGTCTCAAATATGCAGCTAATCCAGAGAGAGACGACAGATGGACGGCACTCACCCCGTAATGTCCAACACTTTTATTCACACCACATGAACAGGGCATACAAGTAAAGGCAAAGGGCCGGACGCCGAGATCCACGCTTAGCAAGCGACGGACATTTCACACAACATGCGCATCTTCAGGCTTTGACGTGGAGACGTACACACACCCGCTCTTAACCCAATCCGCCGTTGCTAAGCGATCAACGACGCTACCGGAACCCTGGGCAAGGTAGGCATTAACAAGAAAATATGGCTAAAAGTAGCTCATAGCACAGAAATAATCACGACACGTTGTCAATGTCAATTATATAAAAACACTTAGGTCTGTCCTATCATTCAAGCCAAGTTCTCCTGCAGCGTGGGTGTGAAGGATCCATCTCGCCTCGCGCTGAAGCAGAAGGCGATGCCTATCGCCCCCACGCGGCAGGGTCCGGAAAACCTCCAGACCACAGAATGACAGACAGCTCACATCGTCTCCATGTATCCTTCTGAAATGGTCAATGACCCTGGGGCACCCCTTACTGGTTTGGATCGAATTAACATGTTCCCAAATACGCTCATATAGGCACCTCATCGTCTTGCCAATGTAAAATCGACCACACTGGCAACTCAACATGGAAACCACAAACGTGGCCCTTTTGGGCGTGTATTTTTATTTTTTTTAATTATCTCAAAAAATACAATTTATGATAGACATAATTACAAAATCATCCCCCCCCCCTCCGCAACCAGCTCCCCCCGTCTTGCAGGGAAAAGAAGAAAAAAAAAAAAAAAAAAGAAATTTCCTTAATCGTCCCATTCCTTCCAAATGCTGTCCCACTTTTCATAGGACCCTCTTTGTCTGTACAAAATCCTCTCGTAGCTTTTGACCTTATTAACTAGACTTCGACAGTTGTTACAATTTGGGGCGGAGACGGAGATCCATCTTCTAGATATAAGAAGCCTGGCTAAAAACAACACTTTAGTCAGCAATCGACACTTCGTGACCTGGCAACTAACCTCCGATAAATCCCCCAAAACCCATACTTTGGGAGATAGAGAAATATCCATATTGAGTCTTTGGGTTAGGGTTCTTGAACCGACCTCCAGTACTTACTCACTGTCGGCAATCCCAGAACAGATGTAAATGATCTGCCCCGGGATCACCACAACGGGGACATTCAGAAGAAGCTCTGAGTCCTCTCCTATAGAGCCACAAAGGTGTCACATATATTTTGTGCATAATGTTAAACTGTACAACAATGTGATTGAAATTGTGCGAAACCTGGCTTAAATTATTACCTATATTCTCCCAGTCCGGGGAACCCAAACCTAGCAGTGAAGTAGACCAGGATCTTTGCCCTGGAGAAGAACAATCCATAAAAAAAATTTTTATCAAGTGCCTATAGCAATGTGATACTCTAACTTTCGTGCCACCCTTCTTTTGAATCAAATTGTGTAAAAATTCAGGAGTATCTATATTAAGTAAATGAATATCAGAAATACTAAGAAGTGCCGAACGCAATTGAAGATATGCATACCAAACCACCTCACCTACATTTTCTTTTTGTTTTAGCTCCATAAGAGTCAAGATTTGTCCATTTTTAACCACTTGGCTCAAATAATGAATATTTTTCTTCCTCCAATATTGCTGACAGTTTAAGTCGTCAAGATTCAGAAGTTTTAAATTATGCCACAGTGGAGTGCAAATAAGTGATGCCCTAACTTTCAACCAACTTTTTATAACCATCCAGGCTTTCGTAGCCATTCTGCAGAAAGGTTTATAATCATTCTGTAGCTTAAGTAAATAATCAGACTCCAATACTGTAAAGAAATCCGAAAAGCCTGAGTCTTTAACCAATTTTCTGCAGAGATGGCTATTTTCCCAATCATTGAAGAAGCAAAGTTGAGAGGCCATAAAATAACCCTTAAAAAAAGGGAGATTAAGACCTCCCTGCTTATAAGGCATAGAAAAATAAACTGCCTTTAATCTCACACGTTTCCTCCCCCATAATAGATCATTAATCATCCGCTCTATCAATCTGAAGTACTTATCCTCAATCCATATAGGGGAGTTGCGAAGAACATAAAGAACCTGCAGTAGCACCACCATTTTTATTAACGAAATTCTATCCGCTCTTGCGGACCAAATTTTTTGCCATATCTTGATTTTAGATCTCAACTTTTGTAGTAAAGGAATCAAGTTAAACTGTAAATAATCTTGAGTTTTGGCGGAAATTGCTATCCCCAGGTACTTCATTGTCTCAGAAATCGATAATCGACTAATCGAGTTATCAATGGATCCTCGCAATTCGTCTATCGGAAGAAGAGTAGTCTTAGCCCAATTAACCTCCAAACCGGAAAAATTGCAAAATGAATTGACTAACTCCATTACTCGAGGAAGTGTACTTTCTGTTTGATGGATAAAAAACAGAATGTCATCTGCATAGAGAGATATACGGTCGTGTTTCCCCATTACCCCAAAACCAGCCACCCTTGAATCCTGCCTTATACTAACCGCAAGGGGTTCAATATAGATGTTAAACAGGAGAGGAGAGAGAGAACAGCCTTGTCGGGTGCCTCTCCCTAGTTCAAAACTCTCGGTGAACATGTCATTAATCCTAATCCTGGCGGCCGGAGATTTGTATAGCAACTGTACCATTGCTATGAATTTGGGGCCAAAACCCATTTTTTTCATCACCTCCCAGAGAAATGCCCACTCGACCCTGTCGAACGCCTTAGTGGCGTCCAACAACAGGATGGAGCGGGCGTCGCTCCCAGGAGACTGGATGTTAGTGAAAAACCTATGCAAATTATGATGGGTGCCCCTTCTTGGCATGAAACCATTTTGATCTGGATGAATAACAGAGGACAAAACCCTAGAAAGCCTCCTGGCCATGACTTTTGACAGTAACTTAACATCCGTATTTATTTAAAGGACAAAAGCATTTCTCAGAGTCTGGACGCCCTGGTAGGCTCTTAGCCAGAATAGTTTTACAACAGGAGAAGAAAAAGAAAGCTATAACTCTGATCCGTAACTTAGATGGTATAATTATACGAGATCCAGAGGGAATTAGAGATACATTTCTGCAATATTTCTCCCAGATATACAGAGCATCCCCTGGTATTTCATCTGACCTGGCGAGGTTGTTCCTGGAGAGAATTTCTCTTCCGATGTTAATGGAGACTCAAAAAAATTCCCTGGAAAAAGAAGTGACCCTCTTGGAGCTCCAGGAGGCTTTGAAGTCTGTCTCTGGGAACTCATCGCCAGGTTGAGATGGTTTTCCGTATGAATTCTACCGCAAGTATAGTGATGCCATTCTTCCGCATCTATTGGAAGTGTTTTCTCAAGCATCATATGGAGGAGACCTTCCAACGTCTATGATGGAAGCTTTGATAGTTCTAAACCCGAAAAAAGATAAAGACCCGGCGGATTTGAGCTCTTATAGACCAATTTCCTTACTAAATTTGGGCGTGTATTAGTGGCAAAAAAATATATATTATTTGCCATTCAGCAGTGCAGTTATATGCTCCAAAGCCCTTTTTGGCGTTTATTAGTGGCAAAAAAATATATATTATTTGCCATTCAGAGGTGCAGTTATATGTTCTAAAGACTTTTGTGCCGTGTATAAGTGGAAAAAAATAAGGGTCAATTTTCCCATTCAGCGGTGCAGTTATATGTTCTAAAGCCCTTTTGGGCGTGTATTAGTGGCAAAAAAATATATATTATTTGCCATTCAGCGGTACAGTTATATGTTCTAAAGCCCCTTTGGCTTGTATTAGTGGCACAAAAAAAAGTACAATTGTGTTCAAAATTATTCAACCCCCAATGCTGTAAAGGGTTTTAGGGAATTTAGTGTACATTTGTAATTGTGTTCAGAATGAAATCTTACAAGGACTTTTTAAAGAACCAAATGCAACTAAAATGACATCAATTGTTTTTGTAATACAGTATTAAATGTTTTTTTTGTGATTTCTTCATTGACACAATTATTCAACCCCTTAAAGACGACCACTCTTAAGAACAGAGGTTCATTCAAGTGTTTTCGATCAGGTATTGAAAACACCTGTGGATGTCAAGGAGCAGCAATCAAGCATAATAAGCACCAGTTAGGCAGATGTAAAATGACTGTGATACTCAGCTCCTTCTAGACATTTACTGGTGCGTTTACAGACATGGTGAAGTCAAGAGAATGGTCCAGGAAGACAAGAGATGAGGTGATTTCTCTTCACAGGAAGGGCAATGGCTATAAGAAGATGGCAAAAATGTTAAACATACCAAGAGACACCATAGGAAGCATCATTCGCAAATTCAAGGCAAAGGGCACTGTCGAAACGCTACCTGGTCGTGGCAGAAAGAAGATGCTGACTTCGACTGCTGTACGCTACCTGAAGCGCAAAGTGGAGAAAAGTCCCCGTGTGACTGCTGAGGAACTGCAAAAAGATTTGTCAGATGCGGGTACTGAAGTTTCAGCTCAGACAATGGCGCACACTGGGTAATGAAGGCCTCCATGCCAGAACTCCCAGGCACACCCTCTTGCTGTCTCCAAAGAATAAGAAGAGTCGACTGCAGTATGCCAAAAGTCATGTGGACAAACCACAAAAGTTCTGGGATAGTGTTCTGTGGACTGATGAAACAAAATTAGAACTGTGTGGGCCCATGGATCAACGCTATGTTTGGAGGAGGAAGAACAAGGCCTATGAAGAAAAGAACACCTTGCCTACTGTGAAGCATGGCGGGGGGTCAATCATGCTTTGGGGCTGTTTTGCTTCTACTGGTACAGGGAAGCTTCAGCGTGTGCAAGGTACCATGAATTCTCTTCAGTACCAGGAGATATTGGATGAAAATGTGATGCAGTCCGTCACAAACCTGGGGCTTGGGAGACGTTGGACCTTTCAACAGGACAATGATCCCAAGCATACCTCCAAGTCCACTAGAGCATGGTTGCAGATTAAAGGCTGGAACATTTTGAAGTGACCATCGCAGTCACCAGACTTAAATCCGATTGAGAACCTCTGGTGGGACTTAAAGAAAGCAGTTGCAGCGCGCAAGCCTAAGAATGTGACTGAACTGGAGGCTTTTGCCCATGAAGAATGGGCGAAGATACTCGTAGATCGCTGCAAGACACTTGTGTCAAGCTATGCTTCACGTTTAAAAGATGTTATAACTGGAAAAGGATGTTGTACTAAGTACTAAGATTGAATGTCACTTGGGGGTTGAATAAAACTGATAATGATGTGAGCACAGAAAAGACATTTGTGGTTATTTCATTATAAATGTTATGTTATGTTTGTCTGACTTACAAGGGCCTCTTTGATTTAATTGTAAACAAGATGACTGAAATGATCAAAATCAATGTGCAAACTGGCCAAAACACTCAATTTCAGTGGGGGTTGAATAATTTTGAACACAACTGTACATCCTCTTGTTTACATCCAGGGGCTTGATATTATTTCTGACCTAGTCCTACACACACAGCTGAAGTTGGTTCCAGTGTATTATAGGTGAGAGAGCTATCATCCAGGACAAGAGATAATTGTGCTGAGGGCTGTGGATTATCTGGACTGATTATCTGATACATTGTAAAAAAAAAAAACATCTGCTATAGCTGGTACTAACACATTGTGGCAATGTGAGAAGCATTAGGGTTTTAGTGTCTTAATGTAGTCCATGAACATTCCTATTTACTGACAACAAGCAGAGATCTTGACAAGGGTAAAGAATGGAAACAGAACTATTAGAATTTTTATGGTAAAATGGAGGAGGACGCATTGCACCCGCACTTAAACCGGACCCATTCATTTCTATGGGGCTGTGCACATGAGCGGTGATTTTCACGCATCACTTCTGCGTTGCGTGAAAATCGCAGCATGCTCTATATTGTGCGTTTTTCATGCAACGCAGGCCCCATAGAAGTGAATGGGGCTGCAGGAAAATCGCAAGCATCCGCAAGCAAGTGCGGATGCGTTGCGATTTTCCCGCATGGTTGCTTAGCAACAGCACCCGGCTCTATTATTTTCCCTTATAACATGGTTATAAGGGGAAATAATAGCATTCTTAATAAAGAATGCATAGTAAAATGAAGTGGAAGGGGTTAAAAATAATAAAAGTTAACTTCCCTTAGCTACTTGATCGCGTAGTTGCGATCTGTCCTCTCTTTTATTATTAGCTAAGAACTAAGTGACCTGTGATGACGTCACATCACATGGTCCAATTATATGGTCAATCACCATGGTAAGATAGACCATGTGATTGGACCATGTGATGTGACGTCATCACAGGTCCTTTAGTTCTTAGCTGATGCAGGGAAAGAGAGGACAGATCGCAACTACGTGATCAAGTGGCTAAGGTAAGTTAACTTTTATTATTTTTAACCCCCCCACTTCATTTAACAATGCATTCTTTATTAAGAATGCTATTATTTCCCCTTATAACCATGTTATAAGCGAAAATAATCTATTCTCCAGAATACCCGAAACCGGACTTCAGTGATGAAGTCCGGCTTCGGGTTGGGTACCAAACATGGCGATTTTTCTCACGCGCGTGCAAAACGCATTTCAAACATTTGCACCCACGCAGGAAAATTGCGCATATTCCCGCAACGCACCCGCCTCTTATACGGGCTTCAAACATGACGCCCGTGTGAAAGAGGCCTAACCCTTTATCAGTAGCTTATATCATGATGTTTCTCTATAAAATGTTATGTTTTTGATCACCTTGATTTACGTTGTCAGGGAAACAATAAAACTGTTCAGTTCAGCCAAGTCTGAAGTATGAAGAACCCTGATAAACTCTAGTTATGAGAAGAGTCACCTTCGCCCCCACACCGCATGGAGAGGCTTCTGTTTGGCTTTCAGATCTTGAGATAATAACGCTCTGGAGACCTGGAGAATCCCCTGACATGCTCAACCGCATTTATATTTCATAGGATGTGTGAAAAACTAAGCTAGAGTAAATTTTAGGAAGAAAGCGATCGATGGTTTAAGCTAAGCGCAGGACACGGAAAGAAAGAAATTTACTTCACTTAATTAGCTACGTATGTGACTGGAGGGAGCATGGATTTCATGTGTATTGATTGTGTCATAGAAACAAGTATATGGTAAACACATTAATAAAGATAAGAAAAGAAATGTAAAATGATACATCAAACGTAGCAGAATATTTCATGCAGACTATTGTGCAGGTTTTGTAGCACTGTCCAATCACAGCGCAGAGCTCACAGCCTGGGAGAAGGAACGCCCAGGAAGAGAAGCTGATGTCTCCTCCCTGTTGCGAAGTTAGTAGCAATTACCATACAGTGCGGGAGAAGGTAGCGGGACCACAGCGGGCAAACGGAACAGCGCCCTGGAATAATAGTAAGTGCAGTGAGATCCCTGGGCACCGCTCTACATGTCCAGATAGTTATCTTACAATGTTCAGACACATGAAAGGTCCTCCTCTTTAATGTTGCAGCAGAGCAAGGGAGATGCGTCTCCCTTTCCTGCTCCTTTGATAGGCTGCAGGCACTAGACTTGCAGCCTATCAGAGGCTGGCGCAGTTGGAGCAATTACGTCAACACGTCCGCCTGAGCCGAGATTTGTACTGCGCGGGACAAAGACCGGAAGATGCCTGCATCGCTGCCAGCAAGGAGGTAAATATTAGTGGGTTTTTTTCTTCTTTTATGTGGCGCGCTATGGGGGGATCAACTGAGGAAATTACTGGCACATGATGGGGGACACTATGGGGGCATTACTAGCACATGATGGATGATGGGGGATCAACTGGGAGAATTACTGGCACATGATGGAGGACTCTATAGGGGCATTACTTGCACATGATGGGGGATCAACTGGGGGAATTACTGGCACATGATGGATGATGGGGGATCAACTGGGGGAATTACTGGCACATGATGGAGGACTCTATGAGGCATTACTGGTACATGATGGGGGACACTATGGGAGCATTACTGGCACATCATGGGGGACACTATGGGGACATCTCCTGGCACATCATGGGGGGGACACTATAGGGGCATTACTGGCACATCATGGGGGACACTATAGAAGCATCTACTGGGGGAATTACTGGCACATCATGGGGGCATCTACTGGCACATCATGGGGGACACTATAGGGGCATTACTGGCACATCATGGGGGGCATCTACTGGGGGCATTACTGGCACATCATGGGGGACACTGTGGGGGCATCTACTGGGGGTCTTACTGGCACATCATGGGACACTATGGGGGCATTTACTGGTACATCATGGGAAACACTATGGGGGAATTACTGGCACATCATGGGAACACCATGGGGGCATCTACTAGGGAAATTACTGGCACATGGGGGACTATGGGGGCATTTATACTTGCATATAGGGGCATTTACACTGGCACATCATGGGGGACACTATGGGGGCATTTAAATCGGCACATCAGTGGGGGCACTATAGGAGTATCTTATACTTGCACATTATGGGGGCACTATGTTGTTGGAGGGGGGAAATAACACTATGGGGGCATATTATATAGGCACATTATGGGGGCACTATGAAGGGGTATTTATACTGGCGCATTATGGGGGACACTATGGGGGAATCTTATTCTGGAACATTAAGGGGGCACTATGTAGTTGGGGGGCAAATAACACTATGGGGGCATATTATATAGGCACATTATGGGGGCACTATGAAGGGGTATTTATACTGACGCATTATGGGGGACACTATGGGGGAATCTTATTCTGGCACATTAAGGGGGCACTATGGAGTTGGGGGGGAGAACACTATGGGGGCATATAATATTGGCACATTATGGGGGCACTATGGTGAAGGAGTGCTATGGGGGCATTTTATACTGGCACATTATGGGGGACACTAAGGGGAAGAGGAGAGGAGCACTATGTGGGCATTTACTAGGGGCATTATATAGGGGTATTTTATACTTGCACACAATATGGGGGCACTATGGGGACATTAGCTCAACTGGGGGGACTAAGAGGGGGTATTTTTTTGTACTGGCACACCAAACAGGAGCATTTTTAAACTTGTGCACATTATTAGGGGGAATTTTTTGTACTGGCGCACATTATAAGTGACATTCTTTGTACTGGTGCTAATTTTAAGTGGCCAGTTTGCCCCTCGCAGTAATAGTGCTCCCCAAAGTCCCACCAATAGTAGTACTGTAATTCTCTGCCAGAGTGCACTTAGTACTAATAGTGCCCCAACAGTGCCCCCAACAGTAATAATGTCCCCACTGTGCCCCAGAAGTAATAATGCTCCAATAGTGCCCATAATTGTAATCATGATCCCCATAGTCCCCCAGTAGTAATTGGGGGACATCATGTTTACACTATTAGTTTCAGGGGCACTATTTGCTGGGTGTAGTTATTTTAGGACAGTGTGTGCCAATAATTATTGAAGGGGCACTATCTGTGTGGTACTAGTGTTATCAGGAGAATTATCTGTTTCTGTAGTATAGTATTTGGGAGCACAGCAGGCACAGTATTGGGGCACTATCTGTGTGGTACTAGTATTGTCAGGGGGATTATCTGTTTCTGTAGTATAGTATTAGGGAGCACAGCAGGCACAGTATTGGGGCACTATCTGTGTGGTACTAGTATTGTCAGGGGGATTATCTGTTTCTGTAGTATAGTATTAGGGAGCACAGCAGGCACAGTATTGGAGGTGGCAGAATGAGTTGTTCAGAAGGTAGGAGGAGGATGGAAAAGTAGGAACCTAAGATGTCTTTTTGTCAAACTGCAGAGGCAAGAAATGGGTGAAAAATCATTATGGGGGACTGGTCTGAAAGGAGAAGATAAGGAAAGAGAACATCTACATCAGAGGCGATGTCACTGGATGTTAGAGGCATGTGGTGCTGTATTCTGGATACCACTGAATATAATATGTATGCAAATATGTCTTTAGTGCTAGGTACTATCACGAACATACCAAGACATACTGATGTCCCGGCGACAATGAGTGGCAGAAGATTTGTGAGACTGGCAACATGTGGTTTGATCTGACATGTTTTCCTTGTGTATCAACAGGTGTCTGATTTGTTTCTAGTAATGGACAAAGGGTGTTTGATAGTTTGGCTCCTTAGGCTTTTTAAAAGTAGGGTGGTATGTGTGTGGTAGGGTGGTATGTGTGTAGTGTATATATGGTGTATTTATGTATGTGTACCATGTAGAGTTCAGCGGACTCCTGGAGTCATGGAAAGGGCTAGAGGACTGCAAAAGGCAGCAATTGCCCTGCAAACAAATGTGGATAGGGAAAGGACTTAAAATAACTAGTGATGAGAGAGCATGCTCGGCCGAGTATTGGTTCGGCTCGAGCATCGCTATGCTCGGCGCTCGGCTTTACTCGGCCGAGCACCACGTGTATTCGTCGCATTGCTCGAGTCTCCTTGACGCACGTTTGGCGCCTTCTAAGCAGCCAATCAAGGTCCAGGTAAGTAATTCCCCTCAGTGTAAGGCCATAGCAATGTTAGCTATAAGCCATAAACTGATTGGCTGGGCGGAACACGTGATACCATTTCATATAGAAGCTGAGGTCCGGCGCTCAGCTCATTCAGCGTCAGGGAGAGCAGACAGTAGGCAGGGACAGATAGCGTTTTGCTCTAAACTTATTGATTTCACTCCAAAAACCTTATTGAAAGACCAAACAGTCCTTTTAAGGACTAGAGTGTATGTTTCACAGCAGTGCAGCACCTTTATTTTTTTAAGAAGGGGGTTAATTCAGCACTATCAGGGACAGGGAGGGACAGATATGTGCAGGACTTGAAAATCGCTTTGATAAGACAGAAAGATTTCCGATTAGTGACATCTACAAAATGCCATCATTAAGCAGTGTGTTGGGCAGACATTATTAAAAGGGGCTTATTCCCTACAGTGTTCCTTGGTACTGAGATATACACTGCACCATCATGAAGCAGTGTGTTGGGCAGACATTATAAAAAGGGGCTTATTCACTACAGTGTTCCTTGGTACTAAGATATACACTGCACCACTATACAGCAGTGTGTTGGGAAGACATTATTAAAAGGGGCTTATTCACTACAGTGTGCCTGGTACTGAGATATACACTGCACCACTATAAAGCAGTGTGTTCGGCAGACATTATTATAAGGGGCTTATTCACTACAGTGTTCCTGCTACCGAGATATACACTGTACCATCAGAGAAATTATTTGTTCCAGGGAAATTAACCTAACTTGTGCCACATCGGTGTGTGTGTGTTCAATCCGCAGCCGTTATATTAATTACCCCAGCAGACAGTGATTTATATTTTGGCCATAGTTAACAAGTTTTGGGCACATCTGTGTGTGTGTTTAGGCCGCAACCATATATACAGTATTCCAGCAGAGAATACATTTTATTTGGGACAAATTTGTATCCAATATAGTACTACATCCGAATAAAGTTTGTATTGTCAAAATTGCATTATCTCTGGCCTAGTGTAGTGCCGAAAATTTATATTTTTCTGTCTACTGTACATTACAGAAAGCAAATACAGTGTGTACAGTAATAATTACATTATCTCTGGCCTAGTGTGTTGCCGAAAAATAGTATTTTTCTGTCTACTGTACATTACAGAAAGCAAATACAGTGTGTACAGTAAAAAAATCATTATCTGTGGCCTAGTGTACTCCTGAAAATCTTTATTTTTCTGTGTTCAGTACATTACAGCAAGCCAATACAGTGTGTACTGTAAAAATAACATTATTTCTTGGCTAGTGTAGTGCCGAAAATCAGTATTTTTCTGTATCCAGTACTGTCCTGCATCACAAAACTGTCTTTAGCGGACAGTAAAACAATCTGCGCAACATCTACAAAACCATTAATATGTAGAAGGCGAGCACAAAGGGAGGGGGAAGTGGGCGTGATGCTGATGGTGCAAGCAGAAGTCGTGGCCCTGAGCGTGATGCTGATGGTGCAAGCAGAGGCCGTGGCCCTTGGCGTGATCCTGATGGTGCAAGCAGAAGCCGTGGCCCTGGGCATCATGATGATGGTGGAAGCAGAGGACGTGGCCCTTGGAGTGATGCTGATGGTGCAAGCAGAGGCCATGGCCCTGGGCGTGATGCTGATGATGCAAGCAGAGGTCATGGCTGTGGGCGCAATGAAACTATGCCTGCTGCCAGTGCACCAGAAAAAAACAAAAAAAGCCACCTTACCTAGCTTCATGTCCAACTTAGCTGGGCGGCGCAGGACAACTCTGTCCAAGTCGGACAATTGCGAACAGGTGGTCATTTGGATTGCAGAAGATAATGCTTCCGGTCGGTTAAGCACAATCCTCTCTTCCACAAAGTCCAGTCTCTGTAGCCAAGAGTCTGGTCAACCAAATCCTTTCTCTGATCCTCCTTCCTCCCACCATGTCGTGTCTGGGCAAACAAGTGATCCCACACTCGGATATTGACATGACCTCTTTTCATCGCCAGTACTGGGTTTGGCTCTCTCGCCAAGCATGCTTGAAGAGGTACCTGAGATATTGTGCCCTGATTCCCAACCTCTTGAGCCTTCACAGTCTCAAGAAGATGACGGTCGTGAACCGCAATCATTTGTTCATGAGGTGGATGATGATGAGACACAGTTGTCAATCACTAAGGTGGTGGTTAGGTCAAGTCAGGAGGATAAGCAGTGTGAGGAAGTGAAAGAGGAGGTGGTAGACGATGAGGACTCTGACCCAAAATGGTTAGGTGAAAAGCCGAGCGAGAACAGCAGTACAGAGCATGAGGGATCCGTAGCACCACAAAAGTCTGGAAGAGGCAGTGCGTTGGCAAAAGAGAGACGTCGGTCCACACCAAACAGGCCCACAACCTTTACACTAAGCACCCCCATGCATAAATCTACCCTGCCAAGGGGTAGGAGTTCAGCAGTATGGCGCTTTTTTGAGGAAAGCGCAGACGACAAAAGAGTGGTAGTTTGCAACTGTGCCGTACTAAGATGAGCCGGGCGTGAACCCTAGCAACCTCACCACAACCAGCATGATCTGCCACATGGCATCCAAGCACCCTAATAAGTGGGCCGAACGCCTAGGTCCACACTCTGCGTCTGAGGGCCCAACCACTGCCTCTACTTCCCCTGTGTTGCTCACTGCTGGCCAATCCCCTGTCGAAGGCGCAGGCCTGGATGCCCTTTACCCTGCACCTGGACCTTCACATGAACCGTCAGCAACAACATCCACTTCCCTGTCCCAACCCAAGCGCAAATATTCAGCCACCCACCCACCCACAGGCCATATCACTAAATGCGCAACTTTCAAAATTACTGGTCCTTGAAATGTTGCCATTTATGCTTGTGGACACTGAGGCCTGTTGTTCGCGGCCATCCTTCGGTACGCAGTCCCCAGCCGCCACTATTTTTCATGTTGTGCCGTTCCCGCCTTACACCAGCATGTGTCCCAGAACATCTCCCGTGCCCTGACCAACGTACTTAGTGTGAAGGTCTACCTCACCACGGACACATGGACAAGTGCTGGTGGTCAGGAATGCTACATTTCCCTGACCACACACTGAGTGAATGTTGCGGAGGCCGGGAGTGAGTGGGACCCTGGGATGGCACAGGTGCTTCCCACGCCCAGGATTGCGGGCCCTACATCCATCAGGGCCTCCGCTAGCAGCTATGTTACTGGCTCCAACCCCCACTTCTCCTCCTCCACTTCCACCTCCAACAGCAGTCAGCCATCAGTTGCTAGCTGGAAGCAGTGTAGCACTGGTGTGGGTAAGCGTCAACAGGCCGTTCTGAAGCTGATCTGCTTAGGGGACAAACAGCACACCACCGCAGAGTTATGGCAGGGTATAAGGGACCAGACAGAGCTGTGGCTCTCGCCACTCAACCTACAAACAGGCATGGTTGTATCCGACAATGGCCTTAACTTGGTGGCGGCTTTGGAGCTCGGCAACCTGACACACATTCCATGCCTAGCCCACGTCTTAAACTTAGTGGTTCAGCGGTTTATCAAAACCTACCCCAATTTGCAGCTGCTACCAGTGAAGGCGCGCCGCTTGTGTGCTCATTTGCGCAAGTCGTCCCCAGCTTCGGCCGGTCTGTCAACGCTGCAGCAGCGCTTGGGGCTTCCAGCTCACCGACTGTTGTGCGAGGTGAGCACGCGGTAGAACTCTACGTTCTACATGTTGAGCAGCAGAGGGCAGTTATGAAATACCAGCTGCAACATGGTGGTCGCCTTTCCAGTCAACTGCCACTATTCACAAGCGATGTCAGACCTATGTGAGATTTTAAAAAGCTTTGATGAATCCACACAGATGGTTAGTGGCGATAACGCTATTATTAGTGTAATTATCCCGCTGCTGTGTCTACTCAAACGATCGCTGCTCACAATTAAGGAGGATGCTTTGAATGTGGCAGACAAGGTAATGGGGGAGGAGATTACACAGGGTGATAGCCAGACCTCCCCTAGTTCATCTTCTCAGCACGAATTGGGCCATGAAGAGGAGGAGCTGGAGACACTTGCCTCTGCTACAGAGGCTAGTACCCATGGAACTTTAATTCCATCTGTTCAGCGTGGATGGGCAGAAGAGGAGGAGTAGGAGGGTATGGAGAGTCATCCTGAAGTTGAAATCGACGTCTTGCCCGTTGGTACTCTGGCACACATGGCTGACTTCATGTTAGGCTGCTTTTCCCGCGACCCTCGTGTTATACACATTTTAGGTAATACAGGTTACTGAGTGTTCACCCTTCTCGACCCCCGCTATAAAGAGAACTCCTCATCTCCAATTCCTGTGGTGGAGAGGACGAGTAAAACTGTGCAATACCAGAAGATACCTGTTGACAGATTGCTCCAAAATTTTCTATCTGACAATGCGGCCGCCAGTGTCTGTACTTCCTTAGGCAACCGAGAAAAGGAGACAAGGGGAACACACAGTAGTTCTAACAGAGGCAGGGCAACACTTTCCAAGGCATGGGACACTTTCATGACATCCCGCCAGCAACCTCACCCTGAATCGCGGCCTAGTGCTACAAGGAGGGAAAAGTTTTGGAAGATGGTGACGGAATACATTGCAGACCGTGTCAGCGTCCTAAATTATCCCTCTGTGCCTTACAACTACGGGGTGTCCAAGCTGGATACGTGGCATGAGTTTGCTCTCTTCAGCTTGGGGGTGCTGGCCTGCCCTGCCGCCAGCGTATTGTCTGAGCATATGTTTAGTGCTGCTGGTGGCATTATAACAAATAAGCGTATCTGCTTGTCCACTGACAATGTTGACAGGTTGACTCAGATAAAAATTAACAAGGCCTGGATTGCCCCTGACTTTTCTACTCCACCAGAAGAAAAGCTGAGCTAATGAGGAACAAAATGCAATTTAAATGTATGCTTCATAATGTACTCAATCCACAAGATTCAGATTTTTTTTACCCCTTTCACCGCAAAAAAAAGGGTATATGTTTGAATCTTGTTTTTTCATCACCCTCCTCCTCCGACTCCTCTTCCATACAGAATATATATGCCCTCACTACAATCTTTTGTAGGGTTCGCTAGGCTTCAGGCCCTCATCTCCAATGCTTTATACCGTCTGCTCACCTGTAGTCCATCACTGCAATGTTTTATGGGGTTCTCTAGGCTTCAGGCCCTCCCCTCCAACACTTTATAAGGTCTGCTAATCTGTAGGCCATCACTGCAATGATTTATGGGGTTCGCTAGGCTTCAGGCCCTCACCCCTAATGCTTTATACTGTGCGCTCACCTGTAGGCCATTAGTGCAATGTTTTATGGGGTTCTCCAGGCTTTAGGCCCTCCCCTCCAATGCTTTATACCATCCACTCACCTGTAGGCCATTACTGCAATGTTTTATGGGATTCTCTAGGCTTCAGTCCCTCACCTCCAATCCTTTATACCGTCTGCTCACCTGTAGGACATCACTGCAATGTTTTATGGAGTTCGCTAGGCTTCAGGCCCTCACTACAAATTTTTATTGGTTCCGCTCACCTTCAGGCCCTCAACTTTAATGTTTTACATGGTAACCAGCACGCCCTTGCTCCAAATGTTTTTGAGGGTCGACAGTAGGCCATCAATGATAATTTTTCAAGGGTGTGTATGATGCCCTCACTTATATGTAATAAAGGGTGTAATGGAATGTCAGTTCCTTGCAATTTTTGGCAGCCCTTTCACAGTGCATAGGCTATATGAGTGCAGCAGTGTACATGAACAATTGTAGCGCCATGTGAATGAGGCCCTCCTTTATGTGATATACAGGCTGTATCGGAGTGCTTCTTCCTTGTAATTTTTGGCACAATTTGCACTGTATATACAGTTGAATATCCAGGAAAGAATGTTTCCTAACAATTTTACCTCTAAAAATTTCTTTTTTTTTTTTTTGAGGGGGCAGGATTTTGGGCGGGATTTTGTTGATATGTAAAAGTGCCGGACAACTAAGACAATATGGTTCCCAGCTGCAAAATTGGAGTCCAAGATGTACCCAGACATGTTCCCCATGCTGTTTCAGATCCATTTCGGTGGTGTTTCTGTCACTTTCTGACCTTTTCCAATGGACCAGGCACCCTCCCGTCATCCGAGCAGGGGGTGCCTGGTTGTCTCCCATTGACTTCCATTATACTCGGGTGCTCGGCCGAGCGCACAAATATCGCTATGTGTTCGGACCGAGTACCCAAACACCCGAACACTTTGGTGCTCGCTCATCACTAAAAATAACATAAAATACATAAAAATTAAAATAATAATCTTGAAATAGGAGGCAGTGGACGTGGCGGTGTAGCTGGAAGTGGTGGTGGAGGAGGTAGCCAACACAGTTTTTTGTTTTCTTTGTTATTATCTTTATTGTTTTCTTTATTTTTTTCTAATTGTTTTATAAATTTGGGTAGACCCAAAAAAATTGGGAAATATAAAAAAACAAACAAAGAGAAAGTGCGCTGGAGTATAACAATAGCTGGGTGAGGCCGGTATGTCCAATTTGGAGACCCAGATGTTGAATGGGGCAGACCCATCAGTCAGTACGTCAGGCGGGTGATCTGGAATGCCGAAGTTAAGCTGCAGCGCAGACAGAGGAGCAGCAGCAAGGTTAGAACGCCGAAAGCGCACACAGACTTTCTTGACTTTCTCTGATTTAATAATAAAAAATTGAAAAAAATTGAAAAAACAAACATATTAGGTATCGCCACGTCCATAACGACCGGCTCTATAAATATATCACATGATCCACTCCTTCCGATAAACACCATAAAAAAATAAAATGAAAACTGTTTAAAAAAAAGCCATTTTTGTCACCTTACATCACAAAATGTGCAACACCAAACAATCAAAAAGGCGTATGTCCCACAAAATGATACCAATAAAACCGTCGCCTCATCCTGCAAAAAATGAGCCCATATATAAGAAAATCGCTCAAAAAATGTAAAAAAATATAGCTCTCAGAACATGGAGACACTAAAACATCATTTTATTTAGTTTCAAATATTATTGTGTTAAAGTGAAATAAATAAAAAAAAGTATACATATTTGGTATCACCACGTCCGTAAAAACCAGCTCTATAAAAATATCCCATGACCTAACCCCTCAGGTGAACACCGTAAAAATTTTTAAATAAAAACTGTTTCAAAAAAAGCTATTTTTGTCACCTGACATCACAAAAATTGCAACACCAAGCGATCAAAAAGGTAAATGCCCCCCAAAATAGTACCAATCAAACCGTCATCTCATCTGGCAAAATGAGACCCTACCCAAGACAATCGGTCGAAAAATAAAAAAGCTTTCACTCTCAGACAATGGAAACACTAAAATATGATTTTTTTGGTTCAAAAATGCTATTATGTTGCTAAAGTCAAATACATTTAAAAAAAGTAGACATACTGTGTATTGCTGAGTTCGTAACAATCTGCTCTATAAAAATATCATATGACCAAACCCTTCAGGTGAATACCGTAAGAAAATAAAAATAGTGCCAAAAAGCCATTTTTTGTCACCTTACATCACAAAACACCAAGCGATCAAAAAGGCTTAGGCCCCCCCAAAATGTTCTATCTTTTTGCGGGATGGAAGTAAGGAACGGAACACCACAGAAGCACATCTCCGGATTATCGGACCTATTGAAATGAATGGGTCCGCATCCGTGATGCGGAATGGCCACGGAAGGGTTCTCGTGTATTGCAGATCCGCAAATGCGGTCCGCAATACGGACACGTGACACCTACGGCCGTGTGAAAGAGGTTTAAGGCCGTATTTTTTTGGGGTCCGCAAAAAACAGATCCACTAAAAAAGGATGACATCCGTGTGCATTCTGTTTTTTTCAAAACGGAACATCTGGCCCCAAATAAAACAGTACTATCCTTGTCCGTAATGTGAACAATAATTGGACATGTTCTGTACGGAACGGAAATACAGAAACAGAATGCATACGGAGTACCTTCCGTTTTTTTGGGGGACCCATTGAAATGAATGGTTCCATATACCGACCGTATATGGAACGCAAAAAACGGCCTGTACACTAGCAAAAAAAACGTTCATGTGAAAGAGGCCTAAGATTGTAACAAATCTAGTTTGTAACGAACTGGTTCGCTCATCTCTAGTAAAAAAGTTCTCCAGCTTTGTAATGTATCATGTTTAAAAAATATCTGCTTGCCATCAGTGAATGTACATCCTCTTGTTTACATCAAGAGGCTGGATATTATTTCTGATCTAGTCCTACACATACAGCTGAAGTTGGTTCCAGTGTATTATAGGAGAGAGAGCTATCATCCAGGACAAGAGATAATTGTGCTGAGGGCTGTGGATTATCTGGACTGATTATCTGATACATTGTAAAAAAAAAAACATCTGCTATAGCTGGTACTAACACATTGTGGCGTTGTGAGAAGCATTAGGGTTTTAGTGTCTTGATGTAGTCCATGAACATTCCTATTTACTGACAACAAGCAGAGATATTGACAAGGGTAAAAAATGGAAACAGAACTATTAGAATTTTTATGTTAAAATTAGGAATCTATTTACTTGGCATGGACAACACATTTAGGCCTCGTGCACACAAATATATTTTCTTTCCGTGTCCGTTTTTTGCAGACCATATACGGAACCATTAATTTCAATGGGTCCACAAAAAAAAATGAAGTTACTCCGAGTGCATTCCATTTCCGTATGTCCCTATTTCCGTTCCGCAAAAAAATACAACCTGTTCTATTATTGTCTGCATTACGGACAAGGATAGTACAAGTTATATTAGGGGCCCGCTGTTCCGTTCCGCAAAATACGGAATGCACACGGACATCATCCGTATTTTTCGTGCACCGAAAAATACATACGGTCGTGTGCATGAGGTCTTACCCTTTATCAGCAGCTTATTGATGTTCCTCTACAAAATGTTATGTTTTTGATCACCTTGATTTACGTTGTCAGGGAAACAATAAAACTGTTCAGTTCAGCCAAGTCTAAAGTATGAATGAACCCTGATAAACCCTAATTATGAGAAGAGTCACCTTCGCCCCCACACCGCATGGAGAGGCTTCTGTTTGGCTTCCAGATCTTGAGATAATAACGCTCTGGAGACCTGGAGAATCCCCTGACATGCTGAACCGCATTTATATTTCATAGGATGTTTGAAGCACTAAGCTAGAGTAAATTTCAGGAAGAAGGCGATCGATGGTTTAAGCTAAGCGCAGGACACGGAAAGAAAGAAATATCGCACTTAATCAGCTACGTATGTGACTGTAGGGAGCATGGATTTCATGTGTATTGATTGTGTCATAGAAGCAAGTATATGGTAAACACATTAATAAAGATAAGAAAAGAAATTTAAAATGATACATGAAACGTAGCAGAATATTTCATGCAGATTGTGGCGCAGGTTTTGCAAAATTCCACAACAAATCAGTGACATAAAGGGCATGCTGTGGATCTAAACATCTGCAGCATGCTGTAATACCATCTGTACTTTTTTTTTTCAGTTAAAGTATCTGGAAAATCTGGTTTCTTACCAATATGCCCTTTATTACAGCCCTCATTAGGGCTGTCAACCACTTTTTCCGTAGTCCTAACTGGCAATTTTTGCTAGCATAAAGCAAGGTCATAGCAATAGGAAATGCAGAGGCAAAAGTTGCAGCCAGGCTCTGGTGTCAGAGGGGACCCATTGTCCGCTCAGCCCAATAAGAAGATACCGGTATTATTCTTGGCAAATGACACATCATTAGGGAACAGCTGATGGAGACTGGGTTACCTCAAATGGAGTGGCCTGCACTTTCTCCAGACCTGAATCCCATTGAAAACCTATGGGATCAGCGGAGTCGTCGTGTAGAGGTTCGTAACTCTGTACCCTCGGAACTCAATGACCTGAGGGCTGCCCTGCAAGAAGAGTGGGATGCCATGCCTCAGCAGACAATAAGTTGAATTGTGAACAGCATTAGATGTCATTGTCAAGCTGTAATTGATACTCAAGCCCACATGACAAGTTTTTGAGACATTGACAATTTTTGTGGGGGTATACCCACCACTGGTGTTGGCTTTTGTTTTTAATAATATGTTTGAGATGAGGGAATCACCATCGCATGCTTCTACTTAAATGCCCTACTTTCATGATATGATATCACTGTAGCATGAAATTTTTACGTTTTCCATAAATTTCACCTGAAAGTTGTTTTGTGAATAGTGTGTATACTGAGTGTCATGGGTGCACCTAGCATTTCTGCTGCCTGAGGTGAAAATTAAAATAGCGCAAAGCCCCCTTCCCCATCCCTATCCCAAATTTTAAATCTAATCTCTTCCTTTCTAACATTACATACTGCAATACAAAACATACAGGGTTAGGCCTTATTTACACATCAGTAATTTTTCTTTCCAGAATCACGGTCCGTTTTTTTGCAGATCCGTGTTTCCGCAAAATTCTTCAGTTTTTGTTTTTTAGTGTCTCCGTATACCTTCCGTGTTTCCGTATTTCCACAAAAATCTGAAAGAACAAGAAAAAAAAGATGTTTCCAGGGTATCTTTTCATTTCCTGTGGATCCGTAATTACGGATCCGCAAATACGATGACTTTTGTAACCTTTCCGCATGTCATCCGGATTTATGTGGATCCATTTACTTCGATGGGGCTACGGTCCGCAATTTGCGGACAAAAGTAGGGCATGCTCTACTTTATTTACGGTTCCGCATTGCGGAAATGAAAGGATTTGCGGATGCGGAGAGCATACAGAATGCTCTCCAAATCCTTTGTGGACCCATTGAAATAAATGGGTCTGCATATCTTCCACATTATTTCCGCATTTTTGCGGAAATAATGCTGAAAAAATAGGGACGTGTGAATTAGGCCTAAAACAGTGCCACATAACTTTTACATACAGTGATGTCTCCTTTGATGTAGATGTTCTCTTTCCTCATCTTCTCTTTTCAGACCTTCAGACCAGACCACCACAATGATTTCATTCAGCCATGTTTCGTCTATGCAGAGTTTGACAAAGGCATCTACTACTTTTCCATCATCCTCCTACCTTCTTAACACCCCATTCATCCACCCCGATACTGTGCCAGCTGTGTTCCCCAGTACTACACTGCAAAAACAGTTCCCCTAAAAATACTAGTACCACTTAGATAGTGCCCCCTTCAATAATTATTGCATGCAGTGCCCTAAAAAATAACTGGGAGGTGTCTCCCACAGTAATAGTGGTTCCACCAATAGTAATAGTTCTCTGCCAGAGCGCACTTAGCAGTAATAGTGCCTCTACAGTGTCAACAGTACTAATGTCCCCACTGTACCCCAGTTAATAATGCTCCCATAGTGCCCATACTAGTAATCCTGTTCCCCATAGTACCCCAGTAGTAATAACGTTGACTGTAATTCCCCCAGTAGTAATAATTCTTATGTGTGACACTAGAAAAATGTCCACTTATAATATGATATCATAATTCAAAAAACTCCAGTGCAAGTTGCGGTTTTGATGTTTTATTTCGGTTTTAAAGAGCAGCTTAAGTGTACAGTAGACGTACAGTGTAACGTTTCGGCCAATACTAGGCCTTCATCAGACTGTAAACAGAGGAATACATAGTACAGATAGTTAGTCACCATGTTATGGATATATAAGCACTATATTGTAAGATATCCAAATAATCTTGTGAATAAGACGCAATTGTGTCAAAACAATGTGATTGCCAGTCACGAGTGGGCTTGCAGAAAGTAACATAGAATAACAAAACTCAAGGCACTAGTGATTGCAACCAGATCGTGTTTCAAAGTCCAAGTATATAACAATCCAATATAATTGAAACATGATTATAACAGAAACCAAATATAGAGAGTTTGTTATACAAATAACTCGTAAGCAGTATAAATTACCATCAGTAGTGGTATAGTAGTATAGTAGTATTAAGGAGAACCAATTAAGAGACAAGAATCGATGATCATGATAGGGTTACATTTGTAATATAATATCATCAACATGGGTTCATAATTCTACATAAGGTAATAGTAGTACTTCATAATAATTATTCATAATCACTCATAATCATAAAAATACATGATTAGAAAATGGTATAAACCCAATAGTAGTGCTTCATAATAATTCATAATCACTCATAATCACAGAATTACATGATTCAACAATGCTATAAATTCATAATGTCAAAGGAAGTTATCACCAATGTTGCCGGGTATGGGTCAATAATGAAGCAGCAGCCACTTGGTATAGTTGTACAGATATGGGGGATATCAAAGCTTATAAGTCCCAAGGAGTATGGTGAAGATATAAGGAAGGAGGCTGTATGTCATACCAGGGTGGAACATGGTCTCTGGTCTCGGTATTAAGGAAAATTAGTATGCCGCATATATCGCATATAGCTCACCTTTTGCTGCGCTGTAGTGGAGGATACAAGGACGGAAGGCAGGGATTCTGCAGGACAGTGCCTGCTCGGGATAAACGGAGGCCTTAATCTGCGTCCCCTGCCGCCCGCCGTTTAAACCGGCGTGGCGGAAGTGACGTGTGCGATCCAGGTCTCGTTCTGGAGATCTGCGCATGCGCGGTGAGTCTAGATGCGGTTCAAGCCTCATTGTGAAATGTGACCTGGCTCTGTCAATTCCAAGCCTCGTTTTCATGATATATGATTTATGATTATCTTTATCTTGCTAAGTATAAGGCAGTATACAAAATAATACATTTGTATTAATGCTGCAATCTTGTATTTATATAATTATTACTCACCCAGGAAATGACAGGGAAATCAATGGTTTGATATTCTAGTTCTACTCACCACTTGCTAAAAAGTAATGCGGTCATACAAACTATATATTTTTTTCTCAATTTTCTTTCAATAAGGATACTATGATATTCTATGGCATCTATGAGGAAAATAAAGACATATAGAATAGATTATATAATGATTGAGGTACTGATATATGCAATGCATTTGGTATTATTATTCCTATTTATCATGAATGGTATATTGAGTATGTTGTTATAAGATGACCGTATTGTAAAATTCGGTTGTTCCTGGTGGTATTCTTTGTTATGTTGGATGGTGGGAGAATATGGGACCGGTGTTTAGGTAAACGTCTGGATTTCATATTCCCTGTTAAGACCTTTTGGTTCCAGGGTATCTAACGTGTGTATCCAAAAGGCCTCTCTTTTTAAGTAGTGCTGTACGGTCACCCCCTCTTCTTTGTGGGCCTACGTGGTCTATCACCTGGAAGTGAAGTTGTGAAATATTATGTCTTGCAGAGTCAAAATGTGCAGGAACTGGTAACATAAGGTCCTTCCGTCTGATTTTAGACTTGTGCTGGCACACTCTATCACGTATATTTTGGGTAGTTTCACCTACATAAAGTTTGCCACAAGGACATTTCAGTATGTAGATGACGAATGAGGAATCACAAGTGTAAAAATGCCGTATTGGATAACTTTTGCCTGTGTGTGGGTGAAAAAATTGGGGACCTTTGAGAATATGAGAGCATTGAAGGCAATGTAGACAGGGGAAGGTACCACGTTTCGGTGTTTTTAGGAAAGTTTGCCTGATGTTGGGTTGTGAGGAGCCAATGTCAGCTTTAACAAGTGTGTCCCTTAAATTTTTGGGACGACGTGTGCAGGGTAGTATGGGGTTGTTAAATTCATCGATCTTCGGATATGTTTTTGTAGGATTGACCAGTGGCTTTTAATGCTATTGATTATCTTCAAAATACTAGGGTGATACGTGTGGACGAATGGTATTCTAACAGCCATGTTGTTCTGTCGAGATGGTTTTGGTTTAAACATGTTATTGAGGACCTTTCTAGGGTAGCCTCGATCGCAGAATCGAGTTTCCATTTCCTTAAGTCTAGTTTCACAGAGGTCTTTGGATTTGACTATGCGGCGTATACGTTCTGCTTGTGAGCGTGGGAGAGATTTTTTGTATTTGGGGAGTGAAAGCTTGAGAAGTGTAGTAAGTTATTCCTGTCCGTGGGTTTTCTATATAGATCAGTGTAAATAGAGCCGTCGGTTTGTTTAATGACTGTTGTGTCTAGGAAGTTTATTGTTGTGCTATGGTAGTGAATGGTAAACTGTAGTTCGGGGTAAATGGAATTGAGGTACGTGTGAAAATTCAAGAGGGAGTCCAATGAGCCACTCCATACGCAAAAATATCATCTATATAGCGTCTCCAAATAACGGCATTCGTGAAGTTAGCGTTTGGGTATATATAGGTTTCCTCGAAGTCTGACATATAGCTATTTGCGTATGGAGGGGCTACATTGGACCCCATCGCGGTACCTTGTATTTGAAGGTAAAAGGTATCCTGGAAAAGAAAAAATTATTGTACAGAACCAGTTCTAGTAGATCCAAATAGAATTGTACGATATCCTGATTGGTGATGTTGTGGTTGAGTAGTTTGTGGACTGCCATCATACCTTTATCATGTTGTATAGAAGTGTAGAGTGAGGTGACATCCCATGTGACCAGGTAGGTATCAGTCGGTAGGGGAGATAGATTGTCCAATAATGCGAGGAAAGATGAGGTGTCTAGTAGGAATGACTTTGTTTGTTTGATCATGGGTGTGAGAACTTTTTCCAGAAATATGGACAAGGGAGAAAGGATGGACTCAGTTGAGGCTACTATCGGGCGTCCTGGTGGGTTGTGGAGATTTTTGTGTATCTTAGGTAGAACATATATTACAGGTGTGATAGGATTCTGTTTAATGAGATAAGTGGAGATGGAGTCATCAATTATGCCCCGGTCTCTGTAGTGTGTTATTACATTACGGATTTTTTCGGCAATCCGATTAGTGGGATCTTTATTTAATCTGAGGTAGACTGTCTCATCATTTAATTGTCTGTTTATTTCAGCTATGTATTGGTGTTTATCCATGACTACCAATGCTCCTCCCTTGTCCGCTGGTTTTATAATAATTTCTTTATTTTTACATAAAGAAGTGAGGGCTTGTCTTTCTGTGTTATTAAGATTATGTGAGAACTTATACTTCCCCATTTGGAGGTCCCTTATGAATTTATTTTTGTCTTTTTGTACCAGGGAAATGAAGGTGTCTATGGCTGGTTGTGTTTTTGGGGGCATAAAATTGCTTTTGTTACGTAGGTTCAAGTCGCTTAAATTTAATAAACTCTCGGTTGTAGATTTACTCGAGTAGGTAGGTTTGTCAGCAAAATGCACCCTTAGGCGTATATTGCGGAACAGTCTCTGTAGATCCAGGTCTAATTGAAACGTGTCCAATTGACCGGATGGACAGTATGATAATCCCCTTTCTAACAATGACAGTTCGGCAGGTCCTAGTGTGTATGATGCAATATTGATTACAAGTGATTGTACCTGTGATCTTGTGGTGATGTTAGATGTTCCACGGGTATTCATATTGGTGATGTTGCTCCTGTGGCCTCTTCTTCCCTTCCTCTATGGCGATTTTCTTCAGACTGTAGTTGTAGAGAGACGTCGCTATCTGAACTCGTATGGCCGGATCCTCTTGATGAGGAACGGCCAGCTGTATATCGACGGGAAGTGTCGGGCCATCTGTATACCCTGTTAAGCTTATAATCTTCGAGTGTCACGAAGAAACTTCTGTCTTTTCGTGGATTCTAATTCCTTTCGTTGTTGATTTAATATAGAGGTGATCTTTTCTTTGAGTTGGTCGTACTCTTCTGGTTGTATAATCGTTTTTAGTTGTTCTTCTATGGTTTCTATTTCTTTCTTTGTCTTGTTGATCGCTGTGGTCAAGTATGTAAGTATCAATGTCATTAGATCGAATGAACATTTGTTAAGTATTTGTTCAAATTTTTCACAGAACTCTTTATCCTCCTTAAAGAAGGTCGGTTTTGTTCGGATCCGTAGACCCCGTGGAATACGCTTCACCCTTAGATACTCCGCAAGGGTTGCACTGTGCAGTTCATAGGATTGTAAGCGTCGTGATTCTCGTGTCAAATCTCGTGATTTAAATTCCGATGCTGGTGTTTGTAAAAAGTCACCAGAATATTTTACCTGAGACAGGATCTCAGTGATCTCATCAGGTTTGAAAGATAAGGTACCACTTGCCATGGTGTTTCCGGTGCTCACTATCGTCAGGGATATAGATAGTAGAAAAATAAACGTTGTGGCACTCGGGATGTTTTCTCCGCGACTGGAAGTAGGGTTCCCACCCCAAAGTGATATCATAATTCAAAAAACTCCAGTGCAAGTTGCGGTTTTGATGTTTTATTTCGGTTTTAAAGAGCAGCTTAAGTGTACAGTAGACGTACAGTGTAACGTTTCGGCCAATACTAGGCCTTCATCAGACTGTAAACAGAGGAATACATAGTACAGATAGTTAGTCACCATGTTATGGATATATAAGCACTATATTGTAAGATATACAAATAATCTTGTGACTAAGACGCAATTGTGTCAAAATAATGTGATTGCCAGTCACGAGTGGGCTTGCAGAAAGTAACATAGAATAACAAAACTCAAGGCACTAGTGATTGCAACCAGATCGTGTTTCAAAGTCCAAGTATATAACAATCCAATATAATTGAAACATGATTATAACAGAAACCAAATATAGAGAGTTTGTTATACAAATAACTCGTAAGCAGTATAAATTACCATCAGTAGTGGTATAGTAGTATAGTAGTATTAAGGAGAACCAATTAAGAGACAAGAATCGATGATCATGATAGGGTTACATTTGTAATATAATATCATCAACATGGGTTCATAATTCTACATAAGGTAATAGTAGTACTTCATAATAATTATTCATAATCACTCATAATCATAAAAATACATGATTAGAAAATGGTATAAACCCAATAGTAGTGCTTCATAATAATTCATAATCACTCATAATCACAGAATTACATGATTCAACAATGCTATAAATTCATAATGTCAAAAGGAAGTTATCACCAATGTTGCCGGGTATGGGTCAATAATGAAGCAGCAGCCACTTGGTATAGTTGTACAGATATGGGGGATATCAAAGCTTATAAGTCCCAAGGAGTATGGTGAAGATATAAGGAAGGAGGCTGTATGTCATACCAGGGTGGAACATGGTCTCTGGTCTCGGTATTAAGGAAAATTAGTATGCCGCATATATCGCATATAGCTCACCTTTTGCTGCGCTGTAGTGGAGGATACAAGGACGGAAGGCAGGGATTCTGCAGGACAGTGCCTGCTCGGGATAAACGGAGGCCTTAATCTGCGTCCCCTGCCGCCCGCCGTTTAAACCGGCGTGGCGGAAGTGACGTGTGCGATCCAGGTCTCGTTCTGGAGATCTGCGCATGCGCGGTGAGTCTAGATGCGGTTCAAGCCTCATTGTGAAATGTGACCTGGCTCTGTCAATTCCAAGCCTCGTTTTCATGATATATGATTTATGATTATCTTTATCTTGCTAAGTATAAGGCAGTATACAAAATAATACATTTGGTTCTCCTTAATACTACTATACTACTATACCACTACTGATGGTAATTTATACTGCTTACGAGTTATTTGTATAACAAACTCTCTATATTTGGTTTCTGTTATAATCATGTCTCAATTATATTGGATTGTTATATACTTGGACTTTGAAACACGATCTGGTTGCAATCACTAGTGCCTTGAGTTTTGTTATTCTATGTTACTTTCTGCAAGCCCACTCGTGACTGGCAATCACATTGTTTTGACACAATTGCATCTTAGTCACAAGATTATTTGTATATCTTACAATATAGTGCTTATATATCCATAACATGGTGACTAACTATCTGTACTATGTATTCCTCTGTTTACAGTCTGATGAAGGCCTAGTATTGGCCGAAACGTTACACTGTACGTCTACTGTACACTTAAGCTGCTCTTTAAAACCGAAATAAAACATCAAAACCGCAACTTGCACTGGAGTTTTTGAATTATGATATCACTTTGGGGTGGGAACCCTACTTCCAGTCGCGGAGAAAACATCCCGAGTGCCACAACGTTTATTTTTCTACTATCTATATCCCTGACGATAGTGAGCACCGGAAACACCATGGCAAGTGGTACCTTATCTTTCAAACCTGATGAGATCACTGAGATCCTGTCTCAGGTAAAATATTCTGGTGACTTTTTACAAACACCAGCATCGGAATTTAAATCACGAGATTTGACACGAGAATCACGACGCTACAATCCTATGAACTGCACAGTGCAACCCTTACGGAGTATCTAAGGGTGAAGCGTATTCCACGGGGTCTACGGATCCGAACAAAACCGACCTTCTTTAAGGAGGATAAAGAGTTCTGTGAAAAATTTGAACAAATACTTAACAAATGTTCATTCGATCTAATGACATTGATACTTACATACTTGACCACAGCGATCAACAAGACAAAGAAAGAAATAGAAACCATAGAAGAACAACTAAAAACGATTATACAACCAGAAGAGTACGACCAACTCAAAGAAAAGATCACCTCTATATTAAATCAACAACGAAAGGAATTAGAATCCACTGAAAAGACAGAAGTTTCTTCGTGACACCGAAGATTATAAGCTTAACAGGGTATACAGATGGCCCGACACTTCCGTCGATATACAGCTGGCCGTTCCTCATCAAGAGGATCCGGCCATACGAGTTCAGATAGCGACGTCTCTCTACAACTACAGTCTGAAGAAAATCGCCATAGAGGAAGGGGAAGAAGAGGCCACAGGAGCAACATCACCAATATGAATACCCGTGGAACATCTAACATCACCACAAGATCACAGGTACAATCACTTGTAATCAATATTGCATCATACACACTAGGACCTGCCGAACTGTCATTGTTAGAAAGGGGATTATCATACTGTCCATCCGGTCAATTGGACACGTTTCAATTAGACCTGGATCTACAGAGACTGTTCCGCAATATACGCCTAAGGGTGCATTTTGCTGACAAACCTACCTACTCGAGTAAATCTACAACCGAGAGTTTATTAAATTTAAGCGACTTGAACCTACGTAACAAAAGCAATTTTATGCCCCCAAAAACACAACCAGCCATAGACACCTTCATTTCCTGGTACAAAAAGACAAAAATAAATTCATAAGGGACCTCCAAATGGGGAAGTATAAGTTCTCACATAATCTTAATAACACAGAAAGACAAGCCCTCACTTCTTTATGTAAAAATAAAGAAATTATTATAAAACCAGCGGACAAGGGAGGAGCATTGGTAGTCATGGATAAACACCAATACGTAGCTGAAATAAACAGACAATTAAATGATGAGACAGTCTACCTCAGATTAAATAAAGATCCCACTAATCGGATTGCCGAAAAATCCGTAATGTAATAACACACTACAGAGACCGGGGCATAATTGATGACTCCATCTCCACTTATCTCATTAAACAGAATCCTATCACACCTGTAATATATGTTCTACCTAAGATACACAAAAATCTCCACAACCCACCAGGACGCCCGATAGTAGCCTCAACTGAGTCCATCCTTTCTCCCTTGTCCATATTTCTGGAAAAAGTTCTCACACCCATGATCAAACAAACAAAGTCATTCCTACTAGACACCTCATCTTTCCTCGCATTATTGGACAATCTATCTCCCCTACCGACTGATACCTACCTGGTCACATGGGATGTCACCTCACTCTACACTTCTATACAACATGATAAAGGTATGATGGCAGTCCGCAAACTACTCAACCACAACATCACCAATCAGGATATCGTACAATTCTATTTGGATCTACTAGAACTGGTTCTGTACAATAATTTTTTTCTTTCCAGGATACCTTTTACCTTCAAATACAAGGTACCGCGATGGGGTCCAATGTAGCCCCTCCATACGCAAATAGCTATATGTCAGACTTCGAGGAAACCTATATATACCCAAACGCTAACTTCACGAATGCCGTTATTTGGAGACGCTATATAGATGATATTTTTGCGTATGGAGTGGCTCATTGGACTCCCTCTTGAATTTTCACACGTACCTCAATTCCATTTACCCCGAACTACAGTTTACCATTCACTACCATAGCACAACAATAAACTTCCTAGACACAACAGTCATTAAACAAACCGACGGCTCTATTTACACTGATCTATATAGAAAACCCACGGACAGGAATAACTTACTACACTTCTCAAGCTTTCACTCCCCAAATACAAAAAATCTCTCCCACGCTCACAAGCAGAACGTATACGCCGCATAGTCAAATCCAAAGACCTCTGTGAAACTAGACTTAAGGAAATGGAAACTCGATTCTGCGATCGAGGCTACCCTAGAAAGGTCCTCAATAACATGTTTAAACCAAAACCATCTCGACAGAACAACATGGCTGTTAGAATACCATTCGTCCACACGTATCACCCTAGTATTTTGAAGATAATCAATAGCATTAAAAGCCACTGGTCAATCCTACAAAAAACATATCCGAAGATCGATGAATTTAACAACCCCATACTACCCTGCACACGTCGTCCCAAAAATTTAAGGGACACACTTGTTAAAGCTGACATTGGCTCCTCACAACCCAACATCAGGCAAACTTTCCTAAAAACACCGAAACGTGGTACCTTCCCCTGTCTACATTGCCTTCAATGCTCTCATATTCTCAAAGGTCCCCAATTTTTTCACCCACACACAGGCAAAAGTTATCCAATACGGCATTTTTACACTTGTGATTCCTCATTCGTCATCTACATACTGAAATGTCCTTGTGGCAAACTTTATGTAGGTGAAACTACCCAAAATATACGTGATAGAGTGTGCCAGCACAAGTCTAAAATCAGACGGAAGGACCTTATGTTACCAGTTCCTGCACATTTTGACTCTGCAAGACATAATATTTCACAACTTCACTTCCAGGTGATAGACCACGTAGGCCCACAAAGAAGAGGGGGTGACCGTACAGCACTACTTAAAAAGAGAGGCCTTTTGGATACACACGTTAGATACCCTGGAACCAAAAGGTCTTAACAGGGAATATGAAATCCAGACGTTTACCTAAACACCGGTCCCATATTCTCCCACCATCCAACATAACAAAGAATACCACCAGGAACAACCGAATTTTACAATACGGTCATCTTATAACAACATACTCAATATACCATTCATGATAAATAGGAATAATAATACCAAATGCATTGCATATATCAGTACCTCAATCATTATATAATCTATTCTATATGTCTTTATTTTCCTCATAGATGCCATAGAATATCATAGTATCCTTATTGAAAGAAAATTGAGAAAAAAATATATAGTTTGTATGACCGCATTACTTTTTAGCAAGTGGTGAGTAGAACTAGAATATCAAACCATTGATTTCCCTGTCATTTCCTGGGTGAGTAATAATTATATAAATACAAGATTGCAGCATTAATACAAATGTATTATTTTGTATACTGCCTTATACTTAGCAAGATAAAGATAATCATAAATCATATATCATGAAAACGAGGCTTGGAATTGACAGAGCCAGGTCACATTTCACAATGAGGCTTGAACCGCATCTAGACTCACCGCGCATGCGCAGATCTCCAGAACGAGACCTGGATCGCACACGTCACTTCCGCCACGCCCGGTTTAAACGGCGGGCGGCAGGGGACGCAGATTAAGGCCTCCGTTTATCCCGAGCAGGCACTGTCCTGCAGAATCCCTGCCTTCCGTCCTTGTATCCTCCACTACAGCGCAGCAAAAGGTGAGCTATATGCGATATATGCGGCATACTAATTTTCCTTAATACCGAGACCAGAGACCATGTTCCACCCTGGTATGACATACAGCCTCCTTCCTTATATCTTCACCATACTCCTTGGGACTTATAAGCTTTGATATCCCCCATATCTGTACAACTATACCAAGTGGCTGCTGCTTCATTATTGACCCATACCCGGCAACATTGGTGATAACTTCCTTTTGACATTATGAATTTATAGCATTGTTGAATCATGTAATTCTGTGATTATGAGTGATTATGAATTATTATGAAGCACTACTATTGGGTTTATACCATTTTCTAATCATGTATTTTTATGATTATGAGTGATTATGAATAATTATTATGAAGTACTACTATTACCTTATGTAGAATTATGAACCCATGTTGATGATATTATATTACAAATGTAACCCTATCATGATCATCGATTCTTGTCTCTTAATTGGTTCTCCTTAATACTACTATACTACTATACCACTACTGATGGTAATTTATACTGCTTACGAGTTATTTGTATAACAAACTCTCTATATTTGGTTTCTGTTATAATCATGTCTCAATTATATTGGATTGTTATATACTTGGACTTTGAAACACGATCTGGTTGCAATCACTAGTGCCTTGAGTTTTGTTATTCTATGTTACTTTCTGCAAGCCCACTCGTGACTGGCAATCACATTGTTTTGACACAATTGCGTCTTAGTCACAAGATTATTTGTATATCTTACAATATAGTGCTTATATATCCATAACATGGTGACTAACTATCTGTACTATGTATTCCTTTGTTTACAGTCTGATGAAGGCCTAGTATTGGCCGAAACGTTACACTGTACGTCTACTGTACACTTAAGCTGCTCTTTAAAACCGAAATAAAACATCAAAACCGCAACTTGCACTGGAGTTTTTTGAATTATGATATCACTTTGGGGTGGGAACCCTACTTCCAGTCGCGGAGAAAACATCCCGAGTGCCACAACGTTTATTTTTCTACCACTTATAATATGAGCCAGTACAAAAAATGCCCCCTTATAATGTTAGCCAGTATGAAAAATGCCCCCTTATAATGTGAGCCAGTACAGAAAATGCCCACTTATAGTGTGCACCAGTACAAAAAATGCCCCTTATAATGTGTTCAAGGGCAAAAAATGCCCCCTTATGTGTGCTAGTACAAAAAATGCCCCCATAATGTATGTCAGTACAAAAAATGTCCCCATAATGTGTGCCAGTACAAAAAATACCTCCTCTTAGTGCACCCATAATGTGTGTCAATGCCTCTTACTGTGTGTCAGTACAAAAAAGCCCCCATTCTGTGTGCCAGTACAAAAAGATTCATCCTCTTACTTAAAAATTCATCCTCTACCTCCAGTAGAGCCAATGTCTCCATAGTGAATCCTTACCTGGTGCCAATGCCCCCTTGTGTGTGCCAGTACAAAAATATCCCCTCTTAGTGTCCCCAGTTCAGCTAATGTCCCATAGTGCCCCTATAATGTGTGCCAGTATAAAATACCACTATATATTGTCCCCAATAGATGCTCACTTAGTACTCCTTTCCCCCTTCCCCATAGTGCCCCCCATAATGTGTGCCAATACATAATGTCCCTAAATAGTACCCCCAGTATATGCCCCCAAAGTGCTCCCAGGGCCGGCGCCACCGTTAGGCGAACTAGGCGTTCGCCTAGGGCGCAGGCCTGCTGGGGGGCCCTGGTGGGCTCTCCCTGTCTGGGGCTGCAGCGCTGGGCGAGCGGCTATTGAGCCGCCCCCAGCGCTGTTACAGGGGGGCCAGAAGGTGGAGGTCCTTCTTAAATATGGCAGAGCAGGCACCTGTTTACCCTGATGGCAGGTGCCTACTCTGCCAGTAAATTACTGGAGGAGAGGAGGCGGGCGGCAAGGGAGGCTGTTCTAGCAGCTCCCCACTCCTCCCTTTCGCGCCCTCTGTGATGCCGATTGCCGGAATATGACGTCATTCCGGCCCTGGCATACTAAACGGCACGCTGGAGGACTGAGGAGCTGGACCACACTGGACCCCAGGGAGGTGAGTGTTTAAGTGTTTGACTGAGTGAGTGTCTGCCTGTGTGTGTCTGTCAGTGAGTGAGTGTATGTATGTATGTCAGTGAGTGAGTGTATGTCTGTCTGTCATTAAATGTATGTGTGTCTGTCATTGAGTGTCTGTGTGTATGTCAGTGAGTGAGTGTTTGTCATTGAGTGAGTGTGTGTATGTCAGTGTGTGTGTATGTCTGACAGTAAGTGTGTGTGTGTGTGTTTGTCAGTAATTGTCTGTGTGAGTGTATATGTGTGTGTGTGTTTGTCTGTCAGTGAGTTTCTGTGTGTGTGTGTATCAGTGAGTGAGTGTGTGTCAGTGAGTGTCTGAGTGAGTGTATGTCTGTCTGTCAGTGAGTATGTCTAAAGTGAGTTTCTGTGTACGTCATTCAGTGAGTGTCTTAATGAGTCTGTCTGTCACTGAGTGTGTGTATGTCAGTGAGTGAGTATGTCTATCAGTTAGTTTCTGTGTATGTCGTTCAGTGAGTGTCTGAGTGAGTGCATGTCTGTCAGTGAGTGCGTGTCCGTCTGTCAGTGTGTGAGTGTATGTCTGTCAGTGAATTTCTGTGTGTGTCAGTGAGTGAGTGTATGTGTGTCTGTCAGTGAGTGAATGACATGAGGGGGTGGCAAAATGGATCTTTACCTAGGGCAGCAAAAATCCTTGCACCGGCCCCGAGTGACCCCCCCCCCTCCCCATATTGGCCAAACAGTATGGTGTGAAATTAAAAAAAAAACTCACATAACTCAATGCCGCTGTCAGCTATGAGGTGCAGGCCTCTTCTGTCCTGTGTCCCACACCCAGCTGTCCAGCTCAGGCGGTGTGATAATGACACAAGGCCTGAAGCCTGTCAGAGGAAACAGCAGGGCAGGGAGACATCTTGAATGTTACCATCTAACGGACTTTTGAATGTCACCATATAACGGTAATATTAGATTTACACTGCAATGTAAAAACTAGTGTTGAGCAAGCATGCTCGGCCGAATACCAGTTCCGCTTGAGCATCGCGATGCTTGGCACATCGCTGCATTCGGCCAAATACCTCGTGTGCTCTAGCGCAATGCTCTAGTCTCCACCCCGCACGTTTGTTGGCTGCTATGCAGCCAATATACGTGCGAGTAAGTAGTGCCACTCACTGTAATGCCGTAGCCATGTTGGTTACTGGCATTACAGTAATTGGCTGGCTGGAACTCGTCATCGGGTGCTATAAAGCATCCGATGACACGTGGTTCAGCTCAGTCTTAGTCAGAGAGAGCTGTGCTGTAGAAGGGACAGATAGTGTAGGGAATCGTGATGAGCGAGCACCAAAGTATTCGGATGTTTGGGCCAAACACATTGCTATGTTTGTGTGCTCGGCCGAGCACCCGAGTATAATGGAAGTCAATGGGAGACAACCCTGCTCCCCCTGCTCTGAAGAGGGGAGGGTGCCTAGTCTATTAGAAAAGGTCAGAAAGTGACAGAAACACCAGCAAAATGGATCAGTAACAGCATGGGAATGATGTCTGGATGCATCTTGGACTCCTAGGTCACTGCTGGGAACCATGTTGTCCAAGTTGTTCGCTACTTTTACAGACTGACAAAAATATGCACAACCCCCCTGGAAAGGTGGCAAACCAAGCGAGGACAGCAGGACAGAGGGGGAGGGATCCATAGAACCGCAACAGGCTGGAAGAAGCTGTGGGGTGGCAAAAGGGAAAAGGCGGGCCACACCAAATAGGCCCACAACTGTTACCCCTTGCGGTAATCTCCCTTGCCAAGGGGTAGGTGTTCCACAGTCTGGCGCTTTTTTGATAAAAGTGCGGACTTTAAGAATTATAATTTGCAACCTGTGCTGTACCAAAATGAGCAGGGGCGTGAACACTAGCAATCTCACCACCCACAGCATGATCCGCCACATGGCATCAAAGCACCCTAAGAGCACCCTAAAAGTACCTCTGCCTTATAATTTTTGGCAGCACTTGCACTTTATATACAAGTAAATATACAGGAAAGAATGTTTCCTAACACTTTTTCCTCTAAAATCGATTTTTTTTCTTCGGTTTTGTGCGTATTATTGTTAGTCTGTAAAATTGGCGTACTACTCGGACAACATCCTTCCCAGCAGAGACCTGGGAGTCCAAGATGCATCCAGACATCCTCCCCATGCTGTTTCCGAACCATTTCAGTAGTGTTTCCATCAATTTCTGACCTTTTCATGTGAACCAGACGCCCTCCACTCTTCAGAGCAGGGGGTGCTTGGTTTAATGCTTGGGTTCTTCTATTGACTTCCATTGTGCTACCGAGCACCCAACCATCCCGAGGTGTTCTACTCGAGCACCCGAGAACTTTGGTGCTCGATCAACGCTAATAATTATCAATATTTATTGGGCCACAGGGGCAGGCTGCAGCAGCACACAACTACCAGCATATATTGTCAGCATGCTAGCAGTAGTATAATGCAGCCCGCCACTGTGCCCCAATAAAACATGAGTGCTGATTGTAGTATGCTGCAGCCAATACCAGCATAGTATAAGACTAGTTTTACACTTGCATTATTGTTGGAATAATGCTTATTGCTCTGTGTAATGCAACAACTACATTATGTGATTGCCTGTTTCCAGACACAGTGTTATGTTGTTAACAAAGTACTGCTAAAAATTAAAAGGCAGGAAGGGGCGGAGACTTGTTGCACATGTACAGAGAGAGGGAGCTGAGAGAGGAAAGCCAGAAGCAGAAGTGCTAAGATGCTGATGTCACTGATAGATATATTCATATGTTGTGCTCAGTGGCGTAACTAGAGTGCTATGGGCCCCATGTCAAACTTTGGATCGGGACCCCTCCCCCACACTGCCTGGTCGCACCCTCTGTGTCTGCAATTGTCACACCCCTGGTCCCTGATCGCTCAGTAATGTCCCCAGTAATGTCTCTCACTGCCCCCACTGCCCTCAGTAATGTCCCCAGTAGTGCCCCCACAGCCCCTAGTAGTGTTTACCACTGCCCTAATAATATAAAAGTAAATATACAGGAAAGAATGTTTACTAACAATTGTTCCTTTAAAATCGATCTTATCTTCAGTTATGTGTGTATTATTGTCTGTCTGTAAAATTGGCGTACTACTCGGACAACATCGTTCCCAGCAGCGACCTGGGAGTCCAAGATGCATTCAGATATCCTCCCCATGGTGTTCCCGAATCATTTCAGTGGTGTTTTCATCAATTTCTGACCGTTTTATTTGAATCAGATACCCTCTCCTCTTCAGAGCAGTGGTTGCCTGGTTTAATGCTTGGGTTCTCCCATTGACTGCATCCCGAGGTGTTCTACTCAAGCACCCGAGCACTTTGTTGCTCGATCAACACTAGTAAAAACAAAAAATAATACAAAATAATTGTAGTACACGGACTCTAAAGTATTTAAAGTAAAAATCATTTATTGCTTGCATCTATTGCTATTGCATTTTAAGCTAAAGTCATTTATTTCTGCATTTGTCAGTATTGCATTTAAAGTGAAAGGCATCTTATTATTTGTATTGATTGTTATAGCATTTAAAGTAAAATGTCTGAGCCTAGTATTACCATGCCACTGTTAGAGGATACAAAGATAGATAGGATAGAAGTTGAAGAGCAAGCAAACCTGTCTGAGGTAGAAGAGTCTGATGCAGCATTACTCTTGCCTCAAACAAATATAGCCCAAACAACTGAACTAAGATGTTTATCATGTGCCAGAAGACCAACCTCAAAGTTGCTGGAAAATTTGGAACAAGAAGCAGCATTAAAATAGAAAAAATTTGCCCGGTTGTATGATAGGTGGAAATCATACATTAAAGACATTCGTAGAAAGCTAAAGCAAAAAAGTATAAAAAGGGAACTTGAGTGATATGGTAGAGATGTTAGAAGAATCAGAATCACAGCTTATGGCAGCATATGTCATCTATGACACCTTCCCAGGATATTGTAAGGAACATGGACACATGTACTGCAGTCACTAAAGATCTAGTAAAGCTCATGAGAGAATTATCTGCAGCTAACTATGATTAAGTTACAGCAAGAAAGAGAATGAACTGACTTTTTATAGGAGACTATGCTAGGTCCTTAGAGGAAACCACAATCTCAAGTGGGACTCCCTTCGCTAGCAGAAGTGGCAGCCACATATCAGAGTCCTCAAGTACTTTAGCCAAAAAAAAAGGAATTGGTCAAACACCTTGCCGTCAAGAGAGCAGAAATTGAGATGGACGCTGCTATCGAGGCACAGCACTATCAAATGGAGGCCCAACGCCATCAAATGGAAGCTGAAATGAAAAGTCTAGAAAGAAGTTAAGATTATAGAAGCCAGACTTAGAGTACATGAAGAGGACATGAATAGTAATCATAGGTCAAAATCTGTACTAAGTGAAGAAGCAGACTCCTACTTTTCTCCATGCACCCTGGAGAATGGTAGGAAATCTCCAGCATTTCGTGAGGAAATAAGTCATTATTCTTCCATCCCTGCTCAAAAAGACAAAGAGAGACCTAGTCCAGTGTTAGGAAAATGGTGTGTGAATTTACCTTCTATCTCTACCGGAAAAGATGAAGAAAGGGACTCACCTAATTCAAAACTAAGTGAGAAAAAAGAAACGGATGATTCTATTCCTAGATGTCATGGCAATGGTCAAGAGAATGTTACAACCATTGTCCTAGCAAGACAACAGAGAACAGTCCTAGTTAAACTTCCCGTTCCAGAACCTACTGTATTTTCAGGAAACGTACTGAAGTTCATAGAGTGGATGGCAAGCCTTGAAATGGTCATTAAGCATCATTGCTTGAGTCCAGTCGACAAGTTATTCTACCTCCAGAGATATGTTGGTGGAGAAGCAAAGGAAGTTTTTGAAGGTTCCTTCTATAGAAAAGACGAAGAAGCCTTTAAGCAAGCTTGGAAAAAATTGAATGTAAGATATGATCATCCTTTCTTAGTACAAAGAGCCTTTAGAGAGAAACTGAATAACTGGCCTAAAATAGGTCCTAAAGAACACTTCAGACTCCAAGAGTATGGTGACTTCCTGCAAGCATGCAGCAATGCCATCCCACATGTACGAGGATTAGAAGTACTAAACGATGATTTAGAAAATGACAGGATGCTAGCTAAGTTATGGGTACCTGAATAAGTGCCTTCTAGATGGAATCACTATGTGACTGAACAATTAGATCTAAGTAAGGACTTCCCAAGTTTTAAAGAGTTCTCTGAGTCCATCAATAAGGAAGCACCGATAGCATGTAATCCAGTAACAGCATCTTATGTTCTAAAATCCTAAGAAGAAAGGCCTTTGTAACCAACACAGCAGCTAAAGGTCTAGACGCCTACGAGAGTAAGTTCAAAGTCACTACTTGGATCAGTAGAGAGACAGAACTGACAAATCTTCAGACTACCTTTAAATGTATGTTCTGTGGAGAGAACCACTCCATACACAAGTGCCAACAATTGAAGGAGAAGTCCCCACATGCAGCAATGCCATCCCACATGTACGAGGATTAAAAGTACTAAACGATGATTTAGAAAATGACAGGATGCTAGCTAAGTTATGGGTACCTGAATAAGTGCCTTCTATATGGAATCGCTATGTGACTGAACAATTAGATCTAAGTAAGGACTTCCTAAGTTTTAAAGAGTTCTCTGAGTTCGTCAATAAGTAAGCACCGATAGCATGTAATCCAGTAGGAGGAACAAGAAGGTATATACCTATGCGCTACTGGATGTCTAAAGTGAAGTCACCTTCATTGATCAAGAAATCTGTAAGAAATTGCCAGTGGCTACAGAACCAGTGAAGCTCAAACTCACCACAGGGATCATGACAGGGAGAAACACATTAGTGAACAGTCAAAGGGTCAAAGGACTGAGAGTTAGAGTACTTCATTCAAAATGCACATTAAATCTACCTCCAGCTTATACAAAAGATGATATACCTCTAGATCGAGATCGCATACCTACCTGTGAAACAGCTCGAATGGGAGCACCTATCTGTCATATCTCATGAAATGTCCCTGCTGAGGGAGTTTGGTGTTGGACTGTTGATAGGCTACGATTGTTCCGAAGCTTGTTGGGGTGTTGTTGGAAAACAGCAGATCGCAAACTCAAGACAGGTGAGAGGATTGTGTCATCGAATATCTGTCCAAGAGTTACCAACTGTAAGTCCAGCAAAAGTAATCAAGATCCTTGAATCCAACTTTGCAGAAATAAGTTCTAAAGAAAATAGTGTATCCCAAGAAGACTTAAAGTTCGTACTCACTCTAGAAGAAAGTATTCAGCAGAATCAACAAGGTAATCTTGAAATGTCTTTACCTTTTAGAGAACGACCTCCTCTGCCAAATAACAGAAATCTTGTCCTAGCAAGGTTGAAATGTTTGAAGAGAAGGATGGGAAGAGATCCCAAATTCAAGCAGGATCATTTGAACTTCATGGAAGGCATCCTCGAAGAAGGACATGCAGAGAAAGTTAATAATCAACCTAAAGAAGGAGAAGTGTGATACATCCCACATCAAGGTGTTTACCACTCAAGGAAACCAGATAAGATTAGAGTAGTATTTGATTGCTCAGCAAAGTATGATGGTGTTGCGTTGAACGATCATCTATTAAAAGGACCAGATCTTACAAACACTCTGCCTGGAGTACTCTGTAGATTCAGAAAGTATCCCGTAGCGGTCATGTGTGACGTTGAAAAGATGTTCCACCAGTTTTATGTGAAGAATGAAGATAGAGACTTCCTGAGGTTCCTCTGGTGGGAGGACAGAGATACAGATACAGAGCCAGCAAAATACAGAATGAAAGTACACTTGTTTGGAGCAGCATCGTCTCCAGGTTGCGCCAATTATAGTATGAAGTACCTGGCCAATTAAAAGGATTGTCCATCAGCATCAAATTTTCTGAAGAAAAACTTATATGTAGATGATGTCTAGAGTAGTGTTGAGTGAACCCGAACTGTAAAGTTCGGGTTCGTACCGGATTTTAGGGTTTTTGGTACCAGGACCTGAACCCAAACTTTTCCGTAAAAGTTCGGGTTCAAATTCGGTTTTCGGCCATTCAAAAAAGCTTGTTGAAAGGCTGCAGGGCAGCCAATCAACAAGCGTTTAAGATGTGTACCCATAGAAGCCATCACAGCAATGCCTACTAATGGAATGGCTGTGATTGGCCAGTGCAGCATGTGACCCAGCCTCTGTATAAGCTGGAGTCACGTATCGCTGCACGGCACATCAGCTCTTACTAGTGTAGGGATAGGATGCTGCTGCTGTGAGGGAGAGATTAGGAAAGAATCTGATATTAGAGCTTGGTGTTAAGTCTGCGAACTAAAGCGATTTTATTTTGTGTGGGTGCAATGCAACCTTTTGTACCCTGCCCTGAGCCCAGTGACACAGAAAAATAAGTTTTAATCCGTCTGTTAGTCAGGTGGGCGTCGGCGGCCATTTTGTGCAAGTGCAGTGCACTTGCACCTGCATATGTGCCAGGGACAATAATTTAATCCTGTTCTTGTAGTTCAGTGGGCGATATATACCCATATACCCATTTTTAAGTTCACCTGCATTGCATATGTGCCAGGGGAAGGGAAAATAATATAGGTAATCCGTCTGTGAGTTAAGGGGCCCAGGGGGTGACACATTCAGATTATTTTCTGTAAATTACCCCTGTGCTGCATATGTGACACTGTAATCAATTCAGTAAATCCATCTGTTAGATCTGGGAGGACAAATTATTATTATTTTTTGCTAAAAAGTACATTTGCGGCCTGCACTGCATTTTTGAGACAGAAATTAAAATCAGAAAATCCAGCTCTTAAATTGTGGGTGGACATTTCCCCGATTATCAGACCAGTCATTCACAAGTGGGTTGGAGGGTGTGTTCCTGCTGCACTGCATACCTGACAGGGAAATATATTCAGTAAATTTGGCAGCGTTGAGATTGTTGGGTGATCTGTACCCCTTTTTTGTTTCACACTACCCCTGCACTGCATACCTGACTGGGAAATATATTCAGTAAATTTGGCAGCGTTTAGATTGTTGGGTGATCTGTACCCCTTTTTTGTTTCACACTACCCCTGCACTGCATACCTGACTGGGAAATATATTCTGTAAATTCAGCAGTGTTTAGATTGTTGGGTGATCTGTAGCCCTTTTTTCTTTCACACTACCCCTGCACTGCATACCTGACTGGGAAATATATTCTGCACGCTGGTAGACGCACTGCTGATGGCATTCCCACCTGACACCGGGGCCTTAGTGGCCGTAAAAGGTGAAGGCAGAGGAGGAGGAAGAAGTCGCCAACGCAGCAGGGACACCACCAGCACCTCAGAAGGCAGGGTTAGCATGGCCGAATTGTGAAACAGCTTTGTCAGCATGCCACAAGAACCAGCAGCACCAGCTGATATGGAACGCCTTAGCAGGAGGCAGCATTTCAGCAACATGGTGGAACAGTATGTGTGCACACGTACACGTACTGACTGATGGATCTGCCCCATTCAACTTCTGGGTCTCCAAATTGGGCACATGGATACCAGCCTCACCCAGCCTTTGTTATATTCCAGCGCACTTTCTCTTTGTTTTCTCTTCTATATTTCCCAATGTTTTGGGGTCTACCCAAATTTAAATAAAACAAAAAAAAAAAAACAGTGTTGTTGGCGACTACCTCCTTCACCACCACTTCCACCTACACCACCACGTCCACCGCCTCCTCAACCTCCTACTTCATATGGACCTCCTCCTCCTACTTCAAGATTATTATTTTTAATTTTTATGTATTTTATGTCATTTCCCTATCCACATTTGTTTGCAGGACAATTGTCCAGCTCTTACCCCATTTTGCTAACTTTTGCAGCCCTCTAGCCCTTTCTATAACTTTTTTAGAGCCATTTTAGTTCCCAAAGGTTCGAGTCCACATTGACTTCAATGGGGTTCGGGTCAAGTTTGGGTCCCGAACTCGAACTTTGCGACGAAGTTTGGCGGAACCCGGCGAACCCGAACTTCCAGGTGTTCGCTCAACTCTAGTCTAGAGTCCACAGAATCTGCAATCAAACTAGTGAAAGAAAGCCAAGAGTTATGCTCAAGAGGAAACCTGAGCCTTTACAAATTCATCTCAAACAACAGAGAGGTACTGGAATCAATCAGTTATTCTGAACGTGCATCAACAACGAAGAACATAGATCTCGGTTATGATCATCTTCCAGTACAGAACGTACTTGGATTGGCATGGAATGTATAGAATGACAAGTTCTTCTTTGAAGTATCTATTGAAGAGAAAGTTGCAACTATAGATACCATTCTTTCCGCAATGGCTTTTGTATATGATCCATTGGGATTCTTGGCCCCAGTGATCCTCAAAGCAAGAGAGATATGGCAAGAATTATGCAGACAGAAATTGGGATGGGATGAACCATACCTGAAGTTTTGAGGCCAAGGTAGAAAAGTTGGATAAGAGACTTGCAAAATTTGAGAGAAGTTCGGATACCCAGATGTTTTGTACCTCATGATTTCGGAAAGTACGAGAAAATAGAACTTCATCACTTTTCAGATGCCAGTAGTTATGATTATGGTCGATGCTCCTACATCAGAATAATAGGAGAAGAAAAGATACACTGAGCCCTGGTTATGGGAAAGGCAAGAGTTGCTTCTACTGGTATTTAGACAATACCAAAACTTGAACTGACAGCAGCTGTTGTTTCCGAATAGTAAGCAAGTTTCTGAAAGACGAATTAGAGTTAAAAGTAGATAAAGAATATTTTTGGACAGACTCAAAAGTTGTCCTAGGATACATAAACAATGAAGCTTAAAGATTCCATGTCTTTGTCGCCAATAAAGTTCAGAAAATTCGGGAAATAACAAATCCAAAACATTGGCATCACATTGACACAGCAGCAGATCATGCGTCAAGAGGCCTGAATGTAACAGAATTGAAGAATTCAAATTGGTTCACAGGTCTAGAGTTTCTTTAGAAAAAGAAATCACGCCCAGTAAAGGTTACACAGAATTGTCTATGGGTGGGTGAACCAGAAGTAAAAGTTGTACAAACATTGAGCACTACTGCCCCGTGTCAAGATGACATACTTGAAGGAGTAATATGTTTTAGACTAACAAAGTCAGAGAAATCAAAATTCTACTAATGCCTTAGCGCATAAGGCACAATAGTGCTGTGCCTGCCACAATCAGGTTTAGGCATTTGTCAGTTGAGGAGTTCCCTTTAAGGCTGACACTCTACATGCAAGACTTCTCTAATTATTCTAAGTCCAAACTATAGCACTCTGGTACTAAATATGCTGGTTTCTACTTATCTTGAGCTATTCAATAAGGGCGATCTCCCTTGTAGCAGGCATCAGTCTTCTGCTTCATTATTTGGATGCTCTTCTATAAAGATTTTAGGTTTTCACTATGACCTGGAAGGCTTAAATAGTGAAGAAAGATAATTCTGCGCACTAAATTATCCATATGTGTCCCGGCAATTCTAGAGTTGCTCTCAGGCACTTGTGCTGATGAAGTCCATAGGCTGAGTTCAGCTCTAATCCTCATTAGGCTTACTGCATATTTATACATAGACTCACTGTCTGGTGCTTGGTTGCTGTATTTTTCTTCTCCAGTCTTGATCAGGGCCCAGAGGAAAGGAAAACAGCTACATGTTGGTTTGGGCCTGTTTCTCTCCTCCATACACACTCCTCTCCTCTTCATTCTACTCTGAAGCACTGACTCATTCTGATACCCTGAGCTAGACACACCCCAAGCTATATAAATGAGTGGCACCAGCACCACTTAGGGGCGAATGGGTGAAATTACATTGCCAGCCTGATAATAGGAAATACCATGCATTCAGTACATTAGATGAATACAGAGATTTAAAGTGTCCCTTTTACACAAATGTGGGACGCTGCACTTGCAGATGTTGTCCTTGGTCGAATTGGAACCCAGGACCCCAGCGCTGCTAGGCACCAGTGCTAGCCAGCTATACATCCTCCCCTCCCTGTAAGTCAAAGAACAATGGTACTGGTCATTAATCCCACTTCCTGGAGTTTATTCAGTAGGCCGGTAAAAAAAAAAAAAAATTGTCAAACATTTTCTGCTGAAATTCACTAATTTTTGGGTGTATAGTACCACTGCTATACCTAGTAGGCTGGTTAAAAAAAAATATATAAATTGTCTTCACCAATTTTTGGGTGTAATATACCCCTCCCCTACCTAGTTGACAGCCTAAGAAATTTCAATAATTTTTCTTTTACATTTTCGGGTGACAATAAACAATTGTTTTCTGTCATAGACCCCTGCTCTACCAAGTAGACAGGTTAATTAATTTCAGTAATTTTTCTGTTACATTCTTGGGTTGATATTAACACCATATCAGCATGTCTTCATCAGGGATCGGTCATGCCAAACAAATTTAATCAGCTTCTATGAGGAGGTAAGTTCTAGACTTGACAGCGGCGAATCAATGGATGTCGTATATCTGGACTTCTCCAAAGCATTTGACACCGTACCTCATAAAAGGTTAGTATATAAAATGAGGATGCTCGGACTGGGAGAAAATGTCTGTATGTGGGTAAGTAACTGGCTGAGTGACAGAAAACAGAGGGTGGTTATCAACGGTAGATACTCAGATTGGGTCACTGTACCTCAGGGGTCAGTATTGGGCCCTATTCTCTTCAATATATTTATTAATGATCTTGTAGAAGGCCTGCACATTAAAATATCTATTTTTGCAGATGACACTAAACTGTGTAAAGTAATTAACACGGAAGAGGGCAGTTTTCTGCTACAGAGGGATCTAGATAGGTTGGAGGCTTGGGCAGAAAAATGGCAGATGAGGTTTAACACTGACAAATGTAAAGTTATGCACATGGGAAGGAATAATGCAAGTCACCCAGTACATATTAAATGGTAAAACACTCGGTAACACTGACATGGAAAAGGATCTAGGAGTTTTAATAAACAGCAAATTAAGCTGCAAAAACAGTGTCAGGCAGCTACTGCCAAGGCCAATAAGATAATGGGTTGCATCAAAGGGGCATAGATGCCCATGATGAGAACATAGTCCTACCACTTTACAAATCACTAGTCAGACCACACATGGAGTACAGTGTACAGTTCTGGGCTCCTGTGAACAAGGCAGACATAGCAGAGCTGGAGAGGGTTCAGAGGAGGGCAACTAAAGTAATAACTGGAATGGGGCAACTACAGTACCCTGAAAGGTTATCAAAATTAGGGTTATTCACTTTAGAAAAAAGACGACTGAGGGGAGATCTAATAACTATGTATAAATATATCAGGGGTCAGTACAGAGATCTTTCCCATCATCTATTTATCCCCAGGACTGTGACTGTGACGAGGGGACATCCTCTGCGTCTAGAGGAATGAAGGTTTGTACACAAACATAGAAAAGGATTCTTCACTTTAAGAGCAGTGAAACTGTGGAACTCTCTGCCTGAGAAGGTGGTGATGGTGAGTACAATAAAGGAATTCAAGAGGGGACTAGATTTATTTCTGGAGTGTAATAATATTACAAGCTATAACTACTAGAGAGGGGTCGTTGATCCAGGGAGTTATTCTGATTGCCTGATTGGAGTCGGGAAGGAATTTTTTTCCTCTTAAGTGGGGAAAATTGGCTTCTGCCTCACAGTTTTTTTTTTTGCCTTCCTCTAGATCAACTTGTAGGAAACAGGCCGAACTGGATGGACAAATGTCTTTTTTCAGTCTTATATACTATGTTACTATGTTACATTATAGAATTTTAGACGTGAATAAACCGCTGCTCTGCATAGGTGACAGGGAATAAAATTTCGGAAATGCTTCTTTAATTGATGCGCGCCACCTCCTTTGCTTCAATGCTTAAACTTAAACAAGTTGTACCACATTTAAGCTTCATTACTTTGTCCCACATTTCCGCTATACTCTTTTGGCCAACATGGTGGGGCAGTAAGTGTGCCCACGCCTACACGAATTGAGTGACGGGTCAGCCCCTGCATCTTCTGGAAGAGGGGTTAGGTGGTCACTTGGACCTAGCGTAACCTTTGCAACCTCTCTGACTAGTAATAGGTAAAATTTAATCTGTATTAATCACTCTATTAAAAATACATCAACTACTTGGGAACATGCAACTTCTGGGTCTCCAAATTGGGCACATGGCCTGAGCTTGCCCTTTACCCCTTGGAGAGGCTGGCCTGCCCTGCAGCCAGTGTATTGTCTGAACGTGTGTTTAGCATGACTGGAGGTGGTTACCACAGGTTAAATTTCCCAATGTTTTGGGGTGTACCCAAATTTTAAAAATAAAATTTAAAATCAAAAAGCAGTGTAGGCTACCTCCTCCTCTTCCACCGCCGCTTCCAGTGTCGGACTGGTGTACCTGGGGCCCACCAGTAAAATGTATTTTGGGGGCCCACCGTATGGATATATGTAATAAATAATAAATATAATAAATAATTTAACAAGTTTTTTTATATGAACATAGGCTGGTTGATGTGCTGTACATTGAATTTATGTATGTAGTGCAGTAAATCTAATGTGTTATGTGGCACTTGTGCAGGGGGTGCAAGTCTAGGGGCCCACTTTGCTCAGGGGACCACCCCATCCGCCGCCTCCTCAACCTCCTACTCCATATGGACCTAGTCCTCCTAGATCAAGATTATTATTTTTTATTTGTACCTATTTTATGTTTTTTAAAGTCATTTCCCTATCCACATTTGCAGAGCACTTGCCATGCTCTTAACAACATGTTGCTGGCATTTGCAGCCCTCTAGCACTTTCCATGCCATTTTTACAGTCATTTTAGTGCTCAAAAGTTCGGGTCCCCATTGACTTCAATGGCGTTCAGGGTTGAGTTCGGGTCAAGTTCGGGCCCCGAACTCGTACTTTTTTCCAAAGTTCGGCCGAACCCGTCGAACCCGAACATCCAGGTGTCTGCTCAACTCTAACAATGAGCTCTCAGTTGTAATTAACTCAGGTATTCAAGGTAGAATCAGGTATTCATGTACCCGGCCAGGCACCGCATATTCCCTCTTGAATTCAACTATGTCCCGCATCTCCCCAACTAAGCACCCTGCTCAATATCTTAATCAGAGACAACTGGAGGAGAAGGAGAGAAAATAAGCCTCTATTGATGACCAACTAAGAGGGACAGCTTTTGGGGCAATATATTGTGCGGCACTGTGGTATGTGGTATTTTGCGCTATGGTTTTGCTGACCCGCCAACTTTTGTTGCCCTACCTCCTGTCAATTTAGACCCTCCTACAATGTGGGGCCACTTTTAGGTATTTTTTTCCAGGGCCACTTTAGGTTCCCAATCCGCCCCTGGAGTTAATATATATGGGTGGTAGTTCTATGGACCTACCTGTTTCACTGGTGGACTGCTGAAGCTTGGAACTTGTCTAGCTGACAAGAGTGCCCTTTTTGCTGCTTTGCATGCTAGGTTTTAGGAGAAGAGTGAGGGTTTCCTTGCTCGCCTGCTTGCTGGGCTGGGTGCCTCTTCCTCCTCTTCGGCTTCTACAGGGTCGCACGTGAGTGTGGTGGCCTGATAAGTGTAGTAGTTTGGTACTCACAGTTTTCTGAAGCGAGATGTTGATTGAGGTGCCCTTGATGGTATGGGGTTTAAAGTGCAGGGAAGGCAGGGTCTCTGATTTTGTGCTGCCAGCACCCTTGAGTGCAAATGAGGTGGTAAAATAATGATGAGTCTGTTTGAATAAAGAAATTGAACATTTACTGAGAATCACTTACCTTGAGGTAGATGTACAAATTATTGCACTGCAAAACGGCAGCTTTAATCCATTTAAAGGACATCACAAGTTAGTTGTATCTGTAATCCTAATAACAGGCTTTTGGTCAGGTATTGACTCTGGTCATACTCTGGCTATTGTAACTTCTGGCTGACTGACTACATATCTTCCAGGTTTGGAGTATACATGAATAAACTTCTCTGTTTCACACGGCCGGTACATATATCTTTCCTTCCTGCTTTACTCACAATTTCTAATAATTCGTCCACACTGTTCATAGAGGAATGCGGCTCCAAATGCATCTTGTACTTCACCACAGACTGTAAACAGGCATGGTAGGCTAACTCCTGTCTCCCATTGGGTGCTAATGAAGTCTATAGGCTGAGGTAACACTCTTGTCTCTACTAGTTTCTCCTTATACTCCTCAAAACTCTGGATTTCTGTTATTCCTCTCTTGAGGCCTACCCTTAGTATGTGCACAACTTAGAGGAGTAGCTAATTGTCACCTTACTTGGCTTCTGATGTTTTTGGCGAGTCCAGTCTTAGCTTTGGTTGGCCAATTCCCTCGTCTGACTCTGCAGTCTGGCTGCGGCATATGACTTTTGAGTCTGACATATGATTATCTTCCCTTGGCTGCAAGCTAATCTTCTCCTGATTTTGCTGTTTGCTTCAGTGGTCTGGTCTAGACTGGCCTTGCTCTTAACTCCAACTTTCTACTACTTACTGCCTTTCCCTTCCTGTAACTTGTTCTATATATATCTTTAGTACCAGCACGACCTAGGGGTGACTGGGTGTGTGTACATGCAAGATGTAAAACTGCCTTTTGGAAGTAGTTACAGGATTATGCATACATCTTATAAAACAACATTCTGCAAATAGCTGTCACAAATAGGTAGGGATAAGTGCAGCCCTAACTCCACCCACACCCCTATCCCTACCTACTTGCCCGGTCTGTCCTAACCGATGGCGTACAACTGAGCGGCAGTCCCTAGCTTACGTATGTGCAGGGGCCTAAAGAAAGAAAACAACACAGAGAGAACACAATTAATAAGACAGATCACACAGAAGCAAAAGCTTCCCTGGCCGGCACAGAATAGCAATAGCAAAAGCAATGGGGCTGAGATCAAGGGTCAGGAGGAAACACAAGCACACTATAATAACAAGTAAGTACAAGCTGAGGTCAAGAGTCAATAGATCCCATCAGTACAAGGGGTGCACCAGATCAGAGTCAAATACAAACTGAGGTCAGGAGCCAAGTCGAAGTTGGCTCTGACAGCTAGAGGGTGATAATCAGTGCCTTATCAGGCCTGATGGCATTATCCTGACTGAGACTGGGTCGGACATTTTTCTTACGGGTTTGGAAGATGGAGTGGAGCAGGACATCATTTTATTGGGTGGGGGTTCGAATTACAGTGTAGGATTACACGGTCTCCTTCGTGACGGTTGGTGGTTGTATGGAGATGATGTGGTGGAACTGAGGATGGACTTGCCCACCGTGAGCGGTGGTCGGAATTTCACTTTGGTTGCTTTTTGTTATGATTACAGTGACTTGCATGGAGTTTGTATGTTCTCCTCGTGCTTGTGTGGGTTTCCTCCCACACTCCAAAGACATTCTGACAGGGACCTTAGATTGTGAGCCCCATTGAAGACAGCTTGATGCCAAAGTCTGTAAAGCAATGTGGAATATAGCAGCACTATATAAGTGCATAAAATAGATTTTGAAAATCAGTGTGTCACTCCTATCAGGATAAATAACTGATTTAATAGAGTTGATCATGTTGAGAAAGGCTATTTAATATTATAAAGAAAAAAAGTGGGGGGGGGGGGTTCACTCAGCACAACCATATATGCAGGTGCACATTGCTATGGCGAAATACACATACAAACGTAAAAACAAAAATGCAATGGCACTCTGCAACCAGCACTCTGCCCTGCCTCCATGCTGGATGTAGAATGAGGCATTAGTGTACATTTTGGCCAAAGCGTAATAAGCCACTCACCATGTCAAGGTCGCCTCCATGAGTGGTCCCTAACACTAGTTCCTACCTGTTATGGGCCATGACAGCCACACAAAATCCAGTGAGCGCAGGTGCAGCATGCAAGCCAGGTACACTCTGCTTGTAAACCCGTCTGGTGCCATAACAGCTTCAATCAGATCCAGGGATGTAAGTACCAACATGCATGCTGAGCCCACTATATACTTCTCCTGGAGCCAAATGGCTACTAAAGCAGACTTAGTTTTATACTGACTTTAAAACCAGCCTCCAGGGCAGACTAACTAGTCAGGTGTGCACGACTGCATGGAGATCGCCACGCCTCCAATATATACTACAAAGAAAAAGGGTGGGGGTTCAGTCAGCACAACCATATATGCAGGTGCACATTGCTATGGCGAAATACACATACAAACGTAAAAACAAAAATGCAATGGCACTCTGCAACCAGCACTCTGCCCTGCCTCCATGCTGGATGTTGAATGAGGCATTAGTGTACATTTTGGCCAAAGCGTAATAAGCCACTCACCACGTCAAGGTCGCCTCCATGAGTGGTCCCTAACACTAGTTCCTACCTGGTTTAGGCCATGACAGCCACACAAAATCCAGTGAGTGCAGGTGCAGCATGCATGCCAGGTACACTCTGCTTGTATAGTTCACTGGTTCATTATGATCTATGCACTCTGTATTCCAAAATGTTGTGTATGAGTAGGAAATGGTTAACTGGCAGTCCTTAGTAATAGTTGCAGGGAGGTAGGTTTAGCCTCCCTTGATAACTGGTAATTCCTGGCAAGCAAGCCAAGAGAAATAATGTGCATGCTACTGTTGATGTGTAACCCAGACGGCCATAATAGCGCTGACATTGTGCACGCTACATGTGCTAATGCGCCGCCACAGATGTTCTAATTATCATTCATAACTTACCTGTAATCGCTGCTATGGGTTCCTGATGAGGCGCTCTCACAAAGAGCGCAGAAACGTGTAGAGCTAGGCAGGTTAGGTTGGTGACATCTATATATTAGATCAGCGGTTTTAGGGCACCATGATATCTGTGTGACAGTCTGACTCAGAGAGCACAAGTCCTGGGTACGGATTAGAGTTGAGCAAACACCTGGATGTTCGGGTTCGAGAAGTTCGGCCGAACTTCCCGAAAATGTTCGGGTTCGGGATCCGAACTCGACCCGAACTTCATCCCGAACCTGAACCCCATTGAAGTCAATGGGGACCCAAACTTTTGGGCACTAAAAAGGCTGTAAAATAGTCCAGGAAAGGGCTAGATGGCTGCAAGATGTAGGTAAATCCCCTGCAAACAAATGTGGATAGGGAAATGAATTAAAATAAAATAAATAAAAATTAAGCAATATCAATTGGAGAGAGGTCCCATAGCAGAGAATCAGGCTTCAAGTCACCCACCAATAGAGAAGGCAACTTTCAGTTATTTAGCCCCAGCACCCAGACAGAGGACACATAGCAGAGAATCAGGCGTCATGTCACACACCAATGGAGAAGGCCACTTTTAGATAATTAGGCCACTGGCACCCAGACGGAGGAGAGAGGTCGCATAGCAGAGAATCAGGCTTCATGTCACCCAGCAATAGAGAAGGCCATTTCCAGATATTTGGCCCACGGCACCCAGACAAAGGACAGAGGTCGCATAGCAGAGAGTCAGGCTTCATGTCACCCACCACTGGAACAGGCCACTTTCAGATAATTAGGCCCTGGCACCTAGACGGAGGAGAGGTTCATTCAACTTTTGGTTGCACCGCAATATAATGGTAAAATTAACAAAAGAGGATTCAATAAAGAAGTGCCCTGGAGTACAAGAATATATGGTTGAGGGAAAGGCAGTTATAAATGTCTATTCTGCACAAGGGATGGACAGGTCCTGTGGGATACATGCCTGGTTCATTTTTATGAACGTCAGCTTGTACACGTTTGCTGTGGACAGGCGGCTGCGTTTGTCAGTAATGACGCCCTACAGTTGAATACACATTCAGACAAAACTCTGGCCGCCGGGCAGGCTAGCACCTCCAAGGCATAAGAGGCTAGCTCTGGCCACGTGGACAATTTGGAGACCCAGAAGCTGAATGGGGCCGAACCATCAGTCAGTACGTGGAGGGGTGTGCACACGTACTGTTCAACCATGTTAGTAAAATGCTGCCTCCTGCTAACACGTTCCTTATCAGGTGGTGGTGCAGTTAGCTGTGGCGTGGAGACAAAACTTTTCCACATTTCCGTGACACAGCTGCGTTGGCGACCTCTTGCTCCTCCTCTGCCTTCGCCTTGGGCTTCCACTTGTGCCCCTGTGACATTTGGGAATGCTCTCAGTAGCGTGTCGACCAGCGTGCACTTGTACTCGCGCATCTTCCTATCACGCTCCAATGCAGGAATTAAGGTGGGCACATTGTCTTTGTACCAGGGATTCAACAGGGTGGCAACCCAGTAGTCCGCACACGTTAAAATGTGGGCAACTCTGCTGTCGTTGCGCAGGCACTGCAGCATGTAGTCGCTCATGTGTGCCAGGCTCCCCAGAGGTAAGGACAAGCTGTCCTCTGTGGGAGGCGTATCGTCATCGTCCTCCGTATCCACCCAGCCACGCACCAGTGATGGGCCTGAGCTGTGTTGGGTGCCACCCCGCTGTGAACCTGCTTCATCCTCATCCTCCTCCACCTCATCCTCCTCGTCGTCCAGTAGTGGGCCCTGGCTTGCCACATTTGCACCTGGCCTCTGCTGTTGTAAAAAACCTCCCTCTGAGGCACTTCGAACAGACTGGCCTGAAAGTGCTAAAAATGACCCCTCATCCTCCTCCTCCTCCCGGGCCACCTCCTCCATCATCGCCCTGTTTTCTCAAGGAGACATAGAAGTAGTATTGTAACGCTGATAACAGTGTCATCGCCACTGGCCATGTTGGTGGAGTACTCGAAACAGCGCAACAGGGCACACAGGTCTCGCATGGAGGCCCAGTCATTGGTGGTGAAGTGGTGCTGTTCCGCAGTGCGACTCACCCGTGTGTGCTGCAGCTGAAACTCCACTATGGCCTGCTGCTGCTCGCACAGTCTCCAGCATGTGCAAGGTGGAGTTCCACCTGGTGGGCACGTCGCATATGAGGCGGTGAGCGGGAAGGCCGAAGTTACGCTGTAGCGCAGACAGGCGAGCAGCGGCAGGATGTGAACGCCAGAAGCGCGCACAGACTGCCCGCACTTTATGCAGCAGCTCTGACATGTCGGGGTAGTTGTGAATGAACTTCTGCACCACCAAATTCAGCACATGCCCCAGGCAAGGGCTGCGACGAGGTTTCGCCCATTATTGCACACCACCAGGCCGGGCTTGAGGCCCACCGGCAGAAACCACTCGTCGGTCTGTTGTTCAATACCCCGCCACAACTCCTGCGCGATGTGGGGCCTGTCCCCCAAACATATGAGTTTCAGAACGGCCTGCTGATGTTTACCACGGGCTGTGCTGAAGTTTGTGGTGAAGGTATGTGGCTGACTGGATGAGCAGGTGGCAGCAGAGGAGGAGGAAGCCGAGTAGGAGAAGGAGGCTACAGGAGGCAAAGAATGATGCCCTGCGATCCTTGGCGGCGGAAGGACGTGCACCAAAGAACTCTCCGCCTGGGGCCCAGCCGCCACTACATTTACCCAGTGTGCATTTCGGGTGATATAGCGTCTCTGGCCGTGCTTACTGGTCCACGTATCTGTGGTTAGGTGGACCTTCCCACAGATGGCGTTGCGCAGTGCACACTTGATTTTATCGGATACTTGGTTGTGCAGGGAAGGCACGGCTGTCTTGGAGAAGTAGTGGCGGCTAGGAACAACATACTGTGGGACAGCTATGGACATCAGCGGTTTGAAGCTGTCTGTGTCCACCAGCCTGAATGACAGCATTTCAAAGGCCAGTAGTTTAGAAAGGCTGGCATTCAGGCCCAGGCTCGAGGGTGGCTAGGTGGGAATTTATGCTTTCTCTCCAAGGTTTGTGAGATGGAGAGCTGAACGCTGCCGTGTGACATGGTGGAGATGCTTGGTGACGCAGGTGGTGGTGTCGGTGGCACATCCTCTGTTTGGTGGGCGGCTTGTGCCAACATTACTCCTGAGGCAGAGGAAGAGGCCGAGGCAGCAGCAGAAGAGGGAGCAGGGGAGCCTGAGTGAGTTCCTTGTATTTAAGGTGTTTACTCCACTGCAGTTCATGCTTTGCATGTAGATGCCTGGTCATGCAGGTTGTGCTAAGGTTCAGAACGTTAATGCCTCGCTTCAGGATCTGATGGCACAGCGTGCAAACCACTCGGGTCTTGTCGTCAGCACATTGTTTAAAGAACTACCATGCCAGGGAACTCCTTGAAGCTGCCTTTGGGGTGCTCGGTCCCTGGTGGCAGTGGCCAGTAGCAGGCGAACTCTCTTGGCGGCGGCTGTTCTGCTTTTGCCCCCTGCTCCCTCTTTTGCTACGCTGTTAGCTCGGTCTCACCACTGCCTCTTCCTCTGAACTATGAAAGTCAGTGGCACGACCTTCATTCCATGTGGGGTCTAGGACCTCATCGTCCCCTGCATCGTCTTCCTCCCTGACCTCCTGTCTGCACACTGCAAAAAGACGCAGCAGTTGGCACCTTTGTTTTGTCATCATCAGAGACGTGCGGACTCCGATGAGGTGGTATTCCCATGTCCTCATCATCAGGAAACATCAGTGGTTGTGCATAAGTGCATTCTATGTCTTCCAACACTGGGGAAGGGCTAGGTGGATTCTCTTGGGAAACCCTGCCAGCAGCGTCTTCAAACAGCATAAGAGACTGCTGCATAACTTGAGGCTCTGACAGTTTCCCTGATATGCATGGGGGTGATGTGACAGACTGATGGGCTTGTTTTTCAGGCACCACCTGTGCGCTTTCTGCAGAAGATTGGGTGGGAGATAATGTTGTGAACGTGCTGGATCCACTGTCGGCCACCCATTTGACTAGCACCTGTACCTGCTCAGGTCTTACCATCTTTAGAACGGCATTGGGCCCCACCAAATATCGCTGTAAATTCTGGTGGGTACTGGAACCTGAGGTAGTTGGTTCACTAGGACGTGTGGCTGTGGCAGAATGGCCACGTCCTCTCCCAGCACCAGAGGGTTCACTAACACCACCACGACCGCATCTCTTACTAGATGTTTTCCTCATTGTTACCAAGCACCACAATAAAAAAAAAATGTTTTACAGGCACCTAACACTATCTGCCTATTTATTTATGTACCATATTACACTAATCCAGGCACAGCATTAACCACTGATTTAGGGGAATATCAATTGTAGGCCTGGTATTTAGGCCCTAGATGAAAGGTATCCTTTTATGGACAGATTTACACTTGGAGATGCACAGTAGCGTGTTAAAAAATATGTAGGATTATGCCTTCAGCAATTGTATTTTAAAACTTTGTGTAATATACCCTTTAACGGACAGAAATACACTTGGAGATGCATGGTAACGTGTGAAGTTATTGAGGACGACCCTCTCAGCACTTTTATATACACCTTGAGTGTAATATACCCTTTTACGGACAGAAATACACTATGAAATGCACAATAGTGCGTGCAGATTTACAGGATTATGCTTTCAGCAATTGTAATGTAACACTTTTTGTATTATACCCTTTTACGGAAAGAAATATACTTGGAGATGCAAGCTGAGTGTAATTTACACTTTTACGGACAGATTAACAATTGGCCTGCAACAGCTGTAACACCAGATTCAGGGTAATGCTATTTTGGCAATTAAATTTCACCCCAGAAAAAAAATATACTCTTTTACGGACAGATTTAAACTAGGCCTGCAACAGCTGGAACACCAGATTTACTGTATTTCTATTTTTGCAACTATATTTCACCCCAGAAAATAATATATCCTTTGACGGACACTAGGGAAATTGTCCAGTCACAGCTGGAACACCAGATTCAGGGTATTGCTATTTTGGCAATTAAATTTCACCCCAGAAAAAAATATACCCTTTTATGGACAGATTTAAACTAGGCCTGCAACAGATACTACGGATACTATTAAACTTGTCCAGTCACAGCTGGATCACCAGATTTAATGTATTTCTATTTTGCCAACTGAATTTCACCGCAGAAAATAATAAATCCTTTGATGGACACTATTAAACTTGTCCAGCCACTGCTGGGACACCAGATTTATGGTATTGCTATTTTGGCAATTGAATTTCACCCCAGAAAAAATATATCCTTTGCCAGACACTAATAAACTTGGCCAGCCACAGCTGAAACAACTGATTTATGGTATTGCTATTTTGGCAATTGAAATTCACCCCAGAAAATTATCTATCCTTTGCCGGACACTATTAAACTTGGCCAGCCACTGCTGGGACATCAGATTTATGGTATTGCTATTTTGGCTATTGAATTTCACCCCAGAACAAAATATATCCTTTGCCGGACACTATTAAACTTTGCCAGCCATAGCTGGAACACCAGATTTAGGGGATTGCTATTTTGGCAATTTAATTAAACCCCTTAATAAAATATAGAAATTTCTATCCTGAGTTTCTAGGGGTGACAATAAGCACAGTCAAGCCCCTGATGTAGGATATAGCAAAAAAAAAAACTAGTATTGATGGATTGATGGACTTGGTGGCAGCTTGTGCTGGTGCACCACAAGACACAAATGGCCGCCGATCACCCCAGAAAACAGTGACAGAAAAACGCTCTGTGCAGCCTATAAACCAGTGAGCAATTAACTAGCAGAAGTTGAATGATTCACAGCTTTAGATCGATCACTTCATTAGGTGTTTTGCTGATTTTTCCCTGCCTAATCTCGCCCTCACAGAAGCTGCATCCTCTCCCTACACTAATCAGAGCAGTGTGACGTGCGGCGCTACGTGACTCCACCTTAAATAGAGGCTGGGTCACATGCTGCACTTGGACAATCACAGCCATGCCATTAGTAGGCATGGCTGTGATGGCTTCTTAGGGCAAGAAGTAAAACGCTAGCTGATTGGCTGCTGTGCAGCCCTTCAGAAAGTGGGAAGAAATCGCCGAACAACGGATCCGAATCCGAACTCTTTTTAAACTGTCAGGGGCCGTGTCCCGAACACCCCAAAATTCGGTACGAACCCGAACTATCCAGTTCGGGTTTGCTCATCCCTAGTACAGATGTTACTCACACAACAATAGAGTCGGTGCCCCTATTGAGTTCAGACTAGCACGGTGACTGCAAAATATCTCCTCACAAGGAGTGTTGGTTTTTGTAGTCACGCATACTTAGGTGTCCTTTGGAGGCAATACATAATAGCCTAAGGACTCTCTGAACTCTGGGTGAATAGACATCCTGTCACTGAGTTGTTCATTCTCAGCAGGGTCTCACCCTGGTAATTATATCTGTGTGGAGGGGAATCTACATCCAGATCACACTTGGCTCAATAACATTGTAGCCAATGTAATTTAGGTGTTTATATTTACTGACCTCTGCTGGATGTTAGTTTCTGATACACAGAACACAGTGGTGTGATACATTGTTGCACACCGTACACAGAAACATTACCCCTTCATTATTTGCCTATTTGTTCCCATGAGGGGATGGTATCACTAACAATTTTAAATAATACAAGAATAAAGGTGTTTTTATTTTTATTTAAACCGTCTTTACAGGCAGTGAATCACCACTAATGAACTGAAACGGAAACCTTCTGCTAAAGATTTTTTTCAGTTAGTGTAACCCAGAAAAGCCAAATCAGAAAAGAATTCTTCTCCAGGAAGACACCAACATTGTAAGCGAAAGCTGCCAGAAAAGCAATTTTGCCAAGTACCAACCTCTTAGCGAAAGAAATTTTGAATTATTCCTAAGGTTGAGGACCAAAAAGGGACAGTGACGGTAAAGGTAATGCACGCATACAGCTGTAGACTTTGCTGCACATGGTCTGGGTTATATTGTGTTTGGTATCTGTCATACTACTGAGATGGACTAGCCATCTGATCTAGGATGGCAACCCACAGTTGTACATTGCAGAGATTTATTGAGATTTATTGCACGCCTTTGGTCATTTGGGAAGATTGCACATATCTATAGAAAGAGACTCAGGGAGGACTATCCTTGTTGCCATCTCCTATAAACAGCTTAAGAGAGTCTGTATTTTACTGTAACCAAGCTAGCCCAGTCACTGGGGTCCACGCCTAATCCGCTCCTCTGCTCGCCTGCCTTGCATTCAGGCACTCATTCTTGCAACATCACATGCACCCCAGCCACCACCAGGCACGAGACCCCCAAAGGCCAGGGTGTTCCCCATGGGAAGAAGGGTTGCACCCATCCAATCACTGCATGCGTGGCCCTTGAGGTTGCTGGAACAGGGATTAGCCACTGTAATCACTACAGTTACCCTCAATGCCAACACAACCATTTCCATCCTCTATGCTCACGACCCCCAGTCCCCTGTGGCATGAGCACTTTGCTTGTCGTCATGAGTCTTTGGCAATTTTGACAAAACAAATTCAAAGAAGGCGGGGACAGATGATCCTCATTTTACAGGGATGCAACTTAATTATCACTTTGCTTAATTTGGCATAAAATGACACATAATTCCAACAACAGTGAATACCTGCCATCATGCATTCTTTCTGTATAGAAAGAAAATTAAAAAAATCTTGATGACTGCTAATTACCAGGTGCTTATTGACTAATTATAAGAGAGGCTTTAATAACGGCAAAAGAAGTTTCACATAATTAATCTGTAATATTTTTGTATGAACAGAGCATTAACAAGCAGCCAACGTTACTAATGTCTGGTACAAGCTAGACAAATTCACAGCATTCAAATCCAAAATTCTAACTCTGGCACTAGACCTCACTGTCTTTCCATTTGTATATTTTATTTAAAATTTTTGACATACAAAAAGCTGTTCAATAAGCAGATCCATTGACAGAAACAGTAATTCCAAACTTTCATGTCGTAGAAGTAGAAGGAAAAAGAAGACAGCTACATATCATTCTATCAGGTGTAACTGTAGGATATACAACATTATATACACAAAACAGGAGAACAAGAGGAAGGGTGAGTAGGGAAATAGATACACAAGAAATCCGATCTGGGGCAAGAAAGCAAGTATCTCTGTAGCTGTATGTTACCTATGCAGAGTGACTGTTAGCACAAAATGTTTTATAACTATCCCATTCTTCTCAAACGTTATTTATAAAAATGATCAACCTTGTCAGACAATAGGGCTGTTAGATATTTCATGCTACTAACCTCCCTAATCCGCGCCCACAATTCCTCAAACGTGAAGGGTTCTGCTTCCTCCAGTGCCGGGCTATTAAACACTTAGCTGCCTTATAAATGTGGCTTACTAGCTTAGTGTATAGCCTGCCCATGTTACTAGAGAAGACATTAAGCATGTAGCATGCAGGCTCCAGTTGTATATATACCAGCAAGATTCTATTCACCAGCCTCCACACCTTCAACCAGAAAGGGTGGATTACAGAACAACTCCAGAATAGGTGGGGAAGATCACTGCCCGATCCCCAACATAAACCTGGAATGGAGGAGTTTAATCCATGTACCACCGCAGGCGTGTGCAAATTTGAAGGAAAAGTCCAGCTTGAATAAATAATTTGTAACCTTTTATTTTCCAGTGCGATAAAACCATTTACAATTGCATCTACGCAGGTGTGTGGTACCAAAACAAGAGAATTTTATATTGGTTTTCCCTATAACATACATATATGAAGGAGGATGTCGCTCTATGCCAAATACACCGCCACATATCCGGGAAGAAAGCAACCCAAAAAGCTTTCCCATTTGTGCATATAGGGATGTCTAACAAACTGATCTGGGCTAGGGCAAGTTAAAATCAGATAAATGGTCAACATGAGTCCCATTCTAGAAAAGGTCAATTTGCACAACATCTCAAAGGAAGTAGCCAAAGAGACCGTCTGTCCTGCGAATAAGGAAGTATAAAAATTATGTCTGTCAGTAAGAATAGTGAGCCATAGCAGTCAAGTCGAAAAGCGTCCATAAGGTTTCAAAGGGGAGGGGCTTTAATGTTGCATGATCTACTATGTCTAGAAAACGAAATATTCCCCTTTCAAACCATGGGCGTGAGAAATCAGAAGAAGCACTATCAGGTAGGAGGGTTGTAAAGAGAGGATCACAGAATGGGCGGATGAGAGAGGAAACAGCCTGGAACATGTATTCCAGATGTTGCACATTGATCCCAGCCAAGATGGCCATTTCACAGAGCTCGAATAGCCCCAAAGCAAAGAATTTGTATGAATCGGGACAATCTAAAGCTTCTCTACTTCCACCCATTTCGCATATGCCAGAAGGGAGGAACATGCTGGATCGGCCTAAGATGTGTCGTCCAATAGTACTTAGGAATGTACGGTATCGCCAGTTCGCTTTCAGACTTAGAAGCATAGAGCATGGAGCAGTAGATCCTATGCCACCCCCCGGCCCAGACAAAGTGCAGAAAAGAGGATTTTAAGGCTTTCGGTACTCTACGAGATACCGGAATCAGCAGGGTCTCAAAAGGATAGTGCAACTTTTTATGATCATTTTGATAAAAGCAATATGTCCAAACAGGGAGAGTGGAAGAGAAGTCTATCGGTCCAAAAGTCTCCTAATTTCAGCATGTAGAGGAGGGAAATTCTTATTATACAGTTCTTGGTATGTATGTATACAGTTCTTGGTATGTATTATATGCACTCCCAGGTAGTAAATGGAACCAGCACACCACCGATAAGAGAAGTTATTTTGTAAAGCGTAACATGCTCTGTTGTCAGGAAGTGCCTTCGTTTTTGATGTGTTTATCTTATACCCTGATAGACGGCCAAAGTGTTTCAAAAGGTAATGTAAGTTAGGTAGGGTTACATGTAGATGAGTTAATGACAACAGAACGTCATCAGCAAACAGCAACAATTAAAATTCCTTTATCACAGACTAGGATACCCCTAATATCTGGGTGGAGGTGGCTGCTAGTGGTTTGATGCACAAAAAAAACAGTAATGGAGACAGAAGGCAACCCTGCCAAGTGCCATTGTATATATGAAACACTGGAGAAGTGGCATAAGGGAGTTTGATAGCTGCAGAAGGCAAAGTTTATAAAGCCCAAATCACAGACAGAAAGGGGCTGGAAAAACTGAATGCAGCTAATGTGGAAAACAAAAAAGGCCACTCCCAGGTGGTTAAATGAGTTTTCTGTGTCCAAACTGAGCAAGAGAGCACTTTGATCTGTGTTATTGGTGATTTGTATGATGTTGATAGCCCACCTGATATTATAACCTCCTTCAGGGGGAAGAAGCTAACGCGAAACGCACGTAGAGGGGGCGCCATTCCTATTCTTTGGTTGGTGAACATCACATTTCGGTATGTGGTTTAGTGTGTTTTGCTATTTATATAACTGCGGTGGTTACATTATTACCTTCAATGGGCTGAGTAGCAACATTGCGGTATAGGGGTCTAGATTTATCTCACTGCTTGTTTAGCATATAGTTTACATAATACATAGTTTATGTCATTGCTCCTAGCGTGTTCATAATAGACCTAGCAGTATTACATGTGGGATCAGCTAACCTGTATGTTGGTTATTTCATGTATGTCAACCAAAATAGGAATTGTATGGCGTTATTGAATCGTGTTTCTCCTACTGATGGTAAGGTGATTATTTTATATCGTTATTTAAATAAAAATTGAGTATATTTAAAGGGAATTTGTGTACCAGCTTTTTGGTGGTAAATATTATATATATATATGGGTACACCCCATTTTTGCATATAAACATCAACAGCATTTGTAGTTGATTATTGATATTTAAGTTGCTTAGCTAACAAAGAGTGGGCTTTATTACTCCTCTCATAACACTTTTGATGCGAATAAAGTAACAGTTTTTCTGTCTTTTTAAAAGCCAGTTCTCTAAGGCACGCCATAGTATCAAGTATGCAATGCAGTAGGGTTCTAGAGGGACTTTAAGTCAGGGTTTGTTCTAATGCATGGAATGAAGATAACAGAGAGTTTCCTAGAGAGATTAATAAAAATTTAAACGTGAACCTATAGCAAAGCAGTATCCACAAATCACAGCTTTATGTGCCTTCCAGAGGAACACTGAAAAGGTAATAGAGCTAAAATTATCTTTGAAATAATACAACATCCTGGACCTAAGCTCCTACTGCAAATGGGTCTGTGTAGTATATTATCTTTCATGCGCCAGTGACATGTTTGCATCCATGGGAAAGTAGATATCAAAGCGATTGTCACCAGGGTACGGTTCTGACCATGTGATTGGCCCCATATCTTCTGTCTCCAGCCATCGCAAAGCAAGAACTTGCCAAAAAAGCCAAATTACTCTCGTCAAATGTAACACTCAAGAAAATAGATATTGGGGACGGGGCATACAAAAATAAAAAGGATTAAACATGCTGTAGCTGTTGTCAGTCATTCCTCATTATCTCGAGGAGGGAGAGGCACCTATACAGTATAACCCTGAATAGAGATAAGCGAATCGAAGCTGACGAGTAGAATTCCTTCTTTCTAGGTGCCATGTTTCCAGTCCCTGACCAGAGGACTTCAGTCCACGCAGAGGACTTCAAGACTTTGTGGAATGATATTCATAAATCAAAGGACGAGGTCACGTTGGAAGAAGTGGACAATTTATTCCAATGTCTTTAGTCGCATTTCTTCAGACACTAGAATCCACTTATCAGCAGCCCAGCTCGTCAAGGTGATGGCATCTGTAGAATCAGCGCATTGTGAAGCAAAAGTGAAGTTCCTCCTACCTAATCCGAGTGCTGGGATTCATCACTGAGCTGGCCATCAATAACATCCAGTATTGAACACATGGACGACTCTCTTCTCGGACCTTGCCCACAATGTTCGAGACCCCCAGACATCTTAAATGTCCTAGACATGATCCCTGCAGTGCTTACTACATGTTATACCGCTTCTTACCATTCTGTTACAGCGGCTGTGAGACCTGCATACTATACTAAGACATATTTATGAAGATTTTTAAATGTTGTCTGTACCGATTAGTTACCTTCCAGCTGTGATTGTGTAGCCTGCACTATAGGAATGAGCTGGAGTCGGCTTGTTTGCTGGACTGTCCTCCAGTAGTGATGGGCCCGAACATCAAGACGGTTCGCGAATGCGTGTTCGCCATCAAATGTTCGCGAACCGCGCGTTGCAGCGGGTCCCATTCACTTTAATGGCAGATGAACCTGAAAAACCTTCAGGTCATATTTGCAGCAACCAAATACTTACTAGAAGTGCACAAATAGTCCCACAACATGGACAGTGACATACCAGAAGGGGATTATTGGCATAAATTCCCACAAAAAATATTTATTTTAATCAGGGGCCATTTTTATGCATCTTAAGGAAAACTCTCAAAAATGTGCTCTGCTGGAGCCTAGAAAATTTTACTTTAGGCCACGGGAGTATGGGCCCCAAACATTAGGCATTCACCAGACAGAAAAGTACAAGTGATAATGTGGCTGGAGGCATATTAGGCGGTCAGTGGATAACAATTTAACTGTAGGCCAGTGGAGCACAGGCGCCAAACATTAGGCATTCACCGGACAGAAAAGAACAAGTGATTATGCGGCTGGAGGCATATTAGGCAGTCAGTGGATAACAATTTTACTGTAGGCCAGTGGAGTACAGGCCCCAAACATTAGGCATTCACCGGACAGAAAATCAATTAATACTTGGTGGAAGCAGGTATATCAATCCCCTTAATCAGTATTTTGTGGAAGCAGCCATATCGCAAGACTCAATCAGTATTTCGTGGAAGCAGGTATATCAAACCCCTTAATCAGTATTTTGTGAAAGCAGGTATCTTGCAGGCCTCAATCAATATTTAGCGGAAGCAGGTATATCAATCCCCTTAATAAGTATTTTGTGGAAGCAGGTATATCAATCTCCTTAATCAGTATTTTGTGGAAGCAGGTGTATCATAGGCCTCAATCATTATTTGGTGGAAGCAGGTATATCAATCCCCTTAATCAGTATTTTGTGGAAGCAGGTGTATTGCAGGCCTCAATCAGTATTTGGTGGAAGCAGGTATATATATAAATCCCTTAATCAGTATTTTGTAAAAGCAGGTGTATTGCAGGTCTCAATCAGTATTTGGTGGAAGCAGGTATATCAAACCCCTTAATCAGTATTTTGTGGAAGCAGGTGTATCGCATGCCTCAATCAGTATTTGGTGGAAGCAGGTATATCAAACCCCTTAATCAGTATTTTGTGGAAGCAGGTGTATCGCATGCCTCAATCAGTATTTGGTGGAAGCAGGTATATCAAACCCCTTAATCAGTATTTTGTGGAAGTAGGTGTATCGCAGGCCTCAATCAGTATTTGGTGTGGTGAAAGCATATAAATCAAACCCCTTAATCAGTATTTTGTGGAAGCAGGTGTATCGCAGGCCTAAATCAATATTTGGTGGAAGCAGGTATATCAATCCCCTTAATTAGTATTTTGTGGAAGCAGGTATATCGCACCCCTCAAATTTTTTTGCCACAACAGTTATATCACACCACCCTGTTTATTTGGGGCAACAGGTTACAGGTATATCGCAGCCATCAATCAGTATTTTGTGGAAGCAGGTGTATTGCAGGCCTCAATCAATATTTAGTGGAAGCAGGTATATCAATCCCCTTAATCAGTATTTTGTGGAAGCAGGTATATCACACCCCTCAAGTTTCTTTTTGCCACAACAGGTATATCATACCCGTTGCAAATAGTTGTTCCAATAGTGTTTGTCCCTCTATATACCTGCGGTATCGCAGCAGAACCGCACACAACTGCTGCACAATACAAATGCACTAGAAAGTATATTGTAAGTATATCACACCCCTCAGTACTAGTGCTTAAAAGGACTTTTGTGGCCCTATTAGCTAGCGTTTCCTGTCCCTAACAGTCTGTCACTGCTCCACAAAGCAACCTCTCCCAACACTGGCAAAACACAGAATGTAAAATGGCTGCCAGATCTAGATGATTTATAGGGTGGGGGTATGTCCATGTGCCAAAACGTTTCAATTGGCTGTCTTGTCCCACCTGATGGATATGTCATGGGTCAAAGTTTGGCGCAATACAAAAGAATATGACGCATGCGAATATCGCCATATGTGAACTGCAAGGCCATCTCATGAGGGGCCTCCATGAAGCCACTGCTGCAGCCTGCCTACCATCACGTTCTGTATGGCTGCTGCCATACATCATACCACTGTTGCGACCTGTCTACCATCATGTTCTGTATGACTGTTGCCACCAGCATACCACTGCTGCGACCTGCCTACCATGACATTCTGTACGGCTGCTACTGCCGCCTCCATCGTGCCACCACCGCCATCATGCTACTTCTGCGGCCTGCCGACCTTCATCTTCCGTAAGGCTGCTGCTGCCTTTCTGCCAATATGTACAATATGGCTGCTGCTTCTGCAGCCACCGCTGCCTCAGCTCTTGCTTCTGCTTATCCCCTACTGCCACCACCATTAATGTTTCCAATCAGGAACATATCGGAGCCCCTTTAGGCACCACTACACGGTATCTCAGCATGACATGGGGTCCTACCACTAGACTACCTATGGTGTGTGAACAAGGTCTGAACAGGTATTAAGCAGCCTACAGCCCCATCCCACTCACCTGCATTGCAGGACCAACAATGCAATGGGGAACAAATGAGGCGCAAGCTACACCCACAACAGACCATGTGACACAGGCTTCCAGGTGCAACAGAATGTTTACCAGCCATATGCAATGGCACATTCAATACATATAAAACAAGAGTTATGTGTTTATATATTTTCATCCGCACATGTTTTATTTTGTGTAGGATGTTTGTGTGGTGCTTGTGGTTCGCGCCGGCATCCTCCATTGTATGCAATTTTTGCTGGGGATAGCCGTTCGCTGCGAACCACATGCAGAGGAACTGCCCCCAGTTAGAAACACGCCACAGTGTTTGGGGTCTGGAGCAGTCCCACCCATTTAGGCCACGTTTATTTTTGTGATTCTTGTTTTATATGTATTGAATGTGCCATTGCATATGGCTGGTAAACATTCTGTTGCACCTGGAAGCCTGTGTCACATGGTCTGTTGTGGGTGTAGCTTGCGGCCTCATTTGTTCCCCATTGCATTGTTGGTCCTGCAGTGCAGGTGAGTGGGATGGGGCTGTAGGCTGCTTAATACCTGTTCAGACCTTGTTCACACACCATAGGTAGTCTAGTGGTAGGACCCCATGTCATGCTGAGATACCGTGTAGTGGTGCCTAAAGGGGCTCCGATATGTTCCTGATTGGAAATATTGGCGAATTTCTCAGCTTTTAACACCAGAGTGAGGGATTAGCCAGTGTTGTCAGTTGCTTATCCATGTGGTGCATCTTTTTCTGTGAGTTATGTGTTTATATATTTTCATCCGCACATGTTTTATTTTGTGTAGGATGTTTGTGTGGTGCTTGTGGTTCGCGCCGGCATCCTCCATTGTATGCAATTTTTGCTGGGGATAGCCGTTCGCTGCGAACCACATGCGGAGGAACTGCCCCCAGTTAGAAACACGCCACAGTGTTTGGGGTCTGGAGCAGTCCCACCCATTTAGGCCACGTTTATTTTTGTGATTCTCACCACCATTAATGCAAAACATCTGCCACCACTACCACTATCACTGCTACTATTACTACTGCCACCCATAGACAGCCTGGTATGTTCTATGCTATGCTGCTTCTGCTGCCACTGCTATTGCGGCCGCATGGCACTATATCCATACTGTATAATTTCCACATCCACACTACATTGTTGCTCCTCCTAATTAAAAGGGAGCATATAGACTTCACAGCCCACTTTTTCTTCTGACAATCAACATTTGTGTGTGTCGTTGGGGCAGCATTCCAACCCTGTCAAAGCATAATTTTTAGACTATGCAAAAATAGAATAAAGTGGTCGGTTCTGCCCAAAGTGCATAATGTTCATTTCTAGACTATTCTGGCACCTTTTCTCTTGTGTTCACAGGCGGTGCTCAGCCAACTCATAGTTTCATATCCAAAACAACCATCGAGAGAATAGAAGAAAACAACATTGAGGCCTGAGGAAGCGCTAAATGGCTGTTGTCTTTTGCAATGCTGTACCCGCATCCACCTTGAAATTGAACAATAAAAGCTGCAAAAGAATCTTGTGAGTGCCGCTGTTTTCTTCTATTCTCTCTATGATAATATTTAGACTCGTGTTCCCCCAACAAGCCACTTTAATTGTATATATCTTTTTTATCACATAACATTTTGTGTCCTTAAACATCATCTGCCCCTTTTAAGGGACAATTTTTAGAAGCTTTGGAATCTGAAAAAGCATAACACGTTTTTTAACCATTTCCTAACTGCCCGTTGACTATAAACGTTCTGAGCTGTCGAGTTTATCTCTGAATGGATGTTTTGGAACATCCTTTCAGAGATCGCAGCAAGTGCAGCTGCTGTGCCTGGGGCCTGCAGTCAGTGACAGTAGGGCACCCCATAAAGAAGGCAGGGACCGTTCCTGGGCGTTCTTTCCTTCTGGATCGCTGTATACACAGCACTGAACAAGCGCTGTGTATTCAGCAAGGAAGCGACAGCCGGGGCCGGAGAGTGCTGGAGCTGTCGGGCCTTCCACAGACCTCGATCAGTCCTGCACTTAGGCTGTACAGTATAATATTATGCTGTACAGCCTCTCTGGGGGCTGTATTTCCCTTGTACTGCAACTGGGGCTACTATGTCATCCCCAGTTACCGGAGAAATCAATAGTAAAAAAAAAAATGAAGTTAAATGTCCCCCAGAGGTCTTGTAGTGTACAATAAAAAGTGCAGAATAAAAAAAAATAATAATTAAGTCATTTTAAAAATGTTAAAAATAGAAAGAATAAAAAAAGATATATTTGGTATTGCTGCATCCGTAACGACCAGCTCTACAAAAGTTTTACATGATCTATCCCATCAGGTGAATGCTGTAAAATAAATAAATAAATAAACATTACACTAAAAGCAGCTTTTTTAGTTATCTCACCTCCCAAAAAAACATAATGTCAATCGATCAAAAAGTAATATGTACCCTAAAATGGTAGCAATAAAAAAGTCACCTCATCCCACAAAAAAATGAGCCGTCACACAAGACCATAGCCAGAAAAATGTACAAAATATGGCTCTAAGAAAATTGCAACACAAAAACATGATTTTTTTTAAAAAAAATGCTCTTATTGTGTAAAACGTAAAAAAGGGATAAAACATGTTTGGTATCGTTGCATCGATAACAACTGGCTCTTCAAAAATATCACAACATCACTCCTATCAAGTGAACTGCGTAATAAAAACAAATAAAAATTACACCAAAACAGTTTTTTTTTATCACCTCGCTTGCTAAAAAACATAATATCAGTCAATCAAAAAGTCATATGTATCCTAAATTGGAAGCAGTAAAAACATCACCTCATCCCGCAAAAAATACAAGACTGTAGCCAGAAAAAATAAAAAAATATGGCTCTAAGAAAATGGCAACACAAAAACATGATTTTTTTTGTAAAAATGTTGTTATTGTCTAACACGTAAAAAAAAAATTACATTGGTATAGTTGTGTCTATAATGACCAGATCTATAAAAATATTACATAAGCTAACCCATCAAGTGAACGGTGTAAAAAAGTATATAGAAAAATGACACCAAACAGCTTTTTTTGTGACTTCACCTCCCAAAAAAATAAAATAAATAGCAATCAGAGTGCCAAATGTACCTCAAAATTGGGTCAATACAAAATTTCGGCATGTCCTTCAAAGAATAAGCCCTTATGCAGCTCAGTCAACAAAACAATAAAAAAGTTAAAAACCATGTCCGAGAATTCCATGTTAGAAAATCCAGATGCTTCTCTTGTGAGCCCTGGAGTATCCCCAAATAATAGTTTATGACCACAACAGGAGTGTTACTGTTGCAGGAGAAAATGGGTAGCAAATTGTGGGGGGATATTCGCCTGTTATCCTTTGTGAAAATGAAAGTTTGGGTATAACGCACCATTTTCTTGAAAAAAAAATGTATTTTTTATTTTCACGGCCCAGTATTAGAAATTCTATAAAATGCCTGTTGGCTCAAGTGCTCACTACACTCCTTAAAAATTCCTTGGGTGGTTTTCACTGTGGGGGTACCTCAGGGTCTCTTCAAATGCTGTCGGCATCCTCCATGTGCCCAGGAATTGGCGGCCATGTCAGTGATCACGCTGACTTGCATATCAGACTTGATAAAGGGGTCAGCTTTACCCCTAAACGCGTCGTCTTACAATAAATTGAACTGTTTGTCTACCTACTGGATTTTAAAGTGCGCCCCTTGCTGTCCTACGTTCGACTCACATGGTCTGACGTCTCTTCATTTCTACTGTTTACCCGACCGGCGGTGTGGCTCCTGTCTAAGGCTACTGGACAAGCTTATGCTGCACCAACCACCCATTGATCCTATTCTGCCTTTATTGTGGTTGTGCCCATTCTTTTGACTATCCACTTACCACTCTTCACTTGACGTTATTACCCTGTGAGCGCCTCTTTCTTTTGATTGCCACTATTTGCTCCAAAAAACATATGGCGCTCCTTGCCTTCTGTGCCCTGCCGTGTGCCCATAAGAGAGTATACGACCAACTTCAGAATCAGAGTAATAAATATTGAGCTTTATTTTGTTGTTAACCCTTGACTCGATTATTAGGGGTACAGATAGGGCAACCTGTCACAAAGACCAGTATATTCGAACAGTGTTGTCTTCCCGGCACTTTACAGTAGTTCGACATACCGCGGATCGGGTTGATAGATTACTGGGAAGGGCTGATGAAGAACCAGTGGTCATGGTCCAAACTAGAAGCAGTCACAAACTTAAAAATGATTTCAGGGACTTCGGTCACAAGATTATAGCAAGAACCTCAAAGGTAGTATTTTCTGAACTACTACCGGTACCACACCAGAAAGGCAGTGGGAAATTAAGGAGGTAAAAAGTGGCTCAAGAATTGGTGTAAGAAGGAGGGTTTTGGGTTCCTGGAGAACTAGACCGACTTCTCTGTTGGCTACAGGCTCTGTTGTAGGGATAGGCTGCACCTCAACTGGGAAAGTGTTGCTGTGTTAGGTGAGAAAATGGCTAGAAGGTTGGAGAAGTGTTTAAACTAGGGACTGGACGGGAAAGTAATTACATAATGGAAGGGGAGATAGTGCAAATAGTGACCTGGCGCAAGGTAATGGGACTGGGGATGAATTGGAGGAAGGGACTAGAAAAGTTCAGAAGGAAAGGTCTAGGATAAAAATATAAAGAATTTCAAAAACTTCTTAATCATATATACTAATGCCAGAAGCCTTACTAAACTGGTTATCTGGAATAAGTCATGTATGAAGAGGACTATGACATAGTGGTAATAACTGAGACATGGCTGGATGATAACTTTGACTGGGCGGTTAACGTAATGGGTTACAATCTGTTTAGAATGGATTGTAAAACCAGAGAGGGGGTTGACTTTATGTAAAGTCCTGTCTAAAGCTCACCCTACGGGAAGATACAAATGAGGGAAATGAATATGTCAAGTCACTGTGGCTAGACATACATGGAGGCAAAAACAATAATAAAATACTAATAGGAGTTTATTATAACCCACTTAATATACCAGAGCCCACAAAAATCTAATAATAAGCAAAATAGATGAGGTGACATATTGTGTGTATGTGGGTAAGTGACTGACTCAGTGATAGAAAACAGAGGGTGGGTATTAACTGTACTGACATAGATTGGGTCAGTGAAGGAAAAATACATGTCACCAGTACATAATATACTAAATAGCAAAACACTGGGTAACAATGAAATTAAAAAGGACTCAGGAATTTTAGTCAACAGCAAACTAAGCTGTAGAAACGAGTGTCAGTCAGCTGTTGCCAAGGCCAATAAGATTTTGGGGATTATGGGATGCATCAAAAGGGGAATAGATAAATGTAATGACAACTTAGTCCTCCCACTTTAGAAATCACTAGTTAGAAGGTTTCTACACAAACATAGAAGAAGATTCTTTACTGTAAGAGAAGTGAGACAATGGAACTCTGTCGGAAGAGGTGGTGACGGATAACTACTGTAACTAAAAAAGTTCAAGAGGGTCCTGGAGTATATTAGTATTATAGGTTAAAGTTATTCAATTTCTGGAGAAGGGTTGTTGATCCAAGTGGTTATTCTGATTGCCTATTTGGAGCCGGGAAGGAATTTTTTTCCTCCAAAATGGGGAAATTGGCTTCCACTTCACAGGTTTTTGCCTTCCTCTGAATAAACTTGCAGGATAACAGACTAAACTGTATGGACAGAGATCTTTTTCAGCCCAGCCTTATAAACTATGTTACTGTCTTACAATGATACTAGTTACTGTATTCCAATACGGTGCTGCAATCTGCAGACTTGTATTGGTATATTCCAATGATAGGTATTGAAGCCTATTTGTAACGCTGTGCTATCATTGTAACGTAATATCTTCCCCAGCTGGGGAAGGCGTTTACAGAAGTGGTAGCACGCAGCTACCGAGTCTTCAACGAACAGATGCTCTGGTCACATTTGACCACAAGAACAGAGGGGATTAATGTCTACAATTGGCCTTATGGCTAATTGCAGACATTCACCCCGGACCTCCTCTGTTTGAAACAGCAGAAACTCGGCAACTATGGTACCCACTGAACTCATGAGTGGGCATCATCTTTAAAGTGGCGACTTCCATGGTACAGTACATGTACAGCAGAGGTCATCAAGAGGTTAAGCTCTGTCTAGACTGTTGTTTACATCTCAAAACTGCTTAGTCATTCACATTCATTTGTATTGAGGTTCAATACAAGTCTATAGCAGACTGTAATTGCAAGAGTGTTTCTGTTAGGCTGTACTCCTCCCCTCCCCTCCCCCCCAACTAAAAGGTTCTAGTTCAACATTGGACTAGCATTGGACTATACTGGGTTTCCATGGTCCCATTTCATATATGTGCAGTGCAGGGCTAGTTGGACATGGTTTTTATGGTTGCAATAAACATTGTTGGGGCTGTCCCTGCATCAATTGCTCTGTTGATTGCACGAAAAAGAACAAACCCCACTACAAACTGTTGGCATCAGCGGGATCAACAAAGCAAAGTCCCATGAAGAACCACCCTGAGAACCTGAGAATAAGTACAAAAACTGGACAGCAATGAGCCTACAAAAGATAGCTTACAAACTCGACTTGAACTACCAATGACAATCTTAAAATCGACTGATTGATCTGTTGGAGAAGGTTGGCCATACCACCTTCTCCCTGATAACTTATGGACAAGTGCAAGAAACTGGGATTCTTGCCAGTAGAAACCAATGGATGTTGTGGTATCAGGAGAAACTGTCAGTTCTGGTCCTAGGCGTCACCCAGGAGTATAAGCAAGAAGCTGCTCGCAAGGGCCCAGTAGAAACAAGCCACAATTGAAGCCGCAATGGAGGCCAAAAAGGAAAGAAAAACAACTTTGAGTTGGGACCCAAGAATTAAGGAACCCTGAAGGATCACACAGAAAGACTTCAAGTAATTTAATCAGGCAATTGGTGATGTGAAGGGGTTTTTCAGCACTTCCAACAGCTGTGCCCACTGCTGGATGTTCCCACCTCTGACTAGATATGTTTTTAGTGGGGCTTCTGATGGAGGAGCCACAGAAGCGCACTGAACCCTTGACAAACTGTGGAAGCGGAACTACTCACATCGGACCCAGGCCTATGATCTTCCATGCAGTGCTGGAGGGTCCTTTATAATGTATGTACTAGTGATGAGCAGCAGGGGCAATATTCGACTCGCGATATTTTGCAAATATTTGGGTGAATATTCGCCATATATTCCGAATTCCTGATCTTCAGGCATTATTTTCTTGATTGCGAAAATTTGCATTAAAAATTTGCATAAAATTTGCATAAAAATTTGCATAGACTGGTATTTAAAAAAAATGAATATTCTCGATTACGAATATTTTTTAAAATATTCTAAATATTCGCGAATTATAGAAGTGCCGATATTCGCGATTAAAATTTGCAATTCGAATATTCGTGATCAACACTAGTATGCACTACTGATTTTAACTCCTTAAGGACACATGACGTATGGGTACGTCATGTGTCCAGTCCCTAAAGATGGCGCCCGCTCCTGGCCGCTGCGGGCACCATCGCTGCGGGGGTCCGGCTGATTCCTGTAGCTGACCCTCGCAGCTGATGATCGCGAGTCGGCAGCGCTGCCGACCGCGATCATTTAACCCTGCAGATGCCGTGATCAATCCTGATCACGGCATCTGCACGCGCTAAAACCGAAAGTAAGACTTGGCAGCGCTCCGGCTCCCCTAGTGGTGATCGGGAGAATCGGAGCGCTGTAAGGGATAGCCTCAAGCCTTTCATTCAGCATGAGGCTATCACTTACTATTTCCTATGGAGCCCTTGTTAGCAATAGGGCTTCATAGGAAAGTAGTAAATGCTTCATAAACTCCAATACAAGTGTATTGGAGTTTATGATAGAAGCAATCAGGTAACTGATTTATATAGGTCCCTATGGGATCTATATAAAAGTGTAAAAAAATAAAAAAATAAAAAAATAAAAATAAATAAAAAAACCTAAAAATTTAAATCACCCCCTTTCCCCAAAATTAAAATAAAATAATAAAAAAATAAAAAATACACATCATGGGTGTCGTAATGTGTGAAAACGCCCATAGTATAAAAATATAAAAATATATTTCCCATACGGTAAACAGAAAACGGAAAAAGCGCCCAAATGGCCGATTTGCCGCTTTTGGACACTTCATTTCCTCAAAAAAATTAAATAAAAAGCGATCAAAAAGTCCTACACACCCCATAATGGTATCAACTAAAAGTTAAGATCGCCCGCAAAAATAAGCCCCCATACAACGCCATACACTTATATACAAATACGTTATAGCGGTCAAAACATGGCGACAAAAAAATAAAAATTTTTTCCCACTTTTGAATTTTTTTCACTATCAAAACGCAAGAAAAGCTATACATATTGGGTATCGCCGGATTCGTACTGACCTGTAGAATAAAACTAAATGGTCAGTTTTATCGCAAATCAAATGTCGTAATTTAGAAACCCGTAAAACTGTGGTGAAATTGCTTTTTTTTTGCAATTTCACCCCATTTGGAATTTTTTTCCCGCTTCCCACTACACCGTATGCATTATTAAATGATGGCGTTGGAAAGTACAACTTGTCCCGCAAAAAATAAGCCCTCATATGGCCATGTGAACGGAAAAATAAAAAAGTTATGGCTCTTGGAAGGCATAGAGCGCAAAACGAAAACGCAAAAATGTAAAAACCCTGTGTCCTTAAGGGGTTAAGAAGAAAAAAATAGAAATTTTCCATTTTTTCTTCTTGAAATTGCCAAAGCCGTGTCCAGGCTGCATCCGTGCTTCTGGTGATTGCCGGTGAGAGCTGCCTTTTTCTCTACCCATTTTCTTCTATATGCACTACTGATATACCATGAAATGGGTAAATGAGAATTTTCCAGTGTGCACATATGAAAAGTGTCATACAGTGCCACATGGTGCTTTATTGTACCCTTATAAATGGTATATATAATATGCATGTAGATTTCATACAATGACCATATAGTAAAGTACAGGTGCAGATAAATATTGCCACAGTTACCATATAAAAAGTCAAACAGGGCTCATATAAATGGTGTTATACAAAGACCACATAAATAGTGTTGTACAGGGCCCACATGAATGGTGTTGTACAAGGCCCATATAAATGGTGTTGTATAGGATCCATGTAAATGGGGCGGTCCAGGCTCATATAAATAGTGTTGTACAGGGCCCATATTAATGGTGTTGTACAGGGCCCATATAAATGGTGTTGTACAGGGCCCATATAAATTGTGCTGTAAAGGGCCCAAATAAACAGTCTTGTGTAGGGTCAATATGAATAGTGTTGTACAGGGACCTTATAAAAAGTGTAGTACAGGGCCCATATAAATAGTGTTGTACAGGATCCATATAAATGCTGTTGTACAGGGCCCATATAAATGGAGTTGTACAGGGCCCATATAAATTGTGCTGTACAGGGCCCAAATAAACAGTCTTGTGCAGTGCCCATATAAATAATGTTGTACAGTGCTCATATAAATAGTGTTTTACAGGATCCATATAAATAGTGTTATACAAGGCCCACATAAATGTTGTTGTACAGTGCCCATATAAATGGCATTGCACAGGCCCCATATAAATGGTGTTGTACGGGGCCCATATAGTGTAATACAGGGCCCATATATATGGTGTTGTACAGTGCCCATATAAATTGTGCTGTATGGGGCCCAAATAAACAGTCTTGTGCAGTGCCCATATAATAATCGGATCCGGATTAATGCTTTTCAATGGGCATTAATTCTGGATCCGTCATTGCGGAATGTCTTCCAGATTTTTGGACGGAGACAAATCCGCAGCATGCTGCAGTTTTGTCAACGTCCAAAAATGTTCCAATACTGAACGGAAGACATCCTGATGCATCCTGAACGTATTTCTCTCCATTCAGAATGCATTAGGATAATCCTGATCAGTATCTTCCGTCCTAGAGCCCCGAGGACGGAACTCTAGGACGGAAAGCAAAAACGTTGATGTGAAAGGGGCCTAACTAGTATCACATAAAGGCCATATATTCCCACTTCGTACAGAGCCTATACGAAGCCATGCAGTGCCCATAGACTGATTAGCTCACAGGAGCACAACTACCATTCCAACCATTATATTGGCAGGACACATTAAAGGGGTTCTATCATTTCAGCAAATAGCATTTATTATGTAGAGAAAGTTAATACAAGCCACTTAAAAATTTATTATTATCCATATTGCTTCCTTTCATGTCTCGACTCATTTTTCCATCACATTATATACTGCTCGTTTCCATGGTTACGACCACCCTGCAATCCATCCGTAGTGGTTGTGCTTGCACACTATAGAAAAAAGCACCAGACTATGTGAGCTCCCACAGTCCCAGCCACCAGAGAGGCTGGCCCTTTTTCCTATAGTGTGCAAGCATGGCCATCACTGATGGATTACATGGTGGACAGAACCATGGAAACGAGCAGTGTATAATGTGATGGAGGCAATATGGACGATTACAACACATAATAAATACCTTTTGCTGAAGTTACACAACCCCTTTAAATATATCAACCCTTGCTCACTAGCCCAGTGTCTATAAGCTCCGCCCTTTTCCAGTCAGTCACATGTCCACCTACAAACTTGAGTGATGTCACAATGGACTCCTAGCCAACATTTACTATGACACAATGGAACTTCTGCCATCAGAAGACCAACGGCTGAAGGAGAAGGAGCTACAGAAAGAGAGCGCCTAGAAGCCAATCCATTGGAGGCGAAACAAAAGCCAGAATGAGAGCGCCTAGCATCTGATCAAGAGGAAGAGCAAAAGCCAGAATAAGAGCACCTAGCATCTGATCTGTTAGAGGAGGAGTTACATACAGCCTGAAAGAGAAGCTCCTAGTCCTAGTATAAAGACTATACATTTATCAGAGCTCCATCTAGTAGCCACTGTTGAGTATGACAGCTTCCTGAACCAAGTACTGAGCAATTGTATGTTTAAATTAACGGATGAACTGATCATGGATGGTTCAGGTAATGAGCGCTTGTATCAGTCCTTTATACACTGACATGGGGCAGGACATTTATCCCACTATTTCTGCCTGTCCTTCCTGTTATTGGGTAGAATGACAAGTTGCCTTTATGAACTGTATACCAAAAAGGTCCAAAGGGGAAGAAGTTGAGGGGCTGGGGGAGGTTACATGTAACATGAAATCATTTAATTTTTGTTGCAGCAATGCTTCTTTCTTCCATTTAGTACTGTACGTGTAATGGAAACCATTAGCGCACACATATAGATAGACAGATAATTATAGGGGTTTTTGGGTAGTAAAATATTGATGATGTATCCTCACCATAGTTCATTGTCATCATCCGATTTTTGAGGTTCGACACCCAGAACACCCACAGCTGCTTGAAGAGGTTGCGGCGCTTCGGTGAGAAATACATCTTTCTCATAGCACACCAAGCACAGCGTTGTACATTCATTCCGTTATTCATTCCGTCATGACAGAAATCTATAGCCTGCATAACGGATCCGTCCCGTTTCCGTTATGCAGGAGAGAACTCCCCTGCATAACGGAAACGGGACAGATCCGTTTTGCAGCCCATAGACTTCTATTATGACAGAATAGTCCATGGTAACAGAATCCATAACGCAATTCTGCTTTTACCACCAAACGAAGCGTGAATGAATTTCAAAATATGAAATTCGCTCAACTCTAGTTAGTATGAACAACTAAGGCAGATTTAATATTAGGCAGTTTGATTTTGAGATATTGGAGGCTGCTACTTTTTCGTGAACCACCCTGTATATATACTGTATATAAACTATAAATTTATATAAATTATAGTTGTATCATATTTAAATAATTCATATTACATATTTAAATATGAAATATATTTTATAATATATCCGAATATAATTGATTAATATGTCTGGTTATCTCCGCTGTCTGCATTTTCCCTTCTCTGCACCAATAGTTTTTGCATTATGTTTCTCTTCTGATGTCAGGGGCTCATTATACCGGCATGTGACATCATTATATGTTTTTTCCTCTCATACTGTACACGGTGACCTTTTCTTATCTAAATCATTTCTGTGCTACAATATCATGTAGCACATTATCCTTGTGCTATAAAATTTCTGTGACCATTTTCCTATTACTGTGACATCACTGTGAGCATTATTCATGTACTGTTATATCACTTTGTGCATTACTCCTATACCGTGATGTAAGGTGAAGTCCACACACACTGAGAGGAGGAACACAAAAATACAGAGGTGACACCGGTAAAACGTTATCAATTAGGGAAAGAGTTTGGCCAATATGATGTAAAGGGAGATTTATCAAACTGGTGTAAAGCAGAACTGGCTTAGTTGCCCATAGCAACCAATCAGATTCCAACTCATTTTCACAGCTCCTTTGGAAAATGAAAGGTGGAATCTGATTGGTTGCTATGAGCAACTAAGCCAGTTCTACTTTACACCAGTTTGATAAATCTCCCTCATAATTCTTAGTTGCAGTTCAACCTAGAGCATGCTGCCTGGCCATAATTACAATCTAATGTCAGGGCGGGTGTCTTATGGCAGATTCTCTCCACACAGTCCACAATTCTCTCCACAATTCCTTGCTCATTTATCTCTCTTTGTGACAAGGATTTATTCTGCAGGCTACTTTAAACTGCTTCAAACAGTTGGGCTCAGTTTCAGTTACCTGCAGGTCCGACATCAGCCACCACTACACCCCTAAAAAGCCATACCCAACATTAGCTAATTATCCATCTGAGCCGCAGGTTCCTGCCAGCTCCTTATAAACGTGCCACAATGACCGCCAATCATTGCCCATGTAACAATACAACAAAACATACCAAACATCACACAATTCCAACATTTGTCCTCTCTATAAGGTGGGACTTACTTCCCACCCACCTTACAGTGACAACACTGTGCACATTCTCCTGATGCCTCAACTCAAAAGGGGTGTGCCAATATCTGAACTTATCCGCTATTCACAAGTATCTGATCGGTGGGGGTTCAACCAGTGAGAGCAGCACCTATCACGAGAATAGGGGTCCTGCACCCGAATGAATGGACAGCATCTACCAATGCCCCATTAATTTCCCATGGGACTGCCATTCTCATGACTGGTGGATCTCCTGGCAGTCAAACTCCTTTCTGATTAAATACTCTTCTCCTTTCATGTGGACATGGGATAAATTCAGACCTTAGCACAACCCCCGTAACTGCTTGATGTACAGTGACATCACTGTGTTCTTTATCTATGTACTGTGACATCACTTTCTTCATTATACTGCACCTCAGAAATAGAGACACTGTAGTGATAATAAGCTTCTCAAGTTCTTTACTTTTTCCTGAAGGTCGTTGATTTGGAATGGAGCCCTGACACTTCAGATGGATGAAGAGCGTTGGGGTATGCTAGACGCCTGATGGATCATGGAGTGACACATTTTGGGAGCTGCTGACAATGCTTATATACTGGATCCTCTGACTTTCTGGACCATCACCACTTAATTATCTTTTGCCTACATGATAAGAAATATTGGTGTAAAACCTGCACCAATTCTAGATATGGAGTGGCCGGCTGAAATGGATATAGAGAGGCCAGACCATGGGGATTTATCATAGACCAGTGTTTTACGCCGTTATATGATGACAGAGGTGCACACCTCATCAAAAATTAGGTGAAACAGTCCACGCACCCAAAGCAAAATCTATGTCATCTTAAAGCGGGCATAGATATCAGTCTTCTTTATGCCAAGAAACTAAGATAAAAGAAGATAAATATGAAGGGTCCACTGGCCCTGACTTTTTATGCTATAAAATTACGCTGGGGGAATAAATAAATTTTCCCCATGTGTATTTTCACAGACAGCCTATAAATATAGCACTGGTTAAAAAATAAAAAATTAAATTGTTCGCCTTGTGAGACAGTGTGAGGAGCTGAGAGATGCATGCTAATAGCTCTCCTATCTGTAGCTAGAGAGGAAGCTTTAAGAGGATATCAGAGTTTAGTGATGTCTGGCATCTTATGGGGGAGTTCCTCACCTTACACACCATCTGACACTGGATTGCATGATAATTTTGGACCTATTGTACTTCTTTTAGAGTTTCTGGGAGTCTGTAACTGTTTACAGACAACAATCAAAACAGAAATGATTACACGTGATACATGGCAGAAACATTTAGAACCTGCAAATGGTTAAAGACCACTGCCCAGCTGTATCCTGTAGTGGGTGATCACACCAGACGCTGTGTAACTCTTACCTAAGCCAAGTGTTGTGCCTTGTAAATAACTGTTGTGTTTTAACAAATAAACCTGTGCCCTTTGTGAGAGAGAAAGATACTGTAACCACCGCACTAATTAACTGAATAAGGAGTCACTGAGCCATCTTTCTGTGGGGCCCTAAGTATATGTTAGCTGTTAATGGCCGATAATACTCAAACGTTTGACCCTTTTACACATTGAAGCAGAGGATTTTTTCCTCTTCATACTGATGTTGTGTCCAAATTTATTACATGCACTGAGGGTAAAGAATGCATTGTTTTTCATAGGGAGACCATGATGAGGATCCTGGAAGTGGTAGCAGAAGAACGTTTCTCCAGTGGATGAAGAGGATTGTGGGACGCTCTCTGATAGTGACGCTGTAAGAGAGCTACCATTACCTCTTTTTCATGCAGACTGGATTGAATAGCCCATTCCTTGCCAACATCAACCTTGATGAGGCTTCTGGATATGGTAGCAGAAGAACGCGCCTCCAATGGAAGAAGAGGATCGCGGCGCGCGACTAGACTACGGAACAACTAATTTATGGACCTACAGACACCATCTCTGTTTTATATGGACCAGATCGAATAGGCCATGGAGAACATTTCTCAAGTGGATGAAGAGGATCGTGGAATGCTCTCTGATAGTGATGCTATTAGAGAGCTACTATTACCTCTTTGTCATGTAGTCCGGATTAAATAGCCCATTCCTTGCCAACATCAACCTTGATGAGGCTTCTGGATATGGTAGCAGAAGAACTTCGCCTCCAATGGATGAAGAGGATCACAGCGTGTGTCTAGACTACGGAACAACAAATTTATGGACCTTCAGACACCACTTCCAGCTCAGATCGCGAAGCCCATTCTTCATCAGCATCAAGTTCTCCCAAGGTGAGTTCAGTTACACCCCATGTAGGGGGGTCCGACTTTATAGGTTGTATTGGCCCTTACCATATGAGGATGACACAGTGACTGTCAGACTCCAAAAGTTTAAGAATGCATTAGTGCTTACTTAGGATTAAGGGAGGTAGCATAGAGGTTACATAGTCTCTCTCTCTCTCTCTCTAATTCACGGTGGGTACAAGCTTATTGGTTATAACACCACAGTTGCTTGCAAGGCTCAACATTTGATTACACTTCTTGGCAGAAGCATGATACTTGACAAATACTATGGCAGCAATTAAACAGTCTGTTATAACTATCTAGACTATATGTGAGTCAGGGTGTCTGGATTGACCACTAGTGTTGAATATGAATTTTCGAATTGCGAATTTTAATCGCGAATATCAGCACTTCGAGAATTTGCGAATATTTAGAATGTAGCAAAATATATTCGCAATTGCGAATATTCGGTTTTATGCGAATTTTTATATGCAAATTTTCGCAAGCAAGAAAATAATGTCATTATTTTCCGATTGCAAATATGTGCATAAAAAAATGGTATAAAATGCCAGTTTATGCGAATTTTAAGCAAATTTATGCGAATTTTTATGCGATTTTCGCAATCAGAAAATAATGACTGGAGATTACGAATTTGAGAATTTTCGAATATATGGCGAATATTCGCCCAAATATTCGCGAAATGTCGCGAATTCGAATATTGCCCCTGCCGTTCATCACTATTGACCACCCACACAGGATACAACATGGGATGGAGGTGCATTCTCACTTGCAGGTTCATTTCTATCTTAGGGGTGGCTCTCGCTAAGTTACTTCAAGCTTTGATCCGGCCTTTAATCACTCTCAGGCTCCTCTTTCTATCAGGCTTAACTAAACACATATACGTCAAGCTGGAATCTAAGTCCGAATCCAGACACAAGCTCACCAGGCCACTCTAAGAGCTGAATAATGTGTCCAGAGTCAGGTTTGGTGTAAGGTGCAACACACTTCATCAAGTGAGATCACAGGGAAAATACCAGGTTCTGGAAGCCCAATTCCCACCAGGACCACTCACTGCTTACGAACTGGCTGAAACAGGAGCACTTTAGCATACATCTCTCTGTTCAAGCGCACTTATAAGCTATGACCACAAGAACATCATCAATATACAGTACCAGCAGGTGTTAAACTAAAGCATTGTGCACTCCAGAGCAAACACAACGCGTCTCTAGTTCTTAATATCATAGCACAATGTGTTAAATTTAGATTAACTGTAATATTTATATTATATTGACTTATTTCAATAAAGAAATTTTTTTTTTTTCATATTTTTGAAAATATTTTTTTCTGAAAACACTGTGCTTTTTGAAGTGGGAAATTAAGCTACTGCCACAGGAGCTTTTTCCAAAAGACCCAATCACAACTGCTAAGCATGCATACTGTATGTTTGCGAGGTTTCCTTTAGCAGACGGTCGGATGACCTTCTAATGTTCATGGTCGTCTCTCTGACTCTTTGCAGACGTCTGATGTTAAAGAAGAGAAGGACGCGGCAAATTGGATTTAAAATGCTCTGTCCTTTTACTGTCAGAGAGATATAGTTTATGGTTACCTCCTTGGTCTCTGAGTGGGTGCCAGGGCAGTTAAATAGGACCTGTCACCTCTCCTGATATCTCTGTTTTAGCAACTAATTGTATTCCCCATGAAATATTAATTCTGGAGCATCTTTTCTTATGGCTCAGTGTTGTGCTTTTCTGTATTATTCCTGCTACCATTTTACAAATACATTTCCGGATGTCTGCAGTAAAGCTCCTGCCGGGTGTTACCAGTAGCGGGTGTGTCTGTCCAATTAGTGCTGCTTGTGACAGGCGCAGTACTATGAAGTGTCTTTTGCGCTGTGGCATTAGAAGAATTTGATATCTCTAACTTTTTAGTCCAACTAGACTGGCTATTACTCTGCTTCAGTCTTGTTTCTTTTAATTCTAATTCTTCTAGCGCTGTTCTATGGGAACAGTAGGCACACCAAATGCTTGAAATAACTTCTTTATTAACTTCCACTTTTCTTCATATATAACACTGCCACCTCCGCAGCAGACAGTCCATGTACAAACAGGTGTTGCATAAAGTATCACAAAATGGCGGTATGCATAAAATGGTGGTTTAACTGTTCAATCTTGTCATTCAACATAAATGGTGGATATAATTTTCTCTTCAGTATCTGTACTTTCACTGTAAGTTATTTAAGCATTTTATAATCACTCCGAGAGATATATCTGAGACTTAACCAATAGCTCTATTTGCGTAGTTTGTGTGTAGTTTGGTCGCAGTTTGTGCATAGTTTAGTCGCAGTTTGGTGGAACTGTAAACAAACATATTGTCATGCCTTTTCATAAGTATATAAACATTTATACATTACTATTGTTATAACGTGTATTCATGGCCTATAAGCAGCCATGTTGTTCTTATATTCACCCTTCTGTATGAACCTTCATTGTAAAAGAGGAAAATGGGTTCAAGGAAAGGTCCTTCCTGGCAGATGTGGGCCTATCTAAGGGAGTAATTTTACCTCATCACTAGTCTAGGAGCCGAGATAAGGTTCTTCCTGGCGCTCGTCTGTTATCTTTTTATAATGAGATGTATTAATGAGACAAACATATAATGTCTGTTTGTTCATATAGTGGATCGTATTTAGTTTTGACACAAGTTAATCAATATATCACACATGTGTTGTTTTATATTATTTCATATATTGGTTTTATTTTGTTACATATTATAATCATATACTAACGTATATATATCCTGTGTGTGTATCACCAGAAGCATGTATTCCTGAGGTATGTGGGAAAGCATGCTCAGTTGGACTTCTCTTAATGAGAAGTTGTTGATGAGAAAGTTGTGTTTTTTTAATAAGATAAGGCACCTGTGAAATCCAAAACCCACACATTTGTTGTCTACATTTTAACTTTATGACATGAGAACAGTTATACTAGTTTCTGGGAATCTAGGTTTTAATTGCTTTAAGTGTCAGAGGATATGCCTCCTTTTTGATGTATGTCCCAGGTGGTGGATGTCTACCACTTAACATGAAGTCACATTATATAAATTTAACTCCTAAAAGCTTCACATTTATAGCTTATACAACATTGCCGCCTAGGTATCGGCAGGTAACATAACACGTTCACCACAAAGCATTTTGGGTAATGTATGATCTCACAGTACCATTACCATATGTGCACACCCTCTGGTTTGGTTGGATGACTGTTATCTAAAGGGGTGTATGCTTTTGATAAGTCTGTGAATATTAATCATAGACGGGATGAGAGAAAGGATTCCAGGAGAAAGAAAAAAAGACTACAAACAAAAGATCAAACAGACACGTGGATTTGATCCTGGATCACGAGGAACCCTCTGGAGAGCTGACCGTCCCTCCGGAGCCCTACTCACCTTTTGACCCTTGGTAACGTATATCTTGCTTATTGCTTGCGGTATTGATAAGTTACTCAGCCCGGTATATAGTCAAAGGTCCCCATTTGTGGATCTGTAATTGATAAGGCTCCTGTTCAAGTTTGATCATTCTCTTAGCAAAGATGCATATTGCTAATTGAGCATCAGACATTGGTACTTAGTCCTTGGGAACTTTGTTATTCCCTAGCCTGATACCGAGCTGGTAAATTTGTAGTGCCGCCATATACCTAAATTGGTTAAAAGGTGATAGAAAGGGGTACTTTTCTTTAATTTGAATTGTTGCATATCATTGCATTGATTGGCGATATTCAGTATTGATTGAAGGTAGTGGTATTATATTTCATTATCTATCATTGTACAGGTTGTATCATCGATTTTGTATTTAGCACTTATGTATAATAAACTCGCATATATTTTTGCATAGATGATGGTACTTCGTTTTCTTTCTAGTTGCACAAAATAATTGAGGTTCTCGTCAACGAGCTGAGAGGTTATTATGTCGCCCTCTCCTCAATAGGATCAAAAACTTTGATATTTTTACTTTGATACTTTCTTTCGTTTTTTTTGTATATAAAGCATTTTTGTGCTTTATATCCGCGACAATATACAATAGTTCAAATAGTTCAATATACAAATAGTTCTGATCAGAGTATTAACAATATGAACATTATATAACCGTTCTAAATACCTCAAATAATTAGAATGGTACCGCGCTGTCAAGGGAAGGGGACGTAATGATAAGTATCCCTGTTACGTAAGTAATGGTAATATTGGTACAAAAGGTGGTCGCGCTGCCTGGTATAAGTCCCAATTCACAAGCTCAAGGGAACTTTTTTGGTTTTATTTTATTTTTCATTTGTTATTACTATTTTAAAAGTAAGTAATGGTAAGTATTCCTAGAACATTATAAACCCTCAATATTGCGGCATGTTCTTATCAAATATGTTACCTTATGGTCAGCGCTGCTCTGTTGAGGTACGTTCTTTGCTGTATCGGGTCCAGGATCCTACACTATCACGGATTACCTTCTTTGCTGTACAGCTTACGCCCGGCCGGTGGCGTGAAGCTAGTAAGATAGGAGTTAGCAGTTTGCGCTCTCATGGAGCGACTAGTGACGCCACTCCTGAAGCTTAGGGTTGCTACAGGTGCCAAAAACTCTGACTCGTTTCGGAAAGATGCTGTCCTTCCTCAAGGAGTATTTCAGGGATCTTTTAGTGCTTCCTATTTATGTGCTTACTTTCTGATGTTGGTGCTTAACCCCTCGTTCTCCGTTTTGCAGTTACTTACAGTGTACCTCAACTTGAACAGTTTTAGTCGAACGCAAAGAGTTATATCTCAGCATTTAGACCATTTGGTATTAGGGAATCCATGTTAAATATTCATTTTGTTTCCACCTTGGACATTTCTTTAGCAAAGTTACCACCCCTTTTATTCTTTCGTACTAATTCTACCACACAAAAGGTTGAACCGGCAAACTTCCCTACGTGTCTTTCTCTGTAGTGACGTGACAGTGGGTGTCCCTCATATTTTCTCTGCATATTATATACATGTTCCCCTATTCTTTTTTAGATGTCTTTTTGTGCAGCCGACATAGATTTTGTTGCAGAGGCAGGTCATTGTATATATTATTCCACTGCTATTACATGCTATCAATGGCCTAATATTCTTTTTGTACGAGCCTTCAGTGTTTTGTATGTATGTTTTAATTCTATTGTCCCATGATTTTTGCATCCCATGCATATTTTACATGGGTAAAAGCCCAGTAGTTGCCCCTCTCTTCTGGCTAGTTTACCCCTACTATTGCCTGTTGCTGTGCATCTGTTTGTGGACGCTATCAGGTTACCTACGTTCCTCGCCTTGCGGTATACAAATTTAGGTTCTACAGGGATAAATGCGCCAATTATTTTGTCCTCTTTTTGAGTATCCCTCAGTTTTTTTATTATTTTTCTAAACTGTGACACTCGACTATTATAAGGTATAATTAATGAAGGGATTGTAGCTTTTTTCCTTTATCGATTTTGTTTTTCCAATCTCTCGTTCTTCTAGTAGAGTTAGTCTATTTAATTGGTCTATTTCCATTTTTGCTGTATTAATTTCCCTCTATCATAGCCTTCATATTAAAATTTATTTTGCATGCATTCTACCCCCCTTTCATATTCTGCTTCTTCTGTACAATTTCCTTTAATACGTAAAAACTGGCTTCTTGGAACATGTCCTAGCCAGCGCGGTAGGTGACAACTTTCCATGGCAATAAAATTGTTTGCATCGGTCGGCTTTTTGAACATTTTAGTGAAAATTCTGTCCCCTTCAGTATATATAGTTAAATCTAAAAATGTACTATATCATCTATAAAACGCCGTGAGAGGATGAGGCCTGCCTGGAGCTCGCCGTTGGTGTGGATATATTGATGCTCCCACTACCCAACGTATAGATTTGCGAACCCAGGTGCGAACCTTGTCCACATTGCGGTCCCCCACGCCTAGAGGTAAAATTTGTCATTGTATGTAAAATAATTTTTTGTTAAAATAAACATAATACACTCCCCTAGAAAATGTATTTGCATTTCTGGCATCTCCCCTTTTGTTTTAAAAAAATATTTAACTGCATCACATCCTTTTTTGTTTTCGATAACTGTATAGAGTGACTTGACATCCAGTGTGCCAATTATGTAATCCTCTTTCCATTTGACTTTACTCAACATTTGTAATGTATGTTTTGAGTCTTTCAGATATGTAGGGAGTGCCTGTGCATATGGCTGTAACTGTTGATCAATATACCTGGACAGGGAACTGGTTAGACCAGTGATGGGCAACGTGCGGCTCTCCAGCTGTTGCAGAACTACAACTCCCAGCATGCAAAGCCTGTCTATAGCTATCAGCCTACTGCAGGGCATGGTGGTAGTTGTAGTTTAGCAACAGCTGGAGAGCCGCACGCTGCCCATCACTGGGTTAGACAGTCAATACCCGACACCATGGGTCTCCCCAGTGGATTTTGTGTGTTCTTATGTACTTTAGGATTATGGTAGAACACCGCAATTTTAGGATGTTCTATATTTATGAATGCTGCTTCTTTTTTGTGCAGGATTCCTTGGTCTTTAACTCTTTGGATCATGGTTTTTATCTCTCTTTTATAAACCTCTGTTGGATCATTTTTTAGAATTTTGTATGTACTACTGTACCCCAGTATGTTCTCTGCCTCCCTGTGGTAGTTCTCCTTATTCAATATGACTATCCCACCGCCTTTATCTGCGGGGCAAATGATGACTTCATTATTATACTGCATGATGGTAATTTCTTCTCTTCACTGGTAATGTTACTCAGATATAGAGATGGCCCGAACTATCCGCCGGCGAACAGTTCCCGGGGAACATAGCTTGTTCGCATTCGCCGCGGCGGGCGAACACATGCGATGTTCGGTCTGCCCCCTATACATCATCATTGAGTAAACTTTGACCCTGTACCTCACAGTCAGCAGACACATTCCAGCCAATCAGCAGCATACCCTCCCTTCCAGACCCTCCCATCTCCTGAACAGCATCCATTTTAGATTCATTCGGAATTTGCAGTCTTTGTGAGAGAGAGGAGGCACAGTGTAGCTGCTGCTGATTTAATTGGGAAGTTGATAGCTAGGCTAGTGTATTCAGTGCCACTCCAGTCCTGAAAGACTCATCTGATCTTTGCTGTAAGGACAGCGTCCTGATAGCACCCCAAAAAGTCCTTTTCAGGGCTGCTACATTAGTCTGCTTTTTTCTCTCCATATAGATATTGCAGTTGCCTGGCCTGCCCGTGTGTGAGGAGCTGCAGGCCCACAGACTGTAGTGTGCCCACTGCCAGTGCCCACCCCTGTCATCCCGTGTGGCACAGGACTTTGCATCAAAAAAAGGCATTTCATTTTTACACTTTGGTGTAATTTCAGTTGCTTGCCTGCTAGTGTGTGTCAGGCCGACTTCCACTGACTGTAGTGTGCCCACTGCCAGTGCCAACCACTGATACCGGGTGGCACAGTAGTTTGCCGATAAATAAGGCATTTAATTTTTAGACAGTAGTCTAATTTCAGTTGCTTGCCTGCGCCAGTGTGTGTCAGGCCCACTTCCACAGACTGTAGTGTGCCCATTGCCAGTGCCAACCACTGATACCTGGTGGCACAGTAGCTTGCCGATAAATTAGGCATTTCATTTTTACACATTAGTCTAATTCGACACACGTCCCCGGATAGGGTACGTAACAGGGATTAAACTGATAGGAATAGAATAGTACTAGATTAGACACCAATCATATAGGGTGTCACAGCACATTGCTCTGTGCACGCACAGTGCCCCAATTTGGGAGTAAGCTGCTTTTTCCATCTCCTGATTCCTAAAATCAATTCAGTTTGGTGTATGAGAGTTTGGTCTGTCACTGTGAAGGCAGTCGAAGGTACCCAGCCTAAATTTTTTTTACAAAAGGCAATCCCTGATATGGGATGTAACAGGGATTAAACTGATGAGAATAGTACTACAGAAAATACCACTCGTATGGGGTGTGACAGTAAATTGCACGGCGCAGACGCAGTGACCGTGGATTAAAACAGAGTGGAGGGAGCCAGCGTTTTTTAACCATCTCCCCGTTCAAAAAATCAATTAAATTCACCTTTCGGGGACCCTTAGTGTTGTACGTGGCTGGGTGGAGGAAGAAACCTTCAATGACATCACCGGGACGTGGCTAGCTTGGTATCCAACCTTGTGCAAATGGGGAGTTTGCCGTTGTGCAAATGGACTGTTTGCGGTGCATTAAAGGGGAGTTTGGTCTGTCAATGTCTGTGAAGCGGGCGTAACCCTTACACTACCTGATCGATACAACATCATACCTGATCGTATACACCCACTGGATGTTTTAAAGCATGTTATTCCAAACAATTTAGGAATGTTAGTTGATTTATGCCATTTATGGATTAAAACCCGACTCTGCGTCCACTACGTAATTTTCCATGGGAGTTTTGCCATGGATCCCCTCCGGCATGCCACAGTCCAGGTGTTAGACCCCTTGAAACAACTTTTCCATTACTATTGTGGCCAGAAAGAGTCCCTGTGGGTTTTAAAATTTTCCTGCCTATTAAAGTCTATGGCGGTTCGCCGGTTCGCCAGTTCGCGAACATTTGCGGAAGTTCGCGTTCACCGTTCACGAACGGAAAATTTTATGTTCGCGACATCACTACTCAGATACTGCAGGTTTTTGGTTGGTGAATTTTTCTTAAATCTTTGTCACCTGGTTCATAAAACTATTTAGAGCAGAGAAATATTCTTGTAATGGATGATATTTAGATTTTGGTTTTAGATCCGTGTGTTTGAAGTGGTCTTTATTTTCTGTTTCTGTTGTTTGTCCATTTTTTCGGTCTTTCTGAGATAACATTTCTTTTTTTGCAGTCTTTTTTATAAAGTTATTTTTCAAAACTAGTCTTCTCATGAATTTCCTCACTACTATAAATGCTTCTAATTTATTAAAGAATGTGGTCGGGAAAACTTTAATCCCTTTTGTAGGATTGCTTCTTCTCCTTTTGTTAGTTTGTGGCTGCTCAAATTATATATTTTCTCCCCGAAATTGTAATCTTTATTCCCATTTTCTATTAATTGTTTTTTTCTTTTTGGCGAATTGCCCCCCTCTACATCCCCTCTTCTGTTTGCCTTTTTTTGGACCTGAAAAAAAATCCTGTTTTATAGTTTTTCTGATGGTGGTCTTTCTCCTGCTATTTTCTTCTTATTTATTCTCACATTGGTTTCTTATTACACTAATTGCTTCTCCTTCTTGATTTTCTTGTACTACTTAATTCACTTCCCTTTTCCATTATCACCTTTGGCACACTGCACTATATGTAGTGCCTATTTGGTCTCTTTTTCAGCTCAGCTTTCTATTATTTGCTCATTTTTTTCTTCTACCCTCTTTTATTGTTTCTACTTCTCTTTTTTCTTGTTCGTCTGTAACCTGGTTCAAGGAGCTAAAACAATTCTGCGTAGAGATGTCTATATTGTGTATTGTTACTATTGATGAAGTGGGGACACTGATGTTTAGATCATCTGGTTCATCAGGATCGTCATGTGTTGTAAATATTGATCCATGACTACTCTGTGTTTCTGGCAGATATTCATCTATTGTTTCTAGGGAATTGAAATTTTCCTCCGTGTGGTGTTCAATAATTTTTATCGAGTCTGTGTTGAATTTCCACATCTTTTTTTTCATTTATTTCTTCCTCTTTTATATGCAGTCGTCTTCTTATACTATTTACTAGGGGTTGTATTGCTGGATCATCTTTCCAGGGCCTCAGTTTCTCACATAGTTCTCGTATATCCTTATTTATAGTCATTCATCTTTGTTTCCTTTTGTGAATAATGAAAATGATGGCTCTCCTTGAGAAATAGTGGAACATTTGTTCCCATTCTCTGATGATGTCTTTGTCCCCCATATCTCCTGACAACACTTTTTCCACGTTTAACCCTTTCGGTATTGTGTTCCACTCTATGTATTTCCCTAAAGTTGTTATTTGCAATAGATCTTTTAATTCCACGGTTAATATGGTTTATAGTTGTTGTAATGTGTCTCTAATGAAAGGGAAGTATATGTCATAGTCTATATTATTGCTTATTTTCTTTGGCATTTGTATTCCAAAGATAGTTTGAACTCCTTGGATTCTTTCCTTTCTATCCCACCGCAGTTCAGACATATTTTGTGTATATGGGAATAGGTACTAGCAAAATACCCGGCAGCTCACCTGAAGCTTGCAGTATTACGTAGCAACAATGTCAAATACTGTACCGCAGCAGAACCACACAAACTGCTATGTTTAATAGATATACTTCAAATAATTTGAATGGTACCATGCTCTCAAGGGAAGGGGAAGTAATGATAAGTATCCCTGTTACGTAAGTAATGGTAAGTATTCCTATAATGTTATAAACCCTCAATATTGCGGCCTGTTCTTATCAATTGTTACCTTATGGTCAGCGCTGCTCTGTTAAAGGGAACGTTCTTTGCTGTATCGGGTCCGGGATCCCACACTATCACGGATTACCTTCTTTGCTGTACAGCTTACACCCAGGCCAGTGGCGTGATGCTGGTAAAATAGGAGTTAGCAGTTCACACTCTTACGGAGCGATTGGTGACGTCACTCCTGCAGCTAAGGGTTGCTACAGGTTCCAAAAAACTCTGATGCATTTTGGACAGATGCTGTCCTTGCTCAGGGACTATTACAGGGCTCTTCTAGTGCTTACTATTTATGCGCTTACTTTTTGATGTTGGTGCTTAACCCCTCGTTCTCCGTTTTGCAGTGACTTACAGTGTACCTCAACATGAACAGTTTTAGTCGAACGCAAAGAGTTCTATCTCAGCATTTAGACCATTTGGTATTAGAGAATCCATGTTAAATATCCATTTTGTTTCCATCTTGGGCTTTTCTTGAACAAGGTCACCGCCCCTTTTATTCTTTCTCACTAATTCTACCCCACAAAAGCTTGAAACGGCAAACTTCCCTCCGTGTCTTTCTCTGTAGTGACGTGACAGCTGGTGTCCCTCATATTTTCTCTGTATATTATATACATATTCCACTATTCTTTTTTTCTTTTAGCTTTTTTGTGTGGCTGACAGATTTTGTTGATGGGGCAGGTTATTATATATATTATTCCACTGCTATTACATGTTATCAATTGTCTAATATTCTGTTTGTATGAGCCTTTAGTGTTTTGTATATATGTTTTAATTCTATTGTCCCATGATTTTTTGCATCCCATTCATTTTTTACATGGGTAAAAGCCCAGCAGTTGCCCTTTTTTTTCTAGCTAATTTACGCCTACTATTGCCTGTTGCTGTGCATCTGTTTGTGGGCGCTATCAGGTTACCTATGTTTCGCCTTGCGGTATACTAATTTTGGTTCTATGGGGATAAATTTGCCAATTATTTTGTCCTCTTTTAGAGTATCTCAATGTTTTTTGATTATTTTTCTAAACTGTGACGCTTGACTATTATAAGGTAGTTACAGTTGGGGTGGATATATTGATGCTCCCACCATCCAACGTGGGGACCGCGATGGGGACGAGGTTTGCACCGGGTTCACAAATCTACACGTTGGGTGGTGAGAGCATCAATATATCCACCCTAATGGCGAGCTCTGAGCGGGCCTCATCCTCTGGCGTTTTATAGATGATATAGTTTTTATATGGGAAGGAGGGGAAAGTAGTTTACAGGAGTTTTTAATAAAAATTAATTTTATCTGAAATTCACGCCAACCTATAGTAGGAAAGAGGTTATTTTTTAAGATTTAACTATATATTCAGAAGGGGACAGAATTTGCACTAAAGCATTCAATAAGCCGAATCGATGCAAACAGTTTTATTGCCATGGAAAGTTGTCACCTACTGCGCTGGTTAGAAAATGTTCAGAGAAGCCAGTTTTACGTATTAAAGGAAATTGTACAGAAGAAGCAAAATATGAAAGGGGGGCAGAATGCATGCAAAAGAAATTTGAATATAAAGGCTATGATAGAGGGAAATTAATTCAGCAAAAAATGGAAATAGGCCAATTAAAATAGACTAACTTTACTAGAAGAACGAGAGATTGGAAAAACAAAATCGGTAGAGGAAAAAGCTACAATCCCTTCATTAATTATACCTTATAGTCAAGCGTCACAGTTTAGAAAAATAATTTAAAAACATTGGGATACTCTAAAAAAGGACAATATAATTGGCGCATTTACCCCCATAGAACCAAAATTTGTATACCGCAAGGGGAGGAACATAGGTAACCTGATAGCATCCACAAACAGATGCACAGCAACAGGCAATAGTAAGGGGTCAATTAGCCAGAAAAGAAGGGCAACTACTGTGCTTTTACCCATGTAAAAAATGCATGGGACAATAGAATCAAAACATGCAAAATATATAAAACACTGAAGGCTCATACAAACAGAATATTAGACAATTCATAACATGTAATAGCAGTGGAATAATATATACAATAACCTGCCCCTGCAACAAAATCTATGTCGGCCGCACTAAAAGACAACTCAAAAAAAGAATAAGGGAACATGTATATAATATGCAGAGAAAATATGAGGGACACCAGCTGTCACGTCACTACAGAGAAAGACACGGAGGGCAGTTTGCCGGTTCAAGCTTTTGTGGGGTAGAATTAGTGAGGAAGAATAAAAGGGGTAGTGACCTCATTAAAGAAATGTCCAAGGTAGAAACAAAAAGGATATTTAAAATGGATTCCCTAATACCAAATGGTCTAAATGCTAAGATAGAACTCTTTGCAATTGACTTAGGCCCCATTCACATGTCCTCAATTCTGTTTCGCATTTTGCGGAACGGAATTGCAGACCCATTCATTCCTATGGGGACACTCTATGTCCCGCCCGGATCCGGAATTGCGGATCCGGAATTGCGGATCCGCACTTCCGTTACGCAAAAAAACAGAACATGTCCTATTCTTGTCCGCTATTGCGGACAAGAAAAGGCATTTTCTATGAGAGTTCCGGCGATATGCAGTCCGCAAAATGCGGAACACACATTGCAGGTGTCCGTGTTTTGCGGATCCGCAGATCCGCAAAACACACACGGACGTGTGAATGGGGTCTAAAACCGTTCATGTTAAGGTACACTGTAAGTCACTGCAAAACGGAGAACGAGGAGTTAAGCACCAATATCAGAAGGTAAGTGCATAAATAGGAAGCACCTTAGCTGCAGGAGTGACATCACCAGTCGCTTCGTAAGAGCACGAACTGCTAACTCCTATCTTACCAGCATCACACCACCAGCCGGGGCGGAAGCTGTACAGCAAAGAAGGTAATCCGTGATAGTGTGGGATCCTGGACCGGATACAGCAAAGAACGTACCTCAACAGAGCAGCGCTGACCTTAAGGTAACATAATTGATAATAACAGGCTGCAATATTAAAGGTTTATAACTTTATAGGAATACTAACCATTACTTATGTAACAGGGATACTTATCATTACTTCCCCCTCCCTTGAGAGCATGGTACCATTCAATTTATTTGAAGTATATCTATTAAACGCAGCAGTTTGTGCGGTCCTGCTGCAGTACCGCAGCCATATACTGTAGGTACAACAAACCAAAGAGAGCTACTGAAGCAATTAAGTATTTGACATCGTTCTAAATACCTATTTGGCCTCTTGTACCCATAAAACACAGCTCTGACTGGAAATGTCTGTCCAGCTCCTCTTCTCTGGTCTATACTGACTCCAGAAGATTCTACTAGGGGGTTTCCCACACATACTCAGTATAAGGTAGGCTGTGATTGGTTAAGACACCTGGGCAGTAACAACAGATTAACTCTCTATGCTTTCTGTTGTTAATTCTGCTGTGTCATTGAGCTTACCTTACATTCATTTACTGAATCGCAAAGGCATATTATCTTTTCTGCTTCTGTTAACACAATATATAACTGTTCTATCAGATTATAGCTGGGCACACTCAAAGGATCAGGGCCATATAGAAAGATAAATTTAATAAATAGACACAAATAAAATCAATATAAGTAAAATTAGCAATAATACACAAGAATTGTAATCATCAAGTGTTCTTATCCTTAAATGAATGACAAAAATCTTCGCAATAGGTAGCTGATAATGTTTGCGTAAATGATCCCAAACAAGTTCAGTCTGGTACTGATAGTACGCTAATCGTATGGATCCTGTGACAATTATGGTTGCAAATTGATAAAATAGTGCTATACTGGTATATTAAATCTCTACCATAAGTACACAGCGCTGGGGGTCTTGAATAGATGTTCAGTCATAGAGACCTTACTTTAAATCCGCATACTGGAAGGTCTGTGAGTGGAAACTGTTAAATAGAGATCCCCCTTTGGATATGTCCGGAGCGGCGTCCCGCTCTGTTTAGTATGTGGCGGCGTCCCATCACTACTATTAGATAAACTTCAAAAGTTAGAATACAGGGTAGGTCTTACCCGAGCATAGGGTGATTGGGCTTCCTTCGTTGCGTTGTTCTCCCCTCGATGTCGGGGGTCTCTCTCTGTAGTGGCAGGTCTCCGGTCGGCGGCGTCTCGTCGGAGTAACACGTGTATCTCCTCTCTTACCAGCACGCCTTGGTTATACTCCCGCTCGGTGTCCGCACAATTATCTACAGAGTGATCGGGATATACCCTTTGCATTCAACGGAATTGGGGGGCTTCAACATCCAGTCTCTCTTGACAGGGAAAATAACACCATACGCGTTTCGGGGTCTGTATTTCACCCCTTCCTCAGTGGCCCCACCTATCCTAGTGCGACTTGTTGTTTTTCTTCATATAACTGTTCTATGACATCCAGAAACACGAAGTCACTGTAAATTACTTTCTTTTTGTCTCTAATATATATTAATATAGGAACTGTATTAAATTTATTGGCAAGTCTAGCTATATAAACATGTAAGTCATATTGGCAACCTAGGACAGGTCTTAGCTGGCCAGCTACACTCCCAGCAAAATTTCCTATAATTCTATGTTCTTAGTGGCAGGACTTAAACATGAATTTAAGGCCTGATTCACACCTAAGCGTTTTACAGCGCATTCCTACGCGCTGTAAAACGCTCAACAGGTGAAAACCCATGTTTCCCTATGGGCATGGCTCTCACCTGAGCATTTTACAACGCGTACGAATGCGCTGTAAAACGCCCTATGCCCAAAGAAGCTCCCAAAAGGAGCTTCTTTGGGGCGTATTGTCACGCGTACTGTGATTGACGCCAGAGTGGTCAATCACCCGAACGCGCGTACGACGCGCGTTTCCTATTTCCAAAAATGCGCTGTAATACGCGCGACAAAAACACGCGTAAAACACGCGTATCAAGTACGCTCAAGTGTGAACCTAGCCTAAGGGATTTTTCCTCAGGTTCTCAACTTTCCAAGTATCTTTAATCACTCTCAAGCAGAACAACTAACTTCTGTATAGGGACGTTCCAACTTGAGCGGAGTAGTGAGACGTTTCCCTTTTTTGTCAAGTTTTGAGTCTCCAATTTGTAACAACACTCTTCTTACTAGTCTGTCTTCATCCTTTTGAACTTCTAGAACTTTGGCCAATTTCCACTGACTTCTAGGTAAATCTTCTTATTTTACTAACACTATGTCACCAACTTGGACATTTCTTCTGGATGTTTGCCATTTACTTTTTAGCATCAGATTGGCTAAGTACTCTTTCCTCCATCTACTCCAAAACTGTTCCGATAGATATTGAACTCTTCGCCATTTCCTTTTAGCATATAAATCCTCTTTGCTGAACTTGCCAGGCGGTGGCTGTATATAATCAGACTTAAAGAATAACTGTCATATTTAATTTACATTTTTTTTCTCCATATTTTGATAAAGGTCATTAGTATCACCTTAGTGGCTATCTTCAAATTGTATACAATTCTTCCTAAACCCTTAAAATCATTCAATTTGTCCCCCATAGCGCTTATTCTCACCTTACACTAAAACTGCGTTGCTAGGAGAGGTCCGTCTATCTGTTGGCTGCGCTGGAGGACAGGAGACACACAAGCAGGCTGCCCTGCTACGTGTGCGCACTCACATCCATTCCCGGAAGTGAGAGCTCTCTAGTGTTAAAATGCCAGTTTAAGGCTGCAAATTCCACCCTGGAGACCGCAGCATGAAATCGGATAAGTGCCCCTTTGTGCTGCCGTGCCCCCAGTGCCCAATGCCCCCAGAGCCTTTTTATAAATAAATGCCCCCACATGTAGCCATCATTGTCCCTGATGGCCCCCGATGCCTCCAGTCCTCCTCCTGCTTGTGCTGCCGCTGTAATGGCAGGGCTCAGGAACGGAGCCTCTGCCATTAGCAGCGAGTGTTAGCTGTGACTCTGCTGCTACACCCCAGATCGGTGCTGACTGACACCGATCTGGGGCGTTTAACCCCGTAGATTCCGCGGTCAGCAGCCGCCCGTGGCATCCATGGGGTTAAGAGGAAGGGAGCTCCCTCTCTCTTCCATTGCGCTGCTGCGATCTCAGCAGTGCGATGGTTTCCATGGCAACCGGAAACCTTACAAAGGCATCCTGGTTGCCAAGTTACCTAAGGCTGATGAGACCCTGAGGTTCTTATCAGCCTTAGTGTAAATGTAGCACTGACTATACAGTGCATTGCAATTGATGACTATTGCAATACACTGTATAGTGATCAGGCCCACTCGATCCAGATGGGTCTAGATAAGTATAAAAAAAAAAGGGTAAGAAAAAAAAAGGGAAAAATTAATAAAATAATAAAATAAAATAAAAATGGTCTTTTCTCAAATCCGTTTGTCATTAAAAAAAAATACATAATTGGTATTGCCACGTTTGTAAAAACAGCTCTATAAAAATATCACATGACCTAACCCCTTCGGTGAAGACCGTCAAAAATAAAAAATAAAAACCATGTTATAAAAGGTATTTTTTGTCACCTTACATGACAAAAATTCCAACACAAAGCATTAAAAAAGGGGAAAAAATGAGCCCCTACCAAAAACAATTGGCCAAAAAATAAAAAAAACTATGGCTCTGAGACTAAACCATGATTTTTTTTTGTTTCAAAAATGCTTTTTTGTGTTAAACGTAAAAAATTATTAAAAAAGTAGACATATTAGGTATTGCCACGTCCGTAAGAACCTGCTCTATAAAAATACCACATGACCTAACCCCTCAATTGAGCACTGTTAAAAAAAAAAAACTTTGTCAAAAAGATATTTTTTTGTCACCTTACATCACAAAAAGTGTAATAGCAAGCAATCAAAAAGTCATATGACCCCCAAAATAGTACCAATCTAACCGTCACCTCATCCCGCAAAAATGATACCCAACCTGAGACAATCGCCTAAAAACTGAAAAAACTATGGCTCTCAGGCTATGGAGAGAATAAAACATGATTTTTTTTTTGTTTCAAAAATTATATTATTGTGTAAAACCTAAAAAGAAAAATATTAGGTATTGCCATGTCCGTAAGGACCTGCTCTAAAAAAATACCACATGACCTAACCCCTCAAGTGAACACTGTATTGATATTATTGTGTAAAACCTAAATACATTTTTAAAAAATATTATTGTGTAAAACTTAAATAAATAAGAAAAAGTATACATATTGGGTATTGGCACGTCCATAACAATCTTCTCTATAAAAATAACACATGATCTACCCTGTCAGATGAATCTTGTAAAAAATAAAAAATAAAAACAGTGCCAAAACAGCCCTTTTTTGGTTACCTTGCCTCACGAAAAACGTAGCATAGAACAATTAAAAATCATATTTACCCCAAAATAGTACCAATAACACTGGCAACTTATCCTCTAGTTTTCCCTGCCCTAGCCACTAGACTAGATCCAGCAAGCGTTCGCGCCTGCGCACTGGGCTGTAACTTTTCAATAACCGTGGCGCATGCGCAATTAACCATAAATTTTCCCTACCTTATGCGCGTTCACAGTTAGCGGCGCTCTCCTGCACTAAATCCTACTCAGCCAATCAGTAAGCGAGTGGCCTGACACAACTCCTTCCTCACCCGCATACCGGAACCGGAAATCACGTGGGTAGGGAAATTTTACGAGTAGGGCAATTTAACGGAACACCGGCAATAAATGACTTTCACTTTAAATACTTTAGAGTCCGTGTACTACAAACTGTCCTTTGTTTTACTTTAAAGTCTTTTATTTCTGAACACGAAAATGTCTCTTTATGCCAAAGCCTATATGCAATAATAAGGATTAAAAGGGAAAGCTATGACCTTTTTGAAGAGCAGGATTCTGCGATCTGAAGGTTGCTGGAACAAATTTCAGTACTCTTTCCTCCATCTACTCCAAAACTGTTCCGATAGATATTGAACTCTTCGCCATTTCCTTTTAGCATATAAATCCTCTTTGCTGAACTTGCCAGGCGGTGGCTGTATATAATCAGACTTAAAGAATAACTGTCATATTTAATTTCCATTTTTTTTCTCCATATATTGATAAAGGTCATTAGTATCACCTTAGTGGCTATCTTCAAATTGTATACAATTCTTCCTAAACCCTTAAAATCATTCAATTTGTCCCCCATAGCGCTTATTCTCACCTTACACTAAAACTGCGTTGCTAGGAGAGGTCCGTCTATCTGTTGTCTGCGCTGGAGGACAGGAGACGCACAAGCAGGCTGCCCTCCTACGTGTGTGCACTCACATCCATTCCCGGAAGTGAGAGCTCTCTAGTGTTAAAATGCCAGTTTAAGGCTTCAAACTCCACCCTTGAGACCGCAGTCTGAAATCGGGTAAGTGCCCCTTTGTGCTGCCGTGCCCCCAGTGCCTTTTTATACATAAATGCCATCATTATCCCTGATGGCCCCCGATGCCTCCAGTCCTCCTCCTGCTTGTGCTGCCGCTGTAATGGCAGGGCTCAGGAACGGAGCCTCTGCCATTAGCAGCGAGTGTTAGCTGTGACTTACAGCTAACACTCTGCTGCTACACCCCAGATCGGTGCTGACACCGATCTGGGGTGTTTAACCCCGTAGATGCCGCGGTCAGCAGCCGCCCGTGGCATCCATGGGGTTAAGAGGAAGGGAGCTCCCTCTCTCTTCCATCGCGCTGCTGCGATATCAGCGGTGTGATGGTTGCCATGGCAACCGGACGCCTTACAAAGGCATCCTGGTTGCCAAGTTACCTAAGGCTGATGAGACCCTGAGGTTCTTATCAGCCTTAGTGTAAATGAGCACTGACTATACAGTGCATTGCAATTGATGACTATTGCAATACACTGTATAGTGATCAGGCCCACTCGATCCAGATGGGTCTAGATAAGTAAAAAAAAAAGTGCAAGAAAAAAAGGGAAAAATTAATAAAATAATAAAATAAAATAAAGATGGTCTTTTCTCAAATCCGTTTGTCATTCAAAAAAATACATAATTGGTATCGCCACACCTGTAAAAACAGCTCTATAAAAATATCACAGGACCTAACCCCTTCGGTGAAGACCGTCAAAAATAAAAAATAAAAACCATGTCAAAAAGGTATTTTTGTCACCTTACATGACAAAAATTCCAACACAAAGCGTTAAAAAAGGCGTACGTGCCCCAAAATAGTACCAATAAAACCGTCACCTCATCCTCCAAAAATTTAGCCCCTACCAAAAACAATTGGCCAAAAAATAAAAAAAACTATGGCTCTGAGACTAAACCATGATTTTTTTTGTTTCAAAATGCTTTTTGTGTTAAACGTAAAAATATTGTAGACATATTAGGTATTGCCACGTCCGTAAGAACCTGCTCTATAAAAATACCACATGACCTAACCCCTCAAGTGACCACTGTAAAAAAAAAAACTTTGTCAAAAGATATTTTTTGTCACCTTACATCACAAAAAGTGTAATAGCAAGCGATCAAAAAGTCATATGACCCCCAAAATAGTACCAATCTAACCGTCACCTCATCCCGCAAAAATGATACCCAACCTGAGACAATCGCCTAAAAACTGAAAAACTATGGCTCTCCGACTATGGAGAGAATAAAACATGATTTTTTTGTTTCAAAAATTATATTATTGTGTAAAACCTAAAAAAAAATATATTAGGTAATGCCATGTCCGTAAGGACCTGTTCTATAAAAATACCACATGACCTAACCCCTCAAGTGAACACTGTATTGATATTATTGTGTAAAACCTAAATACATTTTTAAAAAATATTATTGTGTAAAACTTAAATAAATAAGAAAAAGTATACATATTGTGTATTGGCACGTCCATAACAACCTTCTCTATAAAAATAACACATGATCTACCCTGTCAGATGAATCTTGTAAAAAATTAAAAATATAAACAGTGGCAAAACAGCCCTTTTTTGGTTACCTTGCCTCACGAAAAACGTAGCATAGAACAATTGAAAATCATATTTACCCCAAAATAGTACCAATAACACTGGCAACTTATCCTCTAGTTTTCCCTGCCCTAGCCACTAGACTAGATCCAGCAAGCGTTCGCGCCTGCGCACTGGGCTGTAACTTTTCAATAACCGTGGCGCATGCGCAATTGGCCGTAAATTTTCCCTACGTTATGCGCGTTCACAGTTAGCGGCGCTCTCCTGCGCTAAATCCTACTCAGCCAATCAGTAAGCGAGTGGCCTGACACAACTCCTTCCTCACCCGCATACCGGAACTCGAAATCACGTGGGTAGGGAAATTTTACGAGTAGGGCAATTTAACGGAACACCGGCAATAAATGACTTTCACTTTAAATACTTTAGAGTCCGTGTACTACAAAATGTCCTTTGTTTTACTTTAACCGCTTCAGCCCCCCTAGCTTAAACACCCTTAATGACCAGGCCACTTTTTACAATTCTGCACTACACTACTTTCACCGTTTATTGCTCCGTCATGCAACTTACCACCCAAATGAATTTTACCTCCTTTTCTTCTCACTAATAGAGCTTTCATTTGGTGCTATTTCATTGCTGCTGACATTTTTACTTTTTTTGCTATTAATCAAAAATGACCGAAATTTTTGCAAAAAAATGACATTTTTCACTTTCTGTTGTAATTTTTTTTTAAAAAAACTACATTTCTATATAAATTTTTCTCTAAATTTATTGTTCTACATGTCTTTGATAAAAAAATCCAATAAGTGTATATTTATTGGTTTGGGTAAAAGTTATAGCGTTTACAAACTATGGTGCAAAAAGTGAATTTCGGCATTTTGAAGCAGCTCTGACTTTCTGAGCGCCTGTCATGTTTCTTCAGGTGCTAGAATGTCAGGAAAGTATAAATACCCCCAAATCACACCATTTTAGATAGAAGACACCCCAAAGTATTCACGGAGGGGCTTGGTGAGTTCATGTATCATTTCATTTTTTTTCACAAGTTAGCGGAAAATGACACTTTCTGAGAAAAAAAAAAAAAAAAGTTTCAATTTCTGATAACTTCTGGCAAAAAAAAAAAAATCTCAGACGGACTCACTATGCCCCTCAGTGAATACCTTGGGGTGTCTACTTTCCGAAATGGGGTCATTTGTGGGGTGTGTTTACTGTTCTGGCATTTTGGGCGGGGCTAAATTGTGAGCCGCCATGTAAAACCTAAAGGTACTCATTGGAATTTGGGCCCCTTTGCGCACCCAGGCTGCAAAAAAGTGTCACTCATGTGGTATCGCCGTACTCAGGAGAAGTAGGGCAATGTGTTTTGGGGTGTATTTTTACATATACCCATGCTGGGTAAGAGAAATATCTCTGTAAATTGACAACTTTGAATAAAAATTTTTAAAAAGTTGTCGTTTACAGCGATATTTCTCACACCCAGCATGGGTATATATAAAAATACACCCCAAAACACATTGCCCTACTTCTCCTGAGTACGGCGATACCACATGAGTGACACTTTTTGCAGCCAAGATGCGCAAAGAGGCCCTAAAACCAATGAGTACCTTTAGGATTTCACAGGGCATTTTTACGCATTTGGATTCTCACGCTTAGGACCGCTAAATGCCAGGGCAGTATAAATACCCCACATGTGACCCCATTGTGGATAGAAGACACCCCAAGGTATTCTGTGAGGGGTATGGTGAGTTCACAGAAAAAAAATTTGGAACAAGTTAGCGGAAATTGTTTTTTTTTTGTTTTTTTTACAGTCTCATATTCCACTAACTTGTGACAAAAATAATATTTTCCATGAACTCACCATACCCTCACGGAATACCTTGGGGTGTCTTCTTTCTAAAATGGGGTCACATGTGGGGTTTTTGTACTGCCCTGGCATTTTAGGGGTCTTCGCAATCATTACACGTATGGCCAGCATTAGGAGTTTCTGCGATTCTCCGTATATTGAGCAGACGGGTAATGAGATTTTTTTCCGTTCAGCCTCTGCGCTGAAAAAAATGAACGGCACAGATTTTTTCATTCGCATCGATCAATGTGGATGAAAAATCTCTGCCAAAATCAGTGACTGCGGTGCGGTGGGTTGGGCGCCAGCTACCTAACAAGTAGCTAGCTAACTGGCGGTAAAAGGGGCCCTTATGCCCCATTCACACGTCCGAAATTCTGTTTGCGGAACGGAATTGCGGACCCATTCATTTCTATGGGGACAGACTTTGTCCCGCTCGGATCCGGAATTACGGATCTGCGCTCCGGGTCTGCACTTCCGTTTCTGCAAAAATATAGAACATGTCCTATTCTTGTCCGCAACTGCGGACAAGAAAAGCATTTTCTATATAGTTCTGGCAATGTGCGGATCTGCAAAATGCGGAAAGCACATTGCCGGTGTCCGTGTTTTGAGGATCCGCGGATCGGATCCGCGGATCGGATCCGCGATCGGATCCGCGGATCCGTGAATCCACGGATCCGCAAAACACATATGGACGTCTGAATGGAGCCTTACAAGGGGTGTGATCAATGACAGGGGGTGATCAGGGGTCTAGATGGGGTGATCAAGGGTTAATAGGTGAGGGGGTGGGGGTTAGTGTAGTGTTTGGTGCAACTTTATTGTAGTTACCTGGTCCTCTGGTGGTCGATCCCAGTAAATGGGACCACCAGAGGACCAGGTAGCAGCTATATCAGACGCTGTTCATAAAACAGCGTCTGATATAGCAGTTTGATGCGATTTTATTCGCATCTACAGCCTGCCAGCGATGATCCATCGCTGGCAGGCTGTAGCCGACTGCTGTAGCCGCGCTCCCTGTGAACGCGCACAGCACGCGCGCGCTCACAGGAAATCTCGGCTCTCACGAGATGACGCGCCGACGCGTCAACTCAGAGCTACAGGGCCGCCCGCAGGACGCATCCCTGCGTTAGGCGGTCCTGTAGCGGTTAAAGTCTTATATTTCTGAACACGAAAATGTCTCTTTATGCCAAAGCCTATATGCAATAATAAGGATTAAAAGGGAAAGCTATGACCTTTTTGAAGAGCAGGATTCTTTTATCTGAAGGTTGCTGGAACAAATTTCAGTCTTCAAGTTGACGTGTCTTTTCTTGCTTGCACTTGCTCAATCAGTTTCTCTTGATGTGATACGATGCTCTGTGCTGACTTTCGATGCTCTGTGCTGACTTGCGATGCGCTGGCTTGAATAAGCTGTTGCAGGCTTTGGGCCTAATGGCAGGAAACAAGCTGGCTGCAGTGTGTGGCCTCTTCGTGGATAGCGGTGATGGCACTCTGGCTCTGGACTTTGGCCTCCCACCATGCATCTTTTTCTCTCTCTAGGGATCGCAGGAGGGTTGGTGCTCTTTCTCTGACTATCTTGCCTTTGCTGTTCTGCCGTATCTGAAGTTTAACCGACAGTTTGATTTAGTTTGATTTGCTCAGTTTGCGCGTAGTTTGGTCGCAGTTTGGTGGAACTGTAAACAAACGTACAACTGGTCTCAGTGTATAGTTTTAATCACAGTATTCACAATATGTACATAAAACACAGCTCTGACTGCAAATGTCTGTCCAGCAGCTCTTCTCTGGTCTATACTGAATCCAGAAGATTTTGCTAGGGGATTTCCCACACATACTCAGTGTGAGGTTGGCTGTGATTGGTTAAAGGGAATCTGTCACCAGGTTTTAGCATATTAAGCTGTCACCATTGCCATGTACAATAAACTACCTTCTACAGCCTCAAAAGTGTCACTGGGCATGCGCCGATCCTAGTGACGTAATCTGATTGCTGTTGCCTCAGAAGTTTTATGATCGCACAGCCGCAGGCAGTCGGCGGTGCTGCGCCTACGCGAGATTTCCAGCGGCTGAAAGGAAGAAGCAAGGGGCGTATCTGGAATGTATTAGATGATGTAGCGGAGGGGGCAACGCCGTTCACATCGGCTGTGGGAGGATATTTATTGGTGAGGAGGCGTGCTTGGGCTGAAAATTAAGGCTGGGTACTGCAGGGGGGCATTACTGGGCTCAAGAGAAGAAGAATAACGCCCCTCTGGGCACCTTGGAGCATCATTTGCATAACATAAAAAGTGCTTTTTTATCAAAATGACACCATGAAACGAAAAAAGAAGACCATAGCAGGAAAGAAGGTAGTTTACTGTACATGGCAATGGTGACAGCTTAATATGCTAAAACCTGGTGACAGATTCACTTTAAGACTCCTGGGCAGTAACAACCGTTTAACTCTATGCTGTCAGTTGTTAATTCTGCTGTGTCATTGAGCTTACCTTGCATTCATTTACTGAATCTTAAAGGCATATTATCTTTTCTGCTTTTGTGAACACAAATATATAACTGTTATATGACATTCAGAAACATGAAGTCACTGTAAATAACTATCTTTCTGTCTCCAATAAACAAACATAGGAGCTGTATTAAATGCAGGGCTTTTTTTTCAGGTTGATCGCACCGGAACGGAGTTCCGCCTTCTATTTTCAGTCAGTGCTCTCCCCGTCTCCCGAGTAGTCCGACTCCCACAGCTACAAACTCATGGGCCGCGGCTGCGTTAGTTGCGCCGCAGATGCCCGTCTGCCCCAGCCTCGCTCCATCCGACGTCCGCGGCTGTGTCGGCCCCCAGCAGCTGAGCTCCGTCCCTGTGCTGCGCTGTGCCCTGGTGGCTCCTCTCACACAGCACTATCACGTGGACATGGGGGGCGTGACTTGTGAGTGGCAGTGCCACTCGCACAGGCAGGCAGCTCAGGAGGACAGATGATTTCCCGCCTGCGGCTCTGACTCAAGTCACCTCAGAGACTCACCCTATCTGGTAGCCTGGTAGGTGGTTTGTTAAAACTTGAAACAAACTTAGGGGGGGTGGATACTTTGGGGATGAGAAGAGTCTCATGGATCTGTGCCATGGGGGGTGTAGTGCCAAATGCTAGGTGGTGGTGAAAGAAACTATGGGGGTGGGGGGTTTAGGGATGAGAATCTGGATCATGGATGAATCTGTGCCACCGGGGGATTGGGGATGAGAATCTGGCTGAATGATGGATTTTTTTTTGGGGGGGGGTTGCAGGAGGTGCCAAATGCTAGGTGCTGAAAGAAACTATGGGGGGGGATTTGGGGATGAGAATCTGGATGGGAAGAATGGAGAAATGGCAGGGCAGGGGTCATGAAAAAGGCATGGTGGAGGGGGGGATGGGGTGCCATGTGGGGGCGGCGAAGAAATGTGAAATGGGGGGGACAAATGTGACATGGAGGGGGAAATGTGACATGGAGGGGAGAAATGTGACATGGAGGTGGAGAAATGTGACATGAGGGGGAGAAATGTGACATTAAGGGGGAGAAATGTGACATGAGGGGCTGATCTGAGGCATTAGGGGTCTGATTGCTGGTCTGACCTAAGTGTAACGAAAAATATTTTTTCTTATTATCATTGTCTAAAACCTAGGTGCGTCTTATAGGGCGATAAATACGGTCCCCACACCAGCAAAGCAGAGCGAAGATACCAGGACCACACAGAGGAGAAGCCAGCTGCTGCAGACGAGACCAGAACCAGGTGAGCCGCGCGTGTGATGGGGGGGCGCCAAAATGTAGCATCCCCGTTCTCTAAAGGGGCCGTTTTAGGGGGGGTCCTAGGGGTGGGTAGGGGCGTGGCCAGGGGAGGGGGACTGAGTTCCACCACCTTTTCTCTGAGAAAAAAAACCCTGATTAAATGTATTGGCAAGTCTCGCTTTATTAACATGTAAGTCATATTGGCAACCTAGGACAGGTCTTAGCTGGCCAGCTACAAGTGATGAGCGGGAGGTGCCATATTCGATTTTGCGATATTTTGCGAATATTCGATTGAATATTCGTCATCTATTTGTTGAAATCGAATATTCATCATTATTCTATAAAATGCGAATGTTACGCGAATTTATATTCGCATCGCGAATTAAACTTAGAGCTGAGTTCCTAATGGTTGTAACTTGTATTGCTAGAATCGACGAAGATAACGAATATCACAAATATAGCGCTATATTCTCAATATTCGTTATATTCTAGCAGAGACCATTAGGAACTCAGCTCTAAGTTTCATTCGCGAAGCGAACATATGATCGCATTGCAAATTCAGCTTAGAGTCAATTCCTAATGGTTTTATTGCTAGAATATAACGAAGATGATGAATATCACGAATTCACGAATATAGCATGTGGGGGGTTTGCTCTGGTCTCGGGGATTATTTGCACAAAGACTGTCGTCCACCGCAGCTTTAGGGGCCAAGCATTGCTTTTATTGTGGAACACGGCATAGCAGAGATGACAAAATACAAAATAAAACACCTAAACACCTAAATCCCTGCAGAGGATCACCCGGGATATGGTTCTCCTTTCGGGCAGGATTCAGGAGAGCCAGCCCATCGGAGTAGACGGGACCCTCATACTGGTTGTCGGTCCCCCCGTATTTCTTCCCCAGCAGACTGCTAGCTTTCTGGAAGGCATTGACAGCAGAGGGAATGTCTTTCATGACCAGGCCCTGGCCACACACTGCCACGAGTCTCTGGGCTTCTGCATCCACCTCAGCACCACCATCTGGTTCAGCAGATCCATCTTCCATCTTCTCCTCTGCCTCGGCTGGCACCACAGCGCAACTACCTCCAGACCCATTCTTAACGGGCTCTGACTTCTTGGCATCTTTTAGAGGACCTTCCTCTTCAGGCATCTCATTTTCTTCCACCTGCTGCGCAGTAGCCCGCTTAGGCTTCTCCAACTCATAGACTTCATCTTTTGAGCTCCTGAGATCTTCCATCTCTGCTCTGAGTTGCTTGTTCAGCCTCTCCAATTCGTCTTGCTCCTTAAGCACTTTTCCAAGGGCTCTAGTCAAGGAGAGGGCCTTGGTCTTCTTCTTAGTTTTTCGCCCTAGCTTGTTAGCAGCGCCCGCTCTTGGGCCTTCTGTTCCAGCTGCTCTTCACTCTGTTCTGGTGTTACAGCCATTGTAGGAGTACCACCATTCTTCCTTAGACACTCCGTGGGATTTCCACCCGGGACTCTTCAAGCCCATGGTTGGGGTCTACTATAGACTTTTGTGTCTTCATGGAGTCTTTTCCCTTCCCCAGGACACCAGGCGGTAGACCCTTCAATTCACTCGTCTTTTCCAGGGTCTCTCTTTTGACCCTTCTGCAGCCTTCTTCGGTGACTCTATGACGACGGCTAGTCCCTTCGCTATCGTACCTAGGGACTGTGTGGCGAGAGTGAGATCAGCCTCCTGTTTGCAGCTGTACTGTTCTGTCAGGTCATCTAAGACTGTCTGGATATGAGCTTCAGACACTAGGCTGACGTCCCCCGACTGATCTCTCGTCACATCAGGTATAACTATCGTCTGGTTGCTATCAGTAACCACGTCAGTTTGGCAAGACCTCAACATGGCAGCTCTCTCTCTGAGTTGCTATCGGTCACAGCACATGCGTCATAAATACTGCTCATGTCATTCGCATTTCTGCCCTCAAGGGGCACTGCGGAGCTAATCCCCACCTTGGACACTTCCCTAGCCCACATAGAACTCCGTGGATACGGCACATCCACCTCTGTTACGTGTGGTACACTCTTTGGCCCTGCCACCGTTTCCTGCCCATTCACTACAGTGGGTTCCCCCAACTCGGTGCTCTCGACATTTAACTGCATTTTTCCAAATTTTACATTTTTACCACCATGGGGCGCTTCTCCCCTGTCTATAACCTGCAATGTAAAAGGCATGTCATCATCACATCCTTCACAAAAATCTGCATTAACATTATGTATTTTGGCCAACACGGTACCATCACTTTGCACCTTATCAGCTTCACTGTTTTTATTGGTCACTTCACTTAGAAAGCAATGGTTTATCCGCATTTCCCTTATACCTTCATTTAAAGGGACAGGTATAGGTTCTGCAGCGGCTTCATCACTTTCTATAGAAGTGTCTCCAGTGCCCCCAATATCACAGAACATCATTCTCTCATGTACGAGCACACTTATGGCATCAAGATCACAAGTCCCAGTTGTCACGGGAGTCTCACCCTCAGTGAGAACCCCGGGATAGTCCGTATTCTTATAATTGTCCCGCACATTTAATAATCTACCAGTCTCAGGGGCGGCTATCATGCCGTCTCTTACCCGGGCTAGCATGGGATCTCTGACTTTCGCCATCCCAAATCTAGCCTTGGTCACAGGTACTTTAGGCAACACTATAACCTTCTCCTGTGCAGATCCTTGCAAGGCAGCAACCGCAACGGGCTTACCCGTCTGTTCAGACACAGCATTTTTCACATAGTCATTCATTTTTGAGACAGTTTCTCGCCTCAGTGCTTCATCACTCACCGGCCCGGCAGGTAGTAACTGCCGCCGGCTCACTGTCACAACATTTTTAACAGGAACAGTCTTACCGCCTGTCGTGGATTCGGCAGTCTCGGAAGATGACGTCCGTCCCAGGCCATTTCTACCATTGCCACCGGAAACAACATGAGGTGGGGTCCAGACCTTTCCCGGATGGTCACTCCAGCCGCACCCTTGAGGACTCTGTGCACAGTTGCAGAGAATGTAGAGGCTCCTGGGAACCGCACTACTCTCCACCTTCACTGCACTCAGCTTTCTCACCAACCGATCAGTCTCCAGCACCAGCTGCTCCATTACACCCTCAGTGGCCTTGGTTTTCCGCCAAACCGGGCCACTTCTCACATATGGTATCACCTTTGGTATAAGCAGCTTCCGCCACACCTGACTATCTTTCACCCAGGTCGCCATTTTGAGCAAAAAATTTCCACAGGTCAGTTTTTTTTCCTTTTTTTTCTTTTGTGCTTCTGGCCCTTTAAACCTTTGCACCGCTTGCCCCACAGGGAAAAAAGACAGTCCAAACTATCATCAGCAGTTCTTTTGCAACCCAGCAAAGTGTCCAGGACCACACGAGCAGGACCTTCTCCACCGAACAAACAGGCTTCCGGCCCTTAGCTCCAATACAGCAATCGCACAGCTTTTTCCTCTGTCCTGTCGTTGCCCCCAGCAACACTTTACCTTTTTCCAGCAGGGACGACTGCCCGCATCCTCCACCAAATGTGGGGGGTTTGCTCTGGTCTCGGGGATCATTTGCACAAAGACTGTCGTCCACCGCAGCTTTAGGGGTCAAGCATTGCTTTTATTGTGGAACACGGCATAGCAGAGATGACAAAATACAAAATAAAACACCTTGCCCGCCTGGGCTCTAACTAAACAGGGATAATCCTACCTCACTGAACAAACATCGTTCACACACGGTACCAACATGCGGCTTTTTCACCCGTGCAGTCCAGCAGCCTCCCGACTGTAGCAAGTCCAGTGCCTTTGGGGAGTGTGGCCCAGTAGTCTTCCCGACTCTGGCCTGGTGACCCTTGTACCTGCAGGCGTCACTGCGTCCCCAAAGTTCAGGCTATCGCCTAGCCCCGTGACCCCTCAGCCAACTTGGCCGAGACCACTCACACAGAGCCTCTGCCAAACTCTGTCTCCAAAACTCTCTCCAGAGTGGGACCCCACCCATGTCCAACAAGAGGATTAAATAGCATCCCTGGACATGGGCGTTGTCAAAAACCCCGGACTGGAGCATGGGGAACAGGCACCCACCCAGCACATTGCCTGTTCCCAGTAAAAACCCGCCCTGGACTAGCTGGAGCCAGCTAAGCTAGTTATCTTGGTGACCACCAACTAACTTAGTGGCCACCCATCTCTAGACTAGGGCCTTTACTTCACCAAGGCCGGGCCCCTTGACACGCTCCTGGTGCAAACAACACCCCTTGTTATTCACATTGCCACACACTATATTTTCAATCTTTATACTCTAGCAACAACCATTAGCAACTCAGCTCTAAGTTTCATTCGCGAAGCGAATATATACTCGCTTTGCGAATTGATCTTAGAGCTGAGTTCCTAATGGTTGTATTGCTAGAATATAACGAAGATGACGAATATCACGAATTCACGAATATAGCACAATATTCTCATTCTTCGTTATATTTTAGCAATACAACCATTAGCAACTCAGCTCTAAGTTTCAGTCGCGAAGCGAACATATAATCGCAATGTGAATTGATCTTAGAGCTGAGTTCCTAATGGTTGTATTGCTAGAATATAACGAACATCGCAATGCGAATAATTCAGGTTATATTAATCGCATTGCGATTACAACTTAATCAAATTTGTGAGATTGTGATTCTCACATCCGACAGTACATTTTAGCATGGAGGCGTTCCCATGCACACGGGAAGTCAGCAGAAGTGGCAACGGGCATTGACTGGAGCTGGCAGGGAGACAGGAATCCTCCAGTCAGGTAAGGACAGCTTTTGGGAAGTGGGAAGACAACCAGTGAGCAACAAGGATTAACAGCTAAAAAGAAAAAAAAAAAGTATATTCGAAATAACGAATATATACCGCTATATTCGCAATATTCGCGAATTATCGAAGTTGCGATATTCGCGATAAAAATTCGCTATTCGAATATTCGCGCTCAACACTACCAGCTGCACTGATGTGTACATTTACTGCAAGCTACAAGAAATGAATTCATAAACTCCTAGGAGAAATAACAAAGAAATAGTACAACATAGAGGCAGAAGAATAGATTTTCCAGAATTGTTATAACATGGTGAATTCAAGTAGTTATGTCTAGAGAGGTGACAGCTAATTCAAGTTTATGTCTAGAGAGGTGACAGGTCCTCATTAAAGGTGAACTAAAGCCAAATCCAAACACAGAAAAGAACAACTAACAAACCGTAACATTATCTCCTTATGTGTCTTTGTTAGTCTATTTTCGATAGTAGTGAAAGTCAGGTGGATACTTTAGGAGAAGGGGGCTGTACTGAGTGTGGATAATATTTGTCTTGCACGGGAAACGTGCCCATTTTGTTGTAAGGAATCTCCTAGTTAGTAATAGTGCTGTTTTATCATATCTTTTGCTGCAATCACATCCAGGGCTGAGTCACAACTCTGCTGTTACTTAATGCTACTTAATACTCCAGTCACATCCAGAGCTGCAGGCACCATTGTGATGTTATATTATGTCTTATAGTCCACTTAGATCCACAGCTACAGGCACCTGGAAAAGCAGTTTGCTTGTTTGTTTGTTTTTTGCATAATTCATGGGTAATTTGGATAACATTATATGCTCATTGTGTAAAGCTCCACAAGACTTATGATCCAGCTTTACCACACTGATGAATGTCAATTTTGCCTAGACAGTGAGAAATCCCTCCTGACTATATAGGCAAACTTGACATTTAGGTACCTGGGAAAGCTGGGTAGCACTTTCTGTATTGTCAGTGGTCTGATATTGTATAGTGTAGTTACACTCATGCAGGGGAGGTTTTATAAGAAGCTGCTGTAGTTTTGCAGCTTCGAAATTCTTTCACAGTGTCTGACAGTCTTTTGAAGTGAATAGGATGTTAAGCCCCACCCCCTTTCTGAACTTCCTGTCTGCCTGTGAGGTCATGCTAGTGCACAGAGCCGTTCTCCAGCCAAAGATGGAGATGAAGGGAGAAATGAGACATATCTCTGGGTGCACAATATCTATTTCACTGCTTTTGCAACAGGCCGACAGGGGTGCGCCCTGGGGATATCGCTTTAAGATGATAGAGTTTTTGTTGTGACGCCAGTTGCATTTCAGCAACGAGGGACGGAGTCCCCCTTAGATGGTGATGGTGGTACCCAGGTGTAGGAATGCCAGAGTGGTGTAAGGGTAGTCTATAGTGTCCCATTAGCTGTGGCTGTGCACATGTCACAGTGCTCCTACCTGGATATCCTGGAGCCCGAGGGGTTGTCGTCCGAAGCAGTGCAAATAGGGTAAATAGTTGAGGGATTTGTAGAATAAATTGAGTCCAGACCTTGTGCTGAAGTTAAAACAGCTTTACTTTGCATACACTTTCATCAGGGAACAATCTTCCAACTTTATCTTGGTCACCAGCAGGCTTTGGCATAAATTATGGCAGGCAAACACATTCGTCTCTGCTACATCTGCAACTCTCTAGGTGTGCTGTGCTAACAGGTTTAAATAGAAACTTCTCCTTTCTGCTGAACTTAACTTTCTGTAGTATGACTCTGTTTATCTTTGTCTTTATCTTTGTCTTTATCCTTGTCTTTATCCTTGTCTTTATCTTGATCTTTTTCCAGGGAGCTTTACTCCTGGCTCTGGAGGCTCTCAGCTTTTTCGTCTTGTTCCAGCAGAGTTGGAACTAATTAAAACTCCTCCCTCTCTAGAGAGGGCTAGAATGGATATGAGGTTCCATTCTAGGCAAACTAGCTCTGCCAAGCTTTCTGCCAGCGGGTAAACCAAGCATATTATACTTAAACAATTATAAAATCAGAAATACAGATACACATTATGCAGGACCTGAAAATAAGTACACATGATCACGTAAAAGCAACCATAGAGGATAGTAGAGGGGTGTAAAAGGTGGTAATGCGTTACATTTTCTGCAACCGTTTACAGATGTTGAGTAAGAAGATATAATAGAGGATGGGGCACTCTTACACAAGGGATAGCAGGGATAAAATGTAAGTCAAAATTTAATACATAGTAGAAATAAAAGGTACAAATACTATCAAAGATACAAATAATAAAGTGCATGTGCAGTAGTATCGAGATAAAACACATGGAGCCTAATTAGTGAATAGGGTCCAATCAACTCCTGATAGAAAAAAGCTCTCTGAGAGTATACAATAACGGAAGGAGGCTGAGAAAGTATCAATGATAGTGGATATCGCCTGCAAAATAATTTACTGTTCATCATCTCAAGTGGGTTGCTGTCCAAAAGAATCCACGTGAACCATTAAAAACTCGGACTGCGTCCCGTTCTTCAAATTAATTGATTAAGTGGCGTCCCGCTAAAAAAGTTATTAAGAATCGCGATTCAAAAATGTAGTTATCCACTGGGTGGATCTTACCGGTGGTGTACAGTCTATCGTTTTGTATGATGTTCCGATCTCGCCAGCGTGCGGCTTGAAGAGTCGTATCCCCGTACCTCACTCTGGCGTTGCACGTGCGGGGCTCGCGTGTGGAAGGGCTCCCGATTATGCCAACGTCATCTGGTGGGTTCAGGGGTCACAGTGGATAGTTGTTACACGTCTTCCGGTGAGTTAGAAAGATGGAAAAAATCCTTAGTATTGGATTCAATATCACATGGGATAAAACCAAACGCGTTTCGGGGTATATAAGGATTAAAAGCACCCCTTCATCAGTGGTGAAAGTATCCCAATGATTGTCCCTCCTTTATAGGCATTATGGAGGGAAGGAAAAGCCGAAATGGATTGATGTTCCAGACTAGATGGTTCCGTGGAATATGTTGATGTTTTTTTTAAAAATATTTTAAGGGAGAGTACAATGAGGGCATGTTGTTATAAGTATTCAATCAAAAAGGATTCAAAGAGGGTTCATATGTCGATGTAGAGGAGTTGCAAGTAGTCTTAATGATGAGAGATCATCAGTACTCCTATATAGTTCTCTATCTCTGTGCTGCAATCTAGCATTGCATACATATTGCATACAGTTGTAGTCTCGGTATGTCTTGTTCTAAGAGGATAGAAAACGCATGTAGGTGCATCTGCGGTTTCGATGCGTTTTTGTGTTGTTCTTCGTATTATTCGTTAAAAACATTCAAAAACATTCAAAAAATTAGGACATTGCCGTTAAGAAATAAAATAGAGTAGGATATTAACAAAAGATATCAATTCAGTGCAACGGTTCATAAAAATTCATAAAAATTATTCATATAAATAATGGTTGTGGAGGGAATAACTTGACATGGATATATGTAAGGAGATAACAAAGTTAAGACATTTCTGTTATTACTCTTGTAATGTTCCATATCTCTGCCTTGCATATAGCTATCTCCAGAGATTTTTGCCACTATCTTATATGGAGCTTAATCGCAATTCTAGAGAAGCTGTGGGAAGAACGGCGCATCTCTATGTGTCTATGTTTTTGGTGCAGTTATGATGCGCTTTAGGTGCGTTTTCAGTATCATTGGCTGAAAAACATATGTGGATTTTTAGGTTGTTTCCATAATGGGAATGTGGAACATAATAATAAAGATAAAAAATATAATAGGTAAAATATGTTGGAGTCTGGGAAACATAGAAGTGGGGATAAAGGAGGTTGGGTGGACCATAAAAGACAAACTGAAAGACCTTTGTGTTCATAGCTGTCTGTTTTGGCTTAACGGAGAGTAAAGTAAGTAAGTGCCCCTCACCAAGACACAACCGGGCGATTAAAATTTATTTTTTTTTTTACAACCACGGTTGGTGTCGGTGGAGGACACCCACTCACTAGAGCCTACAGGAAACCGAATAATTCAAATTCAGCGTTTAGGCCTTTTGGGAGGAGGCTATCAAATTCATAAATACGCTTCGTCTCTAGTCGTGAACTCTTTTCAGTATGATTGCCTCCTCTCCAATTCCTTACTACCTTCTCCAAAGCGGCAAATTTTAGTCCTGTCGGGTCTTGGTTATGACATACTTTAAAATGACTTGATAGTGAATGATTCATGAATCCTTTTTTAATATTGGCCACGTGTTCTGATATCCGTGTCTTGAGGGGTCTCTTTGTTCTTCCAATGTATTGCCGATTGCATGGGCATTCTACAATATAGATTACATCTTTCGAATTGCAAGTTAAAAAGTCTTTTATACTATGATGGTGATTATTTGTTGTCGAGATTACTTCTGTAGTTTTTTTAGGGAAGGTAGTGATACGGAAGTTACTGCATTTCCCACACCTGAAGAAACCGTAAATGTTCGTCCAATTTTGTATATTGTTTTCTTTTTTGTTTTTTCTGTTTTCACAGTTGGTGCGATTTTAATGTGTAAGTTAGGTGCTTTAGAGAAGGTAATTTTTGGGTTGGGGGGGAGGAGGGTTCCTATTGTTTTGTCTTTTTTTAGAATGTGCCAATGTTCTTTGATGATATGGCGGATCTTCCTATAATCTCCACTAAAGGGTAGGATCATTCTTATCTCCTCCTCCCTATCATTCAGAATTTTTGGTTTGTCTTCAAAAGGACTGTCTATCCATATCCTTTACTCTCTTCAAGCGGCGTCTATAATAGTTGGAGGGTAGTCTCTATCTAAAAAGATGTCTTCATGTGTTCTGCTTCTGTGTTAAAGTGCATTTCTTTAGTGCAGTTTCTCTTGATACGTCTAAATTGACCTTGTGGGATATTGACCAGCCAATCTGGTAGGTGACAGCTACTATATAGTATATAGCTATTTCTGGCTGTGGGTTTTGTGAAGGTCCTACAATGTAATTTTCTCCTTCATTGAAAATGCATATATCTAGGAAATCAACAGAATGTTCAGCTATAGTGCTAGTGAATTTTAAATTGAGATCGTTCTGGTTAATATCTTTTAGAAAACTATTAGAGAGTTCTCCCCAGTTTGCCAAATAAAAAATATATCGTCGATATATCTTTGCCAGAGTACCAGGTCCGTCCTCAGTCTGGGTGTGATGTATTGATGTTCCCACTGGGCCATAAAAAGGTTGGCATAACTGGGGCGAACCTGGTACCCATGGCCGTGCCTTGTGTTTGTAAATAAAAATTCCTCGAAATAAAAATAATTGTGCGTCAAGATAAAATCAATTCCCTCCAATAAGAAGTCGATTTGGGATGGGTTCAGTCTGTCTTCTAATGTCAGTTGGGTTTTCACCAAATTCCCCTTGGGTGTGATAAATAATAGTATATAGGGATTGAACATCTAAAGTACCCATTATCCAGCCCGGGTTAAAAGTAAGATTCTCCACAGTTCTGATGATTTGGGTGGTATCTTTAATGTATGAGGGTATTTGTCTGACTCTAGGTTGCAAAAGTAAGTCAATGTATTGTGACAGGTTGGCAGTCAATGAGCCGATCCCGATACAATCGAGTCGTCCAGTGGATTCTCCTGTCTTTGTGCACTTTTGGTAGGCAATAGAAGACAGGGATGCGTGGTATTGTATGTTGATGTAATTGAATTCCTCTGTGTTTAGGATATTCATTCTCCTACCTTTCTCACAGAGGATTGTTAACTCAGTTTTGAAGGTATTAGTGGGGTCTTTCTCCAATTCCTTGTAAGTCATTGTATCTGAGAGTTGTCTCAGACATTCTTTATTATAGTCATGTGTGTTTTGTATGACTATAGACCCCCTTATCCGCTGGGCGGATTACAATCCCTTTCTTTTTGTAAGTCTTTCATTGCTGACACTTCGCTTTTGTTAAAATTGTTCCGTTTAAATTTCATTTTATCTTTTATTTTCCTAATGTCATTCTCAACGCATTCCCTGAAACTGGCCAGTTCCTGACTGATTTCATTTCTGGGGTACTTTTTTGAGGGTTTTCTTAAAGTTGTGTGTATGTATTGTTCATCATTGGTAACCTCTCTCGTAATCAAACTCTTTAAGAAGTATTTTTTCAGACATAGTCTCCTAATAAACTTTTAATAAACTACAATACACACAACTTTAAGAAAACCCTCAAAAAAGTACCCCAGAAATGAAATCAGTCAGGAACTGGCCAGTTTCAGGGAATGCGTTGAGAATGACATTAGGAAAATAAAAGATAAAATGAAATTTAAACGGAACAATTTAACAAAAAGCGAAGTGTCAGCAATGAAAGACTTACAAAAAGAGAAAGGGATTGTAATCCGCCCAGCGGATAAAGGGGGTCTATAGTCATACAAAACACACATGACTATAATAAAGAATGTCTGAGACAACTCTCAGATACAATGACTTACAAGGAATTGGAGAAAGACCCCACTAATACCTTCAAAACTGAGTTAACAATCCTCTGTGAGAAAGGTAGGAGAATGAATATCCTAAACACAGAGGAATTCAATTACATCAACATACAATACCCACGCATCCCTGTCTTCTATTGCCTACCAAAAGTGCACAAAGACAGGGAGAATCCACCGGACGACCGATTGTATCGGGATCGGCTCATTGACTGCCAACCTGTCACAATACATTGACTTACTTTTGCAACCTAGAGTCAGACAAATACCCTCATACATTAAAGATACCACCCAAATCATCAGAACTGTGGAGAATCTTACTTTTAACCCGGGCTGGATAATGGGTACTTTAGATGTTCAATCCCTATATACTATTATTTATCACACCCAAGGGGAATTTACGGTGAAAACCCAACTGACATTAGAAGACAGACTGAACCCATCCCAAATCGACTTCTTATTGGAGGGAATTGATTTTATCTTGACGCACAATTATTTTTATTTCGAGGGGAATTTTTATTTACAAACACAAGGCACGGCCATGGGTACCAGGTTCGCCCCAGTTATGCCAACCTTTTATGGCCCAGTGGGAACATCAATACATCACACCCAGACTGGGGACGGACCTGGTACTCTGGCAAAGATATATCGACGATATATTTTTTATTTGGCAAACTGGGGAGAACTCTCTTAATAGTTTTCTAAAAGATATTAACCAGAACGATCTCAATTTAAAATTCACTAGCACTATAAGCTGAACATTCTGTTGATTTCCTAGATATATGCATTTTCAATGAAGGAGAAAAATTACATTGTAGGACCTTCACAAAACCCACAGCCAGAAATAGCTATATACTATATAGTAGCTGTCACCTACCAGATTGGCTGGTCAATATCCCACAAGGTCAATTTAGACGTATCAAGAGAAACTGCACTAAAGAAATGCACTTTAACACAGAAGCAGAACACATGAAGACATCTTTTTAGATAGAGACTACCCTCCAACTATTATAGACGCCGCTTGAAGAGAGTAAAGGATATGGATAGACAGTCCTTTTTGAAGACAAACCAAAAATTCTGAATGATAGGGAGGAGGAGATAAGAATGATCCTACCCTTTAGTGGAGATTATAGGAAGATCCGCCATATCATCAAAGAACATTGGCACATTCTAAAAAAGACAAAACAATAGGAACCCTCCTCCCCCCAACCCAAAAATTACCTTCTCCAAAGCACCTAACTTACACATTAAAATCGCACCAACTGTGAAAACAGAAAAACAAAAAAGAAAACAATATACAAAATTGGACGAACATTTACGGTTTCTTCAGGTGTGGGAAATGCAGTAACTTCCGTATCACTACCTTCCCTAAAAACTACAGAAGTAATCTCGACAACAAATAATCACCATCATAGTATAAAAGACTTTTTAACTTGCAATTCGAAAGATGTAATCTATATTGTAGAATGCCCATGCAATCGGCAATACATTGGAAGAACAAAGAGACCCCTCAAGACACGGATATCAGAACACGTGGCCAATATTAAAAAAGGATTCATGAATCATTCACTATCAAGTCATTTTAAAGTATGTCATAACCAAGACCCGACAGGACTAAAATTTGCCGCTTTGGAGAAGGTAGTAAGGAATTGGAGAGGAGGCAATCATACTGAAAAGAGTTCACGACTAGAGACGAAGCGTATTTATGAATTTGATAGCCTCCTCCCAAAAGGCCTAAACGCTGAATTTGAATTATTCGGTTTCCTGTAGGCTCTAGTGAGTGGGTGTCCTCCACCGACACCAACCGTGGTTGTAAAAAAAAAAAATAATAATTTTTAATCGCCCGGTTGTGTCTTGGTGAGGGGCACTTACTTACTTTACTCTCCGTTAAGCCAAAACAGACAGCTATGAACACAAAGGTCTTTCAGTTTGTCTTTTATGGTCCACCCAACCTCCTTTATCCCCACTTCTATGTTTCCCAGACTCCAACATATTTTACCTATTATATTTTTTATCTTTATTATTATGTTCCACATTCCCATTATGGAAACAACCTAAAAATCCACATATGTTTTTCAGCCAATGATACTGAAAACGCACCTAAAGCGCATCATAACTGCACCAAAAACATAGACACATAGAGATGCGCCGTTCTTCCCACAGCTTCTCTAGAATTGCGATTAAGCTCCATATAAGATAGTGGCAAAAATCTCTGGAGATAGCTATATGCAAGGCAGAGATATGGAACATTACAAGAGTAATAACAGAAATGTCTTAACTTTGTTATCTCCTTACATATATCCATGTCAAGTTATTCCCTCCACAACCATTATTTATATGAATAATTTTTATGAATTTTTATGAACCGTTGCACTGAATTGATATCTTTTGTTAATATCCTACTCTATTTTATTTCTTAACGGCAATGTCCTAATTTTTTGAATGTTTTTGAATGTTTTTAACGAATAATACGAAGAACAACACAAAAACGCATCGAAACCGCAGATGCACCTACATGCGTTTTCTATCCTCTTAGAACAAGACATACCGAGACTACAACTGTATGCAATATGTATGCAATGCTAGATTGCAGCACAGAGATAGAGAACTATATAGGAGTACTGATGATCTCTCATCATTAAGACTACTTGCAACTCCTCTACATCGACATATGAACCCTCTTTGAATCCTTTTGATTGAATACTTATAACAACATGCCCTCATTGTACTCCCCTTAAAATATTTTTAAAAAAACATCAACATATTCCACGGAACCATCTAGTCTGGAACATCAATCCATTTCGGCTTTTCCTTCCCTCCATAATGCCTATAAAGGAGGGACAATCATTGGGATACTTTCACCACTGATGAAGGGGTGCTTTTAATCCTTATATACCCCGAAACGCGCTTGGTTTTATCCCATGTGATATTGAATCCAATACTAAGGATTTTTTCCATCTTTCTAACTCACCGGAAGACGTGTAACAACTATCCACTGTGACCCCTGAACCCACCAGATGACGTTGGCATAATCGGGAGCCCTTCCACACGCGAGCCCCGCACGTGCAACGCCAGAGTGAGGTACGGGGATACGACTCTTCAAGCCGCACGCTGGCGAGATCGGAACATCATACAGAACGATAGACTGTACACCACCGGTAAGATCCACCCAGTGGATAACTACATTTTTGAATCGCGATTCTTAATAACTTTTTAGCGGGACGCCGCTTAATCAATTAATTTGAAGAACGGGACGCAGTCCGAAGTTTTTAATGGTTCACGTGGATTCTTTTGGACAGCAACCCACTTGAGATGATGAACAGTAAATTATTTTGCAGGCGATATCCACTATCATTGATACTTTCTCAGCCTCCTTCCGTTATTGTATACTCTCAGAGAGCTTTTTTCTATCAGGAGTTGATTGGACCCTATTCACTAATTAGGCTCCCTGTGTTTTATCTCGATACTACTGCACATGCACTTTATTATTTGTATCTTTGATAGTATTTGTACCTTTTATTTCTACTATGTATTAAATTTTGACTTACATTTTATCCCTGCTATCCCTTGTGTAAGAGTGCCCCATCCTCTATTATATCTTCTTACTCAGCCTCTCTGTAGATCCGTGGTGAATCTACTGGTTGGGTGCACCTTATCAGGTGTTTTTTCCATTCTAGTGCGACATTACTATCAATTTTATTCGTTTACAGATGTTCATAAAGAAAGAACTTAAAGTATAATATTCATATTTGTTTGCTGCTTTCATAGATAGATAATTACCGGACACAGCAGTTATGCCCAATATGTGCCCCCTCACAGTAGTTATGACCAGATATATGTCACTTCACAGTAGTTATGGTCAGATAGGTGCCCCTTCACGGTAGTTATGGCCAGATATGTGCCACTTTACAGGACTTATGGCCAGATGCAGTATGTGCCCCCTTCACAGTATTTATGGCCAGATATGTGCCCCCTCACAGTAGCTATGCCCAGATATGTGCCCCCTCACAGTAGCTATGCCCAGATATGTGCCCATTCACAGTTGCTATGCCCAAATATGTTCCCTTCACAGCACATATGTCAACACTATGCCCCTCACAGTAGTTATGGCCAGATATGTGCCCTTTTCACAGTAGTTATGGCCACATCACAGCTGCTATGCCCAGGTGTGTGCCTCTTCACAGTAGTTTTGCCTAGATTTGTGCCCCCTTCACAGTAGTTATGCCCAGATATGTGCCTGCTGTACAGTAGTTATAGCCAGATATGTGCCCACAAGAAATACTCACCTGGTTCCTCCGATGACCACAGCTCAGCTGCCAGCTCTCCCAGGACAGCAGCATAGCTGCCATACATTACAGTGGTATGTTGTGGCCCTAATAGTTTGTGTCATTGTTAAAAAGATGTCTTCATGTGTTCTGCTTCTGTGTTAAAGTGCATTTCTTAGTGCAGTTTCTCTTGATACGTCTAAATTGACCTTGTGGGGATATTGACCAGCCAATCTGGTAGGTGACAGCTACTATATAGTATATAGCTATTTCTGGCTGTGGGTTTTGTGAAGGTCCTACAATGTAATTTTTCTCCTTCATTGAAAATGCATATATCTAGGAAATCAACAGAATGTTCGCTATAGTGCTAGTGAATTTTAAATTGAGATCGTTCTGGTTAATATCTTTTAGAAAACTATTAAGAGAGTTCTCCCAGTTTGCCAAATAAAAATATATCGTCGATATATCTTTGCCAGAGTACCAGGTCCGTCCCCAGTCTGGGTGTGATGTATTGATGTTCCCACTGGGCCATAAAAAGGTTGGCATAACTGGGGGCTTAACCTGGTACCCATGGTCGTGCCTTGTGTTTGTAACTAAAATTCTCGAAATAAAAATACTTAGCGGCCAAGATAAAATCACCTCCTCCAATAAGAAGTCGATTTGGGATGGGTTCAGTCTGTCTTCTAATGTCAGCTGGGTTTTCACCGCAAATTCCTTGGGTGTGATAAATAATAGTATATAGATTGAACATCTTAAAGTACCCATTATCCAGCCCGGGTTAAAAGTAAGATTCTCCACAGTTCTGATGATTTGGGTGGTATCTTAATGTATGAGGTATTTGTCTGACTTAGGTTGCAAAGTAAGTCAATGTATTCGACAGGTCGCAGTCAATGAGCCGATCACATCGAATGGTCGTCCTGTGGATTCTCCTATCTTGGCACTTTTGGTAGCACAGAAGACAGGGATGCGTGGGTATTGTATGCTGATGTAACTGAATTCTCTGTGCTTAGGATATCCATTCTCCTACCTTTCTCACAGAGATTGTCAACTCAGCTTGAAGGTAGTTAGTGGGGTCTTCTCCAATTCTTTGTAAGTCATTGTATCTGAGAGTTGTCTCAGACATTCTTTATTATAGTCATGTGTGTTTTGTATGACTATAGACCCCCTTTATCCTGGGCGGATTACAACCCTTTCTCTTTTGTAAGTCTTTCATTGCTGACACTTCGCTTTTTGTTAAAATTGTTCAGTTTAAATTTCATTTTATCTTTTATTTTCCTAATGTCATTCTCAACGCATTCCCTGAAACTGGCCAGTTCCTGACTGATTTCATTTCTGGGGTACTTTTGAGGGTTTTCTTAAAGTTGTGTGTATGTATTGTTCAATCATTGGTAACCTCTCTGTAATCAAACTCTTTAAGAAGTATTTTTCAGACATAGTCTCCTAATAAACTTTTAATAAACTACAATACACACAACTTTAAGAAAACCCTCAAAAAAGTACCCCAGAAATGAAATCAGTCAGGAACTGGCCAGTTTCAGGGAATGCGTTGAGAATGACATTAGGAAAATAAAAGATAAAATGAAATTTAAACGGAACAATTTAACAAAAAGCGAAGTGTCAGCAATGAAAGACTTACAAAAAGAGAAAGGGATTGTAATCCGCCCAGCGGATAAAGGGGGGTCTATAGTCATACAAAACACACATGACTATAATAAAGAATGTCTGAGACAACTCTCAGATACAATGACTTACAAGGAATTGGAGAAGGACCCCACTAATACCTTCAAAACTGAGTTAACAATCCTCTGTGAGAAAGGTAGGAGAATGAATATCCTAAACACAGAGGAATTCAATTACATCAACATACAATACCCACGCATCCCTGTCTTCTATTGCCTACCAAAAGTGCACAAAGACAGGGAGAATCCACCGGGACGACCGATTGTATCGGGGATCGGCTCATTGACTGCCAACCTGTCACAATACATTGACTTACTTTTGCAACCTAGAGTCAGACAAATACCCTCATACATTAAAGATACCACCCAAATCATCAGAACTGTGGAGAATCTTACTTTTAACCCGGGCTGGATAATGGGTACTTTAGATGTTCAATCCCTATATACTATTATTTATCACACCCAAGGGGAATTTGCGGTGAAAACCCAACTGACATTAGAAGACAGACTGAACCCATCCCAAATCGACTTCTTATTGGAGGGAATTGATTTTATCTTGACGCACAATTATTTTTATTTCGAGGGGAATTTTTATTTACAAACACAAGGCACGGCCATGGGTACCAGGTTCGCCCCCAGTTATGCCAACCTTTTTATGGCCCAGTGGGAACATCAATACATCACACCCAGACTGGGGACGGACCTGGTACTCTGGCAAAGATATATCGACGATATATTTTTTATTTGGCAAACTGGGGAGAACTCTCTTAATAGTTTTCTAAAAGATATTAACCAGAACGATCTCAATTTAAAATTCACTAGCACTATAAGCGAACATTCTGTTGATTTCCTAGATATATGCATTTTCAATGAAGGAGAAAAATTACATTGTAGGACCTTCACAAAACCCACAGCCAGAAATAGCTATATACTATATAGTAGCTGTCACCTACCAGATTGGCTGGTCAATATCCCACAAGGTCAATTTAGACGTATCAAGAGAAACTGCACTAAAGAAATGCACTTTAACACAGAAGCAGAACACATGAAGACATCTTTTTTAGATAGAGACTACCCTCCAACTATTATAGACGCCGCTTTGAAGAGAGTAAAGGATATGGATAGACAGTCCTTTTTTGAAGACAAACCAAAAATTCTGAATGATAGGGAGGAGGAGATAAGAATGATCCTACCCTTTAGTGGAGATTATAGGAAGATCCGCCATATCATCAAAGAACATTGGCACATTCTAAAAAAAGACAAAACAATAGGAACCCTCCTCCCCCCCAACCCAAAAATTACCTTCTCCAAAGCACCTAACTTACACATTAAAATCGCACCAACTGTGAAAACAGAAAAAACAAAAAGAAAACAATATACAAAATTGGACGAACATTTACGGTTTCTTCAGGTGTGGGAAATGCAGTAACTTCCGTATCACTACCTTCCCTAAAAAAACTACAGAAGTAATCTCGACAACAAATAATCACCATCATAGTATAAAAGACTTTTTAACTTGCAATTCGAAAGATGTAATCTATATTGTAGAATGCCCATGCAATCGGCAATACATTGGAAGAACAAAGAGACCCTCAAGACACGGATATCAGAACACGTGGCCAATATTAAAAAGGATTCATGAATCATTCACTATCAAGTCATTTTAAAGTATGTCATAACCAAGACCCGACAGGACTAAAATTTGCCGCTTTGGAGAAGGTAGTAAGGAATTGGAGAGGAGGCAATCATACTGAAAAGAGTTCACGACTAGAGACGAAGCGTATTTATGAATTTGATAGCCTCCTCCCAAAAGGCCTAAACGCTGAATTTGAATTATTCGGTTTCCTGTAGGCTCTAGTGAGTGGGTGTCCTCCACCGACACCAACCGTGGTTGTAAAAAAAAAAAATAATTTTTAATCGCCCGGTTGTGTCTTGGTGAGGGGCACTTACTTACTTTACTCTCCGTTAAGCCAAAACAGACAGCTATGAACACAAAGGTCTTTCAGTTTGTCTTTTATGGTCCACCCAACCTCCTTTATCCCCACTTCTATGTTTCCCAGACTCCAACATATTTTACCTATTATATTTTTTATCTTTATTATTATGTTCCACATTCCCATTATGGAAACAACCTAAAAATCCACATATGTTTTTCAGCCAATGATACTGAAAACGCACCTAAAGCGCATCATAACTGCACCAAAAACATAGACACATAGAGATGCGCCGTTCTTCCCACAGCTTCTCTAGAATTGCGATTAAGCTCCATATAAGATAGTGGCAAAAATCTCTGGAGATAGCTATATGCAAGGCAGAGATATGGAACATTACAAGAGTAATAACAGAAATGTCTTAACTTTGTTATCTCTTTACATATATCCATGTCAAGTTATTCCCTCCACAACCATTATTTATATGAATAATTTTTATGAATTTTTTATGAACCGTTGCACTGAATTGATATCTTTTGTTAATATCCTACTCTATTTTATTTCTTAACGGCAATGTCCTAATTTTTTTGAATGTTTTTGAATGTTTTTTAACGAATAATACGAAGAACAACACAAAAACGAATCGAAACCGCAGATGCACCTACATGCGTTTTCTATCCTCTTAGAACAAGACATACCGAGACTACAACTGTATGCAATATGTATGCAATGCTAGATTGCAGCACAGAGATAGAGAACTATATAGGAGTACTGATGATCTCTCATCATTAAGACTACTTGCAACTCCTCTACATCGACATATGAACCCTCTTTGAATCCTTTTTGATTGAATACTTATAACAACATGCCCTCATTGTACTCCCCTTAAAATATTTTTAAAAAAACATCAACATATTCCACGGAACCATCTAGTCTGGAACATCAATCCATTTCGGCTTTTCCTTCCCTCCATAATGCCTATAAAGGAGGGACAATCATTGGGATACTTTCACCACTGATGAAGGGGAGCTTTTAATCCTTATATACCCCGAAACGCGTTTGGTTTTATCCCATGTGATATTGAATCCAATACTAAGGATTTTTTCCATCTTTCTAACTCACCGGAAGACGTGTAACAACTATCCACTGTGACCCCTGAACCCACCAGATGACGTTGGCATAATCGGGAGCCCTTCCACACGCGAGCCCCGCACGTGCAACGCCAGAGTGAGGTACGGGGGATACGACTCTTCAAGCCGCACGCTGGCGAGATCGGAACATCATACAAAACGATAGACTGTACACCACCGGTAAGATCCACCCAGTGGATAACTACATTTTTGAATCGCGATTCTTAATAACTTTTTTAGCGGGACGCCGCTTAATCAATTAATTTGAAGAACGGGACGCAGTCCGAGTTTTTAATGGTTCACGTGGATTCTTTTGGACAGCAACCCACTTGAGATGATGAACAGTAAATTATTTTGCAGGCGATATCCACTATCATTGATACTTTCTCAGCCTCCTTCCGTTATTGTATACTCTCAGAGAGCTTTTTTCTATCAGGAGTTGATTGGACCCTATTCACTAATTAGGCTCCCTGTGTTTTATCTCGATACTACTGCACATGCACTTTATTATTTGTATCTTTGATAGTATTTGTACCTTTTATTTCTACTATGTATTAAATTTTGACTTACATTTTATCCCTGCTATCCCTTGTGTAAGAGTGCCCCATCCTCTATTATATCTTCTTACTCAGCCTCTCTGTAGATCCGTGGTGAATCTACTGGTTGGGTGCACCTTATCAGGTGTTTTTCCATTCTAGTGCGACATTACTATCAATTTTATTCGTTTACAGATGTTCATAAAGAAAGAACTTAAAGTATAATATTCATATTTGTTTGCTGCTTTCATGGATAGATAATTACCGGACACAGCAGTTATGCCCAATATGTGCCCCCTCACAGTAGTTATGACCAGATATATGTCACTTCACAGTAGTTATGGTCAGATAGGTGCCCCTTCACGGTAGTTATGGCCAGATATGTGCCACTTTACAGGACTTATGGCCAGATGCAGTATGTGCCCCCTTCACAGTATTTATGGCCAGATATGTGCCCCCTCACAGTAGCTATGCCCAGATATGTGCCCCCTCACAGTAGCTATGCCCAGATATGTGCCCATTCACAGTTGCTATGCCCAAATATGTTCCCCTTCACAGCACATATGTCAACACATATGCCCCTCACAGTAGTTATGGCCAGATATGTGCCCTTTTCACAGTAGTTATGGCCACATCACAGCTGCTATGCCCAGGTGTGTGCCTCTTCACAGTAGTTTTGCCCAGATTTGTGCCCCCTTCACAGTAGTTATGCCCAGATATGTGCCTGCTGTACAGTAGTTATGGCCAGATATGTGCCCACAAGAAATACTCACCTGGTTCCTCCGATGACCACAGCTCAGCTGCCAGCTCTCCCCAGGACAGCAGCAGCATACTGCCATACATTACAGTGGTATGTTGTGGCCCTAATAGTTTGTGTCACGATGCTCCTACCTGGATGCTCCTCGGGGTTAGGCTCAGTAGCAACAAAAGAGTTGTAATCTGTGGGTAAGTGGAGTCCAGACTTGGTAAAGTTTAACATTTGTTTACTTGATTAAACTTGCAATAAACTTGTGTTATCCAAACAATACTTAATTTTTCTCTTAGCACCAGCAGGCTAAGGGTAAACTGGCAGATAAACTTGAATATTTTGCTTTCCCTCTCTGCTGCTGTGCTAATCTCTGGCTTGAGTCTGGTTCCTATAAGCCTCAGTTACTGTTTTTTATGAGAGGGTGGTGTCCTGTGACCCATTTTGCTGAGTAGGGTGTCTTTGGCACCGTTTTCCCTCTCAGAGGTACTAAGTCATTTTGTATATCAGGAGTGGGCTGCTCTCTGAGCTAATTTCCCAAAGCTTTTGCAGCAGTGAGGGGGGGAAAACTCCATCACCACACCATGCTGCTTCACTCTCTCACTCCAACTCTCAAATCCACTATAGCTTCCAGCAACCTCCCCCTTAGTAGGAAGCGGGAATAACCCACTACAGCCCAAAAGGCAGAGAATGGAATAGTAAGTTCCATTCTGACTAAAGATCTCTCTGCCAGATACACTGACACCTGCTGGACAACCAGGCACATTACATGAACATAACAGTTTTTGCATATAACAAATTGACACTTTGCTGGTGCTGGTACAGTTGGTGGTGCAAGCCAACACAATGGCAGCAAACAGTCTAGTAATAGTAATGTAGGAGTGGTAATATCCCTCTAGGCCACTACAAATGGTGAAGTGGGGAGTGGACGGATCCATGCTTTACCACTATATCAGCTGAGAGCGGGACATACCTCAGTCTTTCCGGGATCGCCTCTGAAATCCGGGGCTGTCCTGCCGGATGGGGGATGGTTAGGAGGCAGGCTAGTCTGCTGCACTGCAGTACTAGTCAGGGGCAGGGTTTCCAATGAATTTTTTTTTTTTTCTTTGGGGTGGGGGGGGGGAGTTGTTGATTATATTCAAACCAGCATATACGTGATTGCTACACTAATACACAGGGTAGCACACAAAAATATCTCAAAGTTGTATTCTGTCTCCACATGTTTCCAATCAATTATTATTATTATTTTTTTTTTGGGGGGGGGGGGGATTGTCATTGATTACATTCAAGCCAGCATATGCATAATTACTACAACAATACACAGGGTATTTCACAACATTATCTAAAAGGCCCAAAAATGTAAGGGTGACAGACTAGTCCCAAATGAAATACCCAAATACAGAATGTGGGCAGTAGTAGCACCAGCTATCCGGACAGAAGTAGTAGTAGTAGTAGACTGTAGCTGTCCCTGTTGGCTTCGGAAAGGCGCAACATCATTGTTGAGAAGAAAGAAGATTAGATTGTGGAATGGATGGCTCACTCCTTCTCTCAGGCTCAACAGGAGGATATGGAGGTGACTTTGGAGTCCGAAACAGTTCTGTGGAGCCGGGGTTCACAACGTTCCTCCTGCTCCTCCTCCTTGCAGCCCCAGAGAAGGCTTTCAGAGGAGCCCTCTCAGTCTTCACTGCCCATTCCTGGAGGGGCACCTTCCTTTTTCCTAAGAAATGGCAAGAAAACCCCACCACTCCCTACAGCACATAGTCAAGTGAGTCTCCCTGTTGACAACTTGTGTGAGAGCCATCACCATTTGGGCTGCCCTGAGGAGGTTTTTGGGGATGAGGCTGGGGGTGTCATGCATACTTGTGTTCATGGTGGTGGTAATAATGGCAATTGTACCCATGGCATTGGCAGTGGGGCCTGCGACAGTGGAAGTAGGGGAAAAAAGAGCAGGGTACCCCCTGGAGCCCACCATAATATCTCGCAGTCTGATAAAAGCATCAGGGAGGGTGAGCACTCCGATGATGATTGTGTGCTGGACAGGACCAGATTGGGGTGCTAAGGAGGAGGCAATATCAGTGAAAAGCGGGGGTTGAAGCAATAAAGAGCAGAGGCTAAGCACCTCCTAAAGAACAGCCAGGGTCACGTCTGCTTTGGAATCTGGTGATGCTGCTAAAAGTGTGGGTGGGTTAGGTCTAAAACTTGCCAGAGCTAAGCATAGTTTGACTACCTGTAGCTCTGTGGAAGCAACTCCCGTATGTAGCTTTTTCTCCATTAGGCGGATACACAAATCACGGCGGTGTGCAAGATGTGTAGGATTAAAATAAGCTGTGGCACTTCAAACATACTCCTAGCTACCATAGGTCTATTGCACCACACGGGGTGACATTACCAGACCTTTGGGAAAATACAACTGGCCAGCTAAGACATCGTCTTCTCCTCGGCTCCATTGTGAGACATCTGTAACAGAACATTTGGTAATGAAAAAACTTTTCTCCAGCAGCAATTAGCTTCACCCTCACCTGGCTACGTTGCTGGTGGTTCAGTCACTATAGTACCATTGTAGTTGTATTCTCATGAGGAAGAGAATGCGAGCCACTGGAGATTCTCGCTGTAAAGCAAGCTGCACTCCATGGTGAACACCTGGAGCAGCTGCTACAGGCAGGGATAGTACAAATCTTTCATGGCCCACTGAGTCAAGGTTTTTTGCAGCAGTGGAGAGGCAGCACCCCAGCAACAGGTGTAACACCACAGAGTGGCATTACCACCTTTGCGCCTTGCTACTATCTTTAATAGGCTAGTATCATGCCATTCTATGTATTAATTTCAAGGTCCTGCACAATGTGCATTCATAATCTGTTATGTAACTGTTATGTTCATGTAGTATGCCTGGTTCTTCAGCAGATGGCAGCATTAATGGCAGAGCTATATTACAGAGAATGGAACTTTAGGTCCATTCCAGCCCCCCTCTGTGGTGTGGGGTGTGTGTCCCACTTTCTGCAGGGAGGGTGTCTAGAGAGAGTCTAGAGTACCTGATGTTAGGGAAGGCAGCAGGAGCATGTCCCTGTACTGGCGAGCTGGAGCATCTTCAGCTCTGCTGGATATGGGGGCCAAAGCGGGAAGCCTCTGAAGCCAGGAGTAAAGTTTTCCCTGGATAAAGCTAGAGACAGACCAGATTACAAAGTTAAGTACAGCCTTAAGGAGAAGCTGAATTCCATAGACAGCCTGTCAGTACAGCAGAGTCAGAGAGCAACAGACATAGAGAGAAGTTTGCCTGCCACCGATAATGCCAAAGCCTGCTGGTAACCAAGACAAAGTTGGAAAATTGTTTCTGATGAACGTTTGCCAAAGTAAAGCTGTTATCGGCTTCATCACAAGGTCTAGACTAAATTTATTTTATCCCTCCCTTTATCAACTACTCCATTTGTCTGCTTCAGAGCCAACCCCTGGGGTTCCAGTATATCCAGGTAGGACTAACCTGAAATAAAAAAAAAAAAAGTAAATGGGATCACCCGAGCATTAAACTAGGCACCCCCTGCTCTGAAGAGGGGAGGGTGCCTGGTTCATAGGAAAAGGTCAGAAATTGATGGAAACACCACCGAAATGGTTCGGGAACAGCATGTTGAGGATGTCTGGATGCATCTTGGACTCCCAAATCGTTGCTGGGAATGATGTTGTCCGAGTAGTACTCCACTTTTACAGACTAACAATAATACGCACAAAACCAAAGATAAAATCGATTTTAGAGGAAGAATTGTTAGGAAACATTCTTTCATGTATATTTACTTGTATATAAAGTGCAAGTGCTGCCAAAAAGTACAAGCAAGAGGCACTCCGATACAACCTGTATATCACATAAAGGAGGGACTCATTCACATTGTGGTCCCATTGTGCATGTAGTGGGACTTCTACACTTATAAAACCTATGTACTAAGTGAAAGGGCTGCCAAAAATTAGAAGGAACCGTCACTCCAATACACCCTTTGTTATACATAAAGAAGGGCATCATACACACCCTTGAGAAATTATGATTGATGGCCTGCTGATATGACTATCTAAAACATTAGGGGCGAGGGCCTGCTGCTGAGTTGTCCCTCTAAAACATTAGGGGTGAGGGACTGCTGGTGAGCTGACCCTGTCAAAGATTGTAGGTGAGGGCCTGCTAGTGAGCTGACCCTGTAAAACATTATATGCGAGGGCCTGTAGGTGAGCTGACCCTGTAAAAGGTTGTAGGTGAGGGCCTGCAGGTGAGTTGACCCTGTAAAACATTATATGCGAGGGCCTGCAGGTGAGCTGACCATGTAAAACATTATATGCGAGGGCCTTGGCTACTGAGACTGGACTTCGTGGAAGACAGGGTGGTGCTTAACCGACTAAAAGCATTGTCTGCTGCAATCCACTGCATGCACTGGTCTGACTTCAAGAGTGGTGTCATGCGCCATCCTGCAATCTTGGACATGAAGCTAGGTATCGTAGATGATTGTTTTTTTTGTGCTCTGGCAGCAGGCACAGTTTCAATGTGCCCAGGGCCACTGCCTCTGCGTGCACCATCAGCATAACGGCCACTTCCCTGTCCCTTACCACTCGCCTTCTTCATATAAAATGTTATAAATCCTTGAAAATATGTCACATGTACAGTAGCATACAGTAATGTAGGATTTGGAAGTGTATGCGCCAAAAAATGTAAAAAGGTATTTGGGATGTGAAAACGTCACACAGGAAATATATCCCGCAGATAATGTCAATACTGTCACCAGCGGCTAAAAATCTTTATAGGAAATGTCACAGGTATTTGTAACATAGTAACATAGTATATAAGACCGAAAAAAGACATTTGTCCATCCAGTTCGGCCTGTTTCCTACAAGTTGATCCAGAGGAAGGCAAAAAAAACCTGTGAGGCATAAGCCAATTTTCCCCACTTAAGGGGGAAAAATTCCTTCCCGACTCCAATCAGGCAATCAGAATAACTCCATGGATCAACGACCCATCTCTAGTAGGTATAGCCTGTAATATTATTACACTCCAGAAATACATCCAGGCATCTCTTGAATTCCTTTATTGTGCTCACCATCACCACCTCCTCAGGTAGAGAGTTCCATAGTCTCACTGCTCTAACAGTGAAGAATCCTTTTCTATGTTTGTGTACAAACCTTCTTTCCTCCAGACGCAGAGGATGTCCCCTCGTCACAGTCACAGTCCTGGGGATAAATAGATGATGGGACAGATCTCTGTACTGACCCCTGATATATTTATACATAGTTATTAGATCTCCCCTCAGTCGTCTTTTTTCTAAAGTGAATAACCCTAATTTTGATAACCTTTCAGGGTACTGTAGATCCCTCATTCCAGTTATTACTTTAGTTGCCCTCCTCTGTACCCTCTCCAGCTCTGCTATGTCTGCCTTGTTCACAGGAGCTCAGAACTGTACACAGTACTCCATGTGTGGTCTGACTAGTGATTTGTAAAGTGGTAGGACTATGTTCTCATCACGGGCATCTATGCCCCTTTTGATGCACCTATTACCTTATTGGCCTTGGCAGTAGCCGCCTGACACTGGTTTTTGCAGCTTAATTTGCTGTTTATTAAAATTCCTAGATCCTTTTCCATGTCAGTGTTACCGAGTTTTTTACCATTTAATATGTACGGGTGACTTGCATTATTCCTTACCATGTGCATAACTTTACATTTGTCAGTGTTAAACCTCATCTGCCATTTCTCTGCCCAAGCCTCCAATCTATCCATATCCCTCTGTAGCAGAAAACTGTCCTCTTCAGTGTTAATTACTTTACACAGTTTAGTGTCATCTGCAAAAATAGATATGTTACTGTGCAGGCCTTCTACAAGATCATTAATAAATATATTGAAGAGAATAGGGCCCAATACTGACCCATGAGGTACCCCACTAGTTACAGTGACCCAATCTGAGTATCTACCGTTAATAACCACCCTCTGATTTCTGTCACTCAGCCAGTTACTTACCCACATACAGACATTTTCTCCCAGTCCGAGCATCCTCATTTTATTTACTAACTTTTTATGAGGTACAGTGTCAAATGCTTTGGAGAAGTCCAGATATACGACATCCATTGATTCGCCGCTGTCAAGTCTAGAACTTACCTCCTCATAGAAGCTGATTAAATTTGTTTGGCATGACCGATCCCTCATGAAGCCATGCTGATATGGCGTTATTTGCTTATTTTCATTGAGATACTCCAAAATAGCATCTCTTAGAAACCCTTCAAACAGTGCCAATCCTGTGGAACATTCCCTGTCAGTATAGAGTCTGTAAATATCAGAAATAAAGGTCTGGCTATGACATCACTTAATTCCCTTAGGATACGGGGGTGTCGCTGTTGTACTTCTTCCTGGGTCAGACAGGGCACTTTTAATGGGGAATTTACTTTTACATTCTGCATTTCATCTGACAGTTTATTTTCCTCAGTGAACATAGTGGAGAAAAAAATATTTAATCGTTTTGCTTTATCCTCGTCGCTCTCTGCAACACCCCCCTCATTGCTGTGTAGAGGGCCGACTCCTTCAGATTTATATTTTTTACTATTTATATAATTGAAGAACATTTTAGGGTTAGTTTTACTCTCTTTGGCAAGTAATCTCTCGGCCTCTAGTTTGGCAAATTTTATTAGTTTTTTACATATACTATTTTTTTTTCTTTTAGTTTATCAGTGCTTCCTGGCTCCCCTCCTGTTTTAGTGATTTATATGCTTTCTTTTTGTCATTTATTGCTTTCTTTACGGTTCTATTTATCCACATTGGTTTCTTATTGTTCCTTAGCCTTTTATTCCTATAAGGTATGTACCTTTCACAATTAGATATTACAATGCTTTTAAAAATCTCCCATTTTATGGTTGTATTTTTATTTTTGAGGACTTTGTCTCAGTTAGTTAGGCCTATGGCCTCGCTTAGTTAGCTAAATTTTGCTTTTTTGAAGTTTAATATTTTTGTTCCTCCCTTTAGAAACTCTCGTTTGAATGATAATTGGAAGGTAATAACTTTATGGTCACTATTTCCCAGGTGTCCCTCAACCTGCACATCTGTTGTTCTATCAGGTCTATTGGTTAATACTAAGTCCAGTATGGCCGTCCCTCTAGTGGGGTCCTGAACCAGTTGGGAAAGGAAATTGTCTTTGGCTATTGCCAAGAACCTGTTTCCTTTTTGGGATGTACAGCTTTCAGTTTCCCAGTCTATATCTGAGTAGTTGAAGTCCCCCATAATAACGACTTCCTTATGATTTGCCGCCTCGTCTATCTTGTTTAGTAATAGATTTTCTGTGGTATATTAGGTGGTTTATAATACACTCCTATTAGTAATTTATTATTGTTTTTTGCTCCATGTATTTCTACCCACAGTGACTCCACATGTTCATGTCCCTCAGAGATGTATTCTCGAATTACGGGATTTAGACAGGACTTCACATAGAGGAAGACCCCTCCACCTCTCCGGTTTTGACGATCCTTTCTAAACAGATTGTAACCTTTTATATTAACTGCCCAGTCATAGCTATCATCCAGCCATGTCTCAGTTATTCCCACTATGTCATAGTCCTCCTCACACATCACTAATTCCAGTTCACCAGTCTTGTTAGTCAGGCTTCTGGCATTAGTATACATACATTTGACAGGTTTATGTGTATTTGTTACCCTACATCTTTTATTCTGAGCTGTTCTAGTCCCCCCTTCCATTCCTCCCCCAGTCACACTACCTTGCCCCTGGTCTCTATCTGCACTATCTTCCCCTCCTACAATGTAATTACCCTCCCCCCCAGTCCCTAGTTTAAACACTCCTCCAACCTTCTAGCCATCTTTCTCCCCAACACAGCTGCCCCTTCCCCATTGAGATGCAGCCCGTCCCTACGATAGAGCCTGTAGCCGACAGAGAAGTCGGCCCAGTTCTCCAGGAACCCAAACCCCTCCTTCCTACACCAGCTCCTGAGCCACTTGTTAACCTCCCTAATCTCCCTCTGCCTTTCTTGTGTGGCTCGTGGTACAGGCAGTATTTCAGAAAATACTACTTTTAAGGTCCTTGCCCTAAGCTTTTGACCTAAAACCCTGAAATCATTTTTAAGGATTCTCCACCTTCCTCTAACTTTGTCATTGGTTCCGATATGGACCATGACCGCTGGGTCTTCTCCAGCCCCTCCCAGTAATCTGTCAACCCGATCCGCGATGTGTCGAACTCTAGCGCCAGGAAGACAGCACACTGTTCGGCGATCACGATCTTTGTGACAGATCGCCCTATCTGTACCCCTAAAAATTGAGTCTCCCACTACCAGCACCTGATGAGGAATGTTATACAGGAGAGGTACCATCGGTAATGTCACTGTCCGCAGTGTCTACGGAAAAAGTACACTGTATGTCACAGATAAAAATTTTATGTGCACACGTTACACTAGAGAAAGTACACTGTATGTGACAGATACATTTTTTCATTGCACACGCTACACTGGAGATGTGGCACTGGTAATGTCACTGTAAGAAGTGGACACCGTCTATTGAAAAAGTACACTGTATGTCAGTGATAAAAAAAAATTCAGCGCACACGTTACACTGCAGATGTAGCAGATGAAGCTATTGTCACTGTTCGGAGCAGACACCGTCTACGGAAAAAGTTCACGGGATGAGCACACTTTAGGATGCGCACACTTTACACAGGAGATGTTGCACAGCTAATTTAACTGTCCGCAGCGGACAACGTCTACGGAAAAGGTACAATGGATGTCACAGATATTTTTCTGATACGCACACTTTACATAGCAGATGTGTCGCATCTAATGTCACTGTCCGCAGAGGACAGAGTCTATGGAAAAAGTACACTGGATGTCTCAGATATGTTTTGGATGTGCACACTTTACACAGGAGATGTTGCACAGCTAATTTAACTGTCCACAGCGGACAGCGTCTATGGAAAAGGTACACTGGATGTCACAGATATTTTTCTGATACGCACACTTTACATAGCAGATGTGTCGCATCTAATGTCACTGTCTGCAGAGGACAGAGTCTATGGAAAAAGTGCACTGGATGTCACAGATATTTTTTGGATGTGCACACTTTACACAGGAGATGTGGCGCAGATAATTTAACTGTCTGCATCAGTCTATTAGACGCTATTTAGCGCAGGATGCGCTAAAAAAATATATTGCTGCATCCACACACAATAGTCCTTAAAATGACTCTTGGGTCTGTAAAGTTTTATATTTTTAGCACAGGTTGCGCTTCAAATATATATTGCTGCTGCCACACACAATAGTCCTTAAAAGGACTTTTGGGTCTCTGAAAAGTTTTTCTAATAAAAATAGTCGAATATCACTCCCTACACTTTCTGCCCCTTCCAATGCACAGCTCTCCCTGACTAAGACTGAGCCGAACACGCGCCATCGGGTGCTATATAGCACCCGATGGCATGTTCCAGCCAGCAATCACTGTAATGTCAGTAACCAACATGGCTATGGCATTTACAATGAGGGCAGTACTTACCTGCCCGTTTATTCTCTGCGTAGCAGCCAAGAAACATGCGAGGAGGAGACTCGAGCATTGTGCTCGAGCACATTCTGTATTCGTCCGAATACCGCTATGTGCCGAGCATAGCAATGCTCGAGCCGAACTGGTGTTCGGCCGAGCATGCATGCTCAACACTAATGCAGATGTGATGTAGACATTAGCAGCAAAGGAAAGGGAGCTATAGAACGGCATGCTGATACAGAGAAGCAGAGGCTGAATGTGCAGAGTGCAGTTGCATTCTCCGTAGCATTATTTTTTACTAATACCCGGTCACCAATGAATGACAAAATATCTGTTGCAGAACTTTGCAAAGTGTATCATGCAGTGAAGCACCATCACTCTTACAGAAGTGTGGACTGTGACATTAAAGTTTATAGAGAGAGATTTACAGTGACTCCTTTATTGCTTAAAGTGTGACCTGTGGGAAAACCAAAGCAAAATCTCTATGTGAAAATGTTCTAACTCCGTTTTCTGTGCAGATGCACATGGACTACATTAAGGAACACAGCCTGGCATATTCATTGGCAACAGATGCTTCAAATAAGGCCTCATGCACACGGCCGTTGTTGTGGTCCGCGTCCGAGCCGCATATTTTGCGGCTCAGGCGCGGACCCATTCATTTCAATGGGGCTGCAAAACATGCGGACAGCACTCCATGTGCTGTCCGCATCCGTTGCTCCGTTCCGTGCCCCCGCAAAAAAAAATAGAGCATGTCCTATTCTTGTCCGTTTTGCGGACAAGAATAGGCATTTCTACAATGGGCCACGTTGCGTTCCGCAAATTGCGGGACAGAACGCGGAGCAGCTTCCGTGTTTTGCGGATCCGCGGTTTGCAGACCGCAGAACACCAACGGTCGTGTGCATGAGGCTAAAGGTGCAACTAAGTGTTTTCCAGTTGTACTCAGATATTTTCATTTTGAGAAAGGGGGCAACATCTGCTGCTTGATTTTTACAGCGATAGTAATTAAACTCCTGAAGCTATAACCCAGTGTTTCCCAACCAGTGTGCCTCCAGCTGTTGCAAAACTACAACTCCCAGTATGCCCACACAGCCAAAGGCTGTCCGGGCATGCTGGGAGTTGTAGTTTTGCAACAGCTGGAGGCACACTGGTTGGGAAACACTGCTATAACCAACCAACTCCTCTCCAAGCTATATCAGGCTGGTCTAGATTTGACCAAAATGTCGGCTTACACAGCAGACAATGCCAGTGTCAACTATGGAAAGCACAACAGTGTGTTTCAGAAACTGAAACGGTCTCATAAGGACGTTGTTGCAGCAAACTGTCTTGCTCACATAGTCCACAAATTCAATACATCCAAGTATGCTGCAGGAAAATTGGATTTTTATGTTGAAAATGTTGTGATCAAGGTGTATAGCCATTTCAGTATCTCAGCTAGTAGGACAGCACAACTGAGGGAATTCTGTGAATTTCTTGAAGTTGACGAATGCAATCTTTTGCGTCATGTTGTGACAAGGTGGTTGTCACTACTTCCATCTATTGATTGGATTCTTCTGAACTGGAAACCCCTGACAAGTTATTTCCAGAGTTTAGATGAGGAGGAATGCCCTAAAGTTCTGCAGACGTATCTTTGGAGAAAACACATTTGATGTGTGAGAGGCTTATTTTCTATTTCTCAGCCATGCTCTGAAATTATTCTCTGACTGCATTGAAGATTTGGTGGCCAAATCCTTCTGTATCACCTCAGTGTACAAGCTAATGACAGATCTGAATGGCAAACTTGAGAGTAGACTTAGGCCCCTTTCACATGGGGCAAGTTTTCCGTGCGTGTGCAATGCGTGATTTGCAAGCATTGCACCCACACTGAATCCTGACCCATTCACTTCAATGGGGCTGCGCAGATGAGCGGTGATTTTCACACATCACTTGTGCGTTGAGTGAAAATCGCAGCATGTTCTATATTCTGCATTTTCTCACACAACTCAGGCCCCATAGAAATAAATGGGGCTGCGTGAAAATCGCATAGCATCCGCAAGCTAAGTGCGGATGCAATGTGATTTTCATGCATAGTTGCTAAGGAGATGATGTTAGTAAATTGATTAAGAAGAAGAAGAAAGAAGACAATGTCGGCTGCGTGATCAAGTGGATAAGGTGAGTTAATTTTTTTATTTTTTAACTCCTCAAGTCACATTTTAGTAAGCATTCTATATTAAGAATGCTATTAGTGTCCTTTATAACCATGTTATAAGGGAAAAAGTGAAGAAGTTCGGGTCTGGGTACCACATTCAGTTTTTATCACAAGCGTGCAAAATGCAATGCACTCGTGTGGAAAATACTGAACAAGGCAACGCAATCGCAGTCAAAACGTGTGTACTCGCGCGGGTTTCCCACAATGCACCCGGGACGCATCCGGAGCAAACCGGGAAGCCCGTGTGAAAGAGGCCTTAGGCCTTTAAAAATAAAAAAAATTAACTCACCTCATCCAATTCGTCGCGCAGCCGAGCATCGTCTTCTTTCTTCTTTCTTCTTTGAGTACCTGCAAAAGGACCTTTGATGATGGTGAGCGCAATTACGTCATCAAAGACAATCGGCACTTAACCCAGAAATTTGGTTGCGGTGTAAAAGCCACGAATCTGTGGCTACCGTCTGATGATGTCTTAGAGAGTCCACCCCTTCCCAGCCATGGCCCCTGCCTCCACCTCCAGTGGCCAGGGGCCAGTCGTCGTCGCAGACTGGGAGCTTGCTGGCTCTATACCGAAGTCCACTGAAAATTGTTCGCACTGTGTAAGTACAAACACGAATGCTCTGTATGTGGCGGAACACATCCGGCCCTCCGTTGTTCACGGCCTTCAGCCCCCAGACTCGCAGCGCCCACTAGTGGAAAAGACCCCGGTGAGCTTCCTTCGGTTTTTTCATCCCTTTCTATTTTTCCAGTTCCGCCACTCATGCTGATAAATTGTCCTCCACTAAGTGCCACCCAGACGTTTTGCGAGAAAAAATTCACAAGGAAGTTGCGTTGTAGAGAATAGTAGGCCCATTTTCTGCCCCTCCTTTTTCTAACATCCGGGTTTCCCCTTTGGGACTTGTTCCCAAGCGGGAGACCGGGAAGTTTCGCCTGATTCACCACCTCTCCTTTCCCAAGGGATCTTCAGTTAACGACAGTATTTCTAAAGATGACGTCTCGGTCTATGTTTCCTTTGACAGGGCGGTTACCTTGGTCAGGGAGGCAGGCAGAGGGGCCCTGATGGCAAAATATATATATATATGATATTGAAGCCGCCTTCCGTCTGCTTCCGATGCACCTGCATTGTTATCATCTGCTGGGTTGCATGGTGGATGGGTATTATTATTACGATATCTGCCTCCCCATGGGTTGCTTTATTTCCTGCCACTTTTTTTTTATTATTTAGTTCCTTCCTGAAATGGGTTATTCGGTATGAGACCGGTTCCTGCTCTATCATTCATTACCTCGATGATTTTATTTTTGTTTACTCAGGAGATTCCTCCCAGTGTCAATTTCTTTTGGACTCTTTTTGTTTTTTGGATGGACAATATAGCTGTTTTTCAATGCATTAACAAATTGACCTCCTCCTCCCCCCAGTTTTGTCTTTGTTACGTCACTTCGTTCTTCAATGTTTGGAATTAAACATTTATTTCCGGGCTTCCCACATTCCGGGTGTTGTCAATGTTGCTGCTGACGCTCTCTCACGTTTTCGTTTGCAGGAATTCTGGGAGCTTGTCACGGACACTGCACCAGACAATCTTCCGTGCCCTACTCAGCTATGGGAAATACCGATGAACGGCTGTTGCCCCTTGTTCAAGCTTCAGTGGCGCGCGGGACATGGTCTGGTTATGGTAAGGCATGGGCGGAATGGGTTGCATTTGCAGCTGACGTGCCAGTTCACACTTCCATTTCTTCGTGACTTTGGGTTACCATTGATTATTTGTTGTCATTGCATGCTGTGGGGGTTTCGGGGGTTATTGCTCAGTGTCGGCTGTTAGGAATCGGCTTTCACTTCCGACTGAAAGGATGGTTGGACATCACCAAGTTTTTCATATTTCGCCAAGCCCTTAGGGTGGCGAAAAGAGTATGTCCAGAGGGAATGCAGGCGCCCCATTTCATACCAGGTCCTTACTCAAATAGTTCAGGTTTTAAACCAGGTCTGCCCCTCTCCCGTCGAAGTTTTACTTTTCTGTGCCGCTTTTTGCCTTGCGTTTTTTGGCGCCTTTAGAATTGGCAAACTTCTTCCTCAGTCCAAGTTTCGCCCCCGCTGCATATCGCTTCTCACGCTTCTGGAAGAGGTTTTTTGGCATTTTTGGTTTTGTGAGAACAATTAAAAGAAAAATAAAGCTGTGACTGACCCTTACTCCAACAAAAACAGTTGCCTCTGTTATTATTTGGTTAAGGGGAAGATATGCGGTTGCGCGGTTGGTCTTTTAGTTCTCTGCAGTCCATGCAGTAATGCTAACACAGAGCGTGTGTTTTCTATTATATCTTCAGCGTGGAGAAGTAAGAGAAACCGTCTGGAGGTGGACAGCGTAAAGGCAGAGCTTCAAATCTGTACGAACCTTGTAGAAGAATGTACAGAAATTTATAAGAAATTCCTGGCTAATGGCAAAGGAGTGAAATATCGACAGTAGAAGCTAGGTTTGGTGAGTACAACATTTCTTACTGATTTCTTGTTTTATTTAGCTAATACTGTAATATAGATTAATGTTTACATTCTGTTCATAATAGTATCTGTATAATGTAGTATCTTGCATGGTGTAGTATTGAACTACTGTGCGCCACTGTCTCTGGTACAATGTCCTCCTTTTTGAGGTGTGAGGTCCTCCTTTTTGGGGTTCTACAAGTGGCCACCCTATTGGTCAGCTGATCTGTAAATTCCCTATGTGAGCTCCCTGTGCCCTCTGTGTGTGGTCTCCCTGTGACCCCTGTGTGTGTGCTCCCTGCGACCCCTGTGTGCGCTCCCTGTGTGTGCCCCCTGTGTGCGCTCCCTGTGCGTGCCCCCTGTGTGTACTCCCTGTGCCCTCTGTGCTCCTAGTGGGAGCTCCCTGTGTGAGTTTTCTGTGCTCCTTGTGCCTCCTGTGTCCCCCATGTGAGCTCCCTGTGTCTCCTCTACTCCTGGCGTGTGCCCCTTTCGTGAGGTGTGTGTGAGCTCTTTGTGCCCCCTGTATGTGCTCCCTGTGACTCCAGTATGAGCTAGTTCTGCAGCACTTTTAGGACACCACCAAACGGCGTGCATGTGACGTGGCTTGTGGTGCTTGTGACGTGGCCGCGCTGCGTTCAATTACTGCATGGCTGTCTGGGCCATAGAGGGCTATAGTAAAACTATTGAAGAAGGCATTGTTTAAGTGGTCTGCACTGTTAATTTGGGGGGGAATTGGAGCATAGATTAAAAATCTGAGGTCCAAATTAGCAGTGTCTTTTTTTCAGTGCTGAGGGGAGCAGACCAGGGCTGTTAATAAAGGCATCTGTAAAGCTATGTCACACATTGGGTCCATATCACAGCCAGATCCCCCAAAACAGTGTGTCATCCACAGATCCCCATAACAGTGTGTCATCCACAGATCCCCATAACAGTGTGTCATCCACAGATCCCCATAACAGTGTGTCATCCACAGATCCCCCATAACAGTGTGTCATCCACAGATCCCTATAACAGTGTGTCATCCACAGATCCCTATAACAGTGTGTCATCCACAGATCCTACATAACCGTTTGCCATCCACAGATTCCCCATAACAGAGTGTCATCCACAGATCCCCCCCATAACAGAGCCATCCACAGATTCCCCATAACATTGTGTCATCTACAGATCCCCCAAAACAGTGTCATCCACAGATGTCATAGTAACATAGTAACATAGTATATAAGACCGAAAAAAGACATTTATCTATCCAGTTCGGCCTGTTTCCTGCAAGTTGATCCAGGGGAAGGCAAAAAAAAAACCTGTGAGGCAGAAGCCAATTTTTACCACTTAAGTGGAAAAAATTCCTTCCAGGCTCCAATCAGGCAATCAGAATAACTCCCTGGATCAATGACCCATCTCTAGTAGCTATAGCCTGTAATATTATTACACTCCAGAAATACAACCAGTTCCCTCTTGAATTCCATTATTGTGCTCACCATCACCACCTCCTCAGGCAGAGCGTTCCATAGTCTCACTG